>OW964831.1:45326403-50153903 GCA_943142095.1 Ophonus ardosiacus | reverse complement strand
TTACGTTATATAATACCGTGAGTATTTTTTAACGTGAAACATTAGGTTTGTCATATCTATGGTTACGACTTGATATTTGATTGACAGCAATGTATTTGCCCGTTCCATTTAAAATGAAACATAGGAAACGAATCTGACAGAAGTATTAATTTAAATATTGTAAGAAATTTAGCGGAGTCAGAAAACCACTCGAGAGCACTAAACATATTTCGGGCACAAGGTGCACACTGTATTTTGTCTACATCTAAATTTAATTTTTAGAAAACAGACATAATTATTTAAACAAAATTAACCTCTAATGACATCTTGTCAATATGACAGATAACCGTTGAATTTTCCTACAAGTTATGATTTGACATTTAATTGACAGCAATGTATTTGTCTGTCTCATTTAAAATGACACATGGGGAATGAATTTGATAGAAGTATTATATTTAAATATTGTAAGAAATTTAGCCGAGTCAGAAAACATCTTGTCAAATGTCAAACTCGTTCCCTACGTTTCATTTTAAATGGAACGGGCAAATACATTGCTGTCAATCAAATGTCAAGTCGTAACGTTTCACGTTTAAAATTCTTCACGGTATATAATTATTGTATTGCACAAAAAAAAAAATATTACAGCACTTTACCCAAATATTGTTTTTTATTGTATTCAACATGTGTTCTGCATACATACAATTCTAATTATGTCTATTTTTCATTGTATGAGGAAGTTCCTAAATATCAGAGATTCTTCCAATTCTTTAACTAGATTGGCGGTATTTCTGATGGATATATGCATTTTACCTACAATTTTAAATATTTAATTAATAAAACAATAAGAAAGATTAAATGTACTTCCCAGAAAAAGCTTTCAGAATGTCACTAAAACTGCTGATTTTTTACTCTGACATTTCTGTCATTTACAAACTATGTTATAAACATTACTAGGTTATAATTTGTCAACTGGTTTCCGTAGTGCCTTAGCCTCTGCAATGTACTACATTAAACTATTCTGTATATTACAGTGCCTTTATCTCTATATCTACACAAGACAGAGTTTTTGCCTCAAATTCAAATTACATGTAAAAAGTATAAAAATATGTGTACAGAAATACACACGTGTGTATGTATGTAGGTTTGTAGGTACATGAAATGAAATCAAATACAATATACAATCGTTTACGATTTAGAAATGTCAAGTCTTTCCGCGAAAATGACGCAAACATTCAATCACTTAATCAGAGATCATCTTTACTATACACATTAATCAATTCCTTAATCAGTACAAAAATCGCCACAATGCAATCAGACACAATTTACTTTTAGCTTCCAAAACTGGTTGACGAATTGCAAAACACCAACGCAACGCAGCGATCTCACAGATAAACAATTACGAAACACAACAATCGATGATCAACAAATCACAATCAACAATCGAGAGTGAGATCGGGAACCAGATCACAGTGCGAGAAAGAAAGCGCGCGTAAACGAAGCTGACACGCGCGATTTCGACATTATCAGCGTTGCATTACCGCCGATAAAATAGATCGCGATAAGTGAATAAGAGCTGAAGACGAACGCTGACGCGGAGTTGGCTCTTTTGTTATGGATGTCCGCGGGCTTTTGTTATTTGTTAGTGTACAAGGAGTAAGAAGCATTCGTTGATCCTAGATTCGTGACTTGACAACTCTTTTGGTATGTGCTCTATGATCTCGGCAGAGGTGTTATAAAACAGAAGAATCAGCGATCATATATGGATACAATATCTCACATAGTATTCGAATGCCCTTTAAGAAAATTTAATGGAGAATGGAAAAAAATTATGGAAGCCTCTTCTGCCCGTCATAACAGCATGGCCCTCTAACTTGAACATAGATTTATAAAGAATTAAAAATTGATTTTGTATATCACTAAATGAATGCATTTTTACTTCTCGCTAAGAGAGGTATTGGAATCATGCTAAAATTAGCATATCCAGATTTTAGTGGATATCTAAGTTTTAAGGTCCCTATAATCCGATTATAACATTTTTTACGATAATGTCCGTGTGTGTGTGTCCATGTGTGTGTGGATGTTGGAACCACGGTTTCTCAAATACTATAAGACTTAAAAAATATTTAACTGCAGTTTCCTCAATCTGACAATCCTGGGAAGAGCTGATTAGATTTTGGTAACAATTGGACAACCGGAAGTAATAGTTTCTTTAAAAAAAATCTTTTAAATATTATTTTTTGAAAATTTCTGTTACTATTATTATTGAAGACATAAAATTCTACATATAATACACTTAAAAATGTTATTATATCTTGTATAGTTTTAGAGATAAAGGCAGTGTAATATATAGAGTAATCTAATCGCAGAGGCCAAAGCACTAAGGAAACCAGTTGACAAATTCAAATGTTTATAACATAGTTTGTAAATGATAGATGTCAGTGTCAAAAATCAACAGTTTTAGTAACAATCTGAAAGCTTTTTCTGGGAAGTACATTTAATCATTCTTATTGTTTTATTAATTAAATATTTAAAATTATAGGTAAATAAATATAAATATATCATCACGGTATATTACCCATTTCTGGGTGTGCCAGTACCTACAACGCATGTAGACATCGGTAATGATGACGATAAATTTACGGTGTGGGCGCTTACCAGGCGTCACCTCACGGGTACTCACAGCTGGTGTGGAGAGTGCACCACAGGGGTCACTTTTGTGCCATTTAAAATTATAGGTAAAATGCATATATCTACCGCCAATCTTGTTAATGAATTGGAAGAATCTCTGACATTAGGAACTTCCTCATACAATGAAAAATAGATAGAATTAGAACTATATGTGTGCAGAAAACAAGTTAAATACAATAAAAACAATATTTGGGTAAAGTTAGCGAAGTGCAATACAATACTTATATATAGCCTAATATGGAAATAGCGAGAGGTTTTGTGCTGGCCACAACAGATTTTTACAGTAATCCATTTCTATAAAAACAAATTACCTAAATAAACCATAATAATAATAGAAGTTATAATAATGATATAAACAATATGCAAAAAGAAATATCAATTCTAAGCTAGAAAAATTTGTTCGTAGGAAATCGCTCAAAAAAGTTGTAAACACGTGTTTCGCTCATTAGAGCTCATCAGTACAGCATAGTTAGTTAATAGGTGGACATTAACTAGAAGTATTAAAAAACCGACAACTTGTAACAGCACTAGTATGCAGCCAAATATACATTTGTTGCTTCGGTCAGCATTTCCACGAATTATTATTATGAACTAACTATGCTGTACTGATGAGCTCTAATAAGAGCGAAACACGTGTCTACAGCTGTTTTGAGCGATCTCCTGCAAAACAATTTTTTCTAGTTTTATAACTTTACGCTCACGATATAATACTTTCATCAATTCTAAATTTGATATTGCTGCCTCGTTTTTCGTAATGTTTTTACAAACATATTTCAGAAAAAGTTTTTATATTTACTACTGTATGCGGTACAAAACCATTTTTAATTAAAGATTTTTTTTTGTAAAATGAATGTATAATCAAATAAATCATATAATATTTACAGTCTGTGTAAGATATAAAAACAAATGATATATTTACTTATAAAAAACGAATGTTTACAAAATATAAAGAGCAAACAAACCTGCCTACAATTCAAAGGAATCCTACTGACCTTTATTAACCACTATAAACATATTTATCAGTTGATACATATTTATCAGTTGATACAAATATATCCTCAATATGAACTAGGAAAAAATTAATTGCAAAATAATAACAACTTGTCTCTCCGGATGTCTGATAATTTATTTGTCGATTAAATTGTCTGACAAGTGTGAAGCGTGTTTTACTATTCATGACATCATGATATATTGAACGAACAAAAAACATTTTTATTGGTATTAACTTGTTTATTACTAACTAAATATAAATATTTTACGTATGGTAATAAATGAAATTCTTTTTTTTAACCTGTAGCAATTGAAGGGCCTCTAGAAAAAACAGTCCAAATTTTATAAATTTTATTTATGTTCAACGACATCTACTTTCGATGATACTTAACAATTTAATAAAACTGTGTCTCTCAAAAAGTTGTTGCTTTTTAAGGGAACTTGTTAGGCTGAACTTGTATGAGTGACCAAAAAAAAATATGTTGAGGCCAGCACAATACCTCTCGCCATTTCCATTTTATGTTATTTAATTATAGTATTGCACTTCCCCATATCTTCTGCACACATACAATTCTAATTATGAGGAAATTTCTAAATGTCAAAAATTCTTCCAATTCATTACCCAAATTGGCGGTATTTCTGATGGATATATGCATTTTATGGGGTCCCGTGGCCGCGTGCCTGAGTGTCTGGTCGCGAACCTGGGGGAACCGGGTTCGATTCCGACAGACGCCAAATATTTCCAATTTTAAATAGCACAAAAGTGACCCCTGTGGTGCTCTCTCCACACCAGATATGAATGCCCGTGAGGTGACGCCTGGTAAGCGCCCACACGGTAAAATATATCGTCATCATTACATGTGTTGTAGATACTGGCACACCCAGAAATTGGTAATATGCCGTGATGATATATTTATTTTTTTTATTTATTTTAAATATTTAATAATTAAAACTATAAGAATGATTAAATGTACTTCCCAGAAAAAGCTTTCAGAATGTCACTAAAACTGTTGATTTTTGACACTGACTTCTGTCATTTACAAACTATGTTATAAACATTACTATGTTTTATGTGATAAACATTTGAATTTATCAACTGGTTTCCTTAGTGCCTTAGCCTCTGCGATGTATCACGTTAGATATTAGATTATTCTATATATTATAGTGTCTTTATCTCTAAATCTATACAAGATATAATAAAAAAAATTAAGTGTATTAGATAGAGAATTTTATGTTCTTCAATAACTGTAATAACAAAAATTTCCAAAAAATTATATTTAGAAGATTTTTTAAAGAAACTATTACGGTTGTCCAATTGTTACCAAAATCTAATCAGCTCTTCCCAGGAATGTCAGATTGGGAAACTGCAGTTAAATATTTTGTCTTATACATATAGTATTTGAGAAACCGTGGTTCCAACATCCACACACACACGCACACACACACACGGACATCATCGTAAAAATGTTATAATCGTATTATAGTGCCCTTAAAATGTGCTTATCCACTAAAATCTGGATATGCGATTTTTAGCATGATTCCAATGCCTCTCTTAACGAGAGGTAAAAAGAAAATATTACTTTATTTTCCTATTTGCAAATTATGTTATTATAATTTCCATACAGTTTGTATAATGTAAAAAAATCTGATGTGGCCAACACAAAACCTCCCGCTATTGAATTTTTATTAATTTAAATAAATACTTACGTATTTACTAACGCTGCAAACTGTTCTATTGCAGAAAACTATTGCTTTATTTACTATTTTCTTTTTAAAATGTCATTATTATTAATTTGAAGTGATTAGTTTTCTGACAGTGACATTTACTGTCAGTTACATTTATTTGAAATATGAACTGTGTAACAAAGAAATTATTGTGTTTATCTTAGGCTTTGCGACTAATAAAAAAAAATATTTTTAAATTTATCTGTAAAATATATAGAAAATGTATTAATGTATTCCTGTAGAAAATTCAATAATCTTTAATTTTCATAAGACATAAAATGCGAAAAAATAGCATTTAATGGTATTTTTTGAAGAAAAACCATTATGAGCTTCAAATAAAGTGTCATTTCCGGTTATCCAATTTACACCAAAATTTAATGGCTTCTTTTCTTAAATCACATATTAGAATGGGATGGAAATACAAGGTTTCAGAATTTTCTGAATGATAATATTTGAGTTAGAGTGAAGACAAAATCCTACACATACACACACATACACATACACATACACACATACACACATACACACATACACACATACACACATACACACATACACACATACAGACATCATCGTGAAAATGTTAAAATTGGATTCTAGGGACCTTAAAACGTGGTCATTCACTAAAATCTCTATATGTGATTTTTAGAACGATCCCTATACTTCCCTTAGGGTAACGGGAGGTAAGAAACATCTGTAGCGGTATATATATTAGTGTACTAATCATGTATTTACTCTGTATGTTTCTATGATTTATTATTATTAACAAGCGCACCGCAAATTAAATCACATAATGAAAAATCCTGCAAGGCAGTTGTCGTTGTCACATTATATTATTTATACTTCGTTAACATGTTAAATGTCCTATTGAAATGTTCTACTTAATTATTATTGATTAATTAACTAGCAAATTTCACACTTATGTAAATAAACGCGGAATTAAAACCGTGTAAACTGTAGATATTTATCGGACAAGTTTTATACCAACATAAAATTAATTTAACATGGAATTTCTGCGAAATATGCAAGAATTACATGTATGCAAATAAGAATAATTATTTCTAATACGAGTGCTTTGCATATATTATGCACAAAGTAACATTTAATTTCTCGTAATACGATAAATCTAACACGTTTATACCTATCAAGAAAATAAATATAATATTACAACAATAATACCTTTATTTTTAAAATTATTTGTCACAATATATTTTTCCCTAGCAAAGTTATAAACGAACAGTTTCAGCATCTTTATTTTCATGTCAGGCATGATTTTTACCTCTCGCTAAGAGAGGTATTGGATTCATGCTAAAATTCGCAAATCCAGATTTTATTGAATAAGCACGATTTGAGGTTCCTAAAATCCGATTGTAACATTTTTAAAATGATGTCTGTGTGTATGCGTGGATGTGTGTGTATGTCTGGATGTTGGAGGAACGATTCCTCAAAAACATTTTCTAAATATAATTTTTTGGAAATTTTTGTTATTAAATATTGAAGAACAAAATTTAATACACTTAAAATTTATTATATCTTGTATAGATTTAGAGATAAAGACACTATAATTTATAGAGTAAACTATGTTTATAACATAATTTGTAAATGACAGATTTCAGTGTCAAAAATCAACAGTTTTGGTGACATTCTGATAGATTTTTCTGGGAAGTATATTTAATCTTTCTTATTATTTTATTAATGAAATATTTGAAATTATAGGTAAAATGCATATATCCATCAGAAATACCGCCAATCTGGTTAATGAATTGGAAAACATATAGGAACTTCCTCATACAATGAAAAATAGATATAATTAGAATTATATGTGTGCAGAAGACATGTTAAATATAATAAAAAACAATATTTGGTTAAAGTTCTGTAATTTTTTGTTATAAATCGACGGTTCGATAGAGAAGTACAATACAATACTTATATAGCCTTATATGGAAATGGCGAGAGGTCTTGTGCTGGCCACAACAAATTTTTTTACTTCTTCGGATCTCAAATTACATCCTTTGAAATTACATAATTATTCATCGAAATTTTGAGTATTTTCAATAATACAAAATGATGAAAAATCATGTAACTTCAAACGTCTGTAACTTAAGATCCGATGAAGTAAAAAATCATTTATAACATAAATAAATTAGTTCATTTCTCATATTTTCATGCACCACTCATACACGGTGGAAGATAGGATAACGGACGATAAAAGTCTAAATTCAGCATGAAATTCTCTTTCTTTATCTTTTATCAAAGAATCTGTCAAAAATGGGACAGGTAAAATTTATTGCTAGCAATTGACAATAGAAACAAGAAATAGCAAAATTACAGAAGAATATAACATCACATAGAATACACGACAAGTAGTTCCAATAAACCATTCACTTCGACATTTGACAGCTAGCAACTAGCGATAAGAAATAAACAGCAAAAAGTAGGAATCGTCGCCTTCTATGTGAAACAATAGTAGGAAGATATATTTATTGTTCTCCGGAGTACACAAAATTGTAATAGATAGATTACACCTATTACATGTTTGTACAGGACGTTGTAAAAGTTATTTTCCATATTACAATTATAATAATTTTGTCATTTTTGCCTTTGGGAGGCCATCTTACTTGCTTTTATTCACAGGCTACTAGAAAATGATGAAAAACACAGTGGTCGAATTTTTCAATTTCAAATAAACCTTAAACAATTGATAATCTAGAAAAAAAAACCTTTTTTTTCTCTTTCGATCTGTACTTATAAGTCATTGGGTTTTCAATTAGATTTTATTCTAAAATTTTTAGTAGTACAAATATCCAAATGATTATATTTAGAAAATGTATTTTATTTTGTACCTGCTGTTAAAAGTAGGCTTTATGCGTTCATTTTTTGGAAAGTAACAATTTAACATCAACTGTAGATAAAGTAATTTTTCTCTACACTTTAACTTTTTATCTACACTTTTCACTTTTATATACATTTTTAATTTTTATCTACACTTTATAAAAATAATAATAATGCATAATGTATAGAAAAAACATGGGATCCCGTAGCCGCGTGCCCAAGTGTCTGGTCGCAAACCTGGGGGAACCCGACAGACGCCAAATATTTCCAATTTTAAATGGCACAAAAGTGACCCCTGTAGTGCACTCTCCTCGCCAGCTATGAGTGCCCGTGAGGTGACGCCTGGTAAGCGCCCACACGGTAAAATATATCGTCATCATTACCGAGTCTACATGTGTTGTAGATACTGGCACACCCAGTAATGGGTAATATGCCGTGATGATATATTTATTTATTTAAAAAAAAAATCAGTTACAAAATAAAATAAATTACACACGACGATAAAGAGTCTTTATCATCCTGTATACTATTAATTTGAAAATGCAAAGTAGCTATTGATCTATATGTACAAAATTCATTAAAATTAAACACAAAAAAAAAACAAAAATTGTTCGTTGAATTTTGATAGGTCAAGTTAAAAAATAATGCAATCAGTTTTATAATATTCTTGTCATAATAGATTTTAAGCATGCAATATTTTTTATTACTTTTGTAAAGGATATTTTGACATTGACATTTTCTTTTGTAATTTATAGATATTTTAATGTTTAGCTAACCTCTATATAGACAACAATTCATCATGTATGAATGAATTTTATTTTATTACACTCCCTTAAAAAATGTAACATAATCTTGTCCTTGTGTAGTAATTATTATTTAAAACTTTACTCATATTATACCATTTTTATCATGATCACTATATCTTCCGTACCTACATATATCATTTACAAGGAAAAAAATCACACGAGGAACAAAGAGCAATCGGAAAACAATATCATCCCGTTAGAAATCATCGCCTACTTGACGGAAGATCAGCTTGTATCAGGAGCAGCAGGAAACAATAGTAAGGAATTCAGCACGGTTGCCTAGCAACCAGTCCAAGCCTGCTGCGATGGCATTGAATGGCGCAGAGAACAATGCTAATCAGAATTCAAACGCGCACTGCTCTACTAAATTATTTTTCGCCTTACATAGAAAAGAGATATTTGCATATTTTTGTCATGAGTACATTCATTCATGAATATTTTTTAATAATAAAGATACGTATCTTATGTTGTAAACTATGGTAATATTTCTCCGCCTTAACAATTCTGATGCTGACCTGTTATTGTTTCACTAATAGTTTATTATAATTTATTTAAAATCATTAAGGAAGTTGTTGTAATTGAATCATGTCCAGGAGAAATTTGAATAAATTTATAATATTGTAGATAAAAGTAACCACAATTGATCTTAATCATACCTTGTTAAGATGTTTTATATGTAAATTAAAATTTACAATCATTAATTTTATTAAACTGCAATATAAAAATGCTGATTCAACCCAGCAATAATAAGACCGTTTTAATGTCCCTATAATCCGATTATAACATTTTTACTATAATGTCTGTGTGTGTGTGTGTTTCTCAAATACTATAAGACTTAAAAAATATTTAACTGCAGTTTCCTCAATCTGACATTCCTGGGAAGAGTTGATTAGATTTTGGTTTCAATAGGACAACCGGAAGTAATAGTTTTTTTTTTTAATCTTCTAAATATTATTTTTTGAAAATTTCTGTTATTACTAATATTAAAGAATATAAAAATCTCTATCCGACACATTTAAAATTATTATTATATCTTATATGGAGTACGTTTTAATTCAGGGTCGTTGACTGTATTTGCCAAGCTAAAATGCAGATTTTCTTATTTTTCTATTAAAACCTTTGAAATTCGTTATTTAAGTTTTATTCTTTTAATTCTTCGCCGTAAAAATGTTTCCAGAACTATATACTATCAATTATGCAAGAAGTAGTAAATTGTTATTTATATATGTTCTTGTAAGTGTATCAGTTCAAATGTTGAGCAGTATATTATAATATGGAAATGGTGAGAGGTTTTGTGCTGGCCACAACAGATTTTTACCTCTCGCTAAGAGAGGTATTGGATTCATGCTAAAATTCGCATATCCAGATTTTATTGGATAAGCACGATTTAAGGTCCCTAGAACCCGATTATAACATTTTTAAAATGATGTCTGTGTGTGTGTGTGTGTGTGGATGTGTGTATGTGTGTATGTCTGGATGTTGTAGACACGATTCCTCAAAAACTATAAGACTTAAAAAATATTTAACTGCAGTTTCCTCCATCTGACAGCTGAAAAGGTTTTAGTAACAATTGAACAACCGGAAGTAGTAGTTTCTTAGAACAATTCTTCTAAATATAATTTTTTGGGAGTTTTTTTTATTAAATATTGAAGAACATCAAATTCTCCATCTAATACTCTTAAAATTTTTATTATATCTTATATAGATTTAGAGATAAAGACACTATAATATATAGAGTAATTTAATCGCAGAAGCTAAGGCACTAAGGAAACCAGTTGACAAATTCCAACGTTTATAACATAGTTTGCAAATGACACATGTCAGTGTCAAAAATCAACAGTTTTAGTGACATTCTGATAGTTTTTTCTGGGAAGTATGTTTAATCTTTCTTATTGTTTTATTAATTAAATATTTGAAATTATAGGTAAAATTGCGGTAAAATGCATATATCCATCAGAAATACCGCCAATCTGGTTAATGAATCTGTGACATTTAGAAACTTCCTCGTACAATGAAAAATAGATATAATTAGAATTATATGTGTGCAGAAGACATGTTAAATACAATAAAAAACATTATTTGGGTAAAGTTCTGTAATGTTTTTGTTATAAAACGACGGTTCGATAGCGAAGTGCAATACAATACTTATATAACCTAATATGGAAATAACGAGAGGTCTTGTGCTGGCCACAACAGATTTTTTAATTTCTTTTTATTCATGATTAAATCTACCTGTATACAGCTCGACAATAAATAACTTTCGATATACTCAACAAGTTGCTTTTGGGAAATACCACTCGACCTTCGGTCTCGTGGTGGTATAACCAAGAATTTTGAATCGTCTTGTATAATATATGATAATAACCATTTGTCCCTACTTTTTCAATCACCTGTATATCGTGATACCTAATACTGGAGTAATTATATATATTTTCATTTTAAATACATTATCTGTAAACATATTAGCTCATTTCAAAGCGTAAGCACAAAACAAATTAAAATTTAATTGCACATTTTTTCTTCTAAAAATAAAAGTAAACAACTCTGTACACTTGCACGCTTGGTATTTTCAGTCCACATCGACTGATTATGACAAATCCAATAACAAAATATAAAATTTTCAATAAACTAATAAGTGTGGTCGATAAAATCTGTGCGTTGCAAGGTGTTGCAACTTTCATGTCGCAGGTTTCATTTGATCGGGAGCGGGAGGTTTTTATGAGTGTGGCCCAAGACTAAGTCAACTCCAGGTGTAGATAAAGTTCGCTGGCTCGCCTGCCGAGCTGATAATCTATCATTTGCCGGCAGAAAACAGCGCTAAATGTGTAACGGCCCGAGGAAAATTACTATAATCTCGGACACTTTGCCACCTCTCGCACTCATAACCTTTCAAACTTACAAACTAAGGATTTAACACTTGCACCAGAACCGTAGCGCACACATACTCCCACTACTAGATTAAGTTATTAAGATTTCACTTTCTTTATATAGAATCGTATAAAACAGACTTGTTTTATAAAGGGAACGTGGCGTATATAATAACACTACTAAAAGCAGCTAATGGACATGAATACAAATGCTATGTTTCATATCAGTATACGCCCGTCATTAAAGCACCACGATAATTAATTCATTAATATTAAGCGAGTGCATATGTTATAATTATGAGGGTCACTCTATAATTCAGTATTAGGAATAACATATACATAGTTCATATTTTACCACCTACTACCCTTGGTAAGGAAGGTATAGGGATCGTGCAAAAACTCTCATATTGAGATTTTAGTAAATGACTGCATTTTAAGATCCCTAGAATCCAATTTTAATATTTTCACAATAATGTCCGTATGTATGTTTGTGTGTGTTTGTGTGTGTGTGTGTGTGTGTGTGTATGTATGTATGTATGGATCCTCTTTACGCTCTACTTAACTCTAATACTTTTAAACTTTTGAAACCTTGTATTTCGAATAAATAAATAAATAAATATATCATCACGGCATATTACCCATTTCTGGGTGTGCCAGTATCTGCAACACATGTAGACATCGGTAATGATGACGATATATTTTACCGTGTGGGCGCTTACCAGGCGTCACCTCACGGGCACTCATAGCTGGCGTAGAGAGGGCACCACAGGTGTCCCTTTTGTGCCATTTAAAATTGGAAATATTTGGCGTCGGTCGGGATCGAACCCGGTTCCCCCAGGTTCGCGACCAGATACTCTCAGGCACGAGACCACAGACAACCGTTAGATTTTGGTGTAAATCGAATAACCGGAAATGTGTAGTTTACTTAAATAAAATAAATAAATATATCATCATGGCATATTACCCATTTCTGAGTGTGCCACAATCTGCTTTATTGCAGATATTGGTAATGATGATGACATATTTGTACCGTGCGAGCGCTTACCAAATGTTACCTTACGGGCACTCAGTGCTGGCGTAGAGAGTGCACCATAGAGGTCACTTTTGTGCCATTTAAAATTCGAAATATTTGGCGTCGGTCGGGATCGAACCAGGTTCTCCAGGTTCGCGACCAGACACTCTGGCGAATGTTATTTTTCGCATTTTATATCATTATGAAAATTAAAGATTATTAAATTTTCTGCAAGTATACATTAATACTTTTTCTATATATTTTACAGTTAAATATAAAAAACAATCTTTTTATAAATCCCGTAGCCTATTTTTTTAACGATAAACACAATTCCTTTGCTACACAGTTTATATTTAAAATGTATGTAACTAGGCAGATAAATGTCACTGTCAAAAAACTAATCATTTCAAATTAATAATGGTGACGATTAAAAAAGAAAATATTAAATAAAGCAATAGTTATTGCAAAGGAACTTAATATAGTTTGCAGCATTAGTAAATACGCAGGTATGAATTTAAATTAATAAGAATTAAATAGCGGGAGTTATGTTGGCCACATCAGATTTTTTCAAATTTAATTTAAAATATATATTCCATATAGTTGCTTTCCAATATAATATACATTTCCACCCTTTTTTTTAACTTCTTAAATGCTCATAAATTAACAAACCTCTTTTGGAAATTAAAGAAAATCAATTTCTGGGAATGTCGGTCCAGAGGGATTAAATAAATTTAATTTTTCTTTTTCATCCACGTTTCGGTATTTTTATACCTTAATCATGATTCTGAAGAACAAAGTTTCACAATCATGATTAAGGTGTAGAAATAAAATACCGAAACGTCGATGAAAAAGAAAAATTATTTAAAATAAATAAATATTTAAAAGTTAAAGTTAAATATTTATATATTTCTGGGTGTGCCAGTATCTACAACACATGTAGACATCGGTAATGATGACGATATAATATATCACCGTGTGGACGCTTACCAGGCGTCAGCTCCTGGGCACTCATAGCTGGTGTGGAGAGTGCACGATAGGGGTCACTTTTGTGCCATTCCTGGACCGACATCTCCAAGAAATTGGTTTCCTTTAAATTTACATTTATGGTCGAGAAATTATTTCCAAATTTCTTATGGAATGCTTTCAAATCAAAATAATCATAGGTAAATTGCAGCAGTAATAAAAATAAAACAATTTGTTGTTATTTTCGTTAATAATTAAAAAGATTGGTAAGAATGTTTTATGAGAATGGAGAGACAGCTGAAGTTTTATGTGGACGTTGTGAACGAAGTATGTTTGTACAGGAATGTGTGGCGAAAGATGATTTTTTTTATCCCTTTCCCTATTGTTAATATTTTTTTCGGGTTTTTGCTAACCCACTAAGTGGGATACGCGTGATTTTATGTATGTATGTATGTATGTATGTATGTATGTATGTATGTATGTATGTATGTATGTATGTATGTAAGAAATATTCATCAAAAGCAACCTCCCTCTCCTGTGATCTCTAATTACATACAGCACGTTATTCACAACCAATAGGAAAACGTATATGTGTGTGTGTGTGTGTGTGTGTGTATGTGTGTGTAGTTTGTCCATCACCTACGTTATTTATACAAATAAAAGCAAGCGACAGTTTGTCACAACATGTTAAGCAATATGGACTTTGTCGTCACATTCTGTTTAAGTACTGTAATTCCATGAACAAACTTCGTAGTCCAACACTGCAATCATTTAAATTAATCAGTAATATGAAGTGAGTTCGCAGTGCATTACCAGCCCAACTCTTTCAAAGAGAACAGTAATGCAATTTAATTTATTACGGGCAGCACAGCACAAACAGTTGATTGTTGCGCGTAGCTCGCAGCTAGACTTGATATTTAGCACTTTTCGTCACTGGGAGTTTTCTGACCCAAATTGCACTGTCCCTGAATTACACGCTGCATAAATTGTCCAAATAGATTTATATAACCTTACTGCGTGGTTCTGTTTTGTTGCGGGAGGTAGAAATATGATAAGTCATCAATTAAGCCTTGATTTCTAAAGCGTTTTGTAGTTTACAATCACATTTGCGTCTGCGACAGAGGACTGAAATGGCTGGGACAACAATACGCGTCACACATAGTATACGTCGTGCCAACTTTTAGTGATATTGACTTGACATACTAATCGAGAGGTTATTCCCTTTGCAGCATGAGATTTTGCTACTTTTTTAAAGGGCCGGGTTTACCACAAATCACTTTAAATAAATAAATATATCATCACGGCATAATACCTAGAGATGCATTCGGGCCGGGCCGAGCCGGGCTTTGAGGTTTGGATCGACTCGGCCCGAAAATAAAAATTACCGGCCCGACTCGAAGATCGACTCGATAAAAAAAATAGCTAGCCCGGCTCGAAAATTGACTCGAAATCGGGCCGGGCCAAAGCTCGAAGTTGGGTGCATCCGGCATTCCTAATGTTGATTTTTATGTTAAAGCGAAATGTTTAACTTTTTTCATGTCAAATTTATAAAAAACTTCTACATTCTTATAACTTTCAACATTAGTTAACACAAGTAGTTAAAAAAGAGACCCTTCTAATGTAAGTTTGTTATAAAAATTACAGACCTACGTGATTTAACAATTTGTTTACCAAAGCCGTTCGAAAATTTAAACAACTTTTTCACAAATCATATATAAAAAAATATAATTTACATAAGGATTTTTTATCTAACTGTTTCTGCTCAAAAATATGACAAGATATCATTATGGTAGGAACAAAAATCACTTTTAATTTAAGTATACGAGTAATAACAATAATAATAGCAACATCACAATATAATTATTATGATTTAATGAATAACCTTGAATTCTTGAAGTAAAATAATACATTTTTATTTATTAATATGTGTTTGTTGTTATTAAATCATATTGATCCTTTTTAACTTCATCCATTTTCTTTAAAATATTAAGGAAACTGTGCATTTGATTGAACTAAAAGATTTTTCGGGCCGGGACAAAATCAAAAGTCCGACTCGCCTCGATTTTTGAAAATGATTAGACCGATTCGGCCCGATAAAAACTATCTTCGGCCCGGCTCGATTATCGACCCGAAATCGAGGCGGGCTTCGAGCCGGGCCGGGCCAAAGCTCGTAATCGAGTGCATCTCTAATAATACCTATTTCTAGGTGCGCCAATCTGCTTTGTCGCAGATATCGGTAATGATGATGACATATTTGTACCGTGACCGTGCGGGCGTTTACCAGGCATCACCTCACGAACACTCATTGCTGGCATGGAGAGTGCACCACAGGGGTCACTTTTGTGCCATTTAAAATTCGAAATATTTGGCGTCGGTCGGGATCGAACCAGGTTCTCCAGGTTCGCGACCAGACACTCAGGCACGCGGCCACGGGACCCCAAATCACTTTCTTTATTCTAAAACTGTACTATGAGATTTAATATACCTTTGGAGCGAATTAAGGGTTAATGATATCTGTAATCTTCAGAAGAGTATTTAATAATAGTTAAAAAATCCCTAAACCTTAAATAAAAACGCTAAAACTACAGATACGTATTTCGGCAACCAAGTTACCATCATCAGTAAACTTACGTCTAAGAACAGATCAGTTTTGGATTACTCAACATGTCAACCATGTCAGAGGTTCAAAAACAAATCTAAAAATCTGTTGTGGCCAGCACAATACCTCTCGCCATTTCCATTTTATGTTATATAAGTATTGTATTGCACTTCGCTATCGAACAGACGTTTTATAACAAAAAATTACATACCTAACTCTACCCAAATATTGTTTTTTTATTGTATTTAACATGTCTTCTGCACACATACAATTCTAATTTTATCTATTTGTCATTGTATGAGGACGTTACTAAATGTCAGAAATTCTTCCAATTTATTAACAAGATTGGCAGTATTTCTTACAGATACATGCATTTTACCTATTATTTTAAATATTTAATTAATATAACAATAGGAAAGATTAAATGTAGGTACTTCCCAGAAAAAGCTTTCAGAGTGTCACTAAAACTGTTGATTTTTTACATTGACATCTGTCATTTACAAACTATATTATAATATATTACTATGTTATAAACATTTGAATTTGTCAACTGATTTCCTTACTGTAGTTTAGCCTCTGCGATGTATTACATCCGATTATTCTATACATATATTATAGTGTCTTTATCTCTAAATCTATACAAGATATAATAAAATTTTTAAGTGTAAAAATTTTCTAAAAAATATATTTAGAGGAATTTTTCTAAGATACTACTGCTTCCGGTTATCCAATTGTTACCAAAACCTTTTCAGCTCTTCCCACGAATGTCAGATTGAGGAATTCATATATGTCATCTTCATTACCCATATCTGCACATATCTGGCACACCCAGAAATGGGTAATATGCCGTGATGATATGATATTTAAGTCTTAAAGTTTTTGAGGAATTGTCCCTCCAACATCCAGACATACACACACATACACACATTCACACACACAGACATCATTGTAAAAATGTTATAATCGGATTCTAGGAACCTTAAATCGTGCTTATTCACTAAAATCTGGATATGCGAATTTTAGCATGAATCCAATACCACTTTTAGCGAGAGGGAAAAAGATACAAAAAGCGTGATAAATATTGTTTATTACTATTTAAACTACGGAAGTATTGAAATTTATTATTCTTAATAAACTAAGTTTAAAACACCTCCCTCTATTTAGGAATAATTTACACACTAACAGGCCTATTCTACTAAAAAAAATATGTATCGTTATGACTTGTTACTAGGCGATTAATCGTTATGATAACGATTTTTGCCAAAACCCTATTCTGTTAATTTATTTATCGTTACGAATCGTTACATATCGTTATTTCACATCGTTTAATAACGACAAGTTCACATGCATCGTTGAAGTCGTAAAGTTTGACATATTTTGAGAACAAAAGTAAAAATGGCTGAAGAAGATATTTTGTTAATTGTATCTGAGAAAGAGATTCTGCAAAGATGAGTATTTATTCACTTCTGTACACTAATTATATATATTATACTTTTTAGTATTAGACATTTTATTTATATTTCAGAAATATATTTAAAAATTTAGATTTAGACAATATTTAGTGGACGAAGGACTCCAGGCTGTTTTGCATGTTGATAAGGGTAGAAAAAAGAAAAATCCAAGGTTTTTAAATAAATAATTTTCAAATATATTCTGCAACGAAAAAACTTTTTCTGTTTTCTACCCTTAGATAATATTATTTAATATATTGATATATAATATAATATAGAATATAGATGCACTAACTATGTATTTAAAAATTATATATTTGTATAGGGATGTCAGATTATATAATCGTACACTGCGTGATACATCAGTTCCTTTTACCCGGTCCCACAGAATTTAAATGACTTGTAAGTCTTCTCCATATTTCTTCCAATTCTTCAGTGGACAATTTATTAATTCTTAATGAACTGTTATTTTCCAGTTCTTCAGCATATATTTCATACTGTCTTTGAGTTGTCCTCGAAGCCCTTTTCTTTATATCCATTGTCAAATTCAATTAAATAAACAAACAATGAATCGATATGTCAAATTTAAATTGAAAAACATATAAAAATTTATTCTGTCAAAATATACATGAAGTTAGATATTATCGTTATAATCCTGATAACGATAATTTATAACGATATGATTAGTAGAATAGGTTTTTGGCATTTGTCGTTATTGAAGTCGTCTAACCAAATGCTTAGCGACAGTCGTTCAGTAACGACATCGTTATACATTTTTTTAGTAGAATAGGCCTGTAAGTCATATAATTACCTCCATTTCTCTATATTAGAATATGAAGGTTACTTCCAAACCCAACAGCTAACTACTCAATTTAAGCCAAATTAAAATCAATTCTGTACAAGATAATGCCTTCTATAAATGGCATAATTCCACCACATACCTTCGGTAATCACTAACAACCCACTAAGTGCTTGCGCTGTTCGCGGTTGTCATTGGCAACGACGTTGAGAGTTGACAACAAACGAGATTGACGAATTTATGAATGAAGTCGGCTGCCATTTGATCGGCGGTTGGTAAATATTACCGGTTACAGAATTAAATTATCGTATTGTCACTGCGGCAATAATAGAAAGGTGTTTAGAAATATGACAGACGAAAGGATGAATTGTAGGGACCACACACAAAATTTTGACTTATATTTTTGATCTATATACAAGGCTGATTGATTTAATATAGGTTAGAGGTTTAGATAAACAAGATTGTCATGCACAGTTATAATTTACTAATCGTATCAAATATGTAATACATTATTTTTTAATTTATAGATACGAAACTGATATGGTCATGTATCCCACGAAATTATACTTCGTTTCAAATGAGCTGAAGTAATAAATCTGTTCGCCAAATATATTCCAGTAGCGCGTCAAAAATTATTTGCTAAGGGGTAGTCGAGAAAACTGAATTCGATGAAGATATACCGTTTGAGTTTTCAATTAATTTTTTAGGATTTGTTCCATTGAACTTTTATGTGTATAAAATAATACATAAACAAATCCCTTTGAAATCGGCCAATGCTATTTCCAACTACAAATAAAAGAATTATTGCCCCAAAAGTCAATATACCCCACATTTAGATAAAAACTTCGAAATTTTCAAAAATCTAATTTTTATGCAGATAGATAATACTCAATTCGCTGATTCCAAATTTTGAAACCGCAGGTCGATATCTCTTTTCGTTCTCGAGATATTTAAATTCAAAGTTTTTCTCAAAACTGCCCATTTTTGGGTAATAACCCAAAAATGGGTCGAGATATAAACTTGGCGACAATACCATTCGATTCTACGGACAAAATTACATAAGTACACCAATTTTCAGAATTTTTGAACATCGCATACAATCTCTAAAGCAAAATAACTGAAAATGACCAAAAATCGCAAAAATCGTAAGGGGTACCCCTTACGATTTTTTCAGATTTTGGCCATTTTCGGGGGTTTTCAAAATTTTATTCATAAAAAATTAACCGGTTGGACAAAAATTATGAAAATTGGTACACTTATGTAATTTTGCCCGTAGAATCGAATGGTCGTGTTGCCAAATTCATATCTTGACCCATTTTTGGGTTGATACCCAAAAATGGGCAGTTTTCAGCAAAACTTTAAATCTAAATATCTCGAGAACGAAACGAGATATCGACCTGCGGTTTCAAAATTTGGAATCAGCGCATTGAGAAGTATCTATCTGCATAAAAACTAGATTTTTGAAAATTTTGAAGTTTTTATCTAAAAGTGGGGTATATTGACTTTTGGGGCAATAATTCAAAAATAGGTAGAGATATGAACTTGGCAGTAATATTATTTGATTGTAAAGAGAATGTTACGTAAGTGTACGCATTCTTAGAGTATATAAATCCAATAAAATTATAACATGAACATACACTATGTAAATTGCACTTGACAATTCCTTCTTTCTTCTTCAGCTTTCTCCAATTTTATTAGGGGTCACTGTTTCTTACTCTTCTCTTTCACTCATTCCTGTCCAACGCATTTTCTTCACACGCAGTTCTTCCTCTCTCAAGTCTTCTGCGATACAGTCCTTCCATCTTCTCTTTCGCCTTCCTAGTAATCCCGACATTCTGATCCTATATTTGCCATATTTGATTTTGCACTTGGAACCCCGAGTGCGCTCAAGAGTAAGAATCATTACTCTAACAATTGAGCCACCGGAGCCAGCCAACAAAACAATGTCAGCGTGTGTAACTAATAGAAAACAATTATATGTCAATTCTCTTGTCTTGTTTATAGAAACACCTATCCATTATAATATAATGTTTGCATAATTTCGCATAGAAATGATAATGAATCCGACCAAATTCATAATCATTTGATCTAAACTTGTTGGAAATAGTGGTCACAGCAACCGAAGCATGAGTTAACAAAATTATCACGCGTGGCATGCTCTCCATTCAGTTATTATCAAATTTATATTTCGTAACAAACAAATCATTTTTGCTTAATAACAAATGAACACAACCTGTAACAAAGGAAAGAAACAAGCGGCGATCGAGTAAAAAAGCTACCAGCTGGCAGGTATTACAACTCGAACAATTTGTTGTTTACAACGCTACAGCTACTTGTGCTGCCTGCAGAGTTGGACTAAGGAAGAGATTAACACCCACTATAATAACAAAAGGCGCCACTATTCCAAGCAAAAAATACTAAGTTCAATGTGCCATGAAATTAGAACAAGTTTTAGTTCGGTTACAAGATAAGAAATCGTGTTTAGAGAAAGATGAGTAAAATGTGGTTTATTGATTCAAATTTAACAGAACAATTGGGATATGTAAATAAAAATACGAAATTTGAAACTAAAACAAGAGAACAATTTTTATTTTATTTGTACGTTTTAAATAGTCATGCACAATTTAAATAGTGGACAATAAATAATAGAACTAGTATTTACAATTAATTAATCTACTATAATCTAATATTTATTATAAAACTGGGCATAAGGAAAAACTAAACTGTGAACGTAACCTAACAACTACTAACTAAAGTATATAAAGAAATTAATTTTCAAAAATTAGTCAGCTTTGCTATTTATCATGGAAACAGCTGATGCTGATATATTAAAAAAATTCTAATTGACAGATGTCAGTTGCAAGTGCAAAACCAAATATGAAAAGTGTAGGATCACAAAATTGGTATGTCATAGTGCTCCTCGCAAGTGACACGCAGAGAAAGGCCAAAGAGAAGATGGAAGGACTGTATCGCAGAAGACTGAAAGGAATGCCTGTGTCAAGAAGATGTGTTGGACAGGAATGAGTGGAAGAAAAGAGGAAACAGCTACCTCTAATAAAATAGGGGAAGCTGAAGAATAAGAAGAAGTGTCAAGTGCATTTTACTTAGTGTATGTTTATGTTATAATTTTATTGGATTTATAGAATAGAAATGGTATGTGTTCGTGTTTGATTTTACATGATATTATATAGAATCTGTTCCAAGGACCTTTTGGTATGGGATTTATACAAAATATTTGTGCTGGCCACAACAGATTTTTTCATATTAATATTGTTACATGAAAAGTTTCTAGTATTGTTGCTATTTATCAGTTAATCCATTCTGTTTTTTTTTTTCTTTAATAAAAATAATTCATATTAATCTTTGATATGGTTCATTGAACTTTCAAAATAAATTACGTTAGAAATTATTAAGATTTGATTATACAGAAACATTACGTAAATTAATTAAATTAATTTCAAGTATTAAAGTTGTCAGTGGTGCAGTTGTACCAAAAATGTTAGTTTAATGAGAACTACCCTTAAAAATGCGAATTTTTAAAGAAATCTTTCTGTTTCGTACTCTACACATGTCACACTACTCACCCTTAAATTTATGACATTAAGTTCGTTTCCACCTGTATATCTTACTTCGGTTCTGAGCACACACTCCATTGCTTAAACACAACGCCGTACGCAAGAGTGGTCAACAAGAGTAGCCACCGCACGCCCGCAACAATTGCTCTTGTCACTTTTATTTCGGAATTTCGCTTTCGACGAGCTTCGATCGCTATCTATTGATATCGAAATCGTGCCTTTGCTTTCTCTACTTTTCTATGTAACACTCCACAACACTACAATACACTACAACTCCACCATGTGTCTTTTTCTTTCCGCTAATTGCTGGATATGTTGCATACAGATAATTAATCATAATTTAGAAGTATTTGTAATGAAATTGATCGACCGGGTTGAGTATTTTATTGAGCAGGAATTCGAAAGAAATTGTTACAACAGACCAAATATAAACATATTATATTTAATACATTAGATTTGTAGCTACTTACTATTAGAGACAATAGTTTTATTAGATCAGATCTAAGGTGAAGTTTCTATAAGGTAGGATCACGAAATAAAATCTAGAGCAATTCTATAAATGAAAATAATGAAACTGCAAATAAAAGAGAGTGCCATGAATGAAACATATTATCAATGTTTTGTTTGTTTAATTGACTATTAATAGTCGTATTCTATTCAGAACAAAAACTGAAAATATAGTCGGTTTCAGTTGCACCAACGTAACTTAAATTTTTATTGTTTCTTCAATCGACAACAACAATATTGCATGGAAATGAAATGTCAAATGAATTATTATACATTGTTGTCAAAATTTCGATTTGCATTTTTTACCTCTCGCTAAGAGAGGTATTGGAAACATATTAAAAATCACATGTCCAAATTGTAGTGAATAAGCACGTTTTAAGGTCCTTACAATCCGATTTTAACATCTTTACAATGATGTCTGTGTCTGTGTGTGTGTGTGTGTGTATGTGTGTGTGTGTGTGTGTGTATATATGTGTGTGGATGTTGGAGGGACGATTCCCCAAAAACTACAAGACTTAAGACTTGTTTAACTATAAATTTCTCAATCTGACATCTGACATGGGAAGAGCTGAAAAGGTTTTGGTAACAATTGGACAACCGGAAGTAGTACTTTCGTAAAAAAAATCTTTTAAATATTATTCTTTGAAAATTTGTGTTATTACTGATATTGAAGAACATAAAATCCTACATCTGATACATTTAAAATTTTCTATAGACAGAGAGACACTATAATATATAGAATCATTGGCTGTTATAAATCGCACAGGCTAAATTATATCAAGGAAACAAGTTTAAATTCAAATGTTTGTAACAAAGTTTGCATATGTCAAATAAATATCAGTGTCAAAAATCTACAGTTTTAGTGACATTCTAAAAACTTTTTCTGGGAAAGCATGTTTAATTTTTCTTATTGTTTTATTAATTAAATATTTAAAATTATAGGTAAAATGCATGTATCTATAAGAAATGCCGCCAATCTTGTTAATGAATTGGAAGAATCTCTGACATTTAGGAACTTCCTCATACAATGAAAAAATAGATATAATTAGAATTGTTTGTGTGCAGAAAACATGTTAAATACAATAAAAAAACAATATTTGGGTAGTTTTGTAATTTTTTTTAATAATAAAATTACGTTTCGACAGCGCAGTGCAATACAATACTTATATAACATAAAATGAAAATGGCGAGAGGTATTGTGCTGGCCACAATAGATTTTTTTTTTTTGTTAAAGGATTGTTTGAAGTTTATTTTTGATTATTTATATAAAATTTTACAGGAGCATCTTTCGATGCGATTTTGTTCATTATTTACAGTTTTACAAATCTGTGCTAATAGGAATATTTTATGAAAAATTTCGTTAAGTTGGTAATGTTTTTAGTTCGTTCAGGTTAGCCCAATAAGAAATAAGATGAACAATTTGAAGAATCTACTATTTATTTTAAATAATAAAATCTAGTAGGGTATAAAAAACATGATTGTTCACATCATTTATCTTACAATAATTGCATGTAACCTATAAATTCATTGATCAAATCTTCTCGGAATATTACGCATGTACATTTGTTGTACAACCCCCTGCGGAAACAATTTCGAAACTTCAATAACTCTCGATATTGAATGACTCTCCATTGCCACTGGAATAATAAACCATCAGCGCTAGAGTGTGGCCGGCTTGAGAAACAGGTACCAGCAACACAATAATTCTGCCCGTGAGAAAAACGCGTGTAATAATTTACAATTTGGTTTTCATCGATCATGTAACGGCGTGCGGAGTGTGAATGTGTAGCGGCAGCGGCTACTGAGCCCTGGGGCTGCTTTGGTTACACGGTCAGCGCCACCCCGCCGCCCCCGCCATAACTAACTTGTCCGAGGTTGAGGACAGAGATGTAGAATATGAAATACTGATTTTTCAAACTGATTAAGTGTTACAATTGTTTTACAATGTGTTGCAAATCATGACTAGATGAAAAACAACATTGCTATAAAAAATTGGAACGCTAATATACAATATAGAATCATATTAAAACAATATATGTATTTCCCAAAGTTCTGATGACAATGTCATAAATAACAATAAGATATTTTATTTTTTCCACATACATTGATATGCGAGTAATAATGAGCTACTTGCGTGATACTGAAAATCCGATTTCTATCACTATATACGTAATGTTATGATGAAAACATATATATAAAAATGTACATTTTATTTTAAAAACTTATTTGTTTTTTAGTAAATTAAGAAAGAAAATTTTTTTGTGACGTCATTATATTGAACTGGAGGAGAAAACCATGTTTAAAAATGTAACCTATAGATTTCATTTGAATTTGATATTAGTTTATTTTTCTCTCTCTCTGGTCTCTCAAATACATTAATTACTTTACAAATTAACACATAGGTAGTTACATGTAATTTAAAATATCGATACTAAAAAGACAAATTAACCCCCAAACTATTGTTGAAACTTCAAACAGAAGAACTACATTACCCGCACGAATATGCCATTGATATGGGGTGGTACCACGCTATGGCTTTACGGCCATTCATTGGTGCGGCGTAATTCTACGTCAAACATGGCGGTAATTCAAATAATCAAATTTCAATATTTTTTTCAGGCTAATTAATAAAAATTTTGTCAAAAGAAAAAATATGGGTATACCCAAATCATTCAAGCAGCCAATGCACGTCATCACTTAGTGTAAAAACCTTAATACATTAAAATCACTAATAGTGAAAAATGAAATAAAATTTCAATCATTTTTAACAGTCAAAAAGTGTATAGCCTTATATAATTATTATTATACTTCGCTTTCGAACCGTCGTTTTATAACAAAAATTACAGAACTTTACTCAAATATTGTTTTTTATTGTATTTAACATATCTTCTTCACACATATAATTCTAATTATATCTATTTTTCATTGTATGAGGAAGTTTCTAAATGTCATAGATTCTTCCAATTCGTTAACCAGACTGGCGGTATTTCTGATGGATATATGCATTTTACCACAATTTTACCTATAATTTCAAATATTTAATTAATAAAACAATAAGAAAAGTTAAATATACTTCCCAGATAAACTATCAGAATGTCACTAAAACTGTTAATATTTGACAATGACATGTGTCATGTTATAAACATTGGAATTTGTCAACTGGTTTCCTTAGTGCCTTGGCCTCTGCGATTAGTTTACTCTATAAATTATAGTGGCTTTATCTCTAAATCTATACAAGATATAATAAAAATTTTAAGTATATTAGATGGAGAATTTTATGTTCTTCAATATTTAATAAAAAAAACTCCCAGAAAATTATATTTAGAAGAATTTTTTTAAGAAACTACT
Source organism: Ophonus ardosiacus (assembly GCA_943142095.1). Lineage (NCBI taxonomy): Eukaryota > Metazoa > Arthropoda > Insecta > Coleoptera > Carabidae > Ophonus > Ophonus ardosiacus. The sequence continues at coordinate 50,127,762 of OW964831.1, read as the reverse complement.
ACTTCCGGTTGTTCAATTGTTACCAAAACCTTTTCAGCTCTTCCCAGGAATGTCAGATTGAAGAAACTGCAGTTATATATTTTTTAAGTCTTATAGTTTTTGAGGAATCGTCCCTCCAACATCCATACATACACACACACACACACACACACACACACATACACACATCCACACATCCACACACACACACAGACATCATTTTAAAAATGTTATAATCGGATTCTAGGGACCTTAAATCGTGCTTATTCAATAAAATCTGGGTATGCGAATTTTAGCATGGATCCAATACCTCTCTTAGCGAGAGGTAAAAAAGGTACGCAAGTAGCCCAGTGTTGTAGAATAATTGTTTATTCTCTACCATCATCATTACGATTACGAGAACAATCTGACAGTAAGTCTATCGCTAAGACAAATTGGTTCCGGAACAAATATTTAATGTTTGTATTTTTAATTATTTTTATTATGTTGATATTGTGTCGTAATTTCGTACTTTCATGGTCTAGATTTTTTAGATATGCTAGTATTACTACAATTTTTTATTAACAAGAAAACAATAATTAGTTCAAGACAAATGATTGTTAGATACTTTACGATAGTGTCTGCTTTAAACAAAACATGTGTCGACCAAACACGTACAAAACTTAATTAATTATGTTTCTATTCTTGTAACTATAGATAAATTATTATGTTGTAGTACCAAATTTAGGATAAAGTCAAAGAGCAACCTCTTGCTTAATATAATTAACAATTAATATAATTTACTCTCCACGGTTTCAGCCAATTATTTCGCAAGGTTGTACACACGTCCAAAAATTAATTAAATTAAATATACACATTATGACAGCATCCATTTTTTCTCTGACCAAAAACGCACGTCAACAAGAAGAAACATTTTAATAGAAAATAAATTTTAGTCGCCACCGCCGCCTGCAAAAATGCGGATATCCGTTTCTGATTCATATCCAATTAGTAGGAGCTACATTCCTTGTTGTCCTTACTAGCCAGGCAACTGGTCAAGGTTCGTGGAGTCTAATTATAAAATATAGTATTTATTCTTGTGGGCAGATATATTTATACATATCGGATAATAAGGCACAGTGTGTATCAGTAAGACCAAGTAAGCTATAATTAATCATATTTGTTTATGTATTAAACACCTGTATAATAATAAGTCCGGCTCTATTTGAAAAAATGTCAACTAAATAGAAAGTAAGAAAAGAATAAAAAGATAATGAATATTCAGTGGTCACAAAAATCGAAGGACTTCTTAAGAATATCATCAGTGGTAACTGACTAGTGACGATAAATTATTTTCGAAAGATCTTTTTCAAACAAGAAAAATTACAAAATACAGTTAACACTTTAAGCCCGCGGTGGCATCAACTCGATACAACGTTTTCAAGGAGCTATATATTTAAACGGCAAGTTCGTATTCGAGATCCGATGAAGTAAAAAATCATGCCTTTTCATCGAAATTTTTTGTATTTTCAATTTCGATGAAAAATCATGTAACTTCAAATGTATGTAACTCGAGATCTGATGAAGTAAAAAATCTGAAGTGGCCAGCACAAAACCTTCCGTCAATTCGATGTATTTTGTACAAATCCCATACCAAAAGGTCCTTGGAACAGATTCTATATAATATCATGTAAAATCAAACACGAACACATACTATTTCTATTCTATAAATCCAATAAAATTATAACATAAACATACACTAAGTAAAATGCACTTGACACTTCTTCTTATTCTTTAGCTTCCCCTATTTTATTAGAGGTAGCTGTTTCCTCTTTTCTTCCACTCATTCCTGTCCAACACATCTTCTTGACACAGGCATTCCTTTCAGTCTTCTGCGATACAGTCCTTCCATCTTCTCTTTGGCCTTTCTCTGCGTGTCACTTGCAAGGAGCACTATGACATACCAATTTTGTGATCTTACACTTTCCATATTTGGTTTTGCACTTGCAACTGACATCTGTCAATTAGAATTTTTTTAATATATCAGCATCAGCTGTTTCCATGATAAATAGCAAAGCTGACTAATTTTTGGAAATTAATTTCTTTATAATGCTTTAAATCTACATCTATTGAATATGAAGGAAAATGTATAATCAAACTGTATAGAGAAGAATATTTTCTTTAATATGTATAATAACAAAATGTCAAAAAACAATATTTAACTGCGTTTTTTTAAGAAAAACTGTTAAAAACTTCAAATAAGGGTACTTCCGGTGGATCAATTATAACCAAAATCTAATCAACTCTTCATTTTGATGTACAGAAGAGGAAACGTGCTTATTAATTAAAACCCACCACCGAATTTTTTGACCAGACAATACCTTCCTTACCTAAAGGTGACGGAAGGTAAAATCATGTAACTTCAAATATCTGTAACTCGAGATCTGATGAAGTAAAAAAATCATGCCTGACATGAAAAGAAGGAGAATTTCATGCTGAAAATAGACTGTCATCGTTCGTTATTCTATCTTTAACCGCATATGAGCGGTGCATAAAAATATGAAAAATAAACTAAATTATTTAGTTCATATTTTATATTATCATGCACCACTCATACACGGTTAAAGATAGAATAACAGACGATGAAAGTCTATATTCAGCATGAAATTCTCTTTCTTTTCATGACAGGTATGAATTTTTTACCTATCGCTAAGAGAGGTATTGGAACCATGCTAAAAATCACATATCCAGATTTTAATGAATAAGCACGTTTCCAGGTCACTACAATCCGATTTTCTCATTTTTACAATGATGTCTGTATGTGTGTGTGTGTGTGTGTGTGTGTGTGTGTGTGCGTATGACTGGATGTTGGACGGACGATTCCTCAAAAACTATAAGACATAAGACCAGTTTAGCTATGAATTCCTCAATATGACATTCCTGGGAAGAGCTGAACAAGAGGTAACAATTGAACAACCGTACTGAAGTAGTAGTTTTTAAAAGAAATTCTTCCAAATATTAATTTTTGAAAATTTTTGATATTATACTAATTTTGAAGAACAAAATTCTACACCTGATACATTTAAATTTTTTATTATATCTTCTATAAATTTAGAGATAAAGACGCTATAATATATAGAATATCGGGATATAAGAAGTCGAGTAGGCGAAACTACACTAAGGAAACCAGTTGACAAATTCAAATGTTTATAACATTATTTGTAAATGACAGATTTCAGTGTCAAAAATCAACAGTTTAAAGACATTTTAATAGCTTTTTCTGGGAAGTACATTTAATCTTATTGTTTAATAATTAAATATTTGTAATATGCATATATCCATCAGAAATACCGCCAATCTAGTTAATGAATTGGAAGAATCTGTGACATTTAGAAACTTCCTCATACAATGAAAAATAGATATAATTAGAATTATATGTGTGCAGAAAACATGTTAAATACAATAAAAAACAATATTTGGGTAAAGTTCTGTAATATTTTGTTATGAATCGACGGTTCGATAGCATAGTGCAATACAATACTTATGTAGGCTTATATGGAAATGGCGAGAGGTCTTGTGCTGGCCACAACAGATTTTTACTTCATCGGATCTCGAGTTACAGAACAGGCGTTTGAAGTTATATTTTAAAAAAATAGATTCGTTTCGTATTTTATTTCTATTTTAGTTTGTATCTTTTAAATTCATTGAAATGCGTTGTTTTAACGGTTAAATATTAAGAATTTGAACCCGTGACCTCTACCTTATTAAGCGAGATCATGGAACAACTATTGCTTATATTTTATATTAAATTATAGAATTCATGCTAGTACGTATTTAATATTCCTGAAATTTATTTATAACCACGTTATAAATTGCTATATTCAAAATTAATTTCTCAATAAAATAAAAATTATTAGGTACTAATTTATGAGAAACTAAAAACAGCAATAAAAACAACCGAGGATATATTTTTGAAAGCTAATTGATATTTAGAAATGCTAACCTAGAAAATCAATTATTAATTATAAAAAATAAATTAATTATCAATAATATAACAAAATATTTTTTCCACAACACTTGTTCCTATAAAAAAAAAACTCCCATCTCACAAATAAAGCAATAAAACATGTGGAAATAGTCCACCATCTCCATGGGTGTCCCGATCCGAAATTTTTTAATTTAATAACTTTCCTTTCCAATAGTGCGATTCATTTGTTTTTAGAGCAATTAGTGTTGCATTCATTAGAAAAGTTAAGCGTTCTAACTAACAAATCATCGAATTGAGTTATCTGTCAAAAAGAAACAGTTGAAATGCGAAATTAATGACGTGAAACAAAATTATACCTTTGGTTTTTGACAGCTAACCTGCTATTTCTACTAACGAACAAAATGAAATAAAATTGTAAATAATTAATAACAGATAACTGTTAACATTTTAGTTTGGCGTTTGTTTCTAGTTTAAATAAATTGTTGCAAGTGTATAATTAGCCTTAAATTGTAATACAATAATTTGTTAATGTGTGCAGTCGTATAATAACATAACCAATAATTTAGGAAATGAAATTTTGAAACAACCTACTTAAAATTAAGTAGGAATTAATCACAAAACATAATAGATTGTGCTGACAGAAAATTATACATTAGCAAACTGTCTATAATTTTTTTGTCAAATTTTATATAATCAAATTTAATTTCAAGTCTCCTCGAGGTAAACAAAATATATACATAACTGTAATTTAAAAATCGCGTTTCAACTTAGTAAGCAAACAACAGTTAGTAGGTAACAATAAATGATATTTGAAGACAATGCTTATAAAAATTATGGTAATATAAAATTATTTTAAAATTTCAGCCCAAAATTGTTGGAAGATTATATCATTTTCAATTCGTTTATAATTTAATTTTTTATACGCGAATTATTAAAAATATTATTCTATGTTCTAATCTAAGGTAAATGCTACATTTGAAAGTCAGAAATTTATCCATTTCTATATATGGTCCATATGCTATTTATAAAATTTTGACCCCGTGTAATTCCGTAACAAAAAAGAATAGGACCTATGTCCGTACGACATTTTTTTACTTAAAATTATCTCAGGAATGAATAAAAGAAAAGTGTTCAGTATGAAATTTTAGTTTTTGTTGGAATTTTACATTTAATGAAACAAAATTTACTGTCCGAATTTCTAACTACAAACTGTTGAGAAATGTCACTTGTCCACATTTTAATGGGAACGTTTAGGTAAGAACTAATGGCGTCAATTTGACATATGACTGTTCTGTCGGTATATTACATAACCAAACAAAATGCCGTTCTGCTGTGTAAAGGAATACAGAAATAAAATTGGGCATTCATTTACAGAAACGAAAGTAAAAAATGCTTAGATTAGATTGAAATAAAAGCTCAAGAAGAATGGAAAATAACAATAAATTAAAATTAAAAAATATAATCGTTATTTATTGAGAAGTACTGTAATTACAAAGTGTAGGTACATTTTTTTATTTTTTGTTATAGTGGAGGACTGTAGAAAAAATCTTTCGAGTGCAAATGGACATTGTCGATTTTGTGACACAACCTCTCAATCGGCAATATCCCATTTTGCGCTCTCAATACACAAATAGCTATTGTGACATGTTTTTTAATAGCCGAAATAGCTCAGTTGGGAGAGCGTTAGACTGAAGATCTAAAGGTCCCCGGTTCAATCCCGGGTTTCGGCAATCTGCATTTTTAGTGCCCATTATAATAGTTATTTACATTCGAGTGCGTGTAAGTTGTATTTTACAGCGCGACAGCTTTGTTTATTTATTAGCTGGAGCGCTGTAAAATACTTCACGCACGAGAATTGTATCAAATTTTTTGGCCGACGACAATGAAAATCACTTTTTTTAATGAGATAAGTTGTACTTCTGAAAAGGGTTAGTTTAAAATACTGGGGTTAAGTCAATTTCCAAATTTAATTTTATTTACCTTTATTAGAGTACTTCTTCTAGCGAAAATTTATTTGTAATAATAGACGTTGTTTATGACTGATAATAATATATTTATTTGCTCATGTTTTCTTCGTAACAAATAATAGGTAGGTGTCGATATTTGGCATTTCACCAATGTTCGCCTCGCGTATTTGACAGGTATATCGATCGGTGACTATGTCGGTAACGGCGGATTTTTACAATAATGACAGATGTCGCTGTCGAGATTTTGGTTTATATAAATTAATTTTAAATATAGGAAATGTTAAAGTAAAAAAATAACTTAAGTAGGTAGTACTTTTTTACATGAACTTTATTATAGTAAAGATGATTTCTTTTCTAAATGCCCATAAACGTTCAGTGTATTTTGATTATTTTACCGCATAGTTAGACAAGTTACAACACAGTAAGCATAAAATGTAAGTTACACTTGCTGTGTATACAATTGTAAAGTTCCCATTACACTTCAGGAGGGCAAAAAAAATATTTACATGCACACTACTTCAATATACACACTTACCTACTAGGAATGACGATGGGTACCCGGGTACTCGGAACCGACCCGATAATAATGTACCCGGGTATAAAATTTCTTACCCGATTACCCGAAATATACCCGATACCCTTTAATTACCCGAATAGTTTTCAGCTGCAGGAAAAATTGTATCTAAAAGAAGAGTTTTTTTATTACCATGCCATAATTAATATAATTTTATAGAGATACAGTACGTATATTATTTATTTGTATTACTTTTTATTTAATAAATATATGTAAACAATAATAATGAATTTTATTAAAAAGTAAACTGCTAATATAAGGATAACTGACTAGAAAATTAAAGAATTATGTATATATACTTAAAGGATAACGGGTAATTAAAGAGTATCGGGTAATTAACGGGTAAAGGGTACTATCCGGGTTGTTGTTTCGGATACTCGGGTACCAAAATTATCGAAATTCGTCATTCCTATTACCTACATTTAATTATTGTTTATCACAGCTCCAACATAATCACGTCCTAATATTAAGTACCCTATTGTGTATAAATTTTCATAAAGAACCGTTACTACATCCAGTAAATTCCTCTCAAATTACCAGTACTCCCCTAAATTTGAGGAAGCAGTCTACAATTTTCACTCCGTCTCCGAGTGTAAATAATTACAGAGGCGCTTGGCTCGCACGCTTCGGAAATTATAACATAATATAGCACCCAGCCCAGCCCGACCAAACCACCGGTCTCTATCCCTTACGGTACGGTTGCCGGTGAGGCAGCTGCCTTTTGTCTTGTTAGGGATCCAAGACGAACCTCCCACATCGAGAATTAATATTTAATTTTCGACCCAGGAAATTGGAATAAATCTAAATGCCTCGGTAGTAGGTTTATTGTTTTTTACTACAGATATTAATCAATATTAGTTGAAGGAGGTTAATTAATTTACTACAGGAAGTATTAATTTAAATTATGGTAAGATTAAGATTCCAATCTGAGAAAAAATATTATGTAAAAAATTGTAGGGTTGGAATGGATCAAGATGGTTTTCTAAGACGACTCATTGTTTTCCGACGTACTTATAAATGAAATCAAAATCGGATACATTGGCTGTGTCCGATGTTGCACTTTTATCACCCTAATATCTAAATCCTAAATTTATGTGCCCTAAATCTAGTGTTTATTTAGGATTTTAGGAATTAGATTTTAGGGTTTTGCAGGACCACACTATGCCTTGAAGTTGACGCGCACTAATTAAACAAATCATATTGGTTGCTATAATTTGTACAAAAGTCAAATTTACTGACAAAGAATATCTTCTTAGCTTCTATTTTATGAAATACAATATTAATATTTACTCTCAAGCATCAAAATAAATCGAATTGTATAATTTATTTTTGTTGTTTTAAAGTGTAGCCATACAAACCAATGGATATCACTAGTCTGCCATTCGGAGTTGTATTTATGTGAAGAAAACCTAAATCCTAAATATTAAATGCCAAAATGCAACATCGGACACAGCCATTATGTAACTAACAAAATTTTATACGTATTGCATACCTGTCTTTCTACTAGTGCTGTAGGATCCGGCAAAACTTGGATCCGAGTACCCGGATCTCAAAATATCCGGTTCCTCGGATATCCGATGTTCGGATATTGAAGCGGATATCCGTAAATTTAATTCGGATTTGGATCCGGATCCAGATTTGAGTCCGGATCCCTTTTGGATTCGGATCTGGACTTGGATCTGGATCCGGATTCGATGTTTTATTTACGGATCCGGATCCGAATTTTAATTCTGGATCCAATTCTATTAACTATATCAAACAAAAATTTATTGTGGATTATTTCATAATCAGATTTATTTGGTTTTGAAACTCCATGATAATACTTATACATTTAAATATTATCATCGGGTTCAATACTGAGAATATTCGAATCCGAGAACCGATATGGATTCTGAAATTCCATATCTAAAATCCGATACTCATACTCATATTCGGATCCGGATCCAAAATCCAATACTCAGATTTGGATCCAAAATCCGATTCTCAGATCCGGATCCAAAATCCGATACTCAGATCCGGATCCAAAATCCGATACTCAGATCCGAATCCAAAATCCGATACTCAGATCCGGATAGTTCAACAATCAATTATCCGGATATCCGGATATTTTTGGATCCGAAACCGAAACTATCCGGATCCGGATCCCACCACTACTTTTTACGTTTACATAGGATATTACAATATTTAAAAACAAAGCGATGCTAATGTTATAATGCAAGCAGTGAGCGATATGCCACCCTTTGATAATTACGATATTTATTGTTTTATTGTAGGACCCGACAATGTCAATTTTTTTTACTATACCTACAGCTCAGTTCCGATTAAAAGAAATTATATTATTGTTGAATTTTCTGCAGTTTTACTGATATTGAATTGGAGATTTCAATGCACGATGAAATAAGAAATACATAATAATTATATATTACTACAGTGGGTTCAAAAAAATTCCGAACTCGGAGTAGGCTATGAACAAAAAAAAATGTATGTCAATTTGGAAATATTTAATTAAATGTCAATTTGACACGAGATATTGTCGAAAACGTTATCTAAAGAAATCAAAGCTTTTCTTCTTGAATACTTATTTTAAAAATAGAAATAAATTAGAAAACGGTGAGTGGCAATATTCTGTATCCTTTTTATTACCGTTTCTCCATAAAATTACATTTCACGATCTATTTTAACAACTTGGCTTTTGCATTGAATAATGATCAGACATACGTTTCTATGTTCATAGCCTTCTCCGAATTAGGTTTTTTTCTGAACACACTATATACCTGGTTTAAATAAATATCGTGTAAATAAATAATCTTAGTGTTAAGTATTTAATAATATTATTAGTCTATAATTAGTGTTTATATTAATTTATTTATAATGTTCGTTATTTTTATTATCCGTTTCTTATTTATTTAACGTTTAATAAACTTTTATTTTTTACCTCTCGCTAAGAAAGCTATTGGATTCATGCTAAAAATCACATATCGAGATTTAAATGAATAAGCACGATTTAAGGTCCATATAAACCGATTTTAACATTTTACGATGATGTCTGTGTGTGTGTGTGTGTGTGTGTGTGTGTGTGTGAGTGGAACGATTACCCAAAAACTATAAGACATAAGACCAGTTTAACTATGAATTCCTCAATCTGACATTCATGGGAAGAGCTGAAAAGATTTTAGTAACAATTAGACAACCGGAAATAGTAGTTTCTAAAAAAAAAACTTTTAAATATTATTTTTTGAAAATTTTTTTATTACTAATATTGAAGAACATAAAATTCTACATCTGATACATTTAAAAAATTTATTATATCTTGTATAAATTTAGAGATAAAGACGATATAATATATAGAATATCGGGATGTATTAAGTCGAGTAGGCTAAAATACACTAAGGAAATCAGTTGCCAAATTCAAATGTTTATAACATAATTTGTAAATGACAAATGTCAGTGTCAAAAATCAAAAGTTTTAGTTACAGTCTGAAAGCTTTTTTCTGGGAAGTACATTTAATCTTTCTTATTGTTTTATTAATTAAATATTTAAAATTATAGGTAACATGCATATATCCATTAGAAATACTGCCAATCTTGTTAATAAATTGGAAGAATCTCTGACATTTAAAATATATAACAAAAACAATATTTGGGTAAAGTTCTGTAATTTTTTGGTATAAAACGACGGTTCGATAGCTAAGTGCAATGCAATACTTTTATAACATAAAATGGAAATGGCGAGAGGACTTGTGCTGGCCACAACAAATTTTTATTATTATTTCTTTGATTTTTACACTTCATCCAAATAAATAAACGTTACAGTATAATAATGTACATTAATTTTTTTTATTAAAATGTAACATTAACAATTTGTTGTATACATTCAGATTTTGGTAATTAATGATACATTTTAGTAGGACTGACATTACCTCACACATTCAGTCAAAATTATCGTCCTTGCTATTAACAAAATTATATGAATTAGGATACCTTTCACTTAGCATCAATAAACATCGAGCAACAATTTTAAGCATCGCTTCATAGTACAGAAACCTGTAACAAGATAAAAATAATAAATGAAAAATAGACCTGTTGAAGAAACAATAACATAATCCGTGATTAAAAGTCTAGTGCGGCGAGCATTTTTCTTTGGGGCGTATAATTTCTCACCCACTCGTCAAGTCGGCGTTGGGGTGAGCGATAATCAATTGTTTTATCTGATGCACGGCAGAGTCGCACGACGCACGTGGCATAAATCAGAGTGCCGTGGCTGTACGTCAACTGTTATTAGCATTGTTTATCGGTTAAACGCATCATTAGGTATTAAAATATGCAGATCTCGGCTGAGGAGTGAGGTCTGCTTGTCGCTTGTCGCTTCTGGCGATCAACGTGCTTTATTGTTAGGGATTCCACTGAATTAATGTACAGGAAGAATGTATAACGTGGTTCTTATATACCTATAAAAAAACACAGCTCCGAAAAAAATCTGATGTGGCCAGACATTACCTTCCGTCAATTCTATGTATTTTGTACCAAAAGTTCATTGGAAAAGATTTTAAATATACAGTAAAATTATAACATGAACATAAATATAACGTCATCATTACCGATGTCTATATGTGTTGTAGATACTGGCAGACCCAGAAATGGGTAATATGCCGTGATGATATATTTATTTTATTTTATTTAATAAATACCTCTCGCTAAGAGAGGTATTGGATTCATGCTAAAATTCGCATATCCAGATTTTATTGAATAAGCACGATTTAAGGTTCCTAGAATCCGATTATAACATTTTTAAAATGATGTCTGTGTGTGTGTGTGTGGATGTGTGGATGTGTGTATGTGTGCATGTATGTCTGGATGTTGTAGACACGATTCCTCAAAAACTATAAGACTTAAAAAATATTTAACTGCAGTTTCCTCAATCTGATATTCCTGGGAAGAGCTGAAAAGGTTTTGGTAACAATTGAACAACCGGAAGTAGTAGTTTCTTAGAAAAGTTCTTCTAAATATAATTTTTTGGGAGTTTTTTTTATTAAATATTGAAGAACATAAAATTCTCCATCTAATACACTTAAAAATTTTATTATATCTTGCATGGATTTAGAGATAAAGACACTATAATTTATAGAGTAAACTAATCGCAGAGGCTAAGGCACTAAGGAAACCAGTTGACAAATTCCAATGTTTATAACATGACACATGTCATTGTCAAATATCAACAGTTTTAGTGACATTCTGATAGCTTTTTCTGGGAAGTATATTTAATTTTTCTTATTGTTTTATTAATTAAATATTTGAAATTATAGGTAAAATTGTGGTAAAATGCATATATCCATCAGAAATACCGCCAATCTGGTTAATGAATTGGAACAATCTCTGAAACTTTAGAATCTTTAGAAACTTCCTCATACAATGAAAAATATATATAATTAGAATTATATGTGTGCAGAAGACATGTTAAATACAATAAAAAACAATATTTGGGTAAAGTTCTGTAATATTTTGTTATAAAACGACGGTTCGAAAGCGAAGTGCAGTACAATACTTATGTAGCCTAATATGGAAATGGCGAGAGGTCTTGTGCTGGCCACAACAGATTTTTTTTATTTGTGATTACAGCTTAAGGAATAATGAGTACTAACCAAATTAATATTAAATACTTAATGTTTGGCTCACAACCGTTCGTCTTATTATCAGTAAAGAACCACTTTCAGTTAGGTGACAACAGTTCGAATTTCATATCGATCTGACAGATGAAAGTGCTTTAAAAACAAAAATACGTCGAAAATGAACAGTTCCAATCGGTCGAATGAACGATGTTTAATTTTAATAACTTTCAACAATGAGAGTCAACAAAATCTGAAAATATCTTGAAATATGCTTTCAGAACTCATTATAAATAAAATTAAACAATATTTGGGTTTAGTTCTGTAGATATTTTATTAAATTAACAACGTTTCGACAGCAAGGTACTGTCTTCTTCAGGTTTTAATAATAATAACATAATTAAATAAATATGTAGTCAAGACTACAAGTATATAAAATCAAAGGTACATTGATAAATGGTTAATATAAAACATACAAATGAAAAAGAAAATTATAAACGAATAACAGGGTACCATGATTTATTTAGTTCATAGCCTGTGTTAAGATTGATATTATTAGGAGACTTCTGAATTTCTATAGCTTCTCTTATCAATCTTCTAATCTGAAAATGTTTATCCAAATATGGAGACGGTCCTTAAAAAAATAAACCACAACTGCACAACTTCCTGACTGTCAACTGAATAAGCAAATATCTCATCATACCTTTCACCCACTAGTAGTTCTATTTCATTTCACTTTTAATCAGCAATTTAATCATGAACTACATCTTATTAACAAACATTATTTGCAGCATCATTCGTACTGCAAACTCATTGTTTCTAGTTATATAACTGTTGCTCCATGTTGGTTTTTATGATTTATCTAGGAGCCAAGAATATGGAGTGATTTTGTAACATGAATATTTTTACTTGTGTTTGAATGTTAATGTTCTGGGTGTAGCCGCAGCGCGACTGTGACTGCACTAATTGTGCTTCTGTCAGCGCCGAATGAATGGAAACGTTGGTTATGTTGGTGTTAATTCGCTGCCGCCTGCCTGATCTTTATTTGTTAATTGGGAGAAGTAGAAGGTATTCACGATGCTGTGAAAGTCATGATTCATCCACTGTTTTATTTGCATCAACATAGGTTAATTGCAAAATGATGATTAGGTGCAAAAGTACTCCTACAGGCTACAGGTATTTTACACATTTTTACAACAGTGTTGTAATTTCTTGTTAAAATATATCACTGCTTGCTTTTCCTTACATATTATGAGTTTCTACACTCAAAAAAAATTTGCTTTAATTATGAAAAAATTGCAGGTAAAATCAAAATATTTTGCATTCAACTTTGATCCAACAAAATTTTTATTTGTTTTGAAATTACTTCTGTTTTTGATCTTTCAAACGAAAATCATTACTATTAAATTAAATGTATTATGTCATTAATTACTTTATATTCAATTTGAAAACACAGTTTTTAAATCAAAAGCCATTAAATTTCACAAAAAAATAAAAGTTTTTGATTTGAATTTATAATTCTTTTGTTACTAATTTATTTACTTTTAAGTGAAAGGTCAAAAACGCTAGATTTAAAATTATGTTACTTTTGAATCGAATATTTTTTCTTTTGGTTTGATTATTAATATTTTTTGGTACAATGTTCCTATATTCTTAAAACTATAGTATATATTTTTTTCTAAAGTATATACTGTTAAATAGAAAGCAAAAATAATTTGGATTTTTTTTATAATATTTTTATAGGTACACTAGCTGACCCGTCCCGGCTTCGCACGGGAAAAGCTGGAATAACGATTATCTAAACGTGTACCAGTAATTTTTCACATTTTCCTTCGGAAACATGCGCTGCATGGGGAGCCGGCAACCTGCCTCGCATCGTACATGTAACAGGCTCCAACCACTGCCCTCCCGATCCTCACACCGCACCTAACAGGGCCCTTTTCTAAACATGTCTCGGGTACTTTTGCTTATGTATATATGATGCAAGATATCTCTCCGACAAATATCGAAATATCTGCTAACGGTTATAACTTAACTATAGATACGAAGATAAAAAAATAATAATTGAAATCATCACCTATTGTACCGCCTTGAAGAATTATTTTTCAAAACCGCTAAAACATTCTTTATTTCTTACCAAAATCATAAATAAGAATTTGTATATCCCTAACTTGAGAAATAATGGGTTTTCCATATAAACATTGAACCGCTACTCATCCCCTTCAAGTGCTTCCTTAAGGTCTAATCTATCTCTATACCAAAATTCATCAAAATTGGTTCAACGGGAGAAATTATGGATTCTCCATACAAATTTTCATCCTCTATTTCACCCCCTTCAAGTTTTATTGTCGCGTCAAAAGGCAGCCTATGTCCTCCAATGTCCAATCTATCTCTATACCAAAATTCATCAAAATTGGTTCAGCGGTTTAGGCGTGAAAACGTAACAGACAGACAGACAGACAGACAGACAAACAGTCAGACAGACAGACAGACAGAAAGACAGACAGACAGACAGAGTATGGATTATGATATAGAATTTTTAAAATAAAAGTAGAACTTCTTGTTTTACATATTTTTATTGTAAATTATTAAAAAAATAAACATTATTAACATGTACATAAATTATGATAATTATGATTTTTTATAAGGATATTTGCTTAAAGAAACTGATAGGTTTTATGGAAATACAATTAGTGTTAAATCCAGTTTCAAAACACTGGAAATGTTCATTAAAGCAAATAATTTGAATTTGGATATTGCAATTCCTTAATTTCGGTGTCATCCATTAAAATAAGAAAATTAAGTCACGTGTCCACGTCGAATATAATGAGCCAAACACACAAAGAATATGCGCATCTCGTAATACGAGACTCGTACCGTGTTTGAACAAGTCAGCACACGTCAAAAGCATATAGTTTTGATTTGAAATTTAAAATGTTGGCACAAAAGTAAAATGTTTTGACACCAAAAATAATGCTTTTAAATGTAATATTTTTTATTCGTTTCAAATGCCATAATTTGTAATTCAAAATATTGATTTTTTGAATCAAAAGTAAAACAATAAAAATAAAAACAGCGACGTAGAAAAAATTACTGTTTAAATGTAAAGTAAAATATTTTAAAATAATTGTATATGACTTTTAAACTAATGAAAATATTATTTATTTTAAGTACGTGTACTATCAAATTGAAAATAAACTTTCAGTTTAAAATAATAAATTTATAAGTGAATATCACTTATATTAGAAATGATTATAAAAAGATTTTAATTTGAAATTATCCAATTTTTTGAATTAAAATCTTTTTTCAAAAGTACATGTTCCCGAAAGTTTTTAATTTTACCTGCAATTTTTTTAAAACTATAGCAAAACTTTTGATTTTTGCAGATTTTAGAAATAAAAACATACTATTTTGAAAATAAAGTAAAAATTTCTTTCAGTGTACTAAAGTATCTACGAGACCCGTCGCACATCAGTTCAGTTCGCCCACCTGCTTTATGGTGCTATTCTGTAACGTTCTATAGGCTCTATAAACAACCGACGTTATAGTATGTAAGAAAATAGCTATTCTGTAACTAGGTTACAGTACTATAAGGGCTATAGTCTTATAGAAATTTTTACAGCGCCAAAATCTTGACTGTAAAGTATTTACAGAGCATTGTGAAACGTCAAAAATATTTATATTTAAAAAAACGTTACGAAATATTGAAATGGAAAATGAAAGAATTTGTTGTGCCACTCCGAAAAACATAGTCAATTTCCATTTTATTTAAAAAAAATTCATACTGTTCTTCACTTGTGTTTGGAATCCTTTTTCGTTTCGTGTTAGATTTACATAAAAAATTAATTAAAGCGATTTTAAAACATTTTCTATGATATAAAATTGAATCAATTTACGTAGCTATATTTGACACAAAATATACTATATTAGAAAGGTCAAGACAAGGGGAGGAATCAACATTGGTGTTCATAGCTTAAAAGAATATTTAAAATAAGAATGATGTCTTAATAATTAATAATAACTAGGGTCTCGTAGCGCCTGAGTGTCGGGTCGCGAATCTGGGCACCGGGTTCGATTCCGACCGAAGCCAAATTTATTTCGAATCTTAAACGACCGCACGATACAAATATGTCATCATCATTACCGATATCGGCATATAAAACAGTTTGGCCCACCCAGCAATACACCATGATGGTATATTTATTTTATTTATTTATATCACAACAGCAACAAGAATTACAATTACAATGATCAAAATGTATATGACAATAAACATTAATTCAATATTATAATTAAATATATATCTACTTACATATTATTAGAGTTATACATGATTCCTTAACTTCTTGTCAAAAATATGGTTATAGAATATTTGACAGTTTGACATGAATTACAAGCAAAACAACTCTATAGCCAGACTTGATACAGACAGAGTTACAGAATAGGTAATTTTACTATTCTATAAGGTGTGATCTTATAAAGCTCTATAGCTTACAGAGCGTATAGAGTTACAGTGTTATAGAGCAAAGTTACAGAATAGCACCATTAATCTCATTAACTAGCAAAAAATATCGCCAATTTTTATATTACAGACATTTTGTCGTTCTACTGACATAGCAATAGTATATTGTGTGGCAAGTGTGTGAAGCTGAAATAGGCTTCACACACGTGTTACATACTATACTTTTTCTACGACCTTGCAATAAAATATAATTTTTTCGTCACATTGTCAATCTTTTAACGTAAAGACTCTGTATTATATCGACTTGTGTAGCCATTGTTACCAAAGCTACGGGGGTTTAACAACTTTGTTTTATTAAAATACAATTCAGTTTGTAATATTTAAAATAATAAACAGTGCTAACTTGACACATAAAAATTGATACGTGAAGTACTCACTTTTTTACCTCTCGCTAAGAGAGGTATTGGAATCACACTAAAAATCGCGTATCCAGATTTTATTGAATAAGCATGATTTAAGATCCTTACAACCCGTGTTTGTGGGTATGTGTGTCTGTGTGTGCGTGTGTGTGGACGTGTGTGGGTATGTATGTATGTATGTGTGTGTGTGTGTGTGTGTGTGTGTGTGTGTGTGTGTGTACATGTAGATGTTGGAAGACGATTCCTCAAAACTATAAGACAAGACCTGTTTAACTATGAATTCCTCAATCTGAAATTCCTGGGAAGTGCTGAAAAGGTTTTGGTAACAATTGGACAAGCGGAAGTAGTAGTTTTTTAGAAAAAATCTTCTAAATATAATTTTTTGAAAATTGTTGTTATTACAAATATTGAAGAACATAAAATTCTCCATCTAATACACTTCAAAATTGTATTATATCTTGTATAGATTTATACCGTAATATATAGAATAATCGGATGTAATACATCGCAGAAGCCAAACTACACTAAGGAAATCAGTTAACAAATTTAAATGTTTGTAAATGACAGATATCAGTGTCAAAAATCAACAGTTTTAATAGCATTCTGATAGCTCTTTCTGGGAAATACATTTAATCTTTCTTATTGTTTTAATAATTAAATATTTTAAATTATAGGTAAAATGCATATATCCATCAGAAATACCGCCAATCTTGTTAATGAATTGGAAGAATTTCTGCTAATTAGAAACTTCCTCATAAAATAAAAAATAGATACAATTAGAATTATATGTGTGCACTGAACATAATTCAGTGACACTTTAATTGGAGTTGGATATTTATGACAAATTAATTTAATTATCACATCCAAATCAATTACCTGCTAATATTGATAGATTAGCATGAATTGTCAACTAATTACCATTTTAAAAAACCAGTCTCGGGGCAAACTCAAAAGTTAGTCCAAATTACTCCAACAAAAACTTATCCTGTGGCAAGCTAACCTAACCTCAATTGATTACTGGTCAATCTGTCACCTTCTGAACCGGCTGACAGCTCTACGCCACCTACCAGGTAGAAAAACAAAGCCCAGAGGTTAGGTTGAGACTCACACAAGCCCTAAACGTGCGCGAGATATTTAAATTTATTAACAATGGGTAGAGATAGAGATCGATTCGGTACTAAGCTATCTGATACAAGATAATCAGATTATTCATGTGATTAGATAGTAAACGGCAAGGTTATGCATGCAAAGTGGAGTACCTCCCATAGAGATGAGGAATATAGGACGAAGGAAAGGTTTTAAAATCTATTAGCTACTGAATGTATTACATACAGTTATCTATGTACATTGAATTCATATACAGGTTGTTAAAAAATAAGTGTAACAAATTATAAAGGCTACAAAATAACAAGATTGATCTTTGAACATTGACAATAATGTATAAAATTACACAAAACAAATATTGCCACCTTCAATGTACTCTCCTCCCCGAACGCTTCACCGCCCGATGCGAATATTCCATTGTTGGAAAATTGCACACCATACATTTATATTAAATTTTCTTTGAAAACTTCTTTCACGTACATTAAACATTCCATTATTGGAAAAATTTGCTTCATCCGTCCAAATAACACATTTTAAAATATCAATTCTTTCGTTAATGATTAAATGACAAAATTCAAGTCTGCGGTCATAATCACCAGGTTGCAAGTGTTGAACTTTATGGAATTTGTATGGCTTATACTTGTGTCGTTTTAAAATTTTATGCACCGTCCCTACACTTAATCTGCATTCATCAGAGGCCATTCGTACAGAAGCTCTTGGATTGGCTTCAAAATATGCCAAAACATTTTTTTCATTGTTTTCATCCACCGGTCATCTGGGTTTATGTATAAATGCAGTAGTATTACCACGTAATATTAGGTCAAGTTTTCGGAAATATTTCCGCGACGGTACTACTCTTTCAGGATATCGTTCCCTATACATATTAACTGCAGCTCGCGAATTTTTTCTTGATAAAATGTTTCAAACATCTCAACTTTTTCAACAAATATTGCCACCTTCAATGTACTCTCCTCCCCAAACCATACACCGCCCGATGCGAATATTCCATTGTTGGAAGCAATACCTGCAGGCCTTTTTTGTTAGGTTGTTCATAAGCTCTGCCACTTTTCTATAACTACATCTCAGTCTCGAACAGGGTGTTAAAAAATAAGTGTGTCAAGTTATGAGGGCATATAGTACTAACCAAAATGAGTAAAAAAGTTTAATCAATAAGGGTCCGATCTTCAACTGTTTTCGAGAAAGAGGCCATTTTGAATCGAAGAAAAACAAACTGAGATAGTGGTCGAACAAAATTTTGTCTCATCCAGTAAATAGACTATAAAAAAAACAATAACATATTATATAAAACATTTTTTTCACTTTCTAATAGTTACGAAGTTATTTGAAAATTAAATATTGGCCAAGGGCGCCACAACTTTTGGCTTAGTACAATTATGAAAAACAAAAACACATCTAAAATGACCTCTGAAAGGTAAACAAAATGTCTCATTTAATCAAAGTCGTAACTCTTACAGTTTTCGAGATAGCAGAGGTAAACACCGAAAAAACTCATTTTTCATTGCCTTTTATCTCGGGAACTATTGAAGATCGGACCCATGTTGATTAAACTTTTTTTACTCATTTTGGTCAGTACTATATGCCTTCATAATTTGGGACACTTATTTTTTAACACCCTGTATGTTTTCTTAATGGCGGTATATTTATTTAAATAATATTGCTCAATATGAATTATTATGCAAATTTATAGATAGTCTAGATATATAGTTAGGGACTTGCAGTTTTCTTTAAAACCAACTTAAAAATAATTAATATTAAGTATATGTAATTAAGGATTAGTATGTAAATATTTCTTTTATTGCTAAAAGGCCAAATAATAACGAATTCAATTTCTGATATTATATAATAAATTTTTCTTAAATTCTCTGTAAAAATGAAGTAGAGAAATTGCCAAAGTGATTTTTATCGGTCCTCAAACTAAACATTAATTTGATCGGAAATAAATTAAGAGACAATTTGTAAGATTATTTTTTTGCTGTAAGTAATTTTCTTTTTAAAAGCAGCGTGTCGGCTTTCATTATGTTAATAAGGCAACAGCATTAACGACATTTTTACCGCCATTCTAATTTGATAATTTAACTTATTATGAGTTCTTTTTTATACTTGTTCTTGAACTTTTCATTAAGTTTACTTAGTAATTTTGCACATATTTAATAGGCGACTTTAATTATTTTTTCATTGTTAAAATACACAGTAGGTAACTATAGCAAGTTTTAATGAAAATTTAAAAATAGATAGGTACCAGGATATGTTTTCACTTTTTTATAAACAAGAAAAAATGATAAAGAGATCAATATCATGTGTAGAAAAAATTAATTAGTTTTTTCAAAATAAATATTTGTATTTAATAAGTCTACCTGCTCCAGTTTACTCTTGAAATTAATAATGCAATCACCCACAATTAAAAAATGCCTGATAATTCGAAAGTATAATTTTATTACGCTAAATAGATATCTCTAAAACGTTTAACAATCTATCATTGTCAATTCGGTAAGACAGCCAACATTCAATCGAATTCTTTTAATTGCCCCACCAAAATGAAATATAAAGTATGTCACATTGTTATAAAAACATGGGCCAATTAATACATGCAAATAAAGCAAAAAACAACCGCATTGTCTGACTACCATGTGCAGGTATTACACCCCCACTCAATTGTTATTATCGTTTTTAAAAAGGTTATCCTAACAATACAACAATGCAGGGAAATACTGCGTAGGTATTTAGACAGTACAGGTTGTTATGAAAACAAAAATGGGTACATAAGAACTTAAATAATATATGCCGAATTATTATAATTGATAGTTGTTTGTTGTTTATGATTGAAGTAAAGGTAGAGCATAAAATCAATAAGCAATAACTATTTATGTATTAAGAGCGCAAAATGGAATATTATCGATCTAGAGGTTGTTGCTGCGACGCAAGAACGCGATATTCTCTAGAAACCGATAATGTCCATTTCCGCTCGAAATATACACAAGATTTTTCCTACAGTCGCCACAATAGAGGCCTCCACCATAACAAAAAATAATAAAATGTACACTTTGAACTTACAGTACTACTCAATAAATAACGATTATATTTTAACCTCTCGCTAAGAGAGGTATTGGAATCATGCTAACATTCGCATATCCAGATTTTAGTGGATAAAGACGTTTTAAGGTCCCTATAATCCGATTATAACATTTTTACGATGATGTCCGTATGTGTGGAAGTTGGAATCACGGTTTCTCAAATACTATAAAACTAAAAAAATATTTAACTGCAGTTTTCTCAATCTGACAATCCTGGGAAGAGCTGATTAGATTTTGGGAACAATTGGACAACCGGAAGTAATAGTTTCTTTAAAAAATTCTTCTAAATATTATTTTTTGAAAATTTTTATTACTACAATTAAAATTCTACATCTGATACATTTAAAAAAAATTATTATATCTTGTATAGATTTAGAGATAAAGGCACTGTAATATATAGAATAATCTAATCGCTGAGGCCAAGGCACTAAGGAAACCAGTTGACAAATTCAAATGTTTATAACATAGTTTGTAAATGATAGATGTCAGTGTCAAAATCAACAGTTTTAGTGACATTCTGAAAATTTTTTCTGGGAAGTGCATTTAGTCTTATCGTTTTATTAATTAAATATTTAAAATTGTAGGTAAAATGCACAAAAGATAATACCTACAGCGCACACTAAGGTATTTTAGCCGTGTAAAACTGATTTGGTAAGAGGTAAAATATACTTGTGTGAAAATTGAAAATCAACACTTAATTCTATAATATTTGCAAATAGTAATTAATAAAATGTGGTAAAAATTGTATACACAGTGTTAAATAATATAAAATCTTACACTACTCATAGTAATTTTTATAAATAAATTTCATTCTACACCGATCCGTCCAGACGTGTTCCTCACGAAACATGTAAAATACCGCAAAGTGTTTAGTTTGTTGCAGTCTGTTGTGATATTTCGACCTGAAATGATGTATATTTATGTGTATTAAATGATAATATTTAGACTTACATTTAAAGTGAAATACAAAAATTTGTGTAAAGTGTTTCCTTGAACGAAGGCCGAAGGCATCAGGTTTGAAGATTTTCCATTACCTGGTAAATACAACTACCATCATTTAATCTAAGTAAAATGCATTCTATGAGGTCTATAAACATATTGAGCCGAATTCAGCATTCTTCACTAACGTAGTGATCGTCTCCACTAATCATGGAAATAACTTGCATCTTTCTCTTATTAATGCATCGATACATATATATCTCTTTATTTTGTTATTTTTAAATAATGTTCTTTAGTTCAAAAAGAGTGCTGAATTCTATTCATTGTTCTTATTTATTTATAATACATAATATGTTGCTTCTTGAAACATTTCATACATAGTCAAAATACATTGTTACGAAAATAGTCGCATTCAACTTTGAACAAATTCAACACATCAAATTTGTATCTAAGGGGTTGAATTTACAGTGTGTTCAGAAAAAAACTTAATTCGGAAAACGAACACGAAAACGTATATCTAATTATTATTCAATTCAAAAGTCAAGTTGTTAAAATTCATCGTGAAATGTAATTTTATGGAGAAAAGATAAAAACAAAGGATACAAAATATTACCATTCACTATTTTCTAATTTATTTGTATTTCTAAAATAAAAATTCAAGAAGACAGGCTTTGATTTCTTTGAATAACATTTTTGACTATTTCTCGTGTCAAACTGACATTTAATTAAATATTTTCAAATTGTCATAGGTACGTTTTTTTGTTCATAGGCTGTGTCCAATGTCGTATTTTGACATTTAGATTTTAGGATTCAGGTCTTCTTCACATAAATACCATGATATCCATTGGTTTGTATGGCAACACTTTAGAACAACAAAAATAAATTATACAATTCGATTTATTTTGATGCTTGAGAGTAAATATTAATATTGTATTTCATAAAATAGAAGCTAAGAAGATATTCTTTGTCAGTAAATTTAACTTTTGTACAAATTATAGCAACGAATATGATTTGTTTAATTAGTGCGCGTCAACTTCAAGGCATAGTGTGCTACTGCAAAACCCTAAAATCTAATTCCCAAAATCACTAGATTTAGGGCAAATAAATTAGATATTAGGGTGATAATCTACTCCGAGTTAAGATTTTTTTGAACACTTTGTACATAACATCGTGTGCATCCATAAAACCAATTTTAGTGTATTTAATACTCAATTTCTTTTCACCGCCAGCTCCAAGTGCCCGCACTATATAAATATACAATGTGATGTGAATGTAAATATTATTTTTTTGTAAAATTATGTTGATACACTGTTATGTTTATCAAAGTTAAAAGTGCTGGTAAACCTAATTGGGTAGTAGCATGAACAAGTGGTTACAGGTGATTAGCGAGGAGTTGACTAGCAGTGTTTTAACGCTACCAATCGATTATAGATTATTTAAAAAAAATCAAATAACAATTATAGAGAAATTAATTGTACGAATTTTTAATTAAAGTATTTTTCTCTAAAATAATCCGTAAACGATTTTCAGGACATTAAGAAACGGATCTATATGAATACTAAACTAATAATATTTAATTAAAGTATAATGATAATTAATTAATAACAGAGCTCTGAACGTCGAGAATAAGAAAACACGGGTAAGATTGAAATGTTAATATCAATTTTCTCGTGGGCATAAAAATGCAAACGATTTAATAATGATGTGAACTAGTCTGGTAATTCGCCTAATCATCTGAAATTAGGTGCAGTCATACCATTGAACAAAACATTCATTTTAATCAGTCGCGGACCGAAACAATTGACTCGGTTATGTGACGTTCACTTGTTAATCGGCGCCACGACAAAATAACTCCGTACCCGTAGATCTTCGATAACAATAGACTGACAATTCTCTGTTCCAATCGCCAACCTTGATTTCTAGTTTCAGAATAATTAATATTTTTCTGCATTCGTCGCCGGCCAGGGAATTATTTCATTCAAGCCGACATTATAATTATACTCCCACGAAGATATCTTTATAAATAATATCACGTAGTGATATTTTTTTTATTAATATGTTGTGGCAATCCTAGTAAACTGTAATAAATTAATATGTAATAAACACTATAATTTCGCACTCTATTATTGGCATATAATGATTCATTACTATATACAAATGAATTTATTATTTATATAGGTAGTATACACATACAGTACAATTATAAAATATAGTATACAAACTACTATACAAAGTAGGTATTAATGTATTTTTCGCCAACCGAACGCCCTACGTAGTTGATGCTATTATGTCATTAATTTTTGTAAAAAAAATCTGTTGTGGCCAGCACAAGACCTCTCGCCATTTCCATATTAGGCTACATAAGTATTGTATTGCACTTCGCTTTCGAACCGTCGTTTTATAACAAAATATTACAGAAATTTACCCAAATATTGTTTTTTATTGTATTTAACATGTCTTCTGAACACATATAATTCTAATTATATCTATTTTTCATTGTATGAGGAAGTTTCTAAATATCACAGATTCTTCCAATTCATTAACCAGATTGGCGGTATTTCTGATGGATATATGCATTTTACCACAATTTTACCTATAATTTCAAATATTTAATTAATAACACAATAAGAAAGATTAAATATACTTCCCAGACAAAATTATCAGAATGCCAGTAAAACTGTTGGTTTTTGACACTGACATATGTCATTAACAAATATGTTATAAACATTGGAATTTGTCAACTGGTTTCCTTAGTGCCTTAGCCTCTGCGATTAGATTACTCTATAAATTATAGTGTCTTTATCTCTAAATCTATACAAGATATAATAAAAATTTTAAGTGTATTAGATGGAGAATTTTATGTTCTTCAATATTCAATGAAAAAATTACATTTAGAAGAATTTTTTAAGAAACTACTACTTCCAGTTGTTCAATTGTTACCAAAATCTTTTCAGCTCTTCCCAGGAATATCAGATTGAGGAAACTGCAGTTAAATATTTTTTAAGTCTTATAGTTTTTGAGGAATCGTGTCTACAACATCCAGACATACACACACACACACACATACACACACCCACACACACAGACATCATTTTAAAAATTATATTTTTTATTATTTCATCAATGAATTGGAAGAATCTCGAACATTTGAAGAATAAGAGTGAATAGAATGAATTAAAAAATATAAAAATATGTAAAGAAGATATGTGTTTTTGTGTGTATCAGAAAAGTCAAATATGTACAATACTTATATAGCATAATATGGAAATAGCGAGAGGTCTTGTGCTGGCCACAACAGATTTTTCCAATCCATAAACCGAAATGCTATAATTCTCATAAACTTCATTTTCATTATTTTTAATCTCACTTAATTTAAATTGACAAATATGTACAAAATTTAGTTAGCAAAGTATTTGCAATTAAAATTGAGTACATAAGGGAAAATATGCAACGTTGTGTATGCGTAAATATATCGTATTTTATTTTAAAATTAAGATTGAAGATTAAGTTATTTCCTGACATACGAAAATATTAATTACTGCTGTTTCTATTTGTATTGTTAAATGTAATTGTTAGTCACCGTTATTCGCAAACAAACGACACAGAGTAGAAAAAGTTAGCGTCAAGTATAACAATCGTTAAGAATTGAAACTAATTGCAGTTGAAACAGATTATCATATCACTGACAGCTACAAATTATACCAGTGTATTTTGCTTTACACAGACAGACGTAACCCCGCGAACGGGAGTATTCTTAATGACTTTAATTCTATTTACTCTCGTCTCGACTATCTTTACAAATAACAATCATATGTTATTATAACCGACATACTATAATACCTGTTACTGTTACTATTACCTATCTCTAACATAGGATCTCCTAATCGTGAGTGTGATCACATTCTTTCGCCAAAAGAATTAGGAAAATGTTTTGTTACACTTTTAAACATCCGCAATGACTAATCTAGACAAATATCCCCATACAATATAGAAAGGACACAAGATTTTTGTTTTAATTAGGTACTGATAACGATAAATTTGAACGAGAGGTTATTATTATTGATATAATTGATCTGTAATATTGAGATTTGTTACAAATGTAACGTATTTTTTCCACTCCGATATCGTAAGTAGGTTATATCCCGTGGCTGCGTGCCTGAGCGTCTGGTCGCGAACCTGGGGGAACCAGGTTCGATCCCGACAGACGCCAAATATTTCCAATTTTAAAAGTGACCCCTGTGGTGCACCCTCCACACCAGCTATGAGTGCCCGTGAGGTGACGCCTGGTAAGCGCCCGCACGGTAAAATATATCATCATCATTACCGTTGTCTACATGTGTTGTAGATACTGGCACACCCAAAAATGGGTAATATGCCGTGATGATATATTATTATTATTTTTTTGTTATATCATTGTTTGTAGGCACGTATGTATATGTTCATTATACTGTCAAAATTCCAAACATAGGTACATTTATTGGGTTGGGGCCAACTTTAACTCTGCAAAAATTAAAAATATATATTTTTACGTTATTGGAACACTTAAATTACAAAGTTTTTGTTTGGTGGAATAAACCGAATTAATTTTACCTCTCGCTAAGAGAGCTATTGAAATCATGCTAAAAATCGCATATCCAGATTTTAGTGGATAAACACGTTTTAAGGTCCCTATAATCCGATTATAACATTTTTACGATGATGTCCGTGTGTGTGGATGTTGGAACCACGGTTTCTCAAATACTATAAGACTTAAAAAATGTTTAACTACAGTTCCTTGAATCTGACATTCCTGGGAAGAGCTGATTAGATTTTGGTCACAATTGGACAACCAGAAGTACTAGTTTCTTTAAAAAACTCTTCTAAATATTATTCTTTGAAAATTTCTGTAATTACTAGTATTAAAGAAATAAAAAACTATATGCGATACATTTAAAAATTTTATTATATAGCTTCTTTTACAAAATCTTCTAAATATAATTTTTTGGAATTTTTTGTTATTACAAATATTGAAGAACATAAAATTCTCCATCTAATACAATTAAAATTTTTGTTATATCCTGTACAGATTTAGAGATAAAGATACATATAGAATACATCGCAGAGACTAAACTACACTAAGGAAACCAGTCGACAAATTCAAATGTTTATAACATAGTTTGTAAATGACAGATGTCAGTGTCAAAAATCAACGGTTTTAGTGACATTCTGATAGCTTTCCCTGGGAACTACATTTAACGTTTCTTATTGTTTTATTAATTAAATATTTAAAATTACAGGTAAAATGGATATATCTATCAGAAATATCGCCAATCTTATTGATAAATTGGAAGAATCCCTGACATTTAGGAACTTCCTCATACAATGAAAAATAGATATAATTAGAATTATATGTATACAGAAGACATATTAAATACAATAAAAAACAATATTTGGGTAAAGTTCTGTAATGTTTTTGTTATAAAACGACGGTTCGATAGCGAAGTGCAATACAATACTTATATAAAATAAAATGGAAGTGGCTAGAGGTATAGTGCTGGCCACAACAGATTTTTATATTAGGCATTGTAATTTTGTATATTGCCACTCCAAGTTCGATTTAATTTGTGTACATAACAGGTCTTTGAGAGCATTAAAAACAGGCGAGGTGACGCCTGGTAAGCGCCCACACGGTAAAATATATCGTCATCATTACCGATGTCTACATGTGTTGTAGATACTGGCACACCCAGAAATGCGTAATATGCCGTGACAAAAAAATTAAAAACTATTTAATAATATTTCGTACAATTTAACAGTATCAAATTTAATATAAATTACTATGTGTAATAATTTGTTAATTTCATGGAAGACCTCATTATACTGAGATGTGCGTACATACATACATATATGCAAAACAAATATTTGTCATGTGATTTAAGCTCCATTAGGAGATAGGCTGCATGGTATTCCATTCCCATTTGCATAGACAGGTCTGCAAATCGTTGTCAAAGTGTCAATAATAATACTAATCGTAGCACCAATATCATAATTGAACCAGTTTGCAAACGACGCATTATCGCGGAATGATTTTATTTGAGTGTGTTGCCTAGGACAATATACGCCGCTATTGGGATATAAATGTCCAACCGAACATTCCTGCACTTTATTTTATGTGGATAGTTGTAGCCGACCGGGGACCTACCGTTGTGACAGCTATGACGCCCGCCTACAACGCAGGACAACTTTATATTAAAGGATAAATTATGAACAGAGAGAATATGGTATAGTTATCTAGAGATATATTCAAATTAAATGATTAATACCATGTCAGACAATTTTAAAAATTAATGCAGTAATAGTAATGGGTTTATTTACATACATGGATTAAGAAATAGCAATATAATCGTTTATTGAAAAGGTTTATTCATATTTTGACGTATTTTTCAACAAAATACCATTGACCCCATATGAATAAGGTACTATACCGTAGTCAAAATGTAACTATCTCAGATAAGAAAGTGAAACTATTCAAGTGCATAAATTATTAATGAATATTAGAGAAAGAAAAATATGTTGTCGCCAGCACAAAACCTCTCGCCATTTCCATTTTAGGCTAAATAAGTATTGCGCATATTTAATATTTCTGGTACACGCAAAAACACATATCTTGATGTATTTTTATATTTTTTAATTCATTCTATGAATAAGTTTCCTCTTATTCGTCTAATGTTCGGCGGTATTTCTGAAGGGTCTATGCAATATATATGTATCTAGAATTATAAGTATTTAATTAATAATAATAAAAAATCTGTTGTGGCTAGCACAAGACCTTCCGTTAATTTGATGTATTTTTTTACAAATTCCATACCAAAAGTTCATTGGAAAAGATTCTATATATCCAGTAAAATTCTAACACGAACATAATACAATTTTTTACAAATTCTATACAAAAAGTTCCTGGGAAATTTTCTATAAATCCAATAAAATTATCACATGAATATACATTATGTGTACTCTAAAAAATGCTTACATTCTCTTTACAAACATATAATATTACTATCAAGTTTATATCTCTACCTATTTTTTAATTATTGCCCCAAAAGTCAATATACCCAACATTTAGGTAAAAACTTCAAAATTTTTAAAAAATCTCATTTTTATGTATCTAGATACTTCTCAATGCGCTGATTCCAAATTTTGAAACCGCAGGTCGGTATCTCTTTTCGTTCTCGAGATATTTAGATTTAAAGTTTTTCTCAAAACTGCCCATTTTTGGGTAATAACCCAAAAATGGGTCGAGATATGAATTTGGCGACATCACCATTCGATTCTACGGACAAAAATACATAAGTATAGCAATTTTAATAATTTTTATACAACCGGTTCATTTTTTATGAATAAAAACTTGAAAACCCCTGAAAATGGCCAAAATCTGAAAAAATCGTAAGGGGTACCCCTTACGATTTTTGCGATTTTTGGCCATTTTCAGTTATTTTGCTTTAGAGATTGTATGCGGTGTTCAAAAATTCTGAAAATTGGTATACTTATGTAATTTTGCCCGTACAATCGAATGGTGTTGTCGCCAAATTCATATCTCAACCCATTTTTGGGTTAATACCCAAAAATGGGCAGTTTTGAGCAAAACTTTGAATCTAAATATCTCGAGAACGAAACGAGATATCGACCTGCGGTTTCAAAATTTGGAATCAGTGCACTAAGATGTATCTAGATACATAAAAATTAGAATTTTGAAAATTGTGAAGTTTTTATCTAAATGTGGGGTATATTGACTTTTGGGGCAATAATTCAAAAATGGGTAGAGATATTAACTTGGTAGTAATATTATATGGTTGTACAGAGAATGTTACGTAGGTGTACGCATTTTTAGAGTATTATAACAACTGTGTGAATTTTTAGAAATAAAAGTATTGAAATAAAAATGGATAAATGCTATAAAAAAGTTCCTTGGAAAAGATTCTATATGTCCAATAAAATTATAACACGAACACATACAATTTTTTACAAATTCCATACCAAAATTTCTTTTGAAAAGATTCTATAAATCCAATAAAATTATAAATTGAAACATACACTATGTAAATTGCACTTAAAAATTCCTTTTTTCTTCTTCAGCTGTCTCCAATTTCTAGATTTTTTTCTGATGTAAATCTGACACTTGAATAACACTTACTACTTTAAATACAGACTAATAATACTTGAGCGTAGAAGGTAATTCTTTATAAGTATATGTGAAACCATTTCCATTCTTTGTGTTAATTTTTACGACATCCTGAAAACATTGTATACAAACATACAGTCATTGTCTTGTTAAAGCGTTGAGATCCTAACAGTTTCGGTTAGAGACCACATTACCAAATAATGACATATGATCCACCGTTAAAACACATAATAACAGAGTAGGCACGTTCCAGCTTTAGTTAGCAGTAGGTTCACCTGAAGCCAGTGTTCAGAGTGTATGATTAGTGCGAGGTTAGTAATTGCTTACTTACCCTGAGGACACCGCATTTTTGCACCTTTCTCGCTGCTAATAGCTTTTCACAAACCAGCAATATATTTTAAATGGAATAACCCTTTGCGTTTTGCTATAATTATTATAACATATAATTCTAGTTTTTGAAGAATATGTTTCTTTTAATGTTTGTAGATTAATTAATCCTGTTTTAATTATAGAGAAATGTGAGAATATAAATTATCACTTTTATTGCTTAAAGACTTGCCGAGAAAATTATACAATACAAGATCTTACCAAATGTAGGTAATAAGATTTTATTAATTTTTCATTATAACTCTTTAACCAAATATAAAAATTTACTTGCAGTTTTTAACAAATTTTATGTATAAATTCATTCCAAATAATCACAATGGGGTATGTGACCATAATTGAATTTCAATATATGTCATAATATATAAAAACAAACCTCTATAGCTTCTCATTATAATAATAAAAACTAAACATTAGTTTGTAATAATATTGTTATTAGCAATTTAATGTTTTGGAGAAGGGATCTGTGACATCAGTAAGGTAGAATGGTAGAAGAAGACAGTTAGACTGAGATAGATATGTTGTGATAGGTTATGGAATGGCGAAAGTGACAGCTGCTATCTCTTTCGCCTACCACAATACATCTATCTCAGTCTAACTGTCTTCTTCTATCATTCTACCCTCCTGACGTCACAGATTCCTTCTCCAAATTTTTAATAATTATTTTCTCGTAAACTACGAATAATTAATCAATTAAAAAAAAATACGGGTATTTTATTTTTTGGTCTAGTATCATATATGTATGTAAAAATCAAAATTTAGTCACATACCCCATTGGTTCATCTTTTGATAGACAAAATCGAAGCACAGATAATGATACTGTAGGCTTCAAGTTAAAGAATCATTTTTATTCTAAAAGTAACAAAATGACAACTGTCCTACTTTCTAAGGGGCAATTCCCCAATTTTTATTTTTTTAAAGCAAACAGTAGTTTTAGAATCTCTTGTTATAAATGGCGTTTGATAAATAATTATAGCGTGTTTTAATATGATCCGTTCGTGACTAAAGACTAACTTTACGTACTTGTATCGAAAGTAACTATTTTCGTTGATCATGTATTATTAGGTTATATTAATGTATAGGAAATCATTCATTAATGACCCCTAATAATATATGATTTTTATTAATAAACGATTTTAGTACGTAACCATAGATACCACATACCAATACTGAACAGTTGTCAAAATTTATGTGTCAGACGTTACTAACCTAAATTTTTTTGTTATGGAATAAAATTAGATTTTACAATTCTGTAAAAACGGTCAACTAAAAAATATTGTAACTAGCACATGTGTTAATTGGCGATTAAAGATTTCAACAATAAACGCGTGAGAGATAGCGAACGCGTTAAAATGTATCAATCATTAATCACCCTCATTAACACACTTGATAGTTATATTATTTTTAACAAATTATCACTACTGTCGATTCACCAGTCTTTTGTTTTTTGTCAACAAATACTAGTATAGCCATCTTTTTTATGTTAATGAAGAATCGTGAATATTATTATTGTTTCAATAGTGAAATATTGTTGTATATTTGCTAATAGCATGTATTATTATTGAAATATTTGTTTTTAAAAATAATTGATTTTTTTTTTTTTTTTGTTTCAGGGAGTGAGCTGGTAGCTGAGCTGTGTTCATCAATGTAAGTCGTTAATATGTGCCTTCTTCACTATCGCTTTTTTGCTATTTTTTCAGCTTAACAAAAAAGTAAATTCATGATTCTCCTGAAAATATGGTTTATGTTGTTGAATTTAATTCAAATAACCATATTTTCTCCTTTACTTCATTTCCGAGGCACATTGTGAATGTCTGTTTATGTTATTAACATCGGGCGTCGTAACTCGATACGATATCGTAAATAAATCGGCGAAACTTGTAAAAATATATAGTTTTTTTTAATATTTAAATATAAATAAATATCCGTTCATTCAGTGATAGGTTTTTTCCCCAGAAAAATTGTATTTGTTTAAATATATTTTTAAACAAGTACAGTTTACAATATAGGGTTCCAGCGAAGTTTCCAAGGTGTGTAAAGGCTGGTTTAAGCCTTTGATCAACAGCAGGGCTTGTCTAAAGCTTTGTTTAAGGCTTTGTCTAAGGCTTTAAGGACTTTAAGGCCAATCTACAACCACAAGAAGGCAGCAAATAGAATTATTTTAGTTATTAAAATCGCGATTATTTTTTTGCTAATATTACATTAAAATTAAATTCATTTGCATTTTAAAGTTAGGAGAAAATATAGGTAAAAAGTTTCGCCGATACATTTTCGGGTTCGGTTCGGTTTCCGCGATATTTAAGGACAGGGTCGCGTAGTTTTTATTTGAAGTGTATACCCCATTATTTAATTTAATACTGCACATCATTAGTTGTTAAATAATTAAATAGAAATGTAAAATAGTCGGGTTCAAAACTATATAAAAAATCTGTTGTATATTTCAAAAAATTAAGGATTTTTTCTTAAGTTTAGATTAAAATAATGTTTAGTAGAGTTAGAGTAAAAATATATTGTATTTACATTTTTGTTTAGAGTGGTTTGCTACCCTTATATTTCAGTTTTTATTAATGGGTCCTCACTATAGTATAAAATTAAAAACAAAGGTCACTTATATTAAAATTCAATCTTAAAACTGTAAAAAATTATTAATATTTAAAATATTCGAGTTTGTAACGCCATTAACATCTACGTCATACGAATCTACTCTATTCCAAATTCTTATTATTTCCAGCCTTCTACTTTATTTGACAGTAAAAGATATGTTGAATGACATAGGCTGTCAGTAGCAATCAAACATAGATTGTTGAATAATATACTTAGGGCCGGTCTTATAAACAATAAATTAATCCTTAGTTAGTTACAACACAAGTAAATTAAATGGACCATTAAAAAAGAAATGGATATTATAAAACTAATCTCACTATCAAATAACTAACGGGGGATTTAATTAAATTTTAGTAGTGTGTTTGTGGTTTTGTGAAAAGTTTCTATATTCATATTTGTTATAAACGTAAATCAGTTTATTTGACAGTAAGTTTAGTTATCGTGGTTATAGTTTTAAAATGGAAAAGAAACGTTTCAACATATTATTTTAAAGCAGAACATAGTTTGCATTCAAACAATTATTTTTTTAAAATCGGTCTTTACACATAAGTATGAAATTAAACAATTAAATTTGAATTTGACATTTCTTAAAACAGCGTTTTAGATAATACAAGGCTTGTGCTACCAGCCATAGTCATCATATATTTTATATGGATTTGTCCTGTTTCGGAACAATTTTGGTAGCCTACCTCATGCAAATATAAATGCATCATCATTATCTGTTTATGAATCCGAGGACACTGATGATACACTCGAAAGATGACATACTCGACACACACATTTCTTAAAAAAATATTTAAAAAGTAAATAGTTCCCTATTTCAAGTTGTTTCAAAATAAACATAACAAAAAAAAAAAAGTTTGACGTTTCTTTAACAACTGATTTAAATCTAATACCATGAAATTCCGCAATTACTTTAATAGGCCGATTTACTTGTCATTAAACTTTTATAATACCCAGATCTTCAGTTAAATTAGTTTAGTAGCTAACTAAATTTTAACTTTCGTTTGAATGAAGGAGACAATGTTTCGTTTGAATTAATAACACTATTCTGGACTTCCATTGTTTTTATTTCAGTAAAGTAATAAAGACAATGGAAGTCCAGAATAGTGTTATTAATTTAAATTTTACTGTTGATTAAATAGTTTTATAAGACCGGCCCTTAATTTTTTATTGTTTTATTGAATTGTTTATTATCCATAAATATTTTCAATTATTAACCACGAAAATTATACTCTACTCCAAATTCTTGCTAATTTCAAGCCTTCAGCCATCGCCTTTTTATAAGTGAAAGACATGTTGAATGACGTAGCTGTCAGTGGCAAACAAAAGGTGAACTATTGTATTAAAAATTAAAAAATTGTGGAGGACTTCATTGTAAAATTTATTTAAAGATGTACACATATTTTAATATTTAAATTTATTTAATTTTGATTAAATTATTTTATTAATTTTGTAGTAAATAATTAAAGAATGGACACTTCATTTAGAAACAAAACTACATTTATCAATGATCTATAGCACCGGCTGTAGATCGTAAAAACATTAGATATTTCGCGATTTCAGGTAAAGAAAACATCAGTTGATGAAAGAAAAATCCCCTTTCCCTGCATGCTTTTGCTTTTTTTCAGTTTTCCTTTTTACTATCCAAGCAGCTCTTTCTAGTATGCCCCTGTTAGATTAAAATCAATTTCCCAAGGGCGACTGGGACCCATTGGGCAAACTCAGTCGTTCTTTTCGCTGTTCCTCTCTGGGATAGGGCAGTGGGGCCTCTGGGAAGGACGCCTGTACCCACACTATGGGCCGCCGGACTGAGTAACCCCCTGTACTGATTCCCAGTTTTTGAAATAGATAGAAATGTATGCATTTCAAACAGATACACTAAATTATAGTTAGATTTAATTAAATTTGCAGTTAAAGATCTAGTTTACAATTTTAAATTAGTATAATTAGTTTATTTGCGTTTTAAAGATTTAATTTTCAGTTTAAATTAGTTTGTTTGGATTTTAAAGTATTAGTTTATATTTTTAACTTATTGAATTGTAGTTACACGCACTTGCTTTTTTATTAATTTTGCAAAAATACACATACACACTGAATAATATATCTATTAAAGTTAATAGATATATGAAGAAAATGCGTTTTTAGTATTCGCGTTAGCTTTTAAATAATTTTATCCGTTCGTCGCCGCGATTTCGTCCGTATATATTGTTGATTTTTTATGTATTTATGTATGTATATATGTATTTATGTATGTGTATTATGTATATGTATATTATGGATAGGGCGTGAGCAGTTTCAACGGGGCCTCCTGAGCTAACTTTTCCCTTTCAGGTGCCGGGCCGTTAGGCGGTGGGGCGTCTAGCGGTTTTTGCATGTTGTGCCCTTTTCCTTTCTCGCTGCAACTAAAGTTGCAGCTTGAAAGAGCGTTAACTGGACTTACTCAAGTCCGGGGCCTGGTCTGCCACACTCGCGGTGGTGCGAACCTCTTAGCCATTGCGGTGGATGCATCCGTGGCGGAGGAAGACCCTAGGGACGTACACACTTTACACAACTCAACACCGTCGTTGAGTACACATTGTTAGGTTCCCCCATTTTAATTTGTATATGTATGTTCAGTTTTCAGTTTTATCAGGAGGCCCACATCATCGCTTATTTATTTATTTGTGTTTTATATGTACGTGTGTATTTATGTATATTTCTTAGCTAAAATGTTAGGTAGGATGTCTAAAAATAATAATAATAATAAACTATCTAATTGCGGTAAAACTTAAATTAAACTGCGATGAAAAGTTCAAACATTTAGATAAACGTCGAAAACATTATGTACATTTCTCTTTCAGTATTTCTATATCTTCATAAATAGTTAGATAATAATTATTAAGATCATTTATAAAAAAAATTTTCAGATTTTCGAAATAGATTTCACTATATTTTCTTTTAGATTAATAAATTAATATTTCAAAAATAAATAAGGATAAGTACTTGTAATTACCATATTTGATTTCAGGAGGATCGTTTTCGTAAAAAATGTTAGTTTCAGAATTTCAGGATAGCTGAAACATATTAAAATATACATAAGAAAGTACACTACTGTTCAATGTGGAACGCAGTTAATTTTGAGACATCTATCTACAAAGTTACGAACATTACAGGACCTCCTGCGTACTTTAAGAATCTAGTGGCATCTTCCTTGATAAAAGTAGATGAATTGGAGGTTTCCTAATTGCCGAGTACCTCTGTTTCAAGATACCGAGTATCTACGTTTGAACGTAAGTCGAAATATACTTCTTCTTCTCTACCACTATTTGATTTTTGATAAAATGAGCCGGTTTCACTTTTTTAAGTATCTAATGATATTTAGTGTGTCCGATGCTGCACTTTTATCACCATAATATCTAAATCCTGAATTTATATGCCCTAAATGTAGTGATTATTTAGGATCCTTCGTTTTCTGAATTTTTGACCATTCCGTGACAGTTCCCGTGATATGGTGTCCTTGGATGTTCGATACTGGCGTGCCAGTTTTCTTAATGAAGTACCAAGTCTGTTTTTCGCTCTTTTTACTAATGCTTCGGCTCTTACTCTGGTAAAAATTCTAGGTCTTCCACTTTTTGGCAAGTTTAAACAAGAATACCTTAATTGGAAAAATACTACCTTTTTTTAGTTTATGTTCTGTATTTATTAATTTAAACCCAACGTTTCGGCACCATAAACTGGTGCCTTCTTCAGGGGATACATTGACATTAATTTTTTAATTAACAAAAATAACAAGTAACCAAGGTAACAAGAAATATTCATAAATGTTACCTTTTTTTATGTATACAATTTTCTAGACAATGTATGCACGCCCGGCAAAAACATGGACGGCGAACATTGCATCTTCTCAGGAAAAAATCTCCTTTTGCCAGAGGAAAAACCGTCCCAAAAACTGGCAGAGAAGTGATCTGTATAACTCAGAGACGCTTTATCGGTAGCGAAATACCGCAGCCGTACTCTTTATAAACAGATGTTAGAAAAAGTTTATAATACCTTTAGAATACCTTGCTCACATTCAGCAATTGTCCGATAAATGGTTCTTCGGGATATATGTTGATTTTCAAAAATTTGTAATATTTCGGCTTTAGGAACTTGCCCAACTAAATTATATATACTCTTTCGGGTTTCTAATTTGTAAGCCATATTTACATAAATGACTGACAATATTGAGCTGTCAAATTTTTGTTTCCATAGCAACATGTAATTCTCTTGTTATTACTGATTTTGTAGCATCTGAAATTTGTGGCAAAACGTATGAGACATACGTTATAATTGAGGAGAGAATGTTATCTTGCATTCGGTGCGTTGTAACAAGCCGTAGTAATATAATATTTTTGCACATTGGAATAATTTTTAAATTATTTTTCTGGGTCTACAGATATGCGATGGTCCCATAA
This sequence comes from Ophonus ardosiacus, assembly GCA_943142095.1. Taxonomy (NCBI): domain Eukaryota; kingdom Metazoa; phylum Arthropoda; class Insecta; order Coleoptera; family Carabidae; genus Ophonus; species Ophonus ardosiacus. The sequence continues at coordinate 50,090,074 of OW964831.1, read as the reverse complement.
TTTTAATAATTGAATAGTTAAACTTATTTAGAAATGATAGTTTCACATTTTTTTAAAAAATATTTAAACTTACTTTTTCGGTAATTTAAATATGTATTTGTTAAAATATACATTATTTTATTTCAACAGCAATTTTTTTTTTACAATAAATTTAATATTTAGTTATTTTGAAATACATTGCACTACTTGAAAAATCTATCTTTTAACCTGAAATGTGAATTTATTGTACTCGCCGTCAAAGAAACAGGGCCGGCGCTAACTATTTTGCCGTCCGAGGCGAACTTTTTTATTGCGCCCTATTTCAGGGGGGGGGAGGTTATTTAAAATATAAAATTAAATAACTACTTCTACAGGCTCGCCATTACGAAGTCGGTTAAATTAGGGTAAAATTGCCATAGTAGACCATTTAAAGATGTATTTGTTTTTCCGAAAAAAAATCATAGGTCACTAGATAAATGCAAAAAAAATCAATTATCTTCAATTTTTATTTATGCAAACAACTCCTAAATCTGAAATAATATGGAATTTTGGTTTTCTCTTTCTACGTCACTTTTTTATTTTCTTTTGAACATCTGTGCTCAATTTCTTTTATATTTATTAAATTTCGAGTTAATAGATTAAAATTATGTTTTTATATTGACGCCATATTGGAAATTTACACCAATGAAAATAATTTATTTAGCTTTTTAAGAATGTACAACTTATCGAATTCTATCAGTGATAAAAAAAAATTAGCATAGGAGTGGTGTAGGAAATAATAATACTAAAATATTCATTTATAATGTACTTATTTCCTACACCAGTCTTAATCTGAATCACAGCTTATGCAAACAAAAATTAATCGATTTCTTGTTTTAATTTGTGCCCAGTTATCAATTATTTCAGCATGTTGGTCATTGACGGGCTTAATAGCTATTATTGCTAATTCAGATAGCTTTTCTTGAAACAATAAGGTCCGTTAGTTAAAAAGCACAAATTTTTCATTAAAATGGATTTATAATGTATGCCTATTTTAACAAATAAAAGTGGGCACTTTTTTAAATGCTAACGAGTGAAATAATGACCCTTTTTTCACTTTTATTGCAAACTTAAAAAAAATTGAATGGAATTCGAATAACAAGTGTCTTACTTCACTCATAGAATTTGACAAACTCTCATACGGCTTGTTCGGTCAAACTTTCCTATTCGTGAAATAAGACTATACTTTTTACTGTTGTTGCATAAATAACTATTTAGTAATTTTAAGTTTGCAGTAATTTTTGTGTTTATTAATAAACAAAAAATATTTACAAATTAAAAATTTCTCTCCTGCCGTCGATCGAAAAAATGCCGCCCCTTAAAAACTGCCGCCCTAGGCGGACGTCTCGCCGCCTCGCCCCTAGCGCCGGCCCTGCAAAGAAATATGGACTATGGGATTTGTACAAATACATAGAATTGACGGAGGTCTTGTGCTGGCCACATCAGATTTTTTAAATAGGTAAACAAAAAATTAATTTCATTAAGTTTTCTCTGTGAACAATTACTCTTGAACAATTCCATTCCTCCATCAAAGTGACGGCGGCAAATTGCTACAAATACCTCGGTTAGGTGTCGGACGGGCTGATGGCTATCTCAGTAAATGACTCGCTTGGTTCGCCACTTGTTCTGTGGGCGCTCCACGGCTACGGCTACATCGACTGCAACACTACAACCAGAACGATTTATCCCTCGATACGATGTACTACTCGATATTCGATGCCGATGCCTTATCGAGAAACCTCAATTTTTCCCCAACGAGATGGAAATTTGTTTACTCATTTGATTTATAGGTGTGTGGGATGTTAGTCAAGGGGTGATTAGCTCCAAGCTATTGGTGAAACATTGTTGAAAGGAGAGAAATTGGATTGCTCCAAGATATTAAGATGTTCGGATGAAAAGTTGCTGAGAAATGTTTACTTAAGAAGCTACGGAGCATAAATACGTAAAACTAATATTAACTTTGTAGCTATTTTTGTACAAATAGGATCGCCGTAAGGGTATGTGTCACCTTTAGGCAAATGGTACTTTTCTGTCTGATAATTAAAAATAAAAATCTGTTGTAACCAACACAAGACATGTAGCTATTTCCATATTACGATATATAAGTATATAAAAATTCTAATTACATCTATTGTTAATATCTTTTTTATAATTCATCCTTTAAATAAATTTCTTCCTACTCTTCTAAATGTTCTACAATTTTAAATATTTAATTTATAAAAACTGTCATTTTTCTGTCATTTCCAAACATTTTAATTTTTCGACTAGTCTCCAAGGAGTTATTTGGACTGTGAGATTCATTACAACGGATTATTTTAAATATTTATAATTCTTTATCTCTAAAGACATAATAAAAATGTTCAAAATATCGGATAGAGAATTTTATATTCTTTAATATTTGTAATAACATAAAGTTTCAAAAAATAATATTTAGAAGATTTTTTTAAGAAACTACTACTTCTACTATGGTTTTTTAATTGTTACCAAAACATTTTCAGCTCTTCCCATTAATGTCAGATTAAGGAATACATAGTTAAATTGGTCTTTAATCTTACATAATTTGAGAAACCGTCCCTCCAACATCTACACATACACACACTTACACACATCCACACACACACATCCATCCACGCACACACACAGACATCATCGTAAAAATGTTAATATCGGATTGTAGGGACCTTAAAACGTGCTTATTCACTATAATCTGGTTATGCGATTGTTAGCATAAAAATGGTATACTGTGGTACAAGTACGTAAAGCTAACTTTTTTTAACATGAGTGTGGAGTTTGCACTACTGTTCGCACTTGTGTGCTATCACAAGAATGTATAGAAAAATTTCAACTATTTTGGTTTGCATTTTGCACAGAGCTATTTAAGAAAATTGACATTTTTTATATTCTGTGCTTTTACATTCTTATGAAGAGCTGTTTAGATTTTGGTTATAATAGGTCAACCGAAAGTACCTTCATTTGAAGCTCTAGTTTTTCTTGAACAAATACAATTAAATATAAATTTTGATATTTTAAATAAATAAATAAATATATAGATAAATATATTATCACGGCATATTACCCATTTCTGAGTTTGCCAGTATCTACAACACATGTAGACATCGGTGATGATGATGATATATTTTACCGTGTGGGCGCTTACCAGGCGTCACCTCACGGACACTCATATAGCTGGTGTGGAGAGTGCACCACAGGGGTCACTTTTGTGCCCTATAAAATCGGGATCGAACCCGGTTCCTCCAGGTTCGCGACCAGACACTCATATTCTATGTACTTAGAGATAAAAAAAATATAAATAAATTAAATTTCATACATATTGCATCTTTTAACAGAAGGTAATGTGTTAGTCGTTTCAAACTGAACAGAAAATAAAATGAATACCTGTATGTATTTTCAAATGAAATTTAATGTGAATATTTTTATAAAGGTTTTGTATTACGTTAGTCACACACACACAAACCAATTTAAATTTATCGATTTGGCATTCTAGTTTTCTTGGAACAAAAGTTATCAACAAAAAAATGACTCTTTAATTGTTTTAAGTATAGTGTACTATATCTAGTCAATTACCAAATCAATAAGATACATATATAATTTACATACATTTTTCTAAATTTGTATTAAATATTTTCTTGTGAGTATGAGAAACAACGATATTTTCTACGCTAGATAAAAATAAAAATAAAGGTATATTTTCAATTAATCACACGGTGCGCCTATATAGTCTCTCATCGCTCGTGTGCGATGAATCAGCAGTTCCCTAACTGTTCATGATACATGGCAGGTGTGAAATCTTCACTGCGCTACGACCCGTTATTTAATTAATGATTTTACAGGTAGACGTCCGCCCTACCTGAAGCCGTGTAAAAAATTAAATGCTTGTTACAAATTATACGCTCCTGGAATCGCAAATTGTTGTTATTTCGCCAGATAACAAGATTGTGATGAAATTTCCGCTCATCTTCACACCTTATTACATAATCAGGTTGGAAAAAGAAACAAAATAAATCGAAATTAAGTTGAAACAGAATGGGAGAAGATTGCAAATCAATTTCAGTTTCAAAAAATAAGTTTCTTCCTTTTCGTACCGATGAGAAGGTTATAAGAATTTAACAGGAAATGACTATGAATTTTACGTTTTAATCAATTTCTGTCGAAAATTGTCTTTTTTATGATTTTCAGACGTTTCAGTACGTACTATAGGTCCTTTAAATTTTGTAGTAAGACTGGAAATCGCAAGTATTGAATGTATATTAAAATTAATAACAATTAAATATATAAAAAAATTCAAAATGTAAAGCCCAAAAGTCTTATGATTCTCAAGTCCCTAGCCAATTTGTGATCGATCTTTTTGCCATTATACTTGCCGTCAAATAAATGTGGACTGGAAATTTCTACATTGTTACAATTCCATTGGTATATATATACAGTATGTCCCCAGATTGAGTTTACAAAAAGAAAAAGAAATCTTATTTTTGATTTTACGATAAAATGCCAAAGGAAGAAAATTTTTTGCCTGAATTAAAACGCATGTTTCAGTTATTAAAATTTTTAATTAACGCAGTGTTGTTTTATTATAACGTTTTTTCGTATTTTTTCCTCCTAATAACACAGTTATTGCATTGAATCTAACTTTATTTTAGTTAGCTTTGAAATATTGGCAAATGATTATGAATTCAAATTACAAATAAAAGAAAACAGCGAAAATCAAAATAGTTTTTTATTTTATTCAATTAATTCTCTTTTTTCTTGTTTTAACGTTAACATTTCTTTAACATATTCTCTCTATTTTAAATAATACCTACCTTCTTACTTTATGATAATAAGAATTACTTTTGACATTTAAGCATTTGTCAATATTTCAAAGCTAACTCAAATAATGTTAAATTCAATGTAATAAATGTATTATTAGGAGGACAAAATACGAAAAAACGTTATAATAAAAGAACTTTGCATTAATTAAAAGTTTTAGTAACTAAAACATACGTTATAATTCAAGCAAAAAAAATTCTTCCCTTGACATTTTTTCGTAAAATCAAAAATAAGATCCCAATGGTGACCTTGTTATAAAATGCAAATCTCCAAACTATCGCACCACTAAAAGAAAGGAAATTATTATTATTATTTTGTCTACATATATATATATAGATACCTTCAATGTAGTACAACAGATTTTATCTTATCTCTATTCTTTATTTATGCTAATGTGAAAAAATACTCTTTATGCAACTAAATAGTAAATATATCTATATCAAATTGTCTATTGAAGTGAAACGACTGAAACGAGTAGGTATTCAAAAAATAGAATTATCAAATCTTGCATAGTAAGCTTGTATTACTTTCTTTCATCTTTAGAATAAATAAATTGGAAAGTTTTGTCGGATATATCAGCACAAAACTCGCGAACTGTATTTGTCGTGTGCTGAAGAAATAGTTTAAGATGTGATAACAAAATGTAGAGATATTTATTGTGTGTGTAGCAGTAAAAATGCGTTGGGTGATCGAAAGACGCTCACGATTTTGAAACGAACAGGTTGCTGAGATCCATTATCAAATAGAAACGATCTCTAAACAGGGATACTCAATTCTGCAAAATGACAGTGCTACGTTTACTTTCGTTTGTGATAATATATTATTGCTGGCGATCGGTATTCATGATACCGGGTTATATATGATGGCGAGCGCTTACCAGTGCTGGTTACAAACCACGGGCGATGGCGCTTCGCCTTACCGAATCGTGTAATTAACAGAAATGGATCTATTAACTTCTACACGAAACGAAAGTTATGTGTTTATTATAGATTTTTTTAACCTGCAACGAACTTGCTGACATTTACTGATATGATTGTAATGATAAAAGAAAACGTATTATTTGTTTAAGAACAAAAAAATATTGTAAAATAAATTAGAAATAATAGTACAGATAGAATTGTTGATACAATTCTTGAACCACCTTAGATATTTTCCACTGGCATTACAAAATAATATTTATCTTTATCTTAACATACATATTATAAAAAGAATGAAATCGTTATTTAAAAGATTTATTTTAACATTTAATAAATACAATGGAGTCAAAGCATTATAAAGAGATTAATTTTCAAAAATTAGTTAGCTTTGTTATTTATCATAAACATCTGATATATGCAAAAAAATTCTAATTGACAGAAGTCAGTGCCAAGTGCAAAATCAAATGTGGCAAGTATAGGATCATAATGTTGGGAGTACGAGGAAGGCGAAAGAGTAGATGGAAGCACTCTATTACATCTATTTTTATTTCAATACTTTTATTTCTAAACATTCACACAGTTGTTCAAATACTCTAAAAATTCTTACACTGACGTAACATTTTCTTTACAATCAAATAATATTATTACCAAGTTTATATCTCTACCCATTTTTGAATTATTGCCCCAAAAGTCAATATACCCCACATTTAAATAAAAACTTCAAAATTTTTAAAAATCTAATTTTTATGTATCTAGATACTTCTCAATGTGCTGATTCCAAATTTTGAAACCGTAGGTTAATATCTCGTTTCGTTCTCAAGATATTTAGATTTAAAGTTTTGCTCAAAACTGCCCATTTTTGGGTATTCACCCAAAAATGGGTCGAGATATGAATTTGGCGACATCACCATTCGATTCTACGGACAAAACTACATAAGTATAGCAATTTTCATAATTTTTGTACAACCGGTTCATTTTTTATGAATAAAAACTTGAAAACCCCCGAAAATGGCCAAAATCTGAAAAAATCGTAAGGGGTACCCCTTAAGATTTTTTCAGATTTTTGCCATTTTCAGTTATTTTCCTTTAGAGACTATATGCGGTGTTCAAAAATTATGAAAATTGGTACACTTATGTAATTTTGCCCGTAAAATCGAATGGTGTTGTCGCCAAATTCATATTTCGACCCATTTTTGGGTTATTACCCAAAAATGGGCAGTTTTGAGCAAAAATTTGAATCTAAATATCTCGAGAACGAAAAGAGATATCGACTTGCGGTTTCAAAATTTGGTATCAGCACATTGAGAAGTAACTAGATGCATAAAAATTAGATTTTTCAAAATTTTGAAGTTTTTATCTAAATGTGGTAGAGATATAAGCTTGGTAGTAATATTATTTGATTGTAAAGAGAATGTTACGTAAGTGTATGCTTTTTTTAGAGTATTTATATACACATAATGTATATTCATGTAATAATTTTATTGGATTTATAGAATATTTTCCAAGGAACTTTCTGTATGGAATTTGTAAAAAATTGTATTCGTGTTATAATTTTACTGGATATATAAAATCTTTTCCAATGAACTTGGGGTTCCGTGGCCGCGTGCCTGAGTGTCTGGTCGCGAACCTGGGGGAACCGGGTTCGATCCCGACCTACGCCAAATATTTCGAATTTTAAATGGAACAAAAGTGACCCCTGTGGTGCACTCTCCACGCCAGCGATGAGTGCCCGTGAGGTGACGTCTGGTAAGCGCCCACACGGTAAAATATATCGTCATCATTACCGAAGTCTACATGTGTTGTAGATATTGGCACACCCAGAAATGGGTAATATGCCGTGATGATATATTTATTTATTTGGGTCGTATAGGGGATCCACTATTAAATTGCTATATCTGTTAACAATAAAAGAATATATTTAAGTTATGATATTTTTACAAAACAAATATAGAATTGGCTGACGATATACTGACTGATCAAGTGATCACTTCAGCTTTTTAGTTAACAGTTGACTGCTCTAACGCGAAGAATTTGAACTTCCAACCTTTCACTTACTTAATTCACATTTGTTTATAAAAGATATTATTCATCCACCAGCACTAACGAGAGGTAATTTCCTCTCATATTCAGCTATCAAGTGCTCAGTGGTTTGTGAAAGAGAAAGAAGTGGTTGATTGGTAGATCAATGTCGGACATGTTGTACAACAGACAATAAAGATTTAAAAGAAGCGAGCGAGCGTTTAATACAACAAAGTGAAGAGGTGAACACAATACAAGGAGTGAAACACGCTTGTCATGCTGACCAAGCAATCAAAAACTTCTTGTATTTTCCTAGGAAGCACCTGCAACTACCACAAAAAAACAAAATAAGATTTAAAAAGCAAAAAGAATCAAAGTGGGAATAGAGAAACTGCGACTTTTTGTCTGCCACTAGAAATTATGCAAGACAATGGAATAAATTATGCATTTAATTTTTCTCCAAAAAAGTAGGTTTTTAAATTATTAAAAAATCTTTCAGAACACATAATACACTAGGAATAATACAACCTTTTCAGTTTACGCTCTGTAAAATTTTATTAGTTTCAATGTTTCGGCACCATTAACTGATGCCTTCTTCAGGGAAAATGACAAATAAATTACGAGACAAAAGCAAAAACAAGTAACCAAGGTAACATACAAGTCCATGAATGTTACCTATTTGGTACGTATACAAATTCCTAGACATTATGCGTCCCCGGGATTAACTAAAACGGCGAACATGCCTCTTCTGATGAAAACTCCTTTTGCCAGAGGAAAAACCGTCCACAAAAACTGGCAGAGAAGTGATCTGTATAACTAAGAACCGCCTTTCCGGTAGAGAAATACCCCAGCCGTACACTTTATTAAAAGATGTTTCGTAAAGTTTAGATAAAATTGTATACATATAACATATTACAACATATTTAAAATTGGAAGCCATGCGCGAGTAAGTTCTAAACCGTCACAAGGATTGAGAATATTATTCTTGGTTTTGGCTTCTCTAAGTAATCTGTTGTTAAAAAGGTGCACTCTCCACGCCAGCAATGAGTGCCTGTGAGGTGACGCCTGGTAAGCGCTCGGTACAAATATGTCATCATTTTTACCGATATCTGCGATAAAGCAGATTGTGGCACACTCAGAAATGGGTAATATTCCGTGATGATATATTTTATTTATTTATTTATTTATTTAAAAAGGTTGTATTATTCCTGGTAGGTTTTTAACTTATTTTAGAGACAAACGAAGATTGGCATAATTTTATAACTAATGCTTTCTTTTTATTATTTACAATAGGTCATTAGATGTAGACAAAACTATAAATTTTACAGTTTCTATTTTATTTTTGCAAATACGTAACTTCCAAATATGCTATACTGCTGGATTTTGGTTAGCACCTCTTTATGTCCAAATTTTTTACCACTGTTAGATTCTGATTCATGATGGTCATAGCTTTAATTTTTATACGGACGCCATATTGGAAAGTTACACCATTGAAATTGAAAAGAGATTTTTTAGCTTTCCAAAGAGGATAATTTACATATCTCTATTTATTTTAGCCGGAAAAAATGCAACAATTATTAAATTTATAGGTTAAAAACATTTTTTGTCGTAGATTGCCAAATCAGATGTGTGTGGTGAACAGGTATTCTATTATTACTTTCATTGTTTGCCAAAAACTAAAAAGAATGCTCTCTGCTTATTTTCATAACACAACGATATTTTTAAAAATTGATTACTTAACTAATTTCCGAATAACTTAACTTTCGCACCTTAATTTCAAATTACATATTATGAATAACTATTTAAAATAATAGATCAATCAAGAAAAAATGAATTTCGTGTGGGGCAGCTGTCAGAAATAAGTTTCATACATAATTAACTCAATGATGGAAAAATTTATGGTTTAATTTTATGAATGAATTGAATCAAAATCAAAATTTCTCGATATTTATCATAAGATATATAATTAAATAATTTTTAGAAGTGAGATTAAAATCACTCCTTTGGAGGGCAGGTGACGTGATTCTGGAATGGTCTATAGTGCAAATTTTGTTCTCTACTATCTAAAATAAACAAAAAATAAATATATCATCACGGCATATTACCTATTTCTAGGTGTGCCAATCTGCTTTATCGCAGATATCGGTAATGATGATGACATATTTGTACCGTGCGGGCGTTTACCAGGCGTCACCTCACGGGCACTCATTGCTGGGGTAGAGAGTGCACCACAGGGGTCACTTTTGTGCCATATAAAATTCGAAATATTTGGCGCCGGTCGGGATCGAACCCCCCACTATCTCATTTTTTTATTCTTAATGGCTCGTAGTGTGATTACGGTTTTAACTAAAACACTGTTTTTAATAATGTCGGATTCAAATTTAAATATTTAATTTCACCCGTATGTTTAAAGGTCGATTTTTTAAAAAAATATTTGTTTGAATACAAACTATGTTCTGCTTTTAAATCATATTTTGATAAATTTGATATTATTTATTATTGTTATTAAATAATGAAATTTGACATTTCTTGAAACAGCGTTTTGGTTAAAACCGTGATCATATTACGAGCCAATAATTATAGCGTGAACTTCATACTACCAGTATTAAATTTATTAGTTTAAATAAAAATTACTTAAAAAGTATAATAAACAAATATCTATATCATCACAGCACATTAACCATTGTTGGATGTGTCAATCTTCTTTATAGCGAAATATAATTATGACGCATTTGTGAAGTGCATTACAGCGTCGGTCATGATCGAACCCGGGTCTCCAGATTGGCAACCACACACTCAAGTAAATAAAAGGTGAAATGCTTTTAAAAATCGTTGTTTTGGAATTCTGTATGGATAATTATTCGCATATTTTATATCCTCCACACACACACACACACACACACACACACACACACATACACACGCGCACACACATACACACACACACACACACACACACACAGACATCATTTTAAAAATGTTATAATCGGATTCTAGGGACCTGAAATCGTGGTTATTCAATAAAATCTGGGTATGCGAATTTTAGCATGAATCCAATACCTCTCTTAGCGAGAGGTAAAAATGAAAACTGCGGCGTTTCAGAATTAAATTATTGACCAATAAAAATTTCCATTTTAATCAATCCTTCCAAATATTTCACGAATCGTATCCAAAATTTACAGTTAGGGTAAACGATCAGTCGACCGAACCCTTCGATCCTCGATTCCGATAAGCCTAATTACAACCCAATAATGACGTCTACCTTTCCGATTCTTTCTTTCGGCACCCACTCAAACTTCGCAGGTGCAAATTCCACCGCATTGTCTTCACCTCCCATACGAATTTAATATAAACACCGTTAACTAAGGTGTTAATAGTTTCACACGTGGCTCACTCTGTCCCAACAAGAGATTTCAGTGCAGAGGCCAGTAGATGCAGAAGGGAGGTATCACATTAAGGGTAAACTCATCGTGATAAAGATAAATGCGATTTTGTCTGATAGAAATCTTGGGTTTGGGTCAGTGGAAGGTCAACTTTTGTTTTTACGCTGATTATGAATTTTGGTGGACCTGCAGACCGTTATCGGAATTTAATTTTAGATAAGGATTGATTGGAGAAAAGATTGGGAATGTGATTTTTGTGCAAATTTTTAATTGCTTTCTTTTGTATACCGTTTAACTAAATGTATTCCTATAATCAAAACTTAAATTTTATCAATATTTTTTTTTGAGAATATTGACGACCGAATTCACCATTTCTTGATCCAATTAACCATTAAAAATCAAGCTTATCTACTAATCAAAATCAATGACCAACTGATTCGTCCTATTCCATGAATTAAGCTTTGAATCCAAATTTTCACATTTTTCGGATTCTGGTTGTTGTACTCATTTGTAACTTTGCCTCGTGCTTCTATTTTATCTATATATAAACTAGTGCTGTGAGAATCCGGCAAAACTTGAATCCGAGTACCCGGATCTCAAAACATGCGGTTCCTCGGATATCCGATGTTCGGATATTCAAGCGGATATCCGTAAATTTAATTCGGATTTGGACCCAGATCCCTTTTGGATTCGGATCTGGACTTGGATCTGGATCCGGATTCGATGTTTTGTTTACGGATCCGGATCCGAATTTTAATTCTGGATCCAATTTTATTAACTATATCAAACAAAAATTTATTGTGGATTATTTCATAATCAGATTTATTTGGTTTTGAAACTCCATGATAATACTTATACATTCAAATATTATCATCGGGTTCAATACTGAGAATATTCGAATCCGAGAACCGTTGTGGATTCTGAAATTCCATATCTAAAATCCGATACTCATACTCATATTCGGATCCGGATCCAAAATCCAATACTCCGATTTGAATCCAAAATCCGATTCTCAGATCCGGATCCAAAATCGGATACTCAGATCCGGATAGTTCAACAATCAATTATCCGGATATTTTTGGATCCGAAACCGAAACTATCTGGATCCGGATCCCAGCATTAATTTAAACCTCATTGTGTTGATCAGATTTTTACCTCCCGCTACCCTTGGTAAGGGAGGTATAGGGATCGTGCTAAAAATCACTTATCGAGATTTTAGTAAATGACCACGTTTTAAGGTCCCTAGAATCCAAATTTAACATTTTCACGATGATGTCTGTATGTGTGTATGTGTGTGTGTGTGTATGTATGTGTGTGTGTATGTATGTATGTGTGTGTGTGTGTGTATGTGTAGGGATTTTGTCTTCACTCTAACTCAAATACTATCATTCAAAAAATTATGAAACCTTGTATTTATACCCTATTCTAATATGAAAAGAAGCCATTAGATTTTGGTGTAAATCGGATAACCGGAAATGGCACTTTACCTGAAGCTCATAATGGTTTTTCTTCAAAAAATACCATTAAATGCCATTTTTTCGCATTTTATGTCTTATGAAAATTAAAGATTATTGAATTTTCTATAGGAATGCATTAATACTTTTTCTATATATTTTACAGATAAATTTAAAAATAATTTTTTTTATTAGTCGCGAAGCCTAAGATAAACACAATAATTCCTTTGTTATACAGTTCATATTTCAAATGAATGTAACTGACAGTAAATGTCACTGTCAAAAAACTAATCACTTCAAATTAATAATAGTGACATTTTAAAAAGAAAATAGTAAATAAATCAATAGTTTTATGCAGTGGAACAGTTTGCAGCGTTAGTAAATACGTAAGTATGTATTTAAATTAATAAAAATGGATAGGGATGTGTGTGAAAGGATGATTGTTGCGTAACTATTATTCGCTACCGAAAATCAGTCACTTTAATATGTTCTTATGTATGAATGCTATGATGATTGTGGACAAGGCGAAAGAAGAATGTTGTTAAAGAGTGAAGTGAGTTAGCTGAGCTCTTACTCTTATCCCTTTTCTTATTGTTACTATTGTTTCCGGGTTTTTGCTAACCCACTAAGTGGGAAACGCGTGATTTTATGTATGTATGTAAAAATTAAATAGCGAGAGGTTTTGTGTTAGCCACATCAGATTTTTTAAATTGAAGTCTTAAAGTGAGCTTGAGTAAAAAACAGCCCGTAGTCCTAACAAACCTCTGGGTTCTATTTTACTGTCAAATAACTTATATTTTTAAAACTTGAGGAACATGCTTGAGTTTAAAATCTGTAAATCTCAATTTTTATTACACAGCAATAAATCAAATGAAATGTAATAAAGTTATAAAATCTTAATCTAAGTGGAGCACTACCAGATGTCGCAATATTAGAATAAGTATAATTACTATTGAGAACGTAACATAAGCTATTAACGTGAGATTTTTTATCGCAATCGCGTCTGATTCTGATAGATCACTGTAGTCCAAGTTCCACCCGCCTGTAAATTTTATAATTGCCGTCGCGTTTTAAATTTCAGAACAATGAATTGTTGTCCGCGGGCTCCAACTGTTCTATATCTGTGCACCTGAGTCATTGTGTAGAATTACGCTTGTTATTTATTGTCGAGTGTGCTAATAACTGCGTAATATGACCCGCCGAGATTTTCTAATATTCGACACGATTTAGGTAAGAGTAGGAGGCAGCTAACAACGTGTAATTTCGGTCTTTGATTACGTCTTCAGGCAACAACAAATTGTTTTCGAAAAGTTATATTAGCAATCTGTGTTGATTGATCATTGAAATCTAAATATTTTTGTACGGTATTTATTTTTTTAACAGTTCAAAGAATAAATTTATTTTTTATTAATATAAATACATATTTACTAATCCCGCAAACTATATTAAGTTCCTTTGCTTTACATGATCCATTTCGTTGACAACTGATTAATTCATAGTGCTGCAACGGATCATCCTGTACTTCAAATATTTATGTATGATGGAAAATATGTTATTTTTACGAACCATAATTTCAATAGAATAAATACAATCTTTTTAACACGGTTTCATTATTAATTTTAATATAATTGCTTCCTGACAATGACATTTGTTTATATATGTCAAAATTGTTATTAAAATATGTTTTTGTTTGGCGCATAGGCAAGATGATGTACAAAAGAAATTATTTTTTAGTTTTATAATTAAAGTTATATACTAAATTGATTAAAGTTGTCAGAACCATGTCGTGTTTGGTATCACATGAGAGGTATCGTCGAGGGCTGCTATGCAGAAATATGAAAAATTTGACAGTTCGATCGGCTTTTGTTTTCAGAACTATGTCGTGTTTAGTATCAAATGAAAGGTATCGTCAAGGGCCGTGAAGCTGAAATGTCAGAAATTTTACATCTCGATCGGCTTTTGTTTTTCGCATAAATATAAATCGTTTCAGTATGCGTGAAGACTGATGACGTTAGCATTGTGGGTTTAAATTGTACCTAGACAGATTGAACGTACATAAAACTATTATAAAACACTATCGGCGGAGCCCTAGGGAGTTTTCGCTACTTATATACTAAATGTTATTCTCGTAGAATTGAAGATTGTACCATTATATTCAATTTTTATTAATAAAGTTGCTGAAAATTTTTATTCAATGGATTTTTTACAAGAAACACTGTTAAAAGCTTGTATAAGTGATACTTCCGGTTGTCCGATATACACTAAAAACTAATGAACTCTTCCCACTTTAGTATAGAATGGATATACAAAATTTCAATTTTTTCTGATTGCTTATTTGAGTAATCGTGTACGCGCGATCCACACACACACACACACACATAAATATCTACAGACATTATTGTAAAAATGTTAAAATCGGATTCGGGGGCATCAAAACGACTAATAAAGCAATTATTCTATAGTGTGTTGCCCCACATGTACCTACGTTTTTAACAAATACTTTGCTTTAAGTATATACATTAGATTGATTTAATTTTGTAGAGATAATAGTCGGTTCCATTATATAATTACATGTTCAATATACGAGTAGTATTATTAAAATATGTTTCATTCTAGATTATAATAGAGAGACATTTTAATAATATTGCCTCACACGAACATATGTATTTAAGACACAATTCTCTTTCTAAAGTTATAGATTATGAAATGTATTATTAACAGGTTTTAATATTGTGAGTAAATATTTTTTCTTGGCTTATAAAAAGCAGATCTGATTTCTCATTACACGACTGAAGCACAGGCGCAGGCTACTAGATGCTAATCGCATCATGATACTGACAAATTGAATAAACCGGACATGACTGCTCTAATTTTTGATTAATTGTTTCATTAATAACCGCATTTAAAATTCAATCTAAATAAATTACACACACCTGTCTTGCACTATCTACCTCACGCACAAGAAAGTGGGAATGTTTAAATAATAAATTATTCCATATATGAGAAAAAAGAATTATTCGTATATTGATTTACATGATAAAAATTGTTGGAATGCTTATAAAAAATCTGAACTGGATATCACATTGTTTCAAGATGTAGGTACTATAAGTATTTTTAAATATAATGTAAGATACTTCATGTCGATTTTGTAAAAAAAATACTTAGGCTGTGTCCGATGTCGTATTTTGGCATTTAGTACTTAGGATTTAGGTCTTCTTCACATAAATACAACTCCGAATGGCACACTAGTGATATCCATTGGTTTGTATGACAACACTTTAGTACAACAAAGGTGAATTATACAATTCGATTCAATTTGATGCTTGAGAGTAAATGTTAATATTATATTTCATAAAATAGAAGCTAAGGTGTTATTCTTTGACAGTAAATTTGACGTTTTTTTATAAATTATAGCAGCGAACATTATTTGTTTAATTAGTGATCGTCAACTTCAAGGCACAGTGTACTCCTGCAAAACCCTAAAATCTAATTTTTTAGGATTTAGATATTAGGGTGATAAAAGTGCAATATCGGACACAGCCTTAAAAAATACTTAAAAATACTTTTATGAAATAAATAAAAATGGCATTACTAAAGCGTAAATTAAGGTAGACAGATATTTATCAAAAGTTGACCGTTAAAGATGCACTCGTTTTGGTTCCTAAATCCTAAATTTTAATGCGCATGAATCGTAAATTCATAGCATAGTTTCATTATTCCCTGCTGAATTGCAGATGAAATTCATCATACCGTTTATAATTACCGCGCACTATCCATCGTAAATTCATCGCATGCATCGGCTTTGACTACCGATAGATTTTACGATTTCCGATGGATCGGTAGTGGGGGGACTAACGAAATGTTTTTAGGTTATATTTTTGACATTTGCGTTTGTTTCATGCTTGCGGGTGTAAAATTATGCAAAGAAAATCAAATGCATGATTCAAATAAGAAAGCATTATATGTCGTTCACAACGTAAAGGAGATGGTTAAAGATGTGGATGATTTTTATTATCATTATGACTTCCATATCAGATTCTTCATTGTTTAATGAAGAATCTGATGATTGCAATAGAGCGACAGTTCTTTTAACTATAAAGCTTTCCATATCTGTTAACTGGTGGTTAACTGTTAATTGATATTTAAGGTTAGGAGATTCATCGCACTTTTCAGCAACCCGTTTTTTTATTCGGTCGCAGCGGCTATCCATCGGGTCCATCAGCTATTCATCGTGACGTCATTTTCAATTTCTGGTGGAATTCAGCTCATAAATTGTGGAATAAAGAAACTCGCCCTTTCTAAAATAAGTATTCAAGAAGATTTGTTTAGACAACATTTTTGACAATATCTCGTGTCAAATTGGCATTTAATTAAATACTTTGAAAATGACATACGGTTTTTATGTTCATAGCCTACTCCGAATTAGGATTTTTTTAACACAAATTACAAACAGCGTAGCATACGGTTAACGGTATATTAAAAAAAAAATTGGTATTTTGTTGTGCTATAAATAACAGTAGAATAATTAAATAAATTTAATTTTTATGTTAGATGAAATATAGATTTCAAACTTGCGTGCAACTCAAAACCGTTTGTTAATAATAATGTTATTAGATTTGCGTGATTATCTGTAATGAAATCATTTTAATTTTGAAGTTAGGCGTGTAGGAAAATCCACATAACTTTACGCAGGTGCCTGAAGCTGAAGCTTGATTATTCTCTCCGCCGCCAAATGTGAAATATTGCGTTCCGGTTCTTCATTAAAACCAATTTTAATTGTTTATTGACTCACGGCAATTAACAGTTGATTCATTACACAGTGAGTGAAATTAATTTTAGAAAACACCTGACCCCGATGGATTTAGAGCCTAATATGGGAGTACCTTGCATAACTCTTGCATAAAAGAAAGGTTTCTCACAAAATTTTATAAAACATATGTGAGGTTTTATGGCAAGTAATTAGATATGACTCATATGAATCGTTATTAGTATTAGTGGAATGTAGAACAGGAGTTACACCTGTTTCAATCTTATATGGTCTATGTTATTAACTTGAGTATTTTTTGCGGTTAGTAGATGGTAGAGAAAATTCAAAATACTTATTTTAAATCTTGCACAGTTTACCTGTAGTTATGTAGGTACTTATTTGTAATTTGTAGTTGTTTGAAAATCTTTTCTATTTTCAATAAGTGTTTCGAGTACACCTCTCTCTAAGAGAAGTATTGGATACATGCTAAAAATCGTATATCCAAATTTTAGCGAATAAGTACGTTTTAACGTCACTAGAATCCGATTTTAACATTTTTACAATGATGTCTGTGAGGATGTGTGTGTATGTGTGTGGATGTGTGTGTGTGTGTGTGTGTGTGTCTGTGTTTGGATGTTGGAAGGATGATTCCTCAAAAACTGTAATAATTAAGACCTGTTTAACGATGTATTCTTTAATCTGACATTAATCGGAAGAGCTGTAATGTTGTTTTAACAATTGGACAACCGGAAGTAGTAGTTCCTTAAAAAAAATCTTGGAAATATTATTTTTTGAAAATTTTTGTTATTATTACAAATATTGAAGAACATAAAATTCTCCATCTAATACACTTAAATCTTTTATTATATCTTCTATAGATTTAGAGATAAACAAAATACAAGATATAGAATAATCTGTTGCAATAAATCGCATAGACCAGACTACACCAAGAAAACCAGTTGTGAAATTTTCATTTTTGTTCTTTAGAAGTGACATTTTGTTTTTACTATTACCTACTCTAGAAGTTACTTGACCTTCTATTTCAACCCTAATAAATAATTTAATTTTGCCAGAGATATGGAAGGAATGTATGTTGCTAGTTCCATATTGAAAGAATAATAATTGCAAAATCAATAATCGTTATTGAAATAAATAAAATCAACTTGTTCTTGTACAGTAATAATTTGAAAGTACCTGTACACCCGCTGGTAGCAAAAATTAAAAATAAATAACCTATTTCGATAATCTTACAACGTACAGTATGTAAGTATCTTAAGGTGCAGATCGTTAATTCAAAACTCGTAATCAGATGACGTTGACCGAATATATATTTTATTCCAAGTAAATAATAATTATCGAATCAATAATTGATCTTAATCCGCCTACCTTGTGCATTTTTGCGATGGTTCTCACGATAAGAACTGGTACCAATAAATTCGATACCTTACCTCGAGAACCAAGTTAATATTCAGCGTAGAACCGAAGCCGGAGCCAAGGTTGCGGCGGACACTGCACAGAATTATGATAGCTAATGGCGCTAGGAGCATGAACGATATTTTATTTTATATATTTATTTATTTTTTCTGTCTGCCAAGGTATTTATAATTGCGAGATATAATTCTGACTTCTGTATGGCGAACAGATAGAGAATGATGTGTGTATGTGTGTATGGATGTTGGAGGGACGATTCCTCAAAAACTATAAGACTTAAAAAATATTTAACTGCAGTTTCCTAAATCTGATATACCTGGGAAGAGCTGAAAAGGTTTTGGTGACAATTGAACAACCGGAAGTAGTAGTTTCTTAAAAAAATTCTTCTAAATATAATTTTTTGGGAGTTTTTTTTATTAAATATTGAAGAACATAATATTCTCCATCTAATACACTTAAAAATTTTATTATATCTTGTATAGATTTAGAGATAAAGACACTATAATTTGTAGGGTAAACTAATCGCAGAGGCCAAGGCACTAAGGAAACCAGTTGACAAATTCCAATGTTTATAACATGACACATGTCATTGTCAAATATCAACAGTGTTAGTGACATTCTGATAACTTTTTCTGGGAATTATATTTAACTTTTCTTATTGTTTTATCAATTAAATATTTGAAATTATAGGAAAAATTGTAGTAAAATGCATATATCCATCAGAAATACCGCCAATCTGATTAATGAATTGGAAGAATCTCTGACATTTAGAAACATCCTCATACAATGAAAAATAGATATAATCAGAATTATATGTGTGCAGAAGACATGTTAAATACAATAAAAAACAATATTTGAGTAAAATTCTGTAATTTTTTGTTATAAAACGACGGTTCGAAAATGAAGTGCAATACAATACTTATATAGCCTAATTTGGAAATGGCGAGAGGTCTTGTGCTGACCACAACAGATTTTTTTAATATTCAGAATATTTTTGTACCAAACTTCAATACCTATATAATAAAATTTGATATGTGATCAGTTGTTATTCGAACGGTCCGATGTTGATTCCGACTAACGTCTAACTAAAAGTAACCCATGTGATCTCAACTTTGAAATCCCGTAAGGTGACGCTTGGCGAAAAAAGCAGATTAACACACCTAGAAGTAATAAGACTGAATCCGATATTGTACTTTTATTACCCGAATATCTAAATCCTAAATTTATATGCCCTAAATAACGTTATTATTTAGGATTTTAAGAATTAGATTTTTGAATTTTGCAGGAGCACACTATGCCTTGAAGTTGACCTGTACTTATTAAACAAAACATGTTGGTTGCTATAATTTGTGTTCATAGGCTCTGTCCGATGTCGTATTTTAGCATTTAGTATTCCCTAGGGCTCCGCCGATAGTGTTTTATAATAGTTTTACGTACGTCCAATCCGTCTAGGCACACTTTAAACCCAAAGTTCTACCGCTAACAGTCTTCCAAATACTCAAATGACTTATCTTTATGCAAAAAACAAAAGCATATCGAGCTGTCAAATTTTTGACACTTTTACATGGTAGCCCTCCACTATACTTCTCATTAGATGCCAAACTTGACATGGTTCTGAGAACTTAAGCAAAAAAAAAGCCACTTGAGCTGTCAATTTTTTTCATTACTGCATGGCAGCCCTCGACGATATCTCTTATTTGATACCAATATTTAGGATTTAGGTCTTCTTCATATAAATACAACTCCGACTGGCACAATAATGTCATCCATTTATTGACAACACATTAGACCAATAAAAATGAACTATACAATTCGATTTAATATGATGTTTCAAATTGAATGTTGATATTATATTTTATAAAATAGAAGCTAAGAAGCTATTCTTGGACAGTAAATTTGACGTTTTATACAAATTATAGCAAAGAACATGATTTGTTTAACTAGAGCGAGTCAACTTCATGGCATAGTGTGCTCCTGCAAAACCCTAAAATCTAATTACTAAAATCCTAAATAATGATGTTATTTAGGGCATATAAATTCAGCTTCTATTTATTGAAATATAATATTAACATTTAATCTGAAGCAACAATTTTACAATTCATTTTTGTTGTTCTAAAGTGTTGCCATACAAACCAAGGGTTTATTAGAGTGCCATTCAGAGTTGTATTTCTGTGAAGAAGACCTAAATCCTAAATACTAAATGCAAAAATGTGACATCGGACACAGCCTAAATCGTGATGATATATGTATTTAATTATTTAATTCAGAATAATATAAAACTTCAAAGTTTTCTAATGTGGCATTGTTTATGAAGATTTAATACAACTTATGATGCCCTCTCGGCGACAACTTTGAGAACCCGTGAGGTGACGCGTGGTAAGCGTCCTAAACGGCACAGGAACTATATTTTCATTACCGACATATAAACAGATTAGCACACCCAGAAATGGGTAAAAGCGATAATGATTTGACTGAAGCAAGAGATGGCGTCTTCAAAGTGACGCTTGGTCCATTATGTATATGTATTCATACAACATTTGAACCTTCAAGAGTAGTCAAAATATAAAAATTATTTGATAAATCCATATAAATTTGGATACAGTAACACTCTCAGTATATAACAAGCCAGATTATTATCGATGTCTTGTTAATATTTTTAAAATTTTAAAATAGGTATAAAAGTAAAATTAAGTACTATTCTTCAAATCACTATATTCTAAATTGCACATGATTAAGTTCCCAACTGGCTAGTTAATACAGTTTACAGTTCTATGTTCATACTTATACAGCAAGTAGATATATAAAGCCCCCGTTCTTGGATAAAAGAGTTGAGACATAAATTGACGCAAGCATTGTGTCTGTTCCGGTGAAGTTGAAGGTACAACTACAACACAACACAAAACCGAACACCGGTCCATATCGTTCCATAACAGAACCACCGCTAAGGCTTTATTATATGCAAATGAACTGGGTGTATGTATGTCTGCATGTACAGTTCCATGTACAGGACGGGAACTCACGATTCATAGCAGCGTGCTTCAAATTAAGGTCATTTACAATATATATTATTCCATTTGCATAAATGTCCGGGCAAAATCAACAAAAAGGAATTACTACTAAATTTATACAATGGCAACAATACAGCACAATGTTAATAAATTGATGAAAAGTATTTTTACCTCTCGCTAAGAAAGGTATTGAAATCATGCTAAAAATCGCATGTCTAGATTTTAGTGGATAAGCACTTTTTAAGGACCCTAGAATCCGAATATAAGTCCGTGTGTGTGTGTGTGTGTGTGTGTGTGTGTGTGTGTGTGGGTGTGGATGTGTGTGTGGATATTGGAGCCACAGATTCTCAAATACTATAAGACTTAAAAAATATTTAACTGCAGTGTCCTCAATTGTCCTTGTCTATTTATTTTCCAGACACTCATTGATTTAAAAATCTAAAATATAAAGCCTTTAAATTAGCAGTTAAAATTTTTTTATTGCGAAATTGTTTTTATACAACTGAGGAATATTTAAAATCCAATTTTATTGATTTTGGTTAAATATACTATGATTGAATAAGCTCAAATTCAACTACTCTCAAATATTTATTATTTTACATTTGTATTTTATCACTTTCATTTCACTTTACGTGATACTACTTACATTGTTATACCTCGTCCAGATTTCATTTGAACAAATGACTTTTAAATCCTCTGTGTTAATCCTAATCTTTGCTACTGTGAATATTTTTACGTTTCACGCAAATATAGTTTCTTCTCAAAGTACATTATATATCTATGAAAGTTGAAAATTGCTTGTAACTATTTAAAAGGGGAAAAGTTTTATTGGGTGTTCCTGAGAATCATAGTTGACCTGTAAAATTCTTATCCAAGATGTTATGCTTGCTTTAACAATCAACGCTCATTATTGAATTGAGCAACTGGTAGTGCCAAAATGTAAATATGCACGAGGTACATGATTGTATTGAGTTATACCTCAATACCCTAATAAAACTTTCCCCCTTTTAAATAGTTACAAGCAATTTTCAACTTTCTTATACATATAATGTACTTTGAGAAGAAACTATATTTGCTTGAAACGTAAAAATATTCACAGTAGCAAAGATTACGATTAACACAGAGGATTTAAAAGTCATTTGTTCAAATGAAATCTGGACGAGGTATACTTACTTTGTTTAATATTGTACTTGTTTTTTTGACACAATCGACCAATGATTATGCATTTTGAAATAAGTATTTGATAATCTATTTTTATTGCCAAATATTTCTGACGTACTATAAACATTGTATAAATGTAAAATAGTCAAAATAAATAAATACTAAATAAATACAATCTAACATTCCTGGAAAAAGCTGATTAGATTTTGGTAACAATTGAACAAGCGGGACAAAACGTTTCTTTAAAAAAATATTAGTTTTTGTTTTTATTAAAAATCTTGAAGAACATAAAATTCTCCATCTAATACACTTATAATTTTTATTATATCTTGTATAGATTTAGAGATAAAAACACTATAACATGTAGAATAATCTAATATAATTTATCGCAGAGGCTAAGGCACTAGGAAACCAGTTGACAAATTCAAATGTTTATAACATAGTTTGTAAATGATAAATGTCAGTGTCAAAACTCAAAGCTTTTTCTGGGAAATACATTTAATATTTCTTATTGTTTTATTAATTATATATTTAAAATTGTAGGTAAAATGCATATATCCATCAGAAATACCGCCAATCTTGTTAATGAATTGGAAGAATCTCTGACATTTAGGAACTTCCTCATACAATGAAAAATAGATATAATTAGAATAGGGCTGTTGCAAGAATTTTTATATGACTTCTAAGTATTAAATTTTAAAAGATATTGTTTTTTAAAAAGCCTCAAATTTGTAAATATCACGAAATATCCTTTAGATATTTTACAATTAATTTTTGAAATTTGGATAAAATTTTGAATAAGTCACGTGATCAAAAACAGAATGTGACGTCAGAGTACATACATTTTCAGCGGTTCTAAGGTGTCAAGTGTATTGTCAAAGTTGTCAAACGAGTGTCAAATAAGAATCACGACCAGAACTTTAAAGTAAAATATATTATCAATATATAATAAATTCAGTTTTTATATTTTATTTTTCCTCAACTCTTTAACACCCCTCATTTCGGTAGCAGTAAAACAATCGTTCTGATATAAATTCAGCCATCATCCAGCTATGAACCTTCGGTTAATTGTCCGATATGGCTTGAGTGTAATTTGAATTAGCCATTATTACTTTATTATTCATTTACAATGAGCAATGTCAGTGTCAAATTAAAAGATTTTGTTATTAACATGTGACAAACTTTAGCCTACGTTTATTTGTATAAATAATATGAATAAACGTAGGTGATGGAAAAACTATTTTTCTATTGGCTATTAATGATGTAATGTATGTGCTTCTACGTCACAGGAGTGGGGGGTAGTTTTTCAGGACGCCAATCTTTTTATTTAATTATTTCCACAAATAACAACAAATTATTAAAATAAAAATTATTACTAAGAAAATCATTGCATAAACTTTCATTTAAAACAGTTTTTGAAAAATGTGAAACAGGCTCATTGTATGTGTGCAGAAGACATGTTAAATACAATAAAAAATTTGGGTAAAGTCTGTATTTTTTTTGTTATAATACTATTCGATAGTGAAGTGCAATACAATACTTATATAACATAAAATGGAAATGGCGATAGGTCTTCACAACAGATTTTTTATTGAATTACTTCTTATCTACTTTAACTAATCCGTAAAAATTGTGAAAACGTATCTGTTTAATTAAAAATTAGACAAAAAGAATCTTTGAAGAACTTGATTATTAGAAGAATAAACACCGAAGATAATAAATTTGGTCCGTATGTGAAGACATGTTTATACGTTTATAAATTACGTAACAAATTAGATTCTTATGTCTTTATATAGGTAGAAATTGAGAATGTACATATATTTTCACAAATTTTCAAGAAAACCAACATTACTTTATATCCCCACCTATCTATTTTGTTGCGGTGTAATTGCATTATACTTGCAGATCCCGCGACTTCAACTCTGGGTCAGATGCGAACCCATTTCTCTCTCTGGCGCTAGTGTCGCGTTGCCATTTGTTTCCACTGGCGTCAACTCGCGAAACAATAGAAAGTCGCACACATAGACACGACAAGCGCATAGAATACGTCACCGACGTCGTATATCAGTGGGTGCCGTGCTGTATTGTTAGACTTAACCTATATATGCACGTGGATAGAGTAAATATTGCCGTTGTTTCGAGAATAGAGCTGTTTAATTATATGTTTGTTAATTAATAATATAAGTAATTAATACCAAAACAATTGGTTGCTTTCTCTGACACTGGTCCAGTGAACGGAGGCTGAAGAAAAGGGTACCCTACAAAAGATCCCCTCTCCACAGCTTCTTTCGCCATCGGCACTTTTTCCAGTTTATTACCTATAACTTCTTTCTGGTGAATTTTAGTACAAAAAAAAATATTTGCCGACTTGTAGAGGACAAAAATTCCTGCAAACTAGTTATGTGAAGTTATTTTGTACGATTAATAGCAACGGAGTTATGTAGCTGACAAAATAGGCCAAAATTGCGTACTTTCCAAATTTTGAGTTTCTTTCCACTTTACATCGCAATAGCTCCGTAGAGTTAAAGCATTATAAAGAAATTAATTTTCAAAAATTAGTCAGCTTTGCTATTTATCATGGAAACAGCTGATACATTCAAAATTCTAATTGACATATGTGTGTTGCAAGTGCAAAACCAAATATGGAGAGTATGGGATGAAAAATTAGTATTTCATAGTGGTCCTCTCAAGTGACATGCAGTGAAAGGCTAAAAAGAAGATGGAAGGACTGTATCGCAGAAGACTTGAGAAAGGAAGGACTGTATGAAGAAGATGCGTTGGACAGGAATGAAAAAGAAGAGGAAACAGCGACCCCTAATAAAATAGGGGAAAGCTGAAGCAGAAAGTAAAATGTGTCAAGTACATTTTTCTTAGTGTATGTTTATGTCATAATTTTATTGGATTTATAGTACCTGTTCAAATGAACTTTTGATATGAAATTTGTAAAAAATAGTATGTGTTCGTGTTAGATTTTACATGATATTATATAGAAACTGTTTCACGGTCCTTTTGGTATGGGATTTGTGCAAAATACATCGAATTAACGGAAGGTCTTGTGCTGGCCACAACAGATTTTTTTAAGATCAATGCAAGGGAGTGGGCCAATTTACAAATAATGATAAAAATGGTTTTTTCTAGTTTAGTGCAGCAACTCGTTTTGGTTTATCATTTCTAATTATAAATAAATAAATATAAATATATCATCACGGCATATTACCCATTTCTGAGTGTGCCATAATCTGCTTTATCGCAGATATCTGTAATGATGATGACATGTTTGTACCGTGCGGGCGCTTACCAGGCGTCACCTCGCGGGCACTCATTGCAGGCGTGGAGAGTGCACCACAGGGGTCACTTTTGTGCCATTTAAAATTCAAAATATTTGGCGTCGGTCGGGATCGAACCCGTTTTAGTTTATCATTTCTAATTATAAAAGTATTATTTTAAACAAAATAATCTATATACAGAGAATTTATTTTAAAATGCAACATTATAGTTCATCACTTCCATGGTTACTCACTATTGTCAAAAAATGACAGCAATGTAAAATTTGTCCATTTTAAAATGCAACATTATAAATAGTATTGCAGCACAGGAGATACCTCCAAAACACATCACAAATGGTGTCAATTCTTATTACGACCGACTAGAATATTGCCTCAGTGTGATTGGAGGTATTCTTTAACATTTATTACATGAAAGTTATGAATTTTTGTAAGCTAAAGTTTTTTAAAATGTACAACATTCATGTTTTGATTATTTGTTAATCGTATGTAGGCTAATTTATAGGAAATTAGTTTTTATAATACAAAACTACAAATTTTGTATGTTGCATTTTAAAATGGACAAATATTACATTGCTGTCATTTTTTGATAATAGTAAGTAACCATGGAAGTGATTCGCCATATGTTGCATGTTAAAATAAATTCCCTGTAGATGCAAAATGAACGTAATTTATTTACATAACACTCTGTATAATTGAGTTTGGAAAATGTAATAGTTATACAAATAATAAAACATTACTTTTGATTTGAAGGATAATATTTTTCTATAGAGATATATTTTTTGATAGAACACAGCACTCATTTTACGATAAGTAATAAATAACATCTATGTCGTCATATCCCAGTGTAATAAACCAGTATCACACTGTTTAACAATCTTTCAATATTTTTCAACTTTGAAACAATATTACGTCAACTGTACAATAAATTTCCTCGTTGGGTCCAAGGCCCCCATAAAGCACTTATGGCGCCAATTTCAGCCGCAGTCGAAACAAGTGAACAGCATTGTGCTGCCACGCCCGTGGCGCCACCGTTCTCTGCAGGTGGGATCTGCTGGAACTAACGCAAAGGCAAAGCCAAGCCCGCTACTACTGTACAGCGCAAAAGTTACAGAGCTTCTGAACTTTGCAAGAGCATGATAGGAATCTTGCTGGTTATGGTAGCGAATGAAGGGTTTACGATGGAGAAGAATGAATACGGGAGTAGCTAGAAGCTAAAGGGTGTGGTTTGCTTTCCTGAAATATGTGCATTATTTGTTACTGTATCGCTCTGATACATCTTACGCAATAGCTTCAAGTATTGTAAGATGTTCCGTAAAGAGCGATATTGTGTGTGCCATGCCATATTAAAAAAAAAGAATATTTCATTATTAGCACATACATTTTTAAATCAAAACCTATTTGTAAACTTAAGTTATTAAATGTTCTTAGACGTCTTGACTGGAAATTTGATGGGTAAAAGAAAACTACTGGAATTCAGCTAATAGTTGAAGAATATTATGTTTTCGGTCTCAACTAGTTTCAGCACCATATGGCCTTTTTCAAGACCTATAAAATTATTCATAATGATGCTACAAATATTATGGACAAAAACAGTTTTTAACTTCCCTGAAAATTTTTAACAAAAATTGATATTAAAACGTATAAAAACATATAATAAATATGTAACATAATCATATAATAAAATTGAATGGTAATTTTCATTCTAAGACAAATGTCGTCTGAATGAAAAAAAATAATAATAATTTTTAGATAACACGTTTTTTATTATTAAAATATCTTTCAGAACTCATATTAATAATTGGAATAATACTACCTTTTTAATTTATGTTCTGTATTTTTTTAATAAAACCCAACGTTTCGGCACCGTAAACTGGTGCCTTCTTCAGGGGAAATTGACATAAAAATGTGAAAAAAAGCAAACAAAAAAACAACAAGTAACCAAGGTAACATGAAAAGTACGTAAATATTACCTGTTTTATGCATACAATTTACTAGACATTATATGCATGCATGGGCGGCGAACATGGATCTTCTCAGGAAAACTCTCCTTTTGCCAGAGGAAAAACCGTCCGAAAAATTGGCAGAGAAGTGATCTGTATAACTCAGAGACGCTTTATGGGTAGCGAAATACCGCAGCCGTATTCTTTATTAACAGAACAAAAAGTCTAGAAAAATGTTTTACACCCTACGAAAAAACTGTATGTTGAAACAAGTATGTTCCGAAGGACATATATTTATATATGATCCGCCAAAATTTTTAAACCATATCTCTTCTTATTGTAAATAATTTAAGTGAATATAGTTATAATGTTTTTCTGTTTAGATGAAGTAATCAAAATTATTTTATTGCGTTTTTATATTATTTGTTTCTTGTTTTTTATTATTAAAATTTAATATATTAGCATAGATTTTGCTGATATTTGCGCTGTTTGTTTTTAGATTAATATTGTTAGAATCATTATTAATATGAGTGCCCGTGAGGTGACGCTTGGTAAGCGCCCACACGGTAAAATATATCATCATTACCGATGTCTACATGTGTTGTAGATACTGGCACACCCAAAAATGGGTAATATGCCGTGAAGATATATATATATATATATATATTATTAATATGCAGCATTGCCAGTGTGTGTTGTCTAAGTTAACTTCTGTGTCCAATATTTTAACGTTCTCAAAGTTAAACTTATGGCCAAGTGATTTCACATGACTAATTAACATTTGGCATTATTGGTGTTTCTGTTGTTGCAATTTCTCTTATGTTCGTTTATCCTTGTGTTTAGCTACCGTTTCTTCTGTCCCGTGTACTGCGATGTACAGTTGTAGCGCGATATTTTGTATATTACGTGTGTCCTGCAATTATGTATCATCAATATCTGCTTTAAGTTTACTAAATAAGGTTCCAACCTTTTTTGTTTGTTTAAAGCCCAAATTAATATTGAGGGTGTTTGAGAACAGAATTTTCAGATGTATGGCCATGCCATCTATGTATGTCACGAAATAATAGTTTTTGACGTTTTGTTTATTTTCATTTGTCATAATATTTTCATTATTTGCGTTATTATTATTGTTTATTTGTAAAATTTTGAGAATTAAACTGTTAACAAAACCTGTTGAATAATTGTTTATGCGTAAAAATTGATTTACATATTGTTTTGAAGTTAATTTAACTGGTTTTTAAAAAACATTGTTGTGACTTCAACAGGATTTGAACCCAGGACTTCCTTATTGCTAGTAGGATGCTCTACCAACTAAGCTTTGAAATCCCTCAAAAATCAATGAATTTTGATATAATTTTATAAAGCAAACTTAATAAATTTCATGATGGACAAAATAATAGTGAGTCCACCTCTGCGCAACTCCACCATTAACTCTTTCCCATCGACTAACAATCTTCCGCGAAGTTAACAATTGAATCCCACATTGTCGCCATCTCGGCGCACCACGACATGGACATATAGCTCACACATCACCTCTGAGGCTCTGAGCTCTGAGCTGAGGCACTGCCCGGCCTGATGCTGTTGCTGTTACATATTCCAAGGTTAATGTAAACGCCACGTCTTGTCCATGTCGATCCCTCCTCGGTTATGTAAGGTTACTATACTACGGACTACGGTACGGTGCTATGTTGATGTTAGGGAAATTAATGTGAATAGTATGTCAGGAAGAGAAGCCAGTGTGGGTAGCGATAAATGTGTCATTTGTAATTAGAAAGGTGCGGGCTTCAGATTGATTGATAACTCAAAATTTGTCGGGTACTATATTGTCATCGCAATATATAGATGAAGTTGAAATACACCCTATATAATTATTTAAGAAATAAAATATAATGTAAAAAAGTTTCCCGAAATCGTCATATCTACTACTGCCAAAAAATCAGCAGGGAAAATGAATTTCCCTGCCTAGGCAGAGAAGTAAAATGGAACGTTGCCGTATTTATTTTCACAAACACTTTGTACGTTTTAATATGAAATACAATGAGCCTGTTTCACATTTTTCAAAAACTATTTTAAATGAAAGTTTATGGAATGATTTTCTTAGTAATAATTTTTATTTTAATAATTTGTTGTTATTTGTGGAAATAATTAAATAAAAAGATTGGCGTCCTGAAAAACTACCCCCCACTCCTGTGACGTAGAAGCACATACGTTACATCATTAATAGCCAATAGGAAAATAGTTTTTCCATCACCTACGTTTATTCATATTATTTATATAAATAAACGTAGGCGAAAGTTTGTCACATGTTAATAACAAAATCTTTTAATTTGACATTTGACACTGACATTGCTCATTGTAAATGAATAATAAAGTAATAATGGCTAATTCAAATTACACTCAAGCTAAATCGGACAATTAACCGAAGGTCGATAGCTGGATGATGGCTGAATTTATATCAGAACGATTGTTTTACTGCTACCGAAATAAGAGGTGTTAAAGAGTTGAGGTAAAATAAAATATAAAAACTGAATTTATTATATAAATTGATAATATATTTTACTTTAAAGTTCTGGTCGTGATTCTTATTTGACACTTGTTTGACAACTTTGACAATACACTTGACACCTTAGAACCGCTGAAAATGTATGTACTCTGACGTCACATTCTGTTTCAGATCACGTGACTTATTCAAAATATTATCCAAATTTCAAAAATTAATTGTAAAATAACTGAAGGATATTTCGTGATATTTTCAAATTTGAGGCTCTTTAAAGAACAATATCTTTTCAAATTTAATACTTACAAGTCATATAAAAATGCTTGCAACAGCCCTATTATAAAATTTAAATAAATGATGTTCAGTACACAATTGTTTTAAATTCTTGTACAATTTTAAATAGAGTTCCTTTAATTTTCATTCAATGTGATTTACCATCAGTCACTTTTGTTTTGCATGTTTGATAACCGAGAAAAATGAGTTAAAAATTATATAAAAATTACTTCTTTATAGTGTTAGCCATGGTACCTATTAAAATAAAATTTCAAACAAATTTGATGACATTTTCCCTGTCAGAAATTATAATATCTTTCTCTCAATGTCAGTTCGGTAATAATTTCTTGCAAATCCATGAAGACGACAGTCCAAAAAGAAATTAAATGTATCTTGTAACTTTTGTAAGCGGCAAGAACAACAAAGTAAGATAAACATCTCAAATTACAACAAGAGATATAAACTAATACAAACGACGTCAATACCAAGTTATTTATTGGATGAAAAGAAAAACATTAAGATGATTGCCAGGTTCAGATGTGGTAATGAAGAGAGGAGCAATAAATACTGGCTATCAAGTGATGAGAGAAGTTGCAGGCTATGCGGGAGAGAAGAGGAAACTATCAGGCATTTAAGGATCTCGAGCAGGGAAGTTACGAGAGAAGGAAGAAAAGAAACTGTTCTGTTAGACGATATAGGGTCGGGATAAGATTGGATGAAGGAAGTCATCCAGAAACGGGGGTTTAATTTATGATGTAGTACCACAATTTATTGTAAAATATATATAATATGTAGGGTCTAAGCCGGTTAGGAAAAAATAAATATAATAATAAAAATAATAACTTGTAACTTTTTTAAATAACAGAATGAGAAACATTTTCCATATTAAATTCATATATAGTTTTATTATGAAATATTTTAAATTTGGGGTACTTGATACCCTAAATTGACTAATGAGCCTTAAGGAATTTTTTTTATAACTTTCAATGTCAGGCTTTGTTTAAATATAATTTGAATTGTAATTCGAGCATATTAATATTATCATATTTCTCCGAAATTTCTATCAATAGATGTCTCCTCGCAGACAATACGTATATTGTAAATAATATAACAGGAAGAAGAGAAACGAATCCACATCTAACCTGAGGTTAATGTTCAAGTCATTGACAACCACAATGCTCAATCTATGCTTTGTTTTATTCAAAGCTAAGTACTGTTAAAGCTATTTGTCAACTGGTCATGTAGGTAATTCTTTCCCACTTTGATGTACTGTTTACGCCGTGTCGTTATGGTTACGCTGTGTTTATAATTAACAATACTGCCTACAATCATTACAGACATTAGATACGGTTTGTTCTTTGTAACAATGAGATTGCATCAAGTAAAATAGTATACCGACGCCATGACTGACTACGTATGTTCGAGAAATAGACCGGTACTAATTGTAATTAATAAATCACAAATACTCCAAATTAAACACAAACGAGATTATTTTTGTCACACATTTTGAAAAATAAAATTTACATTTTCCTCTTTTTCCAAAGGATCCAACCCATATTTTCCATTATTTTCGTCTTGGATAAAGTACAATGTACACACGACTTGTAGCACAATATTTATAATATTTTACTAGGAAACTTTACTAACATCACAACATTTGCCGAGCACACTCATTGTTGGCATGGAGAGTGCACCACCAAGATAAAACGATATATTTTTACTCTTACTTCTCGAGAAGTATTGGAAGTATCGCATATCCTGATTTTAGTGAAGAAACATCGTTATAAACCCTAAAATTTTTGCGATAATTTTTAAAATTACATGACGTCACATAAACTTTCAATTACTTGTAGTTTTCGAACGAATTAATATTTAAACATTTAAACATAACGCGATAAAAATTTGCTTTTAAGACTTTAATTTCTAAAAATTCACTCAGTTGTTCAAATGCTCTAAAAATGCGTACACTTACGTAACATTGTCTGTACAATCAAATAATATTATTACCAAGTTTTAATCTCTATCATTTTTGAATTAATGTCCCAAAAGTCAATATACCCCATTTTCCGATAAAAACTTCAAAATTTTCAAAAATCTATATTTTATGAATCTAGATAATTCTCAATGCGCTGATTCCAAATTTTGAAACCGCAGGTCGATATCTCTTTTCGTTCTCGAGATATTTAGATTCAAAGTTTTGCTCAAAACTGCCCGTTTTTGGGTAATAACCCAAAAATGGGTCGAGATATGAATTTGGCGACCACACCATTCGATTCTACGGGCAAAATTACATAAGTGTACCAATTTTCATAATTTTTGAACACCGCATATAGTCTCTAAAGCAAAATAACTGGAAACGGCCAAAATCTGAAAAAATCTTAAGGGGTACCCCTTACGATTTTTTCAGATTTTGGCCATTTTCAAACTTTTATTCATAAAAAATGAACCGGTTGGACAAAAATTATGAAAATTGGTACACTTATGTAAGTTTGCCCGTAGAATCGAATGGTGATGTCGCCAAATTCGTATCTCGGCCCATTTTTGGGTTATTACCCAAAAATGGGCAGTTTTATGAAAAACTTTGAATCTAAATATCTCGAGAACGAATAGAGATATCGATCTACGGTTTCAAAATTTAGAATCAGCGCATTGAGAAGTATCTAGATACATATAAATTAGATTTTTGAAAATTTTAAAGTTTTTCTCTGAATATGGGGTATATTGACTTTTGGGGCAATAATTCAGAACTAGGTAGAGATCTAGCCTAGAAATGGGTAATTTTGAGAAAATATTTGAGGTTGAATATCTCCAAAACTAATAGAGATATTGACATGCGTTTTCATGATTTGAAATCAGTGCATTGGGAAGTACGAAATACATGAAAATTGGATTTTTGAATATTTTCAACTTTTTAACCAAACGTATCTCGCATAACTGAAAAACAGTAAGCCGTAGAAAAATTAAAAAAAATATTTAGGACTGTTATAACCTTCCTTTTTGGTCATTACATGACTTCCGGAACTGGTACTTTTTTTATAAATATAAATAAATAAATATATCATCACGGCATATTACCCATTTCTGAGTGTGCCACAATCTGCTTTATCGCATATATCGGTAATGATGATGACATATTTGTACGGTGCGGGCGCTTACCAGGCGTCATCTTACGGGCACTCATTGCTGGCGTGGAGAGTGCACTACAGGGGTCACTTTTGTGACTTCGGTCGGGATCGAACTCGGTTCTCCAGGTTCGCGACCAGACAATGCAAAAATGCAAAAAGCGTGTATCACAACGGGGGACACTTTTGTACCATTTAAAATTCGAAATATTTAGCGTCGGTCGGGATCGAACCCGGTACCCCAGGTTCGCAACCAGATACGGGACCCCATAACAAAACTTGTAGAATCTAAATATGGTACCGCTTGCGCCATCTGTGAATAATACTGTGAACGAGATGTACGTATAGCTGCTATATGTTTTACCAACGTTTCAAATACTTACCTTTGCAGAAAATGTTTCATAGCTGGCACCAGTATTAAGGGGGGGTTTCGAAAAAGCGACACGAAGTAATATCGGCCAAGCCATGAACTATTTCACGTTTGCTTATAATATTAACCAAGAGAGGGCGATAGAATGGTTCGGGTCTCTACTTAGGTTTGTGCCTGAGATAAAAGGTTGAATGTAAACAAGAAGATACAGATTCTTTAGGTCAAATTTTACCCAAGGCCTGGGGTTTTATGACTAGTAAATAAAAGCTTTTATAACCAGTGACAAAGCAACAGCAAGCCATTCATTTTTGTAGCATTTCACTTTCAACGAATGATTTCTAGAAATGTACGACAATTTTCCTTTTTAGATTTGTGTATAGGCATGATTACTGCCTAGTTTCATAAATTTCTAAGTATTTAATTAATGATAAGGAATATTAAATGTACTTCTCAGAAAAAGCCTTCAAAAATGTCTCTGGATTTTCAACGCTGACATTTATGTCAATTACAAACATTTTAATTTTTCAACTGGTTTCCATGAGTTGTTTAATACAGTGGATTATTTTACATATTTATAATTCTCTATCTCTAAATCTGTAGGAGATATAATAAAAGTGTTCAATGTATTGGATAGAGAATTTTATATTCTTTAACATTTGTAATAACATAAATTTCCAAAAAATAATATTTAGAAGATTTTTTTAAGAAATTACTACTTCAGATTGTCCATTTTTTACCAAAACTTTTTCAGGTCTTGCCATTAATGTCAGATTAAGGAACACGTCGGTAAATTGGTCTTAAGTATTATAGTTTTTGAGGAATCATCCCTCAAACATCCACACACACACAAACACACAATCACACATCCGCACGCACACACAGACATTGTAATTCGTATAATATAAAATGAATTTGTATAATCCCTCAAATTTTAACTGCCAGTTATTAAGTATTATCATACACATTTCCATTTGTTTCTTTACATTAAAATAGTAAATATAACATATTAATAATAAAAGCATTATATTGTAGATTACTAGTAAATACTTATTGCCCGCACATTAAAATAATGAATAAAGTAATTAAAATTGAAAACTTAAATGGAACATGAACTACAACAGTAAATATTTGTTGGCGATGGTGACAAAAAAATATACAGACATTATAGATTATAAAATGACATAATTTTGTTAATAAAATATAACACTGACAAACGTTGAAAATAGAATATACGGATAATATTGATAATCTATTAGAATCAAATTTGTACAACAATATAAATTGCTACTATGATAGATCTGAGACAGTTTATTTTTACTTCCCGCCATACGGTAAGGGAGATAGTGGTCGCGTTCAGCACCTCTCATCACTGGCATCGCTGACCTCCGAACTTGGACGAACACAATAAATGGACGAATGTAATTGGTTCAGCAATTGCATTCGGCAATCATCGGTATGCAGCTGTGCTCATCGCTGCCAGCGCTGCCGGGGTGTTGAACGCGCCCAATGTTTTTGGTCCAAAAATTCGATAGAATAAGCACGAATTAGGGTCGCCAGAACACGTTTTTGCTATTTTTACAATGATGTGTGTGTGTGCGACTATATTTTCATCCACGATAACTCTTATATCAAACTTTAAATAATTTCTATTTTCCGTATTTAAGCTTTCTGCAGTAATGTAAACTATATTAATTATTAACTGAGTGTTGTGTTGAGTAATTAATCAGAGTTCTCCCTATATATTCAAAAAAGCAGAGTGGGATAGTTTTTAAAAACCAGTGTAGCAGAGAACTAAACTTTATAAATGCAAAAAATTTATGATTTAATACCATTTCTCCTTAATATTGTTTATTGCAAATATTTGTAACGGGTACAGATGGTTAATGATAAATTTGTTATTTGACAGTTCATTTCGATTCGATTTTGTCTATTTTCCCGGCAGTTAAACTTTTTTCGTAATACCATATTGTTATTATGACATAACAGGATTAAAACAAAAATGAAAAGATAGAAATAACGACCTAGGCCGTTATTTTTTATAACAGTCGCGTACAATTAAGGATCAGGTGTTCCTAGAAAAATAACAGCATATTGATGGACTGTTGTCTATGAGAGTTTATAAATTAACCAAAGCAGATGTTCAATATGAGAAATAGAAGAATTTTATTATTCCTAAATGTTTAAATTTTAAGTTATTTCGAGAAATCTTGAACGCCATACGGCTGATATGCAAATAACGAACTCGACTGATTATAAACCTCTACTGGGGATTATACAACTAGACCTAAGAAGATACTGTATTTGCTAAATATTTGCTTTCGCAAGTAACAGAAATTTATAATCCCTGGATAATTAGGGGAAAAATCGTGGGTCATTTACGACATAACCGGCCCTTTTCGGGAACAATAAATCAGTAATCTGCGGCTAATGTTGTAGCTAAAATTCTTTTCTTATCTACCACAGAGCCATAATGAGCTTTACAAGGATTACAAAATGCCCATGTAATGTTTTCAATATAGGTGTGCGGATGCCTGAGTTATGCTGTTTATGTGCGGCAACTCCTAACTTTTTGTTGATTATATAATATACAAACTGATAGTAGGGCTTTCTAGTATAAATCCATATTCATATTCTAGGAAAATATTTATGAATATCTTCTTTCAAAGCAATACTACTTCATATTACATGCGTAATGAGTAAACATATATAAAAATGTAGCTTTTAATCAAATAAACATTTTTTATGATAGAACATATTTCGTTTGCCAGTCATTTAACTATATGCCCATAATTTTTCTCATAAGTTGAGGCAGTTGAGGAACGCACCTATTTGATTAATAAAATAAATGCAGCTTAGATGTGCGCAGTGGACTGAGCCATCTTCAATTTAGTTGTACGATGAAAATAAAGAATTATAGCTGAGAACTTTATTTATTTGTTGACAAACCTAAAGAACTTACACTTTTAGTAGAAATTAAAACTGTTTTACATAATGACGCGATAGGCAGATAGATTTATGAATAATTACAAAAATCATACCGAGACTTGTTCAAGATTTACGAGTCTATTCTGTAACTCAGTCATTAATTTATAGTGACTGGTTATAATCTTTAACCAATCATGTAAGTTGATATATAACAAAAAATTGGATTTTTAGTTGTCAAATCAATATCTATTAGATAATTTTTTTAACCAGTTGTTTAAAATAATGACTGAGTTACAGTCGAGATTATTCGTCACTTTTTGACCGACTCATGGCATTATGAATGTCTACTTTTTACCTCTCGCCACCTCTCGTAATTATAAGTAAGTTTTTAAGTTTATATGGTTATATTAATATTATTTATTTAAATTGCATATTGCCAGAAATTGTTTTGGGAATAGAGTTAAAAAAAAAATTAATAAAAAATGTAAAGACCCGGAATACATTGTGGAAGCTAAAACTTTGGGGGACAAAAATAATTTTTCTATAATCAATAATTTTACCTTTTGATTACATATCATTTACTGAGTGAAAAACTAATTAACTTTAAACTTTTTTTGTAAATAATTTCAATTATTTAATATTATTAATTATTATTATTATTATTATTATTATTATTATTATTATTATTTCATATTTATTTGTTTCAGTATTTTATTTAAATTTATTCGTAATTATAAGTAAGTTTTTAAGTTTATATTGTTATATTAATATTGATCTGATGATGCTGTTTCATTATTGCATATTGCCGGAAATTGTTTTGGGGAATAGATTAAAAAAAATATTAATAAAAAATGTAAAGACCCGGAATACATTTTGGAAGCTAAAACTTTGAGGGACAAAAAATAATTATTCTATAATCAATAATTTTACCTTTTAATTACATATCATTTACTGAGTGAAAAACTACTTAACTTCATACTTTTTTTTGTAAATAATTTGAATTATTTAATATTATTGTATTATTATTAATATTATTATTTCATATTTAATTATTGCATAATCAAAAATTTTACCATTTTGAAAAAACATTCACAATGATGATGATTAATTGATTACATATCAATTACTAACTGAGTGAAAATCTACTTAACTTTAAACTTTATTTATGATGATGTTACTGTGGTAGCGAAACTATAGTCATCGTGATATAAATATTTTTCTAAAACTAAAAAAACTGAGTCTTTATTTAAAATACAAATTCAAGAATGAAGTTTCACCATGTTAGAGCTGATAAAAGAAATTTCAATTGCCTTAAAATATATTGTTTCTTGTTATTCTTGTATTTAGTGAAACAATACTTTTACTAAAAATCACTAATAGTTAATAATATATGTTTTGATTTGTTCACAATAGAATATTTCGAGACAAATTTCTCTTACATTTTTAGCTTAAATTTATTTTCTCTTAAGAAACCATTCATGGAAATAGCCGCAGTAATAAAAGATTGTAAATCAAATTACAAAAATGTTATGCTTAGTCAGGTAGAGCTTCAATGTTTACTTTCCGAACTGCATTACCGACATTTCTAGTGCTGACATCTGTAAGGTAATGCCCAAACTATTTTTCAGTGCCGCGGCAGTCAAATGAGTCTGTTTTGGTAAATTTTTCGTTCGTGTCGTTTTAAAAACCTGTTGCATACACTTTTATAAAATTTGTATATTTGTTTATGGTTTTTAATAAATTGTGTCCTGAATATAATTTGGTCTACGTATTTTAAGTTATAAACCGGAAATGAATTATTTTTTTTCATATCCGCTGTATTTTTTCAACCAAAATGGTTTTAGGACACAAACATTATCATATAATTTATAAAATTTTAATAAAAATTTACTTTTTTTTATTACAATCGCGAGGGGACACGAACAAAAAATGATTTTTTTGCTTATGCAACCCTCTTCATTCAAACCCCCCCTTAAAACAACTTGTTTTTCGCAAAAAGAAGTCCTTTTTTGTGTGGAATAACAAAAAATACATTTGCAAAGTTTTACTTAAAGCATGTTTGTTTAATATATGTACGAAAAATCAATCAAATATTATTAATAATCAGATTAACAATCAAAATAACAAAAATGAATCCCTTAAATATCAAAAATTATTTATGCTTATTACCCGAAATTTTTGAAGTCAGTATTACAAGATATCAAATTAGAAACTTTGTAAATACATGAATTAATGTTTGTTAGAGATGCAGACTTTAAATCTACAATTATAGTTGATGACTAATAGCGAATACTCTAACAACGTTGTTGTTAACTGTTTCTTAATTGCGCAGGACAAATAGGACAAAATAGAATTGTTCTCATTTCAATTTTTATATAACTTTATTTAAATTCCTGTACAATTTAGATACAAATTTAACATTTTAAAAATCTTTGGCTGGAAAAAATATGACAAATATATTTTTCAATATAAGAGTAAACAAATACAAAAACAATAAATACAAGTATAAAGAACTGTAAAATCAACATATATGAAAATGTACAACAATTATATATGTAAGTAGAATATGAAATATAAATTGTTATAATAGACAAAATATACATTTCATGATTAAGCAAAACCACTCAATCACATATACTTTCAAAATCTATATGGCACTGATTGTGATACTAAACATGACTGTAATCGTCCAAGAGAGCTTTTCCATAGTGCGTGATTACGTAATCGTGGTAATACATCATGATGCACAAGGGCTGGCCCAAAATAATGGAAGCCCAAACCACCCAATTTCCCCACCGAGGCCCATATTTTTTCTCCATAAAGCGAGATATAAATGATAGGGGGATTTGTCCCATCATGCCTACGAACGCCCAGATTTTGAACGTTTTCAATGGCACGCTCACCTAAAAAAAGGAATGATGTATGTATTAAAAAAATAAAATTCAAATCCGACCATCAAATTAAAAAATAATGCTATTATTTTGGTACAGATATATCGGCTTTACCGAAGTCTACAAATAAAAACACATTGGCATATTCAAAAATGGTATTAAAATAGGGATGATGTATTAATTTATTATAATTAAAGCAAGACACCGGTTTTAAAAGTCGGCTAACCGCTATTTTAATTCTAAAAACGTGATTTTTAACGATGAACTCTAATTGAAGTTTTATTTTTTAAATAGCCGGTGGTAAAGTGTACTTTTTCACTATTTTTTATCTTTCTTTAATAAAAGCAGCAACTTTATAAAGTAAAATTAATCAAAAAATAAAAAAAAAACGGGAGGATGTATTTATCAGTAATTATATTTTCTTTTGCATGTTTTGTAACCGAGAAAATTAAGTTTAAATTATATAAAAGTT
This sequence comes from Ophonus ardosiacus, assembly GCA_943142095.1. Classification (NCBI taxonomy): domain Eukaryota; kingdom Metazoa; phylum Arthropoda; class Insecta; order Coleoptera; family Carabidae; genus Ophonus; species Ophonus ardosiacus. The sequence continues at coordinate 50,049,332 of OW964831.1, read as the reverse complement.
ACTTCTTTGTAGTGTTTGCCATGGTATTAAAATAAAATGACAAATTTAATGACATCTGTCAAAAACGTTATGTGTCAGATTGTGACGTATTTTACCTGTCAGAAACGTTCTGTTTCAAAATAGAGAATTATTCACACGAAGATAAGGTACAAATTGTTAAGTAGTATTATTTTAACGCAAACTATTAGTGCGATTCTGTTTTTTTCTACAATAATTTTTGTTTACTAATACATTTATTATCGTTTGACATTGAAAAATGATGCGCTTTTGTTGAAAGTTATAGTTCTATAGTGGTATAGAAAATTACAGAATCGCACTATAATACCGTGAGTATTTTTTAACGTGAAACATTGGGTTTGTCATATCCATGGTTACGATTTGACATTTGATTGACAGCAATGTATTTGCCCGTTCCATTTAAAATGAAACATAGGGAATGAATTTGACATTTAATAAACGTCAATAGAGGTTAATTTTGTTTAAATAATTATACCTGCATTCTAAATTAAAATTAGTTGTAGAAAAAATATAATGTGCACCTTGTGCCCGAGTGGTTTTCTGACTTCGATAAATTTCTTACAATATTTAAATATAATACTTCTGTCAAATTCATTCCCCATTTGTCATTTTAAATGAGACAGACAAATACATTGTTGTCAATAAAATGTCAAATCATAACTTATAGGAAAATTCAACGGTTATCTGTCATATTAACAAGATGTTATTAGAGGTTAATTTTGTTTAAATTAAATTTAGATATAGAAAAAATTCTGTGTGCACCTTGTGCCGGGAATATGTCTAGTGCTCTCGAGTGGTTTTCTGACTCCGCTAAATTTCTTACTATATTTAAATATAATACTTCTGTCAGATTCGTTCCGTATGTTTCATTTTAAATGGAACGGGCAAATACATTGCTGTCAATCAAATATCAAGTCATAACCATGGATATAACAAATCCAATGTTTCACGTTAAAAAATACTCACGGTATTTTATAATTTCTGACAGATAAAATGTTATAACATTTTAGATTTTATTTCAGTACCATGGGTAACACTATAAAGAATTAACTTTTATAAAATTTTAAATTTAATTTTCTCCTTTACAAAAGATGCAGAATTTAATTCTCTACAGTATTAAAATTAATAGGCCATTTTTATTAAACGCTTATGGCCCGGTTTTCGTGTTACATCTTGTATATATATTCAACCGTTTAATCTAATCGTTTTAAAAACCAGTTAAGTAATGAGTAATAGGTTTTTGAACAAAAAAAAATTTTAAAATATTCTCGATAAACCGTTTTTTTTCGGTTTCTTGCGTTGTTTATAACATAGGTATTAATAATATTTAAAATAACTGAAAAAATTCTTCTAAAAATAATAAATGTTATCAATTTTATCCTTGACATTTCATTCGCAATGTGTGAAATATGTCTGACCTTTCATAAATTTCTTATTATATCACAAATATTTAAATTGACTGCATGGGCTTACATATAAAAACCAAACAATTTATTTTATCTACGACTTTTTCCGTAAAAAATATTATTTTTCCTTACCAAGTACTCGTGGAAGAAAGCTGATATGAAAAATACTAAAATACTGGCAGTCATTTTTCCCCACCCCATTTCAACAATAGGGATATACAAATGTCGGACGGCCCATCGATGGACCGGCATATTCCACGTCCTCCAAAACGTATCAATATTGTTGGCGTTCCACCAATCGCAATAAAAGTTTCGATCAGCGAAGTGCATTATTTCTCCCATTAAATTCATAAAGGAATGGAATGTGAGGTAGAAAAATAGAAGCCATATCAAGTGGTTTGGTATCTAGAAAAAAAATTAAAACATTTACTAAGAATATATTTATATTTATATATTTTTGAAAAAAGTGGGAATGAACACATTTTTTTAAAAGTATTATAAATTAAAGTTTATGTAATGTCTTCTCGTTGTGTCAATGTCAATCTTTTTATCGTTACACACTTCACACTGAACATATTCATAGCTACTATTGACATCTATTAGGTGATTTTATGATTATAAAAATTCTGGAGAGGAATTTTATTTTCGCCTTCTCAAGGTGTATTTGAAATAATACACGCACTGTTTTTATTACAGTTGTGGACGTTTCGAAGGACCCAAGGCCCTCATCATCAGCAGTGTTAAAATTTTTTTCAGTTATGTTTTCTTTAGTATTAACAATACAGGCTGTCTCAGGACGAGCTTACGCTATCTATATTTTAAATACTATTTAATATAATTTAACGAAATTTGGTATCTAGGGGTTATCCAACATGCCCGTTTTAACTAAAATATTTTCAAAGCAGTAGCACTTCCGGTTTGACCGGAAATTGACCTCAACTTTCTTATTTTAAATGGAATACGCTATATTTTATTTTACCATTGAATGCAGCGGAAAATTTTACATATGAAGCAATAAAAACATTTTACTCATGATCAACTACTTCCGGCGTTATTCAACTTTTTTTGATTTTTTGTCTGAAATCCGGCACATTTTCAAAACTCTGTATATCGGGAACGAGATCGAATTTTTATAATCTGAAAAAAGCCTTTTATAAAGGAGACTTTAAGCTACATTATCCATAGAAGAATCCTCGATTATTTATAAAAATGTGACGGGTACGTTACACCAAAATTACAGTTGACAAACTTCAAAAAAGACAATTTTTTTAAATGGAACCCCCCGTTTTTTATTACATAAATGTATTCTACGGCAAAAAATAAGGGTACTTTATGTAATATGTCCTATGTTGAAAGTTGATAGAATTTCAGTAAATTAGAAAAACATGTAATCTGTGTATAATTATTTTATTAATACGCATGTTGGATAACCCCTAGATACCAAATTTCGTTAAATTATATTAAATAGTATTTAAAATATAGATAGCGTAAGCTCATCCTGAGACACCCTGTATATTAATACTAAAGAAAACATAACTGAATTAAAAATTTTAACACTGCTGAGGATGAGGGCCTTGGGTCCCTCGAAACGTCCACAACTGTAATAAAAACAGTGTGTGAGAAAGCGAAAACAAAATTCCTCTCCATATATTCATCATCCAAGGTACCAACCAAAAGAAAAATATAAAAATTCTGCTAAATTCAAATTCTTCGTAAATTTAATTACAATTGCAAAAAAAATCTCACCGAATACCTCTCGATCATTGATAAGTACTTATAATTTTATCACAACTTCCTCAAGCACGTTGCTTTTAGGTAACAACCCTCCGCCTTCGACGTCGGCCACCAAGCAACACCCTTTCGGTAATTGTCGTAAAATTATTTCGTAATTATCAATGTCCTCAGGATATTATAACTGAAAAAAATCACCAGCCCGATTCACAAAAAAGTTTAAGCTAATCCTCATTTTTGGATTAGTGAATTTGAATTATATTCTATTCCGGTATTTAAAATTTAATTTTCATGATATTATCAATAAAGGTAGATATTAGGAATAGATTAGACTATATTTTAAGATATAAACTGTCAAAATTAAAGTAGAATTCGCTAATCCAAAAATGAGGATTAGCCTAAACCTTTTTATGAATAAAAATACAAAATAATAATAATAATTTTACAATTCAAAATGCTTTGCTTCTATTTTAAAATTTTTACCAGTTTTATCTCATCCAAATTTTATTTTAGATTTATATAAATAACTTTTGACACGCATAAAGTTAATTTCCCATTGAAGTATATTCCGAAGCATGCAAAATCTTATGCAATAAAAAACAAAAAATTCAAAGTTAAATAAATATAAAAATATCCCTTTCAATCACACGTGTCGTTGACACAGCTTAAAACTGTGCCAATTTTCTTACTAATACTTACAGCCAATTTCAACAGTCTTTCTGTAGCTTTCGTGAACTCCATGTTAGAGAAAGGTATCAATGAATTCTTTACACTGGGAATCATGTATTGTTGGAACATGGTAAGAATTAACTGGACACCAACAACAACTTCTATTATTCTCTTAATAAGGAAGCGTTTACGAATTCTGGTTGTTCGCGGGAAGTTTAGCTCGTAGCAAAGAGTTGGAGCGAAAATGTAATAAAGAGCGTCTCTCAAGTTTAGATTGTCGGGGTAGTGAACGAGTTCTTTGTCTTTGTCATCTTCCTTTTGATGGGAATTATCTTTCTTGTTGTCATCTGATGCTTCTATAATACAGTATTAAGAAAAAAATATGAATTATTATTTTTAACAATGGATGACAGCTAAGCCAGTTATGAAGTAGAAAAATAAGGGTTTATTCCACAAAGAGAATTTCATGCTGAATTCAAATTTTTAAACCGTGTTGTCGTATCTTTGACGAGATCAGAGTGGTGGATGAAAAAATAAAAAACTGCAGGAAAACATTAACAATTTTTATAAAAAATCATCATGATTTACTTCTTTCGATGCCACGACGAATGTAAACTGTTATAAAATGTTTTAGATGAAAGTTGCAGGGAATTTTATTCTCAACAAATTCAAAAATAACTATTTTTGTCCTAATGCAAATATGTGATATTTTGAAAAAAACACTTTTTGCGTCCTTTTTCCCATGTTGACGGTGCTTCCCAAAAGCCCCCATGGTCGAAAACTTGCATCTTTTATTAGTACCCCTAAATATATAACATTTAAGGTCCCTAGAATCCAATTTTAACATTTTCACGATTATGTCTGTATGTGTGTGTGTATGTATGTGTGGGTGTGTGTGTGTGTGTGTGTGTGTGTGTATGTGTAGGGATTTTGTCTTCGCTCTAACTCAAATACCATCATTCAGAAAATTCTAAAACCTTATATTTTTATCCTATTTTAATATGAAAAGAAGCCATTAGATTTTGGTGTAAATCGGATAACCGGAAATGGCACTTTACCTGAAGCTCATAATGGTTTTTCTTCAAAAAAAAAAACCATTAAATGCCATTTTTTTGCATTTTATGTCTTATGAAAATTAAAGATTATTGAATTTTCTACAGGAATACATTAATACTTTTTCTATATATTTTACAGATAAATTCAAAAATATTTTTTTTAGTCTAAAAGCCTAAAATAAACACAATTCCTTTGTTACACAGTTCATATTTCAAATGAATGTAACTGACAGTAAATGTCACTGTCAAAAAACTAATCACTTCAAATTAATAATAGCGACATTTTAAAAAGAAAATAGTAAATGAAGCAATAGTTTTCTGCAATGGAACAGTTTGCAGCGTTTGTAAATACGTAAGTATGTATTTAAATTAATAAAAATGGATAGGAATGTGTGGCGAAGGATGATTGTTCGGTCACTTTAATATGTTCTTATGTAGGAATGCTATGATGATTGTGGACAAGGCGAAAGAAGAATGTTGTTAAAGAGTGAAGTGAGACAGCTGAGCTCTTACTCTTATCCCTTTTCTTATTGTTACTATTGTTTCCGGGTTTTTGCTAACCCACAAAGTGGGAAACGTGTGATTTTATATATGTATGTATGTATGTATGTGTGTAAAAATTAAATAGCGGGAGGTTTAGTGCTGGCCACATCAGATTTTTTTAATTTGCAAACAATAAAATTTTAATTCTAATATAGAAATACTTTTATAGCACAAGTTTCTGAATTTTTTGATGCTACAATTTTTGACTTTACGTCTTTGGTAATAATCGATACATAAAATCTCTGTGTAACTATTTAAATTTTTTTTTCTAGCTGTTTTCTACAACTTTGAAATTCTATAAATGGTTGAATTATATTTTCTCTTCGTCACATTCGTCTATACGTATTATAAATTATAACTAATGCATAAATGTATCACGCTTGTCATTAATTTAAATGGTAAATTCAGCACATTAAATCCGATGATGCAATACTATTATTGCCAAGTAATATTTCATAAAGTCAAGGAGCATAAACAAAACATTAAAATAAAGACTTACTTAAATTACTGGACGATAAACTTTGTCTCCTCATTCTGTCTTTTGATTTACTTTGTTTGACTTTTGTTCGACACCACATATTAACTTGTACATAAGACCACAGCTTTAGAAATAGGACGCAATAGATAAAACATATTGTAGTCGCACCCACTGTAAAAATCAAGTTATATTAAATTCGGTAAAATTATTTTCATATTTATGTTAAAACTTACTTAAACTAAATGAAGCACCTTTCACGTGTATTGCTACCATTGGAATTAGAACCAGAACAGTTAAATTTATTATGTGTATCGCCATTCCTGGACCATGAGGAATTATTTCCTAAAAATATATATTTAGATATTATTCGCTTCATTAGTTAGTGATCATCTCTAATAACTATGAAAACAACTTGCATCTTTCTCGTTTTAATATATCAGTACATGAAATTCATTTTAATAAAGAATACCGAAAAGTGTACGTCACATTAGAATCATTCATGTAGTCTGTTTAGGAACTAAAACTAGATATATGTAGAAATTAATCTACCTAACCTTAATTTTCTTCCAGCATAGACATTAAATAAACCAAATAATCAAAGTGCAAATTTTTGGTCTATGTCCCAACCTCTCAAAAAAGCATAAATATTTAACTTTGTACATGAATGGGGGATTACGGCTCAATCGAATTAAAGGAAAATAGTAAAAAAATACGAATGTATATGCTGAGTAACGAATATTAATAAAAAAATGAAATGGTATAATTGAAATATTTCGGAAATAAAGGGTTTTTTGTTATAACGCTTCGACACTAATATGAAAATATTTTGATTGGCGACCGAGAAACCGCCTATGTATGCATTACAAATAGCGTGTTAGGAGGTGGGATTACTACCAATGGAAGTTAAGAAATTTTAATTCGAAAGGAGGGGCTAACATTCCTGTACTACAGTTTCCAAACAGTTTTTATTTTAACATAAATTTCTTGCATTAAACTTAATAATTTAAATACACCTGTAATTATAAAGTATGTATACTTATACAGTGTTATAATATTCATTTATTTTTATGTAAATATAACTTAAAATAGCATATATTTCAAGAACATTTAGGTCCATGATGAAAACAGTTTGATATAAAAACACATAAATGTGACGTCACGTCAATCTTTTCAAAATTCGGGAGACCATAACTCGCTTATTAATAGGAATTTTTTCACCGGATTTTCATCAATACTCTTAGTTTTCCTAATATTTTCAGATGAAATTATAAAAAAAAAATGGTGTAATCCCCCATTAAAGTCGTTAGTTAATTGAACAATGTATTTAATAGTGTGAATCTTAATGCAGCTAGCTTGACAAACAAAATTTATAGAAAATACATATTTTAATAGATATCTCGGTCAAAAAATTTAATACATAAAGTGTGCGCGTCGTTCTTCAATATAAAACCTCGCGTTGTAAAATAACACAATATAAATAACTATTTCGTAGGCCACTGGATAGGCAATAAAAATATATGTGGGATAACCAATGGATTCCAAATTTTGTAAAGTAATATAAATAAATAGTTTTTAAAATAAAATTTGCGTAAACTCGTCCTTGAATATCTTTAATGTTTTAGTATTAATTTGAACAAAATAAAATAAACTTTTACTTACTATTGCTAATCCTTTTTCTGTTAATAAACATAATACTACAGGCACTAAGGAATCTGAAAAATGTTAATAGTCAATTACAACTAAATTTCGCAATAGTATGAGCAAAAAATATTAGAAAGTTTCTAATAATATTGCAAAGAGCAGCTAATTTAAAATACTTACAAAGAGCTAAAACGACAGATGGATGCTCGGACCCCCCTTCGTTTTTTCCCGTGAGCACAATAAACCATTGTCTGGGGTCAACTCGGATTCCATATCTACAAATAATAATACAACCTATTTCAAAAAAAGTGTAAAAATATTAAGGGCATAGTATTGACAAAAATGAATAAAAAAAGCTTATCAACATAGGTCTGATCGTCAACTGTTTCCGAGATCAATGATAAATCAAAGAAACTGACAATGATAGTGATCGAACAAAATTTTGTCTATGTCAGTAAATAGACTATAAAAAAAACAATAAAATTTTATACAGGGAATTTATTTTAACATGCAACACATGGCGAATCACTTCCATGGTTACTCACTATTGTCAAAACATGACAGCAATGTAATATTTGTCCATTTTAAAATGCAACATACAAAATTTGTAGTTTTGTATTATCAAAACTAATTTTCTATAAATTAGCCTACATACGATTAACAAATAATCAAAACATGAATGTTGTACATCTTAAAAAACTTTAGCTTACAAAAATTCATAACTTTTATGTAATAAATGTTAAAAAAAATCCCCAATCACTCTGAGGCAATATTCTAGTCGGTCGTAATAAGAATTGACACAATTTGTAATGTGTTTTAGAGGTATCTCCTGTGCTGCAATACTATTTATAATGTTGCATTTTAAAATGGACAAATATTACATTGGTCATTTTTTGACAATAGTGAGTAACCATGGAAGTGATGAACTATAATGTTGCATTTTAAAATAAATTCTCTGTATGAAACATTGTTCTCAATTTCTAATAGCCTATTAGACCCATAAACCATAATAAAAAATAATAAAATGTACACTTTATCCTTAAAGTACTACTAAGATAAAAAAAAACATTTTTTTAATAATTACTTTGCGAGATATTTGAATTTATTTCCAAGGGTACAGATGACGTCACACTATTGGTATCTTTCTCTCGCAGCCTACTACAGAAACTGGTGTGAGAAAGATAGCTTCAGGTTTATTTAAAAATCAAATGCAGCTATACTAAAAACAATTATGACTTTTTGATACCACGAATTGCTTCAAAATTAAAAATTGGTTTATGGACCTATTAAATATTGGCCAAAGTCGTCACAACATTTAACTTAGTACAATTATTTGATTTAAAAAAAAGGTACATCTAAGATGACCTCTGGAAGGTAAACAAAAAATCTTATTTAATTAAAGTCGTAACTCTTATAGTTTTCAAGATAGTATAAATAAACCCCGTAAAAACTCATTTTTCACTGCCTCATATCTCGGAAAATATTAGAGATCGAATCCATATTAATTAACCTTTTTTTTTACTCAATTTGCTCAGTACTATATGCCCTTAAAATATTTTACACTTTCTTTGAAACACCCTGTATACACAAATAATTTGCTAGCATAACCTGAATATTATCTATACATGTTATTACATTGTGACCTCGTGTAGAATAATTATTTATTAGAAGGTAATTGCTAGGTAGTAAAACTAATTATTTGTACTTACTTTATAAAATTTTCTAAAAGAAGCCGGAAACCTCCCATAAACAGAAGAAGGAAGGCCCAATTGACCAACCCGGTAAAATTGTGGAACCCGGAAGTCCATGAGAACAAGGAATCCCGTGGTTTGTGGCAACTGTAAAATAATTTTCCTTGAATTAGATGTTCTGCTTATCTCAAAAACTTGTTAATTTTACCACTTCTCGAATGGAGCCATAAAAAATCAAATTAAAAAGTACTGATAACTTTTGTTACCTTTAGATCGAAATACGTGTAATTACTGATTACATAAGCGCGCAGTTTCCAAAGGTAAACATTACAATAGGTTATTTAAAACAGATAATTAACATTTACACAGGAGCGTACCTATTATTTCTTTTTACCTTCCGTCACCTTTAGGTAAGGAATGTATTATCTTTGGCCAAAAAATTCAATGGTGTTTTTACTGAATAAGCACGTTTAGGGTCCCTAGAATACGATTTTACTAGTTTTACAATGTCTGTATGTGTGTGTGTGTGTGTGTGTGTGTATCTCCAATACTACAATTCTAAAAATTATAATTCTTTCGTATTCCTCTTCTTTTTCTTTACATCCATACGAAGAGCTTATTAGATTTTGGTTACAATGGGGTATGTGACTAAATTTTGATTTTTACATACATATATGATACTAGACCAAAAAATAAAATATCCATATTTTTTTAAATTGATTAATTATTCGTAGTTTACGAGAAAATAATTATTAAAATTTTGGAGAAGGGATTTATGACGTCAGTAGGGTGGAATGATAGAAGAAGATAGTTAGACTGAGATAAATATATTCCATAACTTATCACAACATATCTATCTCAGTCTTCTACCATTCTAACCTACTGACGTCACAGATCCCTTCTCCAAAACATTAAATTGCTAATAACAATATTATTACAAACTAATGTTTAGTTTTTATTATTATAATGAGAAGCTATAGAGGTTTGTTTTTATATATTATGACATATATTGAAATTAGATTATGGTCACATACCCCATTGGTGAACCGGAAGTTCCTTTATTTGAAGTTCTTTACAGTTTTTCTTGAAAAAACGCAGTTAAATATCATTTTTTGACATTTTATGTGATTATCAATATGAAAGAATATCTTATTCTCTATACTGTTTGATTATACACTTTCTTTCATATTCAATAGATATTGAGTTATAGAATTATAAAGAGATTAACTTTCAAAAACCAGTCAGCTTTGCTATAATCTTGGAAACAGCAGATATATTCAAAAAATTCTAACTGACAGATGTCAGTGTCAAGTGCAAAACCAAAGATGGAAAGTATAGGATCAAAAAGTGGTACAAGTGACAGAGTGTCCCTCGCAAGTGACTTGCAGTTGCAGCCTCGCCTCAAGATTGGAATTTCAATGCCGGGAGTACGAGAAAGGCCAAAGAGAAGATGGAAGGACTGTGTAGCAGAAGATTTGAGAGAGGAAGAATTGTGTGAAAAAGATGCAATGGACAGAAATGAGTAAGAAACAGCGACCCCTAATTAAATAATGAAGAGCTGAAGAAAAAGTGCAATATACGTAGTGTATGTTCATGTGATAACTTTATTGGATTTATATAATCTTTTCAAAGGAACTTACTGTATGGAATTTGTAAAAAATAGTATGTGCTTGTATTACAATTTTACAGGATATATAGAATCTTTCCAAGGAACTTTTACTATGGTATTTATTTGTACAAAATACATCCTTATTGACGGAAGGTCTTGTACTGGCCACAACAGATTTTATACTTTGCGGAAAGTTTACTAAGTTATTTGGCAAACGAAATACTTTTCGTTCAGGAAATAAAATTTTCTTAAAAATAAACGCCTATGCACTGACCTATGTACTTTCTAAAATTATGACTCAATATTAGAGCCATTTTTAGATAACTAAAATATGAACTGTAAACTGTAATTATGGCGTTATCTCTCTTTAATTTAAGATTAAAAAGAGATAAGATTAAATTCTTGGCATTAATATGAGATAAAAAAAAATAATGATGTATTATTATAGGTATATTACTTTAAAATGTAATTATGATTCAATTTAAATTTTAAGTGTAATTACAGTGATTCATATACTTACATACTTAAAAATTGTTTCTACTGTATTTTCAAATTAACAATTGCAATTATTATACATATTGTAAACTAAAGATAAAATACCATTAATTACGAACAAAATAAATATCTAGTAATAATATGATCATCAAAATCATTATAAAGTATAGAATTATTATCTCCTTTGTTATCTAGTTTAAAATTAGCTATTGAAATGCCCGAAAATACACGCAAAACAAGAACAAACAAAATAACTCCTAACCAAACTTGAGAATGACATTCCAAGAGCAAATTCTCTATTCCATAAAAAATAAATATAAAAAGTAGTTAAACTACTAAAAAAACATTAGACTTACGGGTGATCTGGTTGCGCTCTTCTCACTTTCAATTCAACACTTTGAATTTCTTCAGCAGTAGTAACACTTCTTGTTCGCCGGTGCCGAATCCCATCAGCCTCATGGTCGCCAGACATGTTCACTTTGACACCCAATACACAAATACACGCTTGTGTCTGAAGAAACACGGCTTTCGTTATTCAGCTAATCTTGTTAAAAACACTTTTATGATAAGACAACTTAGAGAACATTATAAAGAAGGATACCAAGTGAACGCAAGAGACTCGCATTTCTACGCATGCGCTACACAGTTCAGTGGCGGACAAATTCAACGAAATTGGGGTTTTTGATAAAGTGGTTTTGATTTTTGAACCGGATATGAGATAGGCAAGCTAAAAATTTTAAAATAACTAAATACTTGTCATAGTTTTTAGATTACAGATTAATTTCAGCTTCAAAAATTCATGATAATTGTATTTGCTTTCAAATTCAAATAAAACAATTGCTGGTTAATTTATAATAATAACAAAGGTGGTAGCATGAACAGTGATTAGTCAGATAGCTAGCAATGTTCAAATAAAAGTTGCATACAACTAATTTTTTATAACTTATTTGATGTATTTTTCTCTAAAATAATCCACGAACGATCGACAGCGCTTTCATTTGTTTTGTGTACAAAATAGTGACAGTGTTCAGAACTTAAGTGTTTATGAACGACCCCCGATTTTTAATGACAAGAACTGTACGACCCAATAATTTTATTACCTAAAAGTGTACAAACGAAATCCAGTGAGTTTTGTAACCTTGATCATATTTATAAAAAATGGTAAAGAAGATAATGTTGAGCATTGGTACTTGTGGTAAGTAAGCATATTTTATCCACAAGCGGAAAGTTTACTTTCGGTTAGCATATATTTTTTTCCAACACTTACCATTACTAATAATAATTAATGTAATACTTAATGTAAGTTTCACAAATAGGTTTTATTCAACACTTAATAGATATCGGCTTATTAGGACTTCTTTAGAAGTACAAGATTAAATTAAATACACAAATTGTTATGCATGTTTTTAAATACTATATTAACATCTGGTGTCCAAAAAGAGGGTTACTTAGAAAATTCTTCAATAAAGATTTGCCAGACATATGAATGAAATAAATCTACCTGGACATTTAAGATGTTTGAACCTCGTTTAATGGCTTTTTGAATTTCGTAGACTTCTAGGAAATTCATCTTATAAGATTTTTCTTTTCGCAGCTATGGTTCATTTCATTCAAATGTTTTACCAAATTGGAGTCTTCTTTCTTATTTTTGTAAGATCTTATGATCATTATACCTTATATTAAAAGTCCTGCCTGTTTGATCTATATAAGAGGTTTTACAATCGTTACATTTTATTTGGTATATTCCACTAAATTCATTTCGATCTATAAAATTTAGTTTAGTGACAACCGAATTCACCATCCCTGAATCAAATTTGATTCTCTGATCAACAAAATTTGACACTGTTGCTTTGTTAAAACTGTTGATCTCCAAGGTAAACCAGAACTTGATTTACAGATCAGTGTTGATCAGAGAATCAAGACTTGATTCACGGTTGGTGAAGGCCTAATAAGCCGAAATCGATTAAGTGTTGAATAAAACCTATTTGTGAATCTTACATCAAGTGTTTCATTAATTATTATTACATTATACGATCAAGTTTTTCTTTTCAATTTGAAAAGTTTTCTCTCTCGCACAATGACATGTGTGCAATAGAGACAAATGAATAGACTTTTCATGAAAAACTTTTAAAGAAAAAATGGAACATGCGCTACTTTTTCTTAAAAGTCCCTATAAGTTTGACTGTCAAATGTCATTTGTGTTAAATTTTTGATGTATTCAAGTAGTGTTATAAGTGATCGATATTAAACTGAAATATGGCAAAATGGGGTAGAGAAGTAATTGAATTCTTGATGGCTATATACTAAAAATTCAAGTGATGAAAATTCAGTGACAAAATAATGTAAGTACAACTTAAATTTTGACACTTGGAAATTTTAATACAAGAAAACTTGATCATGTAAATTAACTTGTAAGGTGACTTATAGACACTTTTCATCATGTAATCCACACTTAAGTGCCTACAACTGAGTATAAATTTTATTACTTACCTTTAACATCTTTTTTTATTAAAATTGAAGATGACATTTATATATCATTGACAAACAATTAGCGTAAAAGGTCAAATACAAAAAAGAAGTTGGAAACTTAAAAAGACTTTCTTTTTTATTAACAAACGATTTTATTAAGTTTAAAGATAAGTGCTGAAATTTTCCTAATGATATGTTATTTTACATTTAATAATAAAATAATTTGAGAGTATTTTCAATAATATATTTAATACGACATAATAACAATAACATAAAAATATCATTTCGACATTTATTAACAAAGTTCGTGAGACAGATGTTTTATTCGCATATAAAATATTCACAAATATATCACTATTAATAATAAAATATGCTCTGTTTGAAAACATGTTGTATTTTCCCAAGGAATATTAAATCATTGGAAAATGTTTATTTTGAATTGAGCACTATAAATTTATAGGTAATGATATAAACATTTGAAATATTTATCCCAAATTAGATAAGCAAAACAGGTTGGACAGTACTCTAAATAGATCAAAAGTCTAATGATTGTATTTTGTACTACGATTAGGCAGATAAGATAGCATTCTTTATTATATCATTTCGTAGTGATCTACTAAACTAAGTGTAATGTGTGTACAATAAAATAAATAGTTATTTGAAAACAGCATTTATTTACATTAACAGCAGTGCTTTGCAACATTTCTTATAAAAGGAATGTTCTAATTACGTTGTTTGTCTTACACACGTACTGATTTATACAATGAGATGATTTGATTTCACAAAAATCATAATTTAGAACAAACACAACACAGTGTTATTTTCCCCTCATATGAAAAGTAATTCACCCTGCAAATTAAGATCACGCGAGACGGAAAATTGCCTCAAATTAAATAATACAGTCTTCATATACAGTCATAATCAAAGCAGGCCAGCCTGTTCAGATCAAACTCATTCACAACACAAGTACTATAACGTCTTGCAATAAAAATGATTTCGGAGGAATTAAAATCTGTGTTCGAGTAAATAATACTTTACTTGCACTAGGATGAAATGAATGAGAAAATAATTTAAAGAGATATAAATAAATTACTCCTACTAAAATTTAGGTATAGGATTTGTCGTGAAATTCTGAATGTCGTCGAGCGATTTCTTCGCTTTATTTGAAATATCATCCATAGATTTCTTCGCGCTACTCGTGATCCCATCAATAGATTTCTTAGTCTGGTTTAAAATTTCATCGCTGGTTTTGACAGCGGAGCTGGCCAGATCTTTGACCTCAACATCTAATTTCCCTATGACCCACTCCATAGCAAGACGGCCTTTTCCGGCATTCTGTGTGATTCTATTTGTTAAAAGATCTTCCATATAATCTGTGAGGGGCACTCCTTGAACGGTGACGACAGCCTCTTGTTTGAGTAGTGTCTGGTTTGGGTTTGTTGGATGAGGGACGTATTTTAAGGTCTCGTTCACGGCTATATATCTACAGAAGGTCAAATTTATTGTCTTTAAAATCATGTGACGTGCGCTTGGATTTACTTCGGATCGCTCACTTGCATAGCACACTTTGGCAGAGCCTATCAGCTGAAATCAAATGAAAAAATACAAGGTTAAAATCCGAAGCTTTATGTACGGGGACATTAGGACTATATTATAAAAGCTACACGCAATATTCAGATTCTAGAACTTTGGACTCTTGGCTGACGTAGATATAAATTACAATGAGAATATTTGATAACAGGGAAAAGCATGCGGGCCAAAAATTTGTGTTTGATACGTAATTGGCTAGACTGGAATTTGACTTGCTCCTTATGACGTCACGCTAGATCATAATGCACGTGTGTGGTTAAAATAACACAAATATTGTACAAAAGCCAAACTTTATATGACGAAACACTGGACTTATCTGACATAACACTGTCTCTAAGTGAAAGTCCTTTAAAATAGAAATTAATTGATTGCTTAAATCATTCAATATCCTTGAAAAACGTATAAAAATGACTGGAATGTCGATTTTTTGATGACACATAATAAGACGGGAGACTAATAATTAGTGGGTTGAAACTTACCGCTTGAGCCCACTTGGGAAAACCCCATTTGGAGCTAACAATTCTGTGTGTATGTAAAACGCCATCAACAACTTGTCTTTCGACGACATCTGTGCCGATTACTGCCGGATTCATAGGGTTGGGGTATTTCCTCCAAGCAGCTGTAGCAACGGTTTCCCATGGGTGACTGAAAGAAATACAATTTATTAGTATAATACGTGATAGAAATAGGCAATAATTAGCCTATTCTATACTTACTTGAATGTATGTTCACTTGTCCAAATTTTCATGTTTGTCCCTTGTAAATTTTATATAAAATATTAATATTGAATATGAGCGCGCCTCTCTTCTTGTAAATGCTCGGGACGCACTGACAGAAATGGCATTCATCGTTGACATAAAAGTATATAGATCTTGGGCGACGCCATCTACCATGTAAATGTCAAACTACACCCAGAGTGAAGCGCGCCAACTTTGATTCAACAGGTAAATATAGAAGTTGTAGTACTTTGTGCGGTCGATAGAAGCGCTAGTATCGCAGGTAATTTACAGGTAAGAGACCGAATTTGACCACTACCGATGTAGTGCTGAGTATGTGTGCAGGTGTACCGGATTTATAATGTGTTATAAGTGTCACAATTTACGTGTGTTTAGTGCATAGTTTTAACTTCAACCCTCTGTTATGGATTTATAACAAAAATCTACACATTTATCAGGTAAATCTTACTGGAGTTTAGTTTAATAATTACAAAAACACGTTAAAAGCATACACGTCGGTCGTTCCAGCCAGATAACTGTTAAGCCACCCGTTAAAAGTAAACTTGTGACTGAACGCTCAAACGTTCGTCTTTAGCAGGCTAAACAGACTTAGCACATGAATTATCCTGGAGTTTGATGACTGTGCTTTACTGTTTTTCCTTCTTGGGTAAATCGCCCACTCTCGCCCTGGCCTTGACTGGTGTCTAGATCTAGAGTCTCGTCCGTGTCGGACCCGACGATTACCGGTAATAGATCTGCAGTAGTTGTTAAGGTACTGTTATCTAATCAGTTCTTCAGCATCATTGGGCGGGCCGTCATTAGCCACTGGAATGCATGCGGGAGTACTGATAACCGATGACAGTACTTTTAAACGATTCTTTTTGTTAATTAACTCGCTATTCATTAGGATTGTCCCTCTTCTCATCATTTCTGGTGCATAAATTTACTTTTATACTTTTAGAAAGTAATTCGAATAAATTAATCAAAAATTAAATTAAAGTATTTACGAATCAGTTCACTCATTTGGAAGAAACGGTTTTAATTTTTATATTTATTGTTAACGCCGCAATGATATCAATTAAATTGCACCTCTACTCATAATAATTTATTGCACTATAAATTTCATTACACATTAATTAAAAAATCTGATGTGGCCAACACAAAACCTCCCGCTATTTAATTTTTACATACATACATACGTACAAAAAATCACGCGATTCCCACTTAGGGGGTTAGCAAATACCCGGAAACAATAGTAACAATAAGAAAAGGGATAAGAGTAAGAGCTCAGCTGACTCACTTCACTCTTTAACAATATTCTTCTTTCGTCTTGTCCACAATCATCATAGCATTCATACATAAATGACCGATTTTCGGTAGCGAATAACCCCATCCGGACCACAATAATAGTTACGCAACAATCTTCCTTCGCCACACTTTCCTATCCATTTTTATTAATTTAAATACATACTTACGTATTTACTAACGCTGCAAACTGTTCCATTGCATAAAACTATTGATTTATTTACTATTTTCTTTTTAAAATGACACTATTATTAATTTGAAGTGATTAGTTTTTTGACAGTGACATTTACTGTTAAGTTACATTCATTTGAAATATGACCTGTGTAACAAAGGAATTGTGTTTATCTTAGGCTTCGGGACTAATAAAAAAAAATATTTTTAAATTTATCTGCAAAATATATAGAAAAAGTATTAATGTATTCCTGTAGAAATTTCAATAATCTTTAATTTTCATAAGACATAAATTTCGAAAAAATTGCATTTAATGGTATGTTTTGAAGAAAAACCATTATGAGCTTCAGGTAAAGTGCCATTTCCGGTTATCCGATTTACACTAAAATCTAATGGCTTCTTTTCATATTAGAATAGGTTAGGAATACAAGGTTTCAGAATTTTCTGAATGATAGTATTTGAGTTAGAGTGAAGACAAAATCCCTACACATACACACACACATATACATACACACATACACACATATAGACATCATCGTGAAAATGTTAAAATTGGATTCCTTAAAACGTGGTCATTTACTAAAATCTCGATATGTGATTTTTAGCACGATCCCTATACCTCCCTTACCAAGGGTAGCGGGAGGTAAAAAAATATTGTAATATAGGTATATAATTGCTGCAATATTATTGAAAGATTACTACTGATAAGAAGGGTTATATAAATATTTATAAAATATAATCGCATAATACTGTAAGGATAGATAAATATTGGATAAAAAAAGTTTCCTGCATTTTTTTGCAGCAGGAATTATATCTGTTTCAGTAAGAACTTTACTTGCATTTTAATAATACACTTTACTAATTTATCATCTTTATAAAGTGAAACTAAACAGGACTAAATCCTAAAGATGCATCCCTAGGCCAAAAAACTCGCGTTACGCAGAACGCTAAACAAAACTAAAACTCTTTGGAATGAGAGACCAACACAAACTCTGTCTTTCCCATATTAATCTCTAAACTAAAATAACTAAAAATAAACGGTTATAATCTTTAGGAAAGCATATTTGAGGGGTGTAAGGTGAAAGGTTATCATACAGCATCCTTAGCTAAATATCAACCTCGATATCAACCCCACACGTAGACTAGCAATAACTAATACACGATTGCAGCAACATAACATAAATATGAAACTTGGCTTAAATTGAAAATATTGCATCGAAATGAAATTATTGTTGTCAAAATTTCGATTTGCATTTTTTTGTTTAAACCTAGCTTAAAATTTAAGCCTTGTTGGTGCAACTTGCCATTACAAACTTAATTATCAATACACTAACAGCTTGTTTCACGAAAAAGTTTAAGCTAATCCCTCGGCTAATCCACATTTTTGGATTAGCGAATTCTACTCTAATTTTGAGAGTTTATATCTTAATATAGTCTAATCTACACCTAGTATCTACCTTTTTTGATAATATTATGAAGATTAAATTTTAAATACCGGAATAGAATAGAATTCACTAATCCAAAATGAGGATTAGCTTAAACTAAACAGAGAGATGTAAGAAAAATAATAATAATAATAATAATAATTTTTAAACAGAATTTTGACTTACAAAGATACGAGTTTATAATAAATAAAAATAATAGTTCTTATATAGATGCTGGAATTGAGCTTCGTTTTTATAAAAAACTATGCCCGCTACAGGGAATATCCCAAATCATTGTTGTCCAACTTCTTTTTAGTCCGTAGGTAATTTTTTTCTGGCAAAAATATTTTGTGAGCCAAAAAAATATGTAACAAATTGATTAATAAGTAATTGAAAAGTCAGTTCATGGCTCATAATCATTTTATTATACGACAAAAACTAATAGATACATAGATAATAATAAACCTCAATAATCAATTTAATATGTTGGTCATGTGTTCAGTTTGCTGAAGGAAATGTGTAGGTAAAAATAAAATTTTGTAGATTTTGATTTTTACTAATAACTTTCAATATTAAATTTTGGTACAAGAGTAAGTAGTTTTTTATTAGCTTTCGAACGACGATACAGATTTTTATTTTTTTGCAATATGAAGAAGTCAAATTTATAATTTTCATTGGCGTCATAGTAGGCTATGACATCAATGAAAAGACAATTTTTCCGGTTTTTCTTCGTTCATCGATCTGTAATTATCTGTGTTCTTTTATTTTAAACAGCAAAATTACATCAATCGTTAATTATTCAACTAATATGATAAAAATAATCATTATGACTGTGAAACAGATAAAAGCGATGTTTGCAGGTCATAATATATTTAATTTAAATTTTATTTCCTTCATTCATATTAACATATTAATATTCGTACCTATAAAAAATCTGTTATGGAGACAGACACAATATTTTTTTTACTACTTTTTTATTTACACTTATTTACATTTAAACTAGATTAACCTCGAGATTAACTTATTATTGATAATTAAATTGAACATAATTAAACAAACTAAACATAACTAAATTATTACATTGTAACTGGCGTAACTGCGTACTGGCGTATAGCACGCGCCCAAACTGAACTACAGTACTACAGACTACATGTCTTCTCGACATGAGTATCTCAACTCAACTCCCGACTAACTAAAAACTAACAGTCGTTATCATCTTCATAGCCAAATATCAACCCTGCACGTAGGATTGCAATAACTTACAGACTTAATAATCAATACACTAAATGTCTAAGCGGCTGACAAATTAAAGAGAAAGAGATTTGGGAAAAAGATAATAATTTAAGCTCTCCAAAATTTACATTTTTACGTATATCGCTGTGACCTGTGTATTTTTTCGTAAAAAACACATGCAAGTATGTGCAATAATTATACATGACTCAAATGACCTACTTATTCGACAACTTTTATCTTAATGGACTTCGTATCTATTGTAGTTTACGTTTACGAAGAACGAAGGTACAATGTTTAAAAAGTTATTCTCGCGAAACCTCTGTTTTTTATACATAGAACGCTATATAAAAATCTGTTGTGGCCAGCACAAGTCCTCTCCCCATTTCAAATATTAGGCTATATAAGTATTGTATTTAACATTTCTGGTACACATAAAAACACATATCCTCTATATATACCGTGAGTATTTTTTAACGTGAAACATTGAGTTTGTCATATCCATGGTTACGACTTGATATTTGATTGACAGCAATGTATTTGCCCGTTCCATTTAAAATGAAACATAGGGAATGAATCTGACAGAAGTATTATATTTAAATATTGTAAGAAATTAAGCGGTCAGAAAACTACTCGAGAGAACTAAACATATTTCGGGCACAAGGTGCACACAGTATTTATTCTACATCTAAATTTAATTTTTAGAAAACAGGTATAATTATTTAAACAAAATTAACCTCTAATGACATCTTATCAAATGTCAAATTCGTTCCCTATGTTTCATTTTATGTGAAACGGGCGAATACATTGCTGTCAATCAAATGTCAAGTCGTAACCATGGATATGACAAACTCAATGTTTCACGTTAAAAAATACTCACGGTATTTATATTTTTTATTTCATTCTATAAATAAATTTTCTCCTACTCTTCTAATGTTCGAGATTCTTCCAATTTATTAATGAGATTGGTGCATGGTATTTCTAAAGGGTATATGTGATATTTATATATATATACACTGGCGAGCAAAAAATTGAGGTCAATTATTAATTATGATATATTTTTGGAATGTTTTGTTTTAAGCTCATGTTTGTAAATTGTAAATCATAGAAGTATCTTAATAATTTATTTTTTGAGAAATATCATCTGTTTTCTTTTGTTATCTGTCATGTAATATCACTCTTTTTACAAAATTTATTAAATAGCGTGCATTCGCGGTAATTGAAGATTCGCATTTCGGTGTTTCTTTTCGGTATAGCGTTGATTTCTCTTTGTAAAATCTATCAGTTACACGGTGTAGTACTCGTATTGTGTATTTAGCAGTTCACAATGCTTGTAAATCCTATTGCTGCGGCAAGAATTGTAGCGTTGATACAAGATGGCCGAGGACAACGTGAAACTGCAAGAATTGTTGGTAGGAGCCTTTGTGCTGTACAAAAGGTGTTTCAGCGCTATGAGGAGATTGACTTGATAACCAGAACACCAGGATCCGGGCGTAAAAGAATCACCAGCCGAAGAGATGACCTATTTTTGGTGTCCGAAAGTTTGCGGAATAGGACAGCTTCTGTGGTTTTGCTACGAAATCAACTCCAACAAGTTAAAGATGTAAATGTTAGTGAATGGACCGTTAGAAGAAGGCTTCATGATGCTGGATTGTCTTGTAGAAGGATGGCTACAGGTCCACCATTGCAACGCCGGCATCGAATTGCAAGATTAGTTTTTGCCCGAAATCACGCGGCATGAAATGGTGAGGACTGGGGCAGGGTACTTTTTCCATTGAGTCGCGTTTTTGCCTCAATGGTTCAGACGGACGTCGACGAGTATGGAGAAGACCCGGAGAAAGATACGCTCAAGTTTCTATTGACGAGCGACTTCCATTTGGCGGTGGGTCGGTTATGGTTTGGGCAGGAATCTCTTCACAAGCACGCACAGAGTTGATCTTCATACAGAATGGCTCCCTGACAGCTCAAAGGTACATTACGGAGGTTCTAGAAGACCATGCTATGCCTTTCTTGATCACTATGGGCGAGCGTAGCATTTTCATGCAAGATAATACTAGACCTCACGCAGCCAGAGTTGTCAGACAACATCTGGATGAAGTGGGAATTAGACGGTTTGATTGGCCAGCCCTCAGTCCGGATATGAATCCCATCGAACATGTCTGGGATGAGTTGGGATGGCGTATCCGAAAGCATACACCAGCTCCAAGAACTGCCCAGGAGCTTAGAGCGTTGCTATTGCAGCAATGGAATAATATTGACCAGAATATGATCCTTAACTTAATTCAAAGTATGCCTCGTCGAGTTTAAGCAGTAACTAACGCAAGAGGAGGAAATAGGCAATATTAGTAGTAAGTTTTTTATATTTTTTTCGTTCCACATAACTCCTAACAACAAAAAGTCAAACTACGTTTGAAATGTAAATTTATTGCTTTTTCATAATAAATTATAAAACCAAAAAATATGCTTTGCGTTTCAATATTGAATTATTAATTTAGCCTATAAAATACAGTATAATGGTTTTCAATTTACAAATATAAGCTTAAAATAGAAAATTAGAAAAATACATAATAATTAATAATTGACCTCCATTTTTTGCTCGCCAGTGTATATATATATATATATATATATATATATATATATATATATATATATATATATATATATATATATATTTACATCCCACTACCATTGTGGCGTCCCCTGTGTAATTTTCTACATTCAAAGTGACGTCCTTGTGCATAAGACGTCCGTATACCGGACGTCATATGCACATGGCCTTATAAATTTTTTTCTGACATCAGGGGGGCCTCTAGTATCGTATAGCAAAATTTGTTATGGACGTCAGAATGATAGCGGAATGGAAAATGTATATTTTTTGTAGTTCAAAAAAATTCCACTTACGGCGCTAGTGTCGTCCGGCGTATATACAATGTATATACTGAAGTTTCATTCCAGCGACATTCTGAACTCCGTACACTTGGCAACAGTGGAACTTTGGATACTACATTAGCGCGCAACTCTTTTAATCGTATTTAAATCTACATTGTGCACTCCTGGTAGTATTTTAAATTAATATTTATGTAATCAAACCTTTTGTTTTGCACTTGTAAAATCCTCTGAGCAAATACAAAATCAATAAACTATGAAATAAAAAGTATGGTTTACAAATGTAATAAATTTAAAAAAGGTAATTATTTATAAATACTCGTATCATAAAGCTGAATTATTAAGTACAAAGTCGAAAAAGAGAGTGTAGAAATAATTATTAAAAGAAAAAATGTTTAAAACATATTAATATGTACTACAAACGATTTATTAAATATAGATATTTTTTATTCTGGGTACTTCTTCCTATTTCTCCTTTACTTGAGGTGTTTCATTAAAGTGTTTTCTTTTAATTACAAAATATTTTTATACATTTTAGATAGTTTAAATACGTTAAAATATTTGCTTTTTATTTTTATTATAATGTAAATTGAAAAATTTTATTATATGCGTTAGTGAGATATGTAGAAATATAAATGATCAAAAGTAATAACTTTTAAAAACACCGTATTTTTATTGCAATCTATATGCAAACATAGAAAGAAACACGGATAAATAATTTGTTTATGTGTAACAACTAAAGATTAATGAAACAAATGAATGTTTATGAAGTACTCTCTGGAAATAAGCAGGACTGTTCGATGTAATAATAAATATTTCATAAATTTCACTTATTTGTTTTTACCTCCCGCTACCCTTGGTAAGGGAGTTCTAGGGATCTTGCTAAAAATCGCATTTTGAGATTTTGATAAATGACCACGTTCTAGGGTCACTAGAATCCGATTTTATCATTTTCACGATGATGTCTGTATGTGTGTGTATGGATTTTGTCAACGCTCTAACTCAAATACTATCATTCAGAAAATTCTGAAGCGTATTTTAACCCTATTCTAATATGAAAGAAACGATTAGATTTTAGTGTAAATTGGATAACCGGAAACGGCACTTTACTTGAAGCTCATAATGGTTTTTCGTCAAAAAATACCATTAAATGTCATTTTTTCGCATTTTATGCCATGAAAATTAAATCTAATTGAATTTTCTACAAGTATACATTAATAATTTTTCTATGTATTTTACAGATAAATTTAAAAAATAATCTTTTTTATAAATCCCAAAGCCTTTGTTTCAAAAATAAACAAAATTCCTTTGTTACACAGTTTATATTTCAAGTGTCACTGCAAAAAAAAAAAAATAGGTATGAATTTAAATTAATAAAAATGAAATAGCGGGAGGTATTGTGTTGGCCACATCAGATTTTTTCATTTTATTTTCTCCGAAGGGGTTCAATAACTCTCAGGGGAGATTGATAATTTCAGAACAGTTCACAAGCTAAAGCTCTAAAATTATCTTTTGCTGTGATTTATAATATTTTATCAAATTTCCATAATTTCGACTATACTCCTATGTTAAATAAAAAAAATTTGATGTGGCCATCACATTACCTTCCCTCAGTTCTATACAAATGCCATACAAAAAGTTTCTAGCAAAAGATTCTACATTTCCAGTATTTCATTACATTGCATTCTGGCAGTTCCATGAATTTTGTACAAATACCACATAGAAAATTTCTATATTTCCAGTAAAATTATAACACAAATATATTATGTAATTTGCACTTGACACTGACTTATTATGTCAATTAGAATTTTCTTAATAATATGCCTATTATTGTAATTTCCGTAAAAATTTCAATTTATTGGAAAAATAGCCGAACCCAAACGACTGCTTTTCATATATTTTTACTATTTTATTGACATGTGAAAAATAATTTGTTCAACAAATAGCTATTTACTTAGAATAAGCGTATTAAAATCGGAATTGAATATTAATAATAAGCTTATTATTATAAATTTCATAAAAATTTGAATTTATTGCACAAATAGCCGAAGTGCATCCAAACTGTTGTTTTTCACATATTTTCACTCTTTTTTACAAATAATTTGTTTAACAAATAGAATAAAAATATTAAAATCGGAGATTAATAATCATATTAACCTTATTATTATATTTCTTCACTATTTTATTGACATGTAACAAATACTTTGTTTATCAAATACAATTTTTATGACTATAATACAAAGGATGACGGCAAATTTTACTAAAAATATCTGATGTGGACACCACATGACTTCCTTGTACGCCTGTTACACTATACATATTTTGTTAATAATTAAAATATGTATAATAACAGACCCAATCATAAAATTGCACGTATTTGACATAATTTGACATTGACATTAAATTCTTTATTTTTTTGTTATTTCTTGTCCTAATTCAGAGCAAACTTAATTACAGAAACCAAAAAGAACATAATGTTTAAATTTAAATATCTCGCTTATACAAAGAACTAATTTAATCATACTTGAAGTTTTCGACGCAAAATTCAATTCTCTAAAACTTTTATTTGAAGCATTTATTGTTAAATTCAATACAACACAATTTTTTTCAAGAAAAACTGATAATAGCTTCAAGTAAAGTATCACTTCCGGTTAGACTATTTTAACCAAAGTCTATTATGTTATTTCCATTGATATAAAAGTATTATATACCAAATTTGAAAAGTTTTGGATTATATTTTAATATAGTTTTCCATTAAAATCTATTATAGGTTTCAAGTAAAGTACCACTTCCGGGTATACCATTTTAACTAAAATCTATTATGTTATTCCCATTGATATAAAAGTATTATATACCAAATTTGAAAGGTTTTGGATTATATTTTAATATAGTTTTTCATTAAAATCTACTATAGGCTTCAAGTAAAGTACCACTTCCGGGTAGACCATTTTTACTAAAATCTATTATGTTATTCTCATTGATATAAAAGTCTTATTTACCAAATTTGAAAAGTTTTGGATTATATTTTAATATAGTTTTCCATTAAAATCTATTATGGGCTTCAAGTAAAGTACCACTTCTGAAAGTTATGCAATGACCAAAAAAGGGAGGTGCACAACTAGATGTTATAACAGTCCTAAATACAAAATTTTAACTTTCTACGGCTTCCCGTTTTTCAGTTATGCGAGATACGTATGTACGTACGTACGTACGTACAGACGTCAGGGCGAAATTAGTCAAAATGGATTCAGGGATGGTCAAAATGGATATTTCCGTTGAAATCTGGAAACCGATTTTTTTCGCGATTACAATACTTCCTTTACTTCGTACAAGGAAGTAAAAAAATACTGCAAGTATTAATTCAGTTCATATTAAATTATTATTAAAAATAACTATCTGCACTTTTTAATTGTAAGATTTTGGGGTTATTTAAATAGTTCATTCTTCACTTATTTTCACATATTTACATTTACCGTCGGAGAAAATAGAATTGTTGTTCTTGTACTCTTGTACACTAAGTGCAAGAACATTTCACATTTCTATCACATTTTGTGCCATCGAGTTCTTTTACTGTAAATACATTATAAAGATTTTGTTATTGTTTACTTGTATAACGGATATCTACTTTATTTTTGTTATATGTATGAGAAATACAATGGTAAAATTTTAATTTGGAGAAATTTTTTTCCTAATAATTTTAGAACAAAAGTATTAAGTATTTAATGACATTTTAAATGACAAATTAACAGTTCCATTTTCAAATTGCTTACAGATTGCCAAAAGATATTACCATTATCAAGCATTGTAGGAATCTATGATGTTTACAGCAAAGTATGCATATTGTTCTGAAAGAGTGCTTTGGTTTCTGCATCAGAATAATGTATTTAATATTGGCAACGCTGCTGGACGTCACTGTAACGGTAGTATGAATAAAAATATACAAATTGGACGTCACAAGTACTGATTATGTCTGAAGTATATACTGTGGACGTCGGATTCACTCAGAATGGAGGAGCTGATAATGTCCGTCAAATGAAAGGAAACGTATATCGTTGTAAATCGACTTTATTGAAATTTGAACCGAAATTCATAATCAGGGGGAAAAATAAGTAGATATACTTTATAAAGCCGATACCTATCTCTATTCCTTTCGGTGGTTGCCACAATGTCCTAGCCATGAAAGGACGCAGCAATGATAGCGGGATGTAAATATATATATATATATATATATATATATATATATATATATATATATATATATATATATACAGGGTGTCTCTTAAATAGGGGGACATGGCTTAAACACAGATTCCTCAGGTTAAAATAAGACGATTTAACCAAACTTGCTTCTACCGGAAAGTGTACCGTTTACCCAGAAATCTGCTTCAAAGTTCCTCGAAAAAAAAATTATTTTGCTTATAATAATCGGACGCTTTATTCGATTTGGATGAAATTTGGTATGACAGTTTATATGGGTATAGGTCATCTTTTAAGGTGATACTTGTTATTATTAGTGAACCACTAGTGTATGAAACTTAGGTCTTCCAACATTAATTAGACCGTAACTTTTTAATGGCAATGCCGAAAACGTGAAATTATTTTTCTTCATAAAGATACATTCAATAGTAAACATTTGTCTCTCTGTGTAATTTGTGATATCTGTTACGGTTCACACAAAAAAAAATAAAATCCGAGTGTCTGCACTGCTAAATTTTTAAAATAAATTTAATCTAGCAGTCTATCCAAATGTCAAACAAGTAATTTTTAATGACAGTAACGAGTTGTCAATCTTTACAACTTGTTTAGGAGTAAGCTAAGGTATGTAATCGTCTTATTTATAATAATGGTAGTAAAATACTATTAGACCGAACACACGGATGTTACTAATTTTAGAATATTGCGAAGAAAATTTTTGACAACCCGTAAAACAATTGTTACTGTCATTAAAAATTACTCGTTTGACATTTAGATAGACTGCTAGATTAAATTTATTTTAAAAATTTGGCAAAGCAGGCACTAAGATTTTATTTATTTCTGTGTGAACCGTAACAGATATCACAAATTACACAGAGAGACAAAAGTTTACTATTGAATGTATCTTTCTGAAGAAAAATAATTTCACGTTTTCGGCACTGCCATTAAAAAGTTACGGTCTAATTAATGTTGGGAGACCTAAGTTTCATACACTAGTGGTTCACTAATAATAACAAGTATCACCTTAAAAGATGACCTATAACCATATCAACTGTCATACCAAATTTCATCCAAATCGAATAAAGCGTCCGATTATTATAAGCAAAATAATTTTTTTTTCGAAGAACTTTGAAGCAGATTTCTGACTAAACGGTACACTTTCCGGTAGAAGCAAGTTTGGTTAAATCGTCTTATTTTAGCCTCAGGAATCTGTGGTTAAGCCATGTCCCCCTATTTAAGAGACACCCTGTATATATAATTATAAATATTTAATTAATAATAAAATAAGAAATATTAAATATTTCCCAGAAAGTCTTCAGTAATGTCTCTGGTTTTTTGACACACATTTATCTGTCATTTATAAACATTTTAATTTTTCCACTTGTTTTCCATGGGCTGTGAGATTCACTACAACATATTACTTTATATATTTATATTTCTCTATATTTATCTCTATACAGAAGATATAATAAAAATTTTAAATGTATCGGATAGAGATTTTTATATTCTTTAATATTTGTAGTAACATAAATTTAAAAAAAATAATATTTAGATTTCTTTTTAAGAAACTAGTACTTCCGGTTGTCCAATTGTTACCAAAATCTAATCAGCTCCTTCCAGTAATGTCAGATTGAGGAAACCTTTGTTAAACATGTCTTAAGTCTTATAGTATTTGAGAAACCATGATTCCAACATCCACACATACACACACACACACACACACACACACTATCTCTCTCTCACACACATACATACACACACACTCACACACACAAATATATATATATATATAGGGACATCATCGTAAAAATGTTATAACCAAATTCTAGGGCCCTTAATCGTGCTTATCCACTAAAATCCAACACCTCCTTAGCGAGAGGTGAAAATTGTTTCAATAAAAGAGAAAAACTTCTACGCAATGAAGTATTATATTTCTTAAGTATTCATAAGACACAGCTTACAACAACCCTTTAGAAAATCTTTCCGCTTTCTTATTTTAATATATTAATCCTTCCTGCGTATTCAGCAATCTCATTCGTTCTAATTAAATATCTTACTATTCAGTTACTGGCATTGAATAAATATTCAAAACATGCCTTAGAAGTATGTCTAGTTTAAAATAAGTACATCGTAAAAAAATGTAGACAAGATACATTCGAACAATAACGACTTTATAGTAACTGAAATGTATTTTGAAGTACCAGTTATATAATACATTTTAAAGAAAATATTTTACAAATGTCAATAATTATATAACAGTATACCGGTTTCAAAATTTAATTGGGAAAAGTTACCGCTTTTAAATCAAGAAAAAACAAGTAAGTAGAATAGTTTAGTGACGACATTAATTTATGCAGATCTCCATAACTAGAACTAGACGACCGCTAGTTTAAAAGTGTTGTAAAACAAAACACGAGCGATTCTAATTTTTCTGTTATGTTACTGTACCATTTCGGGGGTCTTGAATGACAAGGTTCTAATTATAAGAAAGTAAAATGGTGAGGAAATATATTTCACGGTAAAAGTAAAATTATGGGATCTGTCAAATAAAAATTAACAACAAATTAAACATCACTAATTCAATGGCACTCTGAAATGTAATGAAACTCAGAGCAGTTTTGGACGTCTGGTATGGTTGACATACTGAGTAATCTAAATCTGTTCTGTTTTTCAAATTTGGTTTTGGACCTCTGGCTTGGTTGACATGTTGAGTAATCCAAAACTGATCTTGTTCTTAGATGTAAGTTTATTGGTAATGGCAACTTAGTTGCCAAAATAATTAACTAGTTTTAGCGTTTTTAGTTCAGGTTTAGTGATTTTTTTAACTATTACTCTGAAATATGCTGTAAATCGCGAATTTTAATTTGTGATTAGTTTTAGACTCATATTGTGTAGTTTTTTTGTTTACAACTTTTTTCTAAAGTTAATAGATCAGTAACTACCTACTTAATTGTAAAGTAAAATGAAAAAAAAAAAATAGCATAACCTAACGGATTCCAAGTAGACACCCTGTAGAGTTAAAGAATTATAAAGAGATTAACTTTCATAAATCAGCCACCTATGGTACTATAACCACTGATATTCAAATAATTCTAAATAACAGATGTCATTGTCAAGTGAATAGTATATGTTCATGTTATAATTTTATTGGATATATATAATCTTTTCTAAAGAACGTTCAGTATGGAATTTGTGCAGAGTGGTATATGTTCGTATTACCATTTTACTGGATATATAGAATCTTTTCCAAGGGTTTTTCGGTATGGGATTTATACAAAATACCGTGAGTATTTTTTAACGTGAAACATTGAGTTTGTCATATCCTTGGTTACGACTTCATATTTGATTGACAGCAATGTATTTGCCCGTTCCATTTAAAATGAAACATAGGGAACGAATCTGACAGGAGTATTATATTAAAATATTGTAAGAAATTTAGCGGAGTCAGAAAACCACTCGAGAGCACTAAACATATTTCGGGCACAAGTATTTTTTCTACATCTAAATTTAATTTTTAGAAACAGGTATAATTATTTGAACAATATTAACCTCTAATGACATCTTGTCAATATGGCAGATAACCCTTGAATTTTCCTATAAGTTATGATTTGACATTTGATTGATAGCAATGTATTTGTCTGTCTCATTTAAAATGACACATGGGGAATGAATTTGGCAGAAGTATTATATTTAAATATTGTAAGAAATTTAGCCGAGTCAGAAAACCACCCGGGCACAAGGTGCACACTATATTTTTTCTACAACTAATTTTAATTTAGAATGCAGGTATAATTATTTAAACAAAATTAACCTCTATTGACGTCTTATTAAATGTCAAATTCGTTCCCTATGTTTCATTTTAAATGGAACGCGAAAATACATTGCTGTCAATCAAATGTCAAGTATCCATGGATATGACAAACCCAATGTTTCACTTTAAAAAATACTCACGGTATATAGAATGGACGGAAGGTATTGTGCTGGCCACGTCAGATTTTTTACATTAAATTATAATTTTCTTTTAATGAATAGGTAACTAGGTATACAAAAAAAAAAATTAACATTGTGTATTCCCTAAGAGATATCAAATAGACAACCGATATAGTTTTTTATCTTAATGTGTACGTATCTATTTATCTAGATAATTTTATTTCCTTATTGCTGTACTATTTATATTATAATTGAATTTGTCAATCCATCTCATACATAAATGCAAATAAAATAATTAATTCAACGACAAATAAATAAAACACATTCCGTTTAATAATTTACCATAATTACATACATACATAAATAATTCCTTGGGAATTCATATATTGCATTCTTTATCCAGCATACCTTATGTACTTGAATTCCATTTTAGCATCTCTGTATTTTTATAGTTTAACAAGGGTTTCACCGTTACCTACTTTTTTTGTAGCGGTCTGTTTAGACAATGAGTTGACTTAAAAAATATAAAGTGTCGTATAAATAATCTATTTGTAGTTGTACCTATGTAGAAAGATAAAACGTAACTGTAGTTATAATAGTTGAATTATCTTGAAATAGACTGCAAAATTCGCGGAAATAAATTGTAATAGTTCGGAGAAATTATGAAGCAATTTCGTATCATAGCAATAAAATGACACATTGTATTGTAATATTTAAATATTATTTTGTTTTAATATTGAAACACATTTTAATACATCAATATAACATTTGCAAATCCTTATGTTTATGTTTAATTTTATTTTCGAGAGCTGTGAACACTTTCATAAGAATCTATTGTTTATATCGTTAATTTAATTTTTATATATAATTTTATTTTTATTTTCGGAGCTCTGAATGAGGCTTAAACGTTGTGTTTCAGTAAAACACAACTTAGAAAGGTAAATATCCGATCCTGTACAACGTAGCTAAGAAAAATTATCTATCTGATTGGTCTTTTTTCCAATGAGTTGTATAGTCAGTTTTATATCACTTTATTTACAGAAAACCACTAGTGTATGAAACTTAGGTGTCCCAACATTGATTAGACCGTAACTTTTTAATGGCCACGCCGATAACGTAATTTATTTTTTAAGAACTTTGAAGCAGAATACTAACTAAATGGTACACTTTCCGGTAGAAGCAAGTTTAGTTAAATCGTCTTATTTTAGCCTCAGGAATCTGTGGTTAAGCCATGTCCCCCTTATTGAGAGACACCCTGTATTATTTCATTTTGATATGGCCGTTGCGAATCACCCTATAATAAATAACCAATGTATTATCAGTAAAGTATATATTTAGTTAGTATTATACCACTTCTTCTTATCTGACAATCACTATTTCCGTACAGTACTATATGTATATTTTATTTACATCTATATTTAAATATAAAGTTTCGTGATAATCTTTTAAATAAAATTAGTTTGCAAATATAAAATATCTACTTAAAAACAACAATAGTGTCCACAGACACTCAGGCAGACAAATAGATATGCACGCGTAATGTAAAAAATTAAAATGGAGTTTCTTCAAAAATGCAGATGTCAAATTTGATGCGATCGCTATAATTCCCATATATATAACACATCACTCAATAAGTTCGTAGGATGACTAATAAAACAACAACTTTTAGGCAAAATTCGACTTCAATCATCAACATAGTTTCCTTCAAGAGCGATACATTCATTCCAACGCTTCTCTAACATTTCGATGCCTTTTTTATAAAACGATTTATCTTTGGCCTCAATATACCCTTCAGCTTCGGCAATCACTTCTTCATTGGAGCTAAATCTCTTTACTGCTGACTGCCGATTTGACTCTGGAGTGAAGTGATGGATCCATGTTTCATCCATTGTCACATACCGCATGAAAAAAATCTCTTTATTGCGCTGAAACAGCTCTAAACAGTGCTCTAAATCGTCAACGCGTTGTTGTTTTTGATCGACTCTAAGAAAACGCGGTACCCATTTCGAACAGATCTTTTTCATGCTCAAATGTTCATGCAAAATGGTAAATACACTACCGTCTGATATCTTTATGGTGTCAGCTATCTCACGCAACTTCAATTTACGATCGGCCAAAACCATTTTGTACACTTTTTTATCTTTTCTGGAACAACTGCCGAATTTGGGCGACCAGAGCATTCAGCATCATCGGTGTTTGTACGGCCGCGTTTAAAATCAGCAAACCACTTCTCTACCATTTCTCTCGATGGAGCATAGTCTGAGTAACACTTATCAAGCCATTGCTTTACTTGAAGGGTATTTTTTCCCATTAAAAAGCAATGTTTTATCAACACAAGAAATTCAGATTTTTCCATTATATTGAAAATTACAAAAGTAGAGGCACGAAAACCACTGTAACTTGTGAACTAAACGTCAGATTATCATAAAATTTTGAAACTTATCGTTTGAAAGTTGGTACTTTCTAAAAATCATATGGATTTGTCAATAATGACGGTATCTATATGTCATCCTACGAACTTATTGAGTGACGGATTATATATATATATATATATATATATATATATATATATATATATATATATATATATATCGATGAATGCGTTCACTAGGGCAATCGATAATAAATAATATTGTTAGTAGAATACTATACAGTTACAAAGGAAATTTATTTTGCTATAAATCATTGTTTATGCTCTTAATTTTAACCATTTTATTAAATGTTTTTCTGCGTTATTAAACAATGCAATAAAATTATAACCTAATTCTATGAGAACAATTTAATGTACTAGTATTAAAATGTACGCTTACATATATTATGATAAGGAAAGCATGAACTATATAAATTTACTCCTACTCTTATCACTATTATACTACTAACATTTAATCAGCGTTATAAATAATATGAGTAATAACAAATTTGCACTGCTTTTGTTTGCTGTGTATTATTATACCTTTCTTCTTATCACAGATGTAAATAAAGATAACGGGAAAATATTTTATCTACGTTTTATATATAGGACTTTATGGTAACATTTCTGTTTAAAATCTCATACAAGGCAATACAGTTATATTTACCTTTTCATTTACATTTCTGCAGTTGTGAAATGATATGAATTTTAAAATTAAACATTCTATTTCTAATGTTATAATTCTATACAGTGTCCCACACTCTATGTTCAGTATAGGGTCTTATGGAGTACCATGTTGGCAAATTTACCTGCTGTTAGTCTACAAGATAGAAAGAGCAAAATATATGCCCAAAAAGAGATGAAATATTCTGGGTACTTCATTGAATGTATTTATGACTGGTGTACTTTCAGTGTATCTAAACAGGTGGGTGAAAAGAAAAATAAATAAATAATAAACTGGTAAGTTTAACAATTTACAAAAAATATAAAATAATATAAACACAAAATATAAGTAGGGTATAAAAACATAACAAGCGTAGGTAAATCAAAATAATTAAACTTATAAACTCTAGTCAATTTAAATTAAATAATATAGAACATTTTTGTACTTAATTGGAATTTTACAATCTTCGTCAACAATATAAATTCCCTATGTTACATATTTCCATTCTACGAAAAGATATAGAGCTACATGAAATCATTAACACTATATTTTGTAACACTATATTTGCCGATTGGAGCAGAAAGATATGATGAATTGAAATCCTTAATTTTTTGTGTTCCTCCTACGATACATTATCCCAATGTCATATTGATGAAGAATATTTTTTTATGTTTTATGCTATTTATGTCGACATATTATATGATGAACTCATAAAGAGTTAAAATTATTAAGCATTATTTTTTATTTAATTTATATCTTCTTATTTGATAATTTACTAATATTTAGGCTTGATAGAAATACTGCATATATTTTACATAGTTCATAAGTCTTTATTCTTTCTTTATAATCTTCAATTTGA
The DNA here is from genome assembly GCA_943142095.1 of Ophonus ardosiacus. Classification (NCBI taxonomy): domain Eukaryota; kingdom Metazoa; phylum Arthropoda; class Insecta; order Coleoptera; family Carabidae; genus Ophonus; species Ophonus ardosiacus. The sequence continues at coordinate 50,014,148 of OW964831.1, read as the reverse complement.
ATTTATAATATTTTAATCTCTAATGCATTTGATCGCGATTAGTATGACGGGCGGTTTTAAAATATTGTAATGAAATATTACTTATTACAGGTACAAATAGCTTCAGCATGTTTTTTACACCCCGGTTCCAATGCATCTTTTCGCGCCCCTGTAAATAAAACTATTTAGAACTGCAGATAAATTTCGGGTGATTCCAATAAGCCCTTGGGTAAATAAGAGACCCTCATAAAACTTAAAATGTACAGTGTTAACTAATTTTGGTATAGCAATGAAAATTTATGAATGTTTCAATATTACATTACATTGAAAAATTGGCAACATGGTACAGAAAACCTCCGTAAGAATAACATTGGCTATCTCTCCTACACTGAAGATAGAGTGTGGGACACTGTATAGTGACCTTAAAACGTGCTTTTCCACTAAAATCTGGATATGCGATTTTTAGCATGATTCCAATACCTCGCTTAGCGAGAGGTAAAAAACCATAAATACACGTATTTCGAGAAGTACATTCTCATTAGTAGAAACTATAAAATAGTAAGAACATGTATTTCGTGCACATGGTACAGAAATAACAATTTTTTGCCAAAAACTGAAAATGCTTTTTGATGTATTTTACATTTCTGTACCATCATTATCCTTTCCATTATCTTAACTTTCGTTATCCTGCAATCAGTGCAATCCCAACAAACATAAACAAACATTTGTCTCGCCAGCCCCAGAGCACCTGACCATTTACTTCCTCTTCCTTGCGGCTTGTTTTGTACGTGCTCACGTCTTCTGTCTTGCGCTGTCCAGCAGCAGTCACAGCATACTATGATGATGATGGTCAAGGCTGCGAGGTCAGTGACCACACGCACGTATTTTGTGGAGATCAGGTGTGTCACACCTTACGCACTCTGCGCATCGCAAGCTGTCTTTGTCTGACAAACATAGGAAAAGAAATGAGAGAGAAAAGGATGGGTGATGAGAAGTATTGGAGGGGGGATATGGGTCTATCATTCATGATAATGGAGTGAGTGGTTAGATTATGACGCTAAGTTGTGGATTGGTATTTCGTGTTAGGGTTCGCTCCTAGCTGAAACAAGCCGATATTTTATTAGCCCAATAGATATTACCACAAACAAATAGAAAATCCTCAGGTAGTGTGGAACAGGGACGTATTCGAAATCTGCATAAGTAAGGGAAAATGTCATTATTACAAGTATACAGTTATACTCGTCATAAAATAATCAAATAATGGCAACTTCCCTTCACACTTTTTACAGGCTTAGGACTGTCAGGGAAATAGTATTATAGTATCTTTCAATTTGACGAGAAGTTCAGACAGTGTTAGGACTCTATTGTTGGCATATTCTTCATAAATTAGTCTCTCAATGACTTATTTTTCAAAATTACCAATTTTTGAAAGTACAGAAGTAGTCCTCTTCCGTTTTTTAACTGGAACTCCTCGTTTTACAATACGACGAACGGATGCGAGTGACGTTTTTGTCGCAATCGAAGTTCTTTTCAGAGCATTCGTTTCACCCACTTCTACAAAATGATTATACACATTTAATATAACTTGCTGCGTTTGTTCGTTGATGAAATATTTAAAACAATTTGTGTCTTCATCACTTTGCACAACGTCGGCATCGGTGTCACAGGTATTGACTTCGTCACTAACACTGGCAGAAGCATTGTCGACATCCCAGGGCCTCCATATTTCCATATTTAAAATTTCACTTACAACCGCTGCTAACTAATGTTACATGTAAACTGAGTTAAGACGAAAGAAAACCGGGATTATAAAGGAATGAAATTCAATCAAGGGTGCCTTAAATGAATAGTAGATTAAATAATTCCTAGAAATTATGATGATGGCCAAACCCGAAAACAATGTCATTAGCCGAAAACGTCTTTCCAGGTAATTCTTAATTATAATCAATGATAATACCAAGCTGTAAATACATTTCAAAATAATTTCAAAAAATTCTCTTAAAAATTTACAAACGCATATATCAAAACGAACTGAATACAATCCTTGTTCAACACTCCATTTACAACTGACCGCCGTTTGATGAACAAAGGCTCAAGAAAGTGGTTTATGGTTTGTGGTAATAACTATTGGGGTAATAAATTATCGGCTTGTTTCAGCTAGGAGCGAACAGACTTTACTATAAACTATATTATAATTATAACAGATCAGAAAATGAAAAATACCCTACTTTTGCTGAATAAATGTAAGTACGCCACTACAGGACTATACCCATGAAGAAAATGTAATTATAGTTTAATATAACATCTTTCTACTTTACAAATTAATAATTTGTAATTACATGCATCTGCTTTAACTGATTCAAAACCGATAAATGTCAAACGATTCCCATAAATATACATATATAAAACTGTCATAAACTGGTGGAATTTCTATATTTATTGGTACTTACATTAAAAATGGAAACTAATTTATATTTACAATATTTGCCTAACAGGATAAACAAAGTAATTAACAGAAGAGAGTTCATATTTTACAATATTATAGCCGGCACTCCCAAATATGAACATAAGGAGTGATGTTTTCTTAAGAAAAAATAACAAATCTAGAACAAATATAAATGTTCAATTGATCAACATATGGTGTTCGGAATAAAAAGTGTAGGTAGAGAGAGATTATTATGACTCAACATAAAATTTGCAAAGTATAAAATAGGTCGAATAGTTTAGACAATTTTAATAGTTTAATAGTTTCTTTTTTCTATAGCAAATTTTAATTCGCATATCCAGATTTTAGTGAATAAGAACGTTTTAAGATCACTAGAATCCGATTTTAACATTTTTACAATGTTGTGTGTGTGTATGTGTGTGTGTGTGTGTGTGTGTGTGTGTGTGTGTGTGTATGTGTGTCTGGATGTTGGAGCGACGGTTTTTCAAATTCTATAAGACTAATGTAACTACGTAAATATTCCTTAATCTGACATTAATGGGAAGAGCTGAAAAGGCTTTGGTAATAATTGGACAACCGGAAGTAGTAGTACAAATATTCAAGATCATTCTTTATCCAATACATTGAACATTTTTATTATATCTTCTATACATTTAGAGATAGAGACTCATAAATATATAAAATAATCCGTTACAATCAAATAATGTTACTACCTACTTTTGAATTATTGCCCCAAAAGTCAATATACCCCAAATTTAGATAAAAACTTCAAAATTTTTAAAAATATAATTTTTATGTATCTAGATACTTCTCAATGCGCTGATTCCAAATTTTGAAACCACAGATCGATATCTCTTTTCATTCTCGAGATATTTAGATTCAAAGTTTTGCTCAAAACTGCCCATTTTTGGGTAATAACCCAAAAATGGGTCGAGATATGAATTTGACGACAACACCGTTCGATTCTACGGGCAAAAATACATAAGTACACCAATTTTCAGAATTTTTGAACACCGCATACAATCTCTAAAGCAAAATAACTGAAAATGGCCAAAAATCGCAAAAATCGTAAGGGGTACCCCTTACGATTTTTTCAGATTTTGGCCATTTTCGGGGGTCTTCAAACTTTTATTCATAAAAAAGGAACCGGTTGGACAAAAATTATGAAAATTGGTTCACTTATGTACTTTTTCCCGTAGAATCGAATGGTCGTATCGCCAAATTCATATCTCGCCCCATTTTTGGGTTACTACCCAAAATTGGGCAGTTTTGAGCAAAACTTTGAGTCTAAATATCTCGGAAACGAAAAGAGATATCGACCTGCGGTTTCAAAATCTGGAATCAGCGCATTGAGAAGTATCTACATACATATAAATTAGATTTTTGAAAATTTTGAAGTTTTTATCTAAATGTGGGGTATATTGACTTTTGGGGCAATAATCCAAAAATGAGTATATATATAAACTTGGTAGTAATATTATTTGCTTGTAAAGAGAATGTTAAGAGTAATGTATCTAGTAGTCCAAATAACTCCATGGAAACCAGTTGAAAAATTAAAATGTTTGTAATTGACAGAAAAAAGTGAGTTGTCAGTACATTTAATATTTCTTATTTTATTATAAATTAAATATTTAAAATTATATATTTTATAAAAAATACCGTCAAACTCGTCAATGAATTTGAAGAATCTCGAACATTTAGAAGAGTAGGAGGAAACTTATTATAGAATGAATTAAAAAATATAAAAATATATTAATAATTAGAATTTTTGTGTATGTACCAGAAATGTTATACACAATATGTACTTATATAGCCTAATATGAAAATGGCGAGAGGTCTTGAGGTAGCCACAACAGATTTTTTTGTTACAGAGAGTAAGCATCCTTCGTAAAATAGAATTTTATCGACTTGTTTAAAACTATTTATCTCGTGTAATTTTACATTTATAATAAGAACCGTAAATTCAAATTTGTAATTTTAATAATTACACTACTTTGTTTTGTTTACTATGTTAAATTGTTAGATACAGTTCATAATTTTAAAGAATTTAAGAAATAAATTTAAAACTTATCGACGTAGAAAGATGCATTTTGTGATAATAAAACAATTTACTCATTTCTCATTAAAATAGCATTTAACTCTTTTTCATCACCTTTATATAAATATAGAAATTATTTACTTTGCACGTGTTCGCGCGTTTCATTTGTCTTCAAACAAATCGTAAAGTGTAAAGTTACACCTGTAGTTTACAGTCACTCTTAAACAATCATAAAGTTTCTCATTATTTAGGACGGATGGATAAGACTTTCCAAAACAACAGCCAATCATGTAAATAATGCGCTGTTCTCTTCTGACATATAAATTACTAAAATACAAACATAAAATTATATGCATTAATCCCCACGTGATATAGGTGCTGAAACATGTAATATATTTTATTATGCTCAACAGAAAATATAGTTAGTTTAATGAAATCAGATATAGGCCATAAACTCATAAACAACAAAATTTGCAGTACAATTTTAAACAGTTATTATGTGTTCTTTGAAATTAAGATATGAAAGTTAAGTTAGAGTTTTTTTCTATTTTGGTGTATAATCAAACCGTATAGACAGTAAGATATTCTTTCATATTGATAATAAAATAAATAAATAAATAAATATATCATCACGGCATATTACCCATTTCTGGGTGTGCCAGTATCTACAACACATATAGACATCGGTAATGATGACGATATATTTTACCGTGTGGGCGCTTACCAGGCGTCACCTCACGGACACTCAAAGCTGGTGTGGAAAGTGCACCACAGAGGTCACTTTTGTGCCATTTAAAATTGGAAATATTTGGCGTCTGTCGGGATCGAACCCGGTTCCCCCAGGTTCGCGACCAAACACTCAGGCACACGGCCACATAAGGTATATCAAAAATGATATTTAACTGCGTTTTTTCAAAAAAAATTCTGTTGTGGCCAGCACAATACCTCTCGCCATTTCCATATTAGGCTATATAAGTATTGTATTGCACTTCGCCATCGAACCGTCGTTTTGTAACAAAAAAAAATTACAGAACTTTACCCAAATATTGTTTTTATTGAATTTAACATGTCTTCTGCACACATACAATTCTATTTATATCTATTTTTCGTTGTATGAGGAAAAAATCTGATGTGGCCAACACAAAACCTTCCGCTATTTAATTTTTATTCATTTAAATACATACCTACCTACGTATTTACTAACGCTGCAAACTATTTCTTTATACAAAATCTAAAAAAATGGCATTTAATGGTATTTTTTGAAGAAAAACCACTATGAGCTTCAGGTAAAGTGCCATTTCCGGTTATCTGATTTACACCAAAATCTTATGGCTTCTTTTCATATTAGAATAGGATAGAAATACAAGGTTTCAGAATTTTCTGAATGATAGTATTTGAGTTAGAGCGAAGACAACATCCATACACATACACACATACAGACATCATCGTGAAAATGTTAAAAATGGATTCTAGGGACCTTGAAACGTGGTCATTTACTAAAATCTCGATATGAGATTTTTAGCACGATCCCTATACCTCCCTTACCAAGGGTAGCGGGAGGTAAAAACAGTGTACTGGTTTTATTTTTTGACCTAGAACAAAATTTTAAAAAAGGAAAATGTCACATCATCGTGAAAGTAGCAAAACGTGCTTATTCATTAAAAACTCACCACTGATTTTTTTGACCAAAGACAATACCTTCAATACTTAAAAGTGACGAAAGATAAAAATTCATTCCAGTGATCTTTTTGACCAAAGACAATACCTTCCTTACCTAAAGGTGACGAAAGCTAAAAATTCGTTTCACTTCTTCTAATCTCACTTATTAATTGGTCTGAGAATATTTTTGGCACAAAGAATACATAAAACATTCAGACTAATTAAGAGAAAATTTATTTTGACCTCTATGTATTTTCTATATTGCGTATCACCTTCATTAAATATTTGCAATTAAGTATGTCATACAAATGCTCCCTAATAAAAACAATTATTACTCTTAAGTTATAATGAAAACATGGGGAAGAGTGAAAAAGCACGTGTGTTATTATTATAGTTAGTGACACGCGATCAGTGTGGGAAAATGTGTCATCGCATCATTCTGAATTTCTTGTGTTTGCGGCATTTTTTTATACGATGCGATATTGTCATTACCCATTATGCATGATAATTTTGCATTTATCGCTGGAAATGATACGCTACTACCGACATTACCATTTGTTACTTGCTTCATTTGTTTTGCTCCAAATGTAACAAATCATGAGATACCGGAAGATGTAGTCTGGTCATGCTTAATTGCAGTGGCGGCTCGTGCTATAGGGCACAAGGGCGCAGCCCTACCAAATAAAAAGACAAGAAAAAAAGAAATAAGCGAGTACATATACATTTTAAAAATACATTAATTATTATTTATTTACTTTCATTATTATGCAATTCTTACTACACCGCCGATAGCTAGATAGCCTATATACTGACGTGTGCACGTACCGATATGCTGCTAGAAGCTAGGGCACAAGTGTTTCTGCCCCGGTCTCCCACTATTTTTACTCGAATTTTGACCAATAGCAGCGAAGCGCGCGAAGCTGCATATGACTGCATTAAGCCTGTTCCGGGCACAGCCCAATTTAAACGAAGATGTCCGAGTATGTCCGGCATTTTCCGAGGTAATTGTTGAATTGTAATCGGCTAGTACTCATTTAATTACGAAGATGGCTTCTGTATCTTAAAGATTAAATAATTTAATATACTCTTTTTACTTTTTTAAATTTTTGTGCCCTACCGTACAAAGATATCACCAGCCGCCACTGCTTAATTGTAATTAATGTTTTACGGGTATTTAATTACTTGTGTTTGTATTTTATAACAAAAAGAAAAAAATGCTAATTTTTGTAATAACATATCATTATAAATTATTAAATTAATGCTCTGGACAAAAATTTGCTTACGATTTTTTATAGTTCATTATTTTTTTAGCCATTTTCAAAATGTTAACTCTGACATTATAAAATTTTGAATATAATATAATATCTTCCTCCAATTCATTTTTACCTCTCGCTAAGAGAGTTATTGGATTCATGCTAAAATTCGCATATCCAGATTTTATTGAATAAGCACGATTTAAGGTTCCTAGAATCCGATTATATTTTTTAAATGATGTGTGTGTGTGTGTGTGTGTGTGTGTGTGTGTGTGTGTGTGTGGATGTGTGTGTGTGTGTATGTATGTATGTATGTCTGGATGTCGGAGACACGATTCCTCAAAAACTATAAGACTTAAAAAATATTTATCTGACATTCCTGGGAAGAGCTGAAAAGATTTTGGTAACAATTGAACAACCGGAAGTAGTAGTTTCTTAGAAAAATTCTTCTAAATATATTTTTTTGGAAATTTTTGTTATGACAAATATTGAAGATCAAAATTCTCCATCTAATACACTTAAAATTTCTATTATATCTTGTATAGATTTAGAGATAAAGACATTATCGCAGAGGCTAAGGCACGTAGGAAACCATTTGACAAATTCAAATATTTATAACATAGTTTGTCAGTGTCAAAAATCAACAGTTTTAGTGACATTCTGATAGTTTTTTTCTGGGTAGTATATTTAATCTTATTATTATAGGTAAAATGCATATATCCATCAGAAATACCGCCAATCTGATTAATGAATTGGAAGAATCTCTGAAATTTAGGAATTTTCTCATTCAATGAAAAATAGATGGAATTATATATGTGTGCAGAAGACATGTTAAATATAATCAAAAACAATATTTGGGTAAAGTTCTGTGATATTTTGTTATAAAATGACGGTTCGATAGCGAAGTGCAATACAATACTTATATAACCTAATATGGAAATGGCGAGAGGTCTTGTGCTGGCCACAACAGATTTTTTTTTTTACAGAAAACTAAATATAAATTTTATGTAGGCAGAATGAAGGTTTTGCTGTATACTATTTATGATAGTTTTTTTTTAAAAAATGTTTTGTTCTTTTGTTAATATATTTCAGATATTAAACAACAAAAAAGAAAAGAAAAACTAAACCAAAATCAATTACAATATCACAATTTTTTATATTTTGCGTTCTTGCGAATTTACAGCATATTATGTCAGAGGGCCTTGGAACTAGTGATGTTTTTTTATTATTAGATATGTCAAACACGAATATTTACTTAAAGAAGTTTTTAAAAATATCAATAATACAATACAATACAAAAAGTCGTACTGTGGAATACGAATATTTAATATTCCATTATAGTGTAATATGAGTACCATATAGTGTTTAAAGTTGCCTACATAATGTATTTGTAGTTCAATATTTGTAGATAATAGTTATTTATGATATAAGTGTTAAAAGTGACATTTTATGAGTGAGTGGGGAAGTTTATGAAATGAGGCGAAGCCGAGTAAAACAAACCCCACGAACAACATAAATTAATTATACTATTCGATTCAATTTAATGCTTGAGAGTAAATGTTAATATTGTATTTCATGAAATAGACGCTAAGAATCTATTCTTTTTCAGTAAATTTGACGTTTTGCACAAATTATAGCAACGAATATCGGAGAAAATCGGTTTGTTTCGGCATATCTTCGTATCTTACGATTCTTTGTTCTTTTCATTATCTCGACGTGAACATTTTCCGTTAGGGGTCAATAATAAAAGTATATTGAGAAACACAAATTGATTTCTAATAAGAACAAATATGTTATTTTTTCAACAAACGATAGAAAAAAATCGTTATCATAAGGAAAATCATTATATTTCACATATTCTGTTGTCTGAGCTTGTCACGCCCATGTATTTTAGGGTTATGACTAATGCAACCAAACCAAACACGTCTTCTCACTTTTGACATATGTCATTTTGTGAACTGTTTGTGAATTTTAGAAGTGGTGTTAGTTTCTAATGAAATGGATAAAATGAAGAAAGTAAAATCGGGAGGACTTGTTTGTTCATATAAAGACTGTATAAATAGATTTAAAAAATGGAGAAAGGGAAATGTAAGTTTTTTTCGTTTCCGAAAAATCCAGAAATGTAAGCTATGTAAAACGACTAAAGTAAAAAATTTTAGGCAGAGTAGTCACGTCATCATTTCATTACAAAATGAAAAAACACTGTAGTATTGTATATGTTTAGGAAAACGAAGAAAATATAGGCTATCCAGCGAATCAAGCGGTTTACGTCATCATTTAGGGATTTTTGAAATTTTTTATATTTTTTTAAATATATTTTATTAACGGTATTTTATTGGTTTTGTTTATATTTATTATGTATTTGAAACCTTTAATAGAAATAATTATATTTGGAAATATTATTAAGTAAAATTTTGTTAATTTTTGCAAAATAACGTTTGATTATATTTTTTTAATATTGGTAATTCTGAACATGTATATTACTAAATATTATATGTCTACATTATACTTTTCAACCTGTATTGTGATTTCATTTTGTTTTTTGTATTGTTGTTCATTGACAAAATGTCAAATACTCTGTCATGTCAAATTCAAGAGCTTGAAGTTAATTTATTGACTTATTTTGAAAATGAAAAATAGTTTAGTGGGCTCTTACTTTCACTGAATTGTAATATTGAGGTAATATTTCGTTCTTTTATAGTAATAATTTGAAAATTAAATCTATATGTACAGCGTGTGGCAACCACTATACGCAATGTACAGAAACAGTTAGAAATTGTATGGTATGCAGTATTCTGTATTTTTTTTTAAGGATCTCACATAATACTAGATAGTTTGTTGCATATACTACAAGAATGAAGTATTTATAACGGCGTAAGCAGTGTCGTTCAGAATATTTTAAATAAAATTGGATTTCGCTGGAAAAAAATTATACCAGACGTGTTACCTTTTTAAGAAAGATTTGGATTTATGAAGGCAACGCACAGATCATATATTAATCCGTTTTACAAGCTCATGTAAACTTTTTAACATATGACGTCATTGTTTCTAGTGATATTGTATTTATGACGTAAACCGCTTGATTCGCTGGATGGCCTATAAATACTATTTTTTGCATACTATAAGTAAAGTACATTTTAATTAAATTTACAATTATTTTAAAGTCGATCATAATGTTTTCAATGAATTTTAATTTATTTAAAATAATTGTATTGGATTTCAATATTTAAACGTTTACATGACATGTTTCTCCCGGAATTGTCAAGCGTCTGCTGTCATTGGTTCGTTACTTTTCTGTTTTTAGTTTGTGTTAATTTCATTAATTGTAAATTGTATTATTGGAGTATTTTCAATCAAATATAATATATTTTTTAAATGTTATTTTAATTATATTTTCAATAAATCGAATTTATAATGCTACTCTTTACTTTTCTATAACACTACAGAATTGTAAATATAAATAAAATCAAATCAATTGTTTTAAAAATATATTCAATGTCATTAACATTAATTTTCTTATTTTTCATCAAGTGCTTCATTCACTCCCCGTATTCCTTCTGAAACCCGACTCGGTGTGCCCTACACCGAATTTTCAATACCATAAATTGGAAATATATTACATTTTACAATAATATTCAATTGTTATTCGACTATTAAATAAATTAATTTGATCACATAAATTAGCATCGCAGGTAAATACAATTATTTTCTAAAATTAAATTAGTGTGCCTTGTAAACCTACTAATTTCGTGACGTCATTATCTAGTTACAAACTTTGATGACGTGACTACTCTGCCTAAAAATTTTTACTATACCATATCATGTAAAATGTGGCTCAAGGCCTGTGGAAGAGAAGATTTGATGGAGAAAGATATATGGGACATATTCATCGAGTCTGACGTTTGTGTTTCCCACATCAAAGATTTAGAAAATTCTGCATTGTAATGAAATGTAAAATTCAGGTATTTGTTTAATAAAAATATAATTATGTGATTATTTTATCGTATTTCTTTTTAATTCGTTAATAAAATAAAAAATTTAATACTTTTATGTTCTAATTTTTCTTTTACCATTTAAAACAATTTGAATTTCGCGCGTAAATTTGCCAACAAATTTAAAGTTCAAGGTCATAAACGTAAAATCGCAACAACAATGGTGCCGACAAGGAGTGTCGCTTCTGTGTATATGTATTCTGTGATTTAGATTTAGGATGATAAAAGTGCAACATCGGACACAGCCTTATACTCATGAACAAATAGTTAAATGTTAAATAGGTATTTTATATCACAAGTCAATGTTTATTTTTATTTTTCAGAATTACCTGGAATTTCATGCCTGATCCACAATGGTCATCGTTACGAGGGTAAGAAAATAAATAAAATAATATATATTGTTAATATGTAAACAACAATAAATGAATTAGAAAAAAAAATTTAAAGTTTTAACCCGCTGAAGATAAGAGTCGTGGGTCTCTCGAAATCTTCAATACACCTGTTTTAAAATAATTTTTAATTAAATACACCTTGAGAAGGCGAAAAACAACATCCTTATCAAACAAATTGATATTGTGATCATTTTTTGTATTACAAAAAGTAGATAGGTACACGATTTAGTAGAACAAAATGAATATGGTTGAAAAAAACCCACCTGGGTTTTTTAATAAAACCCGGATTTTATTAAAAAAAAAACCGGGTTTTATTAAATAAAAGCGGGTTTTATTGACAAACATCGAAATATAATATGTATCATTTTTAACTTTAGTATCTTAATACACATACACAAGTCGGCGTAATAGATAATAGATATTAATATTATTAATACTTTTTTTTAAGACTGTAATGTAATAAACAATAAATTAACTAGAGAGTGTACATGCGTATAAGTTACGAATTAATATTAATAGTTGCAATTCTGTGAATTGCAAGTGTGTACAAGAATAAGATCCAAGTGTCACAACTAATAGTACTTACGTTTAATACACAACTCAAAAAATAATGAAAATGCTGACACCAGAATTGGAGTTGTTCAAATATAAAAGACACACTGTACAAAGTTCGCACAGCAATGAAAAATATATTAAAAATGATCAAACACGAAGTACACAAAATGAAATTGATTGTAAAATGTTGCCGGTGACAAAAATTTATGTATATACATATGTGTGTAGCATATAAGTATGTATCATATTTAATTAATAAAATATGATTTCATAAAAGTAGTTTTTTTTTTTAAAACAAACCCGGGTGGGTTTTTTTGGGTCGGGCAAAATTACAACAACCCTGAAAATGAAGAAATTAGTCAAAATAGAGATGAAGATCCATCTCGTGCTTAGGTTCAGTAAATTCTCGAAGATCTCACAGTTTGATTGGAATGCAGGGAAATCATGACCTAAAAATCTCGTCTCTACCTTGTCTGCGAGGCATACACATTCACATACACACTTTCAAACGCACTCGCCAGAAGTACAAGTATGTCTCTTGATTTTTTCAATGTACTTACAACTACAACCTGCAGAGTCGAGTCAATATTTTTAACACAAAGTAAATAATAAATTCATTTGAATTATAGATGCGTACAGAACTTGTACTTGTAAATGAAATAAAAATAGGCAAACTGTACTTGGAAGCAGATGTGTAAATGTGGCACGAATGGAACGTTTACGTTTAATAACATGTGGGGAACATGGGACATGCGATGTAAGTAACGTTAGTTGATTGTGTTGCTAGCTGATAAAGGACAAATTAAATATGATGACTGTCTTCATCAGGATATTAAATTGCAATAAATCATTGAACAGATATATCAATTTCTGTCCTACTTGTTAAAAATGTAGAAAAGTAGTTTATTGAATGGATTGGATAGTTAGGAAGTAAAATATTCTGGGATGCATGTTTATCTCCAACGTTTCGACCCTACGAGGATCATCCTTAGGAAGAAATTAATTAATTTTGAACAATGGGCTACTTGCGTACCTTTTTTTTATTTAATATTTTTGAAGAGACGGTAAAAACTTGCTACCCATATTTTTTCTTTTGACAATATTTTTATTAATTAGCCAAAAAAAAAATAATGAAATTTGATTATTTGAATTCCCGCCATGTATGACGTAGAATTACGCCGCACCAATGAATAGTCGTAAAGTCACACTGTAGTGCCGTCCCATAGTAATGGTATGTTTGTGCGGGTAATGTAGATCACCTGTTTGACGTTTCAATAATACTTTAGAGGTTAGTATTTTAGTTTATCTTTTTGGTATTGATATTTTAAATTACAAGTAACTACTTATGTGTTTATTAAGTAATTAATGTATTTGAGAGACCAGAGAGAGAGAAAAATGAACTAATTTCAAATTTAAATTAAAACTTCGCACACGCCATGCCATCTATTGATAACATTCTTAAACATGCTTCCCCCCCCCCCCCCCCCCAGTTCAATATAATGACGTCACAGAAAAAATTCTTTCTTAATTTAGTAAAAATCAAATAATTATTTAAAATAAAATTTATATTTTTATATATGTTTTCAATATAACATTACGTATATAGTGACAGAAATCAAATCGGATTTTCAGTACCACGCAAGTAGCCCATTATGGACTGGAGATTTCTACACTGATGCCAAATTTTTTAAGTGTCTACCCATCGACCTTTAAACTAATAGACGCAGCGTACAAGCAAAACGTCTGTCCCGCCATAACGGCGCAGACATAGTATCTCTATCCTTCAATATTACGGAAGTTAAGAAAACGCAGCAAAATAAAAAATTTGATTTATCCCTAACTTGTTGTACTTGGTGCATAATCGCTAAGAGTGTAGATTTAATTTTGTGCATAATTAGATTCATTATATATTTTTAATACAATATATTACATAAATATTATATTATAGGGGACAAGTAATAATTAATAAGAACTTACATATAAAATGACACAGCTGGACCGCGTACGTACTGTTGACTGCACGAAATACACCGTTTCCCCATTATTTTGTCACATACACACCTCACAACACATACACGTATATATTGACAGAAATAATTGTAAATGTTCTCCAAAGAAGCAAATAATACACAAACTGTTACGAAACGTCAAATGTAAATTTTGACAATTATTTAGTGATAGAGAGCGATGTATAGAGGTTTACATATGACTGAAAAAGATGTACAATGAGTACGAACGCATGCGCAGTATACTTTAACTGAGAACTTCCGTACTGATGAAGGACAGAATATATATTTCTATCCTTCTATGTTGGAACAATATTCTAACTATAAAGGAATAGGAGACACTTGGTCCATTAGTTTAAAGGTCGATGTGTCTACCTGTACAAATATCTGTAATATCTGTCAATGTCATTTTATATTCTGACATTTTCGTTAGTACTTGCTTGCGCTTTTTATTCCCAATCCTATAAATTGCATTATATTTAGGCTTTTGAGAAGAAAGGAGTGAAAACTTTGGATTTTACTGTAAAAGCATGTTGTGTTGGCAGATCTACTGTTCACCTAATAATCAATTATTCTTACCTTTTATTTAGATTTCACCGGTTATCATATTTTAACGCAAACACGACCTTAGCTTGATGTGTGGAAACTTTGGTCAACACCGCTGGGCAAGGGACAGGGTGTGGAAAGGGATAAAAGTTGAACATCAGTCCATAATCATTTTACAGCGAGTATAGTGCATTATGACAACTTACTAGGATATCATTTCCATCTAGTTTGTTTAGTGACTAATTCAACAGAAATATCACAATATTTTTCCTTATTACTTTTTGTTTAGTATAGAGGGCGCCAAAAATAATTTTTATCCAGAAAAGAGGAAATCTTGTGATTGGTTCCTGTACAGTACCAGTTGGTGAAAGCAATGAGAATGTATATAGCTCTTCAAATGTTTTTTCTTGCGTTTAAATGTAGGACTATAAAAATACACATTAATATAATACGATAATAATTTACTAAAAGCTAAAAGTAGGTGTTAATTTCTCACGCAAGAAATAATTGTTATATTTAAAACCAGTACAAACCATTTCCTCGCTAGAAAAAGTGTAATGTCATCACTTTCTTTTTTAACTTTTAAGATATTTGATTATAACTTAATTTAAATTTATCACTAAAATATATGAATAAATCTAACAGAGCTAATGATATTAATTTCTTAAAATCCTTTATTCATATTTACTTCATAATTATTCATGTCAAAAGTTAACCTAATTCTTGAAGTTCATGGGAACATAACAAAAACTTGTCTCTTTTTAATGAATGAAAAATTCTGCTACTGAAAGTGTAAAGTCTCATTTCCACCGAATGTTTTATTGCTTAATGCATAATGATTAGTGCATAAGACTTAATGCATTATTACAATTTACCATTTCCAGCTATTTTATTTAGTGATTAATTCAACAGAAATGTCACAATTTCTTCCCTTATTACTTGTTGTCTAGCAGACTGCAATGGGCTACTTGCGTGGTACTGAAAATCTGATTTCTGTCACTATATACGTAATGTTATATTGAAAACATATATAAAAATATAAATTTTATTTTAAAATAATTGTTTTTTACTAAATTAAGAAAAAAAAATTTCTGTGACGTCTTTATAACTGGGGACGGGAAGCATGTTTAAGAATGTTATCAATAGATGGCATGGCGTGCGAGAAAGTATTAATTTGAATTTGACATTAGTTCATTTTTCTCTCTTTCTGGTCTCCCAAATACATTAATTACTTTATAAATAAACACATAGGTAATTACTTGTAATTTAAAATATCGATACCAAAAAGATTAACTAAAATACTAACCTCCAAACTATTGTTGAAACGTCAAACAAGTGATCTAGATTACCCGCGCAAACATACTATTACTATGGGACGGCACCACGCTTGGTTTTGCGACTATTCATTGGTGCGGCGTAATTCTACGTCATACATGGCGGGAATTCAAATTATCAAATTTCATTATTTTTTTTCTGGCTAATTAATAAAAATTTTGTCAAAAGAAAAAATATGGATAGCAAATTTTTACCTTCTCTTCAAAAATATTAAATAAAAAAAAGGTACGCAAGTAGCCCATTGCGATATATAAGTATGTAATATACATAATTTTCTGTATCTATATCCATACCGAAAAATTGAAAATTTAATAATTATAAAATAGAATGACAGTTGACAGTTCAGGGTAGAAGTTTGCGATCTTTTGTTCTTACATATTGCTCTTAATTTTTAAGCTTTAATTATAGCTCTTACGCATTGGGACAATCGGTGGAAATGAAGCTTTATACTTGCAAATTATGCTGATTGAAGAAAGTGTCGCCAAAGTGTATTGCAGTTTTCGATAACTTGTATACTATAAATTCTCGAAGCGTCAAGGAGATAATTTGGTATTCTAAAGTGGGCTAAAGATTAGCATAATAGGCAGTATATTGTTTTCCCTAGAATTTAAATAATTAGTTACTACTCCTTTCCTAGTTTCTTCATGTAAGAATTTCTAGTTTCTAATCACATTTTATTCGACACACATTTTAATCAGCCGTATAGGGAATTTCTTACTGTTTCTACATTTAAATTAAGAAATTAGAAAGTATTACTCAAAAATTAAAATTGTCGGGAACAACAGAAAAACTTATTGATTTCATATAGATTTATTTGTTGTTAATCGAGCGTGTTTAGTTATATATATATATATATATATATATATATATATATATATATATATATATATATATATATTTGTATGAAACTATACAGTACAATATAAAATACAAAAATTTCAAAAATATACACGTAAATAAATATAAAAATAAGTATAAGTATGACAGTTATAAAATTCTCATTTCCTGTAACCATTTCAAAGCAGCTGGAGTAATATTATGTAAATCCACAAAACCCTGTTCAAATTTACTAATTGGGCAATCTTCCACAATATGTGAAATTGTTTCTCTTTCGGCACCGCAATCACAGGCCGGACTGTCACTGTTCCAAAGATGAAGCCTGTTATTTATTACCTTCTACCATGACCCGTTCGGATACGATTCACTTTACACCATATTTTCCTTGGTAGATCAAACCCTGGGACTTCTTTCGTCGGATCTTCCACTAAGTTTTTATTAAAAAGTTTAGTGATAGCAAGTGTTTATATAATTAAATTTTATGGTATTCTATTTGTTAATCTGAGCTATAAATTTGCGATCACATTGAATTGTTTGAAATTTCTTAAAGTATCCGTGAAATGATTCAAGCAGGTAATGCTAACAAATACAATTGTCTATGCATAATTGAACTTGTATTCTAATTATTACGTTAAGGAAAATGACAGGTTTAAAGATAAACAAATGGATTTCTCAAATAAAAATAAAACCAGTATAATTATGGAACCATAATACTATGTGTATGATAACGATAACGATAATCAAAGTTCATTGGACGAAGCCCGGTGGGGTTTTTAAATATTTTCGAGGTTATTTTATTTCTAGTAGAATTGCAGTACAAAAAATCTGTTGTGGTCAGCACAAGACCTCTCGCCATTTCCATATTAGGCTATAACCGTCGTTTTATAACAAAAAATTACTGTACTTTACCCAAATATATCTATTTTTCATTGTATGAGGAAGTTTCTAATAGTCAGAGATTCTTCCAATTCATTAACAAGATTGGCGGTATTTCTAATAGATATATGCATTTTACCTACAATTTTAAATATTTAATTAATAATACAATAAAAAAAATTAAATGTACTTCCCAGAAAATGCTATCAAAATGTCACTAAAACTGTTGATTTTTGACACTGACATGTATCATTTAGAAACTATGTTATGAAGATTTGAATTTGTCAAGTGGTTTCCTTAGTGTAGTTTCGCCTACTCGACTTATTATATCCCGATATTCTATATATTATAGCCTCTTTATCTCTAAATTTATAGAAGAGATAATAATAAAAAAAAAGTAAATATATCAGATGTAGAATTTTGTTCTTCAAAATTAGTAATATCAAATTTTTTTTTTTTTTAAACTACTACTTCCGGTTGTTCAATTGTTACCAAAACCTTTTCAACTCTTCCCAGGAATGTCTGATTGAGTAATTCATAGTTAAACAGGTCTTATGTCTTATATAGTTTTTGGAATCGTCCCTCCAACATCCAGCCATAGCCAGGGTTGAAAAAACCCGGGTTTTATTAAAAAAACCCGGGTTTTATTAAATAAAAACGGGTTTTATTAAATAAAAACGGGTTTTATTAAATAAAAGCGGGTTTTATTGGCAAACGTCGAAATGTAGCATGTCTCATTTTTAACTTTAGTTTTATAAAGTATCTTAATACACATACTCAAGTCGGCGTAGTAGATAATAGATATTAATATTATTAATATTTTTTTTTAAGACTATAATGTAATAAACAATAAATTAACTAGAGAGTGTACATGCGTACAAGTTACGTATTAATAGTTGCAAGTCTGTACAATGCAAGTGTGTACAAGAATAAGATCCAAGTGTCATAACTAATAGTATGTTTAATACACAACTCAAAAAATAATGAAAATACTGACACCAGGATTGGAGTTGTTCAAATATAAAAGAAACACTGTGCAAAGTTCGCACAGCAATGAAAAATATATTAAAAATGATCAAACACGAAGTATACAAAATGAAACTGATTGTAAAATATTGCCGGTGACAAAAATTTATGTATATATGTGTGTACCATATAAGTATGTACCATATTTAATTAATAAAATATGATTTCATAAAAGTGGTTTTTTAGATGGGTTTTTTTGGGTTTTTTTAAAAAAACCCGGGTGGGTTTTTTTGGGTCGGGCAAAATTACAACAACCCTGAGCCATACACACACACAGACATCATTGTAAAAATGTTAAAATCGGATTCTAGTAACGATTGAAATGTGCTTATTCATTAAAATCTGAATATGTGATTTTTAGCATGATTCCAATACCTCTCTTAGCGAGAGGTAAAAATATGGTATGGTATGAAACTATATTTAGAATTGAATGTATAGGTTAAGAAATTATACACAATACAAAAAAATAAATTTATATAATATAAACATTTTCAGTTCCCACTTTTCACTGCAGAAGAGTACAAATGATGATCGAAATTTGATGACACAAAATTAAATAAAAATTACAAATTTTAAAATAGTAGATATTTTTCTGCTTAGGAATAAAATTTCGCAACCTTTTGCAACCAAATTATCGCTGAACGAAAGCAAAAAGCCAGTCACGGGTCCAGGAGCAGGCAACACCGTTACACTTCACAATAAATTACTAACGAGCCTAGAACTAGTAGTTCCAGCTTGGAGCATCACGCAATGCATTGCAAACTTTGCACACACAGTCAGACAGACCTCCAACTCTCGCATAGCCGCAAAGGATAGTGTAAAACTCCTGCTGTTTACATTTAAATTGTAAATAAATAATTACTCTTGAATTAGTACTTCTATTGTTGTTTAATGAAGTTTTGAAACAGACAAAATCCGCAGTGGAGATGTAGATGGAGTAACTCTGGAATCAGAGCAAAAAGGTGATATGTTATATGTGGTAAAGTAAGAATCGTGATTTGGAAGTTGCAATAAACGTGAATTTTGTAATTTGTAAAACAAATATATTATCACGACTTTTACTTGTTCTTTTATACATGACTGCTTTGCTCATTCAAAGTCGCGCAAAAACCCAGCTGGCGATGACTTCATGATCACTTTATTGAGGATGAACACACTCACTATCACTCACACTTAAAGGGATGATTGAAAATTGATGAACACTTTGATGGAGACGGACACACTTAATATTTTTTATACTAAATTTATTTACATATTTATTTACAACTTATTATTAACAACTACATTAAACATAACAAAACTAAACAAACTAAATCCTAAAGATGCCAATGCATCCCTAGGCCAAAATACTCGCGTTGCGCAGAACGCGACCCAGAACTGAAACCCTACGTGTCACATTTTTGTCATTGTCCAATTCTATTTAAATTATTTTATGTACTAACCAACTAACCTTATACAGGGTGTTATGTAAGTAAGTGATCAACGCTTAACCCATGGTAGAACTGACCCCAAAGTTAGTAAATCTGGCAATAATTTTTGTTTAACATACTTTCTACAAGAACTAGAGGTCTTTAAAACTGACCAATCACGTCATAGTTCAAAACTTTATAGAAAAGTAAAAATCAATGTGTTCTCTGGAAAAAATATTGATTGTCAATCTGACGTTAAATGTTTTTTTGCATAGACGTACAATTTATATTCTATTTTTTTGATATTTTCAAAATGCCATTTACCTTCACCAACCAAGAGTATGCAGACATGCATATGGTTTATAGCGAGACATTACAAAATAGTCGTGCTGTTGTAAGACGGTACAGAGAGTTATTTCCAAATAGACGCCAATGATTTTATGTCATTTGTGACAGGTATCACATTTTTTTTTACTGATTTTTACTTTTTTTATAAAGTTTTGAATTATGACGTGATTGGTCAGTTTTAAAGGCCTCTAGTTCTTGTAGAAAGTTGGTTAAACCAAAGTTATTGCCAGATTTACTATCTTTGGGGTCAGTTCTACCAGTAGTTAAGCATTGATCACTTACTTACATAACACCCTGTATACTAACTCATATAAAGATAATAAATAAAAGTGAGCCGAATTTCAAAGAAATATACCGAATTCTAATTCGTTAGAAGTGCTATCTTTGGCATTTATTATAAATCACAGATTTTATGTTTGCGTTAGTCACGTTGCCCCGTTGCGTTGCGTTTAATTGTACTGTATCATAAATAGGCCTTTACAGCGGATAAATAATAATTCTTACAATTTTATTAAATTTTTCTCGAATATCATTAATTTGTCGGAAAAATTATATATAAAGTTCTTCAAATATAATTTTTTCATATTTATAATAGTATATTAAAGAACGAATGTCATAATTGTCATTTTATTTTGTGAAATGGAAGTTTAAATCACGACGCGTAGTGGAGCGATCCAAACTTTCAAACAAAATAATCGACAATTATGACATGAGTTCTTAATACTATTTTTTCTATTTTGCACTTCCTATGCTCTTTTTAAATGAAAAATAGTAATGTCAAAATTTAGGTAATTTTGTCAGTTGGCGGTATTAATATAAAATAAAATAAACAAATATATCATCACGGCATATTACCCATTACTAGGGTGTGCCAGTATCTACAACATATGTAGACATCGGTAATGATGACGATATATTATACCGTGTGGGCGCACAGGGGTCACTTTTGTGCCATTTAAAATTGGAAATATTTGGCGTCTGTCGGGATCGAACCCGGTTCCCTCAGGTTCGCGACCAGACACTTAGGCACGCGGTCACGGGACCCCATTAATATGACGTTGATAATTCATTTTTTTTACAACTCTAACCTTATTGTAAAACCATACGATATTTCCTATTTCATGCTATGCTAAATTTACTGCTTTATGTTTTCTCTTCTTCTTATTCTTAGTTTTAAATTCAAAATTATATAAAAAAAAATTCTTAACAATCGTACCAACCTTATTAAAATAAAATGTACTAGTCTATTACATCACTCGAATGAGCTATTAACGAACTCCTTTGGAAGCTGTAATAGCTTTGTTAGAGATGCAAAATAGAAATTATTTTACGATATTAATTACTACTATAAGAGTATAATGTTTCTTACTAATATTGTGAAAAAATTATTTGATGTCAAAATACAAGAAATAATTATTCAAAACACGTGGATAGGAACTAGAATGTCTAATATTTAATTCATTTAATTTAGCAAATCTTAGTCATCGAATGCCACCGTTCTGTACACGTAAAGGCAGGAAACAGAGAACCATCATCACGGGAGCAATTATTTTTCGTTGCGTTGTTTCGAACCGGACATCCGGACGTTGCAGCCTCTGACCGCAATCCATTGCCCCCTTGCCCCACCCTGTACCCCGCCCATGGTGATGCCATTGTATGCCATCGCAATGGCCAAAGACAAATCATCCATCGAAATCGAAATTAACCTGTCAATGGTCTCAATACCGAAAAGTAATTGTTGCCAGTGGCGTAGGGAAAGTGGATTTTGAGGGCTCAGGAAGATAACGAGTAACGGTAGATAATTAGGTTATTGAATAAGGAATAAGCGATTGATATGCGAAAAATGATTGATAAACAATAGTAGATGGAAATTGAGGTCTGCAATTTTTGTATTTTTGGTAATGGTATAACGGTATAAAATTAGTACAAAGAAAAGTTTTGATTAATAATTCTGTAGTGATCATGTGACACTTTCTGGATTTATAAAACTATGAAGGTCATTAAACAATGAATGCGGTAGTCTGTATCTGGAGCAACAGCCATAAGCTATAGAACCAAAAAAAATATATATCTATACGTGTATAAAGAGTATAATAACAATAATAAATATAGTATTACTATTTCTTCTATTTATATTTAATGCAATAATAATCCATCAACTTTGCAAGAAGTAGTACGGCATGAAAATATAAAATATAGCATGTCTAATGGTTCAATATTGTGAGAATCTATAAGTCAAATAAAAACTGCAACCATGAAATTGTAAAACTTTAACCAAACTGCAATTCAGTGTTTATTGAAACTGTCTGATAACAGTTGAAACGATCGTTGGTGTGTCTGTTGTCAAGCCCCTGACAAAACCTATTTGTATTTAAAATTATTATACAAAAATCTGTTGTGGCCAGCACAAGACCTTCCGTTAATTTGATGTATTTTGTACAAATCCCATACCAAAAGTTCATTGGAAAATATTCTATATATCCAGTAAAATTGTAACACGAACATAATACATTTTTTTACCAATTCCATACAGAAAGTTCCTTGGAAAATATTCTACAAATCCAATAAAGTTATCACATGAATATGTATACTCATATATAAATATTCTCTTTACAATCAAATAATATTACTACCAACTTTATATCTCTACCTACTTTTGAATTATTGCCCCAAAAGTCAATATACCCCATATTTAAATAAAAACTTCAAAATTTTCAAAAATCTAGTTTTCATGTATCTTGTTTCGTTCTCGAGATATTTAGATTTAAAGTTTTGCTCAAAACTGCCCATTTTTGGGTAGTAACCCAAAAATGGGTCAAGATATGAATTTGGCGACAACACCATTCGATTCTACCGACATTAATACATAAGTATAGCAATTTTCATAATATTTGTCCAACCGGTTCATTTTTTATGAATAAAAGTTTGAAAATCCCCGAAAATGGTCAACATCTGAAAAAATCGTAAGGGGTACCCCTTACGATTTTTGCGATTTTTGGTCATTTTCAGTTATTTTGCTTTAGAGATTGTATGCGGTGTTCAAAAATTCTGAAAATTGGTGTACTTATGTAACTTTGCCCGTAGAATCGAATGGTGTTGTCTCCAAATTCATATCTCTACCCATTTTTGGGTAATAACCCAAAAATGGGCAGTTTTCAGCAAAACTTTGAATCTAAATATCTCGAGAATGAAATGAGATATCGACCTGCGGTTTCAAAATTTGGAATCAGCGCATAGAGAAGTATCTAAATACATAAAAATTAGATTTTTGAAAATTTTGAAGTTTATGTGGGGTATATTGACTTTTGTTGCAATAATTTAAAAATGGGTAAACATATAAACTTGGTAGTAATATTATTTGATTATAAAGAGAATATTACGTAATTGTACCTACAAGTTTCAATACATATTTGTAATAATAATAAAAGTAAAACTGAGACTCATTAATTTAGAATATGTATTAGATTCCAGTCTGCTTTAGGAACTCTATTCTTTTTGGTTATCACATAACAGTAAAATAAACTAGTTCTAATTATCTAAATATATTCTTCATCTTCATTACTATTCACAAAATGTATTATATATACAATGCTAATAAATATGTAAACAAAACATGTACCTACTCAGAACTGTACTCGATAAAATTTTAACGAATATATATTTACATTGTTTATCTTAATTTTGTAGATAAAATGTATCGTTACAAATTTAGGCTCCACATGATATGAAAAATATAATTACGTTTATTTATTAGTATGTATTTATAAAAGGTGTAGTAAATACGCGTTTCATTTTCTTATAATTAAAAAGGTAGCATTAATAATAATTAATTTGTTTAAATTTCTTATTTTTTATAAATATAAGATACTTAAATAGTTATTTACATTCAAGTGCGTGTAAGTTGTATTTTATAGCGCGACAGTTTGTTTAAGGCACGAGCCCTTAAGGCGAGTGCCTTATTAGCTGGAGCGCTGTAAAATACTTTACGCACGAGAATTGTATCAAATTTTTAGGCCGACGATAATGAAAATCACTTTTTTTAATGAGATAATTTGTACTTCTGAAAAGGGTTAGTTTAAAATACTGGGGTTAAGTCAATTTCCAAATTTGATTTTACTTACCTTCATTAGAGTACTTCTTCTAGCGAAAATTTATTTGTAATAATAGACGTTGTTTACGACTGATAATATATTTATTTGCTCATGTGTTCTTCGTAATAAATAATAGATAGGTGTCGATATTTGACATTTCAGCAAAGTTCGCCTCGCGTATTTGACAGGTATATCGATAGGTGACTATGTCGGTAACGGCGGATTTTTACAATAATGACAGATGTCGCTGCCGTGATTTTGGTTTATATAAATTAATTTTAAATATAGGAAATGTTAAAGTAAAAAAAATAACTTATGTAGGTAGTATTTTTTTTACATGAACTTTATTATAGTAAAGATGATTTCTTTTCTAAATGCCCATAAACGTCCAGTGTATTTTGATTATTTTACTGCATAATTAGACAAGTTACAACACAGTAAGCGTAAAATGTAGGTTACACTTGCTGTGTATACAATTGTAAAGTTCCCATTACACTTCAGGAGGGCAAAAATTATATTCACAAAATACTACGTTCAATTGAACTAAATTTACTGTTTAAAAATTGATTTAAAAAAAATGTAAAACTTCTCTAATATTAGTATTTCGAAACGGTCAGTAAAAATGATTAATCCATGTCTGTTCTATGTATAATTAACACTTTATAACTACTCGTAAATGATATGAGCATTTTAAGATAGACATATTAGTTACAAGTAATAAAGTTTTATTAGTGAAAGATGGTAGCTCTTTATATTTCTAAAGTAAGTTGTAAACATTTGTCACTACAACGTAGTTGAAACTTCTAGAATTTAATTAAAATAACTGTAAATTAATAACATTTTATTGCTTTTCTTATGTTGCAGTTGTATAACTATTTAATTACTAATTTACCATTTAGTTTTCTTTAGTAGAAAATTAAAAATTATTGTTAATAATAAATTTCATTAGGTGTACGAAACCAATGTGAGAGAATAAAAAATGCTGTTTGACAGATTTCAAATAATTATTCACACCTAATCCATACCATAGTCGAGAAAATTGCCACAAATTAAACTAAAGGTCACAGTGCAACGATCAACATCCATCAATCTACGCGCATCGACTACAATCAACTGTTCAACTGTTTTTTCTTGCAAGTGGCCACACTGCTGCGTCGAGTGATAAAAAGTGAAATGCCACTTTAAAAATTTATTAATTGATTAATCTCGTTGTCAGTCTACTTCTCTGTCATTTTAGCTTTTCGCAATGAAAAAAACAACTCAGAAGGTTAGGATCTATCAGAATATTCCCTGAAAGAACACTGCGCATGTATGTTTCCATTGAGCAACATCGAGCGCCGTACGAAAATCAAACAGATTTGATATATCAAATAAGGTGACGGTACACGATCTTGTGCGATTTTCATCAATACACGCATTCTGATCATGTGCATTGTTAAACTAAATTACAAACATTTTAATTTTTCAACTGGTTCCCATGGAGTTATTTGGGATACTAGATACATTACTGTAAAAATGCGTACACTTACGTAACATTGTCTTTACAAGCAAATAATATTACTACCAAGTTTATATATGTACCTATTTTTGAATTATTGCCCCAAAAGTCAATATACCCCCTATTTAGATAAAAACTTCAAAATTTTCAAAAATTTAATTTTTATGTATCTAAATACTTCTTAATGCTCTGATTTCAAATTTTGAAACCGCAGGTCGATATCTCGTTTCGTTCTCGAGATATTTAGATTCAAAGTTTTGAGTCAAAACTGCTCATTTTTTGGTAGTAACCCAAAAATGGGTCGAGATATGAATTTGGAGATACGACCATTCGATTCTACGGGCAAAATTACATAAGTATACCAATTTTCATAATTTTTGTTCAACCGGTTCATTTTTTATGAATAAAAGTTTGAAAACCCCCGAAAATGGCCAAAATCTGAAAAAATCGTAAGGGGTACACCTTAGATTTTTGCGATTTTTGGCCATTTTCAGTTATTTTGCTTTAGAGAATGAGTGCGTTGTTCAAAAATTATGAAAATTGGTGTACTTATGTAATTTTGCCCGTAGAATCGAATGGTGTTGTCGCCAAAATCATATCTCGACCTATTTTTGGGTTACTACCCAAAAATGGGCAGTTTTGAGCAAAACTTTGAATCTAAATATTTCGAGAACGAAAGAAGATATCGACCTGCGGTTTCAAAATTTGGAATTAGAGTATTGAGAAGTATCTAGATACATAAAAAATAGATTTTTGAAAATTTTGAAGTTTTTATCTAAATTTGGGGTATATTGACTTTTGGGGCAATAATTAAAAAGTAGGTAGAGATATAAACTTGGTAGTAAGTTGATGTGAAGAGACCGAGCATAAGTAATTTATTTATGATCAATTATTAAAAATATTTATTATAAAAAATGTTGAAAAACTTTGTTATGTAGTAACTGTAGAAATAAATAAAAAATTAAATAATGATGCTATTCCTAATGCATTCATTTACAAGGATGATAATGGCCGGTAAGAAGCTGCATGAAATCTTCAACCTTTATAGCAATGACGTCACGAACCGCAAGAGCAAAAAAATCGTTTTTATAGCCAAATAAAAAAATGTATCTTCCCAAAACTGGATTTGAAGAAAAATAAAAACAGTTTGCTCTGCGGTGCTTTTTACATTTTGCATTTTGAAAATTATTTCGTACAATATAATTAATGGGTAAATTTAATTAATTCTAAACTTAAATTTCACGGTTCTGTAGATTTAATTTCCCAAAATCCGAGAATGTGTTAATTAAATTTCGCTGCTTTTTTGTGTAACTAGTAATTAGCATGAAAAAGTGTCACAGCACGCATGTTTACAGTCACATTACGAATTCGGTTGGGCTTTGCTTCTCGTAAACTTTATACTCCTATGCATAGTTCAAGGATGACGTTGGATGTAATTTTGCATGTTACGTGATGTAGTTGTACATATTCACGGAAATGTTGCTTTTACATGTGCATTTTTCTTTGTCTTTTTTATTACAAATAATATCAAAATATTCCATTATATTAATATAAACATTTCTTAGTAAACGTTGAATTAAATAATTTATATATTTGATTAAATTAAATATATGTGTATCACGCATATATCTATAACTATATCATTCGTAAGTTGTAACCCAATAGGAATGCATGATTTTCTTTAGTTACCACATATTACAGCGGTTATTAATAAATAATAAGTAACCATGTTGAACGAATATACCAAAATTACCTATATGTGCGTTTGGTTATTTTGTTTTATGTACTCGGAACTGTCACTGTCATTTTGAAATCTATTTACGGAGCGTATTAGAGTACGATCATTTTCCGTCGAACACAGTATTAAGCACATAAATAAATCTGTAATTTGACTTGAAGAGAAAAATCATGCTTCGTGTGTTCTATGTAAACATCTGAAATGACACTAACATCTCCGAGTTCACGGTAACGAATAATTGAACGTACCTATTAATTGACAGATTGCATTATTGAAATAAAAAATTGACAAGTGGACAAATAATTATTTAATCATTAGTCCTGAAACTGTACTGTTTGCTAGTGCCAGTTTATTTTAAAATATAAGCATATCATATATATTACATTCAACTACCTATATTTAAAGACAACGTTAAATTTACTGTTTAGTTTTTTATCACCTTTTTTAATTTCTCTTTTTTTCAAGACATAGGCTACCTTTATTCAACTCGTTAATCGAAAATTACAGCGGTTATTAATAAATAATAAGTAACCATGTTGAACGAATATACCAAAATTACCTATATGTGCGTTTGGTTATTTTGTTTTATGTACTCGGAACTGTCACTGTCATTTTGAAATCTATTTACGGAGCGTATTAGAGTACGATCATTTTCCGTCGAACACAGTATTAAGCACATAAATAAATCTGTAATTTGACTTGAAGAGAAAAATCATGCTTCGTGTGTTCTATGTAAACATCTGAAATGACACTAACATCTCCGAGTTCACGGTAACGAATAATTGAACGTACCTATTAATTGACAGATTGCATTATTGAAATAAAAAATTGACAAGTGGACAAATAATTATTTAATCATTAGTCCTGAAACTGTACTGTTTGCTAGTGCCAGTTTATTTTAAAATATAAGCATATCATATATATTACATTCAACTACCTATATTTAAAGACAACGTTAAATTTACTGTTTAGTTTTTTATCACCTTTTTTAATTTCTCTTTTTTTCAAGACATAGGCTACCTTTATTCAACTCGTTAATCGAAAATTCTCGAAATACTCGACGTGTTGTCTATACGACCAGGCAACACGTTTCGTATAATCGAAAATTTTCAATCGTCTTGTTATGTAATATGAACAGAAATATTTTTTTACGTCTGTTAAAAAGTACACTTTTTACCTTCCGTCACCTTTAGGTGGAGTTTTTAATGAATAAGCACATTTTAGGATCCCTAGAATACGATTTTACTAATTCTACGATGATGTTCGTATTTGTCTGTGTCCGTGTGTGTACGCGTGTGTGTGTGACAAAAATTTCTCCGACGATAACTCCAATACTACAATTCTAAAAATTATAATTCTTTCGTATTTCTCTTAACTCTTAGATTTTGGTTATAATTGGTCAACTGAAAGTTCTCTTATTTGAAGTTCTTAACAGTTTTTCTTGAAAAACGCAGTTAAATATATTTCTTTGACATTTATGTGATTATCTTTATCTTATTGTTTATAAAGTTTGATTATACATTTTCCTTCATATTCAATAGATATAGAGTTAAAGAATTATAAAGAAATTAACTTTTATAAATCAGTCAGCTTTGCTATAATCATGGAAACAGCTGATATATTCAAATAATACTAATTGATAGATGTCAGTGAGAAGTACAATTTACATAGTCTATACATACATACATAAAATCACGCGTTTCCCACTTAGTGGGTTAGCAAAAACCCGAAAATAATAAGAAAAGGGATGAAAGTAAGAGCTCCACTTAATCACTTAACTCTTAAAAAAACATTCTTCTTTCGCCTTGCCCAAAATCATCATAACATTCATACAAGAACATATTAATGTGACCGATTTTCGGTAGCGAATAACCGCATCCGGACCACAATAATAGTTACGCAACAATCATCCTTCGCCACACATTCCTATCCATGCACACTTTTTTTTTAGTCTATGCTCGTCTTATAATTCTATTGGATTTATAGAATTTTTTCTAAGGAACTTTCAGTATAGAATTTGTAGAACATGGTATATATTCGTGTTACAATTTTACTGGATATATAGAATCTTTTCCAAAGGAACCAAATTAAAGGTAATGTGCCGGCCACATCGGATTTTTTTCATTAAAATGGATTTATAAAGTGTATCTTTTTTAACACAATAAAAGTGTAAAAACAGTGCAATAATTAACAATTAATAATATCGCTAGTTATTATAAAATTAAATAGGTTCTCGTATTTTATAACTAGACACCAAATTATGGATTTCTTTTTATTTGTGAGTTATGAGCTGACACTAAAAGCCTGTTAAATTTATTGCTATATCTAGCAGCTACTTATATGTATTTTTCAAACATGTAAATAAATCATTAAATGGTCGTCAACTTATGCGGCAACTTTTGTCTTATTTGACCAGTATTTCTTACGGTTCTTGAAATCCTACTGTTGATCACCTTGTAAATTTATATTTGGAAAAAGATTATAAGCTGACACCTCAAGGATATTCATATATATTATATAGGTACAAATAATCAATAATTATTAAATTCTAACTCCACTATTTGGGAATAAAAAAAGCTTTAACATCTATGTCATAGAATATTAAAAAAAAAATACGAAGTTAAAAAAAATAGTGGAAGATATAATTCCAACATTTTTACTTTTCTTAAAATATATTCAATATACATAATTTAATAATTTAAAATCTAATATAAAAATTTAGATTCGTATGCAAAATTCGAGATTTGTTAAAATGGATGATAAAGTTTTACTTCAAATTTTATTTTATTGATTTCTTTTCTGTAACATGACTTTTAAATCATGCGTATTTTCACTTTTTTTAAACATAATTTTTAATTACATGTTAATATAATACCACTTTTTGCCTACTATTAAATATAATTATCATAATGGCAGTTAAATTTATAATGCTTCAAGTGTTTTATTTTATTTACATTAATACACAAAAAGCACAATAAAAAAACAAAATTGATTCGTCATGAGTAATTCTCTTCCGTTAACTGAATCAAATGATTTGATTTTAACCATAAGTATTCACGCGTATCACATTACAATAATTAAAAACAAAGAGCAAATGGGATTGGCACTCATTTTCGAACATCAACCTTTATAGGACAATGATTCTTTTCAATAATTTTTATTGTTTACTTTCTTCCATATAAGTATATTAAGTATCAAAAATTATAACTGAAAGTTTGTCCTCAAAATTAAATTAAATTCATTTTAAGTAGGACGAATACGATTGAAATGTCATAAAAGTTATACCCACGAATACTCTTTTTTACATGAAACATTTTTTATTTAATTGTATATAAATTAGGTATACTATAATTTTATAATTATATATTAATTTTGTTGTTCTATTTATTTCAGTTCCCAAATAATTCTTTTAGTTTTATTATTTTTTACAAAAAAATAGATACAGAATGGAGTTCTCCACTATTTCTTTTTTCTTTGTAGAACTTTATCTAAATGAAAAAATCTTTATTGTTATTCGTTAATCATAAAAATAATAGCATTTTTCCTTTTGTTTGCATATGCATATAATATGTAATTCTTACCTTCCGTCACCTTTAAGTAAGGAAGGTAGGTATTGTCATTGTCTTTGGTCAAAAAAATCGGTGGTGAGTTTTTAATGAATAAGCACGTTTCAACGTCCCTAGAATACGATTTTATTAGTTTTACGATGATGTCTGTATGTGTGTGTGTGTGTGTGTGTGTGTGTGTGTGTGTGTGTGTGTGTGTGTGTGTGTGTGTGTCTGTGTCTGTGTGTGACAAAAATTTCTCCTACGATAACTCCAATACCTACTAAAATTCTAAAAATTATAATTCTTTCGTATTCCTCTTCTTTACATCCATATGAAGAACTGATTAAATTTTGATTATAATTGGTCAACCGGAAGTTCCCTTATTTGAAGTTCTTAACAGTTTTTCTTGCTAAAACGCAGTTAAATATCATTTTTTGCCATTTTACGTGATTATTTTCCTTCATATTCAATAGATAGTTAAAGAATTATAAAGAGATTATCTTTAATAAATCAGTCAGCTTCACTATAATCATGGAAACAGCTGATATGTTCAAATAATTCTAATTGACAGATATCAGGGTCAAGTGCAATTTACATAGTGTATTTTCATGATAAAATTTTGTTGGGTTTATAGAATCTTTTCCAAGGAACTTTCGGTATGGATTTTGTAGAAAATAATATATGTTCGTGTTAAAATTTTACTGGATATATAGAATCTTTTCCAAGGTACTTACGATATGAAATTTGTAGAAAATAGTATATGTTCATGTTACAATTTTACTGGATATATAAAATCTTTTCCAACGAACTTTTGGTATGGGATTTGTACAAAATACATTGAATTGACGGAAGGTAATGTGCTAGCCACATCAGATTTTTTATGATTGATTGAAAGGTTGCATTAATTTTTGCAATTTATAATATTTAGATAATGAAAAAATCATATTTATTGCTTTTAACTTTTAAGTATATTTAAATTTATTCATTATAATTCAAAACACGACATTATTGAGAATATGTAAACATCCATATTTCTAAATTTCACTACTTATGTTTGTGCATAATTTAACGCGAAGAAAAAACTGTCAAACATGTGAAATTCATATATTGTATATAAAATGATCATAAATTATTTAGTTTTTTAAATTTCATTTGAATTATTGTGAATTCTAAATTGCTTGTAATATAAATATTAAATGTGAATATTTCATATCTCTTGTAATTTTATTATTTAAATATTTGGATTCCAAACTTATTTTTCATATTCACATACACAGCATAAGTAAAAGATAATCATAAATTTGTTGCCACATAGGTACTGCTCGAAAAATTAAAGTTCAAAGAATTGTGTCAAAATCTGTTTGATGAAACTAGTTCTCACACTTCTGACGTCAAGAAGAGCGCGGTGGCCACAATAAAGTTTTCTCGTGTTTTAATAAACATAATATACTATAAATGTCAAATGAAGTCACAAATTTTATTTTATTGGGTTGATGAAACCAGGAAAATTATCATGATCGGATTATCTGTAGAAATCAATAAACGTTCAATATCTCATCTCACAGTTATTCATATTTAGGTTATTCACCCCATTAGAGGATTCCAGCTCAATCGAATTATAGGAAAATAGTAAAAAATACGAATGTATATGCTGAATAACGAATATTAATAAAAAAATGAAATGGTATAATTGAGATATTTCGGAAATAAGGCTTTTTTGTTATAGCGCTTCAACACGAATATGAAATCAATAAATAATATTTTGATTGGCGACCAAAAGACCGCCTATACATGCATAACAAATAGCGTGTTAGGAGGTGCGGGTTACTACCAATGAAAGTTGAGAAATTCAAATTCGAAAGAAAGGGCTAACATTCCTGTACTGCAGTTTTCAAACAGTTTTTATTTTAACATAAATTTTTTGCATTAAACTTAATAATTTAAATAGACCTGTAATTATAAAGTATGTAGACTTATACAGTGTTATAATATTCATTTATTTTTTGTAAATATAACTTAAAATAGCATATATTTCAAGAACATTTAGGTCCATGATAACAATTTGATATAAAAACATAAATGTGACGTCACGTCAATCTTTTCAAAATTCGGGAGACCATAACTCGCTTATTAATAGGAATTTTTTCACCGGATTTTCATCAATAGTCTTAGTTTTCCTCATATATTCAGACGATATTATAAAAAAAAAATCTGTTGTGGCCAGCACAAAACCTCTCGCCATTTCCATATTAGGATATATAAGTATTGTATTGCACTTCGCTTTCGAACCGTCAAAAAATTACAGAACTTTATTCGAATATTGTTTTTTATTGTATTTAACATGTCTTCTGCACACATATAATTCTAATTATATCTATTTTTCATTGTATGAGGAAGTTTTTAAATGTCACAGATTCTTCCAATTCATTAACCAGATTGGCGGTATTTCTGATAGATATATGCATTTTACCTATAATTTTAAATATACTTCCCAGAAAAAGTTATCAAAATGTCACTAAAACTGTTGATATTTGACAATGACATGTGTCATGTTATAAACATTGGAATTTGTCAATTGGTTTCCTTGGTGCCTTGGCCTCTGCGATTAGTTTACTCTATAAATTATAGTGTCTTTATCTCTAAATCTATACAAGATATAATAAAATTTTTAAATGTATTAGATGGAGAATTTTATGTTCTTCAATATTTAATAAAAAAAAATCCCAAAAAATTATATTTAGAAGAATTTTTCTAAGAAACTACTACTTCCGGTTGTTCAATTGTTGCCAAAACCTTTTCAGCTCTTCCCAGGAATGTCAGATTGAGGAAACTGCAGTTAAATATTTTTTAAGTCTTATAGTTTTTGAGGAATCGTCCGTCCAACATCCAGCCATACACACACACACACACTTACACACATCCACACATGCACACACACACACAGACATCATTTTAAAAATGTTATAATCGGATTGTTAAATCGTGCTTATTCAATAAAATCTGGATATGCGAATTTTAGCATGAATCCAATACCTCTCTTAGCGAGAGGTAAAAATTGTGGAATCCCTCATTCTGTAAAAAAGTTAAGACTTAGTAACATTGCTGTATGAAATAACCAATAATAATTGCGAAGTGTGTTCATTATGGCTATAATTTTTACCAACGTTTTTAAGGCTTAACAACTTCTTTACAGAATAGGGTCCTCCACTCTAATTTTTTTATTATTTTAAATGAAAGTTCGTTTAATTTTGAAGCAATTTGAAGGATTAAAAGTCATAATTTGTTTTAGTTCAACTGCATTTGATTTTTAACTAAACCTATAGTTATCTTTCTCGCACCAGTTTCTGTAGTAGGCTGCGCGAGAAAGATAGCAATCGTTGTGACGTAGATATATAGATGCTTAAAATCACAAATATTTCAAAAACTAACAATTTTTAAAAAACTTGTATCGTCTCAATCATGATTTTATCTTATCTACTTTCAATATAACTAACTTTTTACTCAATTTTCTGATATGATGGAGGAC
Organism: Ophonus ardosiacus; assembly: GCA_943142095.1. Lineage (NCBI taxonomy): Eukaryota > Metazoa > Arthropoda > Insecta > Coleoptera > Carabidae > Ophonus > Ophonus ardosiacus. The sequence goes on along the minus strand of OW964831.1, from coordinate 49,979,050 downwards.
CCTATTGGGTTGAATGTCATTATTATCTTTCTGTTAGACTATAACCAATATAATTTTCCGTAGGGCGACTACATCTGGATCGAACCGATCAGCGGGCACGAGTTCGATGTGGCGATTGGAGGCCGGGTGACGTCGGCTGAGGGTCGGCGCATCCAAGTGCGCGACGACGATGGCAACGAGCACTGGCTGACGCCCGAGCGCCGCATCAAGGCCATGCACCCCAGCTCTGTGCAAGGTGTGGAGGATATGATCAGCTTGGGGGATCTGCACGAAGCTGGAATACTCCGGAATCTGTTGATTAGATACAATGAGAATCTAATTTATGTAAGTAATCGACATTTTTGAACAAAGTTTTCATATTCTTATAAAAAATCTATGAAATGCTATAATGGAATCTTAAGGTTAAATTATAACTAAAAAAGAAAAATCCCTTAATCTTAACAATAATTAAAGAAAAAACTATAAACGTATTCCGACAACTACATTCTCATCATCAGTAGAAACTACTAAATGATACAACCTGTATGTTTACTTTAAAATAAGTCATCCAGAATCATTTAGTGGTAGCACGCACTTTAGAATTCTATCATAGAAAGCAGGCGAATACGATTTAATTTTTACGAATCTTGGTAGCACGCACTTTAGAATTCTATATTCACTTCTTAATTCGAAAATTATTGGTTTTATACTATTAAAATAAGAAATATTATGACAGTTGTATATAATAAATGTATAAATTATGTATAAAATGCCTTTGAATAGAACTGTGGCAAAATAATAACGTTACTTTGACACTTTCGCCTCAAGTCGTACGCTTGCAGGCTAATATTTTGAAACACGCATGCTACCAAATTTTCGCTTCGTGGCGAAATGCGAAAACAAATGCCTCATTTGATAGAATTCTAAAGTGCGTGCTACCACTACAGATAACGTAAAAAATATGACAACGCTTTGTTTACATTGTTAATCAAATCAAAGGTAGCCACTTTCGCGTAGATTATGACTAAGATTTAATATATGAAAAATAGATAAATAAATTAATAGAAAAACCAGTACCCAGTAAATACAGTCATACAAAAAGTCTCCTTACGACAATAATTCAATATATTTTACGAAAAATAGCTGTTCAAACCCCAATATATTTAATTTTTTTTTTTTTTTATCCAAAATGAAAAGCATTATTATACGTTATTATATATAACAAATAAAAATTTAATATAATTATTTTATGGGGTAAACATTGAAACATTGAAAGTATTCGTAATTTCATGACAAAAAAATCTCCGTACGATAACCAAAACATTTAAATAATAAACCATTTATTTATGTTCTATAAAGAAATATAATATTTTGATGGGTTTCCTTTGGTTTTTCCATTAATAACTGAGCGACAAGTCATTGAATCTATTAAATTTTTAGTCACCGATGGCATTAGTCTGCCATTCTTCTTGTAATTTGTAATTTAATATTATATTCTTTTTTGGTCCATATTCTTGTTTTTTTCAAGATGATGTCTGTGTAAGGGTATGTGTGTGTGTGTGTGTGTGTGTGTTTGTGTTTGAATCCTCTTAACGCTCTAATTCTAATATTATCAATCGAAAAAATTTGAAACCTTGTATTTGGACTCTATTTTAATATAGAAAGAAACCATTAGATTTTGGTGTAAATTGAATAACCGGAAATGGCACTTTACTTGAAGTTCAAAGTGATTTTTCTTCGAAAAATACATTTAAATGTCATTTTTCGCAATTTATGTTATTATAAAAATGAGGTCTTTTTGTAAGGAGGTGTGTGTGCTTGCCTGTGAGTGTGTGTGTGTGTGTGTGTGTGTGTGTGTGTGAGTGTGTGTGTATGTGTGTCTGGATGTTGGAAGGATGGTTTCTCAAATTCTATACGACTAAATAGCAATTTAACCACGTCTTCCTTAATCTGATATTAATGGGAAAAGGTTTTGGTAATAATTGGACAACTGGAAATAATATTTCTTAAAAAATCTTCTAAATATTATTTTTTGAAAATTTACATTATTACAAATTAAAGATTATTAAATTTTCTACATATATGCATTCATACATTTTCCATATTTATAAAATAATCTAATTTATAAGTCCAGGATGAACACGGTTCATATTTGTAACTATCAAAAAGCTAATCATTTCGAATTAATAATGGTGATATTTTAAAAAGAAAATAGAAAATAAAGAAATAGTTATATGCAAAGGAACTTAATATAATTTGAAGAATTAATAAATATGTAGGTATGTATTTAATAAAAATTAAATAGGGGGGGGGTATTATGTTGGCTACACCAGATTTTTTTATTTTCTAGACTTACACCGGCTCGATTCTGGTAGCAGTAAACCCCTATCAAATCCTCCCTATATACACCGCCGAACAAATAAAACTTTACAAAGAGCGTAAGATCGGTGAGCTTCCTCCTCACATATTCGCCATCGGGGATAACTCCTACGCTCACATGCGACGTTATGGGCAAGATCAATGCATCGTCATATCCGGCGAATCAGGCGCAGGGAAAACCGAATCCACCAAACTCATCCTCCAGTACCTGGCAGCCATCAGCGGGAAGCACTCCTGGATAGAGCAGCAGATACTGGAAGCCAATCCGATATTAGAAGCGTTCGGAAACGCGAAAACAGTCAGGAATGATAATTCATCTAGGTTTGGGAAGTACATTGATATACATTTTAATAAAGGTGGAGTTATTGAAGGGGCGAAGATTGAACAGTATTTGCTGGAAAAGTCGAGGATTGTTTCACAAAATCCGGAAGAAAGGAATTATCATGTTTTTTATTGTTTGTTGGCTGGGCTTAGTAAAGAGGATAAGAAGAAGCTTGAACTCGGCGACGCTAGCCAGTATAAGTACTTGACAGGGGTATGTATTCAATTTTAATTTAGTAAAAAAATCCTCAGCAATAAAGCATGCATTAGACGATAAAGTTTTTCTTTTCAAGTGACTTGAAAAGTTTTTTCTCTCGCGCAATGACATGAGTGCAAGAGAGACAAATGGATAGACTTTTCACGAAAAACTTTTACAGCCTGATTCACAAAAAAGTTTAAGCTAATCCTCATTTTTGGATTAGTGAATTTTATTCTATTCCGGTATTTAAAATTTGATCTTCACAGTATTATCAAATGAGGTAGGTACTAGGAATTGATTAGTCTATATTTGAAGATATAAACTGTCAAAATTAGAGTAGTGTAGTGAATTAGTAACAAAGTTGGTAACAATGTAGTAGGAGTAGAAGTTACCAGCCTAGTGACCAGGGAATACTCCTAGTGACTACGAAATAAAGTCAAATAAAATACAATAATATAATTGAATTAATTGTGTATTTAATACGAATTATAAGATATAACATTGGCGACGAGGATAACTACAAAATGCAAACTGAAAAAGGTGGTATCAAACCATTTGATCCGTTAGGAGAAGAGTCCGCTATCTCACAAAGGTGGGACAGATGGTTAAAATCCTTCGAATTATTTTTAGAGGCAAATGCAATACAAGAGGGTAAAAGACGACAAGCACTTCTTCTTCACAACGCTGGCGAAGGCGTACAAGAAGTATGGTATACATTGCCAGAAGCAGAAAAGAAATTTGAAGCAACTGATGTTTACGATATCTGCAAAAAAGCATTAACAAATATTTTCAAACCAAAACGAAACTACACTTATGAAAGACATCTATTTCGAGCACTGGCGCAAAGAGAAGGTGAAGGAGTAATTCAATTTGTAACTCGTCTGAAGACCCAAAATAAAAATTGTAATTTTAAAGAACAGGAAAATGAAATGATTATAGGCCAACTTAGCGAAAAGTGCAATTCTACAGAATTGAGAAGGCAACTGTTGAAAGAAGGGGATAGTCTGACAATAGAAAGAGCTAAAGAACTAGGAAGAATTTTAGAAACTTCTGAAATGCAGGCGGTAAACATAGAAGCAGAAATAAAACAAAGTTGGAGATCAAGAAATTAGAAAAATACAAACGAAGCAACGGAGAAAAATATTCAATAAAATTCGTTGTTATAGGTGTGACGCAGAAGATCATATTTCCAGTGACGCAAAATGCCCCGCCAGAGACAAGAAATGTGCAAGATGTTCAAAAATCGGGCACTTCCAGAAATGCTGTAAAACAAAAATGAAGGAAGCAAATAAAAATCAACGGAAGATTAGAAATGTAGAAGAGGAGGATGACATTGAAGATGATAGTTCTGAATATGCGTTTCAAATACACTCCCAAAATGACGTAGGAGACATTGAAATCCAAATAGGGGGAGTTAAAGCAAAATAGAATTCGCTAATCCAAAAATGAAGATTAGCTGAAACTTTTTTGTGAATCGGGCTGTTAAAGAAAAACTGGAACATGCGCTACTTTTTCTTAAAAGTCCCTATAAGTTTGACTGTCAAATATCATTTGTGTTTATATTTTTGATGTATTCAAGTAGTGTTATAAATAATCGATATTGAACTGAAAAATGGAAAAATGGAGTAGAGAAGTAATTGAAATATTGATGGCTAAATACGAAACATTCAAGTGATGAAAATTCAATGATAATTTAATGAAGGTATAACTTAAATTTTGACACTTGGATATTTTAATTCACGCAAAACTTGATCAGGTAAATAAACTTGTAAGGTCACTTATGAAGACACTTCAAGTCACTTGAAAATAAAATGTAATCCACGCTTAAAATATAACAAGAAAGTGAGAATAAATTGAAAATAATTTGACAGATTTTTCGAAAACTTGTTGCCAAACAATAACCACGAAAGCCCATAGGGTTTGAGTTAGTGCTGTGAGGATCCGGCAAAACTTGGATCCGAGTACCCGGATCTCAAAATATCCGGTTCCTCGGATATCCGATGTTCGGATATTGAAGCGGATATCCGTGAATTTAATTCGGATTTGGATCCGGATTCGATGTTTTGTTTACGGATCCGGATCCGAATTTTAATTCTGGATCCAATTCTATTAACTATATCAAACAAAAATTTATTGTGGATTATTTCATAATCAGATTTATTTGATTTTGAAGCTCCATGATAATACTTATACATTCAAATATTATCATCGGGTTCAATACTGAGAATATTCGAATCCGAGAACCGATGTGGATTCTGAAATTCCATATCTAAAATCTGATACTCATACTCATATTCGGATCCGGATCCAAAATCCAATACTGAGATTTGGATCCAAAATCCGATTCTCAGATCCGGATCCAAAATCCGATACTCAGATCCGGATCCAAAATCCGATATCCGGATCCCACCACTAGTTTGAGTGACTATTGCCAAATGGCAATAAGTTTGAGAAAGAAACTGGAGAATTATTTTCTAATGTATCAAACACTCGAATTATATTTAATTAAATAATTTCTTGATCTACAAGTTTGTTTTAAAGCCATAGACTTGCTATTGTGTCGCCACCTACTGTCGTAATTAACTAGCTTTATTCATTTACATGGTGCAGTTGGCAAGTCTGTTTTGACAACTAGAATATAACTTTGACAAGGCAAAATAAATATAAATAATCGCCTTCATACCGAGTGATTATTAATTATGTACTATGTTTCCAGAAGTGGTTTTTATAATTTTTTGATTTATTTCATGATCAGAAACATCACTAAATCGGTGTTTTTCGTTCATTTTATTCATGTGTTGATAACTATCTGACAAAACAAAATCTATAGAGATTATTCCCGGGAATAATCTCAAGAGCTTTATTCTTACTATAATAATGGCGGGAACAGACAGAATTCTGTAGATTTCAAAATGTGGAAATAATATAAATTTATTCATAATTTTAGTTTTATACTAATTTAACCTACATAAAGGTGTAACATAATTTATTTTTAATTTAAACACAGATTTCATCCATAAAACTAAAGCTTAAATATGTGATTTATAAATATTTATACTTCATTTCAACTGAGAAAATAGCAGACGGCGTTTAAGAGCCGACCGTTTTTACATGCATTAAATAAATAATTTAAATCCTTAAAACCAAATTGTGTCAATAATAATAATACTTATTTATGTATTAAGAGCGTAAGGAGGCTTTTATGGTCTGCGGCGGGATTTTGAGCCCGAGGCGTAAGCCGAGGGATAAAAACACGCCACAGGCCATAAAAGCAAGTTACGCTCGTGGCATATACAAAACTTTATGCACGGACGAAAATTTTCAAACTATGAGTGTTAGAAAAATTGTATCAAAAAGAATTTGTCCTCGTACATCTAATATCTAGTGTTGCTATGAAAGCGGAGAACAACAATTTATTGTTTCTTTATTAGTTATTTACATATAAATATCACAAAATTAATTTTTCATTAAAGAATATAAAAATTTTCGATTTGTAATAAAAACCTTTTCATGTTGCCTGTTTAAATTGTTTATATTGTAGGTTATAATTTGGTTTGACGTGCGGGCGCGGGCTATAAAATGACGTTTATGTCAAAGAAATTCGTGTATAATTGTCAAATTATGAAACGTCCGTGCATATATATTTTTATATGTAAAAATGTACAAGACCTGAATTTTAAAAATTACAACAAAACATGGTTAAACATCACTTAATTCTGTAGATTTTATTTGATACCTGACAACTAACAGGTGATATATTTTTTTAGTTTTGTGAACTAGGTTTTGCATTCTGACCAATCAAAGGACAGAATTTACATAAACCAACGCTATGTTCTATTTTCTTACATGAAACGAAGTATATGTAGTATCCTGCTACAAGAATGGTGGCTTGCTTTATCTGGATTTTAAAAATACAATTATTAAAAATTATTTTCGTTTTAGGGTGGAAGTATAACGTGCGAAGGCCGCGACGACGCTGCAGAATTCGCCGACATTCGCTCTGCCATGAAAGTCCTCTTATTTACAGACCAAGAAATCTGGGAAATTCTTCGACTCTTAGCAGCTCTTCTCCATACAGGAAACATTAAATACAAAGCAACTGTAGTCGACAATCTCGATGCTACGGAAATTCCAGATCATACTAACGTTCACAGAGTTGCTCAACTTTTAGGTGTTCATCCTCAACCTTTAATAAATGCTCTTACCAGAAAAACTCTCTTTGCTCATGGAGAAACAGTTGTTTCCACGCTTTCCAGAGAACAAAGTGTTGATGTGCGGGACGCTTTCGTTAAAGGAATTTATGGAAGATTATTTATTCATATTGTTAAGAAAATAAACAATGCGATTTATAAACCAAAAGCCACAACTAGAAGTGCGATTGGAGTTTTAGATATTTTTGGTTTTGAAAATTTTAACCATAATAGTTTTGAACAATTTTGTATCAATTTCGCTAATGAAAACTTGCAACAATTTTTTGTACAACATATTTTTAAACTGGAACAAGAAGAATATAATTTAGAAGGAATTAATTGGCAACATATAGAATTTGTAGATAATCAAGACGCTTTAGACTTAATAGCAATTAAACAATTAAATATTATGGCTTTAATTGACGAAGAAAGTAAATTTCCAAAAGGTACCGACCAAACTATGTTAGCAAAATTACATAAAACTCATGGAAACCACAGAAATTATTTAAAACCTAAATCAGATATTAATACTAGTTTTGGATTAAACCATTTTGCCGGTGTAGTTTTTTACGACACGCGAGGCTTTTTAGAGAAAAATCGAGATACATTAAGCGCTGACTTACTTCAATTAATTCATATGTCTGGTAATAAATTCCTGCAGCAAATATTTGCTGATGATATCGGAATGGGATCTGAAACTCGCAAGAGAGCGCCAACTCTTTCCACTCAGTTCAAAAAGAGTTTAGATTCCCTTATGAAAACTTTATCAAACTGTCAGCCATTTTTCATTCGGTGTATCAAACCTAACGAATTTAAAAAACCAATGATGTTCGATCGAGGTCTTTGTTGTCGACAACTCCGTTATTCCGGAATGATGGAAACAATTAGAATTCGAAGAGCCGGTTATCCAATAAGACATCATTTTAAAGATTTTGTAGAACGTTATCGATTTTTAATACCTGGAATTCCTCCGTCGCATAAAACTGATTGCAGGATTGCCACCTCAAGAATTTGTGCAGCTGTTTTAGGAAAATCCGATTACCAATTAGGTCATACAAAAGTTTTTCTTAAAGATGCTCACGATTTATTCTTAGAGCAAGAAAGAGACAGAGTTTTGACAAGAAAAATACTAATCTTGCAAAGATCTATTCGAGGTTGGGTGTACCGAAGAAGATTTTTAAGGTTAAGGGCTGCAACGATGACTGTTCAAAAATATTGGAAAGGATATATTCAACGCCAAAGATACAAAAAAATGCGAAGTGGTTACATGAGATTACAAGCTCTGATTAGAGCAAGAGTCCTATCTCATAGATTCAGACATCTTCGGGGACATATCGTGGGGTTACAAGCCCATTCCAGAGGATATTTAGTCCGGAGAGAATACGGACACAAAATGTGGGCTATAGTTAAAATCCAGTCCCATGTTCGGCGCATGATTGCTCAAAGACGATACCAAAAACTTAAATTTGAATATAGAAATCACATCGAAGCTTTACGATTACGCAAGAAAGAAGAAAGAGAGTTAAAAGAATCAGGGAACAAACGAGCTAAAGAAATAGCGGAGCAGAATTATCGAGAAAGAATGTTTGAACTAGAAAGAAAAGAAATGGAGCTAGAAATGGAAGAAAGAAGACGAGTTGAAATAAAAAAGAATTTAATTAATGATGCAGCAAGAAAAGCAGATGAGCCAGTAGATGATTCTAAATTAGTAGAAGCTATGTTTGATTTTCTTCCGGATAGTTCTAGTGAAGCACCAACTCCTGGACGAGAAACATCGGTCTTCAACGACCTTCCCTCACAACCTAACGAGAATGAAATAGTTAGCCCTATGCAAACAGCGTCAGAGGACGAAGAAGACTTGTCGGAATTTAAATTCCAAAAATTTGCTGCGACATATTTCCAAGGCAATATTACACATCAATATTCTCGCAAACCTTTGAAGCATCCGTTACTGCCTTTACACACTCAAGGCGACCAGTTGGTAAGAACATAATTTATTTTTTATTGAACATAATTATTATCGGGTTCAAAAGTAAAATCCCCTGAGTTGGAAATGTAAAAACTTTTATTTGAAACAAAATTCTTAACGAAAGCTGCAACATATTTTTGTAATATATCGAAAACTCGAATATGTGTTACAGAATATAGTTTTGTATAAATAAAAAAAATGTAAATTGGGAGCATGAAATTTCCATGTTTCCCCTGAATTAATCAGAAATTATTCAACAAAAAAAATCATGCTTCTGACAAAATGTAGACTAAACTTTGAAAAAACTATAATTTGAAGTATGTCTAATTTGTTGTTTTCTATGATTTAAATAAAAAGTGACAGAAAAGTAGCTTGATTTATATTATTCTTTAAGAAATTTTGTTTCGATATTCTGTTAGTAATAAATATTTTAGCGTATTTATTAATAAATATAAAAAAAAAAAACAAATGATATAATGCCAGAACATAAACATTACAATTTCATCAATTTTCTGCCTTCGGCTGAACTAGTACGAGTCCGCGCACAGCAAAGCGGCAAACGTGTATTTTAGCATTATAAGTGAAAGAAAATGTTTGTTATGTTTTAAATATTCATTCTATCGCTATTTAATAAATTTATTATTATACCGTATTTTTTAACGTGAAACATTGGATTTGTCATCCATGGTTACAACTTGACATTTGATTGACAGCAATGTATTTGCCTGTCCCATTTAAAATGAAACATAGGGAACCAATTTGACATTTGACAAGACGTCAGTGGAGGTTTTGTGTAAATAATTATACCTGCTTTCTAAATTAAATTTAGTTGTAGAAAAAATATTGTGTGTACCTTGTATCCGGGTGATTTTCCCTATGTTATAAATGAGACAGGTAAATACATAGCTGTCAATCAAATGTCAAGTCGTAACTTATAGCGGTTATCTGTCATATTGACACGATGTCATTAGAGGTTAATTTTGTTTAAATAATTATACCTGTTTTCTAAAAATTAAATTTAGTTGTAGAAAAAATATTGTGTGCACCTTGTGCCCGAAATATGTTTAGTGCTCTTGAGTGGTTTTCTGACTTGGGTAAATTTCTTACAATATTTAAATTATAATACATCTGTCAAATTCGTTCCCTATGTTTCATTTTAAGTGGGACACGCAAATACATTTCTGTCAATCAAAAGTCGAATCGTAACTATGGATATGACAAACCCAATGTTTCACGTTCAAAAATACTCACGGTACCTACATCACATTAAATAAATGAAAAAATTGCTAAAATGATTAAAAAGAAGGATAAAATAACAAATAGAGATGTTTCTTTTAAATAAATGTAATTAAACATTCGACAATCTTGCAGTTACAAATATTAAATATATAATTCCGGAACAAATGTGCAATAATTTTAATAGTAAATCTTGCCGCTTTATACACTTTGGGATCAAACATCTTTGACTCACGACGATAATAGACGAACACACACGAATTTTGTAATCCCACATCCTGTCTAACCCCAAAGGGGTGATGAACATTGAAAAAATTGCAACTTCCTCGATTTTTACAATTAACTGCACGTTATTGAGTAGCTACATTTAATTATTTTTACTTTTTTCTTTCATTTCAATAATCATACAATATTTTTTTGATATTTTTTCTGTATGTAAAGTTAGCTGATGTTAAGTTTTTCTTTATTTATAACAAATTTCAACAATTATAATACTTCTTTTGTACCTCAAATTGTAGATAAAGATGCATATTAACACACATTAAATTTTGAAAAACATACATTTGGCGATATATGAATAGGGTAGTTTTGCTTTTTTTGAAAAATTTATATGTTATAGTATTTTTAAATTAAAGTTTTCCATATTTTTTATTTTGCATAATTCTTTTTCTTTTTTGAGAAAAAAATTAGAGAAAAATACAGTTTCTCTGTATGAAAAAAATAGCACAATTTTTCGTTACGTATGACTTGCGGGGCAAGGGAACTCGTTTACATTCCGTTTTAGACAGCGTTGTTTGGTAGTTGTCAGTTTTGTTTTTTGTGTATTTGATAGTCAGTTTGCTTACTTCTTTGTTTTTCGTAGCCTTATAGTAATGTATACAGATATGTGATCAAAGATTATACATGAAAACAAGGTTATGTTACTTGTTGTGACATTTAATGTTGTTGCTGTTCAAGTACGACACTAGCGCTTCAGCGGATTACGGTTAAAACAAGTGACGTCACAGCGGAGAGGTTGATTCAAAGAGTACGGAATTTTAATTAGCATTTTATTAATATATAAGCAATAATTGTTGTTTTTTATCGTATAGAAAATCTTATCATGCGTGACATATTGTATAAAGATATTTATTTTATTAAAATTAAACACATGATAACTACCCTTCAAAATTTCAATAAAAATGGGTCTCATTTTTTACATTTCATACCGTAATATTTAAATGGTAAAACCAAAAAAAAAAAATACATTTTTCTTTACTTTTGAAACTGATAATAACTGTAATATTTCTTTTAGGCTGCTCAAGCATTATGGGTAACAATTCTCCGATTCTGTGGCGATTTACCGGAACCTCGTTATCACACAATGGACAGAGACAACACTTCCGTAATGTCAAAAGTCACTGCAACATTAGGGCGTAATTTTATCCGTAGCAAAGAATTCCAAGAGGCACAAATGATGGGTTTAGATCCAGATTCTTTCTTAAAACAAAAACCTCGTTCAATTCGGCACAAATTAGTGTCTCTAACTTTGAAAAGAAAGAACAAATTAGGCGAAGACGTCAGAAGAAAACTTCAAGATGAAGAATATACAGCTGATAGTTATCAATCGTGGTTGGAATCACGCCCAACTTCCAATTTAGAAAAACTTCATTTTATTATTGGTCACGGTATTTTGAGGGCAGAATTAAGGGATGAAATTTATTGCCAAATTTGTAAACAACTAACAAATAACCCTTCTAAATCATCACATGCACGGGGTTGGATTTTGTTGTCACTTTGCGTCGGTTGTTTCGCTCCATCAGAAAAATTTGTTAATTATCTTCGAGCTTTTATACGAGAAGGTCCACCAGGTTATGCCCCATATTGTGAAGAAAGATTAAAACGGACTTTTAATAACGGCACAAGAAACCAACCTCCAAGTTGGCTTGAACTTCAAGCAACTAAATCTAAAAAGCCGATTATGTTACCGATAACTTTTATGGACGGAAATACAAAAACTCTTTTGGCAGATTCCGCCACAACTGCGAGAGAATTGTGCAATCAACTTTCCGATAAAATTGCCCTAAAAGACCAGTTTGGATTTTCATTATATATTGCTCTTTTTGATAAAGTTTCATCTCTGGGCAGTGGGGGAGATCATGTTATGGATGCCATATCTCAATGCGAACAATACGCGAAGGAACAAGGCGCTCAAGAAAGAAATGCACCTTGGAGATTATTTTTCAGAAAAGAAATATTTGCTCCGTGGCATGATCCGACTGAAGATCAAGTCGCTACGAATTTAATTTATCAGCAAGTTGTTAGAGGAGTTAAATTCGGGGAATATCGTTGTGATAAAGAAGAAGATCTGGCTATGATTGCTGCCCAGCAATATTATATTGAATATAATGTAGATATGAATGTAGAAAGATTGTTGACTTTACTGCCAAATTATATTCCTGATTATTGCTTAACTGGAATTGAAAAAGCTGTCGATAGATGGGGTGCTCTAGTTGTTCAAGCTTTCAAAAAAAGTTATTATTTAAAGGAAAAAGTTTTGGCTTTAAGAGTAAAAGAAGACGTGGTTAGTTACGCCAAATATAAATGGCCTTTATTGTTTTCACGTTTTTATGAAGCTTATAGAAATTCAGGACCTAATCTCCCTAAAAATGATGTAATTATAGCTGTAAATTGGACTGGAGTTTATGTGGTCGACGATCAAGAACAAGTATTACTAGAATTATCCTTTCCGGAAATTACAACAGTATCGAGTCAAAAAACCAACAAAGTTTTTACCCAAACATTTAGCTTGTCTACTGTTAGAGGAGAAGAATTTACGTTCCAAAGTCCTAACGCTGAAGATATCCGCGATTTAGTTGTTTATTTCTTAGAGGGTTTGAAAAAAAGATCGAAATTTGTAATATCTTTACAAGACTACAAAGCTCCTGGGGAAGGATCCAGCTTTTTAACATTCCAAAAAGGAGATCTAATTATTCTAGAAGAAGATAGTACAGGAGAAACTGTTTTAAATTCTGGATGGTGCGTTGGACGATGTGAACGAACACAAGACAAAGGAGATTTTCCCGCAGAAACAGTTTATGTCTTACCTTGTATGACAAAACCGCCCACAGAAATCTTACAACTCTTTACTTTGGAAGGCGCTGAACACGGCAGAAAATTAAGCCAACAATATTCCGTAAACGGCACAGAGGGCCGAGAAAGACCGCATAATTTATCAGAGTATGCTTTGGATCATTTTAGACAACCCCTGAAAAGAACTATGTCTAAAACTTTGACTTTAACTTCAGCCAGAAGAAATACTGACGATTTATGGCGACATAGCAGAGATCCAATCAAACAACCGTTATTAAAAAAATTATTAATGAAAGATGAACTAGCCGATGAAGCATGTTTCGCTTTCACATCAATTTTAAAATATATGGGAGATTTACCGTCAAAAAGACCTCGGGTCGGAAACGAATACACTGACCATATCTTCGACGGCCCATTAAAACACGAAATATTAAGAGACGAAATTTATTGCCAAGTTATGAAACAATTAACAGACAACCGAAACAGATTATCAGAAGAACGCGGTTGGGAGCTAATGTGGCTTGCCACCGGGTTATTTACCTGCAGCCAAAGTTTGCTCAAAGAGCTAACAATATTCTTACGAAGTCACAGACATCCAATATCGCAAGATTCTTTGCAGAGGTTACAAAAAACTCTGAGGAATGGACAAAGGAAGTATCCGCCACATCAAGTGGAAGTTGAAGCTATTCAACATAAAACTACTCAAATATTCCATAAAGTTTATTTTCCTGATGATACAGATGAGGCTTTTGAAGTTGATTCCAGTACTAGGGCTAAAGATTTTTGTCAAAATATTAGTCAGAGATTGAGTTTGAGGTCCAGTGAAGGATTTAGCTTGTTTGTGAAAATTGCCGATAAGGTAATGATTATACAGTATGAAAAAAAAAAACTGAATTCAGTCGGATTTTTTAAAAACGCTGAAACACGTCGATTTTAGTTTTTAAAAATACGTATTAATACGTGCGATTCATCTTCCGACTTTCATTTGTTTTTCAGTTATGACGGCAGTACAAAAAAATTTAATAACAACATAGATTTTTAGTAATGGAATCCGATAGTGATTTTTCTTCCCGTTGTGATCGTGCAAATAAATCATAATGGTGCATAACAAATTTTTTGGAAAAAATGAGCTAAATATTTAATACGTAATGACTAATCAAGATATCTTGGTAAAAATATTAAATCTAGGCAACTATTTCATACAAGCATTCTGTCAATAGACCATTCCATAATGACGTCACCTGCCCTTCACAGGAGTGATTTTAACCTCACTTTTGAATATTTTAAAAAATTATTTAATTATATATCTTACGATAAATATCGAGAATTTTGATTTTGATACAATTCATTCATAAAATTAAACCATAAATTTTCCCATGGCTCCATCATTGATCTATGCTCTATGGCCATGAAAATTTTTTGTTAAAAAATTATCCAATAGAATCCCTGTATTTCTGATTTCGTGTGCGAAAGTAACCAATCAATACAAACTTTACACTAATAATTATCCTAAGACAATTGTCACTTATGTCACGAAGTTGCTAAGTAACAAACACTTTTTGACAGATAATTAAAGATTAATTGTTTTTATTTGAAAATGCCTTCTTCGCGCTATCAATGAAAATAATGTTTCAGTCAACAAAATTATAAAAGAAAACATCAAAAAATACTGTATTAAATAAAAAAGTAGATGTGGAAAATATTTATGGACTTTTATATGTCTTTTCTTTTTCTTCTCTTTGTCTCGCTCAAAGATATCTCATTCACTTTACACACTTCACATTGAACATATTCATAGCCATATTCACGTCCGTAGCTACTAGTGACATCTATTGGGCTATGTCAGGCACAAAATTGTTTTCAAATACAATTTCTAGACAAATTTAATATTAAAACTGCAAAAAAAATTCTCATCGAATACCCCTCGACCATTGATAAATACCTATAATTTTATCACAACTTCCTCAAGCACGTTGCTTTTAGGTAACACCCTCCGCCTTCGACGCTATCGCTGTCAAAATTATTTCGTAATTATCAATGTCCTCGGGATATTATAGCTCATAATTTAGTAGAAAATTATTAGAATTCAACAGTAAACTACAATAATTATGGCAATAGCGTTGAAGATTGACAGAATGCTTGTAAAAGATATAAAAAAGTTTTTAATTAATTAATTTTTCTCAATTAGTATTTAACTTGAATATAGAACAGAGATATGATATAAACATACTGTATTATACTATAATCTTTTCTTTCCTTGATAGTCAGAACTATTTAAGCTCATTGCATGTAGAGTTGGGCTAATTACTATAGAACTATGTATAGTCAGAAATATATGGGCGATAATACATGCATTAATATAATATACATTTAACATTTCTATTGACCTGTTATCGGCGTCCTCTTTTTCACACGCACACGAGCTCGTCAGCATCGGACAGTTCCTCTAGGACGCGTTTCCCTAGGTGTTATTGTCATTCTAATCACAACAATTAATACAAGCATGCATTATCATCTAATATCATGGACAGAAGGGGGGGAAGGTATTAGTTCCGTCCCAGACCTATTGTGAGAGCTTAGCTTACGGCCATAAGTACGTCCCAGACCTATCGTGGACCTCAGCCTCCCACTTAACGGTGTTTCACCACTAGGTACTCTAGCCACCTTCACATGTCCCAGACATGTATGAGAGCTTAGCTTAAGAGCTCCAGGTCCCAGACCTCTAGTGAATCTCAACCTCCCATTTATCGGTGTTTCACCACTAGGTACTCTAGCCACCGTGCAGCACACGACTCCATGGACACAGGGTTGTCCCAGACAACCCTTCGGATAAGGAAATACACACATTTGCGGCCACAAACAAATACAAATGTATACTTCACATACAGGATGTAAATTTTAAAACGGGTCATAGTGCTATAACATAGAAAAACAGTTTTTTTTAAGCCAAAGTTTCTATATTAATTTATTGAAAAAATAATTAGTGCCTATTATAAAGAAAAAAATTACGAATATTTTGATACCAGAAAACAGTTATTTTTAAGCCAAAAGTTTCTATATTAATTTATTGAAAAAATAATTAGTGCCTATTATAAAGAAAAAAATTACGAAT
Organism: Ophonus ardosiacus; assembly: GCA_943142095.1. Lineage (NCBI taxonomy): Eukaryota > Metazoa > Arthropoda > Insecta > Coleoptera > Carabidae > Ophonus > Ophonus ardosiacus. Next base: position 49,962,593 of record OW964831.1, on the reverse strand, counting down.
ATTTTGATACCAAATATATTACATTTCGATTTCATATAACACAGAAAATAAATTTAAAAATTTTCACAAGAAAAAATATCATTAGCTGTGAAACTGACAGAAACAAAACAATTGTTGACATAAGACGCTCATTAATAAACGTTTTTTGCACATTATTTGTTATATTATTTTCATTTTATTAAGAAGAAATTATGGATAATTTGTCTCATGAAAAAAATTACGAAAAATTCCTTTGTAGTTTGCAGTTTTTCTCGTTTCTTATAACTTATTTCTTAATTTAATCTATTACAATAAATAGTAATTGTTTCTTAAATAAATATCCCAGTGTTCTCTTTATTTTGTGTTATTTTCTATTAGTTCATAAATTAATAACTTTAATCTTTAATTGTCCCCTATCATGTTAGTAAAAAATGACAATGTTTTGTTACTGTCAGTTTCATGGCTAATGATATTTTTTCTTAATTGTACAAATTTTTAAATTTATTTTCTGGCTTTCACATTAAAAAAATCGTAATTTTTTTGCTTTATAATAAGCCGCAATTATTTTTTCAATAAATTAATATAGAAACTTTTGTCGTCTAAAAAGCTGTTTTTCTGTGTTATAACCCTATGACCCGTTTTAAAATTTACACCCTGTATACCATGCATATCAAATACACAAACAGTGTATAAGCATATCAATCAAGTATCTGTAGATATGCACCCGATCGTCATACCTGTACAATAATTAGAATGACTGTGAGCCTAATCACTCACCATTTATTACAGCAAACTGCACGTCTTATTGACACTTACACACATCTGCATAGCACAACACAAGTGACCCAGTCACCCAGCCGAAAAGTGAATCTTACATTAGCATAAAAGGAAAAAAATCACTATCGGATTCCACAACTAAAAAACTATGTTGTCATTTAATTTTATTTTTTTGTGGTGACATCATAAATGAAAAATAAATGAAAATTGAAAGAAAAATCGCACATATTAACGCGTATTTTTAAAAACTAAAATTGTCGTGTTTCAGCGTTTAAAAAAAAAAAAAAAAAACCAGCTGAGTTCGGTTTTTTTATATTCCATATTTTAATCCCACACTTTTGAAAATTACTACTTACATATTTCCAAAAATAAAATTTCTTTCAGGTGATTTCCGTCCCGGAAGGCGACTTTTTCTTCGATTTCGTCCGTCATTTGACAGACTGGATCAGAAAGGCTCGACCAACCAGAGATGGTATTTCACCACAATTTACATACCAAGTATTTTTCATGAAAAAACTTTGGACGAACACAGTCCCAGGAAAAGATAAAAACGCAGATTTAATTTTCCATTTTCACCAAGAACTACCAAAACTTTTAAGAGGATACCACAAATGTTCCAAAGAAGAAGCATCGAAATTAGCTGCGTTAGTTTACCGCGTTCGCTTCGGGGAAAGTAAACAAGAACTACAAGCTATACCGTAAGTTGCCGTAGTGACGTAGTATTTATTTGTTTATTTTTCTACTTGGCTAAATTTTCAAGGCAAATGTTACGCGAATTAATTCCGGCTGATTTGGTCAAAATGCAAAGCGCGAATGACTGGAAAAGATCGATTGTTGCCATGTACAATCAAGACGCAGGAATGAGCCCCGAAGATGCAAAAGTTACATTTTTGAAAATTGTGTACAGATGGCCTACTTTCGGGTCTGCATTTTTTGAAGTAAAGCAAAGTACAGAACCGAATTATCCTGAAATGTTGCTAATTGCAATAAATAAACATGGAGTCAGCCTAATACACCCGCAAACAAAAGTAAGTAATGTATTTTTAACCTATATGTCGTCATCACTTATTCCATTTAATTTAAATTTGCTTAAATAAATTATTCATACGTATTTTCTTTTTGTAAAAAAATGTATAAACAATGTGTTTATGTAACTATTTTTCACAACATAAATTATTATCAATTATTATATTTTTCTACACATTCTTTAATGCGCTATTATTATTATTATATGTGACATTGAATTCAAAATTTATTTACAAGAATAATATGTTAACAGGTAACGAATATTTTTCCCAACAAGTTCTCACAATTAAATGATATAATTGATTTCAGGATATTTTAATAACACATCCGTTTACACGAATATCAAACTGGTCTTCAGGAAATACGTATTTCCACATGACAATAGGAAATTTGGTCAGAGGATCAAAATTATTATGTGAAACGTCTTTAGGATATAAAATGGATGACTTGTTAACATCTTACATCTCGTTAATGTTGACGAATATGAACAAGCAACGAACAATTCGAATAAAATAAAGCATTTGAGGTCATGCACGACTTTTTTTTATAACTTTAATCGATAGAGTAGTGAAAAATAATTTATTTTTCCTCAAATCAATCTTTAATCATGAAAAAAATGTAATTGAAAATGACATTCTTTAAAATGCGGCTGCTAGACTCAGTGACGTCACAGGTTCGGAGCAAAAACAATGTTTTAAACGTCAAAGTGACATTTAAACATAACCTGAAATTTATGAAAGTAAACAACTCAATGAAATAAGTTTGCCACAAAATATTGTATGTTATTAACTTACCAAAATAAAAAATAAAATAATATTCTCAAATATATTTAAGGAGGTTCGAGCGAAACTAATGAGTCAAAATAATATTTATATTTTTTTGTTCTTTTACTTGCTAAAATAGTTGTAAAAATTTATAATTTTAATTAATATACGTGTATTGAGCCTCTAAGCACATAATTAATTTATATTTAACAAAAAAAAGTACTGAAATGACTTCAGTATTTTGAACATATGTGATGGAAGAAAGTTATGTGGCAACAGTAATCACAAATTTTAAAAAGAATAAAACTAAATAGGTTTATTATATTTGAAAAAAAGTTATCCGTAATATAGATACAAGTTATATATATTTTTCCTTTATATCAGCTGGGACGTGCAACGTTGCCAAGTCATTCTTCATCTGTTCTGCAACTATCGATGTAAAATGAAAACATAATGTTCAACATTAATTTTCAAATTAATTTGAACGGTAAAAAGGAATTATAAATTTGTTCATCAAAATTGGAAAGATCAATATAAAACAAATAAAAAAAGTATCTACAGAAATGTTTCTGCCGTAAGAGCTTATGTATTAGAACATTGAAAACGTCAACTTTATAAGCGTATTTATAAGAAATTAGACGGTGGAATGTTTTTTATTTTTTAGAATAGTTGGATAAGATATCATTCGTGATAATTACAAAATTTGAAGCCATAAAGTTGAAAATTAATTTTTACACGAGAATCGCTCGAACCTCCTTAATGTCTCACGTGCGTTTATAACCTTCTAGTGTCTAATCTCAAATCAAAAGTGAATCAGCTGATATGTAACATGTAGATAAGTTCACGCCAAATGAAAATTATATTTATAAAAATGTTATATTAATATTATAGCATATTTAGATATGTAATCCTCAATTTATAGTCTATATATATTTTTCTTTTAGAAATCTGTGTCCATATAAAATGTTTGAAATGATTCTGAACTTAGGTTCGGAACCTGTGACGTCACAACATGTCTGGTTTTTGCAACTTTTTAAAAATATACTTTAAAACGATTTTATACACAAAAAATGTAAATAAAAAATAATTTAATCATACTGAATGATAAATTAGACTATCCTTCTTCGATTTAAAGAGAAAAAAGGTACAATTATTTTTTTTGCATGACCTCAGTCCGATCCATGAAATATGAAAAAAGATATTATTTATTTAGGAGCATTTAAATAATGTTTATATAAATACAAAGAATATTTGTATTGTATGCCAGTGTGAAATTGATTTTTATTAAGAATTCCGTCCAATTAGTGTGTCTTGTTTATTTATTATAACTGTTATTGTTTTAATTTTGTAGAATAAATGAAAACAATTTGTACTAATATAAGTTTGATGTGTGTATTTATACTAAACTGGAGGAGTAAATGAGTATCAAATAAGAATAGTAATAATTTGGAGGAAGTAAAATCACAACAGTGGTGGTGTAATGAGAAAAACAAAGATAATATTCCGTTGTGAAGTCCTCAAGTACATGTGTAATTTCCTTATCTTGATATGTTTTTCTCACGGAACGAATCTTTCGTCCACATTCCTGCCATAAAGCAGTAACTATGGGAAGCAGGACACTCTAATTAAAATACAGTAGACACCTAATTATTTAAAAATAATACTATTGTATTCGAATATTTCCCACAGTAAAGAATAAGTAATCATGTCATAATGTGGATATTTTTTTCTGTGGGAAACACTTAGTCAACACTTCTTATTTTTAAAAACAACTGCTTGTTTCCTTGGTTGCAAATATTTTAAATCTCAACATAACGAATAATTACACATGTGGTTATTTTATTATATGAAGAAGCGCTGTATATAAAATATCGCAAATGTATCGACTTGTGTGCTATAAAGTGCATTATTGATTGTAATCATAAAATAAACAAGAGATTATATTTATATTTTAAAAATTTTCTATTTTCAAATGTGTATTTCTACAAAATTGCATAATTATTAAATATATTGTACAGATGTATGTCATATTTTTATGTATCAGTTACACAATATTAAAATATGTTTGCTACAATATATACATTTTTGTTCATATCCTTAACCTGAGAACAAAATATTTTATTATAATTTAAAGAGCGAGATTACTAGGCCTTTACATTCTCACATACATTTTCCTTCAATAAAATAATATCGTTCTTATATAAAATTAATTAAATTTTCTATTGTGTCCGTGCAAAATACTGCACAATAAACTTTGGCTTTAGCGTGTAGTACTTCAATCTCCAACAATCGATAAAAACCAAGAATTATTCGTTGTCTACTACCACATTTGGTTCGACAACCAAAAGTGAACATTTTAAATAATATAATAGTGGAAATGCGAATAAAATTCGACAGGTGTAAAGAAAATCACATAAAGATTCAAGTATCACAAATTCACATACCATTCGTTGTGGTTCTCACAACTTCAATTAAAAGGACGAAAAGGGTTTTTTTAATAAAAATTCTTAATCACATTGTTCTATATTAAAAATATGAAAAAAATCAAACTCAGTTTTTTTTAAAAAAACGCTGAGACCCGTCGATTTTAGTTTTGAAAAATACACATTAATATCTGCGATTCATCTTCCGACTTTCATTTGTTTTTCAGTTATGACATCACAAAAAAATTTAAATGGCAAAATAAGTTTTTAGTAGCGGAATTCGATAGTGATTTTTCTTTCTTTTATGATCAAATAAATCATAAGGGTGCATAACAAAAATTCTGAGAAAAATCGAGCTGAACTTTTAATAGGTAATAATTAATAATCAACTGTTTCATATAAGCATTCTGTTAATCTTCAACGCTCTTGCCATAATTATTGAAGTTTATTGTTGAGTTCTAATAATTCTACTAAGATTGACAGAATGCTTGAATATAAAATACGATATTACACAATAATACTACAAGTTAATGCGCACGCAAATACTTAAACTGCTTCATTTGTTGAAGGAAGTGAACTTTGAAAATATTTTAATATCAATATTCTACTGTAACACAGATCCTCTTCTTGTTCACGCAAGATAGTTACCCCTATTCCTCATAACAGATTAAAAAAAACTAGAAATGGACCATTCAATAACTGTATAAAATTTATAATGAACTACCTGATCAAATAAAACAACTGACACAAGTTCAAGAAAGTTATTAAAAAATAACAAATTAAACTTAGTTATTATAACATAGACGATTATATAAATGCAAACCTAAATTGGACTTAATAAAAAGTGTTAAACTTTATTGGACATATATTAATTATTAAATAAAACATTCGGTTTCGTTTCACAAATTATATTTTAATTTGTTGTGTATTTTGTTAATTTGTTATGATTTTAACTCATCTTTTGGCCGGTTTTATAAAAGATAGATAAATTTACTTCCAAAGTAAATAAAATTTATTCCTTCAAATGACAGTCGAACTTTTGACAGTAATGTTATAAATGTCATAAAATGAATAAACTTGATTCGAATTTGTTAGTTTGAATAAATTTACTATGTAAGTAAATTTATTCTTGCCTTTATAAAACCGGGAGTTAATGAAATATTTTTCAACATATTTCAATATGTTTGTAATTGTAACTTTTTTATCTGCACGTGAATTTGTGAAACGAAACCGAATGTTTTATTTAATAATGTGAAACATTTTGATGATTATATTTTATTTTAATAAAAAGGCTAAACATTTTTAGCCAGATTCACAAAAAAGTTTAAGCTAATCCTCATTTTTGGATTCTACTCTAATCTTAACAGTTTATTTCGTAAAATATAGTCTAATCTATTCCTAGTAATCTACCTTTATTGATAATGCCATAAAAATTAAATTTTAAATACCGGAATAGAATAGAATTCACTAATCAAAAAATGAGGATTAGCTTAAACTTTTTTGTGAATCGGGCTGTTCATGTACTTTAGTATGCCGAATAAAATTAATTTGAAATTTTCAGATTTTTTTGGATCTTTTCCTAATTTTGAAGTAATTTTTTTAAAAAATTTCACGTTGCCACATGGTGCTCTAAGTTATATTTTATAATATTTTTAAAATACACTTTCTTCGATAAATGGACGAATTTCAGTATTTGCGTGCATATTAACCTGTATTATTATTACGTAAGTAATATCGTATTATTTATTCACTTTTTATACTTTTACATTGTACTCTCTCTTTTATAGTCTCCTATTTTATATATAAGTAGCCGAAACCGGTCACATTTTAAATATAGAACAGTGCGATTCGAGTTTTTATGGTTTTTATTTTAAAAAAACCCTTTCCCTTATTATCCACGTCACACTTGGGTTCCCCGATCATCACTTAAATTAAAATTAACGTTAATGCATCCCCGAGTGCGAATTCCAGGACGTGTCTGAAATCGCAGGCTGCTGTGACATTCTCTGACTCGTTCTCATGATGTCGTCGGCTGGAGGACAATGTGGCCTCGGCCCCGGCTCTGGCGTATAAGTAAAAGTCAACCCTGTGGCATAAATAATCCCATCGTTCCTCACCAAGGAAACTGGCACCTGGGTAGGTTGTCTCACCCACAGCCACTCCCCGCGGAATTGAGAAATATCAGGAACAACACACAGCATCGATTCTTGACACCGGTACATTGTTTCCGCTTCCACATCGCCGAACCAAACTTGCAAACTGGGGGAGAAATTGTCTCCGGTTAATTCCAACATAGCTACGTCTCCGCCGCCGTTCAAATGTAATGAATGGACGATTGGGACTGGGGTAACTGGGGATCGAACTGGACCCATACCCTCGTAAAATTGATATTCTGCTTTGTCTGTTGAGATGATTGTCCAACAAGCGCCGTCGTTGATCATCTCTTTGTTGGGTTCTTTAGGGCACGGAGTGGCTTGAAATTGGATAATTCTTTCTTGCGACAAGCATAGATACATGCGTTCTGTGTCTTTCATATAAAATGCGCATTTGTGGAGTTGTGATACGGGGTCGTCCGCTTCTAATAACGCCTGTTGTTTATCTACCTGCATTTTAAATAATAAACGTCAACGTCACTGAATAAATGAATTATTTTATATTTACCTTGCGGATAATCAGTCGTGGTAAGGCCATGCCAGTAACGGAGCAGACTAGCTTCACCGTAGAGCCGTAGTGAACGTATCCATCGCGTACTTGAAATTCTTCACTCTCTGATTCATTGTCGTCCAGCAGATGAATAGTAAATGCGCCCCATTGAGTTGAACTAGCATGGAAATTACCATTTTCGACATGCAGGTACCTGGTGGACACCGTCTGCGATCGTAACCGATTAAATAATGCTACTTTTGTTCCACTAGCAATACACAGATCTGCATTTTTTAAAGATTGTTTCTTTTTTGAAGGTTTTGATATAACTTTAATTCTTTTACTGTGGAATACACCGATATCATGACCAGATCCATAAAACATTTTAACGGACAGCATAAAATGTTTTCGTTTGTCAGAATCGGAAATATATAAAGTCTTTGCAGCACAATATTGTTTACCATTATTCAAATCTAGTTGTTGCATATCTTGGTCGGAGTTACCAATTCCTATGAAAGCACACAGCTGAGATGCTTGGTCACTTTCACCCTCACGTAGCATCTGTTCCTGTCTCAATCTCCAGCCATCGCCAAATAAATAAATGCAGGGTGGAGGGCAGAAAAATCGTTTCTCGTTACCATATGATTTTTGGGCAACTTTGGCATGTAGAATAACGATAACCATATCGGATCTGTCTCGGAGGTACCTCTCCATGGCTTCGCGGGTAAGACGCCGATCTTCGCCGCGGTAACCGCCTGGTACCACCGCTCCAGAAAACCGTGGGAACATAGCAGCATGTTGGGGCGGCGGCGTCGGTGGCGACTGGGCCCCGTGTGCGATCCCCGGCAATCCGTACTGATGAGGCATTCTGCTTCAATCCGGCACTGTACACTACACACGCATGTCGCACACCTGGTTTTCGTTTGATCGTTTTGATGAAAACAATTCGTTACATGAAGTGCTACTGGATGCGAACACGGACACGGCACGAATACGACAACGTCAACAAACACAGACTATGCGAGTGTGTGTTGTATAACCCGCGGGCACTGTTGGAGCGACGTAGTACTGGCATGCCGGTCTGCCAGCTCCCGTTTGGCGTTTGCGTTGCCTTAGCAAGCTGATCGTACTCCGGCGCCTGTGGGAACCACTCCGACTGGCGACTACTCGACTTGCTCCCTCCCATCCACTGCTACCTCATTCCATTCAAAAAACACCTGTCCGCGGTGAGAATTTTCCGACAGTCCAGCCAACAGTTAACCTTTGCAATACATCTCAGTAACATCTAAACATATCTATGTATCTTGCACTTCATTCATATTTTTTCCTATGTTGCATAAATATATCAGCTTCCGCTGTTTTCAACAACTTTATAATCAAAAACCATTTTGTTTATTTTGATTATATTTAATAACTCATATGTACTTATGTAATGACTGTATGTTACTTTTGTTATTGTGCGACTGTACAACTGTCCCTATGCACAGTGGCGTCCAAACCTACTTGAAAATTAGAGCAAAAATAATCGGCATAATTACATAATACAAATTAATTTGCAATAACTTGAATTAATACTCAAAAAAAAAAACAGAGAAATTGTACAGAAATAATGTAAATGGGGGAGTAATAGGTAAATAATTCTGAGAGTAAAAAAAAATATATTTATAAAATGTACTTTCTAATAGAAATATAAAATAGTTCATATTTTGAGTAATTAAGAGCATTAATATATGAGTACATGTATTGTAGCAGGTATAATTAATCATTGTCTTATTGTTTGAACGTAAATTGCAGTGTTTGCTCCGTATTAAATACAATTGCGCCCAATTAAATAAAGATGTACGCCTATGACAGTAGCCCCCCTGTCCCGCTGCCCATCATAATGCCCCAAAAGGATGTTGGGGTTATAGCTAGGGCGTGGGAAAATCATGGTGTGGGAAAGAGTGGGTGGCCTCGACGTTTCTAAAACATTTGATACTATTATATTATACGTCGCAATGTAATTCAGACGGTCGCTCGAGATTGGAGTCGAGTAGAGCATTTTCCTTGATTTCATTATTCTCAGCCTACCATGGGAACTGCTCGGTATGCGGTTAAGCTAGTCGTGTCGCGTTTTCGCTGCACTTGAGTGCTTGAGAATTTTTCCCACTAGTCTTTTTAATTATTTTAGCAGTAGCGGTAAACAAAATTATCAAAGATGGGAGTTCATGGGCTTTGGAGATTAATAGAGCCGTCAGGGAAACCTGTACCATTAGAATCACTCGAAAATAAAATTTTGGCCATTGGTTTGTTTACAAAAAAATGTCATTTATGCAAATAATAATCTTATACTTATATAGATATTTCAATTTGGTTACATCAGGCCGTTAAAGGATTTCAAGATTCTCGGGGTGCCCCTTTGCCGAATGCTCATTTACTCGGAATTTATCATAGAGTTTGTAAACTTTTGTATTTTCGTGTTAAGCCGGTCTTTGTTTTTGATGGAGGTGTGCCAGCCCTTAAAAAGCAAACTATTGTAAGTTATAAATTTATATTAGAAGTAAAATATTAAAATTATATTATTTTAGGCAAAAAGAAACCAGTTGAAAACAAAAAATCTAAATCAGGCCAATGATATTCAAACAAAATTAATTAAAACCTTACTAAAGCAATCCGCAGTAAGTAAGGTTATATCAGAAAAAGCTGCAGCCTCGCTTAAAGTAAAAGTCAAACCAGAAAATGAAAAAAATACGGAGAATATGTTTAAATTACCCGAACTTCCTACAACTACAACAGAACAACAACTCGACTCTACAATAGACTCCAGTTATTCTAGTGATGATGAATATGAGTCGAGCAGTTCCAGTCCCTCAAAACAATGGGATTTACACACAATTGATGAGAAAAGTGAACATTTCAGATCACTGCCTGCTGATGTACGCCATGAGATCTTGACAGAACTCAAAGAAACTCGTAAACAATCATCCTGGGGAAGACTTCACGAACTTCCAACCGAAAGCAACGATTTCGCATCGTTTCAGATAAAAAGATTGTTAAAGCGACATTCTGTACAACTTTCATTAGAGGAAGCTGAAAATGAAATGGGAGGCCATTCATTATCATTAGGCGAATTGGAAACTTTATTAAATGAAGAAGGAATAGTTACAAGTTCGCAAACAGGCAGCAGAATAGCATCGAATGAAAATGCGAGATATCTTCTGATAAAAGATGTGCAGAAAGCTATGGAAAAAGCTAAACAAGATGAAAAGAAAAAACTTTCAGAACAATCAGGTTCTGTTGATAGTACATCTGAAATCGTATCTGAATTGCCTGAATCCGTTGAAAACGATAATCTAACAACAGATACAGAATTCCAAAGAGATTTGGAAGCAGCTATTCAATTATCATTGCAAGATCAACCGTCTACATCAAAAAATTCAGATACTAATTTCGTAGAAAATTTTAGAGATGCTGATTTTCAAAGTGAATCGGATTCTGATGAAGAACCAGCAAAATCACGGCTGAAATCCGCGCAGAGTTACATGATGGAATATAGTGGTCTTACACCAAACGAAATCGCGAAGATAATAAGTGGAAATGCTCAAAAACCTAAAATTACAAAACCACAAATAAAAATTATACCAGTTATTGAAGAATCTGAACCTAATATAATACATGAAATTGATAAAAAAGATATAAATAAAGATAATAAAAATATTGTCCCAAAAGAAAATATTGAAACTAAAATATCGGATTCATCTGATATTATTGAAATTCCGGAGGAAGAAAATGAAATAAAAAATAAAATTCCAGAAATTACATCACTTGACTCATCAGATTCAGATTCCGATTTTGTTGAAGTCACTAGCGCATCAGATAAAAAATCCGTAATTGAAGAGAGTAAATCCGCTTTAGAAATTGTAATAAATCCAAATGATACAGTAGGAGACGACATATTTAGTGACGTATTTTCAGAAATTAATAAAGAGGAAAAAATAGAAACAAAAATAATTGAAAATATTCAGAAAAGCACACCGGAACAAAAGGAAATAAAAAATCTAGATGTAAATGAGGATAAAGTAATAACAAACGAAACAAAAATAATTGAACATAAAGAAACAAAGGAAATCGAAAAAATAGTAGAACCTGAGAAACCTCAATTAACAGTAGAAGAATTAAATATAATGAAATCTAATCTTGTCAGTGAGGAGCGACAGTTGTTGACGGAGCGCAACACGAAGGAGAGAATGGCGGGAAATATTACTGACCAAATGTATCTAGAAGCTCAGGTAAGGAAATTATCTCCCCATTTTATTTTCTTTTTAAATCAATATTGCTTGTTAAAAAATTTCGCGGAAACAATTTTTTACTAAAAAGTAAAAACAATATTAAATTAAAAACAGAATTTTTACCTCCCGCTACCCATCAAATATCATTTTTTCGCAATTTATATTATTATAAAAATTAAAGATTAATACTTTTTCTGTATATTTTACAGATAAATTATTATAGTTATTTATTATATGAGTGTGGAATGTAACAAATAACTATTTTTAGAACCATAGAAATGAAAATCGCTTTGACAAAATCATAATCGTCATTGGATAGATCACAGAACAAAATTTTAGAAGAGAAAGAAAAATGAATGAGCCTGTTTCACAATTTTTAAAAAGTATTTTAATAAAAGTTTACGCACTATTTGTCATACTATCTACTACTAATAAAAATAATAATAACTGATTGTTATTTTCATAAATAATTACTTAAATAAGAAGATTGGCGCCAAAAATAGCCATGAAAAACAATCCCCCATTCATGTGACGTCGGAGAACATACAGCACGTCATTCGTAGCCAATAGGAAAAGAGTTTTACTTTATTTATATAAATAAAATTAGGCGATAGTTTGTCATATATTAAACTGTATGTATTCTGACGTCACATTCTGTTTGAGATCACGAGACACTTTCAAAATATTACAGAAATTTCAATATTTAATGACCCTGTTTCACATTATTCAAAAACTATTTTAAATGAAAGTTTATGGACTGATTTTCTTAGTAATAATTTTTATTTTAATAATTTGTTGTTATTTGTGGAAATAATTAAATAAAAAGATTGGCGTCCTGAAAAACTACTCCCCACTCCTGTGACGTAGAAGCACATACATTACATCATTAATAGCCAATAGGAAAATAGTTTCTCCATCACCTACGTTTATTCATATTATTTATATAAATAAACGTAGGCTAAAGTTTGTCACATGCTAATAACAAAATCTCTGACATTGCTCATTGTAAATGAATAATAAAGTAATAATGGCTAATTCAAATTACACTCAAGCTAAATCGGACAATTAACCGAAGGTCGATAGCTGGATGATGGCTGAATTTATATCAGAACGATTGTTTTACTGCTACCGAAATAAGGGGTGTTAAAGAGTTGAGGTAAAATAAAATATAAAAACTGAATTTACTATATAAATTGATAATATATTTTACTTTAAAGTTCTGGTCATCATTCTTATTTGATACTTGTGTGACAACTTTGACAATACAGTTAACACATTAGAACCGAAGATGTATGTACTCTGACGTCACATTCTGTTTCAGATCACGTGACTTATTCAAAATTTTATCCAAATTTCAAAAATTAATTTTAAAATATCTAAAGGATATTTCGTGATATTTTCAAATTTGAGGCTCTTTAAAGAACAATATCTTTTCAAATTTAATACTTAGAAGTCATATAAAAATTCTTGCAACAGCCCTATTGTAAAATATATCTAATAGATATTTCGTGATATTTTCAAATTTGAGGCTCTTTAAAGAACAATATCTTTTAGCCTTATTCTGTAATATTTTTACAGGAATTACTGGAATTATTCGGTGTTCCATACATTATTGCGCCCATGGAAGCTGAAGCTCAATGCGCATTTCTGGACGAAATTGATCTTACAGATGGAACAATAACAGATGATAGTGATGTTTGGTTATTTGGAGGGAAAACTGTTTACAAAAACTTTTTTAACCACAACAAACACGTGTTAGAATTTAGATCAGAAAGTATAGAACATCATTTTAGTAAGAATTTCACATAAATAAATTATTACTTTAGATTTAATCTATATTTTATTTTAGAGCTAACTCGAGAACAATTAATTCTTCTTGCATTATTAGTGGGAAGTGATTACACTTTAGGGCTCCAAGGAATTGGTCCTGTAACTGCATTAGAAATATTAGCAGCTTTTCCACCGGCAAAAGATGGAAATATAACGATATTAACGCAAGATGAATTAATATCTGGCTTATCTGAATTTCGGCGCTGGCTATCCGATGGTCGATTACTAGGAGCAGGAAGAACAGTTTTAAGAAACAAATTGAGAAATGTAACTCTTTCCGATGGATTTCCAAGTCTACAAGTAGTGAAAGCATATCTACAACCGAAAGTAGAAACTTGTAGGGATAGATTTACATGGGGCCGACCAGATATAGTTGGTTTAATAGATTATGCCAAAGAAAAATTCGGTTGGACTAAATTAAAAAGTGAGGAAATTTTAAAACCAGTTATGAAAAAATTAGACGATAAAAATATACAAAAATCAATTAAAGATTATTTTGCTACCAAACATAAATTAGATGCAGATCTACCAGAAAATAAATTAAGTAAAAGAGTTAAGACTGCAATTAACAAAATGGGAAAAACAGATGAAGATATAAACAATGAGAAGAAACCAAAAACAGCTAAGAAAAGAGCACCGCGGAAAACCAAGAAAAATGTCATTGATAATAAGCCCGAAAATAATATGTTGCCGCCAAAAGGCAAACCTCCAACCAAAAATCCCGATGCTAAAGAATGTATCCCTCAGAAAGAAAGGGATAAAATAGACGCCCTAAAAACTAAACTAAAAGCAATTGAAGTTTTTCGTAGATCGAAACAAGGACCAGGTTATGTAAAAAGGCGAGAGAAACTAACTACGCCTTTGAAAGAAGAAGCTGAATTATCTGAAAGTAGTAGTAGCGATTAAATGTTTGTACATAATTTATGTTATTTTTGTATATAATGATATGTTATATTTTATTATGATATATATTTTTCTTTTTACTATTCTGTAAACACTACACGATCTCGCGTTTGATAAGCCTGCCTTTTTTGTCCACAGGTGTCGTCAATATAGTAAATGCGCTCAAATTATTTTCATTTTATATATTTGTAATACTTTTACAAGCTAATATTTACATCATTTACAACGCTTCATAACAAGCTTCTGTCTGATACTTGGTTATGTTTGGTTACAAATCGATACAAACAATTCTACAAAATAAGTATAAAATTTTATTTATTTTATTACAAATACATAATATATTCTTCTTTATACTTAAATATGAATATTTTACAGTTTAAATAATATATTTCAATAATAAATTTGCTAATTCAATGTTTTTCTTTAAAGTTAGGTGGCAACACTGATACCAATCTGATCGTCAAGATACGCGCACGCCGGGTCGACAGTTGAACGAAGCTACTGAGTAAAATCGCGTTCGGTGTTTTGAAATATTAATATTTGCGGAAATATTACAAGAACAATAGAAAAATTATGTGAAAATCAAAGACAAAGTGTTAATCTAACGTTTATAATAATAATTTTATCGGGAATCGCAATTTAAATTAGTGAAAATAATAAATTGTGTGTGCCGTCTTTGGGAATCCGGAGCAACAATCAGCAAATGTAAGTACATATTTATTGTTTATTTAAATATACTTCAAAGTATTGAAAACATTCCTTTCTCATTAACACTCATAATTTAGTTAGTATTTTTCGTGATTTCATACATTTAAAGGTGTTTTCATAAACATATAAATATGTTTGCATTTATTTCAAGCATAAATTTGATAAGAAACTGGTGAATTTTGTATGTAAAACATACAAAAATATCTATATTTACGTTTAAATACATATATTGCTGTTTAATATTGATTTTCCATATAAAATCCAAGATTTAATTTGTTCTAAACCGTCTCAAACTTGTACGCTCCGTGTATTGTGAGCCCGCCAACTTCGTAAAAGTTCATCCGTCTTCGCATACATCTTTATTTATTATAAATATTGTTTAAATAAGTGATAGCTATATTACAAAATAAAATATATTTTTATATTTAATTATTCATTCAATACCGTAACCAATTATTAACAAATTAATTATCTAATAACCACGCCACTGTCGGTTCTCGTCTTTTGTTTTCTGTCAACAAACACAAGAAATATCCATTAATTATGTTATTGAAGTATTGTTTTAATAGTGAAATATTGTTGTATATTGTTACAAGTTAGCAACAATGGTAAGTTTAAACAATAGTTGAATTGTTTAAATGTAAAATAGTTGGATTCAATACTATATTACAGTATTTTTCAAACAATAAAAATATATTGCCTATACATTTTCTGTTTAGAGTGGTTTGCTACCCCTATATCTTAGTTTTTATTAATGGGTCCTCCGCTATGGGTTGCCAGAGTTAATCACAACTTAAATTATTGTATAATATTCGAATGTTTTTATTATTTTATTTAATTGTTTATTATCTATTCATATTTCCAATTATTGACAACGAAACTTATACTCTATTCCAAATTCATTTTATAATTTCTTTAAAGACGTACACATTTTAATATTTAAATATATTTCATTTTGATTATCAAACTATATTTAAAAATCAAAATTTGGTCACATACGTACCCTATTAGTTAGTTAGTGTGGCGAAAATTTTGAGTAAATACCAGTATGTTTTTATATCAAAATTTACAAAATTACAAGTTTCAAAACTGCTAGACACTAGGAATAAACTATTCTCAGCATACAGAATTAGAAATAAAACCGAAAATATTTGTTTATTAATAATATAAAACTTTACCCAATTACATAACATTTCATGACAACAATATATTATTTCTATTCGCTATCTTATATAATAAATTATGTATTGTGTTGGACAGTAATATAATTAATATAATTAACGAGTTAATATACATTTATTTTAACGATTTACTACATATTATAATACAGTAGTATGTTCTTCTTCCATTAATGTGTCAAGATAAGTCTGACTGGCCATTCTTTGTAGTTTTTTGGCAACAGATTCTTCATTGTCAGCAACTAATTTTGAGAAAAAGCCATCAGCATTTTGTAACAGAATGTATGGATGACCCATTTCTACTAATTCTCCAGCATTCATTACAAGGATAACGTCGGAGTCCATAATAGTGTTCAATCTATGAGCGATTGTTAGTACAGTACAGTTTCCAAATTTTCTTCGGATTGTAGATTGAATTAGAGCGTCAGTTCTAAAAAAGAGCAAAATTAAAATGTGTTGTGGCCAGCACAAGACCTCTCGCCATTTTCATATTAGGCTATATAAGTACACATTGTATTTAATATTTTTGGTACATACACACACACACACATACATTCTAATTACATCTATTATTTATATATTTTTTAACTCATTCTATAAATAAGTTTCCTCATAATCTTCTAAATGTTCGAGATTCTTCAAATTCATTGACAGATTCGCGGTATTACTGATGCGTATATGTAATATATTTATCTATAATTTTAAATATTTAATTAATAATAAAATAAATATTAAATGTACTTCCCAGAAAAAGCCTTCAGTAATGTATCTGGATTTTTGACGAAATTTTTTTTGTCAATTACAAACATTTTAATTTTTTAACTGGTTTCCATGGAGTTATTGGGGCTGTGAGATTCATTACAATACAACGGATTATTTTACATATTTATAATTCTTTATCTCTAAATCTAAAGAAGATTTAACAAATATGTTAAATGTATCGGATAGAGAATTTTATATTCTTTAATATTTGTAATAACATAAATTTCTAAAAAATAATATTTAGAAGTTTTTTTTAAGAATCTACTATTACCAGTTGTCCAATGGGGTATGTGACCATAATCGAATTTCAATATATGTCATAATATATAAAAACAAACCTCTATAGCTTCTCATTATAATAATAAAAACTAAACATTAGTTTGTAATAATATTATTACTAGCAATTTAATGTTTTGGAGAAGGGATCTGTGACGTCAGTAGGGTAGAATGGTAGAAGAAGACAGTTAAACTGAGATAGATATGTTGTGATAGGTTATGGAATGACGAAAGAGACATCTGCTGTCACTTTCGCCTACCACAATATATCTATCTCAGCCTGACTGTCTTCTTCTATCATTCTACCCTACTGACGTCACAGATTCCTTCTCTAAAGTTATTATTATAATTAATCAATTTAAAAGAATACGGATATTTTATTTTTTGGTCTAGTATCATATATGTAAAAATCAAAATTTAGTCGCATACCCCATTGTTACCAAAACCTTTTCACCTCTTCCCATTAATGACAGATTAAGGAATACGTAGTTAAATTGGTCCAACATCCAGACACTCAACCACAAAATCTAGATATGCGATTTTTAAGATGAATCCAATACCTCTCTTAGCGAGAGGTAAAAAATGATGAATATTTAATAGGTAATCAATCTATTAGTATTTATTAATATTTCATTCACTTACTGTTGATCGACGTTGGCAGTGGCTTCATCAAGAATCAAAATCTTATTATTTCTCAAAATAGCCCGAGCAAGACAAAGTAGCTGACGTTGCCCCACACTGAAATTAGCTCCTCCTTCATGTACAGTATATTCCAGATTTGGAACTGAATCTTTCAGTTCTACTTCTTCCAAAGCATTCCAAACTGACTCATCGTCATACTCATCAAATGG
Organism: Ophonus ardosiacus; assembly: GCA_943142095.1. Taxonomy (NCBI): domain Eukaryota; kingdom Metazoa; phylum Arthropoda; class Insecta; order Coleoptera; family Carabidae; genus Ophonus; species Ophonus ardosiacus. The sequence goes on along the minus strand of OW964831.1, from coordinate 49,944,205 downwards.
ATCTAAATTGTATCGAACACTCGCGGAGAACAATACTGGAACTTGCGGAATGATAGAGATTTTGGAACGCAGTACTGTTAAATCTACATTCTTTGTATCTACTTTATCGATCGAGATGGTTCCCTCGATGACTGACAGACGGAAAAGGGCATTGATCATGGATGATTTGCCTGCTCCAGTTCTTCCCACAATTCCTACCTAAAATTTATAATATAATATTAGAATCTACCGCAATGTCATGAAAGAACACAATGTCCGATTTACTGACGATTACTTATTTCCTATAATATATACATTTGAATAAGATATTTCACGCTAATATGATAAATAAGACTTTTTTGCATTTGTCATTTAGAAAACTCGCCATGCAGGGCTCGTATTCCAAATTTTGACGCGTGCAAAGAAACATCTTTTATAAAACTCGTTCTTTAACATACTATCTTTTACGTCTGCAGTAAAAGTGTGAAAAAAAGTGCTTTAGCATTTCATTTTTCCACGTTTTGTGTTAAAAAGAGCACTTTTTTCACATTTTTACGAGCCTATTTTGTTAATCAGTGGTTAAATTTTAACAACTGGTAAAAAAATTTAACCAATGAAGTATATTGATATTGAACAAAAAATTGAATTTTTTGTTGTCAATTGCATTGAGTTAGAAAATAGGCCTGATATTCTGTTAAAAAAAGACATAGTAATAATAATAATGATAATAATAAATGCTATCAAATTTATCAAAATATAATTTCAAAGCAGAACATAGTTTGTATTTAAACAAATATTTTTAAATAAATCGATCTTCTAACATAAGGGTGAAATTACATTTTGAATTTGCATTTGACATTTCTTAAAACAGCGTTTTAGTTAAAACCGTGATCGTGCTGTTTAGAAGAAAACTTAATTCGGAGTAGGCTATGAACACAGAAATAAATAAAAAAGTAAAATTGTCAAAATTGATCGTGAAATGTAATTTTAAGGAGAAAAGATAATAAAGAAGGATACAGATTATTGCCATTCACCGTTATATAATTTATTTCTATTTCTAAAATAAGGATTCAAGAAGAAGAACTTTGATTTCTTTAGATAACATTTTTGACAACATGTCGTGTCAAATTGACAACTTGATGTTTGAATTGAATAATAACCAGACATACGTTTCTGTGTTCATGGCCTACTCCGAATTAGGTGTAGATACTTTAATGAATAAGATTAAATTCAAAATTTCACTATCTTCTGTTAATTTGGTGCGTTTACATGCTGTACCTCCTTTTGCTATACATATTCGCATAATGACGCGGTCAATAATATTTAATATGTATACAGAGTAATGCCTTACTTTTTGTCCAGGAGCAATAGTGATGTTCAAGTTTTTCAACACTGGTGGTTCGTTTGGAGCATACCTCAAATACATTTTCTTAAATTCGAGTTTACCCTCTGACGGCCACGACCCTTTATTGGTATTATTATCTTTATCTTCTGTAACATAATTAATTGTAATGTTTTCATAAATTAATATTTACAATTCATACTTTTGGTCACGGTGAGAGTGTCTTCTTTGTCAAGTTTGGTATATTGCAGAATTCTTTCAACACTTGTCATTTGATTGACTACTTCAGTCGCTTGTTGACATCCGATTTGAACCATACCGGTTAAAATCATGGATTGTGAAATGGCAAGACCTGCTTTGCTGTCTGTGAATGTTTCTTCATCTTCTTCGTTTAGATAAATGAAGCTAAATACTACAGCAGCAATGAAAATAACAGTGCAGATATCCATCCAAATAGCGAACGCTATTCTTGTTGCGATTGTTAAGTACCATGCAGATGTGTGCATATCCTAAAAACACAGTATGTTATGAAATTGTGATTATTTTTTTTATTGTTGTTAATACCTGTAAATCATCGAATCCTTTTTGATATCTTGGTTGCGCAAAACATGATCTTATAGTAGTTAATCCGTCGTAAGATGATTTTACATGAGAAAATACTGGACTCCTTCCTACAACATATTTAAAATGTGAATAATACATAAAAATTTTATGTAACTACACCATAAACTGATTGTCTTATCATCAGTTAAATTTAAATAACTTAAATTTATGGCCCTTAATAATGCATGATTTTTATTGATTAACGATTTTAGTACGTAACCATCTATAGTTAACACATAGCATTGCTGAACAATAGGGGATTCCAGCTCAATCGAATTAAAGGAAAATAGTAAAAAATACGAATGTATATTTTGAATAACGAATATTAATAAAAAAATGAAATGGTATAATTGAGATATTTCGGAAATAAGGTGTTTTTTGTTATAGCGCTTCGACACTAATATTAAATCTATATATAATATTTTGATTGGTTACCGCCTATACATGCATAACAAATAGCTTGTTAGGAGGTGGGGGTTACTACCAATGGAAGTTAAGAAATTCAAATCCGAAAGGAGGGGCTAAAATTCTTGTACTGCAGGTTTCAAACAGTTTTTATTTTAACATAAATTTCTTGCGTTAAATTTAATAATATAAATACACCTGTAATGGGGTATTCCACCATAACAAAAGAATAAGAAAATTTTCAATTTAACTTAAAGTATGGGTCAATAAGTAATAGTTAAAACAATGAAAACATTTTTTAAATAATTACATTGCGAGATATTTCATATTTGCTAAAAGGGAAAATTGACGTCATACAATTGTTATCTTTCTCTCGTAGCGTACTCAGCACAGTATGTGTGAGAAAGACAAGTATAGGGGAAATGTGACGTTACACTGATTTCTCGAAAATAAAATACTGTTAAACTAGGAACAATTAAGATATTTTAAAACTATGAATTGCTTCAAAACTGAATGAAGTTTTGTTTAAAATAATAAAAAAGAGTTTAGTGGAATACCCCATTATATTGTATGTAGACTTATACAGTGTTATAATATTCATTTATTTTATATAAATATAACTTAGAATAGCATATATTTCAAGAACATTTAGGTCCATGATGAAAACAGTTTGATAAAAAAACACGTAAGCGTGAGGTCACGTCAATCTTTTCAAAATTCGGGAGACCATAACTCGCTTATTAATAGGAATTTTTTCGCCGGATTTTAATCTTTGTTTTCCTATTTTCAGATGAAATTGTAAAAAAAAAAATGGTGGAATCCCCCATTGTCAAAATTTTGTGTCTGCCGTTACTAACAAATGAAATATTGGATTTTACAATTCAGTACAATATTGTCAACTGAAAAATATTGTAACTAACACGTGTGTTAATTGGCGATTAATGATCTCTACAATTAACGCGTTCGCTACTCTCACGCGTTAAAATGTCTCGGTCATTAATCACACTGATAGTTACTATTTTATGATACTGCGATAATAAGTGTTGACATGTTTTTATTACCTATGCCTTCTAATCGTTTGATGTCTTTAGCAGCTCTTGTGTATATCAATCCCAAATAATAACCAATTATACCAAGTACAACAATAGCAACAATCATATAATAATTTGTAATTAAAATTACGACGAAAATACCAATCATTACCAACCCAACCTACAAAAAATACGCAATTAATATACATTTCTAGTTTGATTATCAATGGCAATACCTGAATAGCTTCCAACATTGTCCTAGGAATAATTTCATCCATGACTCCCATATCTTTAGAAAATCTATTCAAAATTCTACCCGATGGGTTTGTATCGAAAAATCTCATAAAACTGTGAAGTAGCGTGTGGAACATTTTGTTGTGCAAGTGTACAGATGATTTCATACAAGCAAGGATGAAGAGAATAGAACGTATAAATGTGAAAATTATAGTGAAAACAATCAAAGCTGTGTAAATGTAGAGAGAGTTCCTCACAACGAAATTTTCTCTGGTGTCAGTATGGTTGCCAACTGTGTGGTACGTGAAAATGGAGCAATTTGGAGACGTGTAGTTTCCATAGTGGTGAGTGTCATTTATTTGTAAATCGAGTACAAGGTTTTCGTTGGTACTGGGTTCGGTGGCTGTTCCAGCGAGTGTCTCTCTTTGATCATTTAACCTGAACAAATAGTTTACAATGGAGTTAAAAATATCACGAAACTTTTATAAATTTGTTAAATATTAATAGAATTTGAGGAAAACGGCATTAAAAATACTGTGAAGTCACCTGTGCGAATTAATACAAGCAACGAATAGGGTGCTCCACAATAATAAAAAATAATATTTACAATTTTTTTTTAAGATACTACTACTTCCGGTTGTCCAATGGGGAAGTTTAGCGACTTTTTTTTATTTTTTTATTCCATGAGAAATGACTTGAAAAATGATGTAACATGTTTTATTTTTTTCAAAAATGCCCAGATTTTCCGGAAAAGCCGATTTTAAGCTGTGATGACGTCGGTAGAGGCTTGGCGCAACGTATGTCGATTTATACACTGACGCACGCGGTTGCGGTTACCAGTCACTTGAGACTGAGGTGTTGTTACGACCTAAGTTCAAATGGTTCGATTTCACCGTTCTGTCTGAGTTTGCGCATAACTGACTTGTGACGTACTTAGAGTTTACCCAAAATATATTGGGTGAGATTCAGTGGGTTGTATTAGCGTGTTTTAAGCTAAAACAGTCCTTTGTCAAAAATATTTTGGCAACTTTGTAATACCTGTCAGAAAAAAGTGAGAGACCAAAGGATCAAATAAAGAAAAAAATATTATTAACAGAAGTAAGAAAAAAAGGACAAATGTCCAAACTGATCAAAACGGGGGTTGAGATATTTTAAAATTCATTAACATTCAGGTATGAAATATTTGACACATAAAATTTGACATATTTCTAACCTAATTTTGCAAAAATGAGTTTCCTTTTACACCTTCCATTTACAATAATACTTCCTCATTTGACTAAAGGATATCTGTATTACTTTTCCCTGTGCTAAAATTTCTAAATCACAATTGAATCTCATTGATACATGTGGAAAATATTACAATGTTGCCATATACTTAATACAAGTTTTAATACAGACCTTAATACAACCCACTGAATTCCACCCATTAATTATAAATAAATGGAGCAATAATTTTAATTTTTAATTTCAATTTCAGCAGTCATTTGTGTTATATTTGTGAGAAAATAGGAAGTTATGCAGAAATTTTACCATGCTAAACTTCCCCATTGTAACCAAAACCTTTTCAGCTTTTCCCAGGAATGTCAGATTGAGGAATTCATAGTTAAACCGGTCTTAAATCTTATAGTTTTTGAGGAATCGTTCCTCCAACATCCAGACATACACACACAGACATCATTTTAAAAATGTTATAATCAGATTCTAGGGACCTTAAATCGTGCTTATTCAGTAAAATCTGGATATGCGAATTTTAGCATGAATCCAATATCTCTCTTAGCGAGAGATAAAAATAATAATGAGTACACTTTGTACTGCTCAATAAATAACGATTAAGATAAAAAAAAATATTATTTTAATATTTGCTTTACGAGATATATGAAATTTGTTGTCAATGTCACTGTGACGTCACACTATTGCTACGAATAATACTTTAATACTGCGAATTTCTTTTAATTAATGATAATGGGTCGAATTCTGCACTCTTCTTTAACTAAAGAAGCTTCTCTAAAAATAACAAAATAAAGAGAGACTTATGCATTGCTACATTAATACGAGAAAGATGCAAACTGTCTCCATAGGTACTAGAGACGATCACTACACTAGTGAACAGTGCTTAATTTGGGCCAGTGGGTCGAATTCAGCACTCTTCTCTAACTAAGAAGCTTATCAAAATAAAATAAAGAGAGACATATGCATCGATGCATTAATAAGAGAAAGATGCAAGTTGTTTCCATGGTTACTAGAGATGATCATTACACTAGTGATGAGTGCTGAATTCGGCTTAATAAATTTAATTCTTACCAGTAAGTAAGCCAAAGATCTGAGCAATTCAACACAGCTTGGGCAATAATAAACAAGACAACCGTGAAAAATAGCAAAATATAATCGCCGCCAATTTTAAAGTATGGCCAATAGAGTGAGCCACCTGTTCCCATTTCTTCATCATTGAGATCTTGTTTACTTTCGTCTCCCACATCACTCTAAATAAAACAATTTTTTATCCATATTATCCATAAAGAAATATTTGTTTTTATTTTTATCTACCTTAGTAGAAACAACAGACAATCTTCTTTTATCTCTTTCATCTTTATCTTTCTTGCTTCTTCTTTTCACTGCTTCCGGGTCTTCCTTTTCCAGATTTATAAATTCTTTAATATCCAAGTTGCTGTCAGCTAGTTCGAGATAAGTTCCTTGAGCTACAATTCTGCCCTGTAACATTTAAAATACAATTTAATAATAATATCATTTGCAATATACAGGATGCTCTAAGTTAAACAAGCAAACTTAAAATTTAAATAAAAAAACTTGCAAAAAGTGGAAAAGATCATGTAAACAAACAGTTATTTCATTGAGATAAGAATTTCAAAATTTTTTTGAGTGTTAAAATATTATTTGTTTTTCGTAAATTATTTAACTGTTTCCCTTACGACTTATCAACTTTACACACTTGTTACATAAATATTTCCTGCAACCGTACGTAAAGTACGTACTTTTTACAAAGTATAAAGTGTCACTTTCCAAATACTAATGCGTGAAAAGTAAATACATAGGCAACAATATAATATAATAACTAACAATATTATGAAACTAAAATGGACAATGGGCAAACTAAAAGACAAATTGATACTCGATTGAAAGAACATTTCTATCATTTAAAAGCGGTAATCCTGATAAATCTAGTTTAGCACAACATATGTTTATTAATAATAATAAAATTGACAATTCTAATATAAAATTATTGAAACAAGTTGATAGTAATAGATATTTAGACGCATATGAGAGTTTGATAATACATAAATTTAAAGATAAATTGATGAACGCGGACCTACGTCCCATCCCAAATTCTAAATTATATGAGTTAATATAAGACAGTTACTTTGTTTAATCTTAGTTACCCAATTAGGTATCCACTAACCTATGACTCTTGTCCCTATATAACCCGTGTTCTCTCCCTTATTCCTCAGAGCTGTTTTGACCTCTGGCATGGTTTACATGCTGAGTAATCTTAACTTTTCTGTTTTTACTTTGTAGTTTCTACTGATGATGAAAATTTAGTTCTCAAAATACGTATATAGTTTTAAAATTTATTGTTAAGGTTAAGGGGTAAGGAAAAATATTATATGTTGTGTGTAAATATAATTATTTTTTACTAAAACATCGCAATAAGGAATATTTTTCAAATGGATTAAAGATAATTGAAAAATATTTTTTTTTCTTTTCATGCCTAGTCCGGGAATATAAAAACAACCCCTCGTAGTTATTTAATCTTAGAACATCTTGTAAGAGTTTTGTTGCTACTTACTTCATCAATAACGACAATAAGATCTGCTCTTTGTAAAAACTGCAACTGATGAGTTACTAAAATCCTTGTTTTATCTTTCAAATATCCTGCAATGCATTCATCAAACAAATGTCGGCTGACATGGGCATCTACAGCTGACAATGGATCATCCATAATATAGATATCACATTGTTTGTAAACAGCTCTTGCTAAATTTATCCTAGCTCTTTGTCCTCCACTAAGAGACACTCCTCTTTCGCCTACCATTGTCTTATCTCCGTAGGGAAACTGTTTGAAATCACTTTCCAAAGCGCAAACTCTTACAACTTCCCTGTATTTATCTTTCTCGTACGGAGAGCCGAAGAGAATGTTGTCTCTGACAGAAGCTACGAAGAGCCAAGGTTCTTGAGATGCGTAGGATACATCTCCACCGATCTTCATAGTCCCTGAAGAAGGAATCAATTCCCTGATGATTAAATTCAAGATAGAACTCTTTCCAGAACCTACGGAGCCTATGACAGTACATAATGAGCCAGGATGTATATTTATATTGATATCCTTCAAGCACCAATCGCTAGTTTTATCCCAAGTTGCGCAGATATCCTTAAGCATTACAGTTCTATCTCTGGTGCTGCCTTTAAGCCGGGGAGTTTGAAGAGGATTTTCATCTAACAGTAAATATTCCTGCATTCTTTTGATAGCTACGTATATTTCTGCCCCAAAATTAACACCAACTGGAAATCCTACTGCCATAGACAACTGCATGACGTTGTAAAATTGGGCTAAAGAGAAGACGGTGTACGAGTTGACATTGACCCCAACGAAGATAAACACAATGATAGATATGAAAAGAGACAAGCGATCTGTGAAGACGATCAAACACAAATAAATAGCTTTAAGAATTGAGGCTTTGTATACGGCAGACATCTCGTATCGTCTTTTCGCGTCGATAAGTTTTTCGAATGGTTTTTCCCAAGCGTACATTTTGATGACTTGAATACCACTGATAATTTCGCTCATGTGCTTGACACGAGTATCGGTACGGTTTGCTACTTTTAGACGGTATTTTCCAGTAAGATGACCAAGGAAACCTACATGAAGAAAAATAATTAGTGATGCTGCAAGATCTCGCATTTTCGAGATCTCGTGACGTATTTCTCGAATTTTCCTGACGAAATAACCTTATTATCATCCCGATATTTCGAGATTTGCTCGAGAGGAGAGTAGAAATTAGAGATCTCGATTGTAGGTACTATTTTTTGTTTTGTATTTTACAGGGTGTTAAAAAATAAGTGCCCTAAATTATGAGGGCATATAGTACTGACTAAAATGAGTAAAAAAAGTTTAATCAACATGGGTCCGATCTTTAATAATTTCCGAGATAAAAGGCAATGAAAATGAGTTTTTCGGTATTTACCTCTGCTATTTCGAAAACTGTAAGAGTTACGACTTTGATTAAATGAGACATTTTGTTTACCTTTCAGAGGTCATCTTAGATATGTCTTTGTTTACAAAAAAAATCAAATAATAGGCTATTCCACAGTAATCAAAAATAGTAAAAGTTTATTGAAAATAACAATGATAATAGTTAAAGGATAAGGAAAACCATATTTCTTTTATTATAAATTATTCCTTCTAGAAGACACGGGGAGTTTTGCTTTTGATGATGCAGGACATGTGTAGTGTACGAGTGTTTGAGCAAATAGGATCCAAGTATGACCTCCGATTTTGAGAAACCCCGCCCTAACTAAGAATATACTTCTTCGGGTGTATCGGATTTGTTCGGTTGCTGTTCGGGTGACGTTCTAATTTCTTTATTTTTATAAAATGAGAAAAAAAGTGAAATAATTTATTTTATGTCTCTAATAATGAATTATAATATTACAATTTAAATATACATTATTTTTTAATTTGCTTAACAATTTTTCGTGGTTTGTGAACCACTGTTTGTTTACTTCTGGTATATCCACATTACCTACGTCACAAAGCAGATTTAAAATTCGGACCTTAATATCTCGCTTATTTGGAGAAATTTTTAACTCGGACTTTCACATGTGGTCTTATATTTTTATGTATTTCAAGAAAAAAGAATTTAAAAAAATGTCGTGGAATAGCCTACTGTATTGAGACAAAAGTGGCGCCCTTGGCCAATATTTAGTTTTCAAATAACTTCGTAACTATTAGAAAGTAAAAAAAAAATGTTTTATATAAAATGTTATTGTTTTTTTATAGTCTATTTACTGGTATAGAAAAAATTTTGTTCAACCACTATCTTAGTCAGTTTTTCTTTGATTCTAATAGGAAATGGCCTCTTTCCCAAAAACAGTTGAAGATCGGACCCATGTTGATTAAACTTTTTTTACTCATTTTGGTCAGTACTATATGCCCTCATAATTTGTGACACTTGTCTTTTAACACCCTGTATAAATATTTCTAATTAAAATATACAAAATAACAAAATATTTCTCGGTATAAAGAAATATTTTAATTGCCTCTTCATTTACATTCATGTTTATTTCTTAATTTAAAAATTTATTGGGTTTTAGTAAAAAGAAAATGCATAAAAGTGACACCTATGGTATCAAAGCAAATTGATACACCCAGTAACAGGTAATAAAACCCAAAGTCGTGATATTGTAGAGTACCTGCTTTTTACCTAGTATTCAAACACCAGACGTAGTAAAATAGTCTTAATCAGTGGTACTCGTTTATTATATTCAAGTTGTTTATTATATTAATTTATTTACTATTTCTAATCATATATTCGAGATATTCGAGACTCTCGAGTCGAGATCGAGAGAACGCTAGGAAAAATAGGTCGAGACCAGATGCAGAGAAATCTCGTCTCGAATTTTCGAGAGGATAATTTTCGAGCCGAACCAATAGAACGACTTGTCTCTGTTCGCGAATTAAATCTTACCTTGTATAGGAATGGTAATAATGGCCATAGCCGCTAAACCTGAAAGTGTGGATGGTCCAGGGTTGAAACATACAATGACAATGCCAATGACCATTTGAACTGGCATAACCCAAAAGTATTGTATGAATGGCATTCCAAGATCAAAACGGTTCACATCATTGGAAATTAAATTTACAAGATGACCAGCTGTTACATGGCCCATTGCAGAATGGCTTAATCTCAACATCTGAAAGAAAAATAATATAAGGTGTCATTAACGCTTTCGAAAGATTGCCGCGCTCCGATCCGCGTCGGCTATATCGCGCGGCTATTATCACTTTACGCTCTTAATACACAAATAGCTATTTTCTAGTCACTATACAAAGCAGCTATTTGCGCTCTTTTTTGTCAACGCAAAAAATCACTTTTCCGTTCATGCACGACAAAGTAGAAAAACGGACGCTCTCCGAATTTCTAACTATAAAATGTATGTTTCTAAAAAAATGTTTTTTATTATTTTAAAATAAAGTTCGTTTAATTTTGAAAAAAATAGCATTAAAAAATCTTAATTGTGATTAATTTAACCATACCCTATAATAGACCGCGAGAGAAAGATAGCAATTCGCGAGTGAAGAAGAGGAGGAGCTTAGCCCGTGACGTAACAATATGGCCGGTTTAAGGTAGATGCTTCGTTTCCCGCAACTGTATTCTTATACACTGCGGCGTTTGAAATACAAAGTAATATTAATATTATAGTTAACATTAAATAAAAATAATGTTTCTAGTATGAATAACATTTTGAATTTTGCGAACTAGTCCGTTTCATATAAAAATTATGTTCAGCGTTCTCTCGAATTTTGAATTTACATGATTCGAGTCTTTGTTTTCTTGAATCTATACATAGTACTGCATTATTACAGTCTTTGGTAGATTAATGGAGAGATAAGTATTATTATTTTATTGTCATCTTTGTGCAGGCAGGTCTACAAGTTTAGATTTCATTACGAAGTATTTTAATAAAGACACTAAGTAATCATTATCTTGTAGTTATACCCGGCAAAATATAATCTTGCTTTACAAAATTCAAGGAGCACGCATATTTTTACTCGGTTCCTTTCCTATTTTTAAAAGATGAATGCATAACTTTCGTCTACCAACTATTTCAAATTGGCAAATTTCTCTAATAAATTTTTCTATAGAATTTAGGTTCTTGTTTTCGGGAAATTATGGAAATTAATTATTTCTGGATTTCTGCGTGCTAATGACGTACATAGGTTAAACGCAACTAAAACGTGTTGAAGTTTTAGATTTTGTTATTATACTTTATTTCACGTAAGAAATAGCGTTGGTTTAGTTCGGAATATATAAATTCTACCCTTTGATTGGTCAGAATATAAACATATTTCACAGAAACGAAACAAATATCGCCTGTCAGTTATCAAATAAAATCTACAGAATTAAGTGATGTTTATCCATATTTTGTTGCAATTTTAGATTTTGACATTTTTACAGATAAATATATTTATTATTGACAAAGCTTGGTTTCACAAATTTAAATTATTTATTCAATGCATGTAAAAACGGTCGGCTCTTAAGAGTAATCTACTATTTTCTTACGTAAAATGAAGTATAGTTAGTATAGTTTTTTCTACTTTATCGCACATGAGCGGCAAAGTGACATTTTGGAGTGACAAAAGCGAGCGCAAATGACTACTTTGTATATAGACTACGTTACAATGAAAGCGTGAAATGCGAACTTTTTTCAGTATTTTATTGTTTACGAACTTGTTTTAATGAAAAAAGTGAACTTTTTTACCGGACGTAAAAAATTGATAAAATACTACAATACAATACGAAATACCTTTCTGTAAAGTATAGAACAACATGCTATTCTCATTTTCATTCCAATTATATAATTTAATCCATTTGAATGATTAAAGCAAAATATTCTTATTAATGTAATAGCAATAATGACTCCTCCCAGTCCATATTTAGTTCTGTGAGAATCTGGAGAATGGTCATCTTGCATAGCTTCTAATAATTTGGCAAGAAAAATTGGTTGAATCACGCTGAAATAGAACATTTAATTAGGTTTATTCTTTTGATACACTAATAAAGTTTACCTCAAAGTTGTGTAAAATAATAGGGGAAAGCCTAAGAAGAAGTACTCGCACAAGAACATTTGGCACAAACATTTGAAGAAGCTTGGTTTCTTGTTCTTAGCCTCAGCTCTTTTCAGCTCCTTCATCCATAGATTTTCTAATTCGTCTCCTAGTAATTCTGATTCTTGTGATTGTAATGGCTTGTACAAGTCTTCCGAACATAGTTCTCTTTTTGTCTTTTTTGCAAATATAGGTAAGACCCAACTAAAAAAAATGTAGGTACACATAAATAATATTAACACATTTTTTAAGATTGTGCAGAAAAAAGACTGAGATGCAAACATTTGGAGGAACAAAATTAAATCTTAATCTTAATTTACCCAACAAGTGTAGAAAATAGGACTTTTTACAAGACTATTGCCCAGTTTCATATCCGCTTGTTAAATCTTAACAATTTGTTAAATAATTTAGCAACTGATTAAGTAGGAACTATTGTTTCATCAACAAATGCTAGATTTAAACTATGGTTAAATGGTTTGCTATTTTAACAAGAGTCTCGGGTCTTGTTAAATTTCTAACCAGTTGCTATTTATGACATCTGTCACATATGTGTAATCAGAACAAAAAATTTATCTTGTCCTTTCCGTCATAAATTTGCAACAAGAAAATTAGTAAGTACAAGTTGCATTAGCTGTGTAATATAAAATAAAAATATATTCATTACATTAATGTCATAGAAAATATTATTCAACTATGTTTTCGGAATTTGATGAGTCTGAAGAAGAATTTTTTGAAATTGATATTCGATTTCTGCGAAGAGAAAGAGTATTCAGAGATCGAAGATATCCTTTTGAATTTTTTGATGATGTACAATTTAAAATGAGATATCGGCTATCTACGGACACCGTTCTGTTAATTTTGGATCATATATATGAAAATTTGACATCATACACTGAAATAAATCATCCATTTGATCCAATCAATCAGTTACTATTAACTTTAAGGTTTTATGCAACTGGTACTTTCCAGTCTGTCAATAATGGCATTTATTATTAATAAATATGAAATTGGTTTTTATATTACTAAAAAATACAATAATTCCCTAAACAAATTTTAACATGCACGTTAACTAACAACAGTTTAAAATTGATTTGCTAATTTCATGAAACATCATAAAAATTGAACAAGTTGTTAATTTTGAAAAGTTGTTAACTAACACTAGATTTAACAATCGTATATGAAACCGGGCATATAAGTTGAAAAATGACCTGTTATAAATAAAATGAAATAAAGTAGTCAATCAATCAAAATAAAGCTTACAATATACAAAATTGCAGAAGATCAGATTTCAAATCCAATTATTTAAATATATTTGAATCAAATGAAGGATTCGTCCACAATAGGGTCCTCCACTCTAATTTTTTAATTATTTTAAATTAAAGTTCGTTTAATTTTGAAGCAATTCGTAGTATTAAAAAGTTTTAATTGTCTTTAGTGTAACTGTATTTGATTTATAGGCTGTGTCCGATGTTGCACTTTTATCACCCTAATATCTAAATCCTAAATTTATATGACCTAAATCTAGTGATTATTTAGGATTTTAGGAATTAGATTTTAGGGTTTTGCAGGAGCACACTTTGCCTTAAGGCCTATTTATAATGAAGTAACGTAAAACGCAACGCAACGACGCAACGTAATCGGTAACGCAAACACAAAATATGTGATTTATAATAACGCCGAAGTTAGCACTTCTAACCAATCAAAAGAATTCTGTATACATCGTTGAAATTCAACTCGCTTATTTAGTCTTTATGACACATGACATATAAATAAGTATATATAATTATTTGAATAGAAATGGACAGTGACGACGATATAGCTGCGGCTTTGAAAATCTAACCGGTCTAACCATAAAATGTAGAATTTATTATGTAATTTTCACAGTTCACGAACATATCGATAATACAGATTTTTATAGTAAAACTGAAACACTGAATTCTGATTGGCTAGAGGTACAAAAGTAAGGTAGAAAGATGAAAGTTGGTCAGCTTTGGCGCTGCGTTGCGTTACGTTACTTCTGCGGCTCTGCGTTGCGTTTCATTATAAAACGGTATATGCTGTACCGTACATTTATCTTTTGCGTTACCTTACTGCAACTGCGTTACCGCTTGCGTTACTTCATTATAAATAGGCCTTTAAAGTTGACGCGTACTAATTAAACAAATTATATTCGTTGCTATAATTTGTGCAAAACGTCAAATTTACTGTCAAAGAATAGCTTCTTAGCTTCTATTTTATGAAATATAATATTAACATTTAAGTGTTGCCATACGAACCAATGGATATCACTAGTGTGCCATTCGGAGTTGTATTTATGTGAAGAAGACCTAAATCCCAAATACTAAATGTCAAAATGCGACATTAGACACAGCCATAATATCAATATGACGTCACGGCGGCTCCTATCTTTCTCTCGCTCTGAACCAGGCTCTATACTAGACTGCGAGAGAGAGAGAGATAGCATTAGTGTGACGTCACAGTAACACTGACAATAAATTTCAAATATGTCGTAAAGTAATTATTAAAAAACATGTTTTTTTATCTTAATCGCTATTTATTGATGAGTTCTTTAAATACAAAGTGTGCATTATATAATTTTTTGTTATGGTGGAAGACCCCATTGCACACCGGTATTCATATTCATGCCGTACTGTAAATGTTAAAATAATATATTACGCAAGCTACTGCTACTAAGAACCGATAAATCTCAATTTTCCAGTTTAGATAACCGGGAAATTTTATTATATAATGTGGTACCTACGAGTATTTCTTCGATTTTTGTGTGTATCAAAAGCCATAAAATTAGCTATTATCATATGATTTGTTATCATATGCCAAAATAAACATAAACTCACTGCAACGCATCAACGCATCACAGTCTATCCGAATTAATACATAATATATTTTTACTTTGTTAATAATTTTATTACAATCGCGTACTGGCATTGCACATTTGTGTTTGCAACACTCGTCTACGTCTCGTGTCACGTCTTGCACGGCTCGTGTAATATATATAAACTTTTTGCACTTGTTACATAAATAACAATAAATTTTCGGCTGTACATACATACAGACATCATCGTACAAATAGTAAAATCAAAGTCACGATCGAATTTATTGACCAAAGCCAATACTTTCCTTACCCAGAGGTGACGGAAGATAATAAATGGACTAAGGTTGTCATGTCATTTGTACCCTAGAGGGATTTAAAACGACAGTTCTGTTATTTGCTCTGCTTTAATGGCATTTTATTATTGCTGGGATGGTCAACTATAAAAATTAGTCATAAGCCACCTGTTAAATTAGCGAGGGCGATAGAAGGATTATGTTTGTTTTTAATGGTGACTTATAGATGAAGTATAAAACCACATTAAAACGCTATTAGTAATAACGATTAGCGTGCGTGTTAACGGAATAACATTTAGGAAATACGAATTCAATCGCGATTGAGCAGAGGATTTTTAAATTGGGCGCAAGGCAAATGAATAATAAAAAAATTCGTGTTGCACATTAAAATAATAGATGTGCACAGTGACCATTAAAATAGGATTGAATTTTTGCACACTAGGCAAGGAGAACAGCAACAAACATTTGATTTGCAGTATTGCAGTTAATAACTAAACAGCTTTCTTCTAAACATATCTTAATAATCTAACATAACATCCGAGTTATTAGGGCGCATGTTATATGTTTAGGTTAGGTTATTTGAATTTTGTAACGGAAAAGGGAATATACAGGAATGAATTCAGTATAGATGGTATTTTTGCTTTTTGACGAACATCGACGTTTCGTAGCCTACTGCTACTTCCTCAGGATTTAGTCAAATTAATTTTTAAAATGAAAATTAGAGAGAGAAAACATCAAAATGTATAATATTATATATTTTGATCTAATTTTCATTTTAAAAATTAATTTGACTCCATTTTAAAGAAGTAACGCTAGGCTACGAAACGTCGATGTTCTTCAAAAAATAAAAATACCAACTGCATTCCTGTATATGCCCTTCCTTATCGATTCTCCCAGTCCCTTAGTATTTTTTCGTTTACTGTAATATTCCCGATTTCCGTACTGGACCTCAATTATGTAATTTTAATTAAATTCTACTGGATTTCAAATTCTAGTAGAATTAGATAAGAATAATACGAATTCTACTGCTTTACACTAGTACAATATAAAATCTAATTTGAAAAAGAATGGAGAAAAATCTCAATTCTAATAGAATTTGAAATCTTTAGTAGAATTTAAAGTTACAAAATCGAGGCGCAGATCATATGTCCTTTTAATATCGTTGAAAACTGGTAACATTAATCTAAATTATTACAACCTAGTTACTAATCTAACTTTTTGTTTACGCACGTGGGAAACTATTCATACGTAGGTACTGTATCTATAAATATTTTTTTTTTGTGTGGGTGTTAATATTGGTTTCAATTGGTCATTCACAAGTTTATAAGTTGATATGAAGATTACGTAAATTTTTTGTTTCGACATGGAAAAGATAATAGATTATTTATTACAAGAATTGTTTACTTACATACATATATATGGAACACGTATGATATTTTTTATTTATTAGTCTTTTGTTTCTATATAGAAATTATATTTGTTCTGTTTCATAAAACCTAAATAAGAAATAGGTAGGTACCTAATACTTTAATAAAATTTTTAAATTAATAAATTATCGTAATGTGTTATGTTTTCAGTGATAATATTTATAATACTCGTAAAAAACAGAATATGGTATGCCTATATTTCTTGTTTCATTTTATTATTAAATGTGTTTAAAAAAGGAATGACTTATGACTGCATCCCAGAATAATTTACTTCTTAAATATTAAAAAGTTTTTAAATATTTTTATTCTATTTAAATATAAACAAAAAAGAATATTCTTATCCGTTATTGGTAAAACTGTCTTATTAATTTATTACGTTCTACTTAGATACGTACTTACATACATGTACCTATATCATATTTGTTTTTTCCATTATTAAATTTTAACGAATGAAGAAAATATTAAGTTTCCCTTGGATACAATTTGGAATTAGTCCATACCAAAGAATATACATATCTACTTTTTTTTGAATTTCATAAAATTACCTATATCTATTATTGTACAATTTTTCTTAAATATTATTTGGTTCTTGAATATATTTGATGAGTGTTCGGGTAAGGCCTTAATAATCCATGGTATTTGTTTTACATTTTATTTGTTGTAGTTTATATTTATAAAGACGTTTCGATTGTGGATCCAATCATCAACATACATAAAATGGAATAGTGACATAGATTTAAATTTTGTTACATATTTTTAACTTAAAAAGTTATATAAATGTTACAATAAAAAAACGGCCCAAGACAATATTTTTTTTTGTAAAATAAACATTTTTTTTTTTTTTTATTAAACAATACAAATTATTACTAACGGACCGTGAGTTTTCACGTATTATAACTCACGGGCCTTGAGTAATAACACGGGACGACCAATCACAATCACCCATTACTTAAAATTGTAATATTATCGAGTATGCTTTGGCTCATAACAATGTTCATATATTATAATTGTTTTTTCAATGACATGTAACTTAATTGAATTATAACCATGAATTGATAATGAGAATGAATAAATTTATACGCCGCCAGTCGCCAGATATTATAGAATAAATATTGAAAAAATAGCAAAAAAATTCACTCCCCAAGAAATTAAAAAAAAAAATCCAGAAAGCGTATATATATCTTACAACACAGGTAAAAAATAATAAATTATAAACATTTAATATACAAACATTACTAATAATTAAGAAAGTTTTAATGGGGGATTACGGCTCAATCGAATTAAAGGAAAATAGTAAAAAAATACGAATATATATGCTGAGTAACGAATATTAATAAAAAAATGAAATGGTATAATTGAGATATTTCGGAAATAAAGGGTATTTTGTTATAACGCTTCGACACTAATATGAAAATATTTTGATTGGCGACCGAGAAACCGCCTATACATGCATTACAAATAGCGTGTTAGGAGGTGGGGATTACTACCAATGGAAGTTAAGAAATTCAAATTCGAAAGGAGGGGCTAACATTCTTGTACTACAGTTTCCAAACAGTTTTTATTTTATCATAAATTTCTTGCATTAAACTTAATAATTTAAATACACCTGTAATTATAAAGTATGTATACTTATACAGTGTTATAATATTCATTTATTTTTATGTAAATATAACTTAAAATAGCATATATTTCAAGAACATTTAGGTCCATGATGAACACAGTTTGATATAAAAACACATAAATGTGACGTCACGTCAATTTTTTCAAAATACGGGAGACCATAACTCGTTTATTAATAGGAATTTTTTCACCGAATTTTCATCAATAGTCTTAGTTTTCCTAATATTTTCAGATGAAATTATAAAAAAATAATGGTGTAATCCCTCATTATACTTATCCAGACAGAAAAGTTCAAATTCCTATTGAATAATCGTAGAAAAAATATAGTATTCTACTCGCATGTAATGGCTATTAATCATTCGAATGATTCGCAACACTCGCCTCGCCTTCGGCTCGTGTTGCAAACTTCATTCTCTTGAGCAATAGCCCATATTACTTGCTCATGCCCATTGAATAATACACAATTAAATTTTTATTATCTAAAATATTATAATTTTTTATTTTCAAGTTTTACGTTTTTAGTTTTATAGAGAAATGTACAAACTACTAAATTTTTAATGGCAAAATAATCGTAATGTAATTTTATTACATTGTTGGTCCTCATGGTAACTAATCGGTGACTAATTTTATATATTTTTTAAAATACATAAATTACGTAAGAAATATAATTATTGTTGTATAATATAATTATTATATTATTGTGAAATTTATAATTTTTCCATTTTCAATCTTAATTAATTTTATGTAAAACAGGGTAATTAAATACTTTGACATAGGTGCATAGGTACGTACTTTAATGTAGTACCTATATTGATTGTAAAACATTATGCTAATTTTTTTAAATTAAAAATAATTGTTTATACGTATATATAATAAAAAATAACAAAAGGCCGAATATATGTACTAATTTAAAAAAACATGTAACAAATAACTTTTTATTCATAAATAATAAGTAACCTAAATAACTTGAAATTCAAAATTGTGCATTTCGATTTTACGCTAAAAAATATATAATGAAAATGAATTATGTCTTGAAAAATACAAATTTCTCATTTAAATAAAACGTTAATACTCACCCATATGTAATCTTAGAAATAATGTTAGTCTTTTTGTAAGGGTTATCCTTTAAATTTTTGCCTGGGATCTGCATGGTTCACTAAGTCACATTTGTTCTTTACTTTACTGAATTTTGGAAGGAAATGA
This sequence comes from Ophonus ardosiacus, assembly GCA_943142095.1. Classification (NCBI taxonomy): domain Eukaryota; kingdom Metazoa; phylum Arthropoda; class Insecta; order Coleoptera; family Carabidae; genus Ophonus; species Ophonus ardosiacus. The sequence goes on along the minus strand of OW964831.1, from coordinate 49,924,393 downwards.
CGAGAAATAAAAGTGAACCAAATATAACTACCGTTTACCTAACTATCTTCACTATTTATGTGTCCATTCAGTGATAATAATATAATTTACTATTAGTTTTATGCTTAGACCTTAACGTTACGTAAATATTAGTATGCGACGTTCACAAAATTTTAAGACTCTAATGACTAAGTTAAAATTAAAATGTGATGATAATAAAATGATCATATATGATTATTATTATTTGAGTCTTATCCCGTTCACTTGTTATGAACTATTACTAGAAAATACAGTAATATATAAGTAAATATAAATTCTGAATTATTAATAATATAAAATGCGTATAAATATTCATTAGATTGCGATTATCATTGTTCAATTTGCGAAATTATAATGTTTAATATGGATATTCTCAAACTGTAAGTAATACGTAATCTTAACATTTTATTTGTCCATTTATAATACCTATTATAATTCAGAGATTATCAGATTCACCTTGCATATCCAAAATGTTTTGTCAATTTTTTTATATTTTTCTCAGTATTAAAAAATATATGATTGTCAAAATCAGTGACCGGCCCGTTTATGTTTATTTACCACAATAGTTGAGGAGTGTTTATTCAAAACTTAATATGTCCATCATAAACAGTTTTGAGAAAAACGCGAAAAACTTACTATGTCCCTGCTATATATTTTTTGAATTCGATTACTTAAAATATATAACAGTTAGTAAATGTTATTAAATATCCGATAATATAATATTTGTATATGTTTTCAATTAGCTTAAATTTGAAAAAAATATTTGGACATGTTAACGTATGCATGGAAAATATTGTTTGGATTTTTTGTTAAATTATTAAGAAATTAAGTTTAATTTAAACTTTCATGAATTAAAAAAAACTAATTAGTGTCGACATCCTTTTTATATTCAAGTTTTACAAAAAATATGAAAATTAAAAAAAAAAAATCATTCCAGTAGGTACATAATACTTTTCGTTTAAAGGTGAACTATCAAATTCTTCACAATCACACTCCACATTATCTTCATTTTCATGTTTACATTCTGAAGTGTTTATTAAAACTTTTTTGTACCATTCAAACTCTTCTATCTCTTGCCAGATGATCTTCATCCTTTTTTATGTGTACTTATTTTATTAATATTTTTTAGTACATCCAATTTCAAATTTCTGTCATTCTTTCCTCTTTTCAAGAGACATATACGGATTGTTCCAAATCACTAAACTATAATACTAGTATTCATGTCCTTTAAGTTGAATGTGTTCTCTATTCTCTCCCATACATTTCTTTATATGAATCCTTTTAGTGTCCTTTAGGCCAGTCATTTTATATATATATATATATATATATATATATATATATATATATATATATATATATATACTTTGTAGTTCTTTGATATTATATATTTTCCATTCTTTCCCTAACCTCATTACTCTTCCTACACTTTTGTATAAATCTTCATATTCAATTTTATAAATAAAAAATTATAAATCTATTTTAATGAAAAAAAGTGTACTTTTTTTAACAGACGTAAAAAAATATATATTTTATACACTATTAAAATTACGTAAATTTATCTCCGATTAAAAATGATAATTTAATTATTTCTGTCTGTAGCACAAGATTAGATAACTAATTATTTTAAAAAATTACCCCCTAAAAGTAGTAAACAGTCATTTACAATTTGTCTTTTATAGTGAAAGGATGGTTGTACTCTCCTGGTTTGCTGGACCGTGCTCGACCATTCTTTTATTATTTTTGTATTTATATTTCGTGGTTTACAAATCTGTGGTAGTTACCTCTACCCTTAAAATAAATATAAAATTTTAGAATTAAATTAAAGTGCGCCTAGACCAACCCAGGGCCCAGAAGGACGACGTGGGGATACTCTTATTTGTATAATGGTAGTTTGGTAAAAGGTCCAGGTTTATCCTGAGACAAGGTATGTGAAAATAAACTTCCCAGCAAATTGAAAATTTATCAGTTTTTACATTGAAATTAGAATTTTTACATTTTGCTTATAAAATCATATTTGCTACATAGTACATAATATCTTTTTGTTACTTTCATTTTAATATTTCAAGTTTCTGCCATAATTTATAACAATTTATTTTACAAACCAAATTTTATATCGTTTTAAAATATTTTAGGTCAATAACTTGGCATTTTCCTCAATCTAATAATTGTTGCTTTACCCGTAATGTTAGGGTATAAGGCATAACAATACGATATAAATACAATACAATGAATTGTACAACAATTCAAATTTTAATATTTTAAAACAGTACTTTTACTAGTGTTACATAATACATAAAATGGCTAAAATCTTATATATTTTTTAAACTATTTAAGACATATTTTCAAAATTTATTTGCGAAACAAACATTACTATATGTTGCATAGATTGTGGACACGGATTTTTCCATTTATTTATTTAAATATACAAATTATCAAATAAAAAATAAGAAATATCACACCCAACAATGGGTAATGAGCAATAATGATATATTTACTATTAAACAGGCTTGTATAAAATAAATTTTGATTTCAACTTTTAAATAAATATAAAACTGAGTACAATGTGGCATATAAAAGAATGACAGTGTGTGAGTGATTGGGTGAGCGAAATCTTGCTCTATAAAATTGCCCGGGAAATTTTATACTGCAAGACTATAATTAAGGTAGATATAAGTTAGCTTAGGATAAGTTAGTTATAAGATAGGGCGCCATACTTGTACTCAGTTTTTTTCATATTAAACAATAAATAGTTATTTATTAATAAACAATTATTTGAATATATTTCTATAATAATAATTTGGGAAAATCCTGTCTGCAAAATTCGTTAAAAATTGTTTCATTTTCAATAATTTCAATTCATTCTTTTAATTGATTTTTCAATATTTTTTACTGTTATTGTATGCCAATTAGTTTTGGGTTCAAATCCCGCACTCAACAATTGTGAAACAGAAAAAATGTTTAAGTTTTTGACCCAATTTTCTGATACATAATTTTTAATTTTTACAAATTCAGAATAACGTATTGCATTTTTATTTTGTCAAAAGTAAATTTGTAATGGTTGTTATTACTATTTTGTTAAAATTAATATTACATAAACTATACGTGAGTTAAGAATGTTTATTCAGTCGAAGAAATTAACCAACCGCCCTTGCGGGCTCGTGTGTTAAGCTTTCTTCTCATGAATAAACATTATCTTAGCTCATTTGGTGTATAAATATCTATTAACAAATATATATATATATATTGTACTATATTAAATGCTTTTGAAACCTTGGATTTTTAAAGTGTTACCTATTACAATTTTGCTGGGAAGTTGCTGTACATTGCAATGAATGTCCAATTATTAATAAATGAGAATACAAAAATAATTAAGAATGAAAGGTATGTGTGAGTGTGGATCGTATATATGGGTAAAACAAAAAAAAAATAATAAAAAAAAAATAAGAATAATATGAAAATAAAAACCAATTTTTATTTATGAATGATCCCCTGAATGTTTTGTGTGATTGAGGTTTATTTAACATTGATAAATATTTGATAAAAGACATATTATTTCAACATTTTTATTCAGAAAATAATATTTTGCAATATTTATATATCTTTGAAAGAGAATTTTGAATCTATTTCATTCAGTTGAAATCAGATTTTATGGGTTTTAAGAGAAAACATGCTACACCCAATTAGGGGCAAAGAACATTATAATAAACTGATATTTTGCATTTATACATATCTTAAAATTAAAATGAAATGAATAATAAGTCAAATAAAAACGTTCATTGCAGTACAGCGTAGTTAAGTTTAGTTTAAGGGGGCGCGTCGTCATCCTAACTTGTAAATCTAACTTAAATTGTAACTTTCGTCCCGGGTGAATTTGCTCGCGTAACCCGGCATAAGGCCCGGGTCGCTAACTTCCGCATATCCGGCATGTGGTCCGGATCGTTTCCGTTCTGTTGACATCGTACAGGCCAGGATCCTTTTGGACCTGGATATTATCGTTCTTCTAGACTCCGTGGGATATAATCATCATCCTAACTTTAACTTTTAAATGGTAGATTTCATGCCGGCATGAGGTCCGGATTGTTTTAGTTTTTTATTTATTATTAGCTCGTGTAATCCGGTATGAGGTCCGGATCGATTAGGCCAGGAACCCAGGACCTGGGCAACGGGGGACAACGAGGGATCGAGAAAGGAGCAAGTCTTCAAGGTGAATTAAAGACGCGAATATATTCGAAATTTGTCGTGAACCGGGTACGGGAAATGTTGAATAAATTTTGATAATGTTGATTTTATTTTTTGTTGTGTCGGGTTCATATTTTTTTAAACTGTAGTTTGGGGTTTTGCAGGGTTAATTTTTGCCATAAATTCGTTCGCGAAAATCGATTTATAATCCATGTATTTGGGGTGGGATTTTGGGATTGTTCATATTATATTATCTTATATTATATATGCTCGTATATAATATAAATATAATATAATATAATATATTTATTTTGTTTGTTATGCTTTTTTTCCTAGGGCACTGAGTATTTGGCGTGCCAGTATTTTTAATACTGTGCAATGAATACTCATCAAATTCCGCCGAAAGTCTCTCGCGGGCATGAAAATGTTCGGTGGACTTTACACATGGTAAAAAAGAGCTTTGTTGCAGATTACTAAAATTAGTACCAGCAGCTAATTTGGTAATCACAATGAAGTTGTTTTTTATCGTGAGGTGAGCAACCCTCGTCCAAGAAAACTTACCCTCCTATATGGATTGCACGGGGTCGGTTTTCGCGGAATGGGGAGGGCGCGGTCGTAGGTCCAAACACTGTATGGAATATGACGATGAGCAATAGTTTATCGGCGTATGCATATCAGTGGTTGGAACGCGCTTGGCCCCAGCAGGCCGCGTCCGTGAACAAGCCACAAATAGGTTCATTTCATCTCATTATCATTTTTGTTAGGGTTTCAGGCGCGGGCGATTCTATTTATAGTTGGTATGAGATCGTTAGGGTTTTGTAGGACACCCCAGTCGTGGTTTAGGCCGGGGTGGCTCTGTCCTCAGCTCCTTTGAATCGCAGGAGGTTTGGACAGGGTTCCCTGCCCACGTGGAGAGACCTTGTCGTGGTGGCAGGGCTTAACCAAACCCAAATTGGGGTGGGACCAACGTCTCCACAAACTATCGAATTAATATCTGTTTTTGGTTAAAATATTAACAAAATAATTATTTTGGCACATATTAATTCGATATTTTTTATTTAAATGCAATTATTTTAATAAATGAACAAATAAAATATTAATTCTTGCGGGATATAATTATAAAATTTGATGACCTCCCGCCAATTCCATGTTTAAAATAGAAATGATCTTTAAGTAAAGTATCACTTCCGGTTGATCTAATTTGTTGTTCCAATAAATAGAAAAGTCTGTAATACCAAATTTTGGATTATATTTTATTATGTTTTTCCTCAAAAATCTGTTAAGAGCTTCATGTAAAGTATCACTACCGGTTTATCAAAGTCAAAATCTAATATGTTTCAAATTATATATGAGTTTTAAATACCAAAGTTTTGGCTCATATTTTAGTAGATTTTAAGAAAAAATTGTGTTGTAAGTACTTTAATTCGTGCTTATTTACTAAAAACTCTTTCGAATTTTTGGACCGAAAATGTTACCTCCCTTACCTATGGTGTGGCGGGAGGTAAAAATACATAATATATGTAAAATAAACTAATACAAAAATTGTCAATTTAGTAATTTTTTCAGAAAATAGCCCAATTTAGAGCAGCTGATGTTCCTTTAGCCAGATCTTCTCTCGTGCATTCCTCTTCTAAGATGGCGCACGTGAGCAGGTGAGTCATTATTTGTTCTTGACTAAAATGACATAAAGTGGGTTCTACTTGGTACCCCCAGTTGTACCTATGTATTTCATAGGCGATTTAAAATTTTCCAAATGGGCCATTTTTGGTCATTATCTGGTGGTGGTTTTTCATCTTTTGCAAATAAAGTAAAAAGAAAATTATAATAAGTTATTTAACAATGAATTTAAAAATAGGGGTTGGACACTTTAAATTTAAATATTAAAATATATTTTATCTTTTAAATATCCTAATTTTTATTTATTTTGAATGTTACAGGGTTCTATGCAGTATGGCCGATACACCTTTCGAATGTACCCTCATGAAACCTGATTTCTTCCAGTATCATCGTTGGAGAATGAATCCCGAGACGTGGAGAAGAATTTCCCGAAAAAAATGCACCCTTATGCCCTTCCCATAAACCCTATTTTAAAGGTATTTATGCCCATTGCCATCTACTTATCAATAAAACCAAATTAATTTGAAATATTTCTTGTATTGTGTTATTATTTATGTATTATTTCCGGTAAAAATTGATGTACGCTGTTGTATGATGAATTTAAATTACAAATTATTATTTAAACATCTTAAATTAATGATTGTTTTCAAATAAATACTGTTCATCCGTTCAAAATTGATAGGATTTTATCGTATTCAAATTCTCGCTGTATTTCCACCAATCACAAGCTTCGTTATTTTTGCCAATCACAATCGTTAGTTTCACCAGATCAGACCAATCACATGAGACCACGCCGTAAGCGTCACTGCGTTACATGTGTTGCAAGCAAGTTGATGTTAACAAGTGGTTTTATGTTTTTGTGACATATTTTGTGACTAAAATAACTTATTTACGTGTTATATTTGTGAAATGGACTTGGAGCAGTTGAATTCGAATGCTTAGCTGTAGTTTGAAAGGTAAATTACTTGATTTTCTAATAAATTTAAGGACAAAAATCTTGACGTAACCTTACTTACATCTTCAAGTTCTACATAAATATGTATTTGTATATTGAATTCATCATAAAACAGCCTTAATACATGTAATATATTGTTACATTTAACATTCTTTTACATTAGTAAAGTATTAATACATTCTTATACGACGCAGAATGTCTAACCTTGCTTTTTGAAGGTCGTACATTATTTGCAACTTTCATTATCATATTTTTAAGAATTTAAACGTAAAATCGTGCAATTTGATAGGTATATTATGTAATTTTATAATAAACGTAAGGACAAAAATCATATTGAAATATCTAATGACGCTACGTACATCTTCAAGTTCTAAATGTACATTTGTATAGGTATCAAATTCATCATTAAACAGCAGCTAATACATTTTTACATTTGTGTATTTTTAATCTTGCTTTTTGAATATCATATTGCAACTTTATAGAAATGTCCATAATGTTATGTAATGTTTATCTATACAGGTGTGCAAAAGTTTTAAGCCAAACAGATTTTTAAACCATTATCATATATTGTAAAGGTGATACAACAATGAAACAGTTATATTAATAAACATACGCATTTGTGCATAAAATATGTTCCTATTATAAACCAGAAACAATGTAGGTAAATAAAATTATGTAGTAACAAAATAATTTCTAGTGCTATGAAAAAATATTGCGCCAAAAATATGCGTATTTCAAAACAACTAATAAATCTGTTCAGTCTTATTTTGTTATCCATATTTAATAGTTTATCATCATTCCTTTTGATACAATTACTGCAGAATACTATCGAGACATTGATTTAATTAAGTTTGTATTACTGTCTTGTGGTGTACATCTTGTCATTCATTTTCTAAATGGTTCCATAATTCAGGCTTGTTTTTCTTTTTCATCGCGGATGTTTAACTTCTGGCTTAAATGTTTTATTGGATTTAAATTCGGAGATTAGGATGGTCAAACAAGAATTTGGACTTTTGTTGACCTTAAAAATTAGTTTAATACTTTAGATTTTAGTTTATTTTATCTGTTCGCTTTGTTGGTTTACGGGGGTCTATTGCATCTTGGCTTGTCAGCTAATGATTTTGGCAATGTATATTTCGTGATAATTCCATTTGCTGTGCTTTAGTCGATCATTAGGAAGTCTGCTATCTCACGAGAATACTCTCCTTGTCGAGAAAGGTTTATTGCGGATTCTCGTACCTGAAAGTGGGTGTATTTCATCAATGTATTAGACAATAACAAGTTAATATTGAATTGTGTATTATTTATTTGTGTATTTACATTATATTAGAGTTTGGATTACAGTAACCTATATAACTACATTTGTGTGTAATTTGGTGAAAAATATTGTGATAGTGAATATGTGATAGTGAATATATCAGTATTATATTATAATTGCTCTACTTTATTTCCTATTGATACAGTTTTTTTCTAAGACATAGTCACAATATAGCAGTTAATATATTCAAATTAAACATATATTTGTATTAAATTATTGATCTATTTTTAATTGTATCTCTATATATGAATCTTTGCATCACTATTATTTATTTGAAAGTATTTACATAGGTATATTAAAGTAATCTATATCTCGATAAGTCTTAGAAAAAAAATGTTATACATTATACTCGCAAAAATCTGTAATATTATGTAACAACTTATATGATACAATTTAATAAATATTTGGCGATATATATTTCATTATTTATTTACAAGTCCTCATAGAATAATATCATTACAATATGTAACACAAATGAAATGTATTATATAAATGACCAATAAAAACAGTAAGAAAGAATACAATTTCTCAATTGAAAAACCTATTTTCCTATCCTCAAAAATTGCATTCCAGAAACCAGAAATTCACCAAAATACGAACTAGATCATCAAAATGAGATCAGCAGGATATGAACGATTTACGGCCTATAGGTAAACAACTAGCAAAAATCGATTCGAGAGCACCGCAAAGCGATCGCCGACCTGCAACCTGCATGAATAATTTTAGCGCCTAAATTTCAACCTAGTGCACAACAGATTACAAAAGCAAGTAGCCTACACGAAAAAATTCCTAGCTAGCAAAATCCGATCCGCGAGCCCCAGCAAGGCTTCTGGTCGACAAAATCGTGTAAAATCGACGTTTTAGAGCCGTAGCGGCCGAAAAGTAGCACTTTACTGCCGTTACGAGCATTTTTGAGCTCTCAGACGGATTTTCAGCCGATCGCAAGGCATTTACCCACCAAAATTCAGATATACATCGATCGCAATACTGTTGCTAGACTTCTGGTTGACAAAATTTAAAAAATCGTGTAGAATTGGCGATGTACAGCGTGTAGCTAGACTACTAGTCACGAAAACGAGAATTTGTGAGCAAACGGAATGTATTCACCCACAAAAATTCAAATTGCTGACAATACGGTAGGCTGTAGTAAAGCCTGGTGATCGAATCGTGAATCTCAAGTCTCCCACCACAGATTTTTGGTATGTATAATACTGGCTGTCTGTTGAATTTACAGCCATTCGTGCAGCGAGAGTGGTGGCTTCCTACCGGATACTCTTTGTCGTGAAATTACGTAATAACGTCTATTTCAAGCTATATTCAGGTTTCTAGAATTTTTTTGCTGGCTAGGCCCCAGGAACCAGCGGAGCGATCCGATCCTAGCTCCCAGCAACCCGCCTAGCACCCACGTGCTGCCTTCGGCTAGTAGCCTAGGCACGCTCGTGGATGGCTAGGGCGGGTTGCTGGTAGCTAGGATGGGATGCTCGGCTGGTTCCTGGTGGCTAGTAAGCGGGGTTCGAACCTGGATCTTTAGGATGGGAGATTTTTGTTGGTCGTCGTTCTGGTTGTGGATCTATAGGCTGTGAACTGGTTTCTAAGCGGGATATGAACTTAGATCTTTGGAATGCAATTTTTTTGTTTAGGAAATAGGGTGTTAGAATGAAATATTATATAGTATTATCGGTATTTATTGGTCATAAATATATTACATAATGGTGTACATAATGCATTGCTATATTTTGCAAAGATATTGTTTTAATACAGAGATATATGCTAATGGCAATTATATACATAAATAAATGTATCTGGGTCTGTAACACTTTGAAAGATGATATTTGATATATAGGTTTGTTTTTAATTATATATATGAGAACATATGATATAAATTCTTTATTATGATTCGTTGAAATATACAAGTAGGCTAACATATATGATTGACAACAATCGATCGATTAATTGTTGAAAGAACTTTTATAAGGATCATTTGTTTTAACAACTAGGAATAATAGAAGACATTAATTATGTATAAGATGATCATATGTTTATTTATAACAGAAAATCCTTACAAAGTTTTTTCCTAACATTTTTTAGGCATTGAAAATATATTCTAAGTTTAAAATAATATATTTTATAACTTCAAAATGAATGTCTCTCTTGCTATAAACTTTTGGGATTCAAATTCGAATTCGCACATAGCTAAAAGATATATTTAAAATATGTAAACTAAAGTTTAAACAAAATGAAAAGAAAATTTTGATGTTTTTTTTTAAATTTAAGTGTTGAATGTGAAAATGAAGTTTAAAAAAATTTCAATCATGCAAACAGTATATAAAATATATTTGAACTATTTGAACTGTATTTGTTTTAAAGTGTATCAAACATGTAAATGTTAATATATTGATTAACTCTGTGGATTCGAAATATGACACCCAAAATTTTGTGATCTATATAAATAGGGATAATGTATTAATTTATCATTTTTATATCCTAATTAATGCATTTTGAAGTTTAAAATGTAATTTTTTTAATTACGTCGAAGCTCTTATTACGTCATTTTAACAGGAGAGACAATTATTTTGTAATACAGTTTTAAATTAGAAAACTTGGTACATAGGTGATTTGAAAGCAAAATGTTTTTATCATCTTTTTCAACGGACGTAGAAAAAGTATGTGTGTAAAGTATCGTTTTCCACTCTAGATACGCAAATAACTATTTTGCAATGTGCAAATATATTACGAAATGTATTTTAAATATAATACAAATTAGGTTTTTCCTTAACTATGTTTTATTTAAAACAATCAGAGTATTAGATTACAAGTGTGTACTCGTATGTATGTAGGGGATGCAAATGATGGTACAGAAAAATAGAGCTAAGTCCCAATTACTTATATAGTTTCGAGATATTGAATTTTGACGTTTGAAATATGTACCATGTCATTCACATATTGTGTATAGTAACTTTAAAATTAAATACTTCAAGAACTAAGAGTGATAGCAAATTATCCTAATCTTATTTTTATTTGTTGGATTATTTTCTATAAGTAAACGTAATTTCAGCACTTTGGAATCGCTGAAAACATTTTCAGCAATGCTTGTTTCACAACAGGTATATCTATTGAAAATAGCAATTTAAAAAAATGAGTATATGAAAAACTAAAAGAAAAAGCGACTTGCATTTTCAAAATTTAGTTGTAAAGGGTTATTTCGTATATTTATACAAAATTTAAAAAGTTTTAAATCGCTGAAAATTTTTTCAGTAATGTTTGTTTCAAAACGTGTTTATGTTTATTAAAAATAGCAACTTTGAAATTGAATATTACGAAAACTAAGAAAAATAGCGTCTCGTACTTTTTAAATTTGTATATAGAAAGTAATTTTCTATATGTATAATTTTAAAATGTTTCAATCACTGGAAAAGAATATCAGTAATGTTTATTTTAAGACGTGTATATGTTTATTGAAAATAGTAACTAACTTTAGAAATGAATATTACTAAAATTAAGAGATATAGCGACTTGTACTTTTCAAAGTGACATTAAGGAATTTATTTACTATATGGTAAACCTAATTTTAGAATATATAAACCGCTGAAAACGTTTTCAGTGATGCTAGTTTCAAGACGAGTACATCTCTATTGAAAATAGCAAGTTTAAAAATTAATATCTCGTAAACTAACAGAAATGGCCATTTGTACTTTTCAAATTTGAATGTAGGAGATTATTTTGTGTATGTATAATTATTTTCCAAATGTATGAATCGCTGAAAAAAATCAGTAATGTTTAGACTTAGCTCTTTCGTTTCTTGTACCCTTCAAATAATATGTAATATGTGTTTGTGATGTATGGGAACCTAAAGTAATACGCTTTGAGATGTTGAAATGCTTATGTATGAGTGTTTTCGACATTTGTTTATAAAGTTTTTATTAGTAGAGCAAATGATTTTTCACGTTAAATGGTTATATCATATAAGTACTTTATAGGTGTGAGGTGGTTTTATTTATTTATTTACATAAATTTTATAAACATGACATGGGGTGTACAAAATCCATGTTGGGCTTGTTTTGGGGTGCGATGCTCTGCAACAGGGTGATCATCTCCAATGCGGAAATCAGGATTCATGAACTGCAACTCTCTCGGGTACATCTGCAGCATCGTCTGTTTAAGTGCACAGCTTATCTTTCTGCAACAATAGAAAATATACTCGAAAGCAACAAATACGAATTAGTGGTTAATGGTCATAGAAAATAATATGATTTTATTTGTAGATTATTAAGAATTATTTCAAGTATATATAATTATTATTTAAAAAGATATATTAATGTCAAAGAAAATGCGAGATATTCAATATTACAAAAGAATGAATAAATATTTCAATCGATCAATTATAGATTTTAATGCATAATGTGTACGATATTAAAGTATTTTAATAATGAGGTATAAGCTACGTAATTTCACCAATAAAAAAGGACGTCACATTTGTATTATCGTACACATTCATAATTACGTATATATGGAACAAAATATATGTAGTAAAATATATAGAACATACAATGATATGATATATTAAAAATTATATACAGGATGAACACAATTCGTAACAGATGTTTAACATTAGAAAACATTTTTTTCAAATATCTTTGTCGTAAAAGTATATGGGGCTTTATACATAGTATTTACAGAATAAAATATTAGAAGATTGTATACGGTAGAAATATTAAATAATTATCAATTAATGCAAACTATTTTCGATATAATATGAACAATTATTTAAATATAGCTTATATCTTGTATCTATACTAGAATAATCCCTCCAAATTAATGGTTAATATATCAAATGAAAATACAACTATGTATGAAGTATTATAAAAACAAAAAAAAAAACTCACTTTGAATAAATGAAATCTATGGATATATTCCAAGTCCTGCAGGTATCCTAACGTCCTCTCCAAGCACCAGGAAGTCGTCCTCGTGGTCACGATACACCAGCACACTACACACACGTCTTTACACTAGCACTGTAACAAACAAACTGAAAGAATTAATCCATGTAACAGTTAGGGTGTTAAATAATTAACCCCGTCGAAATACAAGTCAACAATTAAATAATAATGAGTCATTATAAATAATAATTGCTTCTTATGTATTATGTAATTCGTTCACGGTGTTTTGAATTTTATGAATGTAGAAGTGGCGCGAAAAAAATTGAGTACACAAAATACAAAATTACAATTTTTTTTTATTGTAAAATTTTATTAAATATGTGTGTTCTTTTCAGATGCAGCCGTGTGAAAAGCCGACATCCTGGTGTTGCAGACTTAGCGACTTGGAGTTCCGGCATTGTAAACTGAAGCACTCAACAATGGTGAGTTACATTGTAATAGATATTTTCTTGTAATCTCGCCCATGGGGATTAGCTGTTAAATCTACGTTTTGATGAAAAGTACTAAAATTAAATTGAACAATATAATACTATATGTAGTAATCAAATAATATTACTATCAAGTTTATATCTCTACCTATTTTTCAATTATTGCCCCAAAAGTCAATATACCCCATTTTCAGATAAAAACTTCAAAATTTTAAAAAATGTAATTTTCATGGATCTAGATACTTCTCAATGCGCTGATTCGAAACCGCAGGTCGATATCTCTTTTCGTTCTCGAGATATTTAGATTCAAAGTTTTGCTCAAAACTGCCCATTTTTGGGTAATAACCCAAAAATGGGTCGAGATATGAATTTGGCGACAACGCCATTCGATTCTACAGGCAAAATTACATAAGTACACCAATTTTCAGAATTTTTGAACACCGCATACAATCTCTAAAGCAAAATAACTGAAAATGGCCAAAAATCGCAAAAATCCTAAGGGGTACCCCTTACGATTTTTTCAGATTTTGGCCATTTTCAAACTTTTATTCATAAAAAATGAACCGGTTGGTCAAAAATTATGAAAATTGGTATACTTATGTATTTTTGTCCGTAGAATCGATTGGCGTTGTCGCCAAATTCTTATCTCGACCCATTTTTGGGTTATTGCCCAAAAATGGGCAGTTTTGAGCAAAACTTTGAATGTAAATATCTCGAGAACGAAAAGAGATATCGACCTGCGGTTTCAAAATTTGGAATCAGCGCATTGAGAAGTATCTAGATACATAAAAATTAGATTTTTGAAAATATTGAAGTTTTTATCTGAAAATGGGGTATATTGACTTTTGAGGCAATAATTCAAAAATGGGTAGAGATATGAACTTGGTAGTAATTTTATTTGATTGTAAAGACAATGTTCCGTAAGTGTACGCATTTTTAGAGTATTTGAATAAATGTGTGAATTTTTAGAAAGAAAATTATTGAAATAAAAATGAATAAATGCTATAAAAAAGTTCCTTGGAAAAGATTCTATATACTTAATGTTTAGGAGGATAACTTTTATTTATTTATTTACATAAATCTTATAAATAAGTCTTGAGGGGCACCAGTACATGTTGGGGTGTCTTCAGTGTGATTCTCTACAACAAAATGATCATCTCCAACGCTGAAATCAGGATAGATATCTTTTTATTTTTAATGCAAAATTGACAATATTTTTTGACTTTGACGGACTATAACTAATGAATAGTAAGAGATACGTTAACTGGCGTTGCGCTATTCGATTCTATGGACTTTTCTACATATGTTTACCAATTTTGAATAACCGTGTCTAGCTAGTATAGTAAGAGTAAGCAAAAGTGAAAAAAATGGTAACTTTAAACAATTCAGTAGTCCACTAAAAATCCGACCGCTCTGTACTTAAATAAAAAATATCATTTTCCCTTAACTCAAGCATGCTGATTACGGGAAAAATAATGAAAAAAATCTCTAGGCCTTAGTTTTCAAAATAGAAATTTTTATTTTTAATGCAAAATTGACAATATTTTTTGACTTTGACGGCCTATAACTAATGAATGGTAAAATATACATTAACGGGCGTTGCGCCATTCGATTCTACGGACTTTTCTACGTATGTTTACCAATTTTGAATAACCGTTTCTAGCTAATATAGTAAGAGTAAGCAAAAATGAAAAAAATGGTGACTAAATAATTCAGTAGTCCACTAAAAATCCGACCACTCTGTATTTAAATGGAAAGTAGCATTTTCTATAAATTTAAGCATGCTGATTACGGGAAAAATATTGAAAAAATTCTCTAGGCCTTAGTTTTCAAAATAGAAATTTTTATTTTTAATGAAAATTGACAATATTTTTTGACTTTGACGGCCTATAACTAATGAATGGTAAAAGCTACATTGACGGGTGTTGCGCCATTCGATTCTACGGACTTTTCTACATATGTTTGCCAATTTTGAATAACCGTGTGTAGCTAGTATAGTAAGAGTAAGCAAAAATGAAAAAAATGGTAACTTTAAACAATTCAGTAGTCTATCAAAAATCCGACCATCCTGTATTTAAATGAAAAGTATCCTTTTCTTTTAATTCAAGCATGCTGATTACGGGAAAAAATGGTAACTTTAAACAATTCAGTAGTCCACTAAAAATTCGATCACCCTGTATTTAAATTTAAAGTATCGTTTTCTCTTAATTCAAGCATGCTGATTACGGGAAAAATAACTAAAAAATTCTCTAGGCCTTAGTTTTCAAAATAGAAATTGACAATATCTTTTGACTTTGACGGCCTATAACTAATGAATGGTAAAAGATACATTAATGGGCGTTGCGCCATTCGATTTTATGGACTTTTCTACATATGTGTACCAATTTTGAATAGTCGTGTGTAGCTAGTATAGTAAGAGTAAGCAAAAATGAAAAAATGGTAACTTTAAACAATTCAGTAGTCCACTGAAAATCCGACTACCCTATATAACTTTAAAATTAAATTATTGAAAAACTAAGTGAAATAGTTGTTTTCTACAGCTACGTAATGTTGCAGGAATTCGAATTGCTGAAAAAAATTCAATCATGTTTGTTTCAAGATAGCTAAATTATTTATTGTGTATACCATGATGAAAATAAAATAAATTAAATATTAAGTGAGATAGCGATTTGCAGTTTTCAAATTTGGATTCCGGGGATTGTTTCAAATATGTATACATAGTTTTAGAAATTTGAATCGCCGGATACAGAGTTAAATTTCAGTAGGAAATATTTGAACTTAGCTTTTTGTGTTTCTGTATCTTTTAAATAGGATGTATGCAGGGATGAATGGTATGTGAATTTCTTATATAATGAACTGTAAAATATATGACAATGAAGATATGTGTTGCATAATGACATGAATTGATTATGTGCCAATTTTTCTTGCCATATATTAGTTATACGAGTACATAATGTTTAGGAGGATAATTTTTATTTATTTATTTACATAAATCTTATAAATAAATCTTGAGGGGCACCATTGCATGTTGGGGTGTCTTCAGGGTGATGCTCTGCAACAATATGATCATCTCTGTTACATGTTTCTGTAACAATAAAAATATAATCGTAATAATATTTGGAGTAGTAGTTACAGATAATAATATGGATGGACTTAGAACTGTTTCAATCGTTTGTAATTATTAAAAATAAAATACCTAATATGAAAGTAAGTGTGAGAAATTTAACATTAAAAAGAATATTTCAATTTTTAATTATTTAAGTATAAAATATTTGTAGTAAAATATATAGTACGTCCGATAATACGAGGTGTGTTCAAAAACTATCGCGAATTTTGAATTTTCGCGAGTTACGTATATTCGAATTTCGATCTTTTTGTGGATTTATGTTGGTACTCATGTCTCTCACTTATGTCGACAAGCTCGGCCATTTTGAATGTTCACTTAATTGTTGACAGCTGCTTTGCTTGCACGTGTTTTGGATCGTCTTCGATTTTTACCTATTCAAAAAAATGAAACAAAGAACCTGTATCAAATTTTGTGTGAAAAACGAAATTAAGTGCGCGGATGCATTCCGAATGTTGACTGTGGCATACGGAGAAGCTACCTTGGACCAAAGCAACGTTTATCGGTGGTACAAAATGTTCTCAGAAGGCCGAGAAGATGTGAACGACGAAAAGCGTGCCGGACGCCCGAGCACTTCAACAACAGACGAAAAAATTAATGAAGTGGAGAAAATGATATTGGCCAATCGTCGAATCACCGTTAGAGAAGTTGCTGAGGACCTAAACATATCGATTGGCTCGTGCCATTCGATTTTTATCAATGATTTGGGCATGAGACGGGTCGCCGCGAAATTTGTACCAAAATTGCTCAATTGCGACCAAAAACAGCATCGCATGAACATTGCTAATGAGATGTTGGACTCTGTCCGCGACGACCCAAATTTGCTCCAGAGGTTCATAACTGGTGACGAATCGTGGGTTTATGGTTATGACGTGGAAACCAAAGTTCAATCATCTCAATGGAAGCTGCCGCACGAACCAAGACCGAAAAAAGCGCGCCAAGTTCGGTCGAATGTGAAAGTTTTGCTGACAGTTTTCTTCGATTGCAGGGGCGTGGTGCATCATGAGTTCTTGCCACAGGGTATTGGGATTTGTGGAAGAACAAAAATTGGCTTTTGCACCACGATAACGCCCCTGCTCACACATCGTTGCTTGTGCGCGACTTTTTAGCCAAAAACAACACACTAATGATGCCGCAGCCACCGTATTCCCCAGATCTGGCCCCCTGTGACTTTTTCTTGTTCCCTAAACTGTCCAAGTGTTGAAGATGTCCAAAAGTCCTCTCCAGGCACTAGGAAGTTGTCCTCGAAGGCACAGTACACGAGCACACCACACGTCTGTTCACTAGCACTGTAACAATGAAACTGACAAACTGACAAAATTGATCCATGTAACATTTAGGCATTAGATAACAATAATACAAAAAATGGTAGTCAACAATCAAAATAATGAGTATAAATTATAGTTGATGTCTATGTATTACATAATTTTGTAGTCACTCGTACGATTTTTTTTAAATTAATATTTCTATGGAATACCCGCGAAATATAATTAATGAATTTTAGGGTTGAAAGAAAGGGTGCTACTTTTTAATTTTGAAAAATTCAAAATGTTGATATTTGAGAATAAATGATTTATTCAAAAACGCTATTACAAAAAATCTTGTATGTAATACGTTGTGAAATGAGTGTTTTAGGCACTTGACGTGTTGTAGCACTCGCTCACGCTCGTGCGTATAAATTTCACGTCGCGTGTCTAAAACTATTATTTCGCAACTTATTACAAAAATAGTTATTAAAAACTAAGTGAGATAGCGACTTGCAGTTTTCAAATTTGAATTCAGGGGGTGTTTTTCTATATGTACACTAAGTTTCAGGAATTCGAATTACTGAAAAATAAAATTCTGTCATGTTTGTTTCAAGATAGGAAAATGTATCTTGCGCATACCATCAAAAAGTAAAATATTTTAAAAACTAAGTGAAATAACGACTTGCAGTTTTCAAATTTGAATTCAGGGGGTGTTTTTCGATATGTACACTAAGATTCAGGAATTCGAATTACTGAAAAAAATCCTGTCATGTTTGTTTCAAGATAGGAAAATATCTTTTATGTATACCATGATAAAAGTAAAATATTTTAAAAACTAAGTGAGATAGTGACTTTCAGTTTTCAAATTTGAATTCAGGGGATGTTTTTCTATATGTACACAAAGTTTCAGGAATTCGAATTACTGAAAAATAAAATTCTGTCATGTTTGTTTCAAGATAGGAAAATGTCTTTTGTGCATACCATGATAAAAGTAAAATATTTTAAAAACTAAGTGAGATAACGACTTGCAGTTTTCAAATTTGAATTCAGGGGGTGTTTTTCTATATGTACACTAAGTTTCAGGAATTCGAATTACTGAGAAATAAAATTCTGTCATGTTTGTTTCAAGATAGGAAAATGTCTTTTGTGCATACCATGATAAAAGTAAAATATTTTAAAAACTAAGTGAGATAACGACTTGCAGTTTTCAAATTGAATTCAGGGGGTGTTTTTCTATATGTACACTAAGTTTCAGGAATTCGAATTACTGAGAAATAAAATTCTGTCATGTTTGTTTCAAGATAGGAAAATGTCTTTTGTGTATACCATGATAAAAGTAAAATATTTTAAAAACTAAGTGAGATAGCGACTTGCAATTTTCAAATTTGAATTCAGGGGGTGTTTTTTGATATGTACACTAAGTTTCAGGAATTCGAATTACTGAAAAATAAAATTCTGTCATGTTTGTTTCAAGATAGGAAAATGTCTCTTGTGCATACCATGATAAAAGTAAAATATTTTAAAAACTAAATGAGATAGCGACTTGCAATTTTAAAATTTGAATTCAGGGGGTGTTTTTCTATATGTACACTAAGTTTCAGGAATTCGAATTACTGAAAAATAAAATTCTGTCATGTTTGTTTCAAGATAGGAAAATGTCTCTTGTGTATACCATGATAAAAGTAAAATATTTTAAAAACCAAGTGAGATAGCGACTTGCAGTTTGATATTTCAATTCAGGGGGATGTTTTCTGCAAGTATACTAAGTTTCAGGAATTTGAATTGGAAATTCCAACTTTAGAGCTCAAAATTTCTTAAACTAAATGAGATAGGAACTTGTACGTTTCAAATTGGATTTGTTCATGCATCCTTGTATACATAAGCAACGTTTTAAAATTGTTGAAATGTTGACAAATACTTTTCTATAGAATATTTCAACTTTACATATTAATATGAATACAAAAGTGGTATTATTAATACAAACACAAAGTGCAGATACAATAAATAAGTTATTACATTTATAATTTTATTAATAAATTATTTCTTTTTGCAGATCATCAAGTTTTCGACGTTCCAGTGGTAAGAGACGCAGACATCGCGACTTGGAGAACCCTTTCGTATGTCTACAGTATCTTGGGGCTTCTCTCCGGACCTGGTGGACATGATTTCGTTGTCTGGATCAGGAAACCATCCCCTGCGGTATCCTGAAGTCGTGAACCGGTTCGCCTGGTCTCCAGACTTCAAATTCTATGAAATATAAATGTGAGAGTTAAACTGTATATTCCACGAAACTTTGTCATGCGTTGTTATTTCACATTCTTGTTTATTACTCCTACATGGTTAAAGATAGCAACTTGCACAATGAAAATTTGGAATCTACATAAAATTCTCTGTACGATACGTCTGATTATAATTTTTAACTTCGATTGATTTAGGAGTTACGGGGCGTTAAAATACTTGTATTTTCGTCAAATTTTCTCTGTATACTTGTTCCATATTTTCATTTATCACTACTACAAGAATAAAGATAGTAAATAGGGAAGTAAAAATTTATATTTTACATAAAATTCGTTATTGGCAGACACATTTGTTTTGTGTTCAACAACTTAGAAGAAATGTAAATGTAATATCAAAGGTTCATACTTACCTATGGTGAATTTTCATAATATATCATCCGCTGTTGTATCATCACTGTAATATATCATCATCGGCGATTTTCACAGATCAGAATACACTTTGTAGTAAATATTACGTAACACTTACTCCAATTAGAATAACTTGTATAACACTTGGTATTAGTAAAACACTTTTACGGACAATTATACACATTTTAATAATAGGAAAGACTTTTTTTAAAATATACAGCAACTGTATAGTAAACTAACTCACGACACAATATAATTTTGAATAAGGATTAAACAATGAACACTAACGGAAGGACAGAGTCTTATGCAACATTTTAAATAATATCTAAAATTATAAGAAGCAGAAATACGTTGTATAAGTTAAAATGAATTTTGAATATTTAGATTTTATTGTAAATAATAATATACATATGAACATTTAAATTTAGTGTACTATTAAATTATTAAATTTAGATTCTTTTTTAAAAGTTTAAAACAAAATGACAATTATTTAAAGCTATTTAAATATTTTTTAAATATTTATAGAGTAAATCTAACACTTTTAAAATATATAGCGAACTATACGATGTAAATAGAGAACGATTTCAATAAAAATTTCAAACTTTTTCGTTGCTATATGGCACTACACGATTATTCACAAGCACACGATGTTCACATCACCAAAGACTGAAAGGAACTGAAGTCTTTATTGTAAAAACATAATATTAATATTATCACGTAATACCCCCACTCTAATTAAGTGTTTATTTTTTATATCTTTTGTACTTTGGCGCTCAAAGTAAACAATGTTTATGTTTGTTTACAAGTTCTGCGAAGGGCCTAGTACACCCAGCAATAGGATACGGTGACTACAGCACTGGATGATGATAATATATGACTTTTTATAAGAATAAATAAATAAAATAGTAGTTTTCTTACCTTTCCTATGTAATCACAAAAGGGACAGGGAAATATCTTAATATTTAAGGGTTTTTCCGAATTTTCCTATGCTATCTTTTAGTATTAAGTTCTCTAGGTACGAAAATAACCATCCGATAGGAGTCCGCCCTTTTATAAAGGGCTAAGGGCTTATTTGAGCCCTTAGGGAAAATTTGACCACGGATTTCATTTATGCAGCTCCAAGTAGGTTTAACAACACTTGTCCGGATTTTCTAGCTCTTTTAGTTCAGGAATTAGCGCAGGCCCTTCGCCACAAACTTGAAGGGCAAATATATTGTAAACCAAAGGGTTTTTATCAATTCTGTGCAAGCCAATGGAAAGCGCGGGTTCGAATCCCCCCGATTCGCTATTTCCCGGCCCTTTAGCCCTATAAATGGACGAATTTAAGTGTTGGTCCCTTTAAAAAACTTTAAGGGCCCATATCTCGAAAACGGCTGGGTTTTCAGCGTTTTCCTTAAAACGCTGTTCCTTAGGGGAATTCGAATGAGTAATATAGGGTCAAATTACATCATACCAAAGTTTGAAGGGCGTAGGGCAAAGTTTTTTATAATAAGGGTTTTTGAAATTTTTTGAACATTTTTTGATTTTTTTTGTTTACACCAAAATTTTATTATTTATTTTTTAAGCTCTATAAGCAATAAAATAACCATCCGTAGAACTCTTTCTCATTTTTGTTCCCCGGATACTATGGAAAATTTTCGACTCAAAATGCGACACTTTTTAATTAAGAAATGCTTTATATCTCCTAAACTACAAAAGGTTGAAGGGCCGGACAAGGTTTTTTAGACTAATTAGGACCCGTAGAACACGAATCCGGTCTCACATTGAAAATATGAGAACTCTTTTCATTCCTGTTATCCGGATACCATCAAAAATTTTTGACTCAAAAACTGAGTAAAATTGAGTAAAATTTGGTTTAAAAAAAGTGTTATAGCTCGTAAACTACAGAAGTTAGAAAGGCCGGACAGGGTTTTTTAGACTAATTACGACCCGTAGAACACGAATCCGGTCTCACATTTAAAATATGAGAACTCTTTTCATTCCTGTTATCCGGATACCATCAAAAATTTTTGACTCAAAAACTGAGTAAAATTGGGTTTAAAAAAAGTGTTATAGCTCGTAAACTACAGAAGTTAGAAAGGCCGGACAGGGTTTTTTAGACTAATTACGACCCGTAGAACACGAATCCGGTCTCACATTTAAAATATGAGAACTCTTTTCATTCCTGTTATCCGGATACCATCAAAAATTTTTGACTCAAAAACTGAGTAAAATTGAGTAAAATTTGGTTTAAAAAAAGTGTTATAGCTCGTAAACTACAGAAGTTAGAAAGGCCGGACAGGGTTTTTTAGACTAATTACGACCCGTAGAACACGAATCCGGTCTCACATTTAAAATATGAGAACTCTTTTCATTCCTGTTATCCGGATACCATCAAAATTTTTTGACTCAAAAACTGAGTAAAATTTGGTTTAAAAAAAGTGTTATAGCTCGTAAACTACAGAAGTTAGAAAGGCCGGACAGGGTTTTTTAGACTAATTACGACCCGTAGAACACGAATCCGGTCTCACATTTAAAATATGAGAACTCTTTTCATTCCTGTTATCCGGATACCATCAAAAATTTTTGACTCAAAAACTGAGTAAAATTGAGTAAAATTTGGTTTAAAAAAAGTGTTATAGCTCGTAAACTACAGAAGTTAGAAAGGCCGGACAGGGTTTTTTAGACTAATTACGACCCGTAGAACACGAATCCGGTCTCACATTTAAAATATGAGAACTCTTTTCATTCCTGTTATCCTGATACCATCAAAAATTTTCGACTCAAAAACTGAGTAAATTCAGGTCATTGACCCCAAAAATTGGGTTAAGAAAAGTGTTGTAGCTCGTAAACTACAGAAGTTAGAAGGGCCGGACAGGGTTTTTTATACTAATTACGACCCGTAGAACACGAATCCGGTCTCACATTTAAAATATGAGAACTCTTTTCATTCCTGTTATCCTGATACCATCAAAAATTTTCGACTCAAAAACTGAGTAAAATTGAGTTTAAAAAAAGTGTTATAGCTCCAAAACTATAAAAGCTAGAAGGGCCGTACTAGTTCTATTAGACTAATTACAATCCGTAGAACACGAATGAACATAAAAAAATTCCCGTGTCTTTGTTCCCTTATAAATGTTACATAACTACATACTTCCCTGTCTCTTTGTTGTGGTACATCCCCCTGAAATAAATGACGGGTTGTTAAATAAAAATGTATTGGTTTAAGAAATATTTATTGTTTATTATGGTCATAGCTTAAGTTGTATGTATTCTTATTTGTATTTTATAAATAAATATGCTTAGGGATGTTTAAATAATAGTCTGTATAAATTTTACTTGTATTTATTGTTTATTTGTACTTTACATTGTTGTATTTCATGTAACTACCCTTAATGTACTTTGTAAATAAATAATATACTTACCCTTATCCTGAAAAATTAGAAATAGGGATGTTTAAATAATAGTTTCTATACATTTTACTTGTATTTATTGTTTATTTGTATTTTACATTGTTGTATTTCACTTAACTATCCCTAATGTACAATATTATACAATAAAATATTTTTTAAGATATAAATTGTTTATTTTTTACCCCTTTGCTACCCCTACACGTATATAGTTCTTAGAATAACCGCTAGAGGGCAGCACCTATTAGAAAGGGGGTTGCACCTAAAATATAGGCAACCAGAAATACTGCTCCACTTTGAACATACATACGTACATACATCATTTTGGGGTTATGTCTAATGGGAATTTAACACACTAATTATGGGACGTTTAAAAATTGGACGAAAAGGCTCTAAAAAAGATGTATACGTCATGGGAATTTAACACATTAAATATGGGACGTTTACTATGGGAATAGTAGTCTTTGAAAATAGGATGATACATGGATGTTTGCAATACGGAATGGATTCTCAAGATTGTGTGGAAGTTATTAAGTCTGAATAGATTCTTATCTACTACATAAGAGTCGTTGTGTCTGCTATAATAGTATTTAAATCCTATTTCTAATATATCTAAGTACTAAAGGCATCAAAAATTAGGTATGTACGTACGTATGTACACAAATGAAAATTTTTTGATTGATTTTATACTCAAAGTTGGAACGTTTGTCAACAGGTGCTGCCCCCTGGTGGCCGTTTTAAAAACTACATACGTGTGGGGACTTAGAAAAAAAAATCAATTTTTAAACAATAATATATTTGTATTATACCAAAATTACAAGACTTTTTCTTATAAAAATTATAGTTTATTACTATTACAAAAGACTTTAACATTATAATAAATTGTTATTAGATTTGTTGACAAATTTAGTAACAATTGTGAACAGAATTATAACACAAAAGAAACTTAAAAGACACTTGTGTTTGAAAATTCTGTTCATAATTATTTCTCACTAAGTTTGTTTAACAAATTTGGTGACAATCTTTTAACGTTGTCAAACAGGCTTTAGTTGTAAGTTAGAAATGTGTTTCAGAAAGTAAAACTATCATTATTCTGATTGTAAATATTATAAACTATTCTACATCTTTATTTTGTAATATAAGTTACTTTTATTACAAAATAAAAATGTAGAATAGTTTATAATATTTACAATCAAATTGTAATGACAGATATACGTTGTAAAACACATTTCTAATTTACAACTAAGGCCTGTTTGACAACGTTAAAAGATTGTCACCAAATTTGTTGAACAAACTTAGTGAGAAATAATTATGAACAGAATTTTCAAACACAAGTGTCTTTTAAGTTTCTTTTGTTATAATTCTGTTCACAATTGTTACTAAATTTGTCAACAAATCTAATAACAATTTATAATAGTGTCAAACATGATTTAGTTATAAAACTAAAATGTTTGTTCCCAAATAAAATTATCATTATTATAGTTGTTTTATTTGTTGTTAATTATTTTGCATTTTTATTTTGTGGACTGAATAAAAATGCAATAGAATTGAACACAAATAATATAACCATAATTTTATTTGGTAACAAACATTTCAGTTTTATAACTAATACGAAACTCTACATTTATATTATTTAAGTTTTAAAGTAAAATGATACTATATTGTAGAGTTTCGTTTACAATAGTAATTTAACAAATGAAATCTTGGTGGTCCCTAAATAAGATTCCTTGTTCCCATTTTTAAAGGTACAAAGATTTCTTATTCAGTTGAAGACCGTTTGACATTAAAATAAATTGTTATTAGATTTGTTGACAAATTTAGTAACAATTGTGAACAGAATTACAACACAAAAGAAACGTAGAAGATATTTGTGTTTGAAAATTCTGTTCATAATTATTTCCCAACTAAGTTTGTTAACAAATTTGGTGACAATTTTTTAACGTTACCAAACAGGCTTTAATTGTAAAATTGAAATGTTTGTTACCAAGTAAAATTATCATTATTTTGGTTGCAGATATTATAAACTATTTTGAATCTTTATTTTGTAATAAAAGTAACTTCTATTACAAAATAATTGATATTTACAATCAAAATAATGATAATTTTGCTCGGTAACAAACATTTCAATTTTACAACTAAAACCTGTTTGACAGGTTAAAAAATTGTCACCAAATTTGTTAACAAGAAATAATTATGAACAGAATATTTAAACACTAATGCCTTTTAAGTTTCTTTTGTGTTATAATTCTGTTCACAATTGTTACTAAATTTGTCAACAAATCTAATAACAATTTATGACAGTGTCAAACATGATTTAGTTATAAAACTAAAACGTTTGTCACCAAATAAAATTGTCATTATAGTTGTATTATTTGTTGTTAATTATTTTGTATCTTTATTCTGTGGACTGAATAAAGATGCAATAGAATTGAACACAAATAATATAACCACAATTTTATTTGATAACAAACATTTCAGTTTTATAACTAATACGAAACTCTACATTCAAATTATTTAAGTTTTAAAGTAAAATGATACTATATTGTAGAGTTTCGTTTACAATAGTAATTTAACAAATTAAATTTTGGTGGTCCCTAAATAAGATTCCTTGTTCCCATTTTTAAAGGTACAAAGATTTCTTATTCAGAAGACCGTTTCCGAAACTTTATATTAATATTATATATTTTGTTACCACCCAAACCTCCCACTTACCAAAATATATAATATTTATTAATACAAAGCTTCGTTTACAATACTTAAAATCTAACTTTGCCCTGACCGCGTCTAAATACTTAATAATAATTACAATTTTTACTAAAACTACCTACTTTAAAACTAAAGGAACATGGGTATTAATTTAAAATAAACGCAATAAAAGTTTGTTTTATTGTACATACATTTTAAACAAATAAAGAAGAAGCCATGGTCTGCGTCTCCAATCGGCACTGCAATCTTGAAGATAGTGGCGGTGGGGAGTTTTTTTTTTAACTTTAAAACTATCTTAGAACTAAAAACGAAACCCTTTATTTAATAAATAGTATATATAAGGGAAACACCGCCCTTAAATGCCAAACCCACGTTCCCTTATATATACCATTTATTAAATACAGTTTCGTGTACAATAATACTTATAATCTAACTTAAATTATTGTAGTTCCCCCCCCCCCCAATTTAATTTGTGAAGTGCGCAAAAAACCCTATCTTACGTTAAAGATCTATTTTAAAGAAAAACAAATCTAAAAAAGCCTATTTTACGTTAATAACGATTTCAAAGCAAGTCTAAAAATGTCAAGTTACGTTAATTTTTCTCTCTCTCTCAAAAAGCAAAAACAACCCTTCCTACTTATATCTAAGCTATCTTATGTCTACGCGAACTATCTTATATCTAGATTAAACTAAGCTAAAGGCGTGTGAGAGAGAAAGAGTACGAGCTAAGCAAATGGTGAGAACTCCGTGGCGTCGAACGCCGTTGTTGGTTCTCACGGACGTTTACGAGGGGGTTAAGCCGACCCCACGCGATGCAAAGCATTTACGGCCTAATACTCGAACTAGGTAGAGAGCACGGCAGCAGTCACATGTAACTACCTAGGGTGCACGCCAACCTACCTAGCTACTCCCGGAGACATTCGCCCGCGCCTCTCGCGGATACCCTACACCGAACGCGGTTATTAACCCGTGTGCTCAACAAAGTTAATTCAAACAAAAACTTTACCTATTCGTTGCCATTACCATTAAATGATGATTACGTTGCCTCCGGATGAGGAGAGCACATAAGGCCATAAGAAAGCTTTCTGTGCCAACTATATGGATTAATGTCCCTAGAAACATTCACACAAGTGTGAAGCGATCCACCATAACAACAGGATTCACATGACGGTGCGTTGTACATATCAGTCCACTCAATTATGGCTATCGCGCACGAACCCTACCTACCCAGCCCCTCTGACCGTGTGAAGTTAATTGAATAAGGAACCCGAACACCCACATCAAAGTTTCGAATCTGTTACCTCCTTCCTGACTCACTCATCCATCCACCTGCAAGCATCCCCCGATACGTCCGGTATTTTCTTTTCCCAAGCACTCTCCCTAGCTACCGTCTGGGTAAGCCACGCGTACGGTTACCGCTGCAACCGTAGACGCACGATTTTAGGGTGATCGCCACGGACTGCACTTCAAATTAATCAATTTATTTTTAATTTTTAAAGAAAACGCGTGTTTGCTCGACGGCGCGATGAGCCAAAGTTTAATTAAAACCTGAAAATACATTTCCAAGAACTTAAAACTATAGTATTCCTCACGTACGAATGGCATTGCACAAGTTCAATTCGCTTTATAATCTGTGCTGACATCTAATAAGAAACTATCTTTTCCTGCATCAAAAAACGCACATGAATTGATAAATCAACACTAAACACAAAAATGTTAAAACACCCGTCAATGTTTACGAACTATGTTGACAGTTTCAAATTATTTCCTAAACGTTACCTTATGAACAGATTTTATAACCTGTGTGTCAAAAAAACTATTTCAATTACGTGTCTTTAACAAGCCTACACTTTATTGCGCGCAATGCCATTCTTACGTAAATAATACTAAAACTTATAAAGCTACTACTTTTTAATCTTCTAGATGTCCGATTCCTGAAAAATAAATGCTAATCATTTGTTCCCACATATTTATTTTATGGATAAATAGTCAATATTTCAATTTCAAATTGTTTTGATTTTATAAGGACATTTATGAAAGTTATATTTCGATTACTACAGTACTCAAAACTTAATTTGAGTTCAAGATAATATTTAGACATATACCTTTGACTATAAGTTCTCATGGTTGAGCATGACAACAAAATAATAATTATGCATAGTCATATTCCCTAAACTATAAGTTCTCATGGCTGAGTATGAGAACTAGATGATAATTAGGCATATAGTCATATTCCTTTGACTATAAGTTCTCATGGTTGAACATAAGAACAAGATAATATTTTATAAACGTTACAATTATGAGAAAAATAAAGTTTCCTACCAGTTTATCCATCGATGGCCGCCTACGTCGAAGATTTGCCTGGTGCTCAGCTATCCTTACAAGATCCTTAAAGTTGCAAACTAAAGCAGCTTTTGTAGTGTTAAAATCCAAAGCTCGAAAGTTGTATCCAAATTTTCCAAGTTTCTGGACGCACCAGACCAACCAAAGGTCCACCTATTAAATATTAATTATTAGTTTGTGGTATTCTTGAAACCATTTAAAAAACTGTTGGAAAAAATTTCTTATGGCAAACGTGTGTTGTGTGTGTGTATGTGTGTGTCTGTGTGTATGTGTGTGTCTGTGTGTATGTGTGTGTCTGTGTGTATGTGTATGTCTGTGTGTATGTGTATGTCTGTGTGTATGTGTGTGTCTGTGTGAATGTGTGTGTCTGTGTGTATGTGTGTGTATGTGTGTGTATGTGTGTGTATGTGTGTGTCTGTGTGTATGTGTGTCTGTGTGTGTCTGTATGTATGTGTGTCTGTATGTATGTGTGTCTGTGTGTATGTGTGTCTGTGTGTGTATGTGTGTCTGTGTGTGTATGTGTGTGTGTGTATGTGTGTGGGTATGTGTGTGTGTATGTGTGTGTGTGTGTGTATGTATGTGTGTGTGTGTGTATGTATGTGTGTGTATGTATGTGTGTGTATGTGTCTGTATGTGTGTGTATGTGTCTGTATGTGTGTGTATGCGTGTGTGTATGCGTGTGTGTATGTGTGTGTATGTGTGTGTATGTGTGTGTGTATGTATGTGTGTATGTATGTATCTTTATGTAGGAGGGACGATTCCTCATAAACTATGAGACTTAAGGACCTGTTTAACTACGTATCCTCAATCTGAAATTAATGGGAAGAGCTGAAAAGGTTTTCATAACTATTGGATAACCGGAAATAGCAAGTTGCATATAGAACATCTCTAATTATATTTTTTGAAGATTTTTGTTATTACAAATATAAATAACATAAAATTCTCCATCTAATACAAAATTTTATTATATCTTCTATAGATTTAGAGATGGAGGAAATATATAGAAGAAAACCAGTTTTTAAATTCAAATGTTTGTAACTGACAGATAAATGTCAATGTCAAAAATCAACAATTTTACTGATTATTAAAATATCTTTCAGAACTCGTATTAATAATTGGAATAATACTACCTTTTTTAGTTTAAGTTCTGTATTTTTTTTTTTTATTAATGTAACCCAACGTTTCGGCACCATAAACTGGTGCATTCTTCAGGGGAAGTTGACATAAAAATGTGAAAAAACAAAAACAACAAGTAACCAAGGTAACATGAAGAAGTACGTTAATGTTACCTTTTTATGTATACAATTTCTAGACAATATGTGCATGCCGGGAAATAATTTGGACGGCGAACATGCATCTTCTCAGGAAAACTCTCCTATTGCCAGAGAAAAAAACCGTCCCAAAAACTGGCAGAGAAGTGATCTGTATAACTCATAGACGTTTTATCGGTAGCGAAATACCACAGCCGTACTCTTTATTAACAGATGATAAAAAGTCTAGAAAAAATTGTATACATATTACAAATTACAACATATTTAATATTGGAAGCCAAGCGCGATTAAGTTCCAATTCGTCACAATGATTAAGATTGATATTTCTGGTTTTATAAATCTCAATGGCTTCTCTAATTAATCTGTTAAGTCGAGTAGGTCTAGCAATAATTTTTGTGTCTTCGAATTTAATTTGGTGGAATTCTTCCAAGGCATGCTCTGCAACAGACGATTTCCCAGGCTGGTTCAATCTGATCGATCGATGATGTTCATTCAATCTTATAGAGACAGTTCTACCAGTCGATCAGATTGAACCAGCCTGGGAAATCGTCTGTTGCAGAGCATGCCTTGGAAGAATTCTACCAAATTAAATTCGAAGACACAAAAATTATTGCTAGACCTACTCGACTTAACTACAGATTAATTAGAGAAGCCATTGAGATTTATAAAACCAAAAATATCAATCTCAATCATTGTGACGAATTGGAACTTAATCGCGCTTAGCTTCCAATATTAAATATGTTGTAATTTGTAATATGTATACAATTTTTTCTAGACTTTTTATCATCTGTTAATAAAGAGTACGGCTGCGGTAGTTCGCTACCGATAAAGCGTCTCTGAGTTATACAGATCACTTCTCTGCCAGTTTTTGGGACGGTTTTTCCTCTGGCAATAGGAGAGTTTTCCTGAGAAGATGCGTGTTCGCCGTCCAAATTATTGCCGGGCATGCATATATTGTCTACAAATTGTATACATAAAAAAGGTAACATGAACGTACTTCATGTTACCTTGGTTACTTCTTTTCGTTTTTTTACATTTTTATGACTATTTCCCCTAAAGAAGACACCAGTTTATGGTGTCGAAACGTTGCGTTTTATTAATAAAAAATACAGAACTTAAACTAAAAAAGGTAGTATTATTCCAGTTTTACTGACATTACTGAAAGCTTTTACTGGGAACTACATTTAATATTTCTAATTGACTTATTAATTAAATATTTAAAATCGTAGGTAGGAACGTATATTAATAGTAATAGTACTTATATCTTTAAGAAATATCTGCAATCCCGGCAATGAATTGAAATCATCTTGAACATTTTACAGATTGAAAGAATAGATATAATTATATGTGTGTACAAATGTTTAATTCGATACTTATGTAACAAAATAAAAATTGAGAGAAGTATTGTGCTGGCCACAACAGATTTTTTTTAAATGATTTATGTAATGAATCCACGAGTACAATGCGATATTTTATCCAACAGTTTTTAAGTGGTTTCAAGTGTATTTGACATTTGTTTTAATTTAAAATAGTGCAAAGAAGGCAACCCAATTACTATGATATTAATACCGTATTTTTTAATGTGAAACATTGGGTTCGTCATATCCATGGTTACGACTCGACATTTGATTGACAGCATTGTATTTGCCTGCCCCATTGAAATTAAACATAGGGAACGAATTTGACAAAAGTATTATATTTAAATATTGCAAGAAATTTAGAAGAGTCAGAAAACCACTTGGGAGCACTAAACATATTCAGGGCACAAGGTGCACACAATATTTTTTCTACAACTAAATTTAATTTTTAGAAAACAATATTTTATACAAAATTAACCTCTAATGACATCTTGTTAATATGACAGATAACCGTTGAATTTTCCTATAAGTTACGACTTGACATTTGAATGGCAGCAATGTCTCATTTAAAATGAAACATAGGGAATGAATTTGACAGAAGTACTATATTTAAATATTATAAGAAATTTAGCCAGGTCAAATAATCATTCAGGCACAAGGTAATTACAATATTTTTTCTACAACTAAATTTAATTTAGAAAGCAGGTACCTATAATTATTTAAACAAAATTAACCTTTATTGACGTATTGTCAAATTCGTTCCCTACGTTTCATTTTAAATGGGACAGGCAAATACATTGCTGTCAATTAAATGTCAAGTTGTAACCATGGATATGACAAATCCTATGTTTCACGTTCAAAAATACTCACGGTATATGAATGTTTATATCAAGCAACGTAAGATGATAAACATTCATATATTTAATATTACAGTAACTGTGCCCGATATACTTTGCAATATGTTTTATCAAATTAAAACAAATTAATTTTCTACCCATTTAAATAAATCTATTCTATAATAACCGCGTATTTTGTATACATGTTTCAACAACAGTTTCTAGTAGATTTCAAATGATTTTGATGTAAAAATTATCGACTTAGCGATCTGTCTAGATGTTTATAATACGACGAATAATCTATGGCCATATTGTAATACGAATATTTTAACATTTTCGTTGCCAATTATTCTAAATACGAGCCTAAACTCATAATAGTTCGGCCGGTTTACGTTTTTAACAAAGTGGTTATAAAACCTACGCAAATGGTGAGAAATTTCTACAAATTTCTTTCGACTAGTTTAAAAAAGATTTTAAACTTACAAAAACTGAATGTGTCAAAAATATGGGCTTAATTCTTTCAGATTTGAACTTAGCCTTGTTTCTTTGATATGTATACACATTTTTATTAATTCAAGTTGATTGGTTTAAAAATTATTAACAAATTTGTAAATTTTGAACAATTTTTTTTATATCTCTGTTAATAACACGTAAACCACGAAACAGCTGTAAATGAAACTTGGTATATACATACACCTCCCTAAATAATAATTTATATCCAATACATTTACTTTCCGCGGTGGTCATCTACCTTTTATTCAATAACTATTAACATCAATAGTAATTAGGGTGCGGTTCGAATTACGCTTTCAACAGCGCGCTAACAGTTAGTCCGAATCATGTTCACAACGCTCAAAGTTTGCGCTGTGAGGTGAATGACGTCAGAGGTGACGTCAACATTTCATGCTAACAGTGCTCACGCCCAAGTGGATGGGCAGTATAAGCACTGTAAGTACGCTTGTTCCCTTTGATGCTATTACGTATCGAAACAAAAGGCCCGTATTCTTGCCTCCTAAAGTAGCGCTACTTCCAAAAAATCACAATTTCAACTTGAACAATATTAAGAAATTTGTGAAACAAAAATAAATTAAATTATTAATAGCATTTATTTCAAATAGTATAGGTTTAATTTACAAAAATTTAGTACCTATTCTTGTTTATTCGTAAAATAAAATTTAAAAAATATATTGTGGCCAGCACAAGACCTTCCGTCAATTTGATGTATTTTGTACAAATCCCTTACCAAAATTCCTTGGAAAGGTTCTATATATCCAGTAAAATTGTAACACGAACATATATCATTATTTACAAATTCCATACCGAAAGTTCCTATAAATTCAATAAAGTTATAACACGAACATACATTATGTAAATTGCATTTGACACTGACATCTGTCAATTGGAATTTTTTGAATATATCAGCTGTTTCCCATTATTATAGTAAAGCTGATTGATTTTTGAAAGTTAATCTCTTTATAATTCTTTAACTCTATATCTATTGAATATGAAGGAAAATGTATAATCAATCCGTATAGAGAATAATATATTCTTTCATAATGAAAATCACAAAATGTCAAAAAATTATATTTAACTGCGTTTTTCAAGAAAAAATATTTAGAACTTCAAATAAGTGAACTTCCGGTTGATCAATCATAATCAAAATCTAATCATCTCTTCATATGGATGTAAAAAAGAGGAATACGAAAGAATTATAATTTTTACCTCTCGCTAAGAGAGGTATTGGATAGGAATGACGATGGGTACCCGGGTACTCGGAACCTACCCGATAATAATGTACCCGGGTATTAAATTTCTTACTCGATTACCCGAAATATACCCGATACCCTTTAATTACCCGAACAGTTTTCAGCTGCCGGAAAGATTGTATCTAAAAGAAGAGCTTTTTATTACCATACCATAGGTAGTTAATATAATTTATGTTAAGTTTTTTATAGAGATATAGTTTATTATTTATTTATATTACTTTTTATTTAATAAATATATGTAAACAATAATTACGAATTTTATTAAAAAGTAAACTTCTAATATAAGGGTAACTGGTAATTAACAAATTAACGAGTTATGTATATGTACTTAAAGGATAACGGGTAATTAAAGGGTATCGGGTAATTAAAGGGTAAAGGGTACTATCCGGGTAGTTGTTTCGGGTACTCGGGTACCAAAATTATCGGAATTCGTCATTCCTAGTATTGGATTCTTGCTAAAATTCGCATTTACAGATTTTACTCAATAAGAACAATTTAAGGTCCCTAGATTCCGATTTTAACATTTTTAAAATGTCTGTTCGTGTGTGTATGTCTGGATGTTGGAGGGACGATTCCTCAAAAACTATAAGACTTATGTCACAGAATATTTATTTAATGGTATGTCATCAGTGATTAATTTTAGAATTCTTCTTGTGGTATAATAGTTTCTATTTAATTATCAAGCATTATAATAAACATACGGGGTTACGCAAAATGTCAATTATTTATATTCATCGTCAGATATCTTACGTTAGTTCCCTTCTTGCTTTTGCGCAGCGAAGTTGTAGTGTGCTCCAATAGTGATTAAGTTCCAGTTGAAGTCTGTGGGATTTTTGAATATACTGATTTCGATCAGGTGAGATGTTAATCTGGCGCGTGTATGATTGGTTGTGTGCTAGCAGTTACGTGTACTGTAGTGGCCTCTCGTGTGGACCCGGGGGTCGCCAGCGTTAGCAGCAGGGTAGGCTGTAGTAACTCGCGGTACTGCCCGTGGTTGCCAACATGTGTGCGTGATGTGTGAATGCTGGTTTAACTCCTCACTGAGTTTTTATTTACGGTTTTGTTCTTTATAGGAGCTAAGTGATTGCATTGCTACGCGAGAGATAACTTTCATTTTCTATTAGTTAGTGTTATGTATGGTTATTCTGTTTTGGGATAATTTTTGGGTGAGTTGGTTTAATATTACTTTCAAATTAGTGCCCCTTCTTTTCACACTTAACACTTAAGACCTGTTTAACTATGAAATCCTCAATCTGACATTTCTGGGAAGAGCTAAACAGGTTTTGGTAACAATTGGATAACCGAAAGTGGTAGTATCTTAAAAAATTCTTCTAAATATTATTTTTTGAATATTGAAGAACATAAAATTCTCCATCTAATACACTTAAAAAATTTATTACATCTTGTATAGATTTAGAGATAAAGACATTATAATATATAGAATAATCTAATCGCAGAGGCTAAGGCACTAAGGAAACCACTTGACAAATTCAAATGTCTATAACATAGTTTGTAAATGACAGATATCAATGTCAGTGTCAAAAATCAATAGTTTTAGTTTTAGCTTTTTCTGGGAAGTATATTTAATCTTTCTTATTGTTTTATTAATTAAATATTTGAAATTATAGGTAAAATGCATATATCCATCAAAAATACCGCCAATCTGGTTAATGAATTGGAAGAATCTCTGACATTTAGGAACTTCCTCATACAATGAAAAATAGATATAATTAGAATTATATGTGTGCAGAAGACATGTTAAATACAATAAAAAACAATATTTGGGTAAAGTTCTGTAATTTTTTGTTATAAAACGACGGTTCGATAGCAAAGTGCAATACAATACTTATACAGGGTGTCTCAATAAGCTTGCTCACTATTGGTAACTTTTTTATTTGAAGAGGTACGAGGTTGGTCAAATGAGCAAAATTGTGCCATTTTATATTAGAAAATTGGTCATGTAGACAAAATATAATTTATGTCAGCGGTTCTAAAAATTTGGGACAATATATATATTTTTTATTATCTTATTGGAAAGAGTATTTTTTTCTCTTTCCAATAAGGTAATGTTGTTTATGTACAATTTTTTCAAATAAACGAGTTATTTACGGTTAAAAATTTAAATTTTGTAAACTATTTTATTAGTTTTTTTAGTCAAGTAAGCCATGGAAACAATTGATTCTTTGTTTGTTTGACGTTTAATCATTTCTCCCGTAAAGTTCTCTGTGTTTAATAATGTTTAATAACTTTACAAATGAAGAAAAGTTAGATATGATCGTGCTATATGAAAAGTTATATCTAGACACCAGTTACGTGGAACAGTCGGCTCTCTTTCCAAAAGAGTTTAAATGTGCGAAAGAAATAATGACTTTCAATTTGAATATTTTCTTTGTTTTGTTACTACTGTAAAATAAATTAATAAAATAATAATTTTGTAAAAGACAATTGTTTCCATGGTTTACTTGACCTAAACTAAAAAAATATAATTTTTATTTTTGAACGTAAATAACTCGTTTATTTGAAAAAATTGTACATAAACAACATTACCTTGTTGGAAAGAGAAAAAAATACTCTTTCCAATAAAAAAAATACTCTTTCCAATGGCACAATTTTGCTAATTTAACCAACCTCGTATCTCTTCAAATAAAAAAGTTACCAATAGTGAGCAAGCTTATTGAGACACCCTGTATAGCCTAATATGGAAATGGCGAGAGGTCTTGTGCTGGCCACAACAGATTTTTAGAATTGTAGTTATCGTTGGAGAAACACTTGTCACACACAAACCCAGACAGACATCATATTAAAAATAGTTAAATTCGTACAGTAGGGACCCTAAAATGTGCTTATTTATCAAAAACTCACCACCGATTTTTTTGAATTGAAAAGAAATAAATATAGTGATTTTTTGAGACTAAAATATAAGTTTGTGTTATATCTCGAAAATTTGCAGATATAAAAAATTATTTCGTACGCCACCGGTTAGTTAATAAAAATATCTCTTTTATAATGTCATGCAAAAAAAAAATAATTTCACCATTTTTCTGTTTAAATCGAAGAAGGATAGTCTAATTTATCGTTCAGTATGATAAACTATTACATTACCTTACCCAAAGGTGACTGAAAGTAAAAATCGATTGGTGAGAATACAGGTCGAAGTGTTTTTGTTAAGATGGAAGTTGTAAGCGAAGTAAAGGTTTTTTCCATTCATCATCTCTCGAAAATGAGCGAAACTGTTTCCACCAAAACTATTTTTTCATAATTTAATAATTGGGCACACGTTATATAAACGCTGTGTGTCAACGCGCTCAATCAAATTGGACCAGTTGTGAGCAGTCTAAGCACTGTAAGCTTTGATAGCATGATTCGGACCGCACCCTTAATAAAATTTGGTTTATGTATCAAAGAAACATGGCTGAGTTCAAATTTGAATGAATTTTGGCCGTAACTTTTGCGGAAACTATTTTAAAGACTTCTCAGCTATTTAAAATTCGTTCGACCGGCCAACATTTTCAACAAACAAATTATAAAACCTATGCAAATTTCTACAAAAAAATTTCTGACTACCATCTCTGGTTAAAAATTTAACTACCAGTTAAATAAACAAAACCGAAACGAAATAACAGTAAAATGGCATTTATAATTGCTGTCAATAATCCGATTTAATATTGTTTACTTAACTGGCAGCTAAACTTTTAACCAGATATGGTAAAATTGGGCCTTAAAGAAAGATTTTAAACGTACAAACACCAAATATGTTATTCAAGTATTCTGCCATTTAATATTGGGTTACATCGCCTTTATTAGTAATACCAGCTTATCCCATGTGTCTTGTACGGTAAATTTTACTGTAAGCACTTGATTTTTACGTATTGGTTTTTATTATACTAAAAGTAAAAGGTCTCGATAGAAGCTAAATCTGGACTAGAAGATGACCCTTAAAATACAGGTCGAACTATTATCACCACTCATTTGGCCCACAGTTTTTTTTTTAAGTTTTAAGTGTATATTTAAAGTATCCGAAAGAATTTTGTAGAAATTTCTAATCATTTGTGCAGATTTTATAATTTGTTGAAAATGTTGACCGGTTAAATTATTATGAGTTTGGACTCGTAAATAGAAACAAATAATTTATTTAGTACATTAGTAATTTTTTTGCGAATATAAACACTTTAGCCACATAGCAACATAAGGTTTGTTCCAACACACCACCAACCCAGTTTGCGAACTGTTGGGTACATGCGCAGTGTGAATTTATCGTTCCAACATAAAGTTTGACTGAACCATGTACTACGCATCGGATGTTTCAACATAAAATTGACCGTACATGAACTGGTTCGTGAACGGTCAAATTAGTTAATGCATTTTAAGTTGCAGTGTTGGTCAAGGACATGCGCATTGCCCAATAACAAATAATATTTTGATTGCTAGCTGGTGCTTTAGTCATTTATTTTGGTACAATGAGTGATGTAGAGGGATTTTCAGATATTTTTAATTCTGCTTGCTCAGAAGATGAAGATTTAGATATAGAAGAGTTAGTAATACCAAAAAGGAAAAATAAAATCTATTTAGGTAGGTAATGTATTGAAATGTCATTATTTGTTATGTAAATAACTGAAATTATTATATTTTTAGATGAAACATTATGATGAGAAAATTACTATTGAACAATTTTTAGAGAAAATGAATTTCCAGGTGTAGTTGGTACTATCGACGGATGTGATATCAAAATTGATAAACTAAAGTATTAAATTAAAATTTTCTCAATTTTTCAATGTGAGATGTCACAATTTACTATTGTGCGTTCCAACACAATGCTGTTCTGGTTCAGTCCAAAACCAGTACTTTATTAGCCGATGCGTAGTAAATAGTTTATGAACCGTAACATAACGGTCCGCAAACTGTATGTTGGAACAAAGCTATAAACTTCCTATTATTATTAATTTGCAATAATATTAAACACCAAATATATCGTCGGCCGACTATTGGAATGAACTATGTCCACAAATATTACTTTCGAGAAAAACTGCTTCAAACATTTAAAATTTTATTGTAAATAATGGATAACGAATACACATGTTGAATTTTTTTGTTTATATAATTTCATTTTCCTTAACTTTGTATGAAATTTATTAAATTATAATTTTTAAATATTTTTGAAATATAAAAGGACCTAACTGGATATGGTTCAAAATAACATATTAAATTTATAAAAAAAAAAAACCAATAAAGAGACTTTTTGTACCATGTCCACACTTTTTATTATTTTTACTGTACTATATCCAGAAGCACGTGTCAGAATTATGAAATCTGATTGGCTCTGGACTTGATTCAAAAGAATTCTTAAGTATAATTCACAACCAATTTCACATTCAAAAATTTGAAGTTTGCAAGCTCCAAACTAGAAATTGAAATTACTATCTTCTGTCATTGTTTAAGCTAGTTGGTCATGGTTCTACGTTATTAGTTCATCTCGCGAACCATGGTACTTGTCATTATTTTGTTTATGTAGTTAGTGATTAGGTGATAGTTATTTACAATATTAAATTTGTGCATTACCTGCTCGTCCATATCTATATTAGCTGGGTATTTGACATTCTATGGCTGACATGTAAACAAACTTCTTACTATTATTCTTTATTTTTTTGGTTATGAAAGTGGTTGTGAATGCTATTAAAAATTATGTATTGTGAATGATGTCAAATTTTTTAAATTCAAATTTCCTAAATTCAAATTTTTCAAAGCGGTTATGAATCAAGTTTTAGTGTATGCCATTTTAAGGGACATGGTACCCATGGTACAAAACTATAAGTCTGTTTAAAGTACAAGAAGCACTGAATTTGACTGTATTTTATTATTATTTTTTTTTTTTTTCAAAAAGTGGACTAGGTACATTCCAATCATCAGCCGACGATATGTATTTTAATTTATGAACATTATTTAATGAACGCAAGATATTGGAACAAAATTATCGCAAAGATTTTTATAGAAATAAACACTTTATCAACGCAAATATTTATTAATATAGTTGAAACATTGTTTAAACTAACAATATAAAACACCAAATATACTTTAACATATTGTACTTTAACTGTGTACGACTAGCAGATGGAAATATGATATTCAACATACTAGAGAGATAGAACTGTTTCACGTAGTCATTCAACTTTAATAGTATTGGCAATTGGCAGTAACTAGATTTGAACTAGTTAATTTTTATTCTACGATTCGACTCATAGATTATAAAATATTGTTGCATTACCAAAAATATTAGCTGTTCCAACCATATAAATAAATAAATACATTTAATAACGACCATAGAAATATAAAATAACAGACAAAGATAAATATATGCACTTACATTTGATGATTTCTTGCTATCTGAACCGCTAGAATTCTGTTCTGCTTTATTAGATTTTTATCTCAACTCTGGATATAATTTCAAGTGGTTTGAACACTGCAGATTTACTGATTTTCACTGAAAAGAAATTAATTCATTGTAATATACAATAAAATTATTATTTCGAATAATACTTGTATGTATGAGACACAATATTGTTAGATAATAATTTTTAAACTAGTAGTTAAAGCTTGATCTTTTGAAAAAAATACTACGTAAGTTTTATAGAGAAAAAACATATTTCAAACAAAAATAACTATTAATATAGTTGAAACATTGTATGTATGTATTACACTTACAAATCAAGTACATCTTTTGCCCGTTTTAACTTTAAAACTTTGCTCTATATTTAGTAAACTAACTATTTTACTAATAGATTTTTCATAAAGTTCACAAATTTCCAGAATAATTAGTGAAGTAATTCAACTTTTATGGATCAAAGTGCGTAGACGAAAGGAAAACAAAATGTACGTGTTTGAAATGGCAATTATAGAAGGTTGTCGTACTATCCAACCTGCATAACATTAGCTCTGATATCAACGCCAAAATGTTCGAACTAATTACCGACCGAATGAATAATAAATAATTTTATCGAAAACAGTGTCCTCTATTAAAATTTAACAATACAAAATTAAAGCTCGTATTTTTTTGTACAAAAAAGGGTTCTTACATATTTATTACCTCTCGCTAAGAGAGGCATTGGATTCATGCTAAAAATCGTATTTCCAGATTTTAGTGAATAAACACGTTTTAAATCCAATTATAACATTTATACGATGGTGTGTGTCTGGAAGTACCATTCTTAAAACTATAATACTTAACACCTCTATACGTACTTCTAAAGAATAAACGAAGTTGGAAGAAGTA
This sequence comes from Ophonus ardosiacus, assembly GCA_943142095.1. Taxonomy (NCBI): domain Eukaryota; kingdom Metazoa; phylum Arthropoda; class Insecta; order Coleoptera; family Carabidae; genus Ophonus; species Ophonus ardosiacus. Next base: position 49,882,992 of record OW964831.1, on the reverse strand, counting down.
TGAATTTAATGTTGAATGTTGATAAATCTAAGGTGTTAGTATTTGAAAGGAGTGAATTGGTGACTGAGTGCAATGTGTTGGTGAATGGAGTAAAACTGGAGCAGGTGAATGAGTTTGTATATTAGGGTAGCATGATGTCGAGGGATGGACGAATTGACCGTGAAATTGATAGGAGGGTGAGTGCGGGATGTAAGGTAATGGGTGCCCTGGGCATGTTTGCTCGTAACGTAAACGTATCTAGAGAAGCTCGGTTAAGTGTATATAATGGAGTGCTGGATTTTGTGGATATACAAGACGGGATCGCGTGAGGAATAATTTGGTGTATGAAGCATGTATGGTTAGGAAGAATGTAGTTAAGAGAGTTGGAGTGAGTCAGTTGAGATGGTTTGGTCAGGTGGAGAGAATGATGAGTGAACGACTTGTAAAACGCATATATGTTGGTAAAGTTGAGGGTGTTCGATTGCGTGTATGAATACGATTATGAATGTGGCTGAGGCGAAAGAAGTTTGCCTGGATAGGAATGTGTGGTGAAGGATGATTGTTTCGTAATTATTGTGGTGTGAAGATGTATGGTTAGTAAGAATGTTTTATGAGAATGGGGAGACAGCTGAACTTTTATGTGGACGAGAAGAACGAAGTATGTTTGTACAGGAATGTGTAGCGAAAGATGATTTTTGTGTAACTATTATTGTGGTCCGGATGCGGTTATTCGCTACCGAAAATCGGTCACTTTGATATGTTATTATGTATGAATACGTTTATGAATGTGGCTGAGGTGAAAGAAGTGTGCATGGATAGGAATGTGTGGCGAAGGATGATTGTTGCGTAACTATTATTTTGGTCCGGATGCGGTTATTCGCTACCGAAAATCGGTCACATTAATATGTTCTTTGTATGAATGTTATGATGATTTTGGACAAGGCGGAAGAAGAATGTTTTTAAAGAGTTAAGTGATTCAGTGGAGCTCTTACTTTCATCCCTTTTCTTATTGTTTTCGGGTTTTTGCTAACCCACTAAGTGGGAAACGCGTGATTTTATGTATGTATGTTTGTATGTATGGTTTTTTATATTCTTTAATGATTAGAAGTGTTTGCACGTGAAGTATAGCAACACATACACGTAGAGTCCGCGCCTTTAGAGAAAACCCAAATCGGCGCAGTGTAAGTTGTACTACTCAACCTACAAATTTTGACAGTACAAAAAACATTTAAATGAATAATATTTAAATGTTATTATTTTTATTATATACCAGGGTTGGTCAATCAAGATTTAAATCAATTGATTTTTTTTAAAAAATCACTGATTTTTATCACAGATGAAAAAAAGATTCAAATTGTAATAAAAATGAATTAATTTACTACAAAAGTATAAATAACAACAATCCATATTGGATTGTATTCGAATTCTAACAGATTACTGATTACATGTTTTGAGTTTTAACCTATTTTATTTAGGTATGTATTGTTTAAAAAGACGCGCGCGCGTGGGTACGTTATATACTAAATTTATGCAAAAATTCAAATGCATCTTTTGGGGTTTATTACAGATTTCGTTTTCGTTTATGAAATAAAATATTTATATTGGTTTTAAAACAATTAGAAAAGTACAATAACACCACTAGATCTTTAAAAATAAAAAAATCAAAGAATAATGATTTATTTGATTTTTTCCAACCCTGTTATATACTATATAAAATAAACTTTTGAAGAAGAATGTGAAAGTTCAACCCTTTATATATGTATGCTTGATTACAATATATAAAAAAAATCCATAAAACAGCACAAAAATGAAAATGACTAATCACATAATAAATATATTTTATTCAATTTTGACGTTTTAAACTGTCATTATTAATTCCAAAGCAACAACTACAAGTAACATTTTACTCACAAGTAAATTAAAAAAATTTTAAATTACTCTCACATAATTTTAACTCAACTCTGCAACAAATAATGCATTTAAAATAACACCAGGTACGAAAATAACACTCACCACAGTATTTATCAGACATTATCAGTCATTTTCATTATTTTTCACGACACAAATGAGAGACAATAAGTCTTATTAAAAAGATGACTTGACGTCTACCATGGACAGCCTGCTAACTGACTAGTGTTTCATTTTGTCAAAATTAAATAATTTATTGGTTTTTATTATTTCGTCAAAATTGAATAAAATATTGTATAAACCACGTGAGCTATTGTTTATTCATGAGAAGAAATTTTAGCTCATGAGAAGAAATTTTAGCTCACGAGCCCATAAGGGCGAGTGAGTTACGTTCATTATTTAATTTAATTAAATACGAAGTTATCGTTACGTAAATTTCGCGAAACGTAAAAGTTTACGGAACGCAAAAAGTTTTTCATTTACCGTAAACAATCTAAATCTAAAATACAGGGTGTCTCAATAAGCTTGCTCACTATTGGCAACTTTTTTATTTGAAGAGATACAGGGTTGGTTAAATTAGTAAAATTGTGCCATATTATATTAGAAAATTGGTCATGTAGACAAAATAAAAATTGTTTCAGCGGTTCCCAAAATTTGGGACAGAATATATATTTTTTAAATGGAACTATATATTTTTTATTATCTTATTGGAAAGAGTATTTTTTTCTCTTTCCAATAAAGTAATGTTTATGTACAATTTTTTCAAATAAACGAGTTATTTACGTTTAAAGATAAAAATTATCTTTTATTAGTTTAGGTCAAGTAAACTATGGAAACAATTGTCTTTTATAAAATTATTATTTTATTAATTTATTTTACAGTAATAACAAAACAAAGAAAATATTCAAATTGAAAGCCATTATTTCTTTCGCACATTTAAATTCTTTTGGAAAGAGAGCCGACCGTTCTACGTCACTGGTGTCTAGATATAATTTTCCATATAGCACGATCATGTCTAACTTTTCTTCATATGTAAAGTTATTAAACATTATTAAACAAAGAGAACTTTACGGGAGAAATTATTAAACGTCAAACAAACAAAGAATCAATTGTTTCCATGGCTTACTTGACTAAAAAACTAATAAAATTGTTTACAAAATTTAAATTTTTAACCGTAAGTAACTCGTTTATTTGAAAAAATTGTACATAAATAACATTACCTTATTGGAAAGAGAAAAAAAATACTCTTTCCAATAAGATAAAAAATATATGGTTCCATTTAAAAAATATATATATTGTCCCAAATTTTGAGAACCGCTGACACAAATTTTATTTTGTCTACATGACCAAATTTCTAATATAAAATGGCAAAATTTTGCTCATTTAACCAACCTCGTACCTCTTCAAATAAAAAAGTTACCAATAGTGAGCAAGCTTATTGAGACACCCAGTATACGCCTTTGTAATAAAATGTGCAACTGGTCATAAAAATATACTGGCCATAAGAACTAATTGAAGAACTCTTAGCAAAAATAACCGTAGTCCATTTTAATTTAACTTAGGATCATGTTTAAATATTATAAAATTATTTAATAGATGTTAAGAAATAAAACAATGAACATTGAAGAGAATTAGATAATAATTAGACATCTTTTTTTAAGACTTTTTTGTAGAAACGCTCAAACTTTAAAATGTAATAATTTGAGACTAAGATACTTTTCGCAAGAAGCAATTTTATAAAACTCTTTTAGTTTTTGCCAATAGCTCCTCAACTGTTAATGTTAAAATGGCAATTTCGCCTTTCCGATATCATTGCCCTCGATAATATTAATAGAGAAAAATATAAGACTCACATTAGAAGAACTCGGCATCTTTCCAATCTCGTACTCAACTGCTTGGCATCTTTGCAAATTCGTACTCAATTACTCGGAAACTCAGCAATTTCCATTGACCTGCAAATTGACAAAAAATAAAAAATAAATCAACAGTAAGTAAGAGCGAACCTTGCAGACCAATGTAAACGAGTTTAATTAAGTACGCCGGTCGGCTGCCTGTACGTAATACGATCACCGTAATTATGCTTGATTTTGTTAATTCAATGCAGATAAATTTATTTTTAAAAAAATGAAACAAAATAAGGGATGAGCTTTAAAATGCAATTATTCATAAATATTCGAACGTAAAATTTTATACCAAATTTAGTTATCAAAATACCTATAGTTTTAAATTTATATTACAAATACACAAAGTTAAGAATATGTGAATATAGTTTTATTATAATTTATATTACGTGCTATAAAATTAGTAAATCCGACCAATACTACACTAGTATGTTACAGAAATATAAAGAGAAATGGTAAATATCTACTCACATTTTGATTATTTCTTGCTGCCCGAAACCACTGGCATTTTTATTCTCTGTTCCTACAGATTTCTAGCTTCAACACACTGAAAAGAAAATAATTAATTGTAATACACAATAAAATTACATATTATTATAAAAGATATTTGTCTGTATGAGACAAAATATTGATAGATAAAATTGCAAACACGTTGAAATACATAAAATCATGGAAAATCATTCTTTAAAGTAGATATCGCATGATTTAATTGTAGATTAAATAAAATTCAACTCACGTCTTAAGAATGTACGAGTTCGACAATAGCGTCTAAATGTTTCACTCATATTGTTGTAATAAGATCAACTGCGGTAACAATTATTATCTTAAACGTTGGACTAAAACTTTATCTCACGTTTTTTTATATATTTTCTTTATTTGGCGTATTTTTTTCAAGGAAAATAAACGATGTATCACACTAAATGCAATAGCACAACATGTCCTCCATTTTGTCCGATGACTTAGATAGGAATGCAGTGTTACCAAAAGTACTTAACAAAATATCGCTAACCAAAAATGTGGGTTATGAAATCGCTAATTATTATTAATAATATTTGCAAACAGCATGATATACGAACAAAAATTAATTGAATAAACAATGAAATTATTATTCTGAATTCAATTTATCTGTAGGTATGAGGCAAAATGACATGCAAAAATTGTACTCACAACTTGACCTTCGGAAATATTTGTTTTTTATAAGAATAAAGACATTATCAACAAAAATAACTATTAATATAATTTGAATATTGTTTAAACTTATCATTGTTATTAATTTGTTACAATATGAAACCCCAAATAAATGTAAACATCACGAATAAAATTCCACCTACGAACTACGATTTCAAGTACTAGTAGTAAAACTTGAACTATTTTTATAGTTGAAACATTGTTTAAACTTACGATTGTTATTAATTTGCAACAATACTTAACAATCTTTTATTATTAAATCAATAAAAACTAAAAACACGATATCGGCCACCACTGCAGTGTTAAATTCGTTGATAAAACTTAATTCCATTCTACATAACTAGAACACATATCTTGCTATGTATCATTAGAACGACAAAATATTAATAAAAATTGATGATAATTTATGATAATTATTACTTATCATATATTTACAATTAATACAATTAAATTAAAGCGGGTGGGCCAACTGATGTGCACCGGGGCTCGTATTTATGTACAAAAAAACGAAAAATAAATATGAAAAAATTATAATTTCACATACCTTTGCCTTTGCTGTTTATCCAGGGCCAGTGTAATAGGAAGAGCAAATCAAATATGGCAGTAAACAGCTTGTAAAATTGCATCAATGTTCTCAGCAACTATTATCGCCTCGGCAATTTTCGTAAACATCAATAATGTTCATAAATTTGTTCACTTATTTCCCCAAATTTTATTTAACATCATAATGGCCCGTATTCTCACCTCTTGAAGTAGCGCTACTTCCGAAGTAATGCAATTTCGATTTTTTTTAATTTTATTTTATTTTGTGAATAGATAAGATTAGCTTTCATATTTTGGTAATATATAACATTTGAATTAAGTGGCATTTATAATGGGGTATTCCACTCATTTTCTATTATTATTTTAAAGAAAACTTCATTCAGTTTTGAGGAAATTCATACTATTAAAAAAATCTTAATAGTAGTTTAACAGTATTTTATTTTCGAGAAATTAGTGTAACGTCACATTCCCCCTATATTTGTCTTTCTCACCCACACTGCTCTGAATACGCTACAAAAGAAAGATAACAATTGAATGACGCCAATCTCCCCTTTTAGCAAATGTGAAATATCTCTTAAATAATTATTTAAAAAATGTTTTCATTGTTTTAACTATTATCTATTGAGCCATACATTAAATTAAATTGAAATTTTTCTTATTTTTTTTTATAATGGTGGAATACCCCATTTAATTTATTTTTATTTGTCTTATTTTTAATATTAAAGTTGATATTTGACAGTTGAAGTAGCGATTTTTCGGAAGTAGCGCTACTTCAAGATATCAGAATACGGGCCAATGTTTTTTTCAAAACAAACGTAGATTTCCTCAATTTCATCATAAAATGGCAATAAAATATCGTAAACGCTGTTTAAATAATAATCATTGTGCTGATAAATTCCCAATATCCCAATTACGTTCAATCAACACAGAATAACTTGGAACCTTGAGCGAGAAGTGAATCTACACTGAAACACACAGAAAAGAGTATATATTGAAACAATGTTGTAGAAGGAATAGTTTTATATCTTTTTACCTTCCGTCACCTTTAGGTAAGGAAGGTATTGTCTTTGGTCAAAAAATTAGTTGGGAGTTTGATACGTATTTACTATTTTTAAGATGATGTCTGTATGTGTGTGTATATATGTGTGAGTGGGTGTATGTGTGTCCGGAATTGTCAAGTGCAATTTACATAGTGTATGTTCATGTTATAATTTTATTGGATTTAAAGCACCTTTTCAAAGGAACTTTTGGTATAGAATTTGTAAAAAATAGTATGTGTTCGTGTTATAATTTTATTGGATATATCCATTTATATTTCAATACTTTTATTTCTAAAAGTTCACACAGTTGTTCAAATACTCTGAACATGTGTACACTAATACACAATAATATTACCACCAAGTTTATATCTCTACCCATTTTTGAATTATTGCTCCAAAAGTCAATATACCCCAACATTTAGATAAAAAGTTCAAAATTTTCAAAAATCTAATTTTATGTATTTAGATACTTCTCAGTGTGCTGATTTCAAAAGAGATATCGACCTGCGTTTTCAAAATTTGGAATCAGCGCATTCAGAAGTATCTAGACACACAAAAATTAGATTTTTGAAAATTTTGTTATTTTTATCTAAATATGGGATATATTGACTTTTGGGGCAATAATTCAAAAGTGGGTAGAGATATAAAGTTGGTAGTAATACTATTTGATTGCAAAGAGAATGTTGCGTAAGTATACGCATTTTTAGAGTATTTATATATGAGTATACATAATGTATGTTCATGTGATAATTTTACTGGATTTATAGAATATTTTCCAAGGAACTTTCTGCACGGAATTTGTACAAAATTGTATTATGTTCGTGTTACAATTTTACTGGATATATAGAATCTTTTCCAATGAACTTTTGGTATGGGATTTGTACAAAATACATCAAATTAATAAGCAGGCAATGCACGTCATCGTTCAATGAGAAATCAAAGGACGTTAAAGCTCATTATTTAATTATATCGTTAAAAGAACGATGTTAGGTACATCGGCTACTTCTCCGATTTGAGTATTCGAAGTTATCGTTAAGAAATTTACTAATTCGGATTATGTAAATTTCATAAGTTTACGAAACGCATTGTTTACGTAACTGTAGTTAATAGTCAATAATAGAATTTTGGATCACTCCAAAAAGTTTTTCATTTACCGTTAAACATAATCTAAAATATACGCCTTTATAATAAAATGTGCAACTGGTCATAAGAAATATAATGGTTGAAAAAACTATTTGAAGAACTCTTAGCAAAAATAACCGTAGTCCATTTTAATTTAATTCACGATTATGTTTAAATAGTAGAAAATTATTTAATGGATGTAAAGATATAAAACTGTGAACATTGATGAGCATTACAAAATAATTATACATTTATTTAGACTTTTTTAGAAACGCCCAAACTTTTAAGTTTAAAATGTAATAATTTGTGACTAAGATACTTTTTGCAAAAAGCAGTTTTATCATACTATTTTAGTTTTTGCCAATAGCACCTCAATTGTTAATGTTAAAATGGCACTTGCGCCTTTGCGATATCATTGCCCTAAATAATATCAATAGAGAAAAATACAAGACTCACATTAGAAGATCTCAGCATCCTGGCGTTTTTGCAATCTCGTATTCAACTGCTTGATATCTTTGCAAACTCGTACTCAATTACTCGGGAACTCAGCAATTTCCATTCGCCTGCAAATTGACAAAAATATAAAAATTAAATTATTGTTTGCTAATAAATGCATCTGAATCGATTTTTAATAGAATACAAACACATTATCAACTTACATAACCTTTAATAGAGTTAGGATGTTATTTAAACTTACGATAGTTATTAAATTGCAACAATAGTTAACCATATTTCACTATTAAAACAATAATGTATTAACAATAAATGCATTTTTCACAGCAAAATCAAATGCATGTGTGCTTGAAGACGGCTGCTTGGCGAGTAGAGCGAACCTTGCAGACCAAAGTAAACGAGTTTAATTAGGAACGCCGGCCGGCTGCCTATACGTAATACGTAATGCTATCACAATAATTATGCTTGATTTCAATGCAGGTAAATAATTTATTTAAAAAGTAAAACAAAATACGGGATGAGATTTAAAATGCAATTATTCATAAATATTCGAACGTAAAATTTTATACCAATAAAAATGATACCAAATTTGGTTACCGAAATACCTATGAGTTTTTAATTTATATTATAAATACACAAAGTTCAGAATATGTGAATATAGTTTTATTGCAATTTATATTACGTGCTGTAAGGGTAATAAATACGACTAATACTACACTAGTATGTCATAGAAATAGATAAATATCTACTCACATTTATTATATTATATCTAGCTGCTCGAAACCGGTGGGATTTTTGTTCTCTGCTCCTATAGATTTCTAGCTCTAACACACTGAAAAGAACATAATTTATTGTAATACACAATAAAATTACATATTATTCTGAAAAATATTAATGTGTATGAGACAAAATATTGATAGATAAAATTGCAAACACGTTGAAATACATAAAATCATGGAAAATAATTCTTTGAAGTAGACATCGCATGATTTAATTGTAGATTAAATAAAATTCAACTCACGTCTCAAAAATGTACGAGTTCGACAATAGCGTTTAAATGTTTCACTCATATTGTTGTAATAAGATCAACTGCGGTAACAATTATTATCTTAAACGTTGGACTGAAACTTTATCTCACGTTTTCTTATATATTTTCTTTATTTAGCGTATTTTTTTTAAGGAAAATAAACGATGAATCACACTAAATGCAATAGCACAACATGTCCTCCATTTTGTGAGATGATTTGGATATGAATGCAGGGTTACCAAAAGTACTTAACAAAATATCGCTAATCAAAAATGTGGGTTATGAAATCGCTAATTATTTTTAATAATATTTGCAAACAGCATAATATACGAACAAAAATGAATTGAATAAACAATAAAACTATTATTCTGAATACAATTTATCTGTAGGTATGAGACAAAATTATATGCAAAAATTGTACTCACAGCTTGACCTTCGGAAATATTTGTTTTTCATAAGAATAAACACATTATCAACAAAAATAACTATTAATATAGTTTGAATATTGTTTAAACGTACTGTTGTTATTAATTTGTTACAATATGAAAACCCAAATAAATGTAAACATTATAAAATTCCACCTACTAGTAGTAAAACTTGAACTATTTTTATAGTTGAAACATTGTTTAAACTTACGATTGTTATTAATATGTAACAATACTTAACAATCTTTCATTATTAAATCAATAAAAACTAAAAACACGATATCGGCCACCACTGCAGTGTTAAATTCGTTGATAAAACTTAATTCCATTCTACATAACTAGAACACATATCTTGCTATGTATCATTAGAACGACAAAATATTAATAAAAATTGATGATAATTTATGTTAATTATTACTTATCATATATTTACAACCAATAAAATTAAATTAAAGCGGGTGGGCCAACTGATGTGCACCGGGATTCGTATTTATGTATAAACAAACGAAAAATAAATATGAAAAAATTATAATTTAACTTACCATTCCCTCTTATCTAGGACCAGTGTAATAGGAAGATCAAATCAAATATGGCAGTAAACAGCTTGTAAAATTGCATCAATGTTCTCAGTAACTATTATCGCCTCGCCAATTTTCGTAAACATCAATAAATGTTCATAAATTTGATCACTTATTTCCCCAAATGTTATTTAACATCATAATGGCCCGTATTCTCATAACTTGAAGTAGCGCTATTTCGATTTTTTAAATTTTATTTTATTTTATGAATAGATAATAGATTTCATGTTTTCCACTCATTTTTTTAAAATTATTTTAGAGAAAACTTCATTTAGTTTTGAAGCAATTCATAGTATTAAAAAATCTTAATTGTAGTTTAACAGTATTTTATTTTCGAGAAATCAGTGTAACGTCACATTCCCCCTATACTTGTCTTTCTCACACACACTGCTCTGAATAAGCTACGAGAGAAAGATAACAATTGTATGATGTCAATTTCCCCATTTAGCAAATGTGAAATATCTCGTAAGGTAATTATTTAAAAAAATATTTTCATTGTTTTAACTATTATTTATTGAGCCATACTTTAAATTAAATTGAAATTTTTCTTATTTTTTTGTTATGGTGGAATACCCCGTTTAATTTATTTTTATTTCTCTTATTTTTAATATTAAAGTTGACATTTGACAGTTGAAGTAGCAATTTTTCGGAAGTAGCGCTACTTCAAGATATCAGAATACGGGCCAATGTTTTTTTCAAAACAAACGTAGATTTCCTCAATTTCATCATAAAATGTCATTAAAATATCGAAAACGCTGTTTAAATAATAATCATTGTGCTGATAAATTCCCAATATCCCAATTACGTTCAATCAACAAAAAATAACTTGGAACTTTAAGCGAAGTGGACTCAGCGAGAGCTGAATCTACACTGAAACACACAGAAAAGAGTATATATTGAAACAATGTTGTAGAAGGAATAGTTTTATATCTTTTTACCTTCCGTCACCTTTAGGTAAGGAAGGTATTGTCTTTGGTCAAAAAATTCGTTGGGAGTTTGATACGAATTTACTATTTTTGTGTGTGTATATATGTGTGTGTATATGTGAGTGGGTGTATGTGTGTCCGTGTGTGTGTGTCCGGAATTGTCAAATGCAATTTACATAGTGTATGTTCATGTTTTAATTTTATTGGATTTAAAGAATCTTTTCAAAGGAACTTTTGGTATAGAATTTGTAAAAAATAGTATGTGTTATAATTTTATTGGATATATCCATTTATATTTCAATACTTTTATTTCTAAAAGTTCACACAGTTGTTCAAATACTCTGAACATGTGTACACTTACGTAACATTCTCTTTACAATCAAATAATATTACTACCAAGTTTATATCTCTACCCACTTTTGAATTATTGCCCCAAAAGTCAATATATCCCATATTTAGATAAAAATAACAAAATCTTCAAAAATCTAATTTTTATGTGTCTAGATACTTCCGAATGCGCTGATTCCAAATTTTGAAAACGCAGGTCGATATCTCTTCATTCTCGAGATATTTAGATTTAAAGTTTTACTCAAAACTGCCCATTTTTGGATAATAGCCCAAAAATGGGCCGAGATATGAATTTGGCGACATCACCATTAGATTCTACGGGTAAAAATACATAAGTATAGCAATTTTCATAATTTTTGTCCAACCGGTTAATTTTTTATGAATAAAAGCTTAAAATCCCCTGAAAATGGCCAAAATCTGAAAAAATCGTAAGGGGTACACATTTCTGAGATATTTGGTCATTTTCAGTTATTCTGCTTTAGAGATTGTATGCGGTGTTCAAAAATTCTGAAAATTGGTGTATTTATGTAATTTTGCCCGTAGAATCGAATGGTGTTGTCGCCAAATTCATATCTCGACCCATTTTTGTGTTATTACCCAAAAATGGGTAGTTTTGAGCAAAACTTTGAATCTAAATATCTCGAGAACGAAAAGAGATATCGACCTGCGGTTTCAAAATTTGGAATCAGTGCACTAAGATGTATCTAGATCCATAAAAATTAGATTTTTGAAAATTTTGTTGTTTTTATCTAAATATGGGATATATTGACTTTTGGGGCAATAATTCAAAAGTGGATAGAGATATAAACTTGGTAGTAATATTATTTGATTGCAAAGAGAATGTTGCGTAAGTGTACGCATTTTTAGAGTATTTATATATGAGTATACATAATGTATGTTCATGTGATAATTTTATTGGATTTATAGAATATTTTCCAAGGAACTTTCTGTATGGAATTTGTAAAAAATTGTATTATGTTCGTGTTACAATTTTACTGAATATATAAAATCTTTTCCAATGAACTTCTGGTACAATATTTGTACAAAATACATCAAATTAATAAGCAGGCAATGCACGTCATCGTTCAAAGAGAAACCAAAGGACGTTAAAGCTCATTATTTAATTAAATCTTTAAAAGAACGATGATATGTACATCGGCTACTTCTCCGATTTGAGTATACGAAGTTATCGTTAAGAAATTTACTAATTCGAATTATGTAAATTACATAATACGTAAAAGTTTACGAAACGCACTGTTTACGCAACTGTAGTTAATAGTCAATAATAGAATGTTGGATCACTCCAAAAAGTTTTTCATTTACCGTTAAACATAATGTAAAATATACGTCTTTATAATAAAATGTGCAACTGGTCATAAAAAATATAATCGTTCAAAAAACTATTTGAAGAACTCTTAGCAAAAATAACCGTAGTCCACTTTAATTTAATTCAGGATTATGTTTAAATAGTAGAAAATTATTTAATGGATGTAAAGAAATAAAACTATGAACATTGATGAGCATTGCATAATAATTATACATTTTTAGACTTTTTTAGAAACGCCCAACCTTATAAATTTAAAATATAATAATTTGTGACTAAGATACTTTTTGCAAAAAGCAGTTTTATCATACTATTTTAGTTTTTTGCCAATAGCACCTCAATTGTTAATATTAAAATGGCACTTGCGTCTTTGCAATATCATTGCCCTCGATAATATCAATAGAGAAAAATACAAGACTCACATTAGAAGATCTCAGCTACTTTCGGCGTCTTTGCAATCTCGTATTCAACTGCTTGATATCTCTGCAAACTCGTACTCAATTACTCGGGAACTCAGCAATTTCCATTCGCCTGCAAATTGACAAAAATATAAAAATTAAATTATTGTTTGCTAATAAATGCATCTGAATCGATTTCTAATAGAATACAAACACATTATCAACTTACATAACCATTAATAGGGTTGGGATGTTATTTAAACTTACGATAGTTATTGAATTGCACCAATAGTTAACCATATTCCACTATTAAAACAATAATGTATTAACAATAAATGCATTTTTCACAGCAAAATCAAATGCATGTCTGCTTAAAGAAGGCTGCTAGACGAGTAAGAGCGAACCTTGCAGACCAAAGTAAACGAGTTTAATTAGGAACGCCGGCCGGCTGCCTATACGTAATACGTAATGCTATCACAGTAATTATGCTTTATTTTATGAATTCAATGCAGGTAAATAATTTATTTAAAAAGTAAAACAAAATAAGGGATGAGATTTAAAATGCAATTATTCATAAATATTCGAACGTAAAATTTTATACCAATAAAAATGATACCAAATTTGGTTACCGAAATACCTAGGAGTTTTAAATTTATATTACAAATACATAAAGTTCAGAATATGTGAATATAGTTTTATTGCAATTTATATTACGTGCTGTAAGAGTGTAAGGGTAATAAATACGACTAATACTAGTATGTTATAGAAATAGAAAATGATAAATATCTACTCACATTTTGATTATATCTAGCTGCTCGAAACCGGTGGGATCTTTGTTCTCTGCTCACAGCTTGACCTTCGGAAATATGTTTTTATAAGAATAAACACATTATCAACAAAAATAACTATTAATATAGTTTGAATATTGTTTAAACTTACTATTGTTATTAATTTGTTACAATATGAAACCCCAAATAAATGTAAACATCACGAATAAAATTCCTCCTACGAACTACGATTCAAGTACTCAGTACAGTAGTAAAACTTGAACAATACTTAACAATATATCATTATTAAATTAATAAAAACACGACATCGGCCACCACTGAACGGTTAAAAACGGTTAAAAAACTAAGTATTAATTCCATTCTACATAATTAAATATTTTAGAAAACATATCTTGGTATGTGTATTTTGAACAATAAAATGTATGTAATATTAATAAAAATAGGCAATAATTTATGTTAATTATTATATCAATATTAACTAAATAAAATTAAATTAAAACGGGTGGCCAATTAATGTGCGACGGGATTTGTATTTAAGCATAAACAAATTAAAAATAAATATGAAAAAGATTATAATTTGACTTACCTTTGATGTTAATCTAGGACAAGTAACAAGAACAGCAAACAGCTTTTTAAAATTTCATCAATGTTCTCAGCAACTATTATCGGCTCGACATTGTTCGTAAACATCAATAAATGTTCATAAATTTGATCACTTATTATTTCACCAAATGTTATTTAACATCACAATATTTTTTCAAAACAAACGTTCACTTTCTCAATTTCATCATGAAATGGCATTAAAATATCGTAAAGTGTTTAAATAATAATTATTGTTGTTGATAAATTCCCAGTTACGTTCAATCAACACGAAATAACTTGAAATCTAGTGCAAAATTCCCACAACGTAAAATTAAGATGGCGTTTTTCCAGAGCAGAGCGACGTGAATTCACCGAGAGCTGAATCTAGACTGAATCTTGGCGTCGACTCTCCTAGCTTTCATAAGAGAACGTGTGTTGGAGAGAGATAGAAGATACCCAACTTCAGATTGATGATGATGATGTGGAATTATCAATTATCATTAAATGATAAATAATCTTTATAAAAACATGCCTTTTTATATGCCATTCATGAAAAAGTACATAAAACATTTGTAGATTTTCATATATCCGAGAAATCGGTGAAAATTCAAAGGCTTGAAGTTGGAATGGCCAGCTGTCATCAAAGAAAATTGTTAATTGTTCTTTATTGTTATTGGCATTGTTTAAACATTATTGTAATATGTTTTTGAATAAAAATAGTCCTTATTAATCCTATTTTAATATTCCATGCTTGCTTTTACTGTAAATAATAATAAATAGTTATAATAAGCCAAAGTTATGTAGTACCTTTACTAACTATTTATGTATTTGTTTAAATAACTTTGCAATATATTTTTATCATAAAATGATGCTTATTATTCATATTATAATATTCTATTAACAAATTGTCATTACTTATTCATAATTTGTCAAAATTTGCAATGTTTTCATTGTAGATTTGGCTCCAGGAACAGGGGCACATATTGAGCTATTTCATTAAATATTTCTATAATTTATTAGTAAAAAATCAATATTTAAACAATGTTTCATATATTTCCAATTACTATATTGCCCTAATTTTTACAGAAATGTAATAATTTCATTCTAAATGTTATTGCAAAACAGCTGATTCCAAGATGTTACTGTTTCAAAGTATAACAGCATTCATATATCTTTAAAAATATAAAATATTTGGAACTATATTGTTTTTAAATAGTCTCCAATACTTGAAGTTGTAAACTATAGAAAAAAGTTAATATTTTGTATTATCCATATCACCGGAATACCCCATTAACAAAAACACCTTTCAGAGAAAATATATGTAACAAACGTGCCAAGTAATATTATTTATACTTTATTAGGCAATATTATTGTAATTAACTAAATTTTACACAGAGCTTAGCAAAATTCTTACACAGTTTAACGTATTGTACAAAATGTGCAAAGACATATATAGTTTTAATAGAATATTTCGTTACTATAGTTAACTATTCAATTTTATTATAAAGTACAATGGTTTCCGCAGTGTTCAAATAAGGTGTTTTACATTTACATATTAAAAGCATTAGAAAGGTATTATAGAAAAATTACAAATTCTTTTAATTCTCCAGCAACTTGTGACGTAAAATTCATGTTTAAGCGTACTATATATAAATTGCAACTGATGTCAGAGCAACAATATTGTATGTACAATAATATACTTTGAACACTTTCTAAGTATTCAATGAATTTTTTTACAATTATCACAATTGTTTAATATTATTTAACAAGCTCTTTATGATGTCTAGAGAAATTATAAAATTCTTGGCACAGAATAGATGAGAAATAAAAAAAATAAACTCATAAAATTAATAAATTTATTTTATTATAACAAAAATTAATAATGTTAAATAATACAAGTGTATATAAAGCAACGAGAAGTGCCACATTAAAAATAAAAAATACTAATATATTGAAAATAAATATGTATAATATAAGTGACGAATTGATTTCTGCTGGCGACAAAAACCAATCCACCAATCAGACTCGTTCATTGGTAATCACTCAATACTTCCATACCAAATTATATGCACCGTATTAAAAAAAAAAATCATAATATAAACAAGACTACATAATATGTACACACTTACAAACAACAATCGTAGCTCTGGCGTAACTACTTTGTCTTTGTACGTGTTTACAAAATTCGAAGAATTTCGTATTTATTTTTACATTTCCACTTCACGTAAAACTTAATGCAAATACATCTTTGTTAGGTGTGGTTAATAATTAGTAATCAAATTATAAAGAATGGTCCCTATTATCAGCAATAAGTCATAAGCGTAGCCAAAAATAACAATACACTTAAAATAAAAATCTAAAAAATATTTCAAAATTTAATTTATAAAAAAGAACAAATGTGTGCATGAACTGTTATTTTTGTCTATGCTGTAAAAGACTATGGCAACTTAAATTTAATATTACGTACTCGAATGTTCAAAAAATTAGTATAAATAATTCAAAAATATACATTTTATATTATAGAAGGGCAAGAAGAATTAAATTATATAAAAATTAACAACAACAAATAATTGAATCGTGATGAGGTTATAAATATATGAGTTTTTCAAACAAAATAAAATGATTTTCGTTTTCAACAAAATAAAATAATTGTCGTTCGTTTGTTTCCTCAATTTTAACATCCGTAATGAGTAGATGGATTGCACGGCGGCCCTTTATAATCTAAAGGGAGCTCTTGATTCGATTGGTGTCGGTGTCTTGGTGCCTTTTCTGGCCTGGCCTGTGGATGTATCTGAGGCACCGGATGCTTTTCTGGTCAGTTTCGATGCTGCGGTGGTCATTCCTGGGGGCACGGGAGTGTTTGATCCCGATGGTGTTCTTGTTCTACAAATATAAATAAGTACATTCGTCTATTTTGGGCTTTGCGAAGATTTAATCACTTCTGTAGGACTAGTCTGTTATTACCATGTAACCAAGATTATACCAGAATTACCGTTTAATTACAAAACTTTTTATTTAGGTATCTGCTTATAATAATAAGGGTTAAATTTCTAAATAGATTCCGCTTTTTATAATATGTATTACGAGTACAATTTCATGGAAAGATAATGGTCAAATCTATTTCTTGTATTTATAATCAACTGTTAAATAATGCATACAAATAATAAACATTGTTGATTAGATTTATAATCGAAAGTACATAATTCTACATATCTTATATTTACCCAGAATTCTGCAGAAGAATATCTTATTGTCTATACGGTTTGATTATAGATTTTCCTTCATATTCAATAGATATGTATAGAGTTAAAGAATTATAAAGAGATTAATTTTCAAAAATCAGCCAGCTTTGCTATGTTCATGGAAACATCTGATATATTCAAATAATTCTAATTTACAGATGTCAGTATCAAGTGCAATTAGTGTATGTTTGTGTTACGATGATTAAATTTAATTATCGACTCGAGAAAGATAATTTGCTCAAGAATTAGCAAAAACTCGGCTACGATTTATCTTTACGCAAAAAACAAAAGCCGATCGAGCTGTCAAATTTTTAACATTTGTGCATGGCAGCTCTTGACGATACCTCTCATTTGATACCAAACACGACATGGTTCTGACAATTTTAAGCAAAAAAACAAAAGCCGATCGAGCTGTCATATTTTTGACGTTTCTGTATGGCAGCTCTTGACGATACCTCTCATTTGATACCAAACACGACATGGTTCTGACAGTTTTAAGCAAAAAACAAAAGCCGACCAAGCTGTTAAATTTTTGACATTTCTGCATGGCAGCCCTCGACGATACCTCTAATTTTGATACCAAACACGACATGGTTCTGACAACTTTAAGCAAAAAACAAAAGCCGATCGAGCTGTCAAATTTTTAACATGTGTGCATGGTAGCCCTTGACGATACCTCTAATTTTGATATCAAACACGACATGGTTCTGACAACTTTAAGCAAAAAACAAAAGCCGATTGAGCTGTCAAATTTTTAACATTTGTGCATGGCAGCCCTTGACGATACCTCTTATTTGATACCAAACATGACATGGTTCTGACAACTTTAAGCAAAAAACAAAAGCCGATCGAACTGTCAAATTTTTAACATTTGTGCATGGCAGCCCTTTGCGATACCTCTCATTTGATACCAAATACGACATGGTTTTGACACAAAAAAACATTTGCTCAAGAATTATCACATCAGTGCTTCTTTTCGAGAAGAATTATACAATTATTCAGTATTCTGGAATGTACAATAAAACAAATTTAAAAATGATTATATTATATATCATGTTAGTAAAACCAAATTCACACTTTCAATAAAACTTTCAAATAAATCAATAAAAATTCGCATAACTTTCCAAAAAAGTCCTGTTTTTTATACAAGCAGCAGTTAATTCAAAAATGTACACAAACAAGTTAAAAATTTGCATTAGAAGTATGTTTAGGAAATAGTATTCTAGTTAATCAGTTATACAGTTCCTTAATGAATATATTTTAATATAAAATATAAATAAAACAGTTGTTAATAATTGATATTTTGTAAGGGTTTATTTACAAAATTTCTGTAGAACTTCCTATGGAAGTAATTTGGCAAACAAATGAATGAATGTTAGAAATTAGTTTACCTAGATGCCGTCCGCAAAACTGGAGCGTTAGTTGTAGACATAGATCTTGTCTTTGATGATTGGCTCCTGCGAAACATGCGCGTTAGTAATGACTCAATTAATCATGCTTGATTATATTGTCATTTTTATTATTTGTTTGAATATATTTATGCCATGCAACTAGAATATACCTAGATATGGAGGAAGCTTTTGACTTTGTAGAAGTCCTTGTAGAATTACTGCTGCATGTTAGTAAGATAAGCATATATTAGTATGCGTATGTGTATTATACACAAGAATGTAAATATAAAACGAAAAAGAAAAATAATACCCTCCAAATTATTTAATCATAAAAACCACAAAAGCTATTCACATAATAAAGTGATTATACGTGCAAGCAAATAAATAAATAAATAAGTCATCAATACTAAATTAAATACTTTTTACAAAATGATTATGACTACGCAACTGTTATGGTCATAGGTAGCTAACCAATAAAATGTAGTGTTCCACGCGAAATCATCCAGTTATTTACCATGTTCACATTATAATTATCTAATATTTATATTGTGTATCTATACACTTTTTTCGTGCAATATCATAATTAATATAGGCTCATTCACAGCTACGAAAATAAAACTTCAACTGTTATGTCATTTAATATATTACACTAGGCAATCATATATGCGAATTTTTGTCTTAAGACAGCGTTCATATTTAAATGAGGTCATGCACGACTTTTTTTATAATTTTAATCGATATAGTGAAAAATAATAGACCCGTATTTTTTATTTTTCCTCAAATCGATATTTAATCATGAAAAAATTGTAATTGAAAATGACATTCTTTAAAATGAGGCTGCTAGACCCCCGCTTCGTCCCTTGTCCAATGACGTCACAGAGTGACAGGCATGGCCATTTTGATTTTCACATTGTCTTAAACGTCAAAGTGACATTTAAAGATAACCTAAAATTTATGAAAGTAAACATGTCAATGAAACGTTGTTTCGTGCCAAAATAAAGAATAAGATAATATTCTGCAATATTTATAACCTTCTACCGTCTAATTCAAAGATTCAAAAGTGAAAGAAACATCCGATGTAACGTAGATAATTTCACGCCAAATGAAAATTATATTTATAAAAATAAATAGAACGATATTATATTAATATATTAGAGCATATTCAGATATGTAATCCTCAATTTATAGTTTACATATATTTTTCTTTTAGAAATTATGTGTCCATATAAAATGTCTGTTTGAAATGAGTCTGAACTTGGTACGTAACGTTGTGACGACAAAACATGGCTGGGTTTTTTGCAACTTTTTAAAAATATCATACTTTAAAACGATTTTATACGACAAAAAATATAAATAAAAAATAATTTAATCATACTGATCGATGAATTAGACTATCCTTTTTCGATTTAAACAGAAAAAAGGTACAATTATTTTTTTTGCATGACCTCATTGAAATTCTTTTACCAGAACGTAAATTGACAGCTCAAATGAGTTGTTATGAGTTTTATGTAAAATATTTAACATTTGCAAATCCTTGTGCTTATGTCTTATGTTTATTTTTATTTTCGAAAACTGTGAACACTTTCATAAGAATCTATTGTTTACATAATTATTTTTTATGTATAATTTTTTATTTTTGCAGTTGTGAATGAGGCTTATATGTTTGTAAATATGTATCGTAGCTATACAGGTGTTAAAATAAATGATAAAATTATTCATTATTATTTTATGTTGGTAACTGGCACTAAAAATATATACTTCAAAAACCATGTCCTCAATAAATATTTTATAAGCTACTATTTCTACGTTTAACAAAAAATAAAATTGCAAGATCATATAGATATAGATGATGACTTATTTAGAGCAAATCATTGTTAACTTGTCAAAATCCACTACACTCCTACTCCTAGTGATATGAAAACCATGCGGTTAAATTACCCAGTAGAAAATGAGACAGAGTAAGAACCACTAGATGTGGAAGGAGAATCCGGATCGTTATCCGGAGTTCCAACATATACCGGAATGCGAGACCTAACGTCATAAACAATTACATTTTACATCTCTCTTGTATTAAACACTTAATATACAGTTGTTAATAATCAAGAAATAAAACAAATATAAGCGAAAAGGATAGATTTGTGTTACAAACTAAAGAAAGAAACGTGTCGAAGTAACAAATAATAACATAAGAAATCACAATAAATAAAGAATAAAATATTTACAAACAATATTCTCAGACTTCCTACACCATTTCCATTTGTAATTCAAAATGTGTAATTAATAGCCTGATACACTAACGGCCGAATTCACCATTCCTTGATCGTGAGTTGACCCACAGATCAACGCTGATTCTGAATCATTCCAATTCACCATTAAAAATTAAGCTAATCTACTAATCAAAATCAATGATCAACTGATTCGTCCTATTCCATGAATCAAGCTTTGATCAGATCTTTGAATTCAAATTTACACATTTATAACTATTTCAGATTTCTGGCTGTTGTACTAATTTGTAGCTTTGCCTCATGCTTCTTCTTTATCTTTATTTAAAACCTCAAAGGTTTCATTATTTTTAAATATATTTTTATTTCTTTCATTTTCATTATATATTTAAGAACATTCCTTTATTAGAATTTGTGTAAATTTCTACGTATATCAAAATAAAAATATAATATTATATAGAAAAATTATAAAATATATTTCACAAATCAATTAAAAACTTACATATTAATACTTTTTAATGGAAAGTACAATTACCACGAATAAAATTATATGACAGTTACATTAACTGTCAAAAACCAAAACAAAACTGTGAATCTGTTGATCATTATTACTTTGTAAAGAAATCAAGTTGGTGAATTAAAACAAACGTTGATTTACGAATCAGCTTGATTCCCTAATCAGTTGACCATTAATCAACGGAATAATGGTGAATTCGGCCGTAAAAAGTTTAAGCTAATCCTCATTTTTGGATCAGTGAATTCTACTCTAATTTTGACAGTTTATATCTTTAAATATAGTCAAATCTATTCCTAGTATCTACCTTTATTGATAATATCATGAAAATTAAATTTTAAATACCGGAATAGAATAGAATTCACTAATCCATAAATGAGGATTAGCTTACACTTTTTTGTGAATTGGGCTGTAAATGAATTTCAGAACTTATCAAATGTAATTCAGAATACTAAACTTACTTTAATTTCATTCATTAAGACCCGGCATTTTATCTTCGGCCAAACAGCCTGTTAATTTAAATGTCCGTTAAAAGACAAATTACACATGTGTCAATTTTTCAATGCTCCATTGTTCTTATAATAGACAGTTAACTTAATCGGCAATTTAACCAGAAAGAAAATATTGGGCCTGAATGTATAGTCTTTCAATAGGGGTGATAGTTTTTTCAATAGAGATTTCTAGTTTTCTGATATTATTATATAGTATATTATTAATTATTATGCAGCATTTGACCCTTCCCGAACTTATTAAAAAATATTACCCAATTTCGAGCTCAGTTGTGGTGGTGGTTTGTTCACTAGAAAATTGAGTCGCTGTCACCGTTATTCTGCGCAGACTATACGCCGTACTGTGGAAAAGTTTGAGCGTAAGTTCAATTTACAAGACAATAAGCCACCAAAAAGACAACGAAATGTGCGAAATGAGGAGAACATCGCAGCTGCAGCGGCTAGTGTTGCCAATAAGCCAAATTTGTCGATTTCAACATTTGGGGCTTTCTCAGAAGTCAACTTGGAGAATTTTGGGTAAGGATTTGAGCCTACATCCTTACAAAGTCGTATTGACTCAAGAACTGAAGCCAAACCATCACAGATTGTGTCGGAAGTTTCTTGAGCACTTGGAAGATAATCATGATTTTGGCCAAAAAATCATCTCAGACGAGGCGCATTTTTCGATGAATGATTTTGTTAATAAATAAAATTGCCGTTATTAGTGCGAGACCAACCCACAAGTGTTACATGAAATGCAGTTGCGTCCCGAAAAACTCACTGTGTGGTGCGGTTTATGGTACGGCGTCGTCATCGGACCTTATTTCTTCCAAAAATTGGAGCGATCGTTTGAGTCAGTTTAAACAAAAAAAAAAGCCGAGGTGGATATTTGAACGATATATTGTTCCACACATAATTGCATTGTTCAAGCTTCAAAATAAAGTAAAAACTAAATTGATACGTCGAACCGATTTTATTTTATTTAAAATGAAAATCCTATCACTCTTAATGAAAGACCCTTATTCAGAATAATCAATTTAATATCAGAAATTAAATTAATTAAATTGACTATTCTGAAATTAAATTTATTAATATGAATTACAAGTGACGATTTCTGAAATAAATTTGACTATTTCCGAAATGTAATTGGAAAAATTATAAGATCAAAATAAGCATTTCAAAAAAATAAATTTCGACTTCTCTAGTAAAGAAATATTTACCAAGACTTCATAACGTATACTGAACTGAGAATATTGATATAAATATTTAGGTATTTGAAATGCAGTAAAAATATAACAATATTAATTACGCGATAAAGTTATTCAACTGTGGTTGTATTGAAAAAAGGAATAAATGGAGTTTCAGTCTTGATGTAGAATTAATTATTAATTTAATTATTTTTTTTTTATTAACAATACCAATTTTCGAATTCAATTGAGTCATCATCAGGGTTGCGTTATAATGAAAAGGAATTTTGAAAAATAGTAACGTATTTATATTAATTACAACAGCACTTATTTGTATATTTGTTGTTTTT
This sequence comes from Ophonus ardosiacus, assembly GCA_943142095.1. Classification (NCBI taxonomy): domain Eukaryota; kingdom Metazoa; phylum Arthropoda; class Insecta; order Coleoptera; family Carabidae; genus Ophonus; species Ophonus ardosiacus. The sequence goes on along the minus strand of OW964831.1, from coordinate 49,859,068 downwards.
AATGAACATGGAATTCCTTAAGTGTGCATTACACGATGAAGTTTTTCTTTTCAAGTGATTTGAAAAGTGTCTTCATATAGTTTTAAAAAAAAAAAAACCGGTTATTCATTAAGATTTCAATTACTTCTCTACTCCATTGTGCCATTTTTCAGCAAAAATATTAAGATAAATGACATTTGACATTTACTTGACAATCAAAACTTATTGGCTCATACCACGATCACGGTTTTAACTAAAACATTGTTTTAAGAAATGTCAAATTTCATTATTTAATGATAATAATAAATACTATCAAATTTATCAAAATATGATTTTAAAGCAAAATATAGTTTGTATTCAAACAAATATTTTTAAATAAATCGATCTTCTAAGATAAGGGTTAAATTACATTTTGAAATTTGAATTTCTTAAAACAGCGTTTTAGTTAAAACCGTGATCGTGGTACGAGCCATAGAGATTTTAAAGAAAAAGTAGCACATATTCCAGGTATTTGTTAAAAGTTTATTCATCTTCTCACATCATTGTGCGAGAGAAAAACTTCATCGTGTAATGCACGCTTTAGTAATATAAAAGCATATTGATAAAATTATTGCTAATAAAATTTGTGTATTACATTGTTACTGCATTTTATAAATATTAAAAAATAAGACAGAAGATTACAAAGAAGAACATTTACCTTGGCGGAGTCGCCATGCCGGTTAGGGTAGGTATGCTGGATGCTCGTGGAATTCCAGTTGGTCTAGTTTGTTAAATTCATGCAATTTTAATAAGTTTTTTTTAATTTAATTATAATATCCTAAATTTTTATTTTTGATAATGTTCAAATTATATTAAATTAATAATTCTTATAATTAATATTAGTTATGACATAAAAGTTCTGCTTATAATTTACCATAACCATTATTAAAAACTTCCACCAAGCTTCATTATAACGATATTTTAAAATTTTGATTTTCAATATTTAATTATGAGCACAAATTTGGACAAATATAAAATGTTACCTTGCAGAACCGGTAGGAGTGCTCAATCCGGTTGGAGTTCTCGGTCTTGAAGTTGAGCTGCCGTTGGCTACCGTCACTTTTCTGGCACTACCAGTAGGTGTTGCAAGACGGTTCGTGCTACTAGCAGTCATTCTTCTGTGAATTGGAATTCTGGATGGAGTGTCGTCTGCAAAACAAAACAGTAAGAACAACGGATTAACAATTTGTTGTCGTTAAGGCTGCCTTACACCAAGGCAACAATCAACTGATCTCGTCGGGTCTCGAAATTTAATATTTAATTCATATACCTATTAACTAATATATTGCTAAGGCTCGTATCTTTCCCATACGAGTAGGTGAAGGAAACACTGTGAAATGGAAATATCATTTCTGCATAAGTCTATTTCTCACAAACACCCAACCGGCAATTATGCGCATGCTCGGAAATCTTGACTACTATTGGCTAACGCTGACAGCATCGCTGGCTGGGCTGCGTTCCAAAATCCTACTCTTAGAGTACGAAATTATTCAAAATCGTTTCTAAAATAATAACCTTACTCTCAGAATTTACTCAACCTATTCCAAAACAGCCAGAGTTTACTCCAAAGTGATGTTCTACTTACTCTACTAACGAGGAGTGTATAGAAATTACTCCACAATATTTTCAAACGTAGATGCTCACGATTCTCAACATATGAAAGTAATTTGCCTTCTTGAGGAAGAAAACATGCTTTTGGTTGAAAATAAACATAAGTAAATACATTGGCGTGTATTACAAGCATACTTTTATAATAAAAGCGCTTTTATGGAGCGTACTTTCACATTATATTGAGGAGAGTGCTCCATAAAAGCGCTTTTATTGCGGGCTTGACATTAATGTTGTAATTATAAGTAATTTTGTTAGTTTTATAAAATTGTTTTTAATTTAGTTTCAATTATTTACTTCAACAAAACTCGGTATTCTAGGTTTTGGAACGCTGCCCTGGTGATGCAGCGAGCACATGGTTTGACTTTGAAGTTTGATTTCATTTCTGTTTGTAGTTGCACTTCGAAAGCATTTGCTTTGTGTTTCATACAGTAATTTATTGTCACCTAAATAAATTAATCCTGACCAGATTGTATTCCTATTATTTTTACAGTACAACAAAGCAAATGATTTAATTCAAATTTAGCACTAGAATATGTCAATGTTTTTTATTATTACTAATATTTATATTCAAGAATTTACATACAAAATAAATAGTAGATACTTTGTTTAATTTCTCAAATTTAAAATTAAAATTTCTCGCGCTAGTCGTTAATAAACAGAACTCTGTGATTCGCAAAAAGTGATCATGATTTCCTCGTTAGCCAATAGTAGTCAAGGTTTTCAAGCATGCGTATACTTCGCGGTTGGGTGTTTGTGTGAGATATACTTATGCAGAAATGATATTTCCATTTCACAGTGTTTCCTTCAAGAAAAGCAAAGGATCCGCAATATATTAGTTAATATATGATATTATCCAATCAAACAACAAGATCAAAATGCACCTATCTTCCCATCACTATTTTCTTACGCGTAAATTAAATAAATTTGAAAAATCAACTGACCTCGTCGGGACTCTAAATTTAATATTTAATTTTATCAATACTTTTATCATTAATGATATTGACATTATTCAGTTATTAAATTTTTAGGTATCCTTATTCTTATTCTTACCCGTACTGTCGAGGGACAAATTCGATCCATGCCTCGAAGGCGGTTTACTCCCTGCTCGACTAGCAGGCCTAGAGCTAGGTCTTGAGTTAGGTTTGGAGCCTGGTCTAGATCCCCCTGGGGTCAATGTAGATCGGTAGGTCGATGGCTTTCTCAAGGTTCTGGATACGGTTCCACTTTCGTTGTCTGACAATGAATCGGGTGTGCTTGCGGTCAAAGAAGTTCTCGAAGCCCGGGATTGGCCACCCATTGGTACGGAACGCGCCGATCTTTCGCGAACCTATTTTGAAATTTTAATTGTAGAAAGAGAATAGTTTGAGTAATACATACAACATTTAACATTTATGTTATAAACATTGAAATACAACAGAAATTTTATAACGTTAAATGAAGTATGCAACAAATAAAAGCAAAATATAAAGAAATAAATGTTTTACTGTACCTGTAATAATTTGCTTGTAATTAGAAAAAATAATACTGAAAACTATATTTATACTTTGAGTTTTATTGCATTAAAAAACAAATTAATGAAAATATTGCATGATTATAATACAGTCATAAAAAAAGTCTCCGTACGACAATAGTTTTAATGTATTTTAGGAAAAATAGCATTCTAAAACCCAATATATTTAATTTTCTTTTAATCCAAAATGAAAATCAGTATATTACGTTATTATAAATATAAAATAAACAAATAATATACTTAATTTATTTATATTATGGGGCAAACATTGAAAGTATACATAATTTCATGACAAAAAAGTCTCCGTACGAGAACCAAAACATTTACAGCCTGATTCACAAAAAAGTTTAAGCTAATCCTCATTTTTGGATTAGTAAAATCTATTCTATTCCGGTATTTAAAATTTAATTTTCATGATATTATCAATAAAGGTAGATACTAGGAATAGATTAGACTATATTTTAAGATTTAAACTGTCAAGATTAGAATAGAATTCGCTAATCTAAAAATGAGGATTAGCTTAAACCTTTTTGTGAATCGGGCTGTTAAATAATAAACCATTTATTTATGTTCCATAAAAAAATATAATATTTGGATGGTTTTCCTTTGGTTTTTTCACTAGTAACTAAGAGATGAGTTATTGAATCTACAAATTTTTGGGCTATATTAATTCAGCTGGAGTACGAAAATTAATACCTAATTATTGCAACAATGGATAGCAAAGGTTATCTCTATATTTTAAAAACAAATTTAAAACAAAGTGCCGAAAAATAGGGCCTTAACAGACAATTTCAATTTCATGCTTCAGAAAAATTGGACAAATAATTCGCGTCTATAAGAGAATGCGTACTGTATAATATTAAAAATATGCTTAATCATCCCCCACAGTCTCCGGGCTTTAACCAGATTGAGAAAGTGCGGAAAATTCTTAAAATAACTAAGAATATAAACCAAAACGAATTTAAAATCAATTACAAGAAAAATGGCAGAATATAATGCCATCGGTGACCAACAATTTGGTAGATTTCAATGACTCATCGCTTAGTTATGGAACGTAACTAATTGGTGTGGTATTTTAATGTTTTGGATATCGTACGGAGCCTTTTTGTCATGAAATTATGAATACTTTCAATGGTTACCCCATAATATAAGTAAATTAAGTACATTATTTGTTTATTTTATATTTATAATAACATAATATACTGCGTTTCATTTTGGATTAAAAGAAAATTAAATATATTGGGTGTTAGACTGCTATTTTTCCTAAAATACATTAAAACTAGTATCGTACGGAGACTTTTTTGTGTAACTGTATGTAAAACTCAAAGCATCTAATACAAAATGAACACTTTTTTTCTTTCTAAAACTTCTAAAATATTACTGCAAAAAAAGAGTTCATTTCTCTTTATGATTTAACCTTCACCACAAATTACACAGTTGTAAGCCTCTAATTCGGACGTACTAGTACTAATACTAAAAAGTTTCTCTACATTACCGTCCTTTTGTACTCACCATAGGCACCTGCGAGAGATACAATAGCTTATGATGATCTTTTTCAGGACCAATTGCTGCCACTAAACCAACCAACAACAATAGTACCACACAAACAAAAACTAAACTACAATCATGCATTTATCATTCATCAGATCGAATTGTGTTAATGATTTATGATAAATTTCATCAAATTATTAGTAAGTCATTCCATTTCAATATTTTTTATAATATTCAAATCGTCTTAACGTATAATATTTAAATAGGGAACAAATTTTAGATAGTATTAAGTATAGTAATTTTTGTAACAAGTGCGGGAAATTAGTGATTCTGAAACGAATGCACGATTCCGAAACGAAAGAAGCAAGTTTTATTTTTGCATCAATTTTAAAAATTTGGTCAAATTTTTCTGTCAATTTTAAGTCAATTATCCCGAAAATAGAGCATATACTATTTTTCCTTCAATTTTTTAATGTTTTCTAGTAATTTTAATAACACATCAATATATCAATTTAATTATGTGACTGTTACATGTTAATGACTTACTCATTTCAATTAAAAAAAAAAAGTGATAAATATAAAACAGTTGGATAGAAATTGGTACAATTTTATGTTCAATTTATTGAGCTTGGCCAAGTTCTTAAAATTGACAAATGTAACAACCATTACAATTTAATTATTTCTAGTTTCTAGCAATTATTTTGAGTTTCAGAATATGATATGTAGAAAAAATATTTTGATAAGCAAAGACATTATTAATACACTTGAATCATACAAAAGTTATAGAATACTTATTTTAGATAAAAAATTTGTAGATAAAATTTAATTTTACTTCTTCCCTATAAAATATCACTCTGTAATAAAGTAACAAAGTATATGTATATATTGTAGATAGTTGTATATCTGTTTGTGTCGTATAAAATGGCATATTTAAGTAATATTCTAAGCCATATTTAACAAAGAGAGGCTGCGACCATGGACTCACCTATGGAATAAAACTTGGTAGATACGTAAAATAAAAAACTAATTTTTTATACCGAAAAACAGTACTTCTTTCCGCAAAAGTGGCTAATTAATTTTTGTCAGTAATGCTCATGTACCTATTAACTAATATATTGCTAATGCTCGTATCTTTCCCATAAGAGTAGGTGAAGGAAACACTGTGAAATGGAAATATCATTTCTGCATAAGTCCATCTTACACAAACACCCAACCGGCAATTATGCGCATGCTTGGAAATCTTGACTACTATTGGCTAACGCTGATAGCATCGCTGGCTGGGCTGCATTCCAAAATCCTACTCTTATAGTACGAAATTATTCAAAGTCGTTTCAAAACTAATAACCTTACTCTCAGAGTTTACTCAACCTGTTCCAAAACAGCCAGAGTTTACTCCAAAGTGATGTTCTACTTACTCTACTAACGAGGAGGGTATAGAAATTACTCCACAATATTTTCAAACGTAGATGCTCACGATTCTCAACATATGAAAGTAATTTGCCTTCTTGAAGAAGAAAACATGCTTTTGGTTGAAAATAAACATAAGTAAATACGTTGGCGTGTATTACGAGCATACTTTTATAATAAAAGCGCTTTTATGGAGCGTACTTTCACATTATATTGAGGAGAGTGTTCCATAAAAGCGCTTTTATTACGGGCTTGACATTAATGTTGTAATTATAAGTAGTTTTGTTAGTTTTATAAAATTATTTTTAATTTAGTTTCAATTTTTTACTTCAACAAAACTCTCATTCGTTCCAAAACACAACACATCATACTCTACGCCAAAACTCGGTATTCTAGGTTTTGGAACGCTGCCCTGGTGATGCAGCGAGCACATGGTTTAACTTTGACGTTGATTTCATTTCTGTTTGTAGTTGTACTTTGAAATCATTTGCTTTGTTTTTCACACAGTAATTTATTGTCACCTAAATAAATTAATCCTGACCAGATTGTATTCCTTGCTTTGTGTTTCACACAGTAATTTATTGTCACCTAAATAAATTAATCCTGACCAGATTGTATTCCTATTATTTTTAAAGTACAACAAAGTAAATTATTTAATTCAAATTTGGCACTAGAATATGTCAATGTTTTTTATTATTACTAATATTTATATTCAAGAATTTACATACAGAATAAATAGTAGGTACATTGTTTAATTTCTCAAATTTAAAATTAAAATTGCTCGAGCTAGTCGTTAATAAACAGAACTCTGTGATTCGCAAAAAGTGATCATGATTTCCTCGTTAGCCAATAGTAGTCAAGGTTTCCAAGCATGCGCATAATTCGCGGTTGGGTGTTTGTGTGAGATATACTTATGCAGAAATGATATTTCCATTTCACAGTGTTTCCTTCAAGAAAAGCAAAGGATCCGCAATATATTAGTTAATAGGTATATGATTGTATACAACTATGTTTGCGACGTATGAAAAAATTTCACGGGAGTCTCATAGCTCAATTAGTAGAGTGTCCGACTAGATATCGGAAAGCTTTGGGTTCAAATCCCATTGAGATTAATGAATTTTTCACAAATCTGTCTTCGTTATTTAAGAACTTATGTTCGCCAAGTTTTATTCAAACCGGTTAACCCAACGAAGCAGCTTCAACTTTTCTGTTCGCCGAAAATTGTTTAACGGTTTATTTTTATTTCATATATTAAACATCGCGATATTTTTTTATTAAATTATTTATATTATTTGTTTTTTATGAATGTAAAAATGACAATGTAGAACTCAGTATAAATATAAACCAAGTGCATGCAAGCAATCATCTCATTTGCAACAAGCCTCAGCAGCGACCTCAGCAAACAAAATCTAGAACTAGAGCCTAGTGCACAAGAACACCACACCCGTGTACGGAAACGAATACTTGTTATAGTCTGGTGTTGAACATTACCCAGTGGCATGAAGAGTGCGTGTGCGCGTGTATTGAAGGGCTCATATTGGACCCAACATGAATCGGATATGCGCAAGGCAATTCTTCCCTGGCACGCAGGCGCTCAAATATCGGCATCAGCTCCCGCAAGTGTTCTTCCGCTGCACATGTTGCTTATCAAATTGTGGATCTTATCTCCAAGTCATGTGTTCTATTTGTGTTGTGTTACATTATGTACAGGTCTATTTTAACGTTGTTTTATCCAGAAATTACGATCGGAGATCAAATTGGATAATTATTGGAACTAGGTGTACGTTTATATAAACTATCACACAGCAGAAATTTTAACAATACAGTGGGTTAAAAAATCCTAATTCGAAGTAGGCTATGAATAAAAAAACGCATGTCAATTTGAGAGTATTTAATTAAATGCTAATTTGACACGAAATATTGTTAAAAATGTTATCTAAAGAAATCTTCTTGAATCATTATTTTAGAAATAAAAATAAATTATAAAACGATGAATGCCAATATTCTGTATCCTTAATTATCTTTTCTCCTTAAATTTACATTTTACGATCAATTTTGACAACTTGACTTTTGAATTGAATAACGATCAGACATACGTTTCTGTGTTCATCCGAATTAGATTTTTTTTTTCTGAACACACTGTACTTACAGTATTAGCCATAAAGATAGCAACTTTTAAAAAATTTCTATTTCTCTGAAGTGAACATAAGAATATTGAAAATAAATTACATAAAGAATAACCTCTTAAAATAAGTTTATTTTATGTTAAAATAATTTATATTAAATTTATTTAATTTGCATAATTCTTACTTTTGTCTGGACATAAAAATAGCAACTACATAATGAATGTCTTTATTTTCTCAATTTCAACGTTTATATCGTATAATTGTTTAAAAAATATAAATTAGTACTTCAAAATTATGGGTCGTAATAAGACTTTGACTAAAGAATTTCCCAATTTAATAATTAAATCATATGAAAATGGTGCTTCGCGGAATAAAATGTCGAAGAACTTTAATTTGCATAAATCTACAATAGCACAAATAATAATCCATTTTCAAAGGAAGGGTAATATTGAGCCTTTTACAATTTCTAGTAGACAAAAAAAAACATCAAACCGAAGCGACAGAATGATAAAACACATATCGTTAAAAATCCGTTGTTATCATCAAAGAAAATTTTAGGTTTTCTACTAAGTAATGTTAAAGATAAAATATCTTCAAGACAGGGATGAAGAATATTAGTTGCCGGAGAACTTTATAGTCGTCGGCCTGCAAAGAAACCACTTCTTTCGAAGAAGAACGTGAAGGCCCGATTATTTTTTTGCAGAAAATCATGTAAACTGGACAACTGACATGTGGAAAAGAGTATTATTTAGTGATGAACTAAGATTAATTGATAGAAATGTAAAAACAAAATTACTTGAATTCATGATGAAACGAGAAGAAGTAATAAATTCTCGTGGTTCCGGTTATTACACTAAATATTAGAAAATTTAGTTTTTATATTAATTTTATAAAAGTTGCTATTTTTATTTTTATGTCCAAATAAAAAATATTTTTTTTGCACATAAATCAATTTTTAAGAATAAAAGAAGTATTTCGAACTTTCATTGTCTTTATTTTTTTTGAGTTACACAAAGTTTCGATTGATAAAATCTCCAATTGTTATCAAGTGAATCAATTTTTGTTAATATAATGAAAATTATTTTAATGTAAATTAAACTTGGTTCAAGACACTAATACTGCAGTAATTTATTTCTGAAATCTAAGTTTTTACATTAGAGCAATTGAATTTTTTTTAAGTTGCTATCTTTATGGCCAATACTGTACGTAATCTTTTGATTAATTTTTCGTAAGTAAATTAATATTTTTGCACAATAAAATTATCTAAAGAAGAGACATTTAAATGGTCAAAAACATAAGTTCAATTAACAAATTTATTGGGCGCTATATAGAGATTTAATCTCTACTTAAAATTTACTTCCACTATATATTTAATGAAATGAAAAAATGCAACGTGTTTTTCTTAAAGCAATGATTTAAATGCCCTAAGAACATAGAAACCGATTCGAATTTGTTCATTTCAATAAATTTACTTAATTATTTAAAATTTCTGCTGAAGTAATCAATAAAATTTAATATAATACTACACCGAATATAGAAAACTGAATAATTACATTATACATCAACATAAATGTGGCATTTACTATTCATATACATTATAAAAAATATAATGTATGCATCATTTTATATATTATGAATGTCCACACGTATGTTCGAAACTAAAACATTCGTCATTCGTAAAAATATCGAATGTAACACCTAAATACAGCATGCAATAATTTTTTTATACTTTTCATTTAATTTGCAAAGAGCAATAAGTATTATTTCATATTTTAATTTTATTTATCAAACATAAATGGTGCATTATGAATTAGAAGCGAAACAGTGAAAACAAAAAATGATGATAACGATAACGATGAAATTTTTTTTTGTTATGAAACAACAATTTGATTTAGGGACGGACAAGGTAAAATTGGGTGACATTTATAATTCATCTCCTGAGGCTTTTATACCATCGAATACATCAAATAAGATGCACATATGTTCTTATACCATACCTTCAAGAAAAAGTGCTACCTTTCTATGCAGACCCAAAGTTGTCTGAGAATAAAATGCATGCAAAAATACTTACTGTGTAACCATGCAGTGCTATACTAATTCGCAAGCATTTGACTAATATTTATGTACACTATTCTAATGTATACATGCTAATTGAAAGAATAGTAGACGAAGAATGATATACCAATAAAATATGCGAATAAATTTTCAATAAGATCTTGCACAATTTTTCTTATTCTACACTAAAGAATGACAGAAAATATTAGGTCCTTTTGTTCAGTGACGTATATAAGCTAATTCTATTGTTACCCAATCAGAAAGTAGTATATTAAGTAGCATTTCCCAAAAAGGGGTATATAATATGTATAGATTTGAAAATACTGTATCAGTATTTTCTAAATTTGTTAAATGTTAATAAATTCGAGAAAAACAGCATTACAAATTAAAACTTATGTGACGTCATCTGTACCAAATAATGCAAGGAAGAAAAGCGAAAGAGATAATATTGTATTATCTCTTTTGTTTTAATTGCTTGTATTACTTCACACAGATGACGTCACGAAATTTTTTATGGGTTTTGTTCACTTCTGTAAATCTTGCAGATCTGTGAAAGTGCCAGAAATAGCTTTTCTTGTCGAATAATATAAAATTATACACAAGAGTAGCTTCCGTTCATTAATTACAGATCAGCAAGACTTATAGAGAAGAACAAAATCAACCCATTAATGTCATTTTTTTCAAATTCCATAAATATTTAACAAATTTGAAAAAATACTGTTACGTATATTATTTTTTCTACTCCCATGCGTGAAGTGCGTACTTCACGTATCAATTTTTATGTGTGAAGTTTGAGTTTTTGCACACTGTGCGTGAAGTAACATTTCACGCACCGTTCATTATTTTAAATATTACAAACTGAATTGTATTTTAATAAAACAAAGTTGCTAAACACCCGTAACGTTGGTAACCATGGTTACACAAGTCGATAATACAGAGGCTTTACGTTAAAAGAATGACAATGTGAAAAACATATATATATTTTATTGCAAGGTCGTAGAAAAAGTATAGCACGTAACACGTGAGTGAACCCTACTTTACAATTTCAGCTTCACACACTTGCCACATAATATACTATTTTAACATTATAATTAGGTGAATTAAAAAATTTGGACACATCCCATTATTTTGAATGAAAGAAGAAAAACAATAATAATATTTTGCAAGATCTCATTTTATTCGCAATTTTATTGAAAAAAAATAAAAATGAAATTTAAATATAACAGAAAATAAAAAGAAAAATAATTTTATAAACAAGGGCTATTTCTCGCTATTTGTAATAATTGTAAACGAGTATTTGGAAAGTAGGTCTTATTCTAAATTCATACGTTTTATTTTGATGATAATTAAGAATGTAATTATGTAAGTAATACTTATACAAGATTATTAATGTGTAATAATATCTCAATTAATACGCAACTTTATTTTTATTTACCTTCTTATTATATTGTAGTATTGTTTGTTATTTAAAACCCATTTTTTCCCGGTGTTTCAAAATTGAAACACAACATATTGTAAATATCCATGTTACTCATTTAAACTTTGCCTAGTCATTTTGAAAATTACTTGGCGTTTTATAAAAAGACAGATATTAAAATTTGTTCACGACATATATACAGTATGGCCCAACTCCTCCAAAGCAATAAAAAGGAATGTTCCATGCGATATGGAATCAAATTTGAAAAACAGGCGTACCGTTTTCAAAACAACTTCACTAAAAAATGCAAAAAATATAAAGGATGTTTTAAGTTATTTTATGTGTTGTAATATAAATAATGGGGTCATGCAAAAAAAAAAATGTTGCTAATATTTTTATAAAAATAGAATCTATGACACTTATTATCCATATTGCAACATAAAACATCCCAAAATATAATACTTTTCATTCATAATTTATTTAAAAGATATTCGCGCTATGATTTCTGTGAAGTTAAACGTCAGATCAGAGTAAACTAATCAAATATTTATAAAGCTGTCAGAGGAAAAGTGCGCTCTATTCAATCTTTTTTGTTTCATAAAGATTTAATTATTTCATTAGAGAAATATTATTTTTAATTGCAGGTTTGTGTGCTTGATATATAATTTAATACATAAAAGTGCAGTTCCAATCTGTGGAAACAATTTATTAAAAAACCCAAAAAAACTATTTATAAACAATCTTAATTTACATTTTGTTCGCCAGGGTGAACTGGAATCGTTCAGATACACGACGTATGCGCTCAAGTGACATCATTGAGATTTGAAATTGACCCCTATTTTTAAAAAATTATATCTGCAAAACAATGCACACAAATGGCGTAAAAATATTATTTACGTATACTGTGACCGGTAGACTTCCACGAAAAAAATAAAACAGAAAATGTGGCATTTTAGCTATGTTTATTTTTCCATATTTTGAATGTACTTTTCCATTTGTAATATAGTCGCTTTATTTTCAATGAATTCAACAGTAAAATGTTTCGTTGTATAATGTTTTTTATACTTATTCTTGACAAATATTAACATAGCATTATCAAAATTTCAAAAAAATAATAATTCGGGCAAAAATGGGTTATAAGTTAAAAGTACCTAATTTACACTTTTTATGTAAAAAGTTATTAAAACATTATTAATTTGTGAGTATTAGTTGCATAATTAATTCTATCGAAGTATTCAAAATAAAGCAAATGAATATAGAATTGAGGAAGAACATGTACGAGATGTAATTCGCCCCGTTGGAATTGTCGAATGATATGACGAACCAACCTTGGTAATAGGTCCAGCAGTAGGGGTGCGAGCCCCCGTGGAAGCAGGACTCTGCGAAGCAGATGTGCGCGGCCTGAATGCGGTCATGGACTGAGACACACCGTCTGCTAGTATAAACTGTTCCCGCAGCTCAATGTTCGTGCGTCCCTTGGCTGTGTTGAGCCGGCGAAGTGTAGCCGTGCCAGAACCATATGGTAGGCGCAGGACCAAGGATAGGGTTGAAAAAGCAGCGGAACATCACAAACAAGGAGAGAATCGAGGAGAAAGGTAGTTTCAAGGTACCAGGGTAACAGGAGAAAAAGAAAAACACAAAAAACAAACAAAATAAGCTATGTGTTAAAAAGACTAGCTTGGCAACATTTCTTAAACATTATTTTCAAAAATAATACAGTGGAACCTCTCTAATTCGGCACCTTATAATACGGCAATTTCAATGGAGCTGTACTGTTAAAAATGTTGAACAATGAGCCTGTTTCACATTTTTTTCACTATTTTAAATGAAAGTTTATGCAATGATTTTCTTAGTAATAATTTTTATTTTAATAATTTGTTGTTATTTGTGGAAATAATTAAATAAAAAGATTGGCGTCCTGAAAAACTACCCCCCACTACCTAGCACAAATGTAAAATAAAATATAAAAACTGAATTTACTATATAAATTGATAATATATTTTACTTTAAAGTTCTGGTCGTGATTCTTACATTGAATCTGCTACAGGACATGTAGATCTATCATAAAGTGAAGCAACAAAAATATACTGTTATCGTGAAGATGGATGAAAGTTGAAATGATCTTCACAAACATGAAGACACGATTTTTCTGACAAATTATCAGCTCTTCGACCTACTGCTTCTAGCCACAATTTTCTTTTCTTCTCATCTTTTGTAAAATTTATAAACTGTATAGTAGGTTTGTTCCTAACAGTATTTTTGTAAGAAGGCACAATACAATATCGTAAATTACTCATTTTATTATGAACTTTTTATTACCTACATATTATACAACTTGAACCAATCTAAAAATTTAACACTTGTCTGACAACTTTGACAATGCACTTGACACCTTAGAACCGCTTAAGATGTATGTACTCTGACGTCACATTCTGTTTCAGATCACGTGACTTATTCAAAATTTTATCCAAATTTCAAAAATTAATTGTAAAATATCTAAAGGATATTTCGTGATATTTTCAAATTTGAGGCTTTTTAAAGAACAATATCTTTTAAAATTTAATACTTAGAAATCATATAAAAATTCTTGCAACAGCCCTATTCAACTACATTTTAGCTCTTCAGATGATTTATTGGCGATTCAAATGTCCCGCCATTTGTGACGTCACAACTGGGAGTTACGAGCTGTCAGTTAGTCATTTTTTACTTTTTGGGAAGTTTAAAAATATGAAACTTTTGTTAAAGCATGTTTTAAATGGGGTATTCCGGTGATATGGAATTAATGCAAAATAATAACTTTTTTCTATTCGCGAGTGAAGAAGAGGAGGAGCTTAGCGCGTGACGTAACAATATGACCGGTTTAAGGTAGATGCTTCGTTTCCCACAACTGTATTCTTATACACTGCGGCGTTTGAAATAAAATAACATTTTGAATTTTGCGAACTAGTCCGTTTCATATAAAAATTATGTTCAGCATTCTCTCGAATTTTGAATTTACATGATTCTAGTCTTTGTTTTCTTGGATCTACATAGTACTGCATTATTACAGTCTTTGATATATTAATGGAGAGATAAGTATTATTATTTTATTGTCATCTTTGTGCAGGCAGGTCTACAAGTTTAGATTTCATTACGAAGTATTTTAATAAAGACACTAAATAATTATTATCTTGTAGTTATACCCGGCAAAATATAATCTTGCTTTACAAAATGCAAGGAGCAAGCATTATTTTTACTCAGTTCCTTTTCCATTTTTAAAAGATGAATGCATAACTTTCGTCTACCAACTATTTCAAATTGGAAAATTTCTCTAATAAATTTTTTTCTATAGAATTTAGGTTCTTGTTTTCGGGAAATTATGGAAATTAATTATTTCTTAATGACGTACATAGATTAAACGCAACTAAAACGTGTTGAAGTTTTAGATTTTGTTATTATATTTTATTTCACGTAAGAATAGCGTTGATTTAGTTAGGGATATATAAATTCTACCCTTTTGTTGCAATTTAAGATTTTGACATTTTTACATATAAATATATTTATTATTGACAAAGCTTGGTTTCACAAATTTAAATTATTTATTCAATGCATGTAAAAACGGTCGGCTCTTAAGAGTAATCTACTATTTTCTTACGTAAAATGATGTATAGCATACAAATTTCAATCCACTCGTGATTTATTTGTTAAATAAGTGACAGAAACGATGCGTTTGCCGCTACCTCGGCTAGGACTTACTACCATGTACTAGTTCATATTTTCGCCGCTAGACGTCATATTGCTCTATTTCACTAGCGAATAGTTTCCATCTTCATATAGTAGAAAAATATAATAAAACATGTTTAATAAAAAGTTTTAATAATTTAATGTTACAAAATTGGAATTTTTACAGCTCTAGAAATGTCCTTGAAATTTGTGACGTCAAGTTGATAATCTGTTGCTCATTTCAAAGTAAATATTTTCGTTTAAAAACACAGATGGTGCCAGTAGTTAACACGCGCGGTTATATTTCTTGTTTGACATTTCGTCCACTTTATAATTATTACTCCTATTTTTACCATAAACAAACACAGGACAAACACCGAAATACACGCTGCTACTAAAATTATAAGTAAACAAGCAAAAGGCTGTCATGAACATGTGGATTTAGGCGCTGAAGTTCGTTGCAGATGTCACCATCGAGTTGACGTCATAAGCGCGCCATGATAAGAAAATTTGAATTGCGATGAAATTTTTTAAAATTCATATCTCATGTGATGCATACATTTTCTTACTCAAAGTTAGATATTCAGAGTCCTACTGGTCTGCACTAATGTAAAAAAATATTTTTAAACAATGTCGGAATATCCCATTATTTAAATGTGACTAACTCTAGAAAATTTCTGTAAATATACATAAATTAATGAGTATTAGTGAAATTTTTTTGTTTAAATATGAATTAGGTCGCAAACTACAAATTATTGAAGTTGATCACTAATTAGGTATGACGCATTAGCTACTAAGAATTTGATTGGTCGCCTATTTTTAAAAAGGAGATTCGCGCGTCTGCTGCGGTCACCTTTAAAAGATTATGAAATGTCACGTTGATGTAACAACAAAAAAATTAATAATTTTGTGTTTGATGAATTTGTTTAATTATAATATCTAGTAATATTAACAATAATAATGTATTTATAATTAAAACAATTTGTAATATTAATTAAATTAATAATGTCAGAAATTTGAAACATTGAAACTTCAAAACAAACAAACACTAGCGCTATCTGTGTCATAATATTGTCAAACTGTTTCAATGTTCTATAATTTATTAGAAAAAAAATGCTAATTGTTCTCTCTATAACAACAGTTTGTCGATCACGGTCAGTACTTCCAAAATCACGCACTTAATTCTAAACTTTAAAAATTCATATCTCGCTTATTATGTAAAATTTTTAGGTCGCGTTTGCACTAAAATTCTTATTTCATCCTGTTATTTCAGAAAAAAAAATTAAAATAGTATAGGACCCTATTAAGCGTCTTAAGGTAGTACAATATTCAAATAAGAAGCAAATTTTTATTATTTTTTACGGTCTCAAGATAGCCAGACTAAAGAGGTTCTATTGTATGATTTGAATTAAATTTGAATGTTTAAAATATGTTGCATCCATATATAACAGAATAATATCGTTTTTGTTTTATTCAATGCACATTACGTGGCAAAACAGAAGTCATAAATAGTACCTTTCCACAAGTTGAATCTATAAATACCCGAGAATATAAAAAACCCATACCAAATCCAAGCAAATTTCTGCCCCCAAGCAACTAACGAGTGCAAAATATTTGTAGAAAAGTACTAGTCAACTTTCAAAACATGCATTGTGCACTGAAAATAAAGTGTGTTGAAAAGATTGCATTTGAAACTCAAACCAAAGTATAAACATCCAATATTGAAAAATAAATATTGCATATCTTTTCGTTCAAATAAAAAGAACAAATAATAATCCTAAGAAAAATAATGAAAAATCGTGACTGTGTGTAAAATGTGAATTAAACTCAAACCAAAACCCATGCATCTCAAGAAACATAACCAAAATGTCAAAACAATATCACTATAATGTTAATGCACTGATCTCTATACATAACTGGATAGCGGACGCCATGTTAAACCTTTGTGACTAATTGAATGGCGCCATGTTGGAGGATTTTGGCACAATTTTAGTTGGAGATGAAACCTTCCTAGCTACTTTAAAGTTAAAAGTTACGTGGTCTTATAGGAAATTTGATGGTGTTATTCAGAATGTTCTATCTCATTGCGAACATTTGAAAATTCACATTTCTCGAAAAAATCATCACAATTTTTAATTTTAACTACTTATATCTTTGTTGTTATTGAAAATATCGTTCTGATTTTTTCAGATTACTATTTATTTATATTTTGAGAATGTGCTTATACAGGGTGTTCTGAAAATGCGTGAAAAGCTCCAGGTAGAACGATTCTTTGATTAATTCTGAGTCCCTAATACAAAAAAATTGTACGGCCCTTCGTAAAGCCACACGAGCTACTTAAAAGAAATGTAAATTTGGCAACACCGAATCAAACTGTTATAGAAGTTATCAGGTAGCTATGCAAATCAGTATGAATTTTATGTCAACATTATTTTGACATAGGTATACTCAGTGGAAATTCAAAATGGGAATTGAATTTATTTACTTAAGATACCAGGTATACATTCAAATTATCCAATGTTTCATTCACCATACAAAAAGAAATAAATTATAAAATCAAACATCACCTAATAAATGTCAAAATTTGACAAATTATTTATAATTTCTGTTTCAAACAAAAAACTGTTTTATACACGGTTGTCGTACGTATTCAAATTAAAAAAATTCTACTTTAGAAGAGTTGAAATTTTAAAGATTTGATATCAAACGTTTAGCTACGTACATTAAATTTTACACAATTCTTCTAGAATGTAAAGATTTATAAAAAATCGCTTAGTTCTAGTTGCACATTTACAAGTTTAATGGCTTCGTGCGGCTTTACGAAGGGCCGTACAAATTTTTTGCATTAGGATTATCGACTCAGAATTAATCAAAGAATCGTTGTACCTGAAACTTTTCACCCATTTTCAGAACACCTGTATAACAAAAATATCATTTTTGTTTCTAAAATGATCAAGAAAAATATTAAAAACTAGCATTCGAACATGTTAGTTTTGGATTTTGCAGAACAAGAAACACTAAGTGAGAAACTTTTCGTCCTTACGAAATAGACTCTTAATATACAGCGACAAAGTTGTAGTAAATGAATTAAAGAATTTGTTTATTTGAAATTTTATTCAAAAATCTTCACCGGTTTTAAAAAAACGAACAAAAAAAGTTATTATATCGTAATGCGCGCAACTAGGCTGTAACTCCAGACATGTTAGTTACGATGTAATAACTTTTAAAAAAATTAAAATATAAAACTTCTCTAATTCATTTACTTACATTTACTCAAAACAAACATGTTCGAATGCTAGTTTTTATTATTTTTCTCATCATTTTAGAAACAAATATGATATTTTTATTACATAAACATATTTTCAAAACATAAATAAATAATTGAAAAATCAATATTCGACTGTGTTAGGATAGAGGTAGATACAGGAAAGTAAGAATTCTTCGGACTTGCAGTCAATTAATAAAATTTATTCACGCCGATGTTTCGACTATACAATAGTCTTATTCAGGGCTAGAATGGTCTAGTCGAAAAAAGGAACCACATGTGGATAGCGGAACATACAACACGGACAATAAAATATATATATATATATATATATATATATATATATATAAATAAATAAATATAAATAAATAGTTAAAAACAACATATCACAGAGAGAAAATCGTCAAAAAATTAAAAACTTGTGGTTCCTTTTTTCGAGTAGACCATTCTAGCCCTGAAGAAGACTATTATATAGTCGAAATATCGGCGTAAATAATTTGTTTTAATTGACTGCAAGTCCGAAGAATTCTTACTTCCCTGTTTTGTTGGAAAATTTCCTATAAGATCACGTAACTTTTAACTTTAAGTAGCCTGCAAAGGTTTCTATCTCCAGCTAAAATTGTGCCGAAATCCTCCAATATGGCGGCGTTCAAATAGTCACAAAACGCTGACGCTATCCAGATATGAATAAAGACCAGTGTGTTAATGCAACTTTCACATTGTAGGTAAATTCTGTAGGCCCCAAAAAGGGCTATTAACTGCTTACCAAAGGGGCACCAAGGGTCGTGCTGTTCAGGCTTGTTGGGGTCAGGTATAGGTAGGACTAACATAACTATTTACAGCGCAACGTAAAATATGCAACGCAAGTTAAATGAAGTGTTATGCAACACACAAAATGGATGTAACAATTAAACGAAAGTGAAAAATGATATTACAGTCGATGGAATCCATGTTTGGTGCGAATGAAAACAAAAGCATATGTTAATAAGTCAGTAATTTATACATGAATAATTGCAAAATTCAATAAATATATCACTCTTTATGACAAAGCATATTTTGATAATACGTTACGATAAGCATCATTACATTACCTCAGGAGAAGACAGTTAATTTGTTACATATGCTACATCGTTTTTTTTAATAGTAATTATTAAAGATTTTCAAGACAACGACTTTTAGTTTGTTGTTATATTTAGCTCAGGATTAGGGATTAGGTCACACAATTTATACAAATTAGTCACAATATTTAAAGGGATTGGTTATTTTTATCATATTTATAATATTTTTAGGTAATTATTTTTAGTTAATTCCCATTTACTTTTTTGTGTATTTTGTTTTGTGTATATGTATAGCGACCATTTTATTATTACGGTCTGTTTGAAGCACTTTTAAGTCATTTCTTTTATAACTTAAATGTACTTTTTGAATATTTGTATAATTGAAAAGTAGTAAAATAAAAAGAACTTACCTCTGCATGGATCATTTTTAAGCAAGAATTCATCTAAAGCAACCCATCCTCCTCCTACACGTACCATAACGGTACTACGAAGAATTCGAACAAGTCGCAATTTCTGACTGTCTCCGAACTATAACAAACGAATTATATTACATTAAAATACAAGTTAAGGCAGTGTTTCCCAATTTTTTTTTATCCTCGTCCACCCCCTTCACATAACGAATTCAAGTTTTTAAGTAGGTACCAAAATAGCATATAGTATTGGTCATAAAGATAGCAACTTTTAAAAAATTTCTATTTCTCTGAAGTGAACATAAGAATATTGAAAATAAATTACATAAAGAATAACCTCTTAAAATAAGTTTATTTTATGTGAAAATAATTTATATTAAATTTATAGAATTTATTTAATTTGCATAATTCTTACTTTTGTCTGGACATAAAAATAGCAACTACATAATGAATGTCTTTATTTTCTCAATTTCAACGTTTATATCGTATAATTGTTTAAAAAATATAAATTAGTACTTCCAAATTATGGGTCGTAATAAGACTTTGACTAAAGAATTTCGCAATTTAATAATTAAATCATATGAAAATGGTGCTTCGCGGAATAAAATGTCGAAGAACTTTAATTTGCATAAATCTACAATAGCACGAATAATAATCCATTTTCGAAGGAAGGGTAATATTGAGCCTTCTACAATTTCTAGTAGACAAAAAAAAAAACATCAAACCGAAGCGACAGAATGATAAAACACATATCGTTAAAAATCCGTTGTTATCATCAAAGAAAATTTTAGGCTTTCTACTAAGTAATGTTAAAGATAGAATATCTTCACGACAGGGAAGAAGAATATTAGTTGCCAGAGAACTTTATAGTCGTCGGCCTGCAAAGAAACCACTTCTTTCAAAGAAGAACGTGAAGGCCGGTTATTTTTTTGCAGAAAATCATGTAAACTGGACAACTGACATGTAGAAAAGAGTATTATTTAGTGATGAACTAAGATTAATTGATAGAAATGTAAAAACAAAATTACTTGAATTCATGATGAAACGAGAAGTAATAAATTCTCGTGGTTCCGGTTATTACACTAAATATTAGAAAATTTAGTTTTTATATTAATTTTATAAAAGTTGCTATTTTTATTTTTGTCCAAATAAAAAATATTTTTTTGCACATAAATCAATTTTTAAGAATAAAAGAAGTATTTCGAAGTTTCATTGTCTTTATTTTTTTTGAGTTACACAAAGTTTCGATTGATAAAATCTGTAATTGTTATCAAGTGAATCAATTTTTGTTAATATAATGCAAATTATTTTAATGTAAATTAAACTTGGTTCAAGACACTAATACTGCAGTAATTTATTTCTGAAATCCCAGTTTTTACATTAGAGCAATTGAATTTTTTTTAAGTTGCTATCTTTATGGCCAATACTGTATATCGCGAACTCAATGTGTTTTTTGAATAGGATACCATAGTCAATTAATGAGTATTAGTGAAAAAATTGTGAACTTACCCTATATTTACCCTCTCCAACTTGGAACACCCTGAATTTCTGCCTACAAGTACATAACATAACAAGCCGTTTGACTTCATCATGGATCTTATCGGCTTCGTTCCCTTGTTTAGGTTCTTCCCAATCAGGACGTAATGCTGCAATGAATTCTTTCCAATCTATCAAGCCACTGTTGTTCCGGTCAAATAAGTCCGCAACTGCGTTCATTTCCAAACGCGATGTGTCAAATTCTGTAAAAATAAAGTTTAGACAATGTTTAAGTAGATTAATATAGTTTTAATAAATGGATCAAATTTTGAAAATGTTGTTAAACATAAAAATTGGTTTAGTTCATAACTGTTTTAGTTTTTACCCCAAAAAAGTCATAAATACCTGCATTTGGTTAAAAAGTTGAAAATATTCAAAAATCCAATTTTCATGTATCTCTTACTTCCCAATGCACAAATTCCAAATCATGAAAAAGCAGGTCGATATCTACTTTAGTTTTGAAGATATTCAACCCCAAATATTTTCTCAAAATTACCTATTTCTGGGCTAAATCTCTACCTAGTTTTGAATTATTGCCCCAAAAGTCAATCTACCCCATATTCAGATAAAAACTTTAAAATTTTCAAAAATCTAATTTTCATGTTTCTAGATACTTCTCAATGCGCTGATTCTAAATTTTGAAACCGCAGGTCGATATCTCTTTTCGTTCTCGAGATATTTAGCTTCAAAGTTTTGCATAAAACTGCCCATTTTTGGGTAATAACCCAAAAATGGGCCGAAATACGAATTTGGCGACACCGCCATTCGATTCTACGGATAAAAATATATAAGTATACCAATTTTCATAATTTTTGACTAACCGGTTCATTTTTTATGAACAAAAGTTTGAAAACCTCTGAAAACGGCCAAAATCTGAAAAAATCCTAAGGGGTACCCCTTAGGATTTTTGCGATTTTTGGCCATTTTCAGTTATTTTGCTTTAGAGACTGTATGCGGTGTTCAAAAATTATGAAAATTGGTATACTTATGTAATTTTGCCCGTAGAATCGAATGGTGTTGTCGCCAAATTCATATCTCGACCCATTTTTGGGTTATTACCCAAAAATGGGCAGTTTTGAGCAAAACTTTGAATCTAAATATCTCGAGAACGAAAAGAGATATCGACCTGCGGTTTCAAAATTTGGAATCAGCGCATTGAGAAGTATCTAGATACATGAAAATTAGATTTTTGAAAATTTTGAAGTTTTTATCTGAATGTGGGGTATATTGACTTTTGGGGCAATAATTCAAAAATGGATAGAGATATAAACTTGCTAGTAATATTATTTGATTGTAAAGACAATGTTACGTAAGTGTAAGCATATTTTGAGCATTTGAACAACTGAGTGAATTTTTACATACAAAAATCTCATTTTAAAAAAATTATAAATAAAAAAATAACAAATACTCACTAGTGTTTATAATTCCTTGGATGAAATCTTCTCTTGGGATGAGACCGTTGTTATCTTTGTCCATCTTACGGAACAGATCCGTTAATCTGGACTTCTTGTGGTTCATGAATTTCAAGAACTACAATCAAACTAATTAGCAATTTTCATTAAGATGACATAAAACGAACTAACCCTCTTTCTCCAGTTGTCCCATGAGAAGTTTCTGACTTTATCAACTTCTTGAAGATAAGCCAATTTGTCGTACAGAGCGCGTTGTCTTTCCCACGCAAGAACCCAAACATTTCGCCAACGATCCCAGAGTAACTTCACGCGCGGAGAACGGAATTCGGGTTCACTACCCTTGCTGTATTACACAATAGAAATGATGAAAAATATGCAAACATGGGACATGATTTGAAATAATTTTGATAAATGATTCATTGAATTATTGATCGTGCAAAATTTGTATGGTTTACCTCAAGCAACAAATAATGAGTCTATCTATTACACAAATTACATAATGAATACGAATACTATTTAAATTCTACTTCACACAAAAATGTAAAATTCCAAATGAATTAAAGTTCAAAATGAAAAACCAAAACTAGTGTCTGATATTGGTAATGCTGACCTTCCTTTGGGTGGGAATCGTGGTCCAATATGTGGATAAGGATCTGGAGTGAGCTCCCGACCAGGACTGGTGCGGCTGTTGAAAACAATCACACATGCAACATAACGCAAACAATTATCACAAAGCTTCTACCAGTAACAAAAACCACTAACAAACTTCCAATTACATTATAAACTCCTGGACAAAATTAACGCATCATTTATATTTTCATGATTTATTTTAAAACAGAATAATATATGAATTTTTATTAGGGTTCAGTTGAAAATTTAGGGTTCTAGACATATGAAAATAATAACAATTAAGAATCAATTCTTGTTTATATGAATATTTTATTGTTTCCTGTGTTGACAAGGAAAAAGTATGGAAAAGTTTAAAAGTGTTTTTACGTTAAATTTAAATTTAATTCCATGTTTTTGTGTTTTACAACGAAATTAACATTAAATTAAATTGGGAAAATTAATAGAGGTTGATATATCGGACGTTAACTCTATTGGATGGGGCCAACGTTATAAGATTGGGGAACTTGGTAGTTGATCTCAGTACTATAGGACGAGCTTTAAGGAGGTTTAAAGAGACTAGATTCAACTTTAGGAGACACAGAAAGGTCGTCCGAAACCACCGACAGAAAGAGACGACAGATTTTTAACTCTAGAAACTCTGAGAAGACGACAAATTACAAGTAAAATGCAAAATAATCACATTCCTGAAGCCCGTGCTGCGTAGATTTCTACCTGTGTGGTAAGAAGAACACTAGAGGAAGCAAGACTGGCCAATAGATGTACTAACACAGAACCGTGCCTCACCAAAACTCATCAAGTAACTCGCTTACAATTTGTAAGACAACATATTCCCTGGAATTCGGCTGATTGAAACCGTGTTTTGTTTTCTAATGAGACATGAGTCAGCTTAAAATTACCAGGCGAAAGAGATCATACCTGGAGGATACCTGGACAGCGATATACTCAGTGAAAAATTGCTCCACGAGAGCCCTGCTTTGGTGATTCAATACTGTTTCGGGGAGCTAAATGTTTTAAGGGACGCACAGAGTTGGCGGTGCTTCGTGGAAGATCAATGAATGAACAGAAATACGTGCAGGATGTCATATAAGACCATGTCACTCCTTCTTCGCCGGTAATTGGAAGTATTTTCATATTTATTCATGATAATGTAAGATCGCATCGGACTCGGGGCGTAGATGAATATTGAAATACGGTAGGAATTAACCGTATGGAATTGCCACCTAGCAGTCCAGAATTAAATCCAATAGAGCACGTATGGGATATGCTGAAAAGAAGCGAAAGAGGTCTTGTACCCGTCCCATGCACTCTAGATCAGCTAGAGAATGCTGGGATACAAGAATGGGAAAACATACCTCACCATGCAATTTATTTCGAAGCATGGGACGAAGAAAGCAAGCCATAATTATTGTAAGAAGTGGTAATACCAAGTATTCTATAATTTTTCCCATAAAATTTTAAATTTTAATTTAT
Source organism: Ophonus ardosiacus (assembly GCA_943142095.1). NCBI lineage: Eukaryota > Metazoa > Arthropoda > Insecta > Coleoptera > Carabidae > Ophonus > Ophonus ardosiacus. The sequence continues at coordinate 49,833,950 of OW964831.1, read as the reverse complement.
TTAAAAAAAATCACATTGTCTTCATTTTAAATAATATTGTAGTTTTTAATTTAAAAGTATATTATGTTGCGTTATTTTCTACAAATTTTTAATTACCTGTAAAGGACTAATTAAAAAAACCATAAAACATGCCAAAAATAAGCTAACTTTGTGAAATAAACGAAAAATTAAAAGTGATGCGTTAATTTTGTCCAGGAGTGTATTTAAATTTCTCGACTGTGATGTGTGTTAACAGAGCCTTTTTTGTAGAAAAAAGGTGACAGGCGCACATTTCGTAAACTTTTTACAGATAAAAATAGGACAGTGTGTTGTAGATCGTTGCATTTCAATTATCCACAATTTCAGAAAAATATGAAAGTAAATAAAATAGTAAATAATTCTCAAAAACCACTGATAAAACCGGAAATATCGAAAATGGGCATCGAACCCGCCAAAAACTGGGTACGTTTTAGGTTCAGGTTAACATGTTTTTTGAGATATGGGTTCGGGTGAAATTCTGGTTCATCCAGTAATAAAATTACGGTTTTGTTCCGGGCTCAAGTTCGTTTCGACCTAATGAAAATTTAGTTAATGTGTTTTGAATAACGATCTTCATATAGAAAAAAAATACAATGCGAGCCGGAATTTATAATGCAACGCAAGACAAAAACACAATTTTCACGAAAAGTTAACACAGGCAGCATCGTAGACGCGTCGATGATCGCCTGTAAATATTACGATTACGTTTCGAACTGAAAATGAACCTGAACCGGAGCTGAACCCTGAACCCGAATTTTAATACCCGATTCGGTCCCGACTCGGGTACATTTGAAAAATATATCTGAGGTTCGGTTCTGAGTTTGGATTCGCTAAAATTTTACGGTTTGGTTCCGGTTTTGGTTCGGTTCAGGTTCGATGCCCGGCATTACAGAAAAAAACCTAATTCGGAATAGGCTAGGAACACAGAAATGTATGTCTGATCATTATTTAATTCAAAAGTCAAGTTGTCAAAATTGATCGTGAAATGTAATTTTAAGGAGAAAACATACAGATTCACGGTTTTCTAATTTACTTCTATTTTTAAAATACGGATTCAAGAAGAAAAGCTTTGATTTCTTTAGATAACATTTTTGACAATATCTCGTGTCAAATTGACATTTAATTAAATACTTGCAAATTGACGTATGTTCTTGTACATAGCCTACTCCGAGTTAGGATTTTTTTTAACACTGTCGAGTAGTTGTTAACACATAATAATTTTTGTTGTTTCGGGCGACCAATGGCATTCGGTGTTTCCAGGCGGTTACCCATCCTGGTACTAACCGTATTTATCATTGCTTGACTATAAATTTACATACGAGTCAATGCATCCACTGTGATACAGTCATTGGAAAACATTATTTTAATGTAATTGGATTTAAAAATTAAAGTGATAATTTTGAAATCTTATGTTATTTACTGTAAACATTAAAATATTAGTCATTATCCCATATATCCCTATTAGTATTCCATTAAAGTAGTAGTAAAAATTATTATTTAGTTCTAAAATTATCAAAACTATTTCCTAAAAATGTAAGATATAAGCATTTACTCCTATTAAATATTTAATATATTATTAAGTAGTACCTTACAGTTGAATTTATAAAATTAATTGTTATCTACTCTAATTATTCATTTTAAATGTCATACAAAGTGTTTTAAAAGTGACGCCCGCGCTTTTAAGATTTTAGGAGGCTAAAAAATAAACCAAAAATTAAGAATGTTTTTTAACGAGGAAAAGTAAATGTGCAGTATTTAGCGCTGTCAATTATTTATGGATTATTTTAGAGAAAAAACTTCAAATAAGTTACAGAAAAATTAAATGTAAGTAACGTGTATTTCAAGTAGTTTTCTCTAAAATAATTCATAAACGATTGACAGAGTTAAACACAGTACATTTACTCTTCTGGTTAAAAAACAGAGTATAGTGACAACGGATAAGGAAAATATTTAGTTTTCTAATATCATTTGTTATTAAAGAAGTCTAAATGTTAATATTTGTTTTATTAACAACATGATAACGAAAGACAATTACGGACATTACTTTTCAGACACCTGTAAATGTACAAAAGTTAAACTAAAATAAATAATTAAATTAACATGCAACATAAACATAAAGACAAAAGAACTAAATAACCGTAAATATCCAACAATAGACTAACAAAAAGTAAATTTAAGCAACATGCCAACCTTTTCCTGAGATTTAAATAAAAATTCCTTGTACCTGTAAACTTCACTTCCAAATTGTTAACATCCAAAACGCATTCCATTAGTAAAAATCTACGCAAGACCATTCCTAATTTGTTCTCAAATAGAATAACATACCTTTGTCTGCGAAGCGATCCATAATTATCGGGAGAAGACTCACGAACATCGTGTTGTGATCCACGTCTGAATATTTGAAGGTGGTAACAGCAAACATGAAAAACATGAAAGCAACACACATGCAACATTGTGAAACATGCAAAAGAACACAAAATGAAACACAAGTGCATAATACAACTCATGCCAAGGAACATTTAAGTGAAAAAAATTAGAGAAATACTCACAGAGGTGTTTTGTTTCGCGCTGAAAGTTTACGAGCATGGGCGTCTTTAGTTGCCTGTGGGGCTTTAATTTGTCGGGCTTTGCATACGCGGTCGACTTCACTTTGCCGTTTCATGGTGTTCTCCATGAATTCTTTGTGGTCTGAGATCAGGCCTTGGAGAGTTGGAATGTCGTCGGGCAAACGTTCTTCTTTAAGATTAAGTAATGTGTTCTCTAGACCTTGCAACCAAGCGAGGAGTTCTTCCAAGGTTTCGTCCAAGTCGCGGAGTGACTGCATGTGAGCAGTAAGACGTTGTTCTCTTTGCATGGCCCAAGAAGATACCTACGATTACAAAAATGTTACTTTCTATGCCGCACAGTGCAATAAAAACAAACAGGTAAAAATAGTGTTTAAAGATTAACCGAAATTAAGAGCGGAATTTTTAAAATGGTTTTTGTTCGAAAATGGGAATAATTAAAAAACAACAGCGGCACTTTTTTACGCTTTCATTGTAGAGGTAGAATTTTTTTTGTGTGCAACTTGTGAATAAAATACTTTATAGACTCGCCTTATTAGACTCGCTCGCTTTGCTAGCTCGTCCATAAACAGCGGCTCGTCCAATAAAGTTGTATATTATGTACTAATTACATAAATAGCTATTATATACAACCGGTAAATAATGTTAACTTTATTCTTATCAAAATCATAACTTAATGTGCTTCATTATTTATCGAGGGAAATAAAGTACTCCCTAGGGAAATAAAGTGATTCAAGTCCTTTGTTACATGATATTGATTAACAAATAAGAAACATTATCAATTATATTTATTTTTGTAAAATTACATTGAAAATAAATAGTTTTTCTTCGTTTATAGAAATGTGTTTCATACATTATATCGATCAAATACAATATAATTAATAAAAATAATTTTTTTTTTGAGAAATAATAAGAAAATTCACAAAACCCTTACATCATTGAAAAGAGAAAAAAATAATTATTTTTTTGAGGCAAAATAAGATATGGGTTCCATTTAAAAAAATATAAGTTTGTGTTGTATCTCGAATATTTACGGATATAAAAATTTATTGCCTACGCCACTGGTAGTTAATAAAAATATCTATCTTTTATATTTGAAACGTTTTTCTCAATTACTAATAGTTTAGAAGTTATTTGAAAAAGAAAAAATCAAAAATATTCAGTTTTTCGTCATTATCCAGTGCGCTATGAGAATTTTTGGAAAAACAAAAGCACATCTGAGATGGCCTCACAAAGGCGCACAAAAAGTTTCATTTAACCGTCATCGCATCTCTTACAGTTCTCGAGATCCCAATGGTGGCACTTTTAAATGGGACACACTGTATAAAATATTGTATGTTTATTAAAATGGAATTAAAAAAGTACCTTTTTTCAACGTAAGTGTGAGAAAAGTGTACTTTTTTATCGCAAACGGGTGAAAAATAACGCTATGGTACTTTTTTTCACATTTTTATTGCAGACGTAATTATTATTTTTATGCAATTCGAGTAAAAATGTCTTATTTCACTCTTAGGATTTGACGAACACACCTACGGTCAAATTTTCCTATTTGTGAAATAAGACTACTTTTTACTTTTGTTGCATAAATAACTATTATTTTATGAGAAGGTAAATTTATTACATGAACCGAAGAGGACTGCACATATTTATTGCACTTATTATACATATTTTCTTCGCTCATTAAAACAGTTTTTTTATTTATTTTAGTGACTAGTTTTTCATAAGAGTTGAAAAAATTGAAGAGTAAAAAAAGTGCACTTTTCCCTTCCTTTTATAACTAGTTTAAAAACGTATTATGATTTATTTGAGTTACCGTAAAGTTATTGATTTTAATGAAAATTAGTTTTTCATCAGAGTTGAAAAAATTGAAGAGTGAAAAAAGTGCACTTTTCCGTTTCGTTCATAATTGTTTAAAAATAGATTTTGATTTATTTCAATTCCCGTAAAGTCAACGATTTTGGATAAAAATTACGTTTTTGGATTCGAAATTTCGAGTAACCTTTTAGTGACCACTATTTTTAGTTATTTGGTTAATTTTACGTTATTGTTTTATTTATTTACAAAAAATAGTGAAAAAAATAAAAATTGTTTTATTTAAATAATGGCTGGGCCGAAAATGACCCACTGGTCCTGAGAAATTATGTCAAGAGAAAGTCGTCTACATTACACAAGCTCTCCTATTCCTGTCACTCATAAATATCGTCAAAATTGGACAAAATATTCCATAAAAATAATTATAGATAAATATTTCTGTAAAAATAATAGTTATTTATGTATTAAGAGTGTAAGGAGGCTTTTATAGCCTGCGGCGGGATTTTGAACCCGAGGCGTAAGCCGAGGGATAAAAACACGTCAAAGGCCATAAAAGCAAGTTACGCTCGTGGTACATACAGAACTTTATGCACGGACGAAAATTTTCAAATTATGAGTGTTAGAAAAATTGTATCGAAAAGAATTTGTCCTCGAACATCCAGTATCTAGTGTTGCTATGAAAGCGGAGAATAACAGTTTATTGTTTGTTTATTAGTTATGTCATTTGAGTTTTATTTTGCGTATCTCCGTGCTTTCCATATAAATATCACAAAATTAATTTTCATTTTTCATTACAGAATATAAAAATTTTCGATTTTTAATAAAAAATTTTCCTGTTGCCTGTTTAAATTGTAGGTTATAATTTGGTTTGACGTTTCATTATAGCCCGGCGGGCTATAAAATGACGTTTATGTCAAAGATATTCCTGTAGAATTGTCAAATTATGATACGCCCGTGCATAAATAATATTTTGAACATGAATACTAAAGAGTTTATTTTCTTTTTTGCAAATATTTGTTAATAAAAGAGTTTTGGTATAAATCTATTTTATTTTTAATCAAAGGTAATTATTAAATAGCTACTGAGAGAATCATTATAAAATTTTGAGTGTAACTCACCTCTTCCCATCGGGTCTGAATAATGGTTATCCAGTGTTTAATAACAGTAGCTCCATCAGGATGCGCCTTAGCAAGGATTCTATGAGCCAAAGTCAACGTGTCATCCTTTTCAGTTTCCTTTTCCCGAAGTTCTCTCAAGAACTGCTCATGCTCCTTCAGTTGCGCGCGAGAGTCTTGTTCATCTTCCGGCATTGACCCAGCAAATCTTAATTTCATTTCAGCATCAGAGAGCCATTCCAAAAGCATGTGAACCGCCTTGTGGAGACGTTCAGCTTCTCTGAGTGCTTCTTCTAATTTAGTTGATTTGCGGCCACTCAACAAGGAGACGCGGTCCCATAATTCGTTCAATTCGGTTAACTGGCTGCGAATTGTAGCAGCGTCTGTTCTAGACGCTTTGCTTTCTAGTTCATGGCCTGTGCGGATGACAGATTCCATCTGAGCAGATCTTGCTTCTAAATCACGTTCGAATGATTTGTGTTGATCCATTAACATGTTAACTGTGTCTAAATCGCCGTGGACCGGGCCATCTTCAGCTAAGTTTTTCTCCACTTTTTTAAGCCATTCGAGGAGGGCTTGAACAGCGTCTTTGAACTGACCGGAGAATAGAAGAGCTTCTTCTAGTTTTCGTTGTCTGTCAACAGATTTGGAGCAAACGGTGGTCCATCTATTCTTCAGATCAATTAACATTTGTTTGATGGCAACTTCATCGGTTTTTGGAGCACGCTCTTTCAGTTGTTTTCCTGCTTTCATGGTGTTGTCGTAAGTTACTTGTTTGGCACTAAGTGCTCGTTGGAATTCTTGATGTTTTGCCAAACGAGTTTTGATTTTTTCCGGGTCGTTTCCAATTCCAGCTTCAACAGCTAGATCATCTAAAGATTTTTCGGTATCATTGAGCCAATTCATTAGATTAGACCAAGAATCGTGGAATTCTTTGGCTTCTTTGTAACCGTGATCCAAAGCTCTAGTTCTTTCAGCTGATTTAGAAACAACGCGCTCCCAACGATGCTGCACGCTAATAAGCAAGTTTTTGATGAGAATGACGTCTTGTTTTTGGCTAAAATATTTCAAATGTGTTCCCTTTTTATCCAGATTTAACATTGTTTCTCTATGAACACTAACATCTCTTTGGAATGCTTTATGTTCTTCAATTTGTAGTAAAATATTATCCATGACTCGAGAAACTGGTTTGAGGTTAGAAAGTGTTTTTTCGGCATTAGTAAGCCAGTCAACAAATGCTTGTAAAGCGTCGTGGAATTCAGTCGCTTCTTTAAGAGCAATTTCAAGTTTAATCTTTTTGTCATTAGCTCGCGCTGTAACTGAATCCCATCGTTGTTTCAAAGTACGTAAATTATGTTGAAGATTTGAAGCAGTATTTGACCCTTTTCTAAGATATTCTTGACCTTGTTGTAGAACAGTTTCAACTTTAGGCCGCGTCTCTTCCAATTCATTATAAACTTCCATGAATCGTTCAAGCTGTTCAGACGCTGTTTCGGGTAATCCACCGACAGGTTTACTAGAAGCAATAACTCCGTCAATGTCTCCTAGCCAACTGAGGAGGTCTTGAATTTCGGCGTGGAATCTTTGAGCATCGCGAAGAGCATCTTCAAGTTCGCGTTGTCTATCGGCAGCCTTTTGAAGGAGGTCTCGCCAATGTCTGTTTAAGGTGGATAATTTTTCTTGGGTAACAGATGCTTCGTCAGTGCCTTTACCGCTTTCGATAATATGTCTGCCTGCGTCGTTCAATGTATCCACTGATGTTTGATGTGCTTGGATATCGTTGACTAGAACTTTGAGTTTTGCTAACTCTACTTCGAGGATCTAATTTTACAAAAATAAATGGAAATATAAGATTGGGAAATAATAAACAGAATAACGTGCCCAACATGGGAATCGACATAATCTTCCTAGTTTTATTAATAAGGCCTTGTGAAGCTAACAGAGGTCGCAAAATGGTGTTTATGGCGTCATATTCATCTTTGCCTAACAGTTTCAAACCGAAAATTCAATAATGCCCGGTTTTTCCACCTCTGGATAAAGTAAATGCCAGATATAATAAAAACATCTCATCTATATTAGAGCGTAAGACTAGTTAGTTGAGAAGCGGCCAGGGATCTTGGAGTAGTTTTTTTGTGGAATATTGTATTTACTTTTGACTAATTAAAATTCACAAGTAATAATTTTAGATTATTGTATTGTATTTGCCCTAAATTTCAGGAATGTTGTCGGCGATTGACGCATCACTTACGCACAGAAAATTCAAAGATTTGCGGTAAAATTCAAAGTGTGTTTATTTGGAATTCCTTCAACAAAAAAACTTGAAAATTTCTACACTTATATAGGAATATCCGTATAATCTGCTCTAAATTGTGCTATTTTCTGGAAGCATAGGGATCGATTTTATTGATTTTTACTCATCGCTCATTAAAATACAGTCACGCTCACTCACCGTTCAATAAAAATCAATTTTGATTTACTGCGCATGATCATTATTATTGATTTTTCGATCGAGCGATCTTACACATTCCAAACCATGCCTGTCGGTGCAATGTTTTTACCATGTATTATTTATATGAGTATTTGGGGGCATGTAATAAACAGGCCCCCTAAAGAAGGCGTCTGCACTGGAAAAACTAAAGAATTTCAAGATTGTGTGGGTGGATTTTACATATGGTGCCATCTGCCATAAAAAATTTAAACGATGAAAATATGGGTCATTTTTATTTGGCACATTCCAAACCATGCCTGTCGGTGCAATATTTTTACCATGTATTATTTATATGAGTATTTGGGGGCATGTAATAAACAGGCCCCCAAAAGAAGGCGTCTGCACTGGAAAAACTAAAGAATTTCAAAATTGTGTGGGTGGATTCTACATATGGTGCCATCTGCCATAAAAAAATAAAATTCAGGGTATAAGTAATAATTTTAGATTATTGTATTGTATTTGCCCTAAATTTCAGGAATGTTGTCGCCCATTGACGCATCACTTGCACACAGAAAATTCAAAGATTTGCGGTAAAATTCAAAGTGTGTTTATTTGGAATTCCTTCAACAAAAAAATTTGAAATTTTTTACACTTATGTAGGAATATCCGTAGAATCAGATGGTGAATTCGAAAATTGTTTATCTCCACCCAATTTTGGGTGGTGAATATCTACCCATTTAAGGGTTGAGGCTACGACTTTAATTTTACGAAAAATAGATTCTTTGGGTCATACTACACATGCTTACTAATTTTTGTTAAAATATTACCACAGATAATTTAGTAATATCAAAACAAAATTCACAAAGGTCATTGACCCTAAATGTGTAGCATTCAGAATCTTGTATATAGGTGCTGTTTTCTGGAAACATAGGGATCGATTTTATTGATTTTTACTAAATCGGTCTTCAAAACTGCCACTCATCGCTCATTAAAATACAGTCACGCTCACTCACCGTTCAATAAAAAAAACAATTATGATTTACTGCGCATGATCATTATTATTGATTTTTCGATCGAGCGATCTTACACATTCCAAACCATGCCTGTCGGTGCAATGTTTTTACCATGTATTATTTATATGAGTATTCGGGGGCATGTAATAAACAGGCCCCTTAAAGAAGGCGTCTGCACTGGAAAAACTACAGAATTTCAAGATTGTGTGGGTGGATTTTACTTATGGTGCCACCTGCCATAAAAAATTTAAACGACGAAAATATAGGTCATTTTTATTTGGCACATTCCAAACCATGCCTGTCGATGCAACGTTTTTACCATGTATTATTTATATGAGTATTTGGGGTCATGTAATAAACAAGCCCCCTAAAGAAGGCGTCTGCACTGGAAAAACTAAAGAATTTTAAGATTGTGTGGGTGGATTTTACATATGGTGCCACCTGCCATAAAAAATTTAATCTAGGAAAACAAGTGTCATATTTTATTTGTATTTAAATTTGTGTTATTGTTTATTATAATTGAATGATTTGTCGGCGATTGACGCATCACTTGCGCACAGAAAATCCAAAGATTTGCGGTAAAATTCAAAGTGTGTTTATTTGGAATTCCTTCAACAAAAAAATTTGAAAATTTCTACACTTATATAGGAATATACGTAGAATCTGATGGTGAATTCGAAAATTGTTTATCTCCACCCAATTTTGGGTGGTGAATATTTATCCATTTAAGGGTTGAGGCTACGACTTTAATTTTACGAAAAATAGATTCTTTGGGTCATGCTACACATGCTTACTTATTTTTGTTAAAATATTACCACAGATAATTTAGTAATATCAAAACAAAATTCACAAAGGTCATTAACCCTAAATGTGTAGCATTCAGAATCTTGTATATAGGTGCTGTTTTCTGGAAACATAGGGATCGATTTTATTGATTTTTACTAGATCGTTCTTCAAAACTGCCACTCATCGCTCATTAAAATACAGTCACGCTCACTCACCGTTCAATAAAAAACAATTTTCATTTACTGCGCATGATCATTATTATTGATTTTTCGATCGAGTGATCTTACACATTCCAAACCATGCCTGTCGGTGCAATGTTTTTACCATGTATTATTTATATGAGTATTTGGGGGCATGTAATAAACAGGCCCCCTAAAGAAGGCGTCTGCACTGGAAAAACTAAAGAATTAGATTGTGTGGGTGGATTTTACATATGGTGCCATCTGCCATAAAAAATTAAAATTCAGGGTATAAGTAATAATTTTAGATTATTGTATTGTATTTGCCCTAAATTTCAGGAATGTTGTCGGCCATTGACGCATCACTTGCACACAGAAAATTCAAAGATTTGCGGTAAAATTCAAAGTGTGTTTATTTGGAATTCCTTCAACAAAAAAATTTGAAAATTTCTACACTTATATAGGAATATCCGTAGAATCTGATGGTGAATTCGAAAATTGTTTATCTCCACCCAATTTTGGGTGGTGAATATTTATCCATTTAAGGGTTGAGGCTACGACTTTAATTTTACGAAAAATAGATTCTTTGGGTCATGCTACACATGCTTACTTATTTTTGTTAAAATATTACCACAGATAATTTAGTAATATCAAAACAAAATTCACAAAGGTCATTAACCCTAAATGTGTAGCATTCAGAATCTTGTATATAGGTGCTGTTTTCTGGAAACATAGGGATCGATTTTATTGATTTTTACTAAATTGTTCTTCAAAACTGCCACTCATCGCTCATTAAAATACAGTCACGCTCACTCACCGTTCAATAAAAAACAATTCTGATTTACTGCGCATGATCATTATTATTGATTTTTCAATCAAGCGATCTTACACATTCCAAACCATGCCTGTCGGTGCAATGTTTTTATCATGTATTATTTATATGAGTATTTGGGGCATGTAATAAACAGGCCCCCTAAAGTAGGCGTCTGCACTGGAAAAACTAAAGAATTTCAAGATTGTGTGGGTGGATTTTACATATGGTGCCACCTGCCATAAAAAATTTAAACGATGAAAACATGGGTCATTTTATTTGTATTTAAATTTGTGTTATTGTTTATAATAATTGAATGATTTCAATGATTCATAACTTTGGACGTATGCTAATTAATTATGAAGGTTTTTTGCATATAAATCATGAAAACTTTTTATTAAAATTATAATTTTAAATAATGATGCAAAGAATCTGTTTAAATTTATTTTTATGTGAGCATGCTTCAGAATTTTTTAGCCCTAGCTGAAAAGAGTTATGCAAAACTTTGTCAAAGTCGCTTGCAAGAGTGTTTGGGCAATAATGGACACCCTATAGCCGATATTATTTTGTCATGTTGGACACGTTATTCCTGTATAACAATAAATACCTGTGAGTCGCCGGCAACAGGTCGCAGTTCATCAAGAGTATTGTCCGTCTTCTGAATCCAGACAAGTAATTCGTTCAGAGCATGTTGGAATTGTCCAAGACGTAGCAATGCATTTTCAAGTTGCCGTTGGCGTTCCACCATAGCATGCAATAATGCATCCCAACGACGATTTACGGCAGATAAAGGTTCTTTTATAGCCGCAGCTTGGTCGACAGATGTACGTTCGGTCAATTCTTGTGCTTGCCTAGATACATGACGTTTCAATAAGTACAAATAAAATAAAATTGTTTGTACAAATACTTATTTCATGCCGCCAACAAATAATAAATAATTAAAGGGAAATAAATATAAAAGAAGTAAACTACGACATAAGACATAATAAATAATCAGACAACATTTCACAGAGTAAGTTCATGCTAATATAAATATTATTTTTTCTAGGTACTAGTTGCATTAAACCAGTGGTTTCCAACCTCTGGATCGCAACCCAACATTGGGTCGCGGTAATTTTTGATGGGTCGTTAAAAAATAAAACAGAAATTGATTTTATGAACTTGCATATCTTAAACATCTATCATCTACGATTTTTAAATGTATTTTATGTTTTTTTAATGTTACATTGAATCCATTACATTGTTTGTGTTATTTTTTTTTGTAATTTATGTTGTTTTCTTTTTATAATAAATTATACTCGCCGTCAAATGATTATGGACTGATGTTCAACTTTTATCCCTTTCCGCACCCTGTCCCTTGCCCAGCGGTGTTGCCGCTTGTAACTTGACATGACCAGGAATGAACGCAAATGTCATATTAGTTATTTATATATTAAGAGCGTAAGAAGACTTTTATGGCCTGCGGCGGGATTTTAGGCCCGAGGCGTAAGCCGAGGGATAAAAACACGTCAAAGACCATAAAAGCAAGTTACGCTCGTGGTACATACAAAACTTTATGCACGGACGACAATTTTCAAATTATGAGTATTAGAAAAATTGTATCGAAAAGAATTTGTCCTCGTACATCCAATATCTAGTGTTGCTATGAAAGCGGAGAACAACAGTTTATTGTTTGTTTATTAGTTATGTCATTTGAGTTTTATTTTGTGTATCTTCGTGCTTTCCATATAAATATCACAAAATTAATTTTCATTAAAGAATATAAAAAAATTCGATTTGTAATAAAAAAATTTCATGTTGCCTGTTTAAATTATTTATATTGTAGGTTATAATTTGGTTTGACGTTTCATTATAGCCCGGCGGGCTATAATGAGGCCCGCGGGCTATAAAATGACATTTATGTCAAAGAAATTCCGGTATAATTGTCAAATTATGATACGTCCCTGCATAAAATGTATTTAAAACTAATTAAAATTTTTAATACATAGTAAATGAAGAAAATATTATAATAAATAAGTAAGGTAAGACAGTAATATTGTCTCTGTGTAAAATTTATATTTATATTTTGACTAAAATTTCTACACATCAAGTACTACGGTCGCATTTGCGTTAAAATACAATAACCGGTGAAATCTAAATAAAAGGTAAGAATAATTATTAGGTGAACAGAAGATCTGCCAACACATGTTTCTGCAGTCAAATCCAAAGATTTCTTGTTATTTAATAAATTACAATTTTTTTTCAGGATGTAACGCCATTTTTTTGAAAAAATTGTGTACATTGGCAATTATTGTTTTTGCCTGCCCATTTAAATCTTGTTTTCCTGAACCAGAACTATTTAATTCATGAGTTTCACTCATTTTGTTTTCAAAAGTCTAAATATAATGCAATTTATAGGATTGGGAACAAAAAGCGCACGCAAGTATTAACGAAAATGTCAGAATATAAAATGACATTGACAGATAACAGATATTTGTACAGGTAGACATTTAAAAAATTTGGCATCAGTGTAGTAATCTCCAGTCAATAATTATTTGACGGCAAGTATAATAAAATTAATAGAATTATTGAGTTTCATTGCGTTTTGTTTTAATTTTTTCTTTCTATCCGTTGGGTCGCGAGGAAATTCGTCTTTAAATTTTGGGGCGCTGGCAAGAAAGTTGGAAACCACTGCATTAACTAATGAAACAAATTTAACTACGAAAATTATGTTAACTAAAAAATAAAAACAAAGCATATCTACACAGCTCAAATAAAACTTCATAAATAAATGCCTTGCCTTATTAGACTCCTGGTGAAGCCGGGGATGATACAAGAAAAAAATATACAATTATTGTTTGAATAAATACGTTTATCAAAATATGATGCATGTTTTAAATATTCCCTTTATACCTTACGTTACTTTCTACCCTCATACAGTAGCAAACATTCCTCAAAATATTTAACAAACTAATAAATGAATTCACCAATTTTTAATATATACTACTCTAAAAATAAATTAAATGTTCAACTCACCTATTGAGGGCTTCAACTTTCACCATATGAGGATCAACTTCAGCTTTAAATCTTTTAAGTTGTTCGATCTGTTTCTTGACCGCATCAATATCTGAACCAAGTGGACCCATTCGTTCGAACTTTTCTTCCGCGGAAGCCAAGAACACCAAAAGATTCTGCAAAGTTTCGTGGAACTCCATTGCTTTTTCCATAGCATCAATAAGATTTTCTTCTCGTCTAGCATACAGAGCAGTAATGTTGTCCCAGGCGTTATCCAGATCTTCCATGTGTTTCTTCACTTCGGGTTTGTCGGGTTCGCCGCACAATTGCATCAATTCTTGGCCTGAAGCACGAACTTGTTCTACTTCTGGTTTGGTTTGGTCAATTTCCTGACGAATTTCTTGTAAGGCGACTTGTTGTTTCTGAATGGCTTTAGGTTCCACAGCTGGTGGTTCTTGACTAGTTAGGTTGTCTTCTAAATCCCTCAAAGTAGCCATAATGGCATGTAGTTCGTTCCAGAATTTCTGAGCAACTTCCAAGGTGTCTTCCAGGCTTTGTTCGCGATTGGATGTTGCTTTTTGAATGTCGCTCCATAGGTTGTTAAGTTTGTCCAACTTGCGTTTAATGTCTTTGATGGCGGGATCAGCACGGTTGCCAGCTTTGTTGATGACATCATCAGCTGCTCGTTTGACAGCAGCGTAGGCTTCTTTACGTTTGTCTAAATCGCCAACAAGGGCAGAGTTATCGTCGATTTGATCACGAATCTTAGGCGGATGGGCAGAAATTGGTTCTTGGTTGTTGACTTGGTCGGCAGTATTAGCCAAAGCACGAAGCATGCCTTCAAGTTTATCAGTGAACTGGCTACTTTCTTGCAATGCTTGTTCAAGAGCTTGTTGTCTTGCACGAAGTTCAGCTCTGAGGCCATTGTACCGGGCATTATCAGTATCCAATAGCTCTTGGACCTTAGCTCCATCATCTTCATTGCAGAGACGAATAAGAGCTTCTCCAGTTTTGTTCAATTTATCAACCAAAGGCTTGTGTTCATTGATTGACTGAACAAACATTTCATTTCTATCTTGTTGTTGAGCGATGAGATCTGGTCTGAGAGCCGGCATAGCTAACATCGAAACTTGTTGTTCCATATCATCCAACCAGGCGGACAGGCCAGCATGAGTATCATGGAAGTGTTCAGCAAGAGGAAGAGCTTGTTCTAATATTCCAAGACGATCGGAGCTAAGAGCAGATACGGTGTCCATAGTTTCGCGAAGATCTTCCATCTTTTCGCGGATAACTGAAGTGTCTTCACTGGGAGGAGATTCGCGCAGAACTTTTTTAGCAGTGGATAAAACATCTCGAACGCGACCTTTCTGGCTTGAGATATCATCGTTAAGAGCTTTGTGTTCTTTTAGCTGGACGCGGATAACATCAGGTTCAGCGCTTGGAGGTTCTGCATCGCGAATTTGACTATCCACTTCTCGGAACCATTCCAAGAGTTCATCAATATCAGTTGTGACTTCCAAAGCTCTTTGTTTGCCAAGATGAATTCTTTCGGCTTTACGTTGAATTTGTTCAACAATTGCATCAAATCTTCTGTTATCTCTTGTAACTAGGCCTTCGATGGTAGCAGCACCTTCGCCTGGAGAAGCTTGACAGAGTTGTGGACCTTGCAGATTGATGGATTCTAAAACAGGGCGCATTTCTTGGATGTCTACTTCCAAACGTGCGATGTCTCCTTCGTGTGGTTCTGCGGATTTAAGAACAGATTCAGCACCTAGCATCCAATCAACCAATCTGTTGTGGTTGTTGTGGAATTGTTGCACAAGAGGTAGGATTTCTTGAGCGTGTTTCAATAGATCTGCACCGCGAGATGTTAAATCATTGTATCTTCTTTGAAGAGAATCTAATTTGTCTTTTAGTTGCAAAGCTTCATCAGATGAAATGTGCTTCATCAATTCTAATCCAGCATCAACGGTACTATCGACTTCATTTTGTCTCGAAGCAACTTCTTCTGTCAAATTAGCCAAATCATCCATTTGTTCCAGAAGTTTATCTGTATGTACAGCAAGAACTCTGTATCTGCTAAGTCTTTGTTCCATTCCTTCCATCCAAACAACGAGATCTTGATATGTAAGAACCAAATGGCGTAATCCTTGGCGAGAGTTGGTAAGTAATACTCCAAGGTTGTCGCTGGCATCAACAAGGTAACCGTATCGGTCTGTAACATCTTGGAGTTTGTCAGCCAAAGCAGCAGCTTCGTCTTCACCAACAAGAGACATCAAGTTGGAAGCAATGTCGGTTAGTTCGCCAAAATCTGGTTTCTTTTCGAGGATATCACCGTGTAAGGCGTCATGTTCTCTAATTCTTTGCTGAATCTTTTCTTCATCAGTTGGTACTAATTCCATGTCTTTAACTTTCTTTTCAGTTTTCTCCAGCCAATCTTGGAGAGGAATTAATTTGTCCTGGAATTGTTTTGCCACGTGCATGGCCTGTTCCAAATCTAAAGTTCTTTGTTGTGCTCCTTCGGTCAAACGATCAAAGCGACCCATGAGTTCTTTAAGTTGTCGTTCAATAGCTTTTCTTTCGGCTGGGTCGGCTTCAGCTGCAATTTCATTGCCCATAGTAAACAGCGAGGTCATGGAATTTTGACGATCTAATAACATTTTCTTCAAGAATTTCTGTTCTTGTAACTGGGCCTTCACGACCTTGTAATCGGCAGAAGGTGGTTTTTGATTAGCAACCATTTCTTCGGTGTCAGTTAACCATTTGGCCAAACCATCCAAAGCTTCTTGGAATTTGCCGGATTGCAATAAGCCAACATCCAAACGACGTTCCCGATCATTCATTCTTTCTTTGAGGTCATTCCATTTCTCATTCATCTTCTCCAGATCTTTTTCTAAGGTGGAAGTGTTTACTCCAGCAGCAGCTGATTGAATCAGGGCTTGTCCCAAACGGTTGCATTCGTCCACATTCAAGCTTAAAGGTTCGACAGTCTTGGAACGGAAACGACGGAAGTCTTCTTGTTGAGCGCGAATGCTATCAACCTCAGATCCTATTGGTTTTAACTTACGCAGCTGCTCACTGGCCTGAAATTTCAAATATTTAAATATTACAAAATTTTATTTCTATATTTATCAACTTACCCCTTGGATGTCTTCAAAAACACTAGCATGCACCAGGTAGAACGCTTCCAATTTCTTATGGGCAGTTTCTAAATCTTGTTCTCTATTTCTGGCCCTTTCGTCTAATCTTCCTAATTGTCTGCGCAACATTTCAACTTGTTCTCGTGTTTGGGCAGTATCAGGTGCGAAACCACTATCAACAAGTTGTTCTCCAGATTCGACGGCCCGGTTAACATTATCGGATGTTTTGTTGATACGATTGATTAATTTAGCGATTTCATCCATTTGTGCACGCACAGTCTTGAAATCCCTTCCAGGAGCCTTCATATTGTCTAGCTCCGCCTCAAGATCAGAAAGATCGTGGCTTAATCCTTTCACTTGTTCCTGAAATATAAATAAATGTTTATAGAAACATATAAATGAAACAGAAAATGAACGCTTACATTGAATTGAGTAACCGCAGTAGCAGCAGATTGGAGTTCACTGCAACGATCATCAAGTTTAGCTTGAAGATCATCAATACGATCACCAAGACCATCAACTTCGTCAGTAAGATGAGTGGCATCAACACCTTGGCTACCAGCTTCGTTAACAAGATCAACAGCATTCTGGCGTACAGCTAGTAAAGGTTTCTTCAATGTGGCAGTTTCTTCGCGAAGAGTACGAATGCGGTCTAATAATTTTGGATCTTTAGCAGCACCGCCCAAAGCATCATGTGACGCCAATCTGTCTTCACAGCGTTGTAGGTTATGTTCAAGATCTCGGAAGTTTTCATTGAAGTCACCTAGTTTTCTAGCCATGTCTTCCAAAGATTGTGTACGTTCTATTAAGTCGTTGTTCAGTTTATCCCACCGTTGTTTCATGTTGGATAATTCAGACTTCACTACATCTTTGTCAATATCACAAGCAGAAAGGAATGAATCTCCAAGCATTCTGTTATTTTCGTATTCTCCAGAATGTTTCCAGACGTCGGAACGGAAGTTCTGCAACTCTTTAATTTGTTTTTCCATGTGTTTGCGCTTGAATGAAGTTGGCCTCAAGGAATCTAATTTGTCTTCGGCTTGACGCAACCAAGGAAGGAATGTTTCTTGAGCACGGTAGTATTTACGGCAATGTTCCATACATGTTTGTAGTCTAGTATGGCGATCTACAACTTCTTTTCTTAATTTATCCCAATGTGTTTGAATTTTGTCAATATCTCTCTGAAGAGATCTGTTGTCTGATTTATTGTTGCGAGAAAGGATGTCTCTACCCTTGTTCAAAAGCATAATAACTTCATGTTCTCTTGCCATAACGTCACGGTAAACGGGTTCGTTGTTATCAAATTGTTGTTGTAAGATAACTCGATCGGCTGAGATTAAAAGACGTTCGGATAAAGCACCCAATTCATCGGATAACCATCCCAAAGTTTTGGCGCAAGAGGCTTCGAACTGACGACCATCTCTCAAAGAACCTTCGATTTCAGCTTTACGGTGATCTAATTTCTTTTGCAAATTGTTGTACTGGCGACCAACAGCAGCTAATTTGCCTTGGATTTCAGCACGAGAAGCTGGATCACTCAACACTTCACAAAGTTGAGCACCTGCTGCTTCAGCATCAGCCAATAATGGTCGTTGACCTTCCAGTTGTCTGTCCAAATGTTCAACTTTTCTGAGTTGTTCTTCAGGATCTTTGTCAAGAGCCAAATCATCAAGAGCATCACTAATTCCTTGTAGGGCGTCTTTCAGTCGGTTCAATCCAGCATCAAATTCACGCGATGTGTCAGCAGCAGCACCCAAAGAATCTGCTCTTTCTTCCAATTTTCCAAGAAGATCAGCCCATTTCTTTTGAATATTGCCGAGTTTGTTGTTAACTTTTTGACCATCTGGACTGATGGGATCTAAACGAGCTAATACATTATCACCAACTTCAATAAGATGTTGTAATTGAGGTTGCTGGGTTCGGAATTCTTCTCGTAATACTTGTACTTGTTGTACTTGACTTTGGACCATACGTGAATCTGAAGAGATTGGTCCCAATACGGTCATCATGCGATCTTTAGCAGCCAGCCAGTTATTGAGTGAATCGTGTGTATCATGGAAATCTTTCATATCTTCCATGAATCTGATTCTATCTTTGCATCTGTCGTTCAAGCTCTTCCATCTAGACACAACGTCTTCCAGTTCGTCATTAAGATTATCAGAACCAGCGGCACCTGGTTTGCGTTTAACCAAATCTTTAATTTGGCTTCTAGTTGAATCAAGTAGTGATTGTTTCTCATACATTTCTTCCAAAATAACTCTAATTATTTTGCTGATCTTATCTGCTTCTTCCTTGGTGTTAGGAATAGTTTCTTTCGGCAGTTGACGTTGGATTTTATCTAAAAATTGGGACAAAGTCCTCAAATTATCAAGATGTTTACGGAGTTCTTCTCTAATGGAATCAATTTCATTCTGTCGGTCATTAATACGAATTCCCAAAAGGCTGTACCGGTTATTAATTTCGGAAAGTTGTTGCTGAACTGGAGATAGTTCCTCCAAATGGAAACCATCTTGACTAGATCTGCGACTACTGAATCCACTTGATCCTCCAGGTGATACAGGGCTTTGAATTTGAAGACCTCCTTTAGTTGGTGAAGGAGATCGTGCATCTTGAGACAAACGGCGCAAGGGACTGCTGGCAGTAACTGAAGGTCTTTTAGTTGGACTATAAGCTTGAGATCTGCGCCTGGCTGGTGACTCTGGTCGATCACTGCGAAGCATACTGTCATACAAATTGCCAAGATCGTTAACTTTATCAACGTTAACTCCGTAATCTCTGTACTCTTTAACGATTGGTTTAAGTTCATCGTTTTGATGTTTAAGAATTTCGATTTCAACTGCGACAGTATCAAGACGACTGACTTTATTTTCGGTTTTGGTGAGCCATTCCAAAACTTGGTCACGAAGTGATTCATAAGCATTGAGTTGTTCCGATCGCTGTTTGGACAATTTATGTTTTTCTTCCAAAAGAGAGTTAAGATCCTTCCATTGGCTTTCCATAAGTTTGATGGTATCTCTTACTGGAGCTGTATCAGTTACATCACGTTTTCCAACTAAATCTTTGCCACCGCGAACAGTATCATCAAAGAGTTTCCTCTTTCCATCTCTACGAGCAGCGATGTCGTCCATGCGAGCAGAATAATCTTCGATAGATAGTTTTGTAATGTCACGAGATTCAATAACTTCCATGATTTCAACAATCCATTTTTCAAAGTGAGTTGATTGCGTATTGAATCCAGTCAAGTTGAAGTTAACTTCTTCAAGGAATTCTCCGCGTTTAACAGTTTTTTCTAGCAATTTATCGAATCGTGATTTTACGTCATGCAATTTGCTTTCAATCTTTTTGGCAATGCGAGCGTTGCTGCTGGATGATACAAGTTCACTGGCCGAAAGAGTTACGTTATCAACACTAGCACGATGGATATCAACTTCAGATTGGAATACTCTGTGTTCTCTTAATTGTTCTTCTAAACGTTCCTTGATCAGTGAAGCTGGTCTTTGTATTGATTTGTATTGATTTTCAGCAGTGTTCAACCAATTGACCAAACCGTCAAGAGCATCTTGTACTCCTTGTGATTGAACAAGAGCACTGTCCAAATCTTGACATTTTTCTGCTAAAGCATCAGATAATTGTCTATATTTGTCGTTTAATTCTATGACTGGAGTTTCGAGAGCAGACATTTCAGAAGGTGATAATTGTCCTTCTAGAGAGCGTAATAACGAATCCAAACCTTGTTTGGCGTTGTCAATTAATCTACCTTGTGCAACAAATTCATTGTTGAGGGCTTTAGCTTTGTTGAGTTGTTCTTCAACAATTCGAGGTTCAGCACCAACAGGTTCAGATATGATTTTAAGGCATCTGGGTTCAACATCTCTGAGCCAATATCTTGCTTTATCCAAAGCATCGTTGTATTCACGTTGTTTGCCACCAACTCCAGATAATCTGTCAGATAAGCTGTTGGCGCGGCTCAACAAATCACGATATTGAGCTGTTACTAAAGATACTTCATTCCGTACTGGCGATTCTTGAGACGACAGTGGTTCAATATGAGGCAAACGCTGAGGTAACGTTGTACGGAATTCATTGAGGACAGATAAATACTCTTTGGATTCATCAACGAATTTCTGAGCTGCCATGGTGATGAAACGTAAATCTGCTTGATGAGCAATGACATCAGAAACAAATTCTCTAGTGCTGTCTACGCTGCTGCCCAAGCGGTTCAAGTTACTCAATGAGCGTTCTTTATCTTCAAGGGTTCTTCGTGCCTTATCCAACCAGTTCGAGAAAACAGTTAATTCATTCTTGAATTTGATCAAGTCATCTCTGGCGGATAGTAATCGGCGCAGTAATCTTTCGCTGCGGTCACATGATTTGTCGTAACGGGATTTCAAGCTGCGTCCGCTCTTTTCAAGAGCAAGGACCTCTCCTTTAGAAAGGACATCGCCTGCTGTTAGTACGAGTTGGCGCACTTGGTCAGAGCAGTGGGATACTTGTCCAGCATGTTGTTCCAAGTCGTCTTTGATTTGCTACACGACCATATTAACAATAATTATAAACATATAAATGGCCCTAAAGGATCGAGGAGAATTTAAATAAACGGAGAAAGAAATTATGAAAAACGAAGATTTAAATAAACAAAATTGAAACGAAATGAACTGTCAAATGACAGATTTATCATTGCTGTCAACAAAACGATGCAATATTATTTTTGTCGTCCTGAAGTGTAATGCGAACTTTACAATTGTATACACAGCAAGTGTAACCTACTTTTTACACTTACTGTGTTGTAACTTCAATCAAAAATCACTGGACTTTTATGGACATTTAGAAAAAAATCATCTTTATTATAATAAAGTTCATGTAAAAAAGTACTACCTGCACAAGTTATTTTTTTACTTTAACATTTCCTATATTTAAAACTAATTTATATAAACCAAAATCACGACAGTGACATCTATCATTATTGTAAAAATCCGCCGTTACCGACATAGTCACTGATCGATATACCTGTCAAATACGCGAGGCGAACACTGCTCAAATGTCAAATATCGACACCTACCTATTATTTATTACGAAGAAAACATGAGCAGATAAATATATTATTAATTATAATCAACTTTCTATTATTACAAATAAATTTTCGCTAGGAGAAGAACTCTAATAAAGGTAAGTAAAATCAAATTTGGAAATTGACTTACCAAGTTTTTTAAACTATCCCTTTTCAGAAGTACAACCTATCTCATTAAAAAAAAGTGATTTACCTTATCGTCGGCCAAAAAGTTTGATACAATTCTCGTGCGTGAAGTATTTTACAGCGCTCTAGCTAATAAGGCACTCGCCTTAAGGGTTCTTGCCTTAAACAAAGCTGCCGCGCTGTAAAATACAATTTACACGCACCACGCACTCGAATGTAAATAACCATTACTTAACTAGAAGTTAAAATTTTAACCAGAGATTGAAAAACCGGCCCTTATTTGGATTATTGACAGCAATGATAAATTTGTCATGAGTTTATTTAACTGGCAGTTAAAATTCTAACTGGATATTGTAAAATTGGCTCTAAATATAATATTTCATTTTTACACCAATTATTATATTTTTATACTCAATATTCACTATCTTATCAAAGTACGCACAGAATATGCAACAATTTTTTTTGAAACTAACCTTCATGGTGTTAATCTGGTTCCTCAATTCTTCCTCTACCTCACGGACAACATCCTGAGAAGAAATTTTGTCCTCAACTTCACTAATCCATTGTAATAATTTTGTAAGAGTTTCATCACACAACTTGTATTTCTCCTCAACTGCTTGCTGTAAATATATAGAAAATATATTAGTTTTTTGGTGTCTCAAATATTAAAATCATACAAATTAACATTTAAAAAAAATCTACTTTCAATGCAGAACTAATAAAGTGCAGATAATTTCATGGAACAATCTTACCTTGTGAACTGTCTGCAACTAACAACTACAAATTTAAATTTAGTACAGACAACTATTACATATAAAAGGAACTGTCTACTACACAAATACAAACTAATCCATATAAAACTATCAAAATACGAGTACAATATTATCCTAAATTCTATAACTATATGAAATTGGCGGACATATCACAAATTATTAATCAACAACATGTATATATTATTTGGGCTTGATGAATATGTTACGGCTGAAGTCTAAAACTGATTAGTTTATAAAGTAATTGGATAAAATAACTTCACCTAATGCACAAAACTCGGCGTGACTTTTTATGCGTTTGGTTGTTTTGTTTAATAAAACGCTCTATTATAAATTAATAATTAGAAAATATTCTATTATTACTACTAAACGTTCGTATAATAAAACTGAACGTCTCTTGGTTTCTCGTAGTGTCAATGCCAATCTTATTATCGTTACACACTTCACGCTGAACAATATTTATAGCTACACTGACATCTATTGGGTGATTTTATAATTATAAAAATTCTGCTAAATACAAATGCTTCATAAATTTAATTAATATATATATAATTTTATCACAACTTCCTCAAGCACGTTGCTTTTAGGTAACATCATCTCTTCCTTCGGCGTCGGGCTATTTACCAAGCAACGCGCTTTCGGTAACTGGTAACGGATAATTAGAATTAATAATCATTTGTCAATATTTCAAAGCTAACTAATGTAATAACTGTATTATTAGGAGGACAAAATACGAAAAAACGTTATAATAAAAGAATCTTACATTACTTAAAAGTTTCAATAACTGAAACATGCGTTTTAATTCAAGCAAAAATTTTTCTTCCCTTGACATTTTTTTGTAAAATCAAAAATAATTTTTTTTCTCTCTTGTAAACTCAATCCGGGGACATAATATATATATATATATATATATATATATATATATATATATATATATATATATATATATATATATATATATATAGTGTGTTAATTAAAATACTGGCCATAGGCGTTTAACATGGGAAAACAGCTTTTCTTTGCGCAAAAGTCCTCAATTACTTTTAGACAAAATGTTTCAAATAAGTATTACAGATAATTATATTCTACGCCTAAATCAATAAACAGTTTTAGTTTTGCACGTTTGGTAACTTGTAAAATCTAATTTGAAATTGTATAAAAATATTGCTCATTTCTAGCGATACCCATGGAATTGAAACAAAATTACAGAGAAATACGTATCGTTTGAACTGTCAGAAATTCAGTTTTCAATTAAAAGTTGCAGATAATTCAATTCTGCACCTAAATCACTACACAGGTATTATTTTTAAAATCTAACACTTAAATAACTTTTATTATTATTTTTTTACTTTCTATCTATAAAATTAAATTTCTGACAGTTCAAACGAAATGAATTTCTTTCTAATTTTCTTTCAATTTCATGGGTATGTGAGCAATATTTATACAATTTCAAATTAGATTTTACAAGTTACTAAACGTGAAAAATTAAATCTGTTTAGTAATTTAGGTGTAGAATATTAATATCTACAACATTTATTTGAAACATTTTTGTCTAAAATGAATTGGGGACTTTTGCGCAAAGAAAAACTGTTTTCCCATGTTAAACGCCTATGGCCAGGTTCTTAATTAACACACTGTATATATATCTATGCGCAAAAGGTTTCACAATGCAGCCGCATTTTATTAAAAGAGCATTCTATTAAAACAACGAAAAGTTCTAATTACTTTATAAACTAACCAAGTTTAGATTTTAGCAGGAACATAATAACCAACTGACAAGACAAAATAAGAATTCAACCCAAATAACACCAGAAACTGACAATATGAATGACATAGTTTTGAAAGCAGCATTTTTCATGTAGAAAAAGAAATGTATGCTTTGCTAGAAACAGATAGCTTCAGAAGCAGCAATATATTCGCCACATCCACATATCAAATGAATATCCCATATTCACCCATGCACAAACACA
Source organism: Ophonus ardosiacus (assembly GCA_943142095.1). NCBI lineage: Eukaryota > Metazoa > Arthropoda > Insecta > Coleoptera > Carabidae > Ophonus > Ophonus ardosiacus. Next base: position 49,809,156 of record OW964831.1, on the reverse strand, counting down.
CAGACACACATATGTGAAAAATGGTTCATGATGTTTACTGATTTGTTTATAAATAAAATTAGTAATCAACATTAGTTAAAATTTAAAGTTTTGGTCTTAATATGCTAAGTATGCAAGAAAAACCTGGAAAATATTGAAATAACAATTAAAACACAACACATAAAAGATTTCATTGTGAGTCTTAACATAAAGATACTCACAAATGAAAACAAAACAATTACAAATCTTACCTACGATTAAATTAATCGTATAAAAGATATAATATTAATTCAAAATTTATATATGAGAAAGTTACAAGATTAGAAAACGTGCAATGTTATATTAATATTAGCATAGCCGTAGCCGTAGCGATGATAAAGTTCCAGTCGTTTTAAACTCTTAAAAGCGAATGAAACTATTAATATCTTCCCTATAATTAGACCAGGGGTATAATTATAGTTTATAATGGGGTACATTAATATTTTTAATATTAATTGTCTCATTATAACTAGTGCTGACATTTAAATATGCCTTTCTATAGCACATCTTTGTATTTTAATAATTAACGCATATGTAGTTGGGTTTATATGTGGTAGTGGATGACCCGACACACAAAATGAAAAGCGTAACTTCCCAGATGTACCATGTAGCTGGAAAAAATTATAAATATAAGTCAATCAAGCAAGCAAACAAGCTTTATTTCTTCAATCAATAACTTAGCTTTGAATTTAATCAGTAAATTAAAGTAAAATTTGTATTTATGTGGGTGATTTGTTTGTATTTAATGGCTGATGAAGTTTAACAAATGACTGATAAAAAACAAAAGACTGGGGGCATGCGACGGAAGCAAATGCACTTTGAACTGGCCAACACCAAATTCGGGGACGCAGTAAGGACTGGCTCATGACGAATTTAATTTATAAATTTACATTGTGAAATTTTGATTTAAATTTACTATTTTTTGTCTGGTTTATGTTCGATTTTGAAATTCTGAAGCTGACCAATACGATATTATTTTTATAAGCTAATGAACAAAATGATTTTTGAAATAATTTCTGGTTCGATCCCGACTGAGACCAAATATTTCGAATTTTAAATGGCACAAAAGTGACACATGTGGTGCACTCTCCACGCCAGCAATGAATGCCCGTGAGGTGACGACTGGTAAACGCTCGCACGGTACAAAGCAGATTGGAACACCCAGAAATAGGTAATATGCCGTGATGATATATTTATTTATTTATATTTATGTTTTTTTATTATTATTGCTGATTTGTATAAAGAAGAAAGAAATAAACAATTAGAATTATTCACAGGAAGAGAAGATAAACTATATTTTATAGTTTCTGATTAACACTATAAAAGAAATGTTTTATAAAATTTTAAATTCAGTTTCCTCAGTTACCAAACATGCGAAACAAAATATGAGCGATGGTTTAGATGCAGAATTTAATAAAATAAATAAATATATCATCACGGCATATTACCTATTTCTGGGTGTGCCAGTATCTACAACACATGTAGACATCGGTAATGATGACGATATATTTTACCGTGTGGGCGCTTAGGCGTCACCTCACAGGCACTCATAGCTGGTGTGGAGAGTGCACCACAGGGGTCACTTTCGTGCCATTTAAATATTTGACGTCTGTCGGGATCGAACCCGGTTTCCCCAGGTTCGCGACCAGACACTTAGGCACGCGGCCACGGGACCCCATATTTATGTTTCTTTTTATGATTGCTTATTTGTATAAAGAAGAAAGAAACAAACACAATTGGAATTATTCATAGGAAGAGAAGATAACACTATAAAAGAAATAAGTTTTATAAAATTTTAAATTCAGTTTTCTCGGTTAACAAACATAAGAAAGAATTTAATTATCTACAATATTTATTTAAAGCATTTTTGTGGCCGCGTGCCTGAGTGTCTGGTCGCGAACCTGGGGGAACCGGATTCGATCCCGACCGGCGCCAAATATTTCGAATTCTAAATGGCACAAAAGTGACCCTTGTGGTGCACTCTCCACGTCAGCAATGAGTGCCCGTGAGGTGACGCCTGTCAAACGCCCTCACAGTACAAATATGTCGTCATCATTACCAATATCTGCGACAAAGCAGATTGGCACACCTAGAAATAGGTAATATGCCGTGATGATATATATATATTTTTTTTTATTTTTGTCTAAAATTAATAGGCCACTTTTCGCAAGGAAAAAATGATTTCCCATATTAAACACCTATGGCTCGGTTGTGTGTTATACCCGGTGTATTGAGACTGAGTTATATCGCCATGTTTGATGGTGATCTTTTGTGATTGGTCGAATTTGAAATTTACATTTGACAATATAAAATACATATTCCAAACCTAAATTTGAAATTTCTAAATTTGTAAATCGTTCATAAACCATTGTACAGGTTTTAAGTATGTTTATATTTTACAATCTAAATTAAAAATTGTAAATTCGTAAATTAAATTCATTATAAACCAGCCCTTAAGTGACTAACAATGAGCATTATTTCATCACCAAAGCACAAGACATTGACATGAAGGATTACATTCAATAACAATTTGCCAAATATTAAAATTATTGAATGTAATTTAATGTTTGACAAGTACAATAAAATAAAAGATGAAAAATCACTTACCCGTGCTTCGGCTGGTACAATTAAACCTCTTTCGTGTGCCTTAATTAGATCAATGGACTTCCCTTCACGTTTGTCCAGAAGTCTACCACTGGGATTGTCAATAAGTCCTATGTCCAAAGCGGTAGACAATGGCAAAATACTACCAACTTCAGGGTCTTTAACTACAGTCGTAGTAGGGTCCAAAAGACCTATGTCTATAGCGTCAGTAATAGTCAAACGCTTTCTGTCTATTATAGATGAAGTATCAAACGGATTCGTAATGCCCCCAGTAGTTGGATTGTACAAACCAAAAGTTAGGGTTTCAATCAAGCTTAAACCTCTGCTAGATGTAAATAGCAATCCGTTGTCAAGAGCAACAGATAAAGAGTATAATTTTGATGTGTTGGTGTCTAAAACATTTCCTTTTTCTGCGTCCATAAGACCCCGACGGAAAGCTTCTGGTAGTTTGATAAGCTTTTTCTTACTGCCATCTTTAATAAGAGCTGTATCGGGATCAATCATTCCCATAGTAACAGCATCTTTTAGTGATAAAAGTTCTTTGGATTCTGGATCAGTAAATTTACCTGTAGTTACATCCAAGTAACCTATTTCAATAGCTTGTTCGAAAGTTAATGGTTCGCGTAGGAAAATTATAGTTCCGTGTTCCAACAAAATTATTAAAGGTTTTACTTTACCGGTCTGAGGTTCAAATGTTGCTCGTAAATTAATATCTAAAGTACCGTCGGATATAGCATTCACAACAGGTTTGAATTTACCGCTTTGTGTGTCTTTTATTACAGCTGTTTCCGGGTCTATTAATTCAAATTTAAGTGCTTCCTCGATTGTACATTCGCGAATAGATTTAGAATCTTTGAGAGAACTGCGAGTAACATCAACTTGATCCCCAGGCATTAATGGCCTATCTAAAGTAACTAATAAACCTCTCTCTAATGCTTTATCTAAATTATACACCCGTTTTAATTTTGTATCTAAAACTCTTCCTTTATTTACGTCAATATCTCCCGCATTGATTGCAGTAACTAAATCTTTTAATTCTCCATTAACTGGATCTTTTAAGACAGTGATGCAAGGATCGATAAAATTAGTACTTATAGCTTGAGACAAATCAGAGTATTCTGCTGAGACAGGTTCAATAAATTTACCAGTATCTGGGCGATAGAAACAATTTTTGATGGCTTCTTCTAAAGACAAAGGTTTTTTAGAAGAAACAATAAGACCTTTGTCACGAGCATCGATTAGATTAGTTGAGTTTCCATTAGGTAAATTATAAACAGCTAAATTTTCATCTATAATATTTTGTTCAACAGCTTCGTTTAATTTTATATATTTGCCGGATTTCATATGTTTAACAAGTGAATTCAAAGGATTTATTAATTCTTCTTTACAAGATTGAGTAAGGGATAATTGTCTACCATTTGCAGGATGTATAAAGGAACTTGTTACAGGATCATACAATCCCATTCCAATAATTTCGTACAAACTAAAACCAGTTGTTTCAATATCAATAATCAATCCTAATTCCATAGCTCTGGCCAGACTAATGGGCTTATTTTCAATGGGCTCTCTGAATGTACCATTCCTACGATCAATCATACCTAACCGACATGTTTCAGACAAACTCAAAAGACGTTCAGATTTCACATCCCAACAGCAAGGAAGCTGAGGATTTATCATGAATCTACGAATAGCTTCGTGGAGTGTTATTTTCGTATTACTTTCAGCGTCTGTGATTTTACCAGTGGATTCATCATACAAACCTTGATGTATAGCTCTCTGAATTGAAACTGGAGCTTTACTGTCTATTATTAACCCGATATCAAAAGCTTCGACGATATTAACTTCTTTATTGTCCGGTTTAGAGAAGTCCATAACAGTAGCTGTTTCTGTATCAATATATCCCATTTTAATAGCTTCGGGGAATGTGAGTTTTTTCCACCTTTCAGATTTTGTATCTTTTACGTAAACCGAATCGGAATCAATAACATTATTTTTAAGCGCGTCTTTTAATGTCATATATTCACCGGATTGAGGATCTAAAAATAGATTAGTTGCAGAATCAAATAAACCTTTTACTAAAGCTTCGCTTAATGATAATGGTTTTCGAGCTTCGATAAAAATACCGCGTTCGAAAGCTTCTTGGAAATCTAATTCTCTGTTATGGTCTCTAATAATGCCGTGCTTTGTGTCGATAATTCCGTCATCAACAGCTTTTTCAAAGGTAGTTATAGTGTTGTTAATATTTACAAGCGTGGACTGTGGATCAATAAATCCTTTTTTAATCGCACGATCAGTAGGCAGTTTTTCTTTACTTTCAGGGTTACTAAATTTGCCACTTTCGGGATCATAAAAACCTTTAAATACTGCTTCAGGTAAACTGAATTTACGTTTAGATGGAATGATTAAGCCTCGCTCTAATGCGTCATATAAATTAATTTCTGTTCCTTGAAGAGGATCAATTGCTTTACCACTCTTGGGATCGACAATACCTTGTTTAATAGCCTCCGAAAGGCTTATCATTTCACCGGTAAGTGGATTTTTAACAGTTAAACAATCTGGATTTATAAAACATTTTTGAATTGCTTCTAAAAGCGTTAATTTTTGATCTTCAAAAATAAGTAATCCCGTTTTGACATCATAATAATGTAATGCTAAAGCTTCTTGAAGAGAACAAGGTTTAATTGTACTTAAAATATAACCTTTAGCTAAAGCGTCATCTAATGTCATTATAGGGCGAAGCATGAGACCTTTTTCAGTGCTTATAAGACCCGAATCAGTAGCGACTTTAAATGGAACAACTTTTCTCAATTTATCATCTTTAATTTTGATTGTATTAACATCGACGAAACCAGATTTTATAGCATTATGTAAAGTAACTTCATCACCTGTCATAGGATTTAAAATTTGGCATGTCTGCGGTGAATAATATTCTTTGACAATAGCTTCAATTAATGTTAATTGTACATTTTGTGTGGAAATTAATTCTTGGTTTAAAGCTAAATCAAATGTGACTTTTTTGCCAGATTTAGTATTTTTTAATGTGCCCGTGTTTGGATCAACTAATTTTGCGTCTAAAGCTTCATTGAGATTTAATTTTGTATTAGCCAAAGTATCTTTACATTCACTAATAACAGGATCCACGATACCTCTGTCAATACTGTCGTTTATTTTAATTTCCTGTCGAGTTAAAGTATCGAAAATTTTACCGGTTTGAGGTTTGTATAATTCTTTACGAATAACGGCTTCTAAAGACACGGGTTTCCTAAATGATGTTAAAATGTAACCTTCCAAGAAAGCAACTGAAAATTCTATTTCTTTCCTAGTGTCCATATCAACTAAAACTCCTCTATCTAAATCAACAACTTCTTGTTCAACTGCTTCACAATATGGCATAATAACATTGTTTTTAGGATTTCGAATTGCTACGGAATCAGGATTAATTATGCTGTTGCTGATAGCTTCAAACAAAGTAACAGTTTCGTTATTAACAAGATCTTGTACATCACCAGTTTCATAATTTAAAACACCAGAATTTACAGCTTTTTCAATACTTAAAGTTTGCGATTTTTGCGGTTTATCTTTACGTTCAATAATCCAACCTAACTTTATAGCTTCGAAAAATGAAACTCGTTTACCTGTTTTAGGGTCAACCATGTAGCCGGTGTTTCGATCTATTAAAGGTTTTTCGAAAGCTTCTGCAATAGGAACGAAAATAGCTGGATTTGAATTTAAATCTTTAACAAAAATATTATCAGGATTAAAGATATCTAACGAATACAACAATTCTTGGAATGAGATTATATTACCGGTTTTGGGATCTAAAAATTGTTTTGTGCTAATATTGTAAACACCTAATTTTGCTAGTTCTTCTGGTTTTAAATGTCTTGAAATTATAAGAGTATATTTAGGTAAATCTTGCACTAAAGCTACTTGAGTTCTGTTGATAATATCGACAACATCCAAAGGACTAATTTCTTGATGATTTAAGGCGTCTTGCACAGTGAGTGGCAACTCTTGTTCGTTTAGTAATATTCTGCAGATTTTTGGTTCGATTTTTCGTTGTTCAATTGCATCACCAATCGGCATTCTTTCATAATCTTTCATTTCATCAGTTAACATTTCTTCAGTTACATCATTATCAGTATCTTCAATTTCTATCGTTGGTATACGACTGATTGTTTTCGGGACTTCACTAATTGTAACTGATTTAGGTTTAGGTGCTTCAGAAATAGTAACTGATTTTTGTTCTACTAATACTGGCTTTTCTCTAGGTTTGACTACAGGTGTTTCTGTCGCAACTTCAGTAACTGTAAATCTTTCTTTAGGTTTAGGTTGTGATATTTTAGATGCTAGAGATTTAACGCCTTCTACAGCAGCCATACCAGCAAGTACTGGAGCTCCTACAATAGCCAAAAGACCCATTTTTGCGGCTTCTTTTACGTTGACTTTGCTACCAGATTTTTCATTTTTGATTTCTCCTGATTTTGGATCGATAAGGCCTCGATCAACTGCTTGTTTAACTGTTATTGGTTGATTTTGAGACGTGTCGTAAATAATTGCATTTGGATCGATAATATTTTTGTCAAGAGCTTCAGAGAATGTTATTAATTTATTTGGTGATTCTGGATCAATGAATTGTTTTGTTGTTTCATCGTAAATGTTTTCATAAGCTTCAACTAAAGTCATTTCTGTTGTTTTGACTTCAATGGTCTGATCGTGAACTTCCATAGTTTTTTCACTTTCAGATATATCATCCAAATAACCCTCTTGTAAAGCATTTGAAATAGACATCTTCTTTCCTGTTTCTGGGTTCGTATACGTACCTTCTTTCATATCCACTAAGCCCTTCTTCAATGCATCAGAGAATGACATTTTAATTTCGCGAGTAGTAAATTTTTCTTTAGTCTCTTTTTCATCTTTAACGATACCTTGTTCTTTAGCAACTTCAATTGGAATAATTTCCCCTGTTTGTAAATTTTTAACCTCCTTTGTACTTACCAGAGCATATCCTGACAAAAGTTCAATAGTTTTGGTTGTAATTGTATGGTAGGATGTTATTGTTTCAGTAACTGAAGTGACACATTCAGCTGGATCGAAAGTTACAAGTTCGTCCATTGGTTTAATAAGTAGCAACCCACTTTCAACTGCTTCTTTAATAGGAATGACCTCTCCAGTTTTTGGGTTCGTATATACCCCTTTATCTGAGTCGATTAAATTCATGGAAAGAGCTTTATCCAGATCTACACAATCGGGGCTTATTGGATATGGCACAGCCATTATGAAATTTTCTTTTATTGCAGTTTCTATTGGTTTTCTTTCTCCAGTAATAGGATGAACTATTTCTTTTTTATCCGAATCTACTAAGCCTCTCAACAATGCAACAGGGAATGTCATACCAGTTGGAGGAAGGCTGGATTTTTCTGGTTCAGATTCATCAAAAACTTTATGTTCTACAGCTGTCAACAAATCAACTTTTCCATGTTTAGTTTTAAACACAGAATTATCGTCATCAACATCTCCCTTAGCAATGGCTTGTTCCAAAGTTATTTTGTTACCAGTTGGTTCAACAATTTTACACAATGGATCAACAATGTCACAAACAATTGCTTCGTGAAGCGTAAGTTGAGCACCAGTTTCTGGGTGGACTATTTTACAGTTTTGAGGTTCAATTAAACCTTGTTCAACTAATTGAGGCACTGATAAACTGCGGTTTAGTGGTACTAGAAGTTGGTTTGTACCGTTTGGATCGAGAATACCTCGAGACATGGCTTCGTTGATTGTTAACACATCTCCTCTTTGAGGATCTATGATAGCACCTTGGTTTCCGTCAAGTTTATTGGTTGATAAGGCTTCGGATAAGTTCAATGTTTCTCCTTCGGGAGTTATAAATGTTTCTCTGTTTTCTAAAATTTCTGCGGTAGCTTTATCAATCATGCCTTTCTGTACTGCATCTTTTGCTTTGACAACCTTCTTTCGCATTTTCTGTAAAACAACTGGTTTTGCTTCTCGTTCTGGGCTCTGGGAAAGAGATCTGGCGCGACCAATAGAAACTTTGTATTTAGGTTCGGTTGTAACTCGTCCCCTAGTAATTTCTGCTGGAGATGGTCGGTTTTCGTCATCATCCAAACTAAGAGATGTTGTGTCCATAACTTTTACTTTTACTCTAGTTTCATGTTGTTTTAATTGTTCTGGAGTTATTAGTCCTTGTTGTACGGCTTCTTCTGGTACTAATTCTTTACCTGTACGGGGATCTTTAATTATTATTGACGTTGTGACGATTTCTGTTCTAGATTTGATGTTTTCTGGTGATGGTACTTCTGATATGATTGCCTGTGCTTCATATTTTCTATAAGTATCGTCATCTACTAAACCTCTTTCGTAAGCAACTTCCATTGGTATTTCCTCTCCAGTATTTGGATCCACAATCATTGCATTTCTGATTATTTGAACAACACCTGCAGCTGCTACTAATGGAGCACCGATTATAGAAAGAACACCAAATTTGGCGGCATCATTTAACGATAATTTTCTTCCAGATTTGTCCTTATATTCCCCGCTCTCTTTATTAACAATGCCTTTGCGAATTGCTTCATTCAAATTCATATCCTTTCCAGTGTAAGGATCTTTAACTTGTACTAATTCCGGTAGAATTTTCTTTTGCTTTACGGCGTCTAATAAATTTTCGGATTTACCTGATTCTGTGAAAATAACTAAAGCTGTTCCTGGATCATAAATAACACCAGGTTCTACTTGAAGAGGCTCTAGACCAGAATTTTCATTGTCAGTACTTTTGACTTCAGTAAAAACTGGAGGACTTTTGTCTAAAATATTGGAAACTTCAACTCTGTCAGGACGACCAGATACTTTAGTAATTTGGATAAGCCTTTGATTTACTTGATGCATTTCAATTCTATTTTCCAGTATTATATACTGCTTTTCAATCGCTTCTTTCATTGTTATTGGTTTATTGTTTTCTTTATAATGACCAGTTGTGTTTAAAATACGTTTATCTAAACTTCTGACTAAAGAAATTTTACGTGAATTTGTTGGATCGACTACCACCGCGGAAGAAGGATTTATAATTTGTAGTTCAACACATTCTTTAAAGCTAACTAACCTATCTGTTCCTGGAATAATGAATAATCCTGTGACAGGATCAAACAAACGTTGTTCTATCGCCTCTGACAAGAACCAGCCGTCTGGAGGTAATTCAAAAACTTGTTTTTCCATTGTAGTAAGTCTTTCGGAATTTAAGAAATCATGAGATGCAGTTTTCAAATCAGGTTTAATCGGGATAGTGACTGTATGATGTTTATCAACTTCCATAGGTTCGGATTTAATTACAAAACTAGGATCTATTTCCATTGACTCCCGTTTAATTATCCGAACAGATTTTGAAGGTGAAACTTGTTCAACTCTTTTGACAAATTTGGGTATCGCTCCGGTTTTATGTGTCGGAGATGGAGATTCTGATTCATCTGAGCTTGTACCAAGAACACCGTCATTTAAAGCTTGTTGAATTGGAATAATTTGATTGGTGTCTGGATCTTTAAATGTTTGATTGAATTCATCGATCAAACCTCTACGAACTGCTTCTCCAAAGGTCATTTTCATTTCGTGACGAGTTACGCCAGATGTAGTTACGGTACAATATCGTTTAATAATTTTTGAAATAGTTTGAGAGGTTATATTTATAGTTAATAAGCTATTCAACAACGCAGCACCATCTGGAGTAATGAAATTAGATTTAACAGCATCATTAACAGGAATAATTTTGTTAGATCTTGGATCTATTAAATTACCGGATTTAGGATCAATATAACCACGAAAAACAGCTTCTAAAACAGTTAACTCAACATTATTTTCAAATATACCTATTTTACGGTTCAACATATCGTAAACTTGTGGCTGTACAACACCAGAATCAACACCTTCTTTTAGAGTAATGAGCTGACCTGTTTTCAGGTCTGTAACAAGAGAACCATCAGACTTTTTACTTATAAGGCCCAGTGCTGAAGCAGCATTAAAACTAACAAATTCTCCTGTATCAGGATTTTTAAAACCATCAATATCAAAAATAGATTTTTGTGCTACGGAAGTAATTAACCCTCGATCTACAGCAACAGGGATAGTGCAAACTTCTCCCGTTAAGGCATCTTTAAAAGTACCTTCTGGTAGGATAATACCCAGCGCCATACTCTCGGATAACGTCAAGAGTTCGTTCGTTTTGGTATTGGTGACGGATTTGATAGTATCACAGTCGAGTACTCCGCGGGAAATAGACTCTAAAATACTTAGTTTAGATGTGTGTAAAGGCGAAAATATTTTAGCAATTTCTTCATCGTACAAATTTCTATCACAAACGTCTTTTAAAGTCATTGGTTTAACAATTAACTGTCTACGTTTGGCTTCCGCAAACGACAATTTTTCGTGAACATTAATAAATTTACCTAATTTAGGATTAATAACATTTTTTTCTAACGCGTGGTTTAGTGTTATTTTATTGTCGGTTCTTGGATCTACAATTTCCCTAACATCCCCGCTAATAAGACCTTGCTTTAAGGCTGCATCAATTTGGAATTTATTCCCAGAATTTCTGTCCAAAATCCAACCAGACCTTTCATCAACTAGGCCTTGGGACAAGGCATCGTAAAGCGTGATGGCATTTGTTTTTATTTTGACTTCAGTGTACGTTAAGTAACCCTTTTGATATGCGTCTTTTACAGTTATAGTTTCTCCGTTATCCAGAGTGTAAGTTCCTTGAGTTGTATCGACTTTTCCGTTATCAATCGCTTCGGCTATTGTTGTACCACTTGTTGTAATTACCTTTACTCGACTTTCTGATGAATCTGGGAAACCGTGTTCTGCATCGTAAAGTTCCCTTTGAATAGCTTCCAGTAAGGAAACATCACGTCCATCTTCTGTGATTCCACAAGGTCCAGCTAGTTTTTCTGCTAAAACAGGATCCATAACTCTTCTTTGGACTGCTTCGTCAATAGGTACTGACGTCCCATCTGGGGATACAACAATACGGCCTGTTCTAGTATCCAAAATCCTCAAAGAAATGGCATCACCAATCGTTAGAATTTCTCCAGTAACAGGGTGTACAATTCCAGGTGTTTCTATGATATCTGTACCTATTCCTTCATTGACTTTATGTATTCGTTTCAAACTTTTAATTTCGGAAAATTGCATACTACTTCCCCAACTAGTGGGTTCGTTTTGTGTGATATGTGTGGTCGTGGTAAATAATTTATCTTGTCGGCCATTTGCAACGGCGTCAGTATTGTCAGAGTCAAATTTAGAGCGTTTAGTAACGGGAGCATCGTCTTTAGAAATGGTAACTGTTGTATGTTTACCATTTTCTTGTCGAGATGTTTTCGTGTGCTGCACATATCTATGTAGAAATCGAAGAAAAAAGCACTTAGTTTTTGTTTAGCCAGAATAAATTAATAAATATTCAATATTTGCGAACATTCTGACATTATATGATAAAAGATGAAGTAAACATTTTTATTTTTAAAATATGACGCATCCTGTGGACTATTTATAAAAAAGAAATATATCTATGAAAGGAAATTTTGAACTCAAATGTAATTAATTTTATCGTGACCTATGGCACTTTTAACAACCGTGCCTTTTAAATTACAAAACTTCATCATACTGAATCACATCCCAAAAGGATGATGTTCACTTTTCAGATGTCCCTGTTTAAATAATAAAAGTAGGTAATTATAGTTATGGTACTCACTGTGTCTGGCTATAGTGCGTCGTGGAGGAAAAGGAACTCGAATGTTCGGTTGAACTAGTCATGTTGAACTCCGTACGGAATGTTTTGAATGGTCGGGGTTCCATCTGTTCGATCAACCGCTGAAAATAATTACAATTCTCAAAATTTACGAAAACAAAAAGTAAATAATTATATAGATATTTATGGTACAAGGACCAACAATATATAATTATTAAAGAAATATTAATCTCATATATTATTATTTTTTTTTAAACGACAATATGCTAAACATTAATTTGTCTAATTGGTGATTTCAACATTTTTGAATGGCGCAAGTATCCTAATTTTTCTATGTGAATAATATTATTCATATTACAAATATTTATGAAATATGTATGTATATGAAATGTTGGAATATAAAAGAAACAAGAATATACTTCTCAAATATTATGTATATTTGATGAAATCTATATATTTATCTAAATTTATAATTTTAAGATATAAAGATCATTTTGTACCTTCATAAATTTATTAACAAGCGAGGAACAATTTTTTAAAGAAATATTCAAAGGTAAAACATTAATATTAATATAAGTATAATAAATTGATGAATGTGAAAAGCTACAAAACATTTTGAATATAAATTTTGTGGAGCATCATAATTTCTGTTTTATGAGCTCATAAATCTTTCTGAACAAATTTTACCACTTCATAAATTTATGACTACCTAAAGCACACTTATTTAACACTAGCTGACCCGCCCCGGCTTCGCACGGGTAACGCTAGAATAACAATTAGCTACACGCTACACGTGTACCAGTAATTTTTCACATTTACTTCGGATACATGCGCTGCGTAGGGAGCCGGTAACCTGCCTCGCATCGTACATGTAACAGGGTCTGCCCACTGCCCACCTGATCCCCGCACCGTACTAAACAGCGCCCTTTTCTAAAAATGACTCGGGTACTTTTACTTATATACATATGATGCAAGCTATCTCTCCGACAAATATCGAAAATCTGCTAACGGTTAAAACTTAACTATAGATATAAAGATAAACAATAATTGAAATCATCCCCTATTGTACCGCCTTGAAGGATGATTTTTCAAAAACGCTAAAACACTCTTTATTTCTTACCAAAAGCATAAATAAGAATTTTTATATCCCTAACTTGAGAAATGATGAAAAAATAATAATAAATTTATGTCGTAATTCATACTATAAAAGAAAAAAAATCTTATAACTTATTTTTGTTTTCATCTACAATATTTGAAACATTTTGTATTTAAATAGCCAAAACTTTAAATTTAGGTTTTTTATTCGTAACTTTAAAACGAATAAAAAAAAACGGAAATGTCTACACCATTCAATTAGTCTTAAAACGTTGGTCCTACAACAATTTTCTGTACCGTGCATAATGAGAAAGTTGAATTTGATCCATTTCGAACATTGGGGTTCTTGGGCTTAAGACGGCTCTGTCTATGAGCAGAAGAGCTTGGGAAAATTATGCAACCAATGTTACACACACGTTAAAAGCAAGTTGCATAGCTATAATAATCAAGAATAGCTAGGATTTATAAAATTAGAAAAACTATAATAATACTTCCCACAAAATTTACATTCACAGTAGAAAAAGATCAAAATGTAATAAAAACTGATATAACCTAAAATATTTACTGTAATTTTAACTTTTTGTACTATAAATGTAATTTTTGTAGAGAAAATGATTTATTTTTTTTACTATGGTACTATTCATAATTGTGTCTTTAAATGTTTTATTAAGGCATTTAATTTTCAGTCGATAAAAATCCTACTTTTGGCTTATATCTGTTACTAAAACTGAAAATTTATTGTCAAAACAATTAATTTTGTATGTTTATATTCTGATTTTCCAAAGTAACACTATATATTCTTCTCCTGGTACTGGTGTCTAAAATAAGTTTGTATAATAAACGGGAAAATTTTTAAATATAAACAATAAACAAAATATATATGTTGACAAGAAAATACATATAAAATATTGCTATGACAATATTTATTTTGTAATTTTATCTATAACACTGTTGTATATTTATAAATTATAAATACCAAATTGTTTATATTTAACAGATTCGCAGAAATGGTTTGTATATATTATTATGACTAATAAACAAATATAATAAGTATTAAATTTAGAGATATATAGTGAAAAGTAAAATGTAGATATATTTTAGCATAATAAAATATTAATTGTATTAAACATTAATTAGAATCAACAAAAGAACAAGTAGGTTTTATTTAGATTATAAACAATGGAAAAATTTTGTCGATATTTACAGTTCCGCCTTTGCCTTCAGTTAGAAGCAATACAAAACTTTCTTACAAAGTTTTTGATATTTGGAATCACTTCCCACGTGATGTAATATCAACACCTTCCGTAAATATGTATATTTAAAAATAGAATAGAATTAGAAAATTGGCCATTTATATTAAAGCTAAACTTTAAATCTACCAGTTTAAAAAGGTTATTAGTTTTTAAATTATTTGAGGTTTTAATGTCATACTTAATGACACATGTGCGACACATACTTAAGTACTTAGTACAGTCACAAGTGTCAAAATTTTGTTAAACATTTTTATTTTTTATATCCCTTGACGACAAAATTTTCATAATCGCTTATTTATGCTTTTACCTTTCGTCACCTTTAGGTAAGGAAGGTATTGTCTTTGGTCAAAAAATTCGGTGGTAAGTTTTTAATGAATAAGCACGTTTTAGGGTCCCTACAATACGAATTTACTATTTTTAAGATGATGTCTGTATGTATGTATGTATGTATGTATGTATGTGTGTGTGTGTGTGTGTGTGTGTGTGTCCGTGTGCGTGTCAGTGTGTGACAATTTTTCTCCGACGATAACTCCAATACTATAATTCTAAAAATTATAATTCTTTCGTATTCCTCATCTGTACATCCATATGAAGAGTTGATTAGATTTTGGTTATAATTGATCCACCGGAAGTACCCTTATTTGAAGTTTTTAACAGTTTTTCTTAAAAAAACGCAGTTAAATATTATTTTTTGACATTTTGTTATTATATTTATTAAAGAAAATACTCTTCTCTATATGGTTTGATTATTCATTTTCCTTCATATTCAATAGATGTAGAGTTAAAGCATTATAAAGAAATTAATTTTCAAAAATTAGTCAGCTTTGCTATTTATCATGGAAACAGCTGATACATTCAAAATTCTAATTGACAGATGTGTGTCGCAAGTGCAAAACCAAATATGGAAAGTATGGGATGAAAAATTAGTATTTCATAGTGGTCCTCTCAAGTGACATGCAGTGAAAGGTTAAAAAGAAGATGGAAGGACTGTATCGCAGAAGACTTGAGAAAGGAAGGACTGTGTGAAGAAGATGCGTTGGACAGGAATGAGTGGAAGAGAAGAGGAAACAGAGACCCCTAATAAAATAGGGGACAGCTGAAGCAGAAAGTAAAATGTGTCAAGTACATTTTTCTTAGTATATGTTTACGTCATAATTTTATTGGATTTATAGAACCTTTTCAAATGAACTTTTGGTACGAAATTTGTAAAAAATAGTATGTGTTCGTGTTCGATTTTACATGATATTATATAGAAACTGTTCCACGGTCCTTTTGGTATGGGATTTTTTTTTATCATTATTGACTTTTCATCTTTTTAAATGTTATTTATTTATTTATTTATTTTATATAAATACGACGATCAACTCTGTGATTATTTTAATTGTTCCTCATGGATGGTTGCGACTAAAAACTCATGTTATTAGACAATTTCTTGTCCTGAAGAAGACAAACGTATTAGTCGAAACGTCGCTTGAAATAAATAATTTCACTGCAGACAGCTTGTTCGATTATTTTTCCTTCAGGAACCGTCATATATTCCTCAGTTGATTATCGATCAAGTTCATTAACAAAAAAAGTTCGTAGCAAAATTTTGACAGTAATATTTTACAACTCATTGGACGATCTAATTATGAATGTGGACAAGGCGAAAAAATAAATTTCTGATAAGAATGTCTGGCATGGCTGAATTATGGATTATGTCAACCCACATAAGTAGAAAACGACGCATATTTAATATAATCGTCTGTGTTTTTATTTATAAGTTAAATTCGAAAAATATATGTAAATATATGTTTACAATGTAAATATAGAAATGTGGTAATGTCTATATACATAATGTGATAATACAAATGTTTGTTGGAATAACTGGCAAGATTGTTAAGGTATGACCTCGATCTTGATCTCACATTTATTTTTAGTTTAAGTTTTCGTTGACACTTTTCTGTCGATTTTTATCAAACACGAACACTTCAAATTAAAGTTACAAAAATAAACATTAGTTTAATCAAACTTCGTAAAAACATATATATTTACTACAATTATGATTTATAACCGAAGTCGTAAAATGTTTAATATTTATTTTTCTATTTCGTTGAGAATGTTGTTAAACATAAATTTTTAAACAAGTTGCCAAGGCAACACGCAAACAGCGGAACAGCAGTAAATAAGGGGTCAAGTATGTTTTATTTGATATTACAATATGGAAAGCTCATCAATGGAAAAAAATATAGATAAAATGTATTAACGGATTTCTCGGCGGTGATTATAAGGAATTATATTGTTGTTATTCCATATAGTAGTTAACTTTATTTAAATTTTCAATATTTCGATACACATTTTGTATAACTTTATCAGAGAAAAAATAGTTTTAATTGTTGTAATCACTTGACAAATTGTTAAATTCAGAAACATTCAATTTTAATTTTTTTCCACTGATTTGCATTTTATTGAAAGAATTTTGACGATACCTTCTCAACTTCAATTTGAGGCTAATCAATTTCAAATTGAGAATAAACATTTTCAAATTGAGACTAAACAGTTTCAAAATGAGAATAAACAATTTCAAATTGAGACCGAACAATTTCTAAATGAGAATAAACAATTTCAAATTGAGAATTTACAATTTCAAATTGAGGAGAATAAACAAAATCAAATTGAGACTAAACAATTTCAAATTGAGAATAATCAATTTCAAATTAAATTAAGAACCTTCTGGAAAAAACACAAAATTTAAAAAACGGTGCATCATATTGTATTTGATATTTTAAATTGATTAATAATTGAAAATGTCTTATTTGAAAAAAATTGAGGCTGAAAACAAGTTGAAATTGTTTAGCTTCAATTTGAAGTTCTTTAGCCTCAATTTGAAGTTGTTAGCCTCAATTTGAAGTTGTTAGCCTCAATTTGAAGTTGTTAGCCTCAATTTGAAGTTGTTTAGTCTCAATTTGAAATTGTTTAGTCTCAATTTGAAATTGTTTAGTCTCAATTTGAAGTTGAAAAAGTATAGATACGTAAAACATGTTATTTACATTAAAAGAATATTAAAAAGTATCAATTATTATCTGATTGTCACAGGTTGAAATTGTTTAGTTTCAATTTGAAGTTGTTTAGCCCCAATTTGAATTTGTTTAGCCTCAATTTGAAGTTGTTTAGCCTCAATTTGAAGTTGTTTAGTCTCAATTTGAAATTGTATAGTCTCAATTTAAAGTTGTTTGATCTCAATTTGAAGTTGAAAAGGTATAGATACGTAAAACATGTTAGTTACATTAAAAGAATATTAAAAAGTATGAATTACTATCTGATCGTCACATGTTGGCCGAAAAAAAAAAAATAAATATACTAACCCGACATTCGAAGTTGAAGTCGTAATCATCCATGATTATAAAGATTATGTTAATCCAAATTGAATAAAAATGTTTATATATCACTAATACCGGCACTCAACACTTTGAAGATAAAATTTAGTTTGGAAAACACATATTGTTGTAATCTAATCAGTTTTGCTATAATGTATGTGCTTTTAGGTTATAAGTTTCAGTTTGATACAAAACTACTAATCACTAAAATTAGCCGCATATTTATATTTTTATTCGCAAAGTGTCAAAAGTAGTAAAATATTGTTCTTATATATACAATCAATAACAGAAACAGTGATATTTAACCTATATTCAGTATGTTTCGTACAAAAATCTTTTAAATATTAACGAGTTTAAACAATAATTTTACAGCACATATAAACAAATCAAATGTCAAACAATTTGTAAAAAATTGCACTAACACTCAATCACATTTACACTGAAAATATATTTCTAAGTTGAAGTATAAACTTATATTATTATAGTTCAATATATGAGTGTCACTGTCTAATATCAATACAAACTACATAATGAAAATCACCCGGCGCCATGCGAGCACTTTCGCGGCGCGCCTATGACTACGTGAATTTTACCATCGCCGGTTAGTTCACAGAACGCCGCTAGACGGAGGCGGCGATTCAATAACAAATGACGTCGCAATGGATTTTATCTATTGAATTATTAAATGACGCTCGCAACAATTTTGAATTGCAGACAATTTATGTAGGAAAGTAACGCAAGCGGCAGTTTCTTAAAGATAAACTACATGAAACGTAGCTACACGTGTGGAGTATATATTGATTTCTTGTGAAATTCTCTGTCGTATTTGTATTCTTTTGAGTTACATAAAAAAAATTACGTATATAAATCTACTAAAACATCCTTTTAGACATGATAATAATTACAAATAGAGTGACTATAACCTTTTCAATTTCGTAAAAAGTACATTGGTTTTCACGAAATATACATTAAATTTCACAAAAAATAATATCAAAAATGAGGATTGAATCCTCATTTTTACAATAGAAGTAAATTAGAAAACGGTGAGTGGCAAATATCTGTATCCTTTTACCTCTCGCTAAGAGAGGTATTGGATTCATGGTAAAATTCGCATATCCAGATTTTATTAAATTAGCACGATTTAAGGTCAATAGAATCCGATTATAACATTTTTAAAATGTCTCTGTGTGTGTGTGTGTGTGTGTGTGTGTGTGTGTGTGTGTGTGTGTGTGTGTGTGTGTGTGTGTGTGTGTATGTCTGGATGTTGTAGTCACGATTCCTCAACAACTATAAGACTTAAAAAATATTTAACTGCAGTTTCCTCAATCTGACATTCCTGAGAAGAACTGAACTTTGGTAACAATTGAACAACCGGAAGTAGTAGTTTCTTAGAAAAATTCTTCTAAATATAATTTTTTGGGAGTTTTTTTTATTCCTCCATTTAATACACTTTAAATTTTATTATATCTTGTATAGATTTAGAGATAAAGACATTATAATTTATAGAGTAAACTAATCGCAGAGGCTAAGGCACTAAGGAAACCAGTTGACAAATTCCAATGTTTATAACATAGTTTGTAAATGACACATGTCATTGTCAATATCAACAGTTTTAGTGACATTCTGATACATTTTTCTGGAAAGCATATTTAATTTTTTTTATTGTTTTATTAATTAATTATTTGAAATTATAGGTAAAATTGTGGTAAAATGCATATATCCATCAGAAATACCGCCAATCTGGTTAATGAATTGGAACAATCTCTGACATTTAGAAACTTCCTCATACAATGAAAAATAAATATAATTAGAATTATATGTGTGCAGAAGACATGTTAAATACAATAAAAAATAATATTTGGGTAAAGTTCTGTAATATTTTGTTTTAAAACGACGGTTCGACAGCGAAGTGCAATACAATACTTATATAGCCTAATATGGACATGGCGAGAGGTCTTGTGCTGGCTACAACAGATTTTTTATTATCTTTTTCCCTTAAAATTATATTTCACGACTAGTTTTGACAACTTGACTTTTAAATTGAATAATGATCAGACATACGTTTCTGTGTTCAGAGCCTACTCTGAATTAGGTTTTTTTATTGAACACCTGTATTTTTTATTATGATTAAATCAGCAAAACATTTCTTTTTGTTAATGGTTGATTACGATGATCGACTGATTTCAGAATGTAAAAATGGAAAATAATCAGACATGCAGTCGTTTGTAAATTATTTATTTCCTGGTCAACGTTTCGACTTTAACAAAAGTCTTCTTCAGGGCTAGAAATAGTCAAAATTGTAAAGTAGCAAGTGGTCGTATAGGGGTTCCACCTGCTACTTTATAATTTTGACTATTTCTAGCCCTGAAGAAGACTTTTGTTAAAGTCGAAACGTCGGCCAGGAAATAAATAATTTACAAACGACTGCATGTCTGATTATTTTCCATTTTTACATTTCTTTTTGTGATTAAATTTGTGATGTTTTAGACAGTCAGAAATCCTTTTTCATAAGTTTATAATAGGTAATCTTAAACGCGGTTTGTGAACAAAATGAAATGCATATTTGTGGTTTGTGACTAACAGAACAGCCAATTGCGACATTAATTAATAGCTAGTCCATTTTCCTTCATTCTGGCACGATAAAAGGAGGATGTTATTTTAAGTCAAGGTCAAAGACGCAGTCGATTTTAGGTCACGAAAGCACACAAGCAATTATTTTTTATAACCGCAAGGAATTAGACTGCTCGCTAGACATCTGTGCCAAATTCTTAACACATCATTTCAGTGTTGTTGTAAGTTGTATAATAAAACAGGTGAAAGTGTTGTGATTATATTTTCAGTAAACATATCAGGGACGTTGTTGAATTAAATTCTTGAAATTAATTTTGTAATAAAATTATTACCTCAGGAAAAATTGTAATTTGCGATTTAAATTCCCATTAAAAATTTATTGAACTATTTCATAAAAGAGTTATATACATTCATAATAGCTCACTGAATTTAATATGATAGACATATAGAATTAAAATTATAGCAATAATTAATTTGTCATCTTCCCTCCATCCACTGTTAAAATTTCAAGTCAATTAGGCAAACCGTTCGGCAGTAGCCTTTGATTGAAGTTAACTACTTTCTCGCCCTCCGCCGGAATTATGTTAGTGTCAATATGAAATTCTGTAACTATGCGTTAAAAGGCACCAAATTTGGGGACGAGATGTAATTATAGAAAAGCGGTGGGAGACAATTAGCGCCTCAACTTTGTTTTTTTCGAAATGTGAGTGATTGTTCACATGGATTTTTTGCCTGAGGGGCATTTCGTTAACCAAGCATATTACAAGAAAGTTTTGATAACCCTTCATGCACGGGTGAGAACAAAAAGGGCTAAAATGTGAGAAAACGGCTCATAGATTCTTTGTAAAGACAACGCGCCGGGACAAAACGCCCTGTCCGGCAAGACATTTTTGATGAAATACAAAATCACCGTGTTGGTATATCAACCATACTCATTTGACCTAATGTCATGTGACTTGCTTTTATTTCCAAATTGTAATTCTGCGTTAAAAGGCACCAAATTCGGGGCCGAGACGAAGATATTCGCGAGTGAAGAAGAGGAGGAGCTTAGCGCGTGACGTAACAATATGGCCGGTTTAAGGTAGATGCTTCGTTTCCCGCAACTGTATTCTTATACACTGCGGCGTTTGAAATACAAAATAATATTAAATAAAAATAATGTTTCTAGTATGAATAACATTTTGAATTTTGCGAACTAGTCCGTTTCATATAAAAATTATGTTCAGCATTCTCTCGAATTTTGAATTTACATGATTCGAGTCTTTGTTTTCTTGAATCTACATAGTACTGCATTATTTCAGTCTTTGGTAGATTAATGGAGAGATAAGTATTATTATTTTATTGTCATCTTTGAGCAGGCAGGTCTACAAGTTTAGATTTCATTACGAAGTATTTTAATAAAGACACTAAGTAATTATTATCTTGTAGTTATACCCGGCAAAACATAATCTTGCTTTACAAAATGCAAGGAGCAAGCATTATTTTTACTAGGTTCCTTTCCCATTTTTAAAAGATGAATGCATAACTTTCGTCTACCAACTATTTCAAATTGGCAAATTTCTCTAATACATTTTTCTATAGAATTTAGGTTCTTGTTTTCGGGAAATTATGGAAATTAATTATTTCTGGATTTCTGCGTGATAATGACGTACATAGATTAAACGCAACTAAAACGTGTTGAAGTTTTAAATTTTGTTATTATACTTTATTTCACGTAAGAATAGCGTTGGTTTAGTTAGGGATATATAAATTCTACCCTTTGATTGGTCAGAATATAAACCTATTTCACAGAAACGAAACAAATATCGCCTGTCAGTTGTCAAATAAAATCTACAGAATTAAGTGATGTTTAACCATATTTTGTTGCAATTTTAGATTTTGACATTTTTACAGATAAATATATTTATTATTGACAAAGCTTGGTTTCACAAATTTAAATTATTTATTCAATGCATGTAAAAACGGTCGGCTCTTAAGAGTAATCTACTATTTTCTTACGTAAAATGATGTATAGCCAACAAATTTCAATCCACTCGTGATTTATTTGTTAAATAAGTGACAGAAACGATGCGTTCGCCGCTACCTCGGCTAGGACTTACTACCATGTACTAGTTCATATTTTCGCCGCTAGACGTCACATTGCTCTATTTCACTAGCGAATAGAAAAGCGGCGGAACTTATGAACAACCTAAGAAAAAAGGCCTGCAGGCATTGCTTCCAACAATGGAATATTCGCATCGGGCGGTGTAGGGTTCGGGGAGGAGAGTACATTGAAGGTGGCAATATTTGTTATACATTGTCAATGTTCTAAAATCAATCTTGTTATTTAATTGTCACACCTCGCAGTGAATTCTTTATTACGGTACAGTACAAGAACTCATACATTTTAATAAAGGTTAAAATGAATTACGTGTATTGACTTTTTTCAGTAGGTAGGTGTATTTAGGTTATCAACTGAAGATATAAACAAACTGTCAATGCCTACTTGAAAAATACACCTTATAAAATATCAAGGTTACTAATTTACATACAGAACGCATTATTATTTCACACACCGCAGATATTCAAATTTATTTTAAGTACCCAGTTCCATTCAACTAATAGTCAGCATTTTCTAGTTTCATCTATAATTAAATGATGATTTGGCAAGATAATATACAAGCACCTGATAAAAAAAATGTTGATTGGTGTCATCTGGTATTTATTATAATTTCCAGAAAAATGTTTATTTCATAAAGCTAAAAATAAATATTACATGCAAAGTATAAACAAACTATAAGTTTTTTTCTTTAATTAGCATATTGACATATAAACATTGGTTGGGCTGAACTTGGACAAATTTAAGAGTGACATAATGTTTTTATCAGAGAGTCAACGATCAACGGATATAACAAAACTACTCAGTAATATATACATGATTTTTATCTACAAATGACGTCATAGTTTGTTAAAATGTAAGATTCAACCGTTTTCTATTCGCGAGTCAAAGTTATTTTAAGTACAGTTCCTTTCAAGTGACGCAATAACTTCTGAAAATTGAAAGCATAAAAAATATGATAATTAAATTTGTGTGTCATATCCAGTAATGATATTCTTTCATTACTATGGTATTTTTATTGTGCTTTGAAATCAATTATATGAATGTAATAATTTTAAATATATTGGTAATAATGTCAGCAGCTAATCCGGATATTACACATATATTTGCTAGTAAATTTAATTATTTTCATAACATTAATTCTAGAATAATCGCATAATTCTCTTGAACATAATTTGCATATTATAACTTTATACTCATATGAGGTGTGGCTACAAAATAACAAAATTGATCTTAAACATTGAAAATTACACAAAACAAATATTGCCATCTTCAATGTACTCTCCTCGCCGAACCCTACACCGCCCGATGCGAATATTCCATTGTTGGAAGCAATGCCTGCAGCCCTTTTTTGTTAGGTTGTTCATTAGCTCTGCCGCTTTTTCTATAACTACATCTTGGCTCCGAATTTGGTGCCTTTTAACGCAAAATTACAATTTGGGAATAAAACAAGTCACATGGCACTAGGTCAAGTGAGTACTGTTGATGTACCAACACGGTGATTTTGTATTTCGTCAAAAATGTTTTTTTTTCTCACCCGTGCATGAAGGGTTATCAAAACCTTCTTGTAATATGCTTGGTTAACGAAATGCCCCTCAGGCACCAAATCCATGTGAACAATCACTCGCATTTCGAAAAAAAAAAACAATGTCAGTGCACGGCCGAGGCGCTAATAGTCTCCGATCTCTTTTGTTCCTTCTTTAAATCTTCTAAACTACTCGAAAACTTGAATACTAGATAGATCCTCATCACCATAAACATTCTTCAATAATTCGTACATTTCTGTAGCGGATTTTTTAAATTTCACACAGAATTTCATAATGACACTAACATAATTCCGGCGGAGTACGAGAAAGTAGTTAACTTCAATCAAAGGCTACTGCCGAACGGTTTGATTAATTATCTTGAAATATTAACAGTGCATGGAGGGAAGATGACAAATTAATATGACATAGCATGCAATGTTGCCAAATTTACAGGGAAGCCGGAAAAAAATAAATCTCGTTATTTAATTGCCACACCTCGTATACCTAACTTCAATAAATATAACATTATAAATTGCATAGAACCATGAATTTATTTGCCATTCGCATAATTTATTCTTATAATAATAACGTATAATAATAAATAGCTCTAATAATGATATTATTCATTAATATAAAATTACATTCTTTGTAAAATAAACACTATTATCTTATATTATAATTCCGAGTAATTCTATTTAAATCTTGATATAAATAATGAACAGTAAAAGATAAAACGTGAATAAAAGTTTGAAATTTATATACACAATCGTGCTCTAATACATTTTTATTATTTATATTTATCGTTCATTATTCCGAAGTTATACAGGGTGTTAATTACAAAGCGGGCTATATGAATACTAGAGTAAATAAATCATATTTTTAAAGGTTAATGAGATGTGTATATAGATTTTAAACTAACATTTTATCTTTAAAAAATAGCATGTTTTCCGTGTTGGTCAGTGTATTTTCCAAGATTAATAAAAAGATATTAATATAAAATATTCTGAATTCAATAAATAAAACTTTTAATGCAATTACATAACAATTTTTTTACCTCTCGCTAAGAGAGGTATTGGATTCATGCTAAAATTCGCATATCCAGATTTTATTGACTAAGCACGATTTAAGGTCCCTAGAATTAGATTATAACATTTTTAAAATGATGTGTGTGTGTGTGTGTGTGTGTATGTCTGGATATTGTAGACACGATTTCTCAAAACTATAAGACTTAAAAAATATTTAACTGCAGTTTCCTCAATCTGACATTCCTGGGAAGAGCTGAAAAGGTTTTGGTAACAATTGAACAACCGGAAGTAGTAGTTTCTTAGAAAAATTCTTCTAAATATAATTTTTTGGGAGTTTTTTTTATTAAATATTGAAGAACATAAAATTCTCCATCTAATACACTTCAAATTTTTATTATATCTTGTACAGATTTAGAGATAAAGACACTATAATTTATAGAGTAAACTAATCGCAGAAGCTAAGGCACTAAGGAAACCAGTTGACA
The DNA here is from genome assembly GCA_943142095.1 of Ophonus ardosiacus. Taxonomy (NCBI): domain Eukaryota; kingdom Metazoa; phylum Arthropoda; class Insecta; order Coleoptera; family Carabidae; genus Ophonus; species Ophonus ardosiacus. The sequence continues at coordinate 49,783,377 of OW964831.1, read as the reverse complement.
AATTCCAATGTTTATAACATAGTTTGTAAATGACACATGTCATTGTCAAATATCAACAGATAAAATTGTGGTAAAATGCATATATCCATCAGAAATACTGCCAATCTGGTTAATGAAATGGAACAATCCCTGATATTTAGAAACTTCCTCATACAATGAAAAATAGAAATAATGTTAAATACAATAAAAAACAATATTTGGGCAAAGTTCTGTAATATTTTGTTATAAAACGACGGTTCGAAAGCGAAGTGCAATACAATACTTATATAGCCTAATATGGAAATGGCGAGAGGTCTTGTGCTGGCCACAACAGATTTTTTTTGATAAAAATGCATAATAAATTTACAATTTGTTCAAATTCAAATCGCATATTTTGTTTATTTAATTCACTATTATATGTCAATACTACATATTATTTTGTGAAAAATTTGATTAAAATAGCAAATATATAATTTTAAAATGTACAATTTTATTTATGAACAAATCATTTGTTAAAGGAAAATGTGGAATTACGAGATAATTCTAATCAACTCTTGATATAAATGAAGGAAAACAGCAAAAGATAAAACCTGTACATAACAAAATTTAAAATTTATTCAAAAGCGTGCTCTAGTACATTTTTATACTGCTTCTCTTCTTTTTATGTCATGATAAAGCTTACATCATCAAGTATTTTTAAAATATCACCATTTGTATTCCTTGAGAATTTTGAATAAAATTACTGAACCAGACAAGCATGTTTCCTCAAGAAGAAAAAAGAAAACCAACTATGCTTGAATAAGTTGTAAAACTTATATATTACGATTCAATAAATATGTTGTAGAATGTACATAAATGCCAGAAATGAAATCATGTCTTCTAGCTGCCGTACGGACATTTCCGGTGTTTACAAATTTATTAACAAAGAAGTCATCAAATTTTTAAAGAAGGTTTCATAATAAACCACTCCTGAAAACAATTGATATAGTAAATATGAATTGAGTTTGGAAAGTGCCGTGTTTCAGACGAGTTCTGAAATATTTTATTTACAAAGTACAATTTCTGCCAGTGTTTTTTTGCCATTCGTCGATAGATGGCTCTGCATGTGATTAGCTACCTCTTAAGTCAACTATCTTATACGAGATGATATCTCTCGCCGTGTCCAGTTGATGAATTTTGTCTCTGCAAATAGACGTCAGTTACACTACACTGATAAGCCTCAATACAGGCGAAACGCGTCTGTGGTTGCTAGCTGGGCACGGCCATCATTTAATGATGACTGAGAGGTTGATACAGAAGCTAAAATCTTGTGAAACATGGCGAGTATTTTCTAATTCATTAATTTTTTATTTGTCTATATGTATTTCTAAAATAAATTTATCACTACCTCACCTACCACTAATGTAATGGTCAGATGATTAATTATATGACATCAATATAATAAATTAATGCATGTGTAAAAAGCAAATGTTTTTTTCATGGGGCAAAATTTGTGTCGTGTCAATATTTATGTGTTCCTGATAATAATAAATATGTCTTCATTAATTTGTTAGCTAGGTTAGTTCATAAATTTACGACCTGTAAATTTTTATTCATACTTAAAAAAATTAATTTTTACGGCCAACGTGTTGATTTAATATTTTGTTTACAAACATTAATTTACGAAAAATTAAATTAGAAACGATCTCTAATTTAAACTTGACACCAAAATAGGCGAATGTCATTTATTAATTAATTTGGCATTCAAATACGCAGGACGATATCTCTTAGTTTTCAAAATTACCCATTTCTGGGCAAGATTTCTACCTAGTTTTGAATTATTGTCCCAAAAGTCAATATACCCCATATTCATAAAAAAAAATTAAAAATTTTCAAAAATCTAATTTTCATGTATCTAGATAATTCTCAATGCGCTGATTCTAAATTTTGAAACCGCAGATCGATATCTCTTTTCGTTCTCGAGATATTCAGATTTAAAGTTTTGCATAAAACTGCCCATTTTTGGGTAATAACCCAAAAATGGGCCAAGATACGAATTTGGCGATACCACCATTCGATTCTACGGATCAAAATATATAAGTATACCAATTTTCATAATTTTTGACTAACCGGTTCATTTTTTATGAATAAAAGTTTGAAAACCCCTGAATACGGCCAAAATCTGAAAAATCGTAAGGGGTACCCCTTAAGATTTTTACGATTTTTGGCCATTTTCAGTTATTTTGCTTTAGAGACTGTATGCGGTGTTCAAAAATTATGAAAATTGGTATACTTATGTAATTTTACCCGTAGAATCGAATGATGATATCTACAAATTCATATATCGACCCATTTTTGGGTTACTACCCAAAAATGGGCAGTTTTGAGCAAAACTTTGAATCTAAATATCTCGAGAACGAAAAGAGATATCGACCTACGGTTTCAAAATTTGGAATCAGTGCACTAAGAAGTATCTAGATACATGAAAATTAGATTTTTGAAAATTTTGAAGTTTTTATCTGAATATGGGGTATATTGACTTTTGGGACATTAATTCAAAAATGGACAGAGATATAAACTTGTTAGTAATATTACTAGATTGTAAAGACAACTAAGTGAATTTTTAGAAATGAAAGTCTTAAAAGAAAATTATTATCGCGTTATTCTTGTATGAGTATTAATGAAAAATTAAATTAAAAACGATCTCTAATTTAAATTTGATAGCATGGCATTCAAATAAACATTTTATGTGTCTGCTTGCCATTTAGGGACAATATATCTTTTGTTCCTTGACAGAGTTTGTTAAATTTTGAAGTTCAGCGCAGACTATGATTCTAAACTATTTTTAAGCACTTGTCAATTAGCAACAATGTGTAAGTGGGACGGGAAGCTGCATGTAAAGCATTACAATGGGCGTTAAGTAACCTTGGAACATACAACAAATTACACACAACTGTAAAATCACGGTGCCTGCTTCCTTTTAAGGATGTAAAGCGTGGGATGTTTATTACCAACCAACGTGACTCTGACTAGTATTAAGTGTAATCAAAGCCATTTAATTGCTTTCTGTTATTCAATCGCAAAAAGTAAAAATTATAGAGCAGTGTTTTGTTTCATATAAATAATGGGGATAATATGCACTTACTTATAACAATATATTAGTTTTTAATATTTTTTCATGAAAGTTCCGCCATCTTTGTTACCAATGAGATTGGAAAATGAATAGTCTGTGGATTCACACTCAAATAAATATATCATCACGGCATATTACCCATTTCTGGGTGTGTCAGTATCTACAACACATATAGACATCGGTAATGATGACGATATATTATGGGGTCCCGTGGCCGCGTGCCTTGGTGTCTGGTCGTGAACCTGGGGGACCCGGGTTCGATTCCGACAGACGTCAAATATGGCACAAAAGTGACCCCTGTGATGCACTCTCCACGCCAGCTATGAGGTGACGCCTGGTAAGAGCCCACACGGTAAAATATATCGTTATCGTTAACGATGTCTACATGTGTTGTAGATACTGGCACACCCAGAAATGGGTAATATGCCGTGAAGATATATTTATTTATTAATTTATAGTCTGTGGATTTATAGGCGGAATCTCAGCTTTCATTTTTCTGGCCAATAGAATCAAATCGATATCCGTCACGTCACAAAATGTTTAATTCGTTATAACTTTATAAAGAAGAATGTATTTTAAAATTATTATAAAATAAAAAAAAAAATCTGTTGTGGCCAGCACAATACCTCTCGCCATTTCCATTTTATGTTATATAAGTATTGTACTGCACTTCGCTATCGAACCGTCGTTTTATAACCAAAAAATTACAGAACTTTACCCAAATATTGTTTTTATTGTATTTAACATGTCTTCTGCACACATACAATTCTAATTATATCTATTTTTCATTGTATGAGGAAGTTCATAAATGTCAGAGATTCTTCCAATTCATTAACTAGATTGGCGGTATTTCTGATGGATATATGCATTTTACCTACAATTTTAAATATTTAATTAATAAAACAATAAGAAATGTACTTCCCAGAAAAAACTTTCAGAACGTCACTAAAACCGTTGATTTTTCACACTGACATCTGTCATTTACAAACTATGTTATAAACATTACTATGTTATAAACATTTGAATTTGTCAACTGGTTTCCTTAGTGCCATAACGTCTGCGATGTATTACATTAGACTATTCTATATATTATAGTGTCTTTATCTCTAAATCTATACGAGATATAATAAAAATTTTAATTGTATTAGAATGGAAAATTTTATGTAATTAGTAATAGAAATTTTCAAAAAATAATATTTAGATTTTTTTAAAGAAACTATTACTTCCGGTTGTCCAATTGTTACCAAAATCTAATCAGCTTTATAGGGACCTTAAATCGTTCTTATTCACTAAAATCTGGATATGCGATTTTTAGCATGAATCCAATACCTCTCTCAGCGAAAGGCAAAAAATAGTGGAGGCCCCATGTCTTGAAATATTTAAATAAATAAATTTATCAACTTTATACTTTATAGCTGTATATAATTAGTGAAAAATAAAAAATACATTTAAGTAGCTATTGGTCCATTGGTATTGGTCATAACATAATCAAAATTTTTAATATCCTACAACTCACATGTTAGTATATTTTTATTATATCATTTAAAAAGTATATAAAATAAAATAAGTAAAAGGTAACTACTCAATTTTCAACGCCAATTTTTATTACTCATAAAGTTTGGCTGGTCTGACATTTAATATGATTCAAAAGAGCAAAACAATATAGTTTATAATTTTCAGAATTATAAACTAACGATGATATCACTAACAGCAATTTTTCTTGTACCTCACCGCAATAGTTCGCCAATTGAAAAAAAAATGTGAGGTCATTTTATCATAGTAAATTATTGAAACAGATAAATTATCCAACATTTTCTACGTGACAATAAAGCAGATTCTATATTTAGTGTTTATGTCATACTTGATAATAGACACTGACCCTCTATTCAAAAAGGTATTATAAATCAACACTTAAATTGCAGTAGAAGAATTAACATAACAGGTTGACGAGAAAAATAAGTGAATAATATTTCAATGTAGTTTAAAACAAGATCAAGACAACAAACAAGATATAAAGCATGATAAATGAAGAAATAAATAGATAAAATAGAAAAATTGTGAAAATGAAATGAATATTTATTTTTATAGGTTTGTGTAACGCTCAATGTTTATTAAAAGTTATCGTAAAAAACACTCAAAATTAATATTTTTATCATATTATATATTTTTTCAGATACTTTTGTCAAGTTTCCCTATAAAAAGGATGTGCAATTGTGAAACAGGAAAAAATTGTAATGTACGTACTATTTGAAAAGATATCAAATATAAATGATGTACTATTTTATAAAAATATGTATTTTTCATGTAGATAGTCAATTTCTATGGTATCAAAATTAAAAGAAAAGCACAACATTTCAGTGGCGGATCTATTTGGAAGGTAAACTGGGAAATTACCCCCTCCCTCCTAGAGAAACTGAAAAAGTAAGGTTTTTTTTAAAATATTGAATAATAATAAAAAAATCTGTTGTGGCTAACACAATCTCGCCATTTCCATATTAGGCTATATAAGTATAATTGTGTTTAACATTTCTGGTACATACACAAAAATTCTAATTATTAATATATTTTTATATTTTTTAATTCATTCTTAATAAGTTTCCTCCTGCTCTTTTAAATGTTCGAGATTCTTCAAATTCATTGACGAGTTTGGCCGCATTTCTGATGTGTATATATGTACCTACTTATAATTTTAAATATTTAATTAATAATAAATTAAAAAATCTGATGTGGCCAACGCAAAACCTCCCGCTATTTAATTTTTATTAATTTAAATACATACCTACCTACGTATTTACTAACGCTGCAAACTGTTCCATTGCAGAAAACTATTGCTTTATTTACTATTTTCTTTTTAAAATGTCACTATTATTAATTTGAAAAATGAACTGTGTAACAAAGGAATAGTTTTTATCTTAGGCTTCGCGACTAATAAAAAAAAAATATTTTTAAATTTATCTGTAAAATATATAGAAAAAGTATTAATGTATTCCTGTAGAAAATTCAATAATCTTTAATTTTCATCAGACATAAAATTCGAAAAAATGGCATTTAATGGTATTTTTCAGAATTTTCTGAATGCTAGTATTTGAGTTAGAGCGAAGACAAAATCACACATACATACATACATACATACATACATACATACATACATACATACATACATACATACACACACAAACACACAAATGTTAAAATTGGATTCTAAGGACCTTAAAACGTGGTCATTTACTAAAATCTCGATATGTGATTTTTAGCACGATCCTTATACCTTCCTTACCAAGGGTAGCGGGAGGTAAAAATGAAATGTAGGTACTTTCCAGAAAGAGCCCTCAGTAATTTGATTGGATATTTGATACTGACAACTCACATTTTTCTGTCAATTACAAAGATTTTAATTTTTCAACTTTTTTCAACGGAGTTATTTGGGCTAGTAGATACATTACTCTAAAAATACGTACAATTACTTAACATTGTCTGTACAAGCAAATAATATTACTACCAAGTTTATATATCTACTCATTTTTGAATTATTGCCCCAAAAGTCAATATTTAGATAAAAACTTCAAAATTTTCAAAAATCTAATTTTTATGTGTCTAGATACTTCTTAATTTTCTGATTCCAAATTTTGAAACCGCAGGTCGATATCTCTTTTCGTTCTCGAGATATTTAGATTCAAAGTTTTGTATAAAACTGCCCATTTTTGGGCAATAACCCAAAAATGGGCCAAGATATGAATTTGGCGACACCACCATTCGATTCTACGGATAAAAATATATAAGTATACCAATTTTCATAATTTTTGACTCACTGGTTCATTTTTTATGAATAAAAGTTTAAAAACCCCCGAAAATGGCCAAAATCTGAAAAAATCGTAAGGGGTACCCCTTACGATTTTTGCGATTTTTCACCGTTTTCAGTTATTTTGCTTTAGAGATTGTATGCGGTGTTCAAAAATTATGAAAATTGGTATACTTATGTAATTTTCCCCGTAGAATCGAATGGTGTTGTCGCCAAATTCATATCTCGACCCATTTTTGGGTTATTACCCAAAAATGGGCAGTTTTGAACAAAACTTTGAATCTAAATATCTCGAGAACGAAAAGAGATATCGACCTGCTGTTTCAAAATCTGGAATCAGCACATTAAGAAGTATCTAGATACATGAAAATTAGATTTTTGAAAATTTTGAAGTTATTACCTAAATATGGGGTATATTGACTTTTGGGGTAATAATTCAAAAGTAGATAGAGATATAAACTTGGTAGTAACATTATTTGAATGTAACGGATTATTTTATATATTTATGAGTCTCTATCTCTAAATGTATATAAAATGTTCAATTTACTAGAGAATTCTATGATGAATTTTAACTGTCGTACCGGTAGCATCTATTTCTTGCCGTTCTAAATTAATTATTGAAAGCAATTTTCAACAAATTATTGCTGTCATGTATAACGACTCACCTGTCAACAAATTTCTGTTGTAGTGTGCAACGATCAGTATTTCTTGTAAAAAAACGATTTCCTCCCGCTCATCGAAATGAATGGATATATTCTTCCGAAGATAATGTCATTTACTCTCCTTTGCTACATAATACACTATATCGAAAAAATAATATATTTCCAATTCGCTAACTTTAATTTTGAAAATGTATTTATTACGTTAGTTAAAGAAAATGTTATGAGTAATATTGTTCAAAAACCTTGTCATAATATACGTGACAGTTTCCCATATTTACAAGAATTTATTTATTCGCAATGGTGATTTACTGCCGATTAATCATTTTTAAACATTTTAAAAATATATTTTTCTGTGAAAAAACGAAATAACTAATATAAACACATGGGAAAAACAGTAACATATTTTAAAAATGAGGTAAGAATATAAATAGTATTAGAGAAATGGTTTGAAGGTTGAGAACTTGAGAATTCGGTCAAACTTTACTATTCGTGAAATAAGACTATACTTTTTACTCTTGTTGCATAAATAACTATTATTCATCTCGTAAAAAGACATATTTGACATGAAAACAAAACCGCGTATATAATTTATATTAAAAATGTGAAACAGGCTCATTGATTATGAGGATTAATAATCTCTTACAACCGCGTAGAAAATTTATATATTTTTATAATATGCGTTTGAGGAACTACGCGTTACAAACAAAGAAAAATTCAAAAAAGTGTTCATTTTAAAAATCTTTAAAACGACTCCTTTTACTATGAATTTTCATAGAAATAACTGAAATTACATTTTCTACAAAATCGTAAATATGCATTAAATTTTGCCGCAATGAGTTGTATAAAAAATATAAAAACATTCTTAAACGCAGTGAACGAGTTATTAATATAGTTCATTATTTAATATTGAGAAACTAAATAAACTCACATTTTCGCAACTATTCTTACATTATTGTCACAGAATAGACACTCCTTGTCGGCACCATTGTTGTTGCGATTTGACATTTATAACCTTGACCCTTGACCTTTAAATTTGTGGCAAATTTACGCGCGAAAAATAAATTGTGTTTTAAATGATAAAAAAAGAACATAAAAGTACTAAATTTTAATTTTATTAACGAATAGAAATCAGATAAAATAAACACGTAATTGTATTTGTATTCATTTACTAGTTTAATGTTTTAACTGTTTAAATTTATTATATTTAAACATTTAAAATATTCAACAAGTAAATAATGCGCAAATTTCATATATCGTCTATGTTAATTTAGTATAAACATGGCGGCTTACATCATATGTCGTCACTGTAGGTAATTGAGGCACTGTACGGTGCTTAACATATACGTTTCTTATCTATATCTTTTCAACTTCAAATTGAGACTAAACAATTTTAAATTGAGACTAAACAATTTCAAATTGAGAACAAACAATTTCAAGGAGAACAAACAATTTCAAATTGAGACCAAACAATTTCAAATTGAGAACAAACAATTTCAAGGAGAACAAACAATTTCAAATTGAGACCAAACAATTTCAAATTGAGAACAAACAATTTCAAGGAGAACAAACAATTTCAAATTGAGACCAAACAATTTCAAATTGAGAACAAACAATTTCAAGGAGAACAAACAATTTCAAATTGAGACCAAACAATTTCAAATTGAGAACAAACAATTTCAAGGAGAACAAACAATTTCAAATTGAGACCAAACAATTTCAAATTGAGAACAAACAATTTCAAGGAGAACAAACAATTTCAAATTGAGACCAAACAATTTCAAATTGAGAACAAACAATTTCAAGGAGAACAAACAATTTCAAATTGAGACCAAACAATTTCAAATTGAGAACAAACAATTTCAAAATGAGAATAAATAATTTCAAATAGAGAATTCAATGACCAATATTTTAATTGGTAAAGAGCAAATATTACCCAAACAGAATATCGTTTGCAAAGGCTGGAAAATATTATACGGGATAATATTAATAATATTAAAGTTAATAGATGTGTGCAATATGTCGCTCATATTGAAAGATTTATTTCTGATGCATTGAATGAAACTGATCTTACTTTTTAATGCATAAATAATTGTAAAATAATTTAAGTTGTTCAAATATATGCTTATTAATAAATATTAATTATTATAATAGATAATAAATAGTTCTAATTTAGATATTTGAGATGAAATAATTTATTCTTAAGTAAAGGAAAAAACTTGAAGCAATATTTTTTTCAATAACAATATTTATTGGGTCTATAGTTCTATCATTTATTTTCAAATTGACATTGTTTTCTCTAAATTTGAAATAGGGTCCTCCACTATATTTTTTTTATATTTTTTTACAAAACTTCATCTAAACTGAAAGAGATATGTAATTTTAGAAAGTCTTTATTGTTATTCGTTAAGCCGTAATAATTTTTTTGATTTTGTTCTCAAATAAATGGAAGTCACATAAATTTATTTTTTAACACTTATAAAATGTATAAATATGTTAAAATAACCCTTGTAGTCACAATTGGAAATATGGGTGGATAATAAGTAATTTAATGTCATAATTAATAAAAATACTACGTATATATTATAGTCCAAGATTTGATTACCACTGGTAGCCTATGTCATTCAACATATCTTTTACTTTTATAGCAACGCTTGAAATCTGTCATAGCATCATAAATTTAAACTAGTATTATTTGGTTTATTTCTGTTGTTTTATTGTTGTTATTTTCTGCATTTATATACTTGCAAATGAATTCCGTATTTCAAAAAGGCGATAGCAGGTTTGAAAATAGTAAGAATTTGGAATAGAATAAATGTGTGACGTAGATATAGAGATGAGGAAATGATAATAAAAACTCGATTATTTTAGAAACTAATAACTACTTTTTAAACTTTGATAGTCCTTAATATACAGTTTTAAGGTCTAGTTTTAACATAACTGACCCTTGTTCTAATTTGTTATACCTCGTCCAGATTTCATTTGAACAAATGACTTTTAAATCCTCTGTGTTAATCCTAATCTTTGCTACTGTGAATATTTTTACGTTTCACGCAAATATAGTTTCTTCTCAAAGTACATTATATGTCTATGAAAGTTGAAAATTGCTTGTAACTATTTAAAAGGGGAAAAGTTTTATTGGGGGTTCCCGAGAACCATAATTGACCAGTAAAATTCTTATCCAAGATGTTATGCTTGCTTTAACAATGAACGCTCATTACTGAATTGAGCAACTGGTAGTGCCAAAATAGAAATATGCACGAGGTACAGGATTGTATTGAGTTATACCCCAATACCCTAATAAAACTTTCCCCCTTTTAAATAGTTACAAGCAATTTTCAACTTTCTTAGACATATAATGTACTTTGAGAAGAAACTATATTTGCGTGAAACGTAAAAATATTCACAGTAGCAAAGATTAGAATTAACACAGAGGATTTAAACGTCATTTGTTCAAATGAAATCTGGACGAGGTATACTACGGTGGAGGACCCTATTGTTTAGTCTCAATTTGAAGTTGTTTAGTCTCAATTTGAAGTAGAAAAGGTAAAGGTCTGTGGATCAGACATACATTTCTGTGTTCATGATTTACTCCGAATTAGGATTTTTTCTGAACACATTATATTTATTTATATTATAAATAATAAAAATAACAATGACTCACCAAGGTGACGATATCTCCCGGACACTTCTCCGCAATGTCCCTCAACCTGGCGTAGAGACTATCCACCAGGTGTTTATACCTGGCGTTGAACTCATCCAACTCCCTGGCCACGACCTCAGCCCCGGAGCGCTGCGCCGGCATGCCGTTGCCGTTGCTGAAGGGGCCGCTGGCGTCCAGCGACGGGTGCACCTCCAGGAGCCAGTCTCGGTACCGCTGAAGGCGCGAGCCGTAGATCTGCGGGTGTTAGGGTTAGCTTGTTAGTATGTTAGTGGTAAGTGGTGTGAAAATGTAGTATAATGGCGTGATGGACGTGTGCAGCAGGATGTCGGGGACATTTTTCATGATTTGATCGGTGATTTATAATTTATGGTTCTGTGGAGCGGGCATAGTTCAACCAAATTTCAGAAAGGTAATAATTTACACTTTTATATACAAGTGTTTAGCAATAAAACTTTTTCCTGAAATCGTCATGTAATCTACTACTTCTCTGCCGCAAAATCGGCAGGGAAAGTGAATTTATTTTCACAAACACATTTTACCTTTTAATATGAAATACATAGGGTCCCCCATTATATATTTTTTATATTTTTATACAAAACTTCATCTAAACTGAAAGTTATATGTAATTTTAGAAAGTCTTTTATTGTTATTCGTTAAGCCGTAATATTTTTTAAAATATTATGTGACGTAGATATAGAGATGATTTTGTTCTCAAACAGTGGATTTCACTAATATTTGAAGTCACATAAATTTATTTTTTTCAGCACTTATAAAATGAATAAATATGTTAAAATAACCCTTGTGGTCAATAATTGGAAATATGGGTGGATAAATAAGAATTTAACGTCATAATTAAAAAAATACGATGTATATATTATAAACCAAGATTTGATTACCACTGGTAGCCTATGGCATTCAACATGTCTTTTACTTTCAAACCAACGCTTGTAATCTGTCATGGCATCATAAATTTAAACTAGTATTATTTGGTTTATTTTTGTTGTTTTATTGTTGTTATTTTCTGCATTTATATACTTGCAAATGGATTCCGTATTTCAAAAAGGTGATAGTATAAGGTTTGAAAGTAGTAAGAATTTGGAATAGAATAAATGTGTGACGTAGATATAGAGATGAGGAAATGGTAATAAAAATTCGATTATTTTAGAAACTAATAATTATTTTTAAACTTTGATAGTCCTTAATATACAGTTTTAAGGTCTAGCTTTCATATAACTGACCCTTGTTCTCATTTGTTACTACGGTGGGGGACCCTATTATAAAATTAAAATAAATGATGTCCAATAAACAGTTCTTTTAAATTCTTGTACAATTTTAAAGAGATCTTTAAGTTTTCAATGTGATTACTAAATGAAAATAGGTTATATGTACCATTCAGTAATTTTGAATTTTTATACGATTTCAGAAAAAAATTAATACTTATTCCTTTTTCATTATGGTTATTGTCAAGGCGTTCATATTCGTCATGAAAAACGAACTTCTCTGCCTAGATAAGTAAATAACTATTTTTTAAATGAAGAGTAAAGGCAAAAACCAGATAAGTATGTCACTTTCTTTTCAAAACCAGGAATTTATGTTTTTAATTTTAAAACTAATTGGGGGATTCCACAATTTTTTGTTTTTGGAATTTGATTCAGAGCTAAAAAAATCACAAATTAAGTTTGGAAAATATTCTGATTCTCCTTTGTTATTGATAAAGAACAAATATTAACATTTAAAATTTATTAAAAACAAATACAAAAAACAACCTACAGTAAAATTTTTGAAAGAAGTCCGATCAAGGCCATCTACGAATTGTATCTATGAATTAAGATTTTGTGCTGTCAAATTTATTAGTATCTTTTACTTAGTTTTTTGATGGTACATAATATCTTGTGTACCTCATAAAAATTATGTAAACGACACTACTAAATTTGACAGCATACAATCTTAATTCATAGATGCAATTCGTAAATGGCCTTGATCGGACTTCTTTCAAAAATTTTACTGTACTTTCTTTTTTTGTTGGCATAAAATCTGTTAAAATAACTGATTTTTATTATGGTGAGAGAACTTGTATCTTTAGGCTCTCCGCTTTCAGGTATATTATTTCTATGAACAATTATTGTTTTCCCAATGAAATTAGGATAAACTATACACACCGACAAGTCACAGGTACTTTTAAAATGGAGTACTGAATACAGTGTTGTAATATTTGACGAATATATGTAATGAAAATTTTGAAAATAAGCAAATGTATACTGACAAATGAACACTTGTGTTTTATAAAAATATATTGAAATATAATTTAAAACTTATCTTATAATAAACACTCAGCTTAAAGCCATGCACAGAAAATATTCGCAATAAAATATGCAACACATATTTATTTCAGAAAACTGTATAAAAAACCACGACCAAAAACTCCATGCGAAAATAAAAACAAGTAAACAAAATAAAGAAAACCAAAATAATTTTGAAAACACTTCAAGCAGAAGTACCAAATGTACCTGTAGCAATATTTGACAAAATTTACATATAAAGTAGATATAAACAACAAGAAAATATAGGGCAATTATATATTAATTTTAGTAAATTAAGAACTCCAGACCACAGCTGTTAAAAGCCAGACAATTAAAAAGCTCTTACAGGCATGCAAGAATCGGATTATATACAAATGAAAATGCAATGATGAACGCGATGATTGATGAAAATGAAACATTCGCACACACAAAGCTTTCGCAAACAAAACACAGCAAACATCATATACATACGTATGTTTGTACACTTCCTAACCAATAATAATGTACCACAAATGATAAATTTGTTGAAATTACCTTGCCCTCTCGGATAAATCGGCCGCCATTCACGTTGACTTGCTCGATTCGGGGTGCGCGTTCCACTACGTTGTTCAGCATAGCCTAAAAAGAAAAGAAAATTAAAGTTGCTTCCACAAGTAAATGATTTATTAAGATTCTTAAAACTTCGTTCTCGAAATACGTACTCGTATAAAGTTTTAATTTTCACTTAATTTAAGGTTAAGGATAGTTTAAAACTTTATTACTATAAACAAGTTCTTTTATTCAGCGACAAATTCTTGGATATGTGATGGAACAGATAGATAGTGAAAATAGAACTACAGAGAGATCAAAAATAACTGATTCGAGTATTGACAATTTAAAAACTCTATTAATAATTTAAATAAAACATTTTGAGATAATGGCAATGAAAACATTTCTACAACATTCATAATTCACGACTTTTCTTCATTGACTACCGGCTAAAACGTCAACAATCTTGTGAACATAACCTGAAATTTATTCGCGAGTGAAGAAGAGGAAGACGTAACAATATGGCCGGTTTAAGGTAGATGCTTCGTTTCCCGCAACTGTATTCTTATACACTGCGGCGTTTGTAATACAAAGTAATATTAATATTATAGTTAATATTAAATAAAAATAATGTTTCTAGTATGAATAACATTTTGAATTTTGCGAACTAGTCCGTTTCATATAAAAATTATGTTCAGCATTCTCTCGAATTTTAAATTTACGTGATTCGAGTCTTTGTTTTCTTGAATCTACGTAGTACTGCATTATTACAGTCTTTGGTAGATTAATGGAGAGATAAGTATTATTATTTTATTGTCATCTTTGTGCAGGCAGGTCTACAAGTTTAGATTTCATTACGAAGTATTTTAATAAAGACACTAAGTAATTATTATCTTGTAGTTATGCACGGCAAAATATAATCTTGCTTTACAAAATGCAAGGAGCAAGCATCATTTTTACTCGATTCCTTTCCCATTTTTAAAAGATGAATGCATAACTTTCGTCTACCAACTATTTCAAATTGGCAAATTGCTCTAATAAATTTTTCTATAGAATTTGGGTTCTTGTTTTCGGGAAATTATGGAAATTAATTATTTCTGGATTTCTGCATGCTAATGACGTACAGTTTAGTTAGGGATATATAAATTCTACCCTTTGATTGGTCAGAATATAAACCTATTTCACAGAAACGAAACAAATATCGCCTGTCAGTTATCAAATAAAATCTACAGAATTAAGTGATGTTTAACCATATTTTGTTGCAATTTTAGATTTTGACATTATTACATATAAATGTATTTATTATTGACAAAGCTTGGTTTCACAAATTTAAATTATTTATTCAATGCATGTAAAAACGGTCGGCTCTTAAGAGTAATCTACTATTTTCTTACGTAAAATGAAGTACAGCCTACAAATTTCAATCCACTCGTGATTTATTTGTTAAATAAGTGACAGAAACGATGCGTTCGCCGCTACCTCGGCTAGGACTTACTACCATGTACTAGTTCATATTTTCGCCGCTAGACGTCATATTGCTCTATTTCACTAGTGAATACCCCCACTAATAATTCATCAGAAATTATTAAACCCATCGACACTCACACCTGATGGATCCATTAGATTTCTGTTTAACTAATCTGTGAAAATAGGACCGCGCTATTGAAATTCATTGATTTTAAAGCGATAATAAAATACTTATATTGCTAAACGTCCCTTCAACGATTATAAATACGGGTTCAGTACACAGTAATAAACCAATCATTGAATAGAAATGATCAATTTGAAATTTTAAAATGAACGGGGTTTAAACTTACCCTTGTGGGTTCAATGAAATCTTTCGCTCTTTCCTTAATCGGCGACAAGTTATTCAATTTTCCGTAAGTTTCATCCAACCAACTATCATCCACTTCTTTAGCCTTGTTGTAGCTCTTCAATAAGTTGTACGCTTGTTCACAACTGCGCAAACTATAAAAATAAAATTAAGTTAAAACAATTCAAAGTCCAATTGACTGTTTTATCTTACCGATCAGCTAACTGTCCGCAAACATTGCCCCATCGAGTATTAAGTCGTTGAACTTCTTGATCTACCCGCTCAACATCTGCATGTGGTCCGCGTTGATTCGGCCGGGATTTTTCAGTCAAACGACGAGCATTATCAAAATCGTCGTTTAGTTGATCCATTGCAATTTGCTGTTGACCTACAGCCGACTGCAAGTTGAGTAAGTCTTCATGAACAGCTTCTAACGCTTTTTCAGTAGATGGTAACTCATCATACGACACTAATTTCAATTCGAATTCAGTAATAACATTTCTGTTTTCTTCCAATCCAGTGAGAACTATTTCCACGCACTTCAACCGCTCGATGTACATGTTAGATGTGTTCCAAATGGTGTTCCATTTATCTAGAACCTTTTCCAGAGATTTTTTCATGACAGGTGTCTTGAGTGTGATGCTTCTGAAAGTATCTTTAACTTGTTCTACTTCCGGCTCGAGAGACTGCAACTTGGATTCGAATTCTTTGTGCTCTAATACAAGATGGTGAAGAGTGTCTAAATCTCGTGGTAAAGGAGCCATCACCCGCAGATTAAGAATGCGTTCAGCTTCTTCCAAAGACTGTTGAAGAGTTGATATTTGTTCGTTGAAAATACGAGTAGCGTTTTTACTTTCTTCTTCAGCTCTCGCTCGCTTTTCAAATTCATCGAATAATTTGTTAACTTCATCCATTTCTCTCCTCAGTCTTCGTAATTGCGGATCTGAAGGATCGCCTTCCGCTAATAACTTATCGGCATCTTCGTTCAAAGCTTTGCGAATGGCGTTTCGTTGTTCGGCTCCAATAGCAACGAATTGTGGTAAATCCCAGCCTTTAACAACTCTGATTGTGGCAAAGATCATATTTTGTCGCATACGTAATTGTTTCTTTTGCCAGAGGGCAATAGATCGGTCGTATTGTCGGCAAAGTCTATCGGCAGAGTCGATGGCGTCTTTGTCTGGTGGAGGAATTACGAAACATACACCAGGGACTTGGGATTCTGCGCCGGCTGAACTGCGCACGCGCCATTTGATACGGCCGGAGTTGTCGTTCAGTGTAGACTGTTCGCCCTTTTCAATTACAATCTGAAAAGAATCAGGTCTTTCTATAAAATACAATTTTTATGATACAAGAAATTATACGAGAATATAATGTCAATGATATGATATTTGTTTATTATATGGGAGCAACAATAATACACTCCTGGACAAAATTAACGCATCACTTTTAATTTTTCGTTTATTTCACAAAGTTAGCTTATTTTTGGCGTGTTTTATGGTTTTTACCTCTCGCTAAGAGAGGTATTGGATTCATGCTAAAATTCGCATATCCAGATTTTATTGAATAAGCATGATTTAAGATCCCTAGAATCCGATTATAACATTTTTAAAATGATGTCTGTGTGTGTGTGTATGTGTGTGTGTGTGTGGATGTGTGTATGTGTGTGTGTGTGTATGTATGTATGTATGTCTGGATGTTGTAGTCACGATTCCTCAAAAACTATAAGACTTAAAAAATATTTAACTGCAGTTTCCTTAATCTGACATTCCTGGGAAGAGCTGAAAAGGTTTTGGTAACAATTGAACAAACGGAAGTAGTAGTTTCATAGAAAAAATCTTCTAAATATAATTTTTTGGGAGTTTTTTTTATTAAATATTGAAGAACATAAAATTCTCCATCTAATACATTTAAAAATTTTATTACATCTTGTATAGATTTAGAGATAAAGACTCTATAATTTATAGAGTAAACTAATCGCAGAGGCCAAGGCACTAAGGAAACCAGTTGACAAATTCCAATGTTTATAACATGACACATGTCATTGTCAAATATCAACAGTTTTAGTGACATTCTGATAGCTTTTTCTGGGAAGTATATTTAACTTTTCTTATTGTTTTATTAATTAAATATTTGAAATTATAGGTAAAATTGTGGTAAAATGCATATATCTATCAGAAATACCGCCAATCTGGTTAATGAATTGGAACAATATTTGACATTTTGAAACTTCCTCATACAATGAAAAATAGATATAATTTGAATTATATGTGTGCAGAAGACATGCTAAATATAGTAAAAAACAATATTTGGGTAATGTTCTGTAAGATTTTGTTATAAAACGACGGTTTGAAAGCGAAATGCAATACAATACTTATATAGTCTAATATGGAAATGGCGAGAGGTCTTGTGCTGGCCACAACAGATTTTTTAAATTAGTCCTTTACAGGTAATTAAAAATTTGTAGAAAATAACTCAACATAATATACTTTTAAGTTAAAAACTACAATATTATTCAAAATGAAGACAATGTGATTTTTTTTAAATAAATTAAAATTTCAAATTTTATGGGAAAAAATTATATAATACTTGGTATTACCACTTCTTACATTAATTATGGCTTGCTTTCTTCGTCCCATGCTTCGAAATAAATTTCGAATTGCATGGTGAGGTATGTTTTCCCATTCTTGTAGCCCAGCATTCTCTAGCTCATCTAGAGTGCATGGGACGGGTACAAGACCTCTTTCGCTTCTTTTCAGCATATCCAATACGTACTCTATTGGATTTAATTCTGGACTGCTAGGTGGCAATTCCATGCGGTTAATTCCTACCGTATTTTAATATTCATCTACGCCCCGAGTCCGATGCGATCTTACATTATCATGAATAAATATGAAAATACATCCAATTACCGGCGAAAAAGGAGTGACATGGTCTTATATGGCATCCTGCACATATTTCTGTTCATTCATTGATCTTCCACGAAGCACCGCCAACTCTGTGCGTCCCTTAAAACAATTAGCTCCACGAAACAGTATTGAATCACCAAAGCAGGGCTCTTGTGGAGCAATTTCTCACTGAGTATATCGCTGTCCAGGTCTCCTCCAAGTATGATTTCTTTCGCCTGGTAATTTTAAGCTGACTCATGTCTCATCAGAAAACAAAACACGGTTCTAATCAGCCGAATTCCAGGGAATATGTTGTCTTACAAATTGTAAGCGAGTTATTCGATGAGTTCTGGTGAAACGCGGTCCTGTGTTAGAACATCTATTGGCCAGTCTTGCTTCCTCTAGTGTTCTTACCACACGGGTAGAAATCGACGCAGCACGGGCTTCAAGACTGTGATTATTTTGCATTTTACTTGTAATTTGTCGTCTTCTCAAAGTTTCTAGAGTTAGAAATCTGTCGTCTCTTTCTGTCGGTGGTTTCGGACGACCTTTCTGTGTCTCCTAAAGTTGAATTTAGTCTCTTTAAGCTCAGTACTGAGATCAACTACCAAGTTCCCCAATCTTATGACGTTATAGAGTTAACGCCCGAAAAACCTCAAATTCGAACAAATATCAACCTCTACTAATTTTCCCAATTCAATTTAATATTAATTTCGTAGTAAAACACAAAAACATGAAATCAAATTTAAATTAAACGTAAAAACACTTTTAAACTTTTCCATACTTTTTCCTTGTCAACACAGGAAACAATAAAATACTCATATAAACAAGAATTGATTCTTAATTGTTATTATTTTCATATGTCTAGAACCCTAAATTTTCAACTGCACCCTAAGAAAAAATCATATATTATTCTGTTTTAAAATAAATTGCGAAAATATCAGTGATGCGCTAATTTTGTCCAGGAGTTTAGTTTATATATCAAGGGAGTAAAGTTAGTCATTATTTGCCGAGAGCGAAAATTGAATCCTGAGGGCAAACCTAAATATTTAAACTTTTAACTGAAAATAAGTTATCCCTTTTAATATTTTAAATAGTAAATTTTGCACACTTACATTAGCTTGTTTGTAGTTGCAGATAGCTTGAACAGGTAACGGTCTAGTCACTGGTTGACGTCTCTGTTTAAGAGGCACAACCTCTTGCGCTTGAACCCTCAAACTTTGAACTGTATCTCCAAAAGCATTCAGTTCATCTCTTAAATTCTGCATTCCTTGGAGCAATCTTTCTCCTTGATCAAGAGTAAAATCACATTGACTGTATTCGGTATTCAAGATTTCGTCTCGCCTAGATACATACAAAAATAATGTCTCCAAATATTCATAAAAAAATATTATTTGACTTACTCTTTGAGCCACTGTTCCGCTTGACGAATATCTTTGTAGAAGCTCTGGTAGAAAGTAGCGTGTTTCAAATGAACTTCAAGGCACAGAGTAAGTTGAAGCACCCAGGCCCATTGGGCTTGCATAGCCGACATGTATGCTTCTATAGTTTTGGTAGCAGGGTGGTGTTGCAATACCAATGCTTCGCCGCGGTCTTGGACGGCCGTAAATTGGATTTCACGTTTCTCTAATTCGCTCATTAAAGACTACAAAGAAAATAAATACATTTAGGTATAATTATTAAATGAATAAAAACAATTAACTGTTAGTACCTCAAGACCTGATCCAAATGTTTGCTGAGATAAATGCAAAAGTATTATTAAGAAGCAAAAAATATTAATTAAAAGTGAACGATATTTTTAAAATAAAAAACATGAGAAAAGAATTTAGAGTACGACAATAATTTCAATAACCCAATATGTTTAATATTTTTTAATCCAAAATGAAAAGCATTATACGAGGTGTGGCAATTAAATAACGAGATTTATTTCCGGCTTTCTGCAAATTTGGCAACATTGCAGGCTATGTCATATTAATTTGTCATCTTCCCTTCATCCACTGCTAATATTTCAAGACAATAGACACTTACAAAATTGCAATTTGCACTAGCGCCTCTGTGTGTCTGGTCGCAAACCTGGGGGAACCGGGTTCGATCCCGACCGGCGCCAAATATATCGAATTTTAAATGGCACAAAAGTGACCCTTGTGGTGCACTCTCCACGCCAGCAATGAGTGCCCGTGAGGTGACGCCTGGTAAGCGCCCACACGGTAAAATATATCGTCATCATTATCGATGTCTACATGTGTTGTAGATACTGGCACACCCAGAAATGGGTAATATGCCGTGATGATATATTTATTTATTTATTTATTTACTAGCGCCTCTAACAGCAAAGCATAGAAATCAAGGTTGCTATGGTTACCCCGTCCAAACAAAGACCTGTCATCAGCCGTAGACTCTACACTCTACCCATCGTTTTAGTTGAATAATCGAATGATCTTCAATATTATCAAACAAAAAAGTTGCTCCAGACACATCTTCTGGTTTTAAACTCATTTTTATTAAACACAACGTACAAATCACAATAAAGAATTTAGTTTAACACTGAATAACAGATGCGAACACAATGATAGATAGGAACAGGGAACGGGTCGTAAGACAATCTTCTATCTCTATCTTGCAGTGACGTCAATTTTGTAAGTGTCTATTAGGCAAACCGTTCGGCAGTAGCCTTTGATTGAAGTCAACTACTTTCTCGTACTCCGCCGGAATTATGTTAAGTGTCAATATGAAATTCTGTGTGAAACTTAAAAAATCCGCTACAGAAATGTACGAATTGTTGAAGAATGTTTATGGTGATGAGGGTCTATCTAGTACTCAAGTTTTCGAGCAGTTTAGAAGATTTAAAGAAGGAAGAAAAGAGATCGGAGATGATTAGCGCCTGACATTGTTTTTTTTTCGAAATGTGAATGATTGTTTACATGGATTGGGTGCCTGAGAGGCATTTCGTTAACCAAGCATATTACAAGAAGATTTTGATAACCCTTCGTGCACGGATGAGAAGAAAAAGGGCTGAAATGTGATGGATTCTCCATGAAGACTAAAGAATAAAACGCCCTGTCCGGCACGACATTTTTGACGAAATACAAAATCACCGTATTGGTACATCAACCCTACTCACTTGTCCTAGTGCCAAATGACTTCCTTTTATTCCTAAATTGTAATTTTGCGTTAAAAGGCACCAAATTCGGGGCCGAGATGTAGTTATAGAAAAGCGGTAGACCTTATGAACAACCTAACAAAAAAGGCTTGAAGGCATTGCTTCCAACAATGGAATATTCGCATCAGGCGGTGTAGGGTCCGAGGAGGAGAGTACATTGAAGGTGGCAATATTTGTTTTGTGTAATTTTATATATTGTCAACATGGAGGTATGAAACAAATATGGTGGTAGCTTATGCGAACTCAAATGAAGCCAACTACTCCCCACTATCAGTCGGGACCATCTGTCATTTTGTGTCGTGTACAGCACAAAGTTTTGTTGAGATTTAATTTTCTGGTGTGTTGTGCGAAGTAATATATTGTGGACTATTTTTATAATTGTTACTTCTTTATTAAAAAGGTGTTTACAAAAAACTCTATAATAAGATAATAAGGATGTTATTAACGTGTATACAAAATGTGATATTACATTACGCCCAGAAGACGATAGCAAAAAAAAAATATCATACAAAAATGCTATATTTCATGTTTTTAAATGTTTTAAAAAAATTTATAAATACAGACATTTATTTTACTTTGCATGAACATTGTTCTGAACATGGGCCCCTGGAAAATTACATACTTCATTTAATTAAATCTATATGTCATAATTATTTTAAAGTTAGGTTGCATTTTTTTACAAAATCAAATATTGATAAATCCCAATATATTAGAATTTGAATTAACAAAATGACATTGTTCACAGGTTACTAAAAGACTGTTTTTTTTTTTTTATAATAAAAATGATCTAAATCAATTTTTTATGTTTTAATGTACTCTTATACCTTTTCCATTTTATTTAGACGCAACATATTTTATGTAGCTTAATTTTTACAAATTGTAGTGAGTAAAAGATTGGTAATTATTTACTACTGTAATTTAAAGTCTAGTATATATTTGAAGTAACATTTTACTATTTAATATTTCCAAATAGTTTTAAATTTATTTTCATAAGACATATAATTATCAGTTAATCCCTTTTTTTTTTTAAATAAAAAGTAAATGATATTGTTTCAGTTACACGTTCTTCGCATTTCGTACTTCAAAAATACCGCGAGATCCCCACTCTAGCTCGGGACCAAGACATGTATGCGCCCGTCCCCACTAGGCTTCACCCCCCCTCGCCATTAGTATCGCTTTATGCTCCCTCCATATTTGTTTCATACCTCCATGATTGTCAATGTTCTACAATCAATCTTGTTATTTAATTGCCATACCTCGTAAAATTTTCAAAAATTTTGAACTTCCCTATTCTAAATAAAATATTAAAAATATGCTTAACTCCCCGATTATGTATAAAATCAAGAGAATATAAAATGCATTATTAAATCTTACCTCATAATATTGTTCAATGGAAGACACATTTAAGTTCTTGTCTGACCAATCCCTGGACACTTCAATTTCTTCTTTTTCATTCAACCATACCAGTTCATTGCTGGCAGACTGAATAAAATCTAACAAACTGTCCAAATCGGATAATCGGTTATTTGACAGCGCGGACAATTCCGCATAAACTTTTTGTAATTGACTCAAATGTTGACTATACAAAACAAGCTCTTCCCCGTGGAAATTAAGCTTAGCTTTCACACAAGTCTCCACTTTAGAATGGAACTGATCAATTTGCTTGTGTTCTCTCTGGTGCACATCTAATTCATGTTGGACGGAAGGTAAGTCAGAACCGTAGTCAGCTTCTTGTAATTGTTTGAGTTTGTTGCGGCACCATTCGGTTGCTTCCTGTAAAGCTCTGAAATGCGGGTTTGTATCTACATGACGACTTTCTATCACTGTTCTGGTTTGGCGAGTGACAGTACGTTCTTCCACTGGGAATGATAAACTAGCTAAGGGACTCAATAATTTATTGTGTAGAAGTGAGCGGAGAGATACCCATTTCTGGTGCAGTTTGGTAACTCTGAAAAGAAAAATGCAGTATAAATTATTAAGTTCATAATCATACATACATACATACATACATACATACATACATACATACATACATACATACATAAAATCACGCGTTTCCCACTTAGTGGGTTAGCAAAAACCCGAAAATAATAAGAAAAGGGATGAAAGCAAGAGCTCCACAGAATCACTTAACTCTTTAAAAACATTCTTCTTCCGCCTTGCCCAAAATCATCATAACATTCATTCAAGAACATATTATTGTGACCGATTTTCGGTAGCGAATAACCGCATCCGGACCACAATAATAGTTACGCAACAATCATCTTTCATAATCTGAATAAATAAATATTGAATTACAATCTATAATGTAATACGGTGAGGTAGAGCAATAACAAGCCAATCATTTTATTATAAACTCTTCTAAATTATAGTTTCAATATCAATATTTCAGCTTTATTATCTTTGTAAGTCAAAATTCTGTTTAGAAATAATAATCATTTATCCTACATCTCTTTGTTTAGTCTAGATGTAAACTGTTCAGACAATTATTGCGTTACTAATTAAGTACATAAGTTATTGCGATGGTATGTGCAGGGTTGTTATTTAGCTATGGATGCTGTATGATAAACTCCTCATCAGATATGCTCTACTGAAGAGATAACCGTTTATTTATTTATTAATACAACTACCCAACAGGCTAAGCCCAAATTAAGGGTAGGAAAATAGTACATATTACACAAAGATATAACTTATTACATTTTACATATAATTTTGAAAAATTTTGCAAAGTCAAAAGAGAAAATATTGACAGCAGAAAATTTAGAATTATAAACGTGGCACATTCTGTGAATAGGTGACAACATTAAACAGTTAGTTCGAGCTAAGGGCAAGTAAAATGTAAAACTACTTCTGGTACGGACAATGGGAGTATGAAAATGAAGGGAGAGAGAGAAAGCGAGGATCATCAACACAATAATTAATTATTTTTGACAAGTGTAGTACAAGAGAATTTTCACGACGTTCAAAAAGACTCCTAAAATTAAACATAACCAACAACTGTTTATACGTTATTGAATACTGGGTACCTGTTATGAACTTTGTAATAAAGATATTTTAGGAATTTCTTTTGAACAGACTCGAGTAAATCTTGATGGACTTCATATATAGGGTTCCAAATAATATGGTAGTATTCAAGTTTAGCCCGAACAAATGAATAGTATAGGCTTTTAATAGCTGAAATATTTTGGAAAGATTTATTGTTTCTAATTACAAATCCCAGCATTCTCATGGCTTTATTGTACGTGTCTTCTATATGGGCAACAAACGTAAATTTATTGTCAAACTTTATCCCAAGATCTTGTACAGTTGCTGAACGTGATATGATAACATTATTGGTACTATAATTATAATTAAATGAAGTCAATTTTCGTGTAAAAGATATTGATGTACATTTGTTTAAATTAAGATATAATTTATTAATTGAACATCATTGATAAAGACGTACCAAGTCTTCTTGGAGAAGATCGCAGTCATGCACAGAGTAAATGGGATAAAATATTTTTAGGTCATCGGCAAAGAGAAGTTTATCGCAACGTATAACATCTGTGACGTCATTAATAAATATTAAAAACAGTAGAGGACCTAAATTTGAACCCTGAGGTACACCCGCCGTTGGAATACAAGAGGTAGAGATACCACCTTTATAATGAACATACATTTGTCGTTGATGTAGGTAAGATGATAGAAGGGAACGTAACTGTAAAACACAGTTATAGTGTTCTAAAACACAGGGAACTTTACTTTTGAAACTGTTAATAGATATTTTTATTGTTCATCCCGTGACGTACTAGATTAGAAAAAAGTTGTATCCTTACCTTTTATGCAGCTCGCCGGCTTGTGGATACCGACCATCCCTGAGTGTCTGCACATCACTGAACAAACTCTGGATAAGATGTTCCGTAGCGCTGATATCTTGTTCCAGCAAATCAGCCGTATGTTTCGCTTCTAGCGGATGAATCCTATCTATCCTCTTTGACTCTTCTTCAACACGCAACTCCAAGGCATCCAATCGAGAATCAGTTTGTTTCATTTCTCTATGAACTTTCTCCGCCAATCTTTGCAACCTCTCCAGCCTCTTCAATTCTTCAATGATAGCATGATCTCTTTCTTGATAGGCCACCATCAATCGACTCCACTGTTTCTCCAAAGTGTCAATGTGGAGTTCTGGTTCGATGTCAATTTCACCGATAGCTTCGAAATATTTATCCAGTTCTCGGAAAATGTGCGCGAGTCTTTGTTTGTCGCGCTGTCTGGGGGGAATTTCGTCTGTGCGGAAGCGAGCCGATTCAGCGGCGAGTTTCTTAAGCTCGATAAGAGTGTTGGGGAATGTTCGGTCCTGCATGATGCTTTGCTTTTCGCGGATCCACAAGTGTAACGCTGACGCCAGCTCGCGGTACTCTTGGGTGCGCTGTTGAGCCTCGAGATCGTACAGAGGGTGAATTGCAGGTGGGTCGGGGAACACATCGTAAAGAGAAGAAATGTATGTGATGAGGGATTTTTCATCCGGTTCGTGAGTGTCCACATCTGAAACAAGAATTAAATTATTTTATTAGTTTTAAAACAAGGGCTACTTGCGTACGTTTTTTTTTATTTCATATTTTTGAAGAGCAGGTAAAAACTTGCTACCCCTATTTTTTCTTTTGACAAAATTTTTATTGAAAAATCAATATTCGACTGTGTTAGGATGGAGGTAGATACAGGAAAGTAAGAAATCTTCGGACTTTCAGTCAATTAATAAAATTTTTATTCACGCCGACGTTTCGACTATACTATAGTCTTCTTCAGGGCTCTAAAATATGATATAAAGGCGAAATAATAACATATGAACATAAAATAAATATAAATTACAAAAAATATAAAATATAGACAGAATGGTCAGTTGAAAAAAGGAAACCACATGTGGATAATATAACATACAGCACGGACAATTAAAAAAATAAATAAATAAATAAATATGAATAAATAAATAAATAGTTAAAACCAAAATATCACAGAGAGAAATTCGTCTAAAAATGAAAAACTTGTCTTTGATGAGTGCAATATTTATGGAACTACAAATAACTAGTAACGTGTAAAAAAAATTTTTTTAAGAATAATCAAAGTTGAGAACTAATGTGGATAATTTTCGATTAATTACTGCAGGACCAATAGATGAGTGGGTGTGAGAACTCTGATGTGGGACCGTGAACTCCTTGATGGCAGATGATGTGGTGTGCATTCGTGTAAATTTTAATATTGTGTTGTTTTTAATTTTATATTTTAAGTTTGTTTTTAATATTAATTAAATTATTGTATATTAGGCTAAGATGTTCAATATCTGTTTGTGAATTAATGTTGTTTTTATCTTGTTTTATGAATAACATCTCTAACGTTAACCGTTTGTGTAAATTTGATTCCAATGCTAAAATTTTAGTGTTATCAAAATCAAATTCATGTTTATTGCTTTTAGCGTGTTCCACTAGCGCACATTTTATATTTATTATTTTATTATTATTGTTGGAGTTTCTTTTATGTTCATCAAGGCGTATTTTTAAATATCTTTTAGTTTGACCTGTATAAACTTTATTACAATTTTTACAAGGAATTTTATATATTAGATTGGATTGTATCTCTTTCTTTGTTGTGTCTTTTATTACGGTAAATAAATTTTTATTAATTAGCCAGAAAAAAAATAATGAAATTTGATTATTTGAATTACCGCCATGTATGACGTAGAATTACACCGAACCAATGACTGATCGTAAAGCTATAGCGTTTGTTTGTACGAGTAATGTAGATCTCCTGTTTGACGTTTCAACAATAGTTTGGAGGTTAGTATTTTAGTTTGTCTTTTCCGTATAGATATTTTAAATTACATGTAACTACATATGTGTTTATTTGTGAAGTAATTAATATATTTGAGAGCACAGAGAGAGCAAAATGTCAAATTCAAATTAAAACTTTCTCGCACGCAATGCCATCTATAAGTTACATTCTTCAACATGGTTCTCTTCCTCAGTTCAATATAATGACGTCACAGAAAATTTTCTTTCTTAATTTACTAAAAAAAAACAAACAACTTTTTTAAAATAAAATTTATATTTTTATATATGTTTTTAACATAACATTACGTATATAGTGATAGAAATCGGATTTTCAGTACCATGCAAGTAGCCCATTGGATTAATGATTAATTTCCAATTTTGTTTATTTAACTGAGAGTTAAAATTTGAACCAGAGATTGTACAAAAAGTAAAAGAAGTATTGAGTTTGATACTCAATAACTTTTTAAAAAAATTCAAAAATTATGAAATACACTTTAAATTTCTACGTAACTACCCTAACTTTCATATTTTTAAATTAATTAACATAAAAATAAAGACTACTTATAAAATATATGTTGAAGCCAGCACAATACCTCTCGCCATTTCAATTTTATGTTATGTAAGTATTGTATTGCACTTCGCTATCGAACCCTCGTTTTATGAAAAAAAATTACAGAACTTTACCCAAATATTGTTTTGTATTGTATTTAAAATGTCTTCTGCACACATACAATTTTAATTATGTATATCTATTTTTCATGGTATGAGGAAGTTTCTAACTGTCAGATATTCTTCCAATTCATTAACAAGATTGGCGGTATTTCTGAAAAAGCTTTCAGAATGTCACTAGAACTGTTGATTTTTGACAATGACATCTGTCATTTACAATCTATGTAATAAACATTTGAATTTATTAACTGCTTTCCTTAGTGCCTTAACCTTTGCGATGTATTACATTAAATTCTATATATTATAGAGTATCTCTAAATCTATACAAGTTATAATAAAATATTTGTAATTACAAAAATTTCTAAAAAAAAATATATTTAGAAAGAAACTATTACTTCCGGTTGTCTTATTGTTACCAAAATCTAATCAGCTCTTCCCAGGAATGTCAGATTGAGGAAACTGCAGTCACGATACACAGCCTAACGTTAGAAAATGTACTCTGATATTATATTTAGTTTTAAATTTAATAGATGGCGCGGGCGACGCAGAAAGAGAATGAAATATAGTTTAGAGAACAAAGTGGTGGTAGAGTTGACAATATTTTCTTCCTCTGACGTCGCACCAGCACCAGACTGACTGAGAGGTGGGGGTACTAAGCACAACGATGCTGGTCGAATTGACTAACATAAGACAATGTATTGTAAACTAACAAACTAAGTTCAATTTTTGGCTACTTACAATTATAACACATTATAGTCATTGCACTAGCAACATTATTTAATGGGTAATATGAATTTAATAGACTGTTTAGTAAGAATGGAATACTTTCACACTTGAGCAAATTTCTAAGGTAGTAAGCTAGTAAGGTATTTCTCTATATTACTAAATAATACACAAATAAACAGAAAAAATAGAATCATATATAATACATAGCAAGAATTCATAATAAATTAAACAAAAGAGACTTAAAATAAAATATTACTGACTATTCTTAATTTATGTTTCTTTGTTATCTTATTTACATTTTCTGATTTTGATTCCCATACACATTCTTTATAAATTTTTGCTACTATTAAAAATTTTAACAAATGTGATTGATGTTCATTACAATTATTGCCAAACCAAACTGAGAATCTGATTTTGGTTCGGTTCTTGATTTGCAAAAATAAATTATAAAAAAAAAATCCGTTGTGGCCAGCGCAATACCTCTCGCCATTTCCATTTTATGTTATATATGTATTGCACTTTGCTATCGAACCGTCGTTTTATAGCAAAAACATTACACAACTTTACCCAAATATTGTTTTTATTGTATTTAACATGTCTTCTGCATACATACAATTCTAATTATATCTATTTTTCATTGTATGAGGAAGTTCCTAAATGTCAGAAATTCTTCCAATTCATTAACAAGATTTAATTAATAAAACAACAAGAAAGATTAAATGTACTTCCTAGAAAAAGCTTTCAGAATGTCACTAAAACTGTTGTTTTTTGACACTGACATCTATCATTTACAAACTATGTTATAAACATTTGAATTTGTCAACTGGTTTCCTTAGTGCCTTGGCCTCTGCGATTAGATTATTCTATATATTACAGTGCCTTTATCTCTAAATCTATACAAGATACAATAAAAATTTTAAATGTATCAGAATTTTATGTTCGTCAATGATAGTAATAACAGAAATTTTCAAAAAATAATATTTAAAAGATTTTTTTAAAGAAACTATTACTTCCGGTTGTCCAATTCTTACCAAAATCTAATCAGCTGTTTCAAGGATTGTCAGATTGAGGAAACTGCAGTTAAATATTTTTTAAGTCTTATAGTATTTGAGAAACCGTGGCTCCAACATCCACGCACACAAACACACACACACACACACACACACACACACACACACACACACACACACACACACATACATACATACACATACGGACATCATCGTAAAAATCATCGTTTGACCATTGAAACATGATGGATTTCCAGGATTGTCAGATTGAGGAAACTGCAGGTAAATTTAAAATTATAGATAAAATGCATATATCCATCAAAAATACCACCAATCTTAATAATGTATTGGAAGAATCTCTGACATTTAGGAACTTGCTCATACAATGTAAAGTAGATATAATTAGAATTATAAGTGTGCAGAAGACATTTTAATACAATAAAAAACAATATTTCGGTGAAGTTCTGTAATTTTTACCTCTCGCTAAGAGAGGTATTGGAATCATGCTGAAAATCGCATATCCAGATTTTAGTGGATAAGCACGTTATAAGGTCCCTATAATCCGATTATAACATTTTTATGATGATGTCCGTGCGGGTGTGTATGTGTGGATGTTGGAACCACGGTTTCTCAAATACTATAAGACTTAAAAAATATTTAACTGCAATTTCCTCAATCTGACATTCCTGGGAAGAACTGATTAGATTTTGGATAACCAGTTTCTTTAAAAAAATCTTCTAAATATTATTTTTTGAAAATTATTGTTATTATTAATATTAAAAAATATAAAAATCTCTATCCGGTACATTTAAAATTTTTATTATATCTTCTATGGAGTTAGAGATAGAGATTTTTTTTATTATTTTCCAAGATTTTATTCATTTAAAAAATTATATTGTGATATAAATGTGTATTCAGCCATTATGTTTATAAGATATTTAAATAACTATTTATTTACCATCATATAATTAATAACTTTAACAAGAATTTGCTCAAAATAATTGTAATAGAAACCATCACCCAGCAGGGAGATGTGGCTCGTGGTTCGCTCGCACCTTCCCCAGATTACAGTTGCCCAAGTAAAATATCACACAATTTATTATCCCGACTGGGCGGTTGTAATCTGTAGTTACTTCACTAACGCCATCTAGAACAATCGTGATAACTACTACAAATAATGTGGCTCCTATGCGCTGGCTGGCTGAGTATCTGGTTGGGTTTGTCTGTGCTGCAGTTAAATATTTTTTAAGTCTTATAGTATTTGAGAAACCGTGGTTCCAACATCCACACATCCGCACACACACACACACACACACACACACACACACGCACGCACGCAACGCGCGCACACACACACACACACACACACACTCACATACACGGACATCACCGTAAAAATGTTATAATCGGATTATAGGGACCTTAAAACGTGCTTTTCTTCTAAAATCTGAATATGCGATTTTTAGCATGATGATGAGGTAAAAATAAGCAAATTACTTTTAGTTATAGTAATATTTAATTATGAATGAAACGTGAGAATAAGTGAAACAAAGTAGCAAATTGCAACAACAACAAATTGTAAACATCCCATATCAGTTTAAAATTACATTCATGTGGTGATCTTGCAACCTGATCCTTGCGAAAAACATTACTCCATGGGATAATTTAAATTTCCTTTCACGCATTTTTCCTACAGTAAATACAATGTCAAATGCGCTCAACAGAGTAAAATTGACGGGAAAATAAAAACTCATTGAATGGGAACACGTCGCTCCTACATAAAAATCAGATAAATAGTTTCCTGCTTAAAAGTACACACGATTTTAGGTCAATAAACGCAAATTATTCTTTTCCTGTAAAATCTGCAAAGATTTATTTGCTCTTATTGGATTAAAACCGATTAATTTAGGATGGAAATGCATCGTAATTGTAATGGTGAGAGATGAGAGGTGAATGAATCCAAACTAACTAATGGTTATAGTTGTAAATAAATTTTGTTCCGTTCTAAATCAACGTACTCAACTAAAAAATCACAGGATATTTATCCGTGCAGGTTTTTTACCTCTCGCTAAGAGAGGTATTGGAATCATGCTAAAAATCACATATCCATATCTTAGTAGATAAGCACGTTTTAAGGTCCCTATAATCCGATTATAACATTTTTACAATGAAGTCCGTGTGTGTGTGAATGTTGGAACCACGGTTTCTCAAATACTATAAGACTTAAAAAATATTTAACTGCAGTTTTCTCGATCTGACATTCCCGGAAGAGCTGATTAGATTTTGGTAATAATTGGACAACCGGAAGTAATAGTTTTTTTAAAAAAACTTCTAAATATTATTTTCTGAATATTTCTGTTATTACTAATATTAAAGAATATGAAAATATCTATCCGATACATTTAAAAATTTTATTATATCTTCTATGGAGTTAAAGATAACAATTATCTTTTAAGACTTTAATTTTTAAAAATTCACTCAGTTGTTCAAATGCTCTAAATATGCGGACACTTATGTAACATTATCTTTACAATCAAATAATATTACTAGCAAGTTTATATTTCTATCCATTTTTAAATTAATGTCCCAAAAGTCAGTATACCCCATATTCAGATAAAAACTTCAAAATTTTCAAAAATCTAATACGACATTTAAAATTCATCTTAGAGATAGAAACTCATAAATATATAAAATAATCCGTTACAATCAAATAATGTTACTATCAAGTTTATATGTCTACCTACTTCTGAATTATTGCCCCAAAAGTCAATATACCCCATATTTAGATAAAAACTTCAAAATTTTCAAAAATCTAATTTAAATGTATCTAGATACTTCTCAGTACGCTGATTCCAAATTTTGAAACCGCAAGTCGATATCTCTTTTCGTTCTCGAGATATCTAGATTCAAAGTTTTGCTCAAAACTGCCCATTTTTGGGTAATAACCCGAAAATGGGTCGAGATATGAATTTGTAGATATCATCAATCGATTCTACGGGCAAAATTACATAAGTATACCAATTTTCAGAATTTTTGAACACCGCATACAATCTTTAATGCAAAACAACTGAAAATGGCCAAAAATCGCAAAAAATCTAAGGGGTACCCCTTACGATTTTTTCAGATTTTGGCCATTTTCGGGGGTTTTCAAACTTTTCTTCATAAAAAATGAACCGGTTAGTCAAAAATTATGAAAATTGGTATACTTATATATTTTTATCCGTAGAATCGAATGGTGATGTCGCCAAATTCGTATCTCGACCCATTTTTGGGTTATTGCCCAAAAATGGGCTGATGTATGCAAAACTTTGAATGTAAATATCTCGAGAACGAAAAGAGATATCGACCTGCGGTTTCAAAATTTGGAATCAGCGCAGTGAGAAGTATCTAGAAACATGAAAATTAGATTTTTGAAAATTTTAAAGTTTTTGTCTGAATATGGGGTATATTGACTTCTGGGGCAATAATTCAAAACTAGGTGGAGATCAAGCCCAGAAATGGGTAATTTTGAGAAAATATTTGAGGTTGAATATATCCAAAACTAAAATAGACCTGCGTTTTCATGATTTGTAATCGGTGCCTTGGGAAGTACGAGATATAAGAAAATTGTTGTTTATATTAGACTGTATGTTTAACTGTGAGTCAAGTACCATCTGACACTAATTAATAGGCAATATATTAAAAGAGAAATTGAAATACTCCAACTTATTCGAAAATATTAGTTTACCATTTTTGACATATTTACTTATTACCTTATTTGGAAAATATAATTTTATAAGATTAAGATATATGGAACAATTAATTAATATTTATCTACATGTCTGTACGTTAGATTATCTTTGAAGTTTAAGATATCTTAATAGGAACTTTCATTTCAAGATCTTGTACTTATTAAGACGATATTACATTTACGATTCATCGTATACCAGTCATAAACGAATGTTTATATTTAATATGTCAGATGGGTACAGAGTCTTTAACAGTAACCTACTTCGGGGAAATCTCGTAGTAGGTTTTGCAGACGACACAATGTCAATATCATCCCACAGCGGAAATAGCTAGCGTTAACTGTTAGTGAGGGTAAGGATGTTCCTTCTCAATGGTCTTGCTGAATTCAGATTTTCATCGTTCGTTATTTTATCTTTAACCGTGTATGAGTGGTGCATGAAAATATGAGAAATGAACTAAATTATTTAGTTGAACATTTAACAGTTCTAACCAACGAGCTATAAGTAAATATAGAGTGGCGCATCGCATGCTGAACGCGTACTTTACCCGTACACAGTTGAATGCTTAGGTTGGCGGCCATTACTATAACTGAGCGCTCAGCTCAGACGCTATACGTTGTTTTTCTCAGCGCTTATTGCACTATTTATTAAAAATGCCCGCAAAGTGTGTTGTTCCTCAGTGTGGAAACAGACAAATTAGAAATAGTTGCAAGTCGTTTCACAGGTAAATTTTATATTCAAAAATTTTAACTCAAAGTTTTAATTAGCGACGGATTTACGATTTTACCGCCTGTAGTCTGATAATAGTTTCTCGCCTAAATCCAACAACGAATATAATCAATTTATTTTTATGTAATTACTGATATTTATTATTACAATCAAATTTTCTTTATTGTAACAAAAATTTCTGTTGTAATTAAAATAAATACAAGAACAATTATTAAATGTAATCAATTTTTTGTGTAAATAGTAGGACTGTTTCTACAGATATTCAAGGAACTAACAGTCGACAATTTTTGACCAAAACAATCATATTTATTTAAAAGTCAATAAAAACATTATTTTCTATTTCATATATGTAGTGATTATTTTCACAATTTTGTTTATTTTATTTAAAGAAGATGTTTTTGTTATTGTATTTTATGTTATATTTTTTATATACGTTTTTATTGTCATAATAAAATATATAATTTAATTTTCACTGTTTTCGTTTTTATGTATCTATCTACCTACCTTGCTACTTTTTCAATATATTGTATTAATGCAGTTACATTTTTCATATTAATTGTTATTTATTATCGTAAAATATTATAACAAAATAAGGATTCACAGTAAAAATTCTTAAATTATATTAATTTATCAATAGTTTCACATCATCTATATTATATATCTGTGAAACTAAATATGTATTAATTTATTTATTTATTTCGAAATATGATATATGTCAGAATAAAACTTTTCGCCACAAATTGCATTATTTATATTTATAATTCTAACATAAAAGGTAATTCCTTAAAAATAATTGAGAAATATTACTGGTAGGCTGCAACCTGCCTGGCAGGTTATAGTAGACATGGCGTCCAAGTGTGTACGGCCAGCAGCGCTCATCCGCCACTCTATATTTACTTATAGCTCGTTGGCTCTAACCTTGAACTTCAAATCTTAGGAATCTCATTTTTAGTTCACAAAAATGTTAATGGATGTCTTATTTTCAATGAAAATGGTCAATTAGATAAAAATTTCCCCCTTAAGAGACCATTCTAGCGGTGTACCGTTATTTCAGAAAAAAAAATGCGTATTTCTACTCCTTCCTCCATATTGCTATAAAATCTTCCTACCTTCGGGATCAAGCAACCTAGTGACACCATACTCCCTCTCAGCGACGTGGAAGGCGGTTTCGAGTCGCTCACGAACGTGTCGCGTGCGAACGGTACGCCAGTCCACCAGGTCGGGTCTGTTGCGATGAATAATGGCATTGAAGGCCAAGCCATCTCTCCAAGACCCAGTGAAATCTGTAACACGAACTCCTGGATATTTTGCAGTGGAACGCCGAGCCCAGCGCAGCAGGGCATCGCGAGCGGACACATTGGATTCCTGGCCCACTACGATGTCGCTGATCTGCAACAAGAAAAAGAAGAGGTTTTAGTTTTTAATGCATTCGAAGAGGTGCAAATACTGAAAGAAGTTAATCTCTATAGCTCAACTGCTCAACAAGACTTCAGAGACTTACTCCTTCATTTAAACATATACATATCTACAGGGAATTTATTTTAACATGCAACATAACATATGGCGAATCACTTCCATGGTTACTCACTATTGTCAAAAAATAACAGCAATGTAATATTTGTCCATTTTAAAATGCAACATACAAAATTTGTAGTTTTGTATTATCAAAACTAATTTCTAATAAATTAGCCTACAGACGATTAACAAATAATCAAAACATGAATGTTGTACATCTTAACAAACTTTAGCTTACAAAAATTCATAACTTTCATGTAATAAATGTTTAAAAAATACCCCCAATCACTCTGAGGCAATATTCTAGTCGGTCATAATAAGAATTGAGACCATTTGCGATGTGTTTTGGAGGTATCTCCTGTGCTGCAATACTATTTATAATGTTGCATTTTAAAATGGACAAATATTACATTGCTGTCATTTTTTGACAATAGTGAGTAACCATGGAAGTGATGAACTATAATGTTGCATTTTAAAATAAATTATCTGTATTTACCTATTGCTAATAATAGAAATGCATTGCTATGATTTATTCTGTAGCTAAGGAATTGAAATTATATATTTTATGTTTAGTAATGAGAAACAACACTCGATATATCCGTAAATTTTCATATTAAATATTTCAATAGCTAAAGTATCAAGTTGATGATATCCATAGAAAACTTAATAATAAATATCTCAAATATTATTTGGAATTTTTGAATCGCGATTGTACTGCTGTTCTTAGAATTTTATGTAGAAGTAGACGCGATTATAAAAAGAATTGTTAATGAAACAAAGTCGAGAGTCTTGTCGAGAGACGAGACGAGACTGACATCAAGTCTCGTCTCGACAAGACCAAGACGAGATCAAGTCAAGACCAAGACAAGACCGACCCCAAGTCTCGTCTTGTCTCGTCTCGACTTCCGACAACACTATTCAAAGTTACACACTATTTTTACATCTCGCTAAGAGTGGTATTGGATTCATGCTAAAAGACGCATATCCAGATTTTAGTGAATAAGCAGGTTTTAAGGTCACTAGAATCCGATTTTAACATTTTTACGATGTCTATTAGCTGACAATTTTTTAAAGTGACACCTGTTATTTGCGGACTTTTGTTTTATTTATTTTATCAAAACAATACACACATACATTGTATTATTTTGAAACTAAGTTAACAATATTTATCTAGTAATTATAATTATTTATTACAGTTACCATATGTTCAAATGTACGTTACGCACATTATTGAAAGTTATTTGCATATCACGTTTATTGTAAGTAAATAAAAATCTAAAACTAACTTGATATAAATTACAATTTAGTTTCCATATTCAAATAATGCAGTTTCCATATTAGAGTTTACATACCTCAAAATGAGTTCAAGTATTTGAGATAAGTGCACGTAAATGTCTACTTGAAAATTTAGCTTCATAGTTTCACGACACGATAATATGTAGATACAGCAAATGTTACGTAGTCGGATACTTTCTACTTATAGCATACCTAGTACCTAGTCGTAAATTTGAGTTACTTATGTAAAGTTTCTACACATATTTATAATTCCATTCCAATAAACATACAAATTATGTAAAATGAAAATACTTCCCAAAAAACTTTCTTTTGTATGGCACAATTAATCAATCATTCAAAAGAAAATTGTTTTCAGCATGGATGATTTCTTAGGTAATTGATAACTTTTTAATTATATAAAACAAAAATAAAATACAACAAACAAACAAATAAACAAACAAGTTATAAGGTGAGTCTGAAGAAAAATGCCAAACTTCAGGAGTGAATGCTATATCGTACATACGAGGTGCGGCAATTAAATAACGAGATTTATTTTTTCCGGCTTCCCTGTATATTTGGCAACATTGCAGACTATATCATATTAATTTGTCATCTTCCCTCCATCCACTGTTACAATTTCTATATAATTAGGCAAATCGTTCGGCAGTAGCCTTTGATTGAAGTTAACTACTTTCTCGTAATCCGCCGGAATTATGTTAGTGTCAATATGAAATTTTGTGTGAAACTTGAAAAATCTGCTACAGAAATGTACGAATTGCTGAAGAATGTTTATGGTGATGAGGGTATATCTAGTACTCAAGTTTTCGAGCAGTTTAGAAGATTTTAGTGCCTCGGCCGTGCACTAACATTGTTTTTTTCGAAATGCGAGTGATTGTTTACATGGATTGGGTGCCTGAGGGGCATTTCGTTAACCAAGCATATTAGAAAAAGATTTTAATAACCCTTCATGCACGAGAGAGAAGAAAAAGGGCTGAAATGTGATGGATTCTCCATGAAGACAACGCACCGGAACAAAACGCCCTGTCTGGCAAGACATTTTTGACGAAATACAAAATCACCGAGTTGGTACATCAACTGTACTCAATTGACCTAGTGCCATGTGACTTGCTTTTATACCCAAATTGTAATTCTGAGTTAAAAGGCACCAAATTTAGGGCCGAGATGTAGTTATAGAAAAAGCGGCAGAGCTTATGAACAACCTAACAAAAAAGGTCTACAGGCATTGCTTCCAACAATGGAATATTCGCATCGGGCGGTGTAGGGTTCGGAGAGGTGGCAATATTTATTTTGTATAATTTTATACATTGTTAATGTTCTAAGATCAATCTTGTTATTTAATTGCCACATCTCGTCCATAAATACAGGCTTTCTGAAAAAGATTGTTTACTTGTTTAGATTTTAAAAGGAGCATTTCAACTAAGATATACTTAAAATTTAATTTTTTTAAGTGTACATATGATATTTCAATCTCTTTCATATGACATCGATTGCAAAACTATGGTTTTCAGTTCGGTTAACCATAAAACGTACGCAGTTTTTTTCGTAGACAGTAACCATCATTAGACAAAAAAGAATCAATCTACATTATATTTAGTACAAAAGACATTGTAATTAATTGAACAGAAGGTAATCGACCATAATAACTTCGCTCTTGGCATTGATTTTCCGTATTTAAAATCGACAATTGGCAGGTCAACAACACTGCGAACTATTTGAAGAATGATTTAAAATATATTTAGGTTTAGTCACTTACAGGAAGCATGCCTCATTACATGCATGTTCTGCGCATACACTCGAAACGGTTCGGGTTCAAATTCTCGTCTTTTCCACAAACTTGCTCAATTTAACATCAAAAATATTTAGTTTTCAGTATGATACAAATTTATTCTACACTATATTAAAGCTTTGGGGCTTTTTCTATATATAAAATTGACAAACCAAAAGTTAGGTATCTAACACAAATTTTCTGGAATCTACCTCTATGATTAGGAAAGCCAGAAAAAAAGAATAGAATAATTTAATTTCATTCTGTCTACTGTCTTTCTTAATGTCTTTTGTTTAAATAAGACCTACGTACAGTGGCGTGCAAAAGTTTTGAGCCACACATATTTTATTTCTTTGAAAAAATATTTACTTTTGTAATACATTTATAAAGGCTGCTGTCTAAGTGTACAACCCATGGTAGAACTAACCCCATAGATAGTAAACCTGGCAATAATTTTTGTTTAACATGCTTTCTAAAAGAACTAGAGGCCTTTAAAACTGACCAATCACGTCATATTTCAAAATTTTGTAAAAGACTGTAGATAAAATTTATTTTAAAAATTTAGCGGTGCAGACACTGACAGCACGATTCTCGAAAGAGTTTAAGCTAATCCTCATTTTTGGATTAGCGAATTCTACTCTAATTTTGACAGTTTATATATCAAAATATAGTCTAATCTATTCCTAGTATCTACCTATTTTGATAATATTATGAAGATTAAATTTTAATTACCGGAATAGAATAGAATTCACTAATCCAAAAATGAGGATTAGCTTAAACTTTTTTGAGAATCGGGCTGTAAGATTTTATTCTTTTCTGTGTGAACCGTAACAGATATCACAAATTACACATTACATTTGAATGTATCTTTCTGAAAAAAATAATTTCACGTTATCGGCGTCGCCATTAAAAAGTTACGGTCTAGTCAATGTTGGGACCTCTAAGTTTCATACACTAGTAGTTCATTAATAACAACAAGTATCAACTTAAAAGATGGCATAACCATATGAACTGTTATACCAAATTTCATCCGAATAAAGCGTTCTGTTATTATAAGCAAAATTAATTTTTTTTCAAAGAACTTTGAAGCAGAATTTTGGCTAAATGGTACACTTTCCGGTAGAAGCAAGTTTAGTTAAATCGTCTTATTTTAGCCTCAGGTATCTGTGGTTAAGCCTTGCCCTTGAGAGACACCCTGTATATGTACAATATATTAATTGTAAAGTAATGTATTTGTATAAATTAAGTGTAATGTAAAAACAGTAAAATAAAGAAAATAACAAACATTTCTAAAAAATATATACAGTACTGTTCGTCAGGTCATAGAGAACATAAAAAGTTAATAGTTCCGCACACTTACTTTGTAACAAAGCATTGTATAGAAAACATTATTCTCTATTGTGTTTAAGACAGCAACAACTTATTTTTAATTAGGGTATTAGTAAAAATATAACCTATACGTCAATTAAACTTTTAAATTTGCAAGTAAGAGTAGATCATGCTAACTCATAATTACAGTGGGTGGATTACATTAAAACGATCAGATTAACCGTTACGTACTTTATAATAGAAAATAAAAAATGTCAATAAATCTAACACATTCCTAACGGTACGAGAAATATTTTACTGATCGCCGCAAAAACCTAAACAACCATATGCGAGGAGAGTATTCCTATTTATGCAATATTGCACAATTTTAGATTTAAAAATACGTTTCGAATTCTCTTTTAGCGATTGAAAATAAAATACCGGCTGTCAAACGTCAAAACTGTCGTGTTTATCAGAGTTTATGTTTGTATTCATTCAACAATATTCGATATGGATTTACAGCATTTTCCTAATTTTGACATTAACGTCGTGGATACTGTGAAGGAAGTCGATATTGTCGAAAATGGTAGAACTCCGGGATAAATAAGTAGCAGAATAGATTTGTTCCAAATATATTATATTATTTATTTTTAATAAATGGAAGCCTTTTTCTTCGATGTCGTCTTCCTTGCATCAGTCTTCATATTTGAATACATTTAATTGCCAATGCTGCGGCAATTAATTTCCAGGTGTTATCTTTTGAATATTGGACATGGACACCGCAATGATTTATTTATTTTCAATATTATCTTTAAATCTTTGTTTCTACAATCACACAGAGCAATTTTCTTCTTATTTGCTATAATTTATTCCTTTCTTCTTCATATCATTTAATTTTCAAGCCGTAACAGCCCAACACGAAACATATGGTGCTATTCTGTAACTTTGCTCTATAACACTGTAACTCTATACGCTCTGTAAGCTATAGCTGCTCTATAAGATCACACCTTATAGAATAGTAAAATTACCTATTCTGTAATTCCCTCTGTACCAAGTCTGGCTATAGAGTTGTTTTGGTTGTTATTCATGTCAAACTGTCAAATATTCTATAACCACATTTAGAACAAGACGTTAAGGAATCATGTATAACTCTAGTAATATGTAAGTATATATTTAATTATATTATTGAATTAATGTTTATTGTCATATACATTTTGATTATTGTAATTGTAATTCTTGTTGCTGTTGTGATATAAATAAATAAAATAAATATACCATCACGGTGTATTGCTGGGTGGGCCAAACTGCTTTATATGCTGATATCGGTAATGATGATGACATATTCGTACCGTGCGGTCGTTTAAGATTCGATATAATTTTGGCTTCGATCGGGATCGAACCCGGTTCCCCAGATTCGCGACCCAACACTCAGGCGCTACGAGACCCCAGTTATTATTAATTATTAAGACATCATTTAATTCTTATTTTAAATATTCTATTAAGCTATGAAGTCCAATTCCTCCCCTTGTCTTGACCTTTCTAATATAATATATTTTGTGACAAATATAGCTACCTACCTAAAATGATTCAATTTTATATCATAGAAAATGTTTTAAAATCGCTTTAATTAATTTTTTAAGTAAATCTAACACGAAACGAAAAAGAATTCCAAACACAAGTGATAAGAACAGTATGAAATTTTTTTAAATGAAATGGAAACTAATTATTTTTTTCGAAGTGGCACAACAAATTCTTTCATTTTCCATTTCAATATTTCGTACCATTTGATAATATTTTTTTTAATATAAATATTTTTGACGTTTCACTATGCTCTATAAATACTTTACAGTCAAGATTTTGGCGCTGTAAAATTTATAGAAATTTCTATAAGACTATAGCCCTTATAGTACTGTAACCTAGTTACAGAATAGCTATTTTCTTACATACCATAACATCGGGTTGTTTATAGAGCCTATAGAGCTTATAGAACGTTACAGAATAGCACCATAATTAATTATAGCTTCACCGCATTAAGACAATCGGTGGAAATGAGGCTTTAACTATTTGCACAAAGTCACATGAGAATAAATAAATATACCAACCGTATGTCTTACTCCGATTTTTTATTTTAAATTAATTAAAATCTTAAAAAAATAAATTTGCATACAATCCGTAATTCCGTCCCTAGTCGTACAAAGAAAAAGTTGAAACACTATAGAACTAAACTAACAACTAGAACATAATTAGTACAAGAACTAACTCAGAACAATTCTTTCAAAGCAAAAAACCGAACAAAAACAAAGAAAAATTACAGGAAAAGAAAAATGGAATTAAATACTTGGTGATTTATAATGGAGACAATTGCAATTAAATTTAAATATGAAATTGCTATGCCCTTTAGCGTCGAATGTAATTAGGCGTTATAAATGGAAAACTTAAAGAGTTATCGAATGAATAATGCTTTCCGGTGTACCTCGATTACATATTAATTTACAAACAATTCAATGAATACAAAAGCGAATGCAACAAAGTAACTGCCGCAAGAGATTGGAATTGGTCCTTGAGAATTTGCGATAATGTAAATTGCAAATCAATTTTCGAAAAGGGATATTCAATATACTTAATGATTAGTTTGAAGTTTTTCCCATAATAAATGAAGCTGAGATTATACAGTTATGCAAACAAATATTAAATATTAGAGCGATATTTTATGTGATATGAAGGTAGTATAATTATTAATTGGTTCATGTTATGCTAGAGAAAACAAAATAATTTACAGTAGGAAACAAATTTGCATTGATAAGAACAAGCTGTTATTTACTACTAATTTATATATCCTGAGTATTATGGAATATTAAATCAAATATAATAGTGGCGGAAACCTTTTCGGTTAGAGTAAATTCCGATTCTAGAATGGGGTTACTTCATATATGTGATTTATTCTTTTTTTGGAAGAATAGGTCAAATTAAATAGTAGCTACATAGGTGTTTTACATTTTACAAGTCTTCAAAATCAGAGATATGAAAATGTTACGTTTAATTTCAAATATTTCAACGGCTGACGATACAGTTTTACGGATACGACATTAGAGTTCTACCGGTTTAATTTGGAACACGGAGTATAATATAACTACTATTAGAGGAGTTGCAACGAAGCAGCGGAAAGCGGCACACTTTCTTATCGCCGAGCGAAGAGAGAGACAGAAGATCGGAGGCCTACGTACGGCTGGCGATTATGTAGTTTATATGAGATCATGCATAATATTTCTCAAATAAAAAGACTTTCGGTGTATATTTTATTGATTTTTATTTAAAGGACAATGTATAATTAATTTTAAGACTTTATAGTTCAGTGACATTCCTATAGTATAATTATTTTTTTAAAAATATGGACATTTCAATTTCTGTATACATATACATTTTAATTGAATAATGGCCGGTTGCACCAATGTAGATTAAATATTAAATTTGGCTTAAATTGACAATATTGCGTTGCAATGAAAAGTCAAATGAATTATAATATATTGCTGTCAAAATTTCGATTTGCATTTTTTTGTTTAAGCCGGGCTTAAAATTTAAGCCTTGTTGGTGCAAATGGGCATAAGAGTTTCTAAAAATTTATTTGTTACAAATAAATCGTAAGCTTGAATAGATCCAAATATATCTACAATTGAAAGAATGTAATAATTTTTTTCGTTTTTGAGCATTAATAATCATATTTCTATTTGTTAAATTAACGCCTTGGCACACATTTAATATTTCTAATTCTTCTAAAATTTTAGAAATATTATTTGGTAAAACTATTTTGTATACCTTATTAAATAGTTGTCCGTAAATAAAAATTTTTACATCTAAAGATTCCGTAATTAATAATTGCTTTTCAATTACTGGAACTTCTGTATTCGAAAATATTAATTTTAAATATACAAGACATGCTTTGCCATTATTTGTTATTTTGCTCAAGGACCAAAATTCGTTAGGCAATGTGATTACAATATCATTTTTCAAAATTAAATTGAAAAGTGAAGGAGACGTCGTTGGAGTTTCCAAATTTGTTTCTAAAAAATATAGAGATCATGTCGATACGACTACATTTTTTTATAAAAGTACCATGATGTACTCGGATACCTGTTAATAATGATTCATTATTATCCTCATCGATATTACTGTTAACGAGCATGGCATGGTGTCGGTTGTCTTACGTTTTTTGTTTATTGTATCATATTTAAGTATCTCACGTCTCTTT
The DNA here is from genome assembly GCA_943142095.1 of Ophonus ardosiacus. Taxonomy (NCBI): domain Eukaryota; kingdom Metazoa; phylum Arthropoda; class Insecta; order Coleoptera; family Carabidae; genus Ophonus; species Ophonus ardosiacus. The sequence continues at coordinate 49,738,682 of OW964831.1, read as the reverse complement.
TTAGGGGTATTAACATTAAAATAATTTGGACAGTTTGGAAATATGGTAGGATAAGCACCTTTTTTCAAGTGAAATATTTTGTGTGGAATCTGAAAATATTCGTTTTACTTCCCACTTTCTTTCTTACTTAATTTATTAATGTAAAAAATATTATTAAATGTACAAACATGATTGAAGCCGTCAGTCCATTCTTTCAATATTTCCTCATCTTTAAAAAGTTTGGCGCACACAAAGTCTTTATTATAAAACACTCTGTCTGCGAGGTATTTTTCGTACCCAAATTTTCAATGTTTCTTCATCTTTAGGAGCACCAAAAATTGAAATTTTTTCTTTACACTCCGCGTAGCCACTATTATAGTTCGGTACAAAACATTTTCTCCCCATTTTATATTAAATTAGAATACAAAACACTTGACAAACGTCAAAATAACCTTATGTCAAAGGGAATGTAAAGGTAAATCTTTACGCTCATCGGCCTCCCATCTTTCATCTCTCTCACCGCTCTCTCTTTCTATCATGATAAAATTGTGAGACATAGCTAGGATAGGGAAACTACATTGCGTTGCACAGGCGTGATTTGGAACTATGACTGTTTGGTTTGGCATTTATTTAAATAAATATTTTCTTTTCGTACCATATACTGCACTAGTACTTTTACCACCAAATTCACCAACCGTGAATCAAGTCTTGATTCTCTGATCAACACTGATCTGTAAATCAAGTTCTGGTTTACCTTGGAGATCAACAGTTTTAACAAAGCAACAGTGTCAAATTTTATTGACCAGAGAATCAAATTTGATTCAGGGATGGTGAATTCGGTTGTTAAAGAAATAGAAAGTAATAATAATCTTTCCTCTTACATATTTTGCTTTCATCTGTCACGATTTTAGGTTAGATTATTGTTTCATTTTGCGGAGCGTATATATATATATAAATTTCACGAATCCGAAGAACTACTGAAATATGCTGCTTCGGTTTCACGAGCAATATCTTCACGTCTCCTGGTGCGAGTGAGTTCTGCTTCAGGCTCCACGCATTCAGACCGCCGAAGAGAGTAAGGGTTGATATTCGCCGTGTGTTTAGACTGAGTACGTCGTACGGCTCGCCGCTGTCCGTCCGTTACGGGAAGAGGAATCCGCCGTGTGTTTAGGCTGAGTACGTCGTACGTCTCGCCGTTAATTGTGTGCTGGAGAAATTGTTAGTATTTCTAACGTGTTGCTCTGGTCACAGTTCGCAAAGAAGGGTTGTGTCTTTATTTATTTATAAATTGTGTGGTCTTTATTGTACATGTCTTTGTAAATTACAATATATTCATTTAAGCTGCACCATTCTTTTTGTTGTTATCAACCAACCCTGCGCCCCCACATCCGAGGCAAGCTCCTTTTATACCGTTGTACCATGGCGCCCGAGTAAACCGTTCATTTCCGGATTAAGGAGCAACAATGACGTCACCACCCACCCCCGAGTAGTAGGCGGCGGCGGGGGTGGCGTCGCATAACATACAATGATAGGTTTTAGTATTTTTTTAAATTATAAAATTGTGGAGACATTGACCTCCTCGAACTTTATATGGATGGCAGGAAATATGAACCATACCGTATGCACTGTCCTAATGCGCGAATCGTTACGTCTTCTGCTTACAAATTATTTAATAGGAAGTGTTAATAGTCGTAGTTATATTACAATTATCACTTGCACACAAATCAATGCATAAATAGAATATACGGCGCTTAGAGAAGATTAAATAATGAATTAGTTTGCAATGAAACAGACACATAACGGAAGAACTAGTAATAAAAACGTTCCTTTTGCAAACTTCGTAGAACGCCTTCAAAAATGCATTAACAATAAAGGATTTTGTCAAATGTTATGTCATTATGAACTCAAATCTGTCAATATTTTTTTTCTTAAGCAAAAAGTATTAATTTTGTGACATTATTACTCTTCGAAATAATTACGAATATCTGAAAAATGACATGAAAAATGCACTCTTTAATAAAAATCTGTTATTATCACATCTCTTGAAAAATAGATTGAAGTTTTTATGTCAATTCCAGTCGTAATATTTTAATAATAGATTTTATCGCTGTAGTGATTGATTATCAGATAAAATCTGAAACTCAAGAGCATTTTTGTACAAGAAGTACTGAAAAAAAATGTAGTACTCCGTCTTATAATTGGTTCGATATAAAGAGAAATATACATTTTCTTTCTTTTAAAATTCTAGTAAATAAAGATTCACTACATAGCTTAATTAGTACGCTACTCAAAAGAATGTTAAGTACAAATCTTATAATTAATAAATAAAATAATTCAAGGAATTTTTCTTTGTATGAAAAGGAAAAATAAAACAATATGAGGCAATTAAATAAAAAATTAAATTCACACATAATAAAATCAGTAAATCTTATCCATTATATCGTAAGTGTAATATTTAATAACTCCAATGACCTACATAGAACACCTAATAAAAGTATTATTTGTTACCTTTATACTTTAATATGGCTATTATAAGAGAGCCATCAAAGAAAAATGTGTTGTGGCCAGCACAAGACCTCTCGCCATTTCCATTTTATGTTATATAAGTATTGTATTGCATTTCGCTATCGAACCGTAGGTTTATAACAAAAAATTACAGAACTTTACCCAAATATTGTTTTTTATTGAATTTAACATGTCTTCTGTAATTGGAATTATACCTATTTTTCATTGTATGAGGAAGTTCCTAAATGTCAGAGATCCTTCCAATTCATTAACAAGATTGGCGGTATTTCTAATGGATATATGAAGGTTACCTATAATTTTAAATATTTAATTAATAAAACCACAAGAACGATTAAATGTACTTCCCAGAAAAAGCTTTCAGAATGTAACTGAAACTTTGGATTTTTGACACTGACATATGTCATTTACAAATTATGTTATAAACATTTGAATTTGTCAACTAGTTTCCTTAGTGTAGTTTAGCCTACTAAACATCCCGTTATTCTATATATTATAGCGTCTTTACCTCTAAATTTATAGAAGATTTAATAAAATTTTTAAATGTATCAGATGTACAATTTTGTTCTTCAATATTAGTAGTATCAAAAATTTTCAAAAAGTAATATTTAGAAGAAATTTTTTTTAGAAACTACTACTTCCGGTTGTCCGATTGTTACCAAAACCTTCTCAGCTCTTCCCAGGAATGTCAGATTGAGGAATTCATTGTTAAACAGGTCTTAAGTCTTATAGTTTTTGAGTAATCGTCCCTCCAACATCCACACATACACATATATATATATATATATATATATATATATATATATATATATATATATATATATATATATATATAAATGAATCACTTTTCGATTTACACTACGTACAATTAGAGATTAAAGTAAAATGCTCTTTATTTTAAATTAGGTACCCAATATATGCACTCGTCACAAGTTTAATTTAAATTTCGCAAATTGGTTTAATTAGCTTGTACGTACTCTTTTGTATTTAAATTTTATTCCCACACGTTCACAAGCGTTTTTATCAGGATGTACAAATATTTAACAGATATATTTACTTAAAGACGAAGTAATTCTTGTAAGCAGTGTGATAAAATGCTAAATAACACTTCTTGGTGATGTCATCTGCTTTCTTGCATGAGATCATTGCAGAGGAACTCACCTCTCATGACCTGGTCAAGAAAGGAGATAAAAAAACTCTAGGTGTGATTTGATTTACTATATACATAGCTCTACATATTCATCAAGTGATGTCATACTTGAATATATCTGCAGTCGAGCTATGAAAATGAGCTAACAACATGTATTATTTATACGACGGAACAGAAATATGAGCCAGCAAGTATCACGTGTAATGAGTATTTCTGCGAACCTGAAAGGATGGTAAATAAACCAGATGTAATTAAAATGTTACATTTTTAAAAATGGTTTTTGTAACAGTTTTTTCATACTCAACGGACTTTATATACAGTTATGTTTAACTTCTGAATTTTTTATCGTGTTCTATAATTTTATAAGTAATATATAAAATGCCAACAAAATTTATAGTCCGTATAAATTGTAACAATAAAATAGAAGCAATGTAATTTAGTTGAAATTCTTGCTTCTTTTGCATTTTAAAAACATTTAATTTAAGTGCCATTTTTATGATTTAAAGCTATTTAAAAAATTGTTAAACGGGAAGTAATAAAGATATTTGAAACTGTTTTATTTTATTAATATTTTTATCTATTTTGTATAAATAGGTACTAAACATTCAAGATACCATGACACACTAGTCGAAATACTTTTTTTTTTAATTTGCAGTTTTTTTGTAACCGACATTAACCCTCTGCTACATTCTATATTATATTTTTACAAGCTAAAATCTAGATTTTTGACACTAGATTTTAGTCAAAAAAATCTGAATTACCCTCGTCAATTCTATGTATTTTATACAATTTCCATACCAAAAGTTCTTTGGAAAAGATTTTATATATCCAATAAAATTGTAACACGAACATCATACTCGTATATTATTTTCCACAAATTCCATACCGAAAGTTTCATGGAAAAGTTTCTATATATCCAATAAAATTATAACACGAGTATACACTATGTAAATTGCACTTGACACTGACATATGTCAATTAGAATTATTTGAATATATCAGCTGTTTCCATGATTATAGGAAAGCTGGCCAATTTATGAAAATTAATCTCTTTATAATTCTTTAATTCTATTTCTATTGAATTTGAAGAGAAATGTATAATCAAACCGTATAGAAAAAAGATAATATTTTATATTGATAATCACATAAAATGACAAAAAATGATATCTAATTTTCAAGAAAAACTGTTAAGAACTTCAAAACTTCTGGTTAACCAATTAGAACCAAAATCTAATCAGCTCTTTGTATGAATGTAAAGAAGAGGAATACGAAAGAATTATATTTTTTAGAATTGTAGTAGGTATTGGAGTTATCGTCAGAGAAACCTACAATTTTCACGCATCATACCAGAAACCAAGTCTGATTTTTTTAAACTAGACCAACACTACGTATACAGTATAGGTATAAACATCAAAATATTCTATTTGGAAATAGAAGTAGGTATATACCTACCTACATATTTTCCCGTTGTAATAACACCGTTAAAAACTTAGCTAAATTCACTTCTTTGTTCATTTTTTCCATGTAAATTAGAAACTTTTTGTCAAAAAATTTGAAAATAGCTGGTTAAACTGTTTTCATGTTAGATTCAACCTAATTACTTATTAGTGATTACATGATCACCCATCCAAGTTTAACCATAGTCCTTTTTTCTTGACATTCATTAATCTCCTACTATAGTTAACATTTGGCCTACTAGATATATGTACGAGTATAATAATAAATATTCAAACTATTAAGGTGCGGCTTTTGTCAATGAAAGGGCAAATATATGTAAGGAGTTTTTTTATTGTTATACTTTTCTTTTAATTAAGAAGAAAATGTGAAGCATGATTTTATAAAACAACAATTTCTCATTTCTCATTGTTCAGGTAAGTGATATCTTTAATATCATCAAATTAAAAAAAGAAATTCAACACGGAAAACACTAATTAGTTGAAGCATTTATCACATCTGCCACAACATAAAACTGTGTCCTATAAAAACTAACTTAACAACTACAAAAACCTATGAGTACATATTGTTAGGGCGAAATTACAGACAACAAAACAATGTTAATTTCCATTAAAAATTTTTACCTCTCGGTAGAATAGGCAGAAAAATTGACTGTCAGGTCCAGCAATAAAACTATAAATATCGTAATTTTAATAAAGCGGCATATCACTCACTGCTTGCATTATAACAGTGGGTGTCAACGGGCTATTACTTGCTCCGTTCTATTCAAATGAAGACATGCTAAATATTGTAGCTAGGTGAAGATGGAGCAATAACAAGTAAAGAATTTTATTACAAACTCTTCTAAATTATAGTTTCAATATTATTTTACCTTTGTTATCTTTGTAAGTCAAAATTCTGTTTAGCAATAATAATTTTTTTTTCAAGATATCTCTGTTTAGTTTAGATGTCAACTGCTCAGACATTTATTGTGTTATTGCTTACGCTAGGTGTAGTCTTGTTATTTAGCTATGGACGCTGGATGAAAAACCCTGCACGCCTGCACCCGTCATCAGATATGCCCTACTGAAGAGATAACCGTTTGTTCCAATCAGTCCCTGTTTAAGATTCAAACCGATTACGCTATTATGTGTAATTAATTAATCAAATAATCAAAGTACATATGTTTCTTTGTGTGATTTCCAAAGGAAAAAACATAGAGGTCTTCTTTTAATACTGTAAATCTGACTTTTAAATTTACTTCTTCCAGTATGAAACAGGATACCTATAGTAATATTTTTAAGTAGACTAATGTAACAATTACATTATTTTCTAGTCAAACAAATTATTGTGTAGTGTTGAAAACACCTTGAACTGCCAATTAGGTACGTTTACATGTAGAGGTATTTAAATTTTTAAAACGTTAAGTAACTTTATAAAACGAGGAAATCTGATAGTAGTAGTGGTAGCACCTAACATGGTAATAAACACATGGCGGTTGAAAAATTTACAAGATTTACAAGAACAGTTACCTATTACGTTTACTCGTATGTAGAATCCAGTTATATTTTTAACTAACTTGTTTTAAATTTAAATATTTCAAGTGTCAAGAAATAATCGTTACAAGTTTCTTATTTACTATTTTAATTTAAAATTAAAGGTTAAGTTACAAATTATAATAATAACTATAATTTTTACTGGTTTTAACATTTAATAAGGTATATTTAGGTCGGCTGTAATAATAATAGACCGCGACATTATTAAATATGCAGCCTATTGTTTATTGTTTGAAAGATATGAAACAATAAGTTTCTAAACTTAAAATTTGAAATTCTTTTAAAGTACTTTAGAAATTAAATTAAAACTGTAATATACAATGCCTATACCATCCTGTCGTAAACAATATACTTTATAATAAAAATAGTTATTATTTTCTAATATACGAATGTGTCAACTTATAGTTTCTTCATAATTATAACTCATTTATAATTCACATTCTTTGTTATAAAAACACAATAAAAATTGTTTGAAAAAGTAGTACTTTATACTAATTATATTTTATAAATGTACATAATCTGTATCACCAAGCAAAGAAAATGCATAAGTGATATAGTTATAGTAATGGGCGAGATAATGGGTTAGAGGTACTGGATTCATGCTATAAATCGCATATCCAGATTTTAGTGAATAAGCACGTTTTAAGATCCCTATAATCCGATTATAACATATTTACGGTGATGTCCGTGTGTGTGTATGTGTGGGTTCGGTTTAGGTTCAGGTTGATTTGTTTTTTGAAAGATGGGTTCGGGTGCGGTTCTGGTTCACGCATTAATAAAATTTGTGGTATTGTTCGCGGTTCAGGTTCGAAATAATGTAAAATGAGAGCCGGAATTTACGCAAAACGCAACAAGAAACGAACATAATTTTCACGAAAAGTCAGCCCAGACAGCAACGCAAACGCCTAAGACGTCGATTATCGGCTGTATTTACTTTTCGAACTAAAAATTAACCTGAACCGGAGTTGAACCACGAACCTGAATTTTCATACTCGGTTCGGTTTCGACTCAGGTTCAATTAAAATATATATCTGAGGTTCAGTTCTCGGTTTGGGTTCCCTAAAATGTTACGGTTTGGTTCCGGTTTTGGTTCGGTTCAGGTTCGGGTTCGATGCCCTGATATATATATATATATATATATATATATATATATATATATATATATATATATATATATATATATATATATATAGTATGTCCCCGGATTGAGTTTACAAAAGGAAAAAAATACTTGATTTTACGACAAAATGCCAAGGGAAGAAAATTTTTTGCTTGTATTAAAACGCATGTTTCAGTTATTAAAATTTTTAAATAATGCAATGTGCTCTTGTTATAACGTTTTTTCGTATTTTTTCCTCCTAATAACACAGTTATTGCATTGAATCTAACAATATTTTAGTTAGCATTGAAATATTAACAAATGATTATTAATTCTAATTACAAATAAAAAGAAACAGCGAAAATCAAAATACTTTTTTATTTTATTCAATTAACTCTCTTTTTTCTTATTTTAACGTTAACATTTCTTTAACAAATTCTCTATATTTTGAATAATACCTACCTTCTTACTTTATTATAATAAGAATTACTTTTGACATTTAATCATTTGTCAATATTTCAAAGCTAACTAAAATAATGTGAACTTTAATGTAATAACTGTATTATTAGGAGGACAAAATACGAAAAAACGTTATAATAAAAGAACCTCGCATTAATTAAAAGTTTTAATAACTGAAACATGCGTTTTAATTCAAGCAAAAATTTTTCTTCCCTTCGCATTTTTTCGTAAAATCAAAAATAAGATATTTTTTTCCTTTTGTAAACTCAATCCGGGGACATACTGTATATATATTAGATACATACAGAGAATTTATTTTAAAATGCAACATTATAGTTCATCACTTCCATCACTATTGTCAAAAAATGACAGCAATGTAATATTTGTCCATTTTAAAATGCAACATTATAAATAGTATTGCAGGACAGGAGATACCTCCAAAACAAATTACAAATGATGTCAATTCTTACTACGACCGACTAGAATATTGCCTCAGAGTGATTGAGGGTATTTTTTAACAATTATTACATGAAAGTTATGAATTTTTGTAAGCCAATGTTTTTTAAGATGTACAACATTCATGTTTTGATTATTTGTTAATCGTATGTAGGCTAATTTATTGCTGTCATTTTTTAATAATAGTGAGTAACCATGGAAGTGATTCGCCATATGTTGCATGTTAAAATAAATTCCCTGTATATATCTCGCAAAAGAATTTGAAGAATCTCAAACATTTAGAATAGTAGGAGAAAACTTATTTGTTATTTATAGAATGGATTAACAAATATAAAAATACATGAATAATAGATGTAATTAGAATTCTTTGTGGGTATCAAAAATAAATACAATATGTATTTCTATAGCCTAATATAGAAATGGCAAGGGGAGAGGTCTTGTGCTGGCCACAACAGATTTTTTGCTTTAGTAATAAATTACAGACACTGACTATAACACGTGGTAATGGTAACAAAATCATTAGTCTTTTATCCTATTTATGAAAATAATGAATTCATAAACAAAGTTATAATTTAAAATTCATTTGTAACGCATTTCGCTTTTAGATGAAAACAAAAACATAAACAATAATTACGTAAATAATACCAGATAGGTAACTCTGCTTTAAATGGTGCCTGGAGGATGTTTCTACCTACAGTATAAAAATATTTTTACATTAACACCCAACATACACCTATGACCGTATAAAGTGACATCGACTTCACCTTGAATTATGATATTGAACTACATTCTGCACGATCTGACATTTCTGACCTTCAAATGAGAAACGTTGCGATCCAATCGGATTATTTATGAACTATAAATATATTATTTACTTTTATAAACCCAATTGTCAAAATAGAACATTACAGAAAGATTTACGCCCGAGATTGCGGACTATGGCAGGTATATTTGGAGATCGTGAACCAGAAATATAATTAACTATTTAACTGTATATGTATCCGAACATTCTAAAATTTTAACATCTGGTTTGGTGAGAAATTAGCTGGTATAATTTTAAGTAGGATGAAGAGAAGTTAATGTTAACCAAACACAATAAGTTACTCGTTTTTTACTTTCTCATTTACAGGCAAAATATCATATCCTTTTCATCGTATTTTTCCTGCAGCTGCACCGCAGTCTCAAGTTTTAAGCTACAAGTTGATTGAATTTTTAATAACTTTATTCTTAACCCTATTTGATATTTTATTTCAATACGAGAAAGTAAATTTGTAAAAGGTATTGTCAACGTAAATAAGAATACAAGTATATAATATTTAGAGTAAAGAAAAAGTGATTACAGTTTGTAAATGGATGGGTAACCGTCCGTAAACAATGGAACAATATGTGAAAGTAGTTGGCTGTTTAAAAATTAAAATAATAACAGTTTAGTAGGTGTAATAGTTAAATATCATATTAAACAAAAGAAACGAAAAATTCAAAACTATGGGCCCAATGGGGTATTCCACTCAATTTTTTTTATTATTTTAAATAAAACTTCATTCAGTTTTGAAGCAATTCATAGTATTAAAAAATCTTAATTGTTCCTAGTTTAACAGTATTTTATTTTCGAAAAATCAGTGTAACGTCACATTTCCCCTATACTTGTCTTTCTCATACACACTGCTTTGAGTACGCTGCGAGAGAAAGATAACAATTGTATGACGTCAATTTTCCCTTTCAGCAAATGTGAAATACCTCGTAAAGTAATTATTTAAAAAATGTTTTCATTATTTCTTGAGCCATACTTTATGTTAAATTGAATTTTTTAATTTTTTTGTTATAGTGGAATACCCCATTCTTAATTTTCACTGAAGTGATATGCAGTGAAATATTTTCACTTTATCAGATGGAGCTATTCTCAATTGCAAAGTGATCTTTTATAAATGGGTGACAAAGTGTGATATTGTATATATTTACCGCATATTATCAATAATGATTGCGTCAAGTGGCCGCGTGCTTTAGTGTCTGGTCGCGAACCTGGGGAACCGGGTTCGATCCCGACAGACGCCAAATATTTCCAATTTTAAATGGCACAAAATTGACCCCTGTGGTGCACTCTCCACACCAACTATGAGTGCCCGTGAGGTGACGCCTGGTACGCGCCCACACGGTAAAATATATCGTCATCATTACCGATGTCTATGGGTAATATGCCGTGATGATATATTTATTTTATTTTATTTATGATTACGCATAATAAGAAAATACGAATTTGGTGCATGTGTTTGTTGACATTTGACAAATAATATCATGACATTGACAAGTGATGTGATATAAATTTATTATTTCATATCATATCACAATTGTGAAAATTGAGAATTGGGTCCTATAAATATTAAGTAAAATAACAGATATGATTATTTTTATAAGCGACTTCAACGATCAATCAAGATAGATACCCTACACAAAAAAGTTTATTTCTTTCAAATTATTTTATGTATGAATCTAGTTTGTTTTAGAAAACTACAATACATTTCATCCTCGTTTACCCCTCTAGAACACGCACTAAATTTTAACACACAGGCGCACATATCATATCGACAAATAGGTACACTCTAGTAATTGTTAAAGTTCTACAAATAAACTAAAAATCATGTCTTTTTTTAATAAGTTATTCATACATTCTTTTTAAGTCACATTACCTGCTTGTGATTACGGAAATAATAGAAATTTTAATTATCGTTGGTCCCTGAAGGGAATGATAGTGAGAAATGTATTTTGAATTTGTGGTCAAAAATTTTTTAAGACTGCTGTTAATAAATTTATCTACAACGCCCGGATAGAATTTGATGAAATATTAAAAAGAATAAGTCTAACACATAGAACATTAGAGACCTGTATAAATGAATGCTAGATTCCCACATTTTCGTGTCGATTCTCTGAAACCTTCAAAAAGTAAGCGATTATATTTACTGATATTTTATATAAAAAGAATATAGCAGGACATATGTGAATCCCTAATGTTTGAAATGTCAGCTGGTAAGCGTTTAAAAAAATATACTATCTTCTTAGATCTTATCCTACGAATACAACTTAAGTATTCGGTAGACTTAAATTTTTATTCATTCTAGTCTAGTTATCTATTGTAAATCCAATCTTACCAACTGGCATTTAATTTTAAATGCAAATATTATGGAAAAAAGGCACATTGAAATTTTAACAGATATATTAAAAATGTTTTTCGTTGACCGTTACTAATAGGTTATGTTAATATATAGAAAATCTCTCATTAATGACCCCTATTAATGCATGATTTTTTTTATTAATAAATGATTTTATGCGTAACTATAGATACCGCATAATACTGCTCAACAATTGTCAAAATTTATGTATTAAACGTTACTAACCTAATGTCATGGAATAAAATTAGGTTTTCCAATTCGGTAAGATATGTCAACGAAAATATTGTAACTAACTCGTATGTTAATTGGCGATTAATGATCTCAACAATTAATTAATGTCTCAATCATTAATCAGTTTGATTAACACACTTGATAGTTAAATAATAATTCTTTTCTTTTTAGGCGTCTTTTTGAGTCTATACACTTGCTGAAAACACGTCGTCAAGAAGATCTATAAAGGCAGTGTTTTTGGCGCTTTCTAGGGGTGGTATGATAGATTTCATCTATGAAATTAGCGGGAAGCGCTACCAACATGACACAAAAGTCACAAAAATACCTCAATATTTTGATACACAATTTTTTTAAATTAATATTTAAAATGAAATAATTCCTGTTTTTTACCTTCCGTCACCTTTAGGTAAGGGAGGTATTGTCTTTGGTCAAAAAATTCGGTGGTGAGTTTTTAATGAATAAGCACGTTTTAAGGTCCCTACAATACGATTTTACTGGTTTTACGATGATGTCTGTATGTGTGTGTGTGTGTGTGTGTGTCCGTGTGTGTGTGTGTGTCCGTGTGTGTGTGTGTGTCCGTGTGTGTGTGTGTGACAAATTTTTCTCCGACGATAACTCCAAAACTACAATTCTAAAAATTATGATTCTTTCGTATTCCTCTTCCTTACAACCCTATGAAGAGCTGATTAGATTTTGGTTATAATTAATCCACCGGAAGTACCCTTATTTGAAGTTTTTAACAGTTTTTCTTGAAAAAACGCAGTTAAATATTATTTTTCGACATTTTGTGATTATCAATATGAAAGAATATCTTATTCTCTATACGGTTTGATTATACAGTTTCGTTCATATTCAATAGATATAGAGTTATAAAGACATTAAGAGAGATTAACTTTCAAAAATTAGTCAGCTTTGTTAAAATTATGGAAACAACAGATATAATCAGATAATTATAATTGACAGATGTCAGTGTCAAATGCAAAACCAAAGTTGAAAGTATAGGGTCAGAAAGTTATGTGTGAATGTGATAGAGTGTCCCTCCAAAGAGAAGAAGATGAAAGGACTGTGTAGCAGAAGATTTGAGAGAGGAAGAATTGTGTGAAGAAGAAGCGTTCGACAAGAATGATTAAAAGAGAAGAGTAAGAAACAGCGACCCCTAATAAAATAGGGAAAGGAACTTTCGGTATAGAATTTGTAAAAACTAGTGTGTTCTTTTTCAAGGAATTTTTGGTATGGGATATATACAAAATACATTGAATTGACGGAAGGTTTTGTGCTGGCCACAACAGATTTTTTAGTTATAAAACTGGTTAGGTCTCGATATAAAATATGCGCATGCATATGTATCAATCAAACAGCCGGAAATAGGAAATCACGTAACCGGAAGAAATTTCTCAGTTATCTTTGGTTAATGTTGTCATTTCAAACTATTAGCATATTTTAATGCTAATAATAGTTACGTTTTACTTTTTACAAACTTGCATGTTACGTGTGGGAAATACATTTATATATACAATGTTTTGTTTTTACATACGCATCTGTCATTCCTAACCTTGACTCTTTTCGGCTTGATGGCTCTAGGCGCGGCATCCGTCGTCTGTCTGTGCCTCACTCTAACATCCTTAATTTGTCCTTGTTTCAGCAAATCCTCAGTGACGTTTTGCTCTTCACCTCGAGTTAGGGTTGTTATTTTTCGCACAATTCTCGTAGTAATCCTTCGGGTTCCATTTTCTCCAGGCCTGCTTGTTTTTGTTGACTCTAGGGAACTACCCAACACTTCTGTTGACACCCTTCTTTTCGTGTACACTGCTTGGAGATTCTGTATATCATTGTTTACAGCCGATAGGTCTGTTGTTATAGGGGGACCTAAACGATTTGTTGAAGCACTTGTTCCTTGCATAAATAATCTTTGATTTGGTACACTGGAGTTGTCTTTCACAAAGCGGTACATCGACATTGTTGTTATGACATCATCACTAACACTGGTGGATGACTCTAATTTATTTGGAGATTATCTCTATTAATGACGTCACACTTTGTTACCATAGAGATTTAATGCTCTAGTCATACATAAGCCATTTACGAAAATTCTACCGGTAGATACCACCTGGGTACGAAAACACAAGCGGTTAATTGTACCATATCTACCAGATCCATGAATTGTGGATCGTGTAAATGCGGTAAAAGAATCTAACCTCAAAAAAAGGTAGAGATGTCAAGTGACGTTGGAATCCGAAGTAGATTTCAGAAGTTAAAGATAACGTTAAAGTACGTTAAATTTCAAATGTGTTTCATGTTTCAACTGCTTTTCATAGGTTATAAATCTACCCTGTTTATCACTTGCATTCTTAAAGTGAATGATGAAGTGATTATGAATGTGGCTGAGGCGAAAGAAGTTTGCCTGGATAGGAATGTGTGGCGAAGGACGATTATTTCGTAATTATTGTGATGTGAAGATGTATGGTTAGTAAGATTGTTTTATGAGAATGGAGAGACAGCTGAACTTTTATGTGGACGAGAAGAACGAAGTATGTTTGTACAGGAATGTGTAGCGAAAGATGATTTTTGTGTAACTATTATTGTGGTCCGAAAGCGGTTATTCGCTACCGAAAATCGGTCACTTTAATATGTTATTATATACGTTTATGAATGTGGATGAGGTGAAAGAAGTGTGTATGGATAGGAATGAGGGGCGAAGGATGATTGTTGCGTAACTATTATTGTGGTCCGGATGCGGTTATTCGCTACCGAAAATTGGTCACATTAATATGTTCTTTGTATGAATGTTATGATGATTTTGGACAAGGCGAAAGAAGAATGTTTTTAAAGAGTTAAGTGATTCAGTGGAGCTCTTACTTTCATCCCTTTTCTTATTGTTTTCGGGTTTTTGCTAACCCACTAAGTGGGAAACGCGTGATTTTATGTATGTATGTATGTATGTATGTATGTATGTATGTATGTATGTATGTATGTATGTATGTATGTATGTATTCTTAAAGTATCTACCCCGGTAGCTGTTTACCGGTATACACAGCTAACAGTTCACCGGTAGAATTTTAGTAAATACCTATAGTGATAAAAAATAACAAATAACTGATTCATGAGGGATCCCGAAGGAAAAATAATCGAACAAGCACTCTGCAATGAAATTATTTATTTCAAGCCAAAGTTTCGACTAAAACATTTGTCTTCTTCAGGGCAAGAAATGTCTAATTACATTAAGTTTTTGTGACAATCATCCATTTTATTCAAATATGTTCCTCATGGATGGTATTTATAAAAATAAATACTGTATGACTGAGAATAGGAATAACAGTGTGCCCGAGTGTCTGGTCGCGAACCTGGGGGAACCGGGTTCGATACGACCGGCGCCAAATATTTAAAATTTTAAATGGCACAAAAGTGACCCCTGTGGTGCACTCTCCACGCCAGCAATGAGTGCCCGTGTGGTGACGCGTGGTAAGCGCCCGCACGGTACAAATATGTCATCATCATTACCGATATCTGCGACAAAGCAGATTGGCACACCTAGAAATAGGTAATATGCCGTGATGATATATTTATTTAGTTAACATTTAATTTAATTTGCCAATAATTTTCAAGTTAGAAAAACAAATATATTTGAACCAATGCAAAGTTTTGTCATATTCCACCATACCAACCTAGAAAACTAAATCCCTATAGTCTGTCGTCACTGATAGAAACAAACCCAAGTCTCCAAATAAATAAGAATCTCTTCTGAAGCACCACACTCACTTAACCTCAAAGTAAAACGTCAAACACGCGCGTCAAACTATGCGTTCCATCGAGTACTGAAAACTGAGCCTCAGCACTGAACAGGCGATGAGGATAGGTGAACAGCGAATGCAGCCTTGTATAGGAGTCAGTGGCGTACGCAGGTGTTTTCCCAAGTCAATTACGGGCACGCGTGAGGATGACAACAAAAACTATGACCGGAATGAAAATTAGATAACTTGCTACTCCTTCGTATTTGATGAAATAACCTTGATCCTTACAAGGATTGAGGAATGTAATTTTCATATTCAATGTGGAGAAAAGGAATTGCACATTGCGTGTAACTTTTTTGTTTACATACCTAGCATCAAATTTTTATGCAAATTTATAACAATATTATTAACTATTACGTATATTATGAATGTCCAACCAGTACTCCTACAGAATTTTTTAATCCCAATTACTGAGTAGGATCACATACACAAATATCCATGACTTTAGTGGGATTCGAACCCAGAACCCCGGGCACACTCATGACAAGAGGCATTGTTCTAACCATTGAGCCACCGGAGCCGACAATTATTTAAAATAAATGTAAAAAACACAATGGCTGGTTGCACAATAATAAATAATAACAATAAATAATATCATATTTATCAAAATATAATTTTAAAGCAGAACATAGTTTGTATTCAAACAAATATTTAAAAAAAAAATCGTTCTTTAAACATGTGTGGAATTAAATATTGAAATTTCAATTTGACATTTCTTAAAACAGTGTTTTAGTTAAAACAAGGCTCGTGCTACCAGCCAATCTATTTAATAAAAACATAAAACGAATTATAAATTTAAATCATAAATTATATTTTTACTGGTCAATAGAACAATGGAACTTTTATAACAATAACTTTATACATTCTTTATAATGTAATATTTCATATTTAGTAACTTTAAATTTAGAAATTTAATCATGAAATGAAGAAATAAGTTTTTGCTCAAGGTATCTGCTATGACTACTCATTGAAATCTCCAGCAAAAATATATACAGGGAATTTATTTTAACATGCAACATATGGTCTGTCACTTCCATGGTTACTCACTATTGTCAAAAAATTACAGCAATGTAATATTTGTCCATTTTAAAATGCAACATACAAAATTTGTAGTTTCGTATTATCAAAACTAATTTCAAATAAATTAGTCTACATACGATTAACAAAAAATCAATACATGAGTGTTACACATCTTAACAAACTTTAACTTACAAAAATTCATAACTTTCATGTAATAAATGTTAAAAAATACCCCCATTCACACTGAGGCACTATTCTAGTCGGTCGTAATAAAGAATTGACATTGACACCATTTGTGATATGTTCAGGAGGTATCTCCTGTGCTGCAATACTATTTTTTTATAATGTTGCATTTTAAAATGAACAAATATTACATTGCTGTCATTTTTTAACAATAGTGAGTAACCATGGAAGTGATGAACCATAATGTCGCATTTTAAAATAAATTCTCTGTATATTTTCAAGTTTTTCTATTTAAAGCTTGAGGCAAAATTTATGCTTAACTTGTTGGAATTCAAAATTTTCGCATTTGTTCCAAAATTAAATATATAAATGACCATATTAAATATTTTTTTGAAGAACCTTATATGTACCTACTGCATAAGTCAGGAAAGTGTGTACTACATATAAATACTTATATGACTAAAAATAGCATAAGTAGTAATCTGATTTTTATTTATTTTCTAGTGACAGTTTCTTAAATATTTAAGTTCAATGAAATAGGCTAGCACATTTTAATTGTCAAACAATTACCAGTTATTAATTAATTATTATTTAAAAGTGTCAAACAAGGCCACATTTCTCGCTCTGTTAAATCTTTGTCTGTGGGGCTGGTTGAAAAGTAATGTACTTACACAAAACAGAGAACAATTAAGATGATCTCGAAATAGCAACACGCGATGTTGGTAAACGATTTAAAAAATGTCTGAAGATTCATGGATATATCTTTGAAAATTTAATATAGAGTAAACATGTAAGACATTGAAACTCGGAAAATAATAAATAAAAATAGGATCACGACTTACAACTTAATAGGGTAACTGCATGAAATCATTGTACAATGGATTCCTTTAGTGCCGACTTCTGAGCTTGTAATGTCTATTTTTGTGCCCTTTAGTCACGATTTCAAATAAAGATATTTTTTAGATTTTGCGTTCATATAATGAAGTCATTACGATAAGCAACTGCGTAGATTATTCACAGTGCTCTAAGCTATATTACGTAGCTCAGGCGGAGTGCAAATGATTTCATCTTCCATGATTACACGAAATTCACTTTTTTTCAATTTTCAATTCATTTAAATTTGTTCGTAAATATGAAATGACATTAACCCTTAAATAATAATTGATTGTGGTCAATTCAGTGTTACCAACTACATTTTACTTACAAATTTCCCTAAATTAACTCTGTTTAATATTAGCAGTTTTTTAAAAATATTTTAGTAAGTAGAAGAAGCAAAATATAAAAAATCTGATGTGGCCAACACAAAACCTCCCGCTATTTAATTTTTATTAAATGAAATACATACCTACGTTAATAATGCTGCAAACTATATTATGTTCTATTGCATGTAACTATTGCTTTATTTACGATTTTTTTTATTTTTTAATATGTATGTCACTATTATTAATTTGAAGTGATTAATTTTTTGACAATGACGTTTACCTGTCAATTACATTCATTTGAAAAATAAGCTGTGTAACAAAGGAATTTTGTTTATCTTAGGCTTCGGGAGTAAAAAAAGAAAAATGATTTTTAAATTTATCTGTAAAATATATAGAAAAAGTATTAATGTATACCTGTACAAAATTCAATAATCTATAATTTTTCAATGACATAAAATGCGAAAAAATGGCATTTAATGGTATTTTTTGAGGAAAACCAATTATGAACTTCAAAGTGTCATTTCCGTTTATCCGATTTACACCAAAATCTAATGCAAGGTTTCAGAATTTTCTGAATGATAGTATTTTAGTTAGAGCTAAGACAAAATTCATACATATACACACACATACATACATACATACACACACATACATACACACACACACACACACACACACACACACACACACATACATACATACATACATACATACATACACAAGTACATAATTCATTGTGAAAATTGGATTCTAGGGACCTTAAAACGTGGTCATTTACTAAAATCTCGATGTGTTTTTTAGCACGATCCCTATACCTCCCTTACCAAGGGCAGCGGGAGGTAAAAATAGTATAAAGAACTCATTTTATAAGACTTTTTTTGCACGCGTTAAAAATTAGAAAACGAATCTGGCGAATTTTCTAATTACTTGTTCTTTAATATACTATTGCGGTATTATCTAATATTATTAATTATATTTATTAATACACAAAAGAAATTATTTCTAGTAAAAGTTGGAAAATAAATGAAGAAATAATGAAGTGTGCAGATTGAAACATAAATCAATATGTATTCGTTGATAAAAAAAAAGAAAACTAATGAACTTATACAAACAGAATAGAAATAACATATTATAAACTGGTAGACAAAGAAAGTTATTTAGTTATACATTCTGTTACGAGTTGTCTTGTCATAACCATAAAATTTTAAAGTAGCCATAAAAAAGAAAATGCTGCAGACATTTCTCATAGAAAATTAGTAGTTAGAGACATCACAAAACAGAAAACGGATATTATACAACACCAAGCTAGAAGTTCTTATATGGCTTTATAGCTACGAAAATTCAACGCAATAGATCTTCTCGTTCCCCTGTTTTTAGTTTCAGTGTTACTAAATGAATGGCTCTGGCGCAATCATGAATGGCACCGTTCTACAACAAAGTTGCATTATGCTTTCGCTATTCTAGACCGACATTAAGATACCCTTGCACTTTGCTAAAGATAAACGAAACATTTGTCTTCCTGCCTTCACTTTTACTCAAATCTAAACAGCGAATACTTTCTCTGTGGATTTATCGCAAAGCAAACAAGTTCTTCAATTCATGAAGTCCTTTTAAGATAGAAAGAAAATCTAAAACGTTTCACTAGCAGGCTAAATTTAGAGCAATGATAGATGTTATCGAGAAAAGTGTAGCACGTAACATTTTGTTCTTGTTTTAATTCATTTACGTATTTATAACAGATCAATTTATGTGAAATAATACGTTGAATATTTTCTTTCTTCATTATACAAATATTTATTATTAATATGTGTAAATTTCATAAAAATAGATATTATAAACTTAGAGCAAATTTATTTATTTATTTATTTATTTAATGATAAAGCTAAGCAATAAAAATAAATAAAGGGTTGTAAAAAATACAAAATACACTCAACAATACATAAAAATAAACAAAATGCTTATGACATGTTACATAACATATTAATGAAATTTTTAAATTCCAAATGAAATATATCAATCCTCGAAAATTTACAATTATAAAGATTGCACATACGATATATAGGCGACAGCATTAAATAATTAGTTCTAGCACCCGGTAAATAAAAAGTAAAGCTACTTCTGGTACGAAAAGAGGGAATATGAAATTGGAGAGAGGAAAGAGTACAAGGATCGTCAACGCAGCTGTTTACAACTTTAAATAGATGTATTATTAGGGCATTTTCACGGCGTTCAAAGAGATTCTTGAAATTAAACATATGTAACAACTGTTTATAATTTACAGAATAATCAGGGTAGTTATTATGTGCCTTGTAATAAAGGTATTTGAGAAATTTTTTTTGAACAGATTCAATCAGATCTTGATGAACTTCGTAAATAGGGTTCCAAATGATGTGACAGTACTCTAGCTTAGAGCGGACGAAAGAAAAGTATAGGTTCGTAATTGCTGATAAATTTAGGAAAGTTCGAGTATTTCTTATTATGAAGCCCAGCATTCTCACAGCACTGTTATATATATCTTGTATATGATGTGTAAATGTAAATTTGGTGTCATATTTGACTCCAAGATCTCGTACCGTAGTAGATCGCGACAAGGTGACAAAAAATTGGCAATAGTTTCCTAGTAAAAGACATTACTGTACATTTATTTAGACTAATATGTAATTTGTTAATTGAGCACCATTTTGAGAGTATATCTAAGTCTTCTTGGAGAAGTTGGCAATCTTGTACTGAGAGAATTGGGTAAAATATTTTTAGGTCGTCGGCGAAAAGAAGTTTATCAGTGTGAATTATATCTGTCACATCATTAATAAAAAGAAGAAAAAGTAGTGGACCTAGATTTGAACCTTGTGGAATCCCTGAAGTCGGAGAGAAAGAGAAAGAATTGACGCCTTTGTGTACTTGAGTACTTGATTTATAACAAATAAAAGAATGAAACGCATTTAATGAAATATTAAGAAACAAAACAAAAACGTTATCGGCAATAAATTCTGTTTATTTTTTTTTTTAAACTTTAGCTAATAACATTTATATTATAATGCAAAATTTCATATTTATGCGTAACCTTGTCGAACACTGTTTGTATATTAGTTTTCAAAAAATTGCAATTTCCTTTGTTATAGTAAATTATGCGCATTATTCAAAATTAGCTTTTCTAAAACTAATTTTTATAAAAGTAATCTACGAACATTTTTCTAGTTTTATTAATTTTTATAATTAATTTGACAAAAATATTATAGAATGAGAGGTTTCTTTTACAAATACCGAACATTTCCAAAAATTTAAATTTTCTGGAGACAGAAAAAATAAGAGTTGAAAAATTTCAAATAATTTTGAAATTGGAAAACATTAAGGGGGACGTTTCGGTCGTGGTTACGTCCATTTTCAAGTCAATAGACAGAACGACCGAAACGTCGTCCTTGACGTAATAATAAACGCAATTTACAAAATCAATTCGGAGCTTATTATCTAAGAATCTTTATTTTTTAAATATTCTGGTTAGGATTTAACAAAACTGTTGCTATTAATGTGACGCGACTGTAATCGAACGATAAGACGCCATAAATCGAAAACAAATGGATTTTTCTGAGAGACCATTTAATTTTATTATTTTATTACCGTTCCACACAACATACATATTATTAGAATAATGAATTATAATAATTATTGTTTATGCAAACATGTTTAATTTAAGACTGACATTTTATTGTTGCAAAATATGATTAGCGTAAAAATTAACTTCAAAATGCATTCGTAAAAGTAGGTTAGGAAAATACCAACATCTAATAAACTTGAGCCAATCGATTAATAGTAGGAGTAACTATTTACAAACGTTTATTATAATGAAATGTTATAATAAATAATTTATCTCCACCTCTATAATGACAAATCAAGTATTGCACATCTTAAATATTTGGTAATAATCTAATCATGTCAACAGAAAAAATCTTAATAGATATACTGAGCTACGCAATAAATGTTTTACGACATTAACATTAAAATAAACTATGTACTGAATAATAAACATTAGTCAATAGATTTTGCAAGCAGAACTAATATTGTCTATAACTAAAGTTATTGACGTAGGTACATACTAAGATAAACATAAAACTAGAACTTAACAAAGTAAATTGAGAAAAATCCTAATAAGGAAGTTCAATGTTTTGAGTAAATTTAAATATTTGTCAAATGTTGTTTCCTTCTTACTCAAACATATTAAGAATGTGCCCATAAACCAATTTTTTAAATATTTTTAAATGAAAGTTCGTTTAATTTTGAAGCAATTCGTGGTATCAAAAAGGCATAATGGGGTATTCCACTCAATTTTTTATTATTATTTTAAATAAAACTTCATTCAGTTTTGAAGCAATTCGTAGTATAAAAAATCTTAATTGTTCCTAGTTTAACAGTATGTATTTTATTTTCGAGAAATCAGTGTAACGTCACATTTCCCCTATACTTGTCTTTCTCTCACACACTGCTCTGAGTACGCTGCGAGAGAAAGATAACAATTGTATGACGTCAATTTTTTCTTTTAGCAAATGTGAAATATCTCGTAAAGTAATTATTTAAAAAATGTTTTCATTGTTTTAACTATTATTTATTGAGCCATACTTTATGTTAAATTGAATTTAAAAAAATTATTTTTGTTATGGTGGAATACCCCATTGTTTTTTTGTATAGCTGCATTTGATTTTTAAAGAAACCTGTAGCTATCTTTCTCAAACTAGTTTCTGTAGTAGGCTGCGCGAGAAAGATACAAATAGTGTGACGTCATCTGTGTCCTGGAAATAAATTGAAATACCTCCCAAAGTAATTATTAAAAAAATGTTTTTTTTATCTTAATCGTTATTTATTGAGTAGTACTTAAAGGATAAAGTGTACATTTTATTATTTTTTTGTTACGCATTTATGGACCTATTTATTTGAAAAAATAAAAATACCGGAAAATTTATAATAATATAATCATCACGGCATATTACCCATTACTGGATGTGCCAGTATCTGCAATGCATGTAGACATCGGTAATGATGACGATATATTTTCACCGTGTGGGCGCGTCATCTCAAGGGCACTCATAGCTGGAGTGAAGAGTACACCACAGAGATCACTTATGTGTGCGATTAAAAGTCTGCACTGGCCGGGATAGAACCCGAGTCATCAGATTGGCAACCAGTCATTCTATGCACACGGCCACGCGACCTCATATTTATATTTACACATATCTATTTAGTAACCCGTATTTTTTTTTTTTTTTTTTGAAAAACAATACGTCACAACGTCGCTTAAATGGCCTCCTAATGAGGTCAAATTTAATCGACTCTGTATCTCTCTCAAGATTCCATTATGGAACATGTTATCCTGGAGAACCCTTGCTTTGAGCTAATTTCTTTAAAACTAGTAAATTATGCAAGAACACCAACTTTTTTTTTTCCCTCATTATTTTAAGTACTATAGGACAAATGCTGAATAAATTTATTACATCAAGCTTCTAGAACACAATAGCCAATTTTGCCAATCAGATTTTATTTATGCGAAGACATGTAATTCATAGTGACACCGTTTTCTAGTAAGTATTCTGTGTACGTAAGGTACAATAGAAAGAATTAAACCAATCGCTTCACATTTATTTATATGCATTATGCATATTGCATAGATATGTAATAATGGTTCATGATATGCATATGTAAGACGAAAATGAAATCCACAATGATCGTACTCCACGTAACAAAATTTCTCGTTGTTCGTGAATAAAATAAGGCACGTCACAAACGACAAATATCAAATATGTAAATTCATAACAAATTAAATTAAAAATAGAGCATGTCTACTAGACAGATCGTTCTTCTTCTGGACTTATTAGTTTCTACTTCCTTTCCAAGTCAACGTATCACCGCAGAATTAACCTGATATAGTCTGGACGATATTACTTGACGAGCTGATGTAATAAAGGATTTCTCTGTGGTTACGGCAAAGGCACAGAATAAACATCTATACAGAAGCGACAGTCAGAGGGAGAAACGAAAATTAGAGAGAGAAAGAGTATGCCAACAAATTTAAAGGGCTAATCGGATAGAATCGGATTGTTTCGGCATATCTTCGTATCTTACGATTCTTTGTTCTTTTCATTATCTCGACGTGAACATTTTCTGTTAGGGGTTAATAATAACAGTTTATTGAGAAACACAAATTTATTTCTAATAAAAATAAATATGTTATTTTTTCAACAAACGATAAAAAAAATCGTTATCGTAAGGAAAAACATTGTCTTCTCACTTTTGACATAGGTCATTTTGTGAACTGTTTGTGAGTTTTAGAAGTGGTGTTAGTTTCTAATGAAATGGATAAAATGAAGAAAGTAGAATCGGGAGGACTTGTTTGTTCATATAAAGACTGTGCAAATAAATTTAAAAAATGGAGAAAGGGAAATGTATGTTTTTTTCGTTTCCGAAAGATCCAGAAATGTAAGTTATGTAAAACGACTACCATATCATGTGATATGTATATTCATTTAATAAATATAGGTGTAAAATGTGGCTCAAGGCCTGTGGAAGAGAAGATTTGATGGAGAAGGATATTTGGGACATATTCATCGAGTCTGACGTTTGTTTCCCACATCAAAGATATAGAAAATTCTGCATTGTAATAAATTTGTTTAATAAAAATATAATTATGTGATTATTTTATCTGCTTTCTTTTTAATTCGTTAATAAAATTAAAATTTTAGTACTTTTATGTTCTAATTTTTCTTTTACCATTTAAAACAATTTAAATTTCGCGCGTAAATTTGCCAACAAATTTAAAGTTCAAGGTCATAAACGTAAAATCGCAACAACAATGGTGCCGGCAAGGAGTGTCGCTTCTGTATAAATATATTCTGTGGTAAAGGTATAAAAACCACGTCGGAAAAAAAATCAATTTAATAAATGTACAAACAGTACAGAAAATAATAATCACATTGCATAAGTTATATAAGGGTTTTTCTTGTAATTTGTGTTTAAATCTTAGTCTTTAGGTTTAGATTATAATTACGAGCAGATTTTAGCTTATATTATAATGTACATTACAAGTTTACTACTAGTTACAAAATATAAATATTTGTCAATACGTTTACTTTACTAACATGCTATATGTAATATCTGAAATAAATATTCAAAAAATTGAATCATTTGTAGATTTCTTATTGCCAGTAAAAAAAAAAATTATGCACGCCTATGTGCAAAGAGAACTGCTTGAATATAAGTGTCATAAATCGTGCGGTTCGGAATGTTTTTCTATTGTGTTAGGCCATAAAAAGTCGTAAAATCACTATTTTACTTTTAACGCAGTGCGTTATCTAATAAAAAGTATATATTTAACATACCGCATCGTAGGAATTGTGAATCGACCTGCTTTGCTAAGGCTTGCCAAATTAAATCGTCCAGACTATAGTAGTACCTCATGGGTAGTCAAAGAAATCAACAACAATATTATTATAATTTGTAAATATTTTTACTAATTAATTTACCAATAAAAATTAACCGACTAATAGTCGGTAGTCGGTACATATCTAGTATTCAGCAAATTCAAAATATTACTATACAGGATGTTAAAAAGTAAATGTCCCAAATTATGAGGGCATATAGTACTGACCAAAATGAGTAAAAAAAGTTTAATCAACATGGGTCCGATCTTCAATAGTTCCCGAGATAAAAGGCAATGAAAAATGATTTTTTTCGAAAACTGTAAGAGTTGCGACTTTGATTAAATGAGACATTTTGTTTACCTTTCAGGTCATCTTAGATGTGTTTTTGTTTTTCACAAAAGATCGAATAAATGTACTAAGACAAAAGTTGTGGCATCCTAGGCCAATATTTAGTTTTCAAATAACTTCATAACTATTAAAAAGTAAAAAAAAAATGTTTTATATAATATGTTATTGTTTTTTTATAGTCTATTTACTGGCATACACAAAATTTTGTTCGGCCACTATCTTAGTCTGTTTTTCTTCGATTCTAACACAAAATGGCATCTTTCTCGAAAAGATCGGATCCATGTTGATTAAACTTTTTTTACTCATTTTATTCAGTACTATATGCCCTCATAATTTGAGACACTTAGTTTTTAACACCCTGTATAGTACCAAACTTTCTTCAAATTTTGAAATATCCGACTAAACGCAGGAAACTCAGACCTCAACCATTACCCACAGCGTCTGATTCTACATGCGTTTCCATGAATGAAACTTACTTTCACACATGGTTAACAATGCATGTAACACCTGTTCCCATTGTCATCATCATATACCATTGTAAGCCCTATGGCCCCTGTGCTTAAAGCATACCGAAGGTTTCGGTCGTCAGGTTCATATATTTGAACACGAGTGATTACTATACGGTACAGACACTGACAACCAGACAACCTGCCGTAATTAATGTATACAATTGCTTTAAGGTTAGAAATAATGGACGGTAAATTATGGTGGATTATGTAAGGTGGATGAAATTATGCATAAAAAGCCTTGATATATGAATAGAATTCTTATAAGGTGATACGTTGTTTGAGATGTTTTATTTCTTGAACAGAATGTATATGGACATTGTGGCTTACTTATATTAGTAGGAGGATGAAAAAAGGTAATTCTAAATCTCTATGTAGTAAATATAAAATAATGTCCCCGGTAGAAGAACGAGTATATCTGTATGTTGACGAAACGATCAGAAAAATTTTGATGCAATTTCTTTTACTTAAGTAACATTCTCTTTACAATCAAATAATATTACTTCCAAGTTCATATCTCTACCCATTTTTGAATTATTGCCCCAAAAGTCAATATACCCCACATTTAGATAAAAACTTCAAAATTTTCAAAAATCTAATAATAATAATTTGTTTAATTAGTGCGCGTTAACTCCAAGGCATAGTGTGCTCCTGCAAAACCCTAAAATCTAATTCCTAAAATCCTAAATAATCATTAGTTTTAGGGTATATAAATTTAGGATTTAGAAATTAGGGTGATAAAAGTGCAACATAGGACACAGCCTACGTATTTTGTACAAATCCATATCAAAAATTCACTCAGTTGTTCAAATGCTCTAAATATGCGTACACTTAAGTAACATTGTCTTTACAATCAAATAATATTACTAGCAAGTTTACATCTCTATCCATTTTTGAATTAATGTCCCAAAAGTCAATATACCCCAAATTCAGATAAAAACTTAAAAAATTTCAAAAATCTAATTTTCATGTATCTAGATACTTCTCAATGCGCTGATTCCAAATTTTGAAACCGCAGATTGATATCTCTCTTCGTTCTCGAGATATTTACATTCAAAGTTTTGCTCAAAACTGCCCATTTCTGGGTATTAACCCAAAAATGGGTCGAGATATGAATTTTCCGACATCACCATTCGATTCTACAGACAAAAATACATAAGTATAGCAATTTTCATAATTTTTGTCCAACCGGTTCATTTTTTATGAATAAAAGTTTGAAAACCCCTGAAAATGGCCAAAATCTGAAAAAATCCTAAGGGGTACCCCTTACGATTTTTGCGATTTTTGGCCATTTTCAGTTATTTTGCTTTAGAGACTGTATGTGGTGTTCAAAAATTCTGAAAATTGGTATACTTATGTAATTTTGCCCGTAGAATCGAATGGTGTTGTCGCCAAATTCATATCTCGACCCATTTTTGGGCTAATACCCAAAAATGGGCAGTTTTGAGCAAAACTTTAAATCTAAATATCTCGAGAACGAAAAGAGATATCGACCTGCGGTTTCAAAATTTGGAATCAGCGCATTGAGAAGTATCTAGATAAATAAAAATTTGATTTTTAAAAATTTTGAAGTTTTTATCTAAATGTGGGGTATATTGACTTTTGGGGCAATAATTCAAAAAAAGACCGAAAATAATTTTGAATTTTTGTGTTTTATGTAAGTTGGAACCGTCCATATAATTACAAAAAATCTAATTTCCTGATATTAATAATAAAATTGATTTTAAATGAACATTTAGAAAATTAATTATACATTAATGAATAGTTAATTTAATTATATGTTAAGAGAAATCAATAAACATTTGTTACATAACTGAATATTCATTAATAAATTAATTAATAATATGAAATTACTATTATCAGTAACTTTCTATGCATATTTTCATTTTCTGTGAGTGTTTCTGCGCCTTATAAGTTGCCGCTTATACAACTTACATTACAGCTGTGTAACGCGAGTAAACTGCACTATACAATATTACAATTTCAACTTTATACAAAGATATTACATATTAATTATGTAGAAGTAGAATAAAATTATAAACATCTGTAACAATCGTCTATAGAAATCATTATTGACGTTAAATATGTATCTAATTCTATTTTCAATTCATTAATCGTTTTATATTTAAAACGATCCCTATACCTCCCTTACCTAGGGTAGCGGGAGGTAAAAAGATATTATAATTTAAATATATTATTCTATTTATTCCTTTCAATTTAAAAAAATTGTCATTGCAAATTGTAATCGCCAGAATTATATTTCACGAACATTTATCTACGTGTGACAAATTTCCGGTGACATGAGCTATGCATTTTAATAAGTCCATCAGCTTTTTAAAATGCATTATAATTAATTATTTAAATCATGAACATGAACATTTGTGTGTAACATTGATGTAACATTGTAACTGTGTTCCAATTTAAAGTAGACTTTAGAACTCTGCGTACATAAAAAAGTCGACACAATTACTTGTTCAATAAAGACTGATTACAACAATTACAAAAGTTCATACGTGCTATGTGAAAGTCAATTTACCGGATTTTATGGTTTTAATTAAATTACCGCAAGATCAATTACACAAGACTGAACAATAAGTTAAAATTAGATCGAAAAAAGTATGACAAATTCTTTTATATTAAGTGCAGTGTCATTGTCTGCTTTATGTACAATATAAGATATAATAGATAATCAATACTCTATTATCAATAAATTTAACTATGCCCGATTAGTGCAATGACGCTTAAATTTTAAGCGTTTCTAAATTGACAATATCGTATCGAAACGAAATGTCAAACAGGAAAATGAATATTGATGTCAAAATTTCAATTTGCATTTTTTTGTTTAAGCCTCAGTTAAAAATAAAAAAATCTGTTGTGGCCAGCACAAGACCTCTCGCCATTTCCATATTAGGCTAAATAAGTATTGTATTGCACTTCGCTTTCGAACCGTCGTTTTATAACAAAATATTACAGTACTTTACCCAAATATTGTTTTTTTATTGTATTTAACATGTCTTCTGCACACATATAATTCTAATTATATATATTTTTCATTGTATGAGGAAGTTTCTAAATGCCAGAGATTCTTCCAATTCATTAACCAGATTGGCGTTATTTCTGATGGATATATCCATTTTACCTATAATTTCAAATATTTAATTAATAAAACAATAAGAAAGATTAAATATACTTCCCAGAAAAAGCTATCAGAATGTCACTAAAACTGTTGATATTTGACAATGACATGTGTCATGTTATAAACATTGGAATTTGTCAACTGGTTTCCTTAGTGCCTTGGCCTCTGCGATTAGTTTACTCTATAAATTATAGTGTCTTTATCTCTAAATCTATACAAGATATAATAAAAATTTTAAGTGTATTAGATGGAGAATTTTATGTTCTCCCAAAAAATTATATTTAGAAGAATTTTTTTAAGAAACTACTACTTCCGGTTGTTCAATTGTTACCAAAACCTTTTCAGCTCTTCCCAGGAATATCAGATTGAGGAAACTGCAGTTAAATATTTTTTAAATCTTATAGTTTTTGAGGAATCGTTCCTCCAACATCCATACATACACACACACACACACACATGCGCACACACACACACACACACACACACACACACACACACACACACACACACACAGACATCATTTTAAAAATGTTATAATCGGATTCTAGAGACTTAAATCGTGCTTATTCAATAAAATCTGGATTTGCGAATTTTAGCATGAATCCAATACCTCTCTTAGCGAGAGGTAAAAAGAAACACCTGTTGCAAGTTTAGCGTCACTTTCAATATTGTTAGTTACATTAGATAACATTTTTTTTTTTGTTGAATATAAATTGTCATATTGAGGAAACTGCAGTTAAATATTTTTTAAGTCTTATAGTTTTTGAGGAATCGTTCCTCCAACATCCATATATATATATATATATATACATATACCGTGAGTATTTTTTAACGTGAAACATTGGGTTTGTCATATCCATGGTTACGACTTGACATTTGATTGACAGCAATCTATTGCCCGTTCCATTTAAAATGAAACATAGGGAACGAATTTGACATTTGATAAGACGTCAATAGAGGTTAATGTTGTTTAAATAATTATACCTTCTTTCTAAATTAAAATTAGTTGTAGAAAAAATATAGTGTTCACCTTGTGCCCAAGTGGTTTTTTGACTCGGCTAAATTTCTTACAATATTTAAATATAATATTTTGTCAAATTAACGGTTATCTGTCATATTGACAAGATGCCATTAGAGGTTGATTTTGATTAAATTTAGATGTAGAAAATATACTGTGTGCACCTTGTGCCCGAAATATGTTTAGTGCTCTCAAGTGGTTTTCTGACTCCGCTAAATATCTTACAATATTTTCAAATATCAAGTCGTAACCATGGATATAACAAACCCAATGTTTCACGTTGAAAAATACTCACGGCATATATACATACACACATCCACACACACACAGACATCATTTTAAAAATGTTATAATCGGATTCTAGGAACCTGAAATCGTGCTTATTCAATAAAATCTGGGTATGCGAATTTTAGCATGAATCCAATACCTCTCTTAGCGAGAGGTAAAAATAGCAAAGAAATAAAAGATTATCTGATTTTCGGGTGAAATAGACCCTGTCCGAAAAAGGCTGGGTCCATTGGTTGTATTCTGCGACCATATGGTCGGCCATCGTGGGCTGCATATTCTTTGAAAAACATTTTTCGCAATGGAAATAAATTCATATATCGACCACGCTTGCCATTTAAGGCTGCGACCAGTTACGAAATACGTCTTGGAGCTGTCGCCTCCTGGCTGTGTGGGAGACAGGCCTGTTTTTATATTTAAACAGGTCAACATATAAATAAATTAATAAATAATCAGTGATAGTGGCTGTACCGCCGACGCAATCAGCCTATTGTTTACGATTGCGAGTATCTAAGTGGAGATAGGTGTTATTAGTAGGTTGCTTTCAATTGTAGGTAGCAAGACTTTTGCGTATTGTAAGAAATGAGATTGTTTTTAAATTAACAATCATTTGATATTCTAAATAATGAAATCAATATATTGGAATGCATCACAAAAAATTCTACAGATAGTATTTTACAATCGGGTCATCACAAATTTTCCAACCTTTTGTTTTTATCTTCCGTCCGTCACCTTTAGGTAAGGGAGGTATTGTCTTTGGTCAAAAAATTCGGTGGTGAGTTTTTAATGAATAAGCACCTTTTAAGATCCCTAGAATACGATTTTACTAATTTTACATTGATGTCTGTATATGTTTGTGTCCGTGTGTGTGTGTATGTGACAAATTCTTTTCCGACGATAACTCCAAAACTACAATTCCAAAAATTATGATTCTTTCGTATTCCTCTTCTTTACAACCATATGAAGAGCTGATTAGATTTTGGTTATAATTGGTCAACCGGAAGTACCCTTATTTGAAGTTCTTAACAGTTTTTCTGGAAAAAACGTAGTTCAATATCAATTTTCGACATTTTGTGATCATTAATATGAAAGAAAATCTTATTCTCTATACAATTTGATTATACATTTTCCTTTATATTCAATAGATATAGAGTTATAGAGAGATTAAGAGAGGATAACTTTCAAAAATCAGTCAGCTTTGTAAAAATTATGGAAACAGCAGATATATTCAAAAAATTCTAATTGACAGATGTCAGTGTCAAGTGCAAAACCAAAGTGGAAAGTATAGGATAGGATCAGAAAGTAACATAAGTGACAGACTGTCCCTCGCAAGTGACTTGCAGTTTCAATGTACAAGAGTACAAGAAAGGCCAAAGAGAAGATGGAAGGACTGTGTAGCAGAATATTTGAGAGAGGAAGAATGTGTGAAGAAGTTGCGTTGGATAGGAATAAGGAAGTGTGAAGTGCAATTTACAGAATGTACATTCGTGTAATAATTATATTGGATTTATAGAATCTTTTCGAAGGAACTTACAATATGGAATTTGTAAAAAATAGTGTGTTCGTGTTACAATTTTACAGGATATATAGAATCTTTTCCAAGGAACTTTTGGTATCAGATTTGTACAAAATACATCAAATTGACGGAAGGTTTTGTGCTGGCCACAACAGATTTTTTAAAGTATTCTTAATAGTTATTTATGCAACAAAAGTGTAAACACAAGCTTTATGCCATGAGGTTAAGTAAATAAATAAAATAAAAGAAACACCTGTTGCAAGTTTAGCGTCACTTTCAATATTGTTAGTTACATTAGATAACATTGAACTCGTACTATTCCATTTTTTTTTTTTTTTGTTGAATATAAATTGTTTTTATATGCCATTTAATTATTTAATTTATGAACTAAGCTATGAATTTTTTGACAAAGTCTATTGTTTGACTAATACAATCTTGTTCCGAACAATTTTTTACGTTATATAAATATCGTATATATTCGTGACATGATAATTGGTACTTGAGGCATACAACCGCACTGTGTCATTATTATTATGTTGATAACTGTAATTTGTGAAAAGTCCAAAATTTAAAGAGAAGACGTATAATCATACGAGTATTGGAGTATTTCGATTACGCAATGTAAATTGTGCATAAATATAGAGATCTTTTTTTCAATAACATACTGTCAAATGAAAGTAAATGTAGTAATATCTAAACTATTATAATTTGTTCCAGATAAGAAGAATATAATTGCAAATAAATTTAATTACGTTTTTTACTAGCTTTCAAAATGTGGAAAATTGAAAATAATGCATAACCGAAAACATTTCGTTATAATTGCAATTTGTTTTAAGTTTTAATAACCAACTAGAGTAGTAAAGATGTTGAATTTAAAATGACAAAAACTCAACAAAACTGGATTAAAAACTAGATCCGCCAGTACATTTTACTTTTAATTAAATAAGCATTGTTAAAAAAAATTCTAACTCGGACACTCGGAGTAGGTAATGAACAAAAAATATAACATAATAATAATAAGTTCGTAGGATGACTAATAAAACAACAACTTTTAGGCAAAATTCGAGCGATACATTCATTCCAACGTTTCTCTAACATTTCGATGCTTTTTTTATAGAACGTTTTATCTTTGGCCTCAATATACCCTTCAGTTTCGGCAATCACTTCTTCATTGGAGCTAAATCTCTTTACTGCTGACTGCCGATTTGACTCTGGAGTGAAGTGATGGATCCATGTTTCATCCATTGTCACATACCGCATGAAAAAATTCATTTTATTGCGCTGAAACAGCTCTAAACAGCGCTCTGAATCGTCAACGCGTTGTTGTTTTTGATCGACTCTGAGAAAACGCGGTATCCATTTTGAACAGATCTTTTTCATGCAACTTCAATTTACGATCGACCAAAACCATTTTGTGCACTTTTTTATGTTTTCTGGAACAACTGCCGAATTTGGGCGACCACAGCGTTCAGCATCATCGGTGTTTGTACGGCCGCGTTTAAAATCAGCAAACCACTTCTCTACCATTTGTCTCGATGGAGCATAGTCCGAATAACACTTATTAAGCCATTGCTTTACTTGAACGGTATTTTTTCGCATTAAAAAGTAATGTTTTATCAACACAAGAAATTTAGATTTTTCCATTATATTGGAAAATTACAAAAGTAGCCTCAAGAAAACCACTGTAACTTGTGAACTAAACGTCAGATTATTATAAAATTTTGAAACCTATCGTTTGAAAGTTGGTACTTCCTAAAAATCATATGGATTTGTCAATAATGACAGTATCGAGTATCTATATGTCATCCTACGAACTTATTGAGTGACGGATTATGTGAATTTTAAAGTATTTACACATTAGATATTGTCAAAAACAAAATAAAACTTTTCTTCTTCAGTTCTTATTTTAGAATTAGAAATAAATTAAAAAACGGTGAATGCCAATATTCTATGTATATCCTTCTTTCTTTCATACGTGTAACATTGGTTGCATATACAATGACGTGACACCTATGTCAGTATTCATAAACACTCCCGTAAAAATTTTAAACGGTTCGTTATAATTTTTATCCAATAAAATCAGTCGTCATTGAAAGAAAAATCGATTTGATTCACTTTGTCAATAATTATAAGGAACCATTTTGAAACTTTAGGAGTGTTTATGAATATGGGCACTAATGCCTTACTTTTTTATTATAATGGTATAGTTATTAATGTCATTAAGCCGATATAAGGCATATAACGGACGCGGCTGAGGTTTATAATCAGCCGAGTTCGTTATTTGCATATCGGCCGTGTGGACTTCAAGATTTTTCGTAATAACATCAAATGTAAACATTTACGGGCCCGATTCACAAAAAAGTTTAAGCTAATCCTCATTTTTGGATTAGTGAATTCTATTCTATTCCGGTATTTAAAATTTAATTTTCATGATATTATCAATAAAGGTAGATACTAGGAATAGATTAGACTATAATTTAAGATATAAACAGTCAAAATTAGAGTAGAATTCGCTAATCTAAAAATGAGGATTAGCTTAAACCTTTTTGTGAATCGGGCTGTTAGGAATAATAAAATAATAATAAATTTTTTCTCTTTCTGTCATACTGAACAACTTTTTTCTTGATGTATAAATTCTCCTCGACAACTCTATCAAGATGCTGTTATTTTTCTAGGAACACTTGATTTTTAATTGTAGGAGATTGTTATTTTTATCTTTTCATTTTTGTTTTTAGTCCTGTTATATCATGGCAACATGGTATTACCAAAAAATTATTACGGCACATTTCCAAAATACTATACCATTTTAAATTATTTTCTTCATTCTCATGCATAATAATTACTTATTGGCAATGTTGGCACTAAATAACTATCAGCACCGATGTTGTACTAACTGATACGTGTGAGCTAATCTGCAAGCCGATTTTAGTGTCAAATAATAAGCATTACTGGGTCCTTCGACTTCCAGGTATTTCTTTTAAGTTTGGCACTCGATAGATCAGATAGTACCGGATCAGTTGCCACTAAAACCTGCCTTCGAATCAGTTGCCACGGATCAGTTACCACACCACCATCAGCAACACTACTGCATGCGCACAAACGCATAAAAATAAGAAGTAGCCAGTTCCTTGGGCAGCTTGGTTGCAAAACAAAATTTGCTAACACTCAACTAAACCCAAACGAAATCAAATTTTGCTTCGTTGTTCACAAAAGCTCGACATAGAAATGAAAGACATTGATTGTAACAAAACAAACATGACATTTTTACAAATGAAATGAGACACGTCTGCAGAGAGTTGGTTCATTCCACGACTTACCTTTTTTCCCTGCAGCGCCAACATGTACAGAAATAATATTTAGTTACGTATTTATTTTGCACGCTACTCAAAGAACTGGCTAAGATATTTTTGTGTTTTGTATCATTTTAAAACAGTTGGAAGGAAAAACTGATCTAATCTCATGCAATGTCATGAACAGCGATAATGAAATAATTTCATTTCTAGGTAAGCTGTTTTTTCTTTAAAAAAATATATATTTATATATCTCAATTCCATTTCAGTGGGTATTTGACATAATAATACATAATTTAATAATATCTGAATTCATTTTTAAAGCTATGGTGAAAATGAAATGGCTGAAGACCTACGTCATCGACGTGAAAAAAACCTTATAACGTGAAATATACCTTGTAGAAATTATTTATTTTTAAATACAAAAAAAAAGAAAAATAATAGTATTAAGAAACGTGGTGGTGCACTCTCCACACCAGCTATGAGTGCCCGTGAGGTGTCGCCTGGTAAGTGCCCACACGGTAAAATATATCGTCATTACCGACGTCTACATGTGTTGTAGATACTGGCACACCCAGAAATGGGTAATATGCCGTGATGATATATATTTTATTTACATATATTAATGAAATTTACAAGTGTTTCTAAGTCAATCTCTATTCCTTTTACGGAATATAAAATTATTTGAAATAATTGTATACTTTATTTTTATAGCATACGTTGGCATGACAATGTTTCCATTAAATTTTATATCGATTGAATATCGATCCTGTCACTATTGTCACTTGGTTGTCAGTTTTCTTTGCGTTAAGTATTTGTGACTTGCGGTACAATATTACGTGTCTGTTTTAATAAGTAACATTCTATAATACATCCATAATAATGCCCAAAGCTTTAATAAAGCAATTTCAGAAATTAACCATGAATGTTGTGAACTATTTGAACGGGAATTGTTCAACGATGGGCCATTAATTCTGTTGAAAGACATTCGAAAGGTATTTTGTTCAAATATTTCCTTTGTTATCAATTGAATGAAATTATGTATTTTTTGAGAGCAAAAGATGCCCTGCAAATAAGCAAATCTTGAAAAGAACAACTAATAATTATGTACATAACTTAAAAATGTCATAAATTTTAAATTAAAAATTTCAAGATTTTCTAAGATCACCTGGTATTATTTTCAAAAATTTTGGAAAAATTCCACTACTTTTGCACTTTTTTAGGAAAACACCTGGTTTCTTTGTCGCCAAGAGTGTAGACTTTACTTGGCGAGTTAAATAAATCACATGAAATTGGAAACTCGGTAAATTTGGAATGGAAAATAATGACATTTGACATATATGTACATGATTACTAGCTGTCATTCTGTCACGGGTCCTCCATATCTGCTTGTCAAGAAAGACCAATAAAGTCACATGACTGCTCGCGTCTTATAAATTAGTATCTCAAGTAAACTTAGTAGTATATGACGTCATTACTTTAGGCATATTTTTTGATGACATAAGTCTTCTGCCATTTCATTTCTACCATAAATACATACTACTAACAATAAAACTATGAATTTATTCCCATAATTATATTTATTGCGTATGAAGATTTTTGTAGTAGAAACAAACAAAACAAGAAATGACATTTCAAAATATAGTCATTTATTTCTATTGATTTATTATTTAATAATAAGTGATATAATGCAAGTAGTAATTATAAGTGCCACTTGCATGTATAAGAATATCTATACGCTTAATAAGTTTAATAAATCATAGCTCATTGCCAATTATATATCTCACAATTGACATTTTATGGTGTAGGTACTGATTTATTATAATTTATAGATGATTACACATAATTGGTTCAGTTGCATTTTTTAAAGACCATATAACACAATCAATTTTTATGTACAATTTGATATCAATGTTTTGTCTTCAATATTAATGGTCATTTTTTAAATGTAAAACATTAACAGCCGTATTCATAGTGCTTCTGTTCGAGTCTAAACCTAGTCTATCTCCAGTCTAACTTAGACCGGCGAAAAAAGCTATTCATAGAGGCAGTTTAAGGCTAGTACAGGTCTAACTCTAGTCTAAAATTTAGACCTGCGCGTACCCTAGTTTAATGTGGTATTAAGTCAGTTGACAGAACTATGAAAATATAATTTTGTGTGTTTAATGCAAATTAAATACATTATTATTGTTTATAATATTACTTTGCTATGAATTTGTAACTTGCGTTATTTCATTTCTAGGAAGTTCATGATGGATAATGATCTTCAAGAATTTTTTGAGCATATTGAAGATATTAAAACAAAACATAGTCGAATATATGAGGAGGAATCAAAAGGTTTATTTTAAATTATATGAATCTAAGAAATTTATTATAGGTAGTATAAGTAGTATTTCAGGAAATGTTCAGATGTGTAAGTTGTTGGTTTTTCAAAGTGTTTTAAATTTGCAGATCTAAGAAAGAAAACTACAGAATTTAATCGACAGAATAATACCAATATTAGAAAATGCAAACAGCAATAAAAAGCGAGCAATTTCAGTTGATATACAAGTTTTGAGCATTATATCTTTAAATAGAGAATTATTAAAGAGAATCTGGTAATAATTTATTAGATAAAATGTTAAATTGTAACAACTTCTTTAAATTAAACAATCTTACAAACTTACACAGTTTTCCCAAAGTACAATGATTCGCATTGGATTTGGAGTTGTCAAGAGCTATCGCTTTTCTTTTTAAAACAATTATGATCACACCATAAATTATATTGATTTTTGTGCTTCCTCCAACCAAAGCTACTACATCAAAGCTCATAGTCGGACAATAATAATACTGCATAATATACCAGTGGACGAAAGAGTGAACTGTATTGAAGGAATTTTAATATATAAAATATTGTACGATAATGTATTACATTATGTAAGCGACAGTGTAATTGTTATGTATTACTGTTAAATGTATTCAATTTTTGAACAATTTTTAAGAAGTCTCATCTGAAGAAGCTGCATGTGTTGTTTGATTAAAATAAATGAATATTTGACTGCAATCCAGTAACATTTTATCATAAAGTCCATATTCTTCATTTAATGTAATTTATTTTTCATTTCATATTCCAGTTTAAATATTAAATTGAATCTATTGGTTCTGATTCACAAATGTCAAAATTGTATTCACTACGCATGAGCAGTGTGATGTATGGGCATAGCCGACTAGATAGAATGGTTTAACTTCGATTTACTTAGACCAGATTTAAATCAGATCTAAGTTTGACTATGAATAACCATTTTTAGATCTGGTTCAAACCTAGTCTAAGTAAATCGTAGTTAAACCAGGTCTATCTCAGTTACTATGAATACGGCTGTAAAAGTTCAAAATTTTAAACGAATGCTAATATTTTATTTTATTAGATGCGTATCGAATTTCAGACGTTTCTTAAAATAATA
The DNA here is from genome assembly GCA_943142095.1 of Ophonus ardosiacus. NCBI lineage: Eukaryota > Metazoa > Arthropoda > Insecta > Coleoptera > Carabidae > Ophonus > Ophonus ardosiacus. The sequence continues at coordinate 49,699,497 of OW964831.1, read as the reverse complement.
CTGAGTTATATTTCAAACAACATGTAACATGTAATGCCTAGTTCCCACTGAGCATCATAGTTTCACACGATGAATATAGCCGCAATTGAGTTTACCAACCAAAAAGATACTATACAACAGGCAGACGAAATGATGATACAAAATGCAAAAGACTCACCTGGAAATGCAGAATGATTGTCCAAATAAGGCCAAGGGTGAGTTTGGGGTTGCCATCTACGATATCTTCTGACCGAATGTTGACCAATTTTATCTTCTTGCAGTGCAAAAAGTGTAGAGCCGTGTCAATGTTGTGCAACATGTGGAATCTCATTTGACCTCGCTCTCGCGGCTAGAACAAGAAAAGTGTTATTTAAAAATCCTCATTAAGACATCATAGTTAATTATCTTTACAAGTTTGACAAATTACTTTACATTTGAAACTAGATAACTTCATTAGAATATTAGAAAATAACCGTATCTCCGGCTATCAATATTATTTTAGAATATCTAAATTATGAACGAAATTTACACTTACAGTACCATCTAAAAATAAGAGTACACCTAATAATTAAGGGAGCAGAATAAAAATAATCGACAAAAAATACATAGTAAGTTTAAATTTTCGGTTCTTTGAGAAAGTCTCCTATAGGGATGCACTCGGTTTCGAGTTTTGGCCCGGCCCGGCCCGAAGCCCGTCTCGATTTCGAGTCGATCATCGATCCGGGCCGAAGATCAGGCAGAATCGGGCTAATCATTTGCAAAAGTTGAGGCGACTCGGATTTTTGATTTTGGTCCGGCACGAAAAATCTTACAGTTCAATCAAATGCACAGTTGCCTTAATATTTTAATGAATATGTATCATACTTCAAGAATTCACGGTTATTCACTAAAGAATAATAATGCTATTGTGGTGTTATTATTACTATTGTTACTACTAGTAGTATACTTCGAAGTGATTTCTGTTCCTACCATAATGATTTTTTGTCTTATGTTTGAGCAGAAACAAAGTTAGATAAAAAATCCTTATGTAAATGATATTTTTTGTATAAGATTTGTAAAAACTTGTCTCAATTCTCGAACGCCTTTGATAAACAAAGTGTTAAATACTCGTAGGTCTGTAATTTTTATAACAAACATTCACTAGAAGTATCCCTTATTTTCAACAACTTATGTTAACTAATGTTGAACGTTATAAGGATGTAGAGATTTTTTTTTAAGTTTGACACGAAAAATGTTACATTTCGCCTCACATAAAAATCAAAATTAGGAATGCCGCATGCACTCAATTTTAATAATAATAATGTCTAGTCGATCTTCGAGTCGGGCCGGCAATTTTTATTTTCGGGCCGAGTCGATCCAAACTTGCCGAATGCATCCCAAGTCTCCTATGACTTTGACAAACTCTAGACATTTTTTGTATTAATATTTGTAAAATATTACTATAAATTAATTTCCGAATGTTTTGCAATTTTTTCCAAACCTGCCTTTGATACCTTTTCTCTTCCCTTCATCCCACAGAAGTTCGTCAGGGTTCAAAGGAACAAAAAATAACAATAAGAAAAATAAAATTAATTAATTATTTTTATTTTGTTTTTTATCTTTCATTAAAAATTGAGGGAACCATTTGAGTACATCGATTTTACTATATATACATATATTCTTTTGCTACAGGGCCACAGAATTGTAGTTTTAGTTTAAGATAGGTATGTTATAAAAGAAATAAAATTATATTCTTAAAAGTACTAACGTCATTAACAACTGTTGTCGCAACAATAAGGAGAACATGTATCATGAAATTTGACTAACAAATTTCATTGATAAAGACCTTTTATGGGCATTTACGGAGCAAGAACTTCAATGACGTTGTGCTCGTATAAATAAGAAATAAAAGTACGTTAAATAAGTAATAAAATGAAATACATTGTAACTGCAAGTATCGGTAATGTTTTGCATTTTATGAGGGTAAAAACTCTTCAATTCTCCCGGTATTACATTGTGTCAGATTTAAAGTTCAATTAAACTTTATTGCTATTAAAATATTCAACGAACTCCAAATGGATAAGACAACAACTGTAACGATAACAGTAAATCATAAATGAACAATGACATTAAACAAGTCACTATCTAAGAAGCTCCTTTGAAACTACGTTCACATTCATTAAAGCATTTTCTGTTTTAATAGGATATTTGGTTGAAGTTCATGTCAAAATTTGCTTTGGTTTTATATATCTGGTGTTTTAATTAGACATCAGAAGAAACGCTAAAATAGTACGAATAACATAAATAATGATAATTGTGAGAAAAGGATTTGTATGAGTTATTCTGAATCAATATAATTAGGTATAATAAAGTCATTATGGCTAACAAATGAACATTGTTACATTAAATAAAAATAAAAACAAATGATTCAGCTAACAAGCTTGACATTATGACTTCTCTAATACAAATCTTCATTCTTTTGTGACTTTGTGAAGAAAAATATTCACATGTTTTAGATGCAATTTTACTTGCTATAAAGAAGATTGTTAGTTGTAAGTAGCTTGACAAAATTGGCTTAGCTAGTAAATTATTATTAAAAACCATACTCATAGTAAAAAAAAAATAAAAAATGGGTCATTCTAGTCCTTAAAACTGTATGATAAAGCTCAAAGAATAAAAAATTTACTAGTTTTGAAAACATTCGAGTTTTTAATGTAGTTTTTCGCTACACTTACGCGTTAATTGTTGAGATTATTAATCGCCAATTAACGTACGTGTTAGTTACAATATTTTTTCATTGACTATATCTTACTGAATTGGAAAATATAATTTTATTCCGTGACATATTTTAGGTTAGTAACGTTTTGACAACTGTTCATTAATGGTATGTGGTATCAACGGTTACCCACTAAAATCGTATATTAATAAAAATCATGCATTAATAGGTGTCATTAATGAATGACTTTCTATACATTAACATAACCTATTTATAAACGGTCAAAGGAAAAATTGTATAAAGGACTCATTTTATAAGACTTTTCTTTCTTGTCATTTAGAAAACTCACCAGGTTTGGTTATCTAAATTTCGACGCGTGCGAAAAAAATGTCTTACAAACTCGTTGTTCAATATACTATTAACATATTTATTTATATTTAAGTGTTGAAATATATTGATTTATGTAATTCCAATTATTAACAACACTGTTTAAGAGCAATGAGCTTAAATCTACAATATGGAATATTAAACAATATTTTGGCTTCACGAATAACAATAAAAATAAAGGCCCGAATTACGATCGCACTTTTATAATAAAAACGGTTTTATGGAGCATACTCCTCATAAGATTAAAACGCTCCACTAAAGCGCTTTTATAATAAAAGTGCTCTCGTAATACGGGCCAGTCTTTCCAGAACTACAGATTTCTTTCAAAAAGATGAAGTTCCATAAAAAAACACTGAATTACACTGAAGATCCCCATTGTCTTAGCTTGAAAGTTTTAATTAAAATTTAATTTAATATTAACTGTTTTAAGATTTTCTAATATTCAGGATTTTCCAACTCTTCGAGGCACTATTAAATTAATTAATTCTTAATGAATCACTAAATAAATAATAATTATATGAGAATTTTGGGTATTAAAAATAAATATCCTGCATGTTTCCTAACAAAATTGATAGTTACATCATATTTTGATTTTTCTATTTCCAGTAAAATTAGTAAAAGAGAAATTTTGTTTTCACTCATTAGACTAATTAAAATATATTCTCAATTAATTTTGTTAATGATTTCAACGATTTCATTAAATACATTCTTGCAAAACCAAATAATTACTACCTATCGTTAGCTGTCAGCCGAATTAACATTTCTCGGCTTATAAATTTGACTTTAATTATTCATTAAAACGATGAATAAATATTTCAATAAATTTTGATCTCTCCATTTACAACAACGATTTAATCTCAATATAATATACGTAATGATATGCAACTATTTACATAACAAAGTAATGTTGCCGTATTTGATTTGATGTTGTAAGTTAAGAGAGTATCTCTGGATATTTTCACTTCACTCCTTTATTTGGTTACGGATTGGTACCCTACATGGCCACAAGAATAATATATAACCTATGTTTGATATTTTAATATTGAAAATATAAAATGTTTCGTAATTTTAAGAAAAAATGGAATGATCGCTTGTCAAAATCAAGAGAATTGAACTGAATTATTATAGTTGTTCTAGACTGGAATTATCATAAAAATAGTCAGTTAAATATTGAATACGAAAAATATCATGAGGAGTACAAATATAATAAACAAGGCTTAATCAAAAGGTAACAAGAATTTTTTTTTTTTGCCCTCCTGAAGTGTAATGGGAACTTTACAATTGTATACACAGCAAGTGTAACCTACATTTTACGCTTACTGTGTTGTAACTTGTCTAACTATGCGGTAAAATAATCAAAATACACTTGACGTTTATGGGCATTTAGAAAAGAAATCATCTTTACTATAATAAATTTCATGTAAAAAAGTACTACCTACATAAGTTATTTTTTTACTTTAACATTTCCTATATTTAAAATTAATTTATATAAACCAAAATCACGACAGCGACATCTGTCATTATTGTAAAAATCCGCCGTTACCAACATAGTCACCGATCGATATACCTGTCAAATACGCGAGGTGAACATTGCTGAAATGTCAAATATCGACATCTACCTATTATTTATTACGAAAAAAACATGAGCAAATAAATATATTATCAGTCATAAACAACGTCTATTATTACAAATAAATTTTCGCTAGAAGAAGTACTCTAATAAAGGTAAGTAAAATCAAATTTGGAAATTGACAACCCCAGTATTTTAAACTAACCCTTTTCAGAAGTACAACCTATCTCATTAAAAAAAAGTGATTTTAATTATTGTCGGCCAAAAAATTTGATACAATTCTCGTGCGTGAAGTATTTTACAGCGCTCCAGCTAATAAGGCACTCGCCTTAAGGGCTCGTGCCTTAAACATAGCTGTTGCGCTGTAAAATACAACTTACACGCACTCGAATGTAAATAACTATTATTTCGCGCATACTTGATTTTGCTTCTGTTTATTTTTACCTTCCGTCAATTTTAGGTAAGGAAGGTATTGTTTTGGTCAAAAAATTCGGTGGTGAGTTTTAATGAATAAGCACGTTTTAGGGTTCCTACAATACGTTTCTACTAATTCCGCGATGATGTCTGTATGTATGTATATGTGTGTGCGTGTGTGTGTGTGTGTGTGACAATTTTTTCTCCGACGATAACTCCAAAACTACAATTCTAAAAATTATGATTCTTTCGTATTCCTCTTTTTACACTCACATGAAGAGCTAAGATTTTGGTTATAATTGGTCTACCGGAAATTCCCTAATTTGATGTTCTTAACAGCTCTTTTTGAAAAAAGGCAGTTAAATATCATTTTTCAACATTTAAGTGATTATCAATATAAAAGAATATCTTATTCTCTATACGGTTTGATTATACATTTTCCTTCATATTCAATAGATACAGAGTTATAGAATTATAAAGAGATTAACTTTCAAAAATCAGTCAGCTTTGCTAAAATCGCGCGCAATAGTACATGTTCGTGTTACAATTTTACTGGATACATAGAATCTTTTCCAAGAAACTTTTGGTATGGGATTTGTTTAAAATACATAGAACTGACGGTAGGCAATTGTAGAAATTTTGATTATAAATTTTATCAATTTTCTTGGACTGCGAAAAGAAGAAGTACAGATAGAGAGAAGGTAGGTCAAACAGAACGGAAATACAAAATGATCAAGGACGTTAATATTACAACAGTAATATGCTAATCAAGCATGCTCAACATGTTAATAGAAAATTACGTATTGTTCATTGTTTTAAATCAGATTTTGTTTCAAGTGTGGTACATGGAAGTTTTTTAATTGTGGTATATGTAAGTTTTCAATTAAATCTAACATACTTTTTGCATTTACAAGAGAATGGACTGTTACATTTTCATAACAAGGCCTTTTAATATGAAATTGTATTTTATGTACTGTAAAAAGTGAATCTGAATAAATACAATTTGATTTGTACATGGGAAATGACATTTAAATCAACTTGTAATGCAAATTAACGTCATAAACAGGAAAAAATGAAAGTAATTATTCAAAGAGAGAGGATGAAAATAAAATAAATTATTTTACAAAGAGAATTACTCAGTTATATGTTATATTATTCATTTTCAAATAACTTTTGTTTTCATAATACATAAGTCGTTTGTTGTCAAAAAAATGTCAAAACATACTTTCGTAACTTCTTGCTTCTCTAATGCCCATATTCATAAACACACGTAAAGTTTCAAAACGGCTCGTTATAATTTTTGACAAATAGAAACAAACTTCACAAATTACATTTCGATTTTTCTGACAGTGTCGACTGTTTTTACTGGATAAAAATTATAAGGAACCGTTTAAAATTTTACGAGTGTTTATGAATATGGGCATAATTATTTAAAAATATTTGATGTGGCCAGCACATAACCTCCCGTTGGGTATTTAACCACTTAGTATAAATAAAGCAATCATTAACAACAAATATATCATACACAAAATAAATTTCACAAATATTGGCAACACTAATAGAATAACTTTACAAAAATTCAAAATAGGACTTGTATCTTTACAGAAAGCTTTTCAGAGCCGTACGTTGGAAGACAATGAAACAAATCAATAGTACATCTAATATTTATGTATGAAGGAAAATATATTATTTTTGCAAACCTTAATTTCAATAGAATGAAATATATTACTACTACATTCTCCTTAACACGGTTTCATTATTAATTTTAATGTAATTGCTTCCTGACAATGAAATTTGTATAAAAATTTCAAAATTGTTATTAAAGTATTATGTTTTTGTCTGACGCATAGGCAAGATGATGTATAAAATAAAATTATTTTATAAATTTATATTTAAAGTTATTACTAAATGCTATTATTGAAGAATAGATTTTACCATTATATTCAATTTTCATTAGTAAAAGATGCTGAAACATTATATTCAATGTATTTTCATCAAGAATAACTGTTAAAAGCTTGTATAAGTGATACTTCAGGTTATCTGATATACACTTAAAAATAATAATCTCTTCTCTCATTAGTATAAAGTTTCAAAATTTTCTGATTGACACACACACACACACGCACATCATTATAAAAATGTTAAAATCGGATTCTGGGGACATCAAAACATAATTATTCACTAAAATCTCTATATGTGATTTTTAGCAAAACAAAAGACGATCGAAAATTGCTATGATGCTTATTAAAGTTGTCTCAAAAGTTGGCCCATAAAGACCTACATCAATTTTCTGTTGCATGTATAATAAGAAAGTTTTTTTATAGAAGGAAGTCGAATTTGTTCCTCCCTGTACATACAGGGAATTTATTTTAAAATGCAACATACAAAATTTGTAGTTTTGTATTATCAAAACTAATTTCCTATAAATTAGCCTACATACGATTAACAAATAATCAAAACATGAATGTTGTACATCTTAACAAACTTTAGCTTACAAAAATTCATAATTTTCATGTAATAAATGTTAAAAAATACCCCCAATCTCTCTGAGGTAATATTCTAGTCGGTCGTAATAAGAATTGACACCATTTGTGATGTGTTTTGGAGGTATCTCCTGTGCTGCAATACTATTTATAATGTTGCATTTTAAAATGGACAAATATTACATTGCTGTCATTTTTGACAATAGTGAGTAACCATGGAAGTGATGAACTATAATGTTGCATTTTAAAATAAACTCTCTGTATATTGTACCATTTAATGTGAAAATATCGTCATCTACTTACAAGGTGTTCGCCAGTTAGCACCTCCAGCAGAGAGATGAGGTTGTGTCCATCCCGGAGATCTTCGAACAGATCTCGGACATGTCTGCTTGCCTGCAACAAATACACCATTGTTAGTCAAATGTCACTACTGTTCTACTAAACCAAACAGTGCATCAACTCTTACGCGGCCAGTGCTCACGGCTACTCACTACTCACAACAAAAGCATAAACAACAAACAAACTAGATTCAAAACAAAGGAAGGAAGAACACCTAGAACAACATATTTGTAAAAGTGGATTTAATAGTACAGAATTTTCATTTCGGAGGAAATGAAAACAAAAAATAAAATAAAGCAATAATATCTAGATTAACTCATGTATTTAGATGAGGAAATGCCTGGGGACATCCTAAAGTTTCTATTTCTCATGGATTGATTATACACTATACAGGATGAACACAAAATTCCGTGACATAGGCGTTTATTTGGAAAAACAGTTTTTTTTTTTCTCAAATATCAAGTATCTGGGGGTCTATTCTAATTCATAGCCACATGTGCTATCCGCTATCCGCTATATAAGTTCCACTACTAGCCAATAGATGGATTCAAGTCGGATAGCCACATGTGCTATCCGCTATATAAGTTCCACTACTAGCCAACAGATGTATTTAAGTCGGATAGCCACATGTGCTACTTGTTAGAATTATAAATAATTATTATAATTTAAATAGGTACTTACAATATATAGAAATTAATCAAATATTATTGATTTAACACACGAACACAAGTATTTGATCACAAAATTGAAAAGCTGAACTACTTGTCAACTTGACATCTGGCAATATTAATAAGTTCCACTACTAGCCAACAGATGGATTCAAGTCAGATAACGTAAAGTCACTAGATTTATAAAGTACCGCAATTGGCCGCCATATTGTGTCTAGCTTAGGCGCCAAATTTAAAATTGATTATCCTGAAACGAGTGCGTTATTACAAAGAAAAATAATCGGCAGTGAAATAAATCTATGAAGGTAATTAATTAATATTGATTTTATGTTCATAATTTTTATAATATGCATACATATAAATAAAAAACATAACTGATCAAAATTATAAAGAAAGTAATAAAAAATAAGTACAATTAAGGTTAATTTTCTTCAGGACGTTTGACAGAATGACAGCATTGACGCTAAAGTCACCAGATATAGTGACTTTTCTAGGCACAGCCAACTACAACTAGACCCTGATTGGCCTGATTCCGCCATATTGTGTCTAAAAAACGTTCTTCTCTCTCTAACACATTGGTACAGTGAATTGCGGTACTTTATATATCTAGTGACTTTAAGATAACGGGATGGCGACCCCCATCTGTTGGCTAGTAGTGGAACTTATATAGCGGATAGCACATGTGGCTATGAATTAGAATAGACCCCCTGGTCCGTAAAACTTTGTGGCATGATTTATGATATGCATACAGGTTTGGTTTTAGAGAATAAAATTTTTAATTTTCGTTTTTGGTGTCCGAATAAACTCAATTTAAAAACGTGGTAACACAAAATGTTTAGTTAAAAATTATATGCCGTGACTGACCGCCAGATTTACGAAATTAAATGTTACAATACTAGTATAAAAGCACATAATTCAAGAAATCACAAGTAAAGTTAGGTAGCTCGTGCAGTTCCCGTTTGTTTGAAAAATACAAGTAAAGGTGAGCTTAGTTTTATAGGTTAGGTTAGAGAATATTATATGTGCAAAATTTTATAGGATTCAGCTTGCAAAACAAATTAATAACACTCAACAACAAAGTACGATAACTTAAGAACACCTACAAAACATGGATTGAAAAAAAAAAACAGAACTGCAAAGAAAATTAGTGGTAGCGGTAGTTTACTGGTTTTAGTTTCGGAGTTATTAAACTATTATACTTTTATATATAGCAAATTTGACTTATTTATTTGTTGGTAAATTTATTATTCCTTCTATCTGTTCTAATGTATTTTCTTAACCTAAGCCTATCATAAAATTCTTTTTCGTTCCACATAAATATTTAAATTATTAATTCGTGTCCAATATGCTTTTTGTCGTACAACAATATATTTGTTGGATCTTGATAATGAAGTAAAAGAAACCATTTTTCTCAAAAATGTAAAATCGAAAGCGATAAGCTAAATTTCACTTTAAACCCCTAAAGATACTGTATGTATGATTTATTTTAAAGGACTTTAAACTAACAACTTTAACTTAAAGTTACGTTATGAAACATATTTATTATGAAACTGATCGTTAGTAACTTAGCGTTATTTTAACTATCAGGTAGGTATCTCTATTTACTGTCTGTAAATTAATAATTTTGTCATCCAAAAATTTAAAATTTTATTTTCTAATTTCCATGATAAGGAGATAATTTCACTTCCGTCAACTAAAATTCGGCCAGGAAATAATACAGGCTGTAATTGAGATTTTCAAGATGTCTTTGATAGCAAAAAGTTCCCGGGCTATTTTATAGGCACCTTACTACTGTTCACACGAACTAAGTACATACATGAGTTTCCCGGAATGACCGATTAACTTAAAAATGATGAGAAATTAATGTAATTTATATTATCAAGAAATATTTCTGAAGAAATATAAAATTGTAATACTCAAGAACATTAAATTGATTTTATGACTCAAACTTGAAACATGCAAACATTTAAAGGTCAGGTAAATTTACTTGAACTTGGGTTTTACCGGAAATGTTAAATATAAAGAATTTGCAACACTGCCATAAAAGGATATAGAGACATAACTTTTTCTGAAAGATAAGTGATGACATAACATGATAAGAAGAAGTAGTACTTCATGTACATCTCCATCTCAAGTGCTCCATGTCATATATTAAGGAGTCAAAAATTCATCCTCGTAATTTAAATAATTTTTCATTTTTTATTAATATTTGTATATGCTAAACTTAACTTTAGTAAATTCGATGTACTCTCATTTTTCATACATATACATATGTGTATACATACACACCGAGTGTAACACGAAAACCGAGCCATATGTGTTTAACTTAGAAACAGTTTTTCCTTGCGCAAAAGTGACATATTAATTTTAATCAAGAATGCTTCAAATAAACGTTGTATCAACGTTATTATCTTTGTAAGTCAAAATTCTGTTGAGAAATAATTTTCATTTTTCTCACATATCTCTGTTTAATCTAGATGTCAACCGCGTAGACATTTATTGTCTTGGCAATTAACTATACAAGTTATTGCAAGCTGAAAAGCAGGGTTGTTATTTAGCTATGGATGCTGTATGATAAACCCCGCAGCCCTCATCAGATAGGCTCTACTGAAGAGATAACCGTTTGTTTTAAGTCGTCTCTGATTAAGATTCATGTCGGAAGGTCATGGAGTAAAGTGTTAGTTTTGGCTAAAGGTGTCTTGGCATCTTTAGGATTTAGTTAGTTCAATAATGTTTAGAAATATCAGTGTGTTCGTCATCCATAAATAAAAGATATGTTCATCATCATCAGTTCAAGTGTTAAGTGAGTAAATGTAAGGGTATTCCTCCTCAGTAGACGTCATGGAACAAGTGAAGCATCCACCAGTTAGATAAAAGTGTCATCGTTGAGTAAGAAGAGAGTAGTTCAACAAAACTAATATGTAGGTAGATAAAAAAAAAACATGAAGGGAAAACTATAATAGTGTTCAAATTGTGTATTCTTACTTTTCTTTAGTGCAAACAACACTGAAAGCAACATGCTGAAAACTGTAATTCCAGGATAAAAGGTTGCAAAACATGCTACAACTTGAAAAAACAAGAAACGTGAATAAAGTGGGCTCACAACCCAACAAAACACAACACGCATGCACTGGACTTACTGCAGGCGGACAACATGGCACGTTGTTCACTGTTACACACACGTGTAGACATGTGTAAGTCTGCAAACATCAGTTACTATCAGCAATCAATCAATATTTTCCTGTCATTTTCAATGACTAATTTCAAGAATGCCATTCACAGTGACAACAACGAAATTTATCAATGTCAATGAAGAATTTGATACAGTCCATTAATTTTCAAACTTTATGAAAGTTTAGTTTCATATATAATTTGTTCAAAACATCTTTTATACTACACAATATAATGGGGTATGTGACTAAATTTTGATTTTTACATATATGATACTAGACCAAAAAATAAAATACCCGATTTTTTTTTAAATTGATTAATTATTCGTAGTTTATGAGAAAATAATTATTAAAACTTTGGAGAAGGGGTCTGTGACGTCAGTAGGGTAGAATGATAGAAGAAGACAGTTAGACTGAGACAGATATATTGTGGTAGGCGAAAGTGACAGCAGCTGTTCTTTCGCCATTCCATAACCTATTACAACATATCTATCTCAGTCTAACTGTCTTCTTCTACCATTCTACCCTACTGACGTCACAGATCCCTTCTCAAAAACATTAAATTGCTAATAACAATACTATTACAAACTAATGTTTAGTTTTTATTATTATAATGAGAAGCTATAAAGGTTTGTTTTTGTATATTATGACATATATTGAAATTCGATTACGGTCACATACCCTATCACAAGTAAATAGAATTTAGAGATAAAATTGCTTTGTACCTATAATTAATATTCGTATACAAGAAGTGTTATACAAATATGTTAAATAATAAACAAAAAAACAATAACACTACAATAATCGCATATGAATTTTTTAATGATATTAGTTGTAAAATACTATCGAATGTTAATTACAATTTTACATGGTTGTAAAATTTCTTCCAGATAAGAATTAATAAATTAAAAATTATATACAATTCTTTTTATAAAACTTTATTATACACTTAATATTATTTTATATCATATAGATTATTACAAACTTATTCTTTTATTAATGTGTTTTTATTTTCTACAATCATAAAAAGATCACGTTTAAATATTAGCTCCTGCCCTCCTGCTAATCTATGTACAAATGAAATTAATAATTAAAGTAAATAACATCTTGTGTGTCAAGAAAAGGTCAATGGACTTGCAATAAGATGACGTGCAAAGGACTGGAGAATATAAGAATAACTGACATGATAGTCTGAAGATTGAATTAAATACAATTGAAATTATTAACGGATGATAACTGAACAATCGAGCATTTTAAATTCACAAGAAATCTTTACAAAATTAATTTGCATTGAAAGACACAATGCACATATGAGTTGAAATTATATAAGAATAACATTTTTGTTTTAAAAATTAATATAAGTAGCTTATTTAAAAATGAAACAAATTTGTAAATTTGATTTATGTGTGAAAATAATGAACAAAATTTAATTGAATATTCAATGAAAAATAAGTGACTGGTAGAATTTCTGAGAAAAGAATATGGAGGACTGCAGTCAATATAGACAGTATTTTTATTTGACGAACATCAACGTTTCGTACACTATTGCTACTTCTTCAGGATGGCTACAAGCTACAAGAGATTATAAGAGGGGTCATTTTTATATTCCCGGACTAGACATGAAAAGATTAGAACAGCAACAAAAAAATATTTTTCCGACGACCACTACGAAAAGTACATAAATTCACACGCTAAACTATTTCTGAAAGTTGGTCATTGCACATCACTAGCAATGCTGTGTGATATGAAAGCTCGTTAGCCAATCAGATGCGTCCGCAACTGTGTAATATGATTTTATCACTTGCTACGATAACTGAACGAACTAACCTAAAAAAATTATTAATAATTTGACAGTTGTAAATAATTTGCGACATTCACACGGACTAAGAAGGTTGGCCCCTGATTTATCAAATTTTAACATAATTTTTGGTGAATTCCAATAGCAATGATGTTAACATAATCTGTTTTAATATTTTTATGTAAATTTTATATTCTTTTTTTGTGGTCGTCGGAAAAGGATCGCGCACAACACATGCTGAAAGAGTATTTCACACTCGTGTGAAATATCCCACTTTCAGCACTAGTTATACAATATACTATTTCGTTATAGGTCCCTTGCTTTTGAATAACAGTATTACATTGTTTCAATAACATCTGTATATTTCTTTCTCATAAATATTCAATGTTTTTATAGTTTTATTTTTTATGCACGATGTCTAATTCAAATGTGACAGACCAGGTGCAGTTTTAAGTATTAATTGTCACTCAATTTACTAAAAGTATAAAAAGAACAATAAAAAAAATTTATATGAATATTTGCATAAAATCGATTTCGATATAAAAATTATATGGTTCATAACATTATTTATAAAGCAACTAAAGTACAAACCTTTACATATTTCCAATGCTGATAACGTAAGCGTGAAATAAAAAACTTTATCAGAAAAATATAAATGCTAATAATATTTCTACAGAATACTTGCTTTCAATATATGTATGTTTCTATGCCATGCCTTAACTTAAAGTTTAATCATTGTAAAAAATTAACCCCCGGTTATACAAAGAACAGAGTAAATCTTCTTCCATAGTAAATTTATTTTATTCACAATAATTATTATGGTACCTAATAAAACTCTAATGACAATCTCTTGGGTTTAAAATTACAGATTTCGCTTCCATCTCTTGGGTTGGAAATGTTTACGTACAGTTTACGTACAGATTGTCATAGATCCCTATTATTAACAAGTTCACTGCCGATCATCTGCCCTGTTACTACCTGTTATGCCGGGTCTTAGTTGTGGTAACTAACTATATCACAATTATTTTTACTATGCCATATGACAGAACACTTGTGTCATTACATTTTTGGTAATGGGACTCTAGAAATTAGTGATGTGAGATGTATTATGAGTTTTTTATACCAGCTCATGGTTTTCCTTTCATTGGCATGTCAGCATTTAGTCCTGGCAATTTACTCCCGACATATTGATTATATTATATTATCGCTTTTGGTTTTCTAATATTTCTCCATATTTTTTGTTCTGTAATTCTGCATCTGATATAAGCGTTTTGTCACGACAAGAACGTACTTTCTTTTGCACCGATGGTTCCGGCAATTGATTGTCCATTGTAGAACTCAGAGTGCCCAAAACCCAAAACCAACTATGTATCTGTATAAAGTGTACCTGAGGTGCTTATAAGAGCGCAACTTTAAGTTAATAATGCCTGTGAGATACTGAAGCATAGAAGAATGTATATAATGATGGCACAGACGTTGTGTCATCGGCATAGCACGCAAAATACCAGATGACACAACGTATGTGTCATAGGCAGTGGACGTGTTAAGTTAAACAAATTTTAAGAGAGCTCTCAAAAATATTAATAAAATTAAAAGGTTATGGGCCGGTTTTATAAAAAAAATTAAACTTCACTTAAAATTTACTTCCACAGTAAATTTAATGAAGTGAAAAAATGAAACGCGTTTTTTTGACAGAAATTAATACAAATGTCATAAGAATAGAGAAACTGATTCGAATTTGTTCATTTCAATAAATTTACTTGACAACTAAATTTTAAGTGAAGCTTAATTTTTTTTATAAAATCGGCCCTATTATAAGTCATTGATTTTCCATGGGTTGCGAGAATTTATAACATATTATTTTATATATTTATATGTTTCTATATTTAACTCCATAAAAGACATAATAAAATTTTTAAATATATCAGATAGAGATTTTTATAATCTTTAATATTAGTAATATATAGATTTTTTAAAGAAACTTTTACTTCCGGTTGTCCAATTGTTACCAAAATCTAATCAGCTCTTCCCAGGAATGTCAGATTGAGGAAACTGCAGTTAAATATGTTTTAAGTATTTGAAAAACCGTGGTTCCAACATCCGCACAGACATACACACACGGACATCATCCTAAAAATGTTATAATCGGATTATAGGGACCTTAAAACGTGCTTATCCACTAAAATCTGGATATGCGATTTTTAGCATGATTCCAATACCACTCTTATAGCGAGAGGTAAAAAAGTAACATTAAATTGTGTCTATTAAAAAATTCAAAAGCAAAAATTGTGACAACCAGTCCGGTCTTTCCTACATATATTAATTAATAAAAGTGTCATGTTCCTGCGTAAGTACCATTTTAATAAAAAAAAATGTAAATGCAGCTAAATTTAAATTTTCAAATACGAGTATCTCTATCAACAACAGGAAATAAACTTAATGTATCAGTCTTACCAATTTCAAGTAAATTAGTAAAAAAAATATTGCCAACTAAAATAGTTCTGCTTTTAATCACCCTGTAGGGTTAGCAGACCTTTTAGTTCATATATTTTTATCATAATTAATTACGAGTTGCATCTTCGTGCGTTGCGCTATTATAAATTTCGCTTTACAACTACATTCTAAGAACTTCGCGATGTACCACCATGAAATGAAAAACAAGCACTTCAACTCGAAAACAATGTGCCGTTAAGTTGGCTAAACCGAGAATGTAAAGTGGTTATTACGGACTACTGACTGGTCATTTAAATATATGCTGTACAACCAGCTAAACTAGCGACAGCTGCTGGCCACAAGGGAACAAAAATGACTACGTATTTATTCTAATTTATGTTCAAACGCCATATAAGTTAAAACGGGTTACGCAAACTGCACTATATTTTATTTTAAATTTGCGGCACTTACAATATTTTCCGCATTGTATAACTATTCTAGTTAACTGCGTCAATGAATTTCGTGCACGATAAATATATTTCAATAATTATTCTCAATAAAATTTACAATAAATCATTATAAGAAAATTTATAATTTTCACATATAATAGACTAATATGAAATAAACCAGAACTCAAGGAGAAAAATGGGATCCTGCATTATTTTTTTAAAGTTTTATTTATTGATTTTCATTAGTCTGTAATATTTTTAAAAATATTATGATGTAAGCATTTACGTGCATATTTTAATCTGAAACAGTGAAGTATGCTAATAATGGATGGTTATACTTTTGACGTCACACACAAGAAAGAGAGGGTTGATTTAAAAGTTGAGATACAAGCTCACGGCATTCTCGATAGGTGGCTCTGCATGTAGCTACTTGCTTCTGCATGCATCTTATCTTTTTGGGATGTTTATCATTCGCTCACTTAGCACTCAGCGACTTAGTCAACTAAATGCCTCCTAAGAGGCGTCAGTGCACACTGAAGAGCTCCAATAAGAACGAAACGCGTCTGTGGTTCTGGTTGAGTGAGCCAGTCTCTGACAAATGACCGAGAGATTGATTTCACACACACCAAGTGTCGCCATCATATTTTACTTTATTGTACTTTTATTATTAAGATGGAAGATCATAATACAAACAAACCATCCCCATCTGTTTTCTGTCACTTGTCTTATGATATTTGAGTTTTACCTAATTCATTGCCTTCGGTTGTCTGCGGAAACTTAAAGAATAGAGAAAGTCACTGTTATAAAGACATTATACTACTTTATTTTTTATATTTGGCACCATCTTGTTTCAATTGTCATAATGACAGCGATTTGTTTGTATTATTCGCTAGTGAAATAGAGCAATATGACGTCTAGCGGCAAAAATATGAACTAGTGCATGGTAGTAAGTCCTAGCCGAGGTAGCGGCGAACGCATCGTTTCTGTTACTTATTAAACAAATGAATCACGAGTAGATTGAAATTTGTAGGCTATACTTCATTTTACGTAAGAAAATAATAGATTGCTCTTAAGGGCCGACCGTTTTTACATGCATTAAATAAATAATTTAAATTTGTGAAACCAAGCTTTGTCAATAATAAATATATTTATCTGTAAAAATGTCAAAATCTAAAATTGCAACAAAATATGGTTAAACATCACTTAATTCTCTAGATTTTATTTGACAACTGACAGGTGATATTTGTTTCGTTTCTGTGAAATAGGTTTATATTCTGACCAATCAAAGGGTAGAATTTATATATTCATAACTAAACCAACGCTATTCTTACATGAAATAAAGTATAATAATAAAATCTAAAACTTCAATATGTTTTTGTTGCGTTTAACGACATTAGCACGCAGAAATCCAGAAATAGTTAATTTCTATAATTTCCCGAAAACAAGATCCTAAATTCTATGGAAAAATTTATTAGAGAAATTTGTCAATTTGAAATAGTTGGTAGACGAAAGTTATGCATTCATCTTTTAAAAATGGGAAAGGAACCGAGTAAAAATATGCATGCTCCTTGAATTTTGTGAAGCAAGATTATATTTTGCCGGGTATAACTACAAGGTAATAATTACTTAGTGTCTTTATTAAAATACTTCGTAATGAAATCTAAACTTGTAGACCTGCCTGCACAAAGATGACAATAAAATAATAATACTGTAATAATGCAGTACTATGTAGATTTAAGAAAACAAAGACTCGAATCATGTAAATTCAAAATTCGAGAGAATGCTGAACATAATTTTTATATGAAACGGACTAGTTCGCAAAATTTAAAATGTTATTCATACTAGAAACATTATTTTTATTTAATATTACCTATAATATTAATATTACTTTGTATTTCAAACGCCGCAGTGTATAAGAATAGACAGTTGCGGAAAACGAAGTATCTACCGTAAACCGGCCATATTGTTACGTCACGCGCTAAGCTCCGCTCTTCTTCACTCGCGAATAAGTCACGTGTAGTTTAAGGAAAATATCAATAGATGGCAGCACGAAAATATGTCTCTGTATTACCCGCCATTGGAGTCATCTATTTAAATATATAAATATATAAACATGTTCAAAATTACTTTCATGGTCAATAATCGAAAATATGCACCGATAATAAGAAATTTAATAAAATAATTAATAAAAATTACGGAACTTAAAGTTATAGAAAAAAAAATTGTTTTCTTTTCACTACGAAGCTAATAAAATCAGTTTATGTTCTACAAAAGCTTTATCAATTTCACAATTTCAGTCGTTAATAGTTGTAAAAACTTAAAAAAAAAAAAATAATTAAATTTGAAGAGCAAATGAATTTCACTAATGAAGGTCTTGTATAAATTTAACATACATACATCAAAACTATGTCCAAAAAGAAAAAGACGCACATTTCTGCGAGACGCATTACAAAATCTTTTATTTTTAATTCTGATATGTCTTATTTCGTCTGCTACTTTAATTGTGTTTTTAATTTATTTGCAAAACGTGCTCTGAAGATGTTTCTGATTATGACCAATGTTCATCATGAGGTGACTTCAATCTGCTGTTGATGATTCATCTTTGGTTCGAACAATTGAAATAAAATAGCTTGAATACAACTCACGCCGGTCACACTTGTATTGTTTCCATTTTATAGCCAAGAGAACACGATTGGTTACGTCATTTTTAAACAGATTATTTTTCTTCGTGGGGGTTACAAGTGTTAAAACACATATTGGAAAACTGTGTTAACATGCTATATAATTAGAGGTTAACACTGAAATTTCATTATAAATACGTTAAAGAGAATAGTTAAATTGTAAGTTGTGTCCATAACATTGCAAAACAATTTTATTTAAATTTACAAAAATGGTATTTACTTCTGATTTTCTGAGTACCGACTTTAGATATTTTTGTGTTTTGTCAAATGAAAAGAAAAACATCAAGATGATTGCCAGATTCAGATGTGGTAAACAAGAGAAGAACAATTAATACTGGCCATCAAGTGATGAGAGGAGTTGCAGGCTATGCGGGAGAGAAGAGGAAACTATCAAGCATTTAAGGATTTCGTGCAGGGAAGTTACGAGAGAAGGAAGAAAAGAAACGGTTCTGTTCGACGATATAGGGTCGGAACAAGATTGAATGAAAAAAGTCATCGAGAAACGGGGGCTTAATTTATGATGTAGTACCGTAATTAATTGTAGAATATATACAATATGTATATTCTTAGCCGGTTAGACAAGAATAAATATAATAATAAAATGAAAATAGATACGTAAGTTTGTTGTATATAAACAACAAAAACCAGAAACCACATCATTTTGACATTCAAACTGCGAAACTTTATACCTATGGATATTTTTTGTTATACCAACACTGAATGTGACACTGATATATAATTACATTCTATCTTGTGTATCAAAGTGACAGATTAATAATATAAAAGGCGGTGCCATACAACTAGATCGAATTACTTGTACATACATATCAAAGTTATTTATGCTATGCCACTGAATTATTAATAGACATAACTTATTTAATAAGGTTTAAAAGAAAGATTTATTGCGTGTGTTAGTGTTCTATATTTCATTTTGTAAAAATTAGTACTTGTAAATACATTCTCTCTTATCTCAGCTAAATCATAATGTCAATGAACTAAAATAAATGATGTTATCCAATTAATTTGTTATTGGTAATTGCAATTGGATAAAATTTAAAGAAAACCTTGAAAGAAATAATACTCGTATATCACAAATATTTTATGGAATATAAGTGTGTCAATAATTTAATGAAGTTTAATAGTTTACTAAAAAAATAATCTTTTGTTAAGCGTGGATTACACAAGAAGTTTTTATTTTCAAGTGATCTGAAAAGTGTCTTACCTTACAAGTTTATTTACACGATCAAGTTTTGCGTAAATTAAAACATCCAAGTGTCAAAATTTAAGTTATACCTACATTAAATGGTCAATGAATTTTTCGTATATAGCCATCAAGATTTCAATTACTTCTCTACCCCATTTTGCCATTTTTCAGTTTAAAATCAATCGGTATGTAACAACACACTTGTAACTAATGACATTTGACAGTTCAAACTTACAGGGACTTTTAAGAAAAAGTAGCGCATGTTCTAGTTTTTCTTTAAAAGTTTTAGTTAAAAGTACATCATTGTGCGAGAAAGAAAAGTTTTCAAGTCACTTGAAAAGAAAAACTGCATCGTCTAATGCACGCTTCAGGTATTTTAATTGTTTTCTATTTAATTTTATTTAACCGTGGGTGTATCAACATTAAAATAAGTTAAAATATATTTCTTGAAGGTTACCCTTCTAAAAATAATATAAAGATTAATGTAATTTTGATTGAAAAAGGATTTCTTTAGATTTTAATTTGGATAAGAGTAAACCACCTACTCGACTCATACATGTGTATCTTTTACAGCAGACAAAGTAACAAGTAACTGTGTTCTTGTACAAAAAAAATCATTTATCTTAATACATCTTAATACTTTAATCCACTTCTATAAAAAACGTCAGATTGAAAAACTCATTTATATTAATAAGGTTATATTACTTTTTTTAAAAAAAGAAATACCGATTGTAATTTACTTTTTAATATTTACATGGTTTTTGAATTCTGATGAAATGGACATTAAAGAAACCCAACTTGTATTAAAATAAAACTTTACTAACAGTATGTGAAATATTGACTGTTAATAATAAATTAAGGGTCATTAACCAGCAGTTGACTAGCTGGTTTTTATCTCCCGCTACCCTAAAGGGAAGTATATATATATATATATATATATATATATATATATATATATATATATATATATATATAAGATTAAGCACGTTTGTCCCTAGAATCCGATTTTAACACTTTTAAAATGATGTGTGTGTGTGTGTGTGTGTGTGTGTGTGTGTGTGTGTGTGTGTGTGTGTGGCTCGTGTGGACAACATTACTCAAATACTATCAATCAGAAAATTTTGAAATTTTGTATACCCATACTATATTAATGTGGGAAGAGCACATTAGTTTTTCGTGTACCTATATCGGACATCCGTATCACTTATACAAGCTTTTAGGTATTTTTACTTTTATACATCATCTTGCCTACGCGTTAAACAAAAAACATTATACTTTAATAACAATTTTGACATATTTAAACAAATGTCATTGTCAGGAAGCTATTAGGTATATGAAAATTAACAATGAAATCGTGATAAGGAGAATATAGTAGTAATATATTTGTTTCTAGTGACATTAAGGTTTGTAAAAATAATATATTTTCTATCATACATAAATATTAGATGTACAGAATGGTCTGATTTAAGTTTGCTATGTTTGCAGCCCTATAAATCAAACAGCTGTCAATAAGCATGTGTTTTCTAAGTATCAAATATTAGTTTAACACTACACATTTACGAAATGGATCATATACAACGAAGAATTGCGTTTTAGAACACCAGGAAGTTGATGCTGATTTTTCAACGATAATCTTTTCTTTGATGAGGTATATTTTCACCTCTCTTAATAAGCCATATAATATAAATAATAATAGTTGATGGTGAGCGCTATAGGCACATGATAAGCGATTATTTTTGGCACGAAATTAATTTCGTATTACAGACTTTTCTATTTACTGGAACAACAAATTAGATTTTTTACAAACGATCAACCGGAAGCGATACTTTACTTAAAACTCATTGCTATTTTAAATATGGAATTTGCTGGATGTCATGTGCTGTCCACATCAGATTTTTTTACTGTAAATTGCTTATGGATTATTTTAGAGAAAAATACTTCAAATACAAGATGCGTACAATTAATTTTTTGGTAACTGTCTTCTGTTAACGATTTTAAACTGCCATTACTTCCTCTTTAATATAATATTAAAATAATAATTCACTCCATACCTCTGCAACTACATCAACCTCATCAAGTTCAAAATAACTACCGTTTCTATCTTCGGTAGAATCATCAAAGACTTTGTCTATAATTAACACTCAATAGCGTAGGAGTTACAAGCTGCACCGTGCAGTTGGTTTTCATCTTTTCAACCTTCCTGCCTAGCTATGCGTTTGCCTTTGTTGCTTTGTGCATTTCCTGTAAATCGGCGGCTGCATCTACAAAAGCAACGCGAGGAAGCCGTGTTTTATGCATCTACAAGTGCACTACAAAGTGCACCACAAAACCCAGCTGTTATACGTAAGACACTTTATTGTTGGAGAAAAGGAGTGTTTTGCTAACCGAAGGAAGAAGTAAATAAAAGGTTTTTCAAAGTTTTGTTTTTTTGGTTGGTTGTTTTACTATATTTAACTTCTGGAGAAACATCGTTATAAGGAACTTGGAATTTTTGCGATAATTTTTAAAATAACATGGCACGTCACACAAATTTTCAATTGCTTGCACTTTTCGAACGAATTTTTTCATAAATACTCACACAAGAATAACGCAATAACATTTTTCTTTTAAGACTTTAATTTCTAAAAATTCACTCAGTTGTTCAAATGCTCTAAATATGCGTACACTTATGTAACATTGTCTTTATAATCAAATAATATTACTAGCAAGTATATATCTCTATCCCTTTTTGAACTAATGTCCCAAAAGTCAATATACCCCATATTTAGATAAAAACTTCAAAATTTTCAAAAATCTAATACTAGATACTTTTCAGTGCACTGATTCCAGATTTTGAAACCGCAGGTCGATATCTCTTTTCGTTCTCGAGATATTTAGATTCAAACTTTTGCTCCAAACTGCCCATTTTTGGGTAATAACCCAAAAATGGGTCGAGATACGACTCTGGAAATATCATCATTCGATTCTACGGGCAAAATTACATAAGTATACCAATTTGCATAATTTTTGAACACCGCATACAGTCTCTAACGCAAAATAACTGAAAATGGCCAAAAATCGCAAAAATCGTAAGGGGTACCCCTTACGATTTTTTCAGATTTTGGCCGTTTTCAGGGGTTATCAAACTTTTATTCATAAAAAATGAACCGGTTAGTGAAAAATTATGAAAATTGGTATACTTATATATTTTTATCCGTAGAAGCGAATGGCGGTGTCGCCAAATGCGTATCTCGGCCCATTTTTGGGTTATTACCCAAAAATGGGCAGTTTTATTCAAAATTTTGAATCTAAATATCTCGAGAACGAAAAGAGATATCGAACTGCGGTTTCAAAATTTAGAATCAGCGCATTGAGAAGTATCTGGATATATGAAAATTAGATTTTTGAAAATTTTAAAGTTTTTATCTGAATATGGGGTATTTTGACTTTTGGGGCAATAATTCAAAACTAGGTAGAGATCTAATTCAGAAATGGGTACTTTTGAAAAAATATTTGAGGTTGAATATCTCGAAAACTAAAAGATATATCGACAAGCGTTTTCATGATTTGGAAAAGTGTATGTTTATGGTGGATAAAGATACGTTTTCGGAAATCTACTCGTAATATCCTATTAAAATTCCTTGTCATTACTAAAACATAATGTTTGGATATTAATCATTCACCCTTATGTTACTACCCTCTTATAACATTTCATTGTTTCTCGTGCAAATCGCATTCGTTCTCCACCTGATGCTGCAAGTAACGTGACACCTGACTATGTATAATATATATAAATTAAACTTTCCATCACGGCGTACCAAATTTTATTATCAAATATGCGAAAACCATTATTATCTTGGTTTCTAATAATGTGAGTTGCAAATTACAGAGTATCGCATACCTAACCTTTTCAATATAATTGTAATTTATGGTTATTAGACGGTATATGCGAATGCCTACTTTAAAAACATCTAATGAATACTTATTAAAATGTCATCAATAGATCTTCATCAGAACATATCATTAAACGTAAAGATTAATAAGATATCTACGAACAGAACTTCTAAATCCAAAATACACATTATATATGAAACAACAACAAAAAATGATATACTATCGAATACAAAATCCGTAATTCTGTGAATAGTGTGAATATGTAATAGTCCTCCTTAGATGTAAGTGTCTAGATGAATAAATAAGATGCTATGCAAAAGAAAAATTTCGATAGCTGGTTCCTTATATTTGTCTTTGTAGTAGATTTTGTTTATAATTTTGAAAAACCGTATTGACAGCGATACAACGTGACTACAACCGCTAAATTGATCTTTTTAAAAGTGTAACATTGACATTTTAATAACAACGGGAGCTTTTGGGATTTTGGCCAGATTTTAAATTAAAATAAAAGTTGAGTTGTTTCCCAGCCTTCTCCCAAGAAAATTAAAATTCTTTTTTGAAAATTTTATTAGAATGCTCACAGGATTTTGACATCTTATAAAAAATTCTGTTGTGGCCAGCACAAGACCTCTCGCCATTTACATATTAGGCTATAAAGTATTGTATTGTACTTCGCTATCGAACCGTCATTTTATAACAAAAAATTACAGAACTTTAACCAAATATTGTTTTTTATTATATTTAACATGTCTTCTGCACACATATAATTCTAATTATATCTATTTTTCATTGTATGAGCAAGTTCCTATATGTCTTCCAATTCAATAACCAGATTGGTGGTATTTCTGATCAGGGTTGGCAGATATATATCAAGTGATATATATCATGATATATATCTTGATATATATCCGATATTTATTGATTGATATATATCATGATATATATCACTTGATATATATCTGCCAACCCTGTTAAAAACATGTCAAACGACAAGTTATTTTGATATTTATGTAATATAAATATTTAGGAAAATGTTATTTTTTGTTACTTGAATAAAAATATGAATATTTTATATCATATGTCAAACTACAATAGTATTTACTCATTTAGGTATTTACTATTTATATAATATATTTAGGAAAAATGTTATTTTTTGTTACTTAAATAATAATAATTTTTGTCTTGTTTTTTGTTATTTTAAACTAAAGTTTGATTTTTGTTGTTTACCAAAATAAAGGTATTTTACGTTTCATGTTTTTTTTTGCATATAGCCTAAGAACGAAATTCCTGATATATATCGGATATATATCCGATATTATGATATTTTGATATTTATATAAATATCATGATATTTGCCAACCCTGTTTCTGATGGATATATGCATTTTACCTATAATTTCAAATATTTCATTAATAAAATAATAAGAAAGATTAAATATACTTGCCAGAAAAAACTATCAGAATGTCACTAAAACTGTTGATTTTTAACACTGACATATGTCAGCCTCTGTGATTAGAATATTCTATATATTATAGTGTCTTTATCTCTAAATCTATACAAGATATAATAAATTTTTAAGTGTATTGGACGGAGAATTTTGTTTTTCAATATTTGTAATAACAAAAATTTCCAAAAAATTTTCTAAGAAACTACTACTTCCGATTGTCCAATTATTACCAAAACCTTTTCAGCTCTTCCCAGGAATATCAGATTGAGGAAACTGCAGTTAAATATTTTTTAAGTCTTATAGGTTTTGAGGAATCGTCCCTCCAACATCCAGACACACATACACACATCCACACAGACATCATTTTAAAAATGTTATAATGGGATTCTAGGAACCTTAAATCGTGCTTATTCAATAAAATCTGGATATGCGAATTTTAGCATGAATCCAATACCTCTCTTAGCGAGAGGTAAAAATATGAATGTAAGTCCAACACGTTTAAACGTTTAAGTGAATAAAGCTTCTGAGAGCTGTCAATAGATGGCATTGTTGTACGATCCAAATGTTAACCATTTAAGTGCTGTCTGAAGTCTGAAGCACAGAATATTTTTTTGTCATATTTTAAAGACAACGTCGAATAGGCAGTAGTTATAAAAGCTATTGTTACTGTTTATCACGGGCGTAACACAACTCTAATTTAGAAACTAATAGCGTGCATTACCTTGAAAACTGCAAGCCATAACAATAATTTTCTTGTTCCGTACTGCCGGTGTACAAGACATTTTGATTTTTCTCACTTATAATTTATGAAGATAATTAAACTCATAGAAGATAATTAGCAGAAATTAATGGTCACGAAGTTACTCAGGAACAAAAGATAAGAATATCTTTAGCTTTCATGGCCTACTTATCATCTAAATTAAAAAACAAGTTTAGGTTTTGAATGTCAGGATATATTCGACGCTCTGACGCTTATAGTTTCAAAACATTGTCTATAATTTTATACGAATCGTGACTATTTACATTATCAAAGTGTTATTTAACAACTTTATGAGGCTTTAATTACATTCAAACATGATCATCTCACATAAATCACTACAAGCTACTATTTCTTAAAAAAAATAACTGTAAGATCTAAATATAAACGTAGCATTTAAATTAAGAAATTTTTACTTAACTAGGTACTATTATTCGAAGCATTACGGCACACTTTCCTAACTTTATAATACTAATTAAACTACATGCATGGCTAACTATTTCTATAGCAAGTATTTTGTAAAAATATATTGCAACTGCAAATACTTAACTATGTAAATAACATAGCATTCTCAATGATTAATTGTGCATAATATTCAAAATACAAACAACAATTTCTTTTTTATTGCGAAAAAATATATACTTGTTACTATGTATTAAGAAATTAATAACTAGATTACAGACATAAAAAGATACACAATGTAAAAATTCATAATTAAAATTATTAACTGATGAATAATTAATATTTGCGTAAAGAATGCTTCAATAAATTCACAAAATTATTAAAATATTACATTGTATTATTTCTTCTTTCTTTTTACATCATTTCTATTTTTTTATTTGTTACTTTATTAATAAATAAACAGATTTCTAACATACTTTTGTTTTCTTTAAACAATAATTAACAAACTATAACATTATACAGCGTGTTCTGAAAATGGGTGAAAAGCTTCAGGTAGAACGATTCTTTGATTAATTCTGAGTCGATAATCCTAATGCAAAAAATTTGTACGGCCCTTCGTAAAGCCGCACGAAGCCATCAAACTTGTAAATGTGCAATTAGAACTAAGCGATTTTTTAAAAATCTTTTACGTAATATCATTGCTCTTTACATTCTAGAAGAATTGTGTAAAATTTGATCTATGTAGCTAAACGTTTGATATCAAATCTTTAAAATTTTAACTTTTCTAAAATAGATTTGTCAAATTTTGACGTTTATCAGTTGATGTTTGATTTTATAATTTATTTCTTTTTGTATGGTGAATGAAACATTGGGTAATTACAATGTATACCTTTAACGAATACGCTAATATGTATTATTATTTTTGTTATTTTTATTACTACATAAAATATCGTTTACATTGAATTTTTTTTTAATTAATAAAGCAAAGCTGGCATCTTAAGTAAATAAATTCAATTCCCAATTTCCACTGAGTGTACCTGTCAAAATAATGTTGACATAAAATTCATACTGATTTGCATAGCTACCTGATAACTTCTATAACAATTTGATTCGGTGTTGCCAAATTTACATTTCTTTTAAGTAGCTCGTAGGGCTTTAGGAAGGGCCGTACAATTTTCTTGCATTAGGATTATCGACTCAGAAAGAATCGTTCTACCTGAAGCTTTTCACCCATTTTCAGAACACCCTGTATACAGTATGTTCATAAAAAAAATCTAATTCGGAATAGGCTATAAACACAGAAATGTATGTCTGCTTATTATTCAATTCAAAAGTCAAGTTGTCAAAATTGATCGTGAAATGTAATTTTATGGAGAAAAGATAATAAAGAATGATACAGAATATTGCCATTCACCGTTTTCTAATTTATTTCTTTTTCTAAAATAAGTATTCAAGAAGAAAAACTTTGGTTCCTTTAGATAAAATTTTTGACAATATCTCGCGTCAAATTGACATTTAATGAAATACTTTCAAATTCACATACGCTTTTTTGTTCACAACTTACTGAGTTAGGATTTTTTTAGAACATACTGTATTAAAATTATTAGCAAAGATTGTGAATTTACTGACAAATAATAGGTACAATATCAATTCTTTTATTCTTAATTTTTGATTTGTCAGAGTATTTACATTTTTTCATGATTTAGTTTTATTACAATTTTCATGTTGACTTCTAATTTCTAATACATAGACAATTTCCGTAAAAAGAATACGCAAAAATAAAATAATAAATAAAAAAAATTCAAATCATGTTACCTACTTACTTACGAACCATTTTTATTAAAAATATAAATAAAAAAATTTCATATAACGAAACTTTAAGTATTAAATAAACACATAATAACATAAAGCTAAATATTTTAATATTATCAAAACACCCTGTCATAAAATTTCATTCAAATGCATACACGTTTTCCTAAACTTTATTCTCTCACACTCTATCATCAAACAAACTGTCAGATAAGATAAAAGCAAGCAAGAAAAATTTCTATTTCCACAACAAAAACGACATTGTGATTTACCTTTTTCAAATGTTTGTTGACCCATTTTGTGAATGTTTTCTTTTGAATTGCGTCTCGTTCATCTGAAAATAGAAAATAAACAGCGTAAGTATATTGTATTGACTTTTTCGATTTACGAGATGAAATGGTATTCTCGAGATTGCTGCAAGATTTTGACATACAGAGCAAATGAAAAGGACACAAAATGAAATGTACGTTTGAATGTATATAAAAAATTGATTTTAAATTATACATCTCATAAGATTACCAGTGATCACAACAAAAAAAATAAAAAAATAAGGTAGTACGTATTAAAAAAGTTAGTACATAATAATTATTGCCATATTGGTACCAAATTCGTATTTTAAATATAAGCAGAGCTGTGATAAATTATAAAATATTTATTTGATGACAATATAACGTATTAATAATTTGATAACAATAAGGCGGAAGCAATAAAATTGAAAAAGCTACAATAACAATTTTAACTTATTAATAAGTTAACATCAATATTAATCATATTAAATGCTGATCCTTAATAATTTAAATGTGAAACAAAAGGCATAAATAGTCCACGTGTATTGTAAAATTCTTTATTACCGACGTTTCGGGCTTAGGGCAAGCGCATCTTTAGCTATTAATACATATAAAAAATCTATTGTGACCAGCACAAGACCTTCCGTTAATTTGATGTATTTTGTACAAACCCCATACCAAAAGTTCATTGGAAAAGATTCTATATATCCAGTAAAATTGTAACACGAACATAATACATTTTTTTACAAATTCCATACAGAAAGTTCCTTGGAAAATATTCTATAAATCCAATAAAATTATCACAAGAATACATTATGTATACTCATATATAAATACTCTAAAAATGCGTACACTTACGTAACATTGTCATTACAATCAAATAATATTACTACCAAGTTCATATCTCGTCCCGTTTTTTAAATTATTGCCCCAAAAGTCTAATTTTATGTATCTAGATACTTCTCAATATTCTCTCCAAATTTTGAAACCGCATTTCAATATCTCTTTTCGTTCTCGAGATATTTAGATTCAAAGTTTTGCTCAAAACTGCTCATTTTTTGTTAATAACCCAAAAATGGGCAGAGATATGAATTTGGCGACAACTCCATTCGATTCTACGGGCAAAATTGCATAAGCACACCACTTTTCTGAATTTTTAACACCGCATACAATCTCTAAAGCAAAATAACTGAAAATGGCCAAAAATCGCAATAATTTTTTCAGATTTTGGCCATTTTCAGGGGTTTTCAAGCTTTTATTCATAAAAAGTGAACCGGTTGGACAAAAATTATGAAAATTGCTATACTTATGTATTTTTGTCCGTAGAATCGAATGGTCATGTCGCCAATTTCGTATATCGACCCATTTTTAGGTTATTACCCAAAAATAGGCAGTTTTGAGCAAAAAAATAAAAAGATAAATAAAAATTAGATTTTTTTGAAAACTTTGAAGTTTTTATCTAAATGTGAGGTATATTGACTTTTGGGGCAATAATTCAAAAATGGGTAGATATAAACTTGGTAGTAATATTATTTGATTGTAAAGAGAATGTTATGCAAGTGTACGCATTTTTAGAGTACATCGATAATAATTTTAAATACAGCATTTCAACAAGCTACCGAATCAATCATACACAAACTTAAAAAATTTAGATGACCCGTTAATTGTAAATTCGTAAATTAAATACATAAAAAACCAGCCCTCAGTACCTCATTATAATAATGATATTGTTTTTCTCATTATTCAGAAATGCTATGCTTCATTTTCAGGACGAGGTGAGGTGCTAATACAAATCTAGTGCTCCTTGCAATCAAATTTCCCTGAGAGGCTAAAGAAGCTAATATTCCATTAACTAGATATTGCAGTATTACGAATTGGTTTATTTAATCATGTTAGTGCATCATAAATATCGATTTGTAGTTTATATCTACCAGATAAGGAAGCATAAATAAAACGCGTGATAAACGAATATTATCTTCATAAATTAAGAATATTGTTTATTAATATTCATATGACTATTAAATCATAAATTACTGGTAAATGCACTATAATAAAATGCATATTGTCATTATCAATCAATCATGAAAATTCTACTGATTCGGGTAGTAACAATTTATTATTAAATTAAAAAATTAAAAAAAAAAAAAATCATTATGAGACATCATTTTTACAACGTTCATAATTCACGACTTTTCTTCAGTGACTACCGGCTAAAACGGCAACAAACTTGTGAACATAACCTGAAAACTATACCCCACCACTAATTCATCAGAAATTATCAAATCCATGGGGCGAGTTTCTTTATTCAGCAACAATTAATGAGCTGAATTCCATCAGAAATTGAAAATGACGTAACGATGAATAGCTGATGGATCCGATAAATAGCCGCTGCGGCCGAATAAAGAAACGGGTCTCCTAACCTTAAATATCAACTGACGCGAACGAGATATGTTTTTTTTTATTATTTGAATCATGCATTTATTCTTTCCTTAATCTAACCCCTGCAACCATGAACAAACGCAAATGTCAAAAATATAACCTAAAAACATTTCATTAGACCCTTCACTACCGATCCATCGGAAGTGGTAAAATCTATCGGTATTCAATGCCGATGCATTAGTGCTGTGAGGATCCGGCAAAACTTAAATCCGAGTATCCGGATCTCAAAATATCCGGTTCCTCGGATATCCGATGTTCGGATATTGAAGCGGATATCCGTAAATTTAATTCGGATTTGGATCCTTATCTAGATTTAAGTCCGGACCCCTTTTGGATTCGGATCTGGACTTGGATCTGAATCCGGATTCGATGTTTTGTTTACGGATCCGGATCCGAATTTTAATTCTGGATCCAATTCTATTAACCATATCAAACAAAAATTTATTATGGATTACCTATTTCGTAATCAGATTTATTTGATTTTGAAACTCCATGGTAATACTTACACATTCAAATATTATCATCGGGTTCAATACTGAGAATATTCGAATCCGAGAACCGATGTAGATTCTGAAATTCAATATCTAAAATCTGATACTCATACTCATATTCGGATCCGGATCCAAAATCCAATACTCAGATTTGGATACAAAATCCGATTCTCAGATCCGGATCCAAAATCCGATACTCAGATCCGGATCCAAAATCCGATACTCAGATCCGGATCCAAAATCCGATACTCAGATCCGGATAGTTCAACAATCAATTATCCGGATATTTTTGGATCCGAAACCGGAACTATCCGGATCCGGATCCCACCACTACGATGCATACGATGAATTTACAATGGATAGTGCCCGGTAACTAGAAACGGTATGATGAATTTCATCTGCAATTCAGCAGTGAATAAAGAAACTCGCCTCATCTACACTCAAACTATATTTTCTAGTTTTGAATTAAGCAGATTATAAATAATTCTTTCTATATCTCAATCCACGAATACAATTACCCCTGTTTTTAAACTTGAAGTATCCAAGATTCGTGGAACTTAAAAAAAAAAAAACCTTAGAATACAATAGTACAGTTACTTAGCTATTGCAGGCATTTCTGTAGAGAAATATTCGTCAATGTGGCTAGACGAAGACGCAGTCGCCGCCACGAGAATCTTAAGTGAAGACAGATGCGTACTTCCAGTCAGTCATTAAAGATTATGATAGTAACGAGTCAACACTCAAAGACCACCAGTGTCTTTCTTCATGCTCACTAACCGCCATCAGATTTAAGTCAGACGAGGCGACGCTCAGAATGTTAAGTATTCACAAATGAAAACCGACCAAACCAAAGTTGTTTTCTTCTGCAATACGAGTACATATCTGTTTTGCTTATAAACAACATGTACTTATACGCATTCCGCCAAGATAAATAGTGCGAACAGCTTGTTTTCACCATGATAACAAGCTATTATTAAAAAATACACTATGAATAAATAAATTGCAAATCGAGGACTAAAAGGCAGTATACTCTGTCTCATCAAAACCCAAAGGATCGCAATAAATAGCTCAAATACCCGTGTACTATTTTAATTTTAAATAAAACAAACACGGTTTGACGTATCACTTTAGTTTTTGCTTTATTTTGAAGCTTGGATAATGCAGTTATGTGTGGAACAATATATCGTTCAAATATCCATCATGGCTTTGTTTACACTAACCTAAACGATCGCTCCAATTTTTGGAAGAAATAAGGTCCGATGACGCCGCCATATCATAAACCGCACTACACAGTGAGTTTTTCATCTAAAAATGCGCCTTGTCTGAGAAGATGATCTTTTGGCTAAAATCATTATTATCTTCCCAAGTGCTCAAAGGCCCAATTAGCAAACTCCCGACGCAATGTGATGGTTTGGCTTCAGTTCTTGAGTCAATACAACATTGTAAGGATGTAGGCAAAAATCCTTAGGCAAAATTCTCCAAGTTGACGTCTGAGAAAGCCCCAAATGTTGAAATCGACAAATTTGACTTATTGGCAACACTAGCCGCTACAGCTGCGATATTCTCCTCATTTCGTACATTTCATTGTCTTGTAAAGTGAAGTTACGTTGGTGTACCGCAAATTACCTTAATTTTTAGTGCTTTCTAATAATATTAACAACACACCAATATATCGATTTAATTATATGACTGTTACTATCGGGCCTATTCTATAACAAAGTGGTTAAATTTTAACAACTGGTTAATAAGTTTATCCAATAAATATTGATTTGACAACCATAAATCCAATTTTGTGTTATATGTATTTGATTACTTTGCGTGCACAGACATCTCAAACTTCTGACAAAAACAGAGAATCTAGTTCTTCTAGTGATGATGAAGTTTGCTTACGATCTTCGTAAAAAGGCAGTCAGAACAGAAATGGGTTATCAGAAACAACGAACGATCACCAACTTTTTTCCTGTGTTGCCAAAGTAATTCATAATATTGTTTTGATTTTTTCATACAATTAGGTATGTAGTGAAATAATATGTATAATACATACAGTATTATTATACTTACATTACGTGCGTCGTACTTAGAATGTATGTACATAATGTAGTTTTATTTTTGTACAAAATTGAAAGTATTGGAACAAAACTTGCTGTGTTTTATTTAATTCGCAAATTTCCGTATCCCTATAATTAGTTAACGTATATATTCTATTCTTATATCAACATTTTTTACAAATATCCAGTAATCCGAACAAATCGATCATTTGGACACACCCCGTGCATTTAATTGTCCGGATTAAAGAGGTTGCACTGTATGTATTTATTGCATTATTTATTAATCAAAGGCAGATTGTGATGAAGAAATGTTAGGTAAAGGCATATTTGAAGCTAACACACTACTTTGAAACCAATGAATATCCGTGAAGAATGGCTTTTAGTGGTCTGAAATCGGTTTTTAAAATGGCCGAATAGTCGGTTAGTCGGCCAAAACTGTAGTCAGTACATCACTAGTATCTATATATGAGTACATGATAACATGTAAGTAGAAACGCCGGTATTTTAAGAATAAATGCTATATGATTTCGAATATTTATTACCACCTAATTCTCAATAAATATTTACAAATACAAAAACAAAATTGCAGGCTTATTGTGATGAAAATCTTAAATTTGTTTATCAAATTTACCTATAATCTCACCTAAGCCTTCAGTAAAATACATAATCCATCAGATTATAACCGTACATGCTAATGATACCTTCATTGTTTTCCATTGTCTCTTTAAGCCATGACGCCATGAGTCATTAATTGTCAAACTACAACTTTAATGCCCAATTGTAGAAATAACAACACAAGGACTGATGAATAAGTACATATTATCTATTCTTCACGACAATGTAAAATGTTTATTGTTCTTTAAAATGATTTATTGTTGGTTTGGTCGACATGTACGTAAATAGACTAAAATTTTAAATTTATGTATAAATTGACGTTAGTTCCTAAGTTAAAAATGACACATATTTTAAAAATACCAATATGGTAATATTTTATGGAACTTAAAAATAGCACTCTTATCCATAAGAGATAATTTTAACATAGTGACAAAATATAGAAAGTACCTACCTAATTTTTATGACTGATATAGAACTTAATTAAGCTTAATTTTTGAGCAAGACCTTCTTGCTTAATTGATAATATATGGTTCTGAAAACACTTTTAGGGCGAAGAATTAAAAGAATAAAACTTACATAACGAATTTCAAATGTTCTAATAGAAAAATAACAATTTTAGTATTACTGAAAAGTTTGCTCTGGAAAGAAACGATAAGCAAACTCTTACAGCCCGATTCACAAAAAGGTTTAAGCTAATCCTCATTTTTTGATTAGCGTATTCTACTCTAATTTTGACAGTTTATAACTTAAAATATAATCTAATCTATTTCTAGTATCTACCTTTATAGATAATATGAAAATTAAATTTTCAATACCGGAAAAAAATAGAATTCACTAATTCAAAAATGAGAATTGGCTTAACCTTTTTTGTTAATCGGGCTGTTAAAGATTAATAATGCGTGAATTAAAACTTACTCGAGAAATTCGCAAAAATTCTCTTAAAACTTGATAAAGTATAAGCGTCCACGAGCTTATTAACTGCACTGCAGATAAACAACAATTGAATTGCAAATGCTATTCGATAGGCAATTGTTTGCATTTGGAATCACAGCCCTGATCATGTATGAAGTCATGTGAAATGCCTAAGAAGGGTTGTCTACTTTTACTGCATGTTATATAAGTGTACCAGTTCAAATGTTGAGCAGTGTATATGAAATATATATAAAAGTGCGAACCGAAATTTTGACAGTTTTATTTGACAAATTATTTGACATTTCGGAGTAACTGGCCATTAATATTATTATCAGTAATGGGGTCCCGTGGCCGCGTGCCTGAGTGTCTGGTCGCGAACCTGGGGAACCGGGTTCGATCCCGATAAACGCCAAATATTTCCAATTTTAAATGGCACAAAAGTGACCACTGTGGTGCACTCTCCACACCATCTGTGCGTGCCGATGTCTACATGTGTTGTAGATACTGGCACACCCAGAAATGGGTAATATGCCGTGATGATATATTTATTTTATTTATTTATGTAAATGAAATTCGTTTTTAGGTGGTGACAAGTTAAAAAACAGTCATTTTTATAGCTGGAGTATAATGTTGAATACACTATTCATAATTCACACTTCAGTGTAACTAAATAAAATAGTAAACTCAAGTTCTATCTACATCTGCTATTTGAGCGGATAAGAAAAAAAGAAACGATAAACATATCAAAATAAATATTAACTTAGATAAATATGTACCCATTACTATTATAGGGCTCTTATAAGCCGACGTTCTGACTGTTAGCATTCATGCTCTTGTAAAAGTTCAAGCACACTACATTTCATTTAGTTCACATATACAGAAAGGTTTCATTGCTCCTTCTGACACATGAACTTGCTTTATGTAGTAGAATGATATGCTTGACAGACATCAGTTTTATAGGCAAATTAAAATGACAAGTAGTGTCCGTTAATAGACTTACTTGGAACTTTGTATGACAAGAGGTATGAAATTTATGTAGTGATAACTTATTTTTGATTAAGTATTCCATAAATTTATAAAAAGTACAAAGATGGCAGTATTATTAACTATACTGCCTGTATTATTGCAAGGAAACGAGTATTGAATGGGGTCATTTCACATTTTCTGATTTATTTTTTTCTTGAAAAAATAGGTCCAATTAAACACGTATGTGTATGTTTTATATCTGACAAGTCTTTAGAATCAGAGATATGATTTTTTAAAAGTTGCGTTTAATTTGAAATATTTCAACGGCTGACGACACATATTCACGGATACGACAGTCGAGCTCTACCGGTTTAATTTAGAACTATGATTATTTGGTTTGGTTTTTACTTAAATAAATGGTTTATTTACAAACCTTATACTGCACTAGTACTTTTAAAGAAATAGAAAGTAATAATAATCTTCTCTCATATATATTTTGCTGTCAGCTGTCATACTTTTAGGTTAGGTTACTGTTTCATGTTGTGAAACGTGTGTGTGAGACAGAATTGTCTTTGTGTGAGTATGAATTTGTGTCGTCACAAATTTAGTCCGTGTTTAAAAGCGCATATTTCAAATTATTTTCTATTACTATGTTTATTAAATGAGACGGATTTCAATATTTTATAAAAAGAATCGACAATTATTTTTTTTAATGACCCCATTATAAATTTAAGATAAAAAAAGCAAAATAAATAATGGCGAAGGGAACTAAATGTCTTACGAAGAGGGAAGGAGTAACAAAGATAGATAAAGTTAGATATTAAACAATTAGATCAGAATCAGGATTGCACATAAAATGTCGCAAGTAATTAGAACAAAAACAATTGCAATTGATTGGGACATTATATAAGAATGCAAGAGGATAAACAACCAGTTATTTGATAAACAAGAATGAGATAAATAAGAAAAGTATGCACTTAGATCGTAAAAAAATTAATTATTATTAATTAATTATTTTTTCAGCAAAAACGTTTAATAGTTTTTAGTATAAAAAAAATCTGTATCTAATGGTATCTTTATACAAAATTTTCTATTATTCGACACCGAAAAAAATCGAAAAAATTGAAACTATTAATATTAATCAAATAATTGCACTGAAATAAGAACGCTGACAAGTTATTCTTCTTATTTGACTTGTGTGTTTGACGTTGATAATATAATATTTAAAAAATGTTTTAAATTTCCTTATAGTTTGTAAAGACGCATTAGGATTTAAATCTATCCTGAAATTTCCAAATGGATACCATTTGAATAAGCAATAATGGTGTTAGGAGAAAATCAGGTTACAAAAGCTATGTAATAGTGAATTTAGCACGTAGTTTTTTGACCCTGTGATCCGCAATGCGGAAATAGACTGCGGTTTGGTCGGGACGGAGGACCATGACTTTAGCAATTCAGTCCTCTTTTCAAAAACTAAAATAGATACACTATGATGCTCATACTGTCGTATATTTAGTACGATGACTACGAGTTAAAATTTATTATACAAACTATACGAGCAACAAGTATTAGAATTTTTTGAACTTAATTTATGATTAAAATTTAGTTGGTAACTAATTTTGGAAACATATTACTGATAAAAATAAAAAATCTGTTGTGGCCAACATAAGACCTTCCGTTAATTTGATGTATTTTGTACAAATCCCATACCAGAAGTTCATTGGAAAAGATTCTATACAACCAGTAAAATTGTAACACGAACATAATACAATTTTTTACAAATTCCATACAGAAAGTACCTTAGAAAATATTCTATAAATCTAATAAAATCATCACATGAATACACATTATGTATACTCATATATAAATACTCTAAAAATGCGTGCACCTACGTAACATTCTCTTTACAATCAAATAATATTACTACGAAGTTTATATCTCTACCCATTTTTGAATTATTGCCCCAAAAGTCAATATACCCCACATTTAGATAAAAACTTTAAAATTTTTAAAAATCTAATTTTTATGTATCTAGATACTTCTGAATGCGCTGATTCCAAATTTTGATACCGCAGGTCGATATCTTTTTTCGTTCTCGAGATATTTAGATTCAAAGTTTTGCTCAAAACTGCCCATTTTTGGGTAATAACCCAAAAATGGGCCGAGATATGAATTTGGCGACATCACCATTCGATTCTACGGGCAAAATTACATAAGTACTTATGAATAAAAACTTGAAAATCCCTAAAAATGACCAAAATCTGAAAAAATCGTAAGGGGTACCCCTTACGATTTTTGCGATTTTTGGACATTTTCAGTTATTTTGCTTTAGAGACTGTATGCGGTGTTCAAAAATTCTGAAAATTGGTGTACTTATGTAATTTTGCCCGTAGAATCGAATGGTGTTGTCGCCAAATTCATATCTCGACCCACTTTTGGGTTATTACCCAAAAATGGGCAGTTTTGAGCAAAACTTTGAATCTAAATATCTCGAGAACGGAAAGAGATATCGACCTGCGGTTTCAAAATTTGGAATCAGTGCATTGAGAAGTATCTAGATACATAAAAATTAGATTTTTGAATATTTTGAAATTTTTATCTAAATGTGGGGTATATTGACTTTTGGGGCAATAATTCAAAAATAGGTAGAGATATAAACTTGGTAGTAATATTATTTGATTGTAAAGAGAATGTTACGTAGGTGGACGCATTTTTGAAGTATTTGAACAATTGTGTGAATTTTTAGAAATAAAAGTATTGAAATAAAAATGGAAAAATGTTATAAAAAAGTTCCTTGGAAAAGATTCTACATATCCAATAAAATTATAAGTCATTATTAATTCATACACATTACAAAAAGAAAAAGGTTAATTTTTTATATAAGTATAGATATCATACGAGGTATCATATCAGGACTTGTCCAGACAAGAAAACTTTGAAAACTATTTCTGTAAAATATGACTCTCCTTTCATGAAATGACCAGAAATGTACGAGGTGTGTTCAAAAACTATCGCGAATTTTGAATTTTCGCGGGTTACGTATATTCGAATTTCGATCTTTTTGTGGCTTTATGTTGGTACTCATGTCTCTCACTTATGTCGACAAGCTCGGCCATTTTGAATGTTCACTTAATTGTTGACAGCTGTTTTGCTTGCACGTGTTTTGGATCGTCTTCGATTTTTACCTATTCAAAAAAATGGAACAAAGAACCTGTATCAAATTAAGTGCGCGGATGCATTCCGAATGTTGACTGTGGCATACGGAGAAGCTACCTTGGACCAAAGCAACGTTTATCGGTGGTACAAAATCTTCTCGGCCTTCTGAGAAGATTTTGTACCACCGATAAACGTTGCTTTGGTCCAAGGTAGCTTCTCCGTATGCCACAGTCAACATTCGGAATGCATCCGCGCACTTAATTTCGTTTTTCACACAAAATTTGATACAGGTTCTTTGTTCCATTTTTTTGAATAGGTAAAAATCGAAGACGATCCAAAACACGTGCAAGCAAAACAGCTGTCAACAATTAAGTGAACATTCAAAATGGCCGAGCTTGTCGACATAAGTGAGAGACATGAGTACCAACATAAAGCCACAAAAAGATCGAAATTCGAATATACGTAACCCGCGAAAATTCAAAATTCGCGATAGTTTTTGAACACACCTCGTATATACATGTAAAAAGAATTAAGCTTTGTGCAAGTTGAAATTCATATTAATTTAATTTTAAACAGCCATTCACTTCAACTAACATAACATAATTAAGATCATGTTTAACTAGCAGCAAGTATAAGTTGATAAACAGTACATACTCATATGATGTGTCTGCTCTTTTCCCTTTGTAAATGTAAAAAAGAAAATTATGAAAGCAAACAGAAGTGTAGTTGTTTAACCGGCGTCTGTCTTCATGGGCCGATATAACAAGACTTCAAGTGAATGGCCTGTTTGTAGTAATAAACAAATGTTTCCTTGCTGTTACTATGAATTTAATAATCACCGGATGTTTGACATTCTAATTTATTGGATTGGATTACATATCACGACGACTCTAAATGTTTACACTCTGTCTTATTATTTTATTTTGCAAAGGCGTTTTTTTCTAACAATATTCCTTTAACAAAACATCATTAAGCACTGAAAATATAATGCTGCAATAAGTATTTTATAAGATCATCGTCCA
Organism: Ophonus ardosiacus; assembly: GCA_943142095.1. Taxonomy (NCBI): domain Eukaryota; kingdom Metazoa; phylum Arthropoda; class Insecta; order Coleoptera; family Carabidae; genus Ophonus; species Ophonus ardosiacus. Next base: position 49,659,003 of record OW964831.1, on the reverse strand, counting down.
TTGAAGTTAAAACGCCTTTCAAATTTATTAATACATGTTAACCAAATTTAAAACTGTCTTCTTTAATTTAAGTTTTACGCAAAACTACTTTTTTACCTCTCGCTAAGAGAGGTATTGGAATCATGTTAAAAATCGCATATCCAGTTTTTAGTGGATAAGCACGTTTTAAGGTCCCTATATTTCGATTATAACATTTTTACGATGATGTCCAAATGTATGTATGTTTGTATGTATGTATGTATGTGTGTGTGTGTGTGTGTGTGTGTGTGTGTGTGTGTGTGTGTGTGTGTGTGTGTGTGTGTGTGTATGTTTGGATGTTGACTCAAATTCTATAAAACTAAAGACCAATTTAACTAAATATTCCTTAATCTGGCATTAATGGAAGAGCTGAAAAGGTTATGGTAACAATCAGACAATCGGAAATAGTAGTTTCTTTAAAAAAATCTTCAAAGTATTATTTTTTGGAAATTTGTGTTATGACAAATAATAAAGAATATAAAATTCTCTATCCGATACATTGAACATTTTTATTATATCTTCTATAGATTTAGGAGATAGAGAATGGGGGACTACACCATATTTTTTTTATAACTTCATCTGATAATATTAGGAAAACTAAGACTATTGATGAAAATCCGGTGAAAAAATTCCTATTAATAAGCGAGGTATGGTCTCCCGTGACGTCACATTTATGTGTTTTTATATCAAACTGTTTTCATCATGGATCTAAATGTTCTTGAAATATATGCTATTTTAAGTTATATATACATAAAAATAAATGAATATTATAACACTGTATAAGTCTACATACTTTATAATTACGGGTGTATTTAAATTATTAAATTTAATGCAAGAAATTTATGTTAAAATAAAAACTGTTTGGAAACTGTAGTACAGGAATGTTAGCCCCTCCTTTCGAATTTGAATTTCTTAACTTCCATTGGTAGTAATCCCCACCTCCTAACACGCTATTTGTAATGAATGTATAGGCGGTTTCTCGGTCGCCAATCAAAATATTTTCATATCAGTGTCGAAGCGCTATAACAAAAAAACCCTTTATTTCCGAAATATCTCAATTACACCATTTCATTTTTTTTATTAATATTCGTTATTCAGCATATACATTCGTATTTTTTTTACTATTTTCCTTTAATTCGATTGAGCCGTAATCCCCCATTATAAATATATAAAATAATTCGTTGTAATGAATTTCAGAGCCCAAGTAACTTTATCACAAATCGAGATACATTAATGAAAGTTTTTACTGGGAAGAATACATTTAATATTTCTTATTAATTAAATATTTAAAATGATAGATATTATATAACAGTGCAAAAAGACTTACAAGTGTTAGGAATGAAAAACTGAAAAGAAAGAGCACAGGACAGAATATAGTGGAAGAGTATTATTATTATATTACATATACTCAGCAGAAATACCGCCAATCTAGTCAATTTTGAAGAATCTTGGACATTTAGAAGAGTAGGAGGAAACTTATCTATAGAATGAATTAAAAAATATAAAAATATATTAATAATAGATGTAATCAGAATTTTTATGTGTGTACCAGAAATGTTAAATACAATACTTATACAGCCTAATATGTAAATGGCGAGAGGTCTTGTGCTGGCCACAACAGTTTTCTCTTATAAATGTTAAAATAGTATTAGAAAAAACCTTGTACGTCATTCGTTGCAAAATCGGGTTTTTCGCAGATGAATCGTCAAAGGCGGAAAACACAATTTGAAACTAAACACATAAATAGCTATTGAGGAAAAATATCTTAATCCCAAGGGGAATTAATTCTATTGGCGTTAAAATTAAATTAGTATAGCATTAATGCCTTATACGAATCAATCTTTTCATCCATTTAAGGTTTCGTATGACTCTTTGTTTTGCGTATCATCTTTACTCATTGTGTTCGTGACAAATCTAGTGAAAATGATCTGTTTATTTGACACAGTACATGTGCATCACTAAACAATAATGTAGAAAAACTGTGTAGTCAGGACAGTTAACACGTGTTTAAAATAAACATCCTCTCCTCTGCTCTCTCTGCACCACTAGGTAACTCCGAACATGAGTTCTCTATGTGACGTTGACGACACTGCAATGAACATGCAGCTATCTTCATACTTGTAGTGGTAGTGGTTTTCGTTGCATTGCATTCCACGCTGCATAAACACGTCAGGGCAGACGAAGGTTGTTTGATATGAAGTTCTCTAGTATCAATGTCATTAACGCCTACTGCCTGATACTAATTGCAATTTGCAGGGAAGGATTCAAATTGGTTTATATTGGTTATTGGTTTAGGTTTCCATATTGCATCGTATTTTTTGTGTGGGTAATTGACGCATTTCGAAAAAGTCCAAAGAAATTTTTGTCTAAGAAGTTTTAATGCCAATAATATGATAATAATGTAATTTACTACAAGAAATGTTTCATCTCTGGTTATAATTTTAACTACCAATTAAATAAACAAAACCAAAACGAAATGAAATGTCAGCTGACAAATTTATAATTGCTGTCAATAATCCGATTAAGGGCCGGTCTTATAAACAATAAATTAATCAGTTAGTTACTGCACAATTAAATTAAATGGACCATGAAAAAATAAATGGATATTATAAACCAAATCTCACTATCAAATAACTAACGGGGGATTTAATTAAATTTTAGTAGTGTGTTTGTGGTTTTGTGAAAAGTTTCTATATTCACATTCGTTATAAACGTAAATTAGTTGATTTGACAGTTGGAAAAAAAAACGTGATCGTGGAAAAAATCATATTAATATTGAAAAATATAACCTATTAGATTTTGTTGAAGATTATTTTCATATAATTTGCAACGACCCGGTTGCGTAAAATCGTAAGGTTATTACTAGCTGATTCATTGAGGAAATTGACATATTTCTTAATGTTAGTGGTCTTATATTTCTTTCCAATCTGTCCCAATATGTGTAACACACATTGTTTTGACAATCGAAATCTCTTTTTAAACTCATGGCTGGTACCACGATCATGGTTTTAACAAAAACGCTGTTTTAAGAAATGTCAAATTCAAATTTCAAAATGTAATTTCACCCTTATGTTAGAAGAACAATTTATTTAAAAATATTTGTTTGAATACAAACTATGTTCTGCTTTTAAATCATATTTTGATAAATTTCATCATTAAATAATGAAATTTGACATTTCTTAAAACAGTGTTTTAGTTAAAACCGTGATCGTGGTACGAGCCTTTGTCATCATATATTTCATATGGATTTGTCCTGTTTCGGAACAATTTTGTAGCCTACCTCGTGCAAATATAAATGTATCATCATTATCTGTTTATGAATCCGAAGACACTGATGATACAGACTCTAAAGATGACATACTTGACACATACATTTCTTAAAAAACTATTTAAAAAGTAAATAGTTCCCTATTTCAATTGTTTTAAAATAAACATAACAAAAAAAAATACAGTTTGACGTTTCTTTAACAACTGATTTAAATCTAATAGCATGAAATTCCGCAGTTACTTTAATAGGTCGATTTACTTGTCATTAAACTTTCATAATACCCGAATCTTCAGTTAAATTAGTTTAGTAGCTAAGTAAATTTTAACTGTTGATTAAATAGTATTATAAGACCGGTCCTTAATATTGTTTATTTAACTGGCAGTTAAAATTTTAACCAGAGATGGTAAGAGTTAAATAAACAAAAATGAAACGAAATGAACAGATTTATCATTGTTATCAACAAAACGATGCCAATATTGTTTACTTAACTAGAAGTTGAGATTTTAACCAGAAATTGATAAACAGGCTCTAAATTAAATTTTCATGGATACAATATATAAATTTTATTCGATATGAAGAGACTTTTCAGCAATAATATTCCGAGGACATTAATAATTACAAAATAATTTTATGACAGTTACCTAAAAGCAACGTGCTTGAAGAAGTTGTGATAAAATTATTAGTATTTATCAATAATCTAGGGGTATTAGGTGAGAATTTTTTTATGCAATTTTAATATTAAATTTGTCTAGAATTTGTATTTGGCAGAATTTTTATAATTATAAATTCACCCAATAGATGTCAGTAATAGCTATGAATATGTTTAGCGTGAAGTGTGTAACAATAATAAGATTGACATTAACACAATGAAAAACAAGACACATTCAGTTTTAATATACAAACGTTTAATAGTAATAATAATAGAATGATATTTTATAATTATTAAATTATAATAGTGTTTTTTGTGTGTATTTTATTAAATGAATCGTTATTTTTACTGCCATACCGTGAAAACGACATTTTCAAATTAAAACAATAAGTATCTGTCAAAAAGTGTTTGTTTCTTAGTAACTTAGTGACATAAGTGATAATTATCAGTGTAAGTTTGTTTTGATTGGTTACTATTACATACGTGATCACCGTGATCAGAAATACAGGGATTCAATTGGATAATTTTTTAACCAAAAAATTTTCACTAATTATTTCAAGGTATACTCTTAATTAGTAAATTTAAACATTATGTTACAAACAAGCGCCATTAATTTTTTTTTTTTAGAAAACAGTAAATGTAACTTAACAATGACAATTATACATAACTTTTTGCATACAAAATATAATCATGTGCATTATAAAACTCATAAGGTTACGTTCACATTAAACTATGCAACATTAACTTTGAAAATAATCACGTCAGGTTTAATGAGATGTAATGATATTCATAAGTCAGAAGGAATTTCTAAATCTTATCTTTCAAAGAATAAAGAAGATTCCAGGAAAATTCTATCTTGTCTTACGAGTCTGTGACGTTATAAGTAGGAGTGTTAAACTTTCAAGAAAATGTTATTCTTCATCTGCTTTGAAGATTAGAACTTGTATCATTTGTTATGTACTTATTTCTGATAAATAAGGTATTCCAAAATTTTAAATGTTTACTTTGAAAATATAATATATCTAGATTAAGTTACATGTGCACATAAACAAACCTGCACTTAAGTACTGAATACTAAATTGAGTAAGCAGTTTTATTTACAAGATAATCAAATATTCAAATTGAAAAAGTGAAAGTTTAACACACATCTTGTACTTAAGTAAATTTGAATATTGTAAATCATTGGACTAGATCTATTATGCGCAGTAGTTGTTAATAGCTAATTGTATTGTATCATTATATTAATTTAGTTAATAGGAAAATAATACTTATTAATATTAACATTAATTAATGATTATATAATTATGATCGAAAATTTTATAGTTTTTTATTGAAAAATAATTATAGGTTCAAAATAAATATTATATAAAAAATATGTCCAATTTATATTGATATATGAAACTGCAAGTAATCAACTATTATTAAAATCAATATTTATTACATCACATGTATGCAAAAATGTTTTAAATATTAAAAAAGTTAATTGTAAATTTTTTATGAGTTGTTTATTGATAGAAGAATAAAGTCAGATCGATGTTAAATTTACAACTAAACTATAGAATGTGAATCACCAAATAAGCACTTTTGTTTATTGTTATTGTTTTGTAAAGTAGTATTTGATAAAATGTAATTAATTCTAAGTTAAATGAAGTTGCTAATATAAGTACTTAGATAAAGTAAAAAAATGAAAGTGTGCATTATACTTTGATCTTTAAAAAACATACCTATTATGTGCAAAAAATTTAATTATAATATCTGTGGTTTAATATAAAAATAACGAATGACACAAATTTCAGAATAATTTAAAATCAAGAAGAAACTTCAAATTCATCATTCCTTAACTAAGAGTTGATCGACAGATCAACGATGAATCCTGAATCTAGGAATAAAAAGGATCAACTAATTCATTTTCTATTAATTAACCATTTCTTACTATATTCAGATTTAAAATTACCGTAGTTAGAAAATATCTTGAACGCAAATGTCTGGTATGCTTCATGACAGAAGAAATTACTTTTTTTCACTACTAGCTACACAGAGGTACTTTATTGACCGAATAGAGTGCCGTGAAATTGAATTTCTCAGCCCGTCCATGGTTACCGGTATATAATTTTTCATTATTAACCGATAATAAGTTAACAATGAATAAATTTACATTTTTTGATAATTCTGTGACAGTTTTAAATCGGAAATATTTATAGCAAGTTTCAGTATAACCAAGAGACTTTATTTATTAATATTTTATACATTTAAATGGTTGTTTAAACAGCTTAATTCAATATTAAAAATTCGGATTAATTTGAATATTTGTTTTTTTGCGCCGAAAACGTATTAAATACTTGACATTTCTTTCATGTCAATTTCGCTTATTCAATGTAAGAAAAACAGTATTTAAAAATAATACTTTTAAATAATATTTGTGATTTAACAATAAATAATACAAATGCTTGAACCGTGCAACCAAAAACTGTGCAATCACAATCAGATGATACAACCTGTCAATGAGCACATATGTGTAAGCATAGCATTCGGAGAGTGACGAGCCCAGAGTCGAATAAAGTTTGTTAAATCATGTGATGCTTCTTAATGTAAACCTGTCCCGAACACTACAGTAAGTAAACGAAAAACAATTTTACTAGGCCAACTATGCATCAATTGTGCCATCACATTTAAAAGTAAAATGACGTTATGGTGGGATTAATTTCGTAAATAATTATTAAAATTATGTGCTAGTAGTGAAAAAATAATATATATACCACGGTTATGAAGAGCATTATTGTCCTAGCGAATTATAATCCCTCGGTTCCCTCGGGATTACTATTACCGTGGGTCCCATAAAATTTTAGAAAATAAAAATGTCGAAACCATATAATTAAATTTTGAAAATACCCGTACCTATACAAGAAATTTATCAGCGAAGTTAAAATATTTTTTGGAAAATTTTGACATTAAACAAAATCTTCCATACTAAATTTTACAAAAGTCTAATACAAGTTTTTGTTAAACAAATTGTTTAGTGTAAAGTACACATGAAATAAATTAGTCTCATTATCTATATTTAATCGAAGGACACTTATTGACATGTGTGTGAAGATGTGACGATTTATTTATGCAGGTAAAAATATTTACCTTCTGTATTTTCCAGAAAGTCAACATGAGACATGATTTTATTTCCATACATGACGTGTTTTAGAGATTAGAGCATCCGAACGGAATGCAAATGAAAAACAAATACATATCATTAAAGTTTAACGAACTTTTCTCTTTGATACACCTACTAAAATTGGTTCAATTAAAGTGGAACTTTAAATTAAACCTATCTTTAATGTTAAAGAATACAGACTATATGAAACGTAATAGGTGATGATGACTATTTCTATTTTTAAATTATTAATGTGATTTTTTATTGTGATTTGTAATTGTATGTGTAATCATCAAAATTTTAAGAATATTAGTGTTCTGACATTTAAAACTTTTGTCAACACACTGCTAACTACCAACAGCAACAAAAACATGTTAAAAGTTTTCACCTACACATTTAAATGTTTATAATAATACAATGTTCAGTTCTTAGATCGAGAATATCAAATCATAAATTATGTGTTGCAGATTTATTTTTATGGAAACTTAACAAATTGCCAATCTGATGACCCGGGTTCGATCCCGGGCAATGCAGACTTTTAATCGCATAAAAGTGATCCCTGTGGTGCACTCTCCACACCAGCTATGAGTGCCCGTGAGATGACGCCTGGTAAGCGCCAAATATATACAGTATAACTTCGATAAATTCTAACGATTAGTTTTTTAACCAATCATGATGCAAAACACTTGAAAATTCAACCAATGGGAACAGTATTATACTGATAATTTTCCGCTACCAAGTAAATAAACAGTTGTTATTGTTTATAACTATCAGTGTGATAATTAATGTGTCAAGTTTACCACGACCTTTCAGATTTTCTCAGATAAACTTTTATATTTAAGCACTCATTTTTTTTTTCTTTTAAGTAAAATCACTCAAGCAAACTGACATTAGGTAAAACCTCTCCTCCTTCGGAGTCGGGATTTACCATGCAGTTTGCTTTCGTGTTTGTTGCTAAGCAAAAAAATTCGTGCAAAATAAAAAATTATCGATAAAATCGGAAGGTCTTGTGATATTACTTCTGATAATCCGGGCACTCCAGTAATCCGGATCCTTTTGTCAATCGGACATTTTACGTTTTTTAAAAAACATTAAATTTTTCTTTTTATTTTCAATTATTATTTGAGATGAGAAACGAGAAAGAATGAGACACCCGTTGCAGATCATTAATGAGAAGTGAAACATTCTTCTTCCTTGAAAATCTATTTTACAACGATGGTGTTGGAAGCAAATCTTTACAACTCACTTCATATGACTCATTGTAATTATTCTAATCAGCAATTTATAAATCAAAAACGGATGCATATTGTACTTTCATTCATTCATTCTTGAATGATTTTCAACTGATGTGTCATACACTTAATTTTTCATTATTAAATTCAAGCTTCATTCTCAATCTAAAAACTGAACACTACTCATGGCCGTTTGCACCGCATCTACTTAAATATAACTTACCATTAAGTAGAACTTAAATTTTAAAAATGTATTGCACCGTTTGCTAAGTTATACTTAAGGTTCACTTACTTTAAGCCTCAGATTTCTGTGGCTTAACCTATAAGATCAACTGTGACAATGGATGTTATTGATTTCTATGATGATGAATTTTAATTTTAATTGAAGTTTTACTAATTCTAGTTTATTGCAAGCAAGATCAGTATAATTTCTTTAAAGGAGAATTCAAATATTAAACAATCTAACACTTTTAATACCAGATTCTCCAATTATGAGTACTTTGCGCTACACCTACCAAAGTGCACAAATTTTATTATAGTTCTAGAAAGTGCATCCCTATGTCTATGGTGGCGCCATAGTTACAGTATATAACCGCACCGCCTGCTCACATTTTTATTCTTATTTAAATTATTCATTAATAAAACAAGCATTAATATTAATAATAATGTTGTTGGAGTAACGATGATCGACTGGAGATTGATGTGTGCAGAAGAAAATAAAGTACTCGCAAACTGCAGTCAGTATGGTTTTGTTTGATTAGAACCTACGTTTCGACCATTACAATGGTCTTCCTCAGGGTTAAATCAAGTCATAAACTATGAAGAAGATATCTGTAACTCATATTAACAAACATCAAAATGTAATAGATGAATTACAACGTTATAAAATTGATGAAAAACAACTTTGAAATAAAATATAATGTAACGAACCAGACCGAATGTAACAATTTATAAAACCATGAGGAAGACCATTGTAATGGTCGAAACGTAGGTTCTAATCAAATAAAACCATACTGACTGCAGTTTCCGAGTACTTTATTTTCTTCTCCACACATTAATAATAATATACTGTGCAAGTTCTAAATACTAAACTGTTAAAAAAAATTCCAATGAAATGTCAAACTAACTGCCTTCTTGTAATACCTAAATTAAAAACGATGACTTTTTAACAAAATCCTATTCTTAGCTAAGGCTGTGTCCGATGTTGCACTTTTATCACCCTAATATCAAATTCCCAAATTTATATGCCCTAAATTTAGTAATTATTTAGGATTTTAGAAATTAGATTTTAGGATTTTGCAGGAGCACACTATACTTTGAAGTTGACACGAACTAATTAAATAAATCATGTTCGTTGCTATAATTTGTACAAAACGTCAAATTTACTATCAAAGAATAGCTTCTTAGCTTCTATTTTATGAAATATAATATTAACATTTACTCGCAAGTATCAAATTGAGTCGAATTGTATAATTAATTTTTGTTGTTCTAAAGTGCTGCCATACAAACCAATGGATATCACTAGTGTGCCATTCGGAAATCCTAAATACTAAAGCCGGATTTATAGTTTACATAACATAACATAGCATAGCATAACATAGTGAAAATATGAAAACACATAAGTCCGTATGGCATTTTATAGTTTTATAACATAGCATAACATAATAAATGACCATATTTTATTTCGTTATGTTATGGTGTTCGGGAATATTGGAAGAGAAGCGAAATCTTGGAGCGTTGGAGTGCTCGAATCTGCTTGTTGTTTACAAACAAATTGTGAGGTTAGTTTTTGTTTCTGATGAGATATTTACGTTAAATAAATAGTTAAATTATTGTGCAGAGTTAATAATAATAATGCACAAGATACTGCAACAGCTACTATCATAGCATTGTCATCAGCCATTTTTATCTAAACAAATCACGTTTTTGCGAAAAGTTCTAAAATTTTACGTGTACAAAGAATGACAAAATGAAATGTGAAAACCGTAATGAATATAGTAATAATACTACTTTATGAACAATTTTCAGAACAATTCTTCTTTTTCTCGTACTACAAAATCTAAAAAAAATCTTGTTATGTTACGTTATGTTATGCTATGTTTTGTTATGTTATGTAAACTATAAATCCGGCTTAAATGTCAAAATGCGACATAGGACACAGCCTAAGTAGAGCTTAATTTACATGTGCAGCAGAATAAAATTTAAAGTGAACCGTACCTTTAAGTAAAACTTAGCAAAAGAGAACTTAATATTACATCGGAGCAAGCGGCCATCAAACCTGTTAGATAGAAAACGACGTTCACGGCACACTTCAAACCATGCGTCACGAACGACAATTTCAACCACCACCATACCTTTTGCCTCTATAAAGAACCCCCATATTGTGGTACCTTTAAACTTAGTCAAATTCTCCTCGTATCCATGAGGGTTCCTCTTCAGCTCTCCGGTGACGCCGTCGTAGAGAGCTTCCTTGGGGTCGAACCCCAAACGGTCCTTGTAGTAAGCTTGGGTACTCATCTTGTCATCGGAGAAAGTACAACATAACACTCACGACGCGCACTGAGTTAATTATTGCTTTCGAGGTTAACTTAACTGTGACTTCGCCAGAAAATCACAATTATCACGTTATTTATTTAGTAAGCGTTTTATGTTATGATTTTTTTTAGTTACGTTTATTTTTTGTTTTTATTTATTACTTTAAATGAGCTTTTTTAAGGAATGTATCGTTTTCGTTCGATGTCGTTTTTAAATAACTAGAAGCACCACTTGTTTGCCTCGGAATTCACCGACACCTTGAAAATAAACAAAAATCTATAAATAAAACTGTTGCCAATATTTTGGCTTGACCTTACATCAGCTGATATTGCGATTTATTATAAAATTTGATGATATTTCATTGTAATAGCCGTGAACACTGCAAACAAAGTATCAATTGCATTGTTTAAACTTTAAAGTATTATTAACTACTAATTGGAATATCCTCCGGAAACTTTCATGGGATTGGATGTCAAATGATTTCAGGTCTTAATGTTCCATATAATACATATTTCAAAAATGTACAAATATGTTATTTGAACTAGGGTCCGGCCCGAAGCCCGCCTCGATTTCGAGTCGATCATCGAGCCGGGCCGAAGATATATTTTACCGGGCCGAATCGGGCCAATCATTTGTAAAAGTTGAGGCGAGTCGGACTTTTGATTTTGGCTCGGCCCGAAAAATTGAGCTTTTCGGGCCGGCTCGAAAAATCTTATAATCCAACCAAACGTAAAGTTTCCTTAATATTTTAATGAAAATGGATCAAAATGATTTAATAACAAAATACTTCACATCTTAATAAATAACAATTATTTCCCCAAATCCCATATTCAGATAAAAACTTTAAAATTTTCAAAAATCTAATTTTCATGTTTCTAGATACTTCTCAATGCGCTGATTCTAAATTTTGAATCCGCAGGTCGATATCTCTTTTCGTTCTCGAGATATTTAGATTCAAAGTTTCGTATAAAACTGCCCATTTTTGGGTAATAACAGCCAAAATCTGAAAAAATCGTAAGGGGTACCCCTTAGATTTTTGCGATTTTTGGCCATTTTCAGTTATTTTGCTTTACAGACTGTATGCGGTGTTCAAAAATTATGAAAATTGGTATACTTATGTAATTTTGCCCGTAGAATCGAATGATGATATTTCCAAATTCATATCTCGACCCATTTTTGGGTTATTACCCAAAAATGGGCAGTTTTGAGCAAAATTTTGAATCTAAATATCTCGAGAACGAAAAAAGATATCGACCTGCGGTTTCAAAATTTGGAATCAGCGCATTGAAAAGTATCTAGATACATGAAAATTAGATTTTTGAAAATTTTGAAGTTTCTATCTGAATATGGGCTATATTGACTTTTGGGACATTAATTCAAAAATGGATAGAGATATAAACTTGCTAGTAATATTATTTGATTCTAAAGACAATGTTATGTAAGTGTAGGTCTGTAATCTTTATTACAAACTTATATTAGAAGCGTGTCTTTTTTAATAACTTACGTTAACCAATGTTGAACGTTATATGGATGTATTTTTTTTAAAGTTTGACACAAAAAAAGTTAAACATTTCGCCTCTTATAAAAATCAAAATTAGGAATGCCATATGCACTCAATTAGTATTCCTTTTGTGAAATACATTTATAAATACATTTTTACAGGTTATTTGAGCAAATCAACCCTAGGATTTATTGGTAATCATAAGAGGAACGATGAAAAGAAAACTGAAAAAAATTGAAAAAATAGAATAAACATAAATATAAAATTAGTTCTTCCAAGATAATTTGTAGTTATACATCGACAGTAATTCTAAATTAATTAATTTCTATATAATTTTAAAGAACTACGGACAACAGTAATTCTAAATTAATTAATTTCTATATAATTTTAAAGAACTACGGACAATTTCATAACATAATTTTATTAATTTTCTAACCTAGCGCAATTTAAAAGCGAGTAGCCAATTGAAAGAACATAATTAGCTTAACAGAAATAAATTCCAATTTTAATTCTGTCGGGTTAATTCCGAACGCGCCAGTTCTCCTAAATTTACCCAAGGGAACAAAACAACGTGAGAGTCACCATCGCATATAACGACCTTTGTTAGCCGGTAATGCAGCGATTCTAAAATTAAAACTGCAGAGCGCAGATGTTTGACGCCCAAGTGGCAAACAACGAAGTCAAATTAGATTTCTCAAATTTAACATTTTCATACGGAGAACTACTTCAATGGCTTCCTTAAAGTTTAGGAACAATATTTTTATCAATTACCTGAAGTTGTAGTTACATATGCATTAACACATAGTTAACTAGGAGTTATATTTAACAGCAACTTATTATAAAACTGATAAATAGATAAATTAGATGTTGCGCTGTACAAATATTATTTTATATATAAATTTTTCCGATTGTGCAAAAAGTTGACTAAAAACTACGCATTTTGAGAACTAATTTAGGCAGAATTAAAACTTCTGCGTCTGCGTCACACTTTAAATTTCAAGAAAACCTTAGCAAGGAATATAGAAATATATGATAAAGCGCTACAAAAATTAAACATGAAGATTAATAAAGAAAAAACAAAAACCATGATACTAGGGAGAAATGAACAACACCACACCATACAATAAAAAATGAAAATCTACAGCAAGGCCAAAAATTTAAATACCTGGGGGCAATGATCTCAGAAGATGGAAGATTTGATGAAGAAATAAAAGAAAGAAGAACAACAGGAGGCAAAATATTCAATAGCATCAAACACAGCTTCTTAGGAAAGAAAGAAATACCGAAAGAGACCAGAGTACAAATATTTAAGAAAGTAGTGACGCCTATACTCATACACGGAGCTGAAACATGGACACTAACGCAAAGACAAAAAGAAAAAATTACAGCTATCGAAATGAGATTCTTGAGAAAAATAGAGGGGAAAACAAGACTGGACAGAATTGAAAACACAACCTACAGACAAAACTTAAAAGTAAAATCAATAGAAGATAAGATAGCAGAAGGATAGATGAGATGGTATGGTCATGTAGAAAGGATGGGAGAGGAGAGAATAGTTAAAAAGGTGTTTGAAGCAAAAATTGGAAGAAAGAAACCACGAGGACGACCAAGAAGAACGTGGCTGGAAGAAGTAAAGGAGGCAGCGCAAAGAAGAGGTCTAACTTGGGAAGAAACGAAGATAGCAACACAAGATAGAGCAGAGTGGAAAGAAATATGTAGAAGACCAACGAACCAGAACTCAACCCCCTCCCCCGCAAGCCGGGGGAACGCCTTAAGTAAGTAAAACTTCTGCGTCTGCGTCACACTTTAAATATCAAATATAATTAGGCTGCGTCCAATGTTGCTTTCTGGCATTTAGTTTTTAGGATTTAGGTCTTCTTCAGATAAATACAATTCCGAATGGCACACTAATAACATCCATCGGTTTGTACGGCAACACTTTAAAATAACAATAATGAATTATCCAATTCGATTTAATTTGATGCTTCAGATTAAAAATTTATATCATGTTTCATGAAATAAAAAATTTAAGAAGCTATACTTTGCCTTCAAATTTGACGTTTTGCAAAAATTATAGCAACGAACATGATTTGCTTAATTAGTATGCGCCAACTTCAAGGCATAGTGTGCTCCTCTAAAACTCCAAAATCTAATTCCCAAAATCCTAAATAATGTCATTATTTAGGGCATATAAATTTAGGATTTAGATATTAGGGTGATAAAAGTGCAACATCGGACACAGCTTAAAAATTTACCTTCACGCAAGATAAAATAATCATTTATCTAAATTACAGAAAAAAAGTAAATGATTATCTAAACCTCAAAGCATTTTAAACGTTTTCACGTTTGACCAATTAAAAAATTCCAGCTACTTGATATACTAATTTCCATAGAATCAACGCTATAAAAAGTATTAAAACTTCTGAGAAAGAAAAATCTAGAAGAGTAGTAAAACGTAATGCACAAATATGGTAATACGAAACTTATTGATGAGTCAAATAGATGATTAAATATTTATTTTTCATTAGGTGTAATTCCGTAAAAATTCAAGGTTTACATGAGGACATCAAATCGCTACAAAAAATACTTAAGCATAACTAACTAACTAAATCTACGGGGCTCAAAAATACTTCAGACACTTAAGATTCAATTTAAATACTATATATCATAAATCGAAAGCTCTTTTTTAACAATAAATTTAGAGCCTGATTCTCAAAAAAAAAAAAATTAAGTTAGTCCTCATTTTTTGATTAGTGAATTCTATTCTATTCCAGTATTTAATATTTAACCTTCAAAATATTATTAGATACTAGGAATAGATTAGACTATATTTTAAGATATAAACTGTCAAAATTAGAGTAGAATTCGCTAATCAAAAAATGAGGATAAGCTTAAACTTTTTTTTGAGAATCGTGCTGTTGAAGTTTTTTAAAATTAGGGCACTACAGCTTCAGAGCAAAATTTGCTGTAAAGGCTGATTTATGTAAACCTTAGCATTAGCATTATGACTTTGCATTAATAATTCGAGTATAGACAAATGTGTGCTGCGGTACATATAGCTATAACTTTAACCTTAGCATTATGCCCTAACCCTAGAATTAGAATATGACAATTTCTAAATTTTAAGTCATAATGCTAATACCGATCATCAGAAGAGCATATATATATGTTTGTGGACGATAGCTTGATTCTGAAGATATTTACTACTGTCATTTTGCCATTTGTCATCATTTTGTTATTTCTGAACATTATCTTGACTAAAAATGAGTGTAATTGAAAACTAATGCAGTTAATTGAACAATATAGATATAATTATGATAAAAAAGAGGTGCCGATTTTACAAAAAGTGACATTACCGGCCTGCTCTTATTGGCAATATGCTAATGCTAAGATAAATGCATAAGTTTACAGCTTACAAAAACCAGCCTTAAATGTTAAAAGCTGAGACCTAATAATCCTAAATGATCTAAGTAAATTTAGGATTTGGAATATTAGAATGATAAAGTGCAACTTTAGCTTTAGAATCGCCCCCAGAGAAAAAATCTCCCGACCCCAAGGTTAACTAGTGCGACATGGTTTGTTTTCTATGTGTGCCCGATATAGAAAGATAGAAAGCTTCAAACTAGCTTAAAATTAACACGACACAAGCGCGAGATTATGAAAATCCAGTTTTAGAGAAACTGAAAGTAGTTACGACACAGGCTGTTCGCTTTTTTATGATTCGTCACTTAGCGTATTTGGCGCTGAGAAAAGTGTTAGAGTAAAAGTTGATTTTCATTTGATTTCCTATCGCCACACTTATGAAATCTACTATTTATATGTTAATTTAAATTGGTGTACCCATAACAAAAGAAAACTTAATTAGAATATTTATATCATAATAATAATAATATAGAATTTCCATATAGATACAAGATAAATTTCTAATATTACACGCGTTCTGGAATGTTAATAAAGTTTTTTTGGAAAATGCCATCAGCCAATTATTGCTATACATTATTTGTAAATTAATGAACAATTCTACAAATAAACTTTCCATACAAGTAACGCTTAAAATATTTATTACTAACAGAATATTGACACAAAATTTGTTAAAGAATATTTCAAAGAAAATAACATATTAGACATACTTCCATCAAATTACAGTTTTTTAAAAGTTTAAAGTCCAGTGTATATTGTGTCAGAAGCATGATTTATTTTTATTGAATAATTCTGATTAATTCAAGGGCCATCCTTTAATCACCGGTTAAAATTTTAACTGCTTAAATAAACAAAACTGAAACGAAAAGTACTTTCAAATGACAAATATATCACTGATGCTAACAATCAATTTAATATTCTTTATTTATTCTAAAACTGGTCCTTATTGCAATTTTGGCGGTTCAATTTCAAATATATCTTTTAAATGTCACTTTATATTTCATTTAATCTCAATTATTAATTGAACTGGGAAAATATTATAAAAAAAATAGCTAATTACGATGTAAATTACAATTGGAATAAAACAATATTATGACAGAAAATTTCAAAACTGAGTGTCTGATCGCGAACCTGGGGGAACCGGGTTCGATCCCGACAGACGCCAAATATTTCCAATTTTAAATGGCACAAAAGTGACCCCTGTGGTGCACTCTCCACACCAGCTATGAGTGCCTGTGAGGTGACGCTTGGTAAGCGCCCACACGGTAAAATATATCGTCATCATTACCGATGTCTACATGTGTTGTAGATACTGATTTATTTAAAATACAAAATGGTTATCAATTTTGACACACAAGCTTTTTTATCTCTCGAATAAAATCTACTGTCAAAAAAGCATAACCTGTCAATTTCAGAAGATAAAAATTATTTTAAACAGTTTTTCTATTTCAACTGGTGGTCAGATAACAAGTAACAATTTTAAATTTGTAAGTGGGAGCTAAATAAGTTATCAAATTTAAATTTGTAGATAGAGATAAATTCGTTATGCTCAGTTACACCGCTGACTGTTTACACTTAATTTTAAGTATTCCTTAAACGGACTAACTGACGAAATGTCAAATGCGAAATTGAATATTGCTATCAAAATTTCGATATGCAATTTTTTGTTAAAGCCTAGCTTTAATAATTTAAACTCAGATACGCAAACGATGTTTAAATTTTAAACTAAAATAAAATAAATATCATCACGGTATATTACCCATTTCTGAGTGTGCCAATCTGCTCTATGACATATATCGGTAATGATGACATATTTGTACCGTGCGGGCGTTTACCGGGCGTCACTTCACGGGCACTCATTGCTAGCGTGGAGAGTGCACCACTGG
Source organism: Ophonus ardosiacus (assembly GCA_943142095.1). Classification (NCBI taxonomy): domain Eukaryota; kingdom Metazoa; phylum Arthropoda; class Insecta; order Coleoptera; family Carabidae; genus Ophonus; species Ophonus ardosiacus. The sequence goes on along the minus strand of OW964831.1, from coordinate 49,641,352 downwards.
AGTCACTTTTGTGCCATTTAAAATTCGAAATATTTGGCGTCAGTCGGGATCGAACCCGGTTCCACAGATTCGCGACCAGATACTCAGGCATAAATATAAATCATAAAATGCAATTTGAAATTTTGACAGCAATACTCATTTGACATTTTGTTTCGATAATATACGGGACAATTCTGCAACATTGTTATCCAATACATATGATTTTGACAACTAAAAATTTTGGTGTACAACTACATTGACATATTTGATTGGTGAAAATTATTATCGATTTGTTAAAAATTAACCCATGATTAATGCCCAGTTGCACAAACAAAATGCAAATCGATATTTTGACAGCAATGTATTATAACTCATTTGACATTTCATTTCGATGCAATTTTGTCAGTTTAAACCATGTTTAATACCGTGAGTATTATTTTTTAACGTGAAACATTGGGTTTGTCATATCCATGGTTACGATTCGACATTTGATTGACAGCAATGTATTTGCGTGTCCCATTTAAAATGAAACATAGGGAACGAATTTGACATTTGATAAGACGTCAGTAGAGGTTAATTTTGTTTAAATAATTAAACCTGCTTTCTAGTGTACCTTGTGCTCGAGTGATTTTCTAACTTGGCCAAATTTCTTGCAATATTTAAATATAATACTCTGTCAAATTCATTCTTTATGTTTTCAATGAGACAGGCAAATATATTACTGTCAATCAAATGTCAAGTCGTAGTCGTAACTTATAGGAAAATTCAGCGGTTATCTGTCATATTGACAAGACGTCATTAGAGGTTAATTTTGTTTAAATAATTATACCTGTTTTCTAAAAATTAAATTTATTATGTGCCCGAAATATGTTTAGTGCTCTGGAGTGGTTTTCTGACTTAGCTGAATTTCTTACATAATATAATACATCTGTCAAATTCGTTCTTTATGTTTCATTTTAAATAGGACACGCAAATACATTGCTGTCAATCAAATGTCAAATCGTAACCATGGACATGACAAACCCAATGTTTCACGTTAAAAAATACTCACGGTATTTAAGATACGTTGGTGCAATCGGCCATAAATGTTAATTTAACGTGCACTTAAAATTTAAGATATATTGGTGCTTTTGGCTATTAACGCGTTAATTTGAAAACATTATTTGTTTACACTTGGTTGCTGAAAGAAACGTAACCAATTTTTTATCTTTTCGTTGTAAACGAGATGTAACTATTAATATTGGCTTACTTTACGAAAAAATTCTTGTCATACATCCAAAATTCAAAAAGTCAACTTTATAGGTTATGTTATTACCGGCAACTTGAATTCCATCTCAACTTGTATTACAATGAAATATCATCCAAATACACAAACAATTATTTTCACACCTTTTCACTGGATCACAAAAATAGAAGTGTCACTCACGATCGCGACTCGACCATGTGTCTCGCACGTTACACGAGGAACGAGCAACACGAACGGACAACAAACAGCGTTCGACCCGCAACTGAAACTGAACTGACGGAGTCCTGTCGCGGGCTGGTCCGAGCGAGGCACAGGAACGGCTCGGCCCGCCTTGCTAACAACATTGCCCTAAAATGGTAACCAAGGTGGCCAATTTTCATGTGTGGGACATGGCGTGATTGAATCGTATGCATATAGGATTATAAGGCGATGGAAGTTGCCGGTAGAATAGAGGCAAAATTAAATTAAATTTGTGTTGTATTTTACTGGTTTCGAGATTAGAGATGTATGGAGCGCATAGGAGAATCCGTGATACAAGTGTTTAACATGCATGCATAGCATTTGCGGCATAAAAATCTGTTTTTTTACCTTCCGTCACCTTTAGGTAAGGAAAGTATTGGTCTTCAGTCAAAAAAATTGGTGGTTTTTAATGAATAAGCACGTTTTAGGATCCTTTGAATACGCTTTCACTGGTTTCACGATATTATGTATGTCTGTCTGTATATATATACAGGTGTCTCTTAATTAAGGGGACATGGCTTAACCACAGTTTCCTGAGGCTAAAATAAGACGATCTAAACTTGCTTCTACCGGAATGTGTACCATTTAGCCAGAATTCTGCTTCAAAGTACTTCGAAAAAAAAATTTTTTTTGCTTATAAAAACCGGACGCTTTATTCAATTTGGATGAAATTTGGTATGACAGTTCATATGGTTATAAGTCATCTTTTAAGGTGATACTTATTATTATTAGTGAACTACTAGTGTATAAAACTTAGGTGTCCCAACATTGATTAGACCGTAACTTTTTAATGGCCACGCCGATAACATAAAATTACTTTTTTTTCCAGAAAGATACATTCAATAGTAAACTTTTCTCCATCTGTTTAATTTGTGATATCTGTTACGGTTCACACAGAAAAATGTAAAATTTGAGTATCTTGTTTTACGGGTTGTCAAAAATTTTCTTCGCAATATTCTAAAATTAGTAACATCCGTTTGTTCGGCCTAATAGTATTTTACTACCATTATTATAAATAAGACGGTTCAGGCAGAAAAAAATAAAACCTGAGTGACTGCATCGTGAATTTTTTTTAAAATAAATTTAATCTAGCAGTCTATCCAAATGTCAAACACCTAATTTTTAATGACAGTAACGAGTTGTCAATCTTCTCAACTTATTTAGCAGTAAGCTAACATATTTATTCGTGTTATTTATAATAATAGTAGTAAAATACTATTAGGCCGAACAAACGGATGTTCCTAGTTATTGAATATTGCGAAGAAATATTTTGACAACCCATAAACAATTGTTACTGTCATTAGAAATTAGATGTTTGACATTTGGATAGACTGCTAGATTAAATTTATTTAAAAAAAAAAAATCCCGATACAGTCACTCACGTTTTATTTTTTCTGTCTGAACCGTAACAGATATCACAAATTAAACAGAAAGAAAAAAAGTTTATTATTGAATGTATCTTTCTGATAAAAAATAATTTTATGTTATCGGCGTGGCCATTAAAAAGTTACGGTCTAATCAATGTTGGGACACCTAAGTTTTATACACTAGTGGTTCAATAATAATAACAAGTATCACCTTAAAAGATGACTTATAACCATATGAAATCATACCAAATTTTATCCAAATCGTATAAAGCGTTCTGTTATTACAAGCAAAATTAATTTTTTTTGAAGAACTTTGAAGCTAAATTCTGGCTATGTCCCCCTATTTAAGAGACACCCTGTATATATATATCTGTATGTATGTGTGTGTGTGTGTATGTGTGTGTGTGTGTGTGTGTGTGTGTGTGTGTGTGTGTGTGTGTGTGTGTGAGAGACAAAAATTTCTCCGATGATAACTCCAATACTACAATTCCAAAAATTATAATTCGTTCGTATTCTTCATCTTTACATTCATATGCAAAGCTGATTAGATTTTGGTTATACTTGGTCACCCGGAAGTTCTCTTATTCGATATTCATGACAGTTTTTCTTGAAAAAACGCAGTTTTTGACATTTTATATGACTACAACTCAAGTTGATGGCTGATTGAAAACTTTTGTTACAAATTTTTCACTATTGTAAACTTGGTTCTCGTTTAGACCAATCAGAAAGCTGGTATTGTAAGCCCTATCTTCCACCTAACTTCATTCTTATCTCTCTTAGGCTGTGTCCGATTTTGGCATTTAGTATTTAGGTCTTCTTCAAATAAATACAACTCCGAATGGCACACTAGTGATATCCATTGGTTTGTATGGCAACACTTTAGAACAACAAAAATGAATTATACAATTCGATTCAATTGGGTGCTTGAGAGTAAATGTTAATATTATATTTCATAAAAATAGAAGCTAAAAAGTTATTTTTGACAGTGAATTTGGTGTTTTGTACAAATTATGCCTTTGGCACACAAAGAAGAATAAAAAAATTAAGAGATGCATAATATACAATAATTATTTATACTATTGTATTACACTAATCCAATGCTCTCAATTTGGTGTCATTAGTAAAATATTTTAAGTATGTCTACACGATAATGATCCTATAAAAATATGTTCATAAATAATAGTCCTTATCTACATATTGTTCTATTCTGTATAACTGCAAACATACATAAATACTTCACTGAACGTGTAAAACAATTTATTTGATTATAATATTAATTTATAGTTCTCTAATATCTGTAAATCTCTTAATATGTTCTTGTTCTTAATAAGTTCTTAATCTTAATTACAAAATATCGCAATCCTAATAGCTAGTAAGTGCATACATGGTCGTTCTAAATCAAAATTAAACGCAAAGAATTACAGGAGGAAATAGCCAGTTCAAGCCTTATTATTACTGTTATTACGAGTTAGTAACATGGCACTTGAATTTAGGTTATTGCAAATATATGTGAAGAAATAAATAAAAAGTGGAGAATTCCAACAAAAACTCCAGACAGCGGACAACGTATTTCAAGTAACTGGCAGGGCGCCAAAAAATGCAACGCTGAAAAATTCAATGAATCATTCATTTTGGCGAGAAGTGTTATTACACTTCTATTCTAGCAAAGCGGTTCACGATATATTGCACCGCAGTTAACGTGATAAACTGCTGTTGGGTATAGTTCTTTTGGATGGTGTTTTTAGAAAAATAACTACCATCTAAAACCTATTCTACAATTGATTATCGGTTGTTGTAAGTCGTTTGACGTTAGAAGCACACGCCCGTGTGTTCTACAATAGTCGCAAGAGTCGCATGGTGTCATAGCGAAATATCAATTTTAAGTAGGGATGCACTCGATTTCGAGCTTTAGCCCGGCCCGGCCTAAAGCCCGCCTCGATTTCGATTCGATCATCGAGTCGGGCCGAAGTTTTTTTTTTCTATCCGGCCGAATAACATAAGCTTTGTTCACAGAACGATTTGCAAACGGTTGGAGTTTGAGATCGAATGCGCATGCCCGGTTTCAAACTAGTTGCAAATCAAACGGCTTGAATTCTTCTGTGAACACAAATGTAACGTACTTTCAAAAAAGTGCTATAAAACAGTAGATATCTATAAAATCAACTACTATCATCATAACCTGTAGCGAGCGTATAAAATGAACAAAATGGAAAGTAAGTAAATTTAAAAATTGTTTCAAATAAGTAACAGATCAATTTATTTATTTATTTATTTATTTTTTCAGATATTAGAAGCGAAAATGTTTCGTGGTCACAAAATAACTTATATATTTATATAAAATTTATAGAAAAGATGTGGGGACTCTAAGAATACGAAACATGAAACGAATGTGGGAAGTTATAGCAGAAGAATTTAGAAAAAAGAATGTAGAAGTATCCGCAGGCCACTGTGAGAATAGATGGAGGGTATTAGAAAGGAATTTTAAAAAAATTGTCGACCATAATAATAAAACTGGTCGCGATAGAAAAGATTTTGAATTTAGTGAAGAAATGTCAGAAGTATTAGGAAAAAAAGAAAAATATATGCCCGCAGGTGTTATTGAGTACAGAAACAATTGCAATTCCTTGTGAAAACATAGAGACAGTTTTAGAAACAGAAATTCCTTCTATATCAGAAGTAGTAGTAGCACAACAAGTTTGTGAAGCTGTTGAAACTGCTGCGTTGGTGACTAGCGTACCAAAAAGTCGACCAAAGAAAAAATTAAGAAGAGATATTTTAGAAGATATAAGAAATGAAAAAGTAGAGTATTACAAAGAAAAATTAAAATTAGATAAACAAAAATTAGAAAAATATGTTGAATTGCAACAGATAAAATTAGAAGACAATAAACAAAAACTATTACTTTTAGAAAAGAGAAACAAACTCTTAGAAGAGCAAAATGATTTATTAAAACGATTTATTTTTAAAGCTTAGTTGTTATTATAATGTTTAAAAATAGTATCTCTATAATGTACGATTTTTTTGTGTTAAATTAAACAATTTATTTTCCATGGACATACGGATATTATTTATAAATTAATAATTTATTACATTATAGAACAGTAGGAAAAGATAAAGAAATGAGAATACTACATGTATGCAGGTATAAAACAATATGGAATTTTAAATTGATTTTGCTACGATACAAACAAATTATTTACCTAAGCATATTACGAGCTACATGATATCTTATTTGAATACCATCCCTATCATCTAAATTCTCGTCATCTTCTATATCAATTTGTTGTACATTGTGATGTAGATGAGCTTCATTAAGGTTTTCATTTATTTGAAAATAATCATTGACTGCTATGTTGTGTAGAACGCAACTTGCACGGATGAAATGCACAATATCTTCTATTTTTCGTAATTTTAAGTGATACAGTTGTCTAAACTTCTGTTTCAAAATACCTATTGTGTGTTCTATAATGTACCTATTTTTAGCTAATTTGTAATTAAAATTTCTTTGCATATTTGTCAAGTATCCTCTATCCAGTGTTGTATAAAATACTTGCAAAAATGTATTTCAAATAGAAAATACAAAATACTAATCAAAAGTACTTCATATGTTTGGTGAAAAACAATTATTTTTTTAGTATTTCAAATATACCAATATTTCAAATACTTTCAAATATTTCAAATACATTTACTTTTAATTTTTTGAAAATAAAGAAGATACGTTAAGGCATTGTAAAAATGTTTTTCGTATTCAACTTATTCTTATATTTTTATTAATATTAAAAAGAAACTCCTACATTAAAGTAGGCGAGTGTTTATTTAAGAAAAAAAAATAAGAGAATTACTCCATGTTATATTACTACGAGACAACACTTAACGGAGGGTTTCTATTCCAAATACATATATCTATTTCAAATACTTGTGTATTTTAAATACAAAAACGTATTTCAAATAAAAAAATGTATTTCAAATATTGAAAAATAGTATTTTGTACAAATAATAGTATTTTAATGTATTAAAATATAAAATACTCGTGAAAAGTATTTAAACTAAAAATACAAAATACTGCTATTTTCAAATATTTCAAATAGTTACTTAAAATATTTTATCTAATTCAAATACTTATTTCAATTACTTATATTTCAAATACTATACAACACTGCCTCTATCTCTATATGGTGTCAATAAATTTCTTAAACAAGGGTATCCACTGTCACCCAATACGTAAAAATTTCTACATTTTTCATGTAATGTATTTGCCAGTGGAGAAGCACGGAACACTCTACTATCGTGTACAGATCCAGGAAAACCGACGAAGATATCCAATATTTTTCGTTTGTGGTCACAAACAATTTGAGCCTGAAAATATTATGTTTTTTTATTATTATTCACGTATTCCTGGTAGTGTTACTGATAACAATGATGTTTACAATAATCCACAAGATATAGTCAATGCTTTTGCTACATCTTTCTCCAATTACTACATTACTAGTTCTTCCTTCAGCAATAATAGTAACATATTTTATAATAACAATCCATCATTCACACTAGATAATGTCACTGAAAATGAATTAATTATGTTAATGGCCAAATTGCCTAATAAATGAACTTGTGGTGAAGACAAAATACCTGCATTTTTGGTTAAAGACTGTCGATTCTGTCTTGCTGCTCCTGTGTCCGTTATTATAAATTTAGCCATTACAACTTCTACATTTCCAGAACGATGGAAACAAACACGTATTACTCCAGTACACAAGAAGAATGACAAATCTAATATTGCAAACTATAGGCCTATATCAATTTTAAATAATTTTGCAAAAATTTTTGAAAAAGTTATATATAATTCCTTATTTACAAATATAAGATCTTTAATTTCTAACGATCAACATGGGTTCATGCGTGGAAGGTCTACTGTTACCAATTTAGCATGTTTTTCACAATACGTTTCAGAAGCATTAGATGACCGTGGACAAGTCGACGTAATGTATAGCGACTTCTCCCGTGCTTTCGATTCTATAGATCATGGCTTACTCTTAACCAAAATCAGTTCATTTGGTGCCTCTCCTGCTTTTTTAAAACTTTTAGCTTCATATCTCTCACATCGAAGCTGTTATGTTTACTATAATGGGTTTTCCTCATTTAAATTCATTTCTACTTCAGGTGTACCCCAGGGGTCTAATCTGGGTCCTTTATTATTTGTTTCTTTCATTAATGAATTGCTAATTTCTTTCACATGCCCAGTTTTGGCGTACGCAGATGATATTAAACTGTTTAACAGAATATCCTCAGCCTCTGACGTACATCTTTTACAAAATAATATAGATAAACTAGCATTTTGGTGCAGCGAGAATAAATTACCTATAAATATCAACAAATGCTTTATTGTTACATATACACGCAAAAGTAACAACTTCATTCATCATTATGTAGTAAATGATACCATTCTTACACGCAAATGTTCTATTATAGATTTAGGTGTTACTTTCACTTCAAATCTCAACTTCAATGAGCATATTGTTAATATATGTTCATCTGCCAGTAAAACTTTAGGTTTCATTATTCGTATATGCAGAATGTTCAATGATATTACAACTTTAAAATCATTATATTTTGCATTTGTTGTAAGTAAATTAGAGTACGCCAGCCTAATCTGGTATCCTTCTTATGTCAGTCAAAATTTGCAATTAGATCGCATTCATCGAAGATTCCTGAAATATGTTTCATTTAAAATAGACAATATTTATCCTGACAGAGATGTTGATCTAAATTCTCTTCTAGAGCGTCATTCCTTACCCTCTTTAGTTTCCAGACGAGAAGCTTCGTGTTCCAGATTCCTGTGGATGCTTCTTCACAACTATATAGATGTACCATATTTACTGTCATGTGTGCCATTCCATGTCCCAAGGTTGGCTTCCAGACAAGGTGGATCGTTTCGCCTACCAGTCGCACGTACAGTTATTTTGCAACGCTCACCTGTTCATTTAATGTGCCTCAATGCTGACAAAATGTATGAAGATATATTCATCTAACTATGTATATATATTTTATTTTGTTAAATTGTAACATTTAATTATTTTTTCATTGTTTATATTAATTTTACCCTGTAATTGGCTTGCTGTTGGGTAAATAAAGCGTATTATTATTATTATTATTATTATTATTATAAAGTAAATACAGAATTTTTATAATTTACCTGAATAGAATAAAAATGTTTACGATTTAAATATGAATCCGGATCTTCAGCCGGTTTATCAATTTTTATATGAGTGCCATCGACTACACCAATGACACCTGGAAAACTATTCTCCCGGAAATATTCTTCAATTTCTACTTTTTCCTCTGCACTAGGCCATTTTATAATTTGAGGTGAGAGATTACTTAAGAAATATATCATTTTATGGATGATTTTGTATAGAGCTCCTATAGAAATACAAAATCTATCGGCAACATCCCTATAAGAAGCTGCTTCATGACCAGCAAACCATAGGAAAACTATTGTGCATTTATAAGCATCTACTTTTCCGTATTCTCCAGCTTGATGATGAAAATACCGCGAAGCTGCAAATCGAACTGCAATATCGTTTGCAATTTGCTTGCTGACACGAAAGTGTTCAAAAAAATCCTCTTCCGAATACTGAGGTATTGTCACTTCAATATAATTCTCATTCTTGGGTTTTTTTCTAGTGGCTATTATTTGAAAATCTTCATCTTCACTTGATGAATCATTCAAGAAATCAAAATTTCCACTGGACATGGTGCTATCAGAATCCGTCATCTATTATTAAGTAAACTTTAATATTACAGATATCTTATTACTTTGCAATATACTCACCTTAAAATATTTATTAAAATTATTATATTAAACGCCAAAGAAATTCCAGCAAGTTCACGAATAACCTAATTTTTGTAAATGTAAACAACTCGAACATGTGGAAATGTTAGGTTAAAACATTGGAAAAACGGCAACGGTTGGAATAATTTTCAACTCAGTTGGAAATTATTCCAACCGTTGCCAACTAATCCCCAACCAGTCAGAAAACTTCTGTGAACAACCAACTGGTAGTCAGAGTTTGAAATTTGTGACTCTGTGAACGCTTTTATGTAACTGCGCATGTCTCTGACGGTTGCTGACGGTTTGAAACCGTTCTGTGAACAAAGCTATAATCATTAGGTTTGTTCGCGGTAGCGATCCCGGACTAGTTTGAGCATCACACGCATGCGCAGTTTTGTTTTAATCGTTTGCGGTACGATTCTGACTGATAACTCCGTGTTCGCGGAACACTGTGGACTGGTACATGATTGGTTACGTATTAATCAGACCAGTCCGAAAATTGAAGCAAGTACTATAAATCAGGGACTAATTGCAAGTATTCAGTGCATACTTTTCTGTTTTTAATTACGTTTATTTTAACAATTTCACAAACTTTAAATTAATAAATATTTGAAGGTAAGTTTATAATATTGCTTCCATTTCAGTTCAAAGCTATATAATATTTTCATTCAGGTACCTACATAACATACATAACCTCATACGTCAAAACGAGCGTTCGCGGTAGAAAAAAATCCCAAATCAATCTCGGCTCACGCATGCGTATTTCACGATTTATGAATTAGTACGGAACAAGTACGAAATGAGTTTGGGATCCGTCAGCGATTGTTACAGCGAACAAACCTATTGTAAAAGTTGAGGCCCGAAAAGTCGACCTTTTCGTGCCGGCCCGAAAAATCCTATTGTTCAATCAAATACACAATTTTCTTAATATGTATTTTAATGAAAATGTATGGAGTTAAAAATTCAAGATTATTCACTAAACCATAGTAATGTTATTGTGATATTATTACTATTGTTCCTACTCGTATACTTAAATAAAAGTGATTTTTGTTTCTACCATAAGATTTCTTGTCCTATTTTTGAGCAGGAACAAAATTAAATAAAAAATCAATATGTAAATGACATTTCTTGTATAGGATTTGTGAAAAAATTGTTTCAATTTTCGAACGCCTTTAATAAACAAAGTGTCAAATACTCGTAGGTCTATAATTTTTATAACAAACTTACATTAGATGTGTCTCTTTTCTTAACAACTTATGTTAACTAATGTTGAACGATATAAGAATGTAGAGGTTTGACACGAAAAAAGTTAAACATTTCGCCTCACATAAAAATCAAAATTAGGAATGCTGGATGCACGCAATTTCGAGCTTAAGTCAAGCCCGGTCCGGCTCGGCTCGATTTCGAGTCAATTTTCGAGCCTGGCCAGTAGAAAGAGTCCGGCCCAGTGAGTTTTTGAGCTTAATTGGGCTTTTTGGCAAATGAACTTCGCGCGCTCACAATTTAAAAAGTACACTCCGCAATGCGTATAACTCAGAAACGCAAACCCTTCGATTTAATCTTTTTCAGCCCGATTCACATTAGCTAATCCTCATTTTTGGATTAGTGAATTCTATTCTATTCCTGTATTTAATATTTAATGTTCATGATATTATCAATAAAGGTAGATACTAGGAATAGATTAGGCTATATTTTAAGATATAAACTGTCAAAATTAGAGTAGAATTCGCTAATCCAAAAATGAGGATTAGCTTAAACTTTTTTGTGAATCGGGCTGTAAGTGCTAAAAAATGTCTTGAATATCCGGTAGTAAATTCCAAGCTTTTTCATTTCCCATGACAACAAAAACAATAAACCAAAGTAGAGCAGTCTTTAAAGGTCAACGAATACAGTTGTCTATCATTTATAATTCGTAAATAAGATCTAAAGATTATAACTATCAATTTATAATAAATCACAAATACAATTACAAACTTATGTTGTATAATTAACAACATTTTTTGTTATTTAATAAAAACTGAACGAGATTTTATCATAGCATGTAAAAATTTCCATCAGGTAAACTAGTATTTGATTCTCAATAAGTTTCTCATCTTTTTTATAATATTGTTGGTGAAATTCCAATTAATTAGTTCGTTATTGGGATATTTAAGATATTTTGTGCTATAAACGGCCAAAATTTTGTAGAAAACAACCACTAACTAAAAAAAATTTGCTGCCGATTTGAATAAAGCAAACTCAAGCAAATTTTTTCACATAAGCTCATACATATTTTTTCTACTGACCCTTTCTTAAACAACTTATTTGCATAAAATCGTTAGACTTCTGAAATACACTTGAATAGGTAACCATCTGGACACACCAGGTGCAAAAGGATACTTATAAATTGTTATAATTTATTAAATAACTGCTTCACCTTTATATTATCTGAAGATCTGTGTAAGAAACAATAATAATATAATAAATATTTTTGTAAATGGAACACAAATTGTAACACATACAATAAATAAAATTCGGAAAATATAACAAAACAATTTAAAAAGTTAAGTACTTAAATTCACAAAAAAGGATTATTTCATATTATTTGTAAAAATAAAGCTTAAGTTATAAAATTTTAAATAATTTGATCTAATAGGGTCCTCCACTATATATTTTTTATATTTTTTTAATATTCTGTGACGTAGATATAGAGATGATTTTGTTCTCAAACAGTGGATTTCGCTAATAATTGAAGTCACATAAATTTATCTTTTTCAGTACTTATAAAAATGTATAAATGTTAAAATAACCCTTGTAGTCAATAATTTGATATATGGGTAGATAATAAATAAATAAATAAATAAATAAATATATCATCACGGCATATTACCCATTTCTGGGTGTACCAGTTTCTACAACACATGTAGACATCGGTAATGATGACGATATATTTTACCGTGTGGGCGCTTACCAGGCGTCACCTCACGGGCACTCATAGCTGGTGTGGAGGGTAGATAATAAGTAATTTAATGTCATAATTAATAAAAATACTACGCATATATTATAGTCCAAGATTTGATTACCAATGGTAGCCTATGTCATTCAACATATCTTTTACTTTCATACCAACGCTTGTAATCTGTCATGGCATCATAAATTTAAACTAGTATTATTTGATTTATTTCTGTTGTTTTATTGTTGTTATTTTCTGCATTTATATACTTGCAAATGGATTCCGTATTTCAAAAAGGCGATAGCAGAAGGTTTAAAAGTAGTAAGAATTTGGAATAGAATAAATGTGTGACGTAGATATAGAGATGAGGAAATGGTAATAAAAACTCGATTATTTTAGAAACTAATAACTATTTTTACACTTTGACAGTCCTTAATACACATTTTAAGGTCTAGTTTTAATATAACTAACCCTTGTTCTAATTTGTTACTACGGTGGAGGACCCTATTCCGTTCTAAAAAGTTGAATTCTACCTTACCTTTTGACCTTATGAAATGTCACTTTTTACATAATTGATACGAAATTAGTTTTGTAAAAATCTTTACACAATGAACAATTTATGAATTAATGGCTTACATCCAATTCCTCTACATCAGGAGGAAGATCTATATCTGTTTTAGAAGACATTCAGATCTCATTTTTAATGATGATATGCATCTGATGATATATGTTTTTATTTATTTTATTTAACTAAAGATCCATAATGCAGATTGCCGGACTCAAAAATATGGGATAGGTAGATACGTATTTATAACTTCAATAGTTGAAAGTTCTTTCGAGATGAAAAAAGTTTTATAAAACAAGTATAGTATGTACGACAGTTGCAAAAAAGCCGCCTAATATTAATTTGGAACAAGCATACGTCACCGTTTTTTACGGCCAATTTTTTACAGTTATCTTCAATCATTGGCGCCTATACACACTGATATTTAATTGAGTCTGACGTTTCTAAAAATAACAACCACCTGTTTGCTTCAGTAAACATGAACGATTTACAAAAAATAGCCTCATATTCATAGTTATCAATGTAGGTTATACATTTGCAAATTTACATAAAATGGAAAGTCCTCCGTGTAATAATTTATCTAATTCGATTCTCGGAAATGCGCGTGTGTGTTTTCAATGACGAGTGTGGTTATTACAATATAGATACACAACAACGGGATGCTGACGACATATGTGGTTACGACTGAGATTATTTTGAAGAAATTCATTTATAAATAAAATATTTAAGGAATTTCTAAGAATGTACTATAGAAATAACAATTAGGACACCATTTAATTTGAATTCATTTTCAGTAGTCTGATCTTGATCAGAATGAAAATCAAATAAAACATATTATGAAGTACTAAATTCTATTTTAACCTAAAAAATAAATTCAAAATTTGCATAGTAAGGCATGACTAGAGGTCAGTCTTGTTCGAACTAACACACACAAATAATTTTAGCATTTTCACATAACCTCTTGTAACAATTTACATAGAAAATTTTTTGGTTAAAAAATTATCCAATTGAATCCCTTTATTGCTGACCACGTGTACGAAAGTAACCAGTCAAAACAAACTTACACTGATAATTATCCTAAGACAATTATCACTTATGTCACTAAGTTGCGAAGTAACAAACAGTTTTTGACATATAATTAAAGATTAGTTATTTTAATTTTAAAATGTCATTTTCACGCTGTCAATGAAAATGATAATTTAATCAACAAAATTATAGAAGAAAACACATCAAAAAATACTGTATTAAATAAAAAACTAAATGTGGAGAATATTTATGGACTTTTGTATGTTTTATCTTCTTCTCTTTAGTCTCACTCAAAGATGTCTCATTCTCATTGCACACTTCACACTGAACATATTCATAGCCACATTCACGTTCATAGCTACTAGTGACATCTACTGGGCTATGTTAGACACAAAAATTCTGTCAAATATAAATTTTAGGCAAATTTAATGTTAAAACTGCAAAAAATTTTCTCCCCGAATACCCCTCGATCATTGATAAATACTTATAATTTTATCACACTTCCTTAAGAACGTTGCTTTTAGGTAACACCACCTCGGCGTCGGGCTGTTACCAAGCAACGCGCTTCCGGTAACTGTCATAAAATTATTTCGTAATTATCAATGTCCTCGGGATATTATAGCTGATAATTGTAAAATGTATGTTAATAGATACAGAAGGCAATCTATTCTAGCACAAGTTAGAATTTGAACACGAGCGTGCAGCGGTGAGTGAGCGAATGAACAAATGCTTGAATAACATGATGATTTTAATTTAAATTATTTCTTTAAAAAAACATGTAGCTGATAATTTCGTTTAAGGGAAATTTTGGTAGTATAGTTACGTCGTAGTTTTCAGTAATATATCTGGATTTTTGACATTTTTCTGTCAATTACAAATATTTGAATATTTCCACTGGTTTCCATGGAGTTATTTGGACTGCGATTTTCATTACAACAGATTATTTTTATATTTATAATTCTCTACATCTATAGAAGATAAAATAAAAATGTTCAATGTATCTGATAGAGAATTTTATATTCTTTAATATTTGTAATAACATGAACTTCCAAAAAATAATATATAGAAGATTTTTTTTAAGAAACTAATACTTCTGGTAGCCCAATTGTTACCAAAATCTTCTCAGCTCTTCCCATTAAGGAATACGTAGTTAAATAATCCAGGATTTATTGAAAACTGTGGAAATATGGTGAGAAAAGAAGAGAAGTAAAGAGATTACCTACCAATTTTCTATTGTTTTTAATACTAATAATCAGAATTTTCGATTTACTTCTGACACATTATTCTCTCCTGGTTTAGGAGCGATTTTCAGACAAAATACCGATAGAAAAACCTTATCTGTGGTTTACACTTTATGAATAAAGTATTTCAAGAATGCGTATCATTATTCTGTAGAAATAACAAATAGGTCATAATAATTTGGTTTTATTTAGAAAAACTTTGTTGACATTATAGAATTATAAAAATAAATAATTAGGACATACAATGGGTTTATTAAGAATATAACTAAAAAGAATTCTACAACGGTTATATTTTTAGAATTGACAGATAAGTTTCCGAGAAAAAGAATAGAATATTAACGTATGAGATAATTTTATTATTTTTATAGTATTGTTTATGAAAATACTTTCTCATTATGGTTAACTTAATTATTATTTAAATAACTATATGCTCAGTGCAATTAATATTTAAATACTTGAACAGATGTTTGTAATAAAAATAAGTAAATATAATTATTATTTATAAGTGAAAATAAAAGTAGGAAATATGTGAAACAAGGAAATATTAAGTCAGCACAATATACAAATAATAAATTTTTATTGCTTTTACAATACAGTACCAATTTTTGTAAATTATAAACGGTCAATCATTTTTAAACTGCATGAACTATATAGTTCTATTCAAATAAGTTTTTGTGGATATGTAAAAATTGAAATACAATGTAAACTTATAAGCTTATAGCATAAAAAAATAAAAATATATTTTACGATACCCGGTAAATTATTATTTTTCAAGAAATAAAATATTTATATTTAAAATATTGTTCCAGTTAATTTCTTTTCTATGCAATAAAACGTGCAGTTAAATTACTTCAGTTTTTATTCAGGAAGTCTACTTTATGCATTGATAATTTTTACCTCTCGCTAAGAGAGGCATTGGAATCATCCTAAAAATCACATATCCAGATTTTAATGAATAAGCACGTTTCAAGGTCACTAGAATCCGATTTTAACATTTTTACAATGATGTGTGTGTATGTGTGTGTATGGCTGGATGTTGGACGGACGATTCCTCAAAAACTATAAGATATAAGACTTGTTTAACTATGAATTCCTCAATCTAACATTCCTGGGAAGAGCTGAAAAGGTTTTGGTAACAAATGAACAACCGGAAAAAGTAGTTTTATTAAAAAAAATCTTCTAAATTTAATTTTTTAAAATTTTTGATATTACTAATTTTGAAGAACAAAATTCTATATCTGATACATTTAAATTTTTCATTACATCTATAAATTTAGAGATAAAGACGCTATAATATATAGAATATCGGGATATAATAAGTCGAGTAGGCGAAACTACACTAAGGAAACCAGTTGACAAATTCCAATGTTTATAACATAGTTTGTAAATGACACATGTCAGTGTCAAAAATCAACAGTTTTAGTGACATTCTGATAGTTTTTTCTGGAAAGTACATTTAGTCTTTCTTATTGTTTTATTAATTAAATATTTGAAATTATAGGTAAAATGCATATATCCATCAGAAATACCGACAATCTGGTTAATCAATTGGAAGAATCTCTGACATTTAGAAACTTCCTCATACAATGAAAAATAGATATAATTAGAAATATATGTGTGCAGAAGACATGTTAAATACAATAAAAAACAATATTTGGGTAAGGTTCTGTAATATTTTGTTATAAAACGACGGTTCGAAAGTGAAGTAGAATACAATACTTATATAGCCTAATATGGAAATGGCGAGAGGTCTTGTGTTGGCCACAACAGATTTTTTATTTACATTTTACAACTATAATGAAATCATGTACGACGGACACACGTCTGTTGATAACTGAAAAGTCGAAACAATTGTAACATTTAAATAAATTAGTGGTTAATCAAGAAACGTGTTCATCTTATTCTTCATTATCAAATTTTCTTCCTAAATCATAATAAAATATATTAAACTTTAAGGGCTCGATTCACGAAAAGGTTTAAGCTAATCTTCATTTTTTGATTAGCGAATTCTACTCTAATTTTGACAGTTTATATCTTAAAATATAGTCTAATCTATTCCTAGTATCTACTTTTTTAAGAAGATTAAATTTTAAATACCGGAATAGAATAAATTCACTAATCCAAAAATGATGATTAGCTTAAACCTTTTTTGTGAATCGGGCTGTAAAAGTTCATGAAACAAGACAAACTGTAGAATTCAAATTTACATTCACATGTGCCTAGTTTTGAGTGTAATATAACAAGTTCAGTGCCAATACTCCCATTTCTTTTAGACTGCAAGTAGGTATACTATTTTTATTGTTCGTAAATTGAATGGTTCGTTTACAAAAACAATCCCAGCTTCCAAACAAGGTTCCCTCGTGTGAGATTACTCAATCCGCACTAATTTACTTTACTGTCCTGCTTGTCGTTATGCCCACATGCACTCTGACATGTGTGCCGCGTGACGTAGTGATCCAGTTGCTGCGACACCTTGTAAGATTCGCGTGGGGATAAGATACGTGGGTGGTGCCATGCCCACTTGGTACCAATCCTACCCTAAACGCCCAAGGCGGAGATCAATAAATTTAATTAGACTATTGGAATAATGATGTTCGATTGGAATTAGATGTAGAAAAAAAGAAAATATTCGGAACTGCAGTCTGGAGATTTTATTGATTCCAAACCAACGTTTCGATCGTAACTATGATCCTCCTTAGGGTTCACAATTTGGGAATAAAAGCAAGTCACATGGCACTAGGTCAAGTGAGTACGGTTGATGTACCGACATGGTGATTTTGTATTTCGTTAAAAATGTCTTATTGGACAGGGCGTTTTGTTCCGGCGCGTTGTCTTTATGGAGAATCCATCACAATTCAGCCCGTTTTCTTCTCACCCGTGCATGAAGGGGTATCAAAACCAGTGGTGGGATCCGGATCCGGATAGTTTTGGTTTCGGATCCAAAAATATCTGGATATCCGGATAATTGAATGTTGAACTATCCGGATCTCGGATCCAAATCTCAGTATCAGATTTTGGATCCGGATCTGAGTATTGGATTTTGGATCCGGATCTGAGTATCGGATTTTGGATCCGAATCTGAGTATTGGATTTTGGATCCGGATCCGAATATGAGTATGAGTATCGGATTTTAGACATGGAAAAACAATCCCTTTTATGTGAAACACGTGCACGATATAAATAAATAGGTATTTCGACACTTGCAATCAACCTGTAACCATTATTTCCCAAATTTAATCTTAATCTCGTTTTCTTTGAAGTATTTGTTGTAATGAATGTTAAAATTTTAGAACTACAGAATTCAATATTCTAAGAAATATCCTTCTCGTATTTGCACCAGCTACCTGTCTATTTTAGAGGGGTATTATAAAATTTATTGCTGTTTACAGACCGCTGTAGAGATAAACAGACCCACTGTAACGGTTTGAATTTGAACTCACTTCCAGTTGTTTGCCTTTACATTCAAAATGATGAATCGGATCTAGAATTAAAATTCGGATCCGGATCCATAAACAACACATTGAATCCGGATCCATAAACAACACATTGAATCCGGATCCGGACCCAAACCAGGATCCGGATCCGAATCCAAATCAGAGTTAAATTTACGGATATCCGCTTCAATATCCGAACATCGGATATCCGAGGAACCGGATATTTTGAAATCCGGGACCTCGGATCTATGTTTTGTCGGATCCTCACAGCACTAGAATCAAGCTATCGTCCACAAATATATATACTCTTCTGATGATCTGATTTGAACTCACTTCTAGATGTTTGCCTTTACATTCAAAATGATGAATCGGATCCAGAATTAAAATTCGGATCCGGATCCGTAAACAACACATCGAATTCGGATCCAAACCAGAGTTAAATTTACGAATATCCGCTTCAATATCCGAACATCGGATATCCGAGGAACGGGATATTTTGAAATCCGGGATCTCGGATCCATGTTTTGTCGGATCCTCACGGCACTAACAAAACCTTCTTGTTATATGCTTGGTTAACGAAATGCCCCTCAGGTACCCAATATATGTGAACAATCACTCGCATTTCGAAAAATAATGTCAGTGCACGGCCGAGGCGCTAATTCGTACATTTCTGTAGTGGATTTTTTATAAGTTTCACACAGAATTTCACATTGACACTAACATAATTCCGGCGGAGTACGAAAAAGTAGTTAACTTCAATCAAAGGCTACTGCCGAACGGTTTTTCTAATTATCTTGAAATTTTAAAAGTGGATGGAGGGAAGATGACAAATTAATATGACATAGCCTCCAATGTTGCCAAATTTACAGGGAAGCCGGAAAAAAATAAATCTCGTTATTTAATTGCCACACCTCGTACATGCAAATGAAGTTTTTTTTTTCCGAAATTTTAATTACTCGTGTACGATTATTTCTAAAAATTGCCTACCTCATTTCGTAAAATCATATTTTTCGGACTTTCTGTATATGTTATTACATACAAATCAATAAATTACAGAGATGCATGAATAAAAGTCATATGTTTTCTACAAATAATCTAAAATGATGTTTATAGAAATGACAACGTTTACAAGTCTTTTTCTTTAGAAGTACATTAAATAAATTGCAATTCTAACTTCTTTTCCTGTAATTACATACATTACGCTGACAGTATTCAGTAGATTATTACTTATAGTACAAATTATCGATTATAATGCAGAGTACCACGTGCTTACTGACGTCACAAGTTAGCAACACGCATAATTTAACGCTAAACATCTGGCTAATTTTAGATGACAACTACGTACCACCCGAGCGTTTACGTGAAAAACTTGTGAAAAGCACAATAAATATAAGGTTATCAAGTTTTTCTAAGCCACCTACATGATGTAATTACATTAATTCTCCACTTCACTGAATGAAGTAATTACAAACATATTGTGAATAAAAACAAGAAAATTAATTAGTATAAATGAGAAAATGATCTGTTTCGCACATTATGTTGCTATGTTAATGCAGAAATGTTTATCAATTATTGATTAGATGAATACCACTAGTTTATTGAAGCTCTTTTTGCCGTTTATGCTGTGGAATAATGTATAATTTGTATTTTATTGGATTAATCTTAAAATAATGAGCGTTGCTAGGATTAAAGAGTTAATAAAATGCATATACAGGTTGTTTCTAAATCTGTGTCACAAATTTTAAGATACTATCCAAAAGGAGCAAAAAAGCTTAATCAACATGAGTCCGATCTTCAATACTTTCAGAAATATAAGGCAAAGAAAAAATGAGTTTTGACGAGATTTACATTTGCTATCTCTAAAGCTATTAGAGTTATGACTTCGATTAAATGGGGTCCCGTGGCCGCGTGCCTGAGTGTCTGGTCGCGAACCTGGAGGAACCGGGTTCCATCCCGACAGACGCCAAATATTTCCAATTTTAAATGACACAAAAGTGACCCCTGTGGTGCACTCTCCACACCAGCTGAGTGCCCGTGAGGTGACGCCTGGTAAGCGCTCACACGGTAAAATATATCATCATTACCAATGTGTACATGTGTTGTAAATACTGGCACACCCAGAAATGGGTAATATGCCGTGATGATTTATTTATTTATTTAAATGAGACATTTTGTTTACCTTTGAGAGATCATCTTAAAAAAAATCAAATAATTGTACTAAGTAAAATGTCTTGGCGACCTTGACCAATATTTAATTTTCAACTTCTTAACATTATTAGATACTCAGAAAAATGTTTCATATTAAATTTTATTGTACTTTTATACCCAAGGAGCACAAATCAACTCTTCTTAAAATTTAACTTGCATTTATGTCAGGCGGGTGAGGCATCTATTCAACTAATTTACATGAAACTTAATTATAAACTGTTTTAATAACTATTATGTTACCAAATAGTAAGTACCACGCATCATAACTTCGCATTGTAGTTTAAAAGACTCTAATAAAGTTGTATAAAGCAAAATAACTTAAAAGTGTTATAATTCCACTAACTGTAAATTACAGATATTAATGTTTTAATAGAAAACTCTATATTCGTTGGGTAGTCTATTTACTTGCATAGGTATGTCATATAACATTTTGTTCGATCACTATCTTTGCTAGTTTTTCTTCGCTTCTAAAACAAAATGACCTCTTTCTGGGAAACAGTTGAATATCGGACCCATGTTCATTATGCTTTTTTACTCATATTTTTGTTTGAAATAACTTTTGGAACTACAGTTTTCATTCTCATTTGAAATTATTTCAAACAAAAATAGTATTTATGGTAATAGAACAGTAAGATTATTTTACTATACAGAGCACTCGAGTAGGTAGAAATACAATGCAATGCATGTCTTCATTCCAATAGAGCGGCCAGTTTGGCATCCAATATTATGAGGCAAGCAGTGAGCGATATGCCGCTTTGTTATAATTACGATATTCATAATATTATTGTTGTACCGGAGAGAGTAAATTATTTCGACCAAATTTTATGTTTTTGGTTGTACTTTTGCGTATGTAACACGTTAATTTTTCAATAGAATAATGATTACCACATCAATAGCTTAATGTACATTTATATGGTTAGTTATAAATTTTCTGGTTATTAGTTATATATTATGAAACAAATAGGTAGGTACATGTACAGGCA
The DNA here is from genome assembly GCA_943142095.1 of Ophonus ardosiacus. NCBI lineage: Eukaryota > Metazoa > Arthropoda > Insecta > Coleoptera > Carabidae > Ophonus > Ophonus ardosiacus. The sequence goes on along the minus strand of OW964831.1, from coordinate 49,619,302 downwards.
TTTAAATTACACTTATTTAATAACTGGAAAAATTATCGTTAATTTATTACTATAACTAAACACTTTTGATTTCACTTCTCTTTTATTTAGTAATTTACATTAAAAAGGTTTCCTTATTGAACACACAATAAAATTTTTATTATAATAAAAATGTTTGTATAAGAATAATTTTGCGATTATGCAGCAAAAACAGATATCATATATTTTATTTTCTTTGACAAAAGTTACATATCTACTTTTGGCATGTAACCACAGAATTATACATTAAAATAAAAGGCATTCAATAATAATGTTAGCCGAAATATATTTATCTATTTACGAATTGTAAAAGTTTCTACACAAGATAAAGTTGCGTGCTACAATTTACTAGCGGTAGGTACAAAAATTACAAACGTTTATTCACTTTTATTAAAAAATTAGGTCAATTAATTTACTTCCAATTTTTTTATTTTGTCCTTAGAAGCATATTTTTTTACTAAATGAACAAATTATAATAATGATAATGATATGAAGATTGAAGATAATGAGGACATTCATTACCGGTGTGAACAGTTTTAAAATGGTGCAGCTAGCCATTCATGAATTGGACAAGGTTTCAGCTCAAATACCTGTTATTATAGAGTTGTTAAATGCTGACTGTTTTCTGTCTCCAGACTCTTGCTTACGTAATGCTAAAATGAGGTCCTCATTTACAGGTGGGTGTACATGTATAATTCATTTACTTAATGTATGGCCTTATATGTTCCAATATATTTATTCCCAATAATATTATTCGCATACATTTCAAGATATATTTTAGAATGACTAATTGATTGCAAACCGCTCTTAGTACGTAGATTGATACCTATATTTGTCGCAATAAAATAGGCGTGTTTCTTTGGACTGTGATTATGATTTTCTAAATAATGATTTGTTCAATAATGATTCCTTCGAATCATAATTAAATTTTAATTCTAAAAAAAACAACAAAATTAACTCGAACGACGCGAAACCTACACAACGTCAACGAACTAGCGGCTAACGTCAAATGATAATCAGCTATTTTGTTTGAAGTAATAGTAATACCCAAATCGAAAATTGTTTAAAGATGGATTGATGAGCTGAAGCAGATATAATATTTTTAGTATGGAATGTGAAATAAAATATGAAAACACGTTTCTTTAACTTTTTTTAGTACTTGCAGGACCTAAACTAATAATGAATGTTGAATTCCAATATTTCATTGCTTGCTTTTTCCGCCATTACAAATCTATTGTTATTTCAATCATAGTGATCATGCGAAAAGACTGATTCAGAAGGGAAAGGGGAATGGCGTGTTGTGATCACAAAATAAAAGAGTGGGGATAACAAATAACGAACAAAGAAACAATTTTCTTTTTGATCAATGATCATGTTCACTTTGTTCAATTTTATCACGAATCACAGTCTCTCGGCAATTCTATTTTGTTTTACATAAGTATCGTATTTAATATTTCTCGTAAACAGATTTGTTTACGATTACGCACTTGTTTAGATTTCAAAACTAGTCAGTATGAGACTAAAATAAATCACCTTTTTTTAAATTTACATTAAAAGAGTATTTCAGAGTAACGCTTTTTGGTATTAGATCTATCGAACAAATAGAAAATAATATAGCTATACAGTGTCCCACACTCTATGTTCAGTATAGGGTCTTATGGAGTACCATGTTGCCATGTTTACCTGCTATAAATCTACAAGATAGAAAGAGCAAAATAGATGCCCAAAAAGAGATGAAATATTCTGGGTACTTCATTGAATGTATTTATGACTGGTGTACTTTCTGTGTATCTAAACAGGTGGGTGAAAAGAAAAAAATTAAATTAAATAATGAACTGGTCAGTTTAATAATTTACAAAAAATATAAAATAATACAAATACAAAATGTAAGTAGGATTTAAAATCATAACAAGCGTAGGTAAATGAAATGAATTAACATATAAACTTTAGTCAATTTAAAGTAAATAATATAAAACATTTTTGTACTTAATTGGACATTTTACAATAGTCGTCAACAATATAAATTCCCTATGTTACATATTTCCATTCTACGAAAAGATATAAAATTAATACATATACGAGTACAATATATAGATGTAAAATAGCATAGGTGCCAAGAAAAAAATGAAATTGAATAACACACTGGTCAGTTTAATAATACATATTTTTTATTTAATTGATAATTTACTAATATTTAAGCTTGATAGAAATACTGCATATATTTTACATAGTTCATAAGTCTTTATTCTTTCTTTGTAATCTCCAATTTGAATTTATAATATTTTAAATTCTAATTTCTAATGCATTTAATCAAGATTAGTATGCTGGGCGGTTTTAAAATATTGTATTGAAATATTACTTATTACAGGTACAAATAGCCCTGTATATGAAATATTACTTATTACAGGTACAAATAGCCCTGTATATAAAACTATTTAGACAAATATTGGGTGTATACAATAAGCCCTTGGGTAAATAAGAGACCCTCATAAAACTTAAATTGTACAGTGTTAACTAATTTTGGTATAGCAATGAAAATTTATGAATGTTTCAATATTACATTACATTGAAAATTTGGCAACAAGGTACAGATAACCTCCATAAGAATAACATTGGCTATCTCCGCCACACTGAAGATAGAGTGTGGGACACTGTATAGTTCCATACCACTCTAAAATACGCTGCTAACTGCAAATTTTATTTTACGTTATTTTTTTTACAGGTCTTCAGTCTTTTAGTATTTGAGAAATTGTCCTGAGAACATAATCATCCACGCACCCAAACACACACCTACCCTCCCGATACTAAATAGGAATATAAATTCTTAAACTTTTCGGTTTGGTCGAAATTAAGCAACAGACTATAAGAGTACAGTATCTCATCTTTAGTTCGTTGAAATTTGAAATGAATTTGTACTGTTTGTAATTACACAATAAATAATTCTTTTACATTGTTCAGAACGCAAAGATATCGATCTGCGTAATGGAACATAACCTTTTATTAAAACTTGTCTATCTAATGATCTAAAGCATAATATAGAAGTTGTACGCTCTATATAACTGATTAAATCATCGTAAATTGAACACGTTTTGCCATGTTCAAATGGAAACTATGATTCATAATTCATATTTACAGGACATTGCCAGGATCAAACAATATATTTTCATAACAAGTCAGTCTCCTTGCCTTAAATTGCATCTGAAATCAACGACTAAATAAGTACAGAATATCACAATACATCCATTAAAGAAGGTAGAATTTATGGTGTATTAATTTTTTTAAATTATATTTAATAGTAGATAAATAGCGTAGACATCACGTTCAGAAATTCGTTTCACTGGCTTAGGAGGCTTTCAGTAAAGCTAAATGATACTTTCCGGTCTTGATACGTGACATAGTAATGTTTACACTTCGACTTTAATCGCTTTTTCAAGTTCTCATGAAGTTAATTAGTGAAAATGTAGATCTAGATAGATAGAACAAAATAAAACGGAAACCTAGTTCAATGTAACCTTAGTAGTAACGTTATTTTTTTTATTATTTCCGGAAGAATTTGTAGTTTTCAATATTTTAGATCTAGATCGAGATTTTCTATATAGGTCGACTAAATTCGACTTTCTTATAAGTATTGTTTTTTTTACGATACACGGTCAAGAAATAAGCATCGTTATATTATAAGGACCCTAGAATCTTTGCTATAATTTTTAAAATTACATGACATGTCACACAATGTTTCAATTGCTTGTAGTTTTCGAACGAATTAATTTTTAAACTTTTTTTTTTTCATTAATACTCATACAAGAATAACGCAATAACAATTTTCTTTTAAAGCTTTAATTTCTAAAAATTCACTCAGTTGTTTAAATGCTCTAAATATGCGTACACTTTACGTAACATTGCCTTTACAATCAAATAATATTACTAGCAAGTTTATATCTCTATCCATTTTTGAATTAATATCCCAAAAGTCAATATACCCCATATTCAGAAAAAAAACTACAAAATTTTCAAAAATCTATTTTATATGTATCTAGATACTTCTCAGTGCGCTGATTCCAAATTTTGAAACCGCAAGTCGATATCTCTTTTCGTTCTCGAGATATTTAGATTCAAAGTTTTGCTCAAAACTGCCCATTTTTGGGTAATAAACCAAAAATGGATCGAGATATGAATATAGCAATAACACCATTCGATTCTACGGGCAAAATTATATAAGTATACCAATTTTCATAATTTTTGAACACCGTATACAATCTCTAAAGCGAAATAACTGAAAATGGCCAAAAATCGCAAAAATCCTAAGGGGTACCCCTTACGATTTTTTCAGATTTTGGCCATTTTCGGGGGTTTTCAAACTTTTATTCATAAAAAATGAACCGCTTAATCAAAAATTATGAAAATTGGTACACTTATGTAATTTTATCCGTAGAATTGAATGGTGATGTCGCCAAATTCGTATCTCGGCCCATTTTTGGGTTATTACCCAAAAATGGGCAGTTTTTTGCAAAAGTTTGAGTCTAAATATCTCGAGAACGAAAAGAGATATCGACATGCGGTTTCAAAATTTAGAATCAGCGCATTGAGAAGTATCTAGAAACATAAAAATTAGATCTTTGAAAATTTTAAGGTTTTTATCTAAATATGGGGTATATTGACTTTTGGGGCAATAATTCAAAACTAGGTAGAGACTTAGCCAAAAAATGGGTAATTTTGAGAAAATATTTTAGGTTGAATATCTACAAAACTAAAATAGATATCGACTTGCGTTTTCATGTTTGGAATCAGTGCATTGGGAAGTAAAAGATATATGAAAATTGGATTTTTGAATATTTTCAACTTTTTAACCAAATGCTAAATACTAAATATGTAACTGTACCAATTTTTATGTGTATGAAACAAAGAGTTTAACAACGGTCTAGTATTCACATTTTCTACAATTTTGCACAAATACCGAACTTTTCTCGTACTACACTGCGCCTCATGCCTCATCGGGATTTTAATTTAACAAAACAATCTTGGATTCGGGATTGTTCATTTTTAATTCTGGTGATCTAGTGTATGCCTCAACAGAAAGAGTCATACAGAATATATTCAGAATGAAAGGCCATGTTTTATTTTATCAGGCTCGGTTTAAAATTAAGAGAACAGTCCTCGTGTTTTTTACCTCTCGCTAAAAGAGGTAGGTTTTGGATTATAGTGCAATACAATATTTTTCTACAGTCACTATAGAAAGTAGCCATTTGCGCTCTCTTTTGTCAACGTAAAATGTCACTTTGCCGCTCATGCGCGACAAAGTAGAAAAAACGCTCGCTGTCCAAATTTCTAAGTATACAATGTTGAGGAATGTCACTTGTCTACATTCTTAAAGAAAATGTTTAGTTAGGAACTAATGGCACTGTAATTACACATTTATCACGTTCACAAGTCAATTTGACATATGTTCTGTCGGTATTTAACATAACCTAACAAAATGTCACACTGCTGTGAAAATGAAATAGGGCATTCATTTACAAAAACGAAAGTATAAAATGCTTAGATTAGATTGAATAAAAACTCAAGAAGAATGGAAAATAACGATAAAATAAAATTAAATATAAAATAAATTGTGTGAACAGTTATGTTTAGTAATAAGAATGATTGTACACCGATGGCGGTAGGATAGTTGCGAGTCGTACTGACATCTGATCTCTAGTTAACTATTTATTTTGATTACAATAAAGTTATTAGTTATTTCGTTATTTAAATAATTGCAAGAAGTCAGTCAATGCACATATATGTCTATATAATCACAAATTCCTTGAAATATTTGTTAATTTTTTCAGTGTGACAGGCGTGACAACTAACCACACATTTTGCTACAAAAACTCAACAAATCATCATAAATCCTTGCTTCCCCGCTCTAATTTTGTTTTTTTTTTATGGAATAGATGGCTAATGTAACGATATAATCATTTAAAAGCCTGTTTAAGTTTAAACCGGATCTTTTGTATTAGCCAATCGTTATTTATTGAGCAGTACTGTAAGTATAAAGTGTACATTTTATTATTTTTTGTTATGGTGGAGGACCCCATTATGGCGACTGTAGAAAAAATCTTGTGTGTGTTTCGAGCGCAAATGGACATTGTCGATTTCGAGAGAATTCCGAGCTCCTTCGTCGCGCGGCAACAACCTCTCAATCGACAATGTCGCATTTTGCGCTCTTAATACACAAATAGCTATTATTTAACATAAAATGGAAATGGCGAGAGAATTTGTTCTACTCTATACATTTATTTAGTACATTCCGGAGTTCAACGGATTTTTCCGTATGAGCCTATAACTATTTCATTCATATAAAACCTCTAAACAAATATTTATGATATTTGGAATAAATTATGACGATATTCAGTGAAAAAAACAAGGCGCACCATATGAAGGCAGTAGAAGGCGTACAATGAAATATGTGGTAGCGCCAGTTGCTGATCAAGCCTTTAAATGTTACAAATCCTACATAGGTCTCGTGACGAATAAAACGTCATCACTGTGTGGGTTCGGAATGAACCACGATACTTTCATTTCTAGAAAGCAACTTGCTTGCTGCAATATGAGATACAACCGGGCCGTAAACGACCATCATTTGAAATATAGTGGCGAGAAATATTGAAATCTCTACCGGAAAAACTAAAATTTAACGATGAGTATTGAAAATTAAAATTTTATAGGATTAAATATTATGTATATGAATTATTGATATTGAATGCGATTTATAGATAATAGGTAGTTAAATCTGATCGTAAATTATTAATTATAATTGAGGTAATAAAATATCAATGAAATGTCTTTACAAAATAAGTTTTGTTATTAATATTACTTTTCAATTTATATGGACTATGGATATTTTCTTTCAATTTATCATGCCATTACATTTAAAATATTGTGTGCTATGTATGAACATAAAAATCCGGAGGGTCAAGCTAGAATTATTGAGAATAAGACAAATGGTTTATAGTTCTCGTCACCAAAAATCGAGGGACAGTCATAAACAGCTTAACTGCCCCTATACTATAAAACTACAATGGAATACTCTAGTATGGTATTGGGCTTCCAAATTATCAAGAGATGGCGCTGACGTCAAACGTCAAAATTCAAACGAATGGTACATTTTTCGCTGGCTTCCATAAGAGTACAATTGGTGTGAGACTAATTTTCGTAGTTTTTAATTTAATTTGAGATGTAGTATAGTGTTTTTTTTTTTGTTAATTTCGGTAGAATTGAGTTTGATCTTTCTTGTAGTAACAATTTAGTGATAGTTTTAATAATATTTTAGTTAATAGGGTTAATTTTAGTAAGTAGTTGTATGTTAAGAGTACTTTAGTCATATTTTAATTAACAGTATATTGGTTTTTTTAATAAAATAAATATTTGATTTCCTTTATTTAGATTATATTTCATTGCTGTAGTTGTACATATATTAATATCTATCTACATAGCGTTACTTTTATTTAATTGTTTTTGTTTACATGTACACTTCACTCAGTTCAGAAATCTGCCACCAGTGGCGCATTTTAATTTTGGAAGCCCAATACCGCAAAATTGTTTTAGTATTGTATGCAAAACAATGACAGTATTCACTCTTATTATTTATAATGGGCAGAAGTTTTAGGTTTCTTTGTGGACTTACGACGGTTCAGCTGTTTATGACTGTCCCTCCATTTTTTGTGACGAGAACTATACTTACACATTTTTCATTCAGCATTCTTTCCTTCCACTTTTGAAAGCTCCCAACAAAACTTCTTTTGGAATTCTTTCAAAATAATTCAAAATTGTAACATGAATCTCTTCTTCAGATCAAGTCCAAAAATAGTCAAAAGTCGTACATTGCTAAATCATATGATTATGGCGGATGTGCTATTTTTTTTTTCGACGCATTGTCATGACGATCTAAAATAATTTCTGTGTTTGAAACTTCAGGCAAACATTTTTCAGTGTACTATTTAGCTGTAACTGTCTTCGGTTCATCCAACGTAGTTGCTTTTACCAGTCTTCGTATAATAAAAGAAGAATCTTCATGCAAATACTACAGCATTTATTTAAATTAACATTCTTAAATTTTGTCATCAAAAATATTTAAAATAAAAATTAACAAAGAATAAACAGCTCACATCCATTCAATAATAGTTATTTATGATATAAGTGAGTAAAGATATAAACTCCTTTTAAACTTAAAATGATACAGAAGCAGTATTACATGTAATTATTTTGTAATAAACCAAAACCTACATGTCTTGCTTCATCATAGTTTTTCCAAGTAGTTTCTAACAACTAACCACAAAAACTATAAATAATACTTCTTATAAATCTTGTCATATTTTCTATCGATTACTTCAACAAATGTGATAATACAGCAATTTCACAAAAACTAGAACATGTTTTATATTATATATTTTGAAGCAAATTTTTGTGCATGTTATTATAAGCGATGCATTTTTCTGTTAATTATAAAATGTAAGACTAATTACGACCTGGAAAATGTATATAAAAAAAAAAAATTAAAATATGAAAGCATATATAATTAAGTTGGATGATGTGGTGAACAATAGCGAACGACTAATATAAGTTTGATTTGCTAAAATATCTTTGCACATTTAATTCCAAAAATGGATGTTTTCGTAATTCGCAATGTCAAATTCAAGGCTAAGAAATCATTTACCTAGAGAAATAGAAAAATAGGAGGCGTGTTGACATTTGTGTAAAAAGTTCAGAATAAAATTAATTCTGCAAAAAATGACATAATAGTATATTTTCTAACCGTTTATCAAGCTTAAAATATTTGCAAATATCAATTTCCTAATCTAGTACTATGAACAGAAAAAGTTTTTAAAAAAATGACATATTACCGGTTATGAAGCTTAAAATAAGATTGTATTAATATAAAATCTGCACAAACTTTGTAATTGTATTATTTAACTTACAGAAGACAACAAATTAAAACAACTTTACTGTAATATAAACTACAGATATAGAACATACCAAATATTCTCATTTTTGAAGTCTTGTATCTTTAACTCTTGTTGATTGTATTATTATTGTATTATGGAGTCAAATTAGTTGTTTGACATTTGGATAGACTGCTAGATAAAATTTATTTTAAAAATTTAGCAGTGCAGTCACTCAGATTTTATTTATTTCTGTGGGAACCGTAACAGATATCACAAATTACACAGAGAGAGAAAAGTTTACTATTGAATGTATCTTTCTGAAAAAAAAAAAAATTCACATTATCGGCGTGGCCATTAAAAAGTTACGGTCTAATCAAAGTTGGGACACCTAAGTCTCATACACTAGTGGTTCGGTAATAATAACAAGTATCATCTTAAAAGATGACATAACCATATAAACTGCCTACCAAATTTCATCCAAATCGAATAAGGTCCTGTTATTATAAGCAAAATTCATTTATTTTTCGAAGAACTTTGTAGCAGAATACTGGCTGAATGGTACACTTTCCGGTAGAACCAAGTTTGGTTAAATCGTCTTATTTTAGCCTCAGGAATCTGTGGTTAAACCATGTCCCCCTATTTGAGAAACATATATACAGAATATTAAAAAGTACAATGCATTTCTTAAGTGGTCAATTATAACAATATTCTTAGAATTAAACCAGCGTTAACTAGACCATCTAGCAATCCGCACTCACAAGAGGCAAAAGGTCTTCGTAGAACCCATCGATTCTGCGGTCAGAGACAGCGAGAAAGAGATTCGGTGTCACGTGTACGTCATAGAATTGTATTCATTATAATATCCGCGGTTACGTCAACTAGCAGTTTCTTAATATAGGTGCGCACTATTCTCTCTCATAAATTATGCCGGGCGAGTCACACTCAAAACCATGACAAGAACAAATGACATTCGTGCCTTACGAAATGCTGATTCTCACGAGTAAATGATCTCAAAAAGGATTTATTTTCTTATGCGCAAGTTTGTGTGTTTGTATGATTAATAATAGATTCACCATATATGAGTTAGAAAATGAAATTCGACTGACTGGGCAGGTGATTAATGCTAAATGACGTAAGAAAAAGTGTTCATTTCAAAGGTAGAAATACAAAGCCATTCAGAATGAATAGATTTTTAAATCTATGAGTGAAATTAATGCTGAGTGTATAGATATTTTGGCTCTAAAGATGACAAGGAAATTGTACCACAAGATATCCAATTTAAATAAATATTATTTCTATATAAATACTTGCAACACTTCCGTTAAGTTTAAATTAGAAAATACAATTTATATATAAGCAATTCTACATTTAATAAAGGAAGTGTCTACTAGTGGTGGGATCCGGATCCGGATAGTTTCGGTTTCGGATCTAAAAATATCCGGATAATTGAATGTTCCGGATCTGAGTATCGGATTTTGGATCCGGATTCGAGTATCTGATTTTGGATCCGAATCTGAGTATTGGATTTTGGATCCGGATCCGAATATAAGTATGAGCATCGGATGTTAGATATGGAATTTCAGTATCTGCATCGGTTCTCAGATTCGAATATTCTCAGTATTGAACCCGATGATAATATTTGAATGGGATCCGGACCGAAAACACGATCCGGATCCAAATCCAAATTAAATTTACGGATATCCGCTTCAATATCCGAACATAATCACAGAAACCATAGCAACGCGGTAAAACCTCCTTATCTTTATAGTGATAATGTCATATCGTCAAAATTTCATCAACTCTGATATGTTAGAGATTATGTTTTCATTTTCATTCAAAGAATAATTGAATAGAAACATTACTTCGTAGGAAGGTATATTTATTATCACATTACGTCATGCAAAAAATAATAAATCAATAATATTTGCATAAATAATGTATGAGTATCTATATTATGGAAAGTATACTAGAAACATATTTCTATCTTTTTTACATAAGTTTATCAAAATTAAATAGATCCAGAATAAAAAATAGTATGCTATTTTAAATACTACTTCTAGGGCGCAGGATTACGAACTTTACATAATTTTGACATATAAAATCAATACTTACAGTAGAAAATATTGGACGTTGATTGATTAACAGACCATTTGATTGGTGGTCAAATATATTTTTTATACTATATAAATATTTATCTTGAAATTTTGTAAATGGAGCATATGTATATGTACATATTATCTTTTTTGTAATAACAAAACTATGAATGGGAAAGTTAGAATTAAAGTTTCATTATTAACAATAAAAATACAGTAATGCCCGCTTATAACGAACCCTTTTACAACGACCCTCCGGTTATAACGAACCAAACTAGAGAGTAGGAACTAAAGTCCCATATGTAGTGGGTAATTTTTTCCGCAAATAACTATCCGTTTATAACGTAATGTCGGATAAAACGAACCTTCTTTCGAATATAGTATTTGAAAACATTTCGGTTATAGCGGCTTTACAAATAGAAAACTAAAGACTTCCCCCAATTATTTCGATATATTTTATACTGACTTTAATTTATTGATCATACTGTCTGCAACTGTAATGTAAATACCATTTTCTCTTCATCTATATTCATTTAGACGTACACGTACAAGGCTTTACATGAGTTGAGTTGTAATCGATCTCTCATTTCATTTTCTAAATTCATTCATAATATTCGCTCAAGGTGGCCTGTCTACATGATCTGAGTCACCGTACGAACATTCGTTATTTCTTGCAACACTTGGATTTCGTTTATGAAATTGGTAATTGTCTGCAAATGATATTGATTCATATAAAGGCCATGAAATCATTTCGGAGTTAGTATTCAAGTATTTACTTTTCGTTTCGTGGATCGTGACTTACCTTTCATCACAATTTAAAAAAGGATATTGTTATACGAGTTTGACAGTTGCTAAGAGAATTTGAAGTAGAAATGAATTTTAAAATGAACAATACTACTTTTTGTTCGCTTTATGTTTTTGAATGAATTGAGCTTTAACATTGTTAGTTTAAAAGTTTAAGGTCCGATATTTTCATCTCTGGTTATAAACAGCTTAATCGCCCCTATACTATTGTAACAATATTCATTTCAATATTAATATTTTAACTTTATCTTTGTAAGTCAAAATTCTGTTTAGATATAATTATCATTTTTCTCTCATATCTCTGTTTAGTCTAGATGTCAACCGCGTAGACATTTATTGTGTTCACAATTAACTATATAAGTTATTGCAAGCTGAAGCCCAGGGTTGTTATTTAGCTATGGATGCTGTATGATAAACCCCGCAGCCCTCATAAGACAGGCTCTACTGAAGAGATAACCGTTTGTTTTAAGTTAGTCTCTGGTTAAGATTCATGTCGGAAGGTCATGGAGTAAAGTGTAAGTTTTGGCTCGCGTTCTGCATAACAGGGTTGTTATTTAGCTATGGATGCTGTATGATAACCCATCCACCCTTCAGATATGCCCTGCTGGAGAAGATAGTCGTTTGTTTTAAGTCAGTCTCCGTTTAAGATTCAAACCGATAACTCATGTAGCCTGCGGTTTAGTTTTTTTTTTTTTTTTTGTTTAATTAGTTTAGTGTGATTAATAATATGAGTTAGTTTAATTTAAATATGTAATTATAAAATAAAGTTAGTAAAGAAATATAAAGCGAGCCGTCATCCATTCAAAATATGTTCATCAGTCATCAGTCCAAGTGTTAAGCGTTAGTGATAATAAGGGTGTTCCTCCGCAATAAACCAGCGGTTGGTGGGGTAGTCAGCAAGCGTCCTCCAGTTAGATAAAGTGTCATCGTTGGGTAAGAAGAGAAGAAAAAGAGTAAATGCTTTAGATTGTAGCTTATGGATAATGTAGTAAATAAAAGTATGTGGGTAAGGGCTACAACAACCATTTTAATAAAAAAAAAAATTGTAAATATATTCGAATTTAAATTTTCAGATGTCATTGTCAACAACAAGAAATAAATTTTTGAATAAGCATTACCAATTCAAGTATTTTTCAAGTATTAACAACTGAATCAGTTATTTTTGATCCCTCTGTAGTTTGTTCTACAGCAACGTTGAAATTGCAGTGTTTTGCAATAAAACTAATGTACGGAAACGACCCAATCTATGATTCATATTTCCCATTGCAAATATTCCTTTCATATAACTTTTGAAATGAGCAAAACTTGCACAAGAAATATATCAAAACGAGAATATTTGTTATTGTTTCTGTGTTCTGTATCGGAAACACAAGAATTCATGTCCTGCGAATCAGATCCGTCTGGTTCCCACCGCTTTGATTCAGATTCATATTCGGCGTCTGTTGTGCACAATAAAACAAAAGGCGACTTTCACAACAGTTCCATGAACGTCAAGAGGACAGACGCTTTTGGAATATAACCGAGTTCACGCGTTTATATGAAATTTATTGCTAGGCTGCCACCAAGTGCGGTGCCTTTGCGGGATAAACCAATTAGTCAGATGTGCTGCAGTCATTTGCAGCTTATCCCGCCGAGCACAAAAGGTGCCGATTGGTACAAACAAAAAAAAAAGTAATTAACAGCAAATTATTGCAATCTTGTTTATGAAAGTTGCATGAATGCAGGAGATATACATTAATATAGTTTGTTGGGTTAGAAATGTGCAGTAGTGCAGTCAAGTAATTACGTGATATATATCTACTTTAATGTATAGGTAGGTTATTAAATTATGATGACCGATTTTGATACAAATACAATATATTGATAACTACGATTATGAGGCAATTTTTTGTAATTCGTTCATGTTTGCTGAAACAAACAGGTGGTTATTTTTAGCAACGTCACTAACATCAGACTGAATGAAATATCAGTGCGTAGGTTCCAATGATTGGAAATAACTGCAAAAAATTACCCGTAGAAAAGAGACATACAAAGGCGAATAAAAGTATGGAAATTTTTAAACATTTAATTTTTTTTTAAATATATTTATAATTTTTGCAAATTTGAATTCTATTTTCTAAAGACAAGAACAAATTCACAAGAAATCTTTTGATATTGGCTGTACTTATTCTAAGCAAAAGATTGTAGTAAAATATTGCATGTTTAGTATCAGATTTAGCAACTCCATTTTCAGAAGAAAAAAATCTGTTGTGGCCAGCACAAAACCTTCCGTCCATTTGATGTATTTTGTACAAATTCCATACCGAAAGTTCATTGGAAATCCAATAAAATTATAACACTAATATACACTATGTAAATTGCACTTGACACTGACATCTGCCAATTCGAATATCAGCTGTTTCCAAGTTTATAGCAAAGCTGACTAATTTATAAAAGTTAATCTCTTTATAATTCTTGAACTCTATATCTATTGAATTCGAAGGAACATGTATAATCAAACCGTATAAAGAATTAGATATTCTTTCATATTGATAATCACATAAAATGTCAAGAAATGATATTTACCTGCGTTTTTTCACGAAAAACAGTTAAAAATTTCAAATAAGGGAATTTCCGGTTGACCAATTATAACCAAAATCAAATCAGCTCTTCGTATGGATGTAAAGATGAAAAATACGTAAAAATCATAATTTTTAGAATTGTAGTATTGGAGATATCGTCGAAGAAAAATTTGTTACAGTCACACACATACATACATCATGGTAAAACTAGTTAAATGGTATTCTAGGGACCTTAAAACGAGCTTATTCATTAAAAACTCACCATCGAATTTTTTGACCAAAGACAATATCTTCCTTAACTAAAAGTAACGGAAGGTAAAAATATTGAATGACCCCATTGTAAATATATCTAAAAATATAGCCAAGAAAAAAAACATGTTCCGTAGATGTTCTACAAATTTTAATGTCTAAACAAAGAAAAATAAAATCTTTCCTGGAAATAGACTCAAGTGTCAGCACATAATTATTTAGCACTGGTTTCACGCCTGTTTATAAATACAATAATAAAACAAAAAGTATGGAATGATTATTCGGAAGCCAGGTATTAATTAGAAGCAAAGTTGGAAAATGCGCTTGTTAGACTAACGAACTTCGTGACTTGGCACTTAGTATAACTAACGCCGTCGAAAAACACTTTAGCATTAATTAGTTAGACAACCAATCAATATTAAAATGAATTAAATCCGAAATCCTTATCAGTTATTAACGAGAATAGCTATTTGTGTATTAGAAGCGCAAAATGGGATACTTGTTATCGATTGAGACAATGTCCATTTGTGAAACTCAATCGCTATCACATCAAAAAATAATAAAAGTGTACACTTCGAACTTAAGTACTACTGAATAAATAACGATTATGTTTTTAAATTTTAATTTATCGTTATTTTCCATTCTTCTTGAGCTATTGCTTCAATCTAATCTAAGCATTTTTTACTTTAGTTTTTGTAAATGTGTATGCCCTATTTTATTTCTGTATTCATTTACACAGCAATACGGCGTTTTGTTTGGTTATGTAATATAACCGACAGAGCAGTCATGTCAGATTGACTTGTGTAGGTGGTAAATGTGTAAATAACTACAGCGCCATTAGTTCCTGACTAAACGTTCCCATTAAGATGTAGACAAGCGACATTTGTTAACATTTTATAGTTAGAAATTCGGACAGCAGTGTTTTTTCTACTTGGTCGCGCATGAGCGACAAAGTGACATTTTGCGTTGACAAAAGCAAGCGTAAATGCCTACTTTGTATATAGACTGTAGAAAAAGAGTTCATAATATGCTAAATTATCTAAGGTAGGTATAGGGACCGTGCTAAAAAATTTAGTGAATAAGCAAGTTCTGATATCCCCAGAATCCGATTTAACATTTTTACAATGATGTCTGTGGATATATATATATATATATATATATATATATATATATATATATATGTGTGTGTGTGTGTGTGTGTGTGTATGTATGTATGTGTGAGTGGATCCTATGGACACGATTACTCACATACTATCAATCAGAAAATTTTGAAATTTTGTATACCCATTCTATGCTAATGTGGGAAGAGCTCATTTGTTTTAGTGTATATCGGAAAACCGAAAGTATCATTTATACAAGCTTTTAACAGTTTTTCTTGTAAAAAATTCATTGAATATAATTTTTCAGCAACTTTTACTAATAAAAATTAAATATAATGGTCCAATCTTCAGTTCTACAATAATAACATTTAGTATTTAACTTGAAATACCTAACTTTAAATATTAAATTATAAAATAATTTATTTTGTACATCATCTTGCCTATGCGTCAAACAAAATCTTAATATTTTAAAACAATTTTGACATATTTAAATAAATGTCACTATCAGGAAGCAATTGCATTAAAATTAATATTGAAACCGTGTTAAGAAGATTGTATTGAGTCTAATCAAATTAAGGTTTGTATAAATAATATATTTTTGATCATACATAAATATTAGATGTACAGGATGATCCGATATAAATATGCTGTGTTTTCATCACTAAAAATCAAGCAGCTGTTAATAAGCACGTGTTATCAAAATGTTAAATACGTCATTAACGAAATGGATCATGTAAAGCAATAGATATATGCAAAGGAACTTAATATAGTTTGCAGGATTAGTAAATATGTAGGTGTGTATTTAAATTAATAAAAATTAAATAGCGGGAGGTATTGTGTTGGCCACATCAGATTCTTTTTAAATCATGTGGCAACCGTGAGTTTACTTACTTCTTTTTTCTGACTAAAATCTATTTTCAAAACCTAAAATGTAAAACAGGCTTAATAGTTAAAATAGTATATAATCCTCAGGAATTCATTATCAGAAACACACAAAGAACAACCATAACCTGAACACAATCCGACAAACACATCTCTACAATATCTAATTAATTCTAGCATGTTTCGTGTCTCCATTTGCAGATGTAGCCAATTACACTTGGAGAAAAGGCTTTACATGAGAGAAAGGAAATCTCAATCCGCGTGTGAGACAATTCTAGGTAAGCCGCTAGGTGGCAGCAGCGACCACGGATGGCATGTAATTACTACATTCCTGGGATACCTCCGACGTTGCATGTTGCAAGATCGTTGTGCTTGTGTTCATCTACAAGTGGATAAACTTTGCAAAGCTATTCTACAGCACTTGTGAATTGGTCGATATTTGTTTTTATAGGACGTTACAATAACTTCATTGATATTTATATTCAATCTTATTCCATTCCAAAGAATTTGATATGCACTACGGTTCCGATACTGTAGTACAAATATTGAAATAATAAGCGAATATGTAATCAATTCGCTGCAATTTTTAACCGTCAAGATAAGATCAACCCGTGAATGCAGAGAAGTCCTGTTAAGTAAGAGCATTCTTGATTATTTTTGTGTACCAATCTGACGACGAATAGCGGATTCAAAATTTTTTCGACCATGAAACTCTTAATGTCTCCTTACTTTTTATCACGTTTTTTGACAATTTCTAAATTTAATTTTGTTCATCTAAAGTTACAGGAGATCCAATCTCCATACTTATAGCCGTATTGCGGTCAAAACTATAAGTCTTAGGGCCGGTGTTATAAACAATAAATTAATCCTCAGTTAGTTACTACACAAGTAAATTAAATGGACCATTAAAAAAGAACTGGATATTATAAAATTTATCTCACTATCAAATACCTGACGGGAGATTTAATTAAATTTTAGTAGTGTGTTTGTGGTTTTGTGAAAAGTTTCTATATTCACATTCGTTATAAATGTAAATCAGCTGACTAATTTGACAGTAAGTTTAATTATCGTGGTTATCGTTATCGTTTTCCCTTTCTGGTGTTTGGATTTTAACGTGCGAGCAATCTATGGCACCAATTACATTTGGAAAACCACTTACCTACATGGAAAAAATCGTTACAAATTTTATTCTTTTTTGGGGAAGTATGAGGCATTTCTATATAACTATATCTTAATAACACAATATGATGTGTAATACGATGGATTATTCTATCCACTGTGGCTTTTGTAACATTAAATTGGTCCCCTATAATAATTTAGAACGACCCGGTTGCGTAAAATCGCAAGGTTATTAGTAGCTGATTCATTGCGGAAATTGACATATTTCTTAATATTAGTCTTATATTTTCTTCAATCTTTCTCAATATGTACAACACACATTGTTTTGACAATCGAAATCTTTTTTAAATTCATTGTCATCATATATTTCATATGGATTTGTCCTGTTTCGGAACAATATTGTTCGTCTACCTTGTGCAAATATAAATTCATCATCATTATCTGTTGATGAATCCCAGGACACTGATGATACAGGCTCTATAGATGAGACACTCGACACAGACATTTCTTAAAAAAATATTTAAAAAGTAAATAGTTCCCTATTTCTAGTTTTTTTTTAAAATAAACATAACCAAAAAATTACAGTTTGATGTTTCTTTAACAACTGATTTAAATCTAATATAAACTTTTATAATACCCAAATCTTCAGTTAAATTAGTTTAGTAGCTAACTAAATGTTAACTGTTGATTAAATAGTTTTATAAGACCTTATGTATAACTTTATATTAATCAACAAAAATTCATGTGTTTTTGTCAGTGTTTTTACGGATTTAATCTTACAGTTTTGACCATACTACATACAGTTTTAGTATGCTTGCTTTTTGTTCATCAAAATTGGAAAGGTCAATGAAAAACAAATTAAAAAAGTATATATGGAAACATTTCTGCCATAAGGGCTTATGTTGGAAACGTCTATTTTATAAGTGTTTTTATAAGACTAGATGGAATGATTTCTAATTTTTAGAATAGTTGGATAAAACATCCTTCGTGGTAATTACAAAATTTGAAACCATAAAGTTGGCAAATAATTTTTACACGAAATTCGCTACAACCTCCTTAATATTCTATTATATTTATTATTTAGGTGAAGAAAGTTGTAGGAGTATTGCAGTTTCGTAGCCGTAATGAAATTTTCCAGCTCTAAAAATAATCTTTTGCATAATAAAAGCCGTGCGATATATTTCTGCAGGCAGCTAGCAGTGCTTTGGCGGCGTCTATCTTGCGCTAGACACTGCATGAAATGTAAATCACGATTTTTCTCGTCCTATTTTATTTACAAGCAGCATACGACCGCAGATGTAGGACACGTAGGTAAATGTCAAGCATTCTGCAGTATTATAATTAAGAAAATGCTTCTAAACTAAATGGTATAAAAGCTATATTTAGCTAAAATTGATTACTAATTAATTTAATAATATACTGTTATAGCTTATTAAATCTATCCATAAATCACATCTACAGTACGCTAAGAATTCATAGGCTATGTACCATAAAGGAAATATTGATAACTGAAACAATTTTTATGGGACATATATGTAAACTGTAATTGCTGTAGTATGATTAATACTAAACTGCTGATTTATTGTTTGTTTAATGTAATGAAACCACATTGTTTTCGTATGATGAACAAATATTACACAGCAATAATGTATTAATTACTACATATTATAAACACTTAAAAAATACATGTATGTAGTAGTATTGTGTTTAACACGAGATCAATCTTCAAATTAACAGTTTAGTTTACTATTTTTATGATGTCCGACAAAAAGTTTTTGACATTTGCAGGAAAAATTACAAAGGAAGCGAACTTACGTAAATTCGAGAAAATATATAAATTACTTTATACTTTGTACAATATTTTTAAATAAAATATAATTTTTGAAACAAAGTATATATATATTTAAAAAATAATATAAATTACTTTCTAAGCATACATTTTGAAATATTTTCCAACAATAGTTATTTATGCAACAAGTGTATAAAGTAATACTTTTTGGTCAAGTATTTACATATGAGTTGCATACAATATTTTTTCTACAACCGAAATGTTGCAGCTATTTCTAATAATACTGAGTGTGAGTATAAAGGCGTCTTCAAATATTGTTAGTGTTAGTTGACAAGTGAATTAACTGAATGTGCATGTTCCTTAGCAACGTTTTACTTTTCACGAACTAGGGTTTGAAATATGATGCTTTACACATTGTAAAGAGTGCATAAAGTATATACTTTACGCACGGTTATAAATAAATAAATAAATATATTTTTAACCATAAAGTATACATATAACGAAAATACATGGTAAGTCAATAAAATACAATAAATCTAGGCACATTACAGTTACATGAATTTTGTGTACATTGTGAAAAGAAAGTGTTTCATATACATAAATAATAAACATAACATTTAAAAACATTACTCGATGATTTTTCATCTAAGAACTCACATAGTGAAATTTTCATTTACATAAATAAACATAACATTTAAAAAACATTACTCTATGATTTTTCATCTAAAAACTTACATAGCAAAATTTTGCCTTCACTGTAGAACGTTGTCAAATCATAAAAACAATTACTTTTAAAAAACTCATTTAATAAATACTTAAAATTACTGAATGTTTTTGATTTTAATGAATCAGGTAGAATATTAAATAGCTTCGGTGCAAGTTGGTAAGGGGTTTTGATTTTGAGTCTGGATTTTGCCACACTAACACTGTTTTTAGTCCTTGTGTTGTAATTATGAATGTCTGTCACATGTGAAAATCTATTTAAGTGTTTCTTAATGAAGCACAAATTCACAAATATTATTAGAGAGAAAAGAGACATTATTTTTAGTTTCTCAAAAATAGGTTTGCAGTGATCAAAGTTATTGCATTTAACAATGGCCCGCACAGCGCGTTTTTGTAGAACAAAGATTTTGTTTAAGTTAGAGTCACTAGTATTACACCACACCAACAGTCCATATGATAGCACTGAATAGAACATAGCGTAATACACAGTTACAGCAGCTTCTTGATTAATGGTAGATCTAATTCTCTTTATGGTAAATGTCGCTTTAGATAGTGTTACACATAAGTTATCAATATGGGGATTCCATGTAAGACCTGGATCTAAATACATTCCTAGTATTTTAGGATGGTCACTCGTCTGTAGATTGATGTTGCTGGTGAACAGTAATTGCACAGTTTTGTTGTTATTAATTAAAAGTTCATTTGAAGTAAACCACGCATTTGCTTCTTTAAGGGCTTCTGAAGATTTAAATTCGATTTCGGTTACGTCTTTCCCTTGTACTGTGATTGTGGTGTCGTCAGCAAATAAAATTGTGTTTGAAGTAGTATAGAATGGAAAGTCGTCTATACTAATCAAAAAGAGAAGAGGACCTAAAATAGATCCTTGTGGGATACCATGTTGGATATTTTCGTAGGTACTGAGGTTTCCATTAATTTGTACCAATTGTTTTCTGTTTGTCAGGTACGAATGCAACAGATTTGCTGCATTACCTTCAATACCGTAGTATTTAAATTTTGTAACTAAAATATCATGTGAAATGCAATCGAAAGCCTTACTTAAATCGATGAATAGCGCGTTAGTTAGCGTTCGATCTTCATTATTCTCCGTGACAATATTTATTAACTTAAGGATGGCATCTATAGTTGATAAATTTTTCCTAAAACCGTGTTGGTTATTAGATATTAGCTTGAAATGTTCTAGAAAACCAGATATCTGTTCGTGAATTACAGTTTCAAGTATCTTTGAGGCTGCTGGTAATATTGAGATTGGTCTGTAATTATTTACAGTTGAGTGGTCACCAGATTTATGTATTGGAATCACCTTAGCCAGTTTCCATCGGTCAGGGAAAACTCCTTCAATTAAACTTGAATTTACTATGTCAGCGAGAGGTTCGCAAATGTAATTGGCTGCTACTTTTAATAGAAAAGGACTAAAGCCATCTATATCTTCAGTACGCTTTGGTTTCATTTTACGCAATATTGTAAAAATATCAGTATGTGTTACTGGTTTTAAATAAATGGAGTTGCTTGGTTTTAGCGACTTTTTATTTTTTAAAAGATCCTCAAAATTTGGCTTTGTTGCGGCAAGGTTCTCTTTGAGTGTTTGTGCGATGTTAACAAAATAATGATTGAAGGTTGCTGCATCGATATTTACTGGAACTTTGCTTTTGTTATTTTCGGAAATATTCACTTCATTTTTAATAATTTTCCAAATAGTTCTCGATTTGTTGGATGAGTCTTCAATTTTTCTCATATTTATTGATATTTTTCGGGTTTTAATGAGCTTGTTATATAATTTTTTGTGGTTTAAGTACAGCTGTTTTATATTTTCACTATTAGTTGACTTCCACGCATCGTATAGGAGCAATAATGTATTGCGGGCTTCTATTATGTCAGGAGAATTTAGATTCGATGTTTGGTTTCCTCTAAGTGTTTTCTTAACCAAAGGAAAAGCTGTTTGAAAATGGTGGATTATAGATGACATGAAGTGATTACATTTATCGTTAGCATTTTGAGCTAAATACACTTCTGACCAAGTTTCCTGTTCTATGAGATTTATGAAATAATTAATAGTTGTTTCGTTGATGTTACGAGTAAAAGTAGTGTTAGTTTTGTTCGGGACGGCTGAATTTGTTTCAATTTTAAGTAATATAGCTCTATGATCCGAAAAGTGAACATCTAAAACGGTTGTTGTATAATTCGTGATATCAGTAAAAATATTGTCTATACATGAAAAAAGTCTTGTTGGTTGGAAGACAGTCTGTTGTAGATTATTTGTGAGGAGCAGATTGACTAATGATTTTGCTTTGTTGGAAGGCTTTAAAAAGTCAACATTAAAATCTCCTGTTATTATGGTTTTGTGCTTGTGGTACACCGATAACTTATTTAATGCATTGTTTAATATGGTAGAAAATTTTTCAAAATTGTTTTTGTCACATGTGTATATGGTAACAATTATTAATTTTAGTTCTTCAATTTGGATAGCTGATAACTCACAGATTTTTTCTTCTGACAAGTTGTTAATATGGTTGAGCGTAGTGCATAAGACAGAGTTTCTCAGTAGAATACAAACACCTCCATGTTGGAAGTGAGACCTGGAGAACGATGAAGCAACATAAAAGTTGTTCAATTTCAATACTTCTAATTCATGAGTTTGCAACCAATGTTCGTTGATGCAGATTATATTTAAGTTAGAGTAGTTTTCTATGAACATTTCCAAATTTTCTAGAGAATTTCTTAAACACTGGATGTTTATGTGAAGAATATGTAATGGTGTATTGAGATTTTCTTGATTATCCATTAAGAATTTATTTGGTATATGCACTGAATTAATATTTGCTAGCCTAGATTTGGTTTCACTTGTCTCTTGGGAAAAAAACGAAATCTTTTAATAATTATTCCATTTGGCCACAATGAATCCTGGCATATGCTCTCAAGCAATTCAAAGTTTACTCCTACTTTAAAGGATAATGAATTGGAGCCTTCTTTAGATATTTTTACGACTGAAAGGTAGGATGGTGATAAATTTTTATTTAAATAATTTTTGAGGTCATCTACCGAGCTCTCCGGATGAATTCGACCCACGTAAAACCAGGCTATTTTGGGAAGGGCTTTAATTTGACTATTTTTTGGATCTGCTGAGCCGTGTATGGTATTTATTTTCCTTTTATTTTGTTTTCTTTTGACAATCTGAAAGTCATCGTTACCAGAACTTTCGGTTGGTGTATTAAGAGTGGATGCATTATGCGGCATTTTATTATTTTCTTCAATGTTCAAAATTGCTGTGGAATCAGACATAGACTGACCTCTCGTGTTGTTTTTTTTATTTATTGTTTTATTTACATTTGCGACAGCTTGATTGCCGACAGTTGGAGAAGGTTCGTCTTCACAAATCAACGGAATCGGACTTGCCGACTTAGTTGTGATTGGCAAGGACAGAGTCTGACCTTGCTCAACTAAGTCAGGGATATTTCTGTTTACGTTTGTTTGCTTTGACAAATCAGAATTATTTTGTTTTAAGTCATTTACTTCATTTACCAATTGGAGAACAACATTTGTAAGTTCAGTTATTTTTGATAACATTTTTTGGAAGACTGGTGCTTCATGAATAGATATAGAACTTGATATAGTGTTTGATACAAGTTTTCCTTTATTATCATATAGAATGCATTCGCAGCAATCACATATGTATTTGATATTTTGGGGTTTGTTTATAATGGCATTGTACTCACGTTTGCCGATCTTCGAGCACTCAAGATGATAACTTAAGCTGCACGTTCCTCCACAAGTAACAAATAGATCTTCTTTGTTACATGATTTTTTGCATAAATTGCAAGAGATATTCGTTGAGTCCCTGCACCGGGCGCCATTTTCACTCACTTTTTCATAGGAAGAAGCTAGTGGTGTATTAAGAGTGCAAAATGGAATGTCGAAATTGACAATGTTCATTTACGCTCGAAACAAACACAAGATTTTTTTACAGTCGTCACAATGGGGTTCTTCATCATAACAAAAAATAATAAAATGTATACTTTGTACTTACAGTACTACTCAATAAATAACGATTATATTTTTTAAATTTTAATTTATCGTTATTTTCAATTTTTCTTGAGTTATTCCTTCAATCTAATCTAAGCATTTTTTACTTTCATTTTTGTAAATGAATCAGGGTTGTTGTAATTTTGCCAGATCCAAAAACACCCACCCGGGTTTTTTTAAAAAAACACATCTAAAAAACTCAGTTTTATGAAATCATATTTTATTAATAAAATATGGTACATACTTATATGGTACACACATATATACATAAATTTTTGTCACCAGCAACATTTTACAATCAATTTCATTTTGTGTACTTCGTGTTTGATCATTTTTAATATATTTTTCATTGATGTGCGAAGTTTGCACAGTGTTTCTTTTATATTTGAACAACTCCAATCCTGGTGTCAGCATTTTAATTATTTTTTGAGTTGTGTATTAAACATACTATTAGTTGGATCTTATTCTGGTACACACTTAATTGCACAGACTTGCAACTATTAATATTAATTCGTAACTAACTAAAGTTAAAAATGATGTATAATATATTTCGATGTTTGGCAATAAAACCCGCTTTTATTTAATAAAACCCGGGTTTTATTAAAAAACCCAGGTGGGCTGGGTTTTTTTTGTAAAAAAATCCGGGTTTTTTTCAACCCTGAAATGAATGCCCTATTTTATTTATGTATTCCTTTACACAGCAATAAGGCATTTTGTTTGGTTATGTAATATACCGACAGAGCAGTCATATACTAGAATGACTTGTGGAGGTGGTAAATCTGTAAGTAACTACAGCGCTATTAGTTCTTTACTAAACATTCTTATTAAAAATGTAGACAAGTGACATTTCTCAACATTTTATAGTTTTTTTCTACTTTGTCGCGCATGAGCGGCAAAGTGACATATTGCGTTGACAAAAGCGAGCGTAAATGTCTACTTTGTATATAGGCAGTAGAAAAAAATATTTTTACGTTCATACCTTTGTTGGCATTACTGCATTGTGAATGAAAAATAGTTTGAAAAGAGTTTGAACAATTTTCGCTAATGGCAGTACAAAGAGTAATTTTATATCAACCTGACATGATATTTTAGTCACATATTTGAACTAAATAGAATTGCATAACAATTAGTGTTTACAAGCTAATGGTGTGTGACACTTTCCTATATATCTAACATTTTAAATTCTGATCTGTCCATTCTAGGACACATGCTTTAATATATGCTTATCTGTCATATTAATCCTGCCTACCATTAGTACTTTACAATTAAATATTGAAAGTAACTATTTGCACATGCGATATGTTCTAATAATTGTCTATTTGCATATACAGTAGACAGATTTTGTAATCTTTGTTTGCATTACAAAAAGTAACATATTTATGTTACATGTTGCTTTTCAGTAGTGTTAATTTACATTCTCACACAAGCTATGTTAGCTACATACCTACAAATATTATCCATTCTTACACACACGTAGTTTTCGTATTACTAAGATGTTTCCTTTTCGTTTGTAAATCTATCTTTAAATTAAATTCTTATGTAATTCGAAATC
This sequence comes from Ophonus ardosiacus, assembly GCA_943142095.1. Taxonomy (NCBI): domain Eukaryota; kingdom Metazoa; phylum Arthropoda; class Insecta; order Coleoptera; family Carabidae; genus Ophonus; species Ophonus ardosiacus. The sequence goes on along the minus strand of OW964831.1, from coordinate 49,593,456 downwards.
CCATTTTTTCAGAATCATGTTATAACATACAGCTAGGATGGCCTTGTAAAAATATGTAACAGGTAACCAGAAATAGAGACCATTTCAGTAATCTAATTTACAATCTAAGATGATGAAATGTGTTTGCTATCTAAAATCTCAAATCCAAGAAAACAACAATAAAACAGTAAATTTTGTCACACTCCAAAACAGAACACTTTCTCAACTGCAAGGCCTGTCAAAAGGATTTCGTAATGCACTGAAAACTAGTACCGAATTCAGAGTAACAATCAACAGTGTACTACATTCATCCTTAATTGTTTATTTGTATCACACAACACAAATACGTACCTAATACGAAACAAGTAAAAGGTTAGCAAACTGAAATAAAAGTAAAATATTAATGAAACAGGTGTATTTTCAGTTCCTTCTTCCGCAACGACAAAGTTAAAGGAACCAACACATTAATATTTCTATTTTTAGTTATTGAAAGAGTGATATAAATAGAAAATATTCCCATTCATCAGGTCTAAAATTGACAGTAACAACATTAATGTCAAGAATATATTAATGTATGCAACGGAAAGAAATGACAAAAGGTCATGTAAAATAGAAATATTCATATGTGTAACGAATGGTATGTCGGGTACGGATGAAGAAGCCTAAACGGAGAATGACGGCTGCAGAAAATAAATATTTGCAAGGTGCACTGTACATTTCGTGTGCTAGGAATTTAGGAGTGATCTTATAAGGAAGAATTTGTTAAAAGAACGAATAACTAAAAAAATAAAAATAAAAATAAAATGTAAACACGGTCACTGCTTTCGTAAGGTTCTTCCAGGATTAGGGCTGCAAAAAAGATCGACTGATCGATCTTTTTTTTTCAAAAATCGGATTGATCTCTTTTGAAAAGATTGATCAATTGAGAAATCGATTATTTTCAAAAAGTTCGATCAGTTAAAAAATCATTTATCCGGATGTAGGAAATTTGATCTCTGCAAAAGATATAGATCTTTTAGATTCCGAAAATAGGTTTTTCTAAAAAATAAATTCAAAAATCTATAAAAGAAATTCTTAATTTCAGCAGTATTTGGCATTTGAATCGCATTAGACGGTATTTCGTGTTTTGATCTTTTTATTAAAATCGGTTTTCTGATCTATTATCAAAATCGACCTTTTGATACTTTATTAAATTCGAATTTTTGTTATAGTATTACGATTTTTATTAGAGCAAATAGATCTTTTGCGATTGATCGATCAAATCCATCAATCGCGACAAATCAAAAGATCGAAAATCGATTTCAAATTTCTAAGATAGCCGTAAGACGATGCATTTGATTTTAGTCACAGTAAATGATAATATACAGGAATCCCAAAAATGCGTATTACATGAGAATTTCAAAAAGTAAAAGAGAATCGAAGTTGGTTAAATTAGAGAAAAAATAAATAAGTCAACAGATATAGACGAAAATGTAAAATTTGTATTTTTTTATTTTTATGAACGACTTCTAAGCATAAAATAGTAATGAGTGTGTGCACCTCTTTATGTTTTTATGGCGATATTTATTTTTTTTTGTTTTCTAACGATGTGTACCTTATCGGCGTTCATTATTTCAAACAAAAAAAATAATTCAATAATAATAATTGTTAAATTTATAGATTAAAAACAATGGTTGTTGCAGTGTAATTTACAATGAAAGTACCATATTGCTATTACCACGTTAATGTTTACAATTTGTACTAAAAACTTAGGGGGTCCCGCAAAAAATCTAACAAATCCAATATTGCAGTTTCCGATACGGCGCTATATTTTTCAATCCTTGTTGCATCACATTGTGATTAACAAGGTTTTGTCAAAAACTAAGGTAAACAAGAAAAATATAAATTAGGGCACTCCCTCCCTCTGTATTTGAAAATATGATGATTACAAATGTAAGTTCTTCGACATGAAAAAAATCAATTACAGGAACAGTGTAAATACTTAAAAATTAGCAGTAGTTTAAAATTAGACATCGGTTCTTTCATTTCTAATTTCGGTCTTAAATAGTAAAGAAATTTATTTCACTTATAAATGTGGACAAGACAAAAATATATTTGAATAGGAATGCGTCGTGAAGGATGATTGTTGCATCATTGTATCACGAATATCTGCCAATCCTCATTGTGGGAAATAGCAAGAATATGCGAATCTACGTAATAAATTTACATACGAACGTGTACTTATATGTATCATTTTGAATTCTTCATTTTATTACTTGTAACGTATGGCTAACATGTATCATTGCACATAATTGCAAAATATAACCTTATATTCTTATTTTTTAATATTAATTCTATGAATCGTGGCAAACATGTTACTGCAATTACGGAGTTAACTAAGTATTATTAAACTGTTCATAGTGTAATTAGAGCAGTAATTCATATGTTAGTAATAGCCTCATTATTTACGCGTGGGTGTAAATGTCCATTTAACCTGACATTCAATGTTTTCTTTTCTTTCTTCAAGGATTTGGAATGGATGGAGAAAAGCTTGAACTCATTCATAAAATGTTTTAACCTTTTTAAGAAGTCAATCTCGTGAAATGTAAAGAGAAAGTTTGCAATATTATGTCATTGAAAGTATTGTCTTTTAAACGTTGTTTGTTTCGCTCATTTAGTTTTTCTGTAAATTAACTTGTTTAATGAAGTGTTGCAGTTTTATTGTTGCAAAACAGGTTCATATATTTACGACTTTTTGTCATAGTTAGTAACACATTATGCATAATATGTGTGCATACAGCTCAAATACATAATTGACTTATAAAGACTTATTTTACTTCTGTTAATAAAAATACACTTTTTTCATTAAGATGGATTTATAAAGTATGTCTTTTTAACACGAAACAAGTGTGAAAAGAGTGCCCTTTTTTGACGCAAACACATGAAATAATAAAGCGTTACGATACTTTTTTCACACTTTTATTGCAAACTTTAAAAAAAATCAGTTGTGGCCAACACAATACCTCTCGCCATTTCCATTTTATGTTATATAAGTATTGTATAGCACTTCGCTATCGTATCGAACCGTCGTTTTATAACAAAAGAAAATTACAGAACTTTACCCAAATACAGGGAATTTATTTTAACATGCAACATATGGCGAATCACTTCCATGGTTACTCACTATTGTCAAAAAATGACAGCAATATTATATTTGTCCATTTTAAAATGCAACATACAAAATTTGTAGTTTTGTATTAACAAAACTAATTTCCAATAAATTAGCCTACATACGATTAACAAATAATTAAAAAATGAATGTTGTACATCTTAACAAACTTTAGCTTACAAAACAACCATAACTTTCATGTAATAAATGTTTTAAAAAAATACCCCCAATCACTCTGAGGCAATATTCTAGTCGGTCGTAATAAGAATTGACACCATTTGTGATGTCCTGTGCTGCAATACTATTTATAATGTTGCATTTTAAAATGGACAAATATTACATTGCTGTCATTTTTTGACAATAGTGAGTAACCATGGAAGTGATGAAATATAATGTTGCATTTTAAAATAAATTCTCTGAATTGTTTTTAATGTATTTAACATAACTTCTGCACACATACTATTCTAATTATATGTATTTTTCATTGTATGAGGAAGTTCCTATTTGTGAGAGATTCTTCCAATTCATTCACAAGATTGGCGGTATTTCTGATCGATATATGCATTTTACCTATAATTTAAAATATTTAATTAATAAAACAATAAAATTAAATGTACTTTCCAGAAAAAATATTTTTGACACTGACATCTGTCATTTATAAATTATGTTATAAACATTTGAATTTGTCAAATGGTTTTCTTAGTGCCTTTGCCTCTGCGATGTATTACATTAAATTATTCTACATATTACAGTGCCTTTATCTCTAAATCTATACAAGATATAATAAAAATTTTAAGTGTATTAGATGGAGAATTTTATGTTCTTCAATATTTGTAATAACAAAAATTTCCAAAAAAATATATTTAGAATATTTTTTTAACGGAACTAGAACTTCCAGTTGTCCATTGTTACCAGAATATAATCAGCTCTTCCCTGGAATGTCAGATTGAGGAAACTGCAGTTAAATATTTTATCCACTAAAATTTGTATATGTGATTTTTAGCATGATTCCAATACCTCTCTTAGTAAGAAGTAAAAAGTAAATGGTAACCAATATGATTTTATAGCAAAGTAAAATATTATGCTATTCATAGTCTACAACCATCGATATTTTTAAAATGTCGGTAAATATAAATTTATGAAATGCTAACATATTTTGAAATCCACTACATAATTAACTATCTATAAAGTTGTATCTTTAAATATATCATTTAGTTCAATTTTATTACGATTATGCAATGTTGAAATAAGTTTATAGCATTTATTTATAGCAAAACATACATTTTGCAACATTAGAAATCTTCGAATAAAAGACAGATAGAGTATAAAGTAACGAGTACATCAACACTTTTATTATCTGATTGTGAGATGAAATCAACGTAATTGTAATGAGTTGCATAATTGCGATAGTTGGCCGTCCTAGATAAAGATGCCGTAAGATATCACAATTTGTTTAATAGATGCTAGTTGATGCCTCAGGTGGCAAAGGCATTTTTATTTTATAGTGCCATTTAGACTAAATATCACATTCTTCAATTGGAAATTATTGTTGATACAATTATGTATTTATAATTTACTGACCACTTGGCAGGTTTTATTACTCTCTCATACACAATAATTTTTTTTTTAATTCTTTGTCGACAAAGAAGTAAATAAATAATCACTTTCATTTTATTAGTAGTTTTATTAAATTTTATTTATTCAAATGATGTAGTTGTAATTATAACTTTGATGAAATATTATTATTACTTACAATTTTCACCCGCACAAAGTCATCGTCAGTTGCTTTTATATTAAAAAATGTATCGTAAAAATATCTTAAATCTGAATATTACAAAGCAATTCGTGGATGAAAAGTTTGATATACCCAAATCATTCAAGCAGCCAATGCACGTCATTAATAAAAATTGAATAAAAGAAACTATATGTGTGACGTCATGTACTGCTATGTTTGCAGAGGTTTTAGAATCTTTTTGAAAGGAGTTATACAGATTGCAATCTGTATTATCGACATGCTAATGAACTGTCACGTCTACAAAATAAATATTATTTTAGTCACTGTCCATTTCTATTTAAATTATTTTATAATACTAACCTTATTTATACTTATATATGCCATATAAAGGCAATAAATGCCGAATTTCAAAGAAATATACCGAATTCTTCTGATTGATTAGAAATGCTACCTTTGGGAGATTCACAGATTTTGTGTTTGCTTTTACGGTCAAGTTGCGTCGTTGCGTTGCGTTTACCATTACTTTATTCTAAATAGGCCTTTACAACGCACAAAAATGTTTCAAACACGATACAAATATTTATCAAATTGTCAAATAATAACTTTGACAGTATAAACATGCAAATTATCAATGTTGCCAACTATAGCAACAATTAAACGAATAATATGACGTTGATGTACATTATTTATATATTATTCATGTCATATACGATAAGTAATGAACTCTACGATTCATCTTAATAATAATTATATAAGGCTATACACTTTTTGACGGTTAAAAATGATTGAAATTTTATTTCATTTTTTCATTTTCATTTTTCATTAGTGATTTTAATGCATTAAGGTTTTTACACTAAGTGATGACGTGCATTGGCTGCTTGAATGATTTGGGTATAATACTAATACATCGCAGAGGCTAAAGGCTGTAAGGAAACCAGTTGACAAATTCAAATGTTTGTAACATAGTAATGTTTACATTGTAAATGACAGATGTCAGTGTCAAAAATCAACAGTTTTAGTGACATTCTGAAAGCTTTTTCTGGGAAGTACATTTAATTTTTCTTATTGTTTTATTAATTACATATTTAAAATTGTAGGTAAAATGCATATATCCTTCAGAGATACCGCCAATCTAGTTAATGAATTGGAAGAATCTCTGACATTTAGGAACTTCCTCATACAATGAAAAATAGATAGAATTGTATGTGAGCAGAAGACATGTTAAATACTATAAAAAACAATATTTCATTATCGCGCGAAAAGAAATGGAAAAAATAATGGATTAGATAAAGAAAACATGGTTAAATGACAAAAAAAAAATAACTAGAAGCGTTAGTTATAACATTAAATTAGGTTTAAGAATAAGAAAACTACAGATTATTTTAATAAAATTCCTGTGGTGGCCTCGAGAGCTATTTATTAAATAAACAATGCAATGTATCTATATGTAAACATAAATAAAGAGGCATAGAAATGATTTGTATCTTCCATTCTTTTCAAACAAAAAACAAAGTAAATTTACAGTCTGTTCTTTAATGTAGAAATCCCACACTACAATAAAATACTTCATTGCTTTGTAAGTCACATGTATGAAACCCATTTTCTTACAAATCACACAGAACACAAACCACACGTAACTCTGTAAACAGTATTATATAAATCATGTGTGCATGAGAAGTATTCTTTTAACTGTCACATTATTTAACAAACACTGCAATGCAACAGAATTATTATGGAGAAAGAGTAAGTCATTTCGTAGGTGTAGAATTTAGTACTATAGTAGTTTTGATATTATCTAATGCAGTTTATAAAAGAACATGGAGGTTTATTAGTTGTTTTATTGAGTTTTGCTTCCTTAAAGGGTTTTATAAAGACATAAATATATTTTACAAAAACAACAACATAAATGTATAAACTATAATACCTTATAACTGTAAATAAAAACAATACGAGAACAAATTAATTTTACAATACCTGAAAAAAAATCGCATAATTCGGCGTACTAAGCAAAACTACTAATAACTCGAGATTAATAGTATATTACTAACCGAGGTGGAATGTGTTTCATTGTTGTCGAGGGTGAAGATAGCTAATCAGGGCGCGTATTTTACTCACAATCGAAAATTAATAATGAGTAATTGATATTTAAATAACAATAATAACCTAACATAATAAACGAATGGTCTGAGCTTATTCATTTGTCACATGAACTGTCAATTCAATTTGATATCCAACCTTAAATTTTGATTTGTCATATATCTACACTAATTTATATTATTTACAATTTCATTTGTCACTTTACATAAAAATTGAAATTTGTATAATTACAAATATTAAAGATTATAAGATTCTCTATCCAATACATTGAACATTTTTATTATATCTTCTATACATTTAGAGATAGAGACTCATAAACATATAAAATAATTCGTTACAATCAAATTATGTTACTTCCAAGTTTATGTCTCTACCTACTTTTGAATAATTGCCCCAAAAGTCAATATACCCCATATTTAGATAAAAACTTCAAAATTTTCAAAAATCTAACTTTTATGTATCTAGATACTTCTCAATGCGCTGATTCCAGATTTTGAAACCGCAGGTCGATATCTCTTTTCGTTCTCGAGATATTTAGATTCAAAGTTTCGCTCAAAACTGCCCATTTTTGGGTAATAACCCAAAAATGGGTCGAGATATGTATTTGGCGACAACACCATCCGATTCTACGGGCAAAATTACATAAGTGTACCAAATTTCATAATTTTTGTCCAACCGGTTCATTTTTTATGAATAAAAGCTTGAAAATGGCGAAAATCTGAAAAAATCGTAAGGGGTACCCCTTACGATTTTTGTGAATTTTGGCCATTTTCAGTTATTCTGCTTTAGAGATTGTATGCGGTATTCAAAAATTCTGAAAATTGGTGTACTTATGGAATTTTGCCCGTAGAATCGAATGGTCATGTCGCCAAATTCATATCTCGACCCATTTTTGGGTAGTAACCCAAAAATGGGCAGTTTTGAGTATAACTTTGAATCTAAATATCTCGAGAACGAAAAGAGATATCGACCTGCGGTTTCAAAATTTGGAATCAGCGCGTTGAGAAGTATCTAGATACATGAAAATTAGATTTTTGAAAATTTTGAAGTTTTTATCTAAATATGGGGTATATTGACTTTTGGGGGAATAATTCAAAAATGGATAGATAGATATATAAACTTGGTAGTAATATTATTTGCTTGTAGAGTAATGTATCTAGTATCCCAAATATCTCATTGGAAACCAGTTGAAAAATTAAAATGTTTGTAATTGACAGAAAAATGTGAGTTGTCAGTGTCAAAAATCCATTTGCATTATTTATTATGTATAAGACAAAAACCACAAATACTAAATTAAATTTTGTTCGATGTTCGAGCACAAGAAAGTACAATGTTCTTTAAAAAATCGTAACAAGACAATCTAGATTATACTGAAACACGCTACACACGTAAAACGTAAAACAGTACAGAAAAATATAAAACAGTTAATTCTGCTACAAAATAATAAACAACAAAACAATAAATATTTTTATTATTGTTACCACATCATAAAACACTATTAAACGACTTACATGTCACAATTCTAACTCTCCTCTTAGTAGTGACAGCAGTCCTCACTGGTCTTCGTAACATGTTTACAAGATCACAGAAAGACGAAGACTGAATCCTCATCAAATTTCAGTCGCAAAATATTGCTAATTGTATTTGATTTCAAATTCAATAACCATCAATTTCACATAATTGAAAAATTGTTCGTTAATTTGGTGAATCGCATAAGGAAAAAAATAATTTGATGGTAAACATGTAGGATGCATTCGAATCCTTGAAATATAATAGCAGTGAGGAGGTAATGCGCTAGTTTAATTTATTTTTACTTCAAATTAAATAATATATTTATCAGAAAGGATTTCAGATTAATTTCTTAGGGCTGTTTTCATAATAAACTTTATGCACGGACGTATCACAATAGGGTTGTTGCAAGAATTTTTATATGACTTCTAGGTATTAAATTTTAAAAGATATTGTTCTTTAAAGAGCTTCAAATTTTAAAATATCACGAAATATCCTTTAGATATTTTACAATTAATTTTTGAAATTTGGATAAAATTTTGAATGTCACGTGATCTGAAACAGAATGTGACGTCAGAGTACATACATCTTCAGCGGTTCTAAGGTGTCAAATGTATTGTCAAAGTTGTCAAACAAGTGTCAAATTTTTAGATTGGTTCAAGTTGTATAATATGTAGGTAACAAAAAGTTCAAAATGAAATGAGTAATTTACGATATTGTATTGTGACTTCTTACAAAAATACTGTTAGGAACAAACCTACTATAGAGTTTATAAATTTTACATAAGATGCGAAGAAAAGAAAATTGTGGCTAGAAGCAGTAGGTCGAAGAGCTGATAATTTGTCAGAAAAATCGTGTCTTCATGTTTGTGAAGATCATTTCAACTTTCATCCACCTTCACGATAACATTGTATTTTTGTAGCTTCACTTTATGTTCAGATTGCCATCTTTACATCTGACCATACAGATATTTTTTCTCGACTACATGTCCTATAGCAGATTCAATGTAAGAATCACGACCAGAACTTTAAAGTAAAATATATTATCAATTTATATAGTAAATTCAGTTTTTATATTTTATTTTACCTCAACTCTTTAACACCCCTTATTTCGGTAGTAAAACAATCGTTCTGATTCATCATCCATCTATCGACCTTAGGTAAATTGTCCGACTTAGCTTGAGTGTAATTTGAATTAGCTATTATTACTTTATTATTCATTTACAATGAGCAATGTCAGCGTCAAATGTCAAATTAAAAGATTTTGTTATTAACATGTGACAAACTTTGGCCTACGTTTATTTATATAAATAATATGAATAAACGTAGGTGATGGAAAAACTATTTTCCTATTGGCTATTAATGATGTAATGAATGTGCTTCTACGTCACAGGAGTGGGGGGTAGTTTTTCAGGACGCCAATCTTTTTATTTAATTATTTCCACAAATAACAACAAATTATTAAAATAAAAATTATTATTAAGAAAATCATTCCATAAACTTTCATTTGAAATAGTTTTTGAAAAATGTGAAACAGGCTCATTTGACAATTATTCACAAATTTCTTTGACATAAACGTCATTTTATAGCCCGCGGGCTATAATTGTCAAATTATGATACGTCCGTGCATAAATAACTATTATATTCACTTTCACACGCAGTATTATAAACTTTGACCCAATTATTCCCGTTTACATAACTCAATCTATACTTTTTCAATTTATTGGCATTCTGTCATTGCCTGTAGCTACCTATGATATGTAAATATGAAGTTGCCTGCAGTTCTTTTATTACTACTACTAGACTATTACTATATTTACTAATAATATAATTATCTTATCGCACTTTCAAAATCTAACAACATGCTCGTATGTCAAGGAGAAAATTAAGAAAAAACATAATTAAAAATGATATGTAATGTACATATGAGTGTGTGTAATTAAATAATATTGTACTCATTGACAGTTTGCAAATAACCATAACAGATGCATTTCCGTTACTAAGCAAAACATAAATATAAACAAAATTTATTTCCATATTATAAAGTTATTAAAATCCGCTACTTACATATTTTATTTTACAAAAGTATGCATAAAGAAGAACGGTTTCTTTATTACATTATATAATTTATAGTAGGTAACTGTATAGTTCGCTATTCCGGTCCGGATGAAAATATGTAATTTATTACTATTATTTACTATCGATTGTGATTCGAATTAATGTCAAACTTGAAAATTATTTCCAATTTTCAAATAGCATAAAAGTGACCCCTTTGTTGCTCTTTTCTCTACAACAAACCATGAGGTGACGCCTGGTAAACATCCTAGAAATGGGTAATAAACCGTGTTGATATATTTATTTATTAATTCAAAATTATTATCAGAAGTTACGCTAAAAAAAAAAAAATCAGTATTTCAATAATAAGAGAAAATGTTTTTACCTTCCGTCACCTTTAGGTAAAGAAAGTATTGTCTTTGGTCAAGAAAATCGATGGAGTTTTTAATGAATAAGCACGTTTTAGGGTTCCTGGAATACGATTTAAGTAATTTTACGATGATATCTGTATGTGTGTGTATGTGACAAATTTTTCTCCGACGATAACTCCAATACTACAATTTTAAAAATTATGATTCTTTGTATTACTCTTCTTACCATCCAGCTGATTAGATTTTGGTTATAATTGGTTAACCGGAAGTTCCCTTATTTCAAGTTCTTTACAGTTTTTCTTGAAATGCAGTTAAATTTAATTTTTTGCCATTTTATGTGAATATCAATATGAAAGAATATCTTAATCTCTATACGGTTTGATTATACATTTTCCTTCATATTCATTAGATATAGAATTAAAGAATTATAAAGAGATTAACTTTTATGAATTAGCCAGCTTTGCTATAAACTTGGAAACAGCTGATATTCGAATTGATAGATGTCAGTGTCAAGTGCGATTTACATAGTATTTATTCGTGTTATAATTTTATTGGATTTATAGAATCTTTTCCAAGGAACTTTCGGTATGGAATTTGTAAAAAATAGTATATCTTCGTATTACAATTTTACCTATATCGTATCTTTTCCAAGGAAATTTTGGTATGGGATTTGTACAAAATACATCGAATTGACGGAAGGTCTTGTGCTGGCTACAACAAATTTGTTTTTACTATTATAGATAAATTTATATAAAATCAAAGCAAGTACTTACAACAAATATATTTTATGGGACTCATAAAATATAAAAATAGAAATGAATTATGAAAAATTAATATATTACTGTGTGTTATTTCCATATAAATAAATAAAATATACCATACACTATTACCATGAAAATTATTACCAAATTAAAATAAATTATATGTTAAATTATGTATTTAAGTCTTATTTATATTTTCCCCAATAAAAAATTTAATTTATAGATTACGTATATGTGTACCCAGCAGGAATGCGATAAATTACGAAAATATTTCAATTAATTAATATTAATAATAATTTTTAACCAGAATACGTTCGGTATCATTAATAAATTAATGTTATATAATCCTTTTTATACTTATAGACAAAAATGTTAATATATTTTAGCTTTTAAAATATCTTATATAATTTATATAAAGATTTTCAAGTCCACTGAAAAAAATATTTTGATGACAGAAGGTCATCCAGTTTTAACCTTAATTACAAAACAATATTAATTACACATGATACTTATTTCTAGTTTATTATAGTTATTTCGTTTATAAATGCTTTCAGCAAAAAGTTATAACAAATATAATTATACAAATTATGAAATATATAAAAAGACCACTACAATTAAGATTTTCTAGCACTTTAAAACAATTTTGAGAAGTAAAATGACGCAGTTTTGTGGGGACTATAAAAAATTGTTAAATGACATTAAACTCGACATTATATAGATAATAATTTCTTAATTTAGAAGATTTGAAAAGAGTCCTTGCAATTATTTTACAAGGTAAGAAATTTGCATGTATAAAATCTACATAATTCATAATAATGTAGTTATGTTTCTTAAATTATATGTAAATGTAGAAATTCAACGAAAGTTACGATATATGTTACGGTTCAGACAGAAAAAATGAAACCTGAGTGAATTTTTTAAAAATAAATTTAATCTAGCAATCTGTCCAAATTGTTATTGTCATTAGAAATTAGGTGTTTGACATTTGGACAGACTGCTAGATTAAATTTATTTTAAAAAAATTCACGATGCAGACGCTAAGGTTTTATCATTTTCTGTCTGAACCGTAACAGATATCACAAATTACACAGAGAGAGAAAAGTTTAGTATTGTATGTATCTTTCTGAAAAAAAATAATTTTACGTTATCGGCATTGCCATTAAAAAGTTATTATAAAATTCTTTTTTTTTTTTCGAAGAAGCAAGTTTAGTTAAATCGTCTTATTTACGAGACACCTATATATATATATATATATATATATATATATTTATTCGCCGTAGCGTTAAACCCTACATGCTTTTATCCTAATTTATTTATAACTTTGTTACTAAACCCATCTTTAATTTTTTGCATTTACAGTGTCGCCTTTGCTCTTAGTGGAATAGTTTGGCTAAGAAGAGCAATGGAACATAGTTTTGAGCGTTCAAGGTCGGCAGGTTTCAGCTTCAGCAGCCATCAGCTGCCCTGGAACCCGGAGCCGGTGCCAGTGGACCCGCCCCCGATCACATGGACATTTTTTATTCTATTAAACTCGTTCTGATCGATAGTTAGTAACTCTAATATCAATACAAGCAAAAACGTTCTCAGATTTGAACATTACAACAAGAGATATAAACTAATACAAACGACGTCAATACCAAGGTATTTATTGGATGAAAAGAAAAACATCAAGATGATTGCCAGGTTCAGATGTTGCAATGAAGAGAGGAACAATAAATACTGGCTATCAAGTGATGAGAGGAGTTGCAGGCTATGCGGGAGAGAAGAGGAAACTATCAGGCATTTAAGAATTACGTGCAGGAAAGTTACGAGAGAAGGATGAAAAGAAACGGTTCTAGACGATATAGGGTCGGGACAAGATTGGATGAAGGAAGTCATCGAGAAACGGTGGGTTAATTTATGATGTGGTACCACAATTTATTGTAAAATATATATATAATATGTAGATTCTAAGCCGGTTAGGCAAGACTAAATAAAATGGCGACGAGGTTTTAGACCATGTTTTGGAGAAGTTGAGGTGATGTCTATGTTTGGCCCTGAAGAATTTAATAGTTTCATATATCAAGGACAATTGTATGCTAAAAATATAGAGAAGGAACCATTTGGCATTATGTGGAGAAGTTGATAAAAACTTGGGATTTCTAATTCATAAACACAATCTAATCTGTTTGATAGAGCATATTATTACATAAAAAATGCTACAAAGGTACCGACTTCAGGTTTAGGGATTTTTTAACTATTAACGTTGCTATAAATTAACCGATAGAAAAAAAATTAAAGCCTGTCATTTTCATGTTTTATCAGTGTTTGCAATTATTATTAGTTATTCGCTTTCTTACAGAATATGGCTGATTATTTGCGTTAAAAAAGTGCACTTTTTCACATTTTTATTGTGTTAAAAAACATACTATGTAAACCTATTTTAATATAAAAACTGTACATTTTTAACTGACGTAAAAAAAACAAATTATAATATACTTATTTACTTTTTCAACTGTAGTAATAAAATCACCTAATTTACACATTCAACACTCAAATGGATAACATATTTTGTTTACAATAACGTAAAAAAGAAAAAAAAATACAGAGTAGGTACTCGTATTTGTTTCCTACCACAACAATAACAATATTATCTATGATAAATATTCCGAAAATGTAATAACAAAGTTTATATCTGATGCATGTACCTATTTATTATGACATAAGGAAAGATAATAATAGTAAATAAATAGATAGACATATACTACATAAAAACAATTTTACTATAGTTGGTTTTCCTGTTATAAGCAGTAAATTTCCAAGAAAATCTTCAAATAACCTAGGAACAATGTGTAGCATTAGGTAAGTATACCCACAAACCTGGGTAAGGAATATGAACCTATACTTTTCCTGGTAGACCATTTATAAATAATAAATTTTCACAAAAGAACAATGCACAAATGTACACCTCAATTACGTTACTTTTCCAATTATGATAAACAGCATTTAGAATAAAAATAAATGTTTTGAGTTAACACGTTTATGTAACAATACGTTATTAAAAACTATTATTCCAAAAAAGGAAATTCAAAATATACATATCAAGGTTAAAGATTACGTTTATGTTGATATTTTTATGTATGCTCCATTTACTTTATAAAATATACAAACGACAAATGTACCTATCTACAGTACTCAACATTTGAACTGGTACACTTATATAACATGCAGTAAAAGTAAACAACCCTTCTTAGGCGTTTGGCATGACTTCCTACATGATCAGGGCTGTGTTTCGGAATGCAAACAAATGCCTATCGAATAACATTTGCGATTCAATTGTTGTTTATCTGTCATAAGTGCAGTTAACGAGCTCGTGGACGCTTATACTTTATCAAGTTTTAAGACAATTTTTGCGAATTTCTCGAGTAAGTTTTAATTCAGAGTGGTTGACTGCATTTTAAAGATGCCATTAAGGCGTTTAAGTATTGAAGAGATGAGCCAAGATAAAATGAAGATTTTGTTATTTTTCTATTAAAACATTTGAAATTCGTTATTTAAGTTTTATTCATGTAATTCTTCGCCCTACAAGTGTTTCCAGAAGCATATACTAACAATTAAGCAAGAAGGTGTTGCTCAAAAAGTAGTAAATTGGTATTTTTTTTATGTTCTTGTAAGTGTACCAGTTCAAATGTTGAGCACTGTATTATTAATAAATTAAAATGATGGTTTCAGATTTCCAAATGAATAAATTAATGAGAATATGCTACATTTAATATAAATTCCAGCGATAATTTGATTTACAATATCTAAGTCACCCCTAATTTCAGGCAATAATATTTTCAATAATATTCATGCTTATTGTAAACATTTACGACCTATTACGAGGGCACTTTTATAATAAAAGAGCGTTTCTGTAGCAAACTCCTTATAAGAATATATAGTAAAGCGCTTTTATTATGAAAGTGCGTTCATAATAGGGGCCTAATTCTTTTAATATTATTATAATAATGAAAATGAAATATGTAATCACAGGAAACACGATATGCGTTATCAAAATTTATCATAGAAACGAAAGATTAAGGGATTATATTATCAAATCGATTGAATATTATTTAATTCCTGCAATATCCAGACAATGACGTAGGTAAGTTTTAAAAATAAATATGTCATTATTTTTTCAGTTTAAATACACAGAAAAAAATATGATTGAAATTATGTCTATTAATTTAGTATAATTTACAAAACTTAATTTAGCATTTTAACTAATCCGAAATAGATACATACATACATACATACATACATACATACATACATACATAAAATCACGCGTGTCCCACTTAGTGGGTTAGCAAAAACCCGAAAACAATAAGAAAAGGGATGAAAGTAAGAGCTCAACTGAATCACTTAACTCTTTAATAACATTCTTCTTTCGCCTTGTCCAAAATCATCATAACATTCATACAAAGAACATATTAAAGTGACTGATTTTCGGTAGCGAATAACCGCATCCGGACCACAATAATAGTTACGCAACAATCATCCTTCGCCATACATTCCTATCCATGTACACTTCTTCCGAAATAGATAATAAATATTTTGTAAAAATCGTTAATTTAAATATGTAAATCGTTATTTTATTTACTTATTTTCTTTAATTTTACTACATTTTGGCTTGAATGAATTAGGTAAGTAAAAAGAAAATTTAAATATATATTTAGTTAATATCTTTATTTATGTTTAGTTCAATGCTAAAAGTAGTCATTTAATCTAATTTTGTATTTAATTATACTATAATTTGTTATTACAAATTTAGAAATTTGAACTAAATTAACTTAGATAATTTAACGAAACATATTAGTAGGCTGAAAATTAAAGAATTTGTTTAGTTAATTTAACTACAATTTAGATTTTTTTATGTAAACAGCTTAAAGTTAAAACTTTGTTTGCAGTGAAAGGCTTAATTTATGTCATAATATATGTTTGAGAATTTTTCGGCTCTGAAATGTTTCACAACAATGCAAAAGTTCTCACTAATTTATTTAATGAACAAGTATAATTCTTCTAAGAAAAACTTCCAAAATATTAAATTAAATTAATTAACTTCTCATTAATTATAATAAAAACAATAATCAAATCAGCTGATGTAAGTAAACTTAAAAAGTACTATAATTATAAACTAAAATTATGAAAAGTTGTAGGAGTATCCACCTCCAGTGAAAACTAGTTCTCATTGATTGAAACCATAGAGGTTAAAATCCTTTGGAGGTATCTGCGGAATGCGGTATTAACCTGTGCGGTGAATACAGCTCAAAAGGCGAGCTGAGACACAACCTGACCACGAAAATCCGGCTCGAGAACTAACCTCAGCTTTCGATGCGGTGACAAGAGTCCGTTCGTCACTTTTTCATCACAATCACAGCACAGAAGCATTTGTTATCCATGGCACACTTTGTTTACACACCATATCCACAGCCTACATGATTTTGCGAGCGTTTTTCGACCGGAATGCCCACGTATACCACGCCGCACTGCACTGGCATCTTGCTGGCGACTGGCTTAGGAAAGGCTACACGCGCATGCGCACAACAGGTACATTTGCTCAGTACCTATAATAATCACAGAAGATAAGATTATTACGGTACGAAAATTTTGACAACATTGTGGAAACAACTATTGGGTCAATGAAATATTTAAAAAGCTATTGTGGTCAGCACAATATCTCTCGCTATTTCGATTTTATGTTATATTCGACGTATGGCAATTAAATAACAAGACTGATCTTAAAACATGGTGGTGCACTCTCCACCAGCTATGAGTGCCCGTGAGGTGACGCCTGGTAAGCGCCCACACGGTAAAATATATCGTCATCATTACCGATGTCTACATGTGTTGTAGATACTGGCACACTCAGAAATGGGTAATATGCCGTGATGATATATATATATATATATATATATATATATATATATATATATATATATATATATATATATATATACAGGGCGTCCCATTTAAGGTACGAATGCATTGGTATCTCGAGAACCGTAAGAGCTACGAGGTTGGTTAAGTTAGACAAAAGTTGCCCCATTAGGAGGCTATTTTAATGGTGTTTTGTTATTTGCGAAAAAATGCATAGGGCAGTAGATACAGGTGAAAATGTAAATTTAGCGTTTTTCTTTTTTTGCTTATAACTTTGTTATACGAAATAATACGAGATTCTGGTTTGCACTTTCTTAAGACACTTTTGTATGGTGAATTTGCAAAAGTACTCAAATTTTTTTTATATCTAACCATTTACGAGTTACTGATAGCAACTTTTATTTTTCATATGGAGGTCATATTAAGCTATGGCATTTTTAAATAGAGATTTTTTAGATATAAAACAATAATAATTTATTTTTATAATTAACAGAAAAATTAATAAAAATTGTTATTTATACTAAAATTAAATTGAAAAAAGTAAATCGAATACTGCTATGGAAACAACGAACAACGGAAAAGTGCAACAATTTAATTTCTGAATTTTACTTGACAATAGTAGATTATTACGAGTAATAAACGAACTTTGACAACGAATGTAACAACTCAACATATCATATTTTTCTCTGGTCTGTAATTTTTATAACAAACTTACACTAGAAGGGTCTCTTTTTTAACTACACTTATGTTAACTAATGTTGAAAGTTATAAGAATGGTTTTTTTTTTTTTATAAGTTTGACACGAAAAAACTTATACATTTCGCCTTAACATAAAAATCAACATTAGAAATGCCAGATGCACCCAATTTCGAGCTTTGGCCTGGCCCGGCCCGATTTCGAGTCAATTTTCGAGCCGGGCTAGTAATTTTTATTTTCGGGTCGAGTCGATCCAAACCTCAAAGCCCGGCCCGATCCGGCCCGAATGCATCTCTACTAAATTTACAGGGAAGCCAGAAAAAAATAAATCTCGTTATTTAATTGCCACACCTCGTATCATCACGACATATTACCCATTTCTCGGTGTGCCAATTTGCTTTATCACAGATATTAGTAATGATGATGACATATCTGTACCGTGCGGGAGCTTTCTAGGCGTCCCCTCACGGGCCCTTATTGCTGGCGTGGAGAGTGCGCCACAGGGGTCACATTGTACAAATCTGATATTCGCTATTTTTATTTGTTTTATCCGAGAATTTATTCTTCCCTGTTTCCTCACAAAAAAAATTCGCTTTTATAGTTGAATATAGTTATCATTTTTAAGGGATAATTAATTTCATTAAACTTGCATTTTCGATAATTGTATGATAATTTTTATGTAATTATCCTGAAAATATTATGTAATTTAAGTACTTACTTATTACAATACATAAATAAACCTGCAATTTGCATTATTACGATTTGAATTGTAGGTTCTAATTTTTCTTGTATTTTATATAATCATTGACTCATTACAGTCATTTTACAATTAAGCTATTATAATTGATGTCTTGTAATGTTCACGGTATCTATAAATGATCATCCATCCAAAAAAACAATAACTATAATCATCGCTGTTTCATACAACTTCATATAATACAATAAACTTTGTTTCTCGCAATAAAAATGAGACATTAAAAATTTAGTCTTCATTTTGCAGATGAAACTTTCAAAATACAATAATTATCTCGGAGAACAATTTGAAACAATACAATAATTATTTACAAAAAAATCCGTTCTCAAAACTTATAATCTAACTGGACTCTTGTTTAATCTGTGTTTCGTAGATCATAAATTGAGCCTAGGGGCTAGAAAGTTACGGTAATATTCTAATAACATTCAAACCGTTTGTTATTTTTTAAACAATGATTACTTTTTTGTCTTCGTCTATTTCAAGATGCTCCTATACTGAAGCTTCAACTAGGAATTCAATATATGTTCCAGTGATTTATGTGCAATAAAACACACGCCTTAACAACTCCGAAACATGCCGCCAATTTTAAGACAAAGGGAATGATTGTGTCATTAAGTTAATAAAATATGGGACTATAATCTAACCCTACAAAAAGAAAAATAAAATATCTGATGTGGACAGCACATGACTTCCTTGTATGCCTGTTACACTGTACATATTTTGTTAATAATTAAAATATGTATTATAACAGATCCAATCATAAAATTGCACGTATTTGACATAATTTGACATCAACATTTTATTTTTGTTGTTATTTTTTGTCCTAATCCATAGCAAACTTAATTAGAGAATACAAAGAGCTAATTTAATCATAATTGATGTTTTCGAAGCCTAATTCAATTCTCTAAAACTTTTATTTGAAGCATTTATCTAAAACTAAAATCGAAATAACACCATTTTTTTCAAGAAAAACTGATAACATCTTTAGGTAAAGTATCACTTCCGGTTAGACTATTTTAACCAAAATCTATTATGTTATTCCCATTGTTATAAAAGTATTATATACCAAATTTGAAAAGTTTTGGATTATATTTTAATATAGTTTTTCATTAAAATCTATTATAGGCTTCAAGTAAAGTATCACTTCCGGGTAGACCATTTTAACTAAAATCTATTATGTTATTCCCATTGACATAAAAGTCTTATATATCAAATTTGAAAAGTTTTGGTTTATATTTTAATATAGTTTTCCACTAAAATCTATTACAGGCTTCAAGTAAAGTACCACTTCCGCAATTTATGTAATGACCAAAAAGGGAGGTGCACAACTAGATGTTATAACAGTTCCAAATACAAAAATTTAACTTTCTACGGCTTCCCGTTTTTCAGTTATGCGAGATAAGTACGTACAGACGTTACGACGAAATTAGTCAAAATTACAATACTTCCTTTACTTCGTACAAGGAAGTAAAAAGGAACCGGGCGGTAATAGTACAAATGAAAATGTTTAAAGAAATTAAGATATTCACTCCAGAATAGCAATTTTAAAAGTACTAGCGACATGATAATTATTTAATAAGAACAATGAAGAAATTATAAAAAGAATAAAATGTAAAGTAAATAAAGTAATTTTCACAGCATGAGTTGCACTTTGAAACACTGAGAAAGAAACGATTTTAATTTTAATAAACTGTATATTACCCGCATATTAATATTTTTTATAACAGATAAAAATAAAGGTATCCACAAATGTAGTGTCCCATATTTCGGGCGTACTTTTCAAATAAAAACGCTTTGATGAAGCATACCTACTCCTCATTAATAAAGAAGCGTGCTCCATAAAGACGTTTTTATTAAATACTACTAACCTAATTTGACTAGGTGCGGTAGAAAATTTTTGTCTCAAGAAGAGATTGGTATTGTAATAGTGCAATTCTTTATTATTATTTTGAAAGCATTCCAAGATTAGGAGCTGGTAAAAAGTGCAAGGAAAGAATTATTGTTCAAGAAAACTACCTTCATTTAAACATTTAAAATAAATCTTAAAAGGATCTGTTATGGCCAGCACAAGACCTTCCGTTAATTTGATGTATTTTGTACAAATCCCATACCAAAAGTTTATTGGAAAATATTCTATATATCCAGTAAAATTGTAACACGAACATAATACAATTTTGTACAAATTCCATACAGAAAATTCCTTGGAAAATATTCTATAAAATCAATAAAATTATTACATAAATACTCTAAAAGTACACTTACATAACATTCTCTTTACAATCAAATAATATTACTACCAAGTTTATATATCTACCTATTTTTGAATTATTGCCCCAAAAGTCAATATACCCCACTTTCAGATAAAAACTTCAAAATTTTCAAAAATCTAATTTTTATCTAACTAGATACTTCTCAATGCGCTGATTCCAAATTTTGAAACCGCAGGTCGATATCTCTTTTCGTTCTCGAGATATTTAGATTCAAACTTTTGCTCAAAACTGCCCATTTTTGGGTAATAACCCAAAAATGGGTCGAGATATGAATTTGGTGACATCACCATTCGATTCTACGGACAAAAATACATAAGTATAGCAATTTTCATAATTTTTGACTAACCGGTTCATTTTTTATTAATAAAAGTTTGAAACCCCCTGAAAATGCCCAAAATCTGAAAAAATCGTAAGGGGTACCCCTTAGGATTTTTGCGATTTTTGGCTATTTTCAGTTATTTTGCTTTAGAGATTGTGTGCGGTGTACAAAAATTCTGAAAATTGGTGTACTTATGTAATTTTGCCCGTAGAATCAATTGGTGATGTCGCCAAATTCATATCTCGACCCATTTTTGGGTTATTACCCAAAAATGGGCAGTTTTGAGCAAAACTTTAAATCCACATATCTCGAGAACGAAACGAGATATCGACCTGCGGTTTCAAATTTTGGAATCGGAGCGTTGAGAAGTATCTAGATACATAAAAATTAGATTTTTGAAAATTTTGAAGTTTTTATCTAAATGTGGGGTATATTGACTTTGGGGCAATAATTCAAAAATGGGCAGAGTTATAAACTTGGTAGTAATATTATTTGATTGTAAAGAGAATGTTACGTAAGTGTACGCATTTTTAGAGTATTTGAACAACTGTATGAATTTTTAGAAATAAAAGTATTGAAATAAAAATGGATAAATGCTATAAAAAGTTCTTTGGAAAAGATTCTATATGTATATCCAATAAAATTATAACACGAATACATACTATTTTTTACAAATTCCATACCAAAAGTTTGTTTGAAAAGATTCTATAACCCTTATTTTTCTACCTAGTGACTGAACTATAATAACCAACAAAAATACAGTGTTATCATTAATGTCAAAATTTATAGGGCATATGTACATATCGCATTCATTTTAAAAACTATTTCATAACAATCAAAATTGGGAATCTGTTACAATAAGATAAAAACAATTATTTAAATAACTAGAATTATAAGTAATAATTTGTCACTACGAATAATTTATGTATGACAAGAATATTGCAAACATTATTATTATGATTCTGGTTTTTCTTTATCTAAGGTGGGATGTTGGTTTCCTCGTTCGATAAGACAATGTGAATGGTATGTAATCAGTGATATAACAAAAATAGCAAAACTGTATGTCATAATTATGTACTACATTGTCGCAAATTATTGAAACTATTTGCAGAATATGTTGTTTACTTTTTGTCTTTATTGCAACGAATAATATTCCCAGTAATAAGTACAAGATTTTGGTCTTTTCTTCATGAACGTTTCATATAGGAATTCAAGTGTTTATGACAACCAAAAATAGATTAGTGGTTACTAAATATATTTCATTTTTAGAGCACACCACGTTTACAGATTTAATTTTATAACTGATAAAAATACATTCATGTGTCCTATTAAACACTTAATAAAAATTTATCTTAGTGTAGTTCAACTGCACTTACTTGACCATGTACCCTTGACAATTATATTATTATTTCAGTCAACTGCACCCACAACTTCTATCATAGTAAGCATACCAATTATAAATTACGAAGATACAGGATCGTTGTATTTAATACAACAAGCACGTAGAATATAAATTAGAGTTTAACAAAATTGTATCATTGTTTCCGCTAATAAATTTTGCTCTTAATAAATATAAGTATATTTATGTGCAGCATTACTTGCTTATTTTGATTTGAAATATATCGTGGATGACCTGGCAATGCCTCATATGTGATTTAGGTAAATATTGAGAGATTCTTTCAAATTATAATTTAAAATGACTTATTTTTGCTAATAATGGAAACTAGGAGATATTACAAATACAGCAAACTTCAAATATAAATACAACTTATTTCTATTGAACATGGCAGATAGGCGTTATTGCCATGTTACCTACAACAGGTCTTCTTGTCTTCTATACAAAGTAAGAACTATTATTGAAAAATTATCATTCCTTTTTTACCTCCCGTTAAGAGAGGTATTGGATTCATGCTAAAAATCGCTCATTCAGATTTTAGTAAATAAGCACGTTTTAAGGTCCCTATAATTCGATTTTAACATTTTTACAATAATGTCTGTGTTTGGGTGTGGATGTGTGTGTGTATGTGTTAGTGTGTGTATGTGTGCGTGGATATGAGTGTGTGTTCTAAAATGTTGTGATATACACCAATAAATGTCAATAGCCTGTCATTCGGAGTTGTACTTATGTGAAGAAGACCTAAATCCTAAATAATAACTTTTCTAGAAAGGGGAATCACACTTTTGATATATTTACCATCCATGTTATTTCCACAATTTGCAAAACTTTTGCAATGCCACAAACTATCTCACAAATGTTATTTCACAACAAGGTAATAAATTATGAAAATGTATTCAAAGAAAGAAAACAACGTTTCATGAATATTAATATTATTGGTTTAGGTAGGGAAGTGTCAATAGAGTAAACTTGTTTTCGATATGATGTCATTATTTATCGCGTCAGTGCTAATATTCGCACTTGGGTCATCCGATAATGAACCTAAACGCCGGGAGTTTCTATTTCTATATTTAGTTCTTGCTTCGCATCCCGCCTTGGCGTCACATCAGAAGGAAATGACTTGGTTTGAATTATTTTCTTATCTAATTATAGATATCAAATAATTACGAGGATAAACTTTCTAACTTGGGTGTGAGTCTTCGCTTTAAAGCTAGGAAGCCTTTTTGATGAGCTTACTTAGGATAATCTAATTTGTCATAAGCTAAAACAGACACATCTTTACCAATAAAATTTTTCCACAATCATTAGCAAAATTCATTATTATTCAATTTAAAATAGTGAGCAAAGTAGCATGTTGCATCACAAGTGAGCAAAGTAAATAACTTTCTTCACAAGTGAGTAAAATACACAAGCCTGTAATAATCTACGTCAGGAGTCATAAATTTTGATGGAGTTACAAATTTTAGAATAAATATCTACCATTCTACATGAAGGAACAATAATTTTTTGTAGTTAACTTTACATTAAATTCAGTTATAAAGATATGTACTGTTGACGATATGGGTTGATGGAGATGAAATGATGAAACACGCACACAAATATCCATACCTTACCCGGGATTCGAACCCGGAACCTTTGAGCCGAGAATTGACTACGAGTATATTTACTTTCTTCATCGCGAATTAGCACACGTTTTTATATTCCAAATGAGATCCTTTATATATCTAGGGAAAAAATGAAATTACAAATAAAATATATTTAAAAACGGTAGGAATTACAAAAGTATTTCATAGGTATTACAGAAAAATGTTCCTCCCAGGCAGGCACTGTATAAATTGTAGGAGCATACTAGAATTCTCAACCTGAGGCAACTAAATTCACGTAATAGCCCTTTACGCAACCCAATTAACTTTCTCGCGATGCGTGTTGCGTACTATATTTGGCTTTATGATATTCACACAAACGTCATATAATTCTATAATTAAAAATATAGAATTTTTTTAGAAACATTCTAAATATTTTATGTGGCGTATTATATTATCAAAAATAGTTTCTACTTGTTTACTTTATATGTACTTTATATTTATTTGTAGCCATCTATATAAAATAGATGGCTACATTAAATTTAGTAAAGAAAAAGTTCAAAAGAACTCACATTAGATGAAAAAAGCATATTATCTTTTAATAAACTTAAAAAGGCTTTAGTTAATTACACAATCTTAAGTATTCCAAAGCCAACAGCACCAACTAGCATAATGATGGACGCGTCTGATACCGGAGTCGGCGCAGTTTTACAACAATTTCATAATAATTCATGGCATCCAATCGCATTTTTTTCTGTTTGTTTTGATCAACAAGTTAAACGATATAGTACTTTTTGTAGAGAATTATTAGCAATTTATTTGTCGGTTAAAAAATTTCGTTATTTCATTGAGGGTCGCGATTTTTTTATACTGACTGATCATAAAGCTTTAACATTTTCACTAGAAATGCATTCGGGCCGGGCCGGACCGGGCTTTGAAGTTTAGATCGACTCGGCCCGAAAATAAAAATTGCCGGCCCGATTTGAAGATCGACTCGACAAAAAATTAGCTGGCCCGGCTCGAAAATTGACTCGAAATCGGGCCGGGCCGGGCCAAAGCTCGAAATTGGGTGCATCCGACATTCCTAGTTTAAAAGCATATTATCTTTTAATAAACTTAAAAAGGCTTTAGTTAATTACACAATCTTAAGTATTCCAAAGCCAACAGCACCAACTAGCATAATGATGGACGCGTCTGATACCGGAGTCGGCGCAGTTTTACAACAATTTCATAATAATTCATGGCATCCAATCGCATTTTTTTCTGTTTGTTTTGATCAACAAGTTAAACGATATAGTACTTTTTGTAGAGAATTATTAGCAATTTATTTGTCGGTTAAAAAATTTCGTTATTTCATTGAGGGTCGCGATTTTTTTAAACTGACTGATCATAAAGCTTTAACATTTTCACGTAACAGAAACTCCGATATTTACAGCCAACGCGAAATAAGACATTTAGATTTTATTTTACAATTCACGAATGACATTAGGCATGTTTCAGGAAAAGATAACCCTGTAGCTGATGCTCTGTCACGTATATGTATTAATTTTTAATATAGATGGCTACATATTTACTCTCATTGATTGTAATAATCCTAATTGTTATAAATTATAATGCTTACGTGCTATTTACGTATTATTTATCTTAATAAATAGTTTTAAAATTTCAATTGAAAGATGATTTGTTTTTTCAACTTAGATTACCTAGGTACATATTATAATAAAATTCACAAAATCATGAAATAGAGATTATGTAGATTTCTAAGGGGGCGCATTATAAATGAAACAAATAAATATTCTTCGAGAATAGTAATAACAATTTAACGTATCTAATTTCCATTCAACTCATACCAACATAATTCAAAACGTACATAAGGTATCCTCCTACCACATTGACAGTCCATTCTTTCACTAGTAACACATTTGTCAGTGATGTGACTGTAATTGAAATGAAAACAGGTGTTAGATTAGGTGCAGGTCAAGAGGTGAACGTCCAAGCCCGACCCAAACGCGCTCAAATCACATGTATCATAGCACACAAGCAGCTACACAACAGTGCGAATACAGTTTAAATGAGTTTCATCGCAGCAGGCTCCGGCTACAGCTACACAGCTGATTCTGACGTCCAACGGTACAGAAGAGCCTCTGGCAACTACATACCTACAAAAGGAGATATTTGTTTTTAGGTAGGAAAAAATAACTATGAAAACAAATACCGAACTTTTCTAGTACTACACTGCGCCTCATGCCTCATCGGGATTTTAATTTAACAAAACAATCTTGGATTCGGGACTGTCCATTTTTAATTCTGGTGATCTAGTGTATGCCTCAACAGAAAGAGTCAAACAGAATATTTTCAGAACGAAAGGCCATGTTTTATTATATCAGGCTTGGTCTAAAATTAAAAGAACAGCCCTCGTGTTTTTTACCTCTCGCTAAAAGAGGTAGGTATTGGATTATAGTGCAATACAATATTTATATAACATAACATGGAAATGGCGAGAGGTATTGTACTGGCTACAACAGATTTTTTTACCTCCCGCTACCCTTGGTAAGGGAGGTATAGGGATCGTGCTAATAATCACATATCGAGATTTTAGTAAATGACCACGTTTTAAGATCCCTAGAATCCAATTTTAACATTTTCACGATGATGTCTGTATGTGTGTATGTGTGTATGTGTGTGTGTGTGTGTGTGTGTGTGTGTGTGTGTGTGTGTGTGTGTGTACGAATTTTGTTTGCACTCTAACTCAAATACTATCATTCAGAAAATTCTGAAACCTTGTATTTCTACCATATTCTAATAGAAATGGAAGCCATTAGATTTTGGTGTAAATCGGATAAACGGAAATGATACTTTACTTGAAGCTCATAATGGTTTTTCTTCAAAAAATACCATTAAATGCCATTTTTTCGCATTTAGTGTCATTGGAAAATTATAGATTATTGAATTTTGTACAGGTATACATTAATACTTTTTCTATATATTTTACAGATAAATTTAAAAATCATTTTTCTGTTTTTAATCCCGAAGCCTAAGATAAACACAATTCCTTTGTTACACAGTTTATTTTTCAAATGAATGTAACTGACAGGTAAACGTCATTGTCAAAAAACTAATCACTTCAAATTAATAATAGTGACATATTAAATAATAAAGAAAATCGTAAATAAAGCAATAGTTATATGCAATGGAACATAATATAGTTTGAAGCATTACTAAATACGTAGGTATGTATTTAAATTAATAAAAATTAAATAGCGGGAGGTTTTGTGTTGGCCACATCAGATTTTTTTCTATGAAAACATTTTACATAAAAAATAAAGCAATTAAAAATTTAACTTTCAAAATGTAAATAGTATATTGTGTTATTAGGAGTAAAAGTGATTCTTTGTGTGGCGAGCCTGTAAGTTTGCACGACGAGGGTAGCGAGTCGAACAATTACATGCGAGGCACACAATGACACTTTTACTCCGAATGACACATTATATTTTTTCTTGAAACATACGTATTTAAATAAAATAATTACAACTTGACGTTACAATAATTATAAATATTTTACGTGAAGGACGTTTGCTCATTTCAATTACTCTGTTGCTATGGATATAATGTTCACGTTTTGACGTTTAAATAAAAACTATGCAATTTTATATTCTCCTTATTTGCAATTATATCAGAATTTGAAGTATTGCCATGTACGGCTCTTGAAGTTGTTCAATTGAATATTGCTCAGGTTACTTCTTATTCGCTCATTTTATGTAGTTGCTATGGATATTTATTTATTTCATTTCTACCTTGTGAATTAAGTCACAAAAGATGCCATTTTTACGACGTTTGAAGAAAAAAAAATACAGTGTGCACATTTTCTTTTTAATCATATACCGTTTTAGAAATGCGTAATTTTGTTTTCAAACCCTACCATATTGTACACAATTTATTCTTTTTAGTATCACTTCATTTATAAAATGATCTGGGAATTTTTTTGATAAGAAGAATAGAGCCAACGACTTCGATAATTTTAGTCATATGTTTTCAAAACTCTTCTACTAATTAAACCCATTCTTTGTGACTCACATCAAACAAATTAAAAAATAATTACACTATCAAAATCAATTATTAATAGCTAGTTAATATTTGAGTTTGATTTCCCAGGTGTTAAGTTGTAATTATTGCGGGTCAGCGAGTCCAACACCACGTTCTGAACTACCGTTTTAAAATGTAGCCGCTTTATTATTATTTCTTGCGATTTTAGTATTCTCGAGACCATCCTCAAGTTCAAGGCAACAGTTTAAGCTCAGCCACGCGTCCAAACGTTGTTTATTTTATGCAAATCGCGGAAAATCAGTGAATAGTGCAAGATTAATATTCAAAAGGGTGCACACAACACGTTTATTAACAATTTCACATACTTTTTCCTGCTCACTGGATAAACGTAAGTGATTATTAGTTTTATATTACAGAAATTTTAATGAATTTTAAGTTTATTAATTACTAATTAAGTATGCATGCCACAATTCATGAGCATATAAATTCTAATTTGAAATATAAGGTACAGTGTGTTCAAAAAAATCCTAACTCGAAGTAGGCTATGAATAAAAACACGTATGTCAATTTGAAAGTATTTAATTAAATGTCAATTTGACACGAGATATTGTCAAAAATGTTATCTAAAGAAATCGAAGATTTTCTTCCTGAATCCTTTTTTTTTTCGCGATCAGTTTTTATAAAAATTAAAGACTACTACAGGTATGCATTCATATTTTTTCTATGTTTTATAGATAAATATATAAAATAATCTATTTTATAAATCCCAGAGCATAAGTATTAAAGATAAATCACTCCTTAGTTACACAGTTCAGATTTCAAATGTATGTAACTAACAGGTAAATATCACTGTCAAAAAACCTATCATTTCAAATTAATAATGCTAAAATTTTAAAAAGAAAATCTGCCAGTTTTTGGGACGGTTTTTCCTCTGGCAAAAGGAGAGTTTTCTTGAGAAGATGTATGTTCGCCGTCCAAGTTATCGCCGGGCATACATATATTGTCTAGAAATTGTATACATAAAAAATCTGTTGTGGCCAGCATAAGACCTCTCGCCATTTCCATTTTATGCTATATAAGTTTTGTACTGCACTTCGCTATCGAACCGTCGTTTTATAACAAAAAAATTACAGAACTTTACCCAAATACTGTTTTTTTGTTGTATTTAACATGTCTTCTGCACACATACAATTGTAATTATATCTATTTTTCACTGTATGAGGAAGTTTCTAAATGTCAGAGATTCTTCCAATTCATTAACAAGATTGGCGGTATTTCTAATGGATATATGCATGTTACATATAATTTTAAATATTTCATTAATAAAAGAATAAAAATGATTAAATGTACTTCTCAGAAAAAGCTTTCAGAATGTAACTAAAACTTTGTCTTTATCTCTAAATTTTTAGAAGATATAATAAAAATTTTAAATGTATCAGATGTAGAATTTTATGTTCTTCAATATTAGTAATAAAAAAAATTCAAAAAATATTTAGAAGTTTTTTTTTTAGAAACTACCACTTCCGGTTGTCCAATTGCTACTAAAACCTTTTCAGCTCTTCCCATGAATGTCAGATTAAGGAATTCATAGTTAAACTGGTCTTATGTCTTATAGTTTTTGAGTAATCGTCCCTCCAACATCCACACATGCACTCATACATACACACATCCACACACACACAGAGACATCATCGTAAAAATGTTAAAATCGGTTTATATGGACCTTAAATCGTGCTTATTCACTTAAATCTCGAGATGTGATTTTTAGCATGGATCCAATACCTCTCTTAGCGAGAGGTAAAAAGGTAACATTGACGTACTTTTCATGTTACCTTGGTTACTTGTAGTTTTTGGTTTTTCACATTTTTATGTCAAATTTCCCCTGAAGAAGGCATCAGTTTATGGTGTCGAAACGTTGGGTTTTATTAATAAAAAATATACACAACTTAAACTAAAAAGGTAGTATTATTCCAATTATTAATATGAGTTCTGAAAGATATTTTAATAATTAGTATATTTTTACTGTACAATTTTGTCAGTTACAGCATCAGCATACGTACCGGCAAGAGGTATAGTGCTGGCCACAATATATTTGTTGTAATGATATGAGTATTATGATTATATTCAAAATTTCGATTTCAAATAATTATTGGCGGTTCCGTGGCCGCGTGCCTGAGTGTCTGGTCGCGAAGCTGGGGAACCGCGGGTTCGATCCTGACCGACGCCAAATATTTCGAATTTTAAATGGCATAAAAGTGACCCCTGTGGTACACTCTCTACACCACCAATGAGTGCCAGTGAGGTGACGCCTGTGATAAAACAGATTGGCACACTTTATTTATTTAAAAAATTAGTGTATTTTTATAATTAACTATTATTTTTGTTCATATAAATATACACCTTTGAATTATTAACAGATAAGGTTGTGGAAAATAGGGTAAAATTTAACATATGGTCATATCCTTACTTTATCCAATTTATAATATAATCACGAACAATGACAACCATATTCGTAAGATATCAGATGGTGTTAATGTATGATGAGAATTCAAAACAAATCACGTAATTTACATGCCGCCACATAGAATTAGCATGTATAATATCATTATGTAATGTAATATGATTTGACATTTCTCTTAGTAACACTTGAAGACTAAGCAGGGCGTTGACTTAATAATCTCAACATGATGACTTCATACTTAAGCACAATTACCAAAAAAGTCCAAATGGCTATAGAATCTCTTTTGTCGCCCACTTTATTTATTTTCTTACTGCCCACCAGGCATGAATGCTTTCAACAAAAATCTATAAAAACTCAAATAACTATTAATCAAGAAAATGGTTATCTTCTTCATTATACTGATAGACTCGGATGGCACGGTCATAATTTTGTTAACAAATTTTATAATAAATTATTTCACTGGAAACAAATGTTTCAACAAATCATTATAGAATGCCGTTTTAACATTTATTCCCAAATTTTAAAATAGTCCTACAAATTAAAGTATCGTAAAAATAAAATCACATTAAAAAAAGATTTAAACTGATTGTTGAATTAAAATGTTTGTTGATATTATAATTACAAATTTTTCAAACAAACATTTTAAATCAACAATCAGCGCAAAACTTTCTTTATAATATTAGTTTATTTTATGTATGTTTATTTATATGATTGTTGATATTTTCAAAACAATAGCAAAAATTCAAATATCATAGAACATCATAGAAATGATTTATTTGAATGAATTAAATTGACCCTTTGTTTCTACGATCCATGAATTAATAAGATTGTTTATTTCTGTGATCCTTAAGTTAAAATGTTTGTTAAATCTATGGTAGGTACATGAATTAATACAATTGTTGATAATTTTAAAACAATCAATTTAAAAGGCACTGTCATATAAATTCATGTATCGTAAAAATAAAATCTTATTAAAATGAAATATTTAAATTAAATGTTGTTTTAAAATGTTTGTTAATAATATAATTACAAAATTTTCTAATAAACATTTTAAATCAAGACTATTTTTTCAATAATTCTTTAATTTTATATTTGTCTAATTTACATTACTGTTGATATTTTCCAAATAACAGAACGTAGAAATAAAGTAACATTTATATGGATGAATTAAATTGATGCTTTAATTTCACGGGACCCCCGCGTGCCTGAGTCTCTGGTCGCGAACCTGGGGGAACCGGGTTCGATCCCGACAGACGCCAAATATTTCCAATTTTAAATGGCACAAAAGTAACCCTGTCGTGCACTCTCCACACCAGCTATGGGTGCCCGTGAGGTGACGCCTGGTAAGCGCCCACACGGTAAAATATATCGTCATCATTACCGATGTCTACATATGTTGTATATACTGGCACACCCAGAAATGGGTAATATGCCGTGATGATATATTTATTTAATTTCACGATACATTAATTAAAACGATTGTTTATTTCTGTAATACATGAATTAAATTGTTTGTTTAATTCTACGATACATGATTTAATATGACTGTTGATAATTTTAAAACAGTCAATTTAATTAGCGCCTTTGTAACTATTCCAAGAACTATTTGCAATTAGGTCATTCTTTCACAGATGGCTCCACCGATCTTCTTTGTAATATCAAATAAAATAAAACTTATATCAAATAATAGTTCACATGTTTTAGAAACTATTATAAATAAATAAATATATCATCACGGCATATTACCCATTTCTGGGTGTGCCAGCATCTACAACACATGTAGACATCGGTAATAATGATGATATATTTTACCGTGCGGACACTTACCAGGCGTCACCTCATGGGCACTCATAGCTGGCGTGGAGAGTGCACCACAGGGGTCACTTTTGTGCCATTTAAAATTGGAAATATTTGGGGTCTGTCGGGATCGAACCCGGTTCCCCCAGGTTCGCGATCAGATACTCAGGCACACGGCCACGGGATCCCATTATTTGATTAAATATTTATTATGTTTGATGTGGTGTCACTAATAAATTACAACAATCTGTAAAAAGTTACAAAGGTGATCTGTGAACGAATGACCGAATTGCAAATAGTTCTTGAACCGCGCTAATTAATATATAATTTTCCTTACAAAATTCATATTTGTTACCAATGCATTTATTTAAATCAATGATTACATATTGTTGTGAAATTACCTATGATATGTAGGTATAAGAAAATTATGTTTTAAAAAATATTGAATCTCTATATATGGCAAAAAACATATGTAAATATCTGTAAAATAGGCTAAAATTATATATTATCAGTACTTCTGTCTAGCACTATATGAACTAATAAACTAAATATACTGCTATGGCGCCGCAATTTGTCAAAAGAGTAAGTAATTTATTTAAATCACGTAGGTTAGATATATGACGAAATTTTGTACAAATTTTAAAAAATAAGCTAAGTAATGTGTAACTTACCTATAACATATATTATGATGTCATGTAATAAATAACTTGGACCCACATATGACCGATATATTATTTATTATTTGTTATAATGTAATCTATTACATTGCAGTAAGTAGTAAACAAATAAATCAATAAATTATTTTACTTTTATAAAATAGATATTAATTACATATGTCACTATTTAATAACATATTACACATATTCCGTTAAAACATATTTTCAGCGTGTTAGTAGGTTGTCTTTTTTAAATCACTACGTATATATTACCATATTAATTTGTTCAGCATATATTAACATTTAACATATAATTTATAATATTTTTTTTCCAGATTTTACGAAATCTGCCTACAGGTTTGCCTTTCTACGGCGTTTTAATTAAATTATGGCTAGGTATTTTACATTTCTGTTTAACATGTTAATAGGATATTCAGATTTTAATTATTAATGTTAGTGAACAATAAAATGTTTATTACTTACTTTAGCAGAAACCATTAGTTACTCAAGGAAATTCAAAATGCCAACTCACCTGAAAAAGAAAAAAAAATTGTTAAGAAGACATTTAAGAATAACTGTAAATTCATAATCACACATAACGCATAAAAATTAACATGAATGTAAATAATATACAACCCGATTCACAAAAAAGTTTAAGCTAATCCTCATTTTTGGATTAGCGAATTCTACTCTAATTTTGACGCCAAATATTTCCAATTTTAAATGGCACAAAAGTGACCCCTGTGGTACACACTCCACACCAGCTATGAGTGCCCGTGAGGTGACGCTTGGTAAGCGCCCACACGGTAAAATATATCGTCATCATTACCGATGTCTACATGTATTGTAGATACTGGCACACCCAGAAATGGGTAATATGACGTGATGACATATTTTTTACTCTAATTTTGACAGTTTATATCTTAAAATATAGTCTAATCTATTCCTAGTATCTACCTTTATTGAAAATATCATGAAAATTAAATTTCAAATACCGGAATAGAATAGAATTCACTAATCCAAAAATGAGGATTAGTTTAAAATTTTTTGTGAATCGGGCTCTAAAATATTAAGGACCAAAATTACAAAACTATAAGAAATATATAGTTAATGATATTGGCATCAAAAAAACAAGATATCCAAAAATAAAATATACAAGTTACAGAAGTTTTCCATGTTTTCTCAAGTTTTAAATTTTTTCCATGTTATCCAAGTTTTTTGCATCTTGTCAAATTTTTCCACATATACGAATTAGGCGTTTTCCAAGCTTTTTCTAGTTTTAAGAACTTTCCGGGGTTTTCCTTTCGGAAATATTTTAAAAATCACTAATTTATAATCACTCTCTTTTATATTAATAAAAAAATATGTTGTGGCCTGCACAAGACCTATCGCCATTTCCATATTAGGCTGAATAAGTTCATATTGTATTTAATATTTCTGGTACACACATAAAAATTCTAATTACATCTATTATTATTATTATTATTAATATATTTTTTAAATCATTCCTACTACTCTTCTAAATGTTCGAGATTCTTCAAATTCATTGACGAAATTGGCGGTATATCTGATTATATGTACCTATAATTTTAAATATTTTATTAATAAGAAAATAAGAAATATTAAATGTACTACCCAGAAAGAACCTTCAGTTATATATCTGACTGACATTTTTCTGTCAATTACAAACATTTTAATTTTTCAACTGGTTTCCATGGAGTTATTTGGGCTGTGAATAACCTTAAAATGTGCTTATTCGCTAGCCTGGATATGCGATTTTTAGCATGAATCCAATACCTCTCTTAGCGAGAGGTAAAAAAATTTAATGTTTTAGAGAAGGGATCTGTGACGTCAGTAGGGTAGAATAGTAGAAGAAGACAGTTAGACTGAGGGTTATGGAATGGCGAAAGTGACAGCTGCTGTCACTTTCGCCTACCACAATATGTCTATCTCAGTCTAACTGTCTTCTTCTATCATTCTACCCTACTGACGTCACAGATCCCTTCTCCAAAGATTTAATAATTATTTTCTCGTAAACTACGAATAATTAATCAATTTAAAAAAATACGGGTATTTTATTTTTTGGTCTAGTGTCATATATGTAAAAATCAAAATTTAGTCACATACCCTATTGCATACCATGGTGGCCAACAAAGTCAGTTTACTGAAAGTTGAGACAGGCTACGTTAAATGAAACTACAAGAGAGTACCGCTAGAGACATCTAGTGATGAATAGTGAAATAGCCTCCAAACTTTTCAGAGTTTTCCCTAATTTTGAAAACTTCCAAATTTACCACGACTCCCCAATAGAGTACTGTTGTTTCATAAATTATTTTTTCCTCAATGTTTACTGTTACATTATTGTAACGTTATCAATTTATTTTATACTTTTCTAGAGAATTAATTCAAGTTTGAAAGCATATAACTAGAAGTAATTTACAATTTAATGTTAAATAATAATATAAAAATGCGTTTAACGTCTCATTTGCACATTTTATTTTCTCAGAAAAGCAATAATTATAAATTAATATGAATAATAATTTATTTAGATGAATAAAATTCATATTTAATGATGCATAAAATGCATTCATGCTAAACTTAGAGGAAGTGATTTTATGTAAATAACTTTTTATTGCTCTGGTAAATTCATTACAATGACAAAGTAATTTCGCTTCATTGCATTTATTTATAAATGATGATAGAATTAAATCTTCAATAAAGCAATCAGTTTAAAATAATTATTGACCAGTCGATAATAAGAAATTTTCTTCATTAACTCTGAAGCTGTAATTATTTTCTTTGCAACAAATAATGTATAATTGTTGCTTGCATAGACACTACTCAGGAAATTATAAATAATCTAACTCAATTCTCCAATTAACGGTACGATTTTTAAGATAATAAATTCGATAAGAAAATTCATTGGAATAAGAAATTAATATCATGGTTCAAAAATTCGTGTCGGATACGCCATCTACTAATAAAACAGCGAACTACTGCAGTCGTTAATGCTAGCAACTGTAAATTAAATTGCAAGCACGTGGTTCGTGTATTTGCTAGTCTAAATCAGTGCTCTCCAAACTTTTCTTTGTGTTTCTAACATTGATTCCATAATTTTGCTTCAATAAACTTCACATTTATTTATAGGAAAGTGGAAAAGCGACACTCTTTTATCCGGCGGAAAGAGAAGAGGACAAAAATGTCTTTTTTTTAACAAAACTTTTTATTTATTTGAATGGCCAGTACAGGATGCTATTTAGGGAATTTCGGGTTATTAATTGATGAAAATCAAACTATACCCAAATCATTCAAGCAGCCAATGCACGTCATTAATAAAAATTGAATAAAGGTAACTAGATGTGTGACGTCATGTACTGGTACGTTTGCAGAGGTTTTAGAATTTTTATAAAAATAGTTATACAGATTGCCGCGTGCCTGGTCGCGAACCTGGGGGAACCGGGTTCGATCCCGACAGACGCCAAATATTTCCAATTTTAAATAGCACAAAAGTGAACCGTGTGGTGCACTCTCCACACCAGCTATGAGTGCCCGTGAGGTGACGCCTGGTAAGCGCCCACACGGTAAAATATATCGTCATCATTACCGAAGTCTACATGTGTTGTAGATACTAGCACACCCAGAAATGGGTAATATGCCGTGATGATATATTTATTTATTTGTTTATTTATTTATTATCGACATGGTCATGAACTGTCACATCTACAAAATAAATACTATATTTCCGTCACTGTCCATTTCTATTTAAATTATTTTATAATACTAACCTTATTTATACTTATGTATGCCATATAAAGGCAATAAATAAAAGTGAGCCGAATTTCAAAGAAATATACCGAATTCTTCTGATTGATTAGAAGTGCTACCTTTGGCAGATTCACAGATTTTGTGTTTGCGTTAACGGTCACATTGCGTTTAACATTACTTTATTATGAATAGGCCTTTACAACGCACAAAAATGTTTCAAACACGATACAAATATTTTTCAAATAATAACTTTGAACATACAAATTATCAATGTTGCCAACTATAGCAACAATTAAACGAATAATATGACGTTGATGTACATTATTTACATGTTTTACTCTTCTATTTAATGTTGTCTTCTTATTAATGATTATTATCCGGGTGTGAATTGATTTATAAATTAAGTATAGCAGGAAAATAGCGAAGATTGTTGCAGGAAGTGATGAAGAACAATTGAACCTGTGATGAATTCCTCCCATGTACTTCCGCAACCAACCAGTTCTTCTATTTTTATTTCTAGATGTGGATGTGCCTGTCTTATCGCAGCTTCTATTATGCCCTATTAGACAAATTATCTCATTTCTTTTAGCAGGCCGCTATTACGTGTTAAACAGTCACTTTGTTCATTAGCGCATCCTCAAGACTTAGATAAGAATATTTTATGAAAGAAGATATAAATTCTTCAAATGCTTTTAAAATAATAAATTTACGGGCTACAAGATATAAGGTCTGTTGAATGAACTACAGTAGGTAGTTTGATAAAAAAACAAAATCTGTTGTGGCCAGCACAATACCTCTCGCCATTTCCATTTTATGTTATATAAGTATTGTATTGCACTTCGCTATCGAACCGTCGTTTTATAACAAAAAATTACAAAACTTTATCCAAATATTATTTTTTTATTGTATTTAACATGTCTTCTGCGCACATATAATTCTAATTATATCTATTTTTCATTGTATGAGCAAGTTCTTAAATGTCAGAGATTCTTCCAATTCATTAACCAGATTGGCGGTATTTTTGATGGATATATGCATTTTACCTACAATTTTAAGTATTTAATTAATAAAACAATAAGAAAGATTAAATGTACTTCCCAGAAAAAGCTATCAGAATGTCACTAAAACTGTTGATTTTTGAAACTAACATCTGTCATTTACAAACTATGTTATAAACATTTGAACATGTCAACTGGTTTCCTAAGTGTAGTTTAGCCTCTGTAGTGCACTCTCCACGCCAGCAATGAGTGCCCGTGAGGTGACGCCTGGTAAACGCCCGCACGTACAACACAGATTAGCACACTCAGAAATGGGTAATATGCCGTGATGATATATTTATTTTATTTATTTAGTACCTAACAGTAGCTACCCTTGGTAAGGGAGGTATAGGGATCGTGCTAAATATATATATATATATATATATATATATATATATATATATATATATATATATATATGTGGAGTGTAATCGTCACTGTTTCGATTAGTTAAGGAGGAAAATATCGTGGGTGTGTCAGTGGATTGTGGGCTTTAATTAAAGTTGATTTCTTTTAAAATCTGTCTTATATAAGACAGATTTTAAAAGAAATCAACTTTAATTAAAGCCCACAATCCACTGACACACCCACGATATTTTCCTCCTTTTATATATATATATATATATATATATATATATATATATATATATATATACATTTATTTATTTTATTATGTATTACATTCGATTATTCTATATATTATAGAAGAAACTACTAATCCTGGTTGTCCAATTGTTACCAAAACCTTTTCAGCTCTTCCCAGGAATGTCAGATTGAGGAAGTCATACTTAAAAAGGTCTTAAGTCTTACAGTTTTTAAGGAATCGTCCCTCCAGCATCCAGACACACACACACACACACACACACACACACACACACACACACACACACACACACACACACATCATTGTAAAAATCGGATTATAGGGACCTTAAATTGTGCTTATTCAATAAAATCTGGATATGCGATTTTTAGCATGATGCCAATACCTCTCTTAGCGAGAAGTAAAAATGTAAAAACAGTTTTGTATGCAACTTTTAATTCCTTAAAATATTTCACTTTATAGTTTTTGCCGAAATATAAAAAGAGAAGCAGGAAATTGCTTCAAACTTCACCCTTAATCGCCACTACAACTTTTGCGAGAAACGTTTTATATTCAATAATCAATATATGCATATTTATTACAGTAATAACACCACGTAATTTATAGTTTTCACCATTTGCATTTTAACCTGTACTTCACAGTTGAAGCATATAATTAGCACGAAATATGTTTTGTGCAATAGTACGGGACGAGGTCCAACATACAATTTTTATATTTGTATTGGCGCCAAATCCAATTACAAATCTTTAAAACGATACTTAAATCTGTGCCATGTGATTACTTTTAAATGAACAATTGAAATGCGTCTAGCGGCAATCATAATCAATTTCACATTAAACGAGTTTAGAACTTGAATTATATAATGGTCTACAATCAGAAACTCGTCAACCGTATTTTTCTGCGCAAAAAATCAATATAATTTAAAAAAAATTATATCACCAATTAATGATTTATTTCATCCACAAAAAATAATCATATAATTGGGACCAATATGGTAATTATTTCAGAGATAAAAGGTCAGTACAATTGGAAGAGGTTATACTAGATAGTAACAAAATAAAATTAAAAAATTTCGCAAAAAAAAAGATTATGCTAGCACATAGTTTAAATTTAAAATAAAATTATATATATTTAAAGAAATATGACAATTTGAAGTATTACTGGTATATTATCTGTTTGCTGAATATGATAATCTGAAATGCAAAAATTCTTTTGAAGGCTAAAGTACCAAGTACCTGATAATTCTTTATCGTAGGTATTTCTGTCAAAATACTTAATTCAAGTGCAGTTAGTCATCAGACAAGCTGCACTACAGTCATTGATAAAATATTTTTATAATTATTTTTATATTGTCAAGCATGATAGAAATAGATAATCATTTATGCTTAAAAACTGCATTATTGTTACCATTATGAAGTCCCTAAAAACTCGCATTCTTGCTAGGAACTTTTTTTGTAATTTATATATAGGTACTCGTATTACAGATGCGCTCAATTGTACACAGCTTAAAACAATTAAATGGTCAATTTTTTGTTGATAACATTGTTCCCAAATAACTAAAATGCCCAAATCGACAATTTAAGTTGGTTTGTGTATTCTTTGCACATATGATCTGTGTCATATGTTGATAAAAGTGAAAGACGTCATCCCTCTTCAATCATCAGGGATTTACAGAATTCCATGTGTCTGCGGGAGAGTTTACATCGGCCAGACTGGTAGAACTATCTCTACAAGATTGAGCGAACATCATCGATCGATCAGATTGAACCAGCCTGAGAAATCGTCCGTTGCAGAACATGCCTTGGAAGAATTCCACCAAATTAAATTTGAAGATACGAAAATTATTGCAAGACCTACTCGACTTAACAACAGATTAATTAGAGAAGCCATTGAGATTTATAAAACAAGAAATATCAATCTCAATCATTGTGACGAATTAGAACTTAGTCACGCATGGTTTCCAATATTAAATACGTTGTAATTTGTAATTTGTGTATACAACTTTTTTTTAAACCTTTTCTAACATCTGTTAATAAAGAGTACGGCTGCGGTATTTCGCTACCGATAAAGCGTCTCTGAGTTATACAGATCACTTCTCTGCCAGTTTTTGGGACAGTTTTTCCTCTGGCAAAAGGAGATTTTTTCCTGAGAAGTTGCATGTTCGCCGTCCATGTTATTGCCGGGCATGCATATATTGTCTAAAAAATTGTATACATAAAAAAGGTAACATTTATGAACATTTCTTGTTACCTTGGTTACTTGTTGTTTTTGTTATTTCACATATTTATGTCAATGTATCCCCTGAAGAAGGCACCAGTTTATGGTGCCGAAACGTTGGGTTTAAATAATAAATACAGAACTTAAACTAAAAAAAAGGTAGTATTACATATGATCTTGTTTTATTTATTTCAGCTATTATCTGTTTAGTCTGCACCCCTCAAATATGCTTTTCTGAATATTATAACCGTTTGTTTTTATTAATCTATGTTAGATATTCATGTTGGAAGGACATGGAGTCGGTGACTGAGTCTAATGTTGAAGACATGTAGAGTTTTAGTTTTGCTTCGGGTTCTGCGTAACGCGAGTATTTTGGCCTAAGAATGTATCGGCATCATTAGGATTTAATTATGTTTAGTGTAGTCGTTAATAATAAGTTGTAAATTAATATGTAAATAAAATTTAGTACAGCCTTCTAGGAACAATACAGGGTTTCAAGAATAAACTAGAAATAATTTTAGTATGACCACTTTTAAGAGTGAAGTTTTAGTTATACATACATCAATAATTCTGTGACTAAACCTGTGCCCTGTACTTTGTTAATATATTTCTAGAAGAGCTAATTGAAGCAAATGAGATTTAGTAATTTGTAAGGTTGTGCGTAGCAAATAGATAATTAAGTCGATTTCAACGGCAGTTAAGCTTGCCGCACTACTAACCGAAAAGCGGGATGCTCCACTCTAATTTCCCACTGCACGAAACCCATGTGCGGTCTTCACTGCACAAATTATGTTAATTGGGTACTTCACTCTATGTTTTGTGTGCAATTTACAACTAATTGATTCAAGTAGTGCAATGTCACGAATATACTTAAAGGATATATCATTTTGGTTTCTTTACAAAATGTACTCGCATATATCATTTTTATTTTAAAATCTTTATAGTTCGTATAGAAAATTAATGAAAAAAAAAGTAAACTAATTTATGGTTGTGATCCCTTTCATAACTTTGCGTATTCATATACAGGTGTGTCTCAAATAGGGGGACATGGCTTAACCACAGATTCCTGATGCTAAAATAAGACGATTTAACTAAACTTGCTTCTACCGGAAAGTGTACCATTTAGCCAGAATTCCGTTTCAAAGTTCTTCAAAAAAAAAAAAATAATAATAATTTTGCTTATAATAAAAGAACGCTTTATACGATTTGGATGAAATTTGGTATGGCACTTCATATAGTTATGTCATCTTTTAACAGTAGCAATTGTTTATGGGTTGTCA
The DNA here is from genome assembly GCA_943142095.1 of Ophonus ardosiacus. Classification (NCBI taxonomy): domain Eukaryota; kingdom Metazoa; phylum Arthropoda; class Insecta; order Coleoptera; family Carabidae; genus Ophonus; species Ophonus ardosiacus. The sequence continues at coordinate 49,551,025 of OW964831.1, read as the reverse complement.
AAAATTCCTTCGCAATATTCAGAAACTAGTAACATCAGTTTGTTCGGACTAATAGTATTTTACTGCCATTATTATATAAGACGAATAAATATGTTAGCTTACTCCAAAACAAGTTGAGAAGATTGACAACTCGTTACTGTCATTAAAAATTAGGTGTTTGACATTTGGATAGACTGCTACATTAAATTTATTTAAAAAAAATTCACGATGCAGTCACTCAAGTTTTATTTTATTCTGTCTGAACCGTAACACATATCACAAATTAAACAAAGAGAGAAAAGTTTACTATTGAATGTATCTTTCTGAAAAAAAATAATTTTATATTATCGGCGTGGCCATTAAAAAGTTATGGTCTAATCAATGTTGGGACACCTAAGTTTCATACACTAGTGGTTCACTAATAATAACAAGTATCATCTTAAAAGATGACTTATAACCATATGAACTGTCATACCAAATTTCATCCAAATCGTGTAAAGCGTTCTGTTATTATATGCAAAATTAATTTTTTTTCGAAGAACTTTGAAGCGGAATTCTGATTAAATGGTACACTTTCCGCTAGAAGCAAGTTTAGTTCAATCGTCTTATTTTAGCCTCAGGAATCTGTGGTTAAGCCATGTCCTACTATTTAAGAGACAGCCTGTATATAATAAATTGCTAAAAATTTAAAAGCAAAAATTGTGACAATCCCCGGTCTTCTCTTCTAAATAAATAAATAAAATGATCTAAATTTAACAAAGTAACAAATCCTTCTGGACTCTCCTAATCATCAAAATGTAAAAAACCTATCAGATTAGATCTTTTCCCATAACCTGCAATTAAATTCGACAAGTCTAAATTATTTTCACACTTTTTTTCTGTCAATTTACTATCAAATAGACAATCGTGTTTGCACCAGAATACTAACTAGACAGGTGATGATTAGCATTGAGCAAAACAAACGTGGGCGGGTCCTGCTATTAGCGAGAGCACAATAAGAAAAAGGCAGGTGCAAAAAATTCCTGCCGCGATCTCATGCGAAAATTACTGCTAGTGTCAATAACATCGAAGCCAAAATAGGCAGTCAGTGTTGGTTCTGATTGTTTATTATTCAATTGTAGTTAAAGTATTTGAGAAGCTATTTAAAAGGTTAAATGCTGTAACGGTGTTAATGCGAACAAAAAATGTTTGTATGATATATGTACAGTCATGTTGTTAATTGTCATAGAGCATAATACACAGATATACATGTTAATTAAAAAGTGAGCCATAGGCGTTTAACATTGGAAATCAGTTTTTCCTTACGCAAAACTTCCCATTTAATTTAAGGCAAAAATGTTTCAAATAAATTCTGTAAAGAATTATATTCTACACCTAAATCATTAATCGGATTTTTAATGCATGTTTAGTAAGCTGTAACATCCAATTTGTAATCTTATAAATATTCCTCATTTGTACTGCGAATATTCCATTGTTGGAAGCAATGCCTACAGGCCTTTTTTGTTAGGTTGTTCATAAGCTCTGCCGCTTTTTCTATAACTACATCCCGGCCCCGAATTTCGAGCCTTTTAACGCAGAATTACAATTTGGGAATAAAAGCAAGTCACCTGGCACTAGGTCAAGTAAGTACGGTTGATGTACCAACACGGTGATTTTGTATTTTGTCAAAAAAGTCTTGCCGAACAGGGCGTTTTGTTCCGGCGCGTTATCTTCATGGAGAATCCATCATATTTCAGCCCTTTTTCTTCTCATCCGTGAATGAAGGGTTATCAAAACCTTCTTGTAATGACAGTGCACGGTCGAGGCGCTAATCGTCTCCGATCTCTTTTCTTCCTTCTTTAAATCTTCTAAACTGCTCAAAAACTTGAGTACTAGATAGACCCTCGTCACCAAAAACATTCTTCAACAATTCGTACATTTATGTAGCGGATTTTTTAAGTGTCACACAGAATTTCATATTGACACAAACATAATTCCGGCGGAAGAAAGTAGTTAACTTCAATCAAAGGCTACTGCAGAACGGTTTGCCTAATTATCTTGAAATTTTAACAGTGAATGGAGGAAAGATGAAAAATTAATATGACATAGCCTGCAATGTTGCCTAATTTACAGGGAAGCCGGAAAAAAATAAATCTCGTTATTTAATTGCCACACAAAACTCATAACAACATACACAATTTATTTTTCTGCTGTTTTTGTGGTACGCAAAAAACTTGCTTAATTAAGCAATTAATAAATTAAGATTTGATTGTGAAAGATTATCGCTACTTTTAAATAAACCAACAATTAAAACAACTATGATTTATATAGTAGTTTACAACCGGTATAATTATATACAAGAATTAAACTACTTATTTCAGATTCATTTTGAAATAATTTATTACAGTCCATAAAACAAGTAAGTAAATGACAATAACTTCATTTTATGATTGCAATTAAAATGATAAAGTGACAGTTTTTCAATGAACATATCAAGTTTTTCGATAAAAAAAATTACTCACAAACAAATAGAAATTAAAGATAATTGTATTTCAAAAAAAGAAATTTTTCTTTTTGCCTATTGCTGAAGATAAAAAATAAATAATAATAATAATAATAATATATCATCACGGCATATTACCCATTTCTAGGTGTGCCAGTATCTGCAACACATGTAGACATCGGTAATGATGACGATATATTTTACCGTGTGGGCGCTTACCAGGCGTCACCTCACGGGCACTTATAGCTGGTGTGGAGAATGCACCACAGGGGTCACTTTTATGCCATTTAAAATTGGAAATATTTGGCGTCTGTCAGGAAGAAAAGATTGGAAAAGATTTTTGGATTGCTGAAGATGGGCTAATTTTTTGCCCGAAACGTTCAAATATATTGTACATGTTGGAATAAATATATGGAACATTAAGACCAAAGTCATTAGACTATAAATAAACTTTATTAACGGAAATAACTATTTAGATTTGTTTAACGCAATTTTGCAACCTAACACACGTTGCATTAAACTCAATAGACTTTTATCCTGCAGATATAAATTCTGCAACCACAAAACATAATTGCGGTGAACCACATTAATATGAAGGTCAATTGAATATTAATTATCCAATCAAGGGGTATGTGATATGAAATAACATACTAGTGATACATTACTTTATAAATTACTCCTATTAAACTACTAAGATATATTACCTACTATCTAGAATTAGCTTATTTTTTAGGCAAGCTATTAGATCACCAAAGTAAAATGTGAACTTATTCAAGAACAAATCATGTCATATGCAAATTAATGTTATTTATCCATTTATATAATAGTGTAAAAAACGGCCAATTTGCATACTCATTAGCAATTCAAAATTTTATATATGGGTGGTTTCCGCTCTTACTAGACGTTGAAGTTTTTTTGAAACACATTTCAAAAAAGTTACAGATAACAGGTATATGTTTATTCGTTACAACTGCAAAAAATTTATCTAGTTATTTAGATAAAACATGACAGGCTTTCATTTTGCACTGCGTGGGTTTTCTTCAATATAGCTAAAAACTATTCTAAACTATATTTAACTCAATTAAAAATAGATGCTTGTCTATTTTAACTGGCAATTACAATAATGATTAGTATGCTAGAATATATTTAATATGAATATTGTACAACTTCTTAGATTTATAATAACTAATAACTTTAGAATAGATGCACAAACTGCATCCACATTTTGAGTTCTTCCGAGTGTTCTTCGCTGTTGGTATTCCGTTTTAGAAAAAAAAAAAAAATTCAAAATAATCGAAACAAAAAGGGGGATTACAATTTTTTTTTTTATATAATTTCATCTGAAAATATTAGTAAAAATAAGACTATTGATGAAAATCCGGTGATAAAATTCCTATTAATAAGCGAGTTATGGTCTCCCGAATTTTGAAAAGATTGACGTGACGTCACATTTATGTGTTTTTATATCAAACTGTTTTCATCATGGACCTAAATGTTCTTCAAATATATGCTATTTTAAGTTATGTTTACATAAAAATAAATTAATATTATAACACTGTATAAATCTATATACTTTATAATTAAAGGTGTATTTAAATTATTAAGTTTAATGCAAGAAATTTATGTTAAAATAAAAACTGTTTGGAAACTGCAGTACAGGAATGTTAGCCCCTCCTTTCGAATTTGAATTTCTTAACTTCCATTGGTAGTAACTCCCCACCTCCTAACACGCTATTTGTAATGCATGTATAGGCGGTTTCTCGGTCGCCAATCAAAATATTTTCATAATAGTGTCGAAGCGCTATAACAAAAAACCCTTTATTTCCGAAATATCTCAATTATACCACTTCATTTTTTTATTAATATTCGTTATTCAGCATATACATTCGTATTTTTTTACTATTTTCCTTAATTCGATTGAGCTGTAATCCCCCCCCATTGTTGATTTTTTTTATAAAATCATGAAATCCATCTCTAATAAATATAGTAATAGAAAATAATTTGAAATATCCGACCTTTCATTCATAAATTTGCTAATAAACTTTCTTGCTTTTACACACGGACTAAATTTGTGATAACACAGTTTCATACTCACACAAAGACAATTCTAAAATTTAAAATAAATAAATTCTATAATGTGTAATTTTTTATATTTCAAGTCTAAAGTATTTTCAAATATTATGCCACAAATTTTATTTTTATATATAGTTTGTAACATAATTAGTTTTACAAATAAAACTGTCAATTTAAATTTACATTCTATTGCATATTTTATTTTTATATGTTAAGCCAAGAGAAATAGCTTATAAAACGTGGGAGTAAACAAGTAGGTAACTATTCAAAATAAACCTTGGAAAGTAAGTTGTTTACATGCATTTTGTACAAATATGCATTATATCATTACACATTCATAAAACATTGTTTAAAATATTCTTTTATTCATTTCATGCTAAACTAAATACATATTAGTTGACCCATTAATAATCTTAGAATAGGTTTTTAAACAAACATCACAATGGGGTATTCCACTCAATTTTTTTCATTATTTTAAATAAAACTTCATTCAGTTTTGAAGCAATTCATAGTATTAAAAAATCTTAAATTGTTCCTAGTTTTACAGTATTTTATTTTCGAGAAATCAGTGTAACGTCACATTTCCTCTATACTTGTCTTTCTCACACACACTGCTCTGAGTACGCTACGAGAGAAAGATAACAATTGTATGACGTCAATTTTCCCTTTTAGCAAATGTGAAATATCTCGTAAAGTAGTTATTTAAAAAACGTTTTCATTGTTTTAACTATTATTTATTGAACCATTGTTAAATTGAATTTTTTCTTATTTTTTTGTTATGGTGGAATACCCCATTCCAGATATGTTTTTTTTTTTGTACACGGATTATTTGCTTCTTTATGTGTCTCTATACTATATACAGTAAGTCAGGAGGAAAATGCTAAACTTCAGGAGTATAGAGTAAAAAAAAAATCCGAAGTCGTAATTTGTAATACGATTTTTATTAGTTTTCGAGGTGTGTCTTAAATGTATAAGTTCAATAAAATAAACTTGCACATTTTAATTGTTAAACAATAATCTGTCATTTTTATTGGTTGTTTAAAAATATTTTTTCTGCAATGCATTTGCGCTCGCTTTTGTCAACGTAAAATGTCACTTTGCCGCTCATGCGCGACAAAGCAGAAAAAACGCTCAATTGAACTTCTAACTATAAAATGTTGAGAAATGTCACTTGTCTACATTCCTAATGGGAACGTTTAGTCAGGAACTAATGGCGCTGTAGTTACTTATACATTTACTATCTCCACAAGTCAATTTGACATATGACTGCTCTGTAGGTATATTACATAACCAAACAAAATTCCGCACTGCTGTGTAAAGGAATACATTCATTTACATAAACGAAAGAAAAAAATATTTAGATTAATTGACGCAATAGCTCAAGAAGAATGGAAAATTACAAGAAATTAAAATTAAAAAATATAATCGTTATTTTTTGAGTAGTACAGTAAATAAAAAGAGTATATTTTATTATTTTTTGTTATGGTGAAGGAACCCATTGTCTATTTTGAGAAAATGCCTCTCAATTAACAATATAAATAGCTATTGTTTAATATACACTCCCAAAATGTATAACATTCCTCCTGACTAGCCCTTCAATATATTTCACAAGAGAAATATTAAAACCATATCTCGAAAAAGTATGGCATATTGAATCAATTTAAAGCTTTATCGGAAATAAATAAAAATTAAAAAAGTTACAATTACAAGTAAATTTTAGTATAAAATCGATTAGATATCGATGAATGGTTATCGTTTTGATAATATTCTACGAATACTTATCATGCAGTATGATTAATAATATTTATTAGGCGTTCATTAATAACACATACTTAATAATTTATGCCATATAAATTATAATGAAATCTTAATTGCGTTTGTTACCAATTTAAGATGATTAATGAAAAATAAAAATATATATGATGTAATAATCTCAAATTATGTATTAATCAATTACCAATGACGATCATACATGTGTCACATTTATATGGTTAGAAAATCACTATTTTTAAATCATTATTAGCACACAATTATTGCAATCATTAATTATTTACCTGGTGACACATATAAATGATGTAGAAACAAGAACAATATCAAGAACAGAACAATGCATGTTTTTTATGGACGAAATTTATTCAAGAGTTTAAAGTTGATGTATAGTATACATACTAACCTAGTATAACACACTATAGATTTTTTGTTATGTCATTGTATATAATCAATAGTATGACACGTGATCTATAAAATTATTTAGCGTATTACACAAACTTTTTTATAATTTTTCAATGTTATTACTCTTTTCTTAAAAACTTAAAATGACAGATTGTTGTTCGGATGGCTCGGATTCGAATCCGATCGACGTCAAAAGTTTAAAATTATTTCCTATATTCAAATAACAAAAAAAAGTTATCCCTGTAATGCCCCAGTAGTGCTCTTTCCATGTACACATTTTTCTATTTCTCAAAATTTTATTTTTGCCCTCCTGAAATGTAATGGGAACTTTACAATTGTATACACAGCAAGTGTATCCTACATTTTACGCTTACTGTATCGTAACTTATCTATGCGGTAAAATAATCAAAATACACTGGACGTTTATGGGCATTTAGAAAAGAAATCATCTTTACTATAATAAAGTTCATGTAAAAAAGTACTACCCACATAAGTTATTTTTTACTTTAACATTTCCTATATTTAAAATTAATTTATATAAACCAAAATCACGGCAGCGACATCTGTCATTATTGTAAAAATCCGCCGTTACCGACATAGTCACCAATCGATATACCTGTCAAATACGCGAGGCGAACATTGCTGAAATGTCAAATATCGACACCTACCTATTATTTATTACGAAGAAAACATGAGCAAATAAATATATTATCAGTCATAAACAACGTCTATTATTACAAATAAATTTTCGCTAGAAGAAGTACTCTAATAAAGGTAAGTAAAATCAAATTTGGAAATTGACTTAACCCTAGTATTTTAAACTAACCCTTTTCGGAAGTACAACCTATCTCATTAAAAAAAGTAATTTTCATTATCGTTGGCCAAAAAATTTGATACAATTCTCGTGCGTGAAGTATTTTACAGCGCTTCAGCTAATAAGGCACTCGCCTTAGTCGGGCTATAAAATACAACTTACACGCACTCGAATGTAAATAACTATTACATAAATTCCGTACCTATTTACCTACTATTCTTAATGTTTTGGTTCATTTCCATTTTCCAATAATCAGTAAAGGCAGATTGTCGCAAAAATTTGCACACGCAAAAAAAAAATAATAACCCCTTAAAGCTATGATCTCAGAACTGCTGGAAAACAAGGCTAAGGGTATACACTAAAGAATAGGCTAATGATAAAAAGGGTAACTCTAAACTCTGCCTTTTAAAAAGTTCAAAAACAAAAATTGTGACAACAATTTCGGGTGTCCGCTTTTACCAACAAATAAATGAATATAAAGAATGTCTCTAAAATCGAGGGACATGGTTTAAATACAGATTCCTGAGGCTAAAATAGGACGATTTAACTGAACTTACCTTTACCGGAAAATGTACTGTTTCTGTTTAGCCAGTATTCAGCTTCAAAGGCAAAGTTCTTCGAAAAAAATAAAATTATTTTGCTTATAACAACGGAATACTTTATTCAATTTGGATGAAATTTGGTATAATACTTTATATGGTTATAAATCGAATAAAGCGTTTTGTTTTCGGTTCTGTTAGTATAGGGACGGTATTTTTTTTGTCACTCTGTATTACTGTCAAATTTCTAAACACATTTTTTTAGTTGACCAATAGTTAAGTAGCTATTATATAAGGTACATTATTGAACTTCACTAAATCATTATTAATATGCCATAAATGTAACATTATGACTTTCCTTCAAAACATTTGCAATAAATCAAAATAGGAACAATTATGATTGATTCTTAATATGATTTATTTTCCTTTTGTTTGGTACCTTGGATGATGAATATGTGGAGAGGAAATTGATTTCGCCTTCTCAAGGTTCAATGTAAAACTTAGTTTTTATTTGATATTTGGACGTTTCGAGGGACCCAAGGCCCTCATCATCAGCAGAATTAAAAATTTATTTTAAATTTACAGTTTGCTACAATAACATAAATGACGATTATATAATTTTTTTTTTTTTTCCAAAAAGAATATTTTTTTTTCCTTACCTTAAACATTGACTCAAGGGTCAATTTTAGAGATATTTTTGCATACAAGATTCCCAACTGCTATAGCCACTTCACCTCCAAACTGGAATCGAAAAAAGGTGGGCGGAAAGTTTAATTGTAAAAATTGTTTTTACTAAATGTAGACAGTACCTATTTACTTGAGGGATTAAAACTTGATCGTGTCTCCGACCCGAGGACAACCAGTAAGCGAAACTTTTTGGAGCATCGGGGATAACATTTTCAACCTCCATACTGGAAAATACGTGCCTGTTTTGAGTTTTAATGTTTATTTAAAAAACTTTATTATTGTACTGATAAATTGAATATAGATTGTTCCAAAACTATCTGATTGACATTGTTGAATATTTACCTTGTTTTTTGAGGGATTAACACTTAATAAAGAGATACTTTTAAATTTTTTTATTAAGTGTTAATCCCTCAAAAAACAAGGTAAATATTCAACAATGTCAATCAGATAGTTTTGGAACAATCTATATTCAATTTATCAGTACAATAATAAAGTTTTTTAAATAAACATTAAAACTCAAAACAGGCACGTATTTTCCAGTATGGAGGTTGAAAATGTTATCCCCGATGCTCCAAAAAGTTTCGCTTACTGGTTGTCCTCGGGTCGGAGACACGATCAAGTTTTAATCCCTCAAGTAAATAGGTACTGTCTACATTTAGTAAAAACAATTTTTACAATTAAACTTTCCGCCCACCTTTTTTCGATTCCAGTTTGGAGGTGAAGTGGCTATAGCAGTTGGGAATCTTGTATGCAAAAATATCTCTAAAATTGACCCTTGAGTCAATGTTTAAGGTAAGGAAAAAAAATTATTCTTTTTGGAAAAAAAAAAAAAAATTATATAATCGTCATTTATGTTATTGTAGCAAACTGTAAATTTAAAATAAATTTTTAATTCTGCTGATGATGAGGGCCTTGGGTCCCTCGAAACGTCCAAATATCAAATAAAAACTAAGTTTTACATTGAACCTTGAGAAGGCGAAATCAATTTCCTCTCCACATATTAATATGATTTAGGTACATGACTTTCTTTCCATAAGAGTTAAGAAAGGTGACAGAAGGTAATAATGATCTTCCTTCATTTTTCTGTTTAAGTGTGATTTGTTTTCGAACTATGAACTTTGTACGTGATAATTATGTTGTATATAAATGTTTATGATATTTAATATTTAAATCAACAAAAACAGAAATATAAATCAAGTTAATAAAACTGTTAAAAAACCTAGTTTAATAGTGCTAAGGTGCGGTGGTGTTGTCATCGGCTATTCACGTTCAAGGATCGCTATTTGCTCTTTCCCAGAACAAAATAAACCACATTGTTTGACGGTCAACTTTCTCCATCCATTAGGAATTTTAAATAGACCATTTTGTTTTGTTCGTGAATCAATAAAACTAGCTTTTCAAATTAGAACTGATTTATTTATACAGTAACACAGTGTTTCCTTTGAAATCAGATCCAAATATAGTGCAGGTCGAAAATAGAACATAGTAGAAACCATAACCAAAGTTCAAAGTTGACATATGGCATACCTATGCATAATTTATGGATGCATCATTTTTAAAACACTTCAAGTATGCAGGATCTATAAAATATATCAAGGATTTGTAACAGGATTAATAACGATATAAAGAAGTACATAAAAGTCGAAATAAAAGAAAGAAGTACGAATACAAATATTCTCAACTTTTATTTAACTCGAGATTCACCGTAATATTTTTTAAAATATGGAACTTGGTATATTTTTGAAATTTTGTCTATAAAATTGAAAAGTAAAATCGCCTAAGCTCTATTTCAACCCGTTTTTACATTTTTGCACAAAAGTATATTTAGAGTAAAAATTTCAACACAAATATCTCGGAAAAAAATCTGATGTGGCCAACACAAACCCTCCCGCTACTTAATTTTTATTAATTTAAATACATACCTACCTACGTATTTACTAATGCTGCAAACTGTTCCATTGCAGAAAACTATTGCTTTATTTACTGTTTCCTTTTTAAAATGTCACTGTTATTAATTTGAAGTGATTAATTTTTTGACAGTGACATTTACTGTCAGTTACATTCATTTGAAAAATGAACTGTGTAACAAAGGAATTGTGTTTATCTTAGGCTTCGCGACTAATAAAAAAAATTATTTTTAAATTTATCTGTAAAATATATAGAAAAAGTATTAATGTATTCCAGTAGAAAATTCAATAATCTTTAATTTTCATAAGATATAAAATCCGAAAAAATGGCATTTAATGGTATTTTTTGAAGAAAAACCATTATGAGCTTCAGGTAAAATGCCATTTCCGGTTATCCGATTTACACCAAAATCTAATGGTTTCTTTTCATATTAGAACGGGATGGAAATACAAGGTTTCAAAATTTTCTGAATGATTATTGAGTATTTGAGTTAGAGTGAAGACAAAATCCCTACACATACACACACATAAATACACACATACACACACACGCGCACACGCATAAGCGCGCACGCACACACACACACACTGTCATTATGACAGCGATTTGTTTGTATTACAACAAGTGAGTCATGTGTAGTTCAAGGAAAATACCAATAGATGACAGCACGAAAATATGTCTCAGTATAACCCTCCATTGAAATTATTCATTTCAAAACTTTTCAATAACAATGTAAAGTTTATAAAATGGAAATTTTAAGAAATGATTTATTTATTATATGTAATATAAATTTGTGAGAGATACCTCTTAAGCATATATTTTATATGAGATGTATGTCCTGATGAGCTGCAATAACAGCAAAACGCGTCTGTGGTTACTAGCTGTGCACCTGATGATGTCAAAAGGTTTATTCAAATGCTGAAATCCATGAATTTTCGTAATTCATTGTGTGAAACATAGCGATTATTTTCTATTTTTTTTATTAAATTTTTATCTGTCTTGCAAAGGAAAATTAAATATCTAATATTATTAATACATACAGTTGTTATATGAGGTATGATATTTGTTTTTCTCATACATTTTCATCAGGTCTATCAGTCCCAAAAATCTGACAAGTCTAGATAATATAATCCCTTCAATCCTAAAATCCACAAGAATTTTTTGATACAAACAAAAATTGCTCAATATGATGTCAAACAAAATTTTATTTAGATATTTGTAAATGGTATTATCTTTTACGACTTTTTTCATCCTCGTTACGTCTTTATATTCCAAAAGTCAACTGATAACTCAAAAGACAGTGAGTTTGTAATGTTTTATCAAGTAGTTACTGACTCACACCTTTATTATATACATGACTTCATACGTGTAGATATAAAACTATTTCAAAGAATATAATAGTGAATTCATTAACAAATATTAAATCATACACACAGAACTATATAAAAAAAGAATATAAATATCTAAATAAAAACTTTAACAATACGAATTGAAATTCAAATGCGAAAATTAGAAAATATTTATTTTCATTTTTAAGGCCACATCATAAAAATTCTTGGAAGTTATATTCTAATTTCATTTATGAAAAGTCGAATAAATATTTTGCAACAACTAGATTTCTCGACATATTTAACATGCCAAACTATTTATATTTTAATATTTTGCGAACAGGAAATTATTAAAATAATATATAGAAATTATTCTTTCATAATTTAAAATTAATATAATTTATGAATGTTAAATCCAAAACAAAATAATGATAGAAAATAAAAATCAAACATACCAATTTTTAAAAAAAAATACATTTAGGAAATGAAAGCAACTCAGTTTTTATTTTAGGAAGTATTGTCTTTTTTAATGAATAAGCACATTTAGGGTGCCTAGAATGCCATTTTATTATTGTTACGATTTGTCCGACGATAACTCCAATCTTACAATCCTAAACATTATAATTTTTTCGTATTCCTCTTCTTTACACCCATATGAAGAGCTGATTAGATTTTGGTTATAATTGGTCAATCGGAAGTTCCTTTACTTAAAGTTCTTAACAGTTTTTGTTAAAAAAACTCAGCTAAATATCATGTTTTGACATTTTATGTGATTATCAATATGAAAGAATAACTTATTGTCTACATATATACGGTTTGATTATACATTTTCCTTCATATTCAAAAGATATAGAGAGAAAGAATTATAATGAGATTAACTTTCATAAATCAGTTAGCTTTGCTATAATCATCGAAAGAGCTGATATATTTTTATTGGATTTATAGAATCTTTTCCAAGGAACTTTTGGTATGGAATTTGTCGAAAATGGTATATTTTTGTGTTACAATTTTACTGGATATATAGAATCTTTTCCAAGAACTTTTGGTATGGGATTTGTACAAAATACATATACAAGGTGACCATTTTAAAAGTTCCCTCCTTATAGTTTAAAAATAGGCATAATAATTTGTAAATAAGTGACTTTATTTTTAAAATTTTGTTTTGCTCTTATTCTGCTTTGCCTATTCTTAAATTTTCAGGCGGGAACAGATAAAATGGGCATCCTGTAGAATTAACGGAAGGTAATGTGCTGGCCACATCAGATTTTTTACTTTTTTAAACAATCATCTTTTAGGATATTCTTGCTATAGTAGGTTGTTTACTCTGGTTATTCAAAATGTAAATTTTATAAAAATTTTCAAAAAAGTCTACCCATTTTATTTTTAATCGAATTTAAGGTTATTCCTTAAAAAAATCCATTTTTTGTAGCTTACTTTTAACAATAAATGTATTAAGTGATACAATAGGTTATTTTTTTTAATACTTACACATAACTTACAGGTGAAATATTTGTTATCATTGTATTAATGAAACTACGTTTTATCAGTACTAAAATAGTCAAAGTAATAAATTATTAACAAAAGGAGTCCTAGAGCTTCGACATTAACTAATCTTTCTTTTCGATATTTATGCGTACAAACACAAATAGCTTGTTTTACACTTACAGAAAGTAAAACTTTTATGTTCTATAATAAGGAAAGTGTGTATGTATAATGTTAGGTATAAGATAAAGATAAAAGGTAAAATTCTTTACAACCAGATATGCACGTAGAACCAGTTAACAAACACAAAACCAATTTTTCGTAAACAGGAAAATGTAACAGCGTATATATTTATTGCTGGAATATCCCAAGACATTTAATTAATTCTGCTCATTTGATATTCAAGAAGCATACAAAATGAATTCAGTATTTAGAGTACGTATGTTCTTGAACATAAAAAGTAACCTCACAACAGGAAAGCATAATTTTTGATAAAATAAATAATATATTATTATATAAATAAGAAAGTGTTAAATTATTGCTAAGCGTTAGCTGAAGAAAATTATAGATCATTGAGTAATGATCTATGAAAGCAGAACGTATCTATTTTTGATAGAGAAATTTACAAAAAAGAAAATAATTATCATCACGGCTTATTGGCCAATTCTGCGTGTGCCAATCTGTTCTCAATTTTAAAATATATATCATATATATACAGGTGGGGCAGAATGACCTCCCTGATTTGAACGGTTAATTGTAAGAAAACGGTTCAAAATACATAAAAAAGGTTTTTATTGCTCGAAAGTACATATAATGCCGTTTTATTTTCACGATGTTTGGAAAATGATATCGTCCAAGTGGCGGTCTTGGCGAGCAATGCACATATTGAGCATTCGACGAAGCGCATTTTCATCTTTGTGGCACAGTAAATAAACAAAATTTTCGTTATTGGACATGAGAACCCTCGTGTACTGCATCAAAGACCTCTTCACAGCACCAAAGTAACAGTTTGGTGCGCTCTGTCCTCTATACGCATTATTGGGCATTATTTTTTGAATCCGAAGGATTAACTGTTCTGTTACCGTGAATTCGGCTCACACAGAAGCCTTCTGGTTTCAGCCACGGCCCATACTGCCCGTCGTTCACGCGAAATTCTGCAAGAGCTCTTTCCCGGTCGCCTGATCTCTCACCGGGAAAATGTTCCATGGCCCCCTCGTTTCTCCGATTTGAACCCGTGTGACTTTTTTTAGTGGGGATATGTCAAAGTTGTAGCTTGAAGCTCTGAAGGAGGCGATTGAGGACGTCATCGCTCGAATTTCGCTAGATATACTGGGAAGAGTGGCCGAAAACTTCTTTGAAAGGCTCAATATGTGCATTGCTCGCTAAGGCCGCCACTTGGACGATATCATTTTCCAAACATCGTGAAAATAAAACGGCATTATATGTACTTTTGAGCAATAAAAACCGTTTTTATGTATCTTGAACCGTTTTCTTACAATTAACCCTTCAAATCAGGGAGGTCATTCTGCCCCACCCTGTATATATAGCACATTGAACAATCTTGTGGTGAAAGCACGGAACATATCCATCTTTTACACATTTATATTTTCATGCAAATAAAAACTGCTTTTTACCTCCCGCTACCCTTGGTAAGGGAGGTATAGGGATCGTGCTAAAAATCACTTATCGAGATTTTAGTAAATGACCACGTTTTAAGGTCCCTGGAATCCAAATTTAACATTTTCACGATGATGTCTGTATGTGTGTATGTGTGTGTGTGTATGTATGTATGTGTGTGTGTATGTGTAGGGATTTTGTCTTCGCTCTAACTCAAATACTATCATTCAAAAAATTATGAAACCTTGTATTTATACCCTATTCTAATATGAAAAGAAGCCATTAGATTTTGGTGTAAATCGGATAACCGGAAATGGCACTTTACCTGAAGCTCATAATGGTTTTTCTTCAAAAAATACCATTAAATGCCATTTTTTCGCATTTTATGTCTTATGAAAATTAAAGATTATTGAATTTTCTACAGGAATGCATTAATACTTTTTCTATATATTTTACAGATAAATTTAAAAATAATTTTTTTATTAGTCGCGAAGCCTAAGATAAACACAATAATTCCTTTGTTCCACAGTTCATATTTCAAATGAATGTAACTGACAGTAAATGTCACTGTCAAAAAACTAATCACTTCAAATTAATAATAGTGACATTTTAAAAAGAAAATAGTAAATAAATCAATAGTTTTATGCAGTGGAACAGTTTGCAGCGTTAGTAAATACGTAAGTATGTATTTAAATTAATAAAAATGGATAGGGATATGTGTGGAAGGATGATTGTTGCGTAACTATTATTGTGGTCCAGATGCGGTTATTCGCTACCGAAAATCAGTCACTTTAATATGTTGTTATGTATGAATGCTATGATGATTGTGGACAAGGCGAAAGAAGAATGTTGTTAAAGAGTGAAGTGAGTTAGCTGAGCTCTTACTCTTATCCCTTTTCTTATTGTTACTATTGTTTCCGGGTTTTTGCTAACCCACTAAGTGGGAAACGCGTGATTTTATGTATGTATGTAAAAATTAATTAGCGGGAGGTTTTGTGTTGGCCACATCAGATTTTTATATTTATTTTCAGAATGAAAAAAAGTATAACAAAAAAGTAATTAATTTATTTATAGTTATAATTAAAATCCAAAAAAGTTCATTATGTACTGACGGAGGTACTATGTTATAATTAAGTCTTTCTATTATGTCTGCAGTCATAGAGGCACGAACACATGCAGTTGCAGTGGCAATATAAATAGATGTTAAGAAAGAGCTAAAAGTACAATACACGCTTGATGCACCAGATATAACGTTTGTTTGGCGTTTCTGCCAAGGTCAAGGAGAACAGAAAGGTTAAGGGCACCACGAGCTGTAAAACATATCCGACTACACAATAACCAGCTTTGAGTTTCAAGTGGACACGTATTTGCAATACGTAAGTATGTGTATGTCGCAACGAACGAGATACTCGACCTAGGAGAATAAAGTACATGATCTTATCTAATATTGCGGAGACTTCAAGTATAAGGTTATGTTTTATTTAAATAATGACACTCCGGGAATACAAAACTACAAGAATTATTGTCTGGATCCGAGTATAAAATAATATTTTTTAAACTTTATTTGTAGTACGCGTAAATACTGGCTTAGAAGACTTTTCTTTAAATAAATAAAATCATACAAATAACGAAGACAGATTTGTGAAAAATTCATGAATTTCTCTGCGATTTGAGCCCAGGGCCTCAAACTGCTACAGGTGATGTCGTTGTGTTGTGCGGGTGACGATACTCCAAGTGGGAGGGGAAGGCCCCGGGTTCAAATCCCACTGAGATTCATGAATTTTTCACAAATCTGTCTTCGTTA
Organism: Ophonus ardosiacus; assembly: GCA_943142095.1. Classification (NCBI taxonomy): domain Eukaryota; kingdom Metazoa; phylum Arthropoda; class Insecta; order Coleoptera; family Carabidae; genus Ophonus; species Ophonus ardosiacus. The sequence goes on along the minus strand of OW964831.1, from coordinate 49,534,140 downwards.
TTTATTAATAAAAATTTTGTCAAAAGAAAAAATATGGGTTGCAAGTTTTTACCTTCTCTTCAAACATATTAAATAAGAAAAGGTACGCAAGTAGCCCACTGCAAATTTAACCTAAACTGTCAACTGTCAGTCCATTTTATAATTATTAAATTTTTAATTTTTCAGTATGGATATAGATACAGAAAATGATATGTGACTAAATTTTGATTTTTACGTATATGATACTAGACTAAAAATAAAATACCCGTATTTTTTTTAATTGATTAATTATTCGTAGTTTAAGAGAAAATAATTATTAAAACTTTGGAGAAGGGATTTGTGACGTCAGTAGGGTAGAATGATAGAATAAGAGAGTTAGACTGAGATAAATATATTGTGATAGGCGAAAGTGACAGCAGCTGTCACGTTCGCCATTCCATAACCTATCACAACATATCTATCTCAGTCTAACTGTCTTCTTCTACCATTCTACCCTACTGACGTCACAGATCCCTTCTCCAAAACATTAAATTGCTAATAATAATATTATTACAAACTAATGTTTAGTTTTTATTATTTTAATGAGAAGCTATAGAGGTTTGTTTTTATGTATTATGACATATATTGAAATTCAATTATGGTCACATACCCCAACAAGTAATAAAGAGAAAAAATTACCATTTTTTTTTTAATTAGTCACTAAACAAAGTAGTTGGAAATGGTATCGCAGTAAATTGCCATAATGCATTAGGCCTTTTGCACATTAAAACATTTAGTGGAGGCACCACGGGAGTAAAATGATCAATAATGCCCTTGGTACCTGAATTACTATAATGATATGGCTATTTTTTATGGGGTCCCGTGGCCGCGTGCCTGAGTGTCTGGTCGCGAGCCTGGGGGAACCGGGTTCGATCCCGACAGACGCCAAATATTTCCAATTTTAAATGGCACAAAAGTGATGCACTCTCCACACCAGCTATGAGTGCCCGTGAGGTGACGCCTGGTAAGCGCCCACACGGTAAAATATATCGTCATCATTACCGATGTCCACATATGTTGTAGATACTGGCACACCCAGGAATGGGTAATATGCCGTGATGATATATTTATTTTATTTTATTTTTTTCAGGAAATATAAGCAGAACTAGTATCAAAACCAGATGTTTGTTACTTTCACTAATTTTTAATATAGTAATATATTAGAAAATGAAATTGTGAATTAAAATATTTATAATATAATAAAAGAAATATCAATATTACTTCCTGAAAGATTAATATTATTCTTTAAAAGAATTCAGTTTTAAAATCAATTTCTTGTGCAATATGGCGCATTGCGAAACTGCAATTTATTACTGTTATTAAGAAAATAATTCGAGAAACGCCATTTGGAAATGAGCACAATAGACCAATTATAATTGGATATTGGCACCAATGGTATAGGTTTGTAACAGTAATTAAATAGGGAAATTTCAGATCTAATTCCATCTGTACACGCAATTTGTGTTTGAAATTGTTGCAATTTACAACGCTAAAATTGAGTGTTTATGTAAACATGTAAACAGGTCAAGGATTAGTATAAAAGTTAATTTACACTCACCCTAATCCCTAATCGTTAATTTAGTTGTTTGTCAGTTTTTAAAATAAATTATACATATAAAATAGTGTTAGTTTACGACTTCGCGGTTTATACTTTTATGACAATTATTTATTGTTGAGGAATGGAAGGATCAACCGAAGAGTAGTTTAAAGGTAATTCAAAAGGCTTAAAGGATCCACGTCACGTGTATTGTGAAATTCTTTATTACGGACGTTTTGGGCTAATATTAACAATGGCATTAAAAAAATATTAGGAGATATAAACTTAAAGTAAATAAATATATCATCACGGCATATTACCCATTATTGGGTGTGCCAGTATCTGCAACACATGTAGACCTTGATAATGATGATGACATATTTCTAACGTGCGGGCGTTTACCAGGCGTCACCTCACGGGCACTCGTTGCTGGCGTGGAGAGTGCACCCCAGGGGTCACTTTTGTGCCATTTAAAATTCGAAATATTTGGCGTTGGTCGGGGTCGAACCCGGTTTCCCAGTAGTGGTAGCACGCACTTTAGAATTCTATCATAGAAAGCAGGCGAATACGATTTTATTTTTACGAATCTTGGTAGCACGCACTTTTTGATTAGGAAATTATTGGATTTTATACCATTAAAATAAGAAATATTATGACAGTTGTATATAATAAATGTATAATTTATATATAAAATGCATTTGAATAGAACTGTGGCAAAATAATGACATTATTTTGACACTTTCGCCTCAAGTCGTACGCTTGCAGGCGAATATTTTGAGACACGCATGCTACCAAATTTTCGCTTCGTGGCGAAATGCGAAAACAAATGGCTCATTTGATAGAATTCCAGGCACTCAGACCTACACGCCAATTATTCTTATTATAAATGTTCCACCAAGTACCGACTACAAGTTCTCTCTCAATTTTGTAATTTCTTAATCCAAAAATTCATTGAAGTTCAGATGTCTTTCAAATTTGGTGATGTGAGCTTTTCAGATTATTTTCACAAGTGTTAATTCTATTTAGATTATTAAAATATATAAACATATTTGTTAATGACTAATAAACGTTTGGCATAGAATAAAAAATAGAAGAAGAAATTTATAACAAAATATCGTATAAATAAACAAATAATTTCAACATGATGTCAGCTGCAGTAATTAAACTGCAATTTCTCATTACAAAAATCCAATTGTACAACTTAGTTCTTATCTCTTATCATTTTAATTATGCTGATATGTTAAAGAGTTTACGACGCCGCTTTTGTAGATTCATAGTTCAGGAACGAATGAAACGACCTTTGCGGGTATTTGTGCACAAAAACACATTGACTCACCCAATGTTGGAGTTTTTGTAGAAAACGAATAAATCGCGTGAAGCAACAGAAACATAGCTGAGTTTTGAGAAGTTCGTGATCCAGTCACAAAGAAGCATTCAGAGGTCACAGACCTGGTGCAGCGGATGTCTCAACGTACAAGAAAATGACGTAGGGCGCCACAAAGGATTGTAAATTGTGGTTAAATTACGAGTCATATAGTTATTTTTAGGGACTAAATTCAGAAGTCACCATTTACATCATAAAAATATAACAGAAAATCTGTTTCTGGGTTAAATCTCTACTTAGTTTTGAATTATTGCCCCAAAAGTCAATATACCCCATATTCAGATAAAAACCTTAAAATTTTCAAAAATCTAATTTTCATGTTTCTAGATACTTCTCAGTGCGCTGATTCCAAATTTTGAAACCGCAGGTCGATATCTCTTTTCATTCTCGAGATATTTAGATTCAAAGATTTGCTCAAAACTGCCCATTTTTGGGTAATAACCCAAAAATGGGCCGAGATATGAATTTGGCGACACCGCCATTCAATTCTACGGATAAAAATACATAAGTATACCAGTTTTCATAATTTTTGACTGACCGGTTCATTTTTTATGAATAAAAGTTTGAAAACCTTCGAAAACGGCCAAAATCTGAAAAAATCGTAAGGGGTACCCCTTATGATTTTTGCGATTTTTGGCCATTTTCAGTTATTTTGCTTTAGAGACTGTATGCGGTGTTCAAAAATTATGAAAATTGGTATACTTATGTAATTTTGCCCGAAGAATCGAATGATGATATTTACAAATTCATAACTCAACCCATTTTTGGGTTATTACCCAAAAATGGGCAGTTTTGAGCAAATCTTTGAATCTAAATATCTCGAGAACGAAAAGAGATATCGACCTGCAGGAATCAGCGCATTGAGAAGTATCTAGAAACACAAAAATTAGATTTTTGAAAATTTTGAAGTATTTATCTAAATATGGGGTATATTGACTTTTGGGACATTAATTCAAAAATGGATATAGATATAAACTTGCTAGTAATATTATTTGAATTTAAAGACAATGTTACGTGTGTACGCATATTTAGAGCATTTGAACATCTGAGTGAATATTTACAAATTAAAGTCTTAAAAGAAAATTGTTATCGCGTTATTCTTGTATGAGTATTAATGAAAAAAAAAAGTTTAAATATTAATTCGTTCCAAAACTACAAGCAATTGCACTCTCCGTGCCAACAATGAGTGCCCTCGGCAAATGTAATGTTGGTAAAGTTTTCTAGTAAAATATGTATTACAAATATTGTGCTATAAGTCGTCTGTACTTTATTCAAAACGAAAATTCCTGTAATGATTTTCTCTCAAACTTAAAATGCATTTCAAGTAGCTCGTTATCTTTGTGGAAAACTTGCATTTAGCTATATTACAAAATGATAGCGCATTTTTATTAATAATTTAAAATTACAATCATTAAATTCTGTTGTGTGCAGCACAATACCTCTCGCCAATTTCATATTAGGCTAAACAAGTATTGTATTTAACATTCCTGATACAACAAAAAATCTAATTATATCTATTTTTTGTTTCAATTCATTCTATGAACAAGTTGCCTCCTACTCTTCTAAATGTTCGATATTCTTACAATTCATTGACAAAATTGGCGGTATTTCTGAAGGGTATATAACGAAAAATAGAAAACAAAACAATAATTATGAAAAATATAGGAAGTTTTAGTAATAATAAATAGAAATGTACTAAAATCTTAAAATACATCTTAGCAATTATTTATTTATAACGCCTTTTATTCATAGCTATATTCCAATCTACTTTCTACTTTATAATAACATTCTGGAACTAATAGAAAAATTCTCATTAAAAAATTTAATGAAAAAGATATAAAAAATATCTTGATGTGTTGTTTTATCTTCATTTTGCTTTGCTTGTCATTTTTTTGGCTGTAAGATTATTACATCAAATTTATCTGAGAGATAAATATATAATACTGTCTGCCATTTTCAGCGAAAATGAGTTATTAGTAGATTTGGATTTTACGTGACTTTTTTTTATTAAAGATTCCTCTACTGGTAATATTCTGTCTTTCATATTAAGCGAAAATAAGTTATTATAGTTTGATGGTTTCAATTATACGTGTCTTTCTAAATTGTAATTTAAAAGTCTCCCGCAAACTTTAGCTGAAATCATATATGAGATAATGCCAGGTCATTGTTATTATGTTATTTTGGTTGATAAATATATAGTATTAGTATTGCACGTCACGAATTTCAGAACTATATTATCATTATTTTTCTTAGTTTCATTTTTTGTCCAACAAATTTGGAATAATAAATCTGGAAAAGGTAAAGTCATCTTTATTTACATATCACAAAAATTTGATAAATCTTTGAATCAAGATATTGATATATAATCATAAAAGATTATTTTAATTTCGTTTTATTTAAAATATTTTTCACTGATATTGTTGCATTGTGTTTCAATGTAATGAAAGAAAGATTTTGTAAAAAATCATTTTCATTGATCCTAAGCCTGAAGATAAGATTTAAATAATCTTCGTTATCAAATGACAAAATACATTTAAAGTAAAAAATGAACTTGTTTATCTGTTTTTTTTTTATTATTATTTTTTATGTTGAAAGGAACAGCTGAATTATCTAATTATTATCTATTACCAGTAACACGTGAAATACGTAATTTATTCAGAATTTTTCCTATTATATAACAATGAAAAAATATGGCAAGGTATTCATTCCATTCTTTCGTATGACAGTAACGTTTCAAGGTTTATGTTTTCTGTGATGTCTATTTTTATTCTGAATTTAATGTAAAATAGGTTTTATCAGGTAGGCCTTGAACTCTTTCTACGCTACACTGCATTTTTTATTCTTATCTAGACCTAATTTGTATTTTTCCGGTTTTGTGACTGTTTAATTTAAGTAGATTTCGATGTACTTTACTTGAAATTAAATTATTTCATTTAAGTTTCGTGTCTTACAGTGGTTGGTGATAGCAAGTAAATTTTGCACGTTGTTCAATTTAATTTCTCATTTCCTTTAATTTTCTAAAATACAAAATTGGATTAAGTAATGGTGTAACTATCGTAGTTTCCGCCAATAGGGGATTCCCCTCATTTAGAATTTTTATATAAATTATATACATAATTATTTCTTCCCATATAACTGTATTATTATTGACGCAAATTTCTTTTCTATATGATTTATCATTTTTGTTATAAATACTAAAATATATTACACACTTTCAAAATGCGCGAATTTTTCCGGGCTTGATAACGCTACCGAATCCGGCTCTGTTTATATGTTTATACACTGTTTGTGTATTTGATATACATTTGTATTATTTGTTTGTGGCCGCAAACGTGTAATATTTTCCTAACTATCTAAAGGGTTGCCTGGGACAACCCTGGGTCCATTTAGCCGTGCTCTCTGAAGATGTGAGAAACTACAATAAGTGAGAGGCTGAGATTCACGAGTGGTCTCGGACCTTGTGATCGTAAGCTAAGCTCTTATACATGTCTGGGACATGTGAAGCTGGCTAGAGTACCTAGTGGAGATACAACAATAAGTGAGAGGCTGAGATCCACGAAAGGTCTGGAACCTAGTTGTGATCGTAAGCTCAGCTCTCATAATGGGTCTACGACGGAATTAATATCTATCCCTCCTTCTGTATGTTTTATTAGATGACAATTACACGCCCTAGGAGACCAGTCGACAAGCAGTGAATACACCGTGTTCCGGTTGTTCAATTGTTACCAAAACCTTTTCAGCTCTTCCCAGGAATGTGAGATTGAGGAAACTGCAGTTCAATATTTTTTAAGTATTATAGCTTTTGAGGAATCGTGTCTACAACATCCAGATATACATACAAACACACACATACACACACACACATACATCATTTTAAAAATGTTAGAATTAGGGACCTTAAACCTTGCTTATTCAATAAAATCTGGATATGCGAATTTTAGCATGAATCCAATACCTCTCTTAGCGAGAGGTAAAAAGTATTTTATAAAACAGGTTTATCCTTAGTGCTAGCCGGATTGTTCCATCAATGATTATTACAATTACGAAGCACCACGGATATTGCTAATCTTACACTTTACAATCCTTGGCAACTACTACTATTAATTATGGAACTGTTTGATGATAGTACACTATCAAATTTACAGTTGTAATTGATATTGCGTCGTATGGACTGAGTGCCTTATACGAGATGCACTCCGTGCATATTGCATTCTGATGAGGTTAGACCCAATTACGACAGGTGTAAACTGCGTAGGCGGTGCACAGGAAGTTGGTCCTTCCGCACAGCTGTAAAGCGTCCTGAAAACATCTGGAATTGTTTAGACTATACTTAAAGTCGGAGTTTGCTCTTTAATGTTGTGAACCCGACACCTGTTCGGAGAACAAAGAGAATGATTCTAAGCATTTGTTTCGGCAAACGTCAGCCGAAAGTAGTACGTTTGTTACTGGAATTTATAAATAAAATGTGAACTTGGTGGCGCAATTTAGAACTAAGACGAGGGAGCAATTTTATTTCATTCGGATGTTTTAAATACTCGTGCACAGTGTATATAGTGGAAAACAAATAATAGAACTAATAGTAACAATTAATTAATCTACTGTCATCTAATATTCATTGTAAAACTGGACCTAAGAAAAAACTAAACTGTGAACTACTAACTAGACTATTTAAAATGAAAAATAATAATTAATCTACTGCTACAACTATAAATAAAGAAAAAAATATATGGGCTATCCAACGAATCAAGAGGTTTTCTTTATTTTTTAAAACATATTTTATTAACGGTATTTTATTGGTTTTCTTATTATTGTCATGTATTTGACACCTTTAATAGAAATAATTATATTAGTAAAAAAAAATTTGTAAATTTTTGCAAAATGACGTTTGATTATATATTTTTAATATTGGTAATTCTGAACATGTATATTACTAAATATTATATGTCTATATTATACTTTTCAACCTGCATTGTGATTTCATATTGTTTTTGGTTCCGTTGTTCATTGTCAAAATGTCAAATGCTCTGTCATATCAAATTCAAGAGCTTGTAGTTAATTTATTGACTTATTTTGAAAATGAAAAATAGATTGGTGGGTTCTTACTTTCACTGAATTCTAATATTGAGGTAATATTTGGTTCTGTTTGTTAGAAATAATTTGAAAATTAAATATATATGTACAGCGTGTGGCAAACGCTATGCGCAATGTATAGAAACAGTGAGAAATTGTATGGTATGCAGTATTCTGTATTTTTTTAAGGATCTCACATAATACTATATAGTTTTTTGCATATACTACAAGAATGAAGTATTTATAATGGCGTAAGCAGTATCGTTCAGAATATTTTAAATAAAATTGGATTTCGCTGAAAAAAAATATACCAGACTTATTACCTTTTTAAGAAAGATTTGGATTTATGAAGGCAACCCGCAGGTCATATTTTAATCCGTTTCACATGCTCTTGTAAACTTTTTAACATATGACGTCATTGTTTCTAGTGATATTGTATTTATAACGTAAACCGCTTGATTCGCTGGATGGCCCATATATGAGTAGTGCAATAAAAGTTTTACATTTTTTTTTTTAGCCTTTTATTAGTTACTTGTTATTCCTAACCAACAACCTTCGTCTATGAGAATAAGAATTGTCGGATGATAGAATTACATTTATAAAGTTTCTCTTTCAACCATGCAACTGAACAGACTTTTTTTATCTTTTATTATTTGTTGGAAAAAATCATGATGAGGCTGTTCTTTGAAGTAAAATTAAAATGACGATTTGTACTTTAAAGTTTTTACCGTGTGAAACATGGACATTTAAATACTGCTGGTTATCAGATCACAGAAAATGGTTTACTCCACTCAAATAAGTACTTAAATATGAATAATTTTAGTTGTAAATAAGTTGGTTAACCCGTACCGAAGATGACTTGGAGAAATACTTTGTAGTGAATGAACACATTCACTTTCGTTTTACACCTATTGAGGTGACTGATGAACACTGTTATGGTGACGAACACTCTTAATATTTTTTATATTAAATTTTATGTACATGTTTATTTACAACTTATATTATTAAAGACTACATAAAATAGAACTAAACAAAACTAAACATAACTAATCCTAAAGATGCCAATGCATCCCTAGGTCAAAATACTCGCGATTAGTCAACTAAGTAAGACTTAAACTAATCAGCAGGACTGCTTTATCCTAATATATAACTCGTTAGGTGAAACACTTATAATTAATCCTGCTGAGAGTTGCGTTGGCCGGCTTTTCCTCGTAGCCTGATCTCATGCCCGCGTGTCTTACGAGGCGCTGGCGTGGAACCCAGTCACGCTCTGCTGCGCCAGCTTACCCAGAGATCCAACAGGTGGAACACAATATGCAAACTGATTCAAAACAGACTAATTCAAGCTTCTAGGAAAATCTCTACAGCAGTAATTAGAAAATGGAATAAGATGTTATATGGGTTGTTGTTTTCTTCGTATGAAGAGTATACAAGAAAAGAGAGACGATAGCTTGTCGCATTTTGCTATTGTAAAAAATGACGGAAAGATCGGAACAACCAATTTGCATTAAATTTTGCTTCAAACTCGAAAAGAATTGTGCGGAACCCATCGAAATGATGAAGACGGCATTTTGCGACGAATGTATGAGCAAATCACAAATAAAAAACTGCTATAAACGGTTCATAGATGGCCGCACATCTATTGATAGGAACTAGTGCTGTAAGGATCCGAGAAAACTTGGATCCGAGTTCCCGAGTTTCAAAATATCCGGTTCTTCGATATCCGTAAATTTAATCCGGATTCAATGTTTTGTTTACGGATCTTGATCCGAATTTTAATTTTGGATCCGATTCATCACCTTGAATGTAAAGACACATCTGAAATTGAGTTCAAAAATATTAACTACATCAAACAAAAATGTATTGTGGATTATTTCATAATCAGATTTATTTGGTTTTGGGACTCTATGATAATATACATTCAATTATTATCGTCAGGTTCAATACTGAGAATATTCGAATTTGAGAACCGATGCGGATATTGAAATTCCAAATCTAAAATCCGATACTCATACTCATAGTCGGATCCGGATCCAAAATCAAATACTCAGATACGGATCCAAAATCCGATACTCAGATCCGGATCCAAAATCCGATACTCAGATCCGGATCCAAAATCCGATACTCAGATCTGGATCCAAAATCCAATACTGAGATTTGAATCTGAGATCCGGATAGATCAACATTAAATTATTCGGACATCCGGATATTTTTAGATCCGAAACCGAAACTATCCGAATCCGGATCCCACCACTAATAGTAATCCACGTTCTGGGCGGCCTTCGACGACGAAACACCGAATAATATCGAACGTGTGCAACTTGTGATCAATGAAGTTCGTCAATTGACTGTCCGAGAACTAGAATGTAATCTTGGAATACCGAAAACTAATGTTTGGAAGATTTTAACTGTATAATTTACAAATGGTTTGCGTGTGTGCGAAATTCATTCAGAAATTGCTAATGGTGGAGCAGAAAAACCTTCGCCTTGAAATCGCTCAATCGGACAATAATGATGAAAATCTGCTTAAAAAGATTGTAATTGGCGATGAATAATAAAAATGTCGCTCAAAGAATACCGATTCGACGAAACTAATACGACGAACGCCCTAAAGGCAATACCAAAATACGAGTTCCAGGACTGCTTTCAAAAGTGGAAAGGCCGTTGGAAGCGTATTCCTCAATCAAATAGGGACTATTTCGAAAGATGCCACTAGCCCGATGACGCAGAATAACAGCAGCGGGAAAATATGAAGGAAGGTCGGATACTTTTGGAACAAACCTCGTACGATTTAGATTAAGTGTCCGTAAAAGAATTTTATTAATTCTAATTAAAATAAAATAAACTTGTGCGTCAATTCTTGACGTCAGTTGATTCTAATTTGTAATTATATGATTTTAAACTATTAGTAAACATAATTTTAATTTAAATGAGTAGTATCCATATTTGTAAATAATTATTGTAATTTAAAATACCTACCTGTTACTATTATCGTGACTTACACGAAAAACTTGGATGTTCATTAATCACTCAACTGCAAAATGCTTATAAAAGTAGTTAAATAGTAGTTTCAAAGTAATATAAATTTAAAAGTTAGTGCCACTAGTTGTATTTTATTACAACTGCATATTTTCTTATAAGATGGCTTAACGTAAAACTGTCAGTTAACGTTAAAATATTACTTCCATATTATCTGTTCCGCAACGATAAATCGCCTATTAAATTCATTTTCTCCAATATTAGCATTTAATATTGTTTGATTAAGGAAAATACTGAATATATTAATTTATATGTATGTAATATGGATGATTGTAAGCTGTCTCTAAAATAGGGGGACATGGCTTAACCACAGATTCCTGACGCTAAAATAAGACGATTTAACTAAACTTGTCTCTACTGGAAAGTGTACCATTTAGCCAGTATTCTGTTTCGAAAAAAAAATTAATTTTGCTTTGGATAATACTATAAAACTAGAATGGAATGGCACGATACGAATTGCTTTAGGTTTGTGTTCAAAACAGTGACAGTATTCAGTCTTATTATTTTAAGTCGGGCAGAAATTTTAGATTTCTTTGTGATCGTGATGGGCGATTATGTTGTTTATGACCGTCCCTCGATTTTTGGTGACGAGAACTTCATTTCGATACGATATTGTCAATTCAACAAACAGCTGTACAATTGGGCATAAATTATGTAACTGTACAATAATAATAATAATAATAATAATAATAATAATAATAATAATAATATTTGTTTGATTTATATCTTAATTAAGTATAAAATTCACTAGCAATAACCACGTGTCAGTTTTTGTTATAACTAATAATAGGAAATTGCTCAAATATACCTTGGAGCTAGATATTAAATGCTGAATTATATTTAAAGAGTTAATCGTAATAATATCCGTTATAATGGCACTATTTATATTAATTATTATTTCCTTTGGAAACAAAAAATAATTATACATATTTTATGACATTACGAAATTAATTACATTCGATGATAAATGTAAAATATCAAGGTTATAGGTATCCGAAAATAAAGTCAAACAAAATTATTTGCATTCTTTTTTTGTCTAATGCGGTTAAACGGGAAAAAAATTAAATTGACACAAAAAGAAACAAAAAAAAACAACTTCTTAATTGTGAAAAACATGCATAGTTCAATGCGTGAAAATACGTAACAAAATAATAACATTGTTGAAATTCATTCTATTCAAGAAAATTATAATTAAATAAATTATATCAAGTTGAGGTAATTATTAAAGTAAATAACCGAAACGGTTGATACTTCCGGCCAAATTCTTGATGGTGCATGCCGGAATTTTAAATTTTCCCCAAAACAGTAAGTTACGTAAAAATTTTTTGATATTAATTTCTACTTAACCTAATCTATCTAACGCACAAAAATATATTAAGTACATGATTTCGATTTTTGTATTTAATTCGTTTTATAATAACCATAAAATCATTAGTAGATATTTTAGATAATTTAGTTAGGTTATGTAAAAAAAATCTTAGATTACTTCATTCAAAGAAAAAACAAGGGCATTGAATGTATAATAACTGATAACATTATAACTTTATTAAGATTATCTAAAAAAGAAAAAATAATCAATCCAATTAATTAAAATTATTCATATGTACTTGTAACAGACACTTTTTTTTTCATGAATAATAATTTATTTATGTAGATGATTATTCAAGAATAATAAGTGATTTATATTTTTAGCTATTGCAAATACAGAAATATACTAAACAGAAAATAAGTTTTTGTACATTCACAGACATCGTAGACAAATGATGTTCATATTATAATTTTATTAGATATAATAGAATCCTTTCCAAGGAACATTTTTATAGCATTTATCCATTTTTATTTCATTACTTTTATTTCTAAACATTCACACAGTTGTTCAAATACTCTAAAAATGCGTTCACTTACATAACATTATCTTTACAATCAAATAATATTACTATCAAGTTCATATCTCTACCCATTTTTTAATTATTGCCAATATTGTCAATATACCCCACATTTAGATAAAAACTTCAAAATTTTCAAAAATCTAATTTGTATGTATCTAGATACTTTTCAATGCGCTGATTCCAAATTTTGAAACCGCAGGTCGATATCTCGTTTCGTTCTCGAGATATTTAGATTTAAAGTTTTTCTCAAAACTGCCCATTTTTGGGTAATAACCCAAAAATGGGTCGACATATGAATTTGGTGACATCGCCATTCGATTCTACGGGCAAAAATACATAAGTATAGCAATTTTCATAATTTTTGCCCAACCGGTTCATTTTTTATGAATAAAAGTTTGAAAACCACTGAAAATGGCGAAAATCTGAAAAAATCGTAAGGGGTACCCCTTACGATTTTTGCGATTTTTGGCCATTTTCGGTTATTTTGCTTTAGAGATTGTATGCGGTGTTCAAAAATTATGAAAATTGGTGTACTTATGTAATTTTGCCCGTAGAATCGAATGGTGTTGTCACCAAATTCATATCTCTACCCATTTTTGGGTTAATACCCAAAAATGGGCAGTTTTGAGAAAAACTTTGAATCTAAATATCTCGAGAACGAAAAGAGATATCGACCTGCGGTTTCAAAATTTGGAATCAGCGCATTGAGAAGTATCTAGATACATAAAAATTAGATTTTTGAAAATTTTGAAGTTTTTATCTAAATGTGGGGTATATTGAGTTTTGGGGCAATAATTCAAAAATGGGTAGAGATATAAACTTGGGAGTAATATTATTTGATTGTAAAGAGAATGTTAGGTAAGTGTACGCATTTTTAGAGTATTTATAATGTTATAAAAGCACGTGAGACACTGAATATATTGGAGAATATTATTTTATTCATTATTTTGGTAAGTTGATAAGACAATATTTATTGGCAAACTTATTTCATCGACATGTTTACTTTCATAAATTTCAGGTTATCTTTAAATGTTTAAAATAGTGTGAAAATCAAAATGGTCGTTGCTCCGATCTCCGAACCTGTGGCGTCACTGGGCAAGGGACGAAGCGGGGGTCTAGCAGCCGCATTTTAAAGAATATCATTTTCAATTACAATTTGTTCATGATTAAAGATCGATTTGAGGAAAAATAAAAAATGCGGGTTTATTACTTTTCACTACTTTAAAGTTATAAAAAAAGTCGATCATGACCTCATTCATAGTTAAAATATGCCCGCCTATAAATTTCTATAGTAAATGTTAATTTCTGACACCAAATGTTTAGCTTACAATTTTAAATTAACATTAAATTGTGCGTATTACTATTTTACTGTAACTATGCCTTGATTACGAATAATTTTTATTTAATATATTTAAAGATAGTGTAAATATAAATATTTTATTACAAACAAAATCCTCTATTATGTACTACACCGATGCATCACAATGAAAACGTAAAAATGTTAAAATGAGATCATGACACATACTACAAATGGTAGAGCGGACATACCAGCTACACTGATTCATTCAACAACGAGAGGATCACGACGTAGCTAAAGATGCACAGAGGCTTAGTAAAAATATGACTGAAATATAGAGGAAAGTGCAAATGTTTGCATGATTCACATGCATATGCATTCACCGTTATATTACTAAAAACAAAACTTCGCAGGTGTAATAGTCGTAAAAATAATAAACATAAGGAATTTAAAGATTTAATTATATTTCAAATATTCTATACCACTATAGAACTGTAACTTTCAACAAAGGGCATCATTTTTTTTGTCAAACGATAATAAATGCATTAGTACACAAAAATTGTTGCAATTTTGTTAGCTTTTACATTTCTATAGCATTATAGAACATTACAGAATCGCACTATTAATTAAATAAACTAAATGAAGTGCTCGAAATTTATTTGTAGATATTACGGGTATTTACAATGACACCCAAGTACTCGTATATCAGTTATCTTGAAATTAAGACCCGAAACTACAAGGATATCAGGGATCAAAATGTCAGTCTCATTTCTAACAAAATCTCGTTATCAAATACTAACCAATTTATAGTAATTTGGAGTAAATTGATAAATATTTGTAAAATTATAATAGTGGAATAAAGCAAATTTATTTTATAATATTTCTGCAAATGCAAATTTAGGCAAGAAACAGCTTCCAGTTCAATTACAAATGAGCCTGTTTCAGATTTTTCAAAAACTATTTTAAATGAAAGTTTGTGGAATGATTTTCTTAGTAATAATTTTTATTTTAATAATTTGTTATTATTTGTGGAAATAATTAAATAAAAAGATTGGCGTCCTGAAAAACTACCCCCCACTCCTGTGACGTAGAAACACATACATTACATCATTAATAGCCAATAGGAAAATAGTTTTTCCATCACCTACGTTTATTCATATTATTTATATAAATAAACGTAGGCTAGAGTTTGTCACATGTTAATAATAAAATCTTTTAATTTGACATTTGACGCTGACATTGCTCATTGTAAATGAATAATAAAGTAATAATGGCTAATTCAAATTACACTCAAGCTAAATCGGACAATTAACCGAAGGTCGATAGCTGGATGATGGCTGAATTTATATCAGAACAATTGTTTTACTGCTACCGAAATAAGGGATGTTAAAGAGTTGAGGTAAAATAAAATATAAAAACTGAATTTATTATATAAATTGATCATATATTTTACTTTAAAGTTCTGGTCGTGATTCTTATTTGACACTTGTTTGACAACTTTGACAATACATTTGACACCTTAGAACCGCTGAAGATGTATGTACTCTGACGTCACATTCTGTTTCAGATCACGTGACTTATTCAAAATTTTATCCAAGTTTCAAAAATTAATTGTAAAATATCTAAAGGATATTTCATGATATTTTCAAATTTGAGGCTCTTTAAAGAGCAATATCTTTTAAAATTTAATACTTAGAAGTCATATAAAAATTCTTGCAACAGCCCTATTGAAATGTTCCAATAGTTACAATCCTGAAAAGTAGGTTACTGTTTGAAACGGAAATGAATCTGTTTATTTACTTGAAATAAACTGATGAAAACGATTGTTGAATCGATATAGTTTGGTTCTGGCACAAGATCAATTCTGTTGAATTACACGAAATGCATACAACAAATATCTATAATGTAACAAATTCATCTGAGGTTTTTTATTGTACACCTCGACCAACTTTTTTACCTTCCGTCATCTTTAGGTAAGGAAGGTATTGTCTTTGGTCAAAAAAGTCGGTGGTCACTTTTTAATTATATAAGCACGTTTCGTAAGAGGGAGACAGATGGTCATCAATACGAAAATGAATTAATTTATATAAATGAGTAAGGCAAATGTTTGATCTACGTTGCTCAAGAAATTCCATTTGAAAATT
Source organism: Ophonus ardosiacus (assembly GCA_943142095.1). Lineage (NCBI taxonomy): Eukaryota > Metazoa > Arthropoda > Insecta > Coleoptera > Carabidae > Ophonus > Ophonus ardosiacus. Next base: position 49,517,762 of record OW964831.1, on the reverse strand, counting down.
ATTTAATAGAATATAGAATACTGTATGATATATCTCGCGGTGGGTAATAATTCATTATAAATACAGTGTCTCAGGACGAGCTTACGCTATCTATATTTTAAATACTATTTAAGATAATTTAACGAAATTTGGTATCTAGGGGTTATCCTACATACCCGTTTCAACTAAAATATTTTCAAAGCAGTAGCACTTCCGGTTTGACCGGAAATTGACCTCAACTTTCTTATTTTAAATGGAATACGCTATATTTTATTTTAGCATTGAATGCAGCGGAAAATTTTACATATGAAGCAATAAAAACATTTTACTTATGATCAACTACTTCCGGCGTTATTCAACTTTTTTGATTTTTTGTCTGAAATCCGGCCCATTTTCAAAACTCTAGTATATCAGGAACGAGATCGAATTTTTATAATCTGAAAAAGACTTTCATAAAGGAGACTTTAAGCTATATTATCATAGAAGAATCCTCGATTATTTATAAAAATGAGACGGGTACGTTACACCAAAATTTCAGTTGACAAACTTCAAAAAAGACAATTTTTTTAAATGGAACCCCCTCTTTTTTATTACATAAATGTGTTCTACTGCAAAAAATAAAGGTACTTTATGTAACATGTCCTATGTTGAAAGTTGATAGAATTTCAGTAAATTAGAAAAACATGTAATCTGGGTATAATTATTTTATTAATACGGATAAGTAAGCCATGGGAAAAACAAATAAATTCTAAATACAAAACTTTGATTAATTTAATACATATTCAAACTGTCCTCCATTCATATGCAAGCACATCGTTACTCTCTTCAACACTTCTTCTTGTGTAGCATTTTTTATCATCCGAGGAGACATGTTGTTTAATGCTGTTTGTACCCTATGTTGGCAATCTTCTTTAGTAGTTAAAGGTTTTTGATAGGTGGCTTCCTCGTTCACCCGATTTAACTCCACTTGATTTTTTTGTTTGGGGTTACATCAAAAACGTCGTCTATTAATGTCTATTAAAATTAAAGTTATAATGAATATCTGATTGTTTACAAGAAAAAGGTAATATTTTACATTTACTTATATTCAACACTTCTCTATTATTTGAACACCATATAAAAATATTATATAAATTCTCTTACTGGATCGATAAATTTTAAGATCATCTGCAAAAAGGCATTTGTTGTTAACAATAACAAACGAAATATCATCGATGAACAAAAGGAACAGAAGAGGTCCAAGGTTAGACCCTAGAGGTACACCTGATGTTGCCGTAAAAGACTTACATCCAAAATTTGAAAACAATGATCACAACTCCTATCTAACTTCCAGTTGTCATTCCCATTTCAAACCGCTGATCAGGAACTAAGACTGCCGTAAAACACACCCAAAATTTGAACAAAGTTGTTTGCACGAAGACGAAGACTGCAATATTCACCAAATGACAATGATCACAACTTCTATCTAACTTCCAGCTGTCATTCCCATTTCAAACCGCTGATCAGGAACTAAGACTGCCGTATGAGACTTACATCCAAAAATTGAACAAAGTTGTTTGTACGGAGACGAAGACTACAATGTTGACCAAATGACAATGATCACAACTCCTATCTAACTTCCAGCTGTCATTCCCATTTCAAACCGCTGATCAGGAACTAAGACTGCCGTAAGAGACACCCAAAATTTGAGCAAAGTTGTTTGCACGAAGACGAAGACTACAATATTGACCAAATGACAATGATCACAACTCCTATCTAACTTCCAGCATTGCTGTCATTCCCATTTCAAACCGCTGATCAGGAACTAAGACTGCCGTATGAGACTTACATCCAAAAATTGAACAAAATTGTTTGTATGGAGACGAAGACTGCAATTTTGACCAAATGACAATGATCACAACTTCTATCTAACTTCCAGCATTGCTGTCATTCCCATTTAAAACCACTGATCAGGAACTAAGACATCACAATCCCTTTCCATCTCCCATCCTTCGCTGTCATGTTCATTTACCTCCATTCATTGTCCCACGCAGTTGTCCCCTACATTGCAATGAATCTGCAAGAGCAGGACTTCCCACGCTAAACGTGCTAAGTCAACTATATCACTACACCGGATCACGGATCATATCACGATTGCGATGTTATGTCCAGCTGCATTATACGCGCGGGTTAAACGCTCCAACCGCGAGAAGATGGAGCAGATGGCAGATAGCAGGATTGATGGAGAGAAAGAGAGAGAGATAAGGAGAGGAGAAGAGAAATGGTTTGGCTGAGTAATCGATACATTGTATATTGCATGTGTAATGGAAGAAAATGTCTGGGAAAGAAAAGATATAAATTTGTAAAGTTACAAATTTGCAGTATTTCAGGAAGAAATCAGACCGGGCTTTTGAAAATTGAAACTCTCGCGTAAAATCGGTTTTATACGCGATGCGACCATAAATACATAACAAATAGATTTTATGTCCGTATTCTTGAATTTGGCATTTCTCCACCAAAGAAGAAATATGTACAGGACGATTCAAAGGATTTATACTGGAATAATATTTCAGTACACACATGGGCGAAGTTAGGTCATCATATCTGGGATGGCTACAGCCCTGGAGCTTATACGAGTGGAGGGGGTAATAGGTCATGCAATAGGTGTCCAGAAAAAAAGGCCCGGCAGGCCTTCAAGATCAAATGCCTTTTAATTTTATTTTCAAAAATGTGTGTATGTGTGTGTGTGTGTGTGTGTGTGTGTGTGATGATTGAATATTTGGGGAGGGGGGAGGTCTAAGTCGGTATTTGGGGGCCTAGAAATTTATTGTCGCCTTAATTACAATATTCAACAGCCCGATTCACAAAAAAGTTTAAGATAATCCTCATTTTTGGATTAGTGAATTCTATTCTATTCTGGTATTTAAAATTTAATCTTCATAATATTATCAAAAAATCTGATGTGGCCAACACAAAACCTCCCGCTATGTAATTTTTATTAATTTAAATACATACCTACGGATTTACTAAGGCTGCAAACTGTTCCATTGCAGAAAACTATTATTTGCTATTTTCTTTTTAAAATGTTACTATTATTAATTTGAAGTGATTAGTTTTTTGACAGTGACATTTACTGTCAGTTACATTCATTTGAAATATGAACTGTGCAACAAAGGAATTGTGTTTATCTTAGGCTTTGCGACTAATAAAAAAAATTATTTTTAAATTTATCTGTAAAATATATAGAAAAAGTATTAATGTATTCCTGTAGAAAATTCAAAAATCTTTAATTTTCATAAGACATAAAATGCGAAAAAATGGCATTTAATGGTATTTTTTGAAGAAAAACCATTATGAGCTACACGTAAAGTGTCATTTCCGGTTATCCGATTTACACCAAAATCTAATGGCTTATTTTCATATTAGAATAGGGTATAAATACAAGGTTTCAAAATTTTCTGAATGATAGTATTTGAGTTAGAGCGAAGACAAAATCCCTACACATGCACACATACATACATACATACATACATACACACACATATACACACACATACATACACACATACATACACACACACATACAGACATCATCGTGAAAATGTTAAAATTGGATTCTAGGGACCTTAAAACGTGGTCATTTACTAAAATCTCGATATGTGATTTTTAACATGATCTCTATATCTCCCTTACCAAGGGTAGCGGGAGGTAAAAAGGTAGATACTAGGAATAGATTATACTATAAGATATAAACTGTTAAAATTAGAGTAGAATTCGCTAATCCAAAAATGAGGATTAGCTTAAACTTTTTCGTGAATCGAGCCCCAAAAGTTTTCTCACGGTTTGAAAACATTAATTTAACTAATAAATCAACAAAACATTTATCGGTAAGTATACAAATAAAATTTTAATAGTTAGAAAGAAAAACAGTTTTTTCTGTTTTAAACTGGATGATTTATAATTAATTTATCACAGGTCTAATTATTAAACCTTTTTAGATTAATAACTAGAATAAAATATCTTTGAAAATAGTTTATAATTTACAAATTTAATTAAAGGTCTCATAATACCTATATTAATTTATAAATTATGTGTTTCTGTAGCAGACACAATTCTATTGATAATTTGTGAAAATATGTTTTATATACAAACGAGTATAAAGTTAATGTAACTTCGATCAATAAAGACCACCCTATTAAATATTTTTTTTATTTTTCAAGTGCTGAAATGTTTCTGAAAGTTAGTAGAAGTTATTTATTGGTGTTCCGCAAAGTTTATCTTTCGCTTTATCAAAGTTTATTAGATTCCACTACAACTACATCTTTCAAAGATTTTCTTCAGATAAATCACAACATACCACGCTAAGATGAAAGAATTCTATGACGTTTATACGCAAACTTACCTACTTCAAGTTATATGAATAGCTTTCATCATATATTATCAGACATGCGGGTTTATCCCGGAACATTGTTGTAAACTTTAAACTATTTATAAGGTATCTGATAAGTTATAATAGTAATAAAGTGCAAAGCAAAGTACATAAAGGTATTAAGAAACCGGTTACTTTGATTTTTGATGACGCGGGTACGACTCTAGCATCTAGCAGATTAGCAAATTGAACTTACTATACAGTCGAGTATACTGCTATATACTATAGACCTACAAATGGACTATAAATACCTACGTATTTACTAACGCTGCAAACTGTTCCATTGCATAAAACTATTGCTTTATTTACTATTTTCTTTTTAAAATGTCACTATTATTAATTTGAAGTGATTATTTTTTTGACAGTGACATTTACTGTCAGTTACATTTAGTTCCGACAGGAGTCAATAAGTTAGACATCTTGAACTTGCTTTCATCGCTCCAAAGGACAGTATGCCATTTTTCACTCGTCCACGATGAGTGTTCCTAAGCAAATGCAATTTTGACCCTCCTGTTTTTCTTTGATAGTACAGGTTTCTTAACGTCTATTTTTCCTAGTAATCCTACATCACATAGCCATCGTATCACAGTGCGATCACTCAAATCAACATGAAATTGTTCCCGAATTTTTGCAGAACGTTCACTTGATGATAAAGTTTGGACACTTACGGATAGACGCCGAATGGTTTTTTGTCAATTTTAGCACTAGTTTTTTTGGACCACCGACTTTTATATTAATTTTAACACTTCTATACTGCGAACTTTTTTTCAAAATCTTTGATATGCCAATTTTACTAATTAAAAAAAAAAAATTAATATTGCGCTGTTTCACAGCATCTTTATGAAGCTGTACTACCCTTTCTCTCAAGTCGTCGGTAAAATATTTATTTTTACCCATCTTAACATCAACTTACTAAATAAATGACAAAATACAACTGAAAGTAGGACAATTAAAATCATATTTTCAATAAGTTTCCATACTTTTGTCCACCGAAAAAACGAGTATATGTTATTTCACTTAAATCGTACAGTCAATATAAAAAGATTTCTTGTGAATATATTCTTCAATATATTGACTTTAAAAAATACGATTCAAATTTGCGAGAACTATAAACATATTTAAAAAAAATGAAATATTTAAAAGTTTCCATACTTTTGTCCACCACTGTATATTTCAAGAACATTTAGGTCCATAACTCGCTTATTAATAGGAACTTTTCACTGGATTTTCATCAATAGTCTTAGTTTTACTAATATTTTCAGATGAAATTATATAAAAAAAAATTGTGGAATCCCCCATTTTAGAGTGTGACTAGTGCTTTGATTACTATTATCACTTTATCCGTATATTATAACAATAGAATATGCATTTCCGTAAAAAGTATGAAATAATATATTTTACTCGTATCAAGTTAAAAACAATGAGCATAACAATTGCATCATACCACTACATTTATATCATAGAACAACAGTTATATTCAACACCGTAGCATGATTCCTAGTTCATTTCTCAACCGGAAACACTACGACATGACTATGGCTGGCCAGAATTCTCTTCCTTTGTCGTAGCTCGTCGCCACTCTCATTTGTTTGCTCTATTCACGGCGAAAACAAATTACAATTGTGGGAACAAACTTCACATCATAAACGCCTCATCGAGAAACTTTTAATTCATTTTGATTTTATTTCTTATTTGTGTTGTAAAGACAATACAAGAGATAGTAAAATCGTAAAATTGTTTACACTCAAACGAACATAAAACCAATTATAGAAAATGTTTACTTTTGTATTGTAAAAGTAATTAGCTATTAAAAAAACAATAAATATTAACGAAGATTTTAGTAGATATGTCTTGAAAACTATAAACATGTCTTACTTGACATCCATGATCAATTCTGTGAAATAAAATACAGTTGTACAGTAAGCATAACAAAAAGTGGAACTCATAATTTATTACCCTTATATTTGCAACAAAAAGTAGTCAATTTATCATAAATATAAATAGGCTACAAAAAACTCAATTTACTCATTTAATAAAAAAACACAGTTATGTTTCCTGCTCAATAAACAGGAAACAAAATTAACGGAATCAATAAAAAAATGTAAAATTCAATTTTTATTTTTAATAATTAAATTTAAACTAATTCCAATCACATATCAGCCAATATTTCTTATTAATATAAATCTTTTCATTCATACTATAATTTATTATTTATTTTTTTTATTTATGGGGTCCCGTGGCCGCGTGCCTGAGTGTCTGGTCGCGAACCCGGGGAACCGGGTTCGATCCCGGCAGGCGCCAAATATTTCCAATTTTAAATGGCACAAAAGTGACACCTGTGGTACACTCTCCACACCAGCTATGAGTGCCCGCGAGGTGACGCCTGGTAAGCGCCCACACGGTAAAATATATCGTCATCATTATCGATGTCTACATGTGTTGTAGATACTGGCACACCCAGAAATGGGTAATATGCCGTGATGATATATTTATTTATATTTTATTTATTTAAATGAATTGAGATACAGAATTATTACTAGAGGTCTCACATTTTCTAGTTAATGGTCCAAATGTGGAAAATGTAATGAAATATATATAGGAGAAAAGTCCCATCCCCTTAAAAAAAGAATGTCTATACATAAATATCGCAGTAGGTAACCTATTAGATCCAAATTACAGTGTACTCACTAACCACATAGTCAATACTGACCATAAATTTAAATTTGATGATGTTAAAATTATTGATAAAGTTAATAACAAATATCGTCGTTTACTTAAAGAGACATTACTTCATATTAAAAACAGATGTATCAATTTCCAAACAGTAACAGACTTTAAACATAACGTAAAATATATAGACAACTTCACAGACAAACTAAAGTCACTAACTACCACACTCATGACTTCGCTGGTGATGGTATATTTATTTTGTTTATTTATTATCACACCAGCAACAAGAATTACAATTACAATAATCAAAATGTATATGACAATAAACATTAATTCAATAATATAATTAAATATATACTTTGGTACATATTATTATAGTTATACATGATTCCTTAACGTCTTGTCAAAAATATGGTAATAGAATATTTGACAGTTTGACATGAATAACAACCAAAACAACTCTATAGCCAGACTTGATACAGAGAGACTTACAGAATAGGTAATTTTACTATTCTATAAGGTGTGATCTTATAGAGCTCTATAGCTTACAGAGCGTATAGAGTTACAGTGTTATAGAGCAAAGTTACAGAATAGCACCATTAGGTTCCTTTGAGCAATATTTACTCACTTGTCTCTAAATAACTTAATTTTGCATTTTGCTCTCGTACATTTCTCAGAAAATCTTTTAAATGAGTAAATTGTGTACCATAAATTACTGGATGTCACTACTGACTAAATCTGCGGTGTTCTTGAAATAGATGTGATGACATTATATAACATTTTGAACTAAGACCTCCGGTATAATAAATAATTACAGTTTAAATGTGAGCTTATTATAATTATAAACTTGAAAATTAGTGTGGGCAGAAACACGACACTTCTTAAATTTTTATTTGACATTTGAGACTTTTAGAAAGAGAAAATTGCATACAGTCGAAATCAAAAGTATGGTTAAATAAAATTAATTTTGTCAATTCTGATCAATCAAAGGACAGAAAAATTATTTCCCTATGTTATTTTCTTACAGTAGACGCACTATGTATTTTAATCAGAAAAAGTATGATGTAAACCAGGCTTAAAAAATGAATCACATTTCTGCTCAACACAACATATTTGTTCCTAAGAATTATGGCTATAAATAAATAATAAAAAACAATTTTATTACTTTATATAAGAACATGAAACTACCTAATAAAACTAAACAGCTTTCCTCTATATAATAATTTTTAAATCGATTGTCCATAAGTTAAGTGTGAAATAGGCAGAGCAACAACCTATTATCGCTTCACATTTACATTTACAGAACTAGTTTCTAGGTGATAAATAGATACACAAATATGTCTTTCCAGGTACTCGTATGTAGATATGTACAAGTTTGTTTATGAGAACTATATTCTAATCGTATTTGAACCATACAAAACTAGGAGATAAATAACAAACAAAAAGTAGAAATAAATTGTCGGTAAATTATAGTTATTTTCCAATTTCAGGAGTAGGTATGTAGGAGATATTCCTACCTTTTGTTAGAATGTAGATTTTTTTTTTAATTTATTGTACGGGTATATCCATAAATTCTATAAATCAATACATTTTTTTTATGTCACGAGTCATTGCATTTGTCCCAAATTATGGCACACATTACGATTTTCACATTCTTCCCAAATGGGGTATGTGACCATAATCGAATTTCAATATATAAGTCATATAATATAAAAACTAACCAGTATAGCTTCTCATTATAATAATAAAAACTAAACATTAGTTTGTAATAATATTAAATAAATAAATAAATATATCATCACGGCATATTACTCATTGCTGGGTGTGCCAGTACCTACAACACATGTAGACATCGGTAATGATGACGATATATTTTCCCGTGTGGGCGCTTATCAGGCGTCACCTTACGGGCACTCATAGCTGGTGTGGAGAGTGCACCACAGGGGTCACTTTTGTGCCATTTAAAATTGGAAATATTTGGCGTCTGTCGGGATCGAACCCGGTTTCCCCAGGTTCGCGACCAGACACTCAGGCACGCGGCCACGGGACTCCATTAATAATAATATTGTTATTAGCAATTTAATGTTTTGGAGAAGGGATCTGTGACGTCAGTAGGGTAGAACGGTAGAAGAAGACAGTTAGACTGAGATAGATATGTTGTGATAGGATATGGAATGGCGAAAGAGACAGCTGCTGTCACTTTCGCCTACCACAATATATCTATCTCAGTCTAACTGTCTTCTCCTATCATTCTACCCTACTAACGTCACAGATCCCTTCTCCAAAGTTTTAATAATTATTTTCTCGTAAACTACGAATAATTAATCAATTTAAAAAAATACGGGTACTTTATTTTTTGGTCTAGTATCATATATGTAAAAATCAAATTTTAGTCACATACCCCATTATGGTTTATTTCTTTATTTATTTATTTATTTTCTTTAATAATTACCGCAATAATTACTCTAGATGAAAATCCTCATTTTTGGATTAGCGAATTCTACTATAATTATGACAGTTTATATAATAAAATATAGTCTAATCTATTCATAGTATCTACCTTTTTTGATATTATTATGAAGATTAAATTTTAAATACCGGAATAGAATAGAATTCACTAATCCAAAGTAGTAGGAGTAGCTTAAACCTTTTCGAGAATCGGGCTGTTTAGTTTTATTGATTGATACTCAAATATAATTAAAAATCGTGCAGAAAGTTTGGTACGCAAATGCTCACAAAATTGCCAATGTATACAAATTACTTAATCAATGAGATTCGTACACATATGAGTCCAAATAAGACTAATTAAACCAAACGAATTGTTTACTTGTAAATTATCATCCTATTAAATATCAATCATCATATCCCAAATGCCGAAATGACATAATTAAATGATCATAATGTAAACAAGTCAACTGTGGAACGTAATATACGACCATTTATGATAATTTTCTTGTGCACTAGTTCGAAAGTTCTCGTAGTTTTCAGATAATACTGGAATGCTTTGGTTTTATAGTTTATTTTATTTTAAACGAAACGATTAAAACGCCTTTCAATTACGTTTATGAAGAAAAAGAAAACCAAAGTATTACCCATTCGCGATTCAAATTAAGCAAACTCTACCTGGTAGACAAAGTTTAAACTAAAAAATGTCTAAAATATATTATTTCATTTCCTTCACAGAAACTTTCTAGTGATTGCAGGCTATTTTAAACATCCTTTAAACAAGTTTCATGTTTTAAACTTTTTCAAAAAGCGTTCTATTCATTATCAGTGACAGATTGACAGCTCGTACAGTGTTGTGTTCCTCGATGAAACTAGTATTTTAGAAAAACTATGTTTATAAAACTTACCAGCTATGCGAAGTACAGCTCGGTCCGCTGGATCCAACGCCAGAATGGTCAGCGGTTGCTCTCGGGCCCACTCCTTCAAACTCGGGTCCTTCTCGAACTCCATCTTCTAAATCCTATCACAACAAACCCATTATTAATAACTCGATAATATAATAGCAATAACAAGCAAAGCAAAACATTTTAACAATGGATCATAATTTCTAAAATTAAACAGAAATAATAATACGGAAGTATTATATCGTGAACGTGAAGTTATAAAACTAGAAAAAAATGTTCGCAGGGAATCGCTCAAAACAGCTGCAGAGACGTGTTTCGCTCTTATTAGAGCTCATCAGTACAGCACAGTTAATGTTCACCTATTAATTAAATTCCTACATGGGGGTGCCTACTTCGCACAGGTGATCCATGTGCTGGGTTAGTACAGATTGCGCGCTCAAATTTAAAATTGTAAACATTTGTGTTTACAATACAATTACATATATTTCAAAAATATATATAATAAATACAGCCATGTTATTGAATCTATTCACGCAAATTTATTAAATTTTTTTACAGATATTATCCTAGTTTTGATACTGATTACAAAGATTTTTTGTGTGAATTTAGTATTGTCTCTTGATACTCGAAGAAAAATACAATCATCATTGTTCCTTTATAAAGTTTTGCATTGTATTACAAATGATCCCGTAATCCTAGGTAAAATTCCTTTCTTAGTTCCTAGGCATAATTCCCGATTTAAATATACATTCTACTGTAACACTCCTCGAACGAACTATGAAGTAAAGTCACCTATTCGTATGATTTGTTTTAATTTTAACAATTTACCTGAATATTTCGACATTTTCGTCGGCTCGATTGTAAAGTTTAAAAATGCTTTATACAATTATTATATTCATTAACTACTACTATTTATTACAATACATTATCTTAAACAGCTATATGTATTATTAAGTTCTGGGGGTTTTTTTTTGTGTCATTCTATTTGCTAACTACTTGTGTCATTAAACATGTTAAATTTATGTTTTAGTATAGTCAACCTGTAATTGGGGTCTTGAACCCTGTTGGTCAGACTAACAATAAATAAATAAATAAATAAATAAAAATTCAAATATGAATTCCATCGTTTGATTCTTGAGAAATTTTGAACAAAAATTATGCAAGGAAATGGTGTTAAAACCTAGATATAAACTTCAAAGAAGTTACACAATGCACCGGTGTTACGGAATACAATGCAAAAACAATGAAAACCATTTTGAAGAAATAACTTAGTCAATAACATAAATAAGTTTGCACTTTCAATTAGAATATGTAAGCAAATGTAATGTATTCCTTCAAGGAATTTACTGATGCGTAAAAGTACTGTATGAAATAAATGTAATAAAATCATTAGATTGTAGTAATTTATAGATCTTTTCTTCTAGGTTCATATTTTGCACCCTAAAAATAGGTCAATATAATTAATCAAATTGAATGTAAAGCAGGGTGCGATAATATAATAATAACAAAAATCTTAACATGTTGGAAGCTATTGAAATGAAAAAACATTCTCAAAATTTATTAAACACTGATTTGTCGCCACTACAGAATACACTACTAAAATGTGTCAACCCAATTGTTAAACATCATCCCTCAAATTAATATTATCCCTAATTTACTATTTTATTACTTATTTATATTTTATATTAATTATCAAGTATGATAAAAATATTGTGACTGACAAAAATTTGAAATAATTTTGACATATTTATAAATATTATGTTTATTCTATTATTGTAGTATAACTGACGATGATTGCATTGCAATCGAAATTTACATTTTGAAAATAAAAAATAATTTGTGAAGAAAGGTTTATTATTATATTTGATTTAATTTATATCTTCACGTATACTCAAATAATTATATTAAAATATATATATAATTAAAAAATAATACTAACACTAATTCTAATCAGGCTCCTGTATTTCTAACTGGTGAAATAACAGAAAATATCATACAGGAAATTACAGATCGAGAAAAACGTTCATGCAACATTATGATCTATGGCTCCGTGGAAAATAATTCTGTCAACAAAGATCAGCTTCATGAAAGCGATTCTTCCATGATTAATTCTTTGCTGGCTGATATTGGTGTTAAATGTAATTTAATTAAAACCTCACGTATCGGTCGCATTGATAACACAAAACCACTTTCACGTCCAATTAAAGTTCAATTCTCATGTACTGATGATGTAATACAAATTATAAAAAATTCTAAAAAATTAAAAAGTAGTGATCAGTGGAAACACTTGTCTATTTCTAGAGACCGAACTAAAATGCAAATAGATTTCTACAAGTCAGTTAAAACAGAACTTAATACTAGAATTTCTGCTGGTGAAAATAATTTAGTTATAAAATACATTAATAATATACCAAAAATAGTTCCTTCTTTAAACTAATTTCACCCAACAGCTGTCCAATTATATTTAATTTATATTATCAAAATACTAGGGGTTTAAATAGTAAAAGTCATACATTTTATGTTAATTGTTGTTCTGTGTCTTATGATATAATTATTTTGTCTGAAACTTGGTTGAATGATTCCTTCTATAGCTCTGAAATTATTCCATCAACTTACAATGTTATCCGTGATGACAGAAATTTTTCACTCATTGGTCGAAGTAAAGGTGGTGGTGTTCTAATCGCCTTAAAAGAGTCATTGCATTTTAGTATTGTTGATACTTCAAGTATTAAAAAATTAGTACCATTAATTGATATCATTGCCTGTAAGTGTCATTTTAGTAACTCCACATTCATTCTCTGTGCATTATATATACCTCCTGATGTGAATGTACATGACCTTGAAATTTTTACAGATGCACTTCAGTTACTGCTTCTAAATGAAAATATTATTTTAATTGGGGATTTTAATCTTCCTGAATTTAGTAATAACTCCTCTAGTTGTGTTAAATCTTCCTCTTTCCGCAATATGTGTGAAGTCTTAAATCTACAACAGTACAATACAGTACCCAATGCGTATAATACTATGCTAGACCTAGCATTTACTAACTTCACAACATTAAATACAGCCAAGTCTGATTTACCTCTAGTTCCTGAAGATCGATATCATCCAGCTTTATTAATAAAATGTGATCTTGTGTCTAATGTTAAAACTAGCAATTTTCCTTTAGCAGGTAATTACCGTTATAATTTTCATAAAGCTAACTTTAGTCAACTATATGATTACCTACTTAATATTGATTGGACTTATCTGAAAAATTTCAATGATGTCGACGCTGCCTTAAATGAATTCTATTCTACACTACATGAAACTTTAGACAAATTTGTACCTAAATATAAATGTAGTTCATCACATTTTCCCTTGTGGTTTACATCTGATATCAAATTCAACCTAAAAACAAAGGCGTATTATAGAAAGAAATGGACTAAAACCGGGCAACAATCATATTTTAATGAATTTAAAAGATTACGAACTCTACTTAAAAAACAAATAAAGAATGCTTACAATGAATATATTCAAAATGTTGAAAACAATATTAAATCAAAACCCAGTGAATTTTGGAAGTATGTGCATTCTAAACAAGGTTGCTCACGTATTCCTGGTAGTGTTACTGATAACAATGATGTTTACAATAATCCACAAGATATAGTCAATGCTTTTGCTACATCTTTCTCCAATTACTACATTACTAGTTCTTCCTTCAGCAATAATAGTAACATATTTTATAATAACAATCCATCATTCACACTAGATAATGTCACTGAAAATGAATTAATTATGTTAATGGCCAAATTGCCTAATAAATCAACTTGTGGTGAAGACAAAATACCTGCATTTTTGGTTAAAGACTGTCGATTCTGTCTTGCTGCTCCTGTGTCCGTTATTATAAATTTAGCCATTACAACTTCTACATTTCCAGAACGATGGAAACAAACACGTATTACTCCAGTACACAAGAAGAATGACAAATCTAATATTGCAAACTATAGGCCTATATCAATTTTGAATAATTTTGCAAAAATTTTTGAAAAAGTTATATATAATTCCTTATTTACAAATATAAGATCTTTAATTTCTAACGATCAACATGGGTTCATGCGTGGAAGGTCTACTGTTACCAATTTAGCATGTTTTTCACAATACGTTTCTGAAGCATTAGATGACCGTGGACAAGTCGACGTAATGTATAGCGACTTCTCCCGTGCTTTCGATTCTATAGATCATGGCTTACTCTTAACCAAAATCAGTTCATTTGGTGCCTCTCCTGCTTTTTTAAAACTTTTAGCTTCATATCTCTCACATCGAAGCTGTTATGTTTACTATAATGGGTTTTCCTCATTTAAATTCATTTCTACTTCAGGTGTACCCCAGGGGTCTAATCTGGGTCCTTTATTATTTGTTTCTTTCATTAATGAATTGCTAATTTCTTTCACATGCCCAGTTTTGGCGTACGCAGATGATATTAAACTGTTTAACAGAATATCCTCAGCCTCTGACGTACATCTTTTACAAAATAATATAGATAAACTAGCATTGTGGTGCAGCGAGAATAAATTACCTATAAATATCAACAAATGCTTTATTGTTACATATACACGCAAAAGTAACAACTTCATTCATCATTATGTAGTAAATGATACCATTCTTACACGCAAATGTTCTATTATAGATTTAGGTGTTACTTTCACTTCAAATCTCAACTTCAATGAGCATATAGTTAATATATGTTCATCTGCCAGTAAAACTTTAGGTTTCATTATTCGTATATGCAGAATGTTCAATGATATTACAACTTTAAAATCATTATATTTTGCATTTGTTGTAAGTAAATTAGAGTACGCCAGCCTAATCTGGTATCCTTCTTATGTCAATCAAAATTTGCAATTAGATCGCATTCATCGAAGATTCCTGAAATATGTTTCATTTAAAATAGACAATATTTATCCTGACAGAGATGTTGATCTAAATTCTCTTCTAGAGCGTCATTCCTTACCCTCTTTAGTTTCCAGACGAGAAGCTTCGTGTTCCAGATTCCTGTGGATGCTTCTTCACAACTATATAGATGTACCATATTTACTGTCATGTGTGCCATTCCATGTCCCAAGGTTGGCTTCCAGACAAGGTGGATCGTTTCGCCTACCAGTCGCACGTACAGTTATTTTGCAACGCTCACCTGTTCATTTAATGTGCCTCAATGCTGACAAAATGTATGAAGATATATTCATCTAACTATGTATATATATTTTATCTTGTTAAATTGTAACATTTAATTATTTTTTCATTGTTTATATTAATTTTACCCTGTAATTGGCTTGCTGTTGGGTAAATAAAGCGTATTATTATTATTATTATTATTATTATTATTATATAAGTATATCACGATATTTATCATGATAGTTATTCGTTGATATATATATCAAGATATTTCTGTATATATTATCCAATACATTATATTTGTGAATTCCCGCAATAACTAGCTGCGTACGCACGCCTTGAAAATCCCCAGCTTGTGCAACAACTAGGGGCATCCCCTTGTAAGCAAGACATCGGGAACAGGATTCCAAAGAGCTGGAAATTGATTCGGAAGACGAACCACTGTCTCGACTAATTAATTAAATTATTTATTATCCATATTGGTAATGTTGAATTAATATGTAATGTTTTATTTCAAATATATACATTTCATTGAAAAAGTAATTTTATTTTCACTAAAATTATGTATTGGGCTTCCAAAATTACAATGCACCACTGGTGGCAGATTTCTGAACTGAGTGAAGTGTACATGTACAAAGGAGTTGTTTTATTCAGGGATTGTCTCTACTTGTATACGAATTTTAATACGCTTTTATCTTCGGCTATTATTGTTTTATTCTTAGTAGGATCTGAATTACTGCTAATATAACAGGTAAGTTTTTGATTTTTAAAAAAGTAATGAACAAATTAGGAGATATGCAATTTATAGGTTAAAGTTACGATGGAGTTTTCTCCGAAAATATTTACCACATAATATTATGTGGCCACTATTTATTACTTGCTGGCCTTCCACCATTTTTCTAGGTGATATACTACAATTCCCAAATCTACAAATAGTATCTAAACCTAAGCAAAGAAAATTGTTCATTATGAAATAAAAACAATTAAATAAAAGTAAAGCTATGTAGATAGAAATTAATATATGTACAAGTACGGCAATGAAATACAATCTAAATAAAGGAAATCAAATGTTTTTTTATTAAAAAAACTAATATACTGTTAATTAAAATATGACTAAAATACTCTTAACCTACAAATACTTACTAAAATTAACCCTATTAACTAAAATATTATTAAAACTATCACTAAATTGTTACTACAAGAAAGATCAAACTCAATTCTACAGAAATTAACAAAAAAAAACACTACTAAATCCGAAATTAAATTAAAAACTACGAAAATTAGTCGCACACCAATTATACTCTTACGGAAGCCAGCGAAAAATGTACCATTCGTTTGAATTTTGACGTTTGACGTCAGCGCCATCTCTTGATAATTTGGAAGCCCAATAAACAACTATATTTAAATAAATATCAACATTTTGATATATATATATATCGATATATATCCGATATTTTGATATTTATATAAATATCATATTTTTGCACCCTGTTGTAAAGATTGTGATGGTGTGTATATTGGCCAAACTAAATATATTAAAAATCGTATTAATAATCATAAAAATAATTGTATAAATTTAAATTTAGATAAAGCCGCATTGTCCAAACAGTAAATGAATCTAAATCATGCAGAAATCAGTTTTTAAAAATTAATTATAAAAAAAAATTTTAGCAAAAAAATATTAATTTTTGATATTTCTCTTATTATTTAAATGTGAACCAATGAATATTATACATATAAAGATTAAATTTGTTTTGGGTTCACACTCACTAAGATGTGAATTTGATTGTATTGTTTACAATTCGTTAAACTTCTGAAACTTGCAACTTCCTACCAATCACAGGTCTTTCTGATAATCACGGGGCGTGGTTTCCAATTGTATAAATGTCACGATAGCATATTGTTTTCATAGCTAGGTAGATAACATAAAAAACTCCCCTCGTATATTCGTTACTAAGGGATTTTTACTACATTGACAATTAATTTTAACAAAAATTCATTATATTCTGTCATTAAATGTAAGCTCGCGACATGATTAATAAGATATTGCTCGTTAAACCAAAGCAGCCCTCAAAAATATAATCGATGATAATCATATCACTTGTTATATTACGTATGAGAATATCTGAAGAATGGGATATTCCACCATAACAAAAAATTTTTAAAAAAATCAATTTAACATAAAATATGGCTCAATAAATAATAATTAAAACAATGAAAACATTTTTTAAAGAATTACTTTACGAGATATTTCTCATTTGCTAAAAGGGAAAATTGACGTCATACAATTGTTATCTTTCTCTCGTAGCGTACTCAGAGCAGTGTGTGTGAGAAAGACAAGTATAGGGGAAACGTGACGTTACACTGATTTCTCGAAAATACAATACTGTTAAGCTAGGAACAATTAAGATTTTTTAATACTATGAATTGCTTCAATACTGAATGAAGTTTTATTTAAAATAATAAAAAAAATTGAGTGGAATACCCCATTGTTGATGATCTTGTTATTTCACTTTCTAAATCAAACTTTGATTCTGCCCGTTGACAAATCAATGTGTTCACACTGTAACCACCTCATGCAATTCATCGAACAGACCTTATAGCTTGTTATAAGCAATACATGAACCCTAACATGAACAATTTTGTCGATCAATATTTAACTGCTAGACTAACCAATAGACTAGTGGCATGAACACAATTTTTCTCAGTGACGTTTTTTCGAGACTACAGTTAGCCGACTGTTCCCCACTTCTCCTATAAACGTTAGCTATTGGTGGGACACAATATGTGTAATGCTCTCCCTTTCTCCTTCAGCATTCTTTGTTGTCATGGACTATACGCAAGATCATAACACAATCCATAGAAACGAATGGACACTATGTAGTTTAGTAGTTTGTGAATTAGATCACTTTCTATTGTTTTGGAGGTAAGCCAAAATCTCATCCAAGATCAAGTTCATGATTTGTATTATGATCTTCTAGAACATGTGGGTCAAAATTTAAAATAAAATCTGGTATGACCAATACAGTACCTTCCACCAATTCTATTTCGTTTGAAATAAATTAAATACCACTTAGGGATTATTTTAATACCTATTTGAATATTATCGTCAATGCCATGCGTTTGTTGAAAAGTTGCTATTTAAATAATAATAATATCTAATAATAATAATAACATGCAGTAAAAATGATATTTTAGTTACAGACTGCATCTGTCAAAAAAATCGCACTTTTAATGTCGATCGGCAAAAAAGTACTTTTTAACCGAGATATCAACAAATTTGAATAAAAACAAATATGTTTTATTGTTCGTAGAAGAAATTATTAACTAACGCACACTTACGTACAATTTCATTAGAAATCCCACAAGGAATACGCTTTACTCATATTTTTACTGCGTAAGCTTCAATTTCTAACAGAGTACAGTATTAATTACAGCAGTCTACTTCATAACAACATTAACAACGTCCCATGCAACACGCAATCACCCACCTTATCTAAGCCACATGAAACAGAAGAAGAATACGCAACTGAACACTTAAAATTCACCCTTCGTTGTTTATTCATTAGTTAATAATTCGTTCTTCCAGACGTATAATTTTAAAAAATATATTATTGATTGCAAATGCAGAATAATTGAAAATATGTTATACAGGATAAACGCTTAAACCATGGTAGAATTGGCCCCATAGATAATGTATGTGGCAATAATTTTTGTTTAACATGATTTCTACAAGAACTAGAGGCCTTTAAAACTGACCAATCACGTCACAGTTCAAAATTTTGTAAAAAAGTAAAAATTTATTTGTTCTCCAAAAACATATCATACCTGTCACAAATCCATACCAATATAATAAATGCGAAAGAAACTCTGTCTGTCTGTTACGTTTTCACGCCTAAACCGCTGAACCAATTTTGATGAATTTTGGTATAGAGATAGATAGGACATTGGAGAAGGACATAGGCTACCTTTTGTCGTGAAAGTAAAACTTTAAAGGGTGAAATAGGGGATGAAAGTTTGCATGGAGAACCCATTCTTCCGCTGAACCAATTTCGATGAATTTTGGTTTAGAGATAGATTGAACCTTGGAGAAGCTTATAGGCTACCTTTTGTCGCAAAAACAAAACTTGAAGGGGGTGAAATAGGGGATGAAAGTTTGTATGGAGAACCCATCATTTCTCAAAATAGGGATATAAAAATTCTTATTTATGCTTTTGGTAAGAAATAAAGAGTGTTTTAGCGTTTTTGAAAAATCATCTCTCAAGGCGGTACAATAGGGGATGTGTCTATATACTTTGATTAAGGTAAATGACATTTTGAGAATATCAAAATAAATGCAAAAAAGTTTTGACAATCAATATTTTTTCCAGTGATTTTTACTCTTTTACAAAATTTTGAACTATGATGTGATTGGTCAGTTTTAAAGGCCTGCAGTTCTTGTAAAAGCATATTAAACAAAAATTATTGCCAGATTTACTATCTATGGGGTTAGTTCCACCATGGGTTAAGCGAAGTACACTTACTTACATAACACCCTGTATACATATACTAGTACTGCATTCTTACTGACTACACACTAAAATATTTGTAGCTGTAAACTCTTTATATAGAATAGAAGAATTTTTATGATTTTTTTTACCGTTTTGTAAATGTTTGCAGAATAATTGGAAATAGCAAATATGTTATATACACCACATACTAGTACGATTAAATGCTGACTGGTTACTGAATTATTTGTAAATGTAAACTCTTTTTTATAGAATTTCTTACAAATTCCATTATGTAGTTTTATCTTAGTTTACAAAATTTTCCAATTTTTTATATTATTTCTTTTAATTTAAGCATGTTTTATACTATAAAATACTCACATTAATTAAAATTTATTACAATTATGTACGGCAAAACAAATAACTATTTGTGCACAGGAAACGTGATATTTTGCCGTAATAGGCATATTTTTTATTAACAAGGCTCAGTCGGGATTAAAATTACGCCGTGTATTAAGGAAATCAAAAATAATATTTACTGCAAATTTACGTTAATAAAATTTCAATCATACAATAATAATATAATCTGAATCTGTAACTTAGTAATTAATTTTCAACAACTGGTTAAAAATGCAAGTATACAGGGAATTTATTTTAACATGCAACATATGGGAAATCACTTCCATGGTTACTTACTATTGTCAAAAAAATGACAGCAATGTAATATTTGTCCATTTTAAAATGCAACATACAAAATTTGTAGTTTTGTATTTTCAAAACTAATTTCCTATAAATTAGCCTACATACGATTAACAAATAATCAAAACATGAATGTTGTATCTTAAAAAAACTTTAGCTTACAAAAATTCATTACTTTCATGTAATAAATGTTTTAAAAAATAGGCAATATTCTAGTCGGTCGTAATAAGAATTGATACCATTTGTGATGTGTTTTGGACGTATCTCCTGGGCTACTATTTATAATGTTGCATTTTAAAATGGACAAATATTACATTGCTGTCATTTTTTAACAATAGTGGAAGTGATGAACTATAAATGTTGCGTTTTAAAATAAATTCTCTGTATAACAAAAAATTGGATTTTTAGTTGTCAAATCAATATCTATTGGTTGAATTTTTTTAGTTGTTAAAAATTGACCACTAAGTTACAAAATAGGCCCAAATATCGTACAATTATTTATTACAATAATTATTGTTAATTTTGTTTATAGATTACAAAAAAGTAACTTGTATAGATAAATAAATAAATATATCATCACGGCATATTACCCATTACTGGGTGTGTCAGTATCTACAACACATGTAGACATCGGTAATGATGATGATATATTTTACCGTGTGGGCGCTTACCAGGCGTCACCTCACGGGCACTCATAGCTGTCTACTTGTATAGGTATCATTTATTAAGAAATTATGATAAAATGACTAAACTTTAAAATGAAAATATTATTTCTGTTTTTGTGCTATAAAAAAAAAACTGACTGCTGGTAGGGCTGGTCAATCAGAAATCAGAATAGAATTAAAAATTGTACCAGAAAAAAATAATTTACTTCTATTTACAGACTATAAATAATATTAATAACCTATAAATTGCTAAACAATAAATCATAAAAAAAATATAAAAATAATACTAAGAAAAAATTTGCAAATTATAAATATAGGCAACAAATATTACATTTCTAAATAATTTCAGAAAACAACAAAATTAACTGTACGAGTGTTTTAATAGTTATTTATTATACATGCGGATTAAATGAATGTTTAATGAGTAGTACGTTTAAGAGCACAAGCGTCTTAAACATTCATTTTAACAGCGAGTGTAATACAACTGTTTATTTTTATAAATGAAATCAAAATCTTCAATTGTCTCCTCGATTGTCTCTAATACATTTAAAAATAGGTGGAATTCAGTGGGTTGTATTAAGGTCTGTATTAAAACTTGTATTAAGTAAATGGCAACATTGTAATATTTTCCACATCTATCCATGAGATTCAATTGTGATTTACAAATTTTACCACAAGGAAAAGTAATACAGGTATCCTTTAGTCAAATGAAAAAGTATTATTGTAAATGGATGGTTTAAAAAAGGAAACTCATTATTGCAAAATTAGATTAGAAATATGTCAAATTTTATGTGTCAAATCATACCTGAATGTTAATGTATTTTAAAATATCTCATCTCCCGTTTGATCACTTTTGACATTTGTCCCTTTTTTTGTCGTAATTGAATGGCTTTTTTACTTCTGTTAATAATATTTTTTTCTTTATTAGATCCTTTGGTCCCTGACAGGCATTACAAAGTTGCCAAAATATTTTTGACAAAGGACTGTTTTAGCTTAAAACACGCTAATACAACCCACTGAATCTCACCCTAAATTTAAGTTCATGTGCACACATATATTTACATATTTTTGTACTTTTAATTTTTCGTGTTTATTTATAATAATATGTATGTATGTATGTATGTTCCTATACCTATGCATTAGTGTAAAAATTTAGTTTTATTAAATTGTTTTAAGTTCTCGTTAAACATCTTGATTTGTTTCATTTATGGGTAGTAATCCGGCGATTGCTGGAACGATATCTGTCCGGATTATCGAAGTTATACTGTATTTAAAAAAACAGTGGAGGGGCCCACTGTGATATGAAACCCAATTTAATGTCATGTTATATTTTGTCTATTCTACACAAATTCATGAATAAATTGTTTGTTTGCTTACCTACTACATAATATCTTAAATAAACATAAATTTTAAAACCTAACTACGCCCATGAGATATACAGAAAGAATTCTAGATAAAATAAAGTGATTTTTCAAATTAATCTGATGTTTTTCTTGGGCGGCCCTCTATGTATTCCAGAAATCCATTAGCAAAGATTATATTTCACCTGATCCTAATCCCTCAGGTATATTTTACTTTCTATTGTATTATACTTTTTGTGATTCCAGTTTCAGAAATATGATAGGCAGGTGTTTTCGATATTTTAAATTAAGTTAAAAAGTCAAATTCAAGGTGATATTCGACATATTAATATTGTATATAAACAAAATATATTGTTTCTAAATAATTACAAACATAAAAACGTATATTATATCAATATTTTTATATTTATTACCACGAGCATAAGAAATACATAATAAATTTAAAATATTAAACTTTATACAAAAATATTTTAGCGTAATTTAAAATTTTGTCCATTGTCCACGTTGCATTTTTTAACAAATACATACAATGAAGTAAAGAATACACCATAAAATGTATATCAGCTCAAAAGTCAGTTAACGTGTTCATATTGAAAGGTCACACAGTATCAAATTTATTCATAATAATACACAAGGACACGCAAAAATACGACAAATGCATTTTACAACACACATGAACAATTAGTTGATTTGATCATTTTGTACTTTGATTTGAACTAGATATGCATATCTACTTTTCATTATGTAACAATCACTCTCATATCAGCGAATATTTCTCGAAATGAGTCTGGTTCACTCACCTATTTTGCTCTAGGCGACAAGCATCGTAGACAGTCGGAGAAAAACACTTGATTATCACACATTATCATCACAATTTCGCTGTTCACTACAGAAACATTTCTAGGTTTCTTCACACACAGTATTTACAATATCCTAAAAGTGTCTACACTATAAATTCACTATATCAAACTGTCATTTTAACATGTTAAGACATGGATTAATAAAACCCAAATTTAGATTTAACGTTGTCATAACGTTTCAAAAACTACACGAACGTTTATTCATTTCCTGTGTCTAATAGCTTTTTTTAATCACAAATACACCATAATGCCACCGTGGGGTCTGCTGACAAGCGATTTTGATGACTAGAAAAATCAAGAATTAAAAGTAACACTAAGCACAATAATAAATGAACATAACTTTGTTTTTGGAGCACTGTCCCGATAGCAAAACAAAAGACTCAAAAGAGGGGTAATCACCACAAAGAGTGTGGTTATAAAGACAAAATCAATACTTCACAACCCGTTTCATGAGCGATGTATCACTTGACACAATTTCTAACCTCAACGCCGGATAGTACAATGGAAATGAATAACACTGAAAGAGTCCACCGGTAAATAACACATTCACTTGTGAAAATTGTTGCACTTTTCCTATATGTTGAGTTGTTTACCACATGAATATATCGCTCGAACCTTTCTTACTGCTGTTGTCGCGTCGTACTTGCTTCGCACAGCTGTACTGGCGTTGTTGCCGGTCGCTTCAAGCTACAGATATGGTCCCACCATTGCAATGAACTTGTACACGTTCTCTTATCATTTGATGGATAAAGTTTATGAAATGGTTCATTCCAGTAGCCAGTCTACCTAAATAAAATCAAAATAGTAGTTACATATATTTAAATCATATTTGTTATAGTAGTAATAACTAACCGATTCATCAATGTAAACAAAATATCTTTTATTAATAACGTAAATGTGTGGAAATGTTTTTACTGAAAGTTCAAACACTCAAGTGCACCCAACAAAATAATTTGTCGGGCGCAAAAGTATGGACAAAAATTTTAACCATTAAAACATTTTATATCATGTTTATATTGTTGTTATACATCTCAATTTTCATTCGTTACTAATTATTGATTTATATAATTACGTGTTATACATTATTAAATTATTTTTATTTTCGCGCTTAACAAGTAACGCCATTTTATACAGCATAGCCGAATATAGAAGTTTAACATGTAAAAACAGATTTTCGTAATTTCTTGCTTCCTTATTTTAGGTAAAAATGTTTCAAAGAAAAGTTGTAAAGCATAATATTCTACATCTGAAGCAATACCCATTGAATTAAATCTAAAATTAGACATTCGTTAATTATTTTATCTCAATTTAATGGCTCCACCTCTATTGTTATTTATGAGGTTATTTTCGACATTTTTATACCGAATTTATTGATTCAAATGAAGAATTTTATGCCCAACAACATTAATTTGAAGATTTTTTTCAAAAATAATTAGGGAAGCAGAAAATATTAAAATCCTATGTTCGGCTCTGCCCTATCATTTTTTGTTCTGTGAGTGCACCCGACAAAATTTTTCAAAGTCGGCGGCTATGCGAATTGACAGTAATACGGGTTTTCCCAGATTTACGATTGTACATTACAATAATATGATTTTAACTTCAGAGTGTACAAATACAAATCCCCCCACTTTTATGTGGACGAGAAGAATGAAGTATGTTTGTACAGGAATGTGTAGCGAAAGATGATTTTTGTGTAACTATTATTGTGGTCCGGATGCGGTTATTCGCTACCGAAAATCGGTCACTTTAATATGTTATTATGTATGAATACGTTTATGAATGTGGCTGTGGTGAAAGAAGTATGCATGGATAGGAATGTGTTGCGAAGGATGATTGTTTCGTAATTATTGTGGTGTAAAGTGTAAAGATGAATGGTTAGTAAGAATGTTTTGTGAGAATGGAGAGACAGCTGAACTTTTATGTGGACGAGAAGAATGAAGTATGTATGTACAGGAATGTGTAGCGAAAGATAATTGTTGCGTAACTATTATTATGGTCCGGATGCGGTTATTCGCTACCGAAAATCGGTCACAATAATATGTTCTTGAATGAATGTTATGATGATTTTGGGCAAGGCGGAAGAAGAATGTTTTTAAAGAGTTAAGTGATTCTGTGGAGCTCTTGCTTTCATCCCTTTTCTTATTATTTTCGGGTTTTTGCTAACCCACTAAGTGGGAAACGCGTGATTTTATGTATGTATGTATACCAAAAGTTCCTGGGAAAGAATCTATTTATCCAGTAAAAGTGTAACACAAACATATACTATTTTCTACAAATTCCATACCGAGAGTTCCTCGGGCACTGACATCTGTTAATTAGAATGAAATGATTATAGCAAAACTGGCTAATTTATGAATGTTAATCTCTTTAATTCTTTGATGCCCGTATTCTCCAACATCAAATAAATCTTCGAACAGCTTATTCATTGAATAAGAGAAAAATATCGCATCAAAATATGACAGCTAGAACATACCTTCATTTGTGTTATTGTATCAATGCTATATTTTTCTCTTATTCAATGAATAAGCTATTCGAAGATTTGTTTGATGTTGGTGAATACGGGCATAAGTGTTTTATCTATTGAATATGAAGGAAAATGTGTAATCAAACCGTATAGACAATAAGATATTCTTTCATATTGATAATCACATACAATCTCAAAAAAGATATTTAACTGCGTTTTTTCAAGAAAAACAGCTCTTTATATTGAAGCAAAGAAGAGGAATACGAAAGAATTATACTTTTTATAATTATTGTAGTATCGGAATTATTGTCGAAATTTTTGTCACACACATACGGACACACACAAAGACGTCATCATAAAACTAGAAAATTGTATTTTAGGAACCCTAAAACGTTCTTAAAGGGATTATTCAAAATTTGATTAAAGTAAATTAATATAATTTTGTTCATATGCTTTTATTATATTTTATATTTATGATTAATTTATCAAAATTTGTAATTTACGATATTTATAATATAATTCATTTATACATATAATAAATAAGCAAATCGGTAAGTATTTATAAATATTATTTAAATATTATAAAAAGTACATTATGTGTTTGAAATTAAATATTTTCAAACACTTGTTGTTGTTCCAAAATATTATAATATATATGTATAATTATTTATTCAAATAAAACAAAATATTTTTAATCGATATCGGCTTATTAAACTACCGTCAGAGAAATTTCATTATTTAAAAGAAAATTACAATGAAAATCAGTTAATATCTAATCCAAATTTATTTAAAATATCAAATATCTTAAAAAATAATAGTACCAGCACCCTTGCTATTATATAAAATGCAACATTATGGTTCATCACTTCCATGGTTACACACTATTGTCAAAAAATGACAGCAATGTAATATTTGTCCATTTTAAAATATAAAATGCAACATTATAAATAGTATTGCAGCACAGGAGATACCTCCAGAACTCATCACAAATGGTGTCTATTCTTATTACGACCGACTAGAATATTGCCTCAGTGTGAATGGGGGTATTTTTTTAACATTTATTACTTGAAAGTTATTAATTTTTGTAAGCTAAAGTTTGTTAAGATGTGCAACATTCATGTTTTGATTCTTTGTTAATCGTATGCTGGCTAATTTATTGGAAATTAGTTTCCATAATACAAAACTACAAATTTTGTATGTTGCATTTTACAATGGACAAATATTACATTGCTGTCATTTTTTGACAATAGTGAGTAACCATGGAAGTGACTGACCATATGTTGCATGTTAAAATAAATTCCCTGTATTTTGGTATAGTATAAATCGCTTCACTTTTTATTCTTGTAGTGATCCCAAAATAAAAGAAAGTTACCTGCTCTCTTTCGTGTTCCTTGTGAATAGAAAATAAACTATTATGTATTTTGTTAATTCATAAATGACGTCATATGGATAGGTCAAGTTGTAAGAGAAAAATACTTCCGGATAGTCAATTACTTAATTGTTGGAGCGCATGCGTGTTCATTGATAACAATATTTCAGGACCTACCGTTACAATAAGAACTCGTTTTTTATTAAAATATATTTTAAACTATAATATATTTTTTTTTTAGATATATATGTTATAGATATATGTACAATAATTTTAATTTATTAGTATATCTATTTTTATACCACTGAAACAAATATTTGAAGTATAATATTGGAAATGTTTTAGTATATGCTTTTTTACCATATAAAAAATGTTTGTCTGTATATATGATAATTAATAAAATATCAAAAAAAAAATTATCAATTCAAAATTTATTTTTCATTTACTTTATTTTTGTTTAAAAAATGATGTACTATAAATTATTTTATATGTCATATATTGTAATATTCTTATCATGTTATTATTTATATAATGATAGTGTGCCTGAGAAAATATGACGTAATATTATCTGATGAAATAGCAAGAGCAGAGTGGCGCAGTGGAAGCGTGCTGGGCCCATAACCCAGAGGTCCGTAGATCGAAACTACGCTCTGCTAAGTTCACTTTTTATTTTTCAACAAAAAGTTTTTCTAAATATAAACTCTGTCACTCTGTGAAACTTGTTTTTATCTCGCCTTCTACTAAGCAACCAGTACTACAGTTCGACAAATATTAAATTTCAGTATCCATTTTTCTATTTAACAAAATGCTAAAACACAGTAATATGAATGCCAATTATTGAGAATAAAAGATGATTTACATTTTCACCTCTCGCAAGAGAGGTATTGGATTCATACTAAAAATCGCAAATCAAGATTTTAGTGAATAAGTACGATTTAAGGTTCCTACAATCCGATTTAACATTTTTACGTTTTCTCTCTCTCTCTCTCTGTGTGTGTGTATGTGTGTGTGTGTGTGTGTACGTGTGGATATTGGAAGGACGATTCCCCAAAAATTGTAAGACTTAAGACCTGTTTAACTATGAATTCCTCAATCTGACAGTCACGGGAAGAACTACAAAGGTTTTGGTAACAATTGAACAACCGGAAGTAGTAGTTTCTTAAAAAAAAATTCTTGTAAATATTATTTTTTGGGAATTTATGTTATTACAAATATTAAAGAATATAAAATTCTTTATCCGGTACATTGAACATTTTTATTATATCTTCAATAGATTTAGTGACAGAGAATTATAAATATATATAAAAGTAATC
Source organism: Ophonus ardosiacus (assembly GCA_943142095.1). NCBI lineage: Eukaryota > Metazoa > Arthropoda > Insecta > Coleoptera > Carabidae > Ophonus > Ophonus ardosiacus. Next base: position 49,488,983 of record OW964831.1, on the reverse strand, counting down.
TAAGTATAATGAATCAAATAGCCCATGGAAACCTGTTGAAAAATTAAAATGTTTGTAATTGACATAATTGTCAATATCAAAAATCCAATTACTGAGGACTTTTTAATATTTAAATTATAGATATAGCTACTGCATGTTAAGTTTACACTGTCCTTGAAGGCGGAAAACCTAAAATTCGGATTTGGACAAGTAGAGATGTAATAGTAATTATAATATGCTATTGTTATAACTAGGAAAAGACTCCGCCAACATCTAAAATTGGTATAAAAAAGGGGATTCATATATAAGCCAAAGTATGTGCAATATCAGTGTCAAATAAACACGCGCTTGCTATACATATATTTCATCATATACCCTTCAGAAATACCGCCAATTTCGTCAATGAATTGGAAGAATCTCGAACATTTAGAAGAGTAGGAGGAAAATTGTTCATGGGATGAAATGAAAAATAAAGAATAGATGTAATTAGATTTTTTTATTTACCGGAAATGTTACAATATGATATGAAAATGCTGAGAGGTATTCTGCTGTCCACAACAGATTTTTAGGATTGTAATTTTAAATTATTAATAAAAAAATGCTTAAAGCTAAAAGACTAAGATGGTTGGGACATATAATGCGGCTACCAGAGGATAGAATAGTGAAGAAGGTTTTCAAAGGAAGGACAGGAATAAAGAAGAGAATAGGACGTCCTAAGGGAAAGTGGTGTGACTCCGTATTTAAAGACTTGAATAGATTGGAATGGAAATATGTAAAAAAAAGCCATGGGCCTATAAGGCCTGTAGAGCTGTTCTATTATTATTATAAAAAATCTGTTGTGGCCAGCACAAAACCTTCCGTCAATTCGATGTATTTTGTATATATCCCATACCAAAAGTTCCTTGAAAAAGATTCTGTATATCCTATAAAATTGTAACACGAACACACTATTTTTTACAAATTCTATACCAAAAGTTCCTTTTCCAATTTTATTAGGGGTCGCTGTTTCTTACTCTTCTCTTTTAATCATTCCTGTCCAACGCATCTTCTTTACACAATTCTTCCTCTCTCAAATCTTCTGCTACACAGTCCTTTCAACTTCTTCTCTTTGAAGGGACACTCTATCACATTCACACATAACTTTCTGACCCTATACTTTCAACTTTGGTTTTGCATTAGACACTGACATCTGTCAATTAATTTTCTTTGAATATATCTGCTGTTTCGATAATTTTAACAAAGCTGACTAATTTTTGAAAGTTAATCTCTCTTAATGTCTCTATAACTCTATATCTATTGAATATGAACGAAACTGTATAATCAAACCGTATAGAGAATAAGATATTCTTTCATATTGATAATCACAAAATGTCAAAAAATAATATTTAACTGCGTTTTTTCAAGAAAAACTGTTAAAAACTTCAAATAACGGTATTTCCGGTGGATCAATTATAACCAAAATCTAATCAGCTCTTCATATGGATGTAAAGAAGAGGAATACGAAAGAATTATAATTTTTAGAATTGTAGTATTGGAGTTATCGTCGGAGAAAAATTTGTCACACACGGACACACATACACACACACATACAGACATCATCTTAAAAATAGTAAATTCGTATTCTAGGGGCCCTAAAACGTGCTTATTCATTAAAAACTCACCAACGATTTTTTTTGACCAGACAATACTTTCCTTACCTAAAGGTGATGGAAGGTAAAAATGAACGATCATTTTGTAATATTATTAAATTTAATTCTGAATGATCTCATTTTTCAAACTAAAAGTAAGTATATGTAATTTGAAAAATAAATTAATTGAAGTACATCATCCGAGATAAGTCATTTAAGAATATAATAATCTGCAAGTTTTCCTCAAAGATAACGAGCTGCTTGAAATGCATTTTAAGTTTGAGAGACACAATGGACACAACAGATTGTTTTTAAATAGCTTTATTTAATAACTTTATTTTTGTACATATATATTTGTATGTATATAAAATTTCAGGAAATTACATTTAGATTAGAAATATATTTTATTTTTAACATATTGTAAGGCGATGTATAATGTACATTTCTAATGCATATATAAACTATTCTGTGATGGCAACAATTATTTATATAAATAAAATTTTACAATAAATAGCATCTTTTTTTCTAAAATTATATTTTCAACAGAAAATATAAACTATATAGTGACTAGATACAATTTATATGAGACTAGATATACAATTTTATGATAAGTGCACATGTTTTTCTCGATACAATAAATACGGGGCAGGCGGAACATTTCTTTTATCAACTAATCTCGCTATATAATCATCCTTATCCTGTATTTCTTGTAATAACTTTTCCACTTCATTTTCATGGTCTCTTTTCATACTTTCCATGCTTGAATCTTGCTGAGCTAGTCTCTGTTCAACAGACACTAATTGTTGGTATGCATCTTTTTGAACGGTCTTTAAAAAAATAGTTAATATTTATATGATTTTATTTGAAGATTGATTACCTTTAGTTGTGACTTTAATATATCCATTCGGGAAACTATGCTGCTTCCTATTTGTTTCACTGCTTTGTTCTCTTTGTTTCGCGAAGAAAGTTGTTGAAGCAGTGATTCTTGTTCATTTACTAGCTCTCTGCCAAATTCTATGGCTTTTCCTAATTGTCTTTTACAAGCATCACGGGATATTTGTGTGTGAGTTAACATACTGTGATTTTCTGCTAATTTCGTTTCGAGTTTTCTGAAAATAATAAAAGAAGCTTGACTATAATCGATTGATTAAAATTTGGTGCGCTTTTGGGAGGCCATCTTAAAAATTAGATGGGCTTTTATTTTCTCATAGGCTACTAGATAATGATGCAAAACTGGTTTTGGCCAAATTATTCGTTTTTAAATAACTACAGAGTGATCAAAAAGAAATGATGTAGTTGGCAATATAATTCTGGGGATCTTTTTATTCCACAGTTTACACAATACCAGGTGAAAGCGGAAATACTGTTTGACATGTCATTTTGATTATAAATGGCAGCTAATAAGATTTTGAGTGATTGGAATGCTTTAGATTATTTCTTATGGGTAATATAAGAAATAAAAGTACGTGGGTAAAGGAAACAACAACCATTTGGGCGCAACAGGTATTTCTGCACGAGTGGGACACTATACTTTTTCTACGACTACTTTTTTGGGAAGATATAATTAATTAATTTTTAATAAAGAGCATTTTTTTCTCAATAAGTAATTGAAGTTTAAAATAATTACAATTGAACTTTTACTATAAATGGAAATAAATGTATTGATAAGTAATTACCAAATATTTTGTAATTTATAAATAAAAAAAATACATTTACATATCATTATATCATAGTTCGCAACTTGGGTCATCGTTTAAGCCACGACTCTGGGAAATAAATAACTTTCGGGAGAAAGTACAATTTTCTGTAGTGGTCGTAGAATAAAATATTTTCAATTGGTAAATTTTCTGGATAACACAAACTTGAATTTTCTTCAACTGGAATCCAATTTTGATTTCTACTTTTCAAAAACCGATTTTCGCGCCTAAAATGTGGAGCGAAAGATGTATTTTTCTGTCACCAACAACCAGTGTTGTATAGTATTTGAAATATATGTATTTGAATTAGATAAAGTATTTTAAGTAATTATTGGAAATACTTTAAAATAAAAGTATTTTGTATTTGTAGTTCAAATACTTTTCACAAGTATTTTATATTTTAATACATTAAAATACTATTATTTGTATGAAATACAATTTTTCAATATTTGAAATACATTTTCTTATTTGAAATACATTTTTGTATTTGAAATACACAAGAATTTAAAATAGATTTATGTATTTGAAATAGAAACCCTCTGTTATGAGTGGTCTGTCAGTAATACAGTCGAACTTCAGTAAGTCGAACTTCGATAACTCGTATTTTTGATAACTCGAACCAAACTAGTTGGCAATAGCGCCAAGAGTGAGAATTATGGGTAACTTTTACTTGATAACTCGAACTTCGATTACTCGAATATCTTTGTAATTCGAACAGAATATTTGGCGCCAGCTTCAATAAGTCGAATTCTGGGGGGAAAATTGTCAAAATTACACCAGAAGGTGTCACGTTAAATGATTTTATACATGTGGATTATGATATTGTTACTTCGGAGTTTCCCACAGATGAAGATATAGTCGAGCTCTACAAATCTGAATCCGAATCTGTAGAGTTCGACAATACAGATGACAGCGAAAGTGACTTGATGGAGGATGATTTGCAGCAACCACCTTCAAACGAGTTGGTTGAAAATTCGTTGAACGTTTTGCGTTCGTATTTAAAAACTAATGAAAATACAATCGATTCCCTGTATAATGGTTTAAATAACATTGAAGCTTTTTTTTATTGAAAATCAAAATAAAAAATTCTCTCGTCAGTCACAAATAACTGACTTTTTACACTAAAATAATGTTTATAACTTTGATCTGTACTTATATATCAATCTGTATATTTATATCATAAGGTAAGTGGTTTTTACTCGAATAAATACATACATGAATAATATTTATACATGTGCATTATATTTAATAACCCGAAGTCTTGATAACTCGAACTTTTTTTGTGGCAAGTCATGGTTTGAGTTATCGAAGTTCGACTGTATATCATGGAATAATTCCCTAATTTTTTTCTTAGAAAAACAAATGCCTATATTAATGTAGGAATTTCTTTTTAATATTCATAAAAATACGCGAATAAGTTGAATTCGAAAAACATTTTTACAATACCGCAACATATCTTTTATTTACACCTAATTAAAAGTAAAAGTATTTGAAATACTTGAAATTATTTGAAATATTAGTATATCTGAAATACTAAAAAAATAATCGTATTTCACCAAATATATGAAATACTTTTATTTGGTATTTTGTATTTTCTATTTGAAATACGTTTTTTCAAGTATTTTATACAACACTGCCAACAACGAGAGAAGGACTACTAGATATTTATAGAAAATCAGATTTAATTATTAAATTTAAAATTAATTTTTACTGTAATCAAAGGTTTCAGAAACTGCAAAGGGTCATTGTTTTTTATTTTACCCGCAAAATTTAAGATTTTTTTTATTTTTATTTGATTACAGAGTGAATATATTATTAAGTAGATAAGAGTTAGTTACTTTATTGTTCTTTCTGCTGCTTTAATCTTGCTCTGCAATTCGCGTTTTTCTGTTCCAACTTCAACAACTTTTGCTTCCATTTCAGATATTTGTTGTTCTAAAAGTTTGATTTGGTTCAGAAACTTTTGCTTCTCAATGTCATACTGGTTTTTCAATTCCTCAAATAACCTGAAGATAAAGAACAATAATTTTGATATACTGCGTCTTTTACATAAATAATACGAGTATATACTTACCTTTTACATTCATTTACACTTGCAGTATGTACAGAAAGGGGAATCACGTTCTCTTTATCAGTTTTTAATGAGTCGTGAACTTCAGCTAAGGAGTGATATTTTCCTTGAAGACTGCTGAGTTCTACTCGAGTTTTGTGATATTGTTCTTGTAATACATCGTAATCTCTTTTTATCGTTTCAACTGTTGGAAAATAGAATTCTTAATGTTTTTTTACATTTCATATCATCCATACTAATATAATAAATGCGAAAGTAACTCTGTCTGTCTGTCTGTTACGTTTTCACGCCTAAACCGCTGAACTAATTTTGATGAATTTTGGTATAGATAGATTGGACTTTGGAGACGGACATAGACTACTTTTTATCGTGAAAATAAAACTTAAAGGAGTGAAATAGGGATGAAACTTTCTACCGCTCTATTAGTACAGTTGCACAAGTGAATAATAAATTGAACGTCACTGACGCATGATGAGTAATTCTTTGGTTAATTGGACAATGAAATTTTTGTCATTGGCGTTTAGCGCAAGATAAAACTTTCGTGAAAAAAATTGAATTATCAAAATTTAATAATCAAAATGAATCGAAAGCATAAGCAAGATCTACAATAAATATTTCACAAAGTACAGTAAAAAGGATTCTAGCTGAAAACAAAAAGAAATTTAAATAATCCAAAATCAAAATTAAATTCTCCGGGAAAGAACAAAATTGAAAATTTTGATTTCCAGGTATTTCTCATATTTTCTCACATCTATTACTTTTACAGTTTATTACAGTGTAGTTTTATTTGATTAGAACAAATAAACGTTCAAATACAAAAGATTAAATTTGATTACAACAATGAAAAGTTTTACAGTTAATAACAATGTAGTTTTATTTGATTACAACAATTTTCACCTACAGTAGACTAAATCTGATTGCAATAATAAAAATAACTATCACACAAATTATTGTCATCATTGTTAACTATATTGATTATTGCAATAAAAAAAATTAATTGTGATTTTGATTTTTTCTTTATTTAATTGTTAATATAAAACCCATACTAATAAAATAAATGCGAAAGTAACTCTGTCTGTCTGTCTGTTACGTTTTCACGCCTGAACCGTTGAACCAATTTTGATGAATTTTGGTATAAAGATAGATTGGACCTTGGAGAAGGACATAGGCTAACTTTTGTCACAAAAATAAAACTTGAAGGGGTGAAATAGGGGATGAAAGTTTGTATAGAGAACCCAACATTTCTCAAGTTAGGAATATAAAAATTCTTATTTATTTTTTTGGTACGAAATAAAGTGTTTTGGCGTTTTTGAACAATCAACCCTCAAGGCGGTACAATAGGGGATGATTTCAATTATATTTTATCTTTGTACCTATAGTTGTTTTAACCGTTAGCAGGTTTACGATATTTATCGGAGAAATAGCTTGCATTATATATCGAAAAACGAGACATAGGCGTTTAACACCGGAATTCAGTTTTTCTTTGTGTAAACGTTACCTAACTATTTTATGTAAAAATGCTTCAAGTAAATGTTATAGAGATTTATATTCTGCATGTTAATCATGTGGAACGATTATTCTAGCTCTTCAAATAAACGTAAAAATTAATTATAAAGTTACAATTTTTATAAGTTTTCAGTCTAGGCAGCCATGGATTTATGACAAAAAATAAACAAATGCATTGTTTCTAACTGTCATTTAAAACTAAATTTGAATTAAAGTAGTAAATTAACACAAGAAACGAAAAGGTAAAATGTTTTACTTTTAATTGACAGTTAAAAACAATGCATTTGTTTATTTTTTGTCATAAATCCATGGCTGCCTAGACCAAAAACTCATAAAAACTGTAACTTTATAATTAATTTTTACGTTTATTGGAAGAGCTAGAATAATCGTTCCACATGATTTAGATGCAGAATATCTATAACATTTACTTGAAGCATTTTTACACAAAATAATTAGGTAACGCTTGCGCAAAGAAAAACTGAATTCCCATGTATAAAAAGTAAAAGAAAAATTAGTGAATTTCTGAATTTAAAAAACTATAAAATAAAAAAAATCGTGGAATCCTCCATTATTATTACTGTTAAATACATACCTTTATGATCATAAACTTTACAAATTTCCTGCAGTTTATCATGTTTCAGTGCACATTTCTTTATCAAAAGATCATTTTGTTCTCTCAATTCTTTCATTTCCTTCCGATTCATTTCCAGTTCAGATATATTCTTCTGCAATAATTCCGATTCTTGTAAACTCTTTGAATGTAATATTTCATTTTCTTCAATAATTGTTTTAAGTTTTTGTGTAAAATTAACAAATTCCAGTTCGTATTTAGCAATTATATCTTCTTTTTCTCTGATGGTATCTTGATAGGCATCTAACAATGGGCCTAAGGTATGAGAGTTGACATTTCCCCATGATATAGGCGTATGTAGATGGTCATTATGAGAAGTGGTTCCGGGTTCATTTTGTTGAGAAATTATGTTGTTTTGTGAATCAAAATCGATTTCACTTGAATTTGTTACCCTAGCAGTTATTGCATTTGGGTGTTGAAGTTTTTGTTGGTATCTTTCGAGTTGAACATTTAATCTATAAATATAAAATATATAAAATATGTACGAAAAATGAAAATTATACAGTGTGTCCCATTTAGAAGTGCCAGCATTGGGATCTCGAGAACTATAAGAGATACAATGTCGGCTAAATTGAACTTTTTGTGCGCCTTTGGTAGGCCATCTCAGATGTGCTTTTGTTTTTCCAAAAATTCTCATAGGGCACTAGATAATGACGAAAAACTGAAAATTGTTGATTTTTTCTTTCGCAAATAACTTCTAAACTATTAGTAATTGAGAAAAACGTTTCAAATATAAAAGATAGATATTTTTATTAACTAACCAGTGGCGTACGAAATAAATTTTTATATCCGTAAATTTTCGAGATATAACACAAACTTATATTTTTTTAAATGGAACCCATATCTGATTTTAGTCTCAAAAAAATCAATAATTTTTTCTCTTTTCAATGATGTAAGGGTTATTATGTTTTATATTTGTTTTGCTCCTAAAATTTAATTTTTCTCCTTATTTTCCTGAATTTTCTTATTATTTTCCAAAAAAACATTATTATTTTTATTAATTATATTGTATTTGATCAAAATAATTTGTTTTATGCCTTTATTACTTAATATTTTCATTCTAGACACATAATTACAAATTACACTATAATGAGCCAGGGGCGACCTGATACAAAATATTATAAAAATTAATTTGATACGAATTTTGAGCAAAATTTTCTAACGAAATAAATTATTTAAATACAACGAGTATTTCCAAATAGAAATCTACCAATATTAACAAAATAATTGTAAATTTAATACAAAATAAGGAAAAAATAATAATTTTGAAGGCAAAACAAATATAAAACATAATAACCCTTACATCGTTGAAAAGAGAAAAAAATATTTATTTTTTTAGACTAAAATCAGATATGGGTTCCATTTAAAAAAATATAAGTTTGTGTTATATCTCATAACTTTACGGATATAAAAAATTATTCCGTACGCCACTGGTTAGTTAATAAAAATATCTATCTTTTATATTTGAAACTTTTTTCTCAATTATTAATAGTTTAGAAGTTATTTAAAAAAGAAAAAATCAAAAATATTCAGTTTTTCGTCATTATCTAGTGCCCTATGAGAATTTTTGGAAAAATAAAATGGCCTCCCAAAGGTGCATAAAAAGTTCCATTTAACCGACATCGTATCTCTTATAGTTCTCGAGATCCCAATGGTGGCACCTCTAAATGGGACACACTGTATTATAGTTATTAAGATCTTGTACAATATGTGCAGCATGAAAATTATTCCCTAATTATATTTTATTTAATATTTAATAATTACTAACGTAATTATTGGTATTTTTGTAATATTACAGTTATTTTGTGATTCTTGTGTTACATAGCAAGATATTTTTCTGAAATATTTTGTTGTTTTAATGTCAAACGAAATAATTCATAGCTTTACTAACAATACAAGAAAAACAAATAAAGTTTGAAAAGAATTAACGTCATTTGTTTGTCAAAGTTTAAAAATAAAACACCATCAAATATATAGTTATTAGGATCTTGTACAATATGTGCAGCATGAAAATTATTCCTAATTTTATTTTATTTAATATTTAATAATAACTAACGTAATTATTGGTATTTTTGTAATATTACAGTTATTTTGTGATTCTTGTGTTACATAGCAAGATATTTTTCTGAAATATTTTGTTGTTTTAATGTCAAAACGAAATAATTCATAGCTTTACTAACTATACAAAAAAAAACAAATAAAGTCTGAAAAGAATTGACGTCATTTGTTTGTCAAAGTTTAAAAATAAAACTGCATAAAAAATAAGGCAATTTTTAAGAATAATCGGCGAATTAACCAGTCTTGATAAATAATAGAAATTTACTAATAAATTTGAAGTATTATTTTATTAAATATTTATATTTAGCTAGAAATATAATTTAAAATCACGTAAATTCAAACGACTGTAACTCGAGATCTGATGTAATAAAATCATGCGTGACATGAAAAGAAAGAGAATTTCATGCTGAATTCAGATTTTCATCGTGCGTTATTCTATCTTTAACCGTGTATGAGTGGTGCATGAAAATATGAGAAATGAACTAAATAATTTCTCCGAGTCAAGTCATGAAATTATTTAATTCATTTCTCATATTTTCATGCACCACTCATACACGGTTAAAGATAGAACAACGGAAGATTAAAGTCTAAATTCAGCATGAAATTCTCTTTCTTTTCATGTCAAGCATAATTTTTTTACATGATCGGACTTCGAGTTACAGCCGTTTGAAGTTACCTGATTTTTCAAACGGCTGTAACTCGACGTCCGATGATGAAAAAAAAATCATGCATGACATGAAAAGAAAGAGAATTTCATGCTAAATTCAGATTTTCATCGTGCGTTATTCTATCTTTAACCGTGTGCGAATGGTGCATGAAAATATAAGAAATGAACTAAATAATTACTGACTGACTCGGAGCTATAAAATGTACGATTTCTTGACTCTTATGTAAATAACTATTACTTCCGATATTTTCTTTTTTAGTAACATAACTTACCTATATACTACATTTTTAAGCATATTCAAATCATCCACATTTTCTTTATTGTGTGTCTTAGAAATTTCCAAATCTTTGTTCTGTTGCTTTATAATTTCTTTCAACTGATCACAAGTTTTACATTTCATTTTGATTTGTTCTTTAAATTCTTCTAAATTAACTAGTATATCTTCATACTGTGTTTTGATAATGTTGTTCTCTTTTACTAAATCTTCACAGTAAGTTTGGACACATTGAATTTTTTCTTTAAGTTTTAAAATTTGCGATTCTCTTTTCGCTAAAGCATTTTGTGTTACTATTAATTGGTCAGCTAGCTTTTTATTTTCTGTGTATATTCTATCATTCTCCTTCATTAAATGCTTTCTTCTGATTCTAGATTTGGATGCAGCATCTTCTTCATTTTTGTCGTCTTCTTTTTCAAATGAACGATCTCTTTCATGTTTATGTTTACTTTTATGAAAATGGGCACTCGAACTGCGTGCTTTGCGGATTGGAAGATTGTCATTTGTTTGAAGTTCTGGGTTTTGATATTTGTGTACAGGTACTTCCGGTCTTTTTGATTTTCTCTTTTGTTTTTGTTGCATGTTTTCCTTCGTCGTAAAATCTGTTGAAGATAAAGGAATATTCTTAAAATTCGGCGATATTATTTGAAATAATGATGACACTTGAGAAGAATCAAATGAAATCTTTGACATATTGAACACATTTTACAAAGAATGGCTTTATAATTATATGAAACGAATATTTTGGAGGATAATCACCGTGTAAACAAATTTATTAACCTGGTTTTCATTTTATAAAAATCAATATTGTGAGAAACCCAGTGACTCAGTAACACTCATCTCTATTTGCCAACTTTTTCTTCCAATCAATATTCTTTATGTAGGCCTAAATACTATAATGACAATTCTTACATAAACTTGACGCCATTTGTAAACAACACAAAGCACTGACAGGGACAGGTGTCATTTTAAAAGAGAACACTTAACCGTTTTGTTCATAGATGGCGGAGGTAGTCTAAAACAACATCGAGTAGCTAGATAGCATAGTCGTTTTATCATCATCATTATAGAATAAATTATCTCTTTTAACTTCTATTGTAACTAACAATATTCAATGCATCAAAATTTTAATATATTGTAATTTTTCTTCATGGCTAAGCAAATAAATATTCGAAATAATCATCATTAAATTACAAATAAATGTAATAAATTTTACGAGAGTTTTCTTTCAATTTTTTTAATGTTTAACGTGACGAGAAATGGCAAGAAACAATCTACGAATTTTCGAGACGAGATTTCTCTGCATCTTGTCTAGACCTTTTTACCTCACGCTAAGAGAGATATTGGATTCATGCTAAAATTCGCATATCCAGATTTTATTGAATAAGCACGATTTAAGGTCCCTAGAATCCGATTATTACATTTTTAAAATGATGTCTGTGTGTGTGTGTGTGGATGTGTGTGTGTGTGTATATATATATATATATATATATATATATATGTATGTATGTCTGGATGTGTAGACACGATTCCTCAAAAACTATAAGATTTAAAAAATATTTAACTGCAGTTTCCTCAATCTGACATTCCTGGGAAGAACTGAAAAGGTTTTGGTAACAATTGAACAACCGGAAGTAGTAGTTTCTTAGAAAAATTCTTCTAAATATTATGTTTTGGGAGCTTTTTTTTATTAAATATTGAAGAACATAAAATACTCCATCTAATACACTTAAAATTTTTATTATATCTTGTATAGATTCCACGCCAGCTATGAGTGCCCGTGAGGTGACGCCTGGTAAGCGCCCACACGGTAAAATATATCGTCATCATTACCGATGTCTACATGTGTTGTAGATAGTGGCATACCCAGAAATGGGTAATATGCCGTGATGATATATTTATTTATTTATGTATAGATTTAGAGATAAAGACACTATAATTTATAGAGTAAACTAATCGCAGAGGCTAAGGCACTAAGGAAACCAGTTGACAAATTCCAATGTTTATAACATAGTTTGTAAATGACACATGTCATTGTCAAATATCAACAGTTTTAGTGACATTCTGATAGCTTTTTCTAGGAAGTATATTTAATCTTTCTTATTGTTTTATTAATTAAATATTTGAAATTATAGGTAAAATTGTGGTAAAATGCATATATCCATCAGAAATACCGCCAATCTAGTTAATGAATTGAAAGAATCTCTGACATTTAGAAACTTCCTCATACAATGAAAAATAGATATAATTAGAATTATATGTGTGCAGAAGACATATTAAATACAATAAAAAACAATATTTGAGTAAAGTTCTGTATTTTTTTGTTATAAAACAACGGTTCGAAAGCGAAGTGCAATACAATACTTATATAGCCTAATATGGAAATGGCGAGAGGTCTTGTGCTGGCCACAACAGATTTTTTCCCTTGCTTTCTAATAAAAGAGTACCACTGATTAAAACATTATTTTACTAAGTCTTGCATTTGAATGGTAGGTAAAAAATGTACCTATTTTTAAATAAAATGATGGAATATTAAGGCTTACAACTCATTCCACATTAAGAAACTTTTAATTCTGTACAACTTCTGGAGTTTTTTTTCCATAAAATGAGCAGGAGAGATCCAATATTCCATGCAAAATTCCTATATCCATCCCTAACCGCCATTACCAGATAATTATTTTTAAATACACGAAAATTTAAATTCTTCGCATCATTATACATTCTTTATATGTTTTATAAAAAGCAAGAACTAAATGAAACTTTGTTATAAAATTAAACCATTCCTGTCAAATTTAAAACGTTTCATGTCAAATTTGTTATATTTATAATTATAAGAAAAATTTGTATTTAATATTTACGACAGCCGTGTATGATGATAAGAAATAATTAAATGATAAACCACTGATAATTTGTATTCTTATACGCGCACTGCAGAATAGTATTTCATTATGTTCTACTTTTTTAAAAACTAAGGAGTGAATCTTGACACCTGAAAAATGGTAACAATGGAGCTTTTTGGTATGTAATTGTAATACATTATTTTGTTCTTTTCACTGTTTCTTTCATATTGTATGTAATTTATTATTGTAATTTTGAACAAAATAATAATTGCGATGCGAAATAATATTTTTTAATGAATAATATTAATAAAAATCTTATCTTTCATCTTAGCTCAGATGTACAAAATTATCACGTGCAAATTTCTTATCTTGTTTCTATTTACAATCTGATATTGTCTTCTCCGAAACTATTTTGGTTACTATTTTAAATATTTTTTTATAATGTATTCTATTTTATAAGATCAAAATTAGGGCCTATGTATTTCATTCTCGATTTCAAGATATTGGGCGAGCGATTTTTACCTTTCGCTAAGAGAGGTATTGGATTCATGCTAAAATTCGCATATCCAGATTTTATTGAATAAGCACGATACAATCTGATTATAACATTTTTAAAATGATGTGTGTGTGTGGATGTGTGTGTGTGTGTGTGTGTGTGCGTGCGTGTGTGTGTGTGCGTGCGTGTGTGTGTGTATGTGTGTGTGTGTGTATGTATGGATGTTGGAGGGACGATTCCTCAAAAACTATAAGATTTAAAAAATATTTAACTGCAGTTTCTTCAATCTGACATTCCTGGGAAGAGCTGAAAAGGTTTTGGTAACAATTGAACAACCGGAAGTAGTGGTTTCTGAGAAAAATTCTTCTAAATGTAATTTTTTGGAAATTTTTGTTATTAATATTGAAGAACTTAAAATTCTCCATGTAGTACACTTTTTTTATAATATAATTTTTATTATATATTGTATAGATTTAGAGACACTATAATATATAGAGTAATTTAATCGCAGAGGGTAAGGCACTAAGGAAACCAGTTGACAAATTCCAATGTTTATAACATAGTTTTTAAATGACAGATATCAGTGTCAAAAATCAATAGTTTTAGTGACATTCTGATAGCTTTTTCTGGGAAGTAGGTATATTTAATCTTTCTTATTGTTTTATTAATTAAATATTTCTGGTTAATGAATTGGAAGAATCTCTAACAGTTAGAAACTTCCTCATACAATGAAAAATAGATATAACTAGAATAATATGTGTGCAGAAGACATGTTAAATACAATAAAAAACAGTATTTGGGTAAAGTTCTGTATTTTTTTGTTATAAAACGACGGTTCGAAACGGAAGTGCAATTCAATAATTATATAGCGTAATATGGAAATGGCGAGAGGTCTTGTGCTGGCCACAACAGATTTTTTTTCTGTACCGATAATCGATTAGATTGACTAATCCCACAAAGTTCAATATTATTCAATAACCATGCACAAAATATTATTAAAAATCAACAATTTATAGAAATCATTACTTTTATTTATGTTTACAAAATTATTCGTAATATCATAATGAAAAAAATAACACATTTCATACGTGAATCGATTAATAAGGTTAACCTGGCCACATAATATTTTTACATGGCAACAAGCTATGCTTATATTTAAAAAATAATTTAAAAACATTTCATTTGATTGCAGTAGTGCGTAAAACGTTGTACATATCTCAGGCCGAAAGAAGTTTACACCCTTGGACGAATAAAAGCGTCGGGCTTTAAATTTCGTCCATAGGCGTAAACATTTTCTTTCGGCCCTCTATTCGTAAATAACTATTACGGCACTGGCACTAGCTGTTGATATTCAAGGGCCTTTTGAAATTACAAAAGGTCGTAAAAATGAAACGATTATAAACATGATAAAATTTCTTTGTACTAGGCAAACACTCCAATTAACTTGACATTTTATCATACATGAACAAATTACTGTCAAATTGTTTTACTCCAATTTTGTAAAATACAGCAATTTAAAAAATACTGGGAACGCTTCAATTATTTAGTAGATTAGATTTTTTTACTTTCTGTCTAAAACTATCAAAGTACAAAACAGAAGCATTTAAGTTCAAAGTGATTTAAATACTAAAAATATTATAAAAGATTTTTACAAAAACAAGTTCTATGTGCCAAGTTCATTGTTGTAGAAATAGTGCTATAAAATTTCAGATGCGCTTGAAATGCAAAGCCAAAGATGGATCATATTTTAATGAATAATATGTCACTGTATCATTATATTTAGTAGGAATGACGATGGGTACTCGGGTACTCGGAACCTATCCGATAATAATGTACCCGGGTATAAAATTTCTTACCTGATTACCCGAAATATACCCGCTGCCCGTTAATTACCTGATACCCTTTAATTACTCAAACAGTTTTCAGCTGCTGGAAAGATTGTATCTAAAAGAAGAACTTTTTATTACCATACCATAGGTAATTAATATAATATATGTTGTTTTTTTATAGAGATACAGTATATTATTGATTTGTATTACTTTTTATTTAATAAATATAAGTAAACAATAATTATGAATTTTATTAAAAAGTAAAGTGCTAATATAAGGGTAACTAGTAATTAACAAATTAACGAAATTGTATATGTACTTAAAGGATAATGAGTAATTAAAGGATATCGGGTAATTAACGGGTAAAGGGTACTACCCGGGTAGTTGTTTCGGGTACTCGGGTACCAAAATTATCGGAATTCGTCATTCCTAATATTTAGTAAGCATAATGATGTAAGAATATTAATAAAAATAAGTTGAAGATATCGTTATTATTTTAAAAAAATCTGTTGTGGCCAACATAAGACCTTCCGTTAATTTGATATATTTTGTACAAATCACAAACCAAAAGTTCATTGGAAAAGATTCTATATATCCAGTAAAATTATATCACGAACATAATACAATTTTTTACAAATTCCATACAGAAAGTTCCTTGGAAAATATTCTATAAATCCAATAAAATTATCACATGAATGTACATTATGTGTACCTACTCATATAAAAATACTCTAAAAATGCGTACACTTACGTAACATTCTCTTTACAATCAAATAATATTACTACCAAATTTATATCTCTACCCATTTTTGAATTATTGCCCCAAAAGTCAATATACCCCACATTTAGATAAAAACTTCAAAATTTTCAAAAATCTAATTTTTATGTATCTAGATACTATTCAATGCGCTGATTCCAAATTTTGAAACCGCAGGTCGATATCTCTTTTAGTTCTCGAGATATTTCGATTTAAAGTTTTGCTCAAAACTGCCCATTTTTGGGTAATAACCCAAAAATGGGTCGAGATATAAATTTGGCGACAACACCATTCGATTCTACGGGCAAAATTACATAAGTACACCAATTTTCAGAATTTTTGAACTCCGCATACAATCTCTAAAGCAAAATAACTGAAAATGGCCAAAAATCGCAAAAATCGTAAGGGGTACCCCTTAGGATTTTTTCAGATTTTGGCCATTTTCAGGGGTTTTCAAGCTTTTATTCATAAAAAATGTACTGGTGGGACAAAAATTATGAAAATTGCTATACTTATGTATTTTTGTCCGTAGAATCGAATGGTGATGTCGTCAAATTCATATATCGACCCATTTTTGGGTAATAACCCAAAAATGGGCAGTTTTCAACAAAACTTTGAATCTAAATATCTCGAGAACTAAAAGAGATATCGACCCGCGGTTTCAAAATTTGGAATCAGCGCATTGAGAAGTATCTAGATACATAAAAATTAGATTTTTGAAAATTTTGAAGTTTTTATCTAAATGTGGGGTATATTGACTTTTGGGGCAATAATTCAAAAATGGGTAGAGATATAAACTTGGTAGCAGGGATGGTAACCATAAAAAATATCGGTTTATGTTACGGTTTCGGTTATCGTGAAAATAAAAATTCAATTTTGATTTGGGTTTCGGTTTTTATACAGCAATCGGTTTTGGTATACCGGTTTTGCTAAAAGGGTTTCGATTTAGCAAAAGTAATTTACGAGAATAATAATATTATTAATTTTGATTGAACAATTAATTATTATAATGATGCAAAAAGTGTCCACAAACACGTGTACAAAGTTTTATAACAATCAATTTTAATGAGAAGCAAATATTCAAAATATTCTAATTTCCCATGTTAAATGCCTTTGTAAATGTAACATGTAACGGATTTCGAGCGCCACCCGATTGAGGTGCTACGTTGAAAATTGAAATACGTTTCGACAAAAAAAAAATGTTTATACTTTTTTATATATAAGTATTTTAATAATAAAAATTTACAATATTTAACAACTAACAAGAGAGCTGTATATAGCGGTTAACCGAAAAATATAAAAGGGTTTTGCTTTCGGTTCCGGTTTTGTATATGTTTCGAATTTCGGTACAGGTTACGGTTCTCATATTTTTCCGGTATTTTTTGGTTAATGTTTTCGGTTCCGGTTTCTGTTACCATCCCTGCTTGGTAGTAATATTATTTGATTGTAAAGAGAATGTTACGTAAGTGCACGCATTTTGAGAGTATTTATATATGAGTATATATCACCGCACGGTCCTTCTTATACTTATGTTCGTTTTTGTTCCAGGATCTAGGCTCATGGTGTTATCACAGTTACTGGCTGTTATATTTCCCAGTATGATGGCCATAGACATAGACTGTAATTATTTACAGGCTATGAATATAGGAGTAACTTATTACGTATATAATCCTGAATATCCTAATAATTATCCTAGAAACAGAGAGTGTCGTTGGCAGCTTAATGCGCCACAAGGATATGTAGTGGAGGCAGTTTGCACTTTAGAAATGCCATACGTAAGTATTTGTAGGTGTTACCAAATTTTAAAGATAAAACAATATGCATTTCTTTGTTTCTATTCCAAATGAGCAATATTTAAACAATATCAATATCAGATTTTACAAGTTACCACACATGCAACATTAAAACTGTTTAGTGATTTAGGCGTAGAGGCCTTTGCGCGAAGAAAAACTGTTTTCACATGTTAAACGTTATATTTTAATGGACCCATCAAATATCTCGCTTATTTATTAAGTTAGTAATTTCTTTCATATAACATGTGATTTATACAGCAACATGTAATTGAAATTTCAAATGGAACATACTATTCGCGAGTGAAGAAGAGGAGGAGCTTAGCGCGTGACGTAACAATATGGCCGGTTTAAAGTAGATACTTCGTTTCCCGCAACTGTATTCTTATACACTGGGGCGTTTGAAATACAAAGTAATATTAATATTATAGTTAAAATTAAATAAAAATAATGTTTCTAGTATGAATAACATTTTGAATTTTGCGAACTAGTCCGTTTCATTTAAAAATTATGTTCAGCATTCTCTCGAATTTTGAATTTACATGATTCGAGTCTTTGTTTTCTTGAATCTGCATAGTACTGCATTATTACAGTCTTTGGTAGATTAATGGAGAGATAAGTATTATTATTTTATTGTCATCTTTGTGCAGGTAGGTCTACAAGTTTAGATTTCATTACGAAGTATATCAATAAAGACACTAAGTAATTATTACCTTGTAGTTATACCCGGCAAAATATAATCTTGTTTCACAAAATTCAAGGAGCATGAATATTTTTACTAGGTTCTTTTCCCATTTTTAAAAGATGAATGCATAACTTTCGTCTACCAACTATTTCAAATTGGCAAATTTCTCTAATAAATTTTTCTATAGAATTTAGGTTCTTGTTTTCGGGAAATTATGGAAATTAATTATTCCTGGATTTCTGCGTGCTAATGACGTAAAACGCAACAAAAACGTGTTGAAGTTTTAGATTTTGTTATTATACTTTATTTCACATAAGAATAGCGTTGGTTTAGTTAGGGATATATAAATTCTACCCTTTGATTGGTCAGAATATAAACCTATTTCACAGAAACGAAACAAATATCACCTGTCAGTTGTCAAATAAAATCTACAGAATTAACTGATGTTTAACCATATTTTGTTGCAATTTTTGATTTTGACATTTTTACAGATAAATATAATTGACAAAGCTTGGTTTCACAAATTTAAATTATTTATTTAATGCATATAAAAACGGTCGGCTCTTAAGAGCAATCTACTATTTTCTTACGAAAAATGAAGTATAGCCTACAAATTTCACTCCACTCGTGATTTATTTGTTAAATAAGTGACAGAAACGATGCGTTCGCCGCTACCTCGGCTAGAACTTACTACCATGCACTAGTTCATGTTTTCGCCGCTAGACGTCATATTGCTCTATTTTACTAGCAAATATTATTTTACAAATTTGAAAAGTTTGCTTTACAATGATGTAAAATAATCCATATGTTACATTATTAAAAAGTAAAATGACGGGCACTTTTTTATACACCTCATTGGGAAGAGAATAGTGAGCTATGACTGTGGCTATATATATATATATATATATATATATATATATATATATATATATATATATATATATATATACAGGGTGTTCCATTTAAGTGTACCACCATTGCTATCTCGAGAACTCTAAGAGCTACGAGGCTGGTTAAATTAGCAAAGAACCACCATTTTACAAGACTATTACAATGAGCAAATAAATTTTTTTTCGACCAGTGGTTCTCAAAATACGGGACACAACTTTCTTATTTTAAATGGGAACATTTGTTTTTTTTAGGTTATTCGATAGAGTATTTTTTTCTGAATTCAACGATATAAACATATCATATACTAATATAACAAAACAAGAGTGCTATGGATAGAAATCATTAATCAGAATGGGAGAAATTAATATTTATTAATTTTAATATTATTGTAGTTACACTATTGTTTGATTTGTTTATTTTTCAATTGTTTTCTATCCATAGCACTCTTGTTTCAGCCAGATATCGTTGAATTCAGAAAAAAATACTCTATCGAATAACCTAAAAAAAAAAAAAAACAAATGTTCCCATTTAAAAAAAGAAACTTGTGTTCCGTATTTTGAGAACCACTGGTCGAAAAAATTTTTTATTTGCTCATTGTAATAGTCTTGTAAAATGGTGGTTCTTTGCTAATTTAATAAACCTCGTAGCTCTTATAGTTCTCGAGATAACAATGGTGGCACGCTTAAATGGAACACCCTGTATATATATATATATATATATATATATATATATATATATATATATATATATATATATATATATATATATATAGGTATGAAATGTCACACAAACTTTTAATTGCTTGTAGTTTGCAAACAAATAATTATTGAAACAATTTTTTGTCACTAATACTCATATACGTATATTTTTCCTTTCTTATCTAAGATAATAAAAATTCTGACTATGATATAAGTACTTGCGTTATTAACTTTATTTAAAGAAATCTTTTAATGGTTATTTTTTAATTAATTGTAGACTGCGGGCTGTGTGGACGATCGACTGGCGTTTGATGTTAATGGAGCTGGTAATTTTGGAGGAGGAGACATATACTGTGGATACGGAAACCAGACGGTAACATCAAACAGAAATACCTTAAGTATAGGTTTGTAAAATATTATTTAGTATATACATATTAAAATAAATAGGAACTTCAGTCATGTATTAGAAATGTTTTATATCTTTGTCTACGTTTCGGAAGCAGTGTTTCTTTCAGACTCTTTTACCCGAGGGGGTTTATAATTGTTTCGAGGGGGTAGGGCGGTGGAAAAAAAATTATTTTTTCGTTCAAGGTCAAATGCCTTATAATGAAAAGTTACATTTTTTCAAGGGATATGAAACTACATGTTTTTCCCCTTTTATGTACAAAAATATATTGCCAGATCACAGAACATTTTAGAAAATAGAATATAGTTAACGGATTGTTGATTTTCCTAGCCAAACAAGTTATTTTTATGTTCGAATATAATATGCACTTATGTATTCTGTATCGTACCATGTTAATTTTTACAGCCTGTTAAAATTTGTAGCCCGTAGGAACGAATGTATTATCTGTCATTTAAATTTTTTATTCAGTGTCTACTATTAGTAGTGAAAAATTTAAACAGGATGTTAAAAGTTCCGTTTTCAGTATTTGTTTGGTTGTTAAGCCATTACTGCATTATTCCATTGTTATTGGGTTTGGGTCCTTACATTCATGTCTACATTGTATTAGTTTTTAAGAATTAAAGGAACGAACATAGATACGTTTTGCACATTTTCTTTCAACACATATCAACTATTATTTGACATTCTTAATATAATTTTCTTCGGGGGTGTTTTCGTTTGTCTTCGGGGGGGTTTGGCCCCCCGACCCCCCTTCTGGAAGAAACACTGTTCGGAAGTATTTATTTCTTCATCAGCACAAAAAAATTATAACAGGAAACGGAAAAATAAGGTCATATAGGAAAGGGTTCCAACATCCATACATCCACATACACACAAACATCATTGTAAAAATGTTATAATCGGATTATAGGGACCTTAAAACGTGCTTATCCACTAAAATCTGGATATGCGATTTTTAGCATGATTCCAATACCTCTCTTAGCGAGAGGTAAAAATCGGCTGGAACCGAAATTCTGGTTTTATAGTCTGATTTAGTATTAATTAAAATTTTATAATGAGCCTGTTTCACATTTTTCAAAAGCTATTTTAAATGAAAGTTTATGGAATGATTTTCTTAGTAATAATTTTATTTTTAATAATTTGTTGTTATTTGTGGAAATAATTAAATAAAGAGATTGGCGTCCTGAAAAACTACCCCCCACTCCTGTGACGTAGAAGCACATACATTACATCATTACTAGCCAATAGAAAAATAGTTTTCCATCACCTACGTTTATTCATATTATTTATATAAATAAACGTAGGCTAAAGTTTGTCACATGTTAATAAAAAAATCTTTTAATTTGACATTTGACGCTGACATTGCTCATTTTAATTGAATAATAAAGTAATAATGGCTAATTCAAATTACACTCAAGCTAAGTCGGACAATTTACCGAAGGTCGATAGCTGGATGATGGCTGAATTTATATCAGAACGATTGTTAGTTGAGGTAAAATAAAATATAAAAACTGAATTTACTATATAAATCGTGATTCTTACATTGAATCTGCTATAGGATATGTAGATCTGTCAAAGTGAAGCAACAAAAATATACTGTTATCGTGAAGGTGGATGAAAGTTGAAATGATCATCACAAACATGAAGACACGATTTTTCTGACAAATTATCAGCTCTTCGACCTACTGCTTCTAGCCACAATTTTCTTTTCTTCGCATCTTTTATAAATTTATAAACTCTAGGTTTTTTCCTAACAGTATTTTTGTAAGAAGGCACAATACAATATCGTAAATTACTCATTTTATTTTGAACTTTTTATTACCTACATATTATACAACTTGAACCAATCTGAAAATCTGACACTTGTTTGACAACTTTGACAATACACTGGACACCTTAGAACCGCTGAAGATGTATGTGCTCTGACGTCACATTCTGTTTCAGATCACGTGACTTATTCAAAATTTTATCCAAGTTTCAAAAATTAATTGTAAAATATCTAAAGATTATTTCGTGATATTTTCAAATTTGAGGCTCTTTAAAGAACAATCTTTTAAAATTTGATACTTAGAAGTCATATAAAAATTCTTGCAACAGCCCTATTGAATCAAATTGATCTATTATTTTTGTTTATATTTTAATTTACAAGTAATTTCTATTTTATAATTTTAGCACTATTTAGTTCATATTTATCCTCTGGAGGTCGTTTCTTATGCAGTGTTCGGGCTATTAATCCTCCTACTCCTACTCAATGTGATTGCGGAATGAAAAATTTGGTAAGATTAATATTTATTTGAAATAATTATTAAAGATTTTTTTCTAATGAATTCGCGTGACAGAGAGATGAGCTTCAAAATTTAAAAGTCATTTTTCGAATTAGTTTTGTTGCGACGACCTGACCAGTTGTTCATGTTAAACATAGATGGTGCTAGCTGTAGAAGGAGTATTTCCGCTGCCGCACTGGTTGCATATGAATTAGTGGTTGTCTGACCCCCATCTTGGGTATAAGAAAAAGAAGAAGAAATGAAGTATATTACTGTAAATTTTGTTTCAGCGTCGAATAGTCGGCGGAGTACCAACACAAATAAATGAATACCCTATGATGGCTGCCCTGATTGATGTTATTAAAAATGAGTTATTTTGTGGATCAACTATAATTGCTCCTAGATATGCGGTAACTGCTGCACATTGTTTTAATTTAAAGACGCCAGCTACTGTTTCTTTACTTGTAGGAGAACATAATACAAATAGTGGTAAGATATTAACAACCCAATGTAAATAACAAAAAATTTATTAACATTGTAAAAAAACATTAAAAGTTATTAACAAAGTTACTAACATGTTTTTTCATAAATTTTACAATAGCTGTTTTTAGTACAAGTGAGCAAAGTATGTCTTTTTCTCACGAGTTGGGAAATAGGCCACACGAGCGGGAACAATTGCACCAACTGGACAAGTTAGAAAAAGACATGCTCACGTGTGCTAAGCATGATTTTTCCACAATAATTATAGGGCACCTGCACGTGACGTTTCAACATGGCGGCCACCAGCTGATCTTGGACAACCAAACCTTCAGTTTGCATTGTGTCTTACGGACAAATATCGTGCCGTAAGCTTTTATTGTGTTTTTACGGCACTTATAGTTTTATTTGGGAAAAACTGATTAGAGTGTGTAAAAGTGAGTATATGAGGAGTGTTTTCCGTAAAAAATAAGCCAGGATATTCTTTTTATTTAATGAGTTCCAGGTTATTAAATTAAACTAACCCAATCCTATTTTTTTGTGTATACTTTTATTGCATATAAAATAATTTAAACATAATCGGATAGGAACATATTGTATGAATGTTTAAATATAAGTAATTTTCTTTAATAATATGTATAACAAACATGAAAAAATATTTTTTAAATGACAGAATTACAAATTTTGAATGAAGTTTTTTTTAGTAACAGAAAATATATATATATATATATATATATATATATATATATATATATTTGTGTCTGTTTCTCACAAAGGTTTAAAAATTAGATAGGTAATCAATTATTGATTTCATATTGATTTTTAAAAGGCATTTATAATCCTCGTCAAAAAAATGTCAATGTACAAGGATCCACATTATGTATCCACTTAAATTTATCGATTTAACGTACTTCGGCTTCCAAAGATAAATTTCTAACGTATAAACTCAATAAGCTCATTTATATACAATAAAAATACACAATATGACAATAAGAAAAATGAACTCGAAGATAAATATATATATATCTCAAATTTAATTTTCTTTATAAATTAAAAAAAATCTAATAATTCAATTTATTTTAATTTCAATATTCATGTTTTCATTTAAAAATACACATAAAAAACACTTATACAAACTCAAATGAATATAATACAACCTGATGCTACAAGCTACTTATTTCAATTTAATATTTTTTAAAAATTTTTTATAAATAGGACTGCTTTGTTTTACTAGTAAATAATTCATACACTTATCTTTAATTATGGCTAATTACATTTTAAAATAGCATGTATAAATTTAGGAAAAACTGAATTTCTTGTACAGAAAACACATTCGCTGCATAAGACGCAATGTTAAACTGAAGCTTGGTTGCCCGAGATCAGCTGATCATCCGCCATGTTGTGACATAGGTGCAGGTGCCCTATTGATCTTACATGTAGAATGGTATATATTTATTATATAATTTGTAACTCCATCAAAATTTATGACTCCTGACTTAGATTATTATAGGCTTATGTATTTTGCTCACTTGTGAAGAAAGTTATTTACTTTGCTCACTATTTTAAGTTGAATAATAATGAATTTTACTAACGATTGCGGATTTTTTTTATGATTGTAAAATAATTTCAGTTTCGGAAACAAATGCAACTCTCCAGCTACGTTTAATACAATTTATACCTCACCCAGAATACAATCCTCAAAATTATCAGAATGATATTGGATTGGTGAAAACCGAAACTCCAATGCAATTTAATTTTGCAGTATCACCAGCATGTCTACCAATTCATTATTATCTATATTCTTATGCTGGGGAAACAGTAACAGCTCTTGGTGAGTATAAATTTGATCTTTTATTTTAGAAAATAATAATAGTTTTATAATAATAGCTTTATTAATTTTTGGTGACATTTTGTTATTTGAGATTGGTATGACTGCATTACATACATTCAGGCTATGTTCGAAATTGCACTTTTACCACCTAATATCTAAATCCTAAATTTATATGCTCTAAATAACATCATTAAGGCGATTGCCGGTGCTACGCTAAACAGAGCTTTAGTAGAAATCAAACTACACTCGTAAATATTAAGTTATAACTTCAAACTTGATACCATTGTATAGTAGATAGATCAATGCATGGGGCTGACTAATTATTTTCATAATTATTAATTTCTATTGCATTTAAATTTAGTTAAAAAAACATTATAAAAATGGCTATTTTAAAATTTATTTTTAACACGATAACTGTACTTTATACAAAAAATGTTTGGGTCACCCCCATAGTGCCCACCTTTAGTAGTAAGTCTGTGAAAAAAAAAATCTAAATTCTCTCTCTTAGTTTAGCTGTGATATGATTTCTACTAAACCCCTTTTTGCCGCTTATTTCAGAAATCGGAACGATAGACTATGGAGGAGAAAGTGTTAGGAGAATATGTTCCCCCTCTACTACACACATCTCTTCTCGCACTCCAACAATTTGCTTCACAACACGGGCTGAGTTTTCCCCTTATGCTTTAAACAAGGACAAACACATATAAAAGCAGACAGAGAGAAATAAACTTAGCAATCTTAAAAGTAGTGGGGGAACGTAAGAAGTTTGTCTGTGCTAGTGTCATACTAGCTACAAAACTGATTTCGCTGAGCGACCGGCAATGCTCTTAAGGATTTAATACCCGAGACACACTACAAAAATTAATGATCATTTCCGGTTAGTTATAGTATGCGCACGTGAAGTTGAGACTAATGACAGATGTCAAAATTGAGTCTATTAAAAAAAGATCTGATGTGGTCAGCCCATAACCTCCCGATGGGTATTTAACCATGCAGCAAGCAATCAAATATTTTTATATTCACACATAACAATCATTATTTTACATTTAACAAAACAAACAAAGAAGGAAAATGACAAACATAAATACAAATACATGAAAAATATATACAAGAGTATGAGAAAAATATTAATTAAAATGATTATATATTATAATATTATTTTTACAAATCTTAATTTTATTAGATTCAATGATTCAAATACATGTATTATTACTACGTTCTCCTTAACACGGTTTCATTATTAATTTTAATGTAATTGCTTCCCGACAGTGACATTTGTTTAAATGTCAAAATTGTTATTAAAATATTTTGGTTTTGTTTGACGCATAGGCAAGATGATGTACAAAAATAAATTATTTTATAATTTAATATTTAAAGTTATTTACTAAATGTTATTATAATAGAATTGAAGATTGTACCATTATATCCAATTTTGATTAGGAAAAGTTGCTAAAAAATTATATTCAATGAATTTTTTACAAGAAAAACTGTTAAGAGCTTGTATAAATGATATTTCCGGTTATCCGATATGCACTACAAACTAATGAGCTCTTCCCACATTAGTGTAGAATGGGTGTACAAAATTTCAAATTTTTCTGACTGATATTACTTGAGCAATCGTGTACACAAGATCCACACATACATACATACATACATACATACATACATACACACACATACATACATACCCACAGACATCATTGTAAAAATGTTAAAATCGGGTTCTGGGAACATCAAAACGTGTTTATTCACTAAAATCTCTATAAGCTATTTTTAGCAAGATCCCTATAATGAGCTACTTGCGTACCTTTTTTTTATTTAATATGTTTGAAGAGCAGGTAAAAACTTGCTACCCATATTTTTTCTTTTGACAAAATTTTTATTAATTAGTCAGAAAATAAATAATGAAATTTGATTATTTGAATTACCGCCATTTATGACGTAGAATTACACCGCACCAATGAATGGTCGTAAAGCCATAGCGTTTGTTTGTACGGGTAATGTAGATCTCCTGTTTGACGTTTCAACAATACTTTGGAGGTTAGTATTTTAGTTTGTCTTTTTGGTATCGATATTTTAAACTGCATGTAACTACCTATGTGTTTATTTGTGAAGTAATTAATATATTTGAGGGCCCAGAGAGAGAGAGAAAAATGAACTAATGTCAAACTCAAATTAACACGTTAAGCGCCAACAATGTTAATTTCAAATCTTGTTTGAGAACCCATGAGGATTGCCGATGACCCACACATTTTGATTCTTGATGGACCGCGTGGTCCGTAATTGACCCATAGCTTATGCTATTTTATATTGGTTATATAAATACTAGTCCAGCAGAAATATACAATATTTTATTGTATTCGGTCCCACGGTAAAACAAGCTTCAATTTAAAAAAAAAGCGGGACCCTGTACGACAATTTTTAAAAAAGTTATTCACATTTTTGTTCGATGTGTGTTATTTTTTCTTTTGAAGGTTTCTTCTTCAATATCCATTTAATACCAAGTAATAAAAAATGAGAAATATTACTACAAAAAACTGATATTCACTGGTGCGTTTTAGTAATGACTTACGAAGTGTACAGGCGGACATGGAGCAAAGTAAAAGTGTGGGCCGTTCGCAGACCACGTGGCGCTTAACGTGTTAAAACTTTCTCGCACGCAATGCCATCTATGTTACATTTTTAAACATGCTTTCCTTCTCGTACTCAATATAATGACGTCACAGAAAATTTTCTTTCTTAATTTACTAAAAAACAAATAATTTTTTTAAAATAAAATTTATATTTTTATATATATTTTTAACATAACATTACGTATATAGTGATAGAAATCGGATTTTCAATCCCACGCAAGTAGCCCATTCCCTTACCTAGGGTAGCGGGAGGTAAAAAAAAATCGGAGAGTTAAGCTTTCTGATTAAAAGATGTTCGATGTGTTGAAATTTTTTTACGCAAATTCGAATTACTTTGTAGCTCTGTACTGATTCCTGTTAAAATGACTGAAAGTATTTATGTTTTTTCTAGGATGGGGAACAACTGAATTTACAGGTCCAGCATCCCCAGAACTATTGCAAACTGATTTAGGTGTCTTGGATGTACAATCATGTTATGTGCAATCGGAAGGATCTGTTAATAATATGTGCACCTATAGGGAAGGTCATGATTCTTGTCAGGTAAGTCCCAATTTAACAATTATTTCATTATTTTTGAATAAAGAAGTTTGTATGTTTATAGAAAGATTCTGGTGGACCACTTCTTTGGTACGACCCCGTTACATACAGATATTTCGTGGTAGGAATTATTTCCAGTGGAATTGGTTGTGCGTCTCCCGTGCCCTCCTTGAATACTCGAGTTACTTCATATCTTATGTGGATTTTGGCAAATACAGTTGGTATGTATAAGCTAGTGATGTAATAGATCCTAGATAGGTGGTGTAATGTATCATAATCGAGTTTATTACAATACGAATTTTTGATTTCGCTCATTTGCTGCAACAATGACATAATTAAATTTTTTTGTTTTCTAGAAAACAAGTTTAAATATATACAGCGTGTTTTTAAGCCCGATAGAACTTCAAATTGTAAAAAGTAACACAAAAAAATAGATTTTAATCAATTATTTTTGTTTATTCGAAAGATCAATACCTGGCATTAACATTTGAAAAAGATTTCGGGCATATGGCCACCGCGGCTGTTCGTGATAAAGCGCATTCTGGACGTCCAATTTTGAGCCACTTTTTCGAGCACTGCTGCCCGTATGTCACGAATAACACGGACAATGTTGTCCTCCAAGGCGTCAATTGTTGGTGGTTTATCAGCATAAACCAGTGACTTCACGTAGCCCCACAGGAAATAATCGAGAGGTGTCAAATCGCACGACCTTGGAGGCCAATTGACAGGCCCATTTCTCGAAATCAACTTATCGCCAAATTTTGATTTCAATAAGTCGATGGTTGCGGTCGCCGTATGGCACATAGCGCCATTCTGTTGAAACCACATCTCGTCCGGATCAATGTTATCCATTTTTCAAACAAAAAATTATTGGTCATGGTGCGGTAACGATCTCCATTGACCATTTTTTACCTCTCGCTAAGAGAGGTATTGGATTCATGCTAAAATTCGCATATCCAGATTTTCTTGAATAAGCACGATTTAAGGTCCCTACAATCCGATTATAACATTTTTAAAATGATGTCTGTGTGTGTGTGTGTGTGTGTGTGGTTGTGTGTATGTGTGTGTGTGTGTGGTTGTGTGTATGTGTGTGTGTGTGTGTGTGTGTGTGTGTGTGTGTATGTATGTATGTATGTCTGGATGTTGTAGTCACGATTCCTCAAAAACTATAAGACTTAAAAAATATTTAACTGCAGTTTACTCAATCTGACATTCCTGGGAAGAGCTGAAAAGGTTTTGGTAACAATTGAACAACCGGAAGTAGTAGTTTCTTAGAAAAAATCTTCTAAATATAATTTTTTAGGAGTTTTTTTTATTAAATATTGAAGAAAATACAATTCTCCATCTAATACACTTAAAAAATTTATTATATCTTGTATAGATTTAGAGATAAAGACTCTATAATTTATAGAGTAAACTAATCGCAGAGGCCAAGGCACTAAGGAAACCAGTTGACAAATTCCAATGTTTATAACATGACACATGTCATTGTCAAATATCAACAGTTTTAGTGACATTCTGATAGCTTTTTCTGGGAAGTATATTTAACTTTTCTTATTGTTTTATTAATTAAATATTTGAAATTATAGGTAAAATAGTGGTAAAATGCATAAATCCATCAGAAATACCGCCAATCTGTGTAATGAATTGGAACAGTCTTTGATATTTAGAAATTTCCTCATACAATGAAAAATAGATTCAAATAGAATTATATGTGTGCAGAAAATATGTTAAATATAATAAAAAACAATATTTGGGTATTGTTCTGTAAGATTTTGTTATAAACGACGGTTCGAAAGCGAAGTGCAATACAATACTTATATAGCCTTATATGGAAATGGCGAGAGGTCTTGTGCTGGCCACAACAGATTTTTTTCTGAAGAAATAAGGTCCGATGATACCACCAGCATGTAAACCGCATCAAACGGTGCATTTTTCTGGAGGTAATGGAGTCTGTAGGGTCTCTTGTGGATTGGTCTCACTCCATATGCGGCAATTTGGCTTATTAACAAACCCGTTAAACCAATCACGAAGTCGTCTATAAGTTGCGCGAATCGACGACTGATTTTCAAAGTAAATTTGGATAATTTAGTAGCGTTGTTCAAGCGTGAGTCTATTCATGATGGTTTGCCAGAGTATACCGATCATAAATGTCAAAAAGTGAACGCAGTAAGACAGCTCGGTTGACAATTAACCCTTTCATAAGTTCTATCTAAGCAAAAAATAAAACACCCATTAGATATAGAGAGATATTATATTTTTTTAAATTAATATAATGTAAATATTTATATTGTTATAATTTAGCAAAATTTAATATGATACTCTTCATGAAGCTAAAAGCATTATACAATTTAAAATGGGGTATTCCGACGATATGGAATTAATGCAAAATAATAACTTTTTTCTATAGTTTCCATCTTCATATAGTAGAAAAATATAATAAAATATGTTTAATAAGAAGTTTTAATTCATAATTTAATGTTACAAAATTGGAACTTTTACAGCTCTAGAAACGTTCTTGAAATTTGTGACGTCAAGTTGAAAATCTGTAGCTCATTACAAAGTAAATATTTTCGTTTAAAAACACAGATGGTGCCAGTAGTTAACACGCGCGGGTATATTTCTTGTTTGACATTTCGTCCACTTTATAATTATTACTCCTATTTTTACCATAAACAAACACAGGACAAACACCTAAATACACGCTGCTACTAAAATCATACGTAAACAAGCAAATGGCTGTCATGAACATGTGGATTTAGGCGCTGAAGTTCGTTGCAGATGTCACCATCGAGTTGACGTCATAAGCGCGCCATGATAAGAAAATTTGAATTGCGATGAAATTTTTTAAAATTCATATCTCATGTGATGCATACATTTTCTTACTCAAAGTTAAATATTCAGAGTCCTACTGGGCTGTACTAATGTAAAAAATATTTTTTTGCCCTCCTGAAGTGTAATGAGAACCTTACAATTATATACACAGCAAGTGTAACCTACATTTTACGCTTACTGTGTTGTAACTTGTCTAACTATGCGGTAAAATAATCAAAATACACTGGACGTTTATGGGCATTTAGAAAAGAAATCATCTTTACTATAATAAAGTTCATGTAAAAAAGTACTACCTACATAATCTATTTTTTTACTTTAACATTTCATATATTTAAAATTAATTTATATAAACCAAAATCACGGCAGCGACATCTGTCATTATTGTAAAAATCCACCGTTACCGACATAGTCACCGATCGATATACCTGTCAAATACGCGAGGCGAAAATAGCTGAAATGTCAAATATCGACACCTACCTATTATTTATTACGAAGAAAACATGAGCAAATAAATATATTATCAGTCATAAACAAATTTTCGCTAGAAGAAGTACTGTAATAAAGGTAAGTAAAAAATTTGGAAATTGACTTAACCCCAGTATTTTAAACTAACCCTTTTCAGAAGTACAACCTATCTCATTAAAAAAAGTATTTTACAGCGCTCCAGCTAATAAGGCACTCGCCTTAAGGGCTCGTGCCTCAAACAAAGCTGTCGCGCTGTAAAATACAACTTACACGCACTCGAATGTAAATAATTATTAAAAAATGTCGGAATACCCCATTGTGATAAGTCAGAGTTGAAACGAAACTAGACCATTAAATGTGAAAACACATTTAATTTTGTATGACTAACTCGAAAATAGCAATTTTTGAGTTATGTCAATTACAGCAAATGAGCGATTTGTGAAATTGATTATACAAAATGATTGTACTTACCTTGGTCGTCTCAACTAAATTTGATTTTATTTCTGTACATTTATGTTGGCAATACTGACTGACTACTGCAGTATTCAACATGAGATATCTTATCAGTCAAATATGAAATCGGTATACTTGTCCTCATGTCATAAAGATTGTGTTTACATACTTGTTGCATAAATAATTATTAATTTGTTTCAGATAGCGACATTTGTATTAAAGGACAACAATAATTTGATGAAGAATGATGTTATATATTAAATACATAAAAAAATATTTATTGTAAATGGATATAATTTAAGAGACTGCATGTATTAGACAATAAATAAAGTAAAACGTTTATTTCTTTTTCTTTCAAATCATATCATTTACACACAACACAAAACATTGTATATGCATATTTTATTTATTTTTTTCATATTTTAATTATAAATTTCATACATAATATTTACATTAAAACTGTATAAACTGGTACGTAAGTATTTTCTACATATAATAACATTGTCGTATAATTTAATAAGCGTAGGTATAAAGAATTAATACTAGCGTACATAAAAACCTTTGAATCAAAGATTTCATTCATATAAACTTTAAACATAATTAGTATAAATTTATAGTGCTATATATGTATGTAGGAACAAATAATACTATAATTTTAAAATCAGAGATTTGTTAACTACTGGATACAGAAAAGAGAGAGCACAGGAAGTGTAAGTGAGAAGCAAATAGATAATTCCAATTTAATATTTACATCACTGTCAAATTCACGTTAAAAA
Organism: Ophonus ardosiacus; assembly: GCA_943142095.1. Lineage (NCBI taxonomy): Eukaryota > Metazoa > Arthropoda > Insecta > Coleoptera > Carabidae > Ophonus > Ophonus ardosiacus. Next base: position 49,455,809 of record OW964831.1, on the reverse strand, counting down.
TTGCGTTTAAATATATTTAATAATGAAACAGGAAATATTGGCATATTGTTGCAATTGCTAAATCGTTTTACGTCAAACGTCAAAGTGTTCTTGTTATATGAATTTCACTACAACATATTGGCTCGTAGTATGATCACGGTTTTAACTAAAACACTGTTTTAAGAAATGTCAAATTCAAATTTCAATATTTAATTTCACCTTTACATGTAAAAAATGATTTTTTTAAAAAATATTTGTTTGAATACAAACTATGTTCTGCTTTAAAATCAAATTTTGATAAATTTGATATTATTTATTATTGTTATTAAATAATGAAATTTGACATTTCTTAAAACAGCGTTTTAGTTAAAACCGTGATCATACTACGAGCCATTATGTTGTAGTGAAATTCATATAACAAGAACACTTTGACGTTTGACGTAAAACGATTTAGCAATTGCAACAATATGCCAACAATGGTGATCCTAAGCTTGTGGTAGCCGATCCCTAATAAATCATAACAGTACCGATTCTGGAATAGCATGCTGTTTTGATTTATTACGGATCGGCAACCACAAGAAAAAAAAAATTAGTAAACTGTCGCACATGCGCAGAGGGACCACTTTTCGAACAGAACATAAAAACCGCTGTCTACCAATTATGAATTGTCAGGTAATGTTTTAGTTTGTCTCTTTTTAAAAAAAACCTCAACGAAAACATTAACTAAGGGTATATTCCAAAAATAAAATATAATAACCAAAACCATGGTTTCGGTTACCGACTGGTTCTAGTCACGTGACTATTATTATTGAAACAGTTCGGTTTCATTCGCGGAAACCCTAAAATTTTCTTTCAAAACATTACGTCTATCGTCTTTCATAATCCTAAATTATGGGGTGGAAAATTAAAACACGTACAATGTAAACCGTAGAAAATAGATGTAAACATCAAAGAGTCAATAAATAGTATTTAACCACACTAACCTATAAAATCTGACATCTTATGAAAAAGGACAGAAGATGTTAACCGGCAAACCGAGGAAAAATCATGGTTGCGTTGGTGCGCTTCGGTTGCAACCATTTTAACCGGAACCATGTTTCATAAATGTACAATTTTTACCATTTGATATTATTGGAACACATTTGGTTAACCACGGTTAAAATTTGTTATTTTTGGAATACAGTGTGTCCCATTTAGAACTGCCACCATTGGGATCTCGAGAACTATAAGAGATACGATGTCGGTTAAATGGAACTTTTTGTGCGCCTTTGGGAAGCCATCTCAGATGTGCTTTTGTTTTTACAAAAATTCTCAAAGGGCACTAGATAATGACGAAAAATTGAATACTGTTGATTTTTTCATTTTCAAATAACTTCTAAACTATTAGTAATTTAGAAAAACGTTTCAAATATAAAAGATAGATATTTTTATTAACTAACCAGTGGCGTACGAAATAAATTTTTATATCCTTAAATTTTCGAGATATAACACAAACTTATATTTTTTTAAATAGAACCCATATCTGATTTTAGTCTCAAAAAAATCATTATTTTTTTATCTTTTCAATGATATAAGGGTTATTATGTTTTATATTTGTTTTGGTCCTAAAATTTAATTTTTCTCTTTATTTTCCTGAATTTTCATATTATATCCCAAAGAAACATTATTATTTTAATTAATTATAGTGTATTTGATCGATATAATTTATTTTATGTCTTTATTATTTAATATTTTCATTCTAGATTCATAATTACAAATTACACTATAATGTGCCAAGGGCGACCTGACACAAAATAAAAATTAATATAATACGAGTTTTGAGCAAAATTTTGTAACGAAATAAATGATTTAAATACACGGAGTATTTCTACATATATATCTAGCAATATTTTCAAAATATTGTAAATTTACTACAAAATAAGAAAAAAAATTTTTTTTTGAAGGCGAAACAAAAATAAAACATAATAACCCTTCCATCATTGAAAAGAGAAAAAAATAATATTTTTTTTGAGATTAAAATCAGATATGGGTTCCATTTAAAAAAATATAAGTTTGTGTTATATCTCGAAAATTTATAGATATAAAAATTTATTTCGTACGCCACTGGTTAGTTAATAAGAATATCTATCTTTTATATTTGAAACGTTTTTCTGAATTACTAATAGTTTAGAAGTTATTTGAAAAAGAAAAAATCAACAATATTCTATTTTTCGTTATTATCTAGTGCCCTATGAGAATTTATGGAAAAACAAAAGCACATCTGAGATGGTCTCCCAAAGGCGCACAAAAAGTTCCGTTTAACCGATATCGTATCTTACAATTCTCGAGATCCCAACGGTGGCTCCTCTAAATGGGACACACTGTATACCCTAACTGACAATTCCTAATTGGTAGACAGTGGTTTTTAGGTGATTCAAGAAGCAGCCGTTAAAATAGTCCGCTGGTCCAGGTGCGAGAGTTTACTAATTTTCTTGCGGTTCTTTCTAGACAGTGCAATAGACACTTCCTTAATTAAAATAGGTAAATTTACAAGAATAACCTAAACTTTGTCAAATTTGTCAGAAAAGTAACGGAAATAAAGACAACAAATCGGAATTATGAATTCTTTGTAGATCTAGCGGGGTACATGCGAAGATTATCTTACTCTACCAATAGTTAACAAATCCCTATTTAAAACACATAAGTAAATACTAGTAGAAAACTTACATATTCATAGAAAAGTTAAGGTCTCTTTTCAAACTTACTTGCAATTTCCTATTGTGAAATTGCACACCATTCAGCGAACGAATGGCATAAAGAGCTTGGCTATGATTAACCATAGTAACAAAACCATAACCCTTTTGATGAAGAACATTAACGCTTTGTACAGCTCCAAACGGACCGAACAATTGCCACAAATCCCTATCCTCAACATTTGGTGCCAAGTTATACACGAAGATACTGGTAGCTGTCTTCTTTGGAGCCTGCCGTGGAAGTCGGTATTCCGGTACGAGTCGAACCGTAAGTGGTCCGGTTGCTCCAAGCAGTGAGGTGCCATGTAAAGCAGACTGGGCCCTTTCGGCTTGCTGCCTAGTGTCCAAACGAACGAAGGCAACACCTCGTGATGGTGACTGAATCCCCCGGAGCAAGCGAGCGTTTATTACAGTCCCAAAATTCCCAAACATGCGCTCTATTTCGTCTATAGGCATGCTACGCGGTAGGCCAGATATATACAGATTGGCTCCTCGGATGGCGTCGGACCGGGGCCTAGCGTAGGAAACTTTCAGGGTTTTGTTTTCAAGTCTAAGACCGTTTAGGATATCGATAGCTCTTGCTGCGTCGTCTGGGTTGCTGTATTTAACGAAACCGTAGCCCAGACCATGACCGGACTCTTTGTTCCAGATTAACTTACATGATTCCATGTTGCCTATTTTTGAAAACAGCTCTTCCATCTCGTCTTGTTTCATATTAATGGGTAAATAATTGACTATCAGATTAGTTTTGTCGTCATTATTAAAATTTGCGGTTGCCATTGTTTTCACTATAATATGTTTCTTGTTTCTTCGTTATTGGGTCAAAACTGGTTCGTATTTTTCTGTAAGAAAACAAATCAACCGTGATAAATCACTTGCTGGAAATATCTGATAGGTATGTATATTATTTAGATAGTAAAGATATTATCAACAACTTTACGCCAATCAAAGCTTGTAGGGTTCCTCTTTAATAAATATACAGGGTGTCTCTCAAATAGGGAGACATGGCTTAACCACAGATTCCTGAAGATAAAATAAGATACATACATACATACATCAGTCGGGATCGAACCCAGTACCCCCAGGTTCGCGACCAGACACTCAGGCACGAGGCCACGGGACCGACGCCAAATATTTCGAATTTTAAATGGCACAAAAGTGACCCCTGTAGTGCACTCTCCACGCCAGCAATGAGTGCCCGTGAGGTGACGTCTGGTAAGCGCCCGCACGGTACAAATATGTCATCATCATTACCGATATCTGCGATAAAGCAGATTGGCACACCCAGAAATGGGTAATATGCCGTGATGATATATTTATTTTATTTATTTATTTTACATACATACATAAAATCACGCGTTTCCCACTTAGTGGGTTAGCAAAAACTCGAAAACAATAAGAAAACCACTGAATCACTTAACTCTTTAAAAACATTCTTCTTTCGCCTTGTCCAAAATCATAACATTCATACAAGAACATATTAATGTGACCGATTTTCGGTAGCGAATAACCGCATCCGGATCACAATAATAGTTACGCAACAATCATCCTTTGCCACACATTCCTATCCATGCACACTTCTTTCACCTCAGCCATATTCATATACGTATTCATACATAATAACATATTAAAGTGGCCGATTTTCGGTAGCGAATGACCGCATCCGGACCACAATAATAGTTACACAAAAATCATCTTTCGCTACACATTCCTGTACAAACATACTTCGTTCTTCTCGTCCACATAAAATTTCTGCTGTCTCTCCATTCTCATAAAACATTCTTACTAACCATACATCTTTACACCACAATAATTACGAAACAATCATCCTTCGCCACACATTCCTATCCAGGCAAACTTCTTTCGCCTCAGCCACATTCATAATCGTATTCATACATGCTCTTCTTCTCTTTCCACTCGGAAACTTACGCTCTTTCAAAACACTACCAATCACATCCATCCACTTACACACTGGACGGCCACGCAATCGAAATAAGATGATTTAACTAAACCTGCTTCTACCGGAAAGTGTATCATTTTGCCAGTATTTTACTTGAGAGTTCGTTGAAAATTTTTGCTTATAATAACAGAACGCTAAAAAATAATTTAGTCATCGGCGTGGGCATTAAAAAGTTGCGGTCTATTCAATGTCGGAATACCTAAGTTTCATACACTAGTGGTTCACTAATATTAACAAGTATCATCTTAAAAGATGACTTATAACCAAATGAGCTGTCATATCAAATTTCATCCAAATTGAATAAAGCGTTCTGTTCCTATAAGCAATTTTTTTTTTTTTTTTGAGGAACTTTGATGCAGAATATGAGCTAAACGGTACAATTTCCGGTAGAAGCAAGTTTAACTAAATCGTCTTATATTAGTCTCAGGAATCTGTGGTTAAGCCATGTCCCCCTATTTAAGAGACACCCTGTATGTACAAAATGTCACTGGTACGTCATAAACCACGTGATACCTTTTTAGCGCCAAAATAAATTACAAGAAAACTCACGCTAGAAAAATAAAAATTGAATATTTCTTTTACATTATTTGGTTATTGTTTAGCATAATGGGCTACTTGCGTGGTACTGAAAATCCGATTTCTGTCACTATATACGTAATGTTATATTGAAATCATGCATAAAAATATAAATTTTATTTTAAAATAATTATTTGTTTTTTACTAAATTAAGAAAGAAAATTTTCTGTGACGTCTTTATATTGAACTGGGGGAGAGGAAGCATGTTTAAGAATGTTATCAATAGATGGCATGGCGTGCGAGACAGTTTTAATTTGAATTTGACATTAGTTCATTTTTCTCCCTCTCTGGTCTCTCAAATACATTAATTACTTAATAAATAAACACATAGGTAGTTACTTGTAATTTAAAATATCTATACCAAAAAGATAAACTAAAATACTAACCTCCAAACTATTATTGAAATGTCAAACAGGTGATCTACATTACCCGTACAAACATACCATTACTATGGGACGGCACCATGCTGTGACTTTACGACTATTCATTGGTGCGGCGTAATTCTACGTCATACATGGCGGGAATTCAAATAATCAAATTGCATTATTTTTTTTCTGGCTAATGAATAAAAATTTTGTTAAAAGAAAAAATATGGGTAGCAAATTTTTACCTTCTCTTCAAAAATATTAAATAAAAAAAAGGTACGCAAGTAGCCCATTCTGAATATTGTTAGGTATATTATTTTTACCTTAAATATTATTGCATTACAATACTCCATTGTTGTAAATTGTTGTTATTATTATAAGAACAACCTAAATTAACTCCTATTTCTTCTATTCCGGCGATTGATTATAATATGATGTCATCTTCGCTAGATTTACACATGACCTTTAAGATAATAATTCAGTGCACGTTGATATGATTTTATTTATGTGTATGTAATTGGTATATCACGTTTATTTATTAATTTATTTTTTCGCTCAGTTAATGTCAATAGTTATAGTTTAGTTGTTACAACGAATTTAAACATTTTCTAATGTAAAATTTAATTTTTAACAACTTCTTATTCTTATAGTTTTGTTCTAAAATTTGATCAATTTCTGTACTTAAATAAAATAAATTCCAAAACTCCTGTATTCTGCTTTTCGGTAGCCACGTGTACATATCATTAAGACGTCGTATTAAATTATAGGTAATATAGGTTTTTATTTTTCATAAAACTGTTTCACCTTGAAATTATGATAAAAAGTTTATCATATTATCATGTAATAATTTTATTATCAAATGTATACCATATATATTCATATTATATGAAAAATACAATCATAATAACATAAATAAGCTGCAAAAGTATTGCCGATTCATTCATTAAAATAACATACATACATTATAATTAGAAATAAATTGCACTGAAACTTCGTCAGTCTTTGAAAGCCCGTGGTTAAAGTAGTAACAAAATACATAAGTATACTTCTTAAATAAATAAATAACTTTATATTAGGTAATAAATAGTAGTGACACTTTACATTTATAATTGTGAAAGTTACAATATTAGAAGTGGATATAATTGGCAATAATTATAAAGTAAGTAAATATTATTATATGAGGGATTATGGTAGTCATTATTCAAGATTACGTTTGCATCACGAGCGGTAGGATTTTTTTACTCCTGTAAATGTGGAAATAACTTAAATAAATAAATAAATAAAGATATCATCACGGCATATTACCCATTTCTGGGTGTGCCAGTATCTACAACACATGTAGACATCGGTAATGATGACGATATATTTTACCGTGTGGGCGCTTACCAGGCGTCACCTCACGGGCACTCATATCATTTAAAATTGGAAATATTTGGCGTCTGTCGGGATCGAACCCGGTTCCCCCAGGTTCGCGACCAGACAAATAACTTGAAGACATATTGTAAAATTTGTACAATTATATAGTGTAAGCTTCAGAGACAGGGTGTAATATCCATTGTTAACGTATTTTTCTTACAACCGTGCGTAAAGTACATATTTTACCCAGTCTTTACAATGTGTAAAGTGCCACTTTTCAAACATTATTGATTGTTTCAAATGAGAAACAATGCCACATGGTTGAAAAGAGGTGTATGCGAAGTGTGTGTGTGTGTGTGTGCAATATATATTTACATCCATTTGCCTGTTTACAATTTTTTAACAAGAAAACTTAGATAAACAAACATATATTATTGTTCCACGTCAGATGCAAGTCACTAATTAGAATGACTTTGTGTGATATGTTAAAAAATATGTCAAGTTCTTGTTGTGTGATTGTAATTAATGGTCGATTGTAGACGGCTATGATACGTGTGTTTTCAAGTAAACGTATGCATATGCATAGGGTTTTTAGTGTGTGTTCTGATGTGTCTATGTACTGATGTGGAATGTTTGTTTTAATAAGATCTGCAACACCGCTAGCGGTATGGTGTGGTCGTGATCTGTCTTTTCTGTAAATATTATAACCTTTTATTCTTAATTGTTTGCAGGTTCTAGTTTTCTGTCATTTAAAAACATGATGTCTTCGAATCTGATTATTTCTAATGAATTTTTTAACGCGTAATAACTGTTTAGATGTATTTCAACAGTGAATTTCTATAACTTCGGTACAATGAACAGTGTTAAGTGTTCAAATTAAATTGTATAAATAACGAAGACAGATTTGTGAAAATTCATGAATCTCACTGGGATTTCGATATCTATTCGGACACTCTACCAACTGAGCTATGAGATCCCGTGAAGTTCGTGAATTTTTCACACGTCACATACATTTTTTAAAACTTAACTTTATTTTTTTAAATTTGAACAGGAGCGATTTGATATACGTTCAAATGAAAAAACAGCGGACTAAATCTCACAAATTCGCGACCAGACACTCAGGTACATGGCCACAAGACCCAACTATACAGCCTGTCTCTTAAATAGGGGAACATGGCTTAACCACAAATACCTGAGGCTAAAATAGACGATTTAACCAAACTTGCTTCTACCGGAAAGTGTACCATTTAGACAGAATTCTGCTTCAAAGTTCTTAGAAAAAAAATTAATTTTGCTTATAATAATCGGACGCTTTATTCGATTTTGATGAAATTTGGTATGACAATTTATATGGTTATAAGTCATCTTTTAAGGTGATACTTGTTATTATTAGTGAACCACTAGTGTATGAAACTTAGGTGTCCCAACATTAATTAAACCGTAACTTTTTAATGGCAATGCCGAAAACGTGAAATTATTTTTCTTCAGAAAGATACATTTAATAGTAAACTTTTCTCTCTCTGTGCAATTTGTGATATCTGTTACGGTTCACACAGAAAAAAATAAAATCTGAGTGTCTGCACTGCTAAATTTTTAAAATAAATTTAATCTAGCAGTCTATCCAAATGCCAAACAAGTAATTTTTAATGACAGTAACAATTGTTTTACGGGTTGTCAAAAATTTTCTTCGCAATATTCTAAAATTAGTAACATCCGTTTGTTCGGCCTAATAATATTTTACTACCATTATTATAAATAAGACGATTACATATCTCAGCTTACTCCTAAACAAGTTGTGAAGATTGATAACTCGTTACTGTCATTAAAAATTACTTGTTTGACATTTGGATAGACTACTAGATTAAATTTATTTTAAAAATTTAGCAGTGCAGACACTCAGAAAAGTTTACTATTGAATGTATCTTTCTGAAGAAAAATAATTTCACGTTTTCGGCATTGCCATTAAAAAGTTACGGTTTAATTAATGAATGGACACTTAAATTTCATACACTAGTGGTTCAATAATAATAACAAGTATCACCTTAAAAGATGATTTATAACCATATGAACTATCATACCAAATTTCATCCAAATCGAATAAAACGTTATGTTATTATAAGCAAAATTAATTTTTTTCGAAGAACTTTGAAGCAGAATTCTGGCTAAATGGTACACTTTCCGGTAGAAGCAAGTTTGGTTAAATCGTCTTATTTTAGCCTCAGGAATCTGTGATTAAGCCATGTCCCCCTATTTAAGAGACACCTGTATAGAAAAAATTTACTATTTTGCAAAAATTCCATATCACCAGATTATCTCATCTGCATTGTATTTTGTTACCCAAATAAAGAACATCAAGGTGAAATCGAAAGAGCAACAACCGCTTTTGGTAAACAGATTTTTTTGATAGGTCACATTTAATACACTTCTTAAATCGAATACAAATAAAAATCACATTACAAATTTTGAGTTTTTTTGTCATATATCATATATTTATGTGTAACAGATATGTGTAATAGATAGAGTTTCATCATAGCCTCGTGCTTTATCTCACATATTCATAAGCCCTCGACTGTAATGAAACATCTCGGATGAAATATACTGTTCTTTAGCATGTGTTACATAACACAATAATAATGATAATTTTTTTAAGTAATTACATACTGTATAACAATTCAAGTAAAAACAAATTGCCTGAAGCAAAATATAAATTTCTCCGCAATTTACCTATAATTACAAATAAAAGAAAAACAAAACTGCATGCATACCAGTTCAATGTATCAAACAGTAATACAATATGTTTTGTGTTTTGTAAATATCAAATAACAACTAAGTATACATTACTCAAAAATAAAATAACAAATTTTTTTAACAACACAAATCATCTAAAATAATAATACCTATTCATTTGTTAAAATGACAGGCCAAGGATGCCAACCGGTAGTACTTGTACATCATGATCATTATTACATAACAACCAAATGATGCATCCATTGAATCATTTTGTTTTGTACTCATTGTTTTGTTTATAGTGTTACTGCAATGAAGTGTTATCGTTACACATGAACTAAAAGTGAAATTTGAAAAACGTGACATCTAGAGAGGAAACTGGTTTGGCGTACAGCAGCCAATCACGACCCAATACTCAAAATGAATAACAATTCAGTATTAGAAATGGGCGCCGAAGCGAGCAAGAATCTCGACGCGTAAGTTTTAACAATTTTTGGGGGATAATAAATGAATTTAAATGTGGTAATGACGTTTGTGGGTGTGTTTCAGTGCAAGGGAAGTGACGTTTGCAGTAGGGGATGAAATACACACGGGTAAGTGATTTATTTTAAATATGATCCTATACCATTTTTTTTTTTGTAAGAACAGGATGAAATACGAATTTTAGTGCAAACGCGACTTAAAAATTTTACGTAATAAGCGAGAAATGAATTTTTAAAGTTAAGAATTTGGTGCATGATGTAGCAGGTAGGTACTGACCAGTGATCGACAAACTCTAGAACTTATAGAACATTGAAACAGTTTGACAATATTATAACTCAAAGTATGACGGCAGATGGGCCTAGTGTTTGTTTGTTTTGAAATTTCAATGTTTCAAATTTTTGAGATTATAAAAAATAACAGCCCGATTCACAAAAAAGTTTAAGCTAATCCTCATTTTTGGATTAGTGAATTCTATTCTATTCTATTCCGGTATTTAAAATTTAATTTTCATGATATTATCAATAAAGGTAGATACTAGGAATAGATTAGACTATATTTTAAGATATAAACTGTCAAAATTAGAGTAGAATTCGCTAATACAAAAATGAGGATTAGCTTAAACTTTTTGTGAATCGGGCTGTATACCCAAATCATTCAAGCAGCCAATGCACGTCATCACTTGGTGTAAAAACCTTAATGCATTAAAATCACTAATAGTGAAAAATGAAATAAAATTTCAATCATTTTTAACCGTCAAAAAGTGTATAGCCTTATATAATTATTATTAAGTTAAGATGAACAGTAGAGTTAATTACTTATCGTATATGACATAAATAATATATAAATAATGTACATCAACGTCATATTATTCGTTTAATTGTTGCTATAGTTGGCAACATTGATAATTTGTATGTTTATACTGTCAAAGCTATTATTTGGCAATTTGAAAAATATTTGTGTCGTGTTTGAAACATTTTTGTGCGTTGTAAAGGCCTATTTATAATAAAGTAACGTTAAACGCAACGCAACGTGACCGTTAATGCAAACACAAAATCTGTGAATCTGCCAAAGGTAGCACTTCTTATCAATCAGAAGAATTCGGTATATTTCTTTGAAATTCGGCTTACTTTTATTTATTGTCTTTATATGGCATACATAAGTATAAATAAGGTTAGTATTATAAAATAATTTAAATAGAAATGGACAGTAACGAAAATATAGTATTTATTTTGTAAATGTGACAGTTTTTTAACATGTCGATAATACAGATTGCAATCTGTATATCTCCTTAAAGATTCTAAAACCTCTGCAAACGTTCCAGTACATGATGTCACACATCTAGTTACTTTTATTCAATTTTTATTAATGACGTGCATTGGCTGCTTGAATGATTTGGGTATAAATAAATATATCATCACGGCATATTACCCATTTCTGGGTGTGCCAGTCTGTTTTCACAGATATCGGTAATGATGATGACATATTTGTACCGTGCGGGCGCTTACCAGGCGTCACCTCACGGGCACTCATTGATGGCGTGGAGAGTGCACAACAGGAGTCACTTTTGTGCCATTTAAAATTCCCCAGGTTCGCGACCAGACACTCAGGCACGCGGCCATGGGACCCCATATTATTATATTATTATTAATTTAATTAATATTACAAATTGATTTAATATACATACATTATTATTGTTAATATTACTAGATATTATAATTTATAATGAAACAAATTCATCAAACACAAAATTGTTAAAGTTTTTGTTAGGTTATAACATAAATGTGACAGTTTATAATCTTTTAAAGGTGACCGCAGCAGACGCGCGAATCTTCTTTTTAAAATCAGGCGACCAATAAAATCTAAGTACTTTTTTTTTTACTAATACTCATTAATGTATGTATATTTTCGTTTACTTATTTATGCTGAGCAATTCTCAGGTTGACATTGAATTTTTGTTTGTTTCTGTTGTTTTGAACATGACATTTGTTTGTACTGATTAAGTGATTAATATATGTATTGTTTTCTTTTATTATAACAAACAAATTTCAAAATGCATTACTAATGAACAAAATATCTTTATTGTTACCATTAAAAATACTCATTTGGCGCATTTAAATTCAAATTAATCTTAAATGCCTGAAATAAATGATTTTTATGTGAAAACGTTCTATGAGCCAAATTTGAGTAATGGTTCATTTGTCAAAAAATTCCAGACGTAGTTCAAATGTAGATATAAAGATGGAACTAATTTTATAGATAAAAGATTGTACAAGTACAAAATACTAAAATATTTGCGAATATTTTTTCAAGGAAAGCAAGTGCGGATGATTTTGGAGATTGAGATAATACCGGTATAAGGTCACTGACCGTAACGCTTATTACGTTTTTTGCACGATGGACGCACAAAATGAAAAAAAATCTGATTTCGCCAGCACAATACCTTCCGCTATTCTGTATATTTTGTACAAATCCCGTTTCAAAAGATTCTATATATCCAGTAAGATTGTAACACGAACATGTACTATTTTCTACAAATTCTATACCGAAAGTTCATTGGAAAAGATTCTATAAATCCAATAAAATTATAACACGAACATATACTGTGTAATTTGTACTTGACACTGACATCTGTCAATTAGAATTATTTCAATATATCAGTTGTTTTTATAATTACAGAAAAGCTGACTGATTCATGAAAATTAATCTGTTTACAATTCTTTAACTCATATTTACTGAATATGAAGAAAAATATATAATCAAACCGTATACACAAGAAGATATTCTTTCATATTGATAATCACATAAAATGTCAAAAAATGATATATAACTGCGTTTTTTCAAGAAAAACTGTTAAGAATAAGAAGTTTAGATAAAGGAACTTCCGGTTGACCAATTATAACCAAAATCTAATCAGCTCTTCATATGGATGTAAAGAAGAGGAATACGAGAGAATTATAATTTTGTATTGTAGTATTAGAGTTATCGTCGGAAATTTTTTGTCAGACACACACACACATACACGAACACATACAAGAACACACACACACACACACGACATGATTTATACAATAAAAAACAATATTTGGGTAAAGTACTGCAATTTATTCGATAGCGAAGTGCAATACAACACTTATATGACATCAAATGGAAATGGCGGGAGGTATTGAGTTGGCCACAACAGATTTTTTACCTCCCGCTACCCTTGGTAAGGGAGGTATAGGGATCGTGCTAAAAATCACTTATCGAGATTTTAGTACATGACCACGTTTTAAGGTCCCTAGAATCCAAATTTAACATTTTCACGATGATGTCTGTATGTGTGTGTGTATGTGTAGGGATTTTGTCTTCACTCTAACTCAAGTACTATCATTCAGAAAATTCTGAAACCTTGTATTTCCATCCCGTTCTAATATGAAAAGAAGCCATTAGATTTTGGTGTAAATCGGATAACCGAAAATGGCACTTTACCTGAAGCTCATAATGGTTTTTCTTCAAAAAATACCATTAAATGCCATTTTTTCGCATTTTATGTCTTATGAAAATTAAAGATTATTGAATTTTCTACTGGAATACATTAATACTTTTTCTATATATTTTACAGATAAATTTAAAAATAATTTTTTTTATTAGTCGCGAAGCCTAAGATAAACACAATTCCTTTGTTACACAGTTCATATTTCAAATGAATGTAACAGACAGTAAATGTCACTGTCAAAAAACTAATCACTTCAAATTAATAATAGTGACATTTTAAAAAGAAAATAGTAAATAAAGCAATAGTTTTCTGCAATGGAACAGTTTGCAGCGTTAGTAAATACGTAAGTATGTATTTAAATTTATAAAAATTCAATAGCGGGAGGTTTTGTGTTGGCCACATCAGATTTTTTTTTCTTATTTTAAAAACTGTGATCTTCAATTTCGTCTTTTTATTACCATTGTCTACTGATATTAACAAATGGTAGTAATTAAAATCTGTACTGTGAAATACTTTGTTAAAACAAAAATATACAGAATTTGGTATTCTACAGTATTACAGTTATTTATCTGCCAATAAATATCTTCTTTCGTTTCACGTATACAGCAGCTTTTATCAATTTTGAATATCTCATCATTTCAAACAATTTATTATTACTATTGCAGTGCACATCATATATGTAAATTAATACAATACTGGCACGACAAATAAAATAGCATTAACCTTCAGAAAATTATATTGTAATACTGATGTCTTGCATATGTTAATTATTACTGAATTTAATTATTTATTTTTCTCATGTTCATCTCAATGAGAACAATACTGTTTTTGTTTTAAAATCATATATTCTATCCTTAATATGTACATCAAATAGAAATGATAAAGGGGACATTGTAATATGTGATATTTATAAAATTACATATAATTTTCAAATTAGCAAATTTATACAATTGAAAAAAAAATATGAATTTCATTTAACTGTTATAATTTTTTTTCGATTATCAGCTTAATACATAAATAAGCATGTATTTGCAAGAGATATAAACATTATTGCTATGAAACTTTAAACATATGGGGTCCCGTGGCCGCGTGCCTGAGTGTCTGGTCGCGAACCTGGGGGAACCGGGTTCGATCCCGACTGACGCCAAATATTTCCAATTTTAAATAGCACAAAAGTGACCCCTGTGATGTACTCTCCACGCCAGCTATGAGTGCCCGTGAGGTGACGCATGGTAAGCGCCCACACGGTAAAATATATTGTCATCATTACCGATGTCTATATGTGTTGTAGATACTGGCACACCCAGAAATGGGTAATATGCCGTGATGATATATTTATTTATTTTATTTTATTTAAACTTTAAACATATATCTTTTTAACTTTTTATGTGCATTGTTCAAATTTTTTCACTTTTATTTATTTTAATAGTGGAAATGATAATAATAATATATAATGTTTGAACATATTCGTTTTTTATTTTCCTGCCATTACAAAATAATAAATAATTGTACAGCAATTCGATGAAATTATCCTTTTTTTAACCTATTCAAGGTAAACAACTCATCATAGGATTTTAAAACATATGTTAAGTTCTTCTATGTAAGCACAATATACTTAAGTATATTTTTTTATATACTAGATAATGAAAGTTGCTGTTTTCATGGCCATGGTAGATCCTTAATTGAAGAAATTTATTGATGAAATATTAATATGTGCATTCTAACTGAAAATTTGAATTTTTTTTCATCATGACAAGTCAAGTGAAAGTGTAAATTTGGGGCAAAATGGCTGGTTTATAATGAATTTAATTTTTAAATTTATATTTAGAAAATTTGATTTAAAATTTACAATTTTCTCACGGATTTATGATCGATTTTGAAATTCTGGATCTGACCAATCAGTATCTATCACATGACTTGTCACTGTTTGTCATTTGTAGTTTCACCAATTATCAGTTCAGATTTTAGGATACAATTTTATTTTCATAGCCATGAAATTGATAGACGCTAATGAACAAGATGATGTTTTAATAATATCGGGAATGTTTTTATTTAAATGTGACTGCAAACCCAAAAAAAAAATTTTCTACTCCAGTGCGTGAAGTGAGTACTTCACGTATCAATTTTTATGTGTGAAGTTTAATTTTTTGCACACTGTGCGTGAAGTAACACTTAACGCAACGTTCATTATTTTAAATATTACAAACTGAATTGTATTTTAATAAAACAAAGCTGTTAAACACCCGTAACGTTGGTAACCATGGTTACACAAGTCCATAATACAGAGATTTACGTTAAAAGAATGACAATGTGAAGAAAAAATATATTTTATTGCAAGGTCGTAGAAAAAGTATAGTATGTAACACGTGTGTGAAGCCTATTTTACATTCGGGTGGTTTGCAACATTCGCCTTCGGCACGTGTCGCAATCTCCACCCTCATTTAAAATTTCAGCTTCACACAGTTGCCACATAATATACTATTGTGAAGCATAGAAAATACATAATATAGTGCGACCAAGCGATACGTGCCCCTGGCCTCGACCTGGGAGGCGTGGTCTGTCATTACGAATACATTCGGAGACAGAAGTTTTCTATACAAATTTTACCTGTCCATGTATGAAATGCATTCAGTTAAAACACAAATGAAATACATAAATATTTCTTTAAATGTCATTTATTATATACATATTATACCTTCTCCACAATTATAATTCATATATTAGTACGCTTGCCGCCGCCGCCAGTATACGTCTACTTTTATTCTGTATGTACTTACGCCTTCGCGGCAAAATTCTCAAATGTTATTGGTTAAGTATTTACACCAGCGCGTGCCTTCCGCGTCAAGGCCAGGGGCACATATAGCTTGGGTCGTACAATATATTCTGGACACATTTTTAGTTTCAAATTTAGCCGCCAGATAGAGTTGCTTAACTTGAATCGCGAATAATACAAAAATTAATAACGAAATCTTATTACAGTGTCGAAGATATATATACTAGATAAAAAATTTTGATCACGAATAAATTGTTTGACCTGATTATTTAAAACCTATTTTTTTTATAAAACAATGTACAGAGTGTTCAAAAATAACCCAATTCGGAGTAGGCTATGAACAAAAAAACGTATGTCAATTTCAAAGAATTTAATTAAATGTCAATTTGACACAAGATATTGTCAAAACTGTTATCTAAAGAAATCAAAACTTTTCTTCTTGAATTCATATTTTAGAAAGAGAAATAAATTAGAAAACGGTGTATACTGTATCTTTCTTTATTATCTTTTCTTCTTAAAACTACAATTCACAATCAATTTTGACAACTTGCCTTTGAATTGAATAACGATCAGACATACGTTTCTTTGTTCATAGCCTACTCCGAATTGGTTTTTTTTTTAAACACGCTGTATTTGTTTCAATTGTAACTTAAATTTTTCTATGGCATACTGTGCATGAACTATCTTTACAGTCAATAAACTATTATTATTATTGTTGTTGTTATTATAATGAAAATAAACGAGTACCATTATTGGTTATGGCTAGGGTTGCCAGATATATATCAGTGTCGAAAATAGAAGAATTAACTTGGAAATATAGAAGTTTTAAAAAAAAAATATATAGAAGATTCAAAGAAATCATTTATTACTATCATTACATTAGGTATAATTACTAATGTATTAAAAATAAACACATATTAACTATATTTAGATAAATGAAAATATCGAGTTGGAATCTTTTTGAAATCGACTCACTCGACACTATATTCGGACATGTTGGAAAGTGGTACCAAATCAAAATATTATATTATTATAATATTATTCTTAAAATCCGAAATATAGAAGATTTTGCTAGTATATTTTAGGTATATAGAAGATAGAAGATTTTCTTTGAATATAGAAGACTTCTATTAAATATAGGTCTGACAACCCTAGTTATGGCACTGGGTACATAAAAACATAAATTATGTAGTTTTTGTCGCATCACTGTTACCAACATAAAAATTCAATTCTCATATGTTTTAAGATGTCAGCATTAAAATTATTATACCAATAAAACATCTATGTATTGTAACTTACTACACAACACGTGCTAACATGCCACGCCCTTGTATACAATTATACTAAATGTAAACATTTGAAACATAACCATACTATTTAAATAAATAATGTAATAACTATATATTTACCTTTATGACGCAATGAATGATACCATTATTTTATGTTGTAGTACGAGCTTCTAGTGATATAACCCCTGAAACGTCCCTTAACACTTATCTTCGGAACCATGCGGGTCTTCGTGGAACTAAAGGCATGTGCTATGAAGGAGGATGCGGCGCATGCGTTGTTGCTGTTACTATTAAGCATCCAATTATGAAAAAAGAAAGGACCATTGCAGTTAATTCTGTAAGTTCAACTGTACTATTATCTAAGAACCAATAATATTGTTTATTGCTAAAGTTGTCTGATATGTGCATTGCGTTTTATTTCTTTTATTTAAATGATAAAAATTCCCGCCTTTATGCGACCTTGAATACGTACAGCGAAGGACAAAATTTTTAGGAGGGCATATTAATTTTCTCCTTACGAAACCTTAAATTCTGCAGTGTTGCCAATTTAGCGGATTTTCCGCTAGTTTTAGCATATTTTGAAAACGTTTAGCGGGTAAAAAAATGGATAGTGGATTTTTTAGCTGAATGAAGTCTTAATTGCAATTTTTTATGAAATGAAATACACCAAAACATTCGAAATATATGTAAAATGGAAAATAATCAGACATGCAGTCGTTTGTAAATTATTTATTTCCTGGCTGACGTTTCGACTTTAACAAAAGTCTTCTTCAGTCTTCTTCAGTTAAAGTCGAAACGTCGGCCAGGAAATAAATAATTTACAAACGACTGCATGTCTGATTATTTTCCATTTTATATTCTGAAATCAGTCGATCATCGTAATCAACCATTCGAAATATAACTCAGGCATTGCATACATTGTATAATTTTATTCAATTACTCAATACATGTCATTTTCAAATGTTTTAACGAATTAGCATTAGGCAAACAAGTGCGGATCTACCGACAAAGTTTTGAGTAGCCCTTTGGTAATGCCGCTTGAGTTAATTGTGTCGCGTCGCGCCTTTTTTTTGTATTTACCGCTTTTCTAAAAAAAGGCGGAGCGGAGCACAGGCTCCTTGATTCGCATTTCAGTTATTGTGTTCTATGTTATTTTATTATTATATTTCAATTATTGATTCAGTATCTGATTATACTATTTAAATGTGTACTACAAATATATTTGTAATGTTTAATATAGATCATTTTTTCATCTTGTTAAATGTAAAGTAGATTTCCTGCATGATAAATACGTACAGCGCTATCTAGGACTTAAGGGAAACACTTCAACAATCGTGATGAACAGGGTCGGATCTAGGATGTGCTGAGCGAGGCACTTGCCTCAGGTTAAAAATTTTAAAGCACAAATATTTTAATTTTTTACTCGCTAAATATAATATTTTTTTAAATATTTGGTTAAGGGTGCGGGGAGGGGGCAGTTTTTTTTCAGGGATGTAAAATAGCTAGATCCGGCTCTAATAATGAATATAAAATTATGCTAAGTTCAATTTTCATTGTTTCTAAATTTGTAAAAATATAAAAAGATGAATAAATATCGACTGACAAAACAATAGCCGCCAACTAACTTCTGTTTTACACACACACTTCTAGCGCGGGTTAAGTTGAGGCTATACTTATTTCTGTTACGTCCTGTATTTGACTAGACCATTGCATTTGGACAGACCTCTAAATCTAGGGCCGTAACTACAGTTAGGTAGAGAAGGTAACCGCCTAGAGGCGTTAAAAAGGGACACAATAAGAGCGTAGGCGAAAAAATTGCAATTAAAAAACGTTATGAAAGAAGAAAAGAATTTACAGATAGAGAATTAATTATCAGTAGATGTTTTTAATTAAAGATACACCGACACAGTGATATGCTCCTTGGGCGCCGTCAGGGAGGGGGTAAGGGGGGCAGTCGCCCCCCTTTTTTATTTTTACCATTCATTTTAAAACTACATAAATTACAATGTCATATTTTTAATATATTGGAATATCTTTCTGAGCTTAATATTAAATAAATAAGTTATTCAAAAAACTTGATTACAACAATGATAAAATTGATTGCAACAATGGGAATGTTGTCAGAATTCCCGCTAGTATTAAATGATTTATGCCCAGTTGCACTAATAAGTCTTAAATTTTAACCGACCCATAAACAAAAATCTGTTGTGGCCAACACAAGACCTTCCGTTAATTTGATGTATTTTGTATATATCCCATACCAAAAATTCATTGGAAAAGATTCTATATATCCAGTAAAATTGTAACACGAACATAATACAATTTTTTACAAATTCCATACAGAAAGTTCCTTATATACATTATGTACACTCACACATATAAATACTAAAAATGCGCACACTTACGTAACGTTCTCTTTACAATATAATATTACTACCAAGTTTATATCTCTACCTATTTTTGAATTATTGCCTCAAAAGTCAATATACTCCACATTTAGATAAAAACTTCAAAATTTTCAAAAATCTAATTTTTATGTGTCTAGATACTTCTCATTGCGTTGATTTCATATTTTGAAACCGCAGGTCGATATCTCTTTTCGTTCTCGAGATATTTAGATTCAAAATTTTACTCAAAACTGCCCATTTTTGGGTAATAACCCAAAAATGGGTCGAGATATCAATTTGGTGACAACACCATTCGATTCTACGGACAAAATTACATAAGTACACCAATTTTCAGAATTTTTGAACTCCGCATACAATCTCTAAAGCAAAATAACTGAAAATGGCCAAAAATCGCAAAAATCGTAAGGGGTACCCCTTACGATTTTTTCAGATTTTGGCCATTTTCAAACTTTTATTCATAAAAAATGAACCGGTTGGACAAAAATTATGAAAATTGCTATACTTATGTATTTTTGTCCGTAGAATCGAATGGTGATGTCGCCAAATTCATATCTCGACCCATTTTTGGGTTAATACCCAAAAATGGGCAGTTTTGAGCAAAACTTTAAATCTAAATATCTCGAGAACGGAAAGAGATATGGACCTGCGGTTTCAAAATTTGGAATCAGCGCATTAAGAAGTATCTAGATACATAAAAATTAGATTTTTTAAAATTTTGAAGTTTTTATCTAAATGTGGGGTACCTATATTGACTTTTGGGGCAATAATTCAAAAATAGGTAGAGATATAAACTTGATAGTAATATTATATGACTGTAAAGAGAATGTTACGTAAGTGTGTGCATATTTAGAGTGTACATAATGTATATAAGGAACTTTCTGTATGGAATTTGTAAAAAAATGTATTAAACGTGTTACTATATATACTAGTACTTTAAGTGTTACTCATTAATGTACTTATCAATGAAATATAAATAGGTTTAAAAAAAAGATGTATAAGTTTTTGTCCCTTTTGGAAAAATATCTGACGGCGCTTATGATTACACCCTTGTCGGAATCTTTTTTTTAAATTTTAGTGCCTGATCCCAATTTTATCTTGCCATGGATGGACGATAAACACCATCGAAGGAATCGGTAACCGTAAAAACGGTTACCATCCTATTCAAGAAGCCCTAGCCAAATACAACGGCACACAATGTGGTTTTTGTTCCGGTGGTATGGTCATGAACATGTACGCTTTATACACCGCTAACGACATACTGACTATGAAAGAAGTAGAAAATGCTTTCGGTGGAAGCCTCTGTCGATGCACAGGCTACCGTCCGATTATGGACGCGTTTAAATCTCTTGCTGCTGATGCTGACCCGGAATTACTAAGCAAATGTCCGGATATTGAAGATTTAAGAATTTGTGCTAAAACTGGAAAAGAATGTAGCGGGAAATGTCCACAAATACCAATTATAGATCAGAGAATTTGTATGAAGTTTGAAGATAATAATAATTGGTATAAAGTGTACAGTATTGATGATATTTTGGAATTGTTTCAAAGTACGGGGGATTCAGTGTACAGATTTGTTGCAGGAAACACAGGAAAGGGTAAATATTATTTATTATTATCTTTACATCATTTACCATAAACACCGTACGCAGTAATTCCCAGATTTCGCAAAGGCTTTCGATAAAGTTGATCATTAGAATTATCAGCTTTATTATTTCATACCTACTTATTACATAAATAGTTGAAATACTATGTAAAGTTACCGCCTTCTCGAGGTGTGGATAAAAAAGAAGAACATTTGTATTATTGTATTTTTATAAACACATATTCAATGTATTGGAACGTTTCGGAAGCTGGAAAACTTCCATCATCAGCCAATCTTTAATATTGAAAACTTTTACATCAATAATACAATACCAATTTTTTTTCAATAATACAATAACGTTTTATAAATAAACTACTTACCAGGGCATTCACGAACAATCCTTATGACAGGTGTGGCCAGAAATACGACGTCGGAAAAATGTATTACATGTGAAAAACGTTATGAATAGTTAAATTGGCAGGGCTGATTCCAGCCCCAAAACCTCCCAACATCGAAATTAAGGAAACAACTACGGATGCAAATAGTCCTCCCTCCAAACTGCATAAAAGACGAAGTCAAAAAATTTTTCTATTTAAAAAATGTATCAAAAAAATTTTTTTACCATAACCCTGAGGGAATCCCACCAGCATCCAGAAAAAAGACAAAGGACAATCAAAAAGAACACATAAACAACACGATGAATTTGGATACAAAAACATTAACGAAAACACATGGCTAAACGCCATTTTTCTTTGACGACAACGCAAATTTTTTTGATTAAAGATTGGCTGATGATGGAAATTTTCCAGCTTCCGACACGTTCCAATACATTGAATACGTGTTTATAAAAATACAAATGTTCTTCTTTTTCATCCACACCTCGAGAAGGCGGTAACTTTACATAGTATTTCAACTAAATTGTACTACGAGGTATTTTAAAGAAACTACAATATTACATAAATAGTAATTTATATGTTTTCTGCAATAATTACAAATAAAATTCTTTTACTCCAACATCTGATGTCCCCCAAGGAAGTAATCTCGGGCCACTTCTTTTTAATTTATTTATTAATAATATAACTACATAACAATGTTTCTTACTCAAACTGTTTCTTATGCCGTTGATGCAAAAATTTATAAATTAGTGAATTCTGTAGAAGATTAGACCCTATTACAAGAAGGTATTAATAATATTTTAACTTAGTCTTTAACTTACAAATTACCATTTAATATTGATAAATGTCAAATAATGTCTTATGCCCAATGAAAAACCAACCCACAGTATACAATTATGTTATAAATAATATATCATCACGGCATATTACCCATTTCTGAGTGTGCCACAATCTGTTTTATCACAGATATCGGTAATGATGATGATATATTTGTACCGTGCGGGCGCTTACCAGGCTGCACCTCACGGGTATTCATAGCTGGTGTGGAGAGTGCACCACAGGGGTCACTTTGTGCCATTTAAAATTTGAAATATTTGGCGTTAGTCGGAATCGAACCCGGTTCCCCAGATTCGCGACCAGACACTCAGGCACGCGGCCACAATTATGTTATGGATAATAATAATCTGTCTAGGATTACGAATTGCAATGATTTAGGAATATTATATCATCAGTAGCGGTAGCACGCACTTTAGAATTCTATCAAAAGAGGCATTTGTTTTCGCTTTTCGCCACGAAGCGAAAATTTGGTAGCATGCGTGGCGTGTATCAAAATATTCGCCTGCAAGCGTACGACTCGAGGCGAAAGTGTCAAAGTAACTGTCATAATATTTTTTATTTTAATAGTATAAAATCCAAAAAATTCCAAATCAAAAAATGAATATAGAATTCTAAAGTGCATGCTACCATGATTCGTAGATAAAAGTAAAATCGTATTCGCCTGCTTTCTATGATAGAATTCTAAAGTGCGTGCTACCACTACAGAAATGTAATTTAAAATGACTGTAATAAATCTTCGTAAAACAGTCACTTTCGTAATAATCATACATTAATTGCACATTAAACTGTTTTCTTCGGGCCAAGCTTGAATATTGTTTTTAGTATGAAATCCTTTTTATACAAACTCAATAAGAGCAATAGAGAGAAAAAAAAATATGTGATACTGTTGGTACAAATTAAAATTGAATATTTAGCAAAATAAAATTAAAAATAAATAAATAAAATATGGGTCTCGTGGCCGCGTGCCTGAGTGTCTGATCGCGAACCCGGGGGAACCGGGTTCGATCCCGACAGTCGCCAGATATTTCCAATTTTAAATGGCACAAAAGTGACCCCTGTGATGCACTCTCCACACCAGCTGAGTGCCCTTGAGGTGACGCCTGGTAAGCCCACACGGTAAAATATATCGTCATCATTATCGATGTCTACATGTGTTGTAGATACGGGCACACTCAGATATGGGTAATATGCCGTGATGATATATTTATTTATTTTATTTAATATTTAGCAAAATGAGAATTTTCACTACTCTACTGTTCTTGTTGAATGTAATATGTTGTCATTAGAAAATCCAACTACACATATTCTTGTTTTTTTTTTTCAAAAATAAAAGATTGTTTAACCATTTCCAGGTGTATACAAAATTGTGGACAGACCAGAATTTTGGATTGATGTGCTATCTGTTCCCGATTTAATATCTCACAAAATAGAAAACAATTTAGTGTTAGGTGCTAATATATCTTTAACAGATACTATGAATGTGATGAAAAAACTAGCAGATGAAAATCCTGATTTCTGGTATTTGAATAAAGTTTATAATCATATGGATTTAATTGCAAATGTTCCAGTAAGAAATGTGAGAGCAACAATTAAAGAAAATTAATTTTTGTTTTAATTTATTTAAAATTATTACAGGCTGGAACTCTTGCCGGAAATATTTCAATGAAACACCAACACCACGAGTTCCCTTCAGATGTTTTCTTGCTTCTAGATAGTATTAAAGCTATACTCACAATAGGTACGTTATTATGTTAGTTTTTATAAAAGAACATACGAAAATTGTCGATGTTTTCAGTTCAGAAGGATGGATCAGTTGTGACGAAAAGTTTTTCTGAATATCTCAATTTTGATATGACGAAATGTATTGTTAAATCTATTACAATACCGCCTTTAAGTAAAGACACATATCTCTACGAATCTTACAAGGTAATATATTTAAGACGAACAGATGACTTTTTTTTTTAATTTTGTTAAATTTTTACACAGGTTGTTAAAAAATGTCACAAATTAAGAGGTCATATAGTACTGACCAAAATGAGTAAAAAAAGTTTAATCAACATGGGTCCGACCTTCAATTGTTTTTGAGAAAGAGGCCATTTTGTATTAGAATCGAAGAAAAATTGACTAAGATAGTGGTCGAACAAAATTTTGTCTTTGCCAGTAAATAAACTATAAAAAAACAATAACATTTTATAAGAAACATTTTTTTCACTTTCTAATAGTTACGAAGTTATTTGAAAACTAAATATTGGCAAAAGTCGCCACAACTTTTGTCTTAATACAATTATTTGATTTTTTTGAAAAACAGAAACACATCTAAGATGACCTCTGAAAGGTAAACAAAATGTCTCATTTAATCAAAGTCGTAACTGTTACAGTTTTCGAGACAGCAGAGGTAAACACCAAAAAAACTCATTTTTCATTGCCTTTTATCTCGGAAACTATTGAAAATTGATTGATTAAACTTTTTTTTACTAATTTTGATCAGTACTATATGTCCTCATAATTTGGGACACTTTTTTTTTCTAACAAAATTAATTTTAAATATAGGAAATGTTAAAGTAAAAAAATAACTTATGTAGGTAGTATTTTTTTACATGAACTTTATTATAGTAAAGATGATTTCTTTTCTAAATGCCCATAAACGTCCAGTGCATTTTGATTATTTTACCGCATAGTTAGACAAGTTACAACACAGTAAGCGTAAAATGTAGGTTACACTTGCTGTGTATTCAATTGTAAAGTTCCCATTACACTTCAGGAGGGCAAAAAAATAATTTAAAAACATTTCATTTGATTGCAGTTGTACGTAAAACGTTTTATATATCTCAGGCCAAAACAAGTTTACACCCTTGGACGAATAAAAGCCCTCCGCTACGCGTGCGGGCTTTGAACTTCGTCCGCAGGAGTAAACTTTTTCTTTCGACTATTTCAGATTTGCCCTAGGGTGCAAAATGCTCACGCATACGTAAATGCAGCATTCCTCGTAGAACATGAAAACTATGTAGTAAAATCTGCTAGATTACTTTTTGGTGGAATCGATCCAGAGTTTTTACATGCGAAGAACACGGAAGAATCTCTTGTCGGCAAAAATTTGGCAGACAACGCCACCTTACAAGGAGCTTTAGAGAAATTAAACGAGGAAATTAAACCTGATTTTGTTCTTCCTGATGCTGCACCAGATTTCAGAAAGAACTTGGCTCTTTCTCTCTTCTATAAAGTAAGAAATTAGTAAATGTAGATAATGAAATTTATTTAAAATGGTAGGGAATTCCAGTTCAATATAATTAAAGGAAATTAATACCAAAATACGAATATATTTACTGAATAATGAATGTGAATGAGTTTGTATAATTGGGTAGCATGATGTCGAGGGATGGACGAATTGACCGTGAAATTGATAGGAGGGTGAGTGCGGGATGTAAGGTAATGGGTGCTCTGGGCACGTTTGCTCCTAACGTAAACGTATCTAGAGAAGCTCGGTTAAGTGTATATAATGGAGTGCTGGTGCCTGCTTTGATGTATGGAAGTGAATGTTATGACTGCTGTGGAAATGAGGTATTTACGTGGTGTTTGTGGGTATAAAGACGGGATCGCGTGAGGAATAATTTGGTGTATGAAGAATGTATGGTTAGGAAGAATGTAGTTAAGAGAGTTGGAGTGAGTCAGTTGAGATGGTTTGGTCATGTGGAGAGAATGATGAGTGAACGACTTGTAAAACGCATGTATGTTGGTAAAGTTGAGGGTGTTCGATTGCGTGGCCGTCCAGTGTGTAAGTGGATGGATGTGATTGGTAGTATTTTGAAGGAGCGTAAGTTTCCGAGTGGAAAAAGAAGAAGAGCATGTATGAATACGATTATGAATGTGGCTGAGGCGAAAGAAGTTTGCCCGTATAGGATTGTGTGGCGAAGGATGATTGTTTCGTAATTATTGTGGTGTGAAGATGTATGGTTAGTAAGAATGTTTTATGAGAATGAAGAGACAGCTGAACTTTTATGTGGACGAGAAGAACGAAGTATGTTTGTACAGGAATGTGAAGCGAAAGATGATTTTTGTGTAACTATTATTATTTAATATGTTATTATGTATGAATACGTTTATGAATGTGGCTGAGGTGAAAGAAGTGTGCATGGATAGGAATGTGTGGCGAAGGATGATTGTTGCGTAACTATTATTGTGGTCCGGATGCGGTTATTCGCTACCGAAAATCGGTCACATTAATATGTTCTTTGTATGAATGTTATGATGATTTTGGACAAGGCGAAAGAAGAATGTTTGTAAAGAGTTAAGTGATTCAGTGGAGCTCTTACTTTCATCCCTTTTCTTATTGTTTTAGGGTTTTTGCTAACCCACTAAGTGGGAAACGCGTGATATTATGTATGTATGTAATAATGAATGCTTATAAAGAAATAAGGTGATGTAATTGAAATACTTAAGAAATAAGAGGTTTCTTGTTATAGCAAATGGACACGAGTATGGATTCAATATATAATATTTTGATTGGCGACCTTGGGGGAACCATAACTGGCTTATTTTTTTTTACCGGATATTCATCTTAGTTTTACTAAAAATAATGGTGGAATCCCTCATTTGGTAATGAATCTGGATGTTTAGTTTGTTTTAGCAAGTGTTCCAGCCGATAAAATAACTCCAAAACATGCTACAGGTGGAACTCGGTTAAATAGAGAACTTTCTAAAGGTAAACAAACATTTGAAACAAACAAAGATCTTTACCCCCTTACTGAACCGGTTCAGAAATTGGAGGCTTTGATTCAGAGTTCAGGTTAGTGCTACATGTAAAAGACCGACTTGGGAATATTTTAATTTTAATTGTTACAAAATTAGGTGAAGCAGTTTATGTCCATGATATGCCTCCAATTACTGGGGAATTATTTGGAGCATTTGTGTTAGCTGAAGCAAAACCTTTGTCTAAGATCACGAAAGTTGATCCGTCTGAAGCACTGGTAAGATTCCATATATTACAACTATAATACACTTCTGGACAAAATTAACGCATCACTTTTAATTTTTCGTTTATTTCACAAAGTTAGCTTATTTTTGGCATGTTTTATAGTTTTTTAAATTAGTCCTTTACAGGTAATTAAAAATTTGTAGAAAATAACGCAACATAATATACTTTTAAATTAAAAACTACAATATTATTCAAAATGAAGACAATGTGATTTTTTTAATAAATTAAAATTTTATAGGAAAAAATTATAGGATACTTGGTATTACCACTTCTTACATTAATTATGGCTTGCTTTCTTCGTCCCATGCTTCGAAATAAATTTCGAATTGCATGGTGAGGTATGTTTTCCCATTCTTGTAGCCCAGCATTCTCTAGCTCATCTAGAGTGCATGGGACGGGTACAAGACCTCTTTCGCTTCTTTTCAGCATATCCCATACGTGCTCTATTGGATTTAATTCTGGACTGCTAGGTGGCAATTCCATACGGTTAATTCCTACCGTATTTCAATATTCATCTACGCCCCGAGTCCGATGCGATCTTACATTATCATGAATAAATATGAAAATACTTTCAATTACCGGCGAAAAAGGAGTGACATGGTCTTATATGACATCCTGCACGTATTTCTGTTCATTCATTGATCTTCCACGAAGCACCGCCAACTCTGTGCGTCCCTTAAAACAATTAGCTTCCCGAAACAGTATTGAATCACCAAAGCAGGGCTCTCGTGGAGCAATTTTCCACTGAGTATATCGCTGTCCAGGTATCCTCCAGGTATGATCTCTTTCGCCTGGTAATTTTAAGCTGACTCATGTCTCATTAGAAAACAAAACACGGTTTCAATCAGCCTAATTCCAGGGAATATGTTGTCTTACAAATTGTAAGCGAGTTCTGGTGAGACACGGTTCTGTGTTAGTACATCTATTGGCCAGGTAGAAATCTACGCACCACGGGCTTCAGGAACGTGATTATTTTGCATTTTACTTGTAATTTGTCGTCTTCTCAGAGTTTCTAGAGTTAGAAATCTGTCGTCTCTTTCTCTCGGTGGTTTCGGAAGACCTTTCTGTGTCTCCTAAAGTTGAATCTAGTCTCTTTAAACCTCCTTAAAGCTCGTCCTATAGTACTGACATCAACTACCAAGTTCCCCAATCTTATGACGTTGGCCCCATCCAATAGAGTTAACGTCCGAAATATCAATCTCTATTAATTTTCCCAATTCAATTTAATGTTAATTTCGTAGTAAAACACAAAAACATGGAATTAAATTTAAATTAAACGTAAAAACCGTAAATTTTCAACTGAACCCTAATAAAAATTCATATATTATTCTGTTTTAAAATAAATCGCGAAAATAAGTGATGCGTTAATTTTGTCCAGGAGTTTAATAAGATAATTAAATAGCAGCACAATACAATTAAAAAAATTCAACTCGAAGAAATGACCAAAATTTTTTATTAAAATAAAAGTTAATTGATACATTTACTTTATTTAAAAATTGGTTGTAAATAACTAACCCCCAAAGTCATATTTTTATTATTATTATTATTATTATTATTTTAATAATAACTATTTTTTAGAGCATGCCAGGAGTTCGAGCGTATGTAGACCACAAAGACATTCCCGGTGTTAATAATTTCTCACCACCAAATATTACTCCAACCGAAGAACAATTATTCTGCGTTGACAAAGTTTTATTCAATGGTCAACCAGTTGGTGTTATATTAGCCAAAACTCACGAACAAGCAAATGAAGCAGCCAAGATGGTTAAAATTCATTATCAAGAATCTTCTGAAGTTCCAGCTTATAATGTGGAAGATGTTCTCAAAAACAAGCAAATGAACAGAGTAACAAATATGGTTCATATTGACCCAACGAAGAAAGGTAATATTTTACAAAGTTATTGTGTCTTATTGTTATTATTTTTTAATCATTAGGTGAAAATACAAAGCAAGTTGTTAAGGGCAAGTTTAAGGTAAATGCACAGTATCACTTTACTATGGAAACACAAAATTGTATTTGTGTTCCTACGGATGATGGGGGTCTTGATATGTTTGCGGCAAGTCAATGGATGGACCACGCGCAATCATCGGCTGCGAGAGCTCTAGATATTCCCATGAGCAAGTAATACATTCATTAATACTTTAATAGTTATTTACATTCATATATACATACGCGTGTCCCACTTAGTGGATTAGCAAAAACCCGAAAACAATAAAAAAGGGATAAGAATAAGAGCTCAGCTGACTCACTTAACTCTTTCTAATTCTTCTTTCGCCTTGTCCACAATCATCATAGCATCCGGACCACAATAATTTACATTCGAGTGCCTGTAAGTTGTATCTAATTCTAAAGATACCGATGCATCTTTGACCAAAAGACTTGTCGCGCAAAACGCGAGCCTAAACTCAAACTCTACATGTCGCTAGAATGAGAGACCAACACAGACACTACGTCTTTCTCGAATCCTTACCGAAGACTGACTAAAACAAACGGTTATCTCTTCAGTAGGGCATATCTGATGAGGGGCAGCATCCATAACTAAATAACAACACTGCACGTAGCGTAGCAATAACTTATATTATTAATTGTCTGCACAGTAAATGTCTACGCGGTTGACATATAGACTAAACAGAGATATGTGAGAAAAATTATAATTAGTTCTAAACAGAATTTTGACTTACAAAGATAACATTACATTCGAGTGCGTGTAAGTTGTATTTTACAGCGCGACAGTTGGCATCACAATCTGCCTTTGATTAGTAATCTAAAAAGGAAAATTGTGTCACTTTTTGTTTTGTTTTAGTTTTCTTTTTGTTATATCAGACTTATGATAAATAAATATGTTTACTAATTAATTTACCAATCAGAATTATTTCTGTGCCGTATTATAGCTTATACTAAGCCGATTATCGGTGTTTTTACCGACTACTCGCTGATTAAATGCTGACTAGAAAAGTGGCCGGATAGTCGGCTTAACCGTCTAAAGACGAATTTACATTGGTATAGTAACTAAGCTTAGTAAACTTGTACTAGTGGCTAACCTGGCTAGCCTACTGTCTCGGGTACAAGACAGTGGATGTCTACACTTAAAAAGTATTATTGTCCACTTGTACTAGTAAGGCTATCACATCGAGAGGATGTTTACAATTTCTCGTCATACTAGAAACAAAAAGTTAAAAGAAATATGCGAATTACACCAAATTGTGATTGAAGAATTTATTAAGAGAGATTGAGAAAGAAAAATGTCATTCAAAGAGAGTGTGGGACAGGAAATTCCGATAAAGTTCCACAAACTTAATTGTTTCCCCTTTAGACAATCTTTCATTTTTTTTTTTTTCAAATCTCTTAATCAAAAATACCGGCAACTATACACACTTCAACTCTGTACAAAACAGAAATTTGCTGGCACTAACTTACAAATACACTAGCGAGCAAATGTTTACAATGGTATAGTAGACATACAAGCCGGTAGGCTAGTGTCAAATAGCTTGGGAGGCTATCCACTTATAGTTCATCTAGAGATCATTTTCCG
Source organism: Ophonus ardosiacus (assembly GCA_943142095.1). Classification (NCBI taxonomy): domain Eukaryota; kingdom Metazoa; phylum Arthropoda; class Insecta; order Coleoptera; family Carabidae; genus Ophonus; species Ophonus ardosiacus. The sequence continues at coordinate 49,424,367 of OW964831.1, read as the reverse complement.
AAGACTCGTTATCGTTTTATTATGGGTGCACAATAGCTAAAACCGCAATGCCAAAATATTTCGGTCCGTACAGTCGACCAGTTCAGTATATGCAATGCTGGTATATATTTTACGCCCAGTATTCGAGTGTAGACCAAGACTGCACTTTCCAGATTTTCTAAACCGATTACCAGGGATGTTGTAGAGTCTTGGTCTACAGTCGAATACTGGGCGAAAATATATACCAGCATTTCAAATACTGAACTGGTCGAATGTACGGACCTAAATATTTTGGGATTGCGGTTTTAGCTATTGTGCACCCATAATAAAACGATAACGAGTCTTCGGAAAATGATCCCTAGATGAACTATACCTGTCCTGATTATTTGTGCAAGTACTGGTATACCTCGTCCAGATTTCATTTGAACAAATGACTTTTAAATCCTCTGTGTTAATCCTAATCTTTGCTACTGTGAATATTTTTATGTTTCACGGAAATATAGTTTCTTCTCAAAGTACATTATATGTCTATGAAAGTTTAAAATTGCTTGTAACTATTTAAAGGGGGAAAAGTTTTATTGGGGTATAACTCAATACAATCCTGTACCTCGTGCATATTTCTATTTTGGCACTACCAGTTGCTCAATTCAGTAATGAGCGTTCATTGTTAAAGCAAGAGTAACATCTTGGATAAGAATTTTACAGGTCAACTATGGTTCTCAGGAACCCCAATAAAATTTTCCCCCTGTTAAATAGTTACAAGCAATTTTCAACTTTTATAGAAATATAATGTACTTTGATAAGAAACTATATTTCCGTGAAAAGTAAAAATATTCACAGTAGCAAAGATTAGGATTAACACAGAGGATTTAAAAGTCATTTGTTCAAATGAAATCTGGACGAGGTATACAAGTACTGTCCTACAGGGTTTACACTAGGTTAGTAACTGTCTTGCAAGTTACTGGTACAAGCAACTAACCCAATTACTATACCAATGTAAACCCGGCTTAATAATCGGTAGTCGGTATATCTTATAGTAATAAAATACCATTACAGATAAAAATATAATAAAAGTACCTACCGAAATAGAAAACATTATCTACTTTCCATTAAAATCTAAAATTCAAATACCACCGGAGTACCGGAGTCAATTACGTATCTGGGGTGGGATTCTATAATTCGTCCGATATTAAACGGTACCGTTATCACTATGGTTACATAGAAGATTACATTTCATTTGACAAGTATGACGTAAACATACCAATCATCTTGTAGAAAATGCGTTTCTATAGTGATAACGGTACCTTTTGATAACGGACGAGTTATAGAATCCCACCCCTGGTCCTTTATAGCATAAATTTATTGTTATTGTGGGTTCATTTCAAAATGAGTTTTTATCGTTATTTATGGTCAATTTTGGATCCAATTTCCAGAGTAAACGTAGTTGTAAAACGTTTGGGAGGAGCATACGGTGCTAAAATCGTAAGAGCATCCCATGTATCCACTGCCTGTGCTGTGTCTGCTTTCAAAATGAACAAACCAGTACGCATGATTTTACCTTTGGTGGACAACATGAAAGCGATTGGTAAAAGAGTCCCAACATCCGCCGATTATGAAGTAGGCGTTGATGAAAATGGTGCTATCCAATATATGAAACTCGATTACTACCAACCATATGGTATATCTGGTATGAATGAAATAGTTGTCCCTCATATCCCACATTTCGTCAAGAATTCTTACAAGAGCGATACATGGGCCATGAATGGAAATATGGTTCAGACTGATATGCCCGGAAATGCGTATTGTCGTGCCCCAGGTAAGATTTTTTAACTTATATATTTTAAAAAACAAAAGTACAATAGCGAACTCTAGGCGAAACTATGTCTAATAAAAAAGAGATTTTATAATAAAGTTATTTGGAATAATACTACCTTTTTTAGTTTAAGTTCTGTATTTATTATTTAAACCCAACGTTTCGGCACCATAAACTAGTGCCTTCTTCAGGGGATACATTGACATAAATATGTGAAATAACAAAAACAAGTAACCAAGGTAAGAAATGTTCATAAATGTTACTTTTTTTATGTATACAATTTTCTAGACATGCATGCCCGGCAATAACATGGACGGCGAACATGCATCTTCTCAGGAAAAAATCTCCTTTTGCCAGAGGAAAAGCCGTCCCAAAAACTGGCAGAGAAGTGATCTGTATAACTCAGAGACGCTTTATCGGTAGCGAAATACCGCAGCCGTACTCTTTATTAACAGATGTTAGAAAAAGTTTAGAAAAAATTGTATACATATTACAAATTACAACATATTTAATATTGGAAGCAATGCGCGACAAAGTTCTAATCCGTCACAATGATTGAGATTGATATATCTTGTTTTATAAGTCTCAATTGCTTCTCTAATTAATCTGTTGATAAGTCGAGTAGGTCTAGCAATAATTTTTGTATCTTCAAATTTAATTTGGTGGAATTCTTCCAAGGCATGTTCTGCAACGGACGATTTCTCAGGCTGGTTCAATCTGATCGATTGATGATGTTCGCTCAATCTTGTAGAGACAGTTCTACCAGTCTGGCCGATGTAAACTCTCCCGCAGACACACGGAATTCTGTAAATCCCTGATGATTAAAGAGGGATGACGTCTTTCACTTGTTTCAACATACAACGAAGTTTAACATATGGAGAAAACGAAATCTTCATGTTCTTCTTACGAAGAATTCTACCAATCTTGTCCGTTACGTTTTTAACATAAGGAAGCGATGCATATAATACGTTCCTTTCTTCTTCATTGTTTGTTGTTCTTTTTGCTTTAAGACATTTTTCAATAGAAGACACAGAATATCCATTCTTCATAAAAATATTTTTAATTTCACTCATCTCTTCTTTTAATTTATCTGGATGGCATATATCCGTAGCTCTTCTTATTAGACATTTTATAGTGTCTAGAAAATTGTATACATAAAAAAGGTAACATTTATGAACATTTCTTGTTACCTTAGTTACTTGTTGTTTTTGTTATTTCACATATTTATGTATCCCTTGAAGAAGGCACCAGTTTATGGTGCCGAAACGTTGGGTTTAAATAATAAATACAGAACTTAAACTAAAAAATCTGTTGTGGCCAGCACAAGACCTCTCGCCATTTATTGCACTTCGCTTTCGAACCGTCGTTTTATAATAAAATCTTACAGAACATTACCCAAATATTGTTTCTTACTATATTTAGCATGTCTTCTGCACACATATAATTCAAATTATATCTATTTTTCATTGTATGAGGAAGTTTCTAAATGTCAAATATTGTTCCAATTCATTAACCAGATTGGCGGTATTTCTGATAGATATATGCATTTTACCACAATTTTATCTATAATTTCAAATATTTAATTAATAAAACAATAAGAAAAGTTAAATATACTTCTCAGAAAAAGCTATCAGAATGTCACTAAAACTGTTGATATTTGACAATGACATGTGTCATGTTAAAAACATTGGAATTTGTCAACTGGTTTCTTTAGTGCCTTGGCCTCTGCGATTAGTTTACTCTATAAATTACAGAGTCTTTATCTCTTTTACAATCTATACAAGATATAATAATATTTTTAAGTGTATTATATGGAGAATTTTATGTTCTTCAATATTTAATAAAAAAAACTCCCAAAAAATTTTATTTAGAAGATTTTTTCTAAGAAACTACTACTTCCGGTTGTTGAATTGTTACCAAAACCTTTTCAGCTCTTCCCAGGAATGTCAGATTGAGGAAACTGCAGTGAAATATTTTTTAAGTCTTATAGTTTTTGAGGAATCGTGACTACAACATCCAGACATACATACATACATACATACATACATACACACATCCACACACACACACACACACACACACACACACACACACACACACACACACACAGACATCATTTTAAAAATGTTATAATCGGATTCTAGGGACCTTAAATCGTGCTTATTCAATAAAATCTGGATATGCGAATTTTAGCATGAATCCAATACCTCTCTTAGCGAGAGGTAAAAAGGTAACATTTATGAACATTTCTTTTTACCTTGGTTACTTGTTGTTTTTGTTATTTCACATATTTATGTCAATGTATCCCCTGAAGAAGGCACCAGTTTATGGTGCGGAAACGTTGGGTTTAAATAATAAATACAGAACTTAAACTAAAAAAAGGTAGTATTATTCCAATTAATAATATGAGTTCTGAAAGATATTTTAATAATAAAGTATTTGTTACTATTTTGTCGTCACCTTGTCGCACCATATCTTCAACAAACTGTTGTTACGTAGGTTCTACAGAAGCTATTGGAATAATTGAATCAATAATGGATCATATAGCACTTAAACTGAACAAAGATCCCCTTGATATTCGAAAAGCAAATATGCTCCCTGACAATAAAATTATGAACGAGCTTGTTAAAGAGACTCTTGAATCGGTGGAATATGAGAAAAGAAAAAAAGCTGTTGATGATTTCAATTCTGTAAGAAATTACAACATTCACAAGAAATATTCTGCTAGATTTAACTTACTTTTATTTGTAGAAAAATCGATGGATGAAAAAGGGAATAAGTTTCGTTGTAATGGAGTATCCATTTGTGATATTTGGACCATACAGTGTGTTTATATCTGTGTATGCAGGAGATGGTACAGTTGCTATTTCCCATGGTGGAACAGAATGCGGACAAGGTATAAATACTAAGGTAACTTTATAATTTTTATTGTTGTACTTTTGTTTATTTAAATTTGTTGTTTTAGGTTACACAAGTAGCTGCTCATATATTAAAAATTCCTATGAATATGATTAGTGTAAAAGCTAGTAACTCATTAAATGCACCAAATAATATGGCAACAGGAGGTAGTATTACTAGTGAAGCAGTTTGTTATGTAAGTCTGTTCTCTTGGATATCTTTTTTCTGGGTAAAAAATCTGTTGTGGCCAGCACAATACTTCTCGCCATTTTCATATTAGGCAATAATATAAGTATTGTATTTAACATTTCTGGCACACAAGAAATTCTAGTTACATCTATTCTTTATTTTTCAATTCATTCTATGTACAAGTTTCCTCCTTCTCTTCTAAATGTTCGAGATTCTTCCAATTCATTGACAACTGACAAGATTGGTGGTATTTCTGAAGGGTATATGATGAATTATACGTATAGTAAGGGCGTGTTTAGTTGACACTGATACTGTACATACTTTGGCTTATAAATGAATCCTCTTTATTTTTATACCAATTTTAAATGTTAAAGTCTTTTCCTCTTTATAACAACAACATATTATATTACTATTACATTTCGATATATCCACGTACAAATTCTATATCTAACTATAATTTTAAATATTTAATTAATGATAAAATAAGAAATATTAAATGTACTTCCCAGAAAAAGTCTTCATTAATGTCTGGATTTTTGACACTGACATTTATGTCAATTACAAACATTTTAATTTTTCAACTGGTTTCCATAGGCTGATTGATTCATTATAAAATGAATTATTTTATATACCGTGAGTATTTTTTAACGTGAAACATTGGGTTTGTCATGTCCATGGTTACGATTTGACATTTGATTGACAGCAATGTATTTGCGTGTCCCATTTAAAATGAAACATAGGGAACGAATTTGACAGATGTTAGCTAAGTCAGAAATTTAACTAAGTCAGAATACCACTCGAAAGCACTAAACATATTTCGGGCACACAATATTTTTTTGCAACTAAATTTAATTTTTAGAAAAAAGGTATAATTATTTAAACAAAATTAACCTCTACTGACGTCTTATCAAATGTCAAATTCGTTCCCTATGTTTCATTTTAAATGGGACACGCAAATACAATGCTGTCAATCAAATGTCGAATCGTAACTATGGATATGATAAACCCAATGTTTCACGTTTAAAAATACTCATGTTATTTATAATTCAGTCTATCTCTAAATCTATAGAATAAAATAAAATAAATATATTATCACGGCATATTACCCATTTCTGGGTGTGCCAGTATCTACAACACATGTAGACATCGATAATGAAGACGATATATTTTACCGTGTGGGCGCTTACCAGGCGTCACCTCACAGACACTCATAGCTGGCGTGGAGAGTGCACCACAGGGGTCACTTTTGTGCCATTTAAAATTGGAAATATTTGGCGTCAGTCAATAGAAGATATAAAAATGTTTAATGTGTTGGATAGAGACTTTTATAATCTATAATAAAATAATATATTAAATAAAATAATATTTAAAAGATTTTTTTTAAGAAATTACTAAGTACTTCCGGTTGTCCAATTGTTAACAAAACCTTTTCAGCTCTTCCCATTAAAGTAAGATTAAGAAATACGTAGTTAAATTGGTCTTTAGTCTTATAGAATTTGAGAAACCGTGTCTACAACATTCACAAATACATATAGACCCCCCCCCCCCACACACACAGGAATGTCAGATTGAGAAACTCATAGTTAAACAGGTCTTAAGTCTTATAGTTTTTGAGGAATCGTCCCTCCAACATCCAGACATAGATACACAAAATGTTATAATCGAATTCTAGGGACCTCAAATCGTGCTTATTCACTAAAATCTGGATATGCGATTATTAGCATGATTCCAATACCTCTCTTAATGAGAGGTAAAAATTGCTAATATAATAATAATTTATTTAGTTACGAAGTGGTTCCCATACGCTACCTTGTGGTACTCCATGTTTAGATTGTTTGAAATACATTATTGCATTTCACATTCTTCCATCTATCTGATAAATAATTTTTCATTCATATAAGGAGTAGAAGAAATGCATGAGGGATTATATGTGTACTTTTGTTTATAGGGAACGATTCAAGCTCTTAATGAAATTTTGAAACGTTTGGAACCAGTGAAAGAAAAAATGAATAATCCAACATGGAAAGAACTTGTTCTTCAAGGATTTAAAGAAAATGTGGAATTATGTGCCACTCACATGTAACTTATCTACTTTATTTATATTAAAAATGTATTGCAATAACATTTCTATTATTAAATTTACAATAGGTTCTCAGCAAATTCGGATGTGAAAGGCTATCCGATCAACGGAACATGTGTTTGTGAAGTCACTTGTGATATTTTGACCGGAGAGCACAATATCGATCGAGTAGATTTGTTAGAAGATGCAGGACAAAGTATGAGTCCTAATGTTGATGTCGGCCAAATGGAAGGTGCCTTTATCATGGGTCTTGGTTACTACACCTGCGAAAATCTTGTTTATGATGATAAAGGAATGCTACTTTCTAATAGTACATGGACATATAAAATACCTGGAGTTAAGGACATTCCAGCTGATTTTAGGATTAAGTTCAGACAGAATGGTACAAATCCTACTGGAGTACTTAATTCTAAAGGTATGTTTTATAAGAATAATAAAAAAATGGAGTGCGAATGCTTGTTTCAATGTGTATTGAGGAATAGATTTATTGACTGAGAGAATGAAATACGAATATAGCTCTTAAGAAACTACTACTTCCGGTTGTTCAATTGTTACCAAAACCTTTTCAGCTCTTCCCAGGAATGTCAGATTGAGGAAATTGCAGTTAAATATTTTTTAAGTCTTATAGTTTTTGAGGAATCGTGTCTACAACATCCAGTTCATGAACATGTCGATAATATAGATTGCAATCTGTATAACTCTTTTCATAAAGATTCTAAAACCTCTGTAAACGTAGCAGTACATGACGTCACACATTTAGTTACTAAAATTCAATTTTTATTAATGACGTGCATTGGCTGCTTGAATGATTTGGGTATACTACTATTTTTATTTGGATATTTTTATTTACAAATTATTATTAACAATTACACTATCATAATTAAACAAATTAAACATTACTAATAACTAATTCTAAAGAAACCGACACATCTTTGGTCAAAATACTCTCGTCACGCAGAACGCAAGCCTAAACTCAAACTCTACATATCGCTAGAATATGAGAGACCAACACAGACACTACGTCTTTCTCGAATCCTTACCGAAGACTGACTAAAACAAACGGTTATCTCTTCAGCAGAGCATATCTGATGAGGGGTGAGGGTTTATCATCCAGCATCCATAGCTAAATAACTACACTGCACGTAGCGTAGCAATAACTTATATTATTAATTGTCTGCACTGTAAATGTCTACGCGGTTGACATATAGACTAAACAGAGATTTGTGAGAAAAATGATAATTATTTCTAAACAGAATTTTGACTTACAAAGATAACAAAGTTGAAATATTGATATTGAAACTATAATTTAGAAGAGTTTATAATAAAATGATTAGCTTGTTATTGCTCCACCTTCACCTTGTTACATTAGGAACGTGTGGCATTGGATGATAACTACATTAATGAATTACTATGTTAATCCATTTAAATTTATATTTAGCGACTGGAGAGCCTCCACTGTGTTTGAGTATCGCTGTTCCACTTGCTATTAGACGAGCCTTAGCTTCAGCTCGTAAAGATGCAGATGAGAATGCTGATACTTTTATACCAATTAGTAAGTGTATTTTATATTTACATCTTAAATCTTATTTTTTATTCATATTTCAATCTTATAATTGTTTTCAAACGCGTAACCACTTCAAATACTTAGAGATAACGAGTTAACGCCTTTATACCACAATGGTTCACAAACGAATGAATAAGAAGACTCATAAATATACTTAATTAATTAAACAAACTCATTGGCTGGTAGCACAAGCGTGGTTCTAACACCGGTGTTAACTAGAACCATATCAACGACTTGATACATACTTCAGGTTTGTTAAGAAAACAAGTGTTGCCAATATATTGATGAAGTTGAAAATTTATTGACAGCCATAATCAATAAATCTGCCAACACTATTTAAAATTATTTAATAAGATTTGTTTTTTAACTTGTTTCTAGGACAAACAGTTTTAAATAATGAGGTCAAATTTATTGAATATGGCTGTCAGTACATTTTCGACTTAATTCAGTATATTGGCAACTCTTATTTTGTTAACAGCCCTGAAGTATGTGCCAAGTCATTGACACGGTTCTAGGTAACACCGGTGTTAGAACCACGCTTGTGCTACCAGCCATTGTTTACACAATTAATTATCACAAAAAATCCCTAAGTTGATAACACAAGATTTCAGCATCCGAAGCAACCTTTCGGTCATCATCAAATGCCGGCCGGCCCCACCTTGAAACGCGTCACAGGTTACTATCTAGGCACATCAATATACATTATGTATACTCATATATAAATACTCTAAAAATGCGTACACTTACGTAACATTTTCTTTACAATCAAATAATATTACTACCAAGTTTATATCTCTACCCATTTTTGAATTATTGCCCCAAAAGTCAATATACCCCACATTTAGATAAAAACTTCAAAATTTTCAAAAATCTAATTTTTATGTATCTAGATACTTCTCAATGCGCTGATTCCAAATTTTGAAACCGCAGGTCGATATCTCGTTTCGTTCTCGAGATATTTAGATTCAAAGTTTTGCTCAAAACTGCCCATTTTTGGGCAATAACCCAAAAATGGGTCGAGATATGAATTTGGCGACAACACCACTCGATTCTACGGGAAAAATTACATAAGTACACCAATTTTCAGAATTTTTGAACACCGCATACAATCTCTAAAGCAAAATAACTGAAAATGACCAAAAATCGCAAAAATCGTAAGGGGTACCCCTTACATTTTTTTAGATTTTGGCCATTTTCAGGGGTTTTCAAACTTTTATTCATAAAACATGAACCGGTTGGACAAAAATTATAAAAATTGCTATACTTATGTATTTTTGTCCGTAGAATCGAATGGTGTTGTAGCCAAATTCATATCTCAACCCATTTTTGGGTTACTACCCAAAAATGGGTAGTTTTGAGCAAAACTTTGAATCTAAATATCTCGAGAACGAAACGAGATATCGACCTGCGGTTTCAAATTTTGAAATCAGCGTATTGAGAAGTATCTAGACACATAAAAATTAGATTTTTGAAAATTTTGAAGTTTTTATCTAAATGTGGGGTATATTGACTTTTGGGGCAATAATTCAAAAATGGGTAATATTATTTGATTGTAAAGAGAATGTTACGTAAATGTAGGCATTTTTAGAGTGTGTGAATTTTTAGAAATAAAAGTAATGAAATAAAGATGGATAAATGCTATAAAAAAGTTCCTTGGAAAAGATTCTATATATCCAATAAAATTATAACACGAACACATACTATTTTTTACAAATTCCATACCAAACGTGATTATTTTTATAAAAAATTATATGAGATTTTATTTATTTGTTTACCGTTTTTGTATTTGTTTTCAGATGGCCCAACTACAGTTGAATATAAATTCCAAAATAGTTTAAATGATTATAAGAAATACACACTATAATAAGTTTTATGGCTAGTTGCACAGCTTATAGTTAATGTCTTAACTAAGGTTAGAGAAAAATGCGTATGAAAATTTTGACAGTAACTCATTTGATATTTGGTTTCGATAATATATTAATAATTTAACCAATAGTTAAAATTTTACTAAGAAGCGGTGCAATTGGCCATTAACCATATGAACAAGTTTATATTAAAATCTGGTGATGGTTTATATTTTTATTATTACATATTGTAATTGGTTATTATTTGAAATAAATGTGATAAATATATGTAGCATTATATCTTCATGTATTCATAGCCTACCTACTTCATAAATTGTATTAAAACTTTGTCCATAATCCATAGAATATTAAAAAAAATTAAAAAAATATATAAAACGCCAAAGGCACCATAGGAGTTATAATAATATGCACTCGAACGACGTACATCTCTCGAGCCCGAGGATTAAATGGATTAAAATAATATCTATAGTAAAAATATAAAAAATGGGTTAATTTGTAGTTATGGCAATCCATGTTATATAAATGTTATGGTATTGCGAATGTTAATGATTACATATTCTGCAAATGTTTACCTTACATGTGTGTATATGTTGACAACATAAACATTTTACAATGTGTTCATGGCTATTCATATCCAATAAAGATGCAGATGATTATTTACCAAATGCATCTAATAAAGAACTGGTTTCTCACTGCAGATAAATGCATAATTGCATATAAACACATATTGAATACATATTAATAATTATTAGAAATGGGTACCGAAACAAGCAAACAAGTTGATGCGTAAGTTTTTTAAAATTTATTAAATAAAAAAAAGAAAAAAATAAATGAATGTGATTGTGTTTCCAGTGCAAAGGAAGTGGCGTTCACTATTGGAGAAAAGTTACACAAAGGTAAGAAAATTTTTGTTTGTTTTTTGCACATATATTTATGCAAAATAGTCCTTCTGGATGACAATGTTTATTTTTATTTCATTTTGTCTTGACTTATTCAACAATTATGTATAGCAGATAACAATAATGATCGCAAAAACTATGACATTTTTGGCAACTTTTAAATTTACATAGTGTAAATCGAAAAGTGAGACATATAGGCGTTTAACATGGGAATTCGGTTTTTCTTTGCGCAAACGTTACCTAATTACTTTATGCAAAAATGTTTCAAGTAAAAGTTAGATTTAAATTCTGCATCTAAATCATATAAAATGATTATTCTAGCTCGTCATAAAAACGTAAAAATTAATTATAAAGTTACAGTTTTTATGAACTTTTAGTGTAGACAGCTATGGATTTATGACAAAAAATAAACAAATGCGTTATTTTTAACTGTCATTTATAATTAAATTTGGATTGGAGTAGTAAATTTACAAAAAATACAAAATGGTAAAATGTCTTACTTCTAAATGATAATTAAAAACAATGACCGGTAGTATTTACTCAAAATTTTAGTCACCCTAACTAACTAATTACCATGACTACCATTTAGAATTACATTGGGGTGATTAAAAAACATCTGAATTTGTTACTTTAGTCAACGCTTAATCACCCCTGTTTAAGAGTAAATACTACCGGTCATAGCATTTATTTTCTTTTTGCCATAAATCCATGGTTGTAAAAGGTATACGCTATAATTTTAAAACATTGTAAAAATTCAATAACTTTATTTTTCTTGACATATATCCCAAAGGGCTTGGCGAGGTAAATGAATACCAGTCTTACTGGAACACACCATCGAATGCGTATCTGTTGCTGAGCGGTGGTTTATTAACCAAGATTGTATTTATTTTGTTAGTTGAAATATTTCAACTGGTGGTCCATTAGCTGTAATAAACATTAGATCTGAAACAGCTGTTGAATAAGGCAAAATTGATATTGTTGTTAATAAAGGTATTAATTTCTCCGGCACATATTTTCCGTCTCAAACCTGAAATGGCTTCTAGCTCATCGAGATTAAATCGTCTACATATTCTCCTGCCAGTTTTTATATTATTTGATTTTAAACGAGGATTTAAAGCAGAAATATACGCTATTCGCTAAGATCAAACCACAGGGTATATACCATATACCTACCCTCCACTACAGCCCTGCTTTCTAATGACTAAAGTCTGGAAATTTTACGAAAGATTCAAACTTCAAAGATAATAAACAAAAAGCGTCAATATTATTTTGCTATGTTTTAGTTGTTTTAATAAAAATAATATTTTATTTTTACTGCAATGGCTGATTAAGTATAAGAATCATTTTGTATTGAATTTAGTACGAGCTTCGAGTGATATAACTCCTGAAACTTCTCTAAATACTTATCTTCGAACTCATGCGGGTCTTCGTGGTACCAAGGGAATGTGCTATGAAGGAGGGTGCGGCGCCTGTGTTGTGGCCGTCACTATAAAACACCCCATCATGAAGAAAAACAGGACAATTGCAGTTAATTCTGTGAGTTTCTAATTGTTAAATAACTAAATAAAATAAATTTCAGCTCTCCAGCCCTTTTTATACTAATAACTCTTTTATTTACACATATTTATTTACATTTAACTTAACTTATTATTGCAATAAAACTAAATATAAATAAATCCCAAAGATGCCCACGCATCTTTTGGCCAAATACTCGCGTCACGCGGAACGCGAACCTAAACTCAAACTCTACATGTCGCTTGAACATGAGAGACCAACACAGACCCTATGACTTTTTTGAATATTTACCGAAGACCGACTTGTTACATTGTACTAAAGCGTACTGACGCGTACTCGCCCACAAACTAAGCAACACATTACATGTCTATCCCGTATGAATATTTAAACTCGACTAACTTAAAACAAACCGTTATCTTCTCCAGTAGAGCATATCTGTTGAGGGGTGTAGGGTTTATCATACAGAATCCATAGCTAAATAACAAACCTGCACGTACGATGGCAATAACTTATCTACTTAATTGTTAAAGCAATAAATGTCTGAACAGTTGACATCTACACTAAACAGAGAGATGTAGGAAAAATGATTATTATTTCTAAACAGAATTTTGACTTACAAAGATAACAAAGTTGAAATATTAATATTGAAACTATAATTTAGAAGAGTTTATAAGTTATTGCTCCACCTTCACCTTGTTACATTATCAACGTCCGAATTCATGTATATTTACAGTGTCTAATTCCAATTTTGTCTTGCCATGGATGGACCATAAACACCATCGAAGGAATCGGTAACCGTAAAAACGGTTACCATCCAATTCAAGAAGCCCTAGCCAAATACAATGGCACACAATGTGGGTACTGCTCTGGTGGTATGGTCATGAACATGTATGCTTTATACACTTCCAAAGAAATGTTAACCATGCAAGACGTAGAGAACGGCTTCAGCGGTAATATCTGCCGATGCACAGGCTACCGTCCGATTATGGACGCGTTTAAATCTCTTGCTGCTGATGCTGATCCGGAATTACTAAGCAAATGTCCGGATATTGAAGATTTAAGAATTTGTGCTAAAACTAAAAAGGAATGCAGAGGAAAATGTGAAAGTCATCCAGTTGAAGAGAAGAAAATATGTATGGTGTTTGATGATAACAATAATTGGTATAAAGTGTATAGTATTGTTGACATATTGGAGTTGTTTCAAAATATGGGTGATGCCCCATATAGATTTGTTGCAGGAAATACAGGGAAAGGTAATACATTATGTTATTTAAAAGAAAAATCCCTTAACTTTAACAGTAATTAACAATAGAAACTACAAAAGTTAAGATTACTTAGCATATAAACCATGCCAGAGGTCAAAACAGCTCTGAGGAATAAGGGAGAGAACTCGGATTATATAGGGAGAGGAGTTTATAAAATTATGTAAAGATTGTAATAAACTTTAGTTCGGGCAAATAAAAGACAAATTGAAACTCGGTTTAAAAATCATTTCTATCATTTAAAAACCGGTAATCCTGATAAATCTAGCGTAGCACAACATATGTTTATTAACAATCATATATATATATATATATATATATATATATATATAGATATATATATATATATATATATATATATATATATATATATAGGCAAATTTATAACTAGAGTGTAAGCAAATTTGTATAAGTCGAAAAGGACTTTATAACAAATAAATACATTATTATTATTATTAATATACAATTATTAAAACATGTTGATAATAACAGATATTTAGACGCACACGAGTGTTTGATAATATATAAATTTAAAGATATATTGTTGAACGCGGATCTAGGTCCCATCTCAAATTCTAAATTATATGAGTTAATATAAGACATTTACTTTGTTTAATCTTAGTTACCCAATTAGTAATCCACTCTCCTATGACTCCTTTCTCTATATAATCCGAGTTTTCTCCCTTATTCTTCAGATCTGTTTTGACCTCTGGCATAGTTTACATGCTGGGTAATCTCAACTTCTCTTTCTTATTATTTCGTAGTTTCTACTGATGATGAGAACGTAGCTCTCGAAATACATATATAGTTTTTTAAAAATGATTGTCGATTGACCCTCAAAAGACTGATCAGTGAATTCAATATCTTCTCTTTCTGTTATTTTTTTTTAACTCGTAGTTTTAGGTTATTGTACCTTCGTAAGTAACATTATCGCTTGACGAATGAATTTTTAGATTACTTGAACTTTCAAGATACTTTATTATATGTATACAAAATGATATGAAACTTTACACTCTACACTGTAATTGTAAATTGTAGGTGTTTACAAAATTGAGAACAAACCAGAATTTTGGATCGACGTGCTAGCTGTACCTGATTTAATATCTTACAAAATAGACAGCAATTTAATTCTAGGAGCTAATGTATCGCTCACAGATACCATGATGATTATGGAAACATTATCCCAAGAAAATTCTGAGTTTTGGTATTTGAAAAAAGTTAAAGATCATATTGATATAGTAGCTAATGTTCCAGTAAGAAACGTAAGTAAGAATAATGCAAAATAATAAAGCGTGTTCAGAAAAAAACCTGATTCGGAGTAGGCTATGAACACAGAAACGTATGTTTGATCATTATTCAATGAGCCTGTTTCACATTTTTCAAAAACTATTTTAAATGGAAGTTTAAGTAATAATTTTTATTTTAATAATTTGTTGTTATTTGTGGAAATAATTAAATAAAAAGATTGGCGTACTGAAAAACTACCCCCCACTCCTGTGACGTAGAAGCACATACATTACATCATCAATAGCCAATAGGAAAATAGTTTTTCCATCACCTACGTTTATTCATATTATTTATATAAATAAACGTAGGCTAAAGTGTCACATGTTAATAAAAAAATCTTTTAATTTGACATTTGAATCTGACATTGCTCATTGTAAATGAATAATAAAGTAATAATGGCTAATTCAAATTACACTCAAGCTAAGTCGGACAATTTACCGAAGGTCGATAGCTGGATGATGGCTGAATTTATATTAGAACGATTGTTTTACTGCTACCGAAATAAAGGATGTTAAAGAGTTGAGGTAAAATAAAATTTAAAACTGAATTTACTATATAAATTGATAATATATTTTACTTTAAAGTTCTGGTCGTGATTCTTACATTGAATCTGCTATAGGACATATAGATCTATGTCGAGAAAAAAATATCTGTATAGTCAGATGTAAAGATTGCCCTGAACATAAAGTGAAGCTACAAAAATACACTGTTATCGTGAAGGTGGATGAAAGTTGAAATGATCTTCACAAACATGAAGACACGATTTTTCTGACAAATTATCAGCTCTTCGACCTACTGCTTCTAGCCACAATTTTCTTTTCTTTGCATCTTTTGTAAAATTTATAAAATCTATAGTAGGTTTACTCCTAACAGTATTTTTGTAAGAAGGCACAATACAATATCGTAAATTACTCATTTTATTTTGAACTTTTTATTACCTACATATTATACAACTTGAACCAATCTAAAAATTTGTTTGACAACTTTGACAATACACTTGACACCTTAGAACCACTGAAGATGTATCTACTCTGACGTCACATTCTGTTTCAGATCACGTGACATTCAAAATATTATCCAAATTTCAAAAATTAATTGTAAAATATCTAAAGGATATTTCGTGATATTTTCAAATTTGAGGCTATTTAAAGATCAATATATTTTAAAATTTAATATTTAGAAGTCATATAAAAATTCTTGCAACAGCCTATTCAAAAGTCAAGTTGTCCAAAATTGACCGTGAAACGTAATTTTAAGGAAAAAATAGTAAAGAAGAATACAGAATTTTGCCATTCACCCGTTTTCTAACTTATTTCTATTTCTAAAATAAGAATTCAAGAATATTTCGTTAGATAACATTTTGGACAATATCTCGTGTCAAATTGACATTTAATTAAATACTTGCAAATTGACATACGTTTTTTTGTTCATAGCGTACTCCGAGTTAGGATTTTTTATTATATTATATTTAGCTAATGTAGTCCTTATTATAAACGAAAACATTTTTCCAGGCAGGAACACTTGCAGGAAATCTATCTCTAAAATATGAACACCACGAATTTCCTTCAGATATTTATTTGCTCCTAGATACAATAAAAGCTAATATTACAATTGGTATGCTACATTATGTAATTTATAATTATTTAGCATTATATCAATAAAAGATTGTGTTTTCAGTTAAGATGGATAATTCTGATGTAACTATATCTTTAACTGAATATCTAGCTTTAGATATGAAGAAATGTATTATTAAATCTATTGTTATACCGCCTTTAAGTAGAGACAAATATTTGTTCGAATCTTATAAGGTAGGAAAGTATTTACTATCCTTTGTTAACCATTTACTCTCTCTCTCTCTCTCTCTCTCTCTCTCTCTCTCTCTCTCTCTCTTTGTTAGAAGCACAAATAAATATTATTATTGCTTCATTGGAAAATTAGCGTTTTTACCGTTAATTTTTTAATGCTGTATCATATAGCTCGACTATTCTTTCATGATCATCCAAAGGTAAGTCTTGCGCATGGAGTAACAGAAAAGTATTTAATTTACTAAATAATGGGCCAATTCCGAACAAATCTGTACGTCTTACAGATCTGTAAATCTGTAAAAAACTGACAAAAAAACATCTAGTTTTAATCATTAATAAACCGGATTGAGTAATCGAACTATACACAACTCTTTTTCTCCTAAAGATGTTTTTATTTTAACTTTATTTATTTCTCTATTTTTACAATTATTTATTGTTTTTGTAGATCTGCCCCAGAGTGCAAAATGCTCATGCATATGTAAATGCAGGCTTTCTTTTAGAACATGACAAATATGTTGTAAAATCAGCGAGGTTATTATTTGGTGGAATAGATCCAGAATTTCTACATGCAAAAAACACGGAACAATATCTTGTCGGCAAAAATTTGACAGAAAATGCCACCTTACAAGGAGCTTTAGAAAAACTAAATGAAGAAATCAAACCGAATTACATTCTTCCAGATGCTGGACCAGAATTTAGAAAGAATTTGGCCCTTTCACTTTTCTACAAAGTATGTTTAATACGAAGAAAAGAATATAATTAACTCACTGAGTTATGGGAGGGGTAAAGGAGTAATTACCCGCTCCGGGGTTGAGTTCTGGTTCGTTGGTCTTCTCCATATTTCTTTCCACTCTGCTCTATCTTGTGTTGCTGTCTTCGTTTCTTCCCAAGTTAGACCTCTTCTTTGCGCTGCATCCTTTACTTCTTCCAGCCACGTTCTTCTTGGTCGTCCTCGTGGTTTCTTTCTTCCAATTTTTGCTTCAAACACCTTTTTAACTATTCTCTCCTCTGTTGTTCTTGAGTTGTTTCTTTTTTATTTAATACTAAATTCTCTGACACTATTGACCACCTTGAAGAATATTATCAAAATTTACAAAAGTTGAATTTAAAATTAAAACTGCACCATCTTCAGATTTCTTTTTTAGTTTGTTCTAGCAAGTATTCCAGCTAATAAAATAACTCCAAAGCATCTTAGTGGTGGAACGCGATTAAAGAGAGTACTTTCCTCTGGAAAACAAGTGTTTGATACCGACAAAAATCTATATCCCCTTACAGAACCAGTCCAGAAATTGGAAGCATTGATACAGTGTGCAGGTAGATTTCACAATAAGAGATTATAATGAAAATATATTATTAGATGATAGATTTCATAAATGTGAAACTTTAGGCGAGGCGCAATACATCAACGATTTGCCGGCTATTCCTGAAGAATTATTTGGTGCACTTGTATTAGCTGAAGCCAAACCTATGTCCAAGATCAAGAGTGTTGATATGTCTGAAGCACTGGTAAGATTATTGAAATTATTGAAGTGATGTACGAGCCCAGGCTCATAATAGTTCGGCCGGCTTACATTTTCTACTAGACGCCTTAACAATTTATTACACCTACCCAAATGGTGAGTAATTTCTATAAATCTTTTACGTCTATTTTAAAATATAGACTTTAAACTTACAAAAACTGAATACTTTATTAAAATCGCCTAATAAACTAAATTTATATAACAAAAAGTATGGTCCAACCGATGGGTCATAATAGTTCGGCCACTTATCATACTAGTCATAAAAATAATGCGCTCATGTTAATACAGAACAAACATTGCACAAATAAACAAAATACCTCTCAGTATTAGTTATCGGTTTGTAATTAATGGTTTTCAAGCACAATGCCTCGTGCTAAATCTCTAAGTAAAGACTTGCGCTTATCCATCATTAATGCCCATAAAAAGGGAATTTCGGCACGTCAAATATCTGTTTCGCATTTTGTTCCTATTTCGACAGTGCAATATAACATTAATTTATATAAAGGAACAGTCGGAGTTGAAGAAAAACCAAAACCATCTACTATTACAAAAGTAAACAAGCTATCTTTACGTAGAATAGTAAAAAAAAAAAAAACAAATCCGCGGTCAAATACTAAAGAAATAACTATGCTATAGAGGGAGAGTATAGCAAAGGAAGTTTTGATGTCTATAACGAAGAGAACTGTTCGAAATATAGGATATAAGTTCTATAAGGTAACATTCTACTACTTTTTTTTGTACAATTTGTTAATAGCTTATTTAATTTTTGTAATAGGCAAAAGAAAAACCATTAACAAAATTACAAAATAGTTTTAGACAGAAATGTGTTCGAGAACACCAAACTGGACTCAAAGACAATGGCACAGTGTAATTTGGAGTGACGAAGCCAAATTCGACGTTTACCTAGAAAATTTGCAGAAACGAGTGTTGCGTACATCTGCGGAGACTTACCAAAACAACTGTTTAGTGAAAAAAGTCAAGTTCTCAGTGTCTGTTATGGTCTGGGATTGTATGTCTGGAAATGAACTCACAGAAATACCGAGACATAGTGGAAGAACGTTTTTTACCTTCAATCGCTAATTGCGAAACGACAGAAGGTGAGTTCATCTTCCAGCAGGACGGCCCACCGTGTCATATAGCAAAAAATGTTGAAACATGGTTCAAGAAGCATGAAATATCCGTTTAAAAATGGACATCTTTTAGTCCAGATTTATCCCCTATTGAGTCCCTTTGGCGATATATGAAGAAACATCTTTGGAAAAATCCGGCCCGTACAGTACCCCAATTAAAAGATACATTGCAGCACATATGGGATAATATTCTACCAGAAGAATGTGCAAAGCTAGTGGACACAATACCTAGCAGAATAAACAGTGTTATAAGTAATAAAGGCGATGTAACTCAATATTAAATTCCGGCCGAATTCTTATGACCCGACTGTTGGACCACAGTTTTTGTTTTATAACTTGTACTTAGTTAGTTACTTTAATAAAGTATTCTGTTTTAATATGTTCAAAGCATATATTTTAAAGGAGTAAAAAAAATTCTAAAAATTTCTCACCATTCGTGCAGGTTTTATCATTTGTTAAGGCGTTTAATTGAAATTGTAAGCCGGGCGAACTATTATGAGCCTGGGCTCGTATAAGTAACATATTTTATTTAATTTGTTTAAAATATTCACTTTACATGATATGAAACATTGTAAATAAAATATGTATGTTCTATTTTATCTCTTGAAGATGGTTTAAATTAAACCAAAACGTTGAGGAATTGAAAATTTGTTTTTATTAAAATTCCCTGTCCAAAATCCGACTACTAATCTTCTTATTAACTATAATGTTTCTTGATTTTAGAGCATGCCAGGTGTTCGAGCATACGTCGACCACAAAGACATTCCCGGTGTTAATAATTTCTCACCCCCAGATTTGAGCCCTACCGAAGAACAATTATTCTGTGTTGATAAAGTCAGATACAATGGCCAACCTATTGGTTTAATATTGGCAAACACTCACGAACAAGCAAATGATGCCGCTAAGATGGTGAAAATTACTTTTGAAGAAACTAAAGATATCCCATCTTATACTCTTGATGATGTTTTCAAGAACAAACAAATGGAGAGGATAAAAAATTTGGTAGATATTCATTCCAAGAATAAAGGTAACATATGCTTGTGTGTACAAAAAAAAAAAAAAATCCTAAATCGGAGTGGGTTATGAACTAAGAAACGTATGTCTGATCATTATTCAATTCAAAAGTCAAGTTGTAAAATTGATCTTGAAAGGTAATTTTATGGAGAAAAGATAATAAAGAAGGACACAGTATATTGCCATTCGCCGATTTCTAATTTATTTCCATTTCTAAAAGGAAGTGTCTATTGCACTGTCTAGACAGAGCCGCAAAAAAATTAGTGAACTGTCGCACCTAGATCAGACGGAATCTAGCGAACTAATCTACCTAAAAACCACTGTCTACCAATTAAGAATTGTCAGTTAGGTATTACTTTGGTTGGTTTTTTTTTAAAGACAAACTATAACAATACCTAACTGACAATACATAATTGGTAAACAGAGGTTTTTAGGTTCTGTTCGAGAAGAAGGTATACTTACAAGAGCCCTCGAGTAACAGCATCCAGTGAAACAATTTGTTACTGGTTGTTTTTGCAAGGCATTTTTATTAAGAAAATTTTCATAATGAGTACTTCTCTGGTTAATTCTCTATATAGTGCAAGTAAAACCTTTTTTCTATTGCTATAAATAAATAAATAAATATATCATCACGGCATATTACCCATTTCTGGGTGTGCCAGTATCTACAACACATATAGACATCGGTAATGATGACGATATATTTTACCGTGTGGGCGCTTACCAGGCGTCATCTCACGGGCACTCATAGCTGGTGTGGAGAGTCACTTTTGTGCCATTTAAAATTGGAAATATTTGGCGTCTGTCGGGATCGAACCCGGTTCCCCCAGGTTCGCGACCAGACACTCAGGCACGCGGCCACGGAACCCCATATTGCTATAAGTTCACCATATGCGGTTTTCGCTATTGTAGTCAAAATTGCAGAGATTACAGAAGTCAAAGGAATGACCTTGCATCAAACTATACGACTGTTTACTAAATTTTTTGCGGCTCTGTCTGGACAGGGCAGTAGACACTCGCTTTATAAAATAAGACTGAAGAAGAAAAGCTTTGATTTCTTTAGGTAACATTATTGACATCTCGTGTCAAACTGATATTTATTTAAATACTTATAAATTAAGACATATATTTCTTTGATCATAGCCTACCCTGAGTTAGGTTTTTTTGAACATATTGTATAATATGTGATCTTTCAATAATTTTATATTCTTAATAGGTGATAAAACAAAACATGTTATTAAAGGTATGGTAAAAACGAACCCACAGTATCATTTTACAATGGAAACGCAAAGTTGTATCTGTATTCCTACTGAAGACGGAGGAATGGATATTTATCCAGCTACACAATGGATGCATCATGTACAAGCTTGTGCTGCGCGGGCTCTTAATATTCCCATGAATAAGTAATTAACTATTTTTATCTACTCCTTTTGAATTATACATTAGCATATTCGTTGCATGATAATTAATATTTATCATAACTCACTGCTATCAATAATTTGTTGAGTTATTTAAATCACTAATTTATATTCATATTTATGTTATGTCATATTTACTTTTGAAGTGTCTAAATTCATGAAACCAGAGTAAAAAATACAATACGATGTTCTACATTGATGGATTGTTCCTACTCTACTTCATGACTAGTTGATTCTAGCTACGACTATATGACGACTAACATATTCTATTCTGGCTACACACTTGCCTTCCCGACCTGCTTCTGTCTTACACCGCGGGCCTATCCAACCAAAGATATGGTAGGGTTAAAATGATGATCTAGGATTTTAAACAAAGGAACAAAAAATGTTCCAGAACGTCATTTGAAATAAACAATTCTTAGAACGGATGTGGCGAATGCAGATTGGGCATGAACTGTACACAAGAAAAATAAAATGCTGATTTACGTCTAAAAGAATAGTGAAAAACAAAGAAAGATTGAAATAAAATGATGTCATAAGCATGAATCCAAATGAACTTTAGGTTCATGTGAATGACAATTAATACTCAGAATTTACGTTATATTCAGCATTTTAAACAAATCTTATAGCAAATATATAATATCTTAATTATTAATCCTAATTAGAAGGATGGACTTTACGACGAAATGTATACTTCTGCATAAATATAGATATTAATTTTTGTCTTCTTCATAATTTTTGAATACAGATTATTTACAAAACTAAATCATTATAGTCATATTCTAGAAACAGTATTTGATTTAGACTTGGATGTTCTAGAACAGGGATGGCGAACCTTTACGTATTAACGTGCCATTTTTCTAAAGAAATGTTTAATGAGGTCATAGACGTGCCATCAAATAATTTTGACTTTGTGATTATTTGGAAAATAATAATAATACTATCAACTCAAAACTCTTTATTTACTACAAAAAAAAGGAACATTTTGCAATGTGTCAATTATACCCGTAATTTAAATTAAAGTAAAATTAGTGTGACTTCTGTTGTTGCAGATAAGATGACAAATAACATATGTTAGGGTTGTAAAATGTTACTTTTAGCAAAATGCATGCTGAACTGGAGTCATGTGTCAAACGGTTTCTAACCGAGTCTTTAATGTTATTCATCTCTGAAAATAATGACTCGCAGGCATAGGTTGATGAAAATATTGTTAAAATAGCATGAGCCAGCTTCTTCAAACAATTAAATGTGTCTGGTAACGCATTCCATGTTTCCAAAACTTTGTTATTAGCATTTTCACTTATATTACTTGTCAATCTTTCTGTTTCAATTAATTCTAAATCTTTCCTTGTTTCAATAAATTTTTGAATCCATATTGAACTAGCTGCATTTCAAATTCTTCAATTTCCAACCAATCGAATTGGGACAAATTCATTTTATCAAATGACGTCACATCAGGGTACATAATAAACTTGAGTATTTCTGATAATTCTTTGAACTGAGAAAATCTCGCTGAAAATTCCTTGATTGAAGAATCAGTCACAGAAATAAATTCTTTAGTAACTTGGTCTTCGTCTGGTTTCTCATGTATTTCTAATGCATCTAGTGCATCATAATGAATTTTGTGATCAGTGACGTGCCCAAAATATTGTGTCGCGTGCCATTAATGAAACAATGAACTAGAACAATAGGCCAAATATATAGACACATAATAGTTATGAAGGGATGAAAGTAGCTCTTTACAGACCAACGATAGAGATTGCCAACCGCGTTTAGTGAGGGCTGCAACTAGTTGAGTCTACAAAAATACTTTCAGTTAGTAGTACTTATACATAACATTTTTTCTACGATCAGACCTACTTTGTAGACCGTTACTGTTAGCACAATTATTCTCTTTTATAATTAAATAACGTTTGGAAAACCTACTTTTCTATCGTTCATAGAAAAATGAAGTTTTTGACTCTGATAATACTTAAACCAATAAGCTATTTACTAATTATTAAATTCATGGAATTATTTTCAGAATAAACGTATCTGTAAAACGACTAGGTGGAGCATATGGTTCTAAAATCGTTCGATCTTCCCTCGTATCTACAGCATGTGCTGCTGCTGCTTTCAAAATGAACAAACCCGTACGTTTAATTGTCCCTTTGATGGAAAATATGAAAGCACTTGGTAAAAGAGTCCAAACACACTTTGATTACGAAGCAGGAGTTGATGAAAATGGCGTCGTTCAATATATGAAACTCGAATATTATCAAGCAGTTGGTACATCCGGTTATAATGAATGTCCTGTTACTCATGTTCCACTTTTTATTGGGAATTCGTATAACAGTGATGTGTGGGACATAAAAGGAAACATGGTGCACACTGATCTGCCGGGAAATGCTTTTTGCCGGGCGCCAGGTACGATCTGTATAGATTTCAAAATGACACTGACAGTTCTGAGTACACAAAACAAAATAACCGCACCACGGTTACTTAATAATAACTGCTGTAATACGTGGTAGTCACTATAATTGCAAATAAAATTACTCGAAAATAATATTTTTTGTTATTTCTACTTAGGCTCTACAGAAGCAGTTGCTGCTATAGAATCTATAATGGATCATATTGCATACAGTCTTAACAAAGATCCCCTTGATATACGTCGAGCAAATATAGTATCCGATAATAAACCTATGCACGATCTACTAAAAGACACTCTTGCTAAGACTAACTACGAGAAAAGATTGAAGGATGTGAAAGAGTTTAACTCTGTGAGTACTATAATATCATTTAAAATTTTACGATTACTTTATTTATAATGAAATTCAAATCAATTGGTAGAAAAATCGCTGGATGAAGAAAGGTATAAGTATCGTTATAATGGAGTACCAGTTCGTGATCTTAGCACCATATAGTGTGTTTGTATCTGTGTATGGTCTTGATGGTACAGTTTCCATTTCTCATGGTGGTTCTGAATGTGGACAAGGAATCAACACCAAGGTAAAATTTAAAATTTGTTTTGCATGGAATAATAATAATAACAATAATAAAATGTGGTAACGTAGTACTTGTTTGCAAACAAATGAAAAAAGGCAAACCTTCTTGATGTTTTTGTAGACAACTCCTAGTTAAACTTGTGTTACAGAGATAATTTAAAATCTCTAACTGCTTCAGTCATGAAACAAGTATATTTACGATACTTCAAGCCTTGGTCCTACAAAAATTGTCTTGCCAGCTTGCCACTGATAAAGATTTACATAAATAAATAATGCCCAATCAAATATATTTGATATAATATGTCCTAATTTTAGGTAGCACAAGTATGTGCGCACATATTAAAAATTCCCTTAAATATGGTTAGTATCAAACCAAGTACTACAATGAACGCACCAAATAATTTCACAACGGGAGGTAGCATGACCAGTGAAGCAGTGTGTTATGTACGTATGTGCATATCACAGTAAAAATGGGGTACATTAATTATTATTTATTCCGTTAATAGGGAGTTATTCAAGCCTGTAATGAAATTTTACGGCGTCTCGAACCAGTGAAAGAAAAAATGAAAAATCCAACATGGAAAGAACTTGTTCATCAGGGATTTAAAGACAATGTTGAACTATGTGCAACATATATGTAAGTACATATCGGTATTTTAAATTTATGCAATACTTTTCATAGAAATAATAATAATAATAATTTGTTGTTATTTTTGTAAATCGTAATTTATAGAATTGTAGTTTTGGAGTTATCGTCGGAGAAAAATTTGTCCCACACACACACACACACACACACACACACACACACACACACACACACACACAGATACACGGACACACACACACACATCGCAAAACTAGTAAAATCGTATTCCATAGACCCTAAAACGTACTTATTCATTGGAAACTCACCAGCAAATTTTTTGACCAAAGTCAATGCCTTCCTTACCTAAAGGTGACGGAAGGTGGGATCCGGATCCGGATAGTGTCGGTTTCGGATCCAAAAATATCCGGATATCCAGATAATTGAATGTTGAACTATCCGGATCTCGGATCCAAATTTCAGTATCGGATTTTGGATCCGGATCTGAGTATCGGATTTTGGATCCGGATCTGAGTATCGGGTTTTGGATCCGAATCTGAGTATTGGATTTTGGATTCGGATCCGAATATGAGTATGAGTATCAGATTTTAGATATGGAATTTCAGTATGCGCATCGATTCTCGGATTCGAGTACCTATTCTCAGTATTGAACCAGATGATAATATTTGAATGTATATTATCATGGAGTCACAAAACCAAATAAATTTGATTATGAAATAATCTGTAATACATTTTTGTTTGATGTAGTTAATAGTCGGTATATTTTCGATGTTAAACTTTTAGCATCCGCTAAGAAGGAAATTCCTCGATTCCACAGAACTATAAGTAGGTAACAAAAACAATACCTTTTATGTGAAACACATGCACGATATAAATAAATAGGTATTTCGACACCTGCAATGAACCTGTAACCATTATTTCTCAAATTTAATCTTAATTTCGTTTTCTTTGATGTATTTGTTATATTGAATGTTAAAATTTTAGAACTACAGAATTTTTAATATTCTAAGAAAAATTTGCATCAACTACCTTGCTATTTTAGAGGGGTATTATAAAATTTATTGTTGATTACAGACCGCTGTCTCTACAGCCGTCTACAGTCAAATGTTTGTCTTTACATTCAAAATGATGAAACGGATCCAGAATTAAAATTCGGATCCGGATCCGTGAACAAACACATCGAATCCGGACCCGAATGGGATATGGTACCCAAACCAGGATCCGGATCCAAATCAGAATCCGGATCCAAATCCGAATTAAATTTACGGATATCCGCTTCAATATCAGAACATCGGATATCCGAGAAACCGGATATTTTAAAATCCGCGTACTCGGATCCATGTTTTGTCGGATCTTCACAGCACTAGTAATAATAAATCGTACAAGTTGTCAGTATGTAACTTTAGAACTTTACTAAGTACCAGAATAAAAACGAATTTGTTTTCTTAATTTATTGGGACAAACTATGAATGTGTTAGACAAATAGACTATATTTTTAGGTTCACACCTCAATCTGGACCCAAACCTTATCTCATCCACGGAACTTGCGTTTGTGAGGTCACTTGTGATATTTTGACCGGCGAACACAATATCGATCGAGTGGATCTTTATGAAGACGCAGGTCAAAGTATGAGTCCTAGTGTTGATGTAGGACAAATGGAAGGCGCTTTTGTTATGGGCCTTGGTTACCATACAATTGAGAACTTAATTTATGATGACCAAGGAAAACTACTGACTAACAGTACTTGGACATATAAAGTGCCAGGAGTTAAAGATATTCCTGCTGATTTCAGGATTAATTTCAAGCAGAATAGTTCCAACCCCAATGGAGTATTGAATTCTAAATGTAAGTTTTAAATATGTTTTAGGTTAGGTTTTAGAAGACTACCTATTTTTTTGCACTTACATAATGGGAGATTCCACCATTTTTTTTTATAATTTCATCTGAAAATATTAGGAAAACTAAGACTATTGATGAAAATCCGGTGAAAAATTCCTATTAATAAGCGAGTTATGGTCTCCCGAATTTTGAAAAGATTGACGTGACGTCACGCTTATGTGTTTTTATATCAAACTGTTTTCATCATGGACCTAAATGTTCTTGAAATATATGCTATTTTAATTTATATTTACATAAAATAAATGCATATTACAACAATGTATAAGTGTACATACTTTATAATTACAGGTGTATTTAAATTATTAAGTTTAATGCAAGAAATTTATGTTAACATAAAAACTGTTTGAAAACTGCCGTACAGGAATGTTAGCCCCTCCTTTCGAATTTGAATTTCTTAACTTTCATTGGTAGTAACTCCCACCTCCTAACACGCTATTTGTTATGCATGTATAGGCAGTCTTTCGGTCGCCAATCAAAATATTATATATTGAATTCATATTCGTGTCAAAGCGCTATAACAAAAAACCCCTTATTTCCGAAATATCTCAATTATACCATTTCATTTTTTTATTAATATTCGTTATTCAGCATATACATTCGTATTTTTTTACTATTTTCCTTTAATTCGATTGAGCTGGAATCACCCATTGTATGTCATAATAATATGAGGTCAATCACACCATATTCTTTGTTTATACTAATTCGAATATTATAATGTAGCAACCGGAGAACCTCCTCTATGTATGAGTGTCTCTGTCCCTTTGGCAATAAGGCGAGCATTGGCTTCAGCACGAATGGATGCAGACAATAAAGCCGATCCATATGTACCAATGCGTAAGTATATTTTAGAGTCATTAATAATAAATTACGTTTATTATGGTCAATTAAAAAAGAAGAATTGAATCAGGTAATTAGTTTCCTTAATAGGATTTTGAATGTTAATGACAGGAAAAAGTTGGTGAAAGTTAAATTTAGCACTTATGAGCCTGTATTACATAAACAAAGTTTTGTCTCTTTGTAAAATATCAAATTTGTTGCTGACTGTCTAATACAAATTAGTTAGTTTTTTTTAACTATAAGAGCTACGAAATCGGTTCATTAGACAAAAGTTGTCCTATATTAGGATGCTATTTTAGCAATGTATTGTTTATACAGAAAAAATTCAAAGGTCACTAGATACAGACAAATATGTAAATTTTGCAGTTATTTTTGTTTTTGATAAATTCTAAATATGAAATAATTCCAAATTTTAATTTGCACTTCTTTAGGACACTTGTTTAAGCTCGTTCGAATGGCGAAACTCATTTTTTTTGTCAAGTTCTGAATCTGTTACCTTTTTACTTCCTTGTACGAAGTAAAGGAAGTATTGTAATCGCGAAAAAAATCGGTTTCCAGATTTCAACGGAAATATCCATTTTGACCATCCCTGAATCCATTTTGACTAATGTACGTCTGTACGTACGTACGTATGTACGTACGTACGTATCTCGCATAACTGAAAAACGGGAAGCCGTAGAAAGTTAAAATTTTGTATTTAGGACTGTTATAACATCTAGTTGTGCACCTCCCTTTTTGGTCATTGCATAACTTTCAGAAGTGGTACTTTACTTGAAGCCCATAATAGATTTTAATGGAAAACTATATTAAAATATAATCCAAAACTTTTCAAATTTGGTATAAAAGACTTTTATATCAATGGGAATAACATAATAGATTTTAGTAAAAATGGTCTACCCGGAAGTGGTACATTACTTGAAGCCTATAGTAGATTTTAATGAAAAACTATATTAAAATATAATCCAAAACTTTTCAAATTTGGTATATAATACTTTTATATCAATGGGAATAACATAATAGATTTTAATTAAAATGGTATACCCGGAAGTGGTACTTTACTTGAAACCTATAATAGATTTTAATGGAAAACTATATTAAAATATAATCCAAAACTTTTCAAATTTGGTATATAATACTTTTATATCAATGGAAATAACATAATAAACTTTGGTTAAAATAGTCTAACCGGAAGTGATACTTTACTTGAAGCTATTATCAGTTTTTCTTGAAAAAAATGGTGTTATTTTGAATTTAACAATAAATGCTTCAAATAAAAGTTTTAGAGAATTGAATTTTGCGTCGAAATGATTAAATTAGTTCTTTGTATAAGCGAGATAATTAAATTTAAACATTATGTACTTTTGGGTTTCTGTAATTAAGTTTGCTATGAATTAGGACAAGAAATAACAAAAAAATAAAGAATTTAATGTCAATGTCAAATTATGTCAAATACGTGCAATTTTATGATTGGGTCTGTTATTATACATATTTTAATTATTAACAAAATATGTATAGTACGAGTATAACAGGCGTACAAGGAAGTCATGTGGTGTCCACATCAGATATTTATACACTGTATCGTTCATTGGACAAATTTAAATGTTTTATTTAACAAAAGTGTGGCCCGTTCTTTTGCACCTGAATGTGGATTGTTAAATTACACATTTTCACTCTATAACAACTAAGAATTTAAAGGAAATGGTTTTTCTAAGAGTGAAATCAACGGGGTACTGAAAGACCCCCAAATCACGAGTTGTGTTAAACGCGTTCGTATACGAATTTCAAACTCCTGCTTAAATAAGTTGCCTTCTGTAAGTCATGTTTTAATATAAGTATTTACAGCTTTCTTTGTTTTCAGATGGTCCCACTACGGTTGAATATAAATTCCAAAATAGTTTAAATGATTATAAGAAATATACAATATAAATGTAATGTTAATGTAACATGGTGGTGGTGTTTAGTGTTATATGACTCATATTTTATATGCATATTGTTACTAGTTTGTAAGATATGAATATAATAAATTTGTAACGAATTAAGAAATATTTACTCTGTGTCTTATAAAACTGGGCATTATTTAATTATTTACGAAAATAGGTATAAATGGGGGGATTCAACCATTTCTTTTTATAATTTCATCTGAAAATATTAGGAAAACTAAGACTATTGATGAAAACCGGCGAAAAAATTCCTATTAATAAGCGAGTTATGGTCACCCGAATTTTGAAAAGATTGACGTGACGTCACGCTTATGTGTTTTTATATCAAACTGTTTTCATCATGGACCTAAATGTTCTTGAAATATATGCTATTTTAAGTTATATTTTCATAAAATAAATTAATATTATAACACTGTATAAGTCTACATACCTTATAATTACAGTTGTATTTAAATTATTAAGTTTAATGCAAAAAAATTATGTTAAAATAAAAACTGTTTGAAAACTGCAGTACAGGAATGTTAGTCCCTCCTTTCAAATTTGAATTTCTTAACTTCCATGGGTAGTAACCCCCACCTCCTAACACGCTATTTGTTATGCATGTATAGGCGGTCTTTCGGTTGCCAATCAAAATATTATATAGATTTCATATTGGTGTCGAAGCGCTATAGTAATAGTAAACACTAATTTAAATAGTAATAATTATCATAGTGAAGTAATTGATCCATGTTTATCAGACCATGCTGGTCAACGTATCACACTTTTTCAAAACCAGAAAAATAATAATTATAAATTTATTAGAATAATAACTCAAAGTGGTCTTGACAAATTGAAAGAAGTTTTAAATAATTTTGAATGGAAATTTCTTGATAAATCAGATATTGAATTAAATTCAGCCGTTAACAAATTCCTTAATTTTGTTGAGTCTAACGTGAAAAACTGTTTTCCTGTTAAGAAATCATCTTCTAGCTCCAAACAGTTTGTAAATTGGTTCTCCGATTCACTCCGCAATATGAGAAATACCCTTTATGAAATAAGATGTCTATTTAACATTACACAAGACCCTCGAATCTTGACTATTTATAAATCATATAAAAAGAATTATAAAAATGAAATACTACATGCAAAAAAGTCTGCATATAATAATTTCATATCTAATTCTCAAAATAAAGTTCGTGACTGTTGGAAAATTGTAAATTCTCAAAGAGATAATAAACATAAGACTATCAATTCTAATCTAAATCCTAATGAATTCAATACTTATTTTATTTCAGTTGCGGATAAAATTTTAAGTACTATTCCTCAATCTACAAATTCTGTAGATGAAGTAGTTGAAAAAATAAATACGTCAAGCTCATCTTTCTTTTTATATCCAACAAATTCTATTGAAGTATTGCACGCTATTTCTAAATTAAATAATTCTGCATGTTATGATCTTTACGGCTTAAACAGTAGAGTTGTCAAAGAAATAGCTGATATTATAGCGGTTCCTTTAAGTGTTTTGTTCAATAGATGTTTTCTTGAAGGGATATTTCCAGACGCGTTTAAAACATCTGTAGTCATCCCCATATTTAAAAAGGGTGATGAAAATGAACCCAGTAATTATCGTCCTATCTCAATAATACCGATTTTTGGTAAAATATTTGAATCAATTGTAAAAAACAGATTATCGTCCTATTTAGATAAAAATAACGTTTTAAATCCTCAACAGTTTGGTTTCAGGAAATCTTACTCCACTCAACTTGCCTTGTCTGAACTCATAAAAAATGTTGTTAACAATATTGAAAATGAGGAACATACAGCAATTACATTGTGCGACCTGTCAAAAGCTTTTGACAGTGTCTCACATGATATCTTAACTAAAAAATTGAATGCATATGGTATTAGGGGAATTACTCTCAATTTCTTCAGCTCTTATTTAATGGATCGTAAACAATGTGTTTTATATAATGGTTCTATTTCTCAATGTAGACATATATTGCACGGAGTACCGCAGGGATCCGTTTTAGGACCGATACTCTTTACATTATACATTAATGACCTGTGTACTTATTTAAATCCAATAAAATGTATATTATATGCCGACGATACAACCCTACTAACCTCTCATTCTTCACCTGAAGAACTGGTTCAGTTATCGAAAATTACTTTTGAAAAAGCCATAGATTGGTTCAATATAAATAAATTAATGTTAAATAATAATAAAACTCAAAATATTATCATTAGTTCTAATCGAAAAATTGCACAGGGTGAACCTGTTAAATTATTGGGCAGTTATATAGATCCTAACTTGACTTGGACCACTCATGTTAACAAACTATGTTGCAAACTTGCGACTACTATTTTCATTTTTCGAAATTTAAAAAATGTACTTTCTTTAAGCTATCTTAGAACTACTTACATGGCCTTATTTGAAAGTCAGTTGCGTTATGCTGTTATTCTGTGGGGTAACTGTACAAATAGTACCAAAGTTTTTAAATTTCAAAAGAAAGTTGTAAGAGTGATAGTTAATGTTGGTCCCAGAGAACATTGTCGCAAAATTTTCCAAAATCTAAAAATTTTACCTTTGCCCTGTATTTATATTTTGGAGTCGCTACTATTTATACATAAAAATAAAGAATCTTTTAAAAGGAATAGCGATGTTTGCAGGTATAACACCAGAGCTAAAGATCATCTTAGAAAAATACGTCTTACACGTGAAATTTCAGTGAGAAATTCCATTAATGTTGATTTGTATAATCATTTACCTAACGAAATAACCAGACTTGAGTTCACATTATTTAAAAGAAAAATTAAGAGTTTCTTAGAAACTCACTGTTTTTATTCAGTCCAAGAATATTTAAACACTTCAGTATAAACTTTTCTCAAGTCAGTGTTCCTCATTTACTGATTTTAAATTTTATGTCTGTAACTGTACATATTTATGTATATTTATATTAGATAATCCAATAATTTTTGAATTTGTGACATGTCATCAGTTGGCTCTGTACAATATACATGACGAATAAATATATTATATTATTATTATTATTATAACAAAAAATCCCTTATTTCCGAAATATCTCAATTATATCATCTTATTTTTTTTATTAATATTCATTATTTAGCATATACATTCGTATTTTTTTACTATTTTCCTTTAATTCGATTGAGCTGGAATCCCCATTATTATTATTATTATTATTATTATTATTATTATTATTATTATTATTATTATTATTATTATTATTATTATTATTATTATTATTATTATTATTATTATTATTATTATAATTATTATTTTTATTGAAATGAAAAATATTGCATAAACTTTAATTTTAAATACTTTTGAGAAAATGTGAAACCGTCTCATTGTTCTTCACACTTTGTATGGAAATCATTAAGATGTTTATCTAGGAATTCCGTAAATTTGTGTTTGACAAAAGAATAAGTACAATGGACGTTTTCATTTTTCTTTTCAAGGTTCATTTGTCATTATTTTGATATAGGTATGCAGAATACCAAAACATTTCAAGGTAAAGGTATAGAAAATGGGAATCTTATTGAAATTCAATATACGATTTTTCTTTAACATATATACTTAGCAGGTAACACATTTGCTTGCAATAGTAGCTCTAGCTATTAAGTTTTGATAAGTACATCAATAATAATTTATTGTTTCTTTTGAAACAAATACGGAAATAATGCGTAAAATGTATTTAGTGCAATATGTGTTAATGTGTTTTGTTTTCATAACGTTAAAGGATCTAACAGTTAATGCAATTATTCGTAAGTATATTCATGGTTTATAATTCATCTTTGTACCAATAAATCACGATTTATACAGGCATTTCATGTATGCATTATTTAAACAAACCTACATTTATCAGGGCTGGGAAAATAAATTATATGATATTGATATTCGATCAAATTGGTATCAAAAAATATCGGTACTTATTGATATTTTAAAAGTATCACAAATTTTATCGATAATATTAACCATTTATCGATATTTAGATATAAAAACTGATATCTATGGAGAGTGATATCAATATTTTCCCTAGCCCTAATATTCATATAAGATAAAAGTTATAATAAATAATGATGGCAGGAATATAGTAATATAAACGCTGAGAAATTTCAATGCAAGATGAAGAAGTATACTTTCATCTTACCTAATATTGTATAATAATTTTAAGAAATTCTCAAAGTGGCGGATTTAGCTTTCAAGGGGCCCGAGGTGTTAAACATTTCTGGGGCCCCATTAAAATAAATCAATTATGCACAATATAATATATTTATTTTACCATTTTATGCAAAATTAAACATATAATATAAAACAGTTTCATGTTTTATCAGGGCATCGAATCCGCCAAAAACTGGGTTCGGTTTAGGTTCAGGTTAATTTGTTTTTTGAAAGATGGGTTCGGGTGCGGTTCTGGTTCAAGCATTAATAAAATTTGCGGTTTTTTTCGCGGTTCAGGTTCGAAAATGTAAAATGAAAGCCAGAATTTACGCAAAACGCAACAAGAAACGAACACAATTTTCACGAAAAGTCAGCCCAGACAGCAACGCAGACGCCTAAGACGTCGATTATCGGCTGTATTTACTTTTCGAACTAAAAATTAACCTGAACCGGAGTTGAACCCCGAACCTGAATTTTAAGGCTCGGTTCAGTTTCGACTCAATTTCAATTAAAAATATATCTGAGGTTCAGTTCTCGGTTTGGGTTCCCTAAAATGTTACGGTTTGGTTCCGGTTTTGGTTCGGTTCAGGTTCGGGTTCGATGCCCTGTGTTTTATAATTTGTTCATTCGTTTTTCTTTATAAATTATGTTATTGCTGTTTAATTCTTCCAAAATCATTTCCAACGTCGACTACAAATTGAAGCACAGAATTTAAGAGACTCGCTCCTTGCAATAAATTTTTTGAACTTTTAATGAAAAATATTATCGTTGAATCTTGGGAAACTTGTAGATTAAGTTTTTGGGTTTTAATAACTTTAAATAATAAACCTATGGAACTTCAAGGCCTAAAGTTATTAAAACCCAAAAACTAAATTGTAATGAAAAACTTGTGCTGTTCAATCTTTGCAATAATTTATCCCATAAGACGACCTATGATTATTTTGTCGTTTTGGGGCCACCTGTCTTACGGGGACCCAGGCGACCGCCTCCACTACCTGTCCGAAAATCCGCCAATGAATTCTCGTAAAACACTCGGTACTAAAACTGGGGCACTTATTAAAATATATTTCGAATTTCAACATTTTATTTTTACTAACAGTGGCGACTCGTGAAAAATGCAAGTGAGTGTTTTGATTCTGATTTTAAACGGTATGCAATAATTGGGCGATGAATAGAAAACTGGGCGACTCACACAAGGCGATGCTCAACTGGGTGACAGTCAAATGGGCGATGGTTAAATGGGCGACAATTTTTTAAAAAAAATCCTCGCTTGGTCGGCATCAAAATGTAAAAATATAGGCTAATTTGCAAATTGTAAGAATTAATTATGTTTCAGCTGATTATATTCGCGTATGCCATCGCAATGATCCAAAACTTAACGAATGCATCATGAAATCTGTTGACGTGATACGACCTAAACTTCGTGAAGGAATACCGGAGTTGAAAGTACCACCGATGGAACCTTTAAATTTAGGGGATATTGTTCTACAACGTGGGTCTCAAAGTTCCGGAGTGGATTTGAACCTCACCCAACTACAGGCTTGGGGACCTAGCACGTTTGTTACGAAATCTGTTACGTAAGTTCATAAAAATAGTTTTATCTTTCATCATTTTATGGTGTAGGCACTATTTGTGAAATCTGAAAAAATGAAGAAGGAGTATTTGTTATTGTGTAACTCATAATTTTTGTTTTAGATTAAATATTGATAAAAATATATTTGAATTCCATGTGACTATACCGAAACTTCATTTTAAAGGGAGATATTCAATTAATATGAATGTACTTTTGCTGCGGCTTAAAGGAAAAGGAAATGTGAATGGAGACTTTGGTAAGTATCTGTACTATTAAAAACATGAGCCTGTTTTACATTTTTACCTCTCGCTAAGAGAGGTATTGGATTCATGCTAAAATTCGCATATAATAAGCACGATTTAAGGTCCTAGAATCCGATTATAACATTTTGTGTGTGTATGTCTGGATGTTGGAGGGACGATTCCTCAAAAACTATAAGACTTAAGACCTGTTTAACTATGAATTTCTCAATTTGACATTCCTAAGAAGAACTGAAAAGGTTTTGGTAACAATTGGACAACCGGAAGTAGTAGTTTCTTAGAAAAATTCTTCTAAATATAATTTTTTGGAAATTTATGTTATTACTAATGTTAAAGAATTTAAAAATCTCTATCCGGTACATTTAAAAATTTTATTGTATTTTCTATGGAGTTAAAGATAGAGACACATATAATTCTCCATCTAATACACTTAAAATATTTATTATATCTGGTATAGATTTAGAGATAAATACACTATAATATATACAATAATCTAATCGCAGAGGCTAAGGCACTAAGGAAACCACTTGTCAAATTCAAATGGTTATAACATAGTTTGTAAATGACAGATGTCAGTGTCAAAAATCAACAGTTTTAGTGACATTTTGAAAGCTTTATCTGGGAAGTACATTTAATCTTTCTTATTGTTTTATTAATGAAATATTTGAAATTATAGGTAAAATGCATATACAGAGAATTTATTTTAAAATGCAACATATGGTCAGTCACTTCCATGGTTACTCATTATTGTCAAAAAATGACAGCAATGTAATATTTGTCCATTTTAAAATGCAACATTGTGAATAGTATTGCAGCACAGGAGATACGTACAGAACACATCGCAAATTCTTATTATGACCGACTAGAATATTGCCTCAGTGTGAATGGGGGTATTTTTTAACATTTATTACAAGAAAGATGAATTTTTGTAAGCTAAAGTTTGTTAAGATGTGCAACATTCATATTTTGATTTTTTTGTTAATCGTATGTAGGCTAATTTATCGGAAATTTGTTTTGATAATACAAAATTACAAATTTTGTATGTTGCATTTTAAAA
This sequence comes from Ophonus ardosiacus, assembly GCA_943142095.1. Lineage (NCBI taxonomy): Eukaryota > Metazoa > Arthropoda > Insecta > Coleoptera > Carabidae > Ophonus > Ophonus ardosiacus. Next base: position 49,386,809 of record OW964831.1, on the reverse strand, counting down.
TGGACAAATATTACATTGCTGTCATTTTTTAACAATAGTAACCATGGAAGTGATTGACCATATATTGCATGTAAAATAAATTCCCTGTATCCATCAGAAATACCGCCAATCTGGTTAATGAATTGGAAGAATATCTAACATTTAAGAACTTCCTCATACAATGAAAAATAGATATAATTAGAATTATATGTTTGCAGAAGACATGTTAAATACAATAAAAAAAACAATATTTGGGTAAAGTTCTGTAATTTTCTGTTATAAAACGACGGTTCGATAGCGAAGTGCAATACAATATTTATACGGGGTGTCTCAATAAGCTTGCTCACTATTGGTAACTTTTTTATTTGAAGAGGTACGAGGTTGGTTAAATGAGAAAAATTGTGCTATTTTATATTAGAAAATTGGTCATGTAGACAAAATAAAATTTGTGTCAGCGGTTCTCAAAATTTGGGACAATATATATATTTTTTAAATGGAACCATATATTTTTTACTATCTTATTGGAAAGAGTATTTTTTTCTCTTTCCAATAAGGTAATGTTGTTTATGTACAATTTTTTCAAATAAACGAGTTATCTACGGTTAAAAATTTAAATTTTGTTAACTATTTTATTAGTTTTTTAGTCAAATAAGCCATGGAAACAATTGATTCTTTGTTTTTTTGACGTTTAGTAATTTCTCCCATAAAGTTCTCTGTGTTTAATAATGTTTAATAACTTTACAAATGACGAAAAATTAGATATGATCGTGCTATATGGAAAGTTATATCTAGACACCAGTTACGTAGAACGGTCGGCTCTCTTTCCAAGAGTTTAAATGTGCGAAAGAAATAATGGCTTTCAATTTGAATATTTTCTTTGTTTTGTTATTACTGTAAAATAAATTAATAAAATAATAATTTTATAAAAGGCAATTGTTTCCATAGTTTACTGGACCTAAACTAATAAAAGATAATTTTTATCTTTAAACGTAAATAACTCGTTTATTTGAAAAAATTGTACAGAAACAACATTACCTTATTGGAAAGAGAAAAAAATACTCTTTCTAATAAGATAATAAAAAATATATAGTTCCATTTAAAAACAATATATTCTGTCCCAAATTTTGGGAACCGCTGACACAATTTTTATTTTGTCTACATGACTAATTTTCTAATATAAAATGGCACAATTTTGCTAATTTAACCAACCTCGTATCTCTTCAAATAAAAAAGTTACCAATAGTGAGCAAGCTTATTGAGACACCCTGTATAGCCTAATATGGAAATGGCGAGAGATCTTGTGCTGGCCACAACAGATTTTTGTCTGTCTTCCACTGTACATAATATACCATTACAGATTTTTTTTCTTTTTTCAGCAACCTTCGATGTTCGTGCAAGGATGTATGGCCAAAAGATAACAAACAAAAACACAAACTCCACACATTTGCATTTTAATAAAATAAATATTATTTTAAATATTGGTGAAGCTAAATTGAGGCTAGAAGAACTATTTGCTGAAGAACCTCTTTTAAGTCGAGTAGCCAATGAAATTGTACAAGACAACTCTGATGTATTTATTGAAGAAATTCGCCCGGCTTTGCAATCTTCATTAGGAGACGTGTTTACAAAGATCGCAAACGCAGTCACGAGATCTTTCACATATGATGAATTGTTTCCACTCTAATATAAAGAATATCATTTTGGTTATAATATGAAAGTGATGTAGATACCTCTATGTAGGTATGTAATTCATTTTCAAATAAATAGGTGCTCAACCTATATACTAAAATTAAAATTTAAATTACATTAATTTAATTTAAAAATGAATTGTTACAATATATTGATGTACTTTTTTTAATTAATTGTAAAATAAAGTTCTTTAACCAACACCGACTCATACTTGATATTATGGTTAATTGAAATAAATAATGTACAACATTACACACTCCGCGAGAGAATATTTAAGAAGCCACGAAGGAATTACTACAGATTTTTGAGGTTTTTTTTTACCTTCGTCACCTTTAGGTAAGGTAGGTATTGTCTTTGGTCAAAAAATTCGTTGGTGAGTTTTTGATGAATAATCACGTTTGATGGTCCCTAGAACACGAATTTACTATTTTTAAGATGTACGTATGTACAGTAAAATTTTTGAAAGAATTCCGATCAAGGCCATCTACGAATTGTATCTATGAATTAAGATTTTGTGCAGTCAAATTTAGTAGTGTCTTTTACTTCGTTTTTATGAGGGTCCATAATATCTTGTGTACCTCATAAAAAATATGTAAACGACACTACTAAATTTGACAGCATAAAATCTTAATTCATAGATGCAATTTGTAGATGGCCTTGATCGGACTTCTTTCAAAAATTTTACTGTATGTATGTATGTATGTATGTATATATGTATGTATGTATGTGTGTGTGTATGTATGTATGTATGTATGTATGTATGCATATATGTATGTAAGTGTGTGTGTATGTGTGTCCGTGTGTGTGTATGTATATCCGTGTGATCCATTTTTGAATTATTGCCCCAAAAGTCAATATACCCCACATTTAGATAAAAAATTCAAAATTTTCAAAAATCTAATTTTTATGTATCTAGATACTTCTCAATTCGCTTATTCCAAATTTTGAAACCGCAGGTCGATATCTCGTTTCGTTCTCGAGATATTTAAATTTAAAGTTTTGCTCAAAACTGCCCATTTTTGGGTATTAACCCAAAAGTGGGTCGAGATATGAATTTGACGACATCACCATTCGATTCTACGGACAAAATTACATAAGTACACCAATTTTTATGATATTTGTCCAACCGGTTCATTTATTATGCATAAAAGCTTGAAAACCCCTGAAAATGGCCAAAATCTGAAAAAATCGTAAGGGGTACCCCTTACGATTTTTGCGATTTTTGGTCATTTTTAGTTATTTTGCTTTAGAGATTGTATGCGGTGTTCAAAAATTATGAAAATTGGTATACTTAGGTAATTTTGCCCGTAGAATCGAATGGCGTTGTCGCCAAATTCATATCTCGACCCACTTTTGGGTTACTACCCAAAAATGGGCAGTTTTGAGCAAAACTTTGAATCTAAATATCTGGAGAACGAAAAGAGATATCGACCTGCGGTTTCAAAATCTGGAATCAGCGCATTAAGAAGTATATAGATACATAAAAATTAGATTTTTGAAAATTTTAAAGTTTTTATCTAAATATGGGGTATATTGACTTTTTGGGCAATAATTCAAAAGTAGGTAGAGATATAAACTTGGTAGTAATATTATTTGATTGTAAAGAGAATCTTACGTAAGTGTACGCATTTTGAACAACTGTGTGAATTTTTAGAATTAAAAGTATTGAAATAAAAATGAATAAAGGTGCTCCCAAGGAAGTTTTTACTTCAAAAAATTCAAAAATCTGTGAAAAATCCTATATGCGCTAATTCTGAGTTCTGCATAACATTATCAGTCTGTATACGAAAGTAAAACTAGATCTTCACATTTGAATTTTGGGGCTGCAGAGTACAAAAGAGATAAAGCTACGCACTAAAATAACCCACTTTTACTTTTTATATTCATCATTTTTGCAAAGTAGAAATAGAAAATTTAGTTTTTTTTTTGTTTTACTAAATTTGATATACGGATACGGATAGAAATAGAAATCGAAGTTCTTGTTAGATATTGTGATATATTCGAAGGACCATAGATTATAAGATCGAAAGTTTATGAAAATTTGTAAAAGTTGTAAAACTAGATGAGAAAAAGATTAGCCCAAATACATCACATTATATTTTGGCATCAGTATTTTTATTCTACTATTTGAAAGTCTTAACCTTAGCCATGAAATATTTACAATAACATGACCATGAAAATTGTTGTACGGCACCTACCTGCAATTTTCACTGAAATGAAAATATATTTATTGAATTTATAGAATCTTTTCCAAGGAACTTTCGATATGTAATTTGTAGAAAATAGTATGTTCCTGTTACAATTTTACTGGATATAGAATCTTTTCCAATGAACTTTTGGAATGGGATTTGTACAAAATACATAAAATTGACGGAAGGCCACTTCAGATTTTTCGTCATAGTTTCAGCACATATATTATTGTTCACATTTGTGAATTTTTAAATGCGTTGTAAGTTAATGTAAATTCAGTGTTTTAAAATGTTTACATTTATTGTTTACAATTAAATAAATAAGAAACAAAAGTAATTAATTAACCTTGAATTAAAAATTCATTGACTAAAATTATTGAAAATAATTTAAAGTTAAACAAAATTATGATCAAAATGATATAAAAAGATAAGTATTTTATGATCTTCTGCCTGTTACTTCCTATGTAAAATTTGCGATCTTCATCGTAGCGTGTAATTAAGCAGATTTTGTTTCCGAATGCCCACGACCTTTGGTATAATTTAAAGGAAAAGAAAAAACAAGTTACCACTACTCTTGTTGAGGTGTATAAATACAGTACGATTTCAGAAGGAGACCAGTACTGGGTATTTTGCAGTTCACCATGAGATTGTTCCTTGTGTGTTTATTAGCCGTAGGGCATGTTACATTTGCTAAAACATTACGTAAGTATTGAATCAATATTTTTATGTTGGGTTTCCTACTGCTTTTCTGTCTAACATAAATTAACATCTACATGTGGATATGTACTTTATTAGTTTTATAGCAATTTAATAAAGATGAATTATTGCAAATTGAGTTGTAGTTAAATTTTAGGAAAATTTTTATCTATTAGACTCTAAAATTTAGAGGTTAGTGGTTTCAGAGTGGAATCCCCGTATATTTATTAAAGCTTGTAGCTTGTTTCCTATTTCATTTAATTTAATAGGCGTACAAGGAAGTCATGTGGAGTCTACATCAGATTTTATTGTTTAAGAATCTTTTAAAAATGTAACCTAATTGGTGTAACTGGGCATAAGGTTAATACAATTCATAATAAAATTAAAAATTACTCCTAACCTAAAAATTATTGGTTGGTAGCATGAACAAGTGATTAAAGGTGATTAGCTAGGAGATGACTACCAGTGTTTTAGCGCTATCAATCGTTTATGGAATATTTTAGAGAAAAATACTTCAAATAAAAGTTGTGTAGAATTAATTTTTCTATAACTGCTATTTGAAGTATTTTTGTCTAAAATAATCCATAAACGATTGACAGCGCTAAAACACTTCTAGTCATCTCCTAGCTAATCACCCTTAATCACTTGTTCTTATCTCTAAGTAAAATTTTATGTGAAATCGTATTTAATCACTATCTGAGAAAACGGCTGTTAGGACCTGTGGCATGAATTACATGTTGAGTAATCCTTATTTCTCTAGATCCTTATACGATTTTGATTGAACATTGTTCCGGAAAAATATGTATTATAGTTTTCTTTTCACTTGAGTTTAAGGTTAGGGGAGTAATTGAAAATTTTATTATCAATAATTTATCATAATGAATTAATTGAATGCTACGTTTAATGTCGATAACTGTATTTAAAAAAATTCTTAAATTTCTAGATCATTTATTTATTTATTTATACTCTCTCAAAATAGGATTCCTAAGTATCCTAAAGACATGGGATAGGAAACAAAATATACAAAATTAACAGGCAAGAATAGACAACGTATAGAAATACAAAGAATAAAAAATACAAAAATATACAGATATAAATATAAGAAAAAAATAAGTGAACTAAAGCATGTACTTACTTACAATTTAAATTACGTTTCAATTTACCTATCTTTTTGTAAACGTTTTTTAGACTAATGAAACTAGTTTTGATATATATAGGTAGATCGAGGTTTTGCCACACAGAGTGGCTTTTTCAAACGAATTGCTTATTAAAATTAATTACACATTAAAAATTAAGAAATATTTTAAAGCAAATTTAAAACAACAGATATGTACATAAATAAGAAAGAAAAATCCTTGAAGTAATTTAATTTATATGTGCGTATATAGACATATTTGTTCATGAGAATATTATTATTAATATGTAAATTTTTATGTTTAAATGTTTAAATTATGGGTTGTAATATTTCTCTACAAAATAAACAAATAGTGCTCAAGTGTATTGACATATAAGTAGGTCAATGAAACGTGAAAGTGTATACATACAAGATCTCAAAATTATGTAACGTAAATCACCTACTATTATGTACTTTTACTGGTGTCTATTTCAAAAATGGTCGACACTTTTTACCCCTTAATTTACTCATAGATTACTTCTTATAAAAAATTTGCAAATTAAATCGATAAATAGTTTTTTTAATTTTATATTACGTAGAAAAATAAGGGTAGGTATAGGAGAATTTTTCCTTAACAGTATAAAATACACAAGACAAAATGCTGCCTAAATAAAATTCACTTTTGAATATTAATATCAATGTACTCAAACTGTTTTCCTCATAAGTATAATTCTTAATAATAAATGTTATAAAACACAATAAAACTGAACACTTTCTCTCATGTTTCCGCAGTTTGCCTTTGCTTCCTCTTTCCTTTGAAAGTTCAAGTAATAAGAACAGATTTCATGTTTATAGTCAGTATGTACTAGTAATAGTCGAGCTTTCTCAGATCGTCAATTAAAATTACAAAAAAATCTGTTGAGGTCAGTACAAGACCTTTCGCCATTTCCATATTTGACTATATAAGTGCATATTGTATTTAACATTTCTGGACAAACATAAAAATTGTAATTACATCTATTATTAATATATTTTTATATATTTTAATTCATTAATTCTCCTACTCTTCTAAATGATCGAGATTCTTCAAATTCATTGACGTGATTGGCGGTATTTCTGATGCGTACATGTAATATAATAATAATACTCAGCTCTCCAGGCCGTGTAGGCCCATGGCTTCTATTGTAATATTCTTCTACTATATTCTGTCCTGTGCTCTTTCTTTCCATTTTTTTTTTATCCCTAACACTTTGAAATCTTTTTGCACTTTATAAATAAATGAATGTATCTATAATTTTAAATATTTAATTTAATAAAATAAGAAATATTAAATGTAAATGCAAAAAAGGGAACCAAGGTAAGAACTATGTCCCAATATTTATGTAAGAATTAATGTTTTGATAATAGAAGAATCTCCATAGTAACAGACAGCCAAGCCGCACTTAAGGCACTAAACTCGTGTGAGGTAGGCTCAGGACTAATTCTGGCCTGCATCCACAGATTGAATGCCTTAGGAGCGACGAATAAATTAAGATTGATATGGGTACCTGGGCATTCAGAAATTGAAGGAAACCAGGCAGCCGACCATCTTGCAAAAGATGAGACAAATATACCTTTTATAGGACCAGAACCTGCTTGCGGAATAACTGCGCAAACAGTTAAGCAAAAACTTAATACTTTGCTTTGGCAATGGCACAAACGGCATTGGCAGCCACATCAAGCCAAAGCCATTCCAAGCTCTTCCTGAATGAGCCATCTAAGAAAAAAACAGACAACTTACTTGTAATAAGCAAGCAAGATGTCAGACTAATAACATGACTGGTAACAGGACACTGTCAATTAAATAAATATTTGCGTAGGTTTGGCCTCAAACAAGAACCAACATGCAGAGGATGTGGAGAAGAGGATGAAACTCCTGAACACTTAATATGTCACTGCGAAGCATTTATAGCAAGCAAAGATAGTCTTTTAGGAGCCAAGAAATTGCACACTGAGACACTAAAGGACATCAGTCTAAAGAAAATCTTGGAGTTCACAAAACATACAGGGCTCTAGAATAGGAGGAAAACACGGAGGGTACAATAGACCAGAAAGGTCGCAGTACAGGGGCAAGAATGAACCACCTCCCGACAATAATAATAATAATAATAATAATAATAATAATAATAATAATAATAATAATGTTTTGATAGATAAAGGCAATAGCAAGCGATAAAGAGTAAGAAAAATTGTTTCAGTGGACGATGTCCAAACAATTATAGGGTGTAGCTTTATTTTTATATTTTAATATATGGAACAAATATTCATCCTTGCAATATTCATAAAAAAAATCCATATTAATATTTAAATCAAGTTTCCAAATTTATATATTAGAAATACTAGTAGAAAAAGGTCATCAGATTTTTTAATTAGTTTACTATACTTCTACATGATTATTTGAATTTTTAATCATTAACTTACCTCCAGGGATATCTACTTGTACTTTCATACGTGATTAAACAAGGGTAAAACATTTAACATGTTTAATTATTATAAAACCATTCTAGGCTATTCGTAGCAACATTTAAAACGTATGTAATAATGTAATGTCAATTGCCGAAGAAAAAAAAAAACATTTAATACCTTGAAAAATATATAATTAAAAATATCTACGACACGACATTTGATTTGTATTTTAATGTAAAAGAAGGACAACGAGATGCTTTTATTAGAGCCACTGCCATTTAAGGAGAATAGTTAAGTTTGTTTTTAATTATACCTTTTTTGTAGATAAATGAAGGTTTAAACATTTCCATGGTACAATAATTTGTTAAGTCCATAATAGCGCTCTTTGTGCGTTTATAAGCAGCATAATTATTTTTATTTGCTCTTTTACATTTTATGTCGTAGTTAAAATGCAAAAATCCTTCTTTTATAAAACGCCTAGCCCTAGCCATTTTCTAAACACACCTTAACATACAAATCAAATCAAATTTCATACTACTAACATGTGATTGTATAACAGTGTTGACAGTTGTAAACAACTTTAGTTTATTAGAAATTAAAATTCAGTGAAATTTTAAAAAATATATATTTCAATAACTATGTATATACATTTAAAAACAATGTCAAATAAATAAATCATATAACTCATTATTAATTTATCACAGATATCGGTAATGAAGACATATTTGTACCGTGTGAGCGTTTACCAGACATGCAATTTTCAGTTGCGAAACAATTTGATTTCATGAGTGACTGTTTTTGTCTGACAAAGGCATACTTTAATCTAAATCCAGACACGATCAATATTTTATTATTTTTAGTTTTTTAACTCTTTGACATCTCTTTCTGATTTCAGCAAAGGACGTCCCCCTGAAAACATGTCGTCGCTCAGATCCAGAGCTGAACACCTGTCTTCTGGAAAATGCCAGCCCCACTCTTAAGATGTTGAGGAATGGAATTCCAGAATGGAATCTCCAGCCCCTTGACCCACTTAATGTTGACTTCATGTCCGCTGAAGGAGACTTAGAAGCCGTTAAAGTCAAAATGGTCATGAAGAACATCACCCTATATGGACATTCTGATGCAATCGTACAGAAAGTTAAGTAAGTATATCATGTGAAAATAAATATTAAATGTTGAAATCGAAATATAAATTATGTAATAAATACGAAGTATATAATTTCTTATTAAGCGAAAATCTATGCTAAATTTAAATATGATAGTAATTTAAAACGAAAATTTGTTTTTTTTTCAAATTTTAGGTCTACATATAATTAAACTTGACTTTGTACTTAATTCTTAATCGGAGTTGATTAAGTTATAACAAAAATTGCATGTTTAGTTGCGTTTTAATCTTACCAATGTGTTTTTAAATGGTAGCCATCCGCATTAAACATTTACGGTGGAGTTTTAAAGCAGCGTTTCGTTTGATCTGTATATTTTGCTGGACAGTTATAGCAAGGTATTTTATATATTATATTTGATCTGATGGGGTCCCGTGGCCGCGTGCCTGAGTGTCTGGTCGCGAACCTGGGGAACCGGGTTCGATCCCGACCGACGCCAAATATTTCCATTCTAAATGGCACAAAAGTGACTCCTGTGGTGCACTCTCCACGCCAGCAATGAGTGTCCGTGAGGTGACGCCTGGTAAGCGCCCGCACGGTACAAATATGTCATCATCATTACCGATATATGCGATAAAGCAGATTGGCACACCCAGAAATGGGTAATATGCCGTGATGATATATTTATTTTATTTTTATATTTGATCTGTAATTTTTATCTATATCTGCCTTGATTTTGGTGAATTCCAGCCTGTTGATGTATAGAATCTTCTTTTAAAAGAGCGATATTCTGTTAGTGACTAACTAGTAATATAAATATATGTAATGATTTTTAGATTCGATCCCGAATCTCTTACTGGAGAAGTGTCTTTCGTCACTCCTGTGATGCGCATGACTTGTGACTATTTCGCCACTGGAAGACTGTTCGTTATTCCTCTGGAAAGTAGCGCTCACTTTGATGGAAACTTCAGTTAGTAAAATATTTATTCCTTTCCGTATATCTTACTTATTATATTGTATTTTTTTTAGCTGACGTTGCTATGACTCTTACATTCCGCCTTAACACTGTCCAAAGGAAAAACAAAGAATATTTCTCCTTTGAAAAAATGACGATGAAAATGCGATTAGAGACAGCCCATGTTAAACTTACTTCAATTGATCCTACTCAACAACCGCAAGGTATGTTTTTAAAATTATTTTCCCACAATCTTTAGAAAACAGAACTACACTGCTCAACATATGAACGGGTACACTTACAAGAACATAGTTTATAAACTAGCGAAAACTCGGCTACGCTGTATATTCCCTTGGGCTCCGCCGATAGTGTTTTATAATAATTTTACGAACGTCCAATCCGTCTAGGAACAATTTAAACGCAAAGTGCTAACGCTAAGTCAAAATATTTTTTTCCCGCCCACCCAAACAGCCCACGCAATCTGCCCACCCAAACTGCTCACGCAACCTGCCCACGCAATATGCCCACCCAAACGGCCCACGCAACCTGCCCACCCAAACTGCTCACGCTACCTGCCCGCCCAAAATGCCCACCCAAATTGTCCACGCAACCTGCCCACCCAAAATGCCCACTCAACCTACCCACCCAACCTGCCCACTCAAACTGCCCACGCAATCTGCCCACTCGAACTGCCCACGCATCTTGCCCACCCAAATTGCCCACGCAACCTGCCCACCCAATCTACATGGCAGCCCTCGACGATACCTTTCATTTGATACCAAACACGACAACTTTAAGCAAAAAACAAAAGCCGATCGAGCTGTCAAATTTTTGACAAATTTTTGAAAAATAACAAAATCTTCATTCATTCATCTACAGAAAATTTTTCTCTGGAAAGAAATGATAACCAAACACTTAAAGATTAATAATGCGTGAATTAAAACTTACTCGAGATATTCGCAAAAATTCTCTTAAAACTTGATAAAGTATGAGCGTCCGCGAGCTCATTAACTGCACTTATGACAGATAAACAACAATTGAATCGCAAAAGTTATTCGATAGGCATTTGTTTGCATTCCGAAAGACAGCCATTATCATGTAGGAAGTCATGCCGCAAACGCCTAAGAAGGGTTGTTTACTTTTATTGCATGTTATATAAGTGTACCAGTTCAAATATTGAGCAGTGTATAATAACTTAGATCATTACATGGTGTAATGATTTAAGTTATTACACCTTCCTTCCTTTCGATGTTATTCTAATACTTGTGAATATTTTCCAGTGAATGTGATCCAAGACTTCTTCAATGAAAACAGCAGACTGGTTCTGGATACAGTGAATCCTCTTGCCAACAGCTACGGAGGAGAGTTATACAAGCACATTGCAGAAAGTTACATTCGTCGTTTCCCAGCGAACGAATTGTTACCGCAATAATTAAAATATAATTTTGTTACTATGTACATTTTCTTCTGTTATTAGTTAAAAGTGTTCTTGTTTAATGTATAGTTTAGGTTTAGATCTAGTTTTAAAACCGGAAATGATTGTGCGATTTATTCCCGTTATCATTTAAATGTTATTTTTAGATTTTCAAAAATTTTGCGATTGTACAACTTGTAACGCTGTCAATACGGTTTTTCAAAATTATAAACAAATAAAATCTACAACAATAACAAATGTAAGAAATATTTTATTTACTCATATATCGCTGATGACAGCAGGAATCTGACACATCAAAACGACGAGTTTAGAACTAGAGTTTATTTTTGACAGATGTGATATTTCCCGGTTGTACAAATAACGTAACGTAGGCTATGACCCGAATTAATATAACGTCACAGTTGGCTCTCCCTGAGTTTACCTGAATAACTGTGACGCGTGCCGGATCAGCCTTGTTGCCCAGGAAAAATTGTGCAAAAAAAATAATCAAAAAAATTGTGAAAATTCCTATTATGCACTAATTCTGAATTCTGCATAACATTATCCATCATCATATATACGAAAATAAAACTAGAACTGTACATTTGAATTTTGCGGGTGAACAGCACAAAAGAGATAGAGTTACGCACTAAACTAACCTACTTACTTTTTAAAATTATAATTTTTACAAAACAGAAATAGAAAAATCAAATTCTTTTTATTTTACTACATTTCATATACGGATGGAAATAGAAATCGAAGTTTTTGTTACGTATTAAACTCAAAGGACTATAGATTATAAGATTGTCAGTTATGAAAATATGTAAATGTTGTAAAATTACATGAGAAAACCCAAATACATACAGCATACAGCACATTATATTTTGGCATTAATATTTTTATTCTAGGATTTCTGGGGTGGGATCCTAAGACTACGCTATCATAGCGTAGCGAAAAATACCCCTTACGTTTCACCTTTCTCAATCAATTTTCACGGTTGTTATGGAAACGAAGTGTTATTTGTCGCTTCGCAATCATAGCGTAGTCTTGGAGTCGCACCCCTGGAACATTACTACTTGATGAAGTAACTGTTACAATAACATGATCATGAATTAGCACGGTACCTGCAGTTTTTCACTGAAATGAAGATATATTTATTTGTAATTCCATCCATATCAAGAGCTGAATAGATTTTGGTTATAACTGGTCAACAAGAAGTTCCCTTCTTCGAAGTTCTTAACAGTTTTTTTTTTTTCTTGAAAAACGAGGTTAAATATCATTTTCCGTTGACCGTTTATTAATCGTTTTTATTAATGTATAGAAAATCATTCATTAATGATATTTAAATATTTTGTAAATGTTTTACTTTCGAAAATCGATGCAGTGGTTATCGAAAAACTTTGTTTTAAAGTTTTCAATTGATCGCCATTTTGTCATTTGAAAAAATAAAAAATAATTGTAAATGCAAAATGTTTAGAGAGACAAAAGGTAATTTTTAAAAAAGAAATTTTTCTATAGTCATTAAAAGAAGGGAATTATGACGATATTTTGAAAAACAAAACCCCAATAATTACGAACCGGGGCACCAAATCAAAAATTCGAAGTAAGAAAAGTTGTAAAGTAGTATAACACCCTGTATATTATTATTTACATTTGTGGATTTTTAATGCGTTGTAAGTTAATCTAAATTCAATTTTATAAAATGTTTACCATTATTTTTTACAATGAAATAAAGAAGAAACAACTAATTAACCTTGAATTTAAAAATTTACATACTAAAATTAAGTTAAAACAAAATTTATGATCAACATATAGATATAAAAAGTAATTAATTAACCTTGAATTTAAAAATTCATAGACTAAAATTATTCTAAATAACTGAAATTAAGTTAAAACTAAATTATGATTTAGATATAAAAAGACAAGTATTTTATGATGTGCAGCCTGATACTTCGCATGTAACATTTTGGATCTTCATCCTAACGTTTAATTAAACAGATTTTGGTTCCGAATATACATCTGATATATTCAAATAATTCTAATTGACATGTCAGTGTTAAGTGCAATGTACATAGTGTATGTTCATGTTATAATTTTATTGAATTTATAGAATCTTTTCCAAGGAACTTTCGATATGTAATTTGTAGAAAATAGTATATGTTCCTGTTACAATTTTACTGGATATATAGAATCTTTTCCAAGGAACTTTTGGAATGGGATTTGTACAAAATACATAAAAGTGACGGAAGGCCACATCAAATTTTTTGTCATAGTTTCGTTTACAGCACATATATTATTGTTTACGTTTGTAAATTTTTAAATGCGTTGTAAGTTAATGTAAATTCAGTGTTATAAAATGTTTACATTTATTGTTTACAATTAAATAAATAAGAAACAAAAGTAATTAATTAACCTTGAAGTAAAAAATTCATTGACTAAAATTATTCAAAATAATTTAAAGTTAAACAAAATTATGATCAAAATGATATAAAAAGATAAGTATTTTATAATCTTCTGCCTGTTACTTCCCATGTAAAATTTGCGATCTTCATCGTAATGTCTAATTAAACAGATTTTGGTTCCGAATATACATACGACCTTTGGTATAATTTAAAGGAAGAGAAAAAAGAAGTTTCCACCACTCTTACTTAGGTGTATAAATACAGAAAGATTTCAGAAGGAGACCAGTATTGGATATTTTGCAGTTCACCATGAAATTGTTTCTTGTGTGTTTATTAGCCCTAGGGCAAGTTATATTTGCCAAAACATTACGTAAGTACTATATCAATATTTTTAAGATTGGGTTTCTTAGTGCTTTTTTTTGTAACAACAAGATAACGAAAAATATCTTATTATTTTTATAGCAATTTAATAAAAATTAATAATTCAAATCAATTATATTTTAGGAGAATTTTTATCTTTTAGATTCTAAAATTTAGAGGTTAGTGGTTTCAGTAGGGATGCACTCGATCTAGAGTTAGGCCCGTCCGTCCAATCGGGCCAATCATTTGCAAAGTTGAGAAGAGTCGGATTTTTGATTTTGGCCCGGCCCGAAAAAAAGAGCTTTTCAGGCCGGTTCGAAAAATCTTATAGTTCAATCAAATGCACAGTTTCCTTAATATTTTACTGAAAATAGATGGAGTTAAAAAGGATTAATATGAGAATAACAACATACTTCACATCTTAATAAATAAAAATGTTATTTGTTATTTTACTTCAAGAACTCAAAATTATTCAGTAAAACATAATAATGCTATTTGCACTAAAAAACGAAACACGACATGCGTGTAATATAATGACGTCATTTGTATTGCTCGAGAGCAGTTGAATCAACAGCGCTATTAGTGAATCATTCCAGATTTAATCCAAGTTTTAACTAATTAGGTTCTCTTTTTGATTTCAGCGAAGGGCCTCCCCCTGAAAACATGTCGTCGGTCGGATCCAGAGCTGAACACCTGTCTTCTGGAAAATGCCAGCCCTACTCTTAAGATGTTGAGGAATGGAATACCAGAATGGAATCTCCAGCCCCTTGACCCATTTAATGTTGACTTCATGTCCGCTGAAGGAGACTTAGAAGCCGTTAAAATCAAAATGGTTATGAAGAACACCACCCTATATGGATCTTCTGACGCAATCGTACAGAGAGTTAAGTAAGTATATCATGTGAAAATAAGTATTAAACGTTGAAATCGAAATTAAAATTAAAGGAATGTAAATTATGTAATAAATACGAAGTATATAATTTCTTATTAAGCATTATATTAAAACACAAATTTGATCTTTCAATTTTTACCTCTTGCTAAGAGAGATATTGGATTCATGCTAAAAATCGCATATCCAGATTTTAGTGAATAAGCACGGTCTAAGGTCCCTACAATCCGATTATAACATTTTTACGATTATGTCTGTGTGTGTATGTGTGTGGATGTGTGTGTGTGTGTGTGTGTGTGTGTGTGTGTGTACGTGTGGATTTTGGAAGGACGATTCCTCAAAAACTGGCACACAAATCTATATATTAATGCAAATTCACACCAACACCCATCACACAAATTTGGCACTATCAAATGTCTAATAAGAAGAGCTACAGATATATGTCATCCTGATAAATTAAAGAGATGAATGAAATTAAAAAAAAAAATGCCTTAAAGCGAAAAGACCTTCAAACTTGAAAAAGAAAGGAACGAATTATTTGCTTCGATTTCTTATATAAAAAACGTAACGGACAAGATTGGAAGAATTCTTCGTAAGATTGAATGAACATCATCGATCGATCAGATTGAACCAGCCTGGGAAATCGTCTGTTGCAGAACATGCCTTGGAAGAATTCCACCAAATTAAATTTGAAGAAACTAAAATTATTGCTAGACCTACTTGACTTAACAACAGATTAATTAGAGAAGCCATTGAGATTTAGAAAACCAGAAATATCAATCTCAATAATCAATTTGTAATATGTATACAATTTTTTCTAGACTTTTTGTAACATTTGTTAATAAAGAGTACGGCTGCGGTATTTCGCTACCGATAAAGTGCCTCTGAGTTATACAGATCACAGATCACTTCTCTGCCAGTTGTAACAGATGTAGAACTTTTTATGTTCTTCACTAGTAGTAGTAACAGAAATTTTCAAAAATTAATATTTAGAAGATTTTTTAAAGAAACTATTACTTCCGGTTATCCAATTGTTACCAAAATCTAATCAGCTCTTCCCAGGATTGTCAGATTGAGGAAACTGTAGTTAAATATTTTTTAAGTTTTATAGTATTTGAGAAACCGTGGTTCCAACATCCACACACACACACACATACACACACGGACAACATCGTAAAAATGTTATAATCGGATTATAAGGACTTTGAAACGTGCTTATCCACTAAAATCTGGATATGCGAATTTTAGTATGAATCCAATACCTCTCTTAGCGAGAGGTAAAAAGGTAACATTTACGTACTTTTCATGTTACCTTGGTTACTAGTTTTTTGCTTTTTCACATTTTATGTCATTCTTTTTCCCTGAAGATGGCACCAGTTTATGGGTTTTTAATAAAAATTTAGAACATAAACTAAAAAGGTAGTATTATTCCAATTATTAATGAGTTCTGAAAGATATTTTAATAATTTATTATTTTTATATTTGTTTACATTATTGCAATTTTTTCTGTGTTCATCTAATCTGGTTTTAAGGAAGCGTTTTGTTTGGCCTTTATATTTTGCTGTCATGGTTTTGGTGAATGCTAGCCCTCTGCAATCGGGCTGTTTAGTATATAATCTTCCTTTAAATGAGCGATATTCTGTTAGTGACTAACTGGTAATATAAATATTTGCATGATTTTTAGATTCGATCCCGAATCTCTTATTGGCGAAGTATCCTTCGTCATTCCTCTGATGCGCATGACTTGTGACTATTTTGCCACTGGAAGACTGTTCGTTATTCCTCTGGAAAGTAGCGCTCACTTTGATGGAAACTTCAGTTAGTAAAATATTTATTCCTTTCCGTATATCTTACTTATTATATTGTATTTTTTTTTTTTTTTTAGATGACGTTGCTACGACTCTTACATTCCGTCTTAACACTGTCCAAAGGAAAAACAAAGAATATTTCACTGTTGAAAAAATGACGATGAAAATGCGTGTAGAGACAGCCCATATTAAACTTATTTCAATTGATCCTGCCCAACAACCGCAAGGTATGTTTTTCAAATTATTTCTTTTTTTTAATTAAAAAAAATTCTATTCTCGTTAAAATGTGTCAATGTACTGGTTTCTATTCTAAGGCGCAGTACTAAATCTTAATCACAATTTGACAAATTATAGCTTTGATTCTATAGGATTCGACGTGAAGTTAATCCGTAGTTAGCTACTTGAACTGATATCTGTCAAGCAGTATTAAATTATGTATATTCAATAGTAAATTAAAAATTTGCATTTACAATAATGCAATAATAATGTGGACATTCAAAAACGAACTTTTAATTCTATCCTAATGGTGGAGGACTCCAGCGACAGGTGAAGCGACACATCGGTTGGAGTAATTTTTACGTCGCATTAATTAAGCAAAGTCTAACTTGCAAGCAAGCGGACCCTGCATCATCGCGGGATTAACGCAAGGAAGAAGAAGAATAATAATAAATAATAATAATAATATATCATCAAGGCATATTACCCATTTTTGGGTGTGCCAGTATCTACAACCAGGGATGGAAACCATAAAACCATGGGTTACGGTTTCGGTCATCGTGAAAATAAAAATTCGGTTTTGATTTGGGTTTCGGTTTTTATACAGCAATCGGTTTTACTAAAAGGGTTTCGGTTTTCCAAAAATAATTTACGAGAATAATAATATTATTAATTTTGATTGAACAATTAATTATTATAATGATGCAAAAAGTGTCTACAAACACGTGTACAAAGTTTTACAACAATCAATTTTAATGGGAAGCAAATATTCAAAATATTCTAATTTCCCATGTTAAATGCCTATGCCTATGTAAATGTAACATGTAACGGATTTCGAGCGCCACCCGATTGAGGTACTACGTTGAGTATTGAAATGTTTCGACAAAAAAATATGTTTATACTTTTTTATACATAAGTAGTTTAATAATAAAAATTTACAAGTATATAATGCGGTTAACCGATAAATAAAAAAGGGTTTTGCTTTCGGTTCCCGTTTTGTATCTGTTTCGAATTTCGGTACAGGTTTCGGTTTCGGTTCTCATATTTTTCCTGTATTTTTCGGTTAATGGTTTCGGTTCCGGTTTCTGTTATCATCCCTGTCAACAACACATGTAGACATCGGTAATGATGATGATATATTTTACCGTGTGGGCGCTTACCAGGCGGCACCTCACGGGCACTCATAGCTGGTGTGGAGAGTGCACCACAAGGGTCACTTTTGTGCCATGTAAAATTGGAAATATTTGGCGTCTGTCGGGATCGAACCCGGTTCCCCCAAGTTCGCGACCAGACACTCAGGCACGCGGCCACGGAACCCCATAAAATTTGCATTCATAATATTAAATAAGGTTTATGTCTATGTCGAAATATTTTCGTTTTAATTTAGTGAATGTACTTCCTTTCTTATAAGAGTAAATGATTTAAAAACTTGGTTATGCTGCAATATCATTAATTTATTTCGAAATCAGTTTCCTTTACTATACGGACAAATAAGTTAATAATAGTTTAGAAAATTGTTACTTTATACATTGATTTTCGCAATATTTTAACTCATTATGTTGTAAGAGTTGTAATTTGGAGGATGCAGTGGAAAAAAAATCAAGTACAGGTGTCTCATTTTCGATATTTTTATCTCGAGTAATATTACTGATATACCAAGACTGCAAATTTCAAGGCCAATTTTTTGAGACATATTACTAATCATAAAATAATTTTGAGTTTCAGATTAAAACTTGTTTTTTCTCTTATTATTTCTTATACCTTGATAATGAGATAATAAAAAATGTGTAGATAATTTGGATACTTCTTTACGTAGAATGACGATTTTTTTTCCAGCGAATGTGATCCAAGACTTCTTCAATGAAAACAACAGACTGGTTCTGGATACAGTGAATCCTCTTGCCAACAGCTACGGAGGAGAGAGTACAAAACAAATTGTAGAAAGCTACATTCGTCGTATCCCAGCGAACGAATTGTTACCACAATAATTGAAATATAATTTTGTACTATGTACATTTTCTTTTGTTATGAGTTAAAAGTAATCTTGTTTAATGTATAGTTTAGGTTTAGAATCATAAAAGTGTTTTTGTTAATGTAAAAAAAGGTTCATTAATAAAATTAGATATAGAAATTTTTTATTCTTATTTTATTTTCATTCTTATGCCCGGTTTCACCTATATACATCTCATTACAGTTTTTGTCTTTAGCCCAGATTTTGTGGAAGAACACAATTATTGAGTTTTAAAATTAAAATCACGAATTCCAAACTTTGAAAAAAGTGACAGTTTTTCCCCTGTACTCTTCAATAAATATTTACCTTTTGGTTTTGTCTTTTGTTTAATTTACATGAAATACTTGCCATTGGCGTCCATTTAAAATAATAACTTTGATTTTATAGCTCAAAATCTACCTTTGATAAAGAAATTTAAGTGTCCTAATTCGAACAAATAAAATTAAAAGAAGTGTTCATATTATTTCATATTTAAAATATACATACATACATAAAATCACGCGTGTCCCACTTAGTGGGTTAGCAAAAACCCGAAAACAATAGTAACAATAAGAAAAGGGATAAGAGTAAGAGCTCAGCTGACTCACTTCACTCTTAACAACATTCTTCTTTCGCCTTGTCCACAATCATCATAGCATTCATACATAAGAAATGAACATATTAAAGTGACCGATTTTCGGTAGCGAATGACCGCATCCGGACCACAATAATAGTTACACAAAAATCATCCTAAAAATATAAAATATATTTGTTAAAATAAAAAATCGGGAATTGGGGAGGACATTTTAAGTGAAAAATGTCATATTCATTTTAGTTGCCGAAAATTTAGGAAGTCAAAGTTTAATAAATAATGTAGGTATGTGAGTTAATTTTCAAATTTTGAAAATATTTTTAAAAAACAAAATGTTTATGCCTTATTTTTGTTAAACAACGTTCTCACAACCAGTAATATAAATAAAACTAATAAGATCAATATAACAATTCTTAATATCAAATAAAAATAAATGTAAATTTCATGTGAAAACAAATTTATTTATCATTGGCAATAATCAATTGTTTGATTGCAGAATCATTACATGTCATGTAAACATAGTAATAAAATCCATTCCTATTATTAAACTCACACATTACAATTCGAAAAAATTCGTAATTTATTTGAAGACTTGAAGGTTTTCCTGGTTTTGAAATTGATTTATGTATTTATAAATACGTAAATATGTAAACACATAAAAATTTAGTCACATTCTTTGTATACATAACATAAAAACATAAAAAGGAATTTTCACATTTACAATTAATAAAAAAAAAAACATACATCCATGAAGTTGATTTGCTCTCAATAATATTTTACCGCCCCGTATTCAAAGACCATCTTTTCTTGAAACAAAATATAAGTTCAACAACTATTTACAACCGTGATATAATAGAGGTCATTTTAAAACCCCTCCGAATAAAATGTCTGGATGCACCCTTGTATTTAATTACTTATAAACTTGTAACAATATAATAAAAGTATAACTTCGGTAAACAAGGATCATTTTTCTAAAAACAATTTGTTTAGGTTGCTCAATTTTTAATGAATAAGTTAACAATTACATTGCGAAAACACATTGACCCAAACACAAATTCAATTGTACCTAGATAATATATTGTTTGGTGATATGATTTTTTATGCCAAACGATAAAACAACGCGTGAATTTGATTGATTACCGTAAACGTACCGTATTTTATAGCTACATAAATCATTGAATAGAAGTATTGCAACACAGTGATTTTTTTTAGAATATGCCTTTAAGATATTTTAAAATTATTTTGGTATGCCAACCAGTAATTCTCAAATACAAAATGAATGCTTATTTTTTTTATTTCTTATAAAAAACTATTTATATGATCTATTTCACGTAATTTGATATACATATATGATTTGTAGGACATAGTTTTCTACAAATAATTTTCTACTTATAACAATCAAATATTTCATAATCATATAAATAAATATTTAAATATGAATACAAATCTATGTTTCTAGCATCTTTGACATCAAGGATAACGTTGAAATGACAGCTTTCTTCACATTAAGAATTTATGTTTTTAATTATTTTAACCTTTTTCTTACTTCGTACAATATAATACAGGATGTGTCAATTTTTTCCTAATTTTTATTATTTGTTTGGTAGCGATTATGGATATAAAGATTTAATAAAAGAGATATTAGTTTTATGTAATTTCTTGCTCTCCTGCTTGTCCTACCAACCATTCTTTCTTACCTTGCGCTAAGAGAGGTATTGGATTCATGCTAAAAATTGAATATCCAGATTTTAGTGAATAAGCACGATTTAAGGTCCCTACAAACAACCCCATCTTAACATTTTTACGATGATGTCTGTCTCTCTCTCTGCATGCGTGTGTGTGTGTGTGTGTGTGTGTGTGTGTGTGTGTGTGTGTGTGTGTGTGTGTGTGTGTGTGTGTGTGTGTGTTGTGTGTGTGTGTGTGTGTGTGTGTGTGTATGTTGGCAGGACGATTCCTCAAAAACTATAAGACTTAAGACCTGTTTAACTATGATTCCTCAATCTGACATTCCTGAGAAGAGCTGCAAAGATTTTGGTATCAATTGAACAACCGAAAGTAGTAGTTTCTTAAAAAAATCTTCTAAATATTATTTTTTGGAAATTTATTTTATTAAGTACAAATATTAAAGAATATAAAATTATCTATTCAATACATTGAACATTTTTATTATATCTTCTATAGATTTAGAGAATTATAAATATATAAAATAATCCATTGTATAATGAATCAAACAGCCCAATGATACCAGTTGAAAATTAAAATGTGTGTCAAATATCCAGAGACATTACTAAAGGCTTTTTCTGGGATATACATTGAATATTTCTTAATTTATCATTAATTATATAGTTAAAATTATAGATATAGCCGCCGCACGTTAAGTTGACACTGACTTGAATGCGGAAAACCTAAAAATTGGTATTTGGACAAGTTGAAATGTATTTAATAGTAATTATAAAATGCTATTGTTATTACGAGGAAAAGACCACGTCAACTTCTAAATTAGTATAAAAAAGGGGATTCATTTATAACCTAAAGTATGTACGGTATCATATTAAATAAATATGCGCTTGCTATTTCATCATATACCCGTCAGAAATTCCGCCAATCTCGTCAATGAATTGGAAGATTCTCGAACATTTAGAAGAGTAAAAGGAAACTTGTTCATAGAATGAATTGAAAAATAAAGAAAAAGAATAGATGTAATTAGAACTTTTCGTGTGTACCAGAAATGTTAAATGCAATACTTATATAGCCTAATACGAAATTGGTAACAACAGTTTATTGACTAAATGTGAAAATGATTTACGTATTCTAAAACTAACTTACATAAAAAATTGTCTGCAAATAATAAAAACGTATTTTCATTTTCAGCTTCAGGCATTTTGTATTTGTCAATATTTACATACAGTATTTCAATGAAACCTTGGTCCACAATTCTGCAACTTTCATACCTGTATGCTACCACATGTTGATAAAACTATTAATTTTTGTGCAGCCTGTACCAATAAGATCCACCACTACTTTTAAAAATATAAAAGGTTGCTGCAGCGCCATTAATTTGCTTAGTTTGGAAATTATAGGTGCCTGATAATGATTGTTATCCTTTGTTTCTTAGCCTTAACACAAGCTGCGCTTGGAAAAACAATATGTAAGTAAATATTAGTGTATTATTTAACAATGAACATTTTTGTACAATTCAAAATATAAAAATACTCCATATTGAAAACAAAAGTAAAAAACTAAATTGTTTAGAAGCTTTCGAAATAAAAAATTCTTTACACAAAAAAGAAAATCTAATGAATGAAATTTTGGATTTAAACAATTCACCCCTATTAGATCCTAACATTTTTTCAAAATTTTAGTAATTTTATATTAATAATTTTATATTAATAAATTTTCAATTTGTAATTTGTTTCACTCTTTTGTTATTTGTTTATATTTATATCATTTATTTTTCTACCTGATGATGAGGTAATACCTCGAAATGTACATTGTACAATATTTTTAAATAAAATATAATTTTTGAAACTAAGTATATATATTTAAAAAATAACAAAATGTTTCAAATGTATCCTACAAATAAAAGTATAATTATTAGTGTAATTTATTAAATTTATTTTTAGAATAGTTCACGATATTTACTTAGGCTGTGTCCGATGTTGCACTTTTATCACCCTAATATCTAAATCCTAAATTTATATGCCCTAAATAATGTCATTATTTAGGATGTTAGGAATTAGATTTTAGGGTTTGCACTCTATGCCTTGAAGTTGACGCGCATTAATTAAATAAATTATGTTCGTTGCTATAATTTGTGCAAAATGTTTAATTTACTGTCAAAGAATAGTTTCCTAGCTTCTATTTTATGAAATATAATATTAATATTTAATCTGAAGCATCAAATTAAATCAAATTGTATAATTCATTTTTGTTGTTCTAAAGTGTTGCCATACAAACTAATGAATGTCATTTGTGTGCCATTCGGAGTTGTATTTTTGTAAAGAAGACCTAAATCTCAAATTTTAAATACCAAAATGTGAAATGGGACACTGTCTTAGTCAATTTATTCATTACTTTTCCATAATGCAAATCTACGTACCTCCCTACTGTTTGATACAACTTTTTTCGGAATTATATAATTGCCTCTGAGAAGTATTAATCTTGTGTTTGTTTCGTAACTTTTTAGTAAATATGTCCTTTATTGACTGTTACTTAAAAAGAAAATTGTTATTTAATTATATTGTAGTACGGTAATGGTGCAATAAAATATTTCGTAATTAACATAATCAATTCTGTAGGTATTTGTGAATATTTGCACATTTCAAAAGATAAATAAAAATTTAAATATTTGTTAAGAAAATTCTAGAAGCATTAAATATCTTCAAAATTGAAGGACAGAATAAATTAATATAAAAAATTATGTTCATAATATTAAAATACTTGTTAATAATAATAGATATTTATACACCAAGTGAGCTAAGGTAATGTTTATTCATGAGAAGAAAGTTTAGCTCACGAGACCGTAAGGGTGAGAGAGTTAAATTCTTCGAGTGAATAAACATTTTTAGCTCACGTGGTTTATACAATATTTTATTCAATTTTGACGAAATAGTAATAAAAACCATTATATTTAATTTTGACAAAATAAAAAACTAATCAGCTAGTAGACTCCGCATGACAATCGTCGATGATAGACGTCAAGTCATCTATTTAAAAAGCTTTATTGTCTATCATTTATGTAGTAAAAAATAATGAAAAGGGCTGATAATGTCTGATAAATAATTACCAGTCGTCACCTCATGGGCACTCATTGCTGGCGTGGAGAGTGCACCACAGGGGTCACTTTTGAGCCATTTAAAATTCGAAATATTTGGCGTCGGTCGGGATCGAACCCGGTTCCCCAAGGTTCTCAACCAGACACTCTGGCACGCGGCCACGGGACCCCATAAAAAGGACAAAGGTACATGTGTTGAAAAAGTCACAAAAAAGAACAGATAGATACATACATATATTACAAATTTTAAATATTATTAAGAAATCTCATTATTAAAATTATTATATTCTGATACAGAGTAAAAGCAATTATTAACTAAAAATATTTTAAGAGTTTCCTTGAATGTTCGCAAGTTGCTACAGTTTTTAATCTCAGATGGTAATCTATTAAAAACATCTAGACCTAAATATTGTGGAGATTTTCTTCCTACATTTAATTTGTTAAAAGGCAATCTAAATTCATGTTTATTTCTTGTATTATAATTGTGTAAATCCATGTTTGTTAAAAATTTGTGCTTATTTTTGTATACATAATTGCACAATTCCTGTAATAATACACAAGCTAATGTAAAATATTGAATTTTTTAAATAAATTTCTGCATTTTCGTTCTTGATGTTATTTTTAAATGTATTTTTTGTTGTAGAGTGAGTTAAAATTTTGTGAGGGTGATTTAATTTTAAAATTGAATAAAATAATGTTTACATAGTAAGAATCTACGTCCGTGTTAATTTTTTGGGATATAATTATTATCGGGGCCTTGTGCGTGTAGTGTCTGGTTGCCAATCTCTGGTATATCTTGAATCTATATTTTGTTCACTCATCTCAAAATTATCGCGAGCTTCAAATGACGTTTTTATCTGGCCCTACGGTGTGACGCAATTTTTTTTTATAATGATTTAATTGTTTCTAGCTGATGATGGAGCTGCTATCAAGGCTTGTCGTCGTTCAGACCCAGAGATAGACTCCTGCTTAATGAACCAAGTCCAAAAAGTATTCAAACGTTTGCAATATGGAGTCGAACAGTTTGGCATGGAACCTCTCGATCCCCTTCACATGGATTTCTTGACCGTTAGCGGAGATTTGGACCAATTCAAAATTAAAATGGCAATGAAAAATATGACCTTCTATGGACATTCTGATATCAAAGTTCGTCGCATTAAGTAAGAATCCATGACCGACAAAATAATGAAAATAGATGAAATAAGAAGATACATTATTTTTTTTCTTACAGGTTTGACCCTAATTCTTTGAGCGGAGAATTTTCCTTCGTAATTCCTAAATTGTCTTTAACTTGTGAATATTTGGCTACCGGAAAGTTGTTTACCATTCCATTAGAAAGCAATGCATATTTTGATGGATATTTCAGTAAGTTATAACTATAAGGACCGGTTTTGATAATTTGTACTACAATTTTTACCTCCCGCTACCCTTGGTAAGGGAGGTATAGGGATCGTGCTAAAAATCACTTATTGAGATTTTAGTAAATGACAACGTTTTAAGGTCCCTAGAATCCAAATTTAACATTTTCACGATGATGTCTGTATGTGTGTATGTGTGTGTGTATGTGTGTGTGTATGTATGTGTAGGGATTTTGTCTTCACTCTAACTCAAATACTATCATTCAGAAAATTCTGAAATCTTGTATTTCTATCCTATTCTAATAAGAAAAGAAGCCATTAGATTTTGGTGTAAATCGGATAACCGGAAATGGCACTTTACCTGAAGTTCATAATGGTTTTTCTTCAAAAAATACCATTAAATGCCATTTTTTCGCATTTTGTCGTTATGAAAATTAAAGATTATTGAATTTTCTACAGGAATACATCAATACTTTTTCTATATATTTTACAGATAAATTTAAAAATAATTTTTTTTACAAGTCCCGAAGCCTAAGAAAAACACAATTCTTTTGTTCCACAGTTCATATTTCAAATGAATGTAACTGACATTAAATGTCACTGTCAAAAAACTAATCACTTCAAATTAATAATAGTGACATTTTAAAAAGAAAATAGTAAATAAAGCAATAGTTTTATGCAATGGAACCGTTTGCAGCGTTAGTAAATCCGTAAGTATGTATTTAAATTAATAAAAATTAAATAGCGGGAGGTTTTGTGTTGGCCACATCAGATTTTTTACCTCCCGCTACCCTTGGTAAGGGAGGTATAGGGATCGTGCTAAAAATCTCATATCGAGATTTTAGTAAATGACCACGTTTTAAGGTCCCTAGAATCCATTTTTAACATTTTCACGATGATGTCTGTATGTGTATATGTGTGTGTGTGTGTGTATGTGTGTATGTGTACGAATTTTGTTTGCACTCTAACTCAAATACTGTCATTCAGAAAATTCTGAAACCTTGTATTTTTACCCTATTCTATTAGGAATAGAAGCCATTAGATTTTGGTGTAAATCGGATAAACGGAAATCGTACTTTACTTGAAGCTCATAATGGTTTTTCTTCAAAAAATACCATTAAATGCCATTTTTTCGAATTTTATGTCTTATGAAAATTAAAGATTATTGAATTTTCTACTGGAATACATTAATACTTTGTCTTTATATTTTATAGATAAATTTAAAAATAATTTTTTTTATTAGTCGCGAAGCCTAAGATAAAAACTATTCCTTTGTTACACAGTTCATTTTTCAAATAAATGTAACTGACAGTAAATGTCACTGTCAGAAAACTTATCACTTCAAATTAATAATAGTGACATTTTAAAAAGAAAATAGTAAATAAAGCAATAGTTTTCTGCAATGGAACAGTTTGCAGAGTTAGTAAATACGTAGGTAGGTATGTATTTAAATTAATAAAAATTAAATAGCGGGAGGTTTTGTGTTGGCCACATCAGATTTTTTTTTAATGTAACCCTGTAAATATTTAATGTTCTGGGACATTAATATCTTACGGCTGAAAAATTGCTCCTTTTCCGAGTCCTAATCTTTCCTCAATAAAAATACTGTTTTTTCAATCGCCTAACAAAATGACTGATAAATATAACTTCCTAAAAATAAAAAAATCTGTTGTGGCCAGCACAAGACCTCTCGCCATTTCCATATTAGGCTATATAAGTATTGTATTGCACTTCGCTATCGAACCGTCGTTTTATAACAAAAAATTACAGAACTTTACCCAAATATTGTTTTTTATTATATTTAACATGTCTACTGCACACATACAATTCTAATTATATCTATTTTTCATTGTATGAGGAAGTTCCTAATTGTTAGAGATTCTTCCATTTCATTAGCAAAATTGGCGGTATTTTTATGGATATATGCATTTTACCTACAATATTAAATATTTAATTAATAAAACAATAAGAAAGATTAAATGTGCTACCCAGAAAAAGCTTTCAGAATGTCACTAAAACTGTTGATTTTTGACACTGGCATCTATCATTTACAAACTATGTTATAAACATTTGAATTTGTCAACTGGTTTCATTAGTATCTTGGCCTCTGCGATTAGATTATTCTATATATTACAGTGCCTTTCTCTCTAAATCTATACAAGATATAAAAAAAAATTTAAATGTATCAGATGTAGAATTTTATGTTCTTCAAAAATATTCTTACTTACTTACTTAATCCTGCCCCTTTCTACCCTCACGGGTGTAAGGCTTTCCCCCGGCTTGCGGGGGAGGGGGTTGAGTTCTGGTTCGTTGGTCTTCTCCATATTTCTTTCCACTCTGCTCTATCTTGTGTTGCTGTCTTCGTTTCTTCCCAAGTTAGACCTCTTCTTTGCGCTGCATCCTTTACTTCTTCCAGCCACGTTCTTCTTGGTCGTCCTCGTGGTTTCTTTCTTCCAATTTTTGCTTCAAACACTTTTTTAATTATTCTCTCTTCTCCCATCCTTTCTACATGACCATACCATCTCAGCTGTCCTTCTGCTATCTTATCTTCTATTGATTTTACTTTTAAGTTTTGTCTGTAGGTTGCGTTTTCAATTCTGTCCAGTCTTGTTTTCCCCTCTATTTTTCTCAAGAATCTCATTTCGATGGCCGTAATTTTTTCTTTTTGTCTTCAAAAATATTAATAACAGATTTTTTTTAAAAATAATATTTAGAAGATTTTTTTAAAGAAACTGTTACTTCCGGTTGTCCAATTGTTACCAAAATCTAATCAGCTCTTCCCAGGATTGTCAGATTGAGGAAACTGCAGTTAAATATTTTTTAAGTCTTGTAGTATTTGAGAAATCGTGGTTCCAACATCCACACATCCACACGTATATGTATTTAACTATGATTCTACAAACAGAAGACTTTTATTCTAAGAAATCAATCATCAAACGAGTGCCCACGATTCAAATTTTGATCCTTCAAGTGACGTCATGAAACTGACGATGGTGATATGTTTTTCATATATTTTTCTTCTTTTAGATGGAATGGAACTGAACGCGCGTTTTCGTCTTAGAACAGTGCAACGTAAAGGAAGAGATTACTTTACCATTGATAAAATGGTCATGAAAATGGATATAGAATCTGGTCATATGAATCTTACAGCAGTTGATCCTAGCCAACAACCCCAAGGTGAAGAAGAAGAATAAGTACAAAATTAGTAAAATTTACTAAACAAATATATTTTTGTTGCAGTGAGCGTAATCCAGAATTTGTACAACGAAAATTACAAAACGATCATTAATTTAGTAACACCCGTTGCAAATGAACAAGCCACAATCTTCTACAAATATATTTTAGAAAGTTATTTGAGGAAAATCCCAGCTGATGAATTGCTTCCCTTGTAAATACAAATTATAAAAATTAGGGGTTAGTTTTATTATTATGTGATATGAAATATGATTCATAATTGTAATATGTTTAAAAGTGGTTTTTATATTCTCAAATACATTTTGGGAGGAAAATTTTATATGAACCAGGTGTATTGACAAATATAATAAATTGAAAAAACTCTAATTATTATTTGTATATATAAAATGTTAATTTGATGGCTGAATGGATAATAGTATGTTACAGTACAAGTGAATAAACTACGAATTTTGTTCATACATGTGAGAAAATTTGTTTCTGGACGAGTGTTGTATAGCTTTTTGTTTAATCCTGCTTTTTAAATGATAAAAGAAATATTAAAATTTATACTAATAGATTTATATATAAATAAACAAAGACGACGGGTTACGTTGCTAAATAGTATATTAAAGAACGAATGTCATAATTATCATTTTATTTTGTGAACAAAATAATCGACAATAGGGGTTTCCACCATAATGAAAATAATGAAAAATAACACTAGTACACTAAAATATATTACAACACATTCATGAAAACACTAACTAAATATTTAAATATGTTTCCATATTTTTTTAAATGCCTGAAAACATTTTGCTACGTTTGAAACGCTGCCAAATTTGTGACGTACAGTCCTGGGACGGTTTTACAGTTTAGATTTTACCAGTCAACATGGGAGTGGTTTACAGTCCATTTTATCTACATGCCTCAAATAAATTGAATATCTTACTTTGTAATAATAGATGGCAGCACATTTAAATTAATTAAAATTGTAAATACAATTATTATTGGAATAATACTACCTTTTTTACCTCCCGCTACCCTTGGTAAGGGAGGTATAGGGATCGTGCTAAAAATCTCATATCGAGATTTTAGTAAATGACCACGTTTTAAGGTCCCTAGAATCCATTTTTAACATTTTCACGATGATGTCTGTATGTGTGTATGTGTGTGTGTGTGTGTGTGTATGTGTGTATGTGTGTATGTGTGTATGTGTGTATGTGTGTATGTGTACGAATTTTGTTTGCACTCTAACTCAAATACTATCATTCAGAAAATTCTGAAACCTTGTATTTTTACCATATTCTAATAGGAATAGAAGCCATTAGATTTTGGTGTAAATCGGATAAACGGAAATCGTACTTTACTTGAAGCTCATAATGGTTTTTCTTCAAAAAATACCATTAAATGCCATTTTTTCGCATTTTATGTCTTATGAAAATTAAAGATTATTGAATTTTCTACAGGATTGCATTAATACTTTTTCTATATATTTTACAGATAAATTTAAAAATATTTTTTTTTATTAGTCGCGAAGCCTGAGATAAAACACAATAATTCTTTTGTTGCACAGTTCATATTTCAAATGAATGTAACTGACAGTAAATGTCACTGTAAAAAAACTAATCACTTCAAATTAATAAGTGACATTTTAAAAAGAAAATAGTAAATAAATCAATAGTTTTATGCAGTGGAACAGTTTGCAGCGTTAGTAAATATGTAAGTATGTATTTAAATTAATAAAAATGGATAGGGATATGTGTGTAAGGATGATTGTTGCGTAACTATTATTGTGGTCCAGATGCGGTTATTCGCTACCGAAAATCAGTCACTTTAATATGTTCTTATGTATGAATGCTATGATGATTGTGGACAAGGCGAAAGAAGAAGGTTGTTAAAGAGTAAAGTGAGTTAGCTGAGCTCTTACTCTTATCCCTTTTCTTATTGTTACTATTGTTTCCGGGTGTTTGCTAACCCACTAAGTGGGAAACGCGTGATTTTATGTATGTATGTATGTATGTATGTATGTATGTATGTAAAAATTAAATAGCGGGAGGTTTGGTGTTGGCCACATCAGATTTTTTAGATTAAGTTCTGTATTTATTTATTTATTTATTTATTTATTTATTATTAAAACCCAACGTTTCGGCACCATAAACTGGTGCCTTCTTCAGGGGAAAACATTTTAATAATTGCAATTATTATTGTTTACCTTATCAAAACTTTCGTTTGGAAATACAACAATTATTTGCAGTGAGAGAGAGTTAAATCTCCCATCCTCCACTCCTAAATAGAAGAGTATTACTAAGCAAATAGTTAACAGATGACGCAACTAGATCACTACTGTGACGAGAAAGAAAATCGGCGGGCGCGTACGCAATCATTGTGGCGGTAAAAATTAGCCGTTTAAACGAGCTATGAAAAATACTGTTTCCAAAAATTTTTTTACACAAAACCTGTTATAATAAAAATGCTTTCTTTATTCTAATATATATATATATATAACTTTTCATGAAGAATAACATATAAAAAAAATTGAAAATTAGTGGAAACCCCTACATGAGGTCTTTATACTATTTTTTCTATTTTGCACTTCCTATGTCTTTTCTAAATAAAAAATAGTAATGTCAAAATTTAAGGAATTTTGTCTAAACCACAGACGGGAAATTTGCCCACAAATGAAAATTGTTTTTATTATAGAAAAAGAAATACAGAATTCCTATTTTACTCAGACTGTGAAAAACATGTACCTATTACAGGTATTTACTGAATGTTGTAAACAAAAATTTTTACTTATAAACATCGCAATTGTGGTATGTTTTTCGATTTTTATTACCTTCACAGATTGGCAATAACCTTCTTATTTTTTTTTGCAACATATTTATACTATTATAATAATACTGGGTCTGGTGTTTTGATTCAACGCAGACAAAGATAAACAATATCTTTTATAATATACTTTTATTTCTAAAATTTCACACAGTTGTTCAAATACTCTAAAAATGCGTACACTTACGTAACATTCTCTTTACAATCAAATAATATTACTACCAAGTTTGTATCTCTACCCATTTTTGAATTATTGCCCCAAAAGACAATATACACCACATTTAGATAAAAACTTCACAATTTTCAAAATTCTAATTTTTATGTATCTAGATACTTCTCAACGCGCTGATTCCAAATTTTGAAACCGCAGATCGATATCTCGTTTCGTTCTCGAGATATTTAGATTCAAAGTTTTGCTCAAAACTGCCCATTTTTGGGCAATAACCCAAAAATGGGTCGAGATATGAATTTTTTGACAACACCATTCGATTCTACGGGCAAAATTACATAAGTACACCAATTTTCATAATTTTTGAATATCGCATACAATCTCTAAAGCAAAATAACTGAAAATGGCTAAAAATCGCAAAAATCGTAAGGGGTACCCCTTACGATTTTTTCAGATATTGGCCATTTTCAGGGGTTTCCAAGCTTTTATTCATAAAAAATGAACCGGTTAGACAAAAATTATGAAAATTGCTATACTTATGTAATTTTGTCCGCAGAATCGAATGGTGTTGTCGCCAAATTCATATCTCGACCCATTTTTGGGTTATTACCCAAAAATGGGCAGTTTTGAGCAAAACTTTAAATCTAAATATCTCGAGAATGAAACGATATCGACCTGCAGTTTCAAAATTTGGAATCAGCGCATTAAGAAGTATCTAGATACATAAAAAATAGATTTTTGAAAATTTTGAAGTTTTTATCTAAATGTGGGGTATATTGACTTTTGGGGCAATAATTCAAAAATGGGTAGAGATATAAACTTGGTAGTAATATTATTTGATTGTAAAGATAATGTTAGGTAAGTGTACGCATTTTTAGATTATTTATATATGAGTATACACATAATGTATATTCATGTGATATTTTTATTGTATTTATAGAATATTTTCGAAGGAACTTTCTTTATGGAATTTGTAAAAAAATTGTATTATGTTCGTGTTACAATTTTACTGGATATATAGAATCTTTTCCAATGAAATTTTGGTTATGGTATTTGTACAAAATACATTAACGGAAGGTCTTGTGCTGGCCAAAACAGATTAAAAAAAAAAAATGTGTAATGTGCTACTTGCATGGTACTGAAAATCCGATTTCTATCACTATATACGTAATGTTATGTTGAAAACATATGTAAAAATATAAATTTTATTTTTAAAAAATTATTTGTTTTTTAGTAACCATGTTTAAAAATGTAACGTATAGATGGCATGCGAGAAAGTTTTAATTTGAATTTGACATTAGTTCATTTTTCTCTTTCTCTGGTCTCTCAAATATATTAATTACTTCACAAATAAACACATAGGTAGTTACATGTAATTTAAAATATCGATACTAAAAATACTAACCTCCAAACTATTGTTGAAACGTCAAACAGGAGATCTACATTATCCGTACAAACAAACGCTATGGCTTTACGACCATTCATTGGTGCGGCGTAATTCTACGTCATACATGGCGG
This sequence comes from Ophonus ardosiacus, assembly GCA_943142095.1. Classification (NCBI taxonomy): domain Eukaryota; kingdom Metazoa; phylum Arthropoda; class Insecta; order Coleoptera; family Carabidae; genus Ophonus; species Ophonus ardosiacus. The sequence continues at coordinate 49,353,146 of OW964831.1, read as the reverse complement.
GAATTCAAATAATCAAATTTCATTATTTTTTTTTTCTGGTTAATTAATAAATATTTTGCCAAAAGAAAACATATGGGTAGCAAGTTTGTACCTGCTCTTCAAAAATATTAAATAAAAAAAGGTACGCAAGTAGCCCATTGTGTATGAATTAAAAAGTTTAGAAATATATTTTTTTTGTAACTTGAGCCTGTATAAGAACTTCATTTAAAATTTAAACAAAAAATGCATGGAATCATGTGACCTTGCACTCGAACCTACAATAATATGGGACTGGAGACAATGTAAAATTATAATTAATTAAAAATTGTTACAAATTGAGCATCGTTGATTTTTGCTAGTCATCGGCGCCAACTTTAACATATTTTGTTCTATTTCAGTGAATTTTGTCTACCTGAACCCCGTACATTTTTTGTGCCTCCAATGATTATAAGTTGTCACCTATGTTTTTATCTAAGAATTTTTTTTATGAATTTCATTTAATATATGCACAGAAATGGTTGCTTGATGATGACATCTCCTCGAGAATTTCCTGCTGAGATTTTAAATCAATAACAATATTTGAGTATCTATACTCCACTTGATTTAAGATGCATTGATGAGACTGGTTTACAGCAAATATTTTAATGTTAAATACGAATCTAAATTTAATTTCTTCTTCAATTTCGTCAAGTTGAGGAGGAACACCTTGAGATGTTCAGATTCAGATATATTATTTGATGGTGTAACATCTTCAGTATCAACCATTTGAGGATCACTTTGATCAGACTTGCAAAACTGTATAAATAATAAAACATTTTGATAATTCTTCTGTCTTTTGTATTATAATAAATTTAGCTAGCTTTATTTATGCAGCAAAAAAATTGCAATACTTTACATAATGTTACGATGGTTTGTAACTGTATCGCATTTGCACCAATCACACACCGTAGAAGTATATGCTTAATAATAAATATTACAAATCTGTTGTGGCCAGCACAAGACCTCTCGCCATTTTCATATTAGGCTATATAAGTATTGTATTGCACTTCACTTTCGAACCATCGTTTTATAACAAAAAATTGCAGAACTTTACTCAAATATTGTTTTTTATTGTATTTAACATGTCTTCTGCAAACATATAATTCTAATTATATCTATTTTTCATTGTATGAGGAAGTTTCTAAATGTCATAGATTCTTCCAAATCGTTAACCAGATTGGCGGTATTTCTGATGGATATGTGCATTTTACCACAATTTTACCTATAATTTCAAATATTTAATTAATAAGACAATAAGAAAAGTTAAATATACTTCCCAGATAAAGCTATCAGAATGTCACTAAAACTGTTAATATTTGACAATGACATCTGTCATGTCATGTCATAAAAAAACGCCCAAAAAATTATATTTAGAAGAATTTTTCTAAGAAACTACTACTTCCGGTTGTTCAATTGTTACCAAAACCTTTTCAGCTCTTCCCAGGAATGTCAGATTGAAGAAACTGCAGTTATATATTTTTTAAGTCTTATAGTTTTTGAGGAATCGTCCCTCCAACATCCATACATACACACACACACACATACACACATCCACACACACACACAGACATCATTTTAAAAATGTTATAATCGGATTCTAGGGACCTGAAATCGTGCTTATTCAATAAAATCTGGGTATGCGAATTTTAGCATGAATCCAATACCTCTTTTAGCGAGAGGTAAAAAAGAAATAAAATTATAAAATTGAAAAAAAAATCTGTTGTGGGCAGCACAATACCTCTTGCCATTTCCATTTTATGTTATATAAGTATTGTATAGCACTTCGCTATCGAACCGTCGTTTTATAACAAAAAATTACAGAACTTTACCCAAATATTGTTTTTATTGTATTTAACATGTCTTCTGCACAAATACAATTCTAATTACATCTATTTTTCATTGTATAAGGAAGTTCCTAAATGTCAGAGATTCTTCCAATTCATTAGCAAGATTGGCGGTATTTCTTATGGATATATGCATTTTAGCTACAATTTTAAATATTTAATTAAAAAAACAATAAGAAAGATTAAATGTACTTTCCAGAAAAAGCTTTCAGAATGTCACTAAGACTGTTGAGTTTTGACACTGACATCTATCATTTACAAACTATATTATAAACAGTTGAATTTGTCAACTGGTTTCCTTAGTGCCTTGGCCTCTGCGATTACATTATTCTATTACAGTGCCTTTCTCTCTAAATCTATACAAGATATAATTAAATTTTTAAGTGTATTAGATGGAGAATTTTATGTTCTTCGATAATAGTAGTAACAGAAATTTTCAAAAAATAATATTTAGATTTTTTTTAAAGCAACTATTACTTCCGGTTGTCCAATTGTTATAAAAATCTCTTCCCAGAAATGTCAGATTGAGGAAACTGCAGTTAAATATTTTTTAAGTCATATCCACACACACACACACACACACACACACACACACACACATCCTTGTGAAAATATTAAAATCCGATTTTAGGGATCTTAAAACGTGGTCATTTGCCAAAATCTTGGCATGCGATTTTTAGCACGATCCTTATACCTCCCGCTACCCTTAGCCTACCTCGTAGCATCCCAATTCACGATACTCTGCATTTCTTAAACTAAATGGAGTATAGTATAGTATTTTCTTACATTTCCAATGATTCAATTTACATAAAAAGGATCATGAATAATATTAATATTTTTTTTACAATTATTAAATTTATTATGGAAAACTTACATAAAATGTTATGGTAAACAAGCCTGATATTTCGCAATTACAATAAAGATGCAGCAAAGTTCAGATCCAATTGATTTTTAATTGGGCAGATAAAATGTGCAAAGTTTTAATTATGGCAATAAGGTTTTCCAATGGCTTTTTATACCGATCGTCTGGTATAAAAATGTTGTACACTTTGTTCATTTACATTATTCTAAAGATCGGCGAAATGGTGTCCGCACAGTCGGTTTTCGTCCTGTTTTTGTTTTGTTTGGTGAACAGTGCGCATCAAAGAAAACTACGTAAGTCAAATTTTATTCAATTTCGTTTTGAGAACAGATATTTTAGATATACTACATATTTTGTATTCTTGAATTGATATTTTTTTATGCTTCTTTATATCATAGAGCTTTGGTATTATTAATTAAAAAATTAAGTTTGAAAGACAATTTTGTTAAATTTATTTCTCTAAAAATTGTACCAAATCGAAAATGAAAAATCTGTTGTGGCTAACACAAGACCTCTCGCCATTTCCATATTAGGCTATATAAGTACATATTGTGTTTAACATTTCTGGTATAGACACAAAAATTCTAATTATTAATATATTTTTATATTTTTTAATTCATTCTTAATAAGTTTCCTCCTACTCTTCTAAATGTTCGAGATTCTTCAAATTCATTGACGAGTTTGGCCGTATTTCTGATGTATATATTATGCATATATGTACCTATAATTTTAAATATTTAATTAATAATAAAATAAGAAATATTACATATACTTCCCAGAAAAAGCCCTCAGTAATGTAAATGGATTTTTGACACTGACAACTAACATTTTTCTGTCAATTACAAACATTTTAATTTTTCAACTGGTTTCCATGGAGTTATTTGGGCTACTAGATACATTACTCTAAAAATGTTTATATATGTACCCATTTTTGAATTATTGGCATTTATCCATTTTTATTTCAATACTTTTATTTCTAAAAATTCACACAGTTATTGAAATACTCTAAAAATACGTACACTTACGTAACATTATCTTTAAAATTAAATAATATTACTAGCCAGTTTATATCTCTATATCCATTTTTGAATTATTGTCGCAAAAGTCAATATACCCCACATTTAGATAAAAACTTAAAAAAATTCAAAAATCTAATTTTTATGTATCTAGATACTTCTCAATGCGCTGATTCTAAATTTTGAAACCGCAGGTCGATATCTTTTTTCGTTCTCGAGATATTTAGATTCAAAGTTATGCTCAAAACTGCCCATTTTTGGGTAGTAACCCAAAAATGGGTCGAGATATGAATTTGGCGATACGACCATTCGATTCTACGGGCAAAATTACATAAGTGTACCAATTTTCATAACTTTTGTCCCACAGGTTCATTTTTTGTGAATAAAAGTTTGAAAACCCCCGAAAATGGCCAAAATCTGATAAAATCGTAAGGGGTACACCTTAGATTTTTGTGATTTTTGGCCATTTTTAGATATTTTGCTTTAGAGATTGTAGGCGGTGTTCAAAAATTATGAAAATTGGTGTACTTATGTAATTTTGCCCGTAGAATCGAATAGTGTTGTCGCCAAATTCGTATCTCGACCCATTTTTGGGTTACTACCCAAAAATGGGCAGTTTTCAGAAAAACTTTAAATCTAAATATCTCGAGAACGAAAAGAGATATCGACCTGCGGTTTCAAAATTTGGAATCAGCGCATTGAGAAGTATCTAGATACATAATAATTAGATTTTTGAAAATTTTTATGTTTTTATCTAAATATGGGGTATATTGTCTTTTGGGGCAATAATTCAAATATGGGTAGATATATGAACTTGGTAGTAATATTATTTGCTTGTAAAGACAGTGCTACATTTTTAGAGTAATGTATCTAGTAGCCCAAATAACTTCATGGAAACCATTTGAAATATTAAAATGTTTGTAATTGACAGAAAAATGTGAGTTGTCAGTGTCAAAAATCCATTTACATTATTGAGAGCTTTTTCTCGGAAGTACATTTAATATTTATTATTAATTAAATATTTAAACTCGTCAATGAATTTGAAGAATCTCGAACATTTAGAAGATTAGATTTTTGAAAATTTTAAAGTTTTTATCTGAATATGGGGTACCTATATTGACTTTTGGGGCGGGAGGTAAAAATAGGGCTTGTTTAAGTTTTGTGTAAAACTATAAAAATTGAAAAATAGCAGATTAAAAAATAATCCACAAATTTTTTTTATGAGAAAATATTACTTTATAGACTAGTCCCGAAAGTTCTATATTATGCAAACGTTGTAATCATCATTATGTTAATTAGTTAAGAAGAATGTTAGTAGGAATTTTAGTGTGTAATTAAAGGCAAAAATAGAAATAATGTTTTTTTGAGAATTTAATCAAGCTTTTATTCTTCTTTATTTGAGATTCTTCTTTTAAGTTTTGTTTAACCATGTAATATGTGGAGAATTATAGATGATTATTTAAAATTTGTTGTTAAAAATTAAAATTTATGAAAAAATGTTACACGGTTTTTGCAGTTTTTTTTTCAAAATTGTTAAAAATTACATAGTTCGACCAAATTTGTCTAGTCGAACACTGGCAAAAAATCGCGTACACCTTAAAAATCAAGTAAAAGAGTTTTTACGTTTTTTGAGCTATGTAAATAAGACCTTTTTAAAATTGGTTGTGTCAACTGACAAGCCACTGTTTTCTCTATTGTGGAGAAAGTACTTCTTTGTGTTTCATTTTCACAAATTACAAATATATTCCAGAAAAATTAACCATCCCTTTTTAACTTAGAAAGTATTAAAATTTTCACGTTTCCTTTTAATTTTTTTTAATGACATTGACTTTTAAGACCGATTTAATACAGCAAAAAATATGTGTTCGCGATTTTTTTGCAAGCCAGTGTACCTTTTACAGGCTCGTTGTAATACCACAACAAAATAGGGTCGTCCACTACAACAAAAATAATAAAATATACACTTTGTATTTAAAGTATTACCCAATAACGATTAAGATAAAAAAAAACATTTTGTTTAATAATAATTATTCAACAAAATGTATTTTTTAAGTTCAAGTAATTATTACTTTGAGAGATGTATGCATTTATCACTGTCACTGTGACGGCACACTATTGCTATCTATCTTGTTAATTGAAAATTAAAAAAAAATGTTGTGGTCAGCACAAGACCTCTCGCCATTTCCATTTTATGTTTTATGTTACATAAGTATTGTATTGCACTTCGCTATCGAACCGTCGTTTTATAACAAAAAAAATTACAGTTTTACCCAAATATTGTTTTTTTATTGTATTTAACATGTCTTTTGCACACATACAATTCTAATTATATCTACTCGTATTTTTCATTGTATGAGGAAGTTCTATATATTATAGTGTCTTTATCTCTAAATCTATACAAGATGTTATAATTTTTTAAGTGTATTAGATGGAGAATATTATGTTCTTCAATAATAGTAATAACAGAAATTTTTACTTCTTGTATAACTTATACTACGTCAACTTGTACATTTTAATGACTTTTCATGAAATGTCATTTTAGTTACTTAATTATCATTATTTATGTATGTGACGAATGCTTTTTTTTATGAAAAGTCATTATATTTTATTAGGAGTTAACAATTACTAGAAATCTTAGCCAAATATCAAATAGTATTTATTCTCCTACACAACGGACGTTTCGGTATACTGTTGTACCTCCTCTGGATCCTTATATAAACAATCAAACTTTAACGAATTTCAGCCGATATAAAAATGTAAAACTAACTTGTAATTAAATTGTAAAACGAATAAAATATGTGTATTACAACAAGGAAAAAAATTTGCGTGTATTCATTCATCAAAGTAATACTTTCTTTTTTTATATTCAAAAGAAATCAATTGCTAATTATAAGATACATGACAACATTAATAATTCAAAGGTCACTATAAAACTATTTTTTGCATAACACAATAGCATAGACATTATCACAAAAAAAATCTGTTGTGGCCAGCACTATACCTCCCGCCAGTACAGTAGTAACTAATGGCTTCTCTCTAATGTAGAAATACAAGATTTCATAATACAGACATAATCGTGAAAATCCTTACCAAGGGTAGCGGGAGATAAAAATCTGTTGTGGCCAGCACAATACCTCTCGCCATTTTCATTTTATGTTAATAAATAATAAAAAAATTACAGATCTTTACCCAAATATTGTTTTTTTATTGTATTTAACATGACTTGTGCACACATACAATTCTATCTAATTATTTTTTCATTGGATGAGGAAGTTTCTAAATGTTAGAGATTTTTCCAATTCATTACAAAGATTGGCGATATTCCTTACGGATATATGCATTTTACCTGTAATTTTAAATATTTAATTAATAAAACAATAAGATTAAATGTACTTCCTAGAAAAAACTTTAAGAATGTTACTAAAACTGCTGATTTTTGACAGACATTTATTTGTCATAACTTTATACACGGACGTATCATAATTTGACAATTATACACGAATTTCTTTGACATAAACGTTATTTTATAACCCGCGGGTCTCATTATAGCCCGCCGGGATATAAACGTCAAACCAAATTATAACCTACACTATAAACAATTTAAACAGGCAACATGAGAAGTTTTTATTACAAATCGAAATTTTTTATATTCTTTAATGAAAATAGAAAATTAATTTTGTAATATTTATATGGAAAGCAAGGAGATACACAAAATAAAACTCAAATGACATAACTAATAAACAAACAATAAACTGTTGTTTTCCGCTTTCATAGCAACACTAGATACTGGATGTACGAGGACAAATTCTTTTCGCTACAATTTTTCTATCACTCATAATTTAAAAATTTTCGTCCGTGCATAAAGTTTTGTATGTACCACGAGCGTAACTTGCTTTTATGGCCTTTGACGTGTTTTTATCCCTCGGCTTACGCCTCGGGCTCAAAATCCCGCCGCAGACCATAAAAGCCTTCTTACGCTCTTAACCCGGCAGCGGGCAGGTGAAAAAAAATTACAAATTTGGGCAGGTGGGGTGTGACAAACCCCAATTTAATTTTAATTTTATGAAACATCCGGTAATTTTTTTTTAGTTATTGTTAAATTTGTTGGTGTTTTAGAAGTTCCTGGTTCAATGTAAATAAGAAACAATAAAATTATTTCATTATTTATGTAAAAAAAAAAATAGAACTTATAAACTCACTGAAAATATTCTTTGGCATTATATTATAAAAACAAAGAAATATATAAATATTACAAACAAAAATAAATAACATTCTTAAACTTGAAAAGTGAACCTATGATCTAAAAAGGCATTTACTAAGTTGCTTTTAGGTACAGAGAAGTTATGAAGATTCAAATATGCTGCACTTTCCACAGTAAAATTTCGCGTGCTCTACATATATAAATATGTTTGGCGTAACTTGCCGAGGTATTTTCTTTTTTCTATCTCTCGCCCTAAGAGATTCTATGCAGCGACCTTGCTTTGAATTAAATTTTTTGTGCGGTGGTTATTCATTGTTATCATCACAAATTTTATTTATTGACTTTCTCTTCAGTATCTATTTCTTTCCACCTGGCCAACAAATGCGCCTGATCTTTTTCAAAATATGATATACTACACTTAGAAAAACTAAATAAAATTCAGTAATATATAAAAGATATATAAAATGTACCTTGAAATTTCAAAATAAGTATATTCGTATCTGTAAACTTCAGAGAATTTTTGTTACGTTTATGGACAGGTGGGGTTTAATACACCCTACGTCACTTTAATTTGATGATACTCTTTCTGCAATTTAGTTTGAGACTGAATCCTGTTGCGTATTGACAGACCAATATATTTGCGGAAGGTAGATGGCTAGATGATTGTGTACGGCCGTTATTGCAAAAATGGCGACAATTATAAAGTGACTGGGGTGTACCACACCCCACCTGCCCGCTGCCGGGTTAATACATAAATAACTAATATTGCAAACATTCTAATTTGTCAACTGGTTTCCTTGGTGTAGTTTAGCCTGTGCGATTCATTACATCCGATTATTCTATATATTACTGTCTTCATCTCTATATCACACACACACACACACACACACACACACACACACACACACACACAGTTCTTCATCATTGTAAAAATGTTAAAATCGGATTATAGGGAGCTTAAAACGTGATTATTCACTAAAATCTAGATATGCGATAGGTACAACTACATATTCTCGCGTACACAAAATACATTCATTTGTTACTGTGGTAGAGAACGAGAACCCCATGATATGTTTTGTTTATTTATATTTGATATTCATCTTTTTCCAGCTCCATTCATCAAACGATGCAAGTTTTCAAACGATGGCAAAGCACTGGGCGAATGCATCAAAAACGTCTACAACGAACACAAAGAAAAATTCATCGAGGGTATTCCCAAAATGCACGTCCCTTCCTTGGATCCCTTCTTCGTGGATAAAGTAGTCTTCAACACCGGTGAGGGTTCGGCTGTAGGCGTGAACGCCGTTTTCACCAACATGAAGGTGTCGGGATCAGAAGACGCGGTCATAAACCGTATAGACACCGACGTCGAAAAGCGTAAAGCAGTTCTAGATTTGTATATGCCACATTTGAACATAAAGAGTGACTATGTTGTAAACGGAAGGATAATGGTCTTGCCGATTAATGGAAGTGGAAAAGCAGATGGAAATTTCAGTAAGTATTTTTATGATAGTTAAAAAATCCCTAAACCTTAATGGGGGATTACGGCTCAATCGAATTAAAGGAAAATAGTAAAAAAATACGAATGTATATGCTGAGTAACAAATATTAATAAAAAAATCTGTTGTGGCCAGCACAAGACCTCTCGCCATTTCCATAGGCTATATAAGTATTGTATTGCACTTCGCTTTCGAACCGTCGTTTTATAACAAAATCTTACAGACCATTACCCAAATATTGTTTCTTACTATATTTAGCATGTCTTCTGCACACATATAATTCAAATTATATCTATTTTTCATTGTATGAGGAAGTTTCTAAATGTCAAATATTGTTCCAATTCATTAACCAGATTGGCGGTATTTCTGACAGATATATGCATTTTACCACAATTTTACCTATAATTTCAAATATTTAATTAATAAAACAATAAGAAAAGTTAAATATACTTCCCAGAAAAAGCTATCAGAATGTCACTAAAACTGTTGATATTTGACAATGACATGTGTCATGTTATAAACATTGGAATTTGTAACTAGTTTCCTTAGTGCCTTGGCCTCTGCGATTAGTTTACTCTATAAATTATAGAGCCTTTATCTCTAAATTTATACAAGATATAATAAATTTTTTAAGTGTATTAGATGGAGAATTTTATGTTCTTCAATATTTAATAAAAAAAACTCCCAAAAAATTATATTTAAAAGATTTTTTCTAAGAAACTACTACTTCCGGTTGTTCAATTGTTACCAAAACCTTTTCAGCTCTTCCCAGGAATGTCAGATTGAGGAAACTGCAGTTAAATATTTTTTAAGTCTTATAGTTTTTGAGGAATCGTGTCTACAACATCCAGACATACATACATACACACACACACACACACACACATACACACACATCCACACACACACACACACACACACACACACAGACTTCATTTTAAAAATGTTATAATCGGATTGTAGGGACCTTAAATCGTGCTTATTCAATAAAATCTGGATATGCGAATTTTAGCATGAATCCAATACCTCTCTTAGCGAGAGGTAAAAAATGAAATGGTATAATTGAGATATTTCGGAATTAAAGGGTTTTTTGTTATAACGCTTCGACACTAATATGAAAATATTTTGATTGGCAACCGAGAAACCGCCTATACATGCATTACAAATAGCGTGTTAGGAGGTGGGATTACTACCAATGGAAGTTAAGAAATTCAAATTCGAAAGGAGGGGCTAACATTCCTGTACTATAGTTTCCAAACAGTTTTTATTTTAACATAAATTTCTTGCATTAAACTTAATAATTTAAACACACCTGTAATTATAAAGTATGTATACTTACACAGTGTTATAATATTCATTTATTTTTATGTAAATATAACTTAAAATAGCATATATTTCGAGAACATTTAGGTCCATGATGAAAACAGTTTGATATAAAAACACATAAATGTGACGTCACGTCAATCTTTTCAAAATTCGGGAGACCATAACTCGCTTATTAATAGGAATTTTTTCACCGGATTTTCATCAATAGTCTTAGTTTTCCTAATATTTTCAGATGAAATTATAAAAAAAAATGGTGTAATCCCCCATTACAAAAGCTAAAACTAGATACGTATTTCGGCAACTAAGTTTCCATCATCAGTAAACTTACGTTTAAGAACAGATCAGTTTTCCAAAAAAAATCTGCTCTGTTTTTCAAATTTGTTTTTGAACCTCTGGCATGGTTGGCATGTTGAGTAATCCAAATTGATCTGTTTTTAATAAAATAAATGTCACTTTGATCTTAGATGCAGTTAAACTTTAAGTACTCGCGTGCTCTGTGTTACGTTAGAGCTCGCGGAGATAGACGTTTTTCGGTTCATTTTTGGCAGAAAAATTTTTAAAAAAATTTGTTGTGGCCAGCACAAGACCTCTCGCCATTTCCATTTTACGCTATATAAATATTGAAGTGCACTTCCCTTACAAACCGTCATTTTATAACAAAAAAATACAGAACTTTACCCAAATACTGTTTTTTATTGTATTTAACATGTCTTCTGCACACATATAATTCTAATTATATCTATTTTTCATTGTATGAGGAAGTTTCTAAATTTCAGAGATTCTTCCAATTCATTAACCAGATTGGCGGTATTTCTGATGGATATATGCATTTTACCTGTAATTTCAAATATTTAATTAATAAAACAATAAGAAAGATTAAATATACTTCCCAGAAAAAGCTGTCAGAATGTCACTAAAACTGTTTATTTTTGACACTGACATGTGTCATTTAAAAACTATGTTATAAACATTGGAATTTGTCAACTGGTTTCCGTAGTGCCTTGGCCTCTGTGATTAAATTACTCTACATATTATAGTGTCTTTATCTCTAAATCTATACAAGATATAATAAATATTTTAAGTGTATTAGATAGACAATTTTATGTTCTTCAATATTTAATAACTAAAATTTCCAAAAAATTATATTTAGAAGAACATTTCTCAAAAACTACTATTTCCGGTTGTTCAATTGTTACCAAAACCTTTTCAGCTCTTCCCAGGAATGTCAGATTGAGGAATCCATAGTTAAACAATTCTTAAATTTTATGGTTTTTGAAGAATCGTGTCTACAACATCCAGATATACACACATCCACAAACACACACACACACACACACACACACACACACACACACACACACACACACACACACACACACACACACAGGCATCATTTTAAAAATGTTATAATCGGATTCTAGGGCCTTATATTGTGCTTATTCAATAAAATCTGGATATGCCAATTTTAGCATGATTCCAATACCTCTCTTAGCGAGAGGTAAAAAAATGTACGCAAGTAGCCCATTCCGCAGAAAAAGTACATGAAAATTAAAATACTTTAAACTTCCGTTGGCGTCATATGACGCCACGCGAGTTCTTTAAGGTTAATTATTGATTTTTTTTCAGCCGACATCCATACCATCACTACTTTCGAAGGTAAATTTGTAACCCGTAACAATAAGAGATACATTGAATGGACGGATCAGGATATTGATCTTACAATGACTGGATCTAGTGTATATTTTGAAGATTTGTTCAATGGTAACAAAGAACTAACCAAAACTACCAACAAGGTACTCAATGAAAACTCGAAGGAAATTATAAAAGAATTGAGGCCATTAGTTGAAAAAACTGTTGCTTCTATTACATTCTCCATAATGTTAAATGTCTTCAACACATTCTCAATAGAAGAATTGTTTGAAACATAATGAAATGAAGCTATAGAAATACCAATTTATACATTTAATGCACAGTGTTTTAATTTAGAATAATCACTATGTTCAAATTTGTATTATTAGTATTAATAAAATACATGTAAATAGATATTCTTTTAGTGTTATTGAATTTTAATTCTAGTTCAAACAAATTTCATCCATTTTTATTAAGTACTCGTTATATTTTGAAAATGGTACTACGTATATAACAACTTTAAAACAAATATAAGAATTAGTGATAAAAACGGATTGTTGAAACACCCTATTATCGAATCCCGAAATGCCGGCCTAAATTAGCCGGGAAACGGGAAGCTTCAAATGTCGGGTCTTACAAAGTTACAATTACGACACGCGAAAAATAGCACAATACCTCTCGCCATTTCCATTTTATGTTATATAAGTATTGTATTGTACTTCACTATCGAACCGTCGCTTTATAACAGAAAAAATGCAGAACTTTACCCAAATATTGTTTTTTATTGTATTTAACATGTCTTCTGTACCCATATAATTAAATTTAAAACTAAGAATAAGAAGAGAAGACATATAGTAGTATAAATATTTATATATTATAAAATAAGATTAGAGTTGTCAAATGAATTACCAAACGTCATATTAATATCGCCAACTGACAAAATTCCCTAAATTTTGAAATTACGATTTTTCATTTAAAAATCTGTTGTGGCCAGCACAAGACCTCTCGCCACTTCCATATTAGGCTATATAACCGTCGTTTTATAACAAAATATTACCGAACTATACCCAAATATTGTTTTTTTATTGTATTTAACATGTCTTCTGCACACATATAATTCTAATTATATCTATTTTTCGTTGTATGAGGAAGTTCGTAAATGTCAGAGATTATTCCAATTCATTAACAAGATTGGCGGTATTTCTGATGGATATATGCATTTTACCTACAATTTTAAATATTTAATTAATAAAACAATAAGAAAGATTAAATGTACTTCCCAGAAAAATCTTTCAGAATGTCATTAAAACTGTTTATTTTTGACATTGATATCTGTCATTTACAAACTATGTTATAAACATTGGAATTTGTCAACTGGTATCCAGTGCCTTAGCCTCTGCGATGTAGTACATTAGATTATTCTATATATCACAGTGCCTTTATCTCTAAATCTATATAAGATATAATAAAAATTTGAAGTGTATTAGATGGAGAATTTTATTATTATTATTGTTATAACAAAAATTTCCAAAAGATAATATTTAGAAGATTTTTTTAAAGAAACTATTACTCTCGGTTGACCATTTGTTACCAAAATCTAATCAGCTCTTCCCTGGAATGTCAGATTGAGGAAACTGCAGTTAAATATTTTTTAAGTCTTATAGTATTTGGGAAACCATGGCTCCAACATCCACACACACACATATACGGACATCATCATAAAAATGTTATCATCGGATTATAGGGACCTTAAAACGTGCTTATCCACTACAATCTGGATATGCGATTTTTAGCATATTCCAATACTTCTCTTAGCGAGAGGTAAAAATGTTTGCTGCAGCATTTATTTACTGACTAAGGATCGCAATCGACATCTAGTGAGCAAAATTGAAACTATATACGTACAACGATACAACCGATTTTCTAATAGGTATATGGGATGAGCATGGCGGTCATCGTTGTTAATGACGTCAGCTGTGACGTATGAGGAGCAACCACTACGATCACGGAACGCATTTTCGAGCATTGCGTTCGCAAAGTGCAACTATGGAACGTACCCTCATGAATAATGTCAAATAAGCCGTCAAAATCATGACAACAAACTTCTTGTAGGTTAGAAAATATTGATTTTACTTCATTGCATATAACTTGAATAAAAATATGTCTTCAAATAGTTTAGTAGAAATTGATGGCTCTCTTTTAGAAGGGGTAAGTACTTATTTACATTTTTTAATAGATTATAAACAAAATATGAAATAGGGAGGACAAATATTAAGAATTTCAATCGCACTCAGTGCGTTGTGTGGAGTGCCGGTTCGAATTACTAATATTCGCGCTGGTAGAAGTAAACCTGGATTAGCAGCACAACATTTAAAAGGTAAAATTATTAAATATTCATCTTAAATTTATTATAACCCTATAATGTATTCTTAGGAGTAAAATTAGTGGGAGAAATATGCCAAGCACAAATAAAAGGCGATGAAATCGGTTCTACAGAAATTGAATTCTGGCCAAAATGTATCACCGGTGGATTGTTTACTGCCGATACTCAAACTGCAGGAAGTATAGCGTTACTTCTACAAGTAGCTTTACCATGTACATACTTTGCTAATTCCGTAACAACTCTTCGACTGAAGGGGGGCACTAACGCAGAAATGGCGCCCCAAATTGACTTTATTACTGAAGTGTTTCGCCCTGTGTTAGAGAAATTCAATGCTACCTTCGATTTCGAGTTGAACAAACGTGGCTATTTTCCAAAAGGAGGTGGAGAAGTTGTAATTAATTCTAAACCTATTAAAAACTTACAACCAGTTACTTTACTCGATCAAGGAAGTATTAAATCATTTTATGGCTGGAGTTTTGTGGCAGGAACTTTACCAATTCATATGGCTCATAAAATGGCTGATAATGCACAAAGAATATTTAAACAGGCTTATCCTTCTGTTAAAGTTGATATCAACAGGTATAAAGAAGCACCCAATATGGTAATTGGAAATGGTTCCGGAATTATGTAAGTTACAATTGCAAATTTATAATTTTATTGTTCCATTTTAGTACAGTTCATTCAAACATATAAAGATTCAAGTTACTTTTTTTAAAATTTGTAACGTCCTAGATCCGTATGAATTTTAAATGAACTATAATAGATGTTTCAAATATGTGTATTATATTATTAAAAAATATCCAAAAATTGCTTTTAATAAAATGCGGGCGTTGGAGTTCATGAATATCATTTTAAATATTCTGCTCTGTAATATTTTAAAGTTTAAAAAGTCGGTAAAATAGCATATTGCCATCAGGTTTTTTGTCCAAAAACTGAAGAATATGCTCTCTGGTTAATTCCATATTTTCACTACGATACTTTAAGTTCTAACTTTAACTTCAAATCAAGAATAACACAGAGAATTTATTTTAAAATGCAACATTGTAGTTCATCACTTCCATGGTTACTCACTATTGTCAAAAAATGACAGCAATGGAATATTTGTCCATTTTAAAATGCAACATTATAAATAGTATTGCAGCACAGGAGATACCTCCAAAACACATTACAAATGGTGTCAATTCTTATTACGACCGACTAGAATATTGCCTCAGAGTGATTGGGGGTATTTTTTAGCATTTATTACATGAAAGTTATGAATTTTTGTAAGCTGAAGTTTGTTAAGATGTGCAACATTCATGTTTTGATTTTTTGTTAAACGTATGTAGGCTAATTTATTGGAAATTAGTTTTGATAATACAAAACTACAAATTTTGCATGTTGCATTTTAAAATGGACAAATATTACATTGCTGTCATTTTTTGACAAAAGTGAGTAACTATGGAAGTGATTGACCATATGTTGCATGTTAACATAAATTCCCTGTGTAAACAGTTAACTGTTTACGGGCAAATTTTATTTTACCTGATTTTCCAAGAAAACTTAATATCAGCGCAACTGTTTATTGCCTAGTTTTTATCAATAATGGCCGGTTTTATAATCGATAGATAAATTTACTTCCAAAGTAAATAAAATTTCCCACTCTTAATTTGTTGTAATCCCCTGAATTGAGACATTCTATATAAATAAGAAAAAATGTCTGTCTTGGGACGCCCGACAGAAATGATATCTTTGTTCCGATTTTTTTAAGGTATAGTAATTTATTGTTTAGGTATTAGTAGAATAAATTTAATAATTTCGTAAATGGTTTGAATTAAATAAGTAATTAATAGGTAAATATTTAGATTTGATAATGCATCTTCGAACATAACGTATGATATATTAAGAATATCTACTTACAACAATTAAAATTCTTCAATAATTTAAGATAAATAAATAATATTCTTGCACTTACCTTTTAATTCTAATTGGTGTGCGAGTAAATTCACTGTAATTGTCCTTTTACATATTTTAGTTCTTCAAAACACTAAAAGGTTATGTTTGTCGATTTGTTGTTTAAACTGAAAGTGTATATGTGTCTTGCAAACTAGCTTTTAATTAAACTAAACAACAATAACTTCACCTAACACACTAAACCACTAAAGTCACTCTTGCAATTCAATTAAATATAACAACAATAACAACACTTACTGACAACAATGAGAGATCGAGAGTTGCGCGCGCACTGACTTGAAATTGAAATCTTAAATTCCTTAGCGCTGGAGAGGGGGAAGTCTTAAATTCTTTAGCCTTTAGTGGTTCATATACATTATACATCCTCCCAAAAGAAGTTATCACTTCAATAACTTATAAATTTGTATGTTTTATTTTACAATGACAAAACTATTTTTTTACTTTTCCGAAACTATCTCTTGATTGATTCATAAATGTTAAATTTTAATGTTTTTTCATTTTATTTATATCTTGTTACAACTTAAGAATGGAACAGAAATTTTTAGCTGTAAAAATCGAGGTATATACAAAAAACAAAGTTAATAAATCAAAACATGGTTAAATATCACGTATTTTCGTTGATTTTATTCGATATCTCATACCTAAGGTGATAATTTTTTGGCTTTTGTGAATTAGGTCTTCATTCTGATTAAATAAAAGGGCAGAATTTATTTCTTTTTCTAAACCAACGCTATTTTCTTACCCAAAACTCACTATATAAGTGTTACAAACTTTATCGTGTAACTTTCATAATAAAAATCTTTCAGATTAGTGGCCGAAACATCGACAGGTTGCATTTTGGGCAGTTCAGGATTAGGAAAAAGAAATACAACTCCTGAACAAGTTGGTTTAACAGCCGCTCAAGAACTTGTAGACACATTAAAAACAGGTGCTTGTGTTGATAAATGGAGTCAAGATCAAATTATCATATTTATGGCACTTGCTGATGGTGAATCTCAAGTAAAAATTGATAAAATGACTTTACACACTGAAACTGCCATATTTATAGCCGAAAAATTAATAAAAGTAAGTTGAACATTTTTTAAAAATTATATTTATGATTGTATGATATATTTTCAGACAAAATTTGAAGTAATTGATAATGGTGACCACAGCATAATAAAATGTAAAGGTATTGCATTACAAAATAAAAATATTCAGTAAAAATATGTTGTTTTATATTATTTAGGATATTTATTATAAATATTTTAATTAAGTTTACAATGTAATAAATAACAAAATACAATAATAAACTAATTATACATAATGGATTGGCACTATCATGAAATTCAATCATTTTTTACCTCTCGCTATTGAAATCCAATAAGTAATTTTTGAAAACCGTAGAGTTGGAAATCCCTATTTAAAATTAATAGCGTAATATTTAGATGGCAATGTTATAGAAGTGTTATGTTAGTTCCGCGTACGGTTTTATACAGGTATTCCAAGATCAAACGACCAAACTTCAAATTTAAATACAGAACCTAAAGTGGACAATTAAGTAAAATTTCGTAACTCATAAGAGAGAAGTATTGGAATAATGCTAAAAATCGCATGTCCAGATCTTAGTGGATAAGCACGTTTTAAGGTCCCTATAATCTGATTATAACATTTTTACGATGATGTCTGTGTGTTTATATGTTGCAATTTCGGTTTCTCAAATACTATAAGACTTAAAAAATATTTAACTGCAGTTTCCACAATCTGACATTCCTGGGAAGAGCTGATTATATTTTATTATAGTTTCTTTAGAAAAATCTTCTAAATATTATTTTTTGAAAAGTTCTGTTATTACTAATATTAAAGAATACAAAAATCTCTATCCCCGATGCATTTAAAATTTTTATTATATCTTCTATGGAATTAAAGATAGAGACATATAAATATATAAAATAATAAGTTGTAAATGTATCTCGCAGCCCATGGAAAACAAGAGGAAAAATTTAAATGTTTGTAATTGACAGATAAATTTTAAACATTTTCTGGGAAGTCTTACTTTATTATTAATTAAATATTTATAATGGGGGATTCCACCATTTTTTTTTTTATAATTTCATCTGAAAATATTAGGAAAACTAAGACTATTGATGAAAATCTGGTGAAAAAATTCCTATTAATAAGCGAGTTATGGTCTCCCGAATTTTGAAAAGATTGACGCCACGTCACATTTATGTGTTTTTATATCAAACTGCTTTCATCATGGACCTAAATGTTCTTCAAATATATGCTATTTTAAGTTATATTTACATAAAAATAAATGAATATTATAACACTGTATAAGTCACATACTTTATAATTACAGGTGTATTTAAACTATTAAATTTAATACAAGAAATTTATGTTAAAATAAAAACTGGAAACTGCAGTACAGGAATGTTAGCCCCTCCTTTCGAATTTAAATTTCTTAACTTCCATTGGTAGTAACCCTCACCTCCTAACACGCTATTTGTAATGCATATATAGGCGGATTCTCGCTCGCCAATCAAAATATTTTCATATTAGTGTCGAAGCGCTATAACAAAAAACCCTTATTTCCCAAATATCTCAATTATACCATTTCATTTTTTTATTAATATTCGTTATTCAGCATATACATTCGTATTTTTTTACTATTTTCCTTTAATTCGATTGAGCTGGAATCCCCCATTATAGATACATATTTATTTATTTATTTATTTAGAATGAATTTAAAAATATATAACGAAGATATGTGTTTTTGTATCTATCAGAAATGTCAAATATGTACAATACTTATATAGTCTAATATGGAAACGGCGAGAGATCTTGTGCTAGCCACAACAATTTTTTATTTAAATTTCAAATTTGTCTGTTTAATATTGGAACAGCAGTATATTAATTAGTAACACACTGGACGTACAAGTACTCAATTAAAAAAATAAATATACAGTTATGTTCACTTATTAAAATTGCACAATTCGTACGGAACTTTAGTTCGTATTCTCCAGATTGGTCGTTATAACCGGCGGTTTATTATAAGCGAACATTACTGTACAATATATAACTTACCTCTAAATGTCTATAATTTTAAAAAATACAGGTACGTTGTATCACAGATATCTAAATGAAGAAAAATTATTTTCACATACATCTTCGGACTGAGAAGTGGCCTAGAAACAAAAATTAATTAACATTTAATTTTATTTGTTAAAACAATGACATTTTAATAATATGTTTAAATGGTTAGGAAATTTCACATGCAAACTGATTTATTAGGATTTTTAAACTCCTACAAATTTTTAGTCATTTTAAATTACGAAGAAATGTAAATTATATTACCTGATGTCCATATGATTAGTCACTGAAAATTTGCTGTTTTAAATCATTTTATTTTGCGGATATAAGATCGAAAAAGTTTTATTATTTATATAGCGATACATGAAATTGATACACTTAATTATTTTTAAACACCAATTATACATAGGTGGTGGGTTATTTATTTATTTATTATTATAGTAAATTTACGATTCTACCATTACATTTAGTTTTGCTAAGTCACACAATTAAGAGTAACATGTTTAAATAAAAATCGTTAAAACAATACTGGCAACTGAAGTAGTTTATTTTAATTTAAATCTGTGATATTGGTTTATGCCTACGAAGCATACTATGCTGCCATTAAGTTTTAACGTTTATTATATTTCAGTAATAAACATCTACGTTACTTCTATATAGCATAATTATTAATACAGAAAAGATTTGGTTATTGTTTGAAATTATTATAAATCTTAAAAATTATGTAGTTTCAATACATGATTAATGTAATAATTCTTATTTTATTACCGATTATTTAAGGTTATCTACTAGAAACCAAAATAAAAAACATTCTTCAAAAATATTGGCACAAAAATGTAAAATAAAATATATATAGCTTAGTTTGTGTAAATAAAAATTTGGTTATATATCATCATATTTTATGTGAAAATATTTTAATATAATAAACGATATTAAAAAATGAGTTTAAATTAAACGCCATTATAAACAAAACTGATATGCTATATAATAATGTTACAATATTTTAGTATTAATTTTGTATAAAAATAGGTAATTTTCAAAAATGAAGCTGTTTACAAAAATACTTTTTATTCTTATCGAAGAAATAAGTGTAGAGTCGGTTCACTGTATGGGTGTGCCAGGCACGTCATGGATTTTGTGGTTGCGCACTAGTCCAAATTATAGTGACTGTATATACATAGTGTGGCCAATAGGGGGATCGATTTTGATTGGTCGGCGCGAATTTGCCTAAATATGGCGGATATTAAGCCGATAAAGTGACATTTTCAGATTTGTTACGTGAATTGAAGGTAATTATAAGGAATGACGATGGGTACCCGGGTACTCGGAACCTACCCGATAATAATGTACCCGGATATAAAATTTGTTACCCCGTTACCCGAAATTTACCCGCTGCCCGTTAATTACTCGATACCCTTTAATTACCCGAACAGTTTTCAGCTGCCGGAAAAATTTTATCTAAAAGATGAGTTTTTTTATTATCATACCATAATTAATATAATTTATGTTAAGTTTTTTATAAAGATGCAGTAGGTATATTATTTATTTGTATTACTTTTTATTTAATAAATATATGTAAACAATAAGAATGAATTTTATTAAAAAGTAAACTGCTAATATAATGATTACTGGTAATTAACAAATTAAAGAATTATGTATATGTACTTAAAGGATAACGGTTAATTAAAGGGTATCGGGTAATTAACGAGTAAAGGGTACTATCCGGGTAGTTGTTTCGGGTACTCGGGTACCAAAATTATCGGAATTCGTCATTCCTAGTAATTATATTTTAGATAGTGCAAATAATTAAATTACACGTGTATTTGTATATTAATAACAAAGTAATATATACATATTTTTTAACATCACATCTTTTTTAGGTTAACTGTCAAAATTACTAAAAATGTCTAATATTAAGGTATATATTTTAGATGCCTGGTTGCGTGGCGGTTGGTTGTGAAAACAGTTCTTTAAAAGGATATAAAATGAAAATAAATATTTAGTTTCCATTTAATATGCTCTTTCATTAATTGTTTATCGAATTTTGTTTAGTTATCACATCATATGAATTCAAATTTCCCGCGCATTTTGCCTAAATATGGCGGCGGTTGGCCACACTATGTATATAGTCACTATAGTCCAAATTAGCGCCTGCCCTTAGCAACGAGTAACTTTACGTAGCAACGGGACGGCTATTATTTACATGTTCCTTCTTCGGCTTTAGTTGTGTGTAAAAGTGGAAAATGGGTTATTTTTAAAATATCTCCAAAAAAAGAAAATAATTGGTGAATCAGGAAAAAGTGTCAATAGTCAAACACGAGAAGTTGTGCATAATGTTATGCAAAAAAAGCTAAAGACGGGTACATGCTTAACTTCCGATATTCACTTAATATTTATAAGAATTTTGTTCATATTAATATACAGAATATCCGTTTATAAATTAGCCAGCAATGGGCTACTTGAGTACCTTTTTTTATTTCATATTTTTGAAGAGCTACCCCTATTTTTTCTTTTGACAAAATTTTGATTAATTTGCCAAAAAAAAATAATGAAATTTGATTATTTGAATTACCGCCATGTATGACGTAGAATTACGCCGAACCAATGAGTGGTCGTAAAGCAATAGCGTTTGTTTGTACGGGTAATGTAGATCTCCTGTTTGACGTTTCATCAATAGTTTGGAGGTTAGCATTTTAGTTTGTCTTTTTGGTATCGATATTTCAAATTACATGTAATTACCTATGTGTTTATTTGTGAAGTAATTAATATATTTGAGAGCCCAGAGAAAGAAAAATGTCAAATTCAAACTTTCTCGCACGCAATGCCATATATAAGTTACACCCTTAAACATGGTTCTCTTCTTCAGTTCGATATAATGACGTCACAGAAAAGTTTCTTTCTCAATTTACTAAAAAACATATAACTTTTTTAAAATAAGATTTATATTTTTATATATGTTTTGAACATAACATTACGTATATAGTGATAGAAATCGGATTTTCAGTACCCTTTATCTCTATTTAGAGATTTAGCTATATAATATAATTTAAAAAAAAAAAACACTGAAACACGTCGAATTTAGTTTTTAAAAATGCACATTAATATGTACGATTCATCTTCCGGCTTTCATTTGTTTTTCAGTTAATTGTTGGCTAATTTATAGACGGACACCTTTTATATATATATATATATATATATATATATATATATATATATAACATTTCTTTTGACGACAATGTGTATTGGAGTAAAGGACCGTATCAAAAAATTGCAAAAGAAGGAAATCATCATCATCAAAAATATTTCAAATGCGAATTTCATTGATTTCTATTAACCACGCCACTGTTTGTTGATGGGTGTATCTAAAATATTCTCGTGCACGCAAGCGATGACGTCCCTGGCACTTTCTTACGGTAAACGGAGTCTAATAAGTGACATTTCTGTTCCCGTAGGTATTATTTTTGTATTAAGAAATTATTATTAAACATTGTGTATCAAAATTGATATTATTG
This sequence comes from Ophonus ardosiacus, assembly GCA_943142095.1. Classification (NCBI taxonomy): domain Eukaryota; kingdom Metazoa; phylum Arthropoda; class Insecta; order Coleoptera; family Carabidae; genus Ophonus; species Ophonus ardosiacus. Next base: position 49,329,831 of record OW964831.1, on the reverse strand, counting down.
AATTATTTTTATATATTTATTTGTAAAAAATACGAATATCTTTATATAAAATTACATGCGGCATATAGCACATCAGTTTTAAAGAATTTTTATATTCTTCCCTTAACATTTATAAAAGAAAATTTATTTGCAATAATATTATAAAGGACAAATGAGAAAAATACGACTAATTATAAATGTTATATCTTAACTTGAATCATTTAAACGCATCATACAGTTGTGTATGATTCGACCGTGAATAAATCACGCAAGAATGAATGGCCCTTTACTTGGCAGGGCGCGTATACGGCGATGTTCTGTACCGAGTAGAATCATGGCGAGAACTCGAACTAGAGCTTGCTTTGTACGGCTTCCAAGATCGATGGCTAGTTGGCTCTGTCGTCACACGGTCACAATGCATTAGTCAATTGTTTTAAGACATTTTACACAGGAAACAATAGTTTTAACTTTTTAAATACGATTAGCACAATGTCAAACAATTTTTTCAAGAAACTTCACTTTATTAAATTATTTTATAAAGTTCTGAATTTATTATTATTTTGCAGATCCAAATGTTTCAATTTCGCGATATTTGATATTAAACACACATTTTATCGCAAATCACAAACTGTTTTAAAGTTCAAAATTTGGACTATTGAGCACTACATGTTTTATGAAATCAGCTGAAAGTTCTACTTCTCTTACCTGCGTAGGCGTCAGGTTCTCTGTAATACTCGGTGGGCTCAAAGTCGTCCTCGTATGGGGAAGTCGTGTATGTAGTATGAGAGGTGAACCCACCACCTCTTTCGGGATATCTTTCTGTGGCTTCGTAGGGGTCTTCGTACCCGTAGCTTTCTTCCATGGCCACGCGGGCGCGATCTAGTATTGACATAATCTTGGTTTTAGCGGGCATGACTCTCGGGGTCACGACTGGGGCCCTCGTGGCGGTTCGCATGGGAACACGGGGCGGAATTACGTGGGGAGGCACTAGGAATAGAGAAAGTATGAATCAATAATGCAGGTATTGCAATTAATTATGCAAATGTCATTACTAGGGTTATGCATATTCTCAAGCGCAATTAGAAGTACAGTAAATTATTTGAAAGAAGTCCGATGAAGGCCATCTACGAATTGTATATATGAATTAAGATTTTGTGCTGTCAAATTTAGTAGTGTCTTTTACTTATGAGGATACATAATATTTTCTGTACCTCATAGAAACTATGTAAACGACACTACTAAATTTGCCAGCATAAAATCTTAATTCATAGATGCAATTTGTAGATGCCTTGATCGGACTTCTTTCAAAAATTTTACTGTACATGTTTGATTATACGGTGAATATTTTTTAACGTAAAACATTGGGTTTGTCATATTCATGGTTACGACTAGACATTTGATTGACAGCAATGTGCTTGCCTGTCACATTTAAAATGAAACATAGGGAACGAATTTGACAGAAGTATTATATTTAAAGTTGAAAAATCAAAATTAACCTCTATTGACGTATTGTCAAATGTCAAATTCGTTCCCTATGTTTAATTTTAAATGGGTCATGCAAATACAATGAGCCGAATTCAGCACTCTTCTTTATCTTAGTGATCGTCTCTAGTAACCATGGAAAAAGGTTGCATCCTTTTCATATTAATGTATTATTATGTCTCTCTTTATTTTGTTATTTTTACCTCTCGCTAAGAGAGGTATTGGAATCATGCTAAAATTCGCATATCCAGATTTTTGTGAATAAGCACGATTTAAGGTCCCTAGAACCCGATTATAACATTTTTACGATGATGTCTGTGTGTGTGTGTGGATGTGTGTATGTGTGTGTGTGTGTGTGTGTGTGTGTATGTATGGATGTTGGAGGGACGATTCCTCAAAAACTATAAGACTTAAAAAATATTTAACTGCAGTTTCTTCAATCTGACATTCCTGGGAAGAGCTGAAAAGGTTTTGGTAACAATTGAACAACCGGAAGTAGTACTTTCTTAAAAAAATTCTTCTAAATATAATTTTTTGGGAGTTTTTTTTATTAAATATTGAAGAACATAAAATTCTATATCTAATATACTTAAAATTTTTATTATATCTTGTATAGATTTAGAGATAAAGACACTATAATTTATAGAGTACACTAATCGCAGAGGCCAAGGCACTAAGGAAACCAGTTGACAAATTCCAATGTTTATAACATGACACATGTCATTGTCAAATATAAACATTTTTAGTGACATTCTGATAGCTTTTTCTGGGAAGTATATTTAATTTTTCTTATTGTTTTATTAATTAAATATTTGAAATTATAGGTAAAATTGTGGTAAAATGCATATATCCATTAGAAATTCCGCCAATCTGGTTAATGAATTGGAACAATCACTGACATGAAAATGATATAAAATAGATATAATTAGAATTATATGTGTGTAGAAGACATGTTAAATACAATAAAAAACAATATTTGGGTAAAGTTCTGTAATATTTTGTTATAAAACGACGGTTCGAAAGCGAAGTGCAATACAATACATATATAGCCTAATATGGAAATGGCGAGAGCTCTTGTGCTGGCCACAACAGATTTTTATATAAGTTTCATTAGTTAAAGAAGAGTGCTGAAATTTTGGCATTACTGTCAAAAGTTCGACTGTCATTTGTAGGAATAAATTTTAAAACCGGGCATAAGTTAGTTATCAAGAAATGATAAAAATGTGAACTGGAATTACAATACATGCTTGTATTAGTTTTATTAATTTTAGTCACAGTTACATAATCTTGGAGGAAATAAGTAATATTTCTGTCTGGTCGCGAACCTGGGAAACCGGATTTGATCCCGACCGACGCCAAATATTTCGAATTTTAAATGGCACAAAAGTGACCACTGTAGTGCACTCTCCACGCCTGCAATGAGTGCCAGTGAGATGACGCCTGGTAAGCGCCCGCACGGTACAAATATGTCATGATCATTACCGATATCTGCGATAAAGCAGATTGTGGCACACCCAGAAATGGGTAATATGCCGTGATGATATATATATATATATATATATATATATATATATATATTTTAAGGTGAAATATGTTACTGAAATTAATAAAGCATTGATTGGGAAATTTCAATAGGCAATAGGTAAAATAAGGTATAAGAAAATATAAAACAAATACGATCATTTTCTTTAGTTGTGCGGTAAAATAAAATTTTGTATTTTTTAATATAATACTATTTGAATTATAAGTTAAAAGGGTGAGAGTTTATACTGTATATTATTGTTATAAATTTTATATATTGTATTATGTGAAACGATTAATCAAATAAATTAACTAAATAAAATAAAGGTAAGATTATTTAAACAGATAATTACCAATGTAATACGGGTGATATGGTTCTATATTCTATACTCTGTTTTTAAACTATAGACAGTAACTAGAAATTCTAGTGAGAAAATCAAAGGTTGCTGCGCTATGTCGTGAAGCCGCATTTAACCAGACGAAATTTCCAGTTAACCTTCAAACGTAATTGAAACGTCAAACACTCAGTAGTTGTCAAATCACTTGTTGTATTTGCACGTGTTTTTTGTTTCATTTTTATTTTTATGATATTTCACGAATAAGAACAGTTATAATATATAATTTTTTCATCAAGGAATTACAAAAAAATAATGCAATTAATTAATTTATAATTAAAAGTTAAGTATTTATGATTTTATATGAATAAATTTTGTGGATTATCTATAATAGTTTTGGTTAATGAAAATATAACCTGGAAAGTATAAATGCTGACGTAACCTTTATTTTAACATTTCAATAGGGGATTCCAGCTCAATCGAATTAAAGGAAAATAGCAAAAAAATACGAATGTATATGCTGAATAACGAATATTAATAAAAAAATTAAATGGTATAATTGAGGTATTTCGGAAATAAGGGGTTTTTTGTTATAGCGCTTCGACACGTATATGAAATCTATGTATATTTTGATTGGCGACCGAAAGACCGCCTATACATGCATAACAAATAGCGTGTTAGGAGGTGGGGATTACTACCAATGGAAGTTAAGAAATTCAAATTCGAAAGGAGGGGCTAACATTCCTGTACGGCCGTTTTCAAACAGTTTTTATTTTAACATAAATTTCTTGCATTAAACTTAATAATTTAAATACACCTGTAATTATAAAGTATGTAGACTTATACAGTGTTATAATATTCATTTATTTTTATGTAAATATAACTTAAAATAGCATATATTTCAAGAACATTTAGGTCCATGATGAAAACAGTTTGATATAAAAACACATAAATGTGACGTCACGTCAATCTTTTCAAAATTCGGGAGACCATAACTCGCTTATTAATAGGAATTTTTTCACCGGATTTTCATCAATAGTCTTACTTTTCCTAATATTTTCAGATGAAATTATAAAAAAACAAAACAATGGTGGAATCCCCATTCCCCCGTCAAATAAATCTAGTGACTTTTTTGGTAACTTCTAGCGGTGTAAATGTGACTTCGTCTAGTGCTGTCTACAGTTTAAAAACACGGTATAGTTATCTAATTGTCATGCGCAATTTTGTCAATGGAAACGAAAGAGAGTAAAATGCATGTCAATTTGTTAAATCGTGATACAGATAACCCTGACTGGACTTTAAAAATTATCCAGTACTTGTTTTGCTTCTGCAGATATAAATTCGCAGACTACTTTACGGTTCACTTAATTTGTTTACAAAGTAGATCTCATATGCATTCTCATACCTTATAAATACCTCAGGGAATAAATTTAGAACAAAACTGTTGGTCATTTTTCGTGTTATTTACCTCTACTGGGACCACGCATTATCCCACCTCTGCGCACCGCTGTCCTCGGCGACGCACTTTCCACATCCTTGTTCGCCGGGGGCTCCACCGTCGATATGATTTCCATCTCCCTCATTTGTTCCTGGCGGATGTTGTCATTGTTATCGGGGATGAGGTACTTGCGTACCTCGGCCAGGGCGTAAGCTATGCGAGCATGAGCCTCTGCAGGTGGCCCCAGAGCGGAGATTTCGACGTGGAGGTCGTCGCAGAGATGGGAATATTTAGGGTCTAAAGAGTTGCGGAGTTCTTCTTCTTTTTGACGATCTTTCATGGAGCCGCGACCAAGAACGGCCATCTTGCACATGGTTTCTTCTTGAAGGCGCTTCATGGAATTGCCTTTTGGTCCCAGGAGTTTTCCAACGAAGTTGAACTGTTGTTAAAAATAAAACATTTAATTTCAAAAAAAGGTAATCTCTAATGAAATTAAATTTATATGAAATCGTCACTAAAGTGAACAAAAAACGTCAATAAAAGCTTAGAAATCGACAATAAAGTAATCCACTGTACGAAGTGTTCATGCAACTGCAGTGGTGCCAACCTTATGATAACTACCTGTATATCTCGTCCAGATTTCATTTGAACAAATGACTTTTAAATCCTCTGTGTTAATCCTAATCTTTACTACTGTGAATATTTACGTTTCACGCAAATATAGTTTCTTCTCAAAGTACATTATATGTCTATGAAAGTTCAAAATTGCTTGTAACTATTTAAAAGGGGAAGTTTTATTGGGGCATTGGGGTATAACTGTACCTCGTGCATATTTACATTTTGGCACTATCAGTTGCTCAATTCAGTAATGAGCGTTCATTGTTAAAGCAAGCATAACATCTTGGATAAGAATTTTACAGGTCAACTATGATTCTCAGGAACTTTTAGAAGAAACTATATTTGCGTGAAACGTAAAAATATTCACAGTAGCAAAGATTAGGATTAACACAGAGGATTTAAAAGTCATTTGTTCAAATGAAATCTGGACGTGGTATACATGTAAAGTCTGTTCGCTCCTAGCTGAAACAAGTCGATATTTTATTACCCCAATAGATATTACCACAAACAAATAGAAAATCCTCAGGTAGTGTGGAACAGAGACGTTTTCGAAATCTGCATAAGTAAGGGAAAATGTCATTATTACAAGTATACAGTTATACTCGTCATAAAATAATCAAAATCCCATTGATTTTAAACATAAATACAATGAAGTTCTTCCATAGGGAAAATTTAGAGTATCTTTCAATTTGACGAGAAGTTCAGACAGTGTTAGGACTCTATTGTTGGCATATTCTTCATAAATTAGTCTCTCATGACTTCTTTTTCAAAATTACCAATTTTTGAAAGTACAGAAGTAGTCCTCTTCCGTTTTTTAACTGGAACTCCTCGTTTTACAATGCGACGAACGGATGCGAGAGACGTTTTTGTCGCAATCGAAGTTCTTTTCAGAGCATTCGTTTCACCCACTTCTACAAAATGATTATACACATTTAATATAACTTGCTGCGTTTGTTCGTTGATGGAATATTTAAAACAATTTGTGTCTTCATCACTTTGCACAACGTCGGCATCGGTGTCACAGGTATTGACTTCGTCACTAACACTGGCAGAAGCATTGTCGACATCCCAGGGCCTCCACATTTCCATATTTAAAATTTCACTTACAACCGCTGCTAACTAATGTTACATGTAAACTGAGTTAAAACGAAAGAAAACCGGGATTATAAAGGAACGAAATTCAATCAAGGGTGACTTAAATGAATTGTAGATTAAATAATTCCTAGAAATTATGATGATGGCCAAACCCAAAAACAATGTCATTAGCCGAAAACGTCTTTACAGGTAATTCTTAATTATACCTATTCAATGATAATACCTAGCTGTAAATACATTTCAAAATAATTTCAAAAAATTCTCTTAAAAATTTACAAACGCATATATCAAAACGAACTGAATACAATCCTTGTTCAACACTCCATTTACAACTGACCGCCGTTTGATGAACAAAGGCTCAAGAAAGTGGTTTATGGTAATAACTATTGGGGTAATAAATTATCGGATTGTTTCAGCTAGGAGCGAACAGACTATAAGATAATATTATAGGCAGGTGTACAATTTACAGTAGTAAATTTGTACGTAAAATGACAAAAATAAGTAATATTAAACTAAATTAATACTAAACATTCATTATAAATTATTGCAAGAAGTATAGTAGACAGTAATTACTTTTTAAAAAACTGGTAGGTAATCGAAAAAATTCAAATAAATAAGTTAGATATGAAAATGTCGAACTTACCTTCGGATGTTCCCTAACGGGAACCAATACTTTAACAGACACTTTCATCGGTTTTTCACGATAGATGTCTACATATTTGTTGTCTCTCACAGGGGCCTTGCCCATGGCCTGGACCCGGGTCACCTCTGAAAAGAAGAAGAAAAGTTTGTTAATTCTGTTATAATCATATTTCTCATTACAAAATAAATGTATTGGAATGTAATACCATTGATTTCTTGCATGTTAAATATTCAGTTTTTCATTAAAATAATTACATGACGTTATTAAGATAAGTTGTTGTCAAATAGAGAGAATGACAGATGTTATTATGGTTGTTATGGATATGTACTGTAGTCGAAACAATATAATAAATAAATATCAAGTATAGTACATCAATCTAGTGATTGTTTAGAAATTTAGGAATTAGATTTTAGGGTTTTGCAGGAGCACACTACGCCTTGAAGTTGACGCGTACTAATTAAACAAATCATGTTCGTTGGTATAATGGGCTACTTGCGTACCTTTTTTTATTTAATATTTTTGAAGAGAAGGTAAAAACTTGCTACCCATATTTTTTCTTTTGACAAAATTTTTATTAATTAGCCAGAAAAAAATAATGAAATTTGATTATTTGAATTCCCGCCATGTATGACGTAGAATTACGCCGCACCAATGAATAGTCGTAAAGCCACAGCGTGGTGCCGTCCCATAGTAATGGTATGTTTGTGCGGGTAATGCAGATCACCTGTTTGACGTTTCAATAATAGTTTGGAGGTTAGTATTTTAGTTTATCTTTTTGGTATCGATATTTTAAATTAGAAATAACTACCTATATGTTTATTTATAAAGTAATTAATGTATTTGAGAGACCAGAGAGAGAGAGAGAGAGAAAAATAATTGATAACATTCTTAAACATGCTTCCCCTACCCAGTTCAATATAAAGACGTCACAGAAAAATTTCTTTCTTAATTTAGTAAAAAACAAATAATTTTTTTAAAATAAAATTTATATTTTTATAAGTTTTCAATATAACATTAAGTATATAGTGACAGAAATCGGATTTTCAGTACCACGCAAGTAGCCCATTTGTACAAAACGCCAAATTTACTTCTTCTAAGACTGAGTCCGATGTTGCACTTTTATCATCCTAATATCTAAATCCTAAATTTATATGCCCTAAATCTAGTGATTATTTAGAATTTGAGGAATTCGATTTTAGGGTTTTGCAGGAGCACACTATGTCTTGAAGTTGACGCGCACTAATTAAACAAATCATGTTCGTTGCTATAATTTGTCCAAACGTCAAATTTACTGTCAAAGAATAGCTTCTTAGCTTCTATTTTGTGAATATATAATATTAACATTTACTCTCAAGCATCAAATTGAGTCGAATTGTATAATTCATTTTTGTTTTACAGCCGAATTCACCATCCCTGAATCAAATTTGATTCTCTGATCAACAAAATTTGACACTGTTGCTTTGTTAAAACTGTTGATCTCCAAGGTAAACCAGAACTTGATTTACAGATGAGTGTTGATCAGAGAATCAAGACTTGATTAACGATTGGTGAATTTGGTGGTAAGTGTTGCCATACAAATCAATGAATATCACTAGGGTGCCATTCGAAGTTGCATTTATGTGAAGAAGACCTAAATATTAAGTGCCAAAATGCGACATCGGACACAGCCTTAGCTTCTATTTTATGAAATATAATACTAACATTTACTGTCAAGCATTTTGTTGTTGTAAAGTGTTGCCATACAAACCAATGGATATCACTAGTGTGGCATTCGGATTTATATGAAGAAGACCTAAATCCTAAATCCTAAATGCGACAGCCTTAGCTTTATTTTATAAAATATAATATTAATATTTAGTATGGAGCATCAAATAAAATAGAATTGTATAATTCATTTTTATTGTTCTAAAGTGTTGCCATACAAACCAATGGATGTCGTCAGTGTTCATTCGGAGTTGTACCTATGTGAAGAAGATCTAAATCTTAAATGCCAAAAAGCGACATCGGACACAGCCTATGTAAGGGACGATAAGTACTTAGAGATGCACTCGATTTCGAGCTTTGGCCCGGCCCGGCCCGAAGCCCGCCTCGATTACGAGTCGATCATCGAGCCGGGCCGAAGATATTTTTTATCGGGCCGAATCGGGCTAATCATTTTCAAAAATCCAAGCGAGTCGGACTTTTGATTTTGGCCCGGCCCGAAAATTCGAGCTTTTCGGGCCGGCTCGAAAAATCTTATAGTTCAATCAAATGCACAATTTCCGAGTTTCCTTAATATTTTAATGAAAATGGATGAAGTTAAAAAGGATCAAAATGATTTAATAACAACAAACTTCACATATTAATAAATAAAAATGTATTATTTTACTTCAAGAATTCAAGGTTATTCATTAAAGCATAATAATTATATTGTGATGTTGCTATTATTATTGTTATTACTCGTATACTTAAATAAAAGTTATTTTTGTTCATACCATAATGATTTCTTGTCCTATTTTTGAGCAATTATATTTTTACCTCTCGCTAAGAGAGGTATTGGATTCATGCTAAAATTCGCATATCCAGATTTTATTGAATAAGCACGATTTAAGGTCCCTAGAATCCGATTATAACATTTTTAAAATGATGTCTGTGTGTGTGTGTGGATGTGTGTATGTGTGTATGTGTGTATGTCTGGATGTTGTAGCCACGATTGCTCAAAAACTATAAGACTTAAAAAATATTTAACTGCAGTTTCCTCAATCTGACATTCCTGGGAAGAGCTGATTAGATTTTGGTAACAATTGAACAACCGGAAGTAGTAGTTTCTTAGAAAAATTATTCTAAATATAACTTTTTGGGATTTTTTTTTATTAAATATTGAAGAACATAAAATTCTCCATCTAATACACTTAAAATTTTTATTATATCTTGCATAGATTTAGAGATAAAGACACTATAATTTATAGAGTACACTTATCGCAGAGGCTAAGGCACTAAGGAAACCAGTTGACAAATTCCAATGTTTATAACATGACACATGTCATTGTCAAATATCAACAGTTTTAGTGACATTCTGATAGCTTTTTCTGGGAAGTATATTTAATATTTCTTATTGTTTTATTAATTAAATATTTGAAATTATAGGTAAAATTGTGGTAAAATACATATATCCATCAGAAATACCGCCAATCTGGTTAATGAATTGGAACAATCTCTTACATTTAGAAACTTCCTCATACAATGGAAATATATATAATTAGAATTATATGTGTGCAAAAGACATGTTAAATACAATAAAAAAACAATATTTGGGTAAAGTTCTGTAATATTTTGTTATAAAACGACGGTTCGAAAGCGAAGTGCAGTACAATACTTATATAGCCTAATATGGAAATGGCGAGAGGTCTTGTGCTGGCCACAACAGATTTTTTATATAAGATTTGTGAAAAAGTTGTTTAAATTTTCGAACGGCTTTGGTAAACAAAGTGTTAAATACTCGTAGGTCTGTAATTTTTATAACAAACTTAAACTAGAAGGGTCTCTTTTTTAACTACTTATGTTAACTAATGTTGAAAGTTATAAGAATGTAGAGGTTTCTTATAAGTTTGACACGAAAAAAGTTAAAGATTTCGCCTTAACATAAAAATCAACATTAGGAATGCCGGATGCACCCAATTTCGAGCTTTGGCCCGGCCCGGCCCGATTTCGAGTCAATTTTCGAGCCGGGCTAGCTAATTTTTTTGTTGAGTCTATCTTCGAGTCGGGTCGGTAATTTTTATTTTCGGGCCGAGTCGATCCAAACGTAAAGCCCGGCCCGAATGCATCTCTATAAGTACTGTACAATCCTAGTAAATAGGTCGATTTTTTGTAGACCATAATAGAATACCTAATCGTAATATGTAGAATTAAAATGTAAAGCATGAGTAATTTAATATCATTAACCAGATGAACATTTAGATATGAAAATGCCTTGCCATAAAAGATAAACAAATCCCCTTTGCAGTTAGATTAAAATCCCACAACAAACAACAGCCCATTTGCTTAGATCCTTACAACACCACAACAACCCTTCAGGGACGACTCATGTCCATTTCATTTCCTCGAGTTTGAGTCGAGGTCTGAGCCTCGCAAACTCGGGCCAGCAGCCGTGTCTCCCTGCGCTGTCATTCTGCATTAACCTTCCGTCAGAGCCAGGCTTAATATCTTGTAAACACCGCCCTAGGGGTGACATGTCAGCCTTTCTCTTGTCTCGCGCGTCAGCTACAAAGTGTCTGCCTCTCTGCGACATGTGGTCGGGTGCTCAAGTTCCTTTGAAGATGTCATCCAAGAAAGGATACATGGATGTGAGGTTAGGTAAGCGTGGAGGGTTTCGCGCGATGAAGGTTGCTTAATTATATTTATCAAGGAATTTAATTTCTGTCATATAAGGGACGTGGCGCGTAATACATAGAATTTGATGCATAACAGGGTTATACCGGGTGAATACTTGAAAACCGAACACATGACTAACATTTTGTAATACAATGGGGTCATTTAAAAAAAAATAATTGTCGATTTTTTTTATAAAATCATGAAATCCATCTCATTTAATAAATATAGTAATAGAAAATAATTTGAAATATGCTACTTTTCATTCATAAATTTGCTAATAAACTTTCGCGGTTTTAAACACGGACTAAATTTGTGACGACACAAATTCATACTCACACAAAGACAATTCTGTCACACACACACACGCTTCATAACATGAAACAGTAACCTAACCTAAAAGTGTGACAGCTGACAGCAAAATATACAAGAGAGAAGATTATTATTACTTTCTATTTCTTTAAAAGTACTAGTGCAGTATAAATTATGTAAATAAATCATTTATTTAAATAAATACCAAACCAAATAGTCATAGTTCTAAATTAAACCGGTAGAGCTCGACTGTCATATCAGTGAATATGTGTCGTCAGCCGTTGAAATATTTGAAATTAAACGCAACTTTTAAAAAATCATATCTCTGATTCTAAAGACTTATAAGATGAAAAACATACACATACATGTTTAATTTGACCTATTTTTTCAAGAAAAAAATAAATCAGAAAATGTGAAATGACCCCATTAGATTGTGTCCGATATTGCACTTTTATCACACTAATATTTAAATCCTAAATTTACGAGCCCAGGCTCATAATAGTTCGGCCGGCTTCCAATTTCAATTAAACGCCTTAACAAATGATACAATCTGCACGAATGGTGAGAAATTTCTAGAATTTTTTTTTACTCCTTTAAAATATATGCTTCGAACATATAAAAACTGAATACTTTATTAAAGTAAGTAAGTACAAGTTATAAAACAAAAACTGTGGTCCAACAGTCGGGTCATAAGAGTTCGGCCGGAATTTAATATTGAGTTACATCGCCTTTATTACTTATAACACTGTTTATTCTGCTAGGTATTGTGTCCACTAGCTTTGCACATTCTTCTAGTAGAATATTATCCTATATGTGTTACGATGTATCTTTTAATTGGGGTACTGTACACGCCGAGTGTTTCCGAAGGTGTTTCTTCATATATCGCCAAAGGTACTTAATAAGAGATAAATCTGGACTAGAAGATGTCCATTTTTAAACTGATATTTCATGCTCCTTGAACCATGTTTGAACATTTTTTGCCATATAACACGGTGCGCCGTCCTGCTAGAAGATGAACTCACCTTCGGTCGTTTCGCAATTAGCGATTGAAGGTAAAAAACATTCTTCCAATATGTCTCGTTATTTCTGTGAGTTCACTGTTCCATTAATAAAGTGTATTTACCCACGCCCCTTCCAGACATACAATCCCAGACCGTAACAGACGCTGAGAACTTGACTTTTTTCACTAAACAGTCGTTTTGATAAGCCTCCGCAGATGTACGCAACACTCGTTTCCACGATTTTTCTAGGTAAACGTCGAATTTGGCTTCGTCACTCCAAATTACGCTGTGCCATTGTCTTTGAGTCCAGTTTCAGTGTTCTCGAACCCATTTCTGTTTAATACTATTTTGTAATTTTGTTAATAATGGTTTTTCTTTTGCCTATTGCAAAAATTACATAAGCTATTAACAAATGGGGTATTCCACTCAATTTTTTTTATTGTTTTAAATAAAACTTCATTCAGTTTTGAAGCAATTCATAGTATTAAAAAATCTTAATTGTTCCTAGTTTAACAGTACTTTATTTTCGAAAAATCAGTGTAACGTCACATTTCCCCTATACTTGTCTTTCTCACACACACTGCTCTGAGTACGCTGCGAGAGAAAGGTAACAATTGTATGACGTCAATTTTCCCTTTCAGCAAATGTGAAATATCTCGTAAAGTAATTATTTAAAAAATGTTTTCATTGTTTTAACTATTATTTATTGAGCCATACTTTATGTTAAATTGAATTTTTTTAATTTTTTTTGTTATGGTGGAATACCCCATTGTACAAAAAAAAGGTAGTACAATGTTAACATGTAGAACTTGTATCCTATATTTCGAACAGTTCTCTTCGTTATAGACATCAAAACTTCCTTTAGTTATTTTTTTAATATTTCACCGCGGATTTTTTTTTTACTATTCTACGTAAAGCTAGCTTGTTTACTTTTGTAATAGTAGATGGTCGGCCGATTTTGGTTTTTCTTCGACTCCGACTGTTCTTTTATATAAATTATTTGTATATTGGACTGTCGAAACAAGAACAGAATGAGAAACTGATATTCGACGTACCGAAATTCCCTTTTTATGGGCATTAATGATGGATAAGCGCAAGTCTTCACTTAGAGATTTAGCACGAGGTATTGTGCTTGAAAACCATTAATTACAAACCGATAACTAATACTGAGAGGTATTTTGTTTATTTGTGCAATGTTTGTTCTGTATTAACAAGAGCGCATTATTTTTATGATAAGTGGCCGAACTATTATGACCCATCAGTTGGACCATACTTTTTGTAATATAAATTTAGTTTATTAGGCGATTTTAATAAAGTATTCAGTTTTTGTAAGTTTAAAGTCTATATTTTAAAATAGACGAAAAAGATTTGTAGAAATTACTCACCATTTGGGTAGGTGTAATAAATTGTAAAGACGTCTAGTAGAAAATATAAGCCGGCCGAACTATTATGAGCCTGGGCTCGTAATTCGATTTATAATGACAACAATTGTTGAGTTTTGCGCGATATTTTTTAACTCTAAACAAGAACATTACACAACTTCTACTCCAATTCCAATTTCTTAGAAGTTCGTAAACACTGTCGTTATCCTCTGTTGCTTGTCTTCTATTTTCGCTATCCTGTCAGTCCATCCTCATCTCATAACAAGGCATAATTTACATGGTGTTCACAACCACGGAACACTAGATCCTCGAGGCTGCAGCTGAAGCTGACTGATGTAAGCTATGACTTCCGTTGGCGGCGAGCCCGCTGCACCTGGTGACCGCCTCGGAGCAATTTGTTACCGTGTCTTCCTAATGGTATCGTTGACGGTAATTCCCCTACGCTCATAAATTATTATGCGCAAAAATTACGCCAGGCTAATGCTCCATTACAATTTTTCTCTTTATGTTGTTAGACATTGTAGGAGTTATTACTAACGACTAATGATTAATTATGTAATGTTTTATCGAGGTTTTTATTTTTTAATACGGGTGAACTTTCAAAAAATAAAATAAAGAGTGTATATGACTGGCGAAGAGAAGGCAGTGCCTCCCTTCGTGATAGTTATCTACTTATAGAGGGCCGAAAGAAAAAGTTGACGCTTGCAGACGAGGAATGAGTTTATTCCTCGAAGGGTGTAATTTTCTTTCGGCTTAAGGTATGAACCGAACTAACAGGCCTATTCTACTAAAAAAATGTATAACGATATCGTTACTGAACGAATGTCGCTAAGCATTTGGTTAAATTATGACGATAATATCTAACTTCATGTATATTTTGAAAGAATAAATTTTCATGTTTTTCAATTTAAATTTGACATATCGATTCGTTTGTCTATTTAATTGAATTTGACAATGGATATAAAGAAAAGGATGTCGAAGACAACTCAAAGACAGTATGAAATGTATGTTGAAGAACAGTTCATTAAGAATTAATAAATTGTCCACTGAAGAATTGGAAGAAATATGGAGAAGACTTACAAGTCATTTAAATTCTGTGGGACCGGGTAAAAGAATCTGATATATCACGCAGAGTACGATTATATAATCTGACATCCCTATACAAATATATAATTTTTAAATACATAGATAGTGCATCTATATTTTATTATATATCAATATATTAAATAATATTATCTAAATCTAAATTTTTAAATATATTTCTGAAATATAAATAAAATGTCTAATATTAAAAAGTATTATTAATAAAATTGTACAGAAGTGAATAAATACTCATCTTTGCAGAATCTTATGCTCAGCTACAATTAATAAAATATCTTCTTCACCCATTTTTACTTTGGTCTCAAAATATGTCAAACTTTACGACTTCAACAATGCATGTGAACCTGTCGTTATTAAACGATATGAAATAACGATATGTAACGATTCATAACGATAAATAAATTAGCAGAATAGGGTTTTGGCAAAAATCGTTATCATAACGACTTATCGCCTAGTAACGAGTCATAACGATACATAATTTTTTAGTAGAATAGGCCTGTAATGGCCGGTTGCACCAACGTAACTTAAATTTTAAGCGTTCCTTAAATTGACAATATTGCATCGAAATGAAATGTCAAATGAGTTATTGTGCATTACTGTCAAAATTTCGATATGCATTTTTTTCTTTAAGGGTCCCTTAAAATTTAAGCCTTGTTGGTGCACCTGGGCATAAGACAAGTTGACCTTATTATACCGTGAATATTTTATAACGTGAAGCATTGGATTTGTCATATCCATGGTTATGACGCCATTTAATTGAGAGACATGTGTTGCCCTGTCCCATTTAAAATGAATTAATATTTAAACATTTTCTTTTCATTAATACTCATACAAGAATAATGCGGTAACAATTTTCTTTTAAGACTTTAATTTTTAAAAATTCACTCAGTTGATCAAATGCTCTAAATATGCGTACACTTACTTAATAATCAAATAATATTACTAGCATGTTTATATCTCTATCTATTTTTGAATTAATGTCTCAAATGTCAATATACCCCACATTCAGATAAAAACATCAAAATTTTCAAAAATCTAATTTTCATGTATCTAGGTAGCTACTTCTTAGCGCACTGATTTTTATTATATCTTCTATACATTTAGAGACAAAGACTCATAAATATATAAAATAATCCGTTACAACCAAATAATGTTACTAACAAGTTTATATCTCTACCTACTTTTGAATTATTGCCCCAAAAGTCAATATAACCCCATATTCAGATAAAAACTTCAAAATTTTTAAAAATCTATTTTTTATGTATCTAGATACTTCTCAATGCGCTGATTCCAAATTTTGAAACCGCAGGTCAATATCTCTTTTCGTTCTCGAGATATTTAGATTCAAAGTTTTGCTCAAAACTGCCCATTTTTGGGTAATAACCCAAAAATGGGTCGAGATATGAATTCGGCGACATCACCATTCGATTCTACGGGCAAAATTACATAAGTATACCAATTTTCATAATTTTTGAACACCGCATACAGTCTCTAAAGCAAAATAACTGAAAATGGCCAAAATCTGAAAAAATCGTAAGGGGTACCCCTTAAGATTTTTTCAGATTTTGGCCATTTTCAAACTTTTATTCATAAAAAATGAACAGGTTAGTCAAAAATTATGAAAATTGGTACACTTATGTAATTTTGCCCGTAGAATCGAATGGTGATGTCGCCAAATCCATATCTCGACCCATTTTTCGGTTATTACTAAAAAATGGGCAGTTTTGAGCAATACTTTGAATCTAAATATCTCGAGAACGAAAAGAGATATCGACCTGCGGTTTCAAAATCTGGAATCAGCGCATTGAGAAGTATCTAGATACATAAAAATTAGATTTTTGAAAATTTTGAAGTTTTTATCTAAATATGGGGTATATTGACTTTTGGGGCAATAATTCAAAAGTAGGTAGAGATATGAACTTGGTAGTATCATTATTTGATTGTAACGGATTATTATTATAATTAAAAAAATTATATTAACATTCATTGATAGAATAATTCGAAACTGAAAACAATAATCTATTTCAAAAATCATTTAAATGTAAATAAATTATTTTGTGACTCGATACATTTTTATTCTGAGGTACAGAAGTGATTCATGGAAGTCCTACATCTCGTCCTACATATTTGTTTACTACAAGTGCATGTAGAGACCGTTAAAAATCACGTCGACCACCACAAATTGAATTGGCACTAACTCCAGAATGTTGAATCATTCGTAACGTCGCCAAACATTCTCATCCAGACAGACCAGACAACACCGCTCTTCTTCGGACTACATTCATAACATTTATATATGTCATTCTATTTTTTATTTTTTCTCGGAAAAGACTCTAGGCTAGGTTATAAATATAATTGCTTGATATTACATTTTACAGAAAATTATATTTATATTTCAAAGATGGAAGTCGCCTGACTTTGTGACTGATTGTACCAGCCGCGGGTTCGATGCTGAGCGATGTAGAATTTGAAACGCCTTTCTGTATTTTTCACAAAATAATTATTTTATTGGTTTAAACTTCTTTCTTATTGTACTTATATTTATTTGTATAATGGATTGAAACTTAATGCATAACAGGATTTGATGAGCCTGTTTCACATTTTTCAAAAACTATTTTAAATGAAAGTTTAAGGAATGATTTTCTTAGTAATAATTTTTATTTTAATAATATGTTGTTATTTGTTGTAATAATTAAATAAAAAGATTGGCGTCCTGAAAAACTACCCCCCACTCATGTGACGTAGAAGCACATACATTACATCATTAATAGACAATAGGAAAATAGTTTTTCCAAAATCTTTTAATTTGACATTTGACGCTGACATTGCTCATTGTAAATGAATAATAAAGTAATAATGGCTAATTCAAATTACACTCAAGCTAAGTCGGACAATTTACCGAAGGTCGATAGCTGGATGATGGCTGAATTTATATCAGAACGATTGTTTTACTGCTACCGAAAGGTGTGTTAAAGAGTTGAGGTAAAATAAAATACAAAAATTGAATTTATTATATAAATTGATAATATATTTTACTTTAAAGTTCTGGTCGTGATTCTTATTTGACACTTGTTTGACAACTTTGACAATACACTTGACACCTTAGAACCGCTGAAGATGTATGTACTCTGACGTCACATTATGTTTCAGATCACGTGATTTATTCAAAATTTTATCCAAATTTTGTGATATTTTCAAATTTGAGGCTCTTTAAAGAACA
Source organism: Ophonus ardosiacus (assembly GCA_943142095.1). Classification (NCBI taxonomy): domain Eukaryota; kingdom Metazoa; phylum Arthropoda; class Insecta; order Coleoptera; family Carabidae; genus Ophonus; species Ophonus ardosiacus. Next base: position 49,311,354 of record OW964831.1, on the reverse strand, counting down.
ATATCTTTTCAAATTTAATATTTAGAAGTCATATAAAAATGCTTGCAACAGCCCTATTATATATAATTGCAAAAATATAATGTCTAAATAACAAAATTACATGAGATTTTAATGTCTGTACTTTTGAATGTATCTTTTATTGATCTACTAAAAAGTTACAAATTTTCTATGATACTACAAAAATGCAATGATTGTATAACTTTTTATTGACTTTTCAAAATATTTTCGAAAAGTTCTTCAACAATAATATAACTACAACTTTAGATTATAAACTTCCTGTGTCAAAGAAAAACCGATAACATAAACTTCCGTTCGGTTTTGCGTTCGTATTTTCGACAATAGAAAAGTAAAGAAACAAATTATTAAAACTTGATATTTGAATAAAGGCAATAAATTTTTCATATTTTTAAATTTGAAGTTTTTTCATAATAGTTCATTAATTCATAATATTTGAATAGTGCTAATCTTTTTCTATGAAGCTATTTCTACAAAGTTAAATATCATATTTTTAAAACGTCAACTTAAATATGTACTAATTGTCACTACACGGCTATACCAATTAAATAATTTTTCTTTCAATTTACGTCAAAACATATGCGACATATATCACATCTCTTAATTGGCTCAACGTGATCTCAATTTATCAATTTAATGAAAAGTGAAAATGTGAATCTTTTTTGAATTTATAAAAATAGTCGTCCTTTGCCAAAATTATTGTACATAGAATGAAAGCAAAAAACAGACATTAAAATAATTACAGTTAAAAATACTCCATAGAAGTGATTCCACATGCTGACCATTAATCTAGTTTTTATAACGCACGACACATCTAAATTTTTTTAGCATAGGAAGAGATGTTTTTCTGCTAACTATAACAAAATCACGTTCCATTGAAAGCTCAGCGTTTGTCCCTTGTTAAACATGTCGCATTATATTACACCTCTTTGACAAGGATGTCCAAATTATACGACAAATGCAATAAAAAATAATGGCGGTTTCTGCATGTTCTTTTTGTAACTTTTCAGACTCAATAAAGTTGATCTTCACTGGTTTATATCGCAATACTCTTTTTAACGATCCGGCCGGATTTACGCAGCCTGAATATGTTTAGAGCTTACACAAAAAAATATTTTTTCAAAAAATTATTAATTTGAAAATAGGATTAACGTATTTTTACCTCCCGCTACCCTTGGTAAGGGAGGTATAGGGATCGTGCTAAATCACATATCGAGATTTTAGCAAATGACCACGTCTTAAGGTCCCTAGAATCCAATTTTAACTTTTTCACGATGATGTCTGTATGTGTGTATGTGTAGTGTGTGTGTGTGTGTGTGTGTGTGTGTGTGTGTGTGTGTGTGTGTGTGTGTATGTGTACGAATTTTGTTTTCACTCTAATACTATCATTCAGAAAATTCTGAAACCTTGTATTTCTGCCCTATTCTAATAGGAATAGATGCCATTAGATTTTAGTGTAAATCGGATAACCGGAAATGGCACATTACCTGAAGCTCGTAATGGTTTTTCTTCAAAAAATATCATTAAATGCCATTTTTTCGCATTTAATGTCATTGTAAAATTATAAATAAAATAAATAAATATAAATATATCATCACGGCAAATGACCCATTTCTGGGTGTGCCAGTATCTACAACACATGTAGACATCGGTAATGATGACGATATATTTTACCGTGTGGGCGCTTATCAGGCGTCACCTCACGGGCACTCATAGCTGGTGTGGAGAGTGCACCACAGGGGTCACTTTTGTGCCATTTAAAATTGGAAATATTTGGCGTCTGTCGGGATCGAACCCGGGTCCCTCAGGTTCGCGACCAGACACTCAGGCACGCGGCCACGGGACCCCATTTTGTAAAATTATAGATTATTTAATTTTGTACAGGTGTACATTAATACTTTTTCTATATATTTTACAGATAAATTTAAAAATAATTATTTTTATTAGTCGCGAAGCCTAAGATACAAACTATTCCTTTGCTACACAGTATATTTTTCAAATGAATGTAACTGACAGGTAAACGTCATTGTCAAAATAGTAATCACTTCAAATTAATAATAGTGACATATTAAATAATAAAGAAAATCGTAAATAAAGCAATAGTTATATGCAATGGAACATAATATAGTTTGAAGCATTACTAAATACGTAGGTATGTATTTAAATTAATAAAAATTAAATAGCGGGAGGTTTTGTGTTGGCCACATCAGATTTTTAATTTTAGAGACACGTATTATGCTGATTTGCAGATGTTCAAAATTACAATGGTTACGACTTGATATTTGATAGACAGCAATGTATTTGCCTATCCCATTTAAAATGAAACATAGGGAACGAATTTGACATTTGACAAGACGTCAATAGAGGTTAATTTTGTTTAAATAGTTATACCTGCTTTCTAAATTAAATTTAGTTGTAGAAAAAAATTGTGTGCACCTTGTGCCCGAGTGATTTTCTGTCTAAATTTCTTACAATATTTAAATATAATTCTTCTGTCAAATTCATTCCCTATGTTTCATTTTAAATGAGACAGGCAAATACATTGCTGTCAATCAAATGTCAAGTCGTAACTTATAGGAAAATTCAACGGTTATGTCATATTGACAAGGTGTCATTAGAGGTTAATTTTGTTTAAATAATTATACCTGTTTTATAAAAAGTAAATTTAGTTCTAGAAAAAATAGTGTGTGTACCTTGTGCCCGAAATATGTTTAGTGCTCTCGAGTGGTTTTCTGACGACTTTAAATATAATACTTCTGCCAAATTCGTTCCCTATGTTTAATTTTAAATGGGACAGGCAAATACATTGTTGTCAATCAAATGTTGAGTCGTAACCACTAATGTTTCACGTTAAAAAATACTCACGGTACCTATGAATACTGTGTGATTGATTTTGGTAGCATTATATAGAAAAATTTCACTTATTTGTGGCCTTAAGTTGTAAATGGCTACTCCATAACAAAGAAATTCACAAGTTATTATACGGGTATTACATTTTGAGCTTTATTTTTCCGCAGAATTTTATTAAGCGCTGTTATAATGAGAAGAGTGAATAAATAATACTTCAATTTTTTACTTATAATTCTTGTGTTTTAGGCGGGTTACTTCATTAGAAAAGATGTAAACTGTTATTATGTCCATATGGGTTATGCATATAAATTACTTTTAAATTTGAAATGAGAAAAACTCTGTTTACGAGTAAAAATAAAATAAAAATATAAACTGAAGCTAAAGCGGGATGTGATAACCATGCAAATGTACAAATTTTTCTGTTGCTTATGCGTTTCCACGTCTCCTAACAATATATACAAATACAAACTAACATTTATAGGATAGGAAACTTTTGTATGCATCAGAAAGTAACACAAATATGTAAATAAGCAACATTAAAACTACTGCACAATATCTTGTGTTGGAAATGATAATACGGTATGCAAAATGCACAACATCTATGCGTTACCAAAATCAATACTTTTAATAGATATTTACACACCAAGTGAGCTAAGGTAATGTTTATTCATGAGAAGAAAGTTTAGCTCACGAGCCCATAAGGTCGAGTGAGTTACATTCTTCGAGTGAATAAACATTCTTAGCTCACGTGGTTTGTACAATATTTTATTCAATTTTGGCGAAATAATAATAAAAACCATTATAATATTTAATTTTGACAAAATAAAAAATTGATCAGTTAGTAGGCTAAGCATGACAATCGTCGCTGATAGACGTCAAGTCACATATTTAAAAAGCTTCATTGTCTGTCATTTATGTCGTAAAAAATAATGAAAAGGGCTGATAACGTCTGATAAATTATGTGGTAAGTGTTATTTTCGTTCTTGATGTTATTTTTAAATGCATTTTTTGTTACAGAGTGCCAGAGTGAGTTAAAATTTTGTAAGAGTGATTTAAAAATTTTTTTAATTCACATGTGAAAAAAGTGTTACTTATAGTTGTTGCTTTGGAGTTTAATGACAGTTTAAAACGTCAAAATTGAATAAAAATATTTGTCATTACTATCACAGTACACAAATTGGAAAAGCACATTTTGAATATGTTGCCCAAAAACAAACAAGAAAACACGAAAAATATTTTTTATAAATACAGTAAAAGCTTAATACACACAATTTTTTTATATTTCAGTTAGTTTTATTAATATCACAAAAAATATATGCTTTCTTATTATACCGTGAGTATTTTTTAACGTGAAACATTGGGTTTGTCATATCCATGGTTACGACTTGATATTTTATTTGATTGAGATCAATGTATTTGTCCGTTCCATTTAAATGAAACATAGGGAACGAACCTGACAGAAGTATTATATTTAAATTTAGCGGAGTCAGAAAACCACCACACATATTTCGTGCACAGTTTTTTTCTACATCTAAATTTAATTTTTAGAAAACAGGTATAATTATTTAAACAAAGTTAACCTCTAATGACATCTTGTCAATATGTCAGATAACCGTTGAATTTTCCTATAAGTTATGATTTGACATTTGATTGACAGCAATGTATTTGTCTGTCTCATTTAAAATGACACATGGGGAATTAATTTGACAGCACAGTATTATATTTAAATACTGTAAGAAATTTAGCCCAGTCAGAAAACCACTCGGGTACAAGGTACACAATATATTTTTTCTACAACTAATTTTCATTTAGAATGCAGGTATAATTATTTAAACAAAATTAATCTCCATTGACGTCTTATCAAATGTCAAATTCGTTCCCTATGTTTCATTTTAAACGGAACGGGCAAATACATTGCTGTCAATCAAATGTCAAGTAACCCTGGATATGACAAACCCAAATACTCACGGTATCAATGTTTTGATTATTGTAATCAGTTATTGACAATCATTTTCCATTTATTTATTACATCGCTAGTATTTATTTTTAAATGACTGTAATAGGAAATATAAGACAAATTTTTAATAGTTTAACAATTTTTATGTAAAAAATTAAAATAATTATCCCAGTGGGGAATTGAATTCCAATCTAATGTATCAAAGGCAGCTATACTAACCAATGTACAATGGCTTAATTTTCTGCCGGACACTTTTTGTTACAAAAAAAATTGTTTTCCCATGTTAAACGCCTATTTGCTTGGGACTGGGACACCCGGTATAATATTCTTAAGAAATTTTCGTTAGCAAAAGCGAGTTGAGTATAACATGAAACAGGCTATATTTATAAATTTTAAAACGTAAAACATCTACTATTTTGAGAAAACCATTTGTTATGCTCAAGTGTTTGTAATTAGTAACTCTTCAATGTCAGACTTGAAAGATAAAAAGTATTATGTTTGTGAATATTTTAATGGAAATGTACTTAAGTTTACAAGTAAACATATAATAGTAAGTAAATAGGATACTTATTTATAATGAAAATGGTATTGGTGGGAATAATATGCTGGCCATATCAGATTTTTATAGCATATTAAAAATATATACAAAATATATAAATCTGTAACTGTAATAAGAAATTTACATTCGAGTGCGTGTAAGTTGTATTTTACAGCGCGACAGCTTTGTTTATTAGCTGGAGCGCTGTAAAATTCTTCACGCACGAGAATTGTATCAAACTTTTTGGCCGACGATAATGAAAATCACTTTTTTTAATGAGATATGTTGTACTTCTGAAAAGGGATAGTTTAAAATACTGGTGTTGTCAATTTCCAAACTTAATTTTACTTACCTTCTAAGAGTTCTTCTTCTAGCGAAAATTTATTTGTAATAATACACGTTGTTTACGACTGATAATATATTTATTTGGTCATGTTTTCTTCGTAATAAATAGATAGGTGTCGATATTTGACATTTGAGTAGTGTTCGCCTTGCGTATTTGACAGGTATATCGATCGGTTAGATCGATGAGTATGTCGGTAACTGCGGACTTTTACAATAATGACAGATGTCGCTGCCGAATATATATGGAATATATAGGAAATGTTAAAGTAAAAAAATAACTTATGTAGGCAGTACTTTTTTAAATGAACTTTATTATAGTAAAGATGATTTTTTTTCTGAATGACCATAAACGTCCAGTGTTTTTTGATTATTTTACCGCATAGTTAGACATGTTACAACACAGTAAGCCTTCAGTAAGCGAAAAAAGTAGGTTACACTTGCTGTGTATACAATTGTAAAATTCTCATTACACTTCAGAACAACAACAAAAAAAAATCCTAACTCAGAGTAGCGGTATCCTATGAACGAAAAAAACGTATGTCAATTAAAGTTTTTAATTAAATGTCAATTTGACATGAGATATTGTCAAAACTGTTATCTAAAGAAATCAAATATTTTCTTCTTGAATTCTTATTTTAGATATAGAAATAAATTCGATAACTTTGAATGGTAATAATCTGTATTCTTCTTTATTATTTTTTCTCCTTAAAATTACATTTCTCGATCAATTCTGCAACTTAACTTTTGAATTGAATAATGATCAGACATACGTTCCTGTGTTCATAACCTACTCCGAATTAAATTTTTTTCTGAACACATTGATAACATAATAATCTGCTGAATTTGCTTGTGGCTAATCTGTTGTATATGAGATTTGTTTTTGAACACATTAATTTTTTACATTTGAGTGTTTATATATAGATGTATTTTTAAGGTAATGAAACATGATTTAACGATTCTGTTTCTGAATTAAACTGATTTCTTATATTTCCATCATTTGAATATAAAATGCTTGCAAACAAGACAAAATACAAAACAGTCAGTCACGTTGACGTGACATTGACCTTCGGGATCAGTTCAAAATTTGATCCTTTAACAAAGGTGAGACTTTTCGGGGGCATTGACGAAGAAAACGGGTAATACAAGACTATTTATACCCTTAGAACGGTTTAGGGCAAATACGTGCTATCATATTTAAAAAATAGACCACTATATTTTTTTTTTTTAATTAATGGTTCAACAACTTCATTTTATTATTTCTGTTAAAGGCTTACCTATAATATTTAATACGAATTTAGAAAAAAAAATGTTCATAAGTCAAATTTTACAGATTTAGACATCTGCAGTATTCAATTTATCATCGTTTTGATAGATGCATAATGCCAACCAATGTAGATGTAACTAAAAGATATTACTTCAAAGAGTATTACTTATTTTTAGTTCAAAATGATTTTATTACACACAACACGTGATGTCTGGAAAAGATCTTTCTTTTGGTCTATAAATACATCATCTCTTAAAATTTGTGGGAATACACTGAAAACACTATTTCAAAAGTGGACCGTAAAGTCTTTAAAATATGAATTAAGTAGAGCAAAGTTTTACTATAAATTTATGGCACATTAAAATATTTATACGTTATTAAATACAAACATAAATACTTGTTTAAAGATGAAAAGTTTCATTTATTATCACTTAAATTTGGTCTATTAAACTGTATCATAAAAATAACCTTGATAAAATTCTTGAGTAATGTGTTTGGAATACAAATAGTTGTTTGTAAATATCTTTGAAGTTTTAAGTAAAAGAATAAACATTTTATACATATAACAATTTGGCAAAAGATGTTCCTAGTTTTTATTTCATAGTTTATGAAACCCTTGCCAAAAATTTAACAAAATTGTGTTATGAAATAGTCAAAAACCTATTACTGGATGAAATCAAATATAAATTGAATGGTATTAGTCATTTCACACTTAATTTTCATATCAAATAAAGTGCAAACAAATCAATAAGTGAATAAACAAAAATATTGATTGATTACTTTTCACATTTATTACCGGCGTCTTCTTGTAAACAAGCTAACCGCCATTATGTGAAACAAAGTAAATAATTGATGACAATTATGCGATTTATATTTAACAATATTTCATTCTTACAACAATTTAAGTGAAAATATATACTTGTTGCCCTTATATTTATTATCTACCCGACTTTACTATGTATATGAATATGAAATTATAAAGAAATCCATACACCTGGCATAATATTATGTGAAAATACGTGAAGAATACAAGAAAAAATATGAAACAAAAAACAATACAGAATATAATATGAAATACCTTGATCTATGAGTCGAGCGGCGTTCGGCCATTTTCCCTGGTCCAATGAAACTTTTTCACCTAACAATTCCCGGACATATTCTACAGCCTTCTGGCTAGAAGGGTTTTCATCAGCTTCGGACTGACTGTCATCTTTTTGATGATCACTGGTGTTTTTTCTTTTGAAATCACTTGAATTACTACCGGCATAATTATTATAATCACCGTTTGAGTCGTATTTGTCTGCCATTTTTCGATAAAATGCTTTTATTTACTGTGTTCGAACGCGAATGCTACTCACGAGAACCGACGCCATAAACTGCAGCGGCTTACAGTTTACTGGTGTATAGTTCAGGTTGCGGCCGCTAGATGACTCGAGTTGTAACATTGGCGCTGAATGTTCAACGTTCTTTGCTATGTTCATGCGAAGAATAAAAACGTAAATTTATATTTAGCTTATACAACATGCATAGCTATCAAAAATAAATGATTTAGTTGGCAACACAATTCTGGGGATCTTTTTATTCTACAATTTACACTGTCAGGTAAAGACGGAAATACTTTTGACATGTTGATATGTCATTTTTAGAATAAATACAAATAGATTATGCCAGTTAGATTATTTCAACGTGGACAATGTGTAATAAATAAAAGTAGGTAACAACGACTACTTAACTCAAATTTAAATTTTGAAATATCAATGTTAACAATAGGAAATATTTTTGTTTTTTGTACCAGTCTTACCAATTTTACACATATAAATAAGATTATTCAGTAAATATTTATGCCTATTTTACCGTTAAATATTTGAAATAAGGAAACCATTGCAATTTTTCACGAATTTGTTAATAATAAATGGCCCAATAAACCTACATAAACAACGAAGCTACTGTAAATTATCAGTATATTTCATGTCTGTCACTATAAAAAACGGGAATATAAAACTTTTACGAAACTGTTCGATTCGAAACGTCTGGGAGAAATAGAGAAGCGTTTAAATATTAACAACTGGTCGTTGAGGAGAGTGTTAAAGTACAAATGATTTGTAAATCTGCCAAAGGTATGTACAGTGACTAAGAACAACATTTATTCTTAAAACATTCTATTTACTAAACTTCAAAGATAGCTAAATGTTTGAATATATCGTATAAGGGTAACGTTCAACAACTCAACTTGAAAGTGAATGAATTATACTCTATTTTTTTAAGAAGACAGTAGGTAACTAAAATTTGATTTACACTGTGACAAATTGTTAATTTAGTTACAAAATTTGGCGCGAAATACAAATATAGTTACACTTAAATATAAAATTGGTAATTTAGTATTTATTTAAATTTTATAATATTAGAGCACAATGAGCAATGTAGATGAAATTTAAAATAAATATTACATTGGTGAAGTCCCAAATTTCATAAATTTTCCAGAAGATATTATGAGAAATAGATTAGTACATATTTCAACAGCAATATAGTGCTTAATTTTTACCTCTCGCTAAGAGAGGTATTGGATTCATGCTAAAATTCGCATATCCAGATTTCATCGAATAAGCACGATTTAAGGTCCCTAGAATCCGATTATAACATTTTTAAAATGATGTCTGTGTGTGTGTGTGGATGTGTGTATGTGTGTATGTCTGGATGTTGTAGACACGATTCCTCAAAAACCATACGACTTAAGAATTGTTTAACTATGGGTTCCTCAATCTGACATTCCTGGGAAGAGCTGAAAAGGTTTTGGTAACAATTGAACAACCGGAAGTAGTAGTTTCTGAGAAAAATTCTTCTAAATATAATTTTTTTGGAAATTTTTGTTATTAAATATTGAAGAACATAAAATTGTCTATCTAATACACTTAAAATATTTATTATATCTTGTATAGATTTAGAGATAAAGACACTATAATATATAGAGTAATTTAATCACAGCGACCAAGGCACTAAGGAAACCAGTTGACAAATTCCAATGTTTATAACATAGTTTTTAAATGACACATGTCATTGTCAAATATCAACAGTTTTAGTGACATTCTGACAGCTTTCTCTGGGAAGTACATTTAATCTTTCTTATTGTTTTATTAAATAAATATTTGAAATTATAGGTAATATGCATGCATATATCGATCAGAAATACCGCCAATCTGGTTAATGAATTGGAAGAATCTGTGCATTTAGAAACTTCCTCATACAATGAAAAATAGATATAATTAGAATTATATGTGTGCAGAAGACATGTTAAATACAATAAAAAAACAATATTTGGGTAAAGTTCTGTAATATTTTGTTGTAAAACGACGGTTCGATAGCAAAGTGCAATACAATACTTATGTAGCCTAATATGGAAATGGCGAGAGGTCTTGTGCTGGCCACAACAGATTTTTATTATTTGCATATTTGTAAAAAAAAATTGTTGCTTAAAAATTATTTTGGTTTTTGATGCTCATTTAAATTAAAAACCTCTCAAACTTGAACTTCTGAACCAATTAAATATCATGCTATGATATTTTTCAAACCTGCTTATCAAACATTACATCAAGAAGGAAACCACACAATAATGTGAAAACTTTGAATACGTAGATTGTGTGCACAAAAGCCACAAGTACAGCAAAGTTGGGATCAAGAACTCCTTGGCAGTGGACGAAGACCGAAGACGTTTACAAAGTTGCGAAATGGCCCTAGGCTCTACAAGTTCGAGTGCAGGGCTCCTTTAGTCAGGATCGCCTGCGGTTTCCTTTCCGATGAATAAATAATGGCGACATGTCTTTTATCCCTGTGCGAGCTCAGGAAGTAAATTATTTAAAGAGTTTAATAAACGATGGTCGCCGTATACGCGCCCGAGAAGTCTGTCTACCAGTGCTTCATCAGAGATGGACTGGCCCGGGAAATTCCCGATGGCTTGTGATAGCTTGTGGCCTGATAATATTAATAAATAAATATAAAAATTTAAAGTCGAAAAAATGATTAAATCGATACAAAAATAACAGATGAATTTTTTATTTTGAAATAATTCCCAACTACTATTGAATATGCGCCAATATTTCTATTCGCGAGTGAAGAAGAGGAGGAGCTTAGCGCGTGACGTAACAATATGGCCGCTTTAAGGTAGATGCTTCGTTTCCCGCAACTGTATTCTTATACACTGCGGCGTTTGAAATACAAAGTAATATTAATATTATAGTTAATATTAAAGAAAAATAATGTTTCTAGTATGAATAACATGTTCATATAAAAATTATGTTCAGCATTCTCTCGAATTTTGAATTTACATGATTCGAGTCTTTGTTTTCTTGAATCTACATAGTACTGCATTGTTACAATCTTTGGTAGATTAATGGAGAGATAAGTATTATTATTTTATTGTCATCTTTGTGCAGGCATGTCTACAAGTTTAGATTTCATTACGAAGTATTTTAATAAAGACACTAAGTGCCGGTTTTTCAATATCTGGTTAAAATTTTAACTAAGAGTTAAATAAACAAAATTGAAACGAAATGAACTGTCAAATGACAGATTTATCATTGCTGTCAACAAAACGATGCAATATTGTTTACTTAACTAGAAGTTAAAATTTTAACCAGAGATTGAAAAACCGGCCCTAAGTAATTATTATCTTGTAGTTATACCCGGCAAAATATAATCTTGCTTTACAAAATGCAAGGAGCAAGCATTATTTTTACTCGGTTCCTCTCCCATTTTTAAAAGATGAATGCATAACTTTCGTCTACCAACTATTTAAAATTGGTAAATTTCTCTAATAAATTTTTCTATAGAATTTAGGTTCTTGTTTTCGGGAAATTATGGAAATTAATTATTTCTGGATTTCTGCGTGCTAATGACGTACATGGGTTAAACGCAACTAAAACGTGTTGAAGTTTTAGATTTTGTTATTACCTATACTTTAGAAACGAAACAAATATCACCTGTCAGTTGTCAAATAAAATCTACAGAATTAAGTGATGTTTAACCATATTTTGTTGCAATTTTAGATTTTGACATTTTTACAGATAAATATATTTGTTATTGGCAAAACTTGGTTTCACAAATTTAAATTATTTATTTAATGCATGTAAAAACGGTCGGCTCTTAAGAGCAATTTACTATTTTCTTACGTAAAATGAAGTATAGCCTACAAATTTCACTCCACTCGTGATTTATTTGTTAAATAAGTGACAGAAATGAAGCGATCGCCGCTACCTAGGCTAGGACTTACTACCATGCACTAGTTCATATTTTCGCCGCTAGACGTCATATTGCTCTATTTCACTAGTGAATAGTGTGCTGCTGCAAAACCCTGAAATCTAATTTCTAAAATTCTAAATAATCACATTTAGGGCACATAAATTTAATTTAGATATTAGGGTGATAAAAGTGCAACATCGGACACAGCCTAAGCATATTCCCAGTCCGGCCCTGTCCTTCCCGGATATAAAAACAAAAACTGCACAGATATACGGCCGAATGTTGCTACAGATCGAATGGTTCCATAAAGCTACGAATTGCTCATGTTTTATTAGCCTCTGTACCGTACCGCTACTCCAGAGCTGAGAATTTGAATTTAAAATTTTAAAAGCACGACTGGGACTTTGTTTATATGCTTAGGTGTCGCGAAATTTCTTTGCAAATAGTTCAATCGGGACAGATTTTACATTGTTATTTACTATCGTTTTTTTTTTATTTTTTATTTCGATACTTGCCAATGAACGGTTTGTACTAAATAATGCATGAACCGTAAATAATAACTACCTACCTACATTGAATCACAAGACCTCTCGCCATTTCCATATTAGAATATATAAGTATTGTACATATTTGACATTTTTGATATAGACAAAAAAACATATCTTCTTTATATATTTTTATATTTTTTAATTCATTCTATTCACTCTTATTCTTCTAATATTCGAGATTCTTCCAATTCATTGATGAGTTTGGCGGTATTTCTGAAGGGTATATGTAATATATGTATCTATAATTATAAATATTTAATTAATAATAAAGTAAGAAATATTAAATGTACTTTCCAAGAAAAGTCTGCAGTAATGTCTCTGGCTTTTTGACACTCACATTTATCTGTCGATTACAAACATTTTAATTTTTTCAATACCTGCGCCGAAAGTGCCACCTTTCGTGCCTGAAAGTTCAGCTGAACGAGTCTTGTTTCCCTAGTGACTCAAAGTAGTGACGTAGCGGGATGCAATAGGATGTTTGAAACTCAAGGTGGCATTTTCGGCGCAGGTATTGAAAAAAATATCGTGTGCGCTACGGGACGAAAGCATTTTGCGACTCGTCGCAAAATGCCTCTTTCGTCTCTAGTTGCACAATATACTATTTTCCACTTATTATTTTATGTATTTATTATATGTCTCTATTTTTAACTCCATAGAAGATATTAAATGTATCGGACATAGATTTTTATATTCTTTATTATTAGTAATAACAAAAATTTTCAAAAAATAATATTTAGAAGATTTTTTAAAGAAACTATTACTTCTGGTTGTCCAATTGTTACCAAAATCTAATCAGCTCTTCCCAGTTATATCAGATTGAGGAAACTGCAGTTAAATATTTTTTAAGTGTTATAGTATTTGAGAAACCGTGGTTCCAACATTATAGGGACCTTAAAACGTACTTATCCACTAAATTCTGGATATGCGATTTTTAGTGAGTCTTAGTGAGAAGTAAAAATTTGATTGGATCAATATCTATTGGATAATTTTTTAACCAATTGTTAAAAATTAACTATTGAGTTACAGAATAGACTCGATTATTTTTTATTATTATTAAATAATATTTGACATTTTTTAAAACAGTGTTTTAATCTCAGTTTTAGTTAAAACAAGGCTTATGCTACCAGCCAATGTTATTGAAGATACAGGACTGTTTTGAAATTTTTTTTTGCCCTCCTGAAGTGTAATGGGAACTTTACAATTGTATACACAGCAAGAGTAACCTACATTTTACGTTTACTGTGTTGTAACTTGTCTAACTAAGCGGTAAAATATTCAAAATATACTGGACGTTTATGGGCATTTAGAAAAGAAATCATCTTTACTATAATAAAGTTCATGTAAAAAAGTACTACCTACCTAAGTTATTTTTTTACTTTAACATTTTCTATATTTAAAACTAATTTATATAAACCAAAATCACGGCAGCGACATCTGTCATTATTGTAAAAATCCGCCGTTACCGACATAGTCACCGATCGATATACCTTTCAAATACGCGAGGCGAACATTGCTGAAATGTCAAATATCGACACCTACCTATTACTTATTACGAAGAAAATAAGAGCAAATAAATATATTATCAGTTATAAACAACGTCTATTATTACAGATAAATTTTCGCTGGAAGAAGTACTCTAATGAAGGTAAGTAAAATCAAATTTGGAAATTGACTTAACCCCAGTATTTTAAACTAACCCTTTTCAGAAGTACAACCTATCTCATTAAAAAAAGTGATTTTCATTATCGTCGGCCTAAAAATTTGATACAATTTTCGTGCGTGAATTATTTTACAGCGCGACAGCTTTGTTTAAGGCACGAGCCCTTAAGGCGAGTGCCGAGCTACAACTTACACGCACTCGAATGTAAATAACTATTAATTTGACTATCCTGCAAAATTAGTCAATATGGACTTCACTGTTTCTTCTCTGGACTCTTCAAATGTATAATCTATAAGGTAGGATTCGTACACAACTAAACGAAAAAAAAATATGATATGCCCTATAAATTATTTAAATTGACAATTACGCATATACATGGGTCTGAATAATCGTTTAATTAGACAGAAAAAAATGATGAATAGTCTCATATATAAAAGAAAACTAATGACACATTTGCAAACAATTTATCACTAGCGTCCCTTCTGCTATGTTTCGTAGATTGTGCCCCAGTTGTAATCGGACAAGACGGGCCACAAAAATGCGTTTAATTGAGTAGTGTGCAGGGGGATTAGACGAGATAGCGTAGCGCGGACCCTTGGGAATTACGAATAGTGTGCTGCACCTGCACCTGCAGCTAGTATCATTCATATTTATGTGCCTCTCTACCTATATTCACGCTGGTTTGTTTCAAATGTCACAGGCTGCGTCATTTGCATGATATAATGCAAAGTGATGTGCCCACTAAAAAGTATTTTCCCTGTTTCAAAACTATTTTGTGTTATATTTCATATTAAATATACATACGAACAGGGACTTTGAGATTTGCACGTAAATTGTAATTTCAGAATGATATAATTTTTAATTTAATTTGTTTCCGAGTAAATAACATGTTCCAATTAAAATTCATTTTACAGTTAAACAAGATAAAAGTTAATAAAACAGGAAACATTCTTATTACAATATATAAAATATGTAATTATATTTTTTGCCCTCCTGAAGTGTAATGGGAACTTTACAGTTGTATACACAGCAACTGTAACCTACTTTTTACGCTTGCTGTGTTATAACTTGTCTAACTATGCGGTAAAATAATCAAAATACACTGGACGTTTATGGGCATTTAGAAAAGAAATCATCTTTACTATAATAAAGCTCATGTAAAAAAGTACTACCTACATAAGTTATTTTTTTACTTTAACATTTCCTACATTTAAAATTAATTTATATAAACCAAAATCACGGCAGCGACATCTGTCATTATTGTAAAAATCCGCCGTTACCGACATAGTCACCGACCGATATACCTGTCAAATACGCGAGGCGAACATTGCTGAAATGTCAAATATCGACACCTACCTATTATTTATTACAAAGAAAACAAGAGCAAATAAATATATTATCAGTCATAAACAAGGTCTATTATTACAAATAAATTTTCGCTAGAAGAAGTACTCTAATAAAGGTAAGTAAAATCAAATTTGGAAATTGACTTCACCCCAGTATTTTAAACTAACCCTTTTCAGAAGTACAACCTATCTCATTAAAAAAAGTGATTTTCACTATCGTCGGCCAGAAAATTTGATACAATTCTCGTGCGTGAAGTATTTTACAGCGCTCCAGCTAATAAGGCACTCGCCTTAAGGGCTCGTGCCTTAAACAAGGCTGTCGCGCTGTGAAATACAACTATTAAATATGAGTTTATAAACAGATAGTAATGTAAAGGATTGATATAATTATAATAATAGTCTTATGGTGCTATTCTGTAAGTTCTATAGGCTCTATAAACAACCGACGTTATGGTATGTAAGAAAATAGCTATTCTGTAACTAGGTTACAGTACTATAAGGGCTATAGTCTTACAGAAATTTCTATAAATCTTACAGCGCCAAAATCTTGACTGTAAAGTATTTATAGAGCATAGTGATACGTCAAAAATATTTATATTAAAAAAATATTGTCAAATGTTACGAAATATTGAAATGGAAAATGAAAGAATTTGTTGTGCCACTCCGAAAAACATAGTCAGTTTCCATTTCATTAAAAAAAAATTCATACTGTTATTCACTTGTGTTTGGAATCCTTTTTCGTTTCGTGTTAGATTTACATAAAAAATTAATTAAAGCAATTTTAAAACATTTTCTATGACGTAAAATTGAATCATTTTACGTAGCTATATTTGTCACAAAATATATTATATTAGAAAGGTCAAGAGGAGGAATCAACATTGGTGTTCATAGCTTAATAGAATATTTAAAATAAGAATTAAATGATGTCTGAATAATTAATAATAATTGGGGTCTCGTAGCGCCTGAGTGTCGGGTCGCGAATCTGGGGAACCGGGTTCGATCCCGACCGAAGCCAAAATTATATCGAATCTTAAACGACCGCACGGTACGAATATGTCATCATCATTACCGATATCTGCATATAAAACAGTTTGGCCCACCCAGCAATACGCAGTGATGGTATATATATTTTATTTATTTATATCACAACAACAAAAATTACAATTACAATAATCAAAATGTATATGACAATAAACATTAATTCAATAATATAATTAAATATATACTTACATATTATTAGAGTTTTACATGATTCCTTAACGTCTTGTCAAAAATATGGTTATAGAATATTTGACAGTTTGACATGAATAACAACCAAAATAACTCTATTGCCAGACTTGATACAGAGAGAGTTACAGAATAGGTAATTTTACTATTCTATAAGGTGTGATCTTATAGAGCTCTATAGCTTACAGAGCGTAGAGTTACAGTGTTATAGAGCAAAGTTACAGAATAGCACCATTAGTTTTCCTAATATTTTCAGATGAAATTATAAAAAAAAAAAAATAATGGTGGAATCCCCCATTGAGTAAACTACCTCATTATACAAAGAATTGCATTAAAAGTATTTTTGAATAATTTATTAAGAAATTATACATAAATTAGCTTCTTTTTTATCTAGTTTTTTATGTACGTTTGTTATTGTTGAGCATTTATTTACACTGAATTGTTTCGAATAATTTCTTTGGATTTTATTGTTCCTTAATATTGGACACGATACTTCACTCTTCATTTTTCTATCTCTGGAGTTCATTTTTTTATAAATCATTTTATCGTAACGTTCTTTGATACTTATATTAAACTTTCTTTCTCTTTCTTGATAATTGGTCTTCAGTGCAGAAGGAAGACGCAAATGGATTTCATCTTCAGAAGAAAATTTGGTCTTACATGCTGTGTGTAATCTTTTCCGGATTTCGGTTTTATTTTCTCTGCTTCGAGAAGTTTCGTGGGAAATACATCTAGGCTTGAATCTGTTTTCCGATTTGAAAATAGATTCAGCAAAGTTGTTTATGTATTTATGTTTGGGGGAATATATTTCGTATTTATTTGGTAAAGAAAAGGATGATTTCTTGCATTGATATGTTCCTCGGGATACTTTATCTCTTTTGAAAAACTTTTTGGAAGAGCTACGTTTAAATTCATTCTCAGCGAAATAAATAGCTTTAGCAAGATTATTTATGGTTTTCGGATTAATGAAGCAATTTTTGAAACTTTTGCTACTTTTCTGTGCTTCTTTAAATTTCAGCGTTTCTACTGACATTTGGCCAGATTTATAGCAAACAGAATAACAGCTAGGTAAAGGAGATATTTGTGCTGAATCTTTTTTTCTAGATTTGCTTATACGAGATTTAATTAAAGTTTTAACTTTTCGGGTATTTTCTTGTTCCTTGCTTGGTTTTCTCTGTTTGGTGACTTTGTCACATGTTTCTTTTTCTAATTTTACTTCAAGAAGTTTCATTCTTCGTTGGAAAAGTGATGACTTGCATTGTAAGGGTAAGGATATACATTTTCTTCGCCTTTTATAACCACTTTCAAGATTAATCTTTTTTGATTTTGAATCGTATATCGTAACTATCGAAGATTTAGGCTTTAATATTCTGAAACAATAAATTATAACAGAGTGTATAAATGAGATATTTTAAGAAATGTACATATCGCACCCCGGCTAGAATAGTGACACAAGTCAAAATTTAGAAATTCTAAGTTCATCAGATAGAATTGGTCAAAAATATGCTTCTAATAATCAAAAATAGTGACATAAATCAAGATTATATTTTTCGAGAGATGGAGCTTATGTCGTTTCGTTTAGAGCTAATGTAAGTAACTTTACATTCGAGAACTGTCTTCTTTAATTTAAGTTTTACGTAAAACTATTTTTTGGACTTGTATCACTCTTCTCGCCGGGGTGCGATATGTATTCTAATGGTGGGTTTATGCTCGCAAAATTTAAGAATAAAAATAAGAATAAGAATAGTGATAAAGTTAAAACAGTTATAACATACGACTCGGTTTATGCTGCAGAAATAAGAATAAGGAATAAGAAATAAGAATAAGGAATAAGCCAAAGTTCTTTTACTTTTAACTTTACGCCTTATTCTTATTCCTGTAAGAGAAGAGCGCATGCGTGTCAACTGTCAAATATTTCAAACAAAAAAATTGGTCATTCACATTGACGTATTATAACTAACGTTAGTTATAATACGTCAATGATCATTCATTATTCATTTATAATAATCGGTGTTGGCGAAACATAATTATGTCAAATTTAGTGATGGATTCTTTTCTTTCCCAATTAATTGAATTAGTGCAGACAAAATAATATTTTGATTGTACTTCATTTTAACAAATTAAAAAATAATAATAATAAAATTATAAATCTTATAAATGTCAAATCAACGCTGCTACCACTATGAGAATAATAAATGTAACTACTTTTTACTAACCTAAAAACTTTAATATCACTACTCTTATTCTTAAGCCTCATTTCCACCGAATGTTTTATTGCTTAATGAATAATGATTAGTGCATAAGACTTAATGCATTATGACAATTTACCGTTTCCAGCTATTTTGCTTAGTGACTAATACAACAGAAATGTCACAATTTTTTCCCCTATTACTTGTTGTCTAGCAGACTGCAATTGCAGCAGCAATTCTTCTTTTTTAAATATATGATATAAATAATTTTCTGTATCTATATCCATACCGAAAAATTAAAAATTTAATAATTATAAAATAGATTGACAGTTGACAGTTCAAGTTAGAAGTTTGCAATCTTTTGTTCTTACGCATTGCTCTTAATTCTTAAGCATTAATTATAGCTCTTACGCATTACGACAATCGGTGGAAATGAAGCTTTACGCTTATTCTTATAACTGGCAGCATAAACACCACTTATCGTTATGTTTAAAATTATTCTTAACACTATTCTTATTTTTATTCCTATTCTTAAATTTTTCAGCATAAACCCACCATAAGGCTGTGTCCGATGTTGCACTTTTATCACCCTAATACATAAATCCTAAATTGATACAATACCCTAAATTTGGTGATTATTTAGGATTTTAGGAATTAGATTTTAGGGTTTTGCACACTATGCCTTGAAGTTGACGCGCACTAATTAAACAAATCATGTTCGTTGCTATAATTTGTACAAAACATCAAATTTGCTGTCAAAAAATAGCTTCTTAGCTTCTATTTATGAAATATAATATTAACATTTACTCTCAAGCATCAAATTGAATCGAATTGTATTGTTGTTCTAAAGTGTTACCATACAAATTAATGGATATCACTAGTGTGCAATTCGGAGTTGTATTTATGTGAAGAAGACCTAAATCCTAAATACTAAATGCCAAAATGCGATATCGGACACAGGCTAAAAAGATTTTTTTCTTCAGTCTTTATACAAAGTAGACATTTGCGCTCGCTTTTGCCAACGCAAAATGTCACTTTGTCGCTCATGCGCGACAAAGTAGAAAAAACGCTCGCTGTCCGAATTTCTAACTATAAAATGTTGAGAAATGTCACTTGTCTACATTCTTAATGGGAACGTTTAGTCACGAACTAATGGCGCTGTAGTTACTTACACATTTACCACCCCTACAAGTCAATCTGACATATGACTGCTCTGTTGGTATATTACATAACCAAACAAAATGCCGTACCACTTTGTAAAGGAATGTAAAAATAAAATAGGGCATTCATTTACAAAAAAAGATTGAAGCAATAGCTCAAGAAGATTGAAAAATAATGATAAATTAAAATTAAAATATATAATCGTTATTTATTGAGTACTACTGCAAGCATGAAGTGTAGATTTTTTTTTTTGTTATGGTGGAGGACTCTATTGTTGCAAGTATTCTTAATCGCTCTAACCAACTGAGCCACAAAGTTCGTCATTGAAGTCAATGAGTCTTAATATAATTATTTTAAACATTTTGACATATTATTGTGTTAAATTTGTCAAAAGTGACATTCCTTCATTAGAATTTTCATAACCAGTGTTTTCCGTGGTACAGATATAGAAATTCCTAATCTAAAATATACACTAAAGGCCACTGGTAATTAAAGATTATTTATCCATCTCGAGTGAATGCTAAAATTAATTAATGCATAGGCAACTAATTATTTTAGGAAAATGAATTTTATCCTTGTTTATTTTCGAATAGAATAATAAGTGTCTGCTTTGTAGAAAGAAGTAAAATTGTGGAAAATGCTATGAGTGTAGATATTTATGATACTTACAAATATTTGTCAGTGTCAAAACCTTTAACTTGATTTACAGAAGATTTCAGTTTCAGCAACGACAACATAATGCCTTTTTATTAATTTAGACGATAAATCTCGAAAAACTAATAAAATATTCAAAAATTTTGATACAACAATTTTCTGCAAACGTCAAAAAGCGAAAACCGCGATAAAACAAATGACCAATTGATTTTATTTGGATTTAGATGTCTGATTTTATTCATTTTTTGACATTAACATTTTAATCACAGACCACTACATTTTAACTGACAATTTACTTAATATCTTGTTAGGTAATGAGTTTCCACTGTATTATATTGTTATTTGGTTAGGTCAGCCTTGGTTGAACCTCGCCATTGGGTTTTTTTTTCTCAAAAAGGAGAGAGTGGATGATTTTTTCTGAGGAGTAAATTTGTACAATTGTAGTGGCTAACACAAGACCTCTCGCCATTTCCATATTAGGCTATATAAATACAAATTGTGTTTTAACATTTCTGTTACAGACACAAAAATTCTAATTATTAATATATTTTTAATTTTTTTTAATTCATCCTTAATAAGTTTCCTCCTACTCTTCTAAATGTTCGAGATTCTTCAAATCCATTGACGAGTTTGGCCGTATTTCTGATGTATATATATATATATATATATATATATATATATATATATATATATATATATATATTCGTACCTATAACTTTAAATATTTAATTAATAATAAAATAAGAAATATTAAATGTACTTCCCAGAAAAAGCCCTCAGTAATGTAAATGAATTTTTGACACTGACAACTTACATTTTTCTGCCAATTACAAACATTTTAATTTTTCAACTGGTTTCCATGGAGTTATTTGGGTTACTAGATACATTACTCTAAAAAATGTGTACACTTAAGTAACATTGTCTTTACGAGCAAATAATATTACTACCAACTTTATATATCTACCCATTTTTGAATTAATGCCGCAAAAGTCTATATAGCCCATATTTAGATAAAAACTTTAAAATTTTTAAAAATCTAATTTATATTTATCTAGATACTTCTTAATGCTCTGATTCCAAATTTTGAAACCGCAGGTCGATATCTCTTTTCGTTCTCGAGATATTTAGATTGAAA
This sequence comes from Ophonus ardosiacus, assembly GCA_943142095.1. Classification (NCBI taxonomy): domain Eukaryota; kingdom Metazoa; phylum Arthropoda; class Insecta; order Coleoptera; family Carabidae; genus Ophonus; species Ophonus ardosiacus. The sequence continues at coordinate 49,289,233 of OW964831.1, read as the reverse complement.
GTTTTGTTCAAAACTACCCATTTTTGGGTAGTAACCCAAAAATGGGTCAAGATATGAACTTGGCGATACGATCATTCGATTCTACGGGCAAAATTACATAAGTGTACCAATTTTCATAATTTTTGTCCAACCGGTTCATTTTTTATGAATAAAAGTTTGAAAACCTCTGAAAATGGCCAAAATCTGAAAAAATCCTAAGGGGTACCCCTTAGGATTTTTGCGATTTTTGGCCATTTTAAGTTATTTTGCTGTAGAGATTGTATGCGGTGTTCAAAAATTCTGAAAATTGGTGTACTTATGTAATTTTGCCCGTAGAATCGAATGGCGTTGTCCCCAAATTCATATTTTGACCCATTTTTGGATTATTACCCAAAAATGGGCAGTTTTGAGCAAAACTTTAAATCTAAATATCTCGAGAACGAAACGAGATATCGACCTGCGGTTTCAAAATCTGGAATCAGCGCACTGAGAAGTATCTAGATTCATGAAAACTAGATTTTTAAAAATTTTGAAGTTTTTATCTAAAAATGGGTATATTGACTTTTGGGGCAATAATTCAAACTTGGTAGTAACATTATTTGATTGTAACGGATTATTTTATATATTTATGAGTCTCTGTCTCTAAATGTATATTAGAAGATATAATAAAAATGTTCAATAGATTGAATAGAGTCCTACGATCTTTAATATTTGTGATTATACAAATTTAAAAAAGCTTCAGGCAAAGTATATTATTATTATTATTATTACTGGCAATAAATGAGATTAATGTATTGTAACTAAATTTTGAGAGTGTGAAGCAGTTATTAGCATTTTTATTGAAATTTCAACTTTTTACTTCCAAAGTAAATAAAACATATTCCTTTTAAATAACAGTCGAATTTTTGACAATAATGTTATCCACGACATAAAATTACCTAATTCAAACTTGTTAATTTAAATAAATGTATTATGGAATTAAATTTATTCTATCTGTTATAAAATCGAGGATTAGAAAAGTAAATGTAAACAAAACCAAATAATCTATAAACTTAATACGATTATTTGCTGTTTTCCGCCAGCGTTGAATCGAAAACGTAAACAACAATAACAAGAAAATAAGTAAAGTCCAGCACCACTTTTATCCATTACGACAAGATATTTACGTGTAAATGCTAGGAACATATAACTGTGCCCAAGTTCATTTATAACGATACTGTTATTCCCAAAACTCCAGTTTCCGAGACAAATGAAATGTTGACCATTCGGTATATTTACTACTGTTACCCAGGGTTCCTTCGCGCTATACTGGTTTAGCACTAAATGAATGACGGTACTTACAAGGTGTTACGGCCGTATTTATTGCACCGACACTGCAAAAATATCTCCGCGAAAACGTATTTGATGAAGAGACATTCTGATGCTGCTTTAAACGGAATTTATGGGTGGAATGTTTAGATCTATATTTTCAATTATAAATGTAACATCATTTTCTTTTAAGTACAACCGGAGTTAAAAATAAGTGTATATGGAATCAAAAACTTTTTAATTTAAATTTGATGTGGTCAGAACATTACTTCTCGCCATTTCATTTTTGTTTTAATATTAACAATACATTTTCAGGTTTCTTTTCATATATGATTTTAAATTTAAACTTAATGTAATATATTTCCAATATGATCTTCTTAAAACTCTATCAAAATTAATTTAAATTAATTTAGTTTTTGGTAGTTAAGCTAACAGACTATTTAACCGGAGATAAAAATACCGGGCCTAAATGTTTTTACCTCTTGCTAAGAGAGGAATTGGATTCATGCTAAAAATCGCATATTCAGATTTTAGGTCCTTGCAAACCGATTTTAACATTTTTACGATGTGTGTGTGTTTGTTTGTGTGTGTGTGTGTGTGTGTGTGTGTGTGTGTGTGTGTGTGTGTGTGTCTGACATACATGGGAAGAGCTGAAAAGGTTTTGGTAATAATTAGACAACCGTAAGTAGTAGTTTCTTAAAAAAACTTGTAAATATTAATTTTTGAACATTTTTATTATGTGTTCTATAGATTTAGAGAGAATTATAAATATATAAAATATTTCATTGTATAATGAATCAAATAGCCCATGAAAGCCAGTTGAAAAATTAAAATGTTATTTTGTCATTAATTAAATATTTAAAATTATAAATATAGCTACCGCACAAAAATTGACCATGTTCTTGAATGCAGAAAACTTAAAATTCGTACTTCGTAATTATAATATGTTATTGTTATAACAAGGAAAAGACATCTAAAATTGGTATAAAAAAAGGGGATGCATTTATAAGCCAAAGTATGTACAGGATCAGTATCAACTAAACACGCGTTTGCTATACATATATTTCATTATGTACCCTTCAGAAATACCGCCAATCTCGTCAATGAATTGGAAGAATCTCGAACATTTAGAAGAGTAGGAGGAAACTTGTTCATAGAATGAATTGAAAAATAAATATTTTTTTGTGTGTAGCACAGATGTTAGATTCAATATGTACTTTTATAGTCTAATATGGAAATGGCGAGAGGTATTGTGCTGGTCACAACAGTAGTGGTAGCACGCACTTTAGAATTCTATCATAGAAAGCAGGCGAATAGGATTTTACTTTTACGAATCTTGGTAGCATACACTTTAGAATTCTATATTCGTTTTTTGATTCGGAAATTATTGGATTTTATACTATTAAAATAAAAAATATTATGACTGTTGTAATATTAAATGTATAAATTATATATAAATTGGCTTTGAATAGAATTGTGGCAAAAAACGTTACTTTGACACTTTCGCCTCGAGTCGTACGCTTGCAGGCGAATATTTAGATACACGCATGCTACCAAATTTTCGCTTCGTGGCGAAAAGCGAAAACAAATGCCTCTTTTGATAGAATTCTAAAGTGCGTGCTACCACTACAAGTTTGTTACCGTTCAATTATTGATTGTCACGCATGTAAACTTACAAATTATTCGTATAGTTATGATATACAAATTTATATATTCCTACTCTGAAATCACGTAATCACATTGGAATAAGCAGACATAGTATTGGTTCATTTAGGATTTAGGGTATTAGAGATACATTTGCAAAAATCTCATTTCGACGAAAAATATTTTAAGTCTGTAATAAACTCTACAAATCACGTTTCCAATCAAAAAAAATCTGTTTCTCGCCCACCTTTGCACATGGTGGCCATTCGTCTTGTAATGATAGAGCCCCGTGACAAGTTGCTTTCGCGCGAGCGCAGATAATAGAGATTTAAAACAAATTATATCGTTAAAACGGAAAGCTTTCCACTGGTTTCTAGTCACGTTCGATATCGTCTCATTGGCAAAAAAGCTTTTACGGGTAATTAAACGTTATTTCTCTACGTTTCTTTTTATTTTTTATGGGTGGTAGCACTGAAACTCGCATGAGGTTGTGCCGGACGTGTGAATTAGAGTTGATGAGGAAACGTTTTACAAATAATGATGAGTTGAGGTAGATAGAAGTTTATATTTAACAAGAGGGAAGTTTTTGTAATTATTGTTTTGTTGTAAGTAAAATACATAATTTTCTAAGGTTTTAAATGAACAAAATATTAGCTGTATATATTTAGAGAGGTTCTCTATCAGAGTAATATACACGCAAGCACAAACATACACACACAAGCACACATGCAGACATCATCGTAAAACTAGTAAAATTGTATCCCTAAACGAGCTTGTTCATTAATAACACCACCGAATTTTTTGACCAAAGACAATATCTTCCTTACCTAAAGTTGACGGAAGGTAAAACTATGATTTGTTACCTAAATCCAACGAGCTAGAAGTAAATATAGAGTGGCGCATCGCATGCTGAACGCGTACTTTACCCGTACACAGTTGAATGCTTAGGTCGGCGGCCATTACTATAACTGAGCGTTCAGCTCAGACGCTATACGTTGTTTTTCTCAGCGCTTATTGCACTATTTATTAAAAATGCCCGCAAAGTGTGTTGTTCCTCAGTGTAGAAACAGACAAATTAGAAATAGTTGCAAGTCCTTTCACAGGTAAATTTTATATTCAAAAATTTTAACTCAAAGTTTTAATTAGCGACGGATTTACGATTTTACGGCCTGTAGTCTGATAATAGTTTCTCGCCTAAATCCAACAACGAATATAATCAATTTATTTTTATGTAATTACTGATATTTATTATTACAATCAAATTTTCTTTATTGAAACAAAAATTTCTGTTGTAATTAAAATAAATACAAGAACAATTATTATAGGTAATCAATTTTTTGTGTAAATAGTAGGACTGTTTCTACAGATATTCAAGGAACTAACATTCGACAATTTTTGACCAAAACAATCATATTTAAAGGTCAATAAAAACATTATTTTCTATTTCATATATGTAGTGATTATTTTTACAATTTTGTTTATTTTATTTAAAGAATATGTTTTTGTTATTGTATTTTATATGTTATATTTTTTATATACGTTATTATTGTCATAATAAAATATATAATTTAATTTTCACTATTTTCGTTTTTATGTATCTATCTACCTACCTTGCTACTTTTCAATATATTGTATTAATGCAGTTACATTTTTCATATTAATTGTTATTTATTATCGTAAAATATCTTAAATTATATTAATTTATCAATAGTTTCATATCATCCATATTTTATATCTGTGAAACTAAATATGTATTAATTTATTAATTTATTTCGAAATATGATATATGTCAGAATAAAACTTTTCGCCACAAATTGCATTATTTATATTTATAATTCTAACATAAAAGGTAAATTATTTCGTTAAAAATAATTGAGAAATATTACTGGTAGGCTGCAACCTGCCTGGCAGGTTATAGTAGACATGGCGTCCAAGTGTGTACGGCCAGCAGCGCTCATCCGCCACTCTATATTTACTTATAGCTCGTTGCCCAAATCTAATAAGTGTTGGCCAAAGCCACAACAAATAGTTCGTTTCTATTATCCTTGCGAAATTTACTCCATCATTAAAATCCACGTTGACACAGCTTCTGTTGTCATTTTCACTATCGGCATCTTATTTGATCAAATTGACACATCAGTCCACGAAGGTCCTAGTTATCGGCAACGTCGCAGCGATCGCAGCGCCTTTCATTCAGCAGGAGCAGGACTGTAACATCGTCTAATGATATTGCTTCATGTGCGACGTTGCCAAACCGGCCCTCGCTGACCACGGAAATTATAATTGCTGGATAATTGGAATTGTAAATGCTGGCATCGCGTAAGAAACTTTGCGACGTGTTGCGGAGATGGTTTTTGGTCCTGTGGTTGAATGTGTGGTGTGTTTTGAAGGGTTGAGTTTGTAAACTGAGGGGAATTTTGTTAATTAACCATCAAATTTTGGGAGCATTTATTAACTTTTATAAGCTTGCTTCAATATGTAGGGAGGGTTATAAAATCAGCAGAACGCCGTATAAAATGTCGGTTAGTTTTGGATAATTAGTAATTTGGGGACAGCAAAACACGTTTAATTGTATTACAACACTTTTTATTTGATGCTTCAAAGACAGGAAACAATGAATTATTTTTTTTTGACAACTCTTCCGTTTTAATATAGGTCTGAAGTTGAACGACCAGAACGAGTGTGAAATTTAAAATTTAAATACATAATTTCTTTTCGTTAGTTTGTCATACAAAGTTATAATACATTTGAAACAGAGGAAATATTATTTTTCAACAGTTACTATAGAAAGTAACCATTTGCGCTCTCATTTGTCAACGCAAAATGTCACTTTGCCGCTCATGCGCAACAAAGTACAAAAAACGTTCATTGTTCAAATTTCTAACTATACAATGTTGAGAAATGACACTTGTCTACTTTCTTAATAGAAACGTTTAGTTAGGAACTAATGGCACTGTAGTTACACATTTACCATGTACACAAGTCAATTTGACAAATGCTCTGTCGGTATATTACATAACCAAACAAAATGCCGGGCTGCTATGAAAATAAAATAGGGTATTCATTTACAAAAACGAAAGTATAAAATTCTTAGATTAGATTGAAGCAATAGCTCAAGAAGAATGGAAAATAACGATAAATTAAAATTAAATATAAAATATTTGAGAACAGTTTTTATTTTTATTAATAGGAATGATTGTACACAGATGGCAGTAGATGTATGTCTAGTGGCGACGATAGTTGCGAGTTGTACTTGTGACATTTGATCTCGAGTTTACTGTATTTATTTTGATTACAATAAAGTTAATAGTTATTTCGTCACTTAAATAATTGCGAGAAGTCAGTCAATACACCAAGTAATATACATGTCTATATAATCACAAATTCCTTGAAATATTTGTTAATTTTTTTCAGTGTGACAACTAACACATTTTGCTGCAAAAACTCATCAAATCATCACAAATTCTTGCTTTCGCTCTCTAATGTTGGTTTATTTTATGGAATAAAAGGCTAATGTAGCGATATAATCATTTAAAAGCATTTTGAGTTAAAATGAAATATAAAATAAATTGTGTGATTAGTTGTGCTGCCACCTGCAAAAGTTTGGCGTGTACACTCACAAAATATTTGTTTTAATACAAACTATGTTCTGCTTTAGAATAATATTTAAATAAATTTCATTTTATTTATTATTGTTATTTAATAAGGAAAGTTGCCATTTCTTAAAACAGATAAATAATAGTTATTTACATTCGAGTACGTGTAAGTTGTATTTTACAGCGCGACAGCTTTGTTTAAGGCACAAGCCCTTAAGGCGAGAATTGTATCAAATTTTTTGGCCGACGATAATGAAAATCACTTTTTTTAATGAGATAGGTTTTACTTCTGAAAAGGGTTAGTTTAAAATACTGGGGTTAAGTCAATTTCCAAATTTGATTTTACTTACCTTCATTAGAGTACTTCTTCTAGCGAAAATTTATTTGTAATAATAGACGTTGTTTATGACTGATAATATATTTATTTGCTCATGTTTTTTTCGTAATAAATAATAGGTAGGTATCAAAATTTGACATTTCAGCAATTTTCGCCTCTCGTATTTGACAGGTATATCGATCGATGACTATGTCGGTAACGGCGGATTTTTATAATAATGACAGATGTCGCTGCCGTGATTTTGGTTTATATAAATTAATTTTAAATATAGGAAATGTTAAAGTAAAAAAATAACTTAAGTAGGTAGTAGTTTTTTACATGAACTTTATTATAGGAAAGATGATTTCTTTTCTAAATGCCCATAAACGTCCAGTGTATTTTGATTATTTTACTGTATAGTTAGACAAGTTACAACACAGTAAGCGTAAAATGTAGGTTACACTTGCTGTATATACAATTGTAAAGTTCCCATTACATTTCAGGAGGGCAAAAATAAATAAATAAATATCATCACGGCATATTACCCATTTCTGTGTGCCATAATTTGCTTTATCGCAGATATCGGTAATGGTGATCACATATTTGTACCTCACAGGCACTCATTGCTGGTGTGGAGAGTGCACCACAGGGTTTACTTTTGTGCCATTTAAAATTCGAAATATTTGGCGTCGGTCGGGATCGAACCCGGTTCCCCAGGTTCGCGACCAGACACTCTGGCACGCAGCCACGGGACCCAAAAAAAAACAGCATTTTATTTAAAACCGTGATCATACTACGAGCCAATATGTCTCACGAAAGTATACTGGAAGACATTTCGAAACGAATGGGTATACAATCTGAGTGTTTGGTTCCCATAGCACGTTTCTCATTTTAAGCATACACTTCTTTACAATATGAAGAATAATATTTTCCTAGACTTTGAAGCATGGGCATAAGTTACCTGCTCTATTACACTGTTATCATTCTTCTTTTAAAAATGATCGGACTTTACTTGTCGACAGGGGAGCCATCTATCGGTGCCGGCCCTCATTAAATCCTCGCGTCATTCGTTTTAACGATTTGCCTGCCTATCCGCTAAATCTGACGTATCGTTAGTGTCTATTAAATTCTACGTTATAAATCTTCCTTTCTCGCGAGGGATGAAAATCTCCAGTTGCCGAGAATTGCGATTTCTGTTTTCGGCGACGTGTATACACATGTAAATTTTGTCTAATTTACGGCATAGCGATGCGTACAGAGCTGAGCAGGCGAAGTGCGAAGTCTCGAACGCGATGAATGCCATTGGGCTTGATGGGCCTCTGTTGTGTAAATTATACTCAAGTAGAATTAACTTTGTGTTTTTGATTCATGATTTGTGGAATTTAAAATTAACATGAAAGTAGAATTATTTTATACTAGGATTAAATTTCGTTGAATTTTGTATAAAACAATTCGTAGAGCATAAAACTGAATCGTAGTTTTCATGAATAAATTTTACTTGGAGCTAACGAATATAAACTCTAGATGGATTATAATGTCATCTTTGTTTTAAATAAGTTTATTTTATGTTTACCTACAGGGATATTTATTTATTTATTTATTTTTATAAGATATTTAATAAGTACAAATATGGTAATTGAAATTTTAGATCTATAATATTGATATAGGTAAACAGTTGGCTTTAAATTAGTGAATTAATTGTACAATTTTAAGTTTAATTTATTGAGCTGGGCAAAGTTTTTAAAATTGACGAAAAAATTGACAAATGTAAAACAGGCTTTATATTTTTGAAAACAGAGCTGTAGTAATAGCACGCACTTTAGAATTCTATCATAGAAAGCAGGCGAATGCGATTTTATTTTTACGAATCTTGGTAGCCGTAGCATGCACTTTAGAATTCTATATTGTTTTTTTTAGGAAATTATTGGATTTTATACTATTAAAATAAAAAATATTATTACAGTTATACATAATAAGTGTATAAATTATATATAAATTGACTTCGAATAGAATTGTGGCAAAATAATGACGTCACTTTGACACTTTCGCCTCGAGTCGTACCTACTGACACACGCATGCTACCAAAAGCGAAAACAAATGCATCATTTGATAGAATTCTAAAGTGCGTGCTGTCACTACTGGAGTGGGATCACGTAAAAGTGAAAACAATATTGCGATTATCGAGAAGTGAAAACGATATTTGTTTCCTTAGCGATCACGTAAAATTAGTCACTCACTACGTTTTCAACTTCGGTTATTTCCGTAAAGTGACTACGTTTTGTGAAAACGATATCGTTTATTGACTAATGTTTTTGTATTATATAGTAGTTTTGACAGATAATTTATTTGAATGTCATTAAAATTTTTAATCTAATGTCAAAAAGTATTATTCTCGCCTTTCGTTTTTATTTCGATCATAATAGCAATGCTGTAAAAACTGAAGAAGGATACAAGTTAAATTATCAATTAGTTGCAGATACCATGTATCATCTAATTTTGTTCCTTTTGATATTCCAGAAGAAAAATTTATGAACTAAACAAAAATATTTCTAAATATAGGTATAATTAAAACTTCAATAGACCTTTTAAGACTGCAAGTATACAAGATTGTTATTTTAAAGTAATCTAGTTTTCATTAAATTTTATATTTCAAGTAAATAAAGTATGGGCCACATTTAAATAACGGCGCACAACCTTTGGGAGGGCTGCGGAAAATGATCAATTCACAAATTTTAATTTTATGTAAAAACTACAAAATATTAATGACAAAACACAGGCTAGAATCGTTATATTTGATGCTTCGCAGAATACAATATTATTAAAATATTAATAAAATATTCTTTCTTGGATTTATTCTTGTAATCAATCAAATTATGCTTTGTTGTAATCAACAATTTTACAGCTATTGGAATATTAATATTGCCAGAAAATATTTCTTTTGGGTAGTTCTTTCACTAAATCATGTACTAAATTTTAATAGTAAATCAGGGAAATTTCAGTAGAAATAAGAAAATATAAAGTCACCTAGATTTCAATTTTCTATCATAAATTTCAAGAGTAAAAATATATAGTAAATCATAAGCATTTGGTTCTTCTCAACATGCTTATTAAAATATTGATGAATTTTTTTTCTTAGCTTCATTCTTGTAATCAATTTTTATTTTATAATTATCGTATTTTATCACAATTATTTCATTTTCGCCTTTCTAAATAAAAAATACCTTTCAAATTTATAATATTAATTTATTTTCATTCATTTCTAATGACATTTCTTTCATTCTTTCCAAAACGTCAAATTCAACTCACTGCTCACTACATTCTTTTACCTAAATGCAAGTAAATAAGAAAAGGATATATCTATACCCAAATGTGTGAAATAAAAAGAGACGTAAGAAACGACTATCGTTTTCACATGCTTTGAGAGTGTCGACTAGAATTCATATTTTTTTCAGTCTAAAACGATATCGTTTTCGGTTTTCACTATTTACGTTATCACATTTTCACTTGTCGACAGTCGCAATATCGTTTTCACAGTTACGTGATCCCCAGGGAACATCCGGTTGACCAATTAATCAAAATTTAATAAGCTTTTCATATGGATGTAAAGAAGAAGAATATGAAAGAATTATAATATTTAAAATTGTGATATTGGAGTTATCGCCGAAGAAAGTTTTGTCACAAAAACACACATAGACACACACACACACACGAACACACGCATACAGACATCATCGTAAAATCGTGTTGTAGAGACCCTAAAACGTACTTATTCATTAAAAACTCACCACCGAGTTTTCTGTCCAAAGACAATATCTGCCTTAAAGGAAATGGAAGGTAAAAACTATAAGGACCAAAATGTTTCGAATTATACGTCATAACTCGTATACCATTCTTTAAATTTGCGTATATTATTCTTCGAATACTAAAAAACGAATATGCTAATAAATTAGGGAGAGACAGATCGAACTGTACATCACGAGGGCACCGTGCTTGACCCGAACGTAATGGAAAAGATAAGGGCATCTGTGTGGATGAAACTAATCAAAATGAAACTGGAAACATCGCCTATTGAAAACCTATTTCAGTCCAGTCTGATTACATCGAATCCATTTGAAATTTTCATATCTGCGTGAGGCTGAACAGGCTAATTGCAATGACTAACTGAATTTGGCGCGCAAATTTGGTTACATTTCAGCAGATAGATTACAAATGAGACGATCATTAGTGTTTAACAATAATTGAAAATTCGTGATAGTTGCTCACGCACAAATAGGTAATGTTCAATTAATGATCACTCATACTGTTTTACTTCATACATTTCAACGGTCGCGAGCGTGATGTTGAAACTAATATGCATAAATTATCGAATTAGGCTTCGGCTGAAAACATATGAATGTAGGTTAATATTTGATTCCTAGTTTAATTAGTTTGATGTTTTACCCTAATCCTTCTAATTCAGATAATAACAATTTAAATATCGACACTGTTATTTACGTTTTTAATTTAAATCTAAATGAAACTAAAGTCGTAAAAATAAACTACAAAAAGCTAAAGACCTCTCCCCATTTCCATATTAGGCTATAATATTGTATTTAACATTTCTGGTGCACACCCAAAAATTCTAATTACATCTATTATCAATATATTCTTAAATTTTGTAATTCATACTATAAATAACTTTCCTCCTACTCTTCTAAATGTTCGAGATTCTTCAAATTCATTGACAAGGTCGGCGGTATTTTTGAGGCATGTATGTAATATATGTATCTATAATTTTAACAATATAATTAATAATAAAATAAGTGATATTAAATGTACTTCCCAGAAAAAGCATGCAATAATGTGCCTTTGTGCCTGGATTTTTGATACTAACATTTTTCTGTCAATTACAAATATTTTAATTTTTCAACTGATTTCCATGGAGTTATTTGAGCTGTGAGATTCATTACAACGGATTGTTTTATAAATTTATAATTTTCTATCTCTAAATCTATAGAAGATATAATTAAAATGTTCAATGTACTGGATGGAGATTTTTATATTCTTTAATATTTGCAATAACATAAATTTCCAAAAAGTAATATTTAGAAGATTTTTTCAAGAAACCACTACTTCCGGTTGTCCAATTGTTACAAAAACCTTCAGCTTCAGAATCCGTCCCTCCAACATCCACACATACATAAACACACACACACACACACATTGTCTCTCTTTCTCTCTCATACACACAGGCATCATTGTAAAAATGTTAAAATTGTATTCTAGTGACCTTAAAGCGTGATTATTAACTAAAATCTGGATACGCGATGAATCCAATACTTCTCTTAGCGAGAGGTAAAAACTAATCTGATCTGTATATTACGTCCCGAATTTGGAACTATGAATGTTTGGTTTGCTATTTATTTATATAAATGTTTTATTTACGTACCTTATACTGCACTAGTATTTTTAATGAAATAGAAAGTAATAATAACCCTTTTTCACTACTAGCCTAGGAACCCACTATTATTTACCTTTATTTGACATGAGAAATTGTTTTTCACTACCGCTTGCTTGAAACCATGGTAACCTAGGTCAATAATAATTTATTATTAACCTTGGTCTATAATGCAAACTGTCACTTTTCAATCAAACTCAAGCCTTCAAATCCAAATATTATTTAACTTATAAAACTCAATAAAGGTGTTAAGTATATAATTTAGATTTGCCACTATAATTTTAAATTAACCTACGCTGCCGCCTCGCCTGGCCACTGTGCTGTTTTGGTGAAAATGTGAAATATTTGTAGATGTAGGATTGAACAAATCACTATTTTTTTGTATTTGTAGGTAAATACATTTCAATAGATTTATTTAAAAATAATAATAAACTAAAAAGGCTGCTGACTGTAACAGCACAAAGTGTTTTTATTAAAAAATTAAATCAAATACAAAACAAGGCCCATAAGTGAGGTTATCAAACCAACGAAATGAGCAAAACGTCAGATAAAAACAAATTCAACCTACTTTGTTTTTGTGAATATTAACAAATAAGTAAAGTTATTATTCATGTCAAAATTATTGTTATTATCAATAAAAAAAAAAAATTCAAAGGGCTTCGCCCTCGGGTTACGATAGGCGCTGGGTCAATAATGATTATCTTCTCAACCTTGGCATATAATATACTATTATTGTATATTCTGCTATCAGCTGTGACAATTTTAGGTTAGATTACTGGTTCATGTTGTGGACCGTAAATCTGTAAGTGCGTGTGAGAGAGAATTGTCTTTGTGTGATTATTTTACATTACTATATTTATTAAATGAGATGGATTTCATGATTTTATAAAAAAATCGCAATTTTTTTTTCTGAAATAACCCCATTGACCTGAAAATGTCTATTTTCCAATCGATTGCAAAAAAATTGTTAATGTTAATATAATATATTTCATTTTTCAATATTTTATTAATGACAAAATAGTTTATACTTATATCTTGTTTATGAAGAGAACTGTAATAATATTTGACAATTTTTCATTCATCTGAAGGATAAATCTTGCCTTTTTGAGCTATTTAGTGACGAGATGAAACATGTTCCCTTTGATCCCATTCATGTTTGCACATAAAATGAAAGTTAGTATTTGATGTGTACACATTTCTGCCCAAGGCCCAAAGAAAATTGTTTTCATTTAAATTAACTTGATTCGTTAAGAGGGGCATCAGCATGTGTAACACACTTCATAATTTCGTTGAGTTTGCGTGAAATTCATGTCGTGAATATTAAATCTCTCTTTCAGCTTTCTACTCAGAATAATTATTTTTAGTGTAATGGTGAAATGTTTCCTATCTTTCTTTAGGTATCCCCAATGAAAGGATTTATTATAGAATTAAAAATTTAAAAGTGTTTTTCTTTGGAAAACTCATAAATTTTATTTAGAAAACGGGGGATGTGTCGGTGGAAAATACACGGAAGATATTCTTGCAGTAAACAACAAAGTTCCGGTGTTTACGAAGAAACTTCAACCTGAAATAGATTACACAACTAATGATCTATCTATTCTTCTACCCTCTAGATTTATCTACTTTTTTATTATATTTATTAATATACTTGTAGATCTTTTATATAAAATAAGCTTGAATTCAAAGAAAAAAAATCTGTTGTGGCCAGCACAAGACCTTCCGTTAATTTGATGTATTTTGTACAAATCCTATACCAAAAGTTCATTGGAAAAGATTCTATATAACTAGTAAAATTGTAATCTCGAACATAATACAATTTTTTATAAATTCCATACAGAAAGTTCCTTGGAAAATATTCTATAAATCCAATAAAATTATCACGTGAATATGCATTATGTATAGGTACTCATATATAAGTACTCTAAAAATGCGTACACTTACGTAACATTCTCTTTACAATCAAATAATATTACTACTAAATTTATATCTCTACCCATTTTTGAATTATTGTCCCAAAAGTCAATATGCCCCACATTTAGATAAAAACTTAAATTTTTTAAAAAATCTAATTTTTATGTATCTATATACTTCTTAATGCGCTGATTCCAGATTTTGAAACCGCAGATCGATATCTCTTTTCGTTTTCGAGATATTTAGATTCAAAGTTTGGCTTAAAACTGCCCATTTTTGGGTAATAACCCAAAAATGGGTCGAGATATGAATTTGGCGACAAACCATTCAACTCTACGAGCAAAATTACGTAAGTACACCAATTTTCAGAATTTTTGAACACCGCATACAATCTCCAAAGCAAAATAACTGAAAATAGCCAAAAATCGCAAAAATCTAAGGTGTACCCCTTACGATTTTTTCAGATTTTGGCCATTTTCGGGGGTTTTCAAACTTTTATTCATAAAAAATGAACCGGTTGGACAAAAACGATGAAAATTGCTATACTTTTGTATTTTTGTCCGTAGAATCGAATGGTGATGTCGCCAAGTTCATATCTCGACCCATTTTTGGGTTATTACCCAAAAATGGGCAGCTTTGAGCAAAACTTTAAATCTATATATCTCAAGAACGAAACAAGATATCGACCTGCGGTTTCAAAATTTGGAATCAGCACATTGAGAAGTATCTATATACATAAAAATAAGATTTTTGAAAATTTTAAAGTTTTTATCTAAATATGGAGTATATAGACTTTTGGGGCATTAATTCAAAAATGGGTAGATATATAAATTTGGTAGTAATATTATTTGCTTGTAAAGACAATGTTACTTAAGTGTAAGCACTTTTAGAGTATTCGAACAACTGTGTGAATTGTTAGAAATAAAAGTATTGAAATAAAAATGGATAAATGCTATAAAAAAGTTCCTTTGAAAAGATTTTGTATATCCAATAAAATTATAACACGAACACATACTATTTTTTACAAATTCTATACCAAAAGTTACTTTGAAAAGATTCTATAAATCCAATAAAATTATAAGTTGGTCATTGCACATCATTACCAAAGCTGTGTAAAATGAAAGCTCGTTAGCCAATCAGATGCGTCCTCAACTGTGTGATATGATTTTATCACACGCTGCGATAACTGAGTGAACTAACCTAAAAATTTGACAGTTGCAAACAATTTGCTGAATTTACACGGATTAAAAACGCTGGACCCTGATTTATCAGATTTTAACATAATTTTTGGTGAATTCTGATAGCAATGATGTAAACATAATCTGTTCTAATATTTTTATGAAAATTTTATATTGTTTTATTTTTTGTGGTCGTCGGAAAAATATCGTGTACAACACGTGCTGAAAGGGTATTTCCAACTTTCAGCACTAGTTATACAATATACTATTAAAAACATTTCATTTGTTTGCAGTAGTGCGTAAAACGTTGTACATACCTCAGGCCGAAAAAAGTTTACACCCTTGGACGAATAAAATCAAATTTCGTCCGCTGGCGTAAACCTTTTCTTTCGGCCCTCTATATGTAAATAAGTATTACGGTACAATAGACCTGTCATTAGTTTTAAGTTATCTGATCTATATCTACTGTAACTGTACAACTGTAAATTGTATGTATTGTATTTAGAAAAGCCGAATGTATGATGAAATATTTTTCTAGGATATTTTCAATTAAAATTAAATTCATTGTTTTCACAACAATATATTATTTGAAAATAAACCTGTCATACAGACGACATAAAAAGTAATTGAAAATTTCAGCTATTTTTCTTCCAAATTCAATTTTTGTTATTATATTGGCACAATTTCAATTTATTTCTATCATATGCGATTCGATAAGCAATACTTATTCAAAAAATATTTGTTTTAATTTGCATTAAACAATAATGCGTCTGTATTTTCTGCATATATTTTCGATAACTGAATATTTATGGGCGCATCCTACATGGTCTATGTTAATATACCGTGTGTCTATCTTAAAGGTGTACATAGGAGATTAACATGGTAAATCAGTTTTTTGCAATTCCTTGCTCGCCTAATTATTTTAAGTAAAAACGCTTCAAATAAAAGTTTTAGGGCATAAAGTTCTGCATCTAATTCAATAAATAGAATTACTTTTACATGTTTTGTAACGACAGAAATTAAATATGAAAATGTCGAAAATTACGTTGAAAATCTTAACAGCCATGGAAATTGAACAAAAAATAAATAAGTGACTGGCGTTTTATCTGTCAAATAAATTATTTGTCGTTTTCTGATAATTTCATTTTTTGTCTCTGGTTTTGTTGTCTGATATTATTAAAAAATGAATATTTATACTAATGAAGAGCGTGTTTTTATAATAAAATGTTTTTATGGAGGTAACAGTTACCGCAAAGTGCGTGATTTATTTTCCGTTAAGTTTATGGATCGGCCGATTCCCAGTGCAACTACAATTGCTAAATTGGTTACAAAATTTGAAAAGACTGCTAATGTGTCTTCAAAAAATGCACGTGAGCCGCGTAATCAGAATGAAGGACGAGCAGAAGAACGTGCCTTGCTGGAAGAAAGGGTGTTAGGAGTGATAAATGTAGACCCCTTCTGTAGTACTAGCTGTATTGGAAATGAGTTGGGAGTTCATCACAGCGTCATACATAATATTTTGAAAAAAAATTCGTATTATTCTTATAAAATGCAATGTCACCAAGAACTTTTCCCATACGATGAAGAAAGTAGAAGAGTGTTTTGTGAAGATATGCCGGACCGGGCTAATAATAATGATTGACAATAGAATACCTACCATTATCTTTAAATTATAATTGTTTTGTTATTTGTTTACTATTTATAAAACGTTTCTTGTTTCAGCATATTTTGTTACGAATTACTGAATTTTTAATAAATTCATATTATTTAAAGAAAACTGTATTTTTTATCTTTATTTATTAATCTAATATTTCTATTATTGTCATACTTAACGATATTTGTCCAAATCAAATTGTTAGAAATGTCAAATAATTTAACTTACGTTGTGACAGATAAAACGCCAGTCATTTATTTATTTTTTGTTCAATTTCCATGGCTGTTAAGATTTTCAACGTAATTTTCGACATTTTCATATTTAATTTCTGTCGTTACAAAGCATGTAAAAGTAATTCTATTTATTGAATTAGATGCAGAACTTTATGCCCTAAAACTTTTATTTGAAGCGTTTTTACTTAAAATAATTAGGCGCGCAAGGAATTGCAAAAAACTGATTTACCATGTTAATCTCCTATGTACACCTTTAAGATAGACACACGGTATAATGAAGGCTGATAGACTGGTATGGAGAACTTTATTTACATGTTGTTCAACAAATATTAATAAACAATTAATTAGAAAGTCGTTCAGCACAACATACGTAGTTATAATCAAGAGAATATAGGTCAGTAGATTAATTAAAATTATTTTACTTTTTTACAAAATGAAACACCACAAACCACCATTTGCTAAATGCAAGTTGAATTAGAGAGGTTAAAGCGGCGTTCACAACCAAGTAATTTCAATATCCAATTCGAATTTCTACTTTGCGTCAAAGCTTGGAACATGTACCTGAATGTACGCGTTCGCAACATAATAATTTCACTTTCCAATTTCAGCTTCTAATTCGAACCTTGCAAGGTCCAAACTTTCCAATTCCAATTTGAGGTAACGCATGAGCACAATGCTGCTAAACGTCGAATGTCAAGCTCAGCTGTCATTATTTGGAGGTTATTCAGAAATTAATCGCAAAGAAGCTCTCAAGCTTTAGTAATCTTTTGTCAAAAGTCTCGATCGAAACAAATGTGTACAGAAATGTGATAAGAAACCTAATATACGTATGCAGAATATGATAATTTGCACATGCGTCAAATTGAAATTACATGCTGTTGTGAATGCGACAAATTCGAAGTAAAAATTATAGAGTAGAAATTCAAATTGGAAATTGAAATTATTTGGTTCTGAACGCAGCTTAATTGGACTTAAATTTAAGCTAAATTTAAGACTATAAAATGTACCCCAAGTTTAAATAGATATTTTACGTTAAAAAATTTAATAAGTAAAAATCTACTATGTATAACATAAATAGTTTAAGAAAGTATTGTCCTTCGAACAGACGCTGCAATTTACAGTATACGCCGGCGTATCCATAAGGTCCAGTTCCAACCAACAATATACTCATCGCCTTAGATTTGTCCTTTACAATACCTATACCCCTGCGTATATGTACTTCATGGAATAAAACGTGTTTACAACAAAATTTTTCAAATAAATACTTGTTTCACTTTTTACCAGGGAGTCGAACCCGCCAAAAACTGGGTTCGGTTTAGGTTCAGGTTCAAGCATTAATAATATTTGCGGTTTTGTTCGCGGTTCAGGTTCGAAATAATGTAAAATGAGAGCCGGAATTTACGCAAAACGCAACAAGAAACGAACACAATTTTCACGAAAAGTCAGCCCAGACAGCAACGCAGACGCCTAAGACGTCGATTATCGGCTGTATTTACTTTTCGAACTAAAACTTAACCTGAACCGGAGTTGAACCCCGAACCTGAATTTTAATACTCGGTTCGGTTTCGACTCAGGTTCAATTAAAAATATATCTGAGGTTCGGTTCTCGGTTTGGGTTCCCTAAAATGTTACGGCTTGGTTCGGTTCAGGTTCGGGTTCGATGCCCAGCTTTTTACCTCTCGCTAAGAGAGGTATTGGATTCATGCTAAAATTCGCATATTCAGATTTTAATTAATAAACTCGTTTCAGGGTCACTAGAATCCGATTTTAACATTTTTACAATGATGTGTGTGTGTGTGTGTGTGTGTGTGTGTGTGTGTGTGTGTGTGTGTGTGTGTGTGTGTATATATATCTGGATATTGTAGGGACGATTCCTCAAAAACTGACTTAAGAACTGTATAACTATGGATTCCTCATTCTGACATTCCTGGAAAGAGTTGAAAAGGTTTTGTTAACAAGTGAACAACCGGAAGTAGTAGTTTCTTAGAAAAATTCTTCTGAATATATTTTTTGGAAATTTTTGTTATTAAATATTGAAGAACATAAAATTCCCCATCTAATACACTTAAAAAATTTATTATATCTTGTGTAGATTTAGAGATAAAGACATTATAATATATAGAGTAATCTAATCGCAGAGGCTAAGGCACTAAGGAAATCAGTCGACAAATTCCAATGTTTATAATATAGTTTGTAAATGACACATGTCAGTGTCAAAAATTAACATTTTTAGTGACATTCTGATAGCTTTTTCTGGGAAGTATATTTAATCTTTCTTATTGTTTTATTAATTAAATATTTGAAATTATAGGTAAAATTGTGGTAAAATGCATATATCCGTCAGAAATACCGCCAATTTGGTTAATGAATTGGAAGAATCTCTCACATTTAGGAACTTCCTCAAACAATGAAAAATAGATATAATTAGAATTATCTGTGTTCAAAAGACATGTTAAATACAATAAAAAACAATATTTGGGTAAAGTTCTGTAATATTTTGTTATAAAACGACGGTTCGAAAGCGAAGTGCAATACAATACTTATATAGCCTAATATGGAAATGGCGAGAGGTCTTGTGCTGGCCACAACAGATTTTTTTATTATGCAATATGAAAATATTTCCAAATGTCAGTGTGACGTATTGATTGGAACAACTGCCTCTAAAATTTTAGATTGGGGTTTGATTCCCCTTTAGGGTAATTGTTTTTTTTACATAAAAATTTTTGAACTTTTAAAAATCTGCCTTACATTTTGTATTACATTTATTTAAAAATAATAACATTGTAATAAATAAAGAGAAAATAATTGACAATAATCACAATATTTATATAATAACAATGCGTTGTACGTTTTTTTGTTATTAATAAACAATATTTTTTTTATGGGGTCCCGTGGCCGCGTGCCTGAGTATCTGGTCGCGAACCTGGGGGAACCGGGTTCGATCCCGACTGACGCCAAATATTTCCAATTTTAAATGGCACAAAAGTGACCCCTGTGGTGCACTCTCCACGCCAGCTTTGAGTGCCCGTGAGGTGACGCCTGGTAAGCGCCCACACGGTAAAATATATCGTCATCATTACCGATATCTACATGTGTTGTAAATACTGGCACACCCAGAAATGGGTAATATGCCGTGATGATATATTTATTTATTTTATATTTTTTTTATAAATACAGTAAATACTATACAAATTTACTATATTTCGGTTATTTTTATTCATATCAATGAAAAAGCCGTACATTTGGACTGTAGCTGTAGCATGCACTTTAGAATTCTATCCAATGAGGCATTTGTTTTCGCATTTCCGAATCAAAAAGTGAATATAGAAGTGCGTGCTACCAAGATTCGTAAAAATAAAATCGTATTCGCCTGCTTTCTATGATAGAATTCTAAAGTGCGTGCTATCACTACTGGTTTGTACTATATATATTATATTTTCAAATGAAGTAATATTTTCAGCACATTTTTTCAACTAATGGTTAAAAACTGTTGTTTGATCAACAACAAATCGTTTTCCTTCAAAAATGCTGAAGTCATCTCCAGCTACCTTTTGTTACACTATCCTGAATCCTGCAGGACAAACCAATAGTCCGGGAACAATAGTCCCAATTCCGGGATAATAACCTACGTGTGCTATACACACCCAGACAAACACGTGGTTAGACTGACCTCCGTTGTGCCCTACAGTGGTCCTACCGCCTACTCGCCTGCCTGATCCTGCAAGGAAATTACGTGATGTTTATATTGTCACAGATTGCGTGAAATCATATCCTATAGATTTCTCAGTATTGGCATCCATACGTGATTAAGCTCACTAGACAAACCAAATTGCTTGAGGACAGGTTTACACTCGGTAAATTTGGGTGATTACAGGAATAATAGTTTTCAAACAGACTTAAACTAAGTTTACATGAACGGTGTCACTGGTACGGTTTAAACGTACCGCATTCTGAGAAGAATTTGTGAAAAGAGAATGTTTTACATAAATAAAATAAATATATCATCACGGCATATTACCCATTTCTGAGTGTGCCAGTATCTACAACACATGTAGACATCTGTAATGATGACGATATGTTTTACCGTGTGGGCGCTTACTAGGCGTCACCTCACGGGCACTCACAGCAGGTGTGGAGAGTGCACTACATGGGTCACTTTTGTGCCATTTAAAATTGGAAATATTTGGCGTCTGTCGGGATCGAACCCGGTTCCCCGGTTCGCGACCAAACACAACCAGATACTGCGGCCACGCGACCCCTAAAGAATATTTTAAGGAGACCTATTTTATTTTACCATTTAATAGTTATATTTGGTGATGAGTGCACGCCATACAATAAATAAATAAGTTTTAAGAAAATTATAAGTGGAAAAAACATAATTTTTGACACTGTTACATTGTTTTGACTCTATCACTGATGTTGATTATAATCAATAATGATTAAAAAAAATGTTGCAATAATAATTAAATTAGTGCTTTTTCAGAAAAATAAAAAAAATCTGTTGTGGCCAGCACAATACCTCTCGCCATTTCCATTTTGTTATATAGGTTGTTACAAAAATAAGTGTCACAAATTATGAGGGCATATAGTACTAACCAAAATGAGTAAAAAAAAAAAACTTAAACAACATGGTTCCGAACTTCAATAGTTTCCGAGATATTTTGGTGTTTACCTCTGCTATCTCGAAAACTGTAAGAGTTACGACTTTGATTAAATGAGACATTTTGTTTATATTTTAGAGGTCATCTTAGGATGTGTTTTTGTTTTTCAAAAAAAAAAAATCGAATAATTGTACTAAGACAAAAGTTGTGGCGCCCTTGGCCAATATTTAGTTTTCAAATAATTTCGTAACTATTAGAAAGTGAAAAAAATATTTCATATAAAGTTTATTGTTTTTTTATAATCTATTTACTGGCAAAGACATTACAATTTTGTTCAACTACTATCTTAGTCAGATTTTTTTAAAGAAACTATTACTTCCGTTAGTCCAATTGTTACCAAAATCTAATCAGCCCTTCCCAGGAATGTCAGATTGAGGAAACTGTAGTTAAATATTTTTTAAGTCTTATAGTATTTTGGAAACCGTGGTACCAACAACCACACATACATAAACACACACACACACACACACACACACACACACACACACACACACATACATACATACACACGGACATATCTTGAAAATGTTATAATCGGATTATAGGGACTTTAAAACTTGCTTATCCACCAAAATCCGGATATGTGATTTTTAGCATGATTCCAATACCTCTCTTAGCGAGAGGTAAAAATTCGTTGCTTTTAGGTTAATTGGTAAATGAAGCAAAATAAAGGTACGGGTGTAGTTTTTTTTAATATGTAAAAGATATAAGTTTATAAATCTCAAAAAGCTGTTGGCAAAATGTCACAACAACAATACGCAAAGAAATAGCTTACAAATAAAAGAAAGTTTGAATTGAAAAGGTGAAAGATCGACACGTTTGCCTTGGAAGAGGTAGAAAAACGGCCATTCATCATCCTGCGCTGCACTGGAGACCGCGACAACAAACCAGTTTCCACGATATAGAATGGCAAATGGAAATTCATATTTACGCTTTCAAGCCACTCAAAGTACTTGGTCTCCGGATATTTGTTTTAATTTTTAATAAGTTACAATTACGAGCATCATTGATTTTAATAAATTCAAAGAACGTTGTATCTATTCTAGTTGTTATTAATGGCGGATCTAGAAATGAGTCATTATGATGTATTTCAGAGGTTTAATTGAGAATAAAACAAAAAAAAAAAAAAATTATATATATGATGTAGATGAGGATGTATCACCGAAAGAGAAAAAATATTTATTGATTTACTTGTTTTATTTTCATAAACAGAGTATGTTATTTAACACCTGCTATATCGATTTTTCTATTGAAATCTCGCTGTGATCACCTGGGATATAATTTGAAAAAAATAAGAGCTATAGGTACTTTTTTGGATTCAGAAGGAGGGGCGTAATTTTTTTGAGTTCAAAGTCAAATACCTATACTAAAGTTTCAGTTGTAGGTTCAACGCCTTTTCATGTAAAGAAATAAATCAAAATTAATTTGATTAAAATTATTTCACGACATTATTTACATACAAAAGATTAGATACCTACATTAAAAATCATAGCAAAATACTAACTTTGTATTCTTGTAAATAATTGCCGCAATTCTCGTGACATAGGTATTAAAACAGCACATATCTTATTGGCTCTCCAAACTGTAGTGGAGAGAGCACTATAAAAGTTACTTTTGCGTTATCTGAAAAATGAAAATGGGCAATATTTTGCTTTTAGGGGTTTCAGAAATTAAAGTCAGTTCATTTAACAATAAAAATTCTTTATTAAAAATTAAACACAATTTAAAATAGGACCAAAATGCATAGAGATGCATTCGAACCGGGCCGGGCCGGGCTTTGAAGTTTGGATCGACTCGGCCCGAAAATAAAAATTACCGGCCCGACTCGAAGATCGACTCGACAAAAAATTAGCTAGCTTGGCATGAAAATTGACTCGAAATCGGGCCGGGCCAAAGCTCGAAATTGGGTGCATCCTGCATTCCTAATGTTGATTTTTATGTAAGGCGAAATGTTTAACTTTTTTCGTGTCAAACTTATAAAAAACCTCTACATTCTTATAACTTTCAACATTAGTTAACATAAGTAGTTAAAAAAGAGACTCTTCTAGTGTAAGTTTGTTATAAAAATTACAGACCTACAAGTATTTAACACTTTGTTTATCAAAGAATTTAAACAACCTTTTCACAAATCTTATATAAAAAAATATAATAATTTACATAAGGATTTTTTTCTTTGTTTCTGCTCAAAAATAGGACAAGAAATCATTATGCTAGGAACAAAAATCAGTTTTATTTAAATATGCGAGTAATAACAATAATAATAGCAACATCACAATATAATTATTATGCTTTAATGAATAACCTTGAATTCTTGAAGTAAAATAATACATTTTTATTTATTAATATGTGAAGTATGTTGTTATTAAATCATTTTGATCCTTTTTAACTTCATCCATTTTCATTAAAATATTAAGGAAACTGTGCATTTGGTTGAACTATAAGATTTTTCGGGCCAACCCGAAAAGCTCGAATTTTCGGGCCGGGCCAAAATCAAAAGTCCGACTCGCCTCTATTTTTGAAAATGATTAGCCCGATTCGGCCCGATAAAAAATATCTTCGGCCCGGCTCGATGATCGACTCGAAATCGAGGCGGGCTTCGGGTCGGCCCGGGCCAAAGCTCGAAATCGAGTGCATCTCTAAAAATGCAATAGTACAAATTTACAAATTAACTAAAACTATCCCAAAATAATACTAATGAGATGTACAAATCTATTTTGTAGAGAAGTTGGTCCTATCTAATAACGTACAGTGCAGTAGATACTTCTTTTTCTTCCTGGATCGTCAGATATATCTTGCTGTAACTGTTCCTCCCCCAGCTAGATATGTTAAAATTTTCTTGCAGAATATTTTCTCTGGTAAATATGATCTGGAAAAAAGTTTTTCTGCTTTGTGGAGACGTTGGTCCCACCCCCCAAATTTTGGGGGGATGGTTAAGCCCTGCCACCACGACAAGGTCTCTCCACTTGGGCAGGGAACCCTGTCCAAACCTCCTGCGATTCAAAGGAGTTGAGGACAGAGCCACCCTGGTCTAAACCACGACTGGGGTGTCACCTGGAAACCTACCTAAACCCTACCTATCTCATTTTAGCTATTGAATCGCCCGCGATCATGATACGAAATGGCCTAACAATGAATGATCCTAACAGTTGGGAAGGAAACAGGTTGGGAAACGAAGCCGGCTCAGGACCAGCAGCTCAACCACCCCATGCGCACTATAGCTTTTACCTTATAGTGGCATGACATGTTTGATGCATCGGCTTCGCCTTTTTGGTGCCCTTCTAAGGCCCCCCGACAATTTGTGAGAGACCATAGAGAGTTCGGATGAATATTATAATATCAGAACGACATTATAATATTCAGAGCCACCTAGGAAAAAAGTACATACATAAATACAATCCCAACATCCCATCCCAAACTTATAATAATATCGGACGCGAAACAAAAATAAAATTTGCAAAAATTAACCATACAAACCCCAAACTATATATTTCACAATTTTATACTTTTAGTATCATGGGTGTTTCGAACAAAAATACGAATATTTTCGTGCCTTTAATTCGCGGATGTTTCTTCCGGATCGTCTAGATGGCCTCGAGGCTTAGCAAAGCCCTCAAGGCCTTGCTAAAATTCCCGGTCCCTCGTGGTCCCCCGTTGTCCAGGCCAATTGACCTGACCTAATCGACTCGGACCTCATGCCGAATTACACGAGCTAATACAAACAAAACAATCCGGACCTCATGCCGGGTTAAATACATTTAAGTTAAATTGAAGTTAGTTGGATGACAATGTTGTCCCACGTTGTCCCCCGTTGTCCAGGTCATTAGCCTGGCCTAAACGCGCCAAACTCTCATAGCTTGGTAACACGAGCTAACACCTAGGGAAAAACGGAACGAAAACTATACCAGTTCGGACCTCATGCCAGCTACGCGAGCAAATATACCGGAAACGAGAACTAGTCAGATTTAAAGTTAAATTTAATGTAAAAGTTAAATTTAATGTTAAAGTTAGGATGACGACGCGCCCCCTTAAACTAAACTAAAACTAAACTTAACTAGGCTGTACTGCAATGAATGTTTTTCTTATAATAAAGCCTCAATTCCAACGATTATCCTAATGCGTAAAAGCTGTAGTTAATAACTACGCGCAAAGCGTAAAAATGTTTACCATATGACAACATTTACTACTATTTACAGCTTTGTATAAAAGTATTACTGATTAAAAATTAAGAGCAATGCGTAAGAACAAACTGTCAGTCCATTTTATAATTTCCAATTTTCTAATTTTTAGGTATGGATATATATACAGAAAATTATATACATAATATGTTTAAAAAAGAAATGCTGCTACATGGCAGTCTGCTGGACAAAAAGTCAGAAGAGAAAAAAAATTCTGTTGAATTAGACACAAAACAAATGGTATCCTACTAAATTGTCAAAATGCATTAAGCTTTATGCATTAAAATATTTGGTGGAAATGAGGCATTATTCATTTGAAATTATTTGAACATATCATTTTTATGTTTTAATAATTGTTTACTTGTAATATATACTGACCATTTGTATATACATATATACATGTGACATCTTTTTCCTAAATATCCTGATAATCTCTTTCAAAGTTGGTAGAGCAAAATGAAAATTATTTATTAGTTATTTTATATAAATTCAAAATATATTAATATTTACTAAATAATTATAAAATGAGCAGCTATTACTTTTCCCAAATATGGGTGTAGCAATAACCTATATTCCCTAACAATCTCATACCACCTAGATTATGCAAAATTAAAATTACTTTTCAAAGTGTTTTTAAAAATATACTAATATTTACTAATAATTATAAATGTACAGACATTATTTTTACTCCAAACTAGGTGTAGTATGCCCTAAAAATCTCTAGTCATGTAAATAAAATATAATCAAAATTATCTTTAATGTTAAATTATTGTATATCATTTCAAAATACTTTCTAACTAAATATATTATCAGTGTCACATCTTTTACCCATTATTGGGTGTAGAAATCTAAATAAAACACAATCACACTCTCATTCAGGGGTTACATTCATTCAAATAAAACTCCGTATTATTTTTGAATTTTTTCATTTTTTTTTGTTTTTTTTTCTGTTTACTCATGTATTCATCCAGACTCACTCAACTTCCATTCCTTAGTATTTTCATTTTATTTTGAATTTTTAATATTCATTATTTCGCAATCAAAAAATAACATTCATTGCATATACAGCAACTTCCCAGCAAAATTGTAATTGTTGTATTTTAAAAATATTGTTTTTAATAATTTTACAAAACATTTGTACATATTTGGAAAATATATATTATGTTTTTGTGATTTTATAAAATATTTTAAATATTATTTGGACATATATTTGACATTTTCTCTTCAGCTAATAATTATTAAGACCATGATTTGAATCTAAGCTAATTGATTTATGAAGTATAAAATATTTTAATTTGAAAAAGAAAAAAATTAAATCAGGTATCAGCAAATATTACAAACAAAAGAAATTTATTATTAATAAACAATTACTTGTATTAACTGAATTAAATATTTAATTTAAATATTATAAAATTACATTAAATATTTAAAATTATAATTAAACTATTTCAAACGAGACATATCATGCTGGCAAGATTTTTAAAAGCTAATATTATAAATAAAAAATATATTTAAATTATTCGTTATTAATAAACGTTGTAATATGAACGTCATTAAATGAAAACTAGTAAAATTGTTAAAGAAAATGCAAAAAAAAAAACTGAGTACAAGTATGGCTGCCCTATCTTAACCTAATTTATCCTAAGCTATCTTATTCTACTTATCCTACTTAACTAAAGCTAGTCTCACTCTATAAAATTTCCCGGGCAATTTTATAGAGCAAGATTTCGCTTACCCATTCGCTCACACACTGTCATTCTCTTATAACTAGTGCCACCTTGTACTCAGTTTTATAATTAATAAAATTGAAATAAAAAATTGTATTATATCTAATTACTCATACTATGAAATAGTGTATGCATACAAAAAAAAAAAAAAAATCCATGCCAACAATCTATGAAACATTTAGAAATATTTTCGCAAAATGAAAATTTCGACTAACGTATATTAGTAAAAAAATTTTCAATAAAAATAAAAGTATTTTATTTGTGAATAAAGATAATTAGTAAAAAATGTATAGGGAATATTTTCTTTGGAATAAAATGAATGATATATTGTTTAAATTTTTTTTTCTTATGAAGTCTGTGTCATCTGTATTTGAATAACTCTCATTATGATTTAGATATTTATTATGATAGATTAATTTTACAACCAATTTATTGGTTTATAGTTTATTTTTTTAATTATTATGAATAGTAGAAAAAATAGTGTATACAACTCATGTATAATGACTATTAATACGGTCGCATGATTTACGATACTCGCTATGGCTCGTATCGTAAACTTCATGCTCGTGTATTAAAAGCTATCATTATAAACACGTTGCATAATATACTATTACATATAAAAATATTTAGATTCTATTTACAAAAAATTTAAATATATTTAGGGTACTGTATTGTACTGCGATGTCTTATACCTTTAACTGGGTATAGCAATAATTATTAGCTTAAAGGAAGATGCCAAAATATTAACCAAAAAAATTTTGAATAAAAACTTTGTAATAAAAGTCTACAATTTTTTTAAATTAGTCCAAAACATTCTTAATTAAGAAGCATGTAATAAATAATTATTAATGTTTGCATAAAATTGACTATTACGTAATATTAAAATTTTTAATTTCAAATTAAAATTTAATATGTATGTAATAATGAAATATTTCAAGGGCTTATTACCCATTGTTGAATGTACCAATCTGCTATTTACTTCAATATCCAAAAATTAAAAAGAAAATTTTGTTTTTATTTGCTGGGAAGTTTACCTTAAAATTATAACGGGTACCTTGATTCAAGATAAACTTGAATTTACCAAATACCAATATATAGGATATCCCTCGTTGTCCATCTTCCTTCTAGGCCAAAAAGCCATCCTTCGTCCTTCTGGGCCAGGAAGTCAGGATCTGGGTCTGGGCGCACTATATTTTATGAAATACTGTTTTTATTGACTCTAATGTTAAAGAAATTATTTTTAAAAGTTAAATATAGTGGGCAGAGGTAACTACCACAGATAGATGTGAACTCAACAAAATTCAAAATTCAAATGGCTGTTAGGCTGTTCGTTAGCAAGTTTTATAATTTTAATAATTAAATTAGTTAGTTAACTTTTATAATAGAGTAGCAAGTCATGACGTAAGGTTGCGCGATTAAATGAGAAACAAGACAGACCAAATTTATTAGAGGTAGATATTTACAGTTATACAAAAAAAGTCTCCGTACGACAATAATTTATATCTATTTTAGGAAAAATAGTCTGAAACCCAATATATTTAATTTTCTTTTAATCCAAAATGATATTCATTACATTACGTTATTATAAATAAAAAATCTGTTGTGGCCAGCACAAGACCTTCCGTCAATTCCATGTATTTTGTACAAATCCCATACCAAAAGGTCCTTGGAACAGATTCTATATAATATCATGTAAAATCGAACAGGAACACACACTATTTTTTACAAATTCCATACCAAAAGTTCATTTGAAAAGGTTCTATAAATCCAATAAAGTTATAATATAAGCTACACTAAGTAATGTCCTTCCATCTTCTCTTTGGCCTTTCTCTGCGTGTCACTTGCGAGCAACACTATGACATACCAATTTTAGATCCTATACTTTTTTCCATATTTGGTTTTGCACTTGCAACTGACATCTGTCAATTAAATTTTTTTGAATAATTATGTCAGCTGTTTCCATGATAAATAACAAAGCTGACTAATTTTTGAAAATTAATTTCTTTATAATGCTTTAAATTTACATCTATTGAATATGAAGAAAAATGTATAATCAAACTGTATAGAGAACAGTATTTTCTTTAATATATAATAATAAAATGTCAAAAAATAATATTTAACTGCGTTTATTTAAGAAAAACTGTTAAACACTTCAAATAAGAGTACTTCCGGTGGATCAATTATAACCAAAATCTAATCAACTCTTCATATGGATGTACAGAAGAGGAATACGAAACAATTATAATTTTTAGAATTGTAGTATTGGAGTTATCGTCGGAGAAAAATTTGTCACACACGGACACACACACACACGGACACACACACGGACACACACACACACATACATACATCAATGTAAAATTAGTAAAATCGTATTCTAGGGATCCTAAAACGTGGTTATTCGTTAAAAACTCACCATCGAATTTTTTGACCAAAGACAATACCTTCCTTTTGACGGAAGGTAAAAAAGACTCAGAACCTTAACCAGATTGAGGAAGTACTCAAAATACTTAAAAGAAATAAGAATATAAACCAGAAAAGAATTTAAAACGGGGGGAATATAACTGTGACCAAAAACTTGATAGATACAATGATTAAATGTACTTATCAGAAAAAAGCTTTGAAAACGTAACTATAACTTCTGTTTTTTGATCTCTGACATCTGATTATTCTATATATTATAGCACTTTTATCTCTAAATTCGTAGAAAAGTTAAATTATTACATTTGATTTTACACAAATAATAATTGTAATATATGTATGTTCACTTCTTTCAACAAATGATTGATTTAAATGGAACGGACAAGTTAGATTTTGTTAATAAAGAAATGATTCTTGCAGACAATCTACAGTGCGCGTAGAACGGTCAAAGAACGATGTTTGTTTTTTATTTAATTCTATAAAAAGTTAATATTACTTTCAAAATATATTTACAAGTTCTAGTAGTTTGCTTTTTCTTCAAGTTTAGTGTATTAAATACGCAAAATATTAAAATATTAAAACGACAATAAACAATTAAACTTTAGTGAAATGACATATGTGTAATGTTATGTGTTATTTGTACATTGTTATAACTCAAAAAGACCATGGTTTCGATACCCGAATACGGGCTAACTCTAAGCCGAGGTGGAGAACCCAGGGATCATCCAAAGGTAGGATTTTTCTTTGGTACCACTGATATAAATTATAAATATCCATATAGTTAGCATATGTTTTCAATTTTACCTCGATATTACAAACGAATCAAAAGATATGCGCATTTATTTTTAATTAAACTGTTTTGGGACTTCTGATCCAAATAATTTCAAACTCTAATGAAACACAGATTCTGTTCTCTTTTTTGAGAGATAAAAGATGTGTATTGCGTTTTATGATTTTGTTACGGTGAAAATATGAGAAATGAAATAAATTATTTAGTTCATTTTTTATATTTTTATGCACCACTCATACACGGTTAAAGATAGAATAACGCACGATAAAAGTCTAAATTCAGCATGAAATTCTCTTTCGTTTCATGTCACGCATGAGTTTTTTACATAATCGGATCTCGAGTTACAGCCGTTTGAATTTACATGATTTTTGATCGAAATTTTGTATTATTAAAAATACACAAAATTTCGTTGAAAAATCATGTACAGTAAAATTTTTGAAAGAAGTCCGATCAAGGCTATCTACGAATTGTATCTATGAATTAAGATTTTGTGCTGTCAAATTTAGTAGTGTCTTTTACTTAGTTTTTATGAGGGTACATAATATCTTCAATCGGCTATAACTAAACATCTTTAGTAACAAGATTTTAATAGGTAAACCGATTTGAAAGTAGACGTTGGAAAAATAATTAAGAATATATTTATTGAAATTAAACAAATTAATTCAAATGTTGCTATGTTAAAATGTCACGATTATTAGTTCTTTATAGTATAGCACAGTTGATAGTTAATCTACAAAGGTAATAGGTATTTAAATTGTATATTGAATATTGACAATCACAGGCATATACAAATATTTCTTCATCTACTTACGAGTACAAAGCCAGTTTCTTTTATTTTTAAAGTAATTTAAATTTACATACGAACAAAGACCATTTGTACTTGCATGCCATTTTCCTTTGTCTTATCCAAGATGAGAACAAAATATTTGTTCTCAATTTTTCTGGCTTGTTCAATCGCTAGAAATGGCTTGTATGTGAATCTAGAGAATTGAATTTGAAATATTCATCTGTTCTTTTTATTATTCATCTGTTGTTTTTTAAATTTAAACGAGAAACAAGTTTATATTTTGATAAAACTGCAAGAAAAACAAAAAGCGTGTATCTTGTCTTTTAAAAAATCTTCTGACAGGGGATATTCTTTGAACGTACTTTAATATTCGTATACGATTTTCAATTTTTGATTTCCCTTAGACGGAAAGAGCAAAATATTACTTTATATATTTTTAAACAAGTCGCAAATAAAAAATGTATTGCTTTCTTTATTTTACTTAAAAATATGTTTAAAATTTACAGGAACTTTATGTGAATTTAAGTTGATAGTAACAAAAATCGTGATATACATAACATGATGGAGAATTTCATTCTGAATTCAAATTTTCAAACTAAGTTACTTATCTTCAACCAGCTCAGAGGAAATAGTTGACAAGAATTATTTAAAAATCATCAATAATTTACTTCTTTCGATTCCACGACGAATATAATTGCAATAAATAGTATAACCTATTAGACCAACAAATTCCTATTTTCAGATTAGGTATTTAGAGAATATTTTTCAACCCCTGTGTTATAAGGAGGCTATTCTGAATTTAACATTGTAAGAATTAAATTCATAACATTGTTTATTTTTAAGTACCTGATTTTATTTTATTTCGTAAATTGTTATTCTGATTAACATAACTCTTTGAGAGTTCATTCTTGGTAAACAAAAAATGTAAGAACCCTATTTTAATTTTATATATAATGATTCATTCATTTTTGTCTGAGCACTGAATTACAGGCAATAAACATGAGTGTCTGGTCGCGAATCTGAAGAACCGGGTTTGATCCCGACCGACCCCAAATATTTCGAATTTTAAACGGCACATAAGCGACCCCTGCGGTGCATGCTCTTAGCCAACAATGAGTGCTCGTGAGGTGATGCCAAGTAAGCGCCCGCATGATACAAATGTGTCCAGTGTTGGGTCAGATAATGATTTTCGTTATCTGGATAACAGATAAAAGATAAATTTTCGCAATATATCTAGGTAAGGATAACATACTTTACATGTTATCTAGATAAAAATTTTAGATAACAGATAAGATACCTGAAAAGTAAGCAACCGTGATTTCTTACAAAACTTTCTTTAATTGTTTATGCTTGATTGATGCGAAGTGTGAAAAGGAAACAAAAATATTCAGTGTACATATTTATTTAATAACATACAAAAAACAGATGGACACTATTCTAAAAATATCTATGTACATATTTATTTATAATAAAAAATTATTGTTTTTTAAAAACATTACTTTCTCAAAATTAGTATCAGATAGGCGATTGCATCTTGGTGTGAGAATTTGCCCGCCTACACTGAAAAGCCTTTCAACGGGACCGGATAAACACTGTTTTATATTATTTAGTTGCATAAAATGAAGCATATAAAAATGCCAGTAATTGATTATTTTCATAAATAATGTTGTTCACTGTTGCTACAAATCATGACCACACGTCACATCACAATTAAGTTTACGCAGGCAGATACACCGGCGACGGAGAACACACGACATGGCACATGGCACTATGCTTGTCCTAACTTGCTAAATAGTATTTTGATTTGAGTATAGTTGGAGCTAACATAAGTAATGGTTATCTTATCTTTCTTCTGCATGTTATAAAACAGATAAGATAATAGATATTAATTTTAAAAATATCTAGATATTAGATAAAAGATATTAACTACGTTATCTAGATAAAATTTTAGATAAAGCACAACACTGAATGTGTCATCATCATTACCGATATCTCTGATAAAGAAGATTGGAGCACCCAGAAATAGGAAATATGTCGTGATGATATATTTATTTATATTTTGCTTAAAGCAAGAACGATCAGTGCCAAATTTTGACCAAAATGGAATTTATTGTGTAGTCAGCTAAAAAAAACTTTGGGCTATAGACAGTTTAAATCAAAGAATCAGTAACAATTAATCAACAAAAAAATTGTAGAATGTCAATATTTATAGAAAAGTACCTTCGAATTATTAACATGTAAGTTTCTTTTCCTGAAATCATCATGTAATCTACTACTACAGCAAGATCGGCAGGAATTGAATTTCCCTGCCTAGACAGGGAAGTAAAATGCAAAGTTGCCATATTTATTTTAATCAATCTCCATATTCGTCATGAAAAGACAAACTTCCCTGCCTTTATAAGTAAATAATTATTAATAAGTGTAGATAATAGTTATTTTTTATACAAGACGATAAAATTGTATTTTATCGACGAGAGGACAGTTTAATTCACGAGAGATTTCGCGAGTGAATTATTTTTCGCGAGTCGATAATTTAATTTTATCGTCGTGTGTAAAATTCTATTTTTTTCTACAGCAGATTTTAAAGAGCAAAAATTAGAAAAACCGATTATAAATTAAATTATTTAAGAACAATTTAAAAATCTCAGTAGCGTGGTAGTTATAGAATTTGTCTGAAAACAATTTCATTTTATTCATGTTTATACAATTGAAGTTATATATAATATGAATCGCCAAAATGTATGTGTTTTTATTTAAATAAAAATTAAAGTTCTTTATCTACCCTTGCTATTAAAGTATTATTTTATCTACCCTTGCGGTTAAAATGTCACTTAGTCAACTATTTCGAACAAAGCACAACTTAAAATCTGCTATAGAAAAAAAATATGAATTTACTGGAGTAAAATCAATTATTGTTGTGGTCTTCTAAATGTGGAGCAGCATTTCAAATTTTATTTCCCTATAAGTTTTTAAGCACTCCAATTATCATTTAATGAGGAAAAGAGTTTAAAAAAATCTTACTAAACACAACAGCACATTATTTAAATAAGCAGGTTACCTCAACAAGGCAACAAGTAAAAGAGTTTCTGGTGCTATTAGAAGCGGTGCATCATTAAAACGCTTCTATTTTTACGAGTATCCTCTTCCTGCATTAGCTCTTACCTCCCCTATAGTTAGCGTTCAGTTTCAGCAAGTACCGCACGAAAGCGGAATTCAAAAACTGTAATTAAACGCGAACATGCAATGGAGTTAAATATACGCCTTAAGGCAATCTGAATTTGTTCGACATTCAGCACGAGCTAAATTACCTAATTGGACTTCAGTCCGCGTGCGGGATATGACCTAGTGCATTTCTTTCAATTATTACATGATTTCATCTTTGTATAGTTTTTTACCTCCCGCTACCCTTGGTAAAGTAGGTATAGGGATCGTGCTAATTTGAATTTCTCTAATGAAAGGTTGCGAATTGTGTTCCAGCTATTATTGTTTGTAATACAATTCCATTACAAGATACGTAAATTGTTTCTAAATATTTCATGTATGTAATTATTATTGTTTCATTTATCCTAAATCATAATGCACAGCTAAATTTCCGTCTATGAAAAGTAAACACATCAAATACAGAAACAACATTCCCAAAACAATAAACAAACAGAAATTTATAAGTCGTTACAATTAAATTGCGAAAATTAATAACTAAAATGACAAAGTTTGAAGAGTATCATTTGTTGGGGTGTTTCATTAATAAAATGAAAGAGAATGGGTTCTCCACTATAACAAAATATAATAAAATGTACACTCATTACTAAAAGTACTCAATAAATAACAACGATTAAGAAAAAAAAAACATTTTTACCTTCCGTCACCTTTAGGTAAGGAAGGTATTGTCTCTGGTCAAAAAATTCGGTGGTGAGTTTTTAATGAATAAGCACGTTTTAGGGTCCCTACAATACGAATTTACTATTTTTAAGATGATGTCTGTATGTTGTGTGTGTCCGTGTGTGTGTGTGTGTGTGTGTGTGTGCGTGTGTGTGTGTGTGTGTCCGTGTGTGACAAATTTTTCTCCGACGATAACTCCAATACTATAATTCTAAAAATTATAATTCCAGAATGACATCACCTGCCCTCCACGGGAGTAATTTTAACCTCACTTTTGAATATTTTTAAAAATTATTTAATTATATATCTTATGATAAATATCGAGAAATTTTGATTTTGATACAATTAATTTATAAAATTAAACCATAAATTTTTCCATGGCTCCAGCAATGAGTAAATTATATATGCAATTTATTTCTGACAGATGTCCCTCACGAAGTTCATTTGTCCTGGATTGATTTATTTGCCTGTCCCATTTTAAATGAAACACAGGGAATGAATTTGACAAAAGTATTATATTTAACTATTGTAAGAAATTTAGCCGAATCAGAAAGCCACTCGAGGTCACTAAACATATTTCGGGCATAAGGTGCACACAATATTTTTTCTACAACTAAATTTAATTTTTAGAAAACAGGTATAATATTTAAACAAAATTAACCTCTAATGACATCTTGTCAATATGACAGATAACCGTTGAATTTTCCTGCAAGTTACGACTCGGCATTTGACTGACAGTAATATATTTGCCTGTTTCATTTAAAATAAAATATAGGGAATGAATTTGACAGAATTATTATATTTAAATATTGTAAGAAATTTAGCCGAGTCAGAAAATTACTCGGGCACGAGGTACACACAATACTTTTTCTACAACTTAATTTTATTTAGAAAGCATGTATAATTATTTAAACAAAATTAACCTCTATTGGTTTCGAATTTTAAATGGCACAAAAGTGACCCCTGTGATGCACTCTCCACGCCAGCAACGAGTGCCCGAGCGGTGACGCCTGGTAAGCGCCCGCACGGTATAAATATGTCATCATCATTACCGATATCTGCGATAAAGCAGATTGTGGCACACTCAGAAATGGGTAATATGCCGTGATGATATATTTATATTTATTTTATTTATTTGCGTCTTGTCGAATGCCAAATTCGTTCCCTGTTTCATTTTAAATGGTAGTCTAGTGCGTAGCGAGAGAAAGATAGGACTATCGCCGTGACGTCACATTGTCATTAATATTCAAATGAAGTAAACTAAAGACAATTAAGACTTTTTAGTACTATGAACTGCTTCAAAATTGACCGAGCTTTCCTTTAAAACAATAAAAAAATTAGAGGGCAGGTCCCCATTAGATAGATTTTTTGCCGGTGTGATCGAAGAGAGAAAACAATAAAGGAAGTGTTGGACATGGCCCACCCACCGATAGATCTCAATAATCAGCGACTCGGAGCCCCGAAGCTAGTGATGTATGGGACGAAGCTATCCCTGATCTTAACTCTGTCTTGGAAGTAATAAATCGCTGCTCCCAAATGCTGAAAGCTGAAAGCAACAGTCCTATCCATACCCAACGCAATGCCTCATGCTATAGAGTTAGATTTAGGGCTGCTTCTCCAAGTCTGTTATTGTTTTCTATAACAATACACGACTTAGTAATTTCAAAGTAAATATTTATAGTGATTTATGAATTAAAATGTTTTGCCAGTAGTATGGACAACTGGATATTGAAGTGTAAACTTGAGATAGAGTAAATTCGGCCTAAATAATTATTGTTCAAATCACATTAAAATTGATGTATAGTATGTCACCAGAATTCGAGGGATCAGAATAAACTATTTAAACACTTCTCAATTACGTTCACAGCGAAACCGTAAATTCTATATGCCATAAATAAAAATGTCCCGTGGCCGCGTGCTTGAGTGTCTGGGGAACTGGGTTCGATCCTGACCGACGCCAAATATTACAACATTTTTATTACATCTTCTATACATTTAGAGGTAGAAACTTATAAATATATAAAATAATCCGTTACAATCAAATAATGTTACTACCAAATTTATGGCACTACCTACTTTTAAATTATTGACCCAAAAGTCAATATATCCCATATTTAGATAAAATTTTCAAAAATCTAATTTTTATGTATCTAGATATTTGTTAATGGTCTGATTCCAAATTTTGAAACCGCAGATCGATATCTCTTTTCGTTCTCGAGATATTTAGATTCAAAGTTTTGCTCAAAACTGCCCATTTTTGGGTAGTAACCCAAAAATGGGTGGAGATATGAATTTGGCGATACGACCATTCGATTCTACGGGCAAAATTACATAAGTGTACCAATTTTCATAATTTTTGTCCAACCGGTTCATTTTTTATGAATAAAAGTTTGAAAACCCCTGAAAATGCCCAAAATCTGAAAAAATCGTAAGGGGTACACCTTAGATTTTTTGCGATTTTTGGCCATTTTCAGTTATTTTGCTTTACAGATTGTATACGGTGTTCAAAAATTATGAAAATTGGTGTACTTATGTATTTTTTCCCGTAGAATCGAATGGTGAAGTCGCCAAATTCATATCTCGACCCATTTTTGGGTTATTACCCAAAAATGGGTAGTTTTGAGCAAAACTTTGAATCTAAATATGTCGAGAACGAAAAGAGATATCGACTTGCGGTTTCAAAATCTGCAATCAGCGCATTGAGAAGTATCTAGATACATATAAATTAGATTTTTGAAAAATTTAAAGTTTTTATCTAAATACGGTGTATATTGACTTTTGGGGCAATAATTCAAAAGTAGGTAGAGATATAAATTTGGTAGTAATATTATTTGATTATAACGGATTATTTTATATATTTATAAGTATCTATCTCTAAATATAGAGGATAGATATAGATATAATAAAAATGTTCAATATATTGGATAGAGAATCCTGTGATTCTTAATATTTGTGATTATATAAATTTAAAAAAAATAAAATTTGTAAGATTTTTTTTGAGAAATTACTACTTTCGGTTGTCCAATTATTACCAAAATCTAATTAGTTCTTCCCTGTGGAAACTGCAGTTAAATATTTTTTAAGTCTTATAGTTTTTGAGGAATCGTCTCTACAACACACATACACATACACACACACACATACACTTACACACATACACACATACACACACACACACACACATACACACACACACAGACATCATTTTAAAAATGTTATAATCGGATTATAGGGACCTTAAATCGTGCTTATTCAATAAAATCAGGATATGCGAATTTTAGCATGAATCCAATACCTCTCTTAGCGAGAGGTATAAAGATTTATCAAGCTATTAAAAAAAGCAATATCAAATCTGTTTTTATTCTTCAATAATGTATAAAAGTTTACTAAAAGATGTAACAATATTACCGTCTATACGATACCTATCTCTCAACATTAATATAACAAATTTAATGGTTAATAAATTTCCTTTATGACTATAAAATTCACATTAAACGGGAAATTTAAAAAGCACTAAAATTTTAATGTCGTAGATAAACCGTTAAAAATTCAATAGATAATGCATTATTAATATTAGTATCGCTCCACGTACAATATAACAGTGTGTAATCGGGCTACCATGCATCCTAACGCTCATAACCACAGCCCTAATTCCAGGACACACTTGATTGATCGAGTTTAAATGATGTTCGACGTTCAATTATTAATATCAGGGCTCCATGGCCAAGTTGATACCGCAACGTGTTACAAAGTAAAGCTCTGGATATTGCATCCAACACTAACTTTTGAAATACGACCATGGAAATGAAACCAATGATGTGATAAACTTGTTATGAAGGCTTCATTTTTTGACACTTGGAATTCAAAGTGACAATGAGTGATGATATATAAGCTGATGTGAATATTTAAATGAAAAAATGAATTGATTTTGGATTTTGAGGGTTGCTTTCAACAGTATTATGCCAATATTATTATCATAAAAGAAAATACTTATTACGAAATTAACAATAATACACTTAATTTCTGATCTATCTGGAGTACCTAAATTAATATAAAAAATCTGTTGTGGCCAGCACAAGACCTCTCGCCATTTCCATATTAGGCTATATAAGTATTGAATTGCACTTCCCTTTCGAACCGTCGTTTTATAACAAAAAAAAAAATACAAAACTTTACCCAAATACTGTTTTTTATTGCATTTAACATGTATTCTGCACACATATAATTCTAATTATATCTATTTTTCATTGTATGAGGAAGTTTCTAAATGTCAGAGATTCTTCCAATTCATTAACCAGATTGGCGGTATTTCTGATTGATATAAGCATTTTACCTATAATTTCAAATATTTAATTAATAAAACAATAAGAAAGATTAAATATACTTCCCAGAAAAAGCAATCAGAATGTCACTAAAACTGTTGATTTCTGACACTGACATGTGTTATTTAAATACTATGTTATAGACATTGGAATTAGTCAACTGGTTTCCTTAGTGCCTTAGCCTCTGCGATTAAATTACTCTATATATTATAGTGTCTTTATCTCTAAATCTATACAAGATATAATAAAAATTTTAATTGTATTAGATGGAGAATTTTATGTTTTTCAATATTTAATAACAAAAATTATAGTTTTTGAGGAATCGTGTCTACAACATCCAGATATACACACATACACACATCCATACACACACACACATATATTTTAAAACTGTTATAATCGGATTCTAGGGACCTTAAATCGTGCTAATTCACAGAAATCTGGATATGCGAATTTTTGCATGAATCCAATACCTCTCTTAGCGTGAGGTAAAAATAGTAGATGGCGCTTGACAGCCACCTGGTTTTACCGGCATCAAATAATTCAAATTTGTGAAAATATAGAAGCGATTGCAAATTTTTTAAACCAATGCATCGAGTTTTGGAATTTGCATGGAGTTTGAGAAACAATATGGTTCCTAAGCAAATATAAATATTTTGGACTCTCCAACACAAAAATGTGAACAAGTTGATAAGATATAGTTTTGTAGTTTTGAAATACCTCGTTGTACAATTATTTGAAAATGAAAATTTAAATTGTTCTTCATTTTCTCCACTTCGCGAAGGCGGTAACTGTTCGAGATATTGGTAAGATATAGTTGAATGGTAGAAAATTATAAATACTTGTGACATAACTCGACCTATAATGTTCTAACTTGGAGCTGCAGCCCTTTTAAATTTCTTTTTCATCTGCACAATATTGAAAACGAAAAATTAATGAAATTATAAATTTTATTTATCAATGCTTTTTTGTAATTCAGGCAAAATGAAGTTATGTATCATCTTGATATAGCGCTCCGAGTTTACGGTAACAGCAATCCCATTATTGTCGTCGAAAAAATATGGGACGGTTACAACAGTTTTCCACAATTGATTTTGTCAAATGCTATGTATTTACGAACTCAAATCTGTCAATAATTTTTTTCTTAAGCAAAAAGTATCAATTTTGTGATGTTTTAAAAACGTCTGCCCTTTCTGCCCAAACCTGTATATTAATGTTTTAAAGAGAATAGTGGATATTTTAATGTACAGAACAAAAGGTGTAATAACTTTTTTTAATTGATAAGTATATGAATGATTGACAAAATACCTCTCGCTAAGAGAGGTACTGGAATCATGCTGCAAATCGCATATCCTTTATTGAATAAGCACGTTTTAAGGTCCCTATAATCCGATTATAACATTTTTACGATGATGTCCGTTTGTAAGTATTATGTGTGTGTGGATGTTGGAACCACGGTTTCTGAAATACTATACCTAAGACTTAAAAAATGTTTTCCTCAATCTGACATTCCTGGGAAGAGCTGATTAGATTTTGGTAGCAATTGGACAACCGGAAGTAATAGTTCCTTTGAAAAATTGTTATTACAAATATTGAAGAACATAAAATTCTCCAGCTAATACACTTAAAATTTTTATTATATCTTATATAGGGTTAGAGATAAAGGCACTGGAATATATAGAATAGTCTAATGTAATATATAGCAGAGGCTAAGGCAGTAAGGAAACCAGTTGACAAATTGTTTATAACATAGACAGATGTCAGTGTCAAAAATCAATAGTTTTTTCTGCGAAGTGCATTTAATCTTTCTTGTTTTATTAATTAAATTTTTAAAATTGTAGGTAAAATGCATCCATCAGAAATACCGCCAATCTAGTTAATGAATTGGAAGAATCTCTGACATTTAGGAACTTCGTCATACAATGAAAAATAGATATAATTAGAATTGTATGTGTGCAGAAGACATGTTAAATTCAATAAAAACAATATGTGGGTGTAATTTATTTTTGCTATAAAACGACGGTTTGATAGCGAAGTGCAATACAATACTTATATAATATAAAATGGAAATGGCTAGAGGTATTGTGCTGGCCACAACAGATTTTTATTATGTAAAACTTAACATGATATTTTAATTGCCCGAATGTAGAAATGTCAAGTATATTTACTCTAGAAACTTGCATGAACATTTAAAAGCTTTATGGAACGTTATTAAATAGTTTTCAGAATTTTTAAGCTTTCCAAATACGGTAATGGAATAAAAATAAAATTTTAAATGCATTAAATTTTTAAAAAAGTAGTAACATTCAGTTTGAAACGCATGAAAAGTTGCTATGAAACATTTTCGTTGCATAAAAATTAATTTGCAGTGTCGTTCGTTTCCGAGGTCTAAAAGGCCTTCAATTCACTATTGAAAGTGCCTTCCACCTTCCAATTGAATTTGTGGAGTGTCATTGAGGCATCTACGAACCGCTCCACGCATTACCCCACGGGGAAGTTGTCTGGTTCGGCTAAAAGGTGGCTTTCTGCTTTTAAAACGTTTTCTTTCACAAGTTTTGTATGCTGTACGCCATGCGCTATATGGCTTTAATTTTTGCGGTCTGAAATATGCGCCGATGTAATTAATGGCTCGACTAAAGTTTATAAATAGGGATTCGTTTATTTTTTAGTGAACTTAGTTTCCAAAAGAGCACTTGAAACTTAGTAATTTATGTACTCTCAAAATCCAGGTTGATTTATGTACTAGTTGTAGTCTGCAATATTGCCTGGTATAAATTTTATAAAAATTTGCTTTTGAATAATGATTCTAATATTTATTCTTCAACGAATCAATATTAAAAATCTGTTGTGGCCAACACAAGACCTCTTGCCATTTCCATATTAGGTTATAAAGGTACATATTATTTTTAACATTTCTGGTACACACACACACACACACAAATTCTAATTACGTCTATTATTAATATAGTTGAAATGGCACCGGTCGTCACAGAAAAATGGCGTTTAGCCATGTGTTTTCGTTAATGTTTTTGTATCCAAATTCATCGTGTTGTTAATTTGTTCTTTTTGATTGTCCTTTGTCTTTTTCTGGATGCTGGTGGGATTCCCTCAGGATTATGTTTGGAGGGAGGATTATTTGCATCCCTAGTTGCATCCTTAATTTCGATGTTGGGAGGTTTTGGGGCTGGAATCAGCCCTGCCAATTTAACTATTCATAACGTTTTTCACATGTAATACATTTTTCCGACGTCGTATTTCTGGCCATACCTGTCATGAGGATTGTTCGTGAATGCCCTGA
The DNA here is from genome assembly GCA_943142095.1 of Ophonus ardosiacus. Lineage (NCBI taxonomy): Eukaryota > Metazoa > Arthropoda > Insecta > Coleoptera > Carabidae > Ophonus > Ophonus ardosiacus. The sequence continues at coordinate 49,245,917 of OW964831.1, read as the reverse complement.
TGTAAAAGTTTTCAATATTAAAGACTGGCTGATGATGGAAGTTTTCCAGCTTCCGAAACGTTCCAATACATTGAATATGTGTTTATAAAAATACAAATGTTCTTCTTTTTTATCCACACCTCGAGAAGGCGGAACTTTACATAGTATTTCAACTAAATTGTACTACGAGGTATTTTAAAGAAACTACAAACTATTATTAATATATTTTTATATTTTCAAATTCATTCTACTAATGAGTTTCCTCGTACTTTTCTTAATGTTCGAGATTCTTCAAATTCATTGACGATGTTAGATGGACGATTTCTCAAATTCTATAAGAGTAAGGACCAATTTAACTATAATAAATAAATAAATAAATAAATATTATCATCACGGCATATTACCCATTTCTGAGTGTGCCACAATCTGCTTTATCGCAGATATCGGTAATGATGATGACATATTTGGACCGAGCGGGTGCTTACCAAGCGTCACCTCACGGGCACTCATTGCTGGCGTGGAGAGTGCACCACAGGGGTCACTTTTGTGACATATTTGGAGTCGGTCGGATCGAACCCGGTTCCCCCAGGTTCGCGACCAGACACTCAGGCACGCGGCCACGGTACCCCATACATATTCTATTATGGATATATTTAAAAAATTACGGTGTTACTTGTATTATATTATCCAGTCTCATAAATTTTGAAACTTTTGCTATAAATTTATGAAAGAAAAGCAATATATTCTAATGATGCACCTTGTGGGCCATTTCTATCAAAGTTAGATTACACGAACGAAATCTTATTAATTAAAGCAAACTACGTTGACCCCCAGGAAAACAATCCTTAATTACTAATTACTAGCCGCAACACGCCAGTAATTGCATATTAATTATTCACGCCCACCATTCGACGAGTGGTGACAACCTGACGCAATGGCGTCGATTTACGACGGCGCATCGATGCGCTTATGTTCACATACAGATTCATGGCCTACGCAGTTAAATACAGGTTAACAACGTAAAATTTTGGTTTTGTCATCCGTGAAAATACAATAAGCAAAAACATTGAGGAGTGTTTTGTACCGATTTTAATGCAGTTTAATTTGTAAGGTCGGTGTATTTCGCAGGAGGGCACTGGCGATGGCGATGCTCATGTGTTTGTTTTTAGGTGGGGGTGGATTACTGAGTGATATATGTGGACACTTTGAGTTATGTGCACTTGAGGTAATTAAATGAGTTGAATTATGGAATTTGGGTCGAATTGTGAAGGACTAATAGATGAGATTGTGTACCTAAATTTCATTGTTCCCTTTACCGTTGCGGTTACTCAAATGACAAACGGGAAATTTATTACCTCATAGGTACTTAATAATCATAAATATACAAATATTGGGGATACAGCAGAGGAATAGAAAGTTCAAACCTTAATAAACAACGTGATTTATAACAAATGTAACAAACTTTACTAGCATATTTTTCCGGTCATTGAGTGAAAATTTCATATAAACATTGTTTCTGTTCTTTTTAGCTGTTAAAATAGAAATCAAAACTTCATATCTTCAATTTATTTGAAAAAAATCTCTTGTGGCCAGCACAAGACCTCTCGCCATTTCCATATTAGGCTATATAAGTATTGAATTGCACTTCCCTTTCAAACCGTCGTTTTATAACAAAAAAAATACAGAACTTTACCCAAATACTGTTTTTTATTGTATTTAACATGTCTTCTGCACACATATAATTCTAATTATATCTTTTTTTCATTGTATGAGGAAGTTTCTATATGTCAGAGATTCTTCCAATTCATTAACCAGATTGGCGGTATTTCTGATGGATATATTCATTTTACCTATAATTTCAAATATTTAATTAATAAAACAATAAGAAAGATTAAATATACTTCCCAGAAAAAGCTGTCAGAATGTCACTAAAACTGTTGATTTTTGACAATGACATGTGTCTTTTAAAAACTATGTTATAAACATTGAAGTTTGTCAATAGTGTCTTTATATACAAGATATAATAAAATTTTTAAGTGTATTAGATGGACAATTTTATGTTCTTCAATATTTAATAACAAAAATTTCCAAAAAATTATATTTAGAAGAATTTTTCTCAGAAACTACTAAGTCCGATTGTTCAATTGTTACGAAAACCTTTCCAGCTCTTCCCAGGAATGTCAGATTGAGGAATCCATAGTTAAACAATTCTTAAGGCTTATGGTTTTTGAAGAATCGTGTCTACAACATCCAGACATACACACATACACACATACACACATCCACACACACACACACACACACACACACACACACACACACACACAGACATCATTTAAAAATGTTATAATCGGATTCTAGGAACCTGAAATCGTGGTTATTCAATAAAATCTGGATATGCGAATTTTAGCATGAATCCAATACCTCTTTTAGCGAGAGGTAAAAATAAAAATCTGCATTTACATTTTCGTATTGACTCTGTCAATAAAACCAGACGTAATTTGAAAACAATATTTGGAAGTAATTTTTATTTACTGGTTAAAAGGGCGTAGACTTTAATCTAAATTAGTACATATTTCAATTTAAAAATTCCTACCTTCCAAAAGTATATTTCTATTGGATATGTGGATTGGGAGCTAAAAGCACTTGATCGCTGGATTTTACAATGCAGTTAATTCAATGTGAGAAAATAAACATTGGAGGATAAAATAAATGTTGATTGCCGTCCCTCCCGATGATTTTAATTAAAAAGTTAACATGTGCAGTTCAATAAAACCATTCAAACGTTTTTAAATGCCAAAAACTTGACTGAAACAATTCAAAAACAATCGAAAATCCCAACGACGCCCATGTGGGAATACATACATTTTCAATCCTCATTTCAAAAATTTATCATTTAAATAGATTCGTTTCGTAAATGGAAATATGTGTTTGCACAATTTTTAGAAGTTGTGTTTATTTAAATTAGCTGCAGTTTTTTAACAAAGTTTTCAACTACGAAGAGAATAAAAAAATTAAAATTATTAAGTGAATTAAGTATAAACTCTTCAAAGATTATTATCGCGCTTCGCAAAAACTTTTAATAAGTTGTTTGAACGTAGAAATAATTATTCAGGAAATAAGAACTAGCTCATGTCATGTCTAGTTTTACTTTTCAGAGTATACTGAAAGTATAGAAGATTTTTTTCAGTCTCTACAAATGACTATTTCCCGCATTATTACCTTCCGTCACCCTTAGGTAAGGAAGGTATTGTCTTTAGTCAAAAAATTCGGTGGTGAGTTTTTAATGAATAAGCACGTTTTAAGATCCCCAGAATACGATATTACTAATTTTACATTGATGTCTGTATATATATATATATATATATATATATATATATATATATATATATATATATATATATAACTCGCAAACTCATTAATATGAAAAAAAATCTTTTTCTCTATACAATTTGATTATACATTTTCCTTCATATTCAATAGATATAGAGTTATAGAGAGATTAAGAGAGGTTAACTTTCAAAAATCAGTTAGCTTTGCTAAAATTATGGAAATAGCACGTATATTCAAAAAAATTCTAATTGACAGATGTCAGTGTCAAGTACAAAACCAAAGTGGGAAGTATAGGATCAGAAAGTAACATAAGTGACATAGTGTCCCTCGCATAAGTGACTTGCAGTTTCAATGCTGGGAGTACGAGGAAGGCCAAAGAGAAGATTGAAGGACTGTGTAGCAGAATATTTGAGAGAGGAAGAACTGTCTGAAGAAGATGCGTTGGATAGGAATGAGGAAGTGTGTTCGTGTTACAATTTTACAGGATATATAGAATCTTTTCCAAGGAACTTTTGGTATCGGATTTGTACGAAATACATTGAATTGACGGAAGGTTTTGTGCTGGCCACAACAGGTTTTTTTTTATTCAAATCAAAATGTTTTATTTTACATAGAAATCAAGTATAATTGCGATTATTTTTACCTGCCGTCACCTTTTAGGTAAGGAAGGTATTGTCTTTGGTCAAAAAATCGGTTGTAGTTTTTAATAGATAAGTACGTTTTAGAGTTCCTAAAGTACGATTTTACTAGTTTTACGATGTGTCTTGTGTGACAAAAATTTCTCCGACGATAACTCCAATACTACAATTCCAAAAATTATAATTCTTTCGTATTCCTCTTCGGTATAACCATGTGAAGAGCTGATTAGATTTTGGTTATAGTTGGTCAACCGGAAGTTCCTTTATTTGAAGTTCTTATTGAAAAAAACGCAGTTAAATATCATTTTTTGACATTTTATGTGAATATCAATATGAAAGAATATCTTTTTGTCTATACGGTTTGATTATACATACATAATGAAGATTTTTCAACATTATAACGTAATTTTAAATTAAATTTTTAGCTAACGATTAAAAATTTAGCGCAGTGCTTCCCAAACTTTTTATTCTCGCGCCCCCCTTCAAACTCCGAATTTTCTTTGCGACCCCTCCCCCCTTTCCCTGCACATTTTTTGAATCCAAGGTTTTTAAGTTCATAATGATATATTTTATTCTTAATTACAATAATGGGGTCCTGTGGCCGCGTGCCAGAGTGTCTGGTCGCGAACTTGGGGAACCGGGTTCGATCCCGACCGACGCCAAATATTTCGAATTTTAAATGGCACAAAGTGACCCCTGTGGTGCACTCTACACGCCAGCAATAAGTGCCCGTGAGGTGACGTCGGGTAAGCGCCCGCATGGTATAAATATGTCATCATCATTACCGATATCTGCGATAAAGCAGATTGTGGCACACTCAGAAATGGGTAATATGCCGTGATGATATATTTATTATTTATTTAATTATAATAAATATATATTATTGTACTTGTATCCATTATTCAATAAATAAAAAAAATATATCATAGTTAAATGCATTTTTAATTTTCTTAATCGTAACAGAAATCGATATACCTATTAATTTCATATTATTTATCGATATTGGGTAACATCGATTTTTATTGTGAAGTACTACTGTAATACTTTCAGATATTTTATTTAATAAACCTTACAATCGTACGATTTAAATTCGCTTAATTCTTTTTTCAGTTTTTCCTGAATTGGTAAAACTGAGTATTATTTCATTTTACAAAAAAACAATAAAATATTTAAGAAACATATCTCGCTATGTGTCATTAGAACGTTAAATATCTGTAATATTATGTTAGTTATTATTTGTATCATATATTAACTAAATAAAATTAAATTAAATCGGGTGGACGAACCGATGTGCGACGGGGCTCATATTTATTTTCTGAATCATTTTTGTGTTGTAAGTAATAAAAAAGTTAGTGCGTAATAATCTAAAGGTTAAGTAAATCCAATAAGTTTTAAATTTAATTTTCACCACTTGCGAAGTTTATGAATAGAAATCGAAAAAAGAAAATCATAATAAAGGTGTCAGGGGAAATTAATATTTATTACGTTTCCTTTTTCAAGATATATTTATTTTCCATATGTGTGACTTGAGTACCTTTTCGAGTATTCTAATAAAATACTATTTCTTGAACAACTAAGGTGTCAAAATCAGAATATATGGTCTTGAAGTTATGAAAATATATGTGCTGGAAATATTTTCTCTTGCGACTAAAGTTTTATTATTGGGAAGGCGTGAAAGAATTTTTATTGTTCAATTGTAACGGAAAGTGATAAAGATTACATATAAAAACATGCGGAATTATTTAATTGGAAATACAAACAATAAGAAACTTTTGATATTTTATTATTAATATTAATGTATGATTGGATTATTTACTTCATAAAAATAAGTATGTACCTATAGTTTATTTCTAGTACAAATTTAATATTTTTGTTATTACATTTCTACAAATTTCTATATAGACCACATTAAATCTGAAGTAAATTTAGATTTTTATATTAAGTAGTGTCTATCTATTCGTATAGAAAAAAATCTGTTGTAGCCAGCACAAGACCTTCCATCAATTCCATGTATTTTGTACAAATCCCATACCAAAAGGTCCTTGGAACAGATTCTATATAATATCATGTAAAATCGAACACGAACACATACTATTTTTTACAAATTCCTTACCAAAAGTTCATTTCAAAAGGTTCTATAAATCCAATAAAATTATAACATAAACTACACTAAGTAATGTCCTTCCATCTTCTCTTTGGCCTTTCTCTGCGTGTCACTTGCGAGCAACACTATGACATACCAATTTTAGATCCTATATACTTTTTTCCATATTTGGTTTTGCACTTGCAACTGACATCTGTCAATTAAATTTTTTTGAATAATTATGTCAGCTGTTTCCATGATAAATAACAAAGCTGACTAATTTTTGAAAATTAATTTCTTTATAATGCTTTAACTCTACATCTATTGAATATGAAGGAAAATGAATAATCAAACCATATAGAGAAGAGTAATTTCTTTAATAAATATAATAACAAAATGTCAAAAAATAATATTTAATTGCGTTTTTTTAAGAAAAACTGTTAAAAACTTCAAATAAGGGTACTTCCGGTGGATCAATTATAACCAAAATCTAATCAACTCTTCATATGGATGTACAGAAGAGGAATACGAAGGAATTATAATTTTTAGAATTGTAGTATTGGAGTTATCGTCGGAGAAAAAATTGTCACACACGGACACACATACACACACACGCACACACACACACACGGACACACACACACACACACATACATACATACAGACATCATCTTAAAAATAATAAATTCGTATTGTAGGGACCCGAAAACGTGCTTATTCATTAAAAACTCACTACCGAATTTTTTGACCAAAGACAATACCTTCCTTACCTAAAGGTGACGGAAGGTAAAAACGACAATAATAATTTAGCGATTTCAATACTAGTATACGGTATGGATATTTTGGTAACAAGTTATGAAAAATACCAAATATCGTGCGAGTGTAAATTGACGCACGACGCGTAGCGGAGTGCAAGTCAATACACACGAGCTAAGATATTTGTATTTCATACAAGTTACGGACATTATTTTTTAGACGAGCTTAAATAAATTTTACTTTTTTTACAAAACTGAAATTTAGGTTCAAACGTACGGACAGCTGACAAATGAGTAATGTATACATATAGCCAGAAAATAATGACATAGTAACCTAGCAACCGTGTCAACTATTACGATATGAAATATATCGTAACACTAATGTCATAAGTTCAACTTTCAGTGTTATACTACATTGATATGTCCTACTTATCACAATGGTCGTCTAAAAAAATATACAGTCTGTCCCATTTAGGCCACCATTGGAATCTCGAGAACTATAAAAGATACGATGTCGGTTAAATGGAACTTTCAGTTTTTCGTCATTATCTAGTGCCCTATGAGAATTTTTGGAAAAATAAAAACACATCTGAGATGGCCTCCCAAAGGCGCATAAAAAGTTCCATTTAACCGACATCGTATCTCTTATAGTTCTCGAGATCCCAATGGTGGCACCTCTAAATGGAACACACTGTATATCGTCATCATTATCGATGTCTACATGTGTTGTAGATAGTGGCACACCCAGTAATTACATGAATTTCAATATTTAATTTATAATATCTAATTAGAGACTAACAATATTTTCTTTTCACTACTAGCCTAGGAACCCATTATTATTTACCTTTATTTGACATGAGAAATTGTTTTTCACTACCGCTTCCTTGTAACCATGGTAACCTAGGTCAATAATAATTTATTATTAACCTAGGTCTATAATGCAAACTGTCACTTTTCAAGCCTCCAAATCTAAATATTATTTAACTCATTAAACTCAAGAAAGGTGTTAAGTATATAAATTAAATTTTCCGCTTAATTTTAAATTGACCTACGCTGCCCCCTCGCCTCGCCTGGCTGCTGTGCTGTTTTGGTGAAAATGTGAAACATGTGTAGATGTAGAAATGAATAAATCATAATTTTTTTGTATTTGTACGTAAATACATTTCAATAGATTTATTTAAAAATAACAATAAACTAATAAGACTGCTGACTGTAACAGCACAAAGTGTTTTTATTAAATAATTAAATCAAATACAAATCAAGGCCCATAAGTGAGGTTACGAAACCAGCGAAATGAGCGAAACGTCAGATAAAAACAAATGCAGCCTACTTTGTTTTTGTGAATATTAACAAATAAGTAACGTTATTCTTCATGTCAAAATGTATAATCAAACTGTATAGAGAAGAATATTTTCTTTAATATGTATAATAACAAAATTTAACTACGTTTTTTTAAGAAAAACTGTTAAAAACTTCAAATAAGGATACTTCCGGTGGATCAATTATAACCAAAATCTAATCAACTCTTCATATGGATGTACAGAAGAGGAATACGAAAGAATTATAATTTTTAGAATTGTAGTATTGGAGTTATCGTCGGAAAAAAATTGTCACACACGGACATACATACACACACACGGACACACACACACACACGGACACACACACACACATACAGACATCATCTTAAAAATAGTAAATTCGTATTGTAGGGACCCCAAAACGTGCTTATTTATTAAAAACTCACCACCGAATTTTTTGACCAAAGACAATACCTTCCTTACCTAAAAGTGACGGAAGGTAAAAAAAAATTCAAAGAGAATTTATGTGCTAGTAGTGAAAATAAATAGTATATAAACCACGGTTGAGAAGATCATTATTGACCAGGCATCTTGTATCCCTCGGTCTTCGCCCTCGGGTTACAATATTGGCGCTGGGTCAATAATGATTATCTTCTCAACCTTGGCGTATAATATACTATTAAAATTCAGTACTTAGAAGTCAAAACAATTCTTGCAACAGCCATATTGTAACAATGAGCCTGTTTCACATTTTTTAAAAAGTATTTTAATTGAAAGTGTAATCCACGCTTTATAAATATGTAAACAAGCAAAATACGATCCAAGACTTCCATACAAACAGCGCAAAATTCAATGAAATGTTTAATTTATCTGATATAATCTTTGTGTAGGTGATCTTGTCACAAAACTTACAGAGCTTATAATTTGTATGATGAAGAGAGAGAGCTTAAAAACTTGACAAACGACGAAAGTTCCCACCGCCGTCTATGACTTGTGAAGGCAAATAAAGCTTGTTGAGTAGTTTAACAGCCGTATCCGAAGTGGCAACAAAATGTTATGTTTCGCATGAATTTATGTATCCAAGTTAGTTTACAGCCCCGCAGTAAAGTACGTGATTACTTTGCAGGATCAAAAAATTTACAGCCGTGCAAATGAAAAGTACAATTTGTATCCAAACACTGCGCAATGCATTTGTTCATTCCATGGATCACTGGATCTGGATCTATCCCTTCAGCGAGGCTGTTATTGGACGCGAAATTTGTTACTTGTTGCTGTGTTCAAAACAAACGGTAAATTTTACTGGAAAACGCACATTATGGATTTGAACATTTGAATGGACATATTTTGCAGAAATATAAAAAGTTAGAATATCAACAAATCATATATTTCTTTCACTCCTATGTTGTGCGTAAGTTTGTATATATACAATTTATTCACAATCATCCTCATTTTAAATCAATAATTTTCAAAATAAATCAATGAATTATAACCTTTAATTTTATTAATATTTTGACAGCTGTCTTAAAATTAGTTTAGCCTACTTAATTATGGAGATCTACGGCAATGTTGCTAGGCAACCCCTACATAAACATTTCCAACCCAAGAGATAGAAGTGAAATCTGTTATTTCCAACCCAAGAGATTGTCATTAAAGTTGGGAATGACGTATTTTCCAACCTCCAAAAAGTTAGGAATCTGTATATTACTATAATGATTGTGAATAAAAATAATTGAGTACCACTACCGATAGCTAAGTCTTTATTTTATTGTAATTATTATGTTTTTTATTTAAGTACGTGCTAAACATTCATAATGCACCGACGTATGGTCAAAATATTTTGGTACTTAAGCTCTTTTTTACCTTCCGTTACTTGAGGAAGATATTGTCTTTGGTCGAAAAATTCGGTGGTAATTTTTTAATGCATAAGCAAGTTTTAGGGTCCCTACAATACGAATTTAATAGTTTCACGCTGATGTCTGTATGTGTGTGTGTGAATATGTAGATGTGTGTGTGTGTGTGTGTGTGTGTGTGAGAGAGAGAGACAAAATTTCGCCGACGATAACTCCAATGCTACAATTTTAAAAATTATAATTCTTTTGTATTCCTCTTCTTTTCATCCATATGAAGATTTGGTTAGAATTGGTCAACCAGAAGTTCCTTTATTTGAAGTTCTTAACAGTTTTTCTTTAAAAAATGTAGTTAAATATAGTTTTTTGATATTTTACGTGATTATCAATATGAAAAAAAATTAAGTGTATTAGATGGAGAATTTTATGTTCTTCATTATTTGTAATAACAAAAATTTTCAAAAAATTATATTTAGAAATTTTTTTTATCAAAAATTGTTACCAAAACTTTTTCAGCTCTTCCCAGGAATGTCAGATTGAGGAATTCATAGTTAAACAGGTCTTAAGTCTTATAGATTTGGAGGAATCGTCTTCCAACATCCACACGTACACATACACCCACATTTACACACACACACACACACACACACACACACACACACATACAGACATAATTTTGAAAATGTTACTCTGATTCTAGGGACCTTAAATCGTGTTTACTCACTATAATCTGGATATGCGAATTTTAGCATGAATCCAATACCTCTCTTAGCGAGAGGTAAAAATATTAAGTGTGTCCGTTTCCATAACAGCGTTCTTTAATACAATCAGTCTTCAAGCATCCGTTTAAATGTTTGTGTGTGTGTGATCATCCTCAATGAACTGATCATCCAAGTCATCGTCGGTGAGAGTAAATCAGAAGTTCTCCCCCTGCCTCAATTTGGGTGATACAGTGACCCAAGCATACATATATTTGCAAAATACGAAATCGTTTTTAAACTCCCCGTTTTTCACGACATTTGCATTAAATTAGCAATACTTCTCTCGCAAAAATAATCCCATTTGTTGTGCAGATCCATTTCTCCAGTCGATCGAGTTTTGAATACAGATTTCGCCTTCGTCGCTGTCATGCAAGTGTTGTAAGCTTAGCTTATTCTAAAGCAGGTAGGTTGGAAAATGTAGCTGGCTCTCGATTTGATTCTACGAGTGTTGCGTAGTCTGACTTGTTCACAATCACAATAGTTGGAATGCAAATTTGATCACACGAAATCTGGTTGTGTATAACACGTAGTTTGTTGCCGGTTCTACTACGCTTGAATTTCAATAGGGGATGGAATAGATAGAGATATTCTTCGCTTTGCATACTTTTAAGGTAATACTAATTAAAAAAATCTGTTGTGGTCAGCACAAGACCTCTTGCCATTTTCATTTTATGTTATATAAATATTGCACTATAATCCAATACCATACTTTTAGCGAGAGGTAAAAAACACAAAAGCTGTTCTCTTAATTTTAGACTGAGCCTGATATAATAAAACATGAAAATATTCTGTATGACTCTTTCTGTTGAGGCTTACACTAGATCACCACAATTAAAATTGGACAGTCCCGAATCCAAGATTGTTTTGTTAAATTAAAATTCCGATGAGGCATGAGACGCAGTGCAGTACTAGAAATGTTCGGTATTTGTGCAAAATTGTAGAAAATGTGAATATTAGACCGTTGTTAAACTCTTTGTTTCATACACATAAAAATTGGTATAGTTACATATCTAGTATTGTGTGTAAAATTGACTAATATTAGCAACAAGTTCATAACTCTATAAGTTTTTACCCCAAAAAGTAATAAAAACTTGCATTTGGTTAAAAAGTTGAAAATATTCAAAAATCCAGTTTTCATGTATCTCGTACTTCCCAATGTACTGATTCCAAATCATGTAAACGCAGGTCGATATCTATTTTAGTTTTGGAGATATTCAACTTCAAATATTTTCTCAAAAGTACTCATTTCTGGGCTAGATTTCCACCCATTTTTGAATTATTGCCCCAAAAGTCAATATACCCCATATTTAGATAAAAACTTCAAAATTTTCAAAAATCTAATTTTTATGTATCTAGATACTTCTTAATGCGCTGATTCTAAATTTTGAAACCGCAGGTCGATATCTCTTTTCGTTCTCGAGATATTTAGATTCAAAGTTTTGCATAAAACTGCCCATTTTTGGGAAGTAACCCAAAAATGGGCCGATATACAAATTTGGCGACACCACCAATCGATTCTACGGATAAAAATATATAAGTACACCAATTTTCATAATTTTTAACTAACCGGTTCATTTTTTATGAATAAAAGTTTGAAAACCCCTAAAAATGGCGAAAATCTGAAAAAATCGTAAGGGGTACCCCTTACGATTTTTGCGATTTTTGGCCATTTTCAGTTATTTTGCTTTAGAGACTGTATTCGGTGTTTAAAAATTATGAAAATTGGTGTATTTATGTAATTTTACCCGTAGAATCGAATGGCGTTGTCGCCAAATTCATATCTCGACCCATTTTTGGGTTATTACCCAAAAATGGGCAGTTTTGAGCAAAACTTTGAATCTAAATATCTCTAGAACGAAAAGAGATATCGACCTGTGGTTTCAAAATTTGGAATCAGCACATTGAGAAGTATCTAGATGCACTAAAATTAGATTTTTGAAAATTTTGAAGTTTTTATTTGAATATGGGGTATATTGACTTTTGGGACATTAATTCAAAAATGAATAGAGATATAAACATGCTAGTAATATTATTTGATTGTAAAGATGTTACGTAAGTGTGCGCATATTTAGAGTATTTGAATTGTTAGAAATTAAAGTCTTAAAAGAAAATTGTTATCGCGTTATTCTTGTATGAGTATTAATGAAAAAATCTGTTGTGGCCAGCACAAGACTTCTCGCCATTTCCATTTTATGTTATATAAGTAATGTATTGCATTTCGCTATCGAACCGTCGTTTTATAACAAAAAATTACAAAATTTTACCTAAATATTGTTTTTTATTGTATTTAACATGTCTTCTGGACACATATAATTCTTATTTCCTGCCCTTGTTACACCAATAGCTATTCCATATGAAATCCACCAACTAAAACATCTACATATGTATGTAACTACATAATTTGTATCAACAATATAACAATAATTAAAGCTAAAATATTATCAAAAATAAATAACTACCTAGTAGTTAACTAAACTACATGATATTAATTGCTCAAATGATTAAATATTACAATGACAGCAGACATGGCTAATTCAAATTACTCCCAGAGATTGTCGTGAAATGCCCTGAAAACAGTTGCCGATTTGTTTCAAAAACATCACGAAACAATTGAACGAGAGACGTCTGCACATCGGGATGACGTACGTTGGTTTGTTAGTGCGCGAGCATTGTCGATGGCGAGCTTCAATCTACATGTATGTTGCGCAAGATAATTAATCTTGTCTCCTAAACCGAACTGAGTTTGTGACAAAATGTAATATAGTAACAGTGTGACGCGGCCTCCATCTACCGACCATGTGAGTTACTGCAGCGCATTACTCAGCCCTTGAAGCTGAATGCAGAACAAGTGATAGTCAGCTAGTCCACTTTCCTGATATTGTTTTGTTTTTGTTAATTTTATGTACGAATTTTACGTAATCCAAGTTCTGGGAAATTTAATTAAAACTCTATGATCCATACAATTACAGGGTAACGATTAAAAAAAAATATGTATTCCACATCAATTTTAGCCGTAGAATGTTGCAATTTAATTAAGTTAATGTTTTGTTGAGATATTTTGGATGAAACTGCTGATGTGAAAAATAATTTTGCCACAGAATTTAAGGATTCAGAATTCACAAAATGTGTGAAATAGTTATTTACATGCGAGTGCGTGTAAGTTGTATTTTACAGCGCTACAGCTTTGTTTATTAGCTGGAGCGGTAAAATACTTCACGCACGAGAATTTTATCAAATTTTTTAGCCGACGATAATGAAAATCACTTTTTTTAATGAGATAGGTTGTACTTCTGAAAGGGTTAGTTTAAAATACTGGGGTTAAGTCAATTTCCAAATTTGATTTTACTTACCTTCATTAGAGTACTTCTTCTAGCGAAAATTTATTTGTAATAATAGACGTTGTTTATGACTGATAATATATTTATTTGCTCATGGTTGCTTCTTAATAAATAATAAGTAGGTGTCGATATTTGACATTTCAGCAATGTTCGCCTCGCGTATTTAACAGGTATATCGATCGGTGACTATGTCGGTAACGGCGGATTTTTACAATAATGACAGATGTCGCTGTCGTGATTATGGTTTATATAAATTAATTTTAAATATAGGAAATGTTAAAGTAAAAAAATAACTTATGTAGGTAGTACTTTTTTACATGAATTTTATTTTTTATAGTAAAGATGATTTCTTTTCTAAATGCCCATAAACGTCCAGTGTATTTTGATTATTTTACCGCATAGTTAGACAAGTTACAACACAGTAAGCGTAAAATGTAGGTTACACTTGCTGTGTATACAATTGTAAAGTTCCCATTACACTTCAGGAGGGCAAAAAGTACTTTTCAAGCACTAGTGCGAAAAAAGTAAATAGGCGTTGCTAGGTAACGCACACATACGGTTAATTTACATGTCTAATTTTAAATGGCACAAAAGTGATCCCTGTGGTGCATTCTCCACGCCAGCAATGAGTGCTCGTGAGGTGACGCCTTATCATTTATCGGCGATAAAACAGATGGGCACACTCAGAAATGCCGTGATGATTGAAACAAGAGTAATCATTATTATTAACGAAAAAGTACTACTTTACACTTACACACTTGTTACATAAATAACTATTAAAAGGTATTGCATTTCATTTTTTATAAAAAGCTCATACTCATGGGGTCCCGTGGCCTCGTGCCATAGTGTCTGGTAACGAACCTGGGGAACCGGGTTCGATCCCGACCGACGTCAAATATTTCGAATTTTAAATGGCACAAAAGTGATCCTTGTGGTGTACTCTCCACGCCAGCAATGAGTGCCCGTGAGGTGACGCATGGTAAGCGCCTACACGGTACAAATATGTCATCATCATTACCGATATATGCGATAAAGCAGATTGTGGCACACCCAGAAATGGGTAATATGCCGTGATGATATATTTATTTATTTATTTTCGTATTACGAGTTCAAACAGGAAAAATAAATCTATTTTTACCTTTACTTAATTATTATATAATTAAAATGAAATGTTGAAGTTTTCTCGTTTATATCATACGTCTTCGTCATTTGAGTTTGGGTACTTATTCATATAAATCACATTTTTTACAAAAGTATAAAATTTCATTTTATGCACTGACTTTTACATTTTTATATGTAACACGATAGTTATCTAAAAACTTTTAAATATAAAGTTTCATAAAGTGAACATTATTCTAATATTAGAATTGTATATTATGTTTATAAAATAATAAATTGAAATTAAATAGAACAAAAGCGTTGGACTGGAACCCGCAAGGCAAATGCCATCTCGGCTGCCCACGTCTTTCCTGGAGAAGATCAATGCACAAAGAAGCAGAAAAAATGGGGTAGTCATGGAGAGAAACCAAGCATAATACCACTGACCGTAATAGTTGGAAATTCTTGTTGAAGCTCTATTCTCCTCAGCGGAGTAAAAGAAATATATAAATAGAATAATAATAAATTTATAATTATGGAAAATGCTTGTATAACTTAATTTTGGGCAAGTAAGGGTAATTCATTTTATATCGATCCCTAGTAGGAATATAATTTATGTAGGAAAGATGTTAACTATAGTTTGTCAGTATATTTCCTATTTATCTAAAATATTCTAAAAACACAGCTAGTGATCTTGAAACGAATCAGAATTCCCCTTGCTATTCTACTGTATAATAAAAATTTAAAGTTTTCTACATTTTTTTTTATTGTTTTTGAGGTGTTTAGAATTTATATTTATTTAAAAGATTTGATTTAGTTAACTATTTGGTTTATTTACACTTTAGATTTTTGTTCTACAGTAGACAGACTAAAACTGACCTGTACATACTACTTTTTTTTAAATAAATATTCCCACAACTAAATATATACATTATAGGCAATCAGAGTAACAACAATAAAAATACATTACAATTTTGTTTTGCAAAAAACGACAAAATAATATACCTACAGCATTAAGAAAATGAAAAAATTAAAATTTTCTATTTTGCTTCTGTAACGAAGTTATTACAGCACCCAAAGGAGTTCGTTAATAGCTCATTCGAGTGTTGTAATAGACTAGTAGAATTTTTTTTTTATAAGGTTGGTGGTTAAAAATTTCAAAAATATCAAATATCAAATCTAGTTAAATAAACGAACACACACGATTGTTAAGAATTTTATTTTTATATAATTTTGAATTTAAAACTATGAATAAAAAGAAAAGAAGACATTAAGTAGTAAATTTAGCATGAAATAGAAAATATCGTATGTTGTTACAAAAATAAAGTTAGAGTTGTCAAATGAATTATCAAACGTCATATTAATACAGTCAACTGACGAAATTCTATAAATTTGGACATTACTTTTTTTCATTTAAAAAATGTATAGGAAGTGCAAAATAAAAAATCTGTTGTGTCCAGCACAAGACCTCTCGCCATTTCCATATTAGGCTATATAAGTATTGTATTGCACTACGCTTTCGAACCATCGTTTTATAACAAAATATTACAGAACTTTACTCAAATATTGTTTTTTATTGTATTTAACATGTCTTCTGAAAACATATAATTCTAATTATATCTATTTTTCATTGTATGAGGAAGTTTCTAAATGTCAGAGATTGTTCCAATTCATTAACCAGATTGGTGGTATTTCTGATGGATATATACATTTTACCACAATTTTACCTATAATTTCAAATATTTAATTAATAAAACAATAAGAAATATTAAATATGCTTCCCAGAAAAAACTATTAGAATGTCACTAAAACTGTTGATATTTGACAATGAAAGTGTCATTTACAAACTATGTTATAAACATTGGAATTTGTCAACTGGTTTCCTTAGTGCCTTAGCCTCTGCGATTAGTTTACTCTATAAATTATAGTGTCTTTATCTCTAAATTTATACAAGATATAATTAAAATTTTAAGTGTGTTAGATGGAGAAGTTTATGTTCTTCAATATTTAATTAAAAAAAACTCCCAAAAATTATATTTAGAAGAATTTTTCTAAGAAACTACTACTTTCGGTTGTATAATTGTTACCAAAACCTTTTCAGCTCTTCCCAGCAATGTCAGATTGAAGAAACTGCAGTTAAATATTTTTTGTTTTATAGCTTTTGAGGAATCGTGTCTACAACATCCAGACACACATACATACACACATCCATACATACACACCTACACACATACACACATACACACATCCACACACAAAGACACACACACACAGACATCATTTTAAAAATGTTATAATCGGATTCTAGGGACCTTAAATCGTGCTTATTCAATAAAATCTGGATATGCGAATTTTAACATGAATCCAATACCTCTCTTAGCGAGAGGTAAAAATGCAAGTCGAAATCTTGACAGCAATATATTATAATTCATTTGACATTTCATTTCGACGCAATATTGTCAATTTAAACCATGTTTAATATTTAATTTACGTTGGTACAATCGGTCATTATTTTCTCAATAAGTGCATAATATACAAATGTTTATAAAAATTATGTTTTTGTTTGATACTTCACTCCCAACAGGTGACACCTCTCAAGCTCTTTTTGAGCAATGCGAAATAATCCATAATGATATATTTGAGAAACAAAATTATAAATAAACTACTACTCAATATCTCACTGAATACAAAAAGGAATTCTTTAACTTATCTAAGCATTCATTCTGTTAAAGATAAAATATGTACCTACAAAGTGAACTAGTAAAAAGAATATTTAAAATGGCAGCAGTGACAGTTATGCAAACGAATAGAAACACTTGAGTAGTTTTTATTCTTTACTCCCGGGAAAGGAGCAAAAACTATCTTGATATTTTATCTTCTTTTACACCTGACATCCCAAGAACTCTTGCAAGTTGCAAATCAACGAATAATTTACAATTCATGCGCTTGTAAAATAAAAACCACTATTTTCCGCTATCTTGACAGAGGGAAATGTAATTTAGAATTCAGTCTAGTAAGTTCGTTGCCTTAATATTTGCTCTCCTGCAACGATATTCCATTTGTTTGACAGACTCTGGGTATCTTACGTTGGTATGGCAACAAGACAAAAGCACACAGTGTTGCGTTTGACGCCCGTAATGGCCTGAAATGTGGCACCTGATGGCATATTAGCATATTATATTTTCCTCCAGACGGAGAATGAAGACGGCAGATGATGTCAATGTTGTCGCTGTGTCTTATAGCTGCCCGACTAATTGAATACAAAGTAAGGAATAAAGATCTAAAATAAAGTGGGATACGTTCTTATCTTGTTTTGGGTGAAGGAAAATTATATTTCTAAAAATTCGATGGTGAGATTTTAATGAATAAGCACGTTTTGGGAATTGAAAAATACTGTTTTACATATCGATGACTTATTTGCAAAACGATGATACTAGCACATTTTGAAATATTAGCTTTTGGCGCGGTTAGATTGATGAAACTATTTCGTTTCTACTTGTAATACCTCATAGGCAAGAAGCAATAATATAAGAAAGAAAATATTAAAAAAATACGAATGTATATGCTGAATAACGAATATTAATAAAAAAAAAATGAAATGGTATAATTGAGATATTTCGGAAATAAAGGGTTTTTTATTATAACGCTTCGACACTAATATGAAAATATTTTGATTGGCGACCGAGAAACCGCCTATACATGCATTACAAATGGCGTGTTAGGAGGTGGGAATTACTACCAATGGAAGTTAAGAAATTCAAATTCGAAAGGAGGGGCTAACATTCCTGTACTGCAGTTTCCAAACAGTTTTTATTTTAACATAAATTTCTTGCATTAAACTTAATAATTTAAATACACCTGTAATTATAAAGTATGTAGACTTTTACAGTGTTATAATATTCATTTATTTTTATGTAAATATAATTTAAAATAGCATATATTTCAAGAACATTTAGGTCCATGATGAAAACAGTTTGATATAAAAACACATAAGTGTGACGTCACGTCAATCTTTTCAAAATTCGGGAGACCAAAACTCGCCTATTAATAGGAATTTTTTCACCGGATTTTCATCAATAGTCTTAGTTTTCCTGATATTTTCAGATGAAATTATAAAAAAAAAAAATGGTGGAATCCCCCATTTAAATGTTTTGGATAATATGACGTATTGCAGTTAATAATTTTAGATTATATTACATACCATTTTGCTTTCACATTCTCCATAATTGCAAAACATAGCCCTTTTCATCTTTAGAAAGAAAAAAAAATCTGTTGTGGCCAGCACAAGACCTCTCGCCATTTCCATATTAGGCTATATAAGTATTGTACATATTTGACATTTCTGATACACAAAAACACAAGTATTCTTTATATATTTTTATATTTTTTAATTCATTCTATTCAATATTATTCTTCTTATGATCGAGATTCTTCCAATTCATTGATGAGATTGGTGGTATTTCTGAAGGGTATATGTATCTGTAATTATAAATATTTAATTAATAATAAAATAAAAAATATTAAATGAAAAAAAAGTTTTCAGTAATGTCTCTGACTTTTTGACACTTACATTTATCTGTCAATTACAAACATTTTAAATTTCCACTTGTTTTCCATGGGCTGCGAAAACATTTACAACTTATTATTTTATTTATTTATATGTCTCTATCTTTAACTCTATAGAAGATATAATAAAAATTTTAAATGTATTGGATAGAGATTTTTATATTCTTTAATTTTAGTAATAACAGAAATTTTTAAATAATAATATTTAGAAGATTTGTTTTAAAGAAAATATTACTTTCGGTTGTTCAATTGTTACCAAAATCTAAACAACTCTTCCCAGGAATGTCAGATTGAGGAAACTGCATTTACATATTTTTCAAGTCTTATAGTATTTATGAAACGGTGGTTCTAACATCCACACACACATCCACACACACACACACACACACACACACACACACACACACACACACACACACACACACACACACGGACATCATCGTAATAATGTTATAATCGGATTATAGGGACCTTAAAACGTGCTTATCTACTAAAATCTGGAAATGCGATTTTTATCATGATTCCATTACCTTTCTTAGCGAGAGGTAAAAATCTGTTGTGACCAGCACAATACTTTTCGCCATTTCCATTTTAGGCTATTTAAGTAGGTACATATTGTATTTAACGTCTTATACTCCCAAGGAATTGCAATTACATCTATTCTTTAGATATTTTTATATTTTTTAATTCATTTTATGAACAATTTTTCTCCGACTCTTTTAAATGTTTAATAATAATAAAAATTGTTCATATATGAACAGATTCTATGATCTGTTTAGCAAAAAATACAATTTCATCAAGAATCTTACACTTCTTACGTGAAAAATAAACATCACTTTTCGTTATATTTAAAATTATTCTTAACATCTTTCTTATTCTTATTTCTTTTTCTTAAATTATTGAGCATAAACTCACCTTTAAATTATTAACACTAAAAGTATAGCCTGCAAAAATATTTTTAGAGGTAAACTTATCTGTTTTATTGCAGTCTTGCCATATCCACCTGATCGAATTTGAATAAATTACCATTTTTCATGCATCCGACAGATTTCCTGACTGCATCACAAAAATTTTCTATTCTAAACACCCTGAAGTTTTTTCTAAAAGACCGATAAGCTATGAAAGGATATCAAAAATGCAACAATAATATTAATGATTGATCACTTTGTTTATAAAATATTAATATATTCTTTATATAGGTACATACATAGATAAAACTCAGATAATGGCAACAATAAAACTCTGAAATCATAAATTTCCATTAATAGACACTATTCTTTTTACCTCTCGCTAAGAGAGTTATTGGAATCATGCTAAAATTCACATATCCAGATTTTAGTAGATAAGCATTTAAGGTCCTTATAATCCGTTTATAACATTTTTACGATGATGTCCGCGTGTGTGTGTATGTGTGGATGTTGAAACCACAGTTTCTCAAATACTATAAGACTTAAAAAATATTTAACTGCAGTGTCCTCAATCTGACAATCCAGGGATGAGCTGATTAGATTTTGGTAACAATTGGACAACCGGAAGTAATAGTTTCTTTAAAAAAATCTTTTAAATATTATTTTTTGAAAATTTCTGTTGTAACTATTATGAAAGAACATAAAATTCTACATCTGATACATTTAAAAAATTTATTACATCTTGTATAGATTTAGAGATAAAGGCACTGTAAAATATAGAATAATCTAATCGCAGAGGCCAAGGCACTAAGGAAACCAGTTGACAAATTCAAATGTTTATAACATAGTTTATAAATGATAGGTGTCAGTATCAAAAATCAACAGTTTTAGTGACATTCTGAAAGCTTTTTCTGGGAAGTACATTTAATATTTCGAGGTAAAATGCATATATCGTTAAGAAATACCGCCAATCTTGCTAATGAATTGGCAGAATCCCTGACATTTAGGAACTTCCTCATTCAATGAAAAATAGATATAATTAGAATTGTAAGTGTGCAGAGGTCATGTTAAATATAACAAAAACAATATTTGGGTAAAGTTCTCTAATGTTTTTGTTATATAACGACGGTTCGATAGCGAAGTACAATACAATACTTGTATAACATAAATGGAAATGGCGAGAGGTATTGTGCTGGCCACAACAGATTTTTTTACATTTATTAGTGTACTTAGTTATAATCTTTAAAAGAAAATAAAAATAAAACTGGAATATTAATGGACAAACTTTATAACAACTATAAAATATTTCATACTTGGTTACCTGGTGTGTCCCTAAATAGGTTCACGTTTGTAATAGCAGAGTTAAATGCAAAATATTAAACAAACATTTTTCCGTCCGTAATCAAAAATCATACAATATGAATACAGAATAATAAATATTGTCAACATAAAAATAAACACTGAACGAATAAACAAATGCAAATTTGCAATAATAAATACATAAACCTACAAATAATGAAACATTCAG
Source organism: Ophonus ardosiacus (assembly GCA_943142095.1). Classification (NCBI taxonomy): domain Eukaryota; kingdom Metazoa; phylum Arthropoda; class Insecta; order Coleoptera; family Carabidae; genus Ophonus; species Ophonus ardosiacus. The sequence goes on along the minus strand of OW964831.1, from coordinate 49,223,782 downwards.
TTTCACGTTTCAATAAACCATGAAAATAATTTGAAACAAAACTAAAACATTCAATACGCACTAATAACTAGCTACACAAACAAATAATTGGCTAAATCATTACCATACTAACAAATAAATATTTATCAATCAAAACATAGGTTCTAATTAACACCCCAGTGATCATGAAACAATAATTATCATGATGTGGCTTCCAGCAGTTTAGGACAATTTCAGCAGAGATAACAGATCGACGATCGATATTCGATCTGACTGAAACTTGAACCTCTGCTTTAACTAATCACTCATGCAAATATCCAACATCGATTCCTTACTGGAACTATGCAAGCCGTGGGGATTATGATGAGAGAGGAATATTTATTTTTCTAGCGAAACAGTGTCACGGTTAATTATACACCTACTAATTTCAGGCTATGGATGAATTATTAGAGTGAAATAAATGCTTAATAAACAAATCTATGAAGTAGGTCACTGTAATGATTAGGGATTTGGAGTTAATCGCTTTCTTTTATTAACAGTGGAGATATGTTTATCTAGGCTTGGCAGGACCAAAAAAATAGTATTTATTGTTATTAGGAGATATAAAAAAATCTGTTGTGGCCAGCACAAGACCTTTCGCCATTTCCATATTAGGCTATATAAGTATTGTATTGCACTTCACTTTTGAACCGTCGTTTTATAACAAAAAATTACAGAACTTTACTGAAATATTGTTTTTTATTGTATTTAACATGTCTTCTGCACACATATAATTCTAATTATATCTATTTTTCATTGTATGTTTCTAAATGTCATAGATTCTTCCAAATCGTTAACCAGATTGGCGGTATTTATGATGGATATGTGTATTTTACCACAATTTTACCTATAATTTCAAATATTTAATTAATAAAACAATAAGAAAAGTTAAATATACTTCCCAGATAAAGCTATCAGAATGTCACTAAAACTGTTAATATTTGACAATGACATGTGTCATGTTATAAACATTGGAATTTGTCAATTGGTTTCCTTAGTGCCTTGGCCTCTGCGATTAGTTTACTCTATAAATTATAGTGTCTTTATCTCTAAATCTATACAAGATATAATAAAAATTTTAAGTGTATTAGATGGAGAATTTTATGTTCTTCAATATTTAATAAAAAAAACTCCCAAAAAATTATATTTAGAAGAATTTTTTAAGAAACTACTACTTCCGGTTGTTCAATTGTTACCAAAACCTTTTCAGCTCTTCCCAGGAATGTCAGATTGAAGAAACTGCAGTTATATATTTTTTAAGTCTTATAGTTTTTGAGGAATCGTCCCTCCAACATCCATACATACACACACACACACACACACACACACACACACACACACACACACACACAGACATCATTTTAAAAATGTTATAATCGGATTGTAGGGACCTTAAAACGTGCTTATCTACTAAAATCTGGATAAGTGAACTTTAGCATGATTCCAATACCTCTCTTAGCGAGAGGTAAAAAAGAAGTAACATTTCATCGTTAACAAAAATAGGTTTCACATTCAATAAACACTGAATAAAATATTATTTGAAACTTTTTCCTGAAATATAAGTAACTCACCGAATTCATCATCATCTATGGCACAAAAGCCCTTGTAGGGCCAAGGGCTCAAGTACCGCAGGTACTAGTTTCGTGATCGATAGTATCAAAGAATTTGCTGTACTTAATCCGTGCGACGACCACTGATTGCTATGCAACCATTGCAACAGCTAGCACCACCTATGTTTAACATGGACACCTGATCGGGTCGTCGCATGCGAGTGCGATTAATGCCTGTTACTTAGCCGGTCGGTAGATTCGAACCGAGGAACCTCAGATCAATCGGAATATGTAGAGACAGTGCCTTAATGCGTACAACCACTACACCGGCACTCCTATCTATTATCTACCGTCAATATAGATTTGCAAATTCGCAGCGTATTGAGTTTACGTACGTGACAGTGAGAGTAATATGATGCAGTTTCGATGTTCTGGGTACCAAATTTAGTAACCATTGCTATCACAGCTTCTGATCCTCAAATTATGTGCACATAACATAAGTGCACATTAACGTTGCATCCCATTGCAGTTTGCAGTTGAAGCTTATGGTCTAACAACTCTCATATTTGTTCGGAAATAGAAGACATTACAATGATTTACTTTATTAGTGTAGTAAAGTAATTAAAGTGGCAGTTATGATTTAGTAACATAAATTTCCCAAGCTATAGCTTTAAGTTCATTTCTTATGACCACCATATGGCTAGGTATTATTTATTGTAGTCTTACCAAAGATGAAATATTGTAATAGTTTATCAACTCATAGTTAGTTATATACAGGCTGTTAAAAAATAAATATAACAAATTATAAGGGCATATTCTACTGACCAAAATGAGTAAAAAAAGGTTAATCAACATGGGTCCGATTTTTAATAGTTTCCGAGATATAAGGCAGTGAAAAATAAGTTTTTTCGGGGTTTACCTCTACTATCTCAAAAACTGTAAGAGTTACGACTTTGATTAAATAAGACTTTTTGTTTACCTTTCAGAGGTCATCTTAGATATCTTAAAAAAAAATCCAATAGTTGTACTAAGACAAATGTTGTGGCGATCTTGGCTAATATTTAGTTTTGAAATAATTTCGTAACTATTAGAAAGTGAAAAAAAATGTTTCATATAAAATTTTATTGCTTCTTTATGGTCTATTTACTGGTAGACAAAATTTTATTCAAGCACTATCTTTGAGAGTTTTTCTTCGATTCTAATATAAAATGGACTCTTTCTCAAAAACAGTTGAAGATCGGACCCATGTTGATTAAGCTTTTTTTTACTTACTTTGGTCAGTATTATATACACTCATAATTTGTTTCACATATATTTTAACACCCTGTTTATAGTTAAAACTGAAGTTTAAATTAGTGGAACTTTGTCTGATGAAATTTTTTAACCAATACTTTTATGATAAGGATGGATGATGAATACAATTTTTTTAATCATGAGGACTAATAAAAATAGTAAATATTGATCAAATGTTTATTTTTAAATGTACTCTATTTTATTAAAAATTTTAACTTAACGCTTATAAGGAATGCAATTCATTCGGATGGCCCGTGTTGTAGTTTTCATCCTCCTGAGTTACAGTAATCATTACACCCTAGTGCTTAAAAGTATTTCATTTAGCAATGAAAATGACAATCAAAAAAATGTTATAAAACACTAGAATAAAAAAAAGATTAAATGTTGTGAATTGTAAAAATTAATATTTTAATACTGTAATGTCTTTTGGGGGTGTTTAATTGAAAGTCAATTGTTGAAATATAGGAGTAACATTTATTGAACAATCACACTTCAGCAATGTTTTTACTAATTAAACAATGTTGAACATTGCAAAAGTACATTCTCTTCATAATTAATATTTGACTTCAAATAATTATCTATTAGGTCTAATTACATTGATTTTGCTTTGCTCTTTATATTCGGCTACAATCAAATTAATTGAAAACTTTTCTCGCTTGTTCCACCAATTAGAAATTTAATAATAATTAGCAATTGTTTGAAAACGGAAATGTGTAATATTACATAATTATATGCACATATAAGTTAGTATCTATTGGTATCAGATTTATTAAATTCAGAATCAATACTGGCTGTTTGTAATAATTATATATTGTTATGTTAAACCATACGAATTTATAAAATTACTCGTATAATGAAGTGCAAATATTAAATTATAATTACATATTAATTAAATGGATTATTATAGCTGCATAATTATGGCATGGTTGCATTACTCTAAAAATTAGTTCATACAATATTTTTTTTCCGAAACTTCGAAGCTAAAATGGTTCATACATATTTTAGCTCCTAATGCTCGATTTCACCAACATCAAATAAATTTTCGAATACCTTATTCGTTTAATAAGAGAGAAATATCCCATCGAAACCATTACACAAATGACGTTATTTCTTCTAACTGTCATATTCTGATGCGATGTTTTTCATTTATTCGACGGATAAGCTATTCGAAGATTTATTTGATGTTGGTGAAACTGTACATAAATAAATAGAACTGTGCCAATTGTTTTTGTTTTATTTACCTATGTTATTAGTTTTATAAATCGAAACTGATTATATTAGATAATAATAAATAAAATAAATTTTAAAACTGCACCAATCAGTTTTAATTTATAAACACCGAAATCCATTAAAGTTTTACTCTTAAATAAATTTTTCAATTACATCCGTGGTTTTATTTTATTCATTCTATTAAACTGTTGACCAATCATTAATTAATTTATTTGCTTAATACTTTACATAAAGTGAAACTATTTTACTGTGTCAAATGTCGATCAATACAGGAGTTTATGTTGAACATAATCAGTATACTTGTTTGAAATTAGTTGAGCTGTTCAGCTGAGAATTTGTAATTACCATTTGTCAGATGTTCACTGGTAAGCAAGGAACTAACAACAGACAGGCTAAGGATAAGGGTTCCTTTTGGTCTTGGATCTATTGTAATATTACCGAACTTAATGGCTGTTCATTTACATTGTAGTTACCGAACTAAATTGAAACAAATATTTATAATGCCAAGTATTTTTTTTATATATGAAAATACTTATAATTCCTTTAGTGAATAAAAGTTGACGTTTAAATATGTTAATAATTGTTCACGTTAAAATTATTGAGAATAAAATACAAGGTTCATAATTTTTTGAAAATTGACTAGAAATCGGGCCATGCTTCGGACCGGGCCGGGCCAAAGCTCGAAATTGAGGGCAACCGTCATTTATAATTTTAATTTTGACATGAGGCGAAAAAAGAAAAAACAAAAACTATACCTCCTTAGAACATTCAACATTGGTTAACCCTGGTGTTTGCTTGAGTTAAGTATATGAGTAGTAACAATAATAATGATAACACAATAGCATTATATATATATATATATATATATATATATATATATATATATATATATATAATACTAGCTGACCCGCCCCGGCTTCGCACGGGTAAAGCTAGAATTACTATTAGCTACACGTGTACCAGTAATTTTTCATATATACTTCGGAGATATGCGCTGCGTAGGGAGCCGGCAACCTGCCTCGCATCGTACATGTAACAGGCTCCGCCCACTGCCCTCCCGACCCTGCACCACACCTAACAGCGCCCTTTTCTAAACATGTCTCGGGTAATTTACTTATGTTCATATGATGCAAGCTATCTCTCCGACAAATTTCGAAAACATGCTAACGGTTAAAACTTAACTATACATACAAAGATAAAAAAAATAATTGAATTCTTCTTACCAAAAGCATAAATAAGAATTTTTATATCCCTAACTTGAGAAATTATGGGTTCTCCATACAAACTTTCATCCCCTATTTCACCGCTTCAAGTTTTGCGACAAAAGGTAACCTATGTGCTTCTCTAATGTCCAATCTACCTCTTTACCAAAATTCATCAAAATTGGTTCAGCGGGAGAAATGATGGGTTCTCCATACAAACTTTCATCCCCTATTTCACCCCCTTCAAGTTCTAATTTCGCGACAAAAGGTAGTCTTTGTCCTTCTCCAAGGTCCAATCTATCTCTATACCAAAATTCATCAAAATTGGTTCAGCGGGAGAAATGATGGGTTCTCCATACAAACTTTCATCCCCTAATTCACCCCCTTCAAGTTTTATTTTTGCAACAAAAGGTAGTCTGTGTCCTTCTCCAAGGTCCAATCTATCTCTATACCAAAATTCATCAAAATTGGTTCAGCGGTTTAGGCGTGAAAACGTAACAGACAGACAGAGTTACTTTCGCATTTATTATATTACTATGGATTAAGGAAACTGTACTTCATTTAACTACAAGCTTTCTCGGACCGGCCCGAAAAGCTCGATTTTTCGTCCAATTCGCCTCAATTTTTGCAAATCGAATCGGCCCAAAAAATATATCTTCGGCCCGGTTCTATGATTGATTCGAAATCGAGCAGGGCTTCAAGCTTGATTTTATCCTATAAAATTGTATTTTCCGAACTTGATACAAAATATACTATTATTTATTCTAAAGAATATTTTTTCGAATTAAAAATTCTTTATAGCTCTTTATCTCTACTGAATCCTTTGTGAGCCATTTCCAAAAAATCATTTCCATCACGCTCGTTGTCCGGCCCAGCCTTCTTGGATTATTTATCAGTCAAGAAATTATAAATTCTGCTTTTGTTCGAAAGTACACCACGTGGTACAGTTCTACAAGAGTGAGCCCGTTAAAAAACCGAATTAATTGTTAATGAGACGGCAGTAATCCCTTATGACACTCTAGTATAATGCAACTCTGTATGATTATGTCTGGCGTTGCTCGCTTGTTCTTTTAACTGGCTCATGGCACTCTTCGGGGAGAACTTTGAAGTCCTCAACTAGTAATGGACGTACAGGAGTTTTATTATAAAAGTAATAATTTAATAGAGAAAGGAGGGAATCGAATTCATTTGTTCATGAAGGTTTCCTTCCTAAGCTGCTAGTAGATAAATAGATAAAAGTAATTATAGAACTCAGCGTCCCAATTTTTTGTAAGAAATAAATAATTATTACTGGTAAATCAGACAAACAGATGTCACTAATTAGTGTTTCTAAGCCCTTTTCTCTCCCCGTATACAGACTGCATCCAAATATTAGTAATCAGGATGTTAAAAGTTTTTAAATCGACAAATTACTACATTTGTTATATATAAATATTATTTTATCTTAATGACTTTTGTAATCCACTTATACTTTGCTGAAAATGGTGTAAAATATAAGCTTCGAAACGTCCAATAAAAAAATATTCTAAGAAGAGAAGTACGAAAGATGAAAGAATTTATTAATGTTTAGAATTGTAGTATTGGAGTTATCGTTGGAGAAATCGTATTCTAAGTATTGTCTTTGGCCAAAAAAATCGATGGTGAGTTTTAAATAAATAAGCACGTTTTAGGGTTCCCAGAATACGATTTTACTAGTTTTACGGTGATATTTGTACCTATGTGTGTGTGTGTGCCTGTGTGTGTGTTTGTGCGTGTGTGTGTTTTCTCCGACGATAACTCTAATACTACAATTCTAAAAATTATAATTATTTTGTACTCCTCTTCTTTACATCCATCCATATGAATACCTGATTAGATTTTGGTTATAATTGGTCAACCGGAAGTTCTCTTATTTGAAGTTCTTAACAGTTTTCTTGAAACAATGCAGTTAAATATAATTTTTTGACATTTTATGTGATTATCAATATGAAAGAATATCTTATTGTCTATACGATTTGATTATACATTTTCCTTCATATTCAACAGATATAGAGTTAAAGAATTATAAAAAGACTAATTGTCATAAATCAGCCAGCTTTGCTATAATCATGGAAACAGACGATATATTCAAATAATACTAAGTGAAAGATGTCAATGACAAGTGCAATTTACAAAGTGTATGCTCGTGTTATAATTTTATTGGATTTATAGAATCTTTTCCAAGGAACTCTCGGTATGGAATATATAGAAAATAGTACATGTTCGTTTTACAATTTTACTGGATATATAGAATCTTTATGGGGTCCAATTTTAAATGGCACAAAAGTGACCCCTGTGGTGCACTCTCCACGCCAGCTATGAGTATGTACACAGACCCGAATTATACAATAATGTTTAATTTGTCATGTTAGTTTCAGTATATTATGTTGTAGAGCACATTGTTGTGGCGGTGTATGGAATTTAGAACAACAGTCTACTTCTCGCTGACACTAATATCAAAAAAATTGGGGAGTTACAACTATGTAGTATTTGTACAGCGTGGTTAAAAGTAATATTTACTAGAAACAACATTTTAGTTTAATGTATGTAGGTTTTTGTTATATTACATAACAAATTGGATATTATTAATCTTAGTATACTACCAAGCGTTAGAAGTTCATTCATAAGAAAAAGAATAAATAAACCATGGTAGCAAGATTAAGTTTTTGCCGTTGAAGCATTTTGCTTGGCGCGTTTGAAATAATTCGTATCCCGTTTGTGGTGAATTTAGCGGAGAACAGTACGGCGTATGCCATTTTCCTGCGGCAATTTCTTCAGCTTTCAGCGCATAACGATAATCGTTCGCGTTTTTCAGCTCCTGCCTCGCTTTCACGCAATAACTCACACACTGACATTATCCATGTGCTGACATCATCGCTTTACAAATAATCACCTGTTTTTGTTTGTTTTGTTTTCTACCAATCTTCACTCAACGCCGTTTTCCTGTTTATCTCCTGAAGAATAGACAATCAAAAAGCAATAAGAACAATATTGATGTCGGTGTTATTAAACAACGGGGGAAATGTTCACTTTCATGTTTTTCTATACACTCGTACTAACTTGTCTGTCATTCAATGACAAATTGTTGATGAAAATATACAATCTTTAATATTGTGCTTAATACAGAGAGATATTGTAATTGGTATCGTTTCTTTAAAAAAGTACTTTGATTATTTTTTTGACATTTCTTAAAAACAATGAAATGTTTCTTTACCTGTCACGTGTCAGCGTTTCAACTAACCCTGTCATTATTAAAGTGAGAATAAAGCTCTAGAGATTATTCACGGGAATAATCTCTGTAGCTTTTATTTGGTCATATAATTATCAACACAAATTAAATAACGAAAACACCAAGATGCTCTAAAAATGCGTAGACTTACGTAACATTCTCTTTACAATCAAATAATATTACTACCAAGTTCATATCTCTACCCATTTTTCAATTATTGCCCCAAAAGTCAATATACCTCACATTTAAATAAAAACTTCAAAATTTTCAAAAATCTAGTTTTTATGTATCTAGATACTTCTCAATGCGCTGATTCAAATTTTGAAACCGCAGGTCGATATCTCTTTTCGTTCTCGAGATATTTAGATTCAAAGTTTTGCTCAAAACTGCCCATTTTTGGGAAATAACCCAAAAATGGGTAGACATATGAATTTGTAAATATCATCAAACGGTTCTACGAGCAAAATTACATAAGTATACCAATTTTCATAATTTTTGAACACCGCATACAGTCTCTAAAGCAAAATAACTGAAAATGGCCAAAAATCGCAAAAATCTAAGGTGTACCCCTTACGATTTTTTCAGATTTTGGCCATTTTCAGGGGTTTTCAAACTTTTATTCATAAAAAATGAACCGGTTAGTCAAAAATTATGAAAATTGGTATACTTATATATTTTTATCCGTAGAATCAAGTGGTGGTGTCGCCAAATTCGTATCTTGGCCCATTTTTGGGTTATTACCCAAAAATGGACAGTTATATGCAAAACTTTGAATCTAAATATCTCGAGAACGAAAAGAGATATTGACCTGCGGTTTCAAAATTTGGAATCAGCGCATTTAGAAGTATCTAGATACATAAAAATTAGATTTTTGAAAATTTTAAGGTTTTTATCTGAATATGGGGTATATTGACTTTGGGGGCAATAATTCAAAACTAGAAATGAGTAAGTTTGAGAAAATATTTGAGGTTGAATATTTCCAAAACTAAAATAGGTATCGACCTGCGTTTTCATGATTTGGAATCAGTGCATTGTAAAATACAAGATTTCAATATTTTCCGAATGATAGTATTTGAGTTAGAGTGTCTACAAGATACACACACACACACACACACACACACACACACACACACAATGTGAAAATGTTAAAATCGGATTGTAAAGATCTTAAAACTTTGTCATTTACCAAAATCTCAATATGCGATTTTTAGCACGATTCCTATAAGTACGTCCCTTGGAGCAACGTCAACAATAGAAAAACTCAATTATTTTCATTGTATTGCGCCGAAAACTAAAAATAAATTCGACATTTCAGGAAAATAATTCGCTCATATTCAGACCAATTGGATTATTGTTGAAGCAAAATCTGATTACAGAAATTAAGCTAGGTACGGATTGAGAGAGATATTAGCTAGATTGAAAAACAAAGTTACTGTTCGGTTTTCTCTCTGCATTGATTATAAGCAATCTGATGGTAATCCCATTCTCTCTTTCGTTTTATTCGTCGAATTTATTAACCACGATGTAATTAATATTTCTTTGCATGAAAAATATTGTAATAATATTGAAAGTTCAACGCGTAAAGTCGTGAATATTGAATGAACACAGGAATAAATGTAGACAGAGCTCTATATCAGTATGATGTTATTTCGGTTTATTTCGCGCAATTTGAGAATAATTAAAATTATACTGTAATCTGTAATGCGATTTTACGCTCGAAATATATTTTGTTAAAATAAAATTCTGCTGTATTCGTATATTGCAGTTTCATGGTTGACATTTAAGCTAATTATTTGGATTATGTGATCAGACTAAATTCAAGTTCTGCTCACAAATACTGTTTTCGTATCGGAGTTGTTTGCTAGTGAAATTACAATAAATGAATCGGTTATTTTGAGAAGAGATCATCTTTATTGTTAACTTATTAACGGATTTGCATTTTTTGAGTCAGTCCATCTGAGTACTCCGCTGGATGTCTGAGAGCTATGTAATAGAAACGTAGAATTAAAAAATTGTGTATTAGGTTGGGTTAGGAATAGAGAATTTTATGCTGAATTTAGACTTTCATCGTCCGATATTCTATCTTCGACCGTGTATAAGTAGTGTATAAAAATATGAGAAAGTAACTAAATTATTTAGTTAATTTCTAATATTTTCATGCACCAGCCATACACAGTATACTGGATTCAGCATGGAATTCTTCTTTTTTTTCATATCAAGCATGATTTTTTTACTTTATGGAATATAGAGTTACAGCCATTTGAAGTTTCATGATTTTTCATTGAAATTTTGTGTATTTTCAATAATAAAAATCTGTTGTGGCCAGCACAAGACCTCTCGCCATTTCTATATTAGGCTATATAAGTATTGTATTCCCTTTCGAACCATCGTTTTATAATAAAATAACATACAGAACTTTATCCAAATATTGTTTTTTATTGTATTTAGCATGTCTTCTGCACACATATAATTCTAATTATATCTATTTTTCATTGTATGAGGAAGTTTCTAAATGTATATATAATGATATATGCATATTACCTATAATTTCAAATATTTAATTAATAAAACAATAAGAAAGATTAAATGTACTTCCCAGAAAAAGCTATCAGAATGTCACTAAAACTGTTGATATTTGACAATGACATGTGTCATGTTATAAACATTGGAATTTGTCAACTGGTTTACTTAGTGCCTTAGCCTCTGCGATTAGTGTACTCTATAAATTATAGTGTCTTTATCTCTAAATCTATGCAAGATATAAAAAAAAATTAAGTGTATTAGATGGAGAATTTTATATTCTTCAATATTTAATAAAAAAAAACTCCCAAAACATTATATTTAGAAGAATTTTTCTAAGAAACTACTACTTCCGTTTGTTCAATTGTTACCAAAACCTTTTCAGCTCTTCCCAGGAATGTCAGATTGAGGAAACTGCAGTTAAATATTTTTTAAGTCTTATAGTTTTTGAGGAATCGTGTCTACAACATCCAGACATACATACACACACATACACACACACACACATACACACATCCACACAGACACACACACACACAGATATCATTTTAAAATGTTATAATCGGATTCTAGGGACCTTACATCGTACTTATTCAATAAAATCTGGATATGCGAATTTTAGCATGAATCCAATACCTCTCTTAGCGAGAGGTAAAAACAATGAGAATCTGTAATGTTAATCACCAAATTATTTACTCTTGAATTTCGTGAAAATTCAGTTCGGTTCGCGCTGAATCGTGTATCGATGGTTGGTGTGATCCCACACGCACGGCTGCTTGCCAGCGTTTGTAATCATTTCAGTTTTCGGATGACGCGCACGCATGGGGCCGTGGGTTTGTTTTGTAATCAACGTTGTTGTAATGTTCGTTTGTTGAACGTAGGCGCAGCACATGTCATCAGGCCTGGTAATACCCAACTAAGCCGCATTTTCTTGTTCCACTGATTTATGGAGCTTGATTGTGTTTGCATAATACACGGCTAATTGCTTTTAGATTATACATACATATATCATCTAGTTATGATTTATTTATCTATATTTAATAAATAAATAAATATATCATCACGGCATATTACCCATTTTTGGTTGTGCCAGTATCTACAACACATGTAGACATCGGTAATGATGACGATATATTTGACCGTGTGGGCGCTTACCAGGCATCACCTCACGGGCACTCATAGCTGGTGTGGAGAGTGCACCACAGGAGTCACTTTTGTGCCATTTAAAATTGGAAATATTTGGCGTCTGATCGAATCCGGTTCCCCCAAACGCCAAATATTTAATTAAAATAATTAAAAATCTGTTGTGGCCCGAACAAAACCTCCCGCCATTTCCATATTATACTATATACTATTTGACATTTCTGTTACACACAAAAACACATATATTTATATATTTTTATGTTTTTTAATTCATTCTATTCACTCTTATTCTTCTAATGTTCGAGATTCTTCCAATTTACTGATGAGATTGGCTGTATTTCTGAAGGGTATATGTAATATATGTATTTATAATTAATAATAAAATTAGAAATATTAATTTGATTGATTGTATCCGTCGTTGGCATTAAGTGAAACATTTTATTAAGGTAAAATAATTAACACTTGGCTAATTTTCACAAAATAAAGTTTATTATCTTTACCGCGATTTCGGCTTTTACGCCATCTTCAGAAGACTGAGAAATGTACAAGAGAACTACATGAATATATATACAAAGACACAGGTATAAGATTATAAACTAATTTGTTGGAGTCTTGGGAATACCATCTTAAGGGATCAACAAAAATTCCCTTTCGATAATATTTCCAAAATATCCGAGTGGAGAACATTGGAAATATTATCGAAAGGGAAAACATAGTGTCTTTATCTCTAAATCTATACAAGATATAATAAAAAATTTAAGTGTATTAGATGGAGAATTTTATGTTTTTCAATATTTAATAACAAAAATTTCCAAAAAATTATATTTAGAAGAATTTTTCTCAGAAACTACCACTTCCGGTTGTTCAATTGTTACCAAAACCTTTTCAGCTCTTCCCAGCAATGTCAGATTGAGGAATCCATAGTTAAACAATTTTTAAGTCTTATGGTTTTTGAGGAATCGTGTCTACAACATCCAGACATACACACATACATACATACATACATATATACAGACATACACATCCACACACACACACATCCACACACACACACAGACATCATTTTAAAAATGTTATAATCGGAATGTAGGGACCTTAAATCGTGTTTATTCACTAAAATCTGGATATGCGAATTTTAGCATGAATCCAATACCTCTCTTAGCGAGAGGTAAAAACTGTTATACAAATTCGATAAAAAGTATGAAATAATTAAAAATACATTTATCTGTCGATTATATAACTGAATTTTCTTAGTGTGTACTTTCTGAATTTTCTTTAGAATTTCACTTTCTGCCAAATTGGTTATTTACTATTATTGACCTTCGAGAAAGTGAATTGGGGCCCCGGGCCACTCCGGAAAAAACGTTGAATGGGGCGAATTAGATCTAGAAACGATGTTCAATTAGCGAAAGGAGTGACCGCGCAGTCCTGGGGTGACAGCGCCTTCTTGATTGATGGATTGTACTACCTGGACTGCGGTGCGGAGATTTCTCCCAAAGTAGAAGTGCGAGTTGTGAGTAAATTTTAATTGGATTTTCAGGGACTCTTCAGAAAGTTTCTGAAGTCTTGGTTAGGCTTTCAAGGGATAATATCATCCTGCATAACATAGATAGAATTTTATATTTGTGGATATTTTAACACAAATTCGTTAAAAAAAGTAAAAATAAAATTTATCTAATTCCGTTTTAAAAAGTTGAATTTTACCTAACCTTTTGACGTTATGAAATGTCACTTTTACTATACTAATTATAATAATGGGGAATTCCACCATTTTTTTTTAATTTCATCTGAAAATATTAGGAAAACTAAGACTATTGATGAAAATCCGGCGAAAAAATTCCTATTAATAAGCGAGTTATGGTCTCCCGAATTTTGAAAAGATTGACGTGACGTCACGCTTATGTGTTTTTATATCAAACTGTTTTCGCCATGGACCTAAATGTTCTTGAAATATATGCTATTTTAAAGTATATTTACATAAAATAAATGAATATTATAACACTGTATAAGTCTACATACTTTATAATTACATGTGTATTTAAACTATTAAGTTTAATGGAAGAAATTTATGTTAAAATAAAAACTATTTGGAAACTGCAATACAGGAATGTTAGCCCCTCCTTTCGAATTTGAATTTCTTAACTTCCATTGGTAGTAACCCCCACCTCCTAACACGCTATTTGTTAAGCATATATAGGCTGTCTTTCGGTCGCCAATCCAAATATTATATATAGATTTCATATACCTGTCGAAGCGCTATAACAAAAAAAAACCCTTATTTCCGAAAAATCTCAATTATACCATTTTATTTTTTTTATTAATATTCTTTATTCAGCATATACATTCGTATTTTGTACTATTTTCCTATATTCGATTGAGCTGGAATCCCCCATTGATACGAAATTAGTTTTGTATTGCTCTTACTTCTTAAGCAAGGCTGGAAATGGTAGTAAACGTTGTCATATGATAAACATTTTTCGCGCTGCTCTTAGTTATTAATTATAGCTCTTACGTATTAGAACATTCGGTGGAAATGAGGCTTTATTTCTTTAAAATGTGACAAAACCAGGAAAACTCCCATATTAAACGTTATGTAATAATATGAATAATGTAATGTTCTCTGATGTGTAAAATAAAATTAGTTTCCATTTCAAATAGTTCACAAACAATAATTTCAACAACTAATTAGATCTCTCTTTGATTGAAGTGACAATTTTGTATTCCAAGAAAATTCATATTTTTCATTAATTATAAAATTACAGGAAGCAGAATACGAAGAAATATTCATTTACGATTTATGTATTTTCATGAATTTTCTTTATCATTTATTTATATTAAGGGATGTTTATTTATTATTTAGAGGCACGGTTCAAGATATAAAATTTTCGACTTTATTACTTGAAATCATTTTCTAAGCCACATCTACACTAAGTCAATGATTATTTTGAGGAACTGCAAAGAACGGATTTCCTTGAACATCGGTGGAACAAGTGCATTATTGAAAAATAATAGTAAGTTCAATTCAAAAGTTTTCAATAGTTAAAAGACAAGAGGTTCAAAAATAATAGAATATCCAGTTGAAAGGACAAGATGTGTTGCCTAGGAAACACAACGAATCCGCAAACTATATTTTTAGACTATATCATTCATTAAATTATAAACTTTTAAGAATGCGTGATTTCTTTTAGTTACGACGTATTACAGCGGTTATTATTAAGTAGCAATGATGTACGAATATACGAACCTATGTATATTTGAACATACTTACCTTCGTATATTCACTTATTGGTGCGTTTGTCATTTTGATTATAGAGTACGATAAGATATTTTTTCAGACACATTACCTACTACATAAATGAATCTTTGAAGAGAAAAATAATGCTTTTTGAGATTTAAGTAGACATCTGAAATGACACTAACAGCTTCGAATGCACCGAAACGAATAATTAAACGACCGATTTTTTGCAAACAAGTCTTATTGAAATAAAAATTTGATAAGTAAACATTTAGTTATTTAATCACAAGTCCAGATACTGAGTTGTTGCTACTGCGAGTTTAAAAATCTGATGTGGTCAGCCCATAACCTCCCGCTGGGTATTTAACCATGCAGTATAAATAAAGCAATCATTAAGGTCAAATATTTTTACATTCACTCATAACAATTTTTATTTTACATTTAACAAATATATCATACACAAAATAAATTTCACACTATTGAAAAACTAATAGAATCATTGAACAAAAATCAAAATAGTACTCGCATCTTGACACAAAGTCTTTTCAAACCCGTATTCTGGAAGACAATGAAGCAAATCAATAGTAATTCTAATATTTATGTACGATTGAAAATATATTATTTTTACTAACCTTAATTTTATTAGATTCAAATACATATATTATTACTACATTCTTCATTTTCTTTCATTATTAATTTTAATGTAATTTCAACCTGACAGTGACATTTGTTTAAATATGTCAAAATTGTTATTGAAATATTGTTTTTGTTTAAGTCATAGGCAAAATGATATATGAAAATAAATTATATTATAAATTTATTTTTAAAGTTATTTAGAGTTATTTACTAAATGCTAGTATCGTAGAATTGAAGATTGTACCATTATATTTCATTATTATTAGTAAAAGTTGCTCAAAAATTATATTCAATGTATTTTTTTCAAGAAAAACTGTTAAAAACTTGTATAAGTGATACTTCCGGTTATCCGATATACACTGAAAACTAATGAGCTCTTCCCATATTAGTGTAGAATGGGTATACAAAATTTCAAAATTTTCTGATTGATAGTATTTGAGTAATCGTGTCCACCAGATCCACACATCCATACACACACACACACACACACACACACACACACACACACACACATGCATACCCACAGACAATTTGTAAAAATGTTAAAATCGGGTTCTGGGGACTTCAAAACGTGCTTATTCACTAAAATCTCTGTATGTGATTTTTAGCACGATCCCTATACCTCCCTTACCTAGGGTAGCGGCAGGTAAAAATCTGTTGTGGCCAGCACAATACCTTTCGCCATTTCTATTTTATGTTATATATAAGTATTTTATTGCACTTCGCTATCAAACCGTCGTTTTATAACAAAAACATTACAGAACCTTATCCAAATATTGTTTTTATTGTATTTACCATGTTTTCTGTTTTCTTTCTAATTATATCTATTTTTCTCAAAATGAAAAGTACGATAGGTATAATATATTTTATGAACAAATATGCCAATAAAGAGAAATTTCATATATTAGTGTTTAAAAACTACCTTTGTTGTTATTGCCAATATTGTCTCCAATGTAAATTGTAACACATTCCTTTCTGAAATGTAATTTCATGAAAACCCATTACGCTGATGGTTGTTTGCTGTCTGTTTCCATTTGATCAAGACTTCAACTAATTAGTTTTCACACATGCATAAGCCAACTTCCAACGTTTGGTTTGAAGTTTGAAGTTCTCTGGAAAGTCCGGATCGTCCGGCCGTTCTTACAGTGGGCGATTATTACATCACCGGAGCAGGTGAAACTGAAAACTGAAAAGCGTGTTGTGGTCAATGACTGCAGCTTCACTGGAAATCAAATTAATTAAGTGGTGATTCCGAACTATCTCGTTGCGGTAGATATGAATCCCGGAGGATTGAACGATATTGATTGCAGGTTTTAACACTGTAAAAAATTTCTCTGTAAAATTACTATAATTGTTATTGGCGTCCAAATTGCCTAAGTGAATTATAGTAAATTTACAGTTAAATGTAATTTTGTCTACCATTTTTAAAATTACATAAACATAAATTCCATAAAAATTTTGATACATACTTTAAGTAAATTTACATATTAATAATATACATAATTTAAATTTAAATAAAAATCATTTAAATTCAATATAATAAATTTAGAATTTGTCCATAACTCCTGTAAAAATAGAAACTAAAATAAAAGGAATTGAGTTTTTACATAGTTATTATAAAACTTGACAAAATTGATATAGAAATATTAACATATCACTGTAAAATTTTATATATTTATTGTAGTATGAATATTACATAGTAGTTCTAGTAATTTTTTATATTTGTAGGGGTAAATTAGTAAATTTATATAATTATTTGCTATGTAAATGGTAAGTTTACGTAGTTTATGTAAAATTTGTTATTGCATACATATTATAGTAAAAAATTACTATAACTTTTCGACAAAATCGCTATTATTTTTTACAGTGAAGATATAAATACCTACGAAGAGGTTTTATTATCCTCGTGTTTAAGAGCTATGTAGAAGACAAAAGATGGGTAATGCTGGGTATTAGGGTAATTTAATAAAAAAGAAGAAAATGTTCTTATATTAGGAATGATCATTTCATTGTGGATGAACACATACACTAATACATAAACGGATGATTGATGAACACCATTATGAAGACAGACACACTTAATATTTTTTTACTACTTAAATAGTATGTGTTCGTGTTATAATTTTATTAGATATATAAAATATTTTCCAAGGAACTTTTTTTTAGCATTTATTCATTTTTATTTCTAAAAATTCACACAGTTGTTCAAACACTCTAAAAATGCGTACATTTACGTATTATTTTCTTTACAAGCAAATAATATCCTACCAAGTTTATATCTCTACCCATTTTTGAATTATTGCCCCAAAAGTCAATATTCTCCACATTTAGATGAAAACTTCAAAATTTTTAAAAATCTAATTTTTATGTATTTAAATACTTTTCAATGCGCTGATTCCAAATTTTGAAACCGCAGGTCGATATCTGGTTTAGTTTTGAGATATCCAACCTTAAATATTTTTTCAAAATTACCCATTTCTGGACTAGATCTCTACCTAGTTTTGAATTATTGCCCCAAAAGTCAATATACCCATATTCAGATAAAAACCTTAAAATTTTCAAAAATCTAATTTTTATGTTTCTAGATACTTCTCAATGCGCTGATTCCAAATTTTGAAACCGCAGGTCGATATCTCGTTTCGTTCTCGAGATATTTAGATTTAAAGTTTTGCTCAAAACTGCCCATTTTTGGGTATTAACCCAAAAACGGGTCGAGATATGATTTTGGCGACACCACCATTCGATTCTACGGACAAAAATACATAAGTATAACAATTTTCATAATTTTTGTCCAGCCGGTTCATTTTTTATGAATAAAAGCTTGAAAAAGGCCAAAATCTGAAAAAATCCTAAGGGGTACCCCTTACGATTTTTTCGATTTTTGGCCATTTTCAGTTATTTTGCTTTAGAGATTGTATGCGCTGTTCAAAAATTCTGAAAATTGGTGTACTTATGTAATTTTGCCCGTAGAATCGAATGGTGTTGTCGTCAAATTCATATCTCAACCCATTTTTGGGTTATTACCCAAAAATGGGTAGTTTTGAACAAAACTTTGAATCTAAATATCTCAAGAACGAAAAGAGATATCGACCTGCGGTTTCAAAATCTGGAATCAGCACATTGAGAAGTATCTAGATACATAAAAATTAGATTTTTGAAAATTTTGAAGTTTTTATCTAAATGTGGGGTATATTGACTTTTGGGGCAATAATTCAAACATCGGTAGAGATATGAACTTGGTAGTAATATTATTTGATTGTAAAGAGAATGTTACGTAAGTGTACGCATTTTTAGAGTATTTATATATGAGTGTATACATAGTGTATATTCATGTGATAATTTTATTGGACTTATAGAATATTTTCCAAGGAACTTTCTGTATGGAATTTGTATTATGTTCGTGTTACAATTTTACTGGATATATAGAATCTTTTCCAATGAACTTTGGTATGGGATTTGTACATCAAATTAACGGATTAAGATTTTTTTAAATTGTACTGAAGTACTTAATTAATTTTATGGAGAAAGTTAGTTTATACTAAGATCTGATCAGAGCGTTAGGTAAATGTTTGGCTGCTCTTAATGTGATAGAAACAACTTAGGTCTGAAGAAGCAAACAAGCATAGTCATCTAACGTTAAAGAGCAGCTCCAGTATTTGATTAAGTTGTTTACTCGGATGCAATCCGAATTAATTAAGTCTAGGATCTGGTTACCAAGCCGGACATTCACACACACGTAATTTCCAACACATACTACTCGTATTTAAGGTACGTATCGTATGTAATAACAATGTACTAACAGTAATAGTCGTTTGCGTTTATTGGCGATAGCTAGAGCTAGAAATCACGCTGTATTGCTGTGTTACCAAAAGCAATATTCTCTTACGATCTTGCAAGTCAATATTATTTTCATGCATTCATACGTAGAAACATAAATCACAACATTAATATTTTTTTCATTATGAATTTTTAACTATTATCGTGATTACTTTTCTAATATTGCAACTATGAATTAATGTTACAATATTTTACCACTAAATATTTAAATTGTTTAGAATGCATAATGCCACTGTCTTTCATACTACGGTCTGTTCTAGACACTATTAATTTTTAACTCCCTCTACCCGAGGTAAGGGAGGTACAGAGATCGTACTAAAACCGCATATAGAGATTTTAGTGAATAAGTAAGTTATTATGTCCCCAGAATTGGATTTTAACATTTTTACAATGATGTCTGTGAGTATGTATGTGTGTGTGTACTGAGTACTGAGCATGTATATATGCATGTATGTGTGTGTGGATCCTGTGGACACGATTACTTAAATGCTATCAATCAAAAAATTTGTAATTTCGTATACCCATTCTATACTAATGTGGGAAGAGCTTTTAGTGTATATCTGATAACCGGAAGCATAACTTATACAAGCTTTTAATAGTTTTTCTTGAAAAAAATACATTGAATATAATTTTTCAGCAACTTTTACTAATAAAATTTGAATGGTACAATCTTCAATTTTACGATAATGGTATTTAGTAAATAACTTTAAATATTAATTTATAAAATAATTTATATTTATACATATTCTTGCTTATGCGTCAAACAATCATTTAATAATAATTTTGACAAACAAATGTCACTGTCAGGAAGCAATTACATTAAAATTAATAATGAAGTCGTGTTAAGGAGAATTTAGTAGGAATATATTTGATTCTATTGAAATTAAGGTTTGTAAAAATAATATATTTTCCATCATACATAAATATTATATGTTTCATTTGCTTCATTGACTTCCAGGGTACGGCTCTGAAAAGACTTTTTGTACAGATATGACTACTAATTTGAATTTTTGTCTTTCTTTTACTCATAGTTCTGTCAAAATTTGAGGTGTTTTACAACTTCGCGTACAAACTTTAAGGGTATATAGTACTGGCCAAAATTTGTAAAATCAACATAGGTTTGATCTTGAACTGATTTCGAAAAAAGGGCGGATTTACATTAAAATCGAAGAAAAACGGAGGAAGAAAGTGACCGAACAAAATATTATCTACACCACTATATATATCATAAAATTACAATAAACTTTTATATGAAACATTTTTCTCAATTTCAAATAGTTCTTTGAAAAGAAATATTGGTCACCACAATATTTCCCGTACAGTTGTTTGATTTTTTTTTTGAGAAACAAGAGGACATCTCTAAGATGATTTCTCGTAAACAAAAAGTCTCATTTAAGTTGACAGTAAAAATTCATTTTTACTGTCATATCTCTGAACTTATTGAAGATCGAATCCATAAGTTTTTTTTTAAATAATTCTGGTCAGTAGTATATGCCCTTAAAGTTGTTTCATTATCAATGTTATATCTTAAATTGACAAAGAATAATTTTTATTATTATATATTATGAATTTATTTTTAAGAAAAACTGTATACTGTTTCAAATAAACAACTTCTTTTGTTTTTTCATTTGTTCCTACGTAATATAATACTCATTTATTCACAAACTATAAAAAAATAAAATTATACCTCCCACATTGAATCAATCGATACACAATATTGTTCCTTTAGCAGATGAACGTTCCTACATCTGTGATATCAGTGACATAGCAAATACTTAGAATAGATTTTTTCTTTCAGGAACAGTCCCATAAGTTTTCGGTTTCAGACTCTGTATATTGTTGACGTTTCTTTGAAGTCGTCCTGTTCACTCTCATAAGCCCCGAGGATATTTCTTATGAAAGGACGGAATGCCGCAGCATCAGCAACTTGTTTCCTTTACAGAGAATTGTTCGTGGCCAGCATACAAAAGAAACTAAGCAGTTCAAAGTATTTATTATTTAATTAATCCCTATTTTATTTTACATGCCCAGAAGTCAATTTCCGGTGCAGGTATACCGGAAACGCTGATTTGTGATTTGTCATCGGTAAATACGGACTTCCGAATGGGATTCGATTACTTGCCGGAAGTCATCATGGTTCTTTTGTTTCTGTTGTTTGTTGGCCCGGATTTTTTATTTATTTATTTATTTATTTATTTATATCAATCCAACAGGATACGAGATCCCAATTATAGGATTGATTACAGAAAAATACAATTATAATAAGTGTCACAAGTAGAAATGAAAACAATCAATATATACATTTATAAAGAAATTTACACTGCAAAGTTAGCCGAAACAGATCTCTTAAATTTAGTTATCGAGTCATTAAATATGTCTAATTCAATTACACATTCTGAACAACTTATATTATTAAATGTGGAACATAGTTGACGAATCGGAGATTTAGATTCGTAATTAGTTCTAACAAATTTTAATTTAAAAAGATTATTAGTTCTAGATGATGTTCTAGGTACATTAAACGGAATGTTAGCAAGACAAATTGGATCATCTATACTCCCATTTAAAAGTTTGTACAAGTACATGGTGCATTGAATCTTGCGCCTGGATGATAGACTAAGCAAATTAAATTGTGTTAGTAGATCATTGTAATTATAATCAAAACTAGGGTAATATCCAAGCATTCGAAAAAAGCAAAATTTCAAGAATTTTCGCTGAATTGTTTCAAGGTCATAAATATTCTTGTTATATATTGGAATTGGATTTACCGAACAGTTGACATATCTATTACTGCTCTGTTTTGTTTTAGCTTTTGTTAAGATGAAATAAATGAATTTTATTCGGATTACTTTATTTTTGGCAAATTAAATTGTTTGCGCTATGCCAAAATTCTGAATTTGCAAGAGTAATAAAAGATAGAAATAATTACAAACAATTGAAATTGAAATAAGAAAAAATCTGTTGTGGCCAGCACAAGACCTTCCGTCAATTCGATGTATTTTGCACAAATCCCATACCAAAAGCACCGTGGAACAGTTTCTATATAATATCATGTAAAGTCGAACACGAACACATACTATTTTTTACAAATTTCATACCAAAAGTTCATTTGAAAAGGTTCTATAAATCCAATAAAATTATGACATAAACATACATTAAGAAAAATGTACTTGACACATTTTACTTTCTGCTTCAGCTTTCCCCTATTTTATTAGGGGTCGCTGTTTCCTCTTCTCTTCCACTCATTCCTGTCCAACGCATCTTTTTCACACAGTCCTTCCTTTCTCAAGTCTTCTGCGATACAGTCCTTCCATCTTCTTTTTAGCCTTTCACTGCATGTCACTTGAGAGGACCACTATGAAATACTAATTTTTCATCCCATATTTGGTTTTGCACTTGCAACACACATTTGTCAATTAGAATTTTGAATGTATCAGCTGTTTCCATGATAAATAGCAAAGCTGACTAATAATAGCGGGAGGTAAAAAAGCTATTTGTCCCTATGTTTTCAATTAGTCTGTTTTTATCTATAAATTCAATTATATTTTAATGATCTTTTAAACTTTTAATTGCTCTAATGATATTCTTTCCTAATGAATTGAATCAATTTCAAAACGGATTACAGTTTTGTACGATATTTACAAAATTGATTGTTTTCATTAAAATGTTTAATTGACCCGTTTTATTTTTCAACTTTTTAAAAATCAGAATATACATTTGTTTTGCCAGTGTATCAAGTCAATTATAAAATTGAATTAAGCAATATTTTTCTAAACACGAACACAAAAAAAATATTAATTGAACATTTTATACTGAATGAAGTTATACTTTTTGTTTTTCCTGTAGAAATACATTGATTAAAATTTTATTATTTAAAAAATGAAAAAAAAAATATTCAAGTAGAATAAATACCTATACAATAGAGTTTTTTTGGTCCCATTGTTGTAGTTTGAGTATTTATTTTTACAATTCATTGAAGTTCAGCAAACACAACAATTGTTCAACATGATGTATCCTTTTTAATTTTACCTCGAACACTGAAATTTACGTTTACAATTATAACTAGCTACTTTGTTCTTTTAGCTGTCTCCGTATACTATAATAAATGTGTTTTACTTACACTGGAACTGTATGTATATTATTGTGAAAAGAACATTAAAATTATAATTTTAAATTTAATTTTCTCCCTTGTATGAAATGTAGAATCAATTTATTTATATTGGTATGAATGAATTGTCTATAACATTTATTTTCAATGATGTTTGTTGTGTACCCGTATAATGAATGTGTAACATTACACAAGGGAAAACTAATTATCTATATTAAACGTTTATTGTTTTGATTTACAAGCTGTACGTACATTTAGTTCTGTATAAAAAATAAAATAAATTTGAATCAAAGCTGTTATTTTCTCATTGATCACCGTTCGATCATCAAATAGTAATTCATTTTACCTCTCGCTAAGAGAGGTGTTGGATTCATGCTAAAATTCGCATATCTAGATTTTAGAGAATAAGCATGATTTAAGGTCCATAAAATCAGATTTTAACATTTTTAAAATGATGTGTGTGTGTGTGTATGTCTGGATGTTGGAAGGACGATTCCTCAAAAACTATAAGACTTAAGTCCTGTTTAACTATGAATTCCACAATCTTACATTCCTTGGAATAGCTGAAAACCGGAAGTAGTAGTTTCTTAGAAAAAATCTTCTAAATATATTTTTTTTGGAAATTTTTGTTATTACAAATATTGAAGAACATACAATTCTCCATCTAATACACTTAAAATTTTTATTATATCTTGTATAGATTTAGAGATAAAGACAATATAATATATAGAATAATCTAATCGCAGAAGCTAAAGCATTAAGGAAACCACTTGACAAATTCAAATGCTTATAACATGGTTTGTAAATGACAGATGTCAGTGTCAAAAATCAACAGTTTTAGTGACATTTAATCTTTCTTACTGTTAATTAATATTAGAATAGTTATTTACATTCGAGTACGTGTAAGTTGTATTTTACAGCGCGACAGCTTTGTTTAAGGCACGAGCCCTTAAGGCGAGTGCGTTATTAGCTGGAGCGCTGTAAAATACTTCGCGCACGAGAATTGTATCAAATTTTTTGGCCGACGATAATGAAAATCACTTTTTTTCAATGAGATAGGTTGTACTTCTGAAAAGTTTGATTTTACTTACCTTCATTAGAGTACTTCTTCTGGCAAAAATTATCTGTAATAATAGACGTTGTTTATGACTGATAATATATTTATTTGCTCATGTTTTCTTCGTAATAAATAATAGGTAGGTGTCGATATATGACATTTCAGCAATGCTCGCGTATTTATATCGATCGGTGACTATGTCGGTAACGGCGGATTTTTACAATAATGACAGATGTCGCTGCCGTGATTTTGGTTTATATAAATTAATTTTAAATATAGGAAATGTTAAAGTAAAAAAATAACTTAGGTAGGTAGTACTTTTTTACATGAACTTTATTATAGTAAAGATGATTTCTTTTCTAAATGCCCATAAACGTCCAGTGTATTTTGATTATTTTACCGCATAGTTAGACAAGTTACAACACAGTAAACGTAAAATGTAGGTTACACTTGCTGTGTATATAATTGTAAAGTTCCCATTACACTTCAGGAGGGCAAAAATACTATTGATTTACTTCATTATCTTCCAGGGTAGGGTTCTGAATATACGATATATTTGTTAAATGTAAAATAGAGATCGTTATGTGTGAATATAAAAATATTTGAACATAATGATTGCTTGCTGTGTGCTTAAATACACAACGGGAGGTTATGGGCTGGCCACATCAGATTTTTTAACCAAAGACAATACCTTCCTTACCTAAAGGTGACGGAAGGTAAAAACACTTCGGCATTCAATGTGTTACGTGCAAAATTTTATAAAACTATTTAGTTCGTTAAAATTTGAAACAGGAAAGTATAAATTGATTTCTCTTGAATTGAATTTTGTGATACTCTGGCAACTGTGGGAAAATCCAAGTGTAGTCGTATCAATCTGGGTTATATATTCTCATGTAAATATAGAGTAAACTACACTCTTCTGTGCTTGTTATGTAAATGAATGGTGAGAAAGTTTTGGGATAAATAGAATTTTGATGTAGCGTTTGCACGTACCTACTAAATATTCCTTATAAATCTACGCAACCTTTCCTAAAAGGCGTTGCGATATCCCTAAGGATGTTTGTGTATCTAAAATGCCTAACGTGAGCGAGATTCAATAATGTAAGATAACAAAAATAAATATCCTGCGAAAGGCCTTTTTGCTTTGCATACATAAATACACTTTTATAAAAACTCTTTTGAAATTTCTATAACATTTCTTCTTATCTTAGTAATAATAGTGTTTGTTGCAAAACATCATGATCCTTCTTCCATATTCTTTGGTAAGTTAAAATTCATATTAATGTTTTTTATGAGTAATGTTTAATTTTATGAACCTATATTGACTTTAACTGAATGTTCACAATAAAAGAAACCTATTTATTAGTTTTTATTATATGCAACGAGGAAAGCACTCCAACATCTAAAACCCAAAGAAATTTTACTTAGCTTTACTATAATCATCGAAACTGCTGATTCAATTCTAATTATTGACAGTCAGTGTCAAGTGCAATTTACATAGTGTATGTTCGTGTTATAATTTTATTGGATTTATAGAATTTTTTTTCAACGAACTTTCTATATAGAATTGTAGGAAATGGGATATTCCACCATAACAAAAAAAATTAACAAAATTCAATTAAACATAAAGTATGGCTCAGTAAATAATAGTTAAAATAATGAAAACATTTTTTAAATAATTACTTTACGAGATATTTTACATTTGCTAAAAGGGAAAATTGACGTCATACAATGGGGAAGTTTAGCATGGTAAAAATTCTATACAACATACTATTTTCTCACAAATATAACACAAATGACTGCTGAAATTGAAATTAAAAATTAAAATTATTGCTCCATTTATTTATAATTAATATTTTTTGTGTAAACTTTAAGTACGTCACAAGTCAGTTATGCGCAAACTCAGACAGAACGGTGAAATCGAACCACTTGAACGTAGGTTGTAACAACACCTCAGTCTCAAGCAGAGAAATAGAGTACTCTATTTCTCTGGTCTCAAGTGACTGGTAACCGCAGCCGCGTGCGTCAGTGTATAAGCGACTTACGTTGCCCCAAGCCTCTACCGACGTCATCACAGCTTAAAATCTGCTTTTCCGGAAAATCTGGGCATTTTTGAAAAAAATAAAACATGTTACATCATTTTTCGTCATTTCCCATGGAATAAAATAATAATAAAAAATCGCTAAACTTCCCCATTGTTATCTTTCTCGCGCAGCGTACTCAGAGCAGTGTGTGTGAGAAAGACAAGTATAGGGGAAATGTGACGTTACACTGATTTCTCGAAAATAAAATACTGTTAAACTAGGAACAATTAGGATTTTTTAATACTATGAATTGCTTCAAAACTGAATGAAGTTTTGTATAAAATAATAAAAAATGTTGAGTGGAATACCCCATTTTACTGGATATATAGAATATTTTCCAAGGAACTTTTGGTATGGGATTTGTATAAAATACATAGAATAGACGAAGGTTATGTGCTGGCCACATTAGATTTTTTATATAACTTTTATTTTTTTCTACATAGTGATAAGGTTTAGATTTTTTTCTTGTCTATAGCGTTTATCCCCGTTTATTTCCTTCTTTATGTATATTTAGTGTTTATCCATTTTTCTATAGATAGAGTGTATCTATCCCCTCTAACATGGTATTGCTTTTAAAAGAGATAATATAAAAAAAATATATTTTTGTCTCGAACCTGGGGAACCGGGTTCGATCCCGACCGACGCAAAATATTTCGAAATTTAAATGGCACAAAAGTGACCCCTGTGATGCACTCTCCGCGCCAGCAATGAGTGCCCGTGAGGTGACACCTGGTAAGCGCCCACACGGTACAAATATGGCATCATCATCATTACCGATATCTGTGAATATAGACTAGCACACCCAGAAATGGGTAATATTTATTTATTTATAGGAAACAATAATTTTTAAATATACTCATACAAAATATATTAAATGACTGAAAAAGAATGAGATTAGTAAGTTACTCGCTGTTGCAGATTTAATTATTTTATATTTAAAATGAAAATAATTACTAGACATGTAAAATATGTTTTTATATTTTTTATAAAAAAGTGTAATTAACTCTGAAGGACTGTATTTTATCCATTTGAATAAATTAATAAAAACGACGGTGGACTAGGTTTACATAAAGTTTTTTGCGTTTTGTAAACTCAGCGAATTAAAATGTTTTTAGTTAACTTGCATCACATAATATTAAAAACATGTTTCCATACATTGATGGATTTCCGGAATACACGCGAGATGATTTAGATTTCAGTGACCCTAATGGGTTTTAAATGAATGAATGTATACATCATATTGCTAGGTTTTGTTAAAAATCTAAAAACCCTTTTAGCCCCAGTGCCATCAATTCGCCATGTCTCAAAAAAATCTGATGTGGCCAACACAAAACCTCCCGCTATTTAATTTTTATTAATTTAAATACATACCTATATATTTACCAATGCTGCAAGCTGTATTATGTGTCATTGCAGAAAACTATTGCTTTATTTACTATTTTTTTTTAAAAGTCACTATTATTAATTTGAAGTGATTAGTTTTTTGACAGTGGCATTTACCTGTCAGTTACATTCATTTGAAATATGAACTTTGTAGCAAAGGAATAATAATTGTGTTTATCTTAAGCTTCGGAATTTATAAAAAAATAATTTTTAAATTTATCTGTAAAATATATAGAAAATGTATTAAAATTTCTCTAATCAAATTCAAAATGCAAGATTACGAGCGGTTTAACTGTTACTTGAAAAGTTTCAATCACCCACCAAAATCATTGTTTGAGATACTGTAAAATGACTGGACGCATTCATGAATTTACATTTAAAATATAAAATATTATGAATGTAAATTCTAAATCATAAATTTCATAAATTCATTATGAACCACTGAACCAGTTCGATAATCTATAATAAACCAGCCTTTACTTTCATGTAATTTTAAAATGGGACACAGTAAAATAAAAAAATTGTTACGTAAATAATATTTATTTACTAAAAATTTATATATTGATAACAAGACACTTTTAACTTATATTACACTTAAATATATTTTAATTCTTATACTACAAGTTATTCCAGGCCGGGTAGCGTCCAAATCGGTGGTTTTGTCAATCTTCGGGATGGCGTCTAGATCGGTGAGTCTTGTATCGATTTTCACTTGAGAATTTAGAACATACACTCCAAAGGACATAAAATTTTGATAGTAATATTTCGAAACCAGGAATTTTCAAAAGGCCAAACGTCTTACAGTGGGGAAGAAAGTCATATTTGGTTATGTCAAGCCTAGAAACAAATTTAAGATATTTGTAATGGTATCTCTTGTCCGTAGAATCGAATGGTAATGATGCCAAATTTATATCTCGACCCATTTTTGGGTTAATAGCCAAAAATGGGCATCTCGAGAACAAAAAGTGATATCGACCTGCGGTTTCAAAGTTTGGAATCAGCGCTTTGAGAAGTATCTAGATACATAATTAGATTTTTGAAAATTTTGAAGTTTTTATCTAAAAGTGGGGTATATTGACTTTTGGGACAATAATTCAAATATGGGTAGAGATATAAATTTGGTAGTAATATTATTTGATTGTAAAGAGAATGTTACGTAAGTGTGCGCATTTTTAGAGTATTTATATATGAGTATACATAATGTATATTCATGTGATAATTTTATTGGATTTATGGAATATTTTCCAACGAACTTTTGGTATGGGATTTGTACAAAATACATCTAATTAACGGAAGGTCTTGTGCTGGCCATAACAGATTTTTTTAAATGTGGTAGGCATTAAAATTCCCCGTTTTTAAAAAGAACGTACCTACCACATTTATAAAATGAAATATTTTACTCATTCGCCATTGAATTTATTAATAATTTGACATATAATTGTTTTCATACTGATGGATAGCAAATTTCATGCACTTTTTAAATTTGAATAAATATATAGGGTGTTCCATTTGAAAATTAAACTTTGCAATCAATTACACGAAAACCGGAAGTGACAATGTTGAGCTACAGCCGCTATTATATAGGGGAGTTTAATGTTTAAATACTGTAATTTTTGTTATATATTTAAGACCGCTAAATGTAATAATAAGCGAGATAATTGCTGATTAATTTATACACAGACACCCTGTAATAACTTACCAGTTATTTTCCGAGGTTGGGCTTTATCCACCAATCCTCGACATGTCAAAATCGGTGTAGTCTCGACTAGATGGCACGCTTGAATTTTATCAAAGTCCAAAAGACAAAATTTTGATGGTAATTTGCGAAGCGAAGATTTTTTATGATGCCAAATGTCTTAGCGAGGGAAAGCGTCTCATATTCGGTGGTATGTCAGATCTAGAAAGAAATTTAAGATATTTTGTAAAAGTATCTCTGCTTTTCAGATAAAATTTTGCTATATATGTATATACAATTTTGGCCATAAAGATAGCAACTTTTAAAAAATTCTATTTCTCTGAAGTGAACATAAGAATATTGAAAATAAATTACATAAAGAATAACCTGTTAAAATAAGTTTATTTTATGTTAAAATAATTTATGTTAAATTTATAGAATTTATTTAATTTGCATAATTCTTACTTTTGTCTGGACATAAAAATAGCAACCACATAATGAATGTCTTTATTTTCTCAATTTCAACGTTTATATCGTATAATTGTTTAAAAATATAAATTAGTACTTCAAAATTATGGGTCGTAATAAGACTTTGACTAAAGAATTTCGCAATTTAATAATTAAATCATATGAAAATGGTGCTTCGCGGAATAAAATGTCGAAGAACTTTAATTTGAATAAATCTAGGAAGGGAGGGTAATATTGAGCCTTCTACAATTTCTAGTAGACAAATAAAAACATCAAACCGAAACGACAGAATGATAAAACACATATCGTTAAAAATCCGTTGTTATCATCAAAGAAAATTTTAGGTTTTCTACTAAGTAATGTTAAAGATAAAATATCTTCAAGACAGGGAAGAAGAATATTAGTTGCCGAAGAACTTTATAGTGGTTGGGCTGCAAAGAAACCACTTCTTTCGAAGAAGAACGTGAAGGCCCGATTATTTTTTTGCAGAAAATCATGTAAACTGGACAACTGACTGACATGTGGAAAAGAGTATTATTTAGTGATGAACTAAGATTAATTGATAGAAATGTAATAACAAAATTACTTGAATTCATAATGAAACGAGAAGAAGTAATAAATTCTCGTGGTTCCGGTTATTACACTAAATATTAGAAAATTTAGTTTTTATATTAATTTTATAAAAGTTGCTATTTCGAACTTTCATTGTCTTTATTTTTTTTGAGTTACACAAAGTTTCGATTTATAAAATCTCCAATTGTTATCAAGTGAATCAATTTATGTTAATATAATGCAAATTATTTTAATGTAAATTAAACTTGGTTCAAGACATTAATACTGCAGTAATTTATTTTTGAAATCCCAGTTTTTACATTAGAGCAATTGAATTTTTTTTAAATTGCTATCTTTATGGCCAATACTGTATGCGAGAAGTTTAAATACTGTAATTTATGTTGTATAGTTAAAACCGCTATATGTAATAACAAAGTAAGATAATTATTACATAAATATTCTGTAGTAACTTACCGGTTATTTACCGAGGTTGGGCTCTAAGCCATCAACATCCGACATGTCACAATCGGTGTAGTCTTGATAAGTTGGCACACTTGAATTTTGTCAAACTCTAAAAGACAAAATTTTGATGTTAATTTTCCAAAGCGAAGATTTTTCATAATGCCAAATGTCTTAACAAGGGAAAGCGACTCATATTCGGTGGTATTTCATGTCTAGAAAGAAATTTAAAATATTTTGTAATAGTATCTCTGCTTTTCAGATAAAAGTTTGGTATATATGTAATAATAAGCAAGATAATTATTACATAAACACCCTGTAGTTACTTACCAGTCATTTTCCGAGGTTGGGCTTTAAGCCGTCAACATCTGACATGTCAAAATTGGTGTAGTCTCGATAAGGGGGCACACTTGAATTTTGTCAAACTCTAAAAGACAAATTTTTGATGGTAATTTTCCAAAGCGAAGATTTTTCATGATGCCAAATGTCTTAACGAGGGATAGCGACTCATAATCGGTGTGTGTCAGGTCTAGAAATAAATTTAAAATATTTGTAATATTATCTCTGCTTTTCAGCTATAATTTTGTTTTAATTTATCACACATATGATGTAACTTACCAGTCATTTTCGGGCCCGACATGTCTTGTATCGATTGCACACTTGTAATTTTGAACGAAGACAAATATACTCGTAAATTTTGAATATACCCATAAAGTCGCGGTTGCTTAATACTTGACAATTTTGACTAATCTGGAAATAAATATAAACGACTCAAATTAAAAAACAAATTAAATAACTATGTAATACTAAAGAGTGATCGAAAATGACTGAAACATGCGCCATACGATTTTGACATTAGCCCAGGAGGGACGTTATTAAAACATTACAAAATAAAATTAAACAAATAAACTGTAGTAATGACCGAGTAATGTTTATGTTCAGGAAAACGAAGAAAATAAATACTATTTTTTGCTTACTATAAGATAAATATACTTTAATTAAAATTACCATTGTATTAAAGTTGAATATAATATATTTAAAGTATTTTTAATTTATTTAGTACGAAAGCTCTGAAGGGCCATATAAAATTAAATATTTACACTAAATTACAGATTTTTATGTATAAGTTGCACTTTAAAAAGTGTAAGTTACACTTAACAATGTGTAAATTACACTTAAAATATGTAATATACACTTATAAAAAGAGTAATTTACACTTTAAAAAATGTAATTTAAACTTAAAATGTGTAAGTTACGCTTATAAAAGTGTAAATTACACATTCTGATCAACCTAACTGGCAATTCCTAAAAAACAGGAACACAACGCGAATATAATGGTTGTTAGGTTGATCAGAATGTGTAATTTACAGTTTTATAAGCGTACCTTACACATTTTAAGTGTAACTTACACTTTTTTAAAGTGTAAATTACTCTTTTTATAAATGTAAATTACAGTTTTTTAAAGTGTAAATTACTCTTTTTATAGGTGTAAATTACACTTTTTTAAAGTGCAAATTACTCTTTTTATAGGTGTAAATTACACTTTTTAAAGTATAAAATTCTCTTTTATAAGTGTAAATTACACTTTTTATGTGTAATTTACACTTTTTTAAGTGTAGCTTACACTTTTTAAAGTGTAATGTACACATTTTTAAGTGTAACTTATACATAAAAATCTGTAATTTAGTGTAAATATTTAATTTTATATGGCCCTTCAGAGCTTTCGTAATTTAGAGCCGTGGGACATATAAAATTAATTTTTTAACACCAAATTACAGACTTTTATGTATAAGTTACACTTAAAAATGTATAAATTACACTTAAAAAATGTAATTTACACTTATAAAAGAGTAATTTACATTTTAAAAAGTGTAATTTACGCTTGTAAAAAGAGTAATTTACACTTATAAAAAGAGTAATTTACACTCATAAAAACTTTAAAAAAGTGTAAGTTACACTTAAAATGTGTAAGTTACAATTATAAAAGTCTAAATTACACATTCTGATTAACCTAATAACCATTAAATTCGCGTTGTGATCGTGTTTTTCAGAAATTGCCAGTTACGTTACGTTGCAATTTGTATTTTTCGTAATAAAAAAATATAAACTGCAACGTAACCTAACTAGCAACTCATAATTGGTAGACATTGGTTGTTAGGTTGATCAGAATGTGTAATTTACACTTTTACAAGTGTAACTTACAAATTCTAAGTGTAACTTACACATTTTAAGTGTAACTTACACTTTTTTAAAGTATAAATTACTCTTTTTATAAGTTTAAATTACACTTTTTAGGTGTAATTTACATATTTTTAAGTGCAATTTACACTTTTGAAAGTGTAATTTACACATTTGAAGTGTAAATTTTATATGGCCCTTCAAAACTTTCGTAGTATTCCAAGGTATTTAACAAAAGTGTGAATAACCAATGGAATGGTCAAGTTAAATGCCAGATTCCAGTGCGGAAATGAAGAAAGGGAAACTATTATTGGAGGAAGAATGAAGAAAAGCTATGCAGACTATGTGAAATAGAAGAAGAGACAATAGAACAACTAGTACAAGAATGTGGTAAATTAAGAGATCTCCAAAAGCTACATATAGAAGGATCTACTCGACGACCAAGCAGGGCCGGATTTAAGGGTGGGCAGAGTGGACCGCTGCCCAGGGACCCTCCACCAAGAAGGGGCCCTCACCAGTAAAAGGCCTCCACCAAGTACAAACAAAATACATTATTAATAAATAAATAATAATATAATCATTCATTATTATGCATATTATACCGAAGGAAAGAAAAATTAAACACTCAATAATCTTTTTTTCTACCCCCGTGGCCATCGGTGGTGATTAGCCAATGGCAATTTATTATTCGAGTGTTATAATTTAGAATATACACAAACATCCAAGCCCTTGGTGGGAATCGAACCCACGACCCCAGAGCCGAGCCGTAAAGGTCGCTGGAGCGATATCTGTAACCGTTCGACCACCGAGGCGGCTAACACTCAATATTTAAAAGAAAATTTTATGTCCGCTGGTGGGCCCCCACCAAACCTTCGCCCAGGGGACCACACCACTATAAATTCGGCCCTACAACCAAGGTATATAAGTGAGATGGATGCCGGCGATAATGGAAAAAAGAATTGAATTATGTAAATGATTTATAAATAAATAATACATAAATAAACCTCACGGCACACGTCTATTGGGCACTAACTATCACTAATACATTATTTTTTCACATTAAATCTTTAAGTAATTCAGAAAATCTGTTATAGAGAAAAAATAAAAAGGATATTTAGAGAAGTGGTACAAATAAAAGAAACATATTTACTTACTACTTTTTATGACTATAATAAAAATTAGCACCCCCCTCCCCCCGCCCCGTAAATACGCTATTGATGAGAACTGACTTCTTTACGATCTCCCAAACGAAAATATGTTTCAAAAAGAAATTTGTCAAACTATTCATTAAAAGCCATAATGACTTGAAATTAAATAAATATCAAATGAATGAAAGTACGGCTATGATTTTAATCAAATGTCATGCACCTGTCATTATCCATCATACGTGGTCATGTGGTTTTGACAAATTATGGATAATTAAAATATAATATTGACATTATTTTGAACTTAAATTGGTCACCTGACCTTCGGCCATTTTCGATCAATTTAATAAATAAATTATAATTTCTTACCTTAAACACTTCCCAACACAGTTGTTAATTTTGCTGCCCATCCAAAAGATACTGTTTAATTTTGAAATCCCGGTTCTTCCATTACTTGTAAATTTTGAAAAGTACCAAAAATCTACTTGATGAGTTCTAAAAATTTTAAATGATCTAAAATTTCTGGGTTCGGTGTGAATGTTTCTTCTTCTTCTTCGTCGTCGTCGGAAATTGGAGGATCGTGATTTACGGATACGTAGTCATTTATAACAACAGCTGCTATGTAAGCAGCTGTTGCTAGTCCAATGCCGAGAATTATTTTCAAAATCACCATTTTAAATAAAAGTCTTCTTAAAATATAGGTATATGTTATCCCATATATTGAAAAAAATAATTGCCATAGTTTTCAAATAATACTCTTATTTGTTGTTGTTGCTAGGTGATAGTAATTATAATAATAATAATAAAATGTATTGACATAGTCATCGGCGAGGTTCAGCCTAAGGCTGATTTTCCACCTAACCAAACAAATAATCTCTGTTGTATAGTATATGTATTGGATTAAGTATTTTAAGTAATTATTTGAAATACTTAAAATTAAAAGTTTTTCACAAGTATTTTTTCATTTGAAGTACATTATTTAAAATATACGAGTATTTGAAATAGATTTATGTATTTGAAATACAAACCCTCCGTCATGTCATGTGTAGTTTGTTAGTAATATAACATGGAATAATTCTTTAATTTTTTTCTTAAAAAAAAAAAAACAAATGCTTATATTGATATAGGATTTTCGTTTTAATATTAATAAAAATAATACACTAATGTAATAAAACTAATAGACACGTTACAAAAATTATTCATTTACAGATAATGAAAAGTAATAAAA
Organism: Ophonus ardosiacus; assembly: GCA_943142095.1. Lineage (NCBI taxonomy): Eukaryota > Metazoa > Arthropoda > Insecta > Coleoptera > Carabidae > Ophonus > Ophonus ardosiacus. The sequence continues at coordinate 49,187,534 of OW964831.1, read as the reverse complement.
ACATTTAAGAGAAATAATATGTACCCCGAAATAGTGAAAATGAAATAAAAATTAATAATACACCTTTTATGCATCTAATAATATGTTTTTGTATAATAAATATTTTATGATGATATAATAGAGTATTTAATTCTATTTTCTTTTATTTTAATTATTAATTTATCAAATAAATATGATGGAGTACCTGTCACTATAATTTTATATAGCAAGTATAAATGTAGATATTTGAGACGGTTTTCAACAGAGAGCATCTTAAATTTTTTGCAATATTTAGATATATGATCGTATTTACGCACACCATATACAAAGCGCAGACAAGAATTTTGCAATAATGTGAGTCTCTGTTTGTCTGTGTGAGGTTCGGAATATAAGTACAGGCGCAATAGTCAGACATTGGAATGACAACGACAAGTTTAAATTTCACTGACGAAGATGGTTTCTAAAATTTAGATCTTTGTCAATGCGAAGTCCCAAAATTTTAACGTTATCTGTGCGGACTAAAATAAAACCATCTACCACTATATCAGGTATATTAGCACAGTTACTAATGGTTAGAAGTGATGATTAGTAGGTATTAATTATTACGAAGATTAACATTTGTTTTTGTTGTTAGGAAATAGCAATTATATGTCTGATTGATGCCTCTATCTACGTATACCGTAATACAGTCTGTTATTATAAAAGCTGTTATACAAGCTGCTGTCATTAGCCTAGCCCTAGGCTAAGCCTAAGGCTAACTTCCATTAGTGGCATTCGGACCTAAAACCCCGAGCGCAATAGTCAAACAGTGGAAGATTGAGTGAATTGACATGTTAATAGTAAATTAAATCTAAGGTTAAATTATAATTATAAATAAGACTAATAAAATTACCCCTTGGATTGGGATTTATGTATTATTTGTTTCGGTAGGTGGAAGAGCTGAACCTTGCCGTCGATTATATGTCAATAAAGTTTATTAATATTATTATTATTATTATTATTATTATTATTATTCTTATTTTAATTACTATCACCTAGCAACAACAACAAATGGTATTCTTAATTAGAGTATTATTAAAAAACTATGGTAATTATAGTTATTACATACAAGTAGACATGTATATTACCAAAAAATACTGATACGAATTTAATATTAAAATGGGCTTTTTCAAAAAAATTACCATCGGACTAGGAATAATTACAGCTGCTTATAGCAGCTGTGATAATTACCGATTTTGTCGCCATACAACTAGATCGACCAAACAATCAAGAAGAAGAATGAACAGCGGAAGCCGAATACCAGAGCCCAAAGTTTTGGACTCTCTGGCATGATTAACATGTTGAGTAATCTTGGCTACTCTGTTTAATTCTTTTGTTGTACTAATGATGATGAGAACTTAGTTCCCCAAATACGTATTTCGTTTTTTTAAAATTCAATTTTAAGGTAAGGGGTTATTTTATTAGTGCGTTATTGACAAGTTTAAGTTTCACTGAGGAATTTAGTTCATTTTTAAATTGAAATGGAGTTCCAAAGATTTTAAGTAATCCAAAACTTCGGGGTTTGGTGCGTATTCTTCTTCCCCTGCTTCGTCGTCTTCGGAATTTGGTGGATCTAGTTTTGCGGATACATAATCAGTTATAATAACAGCTGCTATATAAGCAGCTGTTATCAGTCCAAATCCGAGTAAAATTTTCACAAATGCCATGTTAAATCAAATTCTTATTTATATATATATCTTCTTCTTGGATATATATTATAAATATAATTGCCATGGTTTTTAAATAATACTCTTATTAATATTAACATTTGTTGTTGTTGCTAGGTGATAGTAATTATAATAATAATAATAATAATAATAATAATTATAAACTTTATTGACATAATCAACGGCGAGCTTCAGCCTAAGGCAGCTTTTCCACCTAACCAAACAAAAAATCTCTGTTGTATAGTATTTGAAATATATATATTTGAAATAAGTATATGAATTAGATTAAGTATTTTAAAATTATTTGAAATACTTTAAATTAAAAGTTTATTACTTAAGTATTTTTTCATTTGAAATACATTATTTAAAATACACAAGTATTTGAAATAGATTTATGTATTTGAAATACAAACCCTCCGTCATGTGTAGTCTGTTAGTACCTAATATAACATGAAATAATTCTCTGATTTTTTTCTTAAAAAAAAAACAAATGCTTATTTTAATATAGGATTTTCTTTTTAATATTAATAAAAATTCACGAATAAGTTGAACACGAAAAGCATATTTATTTTATTTATTTTCAAATAATTAAAGGTAAGTATAGGTAATTTTACCAAACATATGAAATACTTTTATTTAGTATTTTGCATTTTCTATTTCAAATACGTTGTTTTAAGTATTTTATACAACACTGCAAATAATACATTAATGTAATAAAACTAATAGACACGTTACAAAAATTATTCATTTACAGATAATGAAAAGTAATAAAAACATTTAAGAGAAATAATATGTAGCCCGGAATAGAAAAATCGCATATAAAGATTTTAGTGGATAAGAACGTTTTAAGGTCACTAGAATCGACATTATGGGGTCCCGTGGCCGCGTGCCTGAGTGTCTGGTCGCGAACCTGGGGGAACCAGGTTCGATCCCGACAGACGCCAAATATTTCCAATTTTAAATGGCACAAAAAAGTGACCCCTGTGGTGCACTCTCCACACCAGCTATGAGTGGCCGTGAGGTGACGCCTGGTAAGCGCCCACACGGTAAAATATATCGTCATCATTACCGATGTCTACATGTGTTGTAGATACTGGCACACACAGTAATGGGTAATATGCCGTGATGATATATTTATTTATTTATTTAAATAGTGAAAATGAAAAAAAAATTATGTAAATATAATGCTCGTACATTTCTTTTGAAATTATTTAAAGAAAGGATCTTCAGATAATCAGGAACACTGTTATTTAATGTGGGGGCCATATATAAAAATTTACCATTTAATTTTGACTTTCTGAAGGTTGGTTAAATGTACAAATCCTTCATTATAAGATATAATCTTTAATTATTAATTTGTATAATAAATATGATGGAGTACCTGTCAATATAACTGTTAGTCTCTGTTTGCCTGTCTGTGTGAGGTTCGAAATGTATGTGCAGGCGTAATGGTCAAACAGTTGAAGAATGAGTGAATTGACAAGTTTAATGATAATAGTAAAGGGAGTCTAATGTTAAATTATAAATAAGACTAATAAAATTACCCCTTAACTTTAAAATTTAATTTTAATAAAACTAAATACGTTTTTTGAGAACTAAGTTCTCATCATCAGTAGTACAACAAGGAAAAATTAAACAGAGTATAAAATTTTAAAAAAAGAGTAATAACATGTCTCTCTTAAAGATACGAGGGTACCAAGAAGCTAAAGAAATTTTAAAAAAAATTTTAAAATACAATAAAAAAATCTGTTGTTACCAGCACAAAACCTTCCGTCAATTCGATGTATTTTGTATATATCCCATACCAAAAGTTCCTTGAAAAAGATTCTATATATCCTATAAAATTGTAACACGAACACACTATTTTTTACAAATTCTATACCGAAAGTTCCTTTCCCTATTTTATTAGGGGTCGCTGTTTCTTACTCTCTCTTTTAATCATTCCTGTCCAACGCATCTTCTTCACACAATTCTTCCTCTCTCAAATCTTCTGCTAAACAGTCCTTCCATCTTCTTCTCTTTGGAGGGACACTCTATCACATTCACACATAACTTTCTGACCCTATACTTTCAACTTTGGTTTTGCATTTGACACTGACATCTGTCAATGTCACACGGACACACACACGGACACACACACGGACACACACACACACACACACACACACACACACACATACAGACATCATCTTAAAGATAGTAAATTCGTATTCTAGGGGCCCTAAAACGTGCTTATTCATTAAAAACTCACCAACGAATTTGTTCGATCCCGACAGACGCCAAATATTTCCAATTTTAAATGGCATAAAAGTGACCCCTGTGGTGCACTCTCCACGCCAGCTATGAGTGCCCGTGAGGTGACGCCTGGTAAGCGCCCAAACGGTAAAATATATCGTCATCATTACCGATGTCTACATGTGTTGTAGATACTGGCACACCCAGAAATGGGTAATATGCCGTGATGATATATTTATTTAAATAGTGAAAATGAACTGTTATTTAAAGTGGGGGCAATATTTCCGGGTGTCACAGATCCAGCCCGTCAAATATATAACATATTTAGTTTTTGTTTCTTCTTATTTTTCTGTTCCGAAATCCAAATCACAAATCTGACACTCTATAGTTACACCTACATATCACACGCTAATTTTGAAACCTTATGTATTATGTATTGTACATTGCTTCATCATTTTATCATATTGATATAAAATACAATAGGATATACGAAAAAATTTCGTTTATCAAATTTTTGAGAAAGAATTTTTCAATCTCAAGTCTGAAAACCATATATTTTCCTGGAAGTGCTGGAAGAAAGAACAACAATTTACGTTCACAATGGTGGAGTGTGGCGAAAACAAATGACGAATTATCCCGAGGTCGGGTGCGTCCTTCCTCGCGTATTCCAGATGCTTTAAAGGTGCAATTTTTAAAGTAACCGCATCTTCTCAATGTTATTTTTCTCAATTTTCCGGCCCCAGACAGTGATTGAAAAGATACGCTTCAATGCGTCGATGTATGCCTCGGGAAAGTAGTATTGATCGAGATCAGGAAACAAGGTATAAAATTGTGGAATTTAATATTGCACCTTTGATGTTTATTTACGAAACACCTTCAAATTTTTTTAAGCTTAATAGGGTCCTCCAAGGGTCAGTTATATTAAAACTAGACCTTAAAACTGTGTATTAAGAACTCTCAAAGTTTAAAAATAGTTATTAGTTTCTAAAATAATCGAGTTTTTATTACCATTTTCTCATATCTATATCTACGTCACACATTTATTCTATTCCAAATTCTTACTATTTTTAAACCTTCTGCTATCGCCTTTTTGAAATACGGAATCCATTTGCAAGTATATAAATGCAGAAAATAACAACAAGAAAACAACAAAAATAAACCAAATAATACTAGTTTAAGTTTATGATGCCATGACAGATTACAAGCGTTGGTATGAAAGTAAAAGACATGTTGAATGACATAGGCTACCAGTGGTAATTAAATCTTGAACTATAATATATGCGTAGTATTTTTATTAATAATGACATTAAATTACTTATTATCCACCTATATGCAATTATTGACTACAAGGGTTATTTTAACATTTATACATTTTTATAAGTGCTGAAAAAGATAAATTTATGTGACTTCAATTATTAGCGAAATCCACTGTTTGAGAACAAAATCATCTCTATATCTACGTCACAGAATATTAAAAAAATTATTACGGCTTAACGAATAACAATAAATTTTCTAAAATTACATATCACTTTCAGTTTAGATGAAGTTTTTAAAAAAAATATTAAAAAAATATATTGTAGTATTGTAATGTCAGATTAAGGAATAGGTAGTTAAATTGGTCTTTAGTCTTATAGGATTTGAGAAACCATTCCTCCAATATCCAGACACACATACACACACACATCACACACAAACACACACCCACACATACACACACACACACACACACACACACACACACACACACACAAACTTCATTATAAAAATGTTAATGTCGATTGTAAAAATAAATAAATAAATATATCATCACGGCATATTACCCATTTCTGGGTGTGCCAGTATCTACAACACATGTAGACATCGGTAATGATGACGATATATTTTACCGTGTGGGCGCTTACCAGACGTCACCTCATGGGCACTCATAGCTGGTGTGGAGAGTGCACCACAGGGGTCACTTTTGTGCCATTTAAAATTGGAAATATTTGGCGTCTGTCGGGATCGAACCCGGTTCCCCCAGGTTCGCGACCAGACACTCAGGCACGCAGCCACGGGACCCCATAATGTCGATTCTAGTGACCTTAAAACGTTCTTATCCACTAAAATCTTTATATGCGATTTTTAGAATGATTCCAATACCTCTCTTAGCGAGAGGTAAAAATGTGAAACCGGCTCATTTTCCGGTTTACTTAAACTTTCAGTTTATGTGCAGAAACAGCGATTTATTTCAGTTAACTTAATTTCGTCCACTATGCGCCTGTTCTATTAAATTAAACTCAACAGGCTCTGTCCTAGTCTAGAATAATTTATACAGTTCTCGCTTTATACTTGTCCTGTTCTATATTTAACAAATTCTCATCTAAAATTCTTCCATAATCTGCTTGAAATGAACTTTATAAATAACAATGTATACTTGATGTTAATCTGAATGTCAATTAAGAGTATGTACTCTTTGCTAACAGTTGCAAAACTAACCCAGCAGAATAATTTAATAAAACTGTCAAAAGTCTAAAGTTCTAGTAGTAATTACAATTATAATTTAAATTTATTTAAACAGTTGCGAACATCATACAATTTATCAAGTTATTTCAATGAGATCAAATCGGGTTTAATTTTGTTGAACTAGTTACGAAGTTAACTTTTATTTAAGTATACGAATAGTAACAATAATAACCTTGAATTCTTGAAGTAAAACAACATTTTTATTTGTTAAGATGTGAAGTATGATGTTATTAAATCATTTTGATCCTTTTTAACTCCATACATTTTCTAAAAAATAGTAAGGAAACTGTGCATTTGATTGAACCATAGGATTTTTCGGGCCGGCTCGAAAAGCTTGAATTTTCGGGCCGGGCCAAAATTAAAAGTCCGACTCGCCTCAACTTTTACAAATGATTAGCCCGATTCGGCCCGATAAAAAAATATCTTCGGCCCTACTCGATGATCGATTCGAAATCGAGGCGGACTTCGGACCGGGCCGGGCCAAAGCCGAATCGAGTGCATCCCTAATTGTGACAGTAAGAAAAACCATAATATTATCAATAATTCACTTAATCTGATGCCATGATGAATACAAGCTACAGGGATGGGCATGTAAAATACGTCACGTATTTTACGTTATTTTTACATTGACAATATTTAAGAATTTTTTACGTAGATAATGTAAAATATTATTACCATGAGTTTATTTTTTTTATAAAGATTTTCTTTTACACTGTAATGAATATTCTAGAACAAGCAATCCACGTGACATGTTTTTTTTTTATTCAGACAAACAATTAGGTACCATCAAACTGTCAACAATCAGATTAGTAGGAAAATTTATTCTTGAGACATAACCTCAGACGTCAAACTTTAAACATATTTTACGTCAAAATTAGACTAAATACGTAAATTTGAAGCATATTATATTTTTAAAATGTATTATATGTTTTATGTACATTTTAGGCAGTTTTGTAAAGAAATAAAATTTGAAGACATTTAAAAATAGACGACGAATAAAGAAATTTGCAAAACTATTTTTTTTTCTGTTTATTAATTATTAATAACATATAGTTTCAAATAATTTGAAATAGATTTAAATCATTAGCTCCAAACTTATTGAAAATCAATTTTATACAAATTTTAAACATTTTATGTTAATTTATCTACAGTTTCAGAATGTTTTTTTAATATTTTACAATAATTTCAATCTCTTTCTTATAAACTTATCATAGTTTCAGTCGTTTTAGAATATATTTATGATAAGATTAAGAAAAGTTACTGTAATGTGACATTTGTAAACAGCAAGTCATCTAGTGTTGTTATGAAGAACTAAAATTATACATTATTTACGTTTTCTACTTATTTACACGTAAACGTAAAAAATACTTTTTTACGCGTAAATGCACATCGCTGACAAGCTATTACAAATAATTATTAAAGTATTAAATATGTAATATTGTTTTTTTTTTGTGTAATTTCAGTTTCTTTCATAAATTGTTATTCTGGTTAATTTTTCTTAAAGTATAAATATAAAATTTTTATACAGTCGTTCTATTTTTGTTGCATCTTACATCCGTAGATTTTATGAATATATCACCGTTACATTATATACGAAGTATGAAAATATATTGAATATTTAGAATATGGCGAAGAATTTTCGTTGCTACTGATACAAAGTCGCTCTATTTATGTTCGATACGAATATATATTGCGATTTCGAAAAAAAGTTACAAAGAAATATTGTTGCTATGTTGGTCTTGCCGAGTTCTAAATAAATAAATAAATATATCATCACGGCATATTACCCGTTACTGGGTGTGCCAGTATCTACAACACACGTAGATATCGGTAATGATGACGATATATTTTACCATGTGGGCGCTTACCAGGCGTCACCTCACGGGCACTCATAGCTGGTGTAGAGAGTGCACCACAGGGATCACTTTTGTGCGATAGAAAGTCTGCACTGGCCGGGATCGAACCCGGGTCACCAGATTGGTAACCAGACACTAAACGCACACGACCACACACCGAGTTCTAACATTGGTTATTATTGTAGATTTATATTGCACATATTTAATGCAAAATGTTAAATACCCTATCGTTAATATAATTATAATATATTAATTATAAATTAGATATAATCTATATGTTCATATTTGTTTAATGCAACAATTTATTTCTAATTTAACATATTCATATTTTATAGATATTTGTGCATATCAAATCTGGAATACATATATTTATTAAATGCATAAATAAAATATATAGTTTCATGTTAGGGCTGGAATTATTGTAATCTAGGTCCTCCGGTTAATCCAGCCTTGGAATACATTTTTTTTTTCTGTATATAATAGCGGTTTAAAACAAAAGAACGGTAACTGTCATTTCTTCTGATTCGATTTTGGTAACAATTGGACAACCGGAAGTAATAGTTTCTTTAAAAAAATCTTCTAAATATCATTTTTTGGAATTTATTGTTAGATTTAGAGATTTAGCACTGTAATATAGAATAATTTAATGTAGTACATCACAGAGGCTAAGGCACTAAGGAAACCAGTTGGCAAATACGAATGTTTATAACATAATAATGTTTATAACATACTTTGTAAATGACAGATGTCAGTGTCAAAAATGAACAGTTTTAGTGACATTCTGAAAGCTTTTTCTGGGAAGTACATTTAAACTTTCTTATAGTTTTATTAATTAAATATTTAAAATTGTGGGTAAAATGCATATATCCATCAAAAATACCGCCAATCTAGTTAATGAATTGGAAGAATCTCTGATATTTAGGAACTTCTTCATACAATGATATAATAGAATTGTATCTGTGCAGAAGACATGTCAAATACAATAAAAAACAATATTTGGGTAAAGTTTTGTAATTTTTTTTTGTTATAAAACGATGGTTCGATAGCGAAGTGCAATACAATACTTATATAACATAAAATGGGAATGGCGAGAGGTATTGTGCTGGCTATAACAGATTTTTCTAAATATTTTATAGATTAATTTATAAGATTTTATAAATCCCGGAGCATATGTTTTAAAGAAAAACACAATTTCTTAGTTATACATTTCAGATTTCAAATGTAATGACAGATAAATGTCATTGTCAAAAAAACCTATCATCTGAATTTAATAAAATAAAATAAATAAATATATCATCACGGCATATTACCCATTTCTGGGTGTGCCAGTATCTACAACACATGTAGACATCGGTAATGATGACGATATATTTTACCGTGTGGGCGCTTACCAGGCGTTACCTCACGAGCACTCATAGCTGGTGTGAAGAGTGCACCACAGGGGTCACTTTTGAGCCATTTAAAATTGGAAATATTTGGCGTCTGTCGCGATCGAACCCGGTTCCCCCAGGTTCGCGACCAGACACTCAAGCAAGCGGCCACGGGACTCCATAATTTAATAATGGTACTTAACGTTTTAAAAAGAAAATTGGTTACACCAGTTTAGATCTCAGATGTATGTAAAAAAAACTAATCATTTGAAAGTAATAATTATGTCGATTTAAAAAGAAATTAGTAAAAGGAACATAGTTAAATGGAAAGGAAAGTAATAAAGTTTCCAGAATTAATAAATATGTAGATATGTATTTAAATTAATAAAAATTTGGCGGGAGGTTTTGTGCTGGCCACATCAAACTTTTACATTTCTGTTTTATAAAATGCGTATTAAAACTTGAATACTAATAAATGTTGTGTCACATTCCATCACACACTTTCACATTCACTGCGACAGACAAAGAAATTTAATAAACCTGAAAAATAAAACATTTCCAATATATCCTCTTGGTGTTTATAGTCTGACTCTGTATCTTCTCTACACATGAACGAATTAATATTTGTCGGAGTTTGGACGTGCGTAGCAACTCGTATATTGTTTCCGATGCGAAATCTGACGCCGACATCTATACGTAGGGAGAAGTGACAGGTATTAAATATTAAATATTTAATTTCAGTAGAACTCGCTGAAGGTGAAATCCTGATCTGTGCTGCCGAGAGATGCGGATGTTTAAATATTCCCTCTGGTCGTATGTGGTTGTGTCGATCACCACATATGTATGCGCCAGGGATGGACTCAGGGATAAAGGGTTAGCTGAACTGAATAATAATGTCTCGCCATTTTGTATTTAACATTTCTGGTACACACACAAAGATTCTACTTACATCTATTATTCATATATTTTTATATTTTTTAATTCATTCTATAAATAACTTCCCTCATACTTTTCTAAATGTTCGAGATTTTTCAAATTCATTAACGAGATTGGCGGTATTTTTGATGTGTATACAGCGTGTCTCTTAAATAGGGAGACATGGCTTAACCATAGATTCCTGCGGCTAAAATAAGACGATTTAACTAAACTTGCATCTACCGGAAAGTGTACCATTTCATTGGCTTATAATAACAGGACACTTTATTCGATTTGGATGAAATTTGGTATGACAGTTTATATGGTTATAAGTCATCTTTTAAGATGATACTTGCTATTATTAGTGAACCACTAGTGTATGAAACTTAGGTGTCCCAACATTAATTAGACAGTAACTTTTTAATGGCCACGCCGACAACGTGAAATTATTTTTTTTTCAGAAATATATATTCACTAGTAAACTTTTTTCTCTCTGTGTAATTTGTGATATCTGTTACGGTTCACACAGAAAATAATAAAATCTGAGTGACTGTACCGTGAATTTTTTAAAATAAATTTAATCTAGCAGTCTATCCAAATGTCAAACAACTCATTTTTAATGACAGTAACAATTGTTTATGGGTTGTCAAAAATTTTCTTCGCAATATTCTAAAATTAGTAACATCCGTTTGTTCGGCCCAATAATAATATTTTACTACCATTATTGTATATAAGACGATTACATTTTTTAGTTTACTCCTAAACAAGTTGTGAAGATTGACAACTCGTTACTGTCATTAAAAATTAAATGTTTGGCATTTGGGCAGATTGCTAGATTAAATTTATTTTAAAAATTTAGCGGTGCAGACACTCATATTTAATTTTTTTCTGTGTAAACCGTAACAGATATCACAAATTACACAGAGAGAGAAAAAAGTTTACTATTGAATGTATCTTTCTCAAAAAAAAAATAATTAAAAATTTACTGTCTAATTAATGTTGGGACACCTAAGTTTCATACACTAGTGGTTCACTAATAATAGCAAGTATCATTTTAAAAGATGACATAACCATATAAACTGTCATACCAAATTTCATCCAAATCGAATAAAGTGCCCTGTTATTATAAGCCAATAAAATGGTACACTTTCCGGTAGAAGCAAGTTTGGTTAAATCGTCTTATTTTAGCCTCAGTGTGGTTAAGCCATGTTCCCCTATTTAAGAGACACCAGTATGTATAAACAATAAATAAAAGTGAGGGGAATTTCAACGAAATATATCGAGTTCTGTTAATTGATTAGAAGTTCTATCTTCTCGTTTATTATAAATCACAGACTTTGTTTGCGTTACCGGTCTCGTCTCGCCAATGCGTTACGTTTAACGTTATTTCATTATAACTAGGCCTTTAGCGATACAATGTGTGACAAGTGGCAGTTTTATCACACTTTTAAATTTTATTTCTCTTGAAAAAACGCGTGTCAATCGCGTTGCAAATTGTCACAACGTATATGTGATAAACACTCCCAAATCAGTTGGGCCATAAAGAAATTCATTTGGATAAAACAACCCCATAAAACAATAATTCCTCATCCCCCTTAGGCCAATCCTGTCCTCGTATCCAGCATGCCGCTCATCGGTCGACAGTTTGATGTTTTTCCGATACAGGTAAGCGAACCGGTACCGGAACACCGCGATAAGGTACGAACACACTCGCTGCGAATCCTATCTCCTGATGTAGCAGGAGCTGCAGGGAATCTTTTCAGCGCTACTCGATATCAAATCTCCTGCGTCCTGCCCCCACTCCCAGACACAGCTTCCCCTATTTGGGAAAAGGAGGGGAGACTTTCACTGTCACAAACAACCATAAAGATATGTGTTTGTCCGTAGAGTTTTACGGTACATAAAATCTGCATTTTCTAAAATCTGAGATAACTCGGATTTTCATACTTTAGATAAGTTATATTTGACGGATGTAGGATGGATGGTTGAGGATTCTTCCTTTTTGAATTTTAAATTTATTGAGCGTTAGCTAGTAATGTCACTCTTGTGAACTTGACCGTTGAGAGTTTTTAATGCAAATATTTATTGCGGTTTGAATTTAAGTTCGTGTTGCAGTTTACATTCTGCTCTTGAATACGAGTATATTTCTTGTGAAGTGTATGCTGATAAAACAGTGTACAACAGTAAATGTTTAAAGTTTTAGAAGAAAATATGTACAAACAGATTAATAAAATACGTAACATATAAATGCATCATTTCCAAAGTTGTTAGATGTCAGCTTCTATTAATAATTAAGAAGTGAAATTTGGCGTGTTGATTCAAAATGCAATACTATACTATAATATAATAAATGCGAAAGTAACTAACTGTGTTACTAAAATTAAACAATATTTGGGTATAGTTCTGTATAAATTTATTAAATACAACAACGTTTCGACAGCAAGGTGCTGTCTTCTTCAGGTTTTTATAATAATAACATAAATAAATATGTAGTCAAGACTACAAGTATATAAAATCATAGATACATTGATAAATGGTAAAACATTAAACATACAAATGATTAAGAAAAAATTACGAACGAATAACAGGGTACCATGATTTATTTAGTTCATAGCCTGTGTTAAGATTGATATTATTAGGTGATTTCTTGATTTCAATAGCTTCTCTTATCAATCTTCTAATCCAGGGGTTTTCCTTAGCTAAAATTTTTGTATTTTCAAAATAAACTCCGTGTAGTTCTTTTATGGCATGTTCAGCTACCGCTGATTTATCAGGCTGATTAAGTCTTATATGGCGCTTGTGTTCCTTTATTCTTGTAGCTACTGTTCTGCCAGTTTGTCCAATATACACTTTTCCACAATGGCAAGGAATCTTGTATATACCAGAACATTGTACATTGAACATTTTATTAATAATGAGTTCTGAAAACTTATTTCAAAATATAACTGTGTTACGTTTTCACGCCTAAACTGCTGAACCAATTTTGATGAATTTTGGTATAGCGATAGATTGAACCTTGGACAAGGGACATAGGCTACCTTTTGTCGCGAAAATAAAACTTGAAGGAGGTGAAATGGGGGATGAAAGTTTGTAAGGAGAACCCATCATTTCTTCCACTGAACCACTTTTGATGAATTTTGGTATAGAGATAGACTGAATCTTGAGGGAAGGACGTAGGCTACATTTTGTCGCGAAAATAAAACTTGAAGGGGTAAAATAGGGGATGAAAATTTGTATGGAGAACCCATCATTTCTCCCGCTGAACCAATTTTGATGAATTTTGGTATAGAGATAGATTGGACTTGGAGAAGCACATAGGCTATTTTTTGTCGCGAAAATAAAACTTGAAAGGGTGAAATAGGGGATGAAAGTTTGTAACCCTAAAGAGTGTTTAAGCGTTTTTGAAAAATCATCCCTCAATTATTTTTTTTTATTGACAAGTCACTGATGTTTAAATGTAGTGGTTAAACCGTAACCCCACATCAATACGTGACGCTGAGTATTCTCAAAAAATGAAAATCTTTCAGTCTAACATTTGTGGAAGATAATGTGACCCAACGGGAGGAGTCCGCCATAGCTCAATTGGTAGAGCGTTGACCCGGCAAGACAGTAGGTCTGGGTTCAAATCCTGGTGGCTAACATTATCTTTTCACTCTTTCCTAATTTGTTTATTTTTTTTACCTCCCGCTACCCTTGGTAAAGGAGGTATAGGGATCGTGCTAAAAATCTCATATCGAGATTTTAGTAAATGACCACGTTTTAAGGTCCCTAGAATCCATTTTTAACATTTTCACGATGATGTCTGTATGTGTGTATGTGTGTATGTGTGTATGTGTGTATGTGTGTATGTGTGTATGTGTGTATGTGTGTATGTGTGTGTGTGTATGTGTGTATGTGTACGAATTTTGTTTGCACTCTAACTCAAATACTATCATTCAGAAAATTCTGAAACCTTTTATTTTTACCCTATTCTAATAGAAATAGAAGACATTAGATTTTGGTGTAAATCGGATAAACGGAAATCGTACTTTACTTGAAGCTCATAATGGTTTTTCTTCAAAAAATACCATTAAATGCCATTTTTTCGAATTTTATGTGTAATGAAAATTAAAGATTATTGAATTTTGTACTGGAATACATTAATACTTTTTCTATATATTTTACAGATAAATTTAATTTTTTTTTTTATTAGTCGCGAAGCCTAATATAAAAACTATTCCCTTGTTACACAGTTCATTTTTCAAATGAATGTAACTGACAGTAAATGTCACTGTCAGAAAACTTATCACTTCAAATTAATAATAGTGACATTTTAAAAAGAAAATAGTAAATAAAGCAATAGTTTTCTGCAATGGAACAGTTTGCAGCGTTAGTAAATACGTAGGTAGGTATGTATTTAAATTAATAAAAATTAAATAGCGGGAGGTTTTGTGTTGGCCACATCAGATGTTTTTTATTGTAAATGTTTCAACATTTCTATTTTATGTATTTGAAGAGACAGAAAAACTGTGAAATTAGGAAAAATGTGCCGCAGTTATCTTAAAAAAAATCTTATTTTATCATTTTTGTAGTATTTTATATTTCAGTTTTTCATTGGTGTAGTGCTTAAAAAGGCTCCGTTAATTACTACAATTATCACGGTTTTTATTTCTGCTTGCATTTTCGTTTCATAGTTGGTAGCATAGCTCTGTGGTTATTGGACCCTGGAACTATGTAATAAAGCGAAAACTAATAACATTATTGGTCAATGAGCTATGCTATGTTTAATAATCTAGAGACCTTTCAAATTACATGCATGTTTTGTCTTTATGACGTCATATAATTTATGATCGAACAGCGTAAAAATTTCACGAGATTTTTGCTGCCAAATTTTTGATGTGATGGCAATATTGGTGCGGTAAAAATTTACTTTGACGTATCATTTGCGAACTATCGCTGGGTTTTAATAGGCCACAAATGCGTTTTAATGCACGGTGTATTGATTTTTTTATTAACTAATTTGTAAATGCTGTGATGTGGCAATTTTAATCACTTTTATTCAGTATGTAAATGAAATAGATTGCATTTAAATTCATTAATATCTGAAAAATTTATAAATATTATATATTTCAAATTAATTTCTAATTCAAACCATTTGTAATCTCTATTAGTATTATATGCATAAAATATTTGTTTGAAAATAAGTACTCATATTTATAAGGTATTCTGTTGTAAGAAATGCACAGATCACTATATTTAGCCTATATTTTGGCCTATATATGGGGTCCTGTGGCTGCGTGCCTGAGTGTCTGGTCGCGAACCTGGGGGAACCGGGTTCGATCCCGACAGACGCCAAATATTTTCAATTTTAAATTGCACAAAAATGACTCCTGTGGTGCACTCTCCACGCCAGCAATGGGGTGACGCCATGTAAGCGCCCACACGGTAAAATATATCGTCATCATTACCGACGTCTACATGTGTTGTAGATACTGGCACACCCAGAAATGGGTAATATGCCGTGATGATATATTTTTATTATTTTTATAATTTCTATTATAACTAGATAGAACATAGCATCTCCCTCTCGACAGTTAAATAAAATTCAAATCTGCTAAAATATAATTTAAATTTTTATTTTGAAAGTAAAATTTATGTTTACGAATTCAGAGACAGTTTTATTATAATTTACGGAATAAAAACTTTCAGAGAATGAAAACAGTTTAATTATAAAACAAATACAAATAGTGTGGTTATCGTTTTGTATAAAAATATGTTTCTGAATAAGTAATAATACAAAAAGTTCAATGAACTATAATTTAAAAGGGAACAATATAAGCCCGAAATATTATTATAATATGAAACACCTATTGACTACTGTATATAATTTAGAATTACATTGCCATTACAAAAATTCTGATTATGGTGGTTTAATAAATTGATATTTCTATGAAACGAAAGGTATTTTTATTCAATTCTAATATCGCGTGCTGAAATCCTACGTTTGAAATTTTTGCACATTATCGTTTGATTGATTAAGCTTTTGATTATTTTTATACAGATTGCATGTTGCATTAAACGATAAAATCATAGCGTATGTTCAAAATAATTCTATGTTTCGTGCTCTTTAACAAAGAACTTTCTTTTTTTTAATTTAAATATCTTGATTTTATATTTTCTGACTATTATAAAATACAATAAGTTTAGTTTAGAACAATACAATTTTCAACATTATCACAATCGTGTTATTTTTACCATAACTTAATAACATGCTACGAAATAAGAACAATTTTTTAGGGTTAAAATACTGACCGGTTTATTGACGTCTATTTATTATTCAGGTACAGGTTTCATTTGAAAAGAATAAAAATCTGTTGTATCCAGTACAAGACCTCTCGTCATTTCCATATTAGGCTATTTAATATTTCTGGTGTACACACAAAAATTCTAATTACGTCTATTAATAATATATTTTTATATATTTTTTAATTCATTCTATAAATAAGTTTCCTCCTACTCTTCTAAATGTTATTTCAATACTTTTATTTCTAAAAATTCACACAGTTGTTCAAATACTCTAAAAATGCGTACACTTAAGTAACATTTTCTTTACAATCAAATAATATTACTACCAAGTTTATATCTCTACCCATTTTTGAATTATTGCCCCAAAAGTCAATATACCCCACATTTAGATAAAAACTTCAAAATTTTCAAAAATCTAATTTTTATGTATCTAGATACTTTTCAATGCGCTGATTCCAAATTTTGAAACCGCAGGTCGATATCTCTTTTTGTTCTCGAGATATTTAGATTCAAAGTTTTGCTCAAAACTGCCCATTTTTGGGCAATAACCCAAAAATGGGTCGTGATATGAATTTGGCGACAACACCATTCGATTCTACGGGCAAAATTACATAAGTACACCAATTTTCAGAATTTTTGAACACCGCATACAATCTCTAAAGCAAAATAACTGAAAATGACCAAAAATCGCAAAAATCTAAGGTGTACCCCTTACGATTTTTTCAGATTTTGGCCATTTTCAGGGGTTTTGAAACTTTTATTCATAAAAAATGAACCGGTTGGACAAAAATTATGAAAATTGGTACTCTTATGTAATTTTTCCCGTAGAATCGAATGGTGATATCGCCAAGTTCATATCTCGACCCATTTTTGGGTTATTACCAAAAAATGGACAGTTTTGAGCAAAACTTTGAATCTAAATATCTCGAGAATGAAAAGAGATATCGACCTGTGGTTTCAAAATTTGGAATCAGCGCATTGAGAAGTATCTAGATACATAAAAATTATATTTTTGAAAATTTTAAGGTTTTTATCTGAATATGGGGTATATTGACTTTTGGGGCAATAATTCAAAAATTATATTTTTGAGAATTTTGAGGTTTTTATCTAATTATATTCCTACTTATTACAGTTAATTTTTCAAATTTATGTCAATAATGTTGATAATAGATAAAATTAATAATTCTAATCTCAACCAATGTATGTATGTATGCATGTATGTATGTATGTATCATATGGTTTTCACCATGCTACTGCATTTTTAGCTTTGAAATAGCGCGGCAGAAGAATGGGGGTAGCATGAAACGTAATTTAAACTGAAACGAATGAAAAGAAAATGTTCAGGGGAGCCTCTTTGATATCAGTATAAATATTTTAGAAAGAATTTTCATTGAAGCAAAATATGAACTTGTGGAAGAAGAAATATTAAATTTTATTGTACTTTTTTGAAGTAATTAGAAGGCATATAAGATTCTTTTTCGTTTGATGTTCGCTGCGCGGTATACATGTTCCGCTGTCTATCCCCACTCCTGACGGTTTCTTTTGTTTTCCTGCAGCACGTGTAGGGATGATTATATATTATAGATAATTTTGTATTCTGAATTCACAGTAGTAGTATAACAAGAGAATAAATTGAAAATAATTTAACAGATTTTTCGGAAACTTGTTGCTAGGTAAGCCTATGATTTAAAGATAAACAAAATTCCTTCATATTTCAATGACAGATGTCACTGTCAAAAAAACTAATCATTTTAAATTAATAATGGTGACATTTAAAAAAAAATCTGTTGTGGCCAGCACAAGACCTCTCGCCATTTCCATATTAGGCTATATAAGTATTGAATTGCACTTCCCTTTCGAACCGTCGTTTTATAACAAAAAATACAGAACTTTACCCAAATACTGTTTTTTATTGTCTTTAACATGTCTTCTGCACACATATAATTCTAATTATATCTATTTTTCATGAGGAAGTTTCTAAATGTCAGAGATTCTTCCAATTCATTAACCAGATTGGTGGTATTTCTGATGGATATATGCATTTTACCTATAATTTCAAATATTTAATTAATAAAACAATAAGAAAGATTAAATATACTTCCCAGAAAAAGTTATCAGAATGTCACTAAAACTGTTGATTTTTAACATTGACATGTGTCATTCACAAACTATGTTATAAACATTGGAATTTGTCAACTGGTTTCCTTAGTGCCTTAGTCTCTGCGATTAAATTACTCTATATATTATAGTGTCTTTATCTCTAAATCTATACAAGATATAATAAAAATTTTAAGTGTGTTAGATGGAGAATGTTATGTTCTTCAATATTTAATAAAAAAAATCCCAAAAAATTATATTTAGAGGAATTTTTCTCAGAAACTACTACTTTCGGTTGTTCAATTGTTACCAAAACCTTTTCAGCTCTTCCCAGGAATGTCAGATTGAGGAATCCATAGTTAAACAATTCTTAAGTCTTATGGTTTTTGAGGAATTGAACATCCAGACATACACACACACATACACACACAGACATCATTTAAAAAATGTTATAATCGGATTCTAGGGACCTTAAATCGTGCTTATTCACTGAAATCTGGATATGCGAATTTTAATAATACAGTAACCTACTATCGTTACTGGAATCTAGTTTTAATTGCTTTGTTCTTAATTTCATTCATCTTTAATACTCTTTCACTCATTTAATTTTCTTTGTGAAACATAAAGTTCATTTCATCTAGTTGCATTCATTTATAAGTGATAAATGCCAACAATATAATAGAATTAAAGTAGCTCTCTGAGGACCGTCTGCATATTCTATGAATTCCGAAGTCAGTGGCAGCGAGGCAAAGGAGCGAATTAATGGCGTGTTTTAGAATGATGACTAATTAGAACGAACCCGCAAAGCCATTAGTCGTTATTTTAACTAGTACAAGAATTATTCTCTGGGCCATGGAAAGTAATTTACCGAATACAAGCTTTGCATTTGACATTATTTTAAAAATGTTCCCGGTTTTGCTCGCCAGCGCCGTTACATAAATTAAAACAGACGTTGGATGAGTTTTTCTAGCAGAATGAATGGTGTTCCAATTGCGACGGTAAATTAATTAAATACATATATTAATGCTGGTTTTAGCAGACTTTGGCAATAAAGATTCAAATATATTATGACATAAATACAGAGGATTTCAAAATGATACATACACTTTCATATACGTAATGATTATAAAGTACTTTTAGTGTTACCATAAAATGAATTTTGTTTAAATTAAGGTATTATCAAAACTCTTAAGCTGCGTCCTCACTGCTTTTCTATTTTAACTTTAGATTTGCCAAAGAAAATCGCATTTTCTGTTAAACTATCGTGCCTCTTATGCTAATATACCATTTTTACCTCTCGCTAAGATAGGTATTTTTATTTTATTTTATTTAACTTCGGCTTTCCAACAGGACCATGTCCCAATAACAGGAAAGCACATACAACATAAATGCAAAATAAAAAATCTGTTGTGGCCAGCACAAGACCTCTCGTTATTTCCATATTAGGTTATATAAGTATTGTATTGCACTTCGCTATCGAACCGTCGTTTTATAACAAAAAATTACAGAACTTTACCCAAATAATGTTTTTTTTATTGTATTTAACATGTCTTCTGCACACATATAATTCTAATTACATCTATTTTTCATTGTATGAGGAAGTTTCTAAATGTCACAGATTCTTCCAATTCATTAACCAGATTGGCGGTATTTCTGATGGATATATGCATTTTACCACAATTTTACCTATAATTTCAAATATTTAATTAATAAAACAATAAGAAAAGTTAAATATACTTCCCAGAAAAAGCTATCAGAATGTCTCTAAAACTGTTGATATTTGACAATGACATGTGTCATGTTATAAACATTGGAATTTGTCAACTGGTTTCCTTAGTGCCTTGGCCTCTGCGATTAGTGTACTCTATAAATTATAGTGTCTTTATCTCTAAATCTATACAAGATATAATAAAAAATTTAAGTGTATTAGATGGAGAATTTTATGTTCTTCAATATTTAATAAAAAAAACTCCCAAAAAATTATATTTAGAAGAATTTTTCTAAGAAACTACTACTTCCGGTTGTTCAATTGTTACCAAAACCTTTTCAGCTCATCCCAGGAATGTCAGATTGAGGAAACTGCAGTTAAATATTTTTTAAGTCTTATAGTTTTTGAGGAATCGTGTCTACAACATCCAGACATACACACATACACACATACACACATACACACATACACACATACACACATACACACATACACACATACACACATACACACATACACACATCCACACACACACACACACACAGACATCATTTTAAAAATGTTATAATCGGATTGTAGGGACCTTAAATCGTGCTTATTCAATAAAATCTGGATATGCGAATTTTAGCATGAATCCAATACCTCTCTTAGCGAGAGGTAAAAATACATTAGCAATTAAGTTACATTAGAAATAATAATATAGCAGTATACAATTTCATGATACAAATAACCAACTACAATGAAAACATAATAGAAAAATTAATAACAAATAACTAATTAAAGGACAGTACTACATTTGTCACTTGTTTTTTAAACTGTGATAAACTAAAAAGAAATATATCAATTGAATTATTATAAGACACATATTTATTGTAAAAAAATGGTAGACGATTTAGTGCAGAATTGAAAGCAGCATTAGTTCTATTAAATCCTAAACAGAATAAATCCGTTGCTCTAGTCGTATAAATTGGTACGCGAAAGCCCAAACTGTTTAATAGATCAGGACAATCGACTCTATTATTTTATTATATATATATTTAATTTATATAAAAAGATCACGTCAATTACGATTCGCCGTTTTTCCAGAGGTAAAATATTAATTTCAAAATTATTAAATTTATATATAATAAATTTACAAAATTTTTCTTGAATACGCTCTATTCTTTTAATATGAATAGCATACTGAGGTGACCAACAAATTGTTGCAAATTATAATTGACTTCGAATTAAAGAAAAATATAAAACTTTTAAGGTTTTGGGATTTTTAAAGTTCTTTGATGACCTGATAAGAAAACCAAGTATTTTAAATGCTTTCTTTGTTACGTTGTCGACATGCACGAAAATAAGTTTTTTATCATAAAGAATTCTGAGACAAGATTAATTATTTTACCAGCGAAAGTATAAGAATAGCAAACATCAGATCTATTTCTAGAAAATGTGATAGAATGACATTTGTTAATATTCAAATGCAGACGATTATCTTTAGTATACTGATAGAAACGATTTAGATCAGATTGAATGGATTTACAGCCATTGATGTTATTTACCGAATGATACATCTTTAGGTCATCAGCATATAACAAAAAATTACAAAATTTGAAACATTGGGAGATATCATTGATAAAACTGTTGAATAAGAGCGGTCCTAAGTGGGAACCTTGAGGAACACCAGACGGAATATTGGAATAATAATGCTAAAAATCGCATGTCCGGATTTTAGTGAATAAACACGTTTTGAGGGCCCTACAAACCGATTTTAACATCTTTACGGTGATGCCTGTGGGTGTGTGTGTGTGTGTGTGTGTGTGTGTGTGTGTGTGTGTGTTTGTTTGTATGTAGATGTGTGTGTGTGTGTGTGTGTGTGTGTTTGTATGTGGATGTGTGTATGTGTGTGTGTGTATGTCTGGATGTTGGAAGGACGATTCCTCAAAAACTATAAGACTTAAAACCTCTTTGACTATGAATTCCTTAATCTGACATTCCTGGAAGAGCTGAGAGGTTTTGGTAACAATTGGACAACCGGAAGTAGTAGTTTCTTAGAAAAAAAAATCCAATATCTAAATCTAAATATAATTTTTTGGAAGTTTTTGTTTTTACAAATATTGAAGAACATAAAATTCTCCGTCTAATACATTTAAAATTTTTATTATATCTTCTATATAGATTTAGAGATAAACACTGTAACATATATAATAATCGGATGTAATACATCGCAGAGGCTAAACTACACTAAGGAAACCAATTGACAAATTTAAATGTTTATAACATTGTTTGTAAATGATAGATGTCAGTGTCAAAAATCAACAGTTTTAGTGACATTCTGAAGGCTTTTTCTGGGAAATACATTTAATATTTCTTATTGTTTTATTAATTAAATATATAAAAGTATAGGTAAAATACATATCTATCAGCAGTACTGCCAATCTTGTTAATAAATTGGAAGAATCTCTGACATTTAGAAACTTCCTCATACAATGAAAAATAGATATAATTAGAATTTTATGTGTGCAGAATATGTCAATTATAATAAAAAACATTATTTAGGTAAAGTTCTGTAATTTTTTTGTTATAAGACGACGGTTCGATAGCGAAGTGCAATACAATACTTATATAACATAAAATGGAAATGGCGAGAGGTACAGATTTTTTTCACATGAAAGTATATTCATCATTTTGAATCATGGAACAAATTGTTACACCGATTTCATCAATACTTGTAATTGAAGGAGATAGTAGTTAGCCCCTAGGAAAAATAATATCCATCGAACGAAGATAAATTCGATGAGAAAACTTTGGTATAAGAAAGTTTTAATCTGTACAAATGGATGATATTATCTTTGATGTTATTAGAAAACACTATTTCGTGTTTTCGTAAATAAATACGAAAATCTCCAGAGTAAAAACTTATATTTCCCCCACAATTAGCCGGTGGGGAATTTTCTCTAGAGGATTGGAAAGTCTCAGAGAAACATTAAACTTCTTCCAACTATCAGACTCCAGAATCCTTGAGGCCAAAATGATCTACGTAGATATTTCCAAATATAGAACGATATATACCATACAAACACTGGTAGGTAACTGTAAAATACACAAATTGACTAATGTTAAGAGATATATTTATTGTTTCTTGAAATTTTATTTTGTGAAATTCCTCGATTTCTGCAAGTAATTTTACTATTGTTGTAAATAATTTAATTAAGTTCGTAATAGTTATTTACATTCGATACTTCACGCACGAGAATTGTATCAAATTTTTTGGCCGACGATAATGAAAATCACTTTTTCTAATGAGATAGGTTATACTTCTGAAAAGGGTTAGTTTAAAATACTGGGGTTAAGTCAATTTCCAAATTTGATTTTACTTACCTTCATTAGAGTACTTCTTCTAGCGAAAATTTATTTGTAATAATAGACGTTGTTTATGACTGATGATATATTTATTTGCTCATGTTTTCTTCGTAATAAATAATAGGTAGGTATCGAAATTTGACAGGTACATCGATCGGTGACTATGTCGGTAACGGCGGATTTTTACAATAATGACAGATGTCGCTGCCGTGATTTTGGTTTATATAAATTAATTTTAAATATAGGAAATGTTAAAGTAAAAAAATAACTTAAGTAGGTAGTATTTTTTTACATTAACTTTATTATAGTAAAGATGATTTCTTTTCTAAATGCCCATAAATGTCCAGTGTATTTTGATTATTTTACCGCATAGTTAGACACAGTAAGAGTAAAATGTAGGTTACATTTGCTGTGTATACAATTGTAAAGTTCCCATTACACTTCAGGAGGACGAAAAATAATTAAATATATCATCACGGCATATTACCCATTTCTGAGTGCGCTTACCAGATGTCACTCCACGGGCACTCATTGTTGGCGTGGAGAGTGCACCACAGGGGTCACTTTCGTGCCATTTAAAATTCGAAATATTTGGCGTCGGTCGGGATCGACAATAATAAATAATTTGTTACTGCACACATGTTTCGTTCTGCAGTTATATGAAATTAAGGTGAATGTAAAAACAAATAAATTAAAAAAAAAATTGTTTATTCGAATATTCTAGTTTACACATGGACAAATTCAATGAGTCTATTGTTTGTAGGAAATATTTAAAGAGAAATATTAGTTTGACCTAAAATTTTCAGCGAAAACAATAAATGAAGTGTACAAAGAAAAAACCAAATGTCACTATGTTTTCAAAATAAGATAAATGTGTTTTTAATTTTAAAACCCAATTGTGTTCATCCAAAAAAATATAAAAATGTTTTTTACATAAACACAATAACATGGTATTAGTATATCGAAAGCATTAGATAAGGGTAGAAATTGTATTCCTAGTTCAGATAATCTCTGTGTAGTGTTTTATTAACTCTGCTTTGGGTTTATTTATTATCTAGGCTGAAGTATACTTACAGCCCGATTCACAAAAAGGTTTAAGCTAGTCCTCATTTTTGGATTAGCGAATTCTAGTCTAATTTTGACAGTTTATATCTTAAAATATAGTCTAATCTATTCCTAGTATCTACCTTTATTGATAATATTATGAAAATTAAATTTTAAATACCGGAATAGAATAGAATCAAAAAATGAGGATTAGCTTAAACTTTTTTGTGAATCGGGCTGTTAGAGTATATTTTGGTAAAACTGAAGTGTTTTGGGGTAAACGATTGTTTTTGTTTACGATATATTTTTCGGCAAGTAGAACATATCGCAGCATGGGGGAACGAGTGGTAAAGCTTATATGTAATTTATTTTGTTATAAGCAATGAAAATATGTTTTCGTGTATGGTAGATATATTTTTTTAGGGATTTAAGTTTATTTTGAAATTCTGTTATTACTACAGAATATGTACAGATCGGTAGATTTTAAATTAATTTTGATATAATTTATTTTTTCTATAAATACTTATAAATTATATATTTCCTTATACATATTCGTAGACGCTATCATATAGAAATGAAATTTCAAATGAGAAATTCAAAATTGCTGCTGTGCGGGAGTGTGGGCATTAGAGTTTTAACTGAATTGCTAATTGCTTTTTTACATTATGTACTTCAAAATGATATTTCTCAAATTTAGTAAAATAAGTTTAAATATTACATGTTATTCATTACATTCATTAAAGTATTTGAGTTTAAGTCTTGTACAGCTGATAGCTGATGATTATTGATTTGCAGTCGAAATGTATATTTGTAATTAAAAATATTTTGTTTTTTACCTTTCGCTAAGAGAGGTATTGGAATCATGCTAAAAATGTCATATCCAGATTTTAATGAATAAGCACGTTTCAAGGTCACTAGAGTCCGATTTTAACATTTTTACAATGATTTCTGTGTGTGTGTGTGTGTGTGTGTGTGTGTGTGGATGTGTGTATGTGTATGTGTATGTGTGTGTGTGTGTATGGCTGGATGTTGGACGGACGATTCCTCAAAAACTATAACACATTACACCTGCTTAACTATGAATTCCTCAATCTGACATTCCTGGGAAGAGATGAAAAGGTTTTGGTAACAATTGAACAACCAGAAGTAGTAGTTTTTTTAAAAAAATCTTCTAAATATTATTTTTTGAAAATTTTTGATATTACTAATTTTGAAGAACAAAATTCTACATCTAACACATTTAAATTTTTTAATATATCTTTTATAAATTTAGAGATAAAGACGCTATAATATATAGAATATCGGGATATAATAAGTCGAGTAGGCGAAACTACACTAAGGAAACCAGTTGACAAATTCAAATGTTTATAACATAGTTTGTAAATGACATATATTAATGTCAGTGTCAAAAATCAACAGTTTTAGTGACATCCTGATAGCTTTTTCTGGGAAGTATATTTAATCTTTCTTATTGTTTTATTTATTAAATATTTGAAATTATAGATAAAATGCATATATCCATCAGAAATACCGCCAATCTGGTTAATGAATTGGAGAATCTCTGACATTTAAAAACTGCCTCATACAATGAAAAATAATAATAATAATAATAATTAGAATTTTTTCTACTCCTATGCGTGAAGTGAGTACTTCACGTATCAATTTTTATGTGTGAAATTTGAGTTTTTGCACACGGTGCGTGAAGTGCTACTTCACGCACACTGTGCGTGAAGTAACATTTCACGCACCGTTCATTATTTTAAATATTACAAACTGAATTGTATTTTAATAAAACAAAGCTGTTAAACACCCGTAACGTTGGTAACCATGGTTACACAAGTCGATAATACAGAGGCTTTACGTTTAAAGAATGACAATGTGAAGAAAAAATATATTTTATTGCAAGGTCGTAGAAAAAGTATAGTATGTAACACGTGTGTGAAGCCTATTTTACATTCGGGTGGTTTGCAACACTCGCCTTCGGCTCGTGTCGCAATCTCCACCCTCATGTAAAAATGTCAGCTTCACACACTTGCCACATAATATACTATTATGTGTGCAGAAGACATGTTAAATACAATAAAAAACAGTATTTGGAATAATACTACCTTGTTTTAGTTTAAGTTCTGTATTTATTATTTAAACCCAACGTTTCGGCACCATAAACTGGTGCCTTCTTCAGTGAATACATTGACATAAATATGTGAAATAACAAAAACAAGTAACCAAGGTAAAAAGAAATGTTCATAAATGTATTTGGGTTCTGTATTTTTTTGTTATAAAACGACGGTTTGAAAGGGAAGTGAAATTCAATACTTATATAGCCTAATATGGAAATGGCGAGAGGTCTTGTGCTGGCCACAACAGATTTTTTGTATTAAGTTTTTGTATGTCCTATAAAGCATGCAATTTTGACTTTTGTGCTTAGGTCTCTAGAGCCTAGATTTTGGGGAAGAAATACTGATTAATATATTAAAAATTGGAACAAAAGTTATATGCAAATAAATATAAGTAATACAGTTATCATCAGTAATAATTAATAAAAATTAAATGTAGGTTATAAAACTATAAAATAAATTTAAAAACTATAAACGTATTTCGAGAACTAAGTTCTCATCATCAGTAGAAACTACAAAGTAAACACAGAGAAGTTAAGATTACCTACTTTGTAGTTTCTACTGATGATGAGAACTTAGTTCTCGAAATACGTATATAGTTTTTAAATTTATTGTTAAGGTTAAGGGGTTTTTTCTTTAGTTATTAAATGTAGGGATATATTACGCTGATCAAATCCAATTTTTTTATTTTAAGTTCCAAGTACCCTTTGTATTGAACTCAGTGCTCTTAATCCTGTTAATCATTGACTATCATTGTGCCTCAGTGGTTCATTGTCCATTTAGTAGACATATGCCTCCGACAAACACAAAGGCTACAGGCAAAGGGGTATAAGTACAATCCGACCTTTTGAAATGTATATGTAAATATTCAACAGAACAACAGTAAATATTGCTTTGTGGGCTCCACATAGAGGAAAACATAACACATTTCATTATCATATACACATGTAAATGGACAAATAATGTTCTAATGTGAAATTAATTTTTAGTAAACTAAACGCAATTAACGCAAAACAAAATAAATAAATATTTAATTAAAACAATCTCCGCCACGGTTTATTCTGCATGGGAAAAACAAAATGTGATGAATACATTATTCTCATCACATCTACTTTATTACGCAAACAACTAACAATAACAAATGAGAGTAATACAAACAAAACAAAGTTATGTACGCATTAAATTAAATGTACGTTGTCAGCTCAACTACCTTCTGTCACGTCGAATGTTGCAGGCGTGCCAAATTAAACAATCTTTCTGTATCACAAATTTTCCGAGGGTGGAAAATAGGAAGTAGAATTCAGGGGGTCTATTCTAATTCATAGTCACATGTGCTATCCGCTATCCGCTATATAAGTTCCACTACTAGCCAACAGATGGGATCCCCATCCCCCTATCTGATTTGAATCCATCTGTTGGTTAGTAGTGGAACTTATAAATATTGCCAGCACCCCAATTCTGTAAGAAAGTTGTTAAGTCTTAGCAACGTTGCTAAAAATTGTAACCAATAGAAACAAATGTAAAGCTTGTCATTTTCATGTTTTATCCAGTGTTCGCAATTATTATTGGTTATTTGCTATAGCAATATTGCTAAGACTTAACAACTTTCTTACAGAATTAGGGCGCAGATGTCAAGTTGACAAGTAGTTCGGCTTTTCAATTTTGTGATCAATTACTTATCTTCGTGTGTTATATCAATAATATTTGATTAATATCTATATATTGGAGGTGCCTATTTAAATTATAATAATTATTTATATGTAATTGTAACAAATAGCATATGTGGCTATCCGACTTAAATCCATCTGTTGGTTAGTAGTGGAACTTATACAGCGGATAGCACATGTGGCTATCCGACTTGAATCCATCTATTGGCTAGTAGTGGAACTTATATAGCGGATAGTGGATAGCACATGTGGCTATGAATTTAGAATAGACCTCCAGGACCTTATCAGACCAAAAAGTGGCATTAAGTTTCCTCCCTACTAAAATTAATAATAAAGAAAATATTTAACCATTCGTCCTTATTTTTTCAATCTCCCTGTATTTTTAAATTCAGGCCAGGATATATTATACTAGCTCTGACACTCAATTTTTTCCCTTCTCCGCACCCTGTCCCTTGCCATGCGGTGTTGCCCACAACACGACATTATATAAATTGAAGATTATTAAATTTTCTACAGGTATACATTACTACTTTTTACCTCTCGCTAAGAGAGGTATTGGATTCATGCTAAAATTCGCATATCCAGATTTTAGTGAATAAGCACGATTTAAGGTCCCGCGAATCCGATTATAACATTTTTAAAATGATGTCTGTGTGTGTGTGTGTGTGTGTGTGTGTGTGTGTATGTGTGTGTATGTGTATGTATGTGTATGTATGTATGTATGTATGTATGTATGTATGTATGTATGTATGTATGTATGTATATATGTATGTATGTATGTATGTATGTATGTATGTATGTATGTATGTATGTATGCATGTATGTATGTATGGATGTTGGAGGGACGATTCCTCAAAAACTATAAGACTTAAAAAATATTAATTGCAGTTTCTTCAATATGACATTCCCGAGAAGAGCTGAAAAGGTTTTGGTAACAATTGAACAACCAGAAGTAGTAGTTTGTAAGAAAAATTCTTCTGAATATAATTTTTTGGGATTTTTTTTATTAAATATTGAAGAACATATCATTCTCCATCTAATACAATTAAAATTTTTATTATATCTTGTATAGATTTAGAGATAAAGACACTATAATTTATAGAGTAAACTAATCGCAGAGGCTAAGGCACTAAGGAAACCAGTTGACAAATTCCAATTCCAATGTTTATAAATGACACATGTCATTGTCAAATATCAACAGTTTTAGTGACATTCTGATAGCTTTTTCTGGGAAGTATATTTAATCTTTCTTATTGTTTTATTAATTAAATATTTGAAATTATAGGTAAAATGCATATATCCATCAGAAATACCGCCAATCTGGTTAATGAATTGGAAGAATCTCTGTCATTTAGAAACTTCCTCATACAATGAAAAATAGATATAATTAGAATTATATGTTTGCAGAAGACTTGTTAAATGCAATAAAAAACAATATTTCGGTAAAGTTCTGTAATATTTTGTTATAAATCGACGTTTCGAAAGCGAAGTGCAATACAATACTTATATAGCCTAATATGGAAATGGCGAGACGTCTTGTGCTGGCCACAACAGATTTTTATTGTTTAAATTCTGATCAATAATAGTGTGGAGTTAAGAACTATACCAATATAAATAAATTACTATAGAGAAGTCAGTAAATTCTTATTTGGATGGGCGGAGCCTTGTTATTAGTGTCAGGCTTTGTTCCCCGCTGGGGGCAGGGGGCGTCTGGGGGCGGTTGCCCCACCAACACCCCATAAATCATCCGGGCGGGCAGCGCGTCCGGTGGCTTATCGGGACCCCCTATCGGAGGAAGTTGGACTCCCACTACGACTCGCAGTTGGCTTCGGCGATTTATTAAAAACCTATCGAGAATGGGGACTCCTTTCTCTTGTCACATGGTTTTCATCTACAAGTTCATTATGTAATAGTTACATGTATAACTAGTCAAGCTAGCGTGGGTATATTTTGATAGGGTAACCCGAGGACTAGGCCTTTAAATACGCAATATATTTTGTGCCGATTCCTCCATAAATTTATTACATCAATTTGATTTATTGTCCAAATTTTCGATAAAATGTATTTTTAATGTTAGTAACATCAAAAGATATGAATTTCATAACCTGGAAAATCTGCAAGCATTTTTTTTATCAATTTTGCTTTTAAGTTTATTTTTCTGTGCTTTTAACATAAATTCTATTTTTGTATGAAATAATTTTTGAACTACAGTTTTTATTCTCAGTAGTAATATAACAAGTGAGTGATAATAAATAGAAAATAATTTGACAGGTGAATTTTTTTCTTGGGACAATGAGCCTGTTTCACATTTTTCAAAAACTATTTTAAATGAAAGTTTATGGAATGATTTTCTCAGTAATAATTTTTATTTTAATAATTTGTTGTTATTTGTGAAAATAATTAAATAAAAAGATTGGCGTCCTGAAAAACTACCCCCCACTCCTGTGACGTAGAAGCACAAACATTACATCATTAATAGCCAATAGCAAAATAGTTTTTCCATCACCTACGTTTATTCATATTATTTATATAAATAAACGTAGGCTAAAGTTTGTCACATGTTAATAAAAAAATCTTTTAATTTGACATTTGACGCTGACATTGCTCATTGTAATTGAATAATAAAGTAATAATGGCTAATTCAAATTACACTCAAGCAAAGTCGGACAATTTACCGAAGGTCGATAGCTGGATGATGGCTGAATTTATATCGGAACGATTGTTTTACTGCTAGCGAAATAAAGGGTGTTAAAGAGTTGAGGTAAAATAAAATATAAAAACTGAATTTACTATATAAATCGTGAATCTTACATTGAATCTGCTATAGGCTATAAGACATGTAGATCTATCATGAAGTGAAGCAACAAAAATATACTCTTATCGTGAAGGTGGATGAAAGTTGAAATGATCTTCACAAGCATGAAGACACGATTTTTCTGACAAATTACCAGCTCTTCGACCTACTGCTTCTAGCCACAATTTTCTTTTCTTCGCATCTTTTGTAAAATTTATAAACTCTATAGTAGGTTTGTTCCTAACAGTATTTTTGTAAGAATGTACAACACAATGTCGTAAATTACTCATTTTATTTTTAACTTTTTATTACCTACATGTTATACAACTTGAACCAATCTAAAAATTTGACACTTGTTTGACAACTTTGACAATACACTTGACTTGTTTCAGATCACGTGACTTATTCAAAATTTTATTCAAATTTCAAAAATGAATTGTAAAATATCTAAAGGATATTTCGTGATATTTTCAAATTTGATGCTCTTTAAAGAACAATATCTTTTAAAATTTAATACTTAGAAGTCATATAAAAATTCTTGCAACAGCCCTATTGAAAATAAGTACCTACCAACAATGTATGATGCAGTATCGGACATGGTCTGATATATTCCTAATGATAACGTTATTATAGACTGTCCAAGTAAGTCATGTTATAGTTTCTGGAAAACAATTAGGTGTACCATGCAAGACAAGAATAATTTGAAATTGTTTGTAACAAGGTGAGTTGGTAAAGTTAGTCGACTAAATTCGCTTATTGATATGACAGCAGGGACCTATAATATCGTGGAAGATTTTAATAAACAGTTGAGTAGCAAAACAACTACAAGTATAAAGCATGGTTTGTAGAAAGTTCAAAGGAGTTCAGTTGAACCCTAGGTAAACCGCAATGCCCGACCGGAACTTAACCTGGCCCCTCAGGGTTTATTATTAACTTGGTAAGTATCTGACTTTATTGTTACTTATAGAAAACTTTCAATGATTTCTAAAAACTTCTAATATTCAGTTTTAGTGTTAGTGGAGAATTTAATAGAAAAGCTCTTACCAAAAACAACCTTGATTCATTAAAAATAATTTACTGGATGTTAAGAAATAAAAAAAATCTGATGTGGCCAACACGAAACCTCCCGCTATTTAATTTTTATTAATTTAAATACATACCTACGTATTTAGTAATGCTTCAAACTATATTGTTCCATTGCATATATAACTATTGCTTTATTTCAGCTTTTCTTTATTATTTAATATGTCACTATTATTAATTTTAAGTGATTAGTTTTTTGACAATGACGTTTACCTGTCAGTTACATTTGAAAAATAAACTGTGTAACAAAGGAATTGTGTTTATCTTAGGCTTCGGGATTAAAAAAAGAAAAATGATTTTTAAATTTATCTGTAAAATGTATAGAAAAAGTATTAATGTATACCGTTTTGAAGAAAAACATTATGAGCTTCAAGTAGAGTGCCATTTTTGTTTATCCGATTTACACCAAAATCTAATGGCTTCTATTCCTATTAGAATAGGGTACAAATACAAGGTTTCAGAATTTTCTGAATGATAGTATTTGAGTTAGAGTGCAAACAAAATTCGTACACATACACACACACACACACACACACACACACACACACACACACACATCAACGTGAAAATGTTAAAATTGGATTCTAGGGATTTTAAAACGTGGTCATTTACTAAAATCTCGATATGTGATTTTTAGCACGATCCCTATACTTCCCTTACCAAGGGTAGCGGGAGGTAAAAATCTGTTGTGGCCAGCACAATACCTCTCACCATTTCCATTTTATGTTATATAAGTATTGTATTGCACTTCGCTATCGTACCGTCGTTTTATAACAAAAAATTACAGAACTTTACCCAAATATTGTTTTTTTATTGTATTTAACATGTCTTCTGCACACATATAATTCTAACTATTTTTTCACTGTATGAGGAAGTTCCTAAATATCAGAGATTCTTCCAATACATTAACAAAATTGGCGGTATTATAGATACATGCATTTGATCTACAATTTGAAATATTTAATTAATAAAACAACAAGAAAGATTAAATGTAAAACTGTTGATTTTTGACATTAACATCTTTCATTGCCTCTGCGATTAGATTATTCTATATATTATAGTGCCTTTATCTCCAGATCTATACATAAGGATATAAGCATTTTACCTATAATTTCAAATATTTAATTAATAAAACAATAAGAAAGATTAAATATACTTCCCAGAAAAAGCTATCAGAATGTCACTAAAACTGTTGATTTTTGACATTGACATGTGTCATTTACAAACTATGTTATAAACATTGGAATTTGTCAACTGGTTTCCTTAGTGCCTTAGTCTCTGCGATTAAATTACTCTATATATTATAGTGTCTTTATCTCTAAATCTATACAAGATATAATAAAATTTTTAAGTGTATTAGATGGAGAACTTTATGTTTTTCAATATTTCTAATAACAAAAATTTCCAAAAAATTATATTTAGAAGAATTTTTTTAGAAACTACCACTTCCGGTTGTCCAATTGTTACCTAAACCTTTTCAGCTCTTCCCAGGAATGTCAGATTGAGGAATTCATAGTTAGACAGGTCTTAAGTCTTATAGTGTTTGAGGAATCGTTTCTCCAACATCCAGACACACACACACATACACATATCCACATACACACACACACATACATACACACATACACACACACACACACACACACACACACACACACACACACACACACAGACATTATTGTAAAAATGTTAAAATCGGATTCTAATGATTTTGAAACGTGCTTATTCATTAAAATCTTGATAAGTGACTTTTAGCATGAATCCAATACCTCTCTTAGCGAGATGTAAAAATGAATAACAGGTCTAGTTCACCCGGATCCGGAAATTTATAATAATAATCGATTCAGGCCAGTGACGTTGTTGACGCTGTTCTCAAAAAAAAAAACTTTTATTATCGGGTGCAAAAGCGGCAATCTAGAATCAAGAATGACTATTTTGTTAATAACTTGTTATAATCAATAATTATTTTAATGAAGGAAAGAAAATTACTGGATTTCAGTTAATGATTAAATATATTTTCCGCCTCTACCGGTTTCGATACCTCCTGAAGAAGACACATGAGGTGTCGAAACCGGTAGAGGCGGAAAATATATTTAATCATTGACTGAAATCCAGTATTTTTTTTTCCTGCATCACCTTTCCAGTCAAGAAGTTTTTTGCAGCCAATTATTTTAATACAAGTTATAGATAAATCTACTCACTCTATTGCAATTATTATTGAATCATGTTTCGCTTTACAATATATAATTCATCTTACAGGGTTGTTTATTTCCACAAGAGGCAAGCGATTGAAGTTCTTTTTCATCAGGCTTGTATCGGTAATATGATATTTATGTCGTTTGTCAAACATTTACTTGCATATATTTGCCAGCCCTCGCATTCAATAAGAAATAAATTCCTGATTTAAGAATATCATTCCTTTGACATTTTTGACTTCAAAAGTTGTTTGTACTCTTTAAAATATGGCGACGAAATACTTTTCATTTTGTTTTCTATAGACTTTCAACATTTTACTTTTGCCAGTAAATAATGTTTTTGTCAAAAGTTAGTGAACATTTTTCATTCTGAATCTCCATTGTAAGTTGGAGTTCATTATGAAAGATTTGGATGACAAATATTTTTCCCTATCTGAAAAATTTTCCTTTTTACTAAACTAACAAACTATTGAAATCAAGGGAAGTAGTCTATCTGGCAATAATATGAAAATTTTATATTCAAAAGGGAGTAAAATTTATTTTACAAAATTTCTACAATCTTGTGGAAATAAACATAGTTCAATTTATAATTAGGAGTATTATTGTTACTTACAAATAGTTTTAACTGTTAACTCCGCAAAAATTTAGGAAACAGAAACAGCCAAATGTTTAAATTTTATCTTTCACTAATTCAAAAGTTATTTAAAATATGGACAATGCGAATAACAATTTTTTTTAACTTTTTGCCAAGTGACGATAATAGTTAAAAGTAAAACTATAATATTAATATCTTCACGTTACTCTTTTACATAATTTAGTTAAAACTATTTGTAAGTAACTCAAATCTATTCATGTAACTTACCTTTATAGTGCATTATTATTATTATTATTTTATTATTTTCTATCGCTAGACTAGATTTAAAACGATAATGGAATAGGATCCTCTACTATTTTTAATAAATTTATTGCGATCTGTAGTTCTACAAATTCTTAATTGTTATTCATTAAGTATTAATAACTAATGTTGAAATTAATTAATTGTGACCCCTATCTGAAGTTTTTTAAATTTTTATTTTTAAGGAAAAAAATGGGCTTAAGGCCAAAATAGTAATTAAGGTACCAAGGGTTGTTATAAGGATAATAATGCCTGAGGTCAACAGTGTACTGTCGAGGGCCTCTGGCCCGAGGCGAGTACGTTGATTGAAGGCATTATTGTCGTTTAACACCCGTGGTGCCTTCAACGTTTTATGTCTTACTAAATAATAAACATTTTCTCGGACTAGAATTTATTAAACAAAAATAATAAATCACAAAATTTTAATACAACTTACAAAGTAGCCTGTGAATGCGATTTCTAGGTAATATTTTGTTTCTGTAAACAAAGCATTTTTTCAAACAAAAAATATATTTCTTGTGGTATTTTTCTGTCAATATGGACGAGCAATGTTATTGCTAAGAATAAGAAGTATGCTGGTTTGTATTTGTGATGAAACAAATATGATTATAAACGACTACAATTCACAATGCTTCTTAACCTTAACTGCACTTTATGTTAGTATCAGTATTATTATCCTCAGTTTATTGTCAACATTACCATAGCAACTTAATACGCCCTAGGGCATTATTTACTCAATAACGGACCTAATGTTAAAGTTGTTATAAAACAATAACATATTAGTAAGAAATAAAAATATTAATAATTAAATTTGAAAAGTGTTAATTTTAAAAATTAATAATAATTTGAAATTTAGGTTTGAAATAAAACTATAGTTTATATTTCCAAATGTAAATTTCAAATTCGACCAATCACAAGAGAGAACTATTAAACATGGCGGTAAAGTACAACTTTGATTCATCCGTCAGCTGTTTTTCTATTTGTGAGTTATTGACAAGATGGATTCACAGGAACAAATTGTTATTTTGTTTTTTGTTAATAACCAGTATTCATGAACATCGCAATTTGTATGAAAAAGCAAATGATCTTGTTATTTCACTTTCAGAAACAAATTATGATACTGGTCTTTAACAAATCAATGTGTTCGTAGGCCTAACCACGGCCTAACAGATCATCTACGTTTTTCTAATTTTGAGTTAGTTTCATTTCTTTATTATATAAATCAATAGTAAAAAAACATTCCCGATATTATTAACAAATCTTCTTGTCCATTAGCGTCTAACAAATTAATGGCTATGAAAATAAAATCTAAACTGATAACTGGTGAAACGTCAAATGACAATTTTTTTAAATTCATCATAAACCTAACTCTTTTAAAATTTCAATAGTTCCTTCGTACAGCTTTAAGAACATATTTCAATAGAAATGATT
Source organism: Ophonus ardosiacus (assembly GCA_943142095.1). Taxonomy (NCBI): domain Eukaryota; kingdom Metazoa; phylum Arthropoda; class Insecta; order Coleoptera; family Carabidae; genus Ophonus; species Ophonus ardosiacus. Next base: position 49,150,307 of record OW964831.1, on the reverse strand, counting down.
AATTTTCTTTTTTTACGTTAATGGGTGATCTCATTATCCACCAAATATGAAATTCAAAATTTTTGTCGTTAAATTTCACGAGAGGAAGTTAGTTTAATAGAATGTGACTTTGACCTTAATAAAAGCGTGCGGGGTGGTAATAGGTGAATGTAAAACCAAAGAAGTCATGTCGAGTGATCGATTTGATGAAAATGCAAAAATTAATGCATTTTTGGCCTGATTTGCATGCTGGAATTCGTTATGCATATCAGGTGTTAAGGAAGTCGAATAAATTAATCAATATTTTATAGGAAACTCTATGAAGTCTAGTTTCCTTTCTTGGGAATTGACCCATCTTATGAATAACCCAAACATGCTTCAGACATGCAAAGCAAAATATCCTTGCTGGTTCACTGAAAACTACTTATACTTACAATTTTGTACTGTTACGTGCTGGTTGACAAACTGAAATGATTTTAGGTATGGATAGTTTTTAAATACAGGTGTCTCTTAAATAGGGGGACATGGCTTAACCACAGATTCCTGAGGCTAAAATAAGACGATTTAACCAAACTTGCTTCTACCGGAAAGTGTACCATTTAGCCAGAATTCTGCTTCAAAGTTCTTCAAAAAAAAAATTAATTTTGCTTATAATAATCGGACGCTTTATTCAATTTGGATGAAATTTGGTATGACAGTTTATAAGTCATCTTTTAAGGTGATACTTGTTATTATTAGTGAACCACTAGTGTATGAAACTTAGGTCTCCCAACATTAATTAGATCGTAACTTTTTAATGGCATTACCGAAATCGTGAAACTTTTCTCTCTCTGTGAAATTTGTGATATTTGTTACGGTTCACACAGAAAAAAATAAAATCTCAGTGTCTGCACTGCTAAATTTATAAAATAAATTTAATCTAGCAGTCTATCCATATGTCAAACAATTAATTTTTAATGACAGTAACAATTCTTTTACGGGTTGTCAAAAATATTCTTCGCAATATTCTAAAACTAGTAACATCCGTTTGTTCGGCCTAATAATATTTTACTACCATTATTGTAAATAAGACGATTACATATCTGAGCTTACTTCTAAACAAGTTGTGAAGATTGACAACTCGTTACTGACATTAAAAATTACTTGTTTGACATTTGGATAGACTGCTAGATTAAACTTATTTTAAAAATTTAGCAGTGCAGATACTGAGATTTTATTTTTTTCTGTGTCAACCGTAACAGATATAAAAAATTACATAGTGAAAGAAAAGTTTACTATTGAATCTATCTTTCTGAAGAAAACTAATTTCACGTTTTCCGCATTGCCATTAAAAAGTTACGGTCTAATTAATGTTGGGACACCTAAGTTTCATACACTAGTGGTTCACTATTAATAACAAGTATCACCTTAAAAGATGAATTAAAACCATATAAATTGTCATACCAAATTTCATCCAAATCGAATAAAGCGTCCGATTATTATAAGCAAAATTAATTTTTTTTAGAAGAATTTTGAAGCAGAATTTTGGCTAAATGGTACACTTTCCGGTAAAAGCACTGTACCATAAGTAACTTTTAGGTAACCACTCGAAATAAAAAACTAAATTATCCAATAACTGAAAATAGACTTTTAAGTAATCCGATATTAATTTGAAATGTGCATAATAAAAACATTTCGTTTTTAATGCATTAAATTGCTATTTGTTTTTCATTTATTTCAATATTATCATAATTGTATTTTAATGAAATTAGCCATTTTGTTGATAAAATTTGCAAGGATAATTATAACTGAATATAAATATTATAATATTTAGATTAATTAACCATAAATTTATTAAAATGAATCACTGTGTTTTATTTTAAATTACAAGATATTAAAAATTGATAAATTGACCAGCGTTATTTACTCTGTGCAAAAATGGATAAATTTTAATAAAATAAATATTAATATTCAACGTTATTATTATTTAATGAATAAATTAAAACTGTTGATACACATATATCAAATTGTCAGTTTTCATTAAGCATTTATAATTATTTGTGCAAATATTTTTGGTTACGTTAATTCGGCTATACAAAAAAGAGCTGACAGTTTCTAAATTTTATTTTGTTTTTATTTAGACTAGGAAAAAAAGTACGGTATATTGGTGATTCTGAAACGGATGGAAGTTTCCGAGCGCAGCAAGTTTTGGAATTTGCATGAAGTTTTAGAATAATATTTTGCACATTTGTTGTAAACAATATTTATTCTGTAATCATAATAGGCTATTCCACAATAATCAAAAATAGTAAAAGTTTATTGAAAATAAGAATGATAATAGTTAAAGAATAAGGAAAACCATATTTCTTTTATTATAAATTTTTCCTTCTAGAAGACACGGGAGGTTTGCTTTTGATGATGCAGGACATGTGCACGAGTGTTTGAGCAAATAGGATCCAAGTATGACCTCCGATTTTGAGAAGCCCCGCCCTAACTAAGAATATACTTCTTCGGGTGTGTCGGATCTGTTCGGTTGCTGTTCGGGTGACGTTCTAATTTCTTTATTTTTATAAAATGAGAAAAAAAAGTGAAATAAATTAAGTGAAATAATTTATTTGATGTCTCTAATAATGCATTATAATATTACAATTTAAATATACATTATTTTGTAATTTGTTTGACAAATTTTCGTGGTTTGTGAACCACTGTTTGTTTACTTCTGGTATATCCACATTACCTACGTCACAAAGCAGATTTAAAATTCGGACCTTAATATCTCGCTTATTTGGAGGAATTTTTAATTCGGACTTTCACATGTGGTCTTATATTTTTATGTATTTCAAGAAAAAAATTTAATAAAAATGTCGTAGAATAGCCTATTAAGAACTATTTCTAAATTGTTTGATATGCGTTCTTGCCTGAGGTTAAGGGACACCTGAAGGTTTACAGTGCGTGTGCAACATACATGTGTCTCTTACGCTCTCCGCGTGCTGACCTACCACACCTTGCTATCCTTCTCGTTGTCCGTTACACTGCGTACTCGTCTACCGCGCACATTCCACACTTCAATTTCACTCGCACAGAGCCGTATTCACATCTTAACTATAATTTACATAAATTCTAAGAAAATACTGCACGTTACAAATAATATGTTGAAATATTACCAATAACTTGACATTTTGAGGCGTAATTATTCATTAATATGACAGTTATAAAATCATGACTACCAACTCTACAACACTAAAGGCGCCACAAATAGAACTCTTATAGATCTTCTAAACGTCGTGTTTTCAGTGATAAACAATGCTTTTATAGACTGGCAAGAACACCGAAATAGAAAAAATAAATTATTAAAATATCTTTCAGAACTCATATTATTAATTGGAAAAATACTACCTTTTTTAGTTTATGTTCTGTATTTATTAATTTAAACCCAACGTTTCGGCACCATAAACTTAAACTTCTCGACTTAACAACAGATTAATAAGAGAAGCCATTGAGATTTATAAAACAAGAAATATCAATCTCAATCATTGTGACGGATTAGAACTTAGTCGCGCATGGCTTCCAATATTAAATATGTTGTAATTTGTAATATGTATACAATTTTTATAACCTTTTTCTAACATCTATTTATAAAGAGTACGGCTGCGGTATTTCGCTACCGATAAAGCGTCTCTGAGTTTTACAGATCACTTCTCGGCCAGTTTTTGGGACGGTTTTTCCTCTGACAAAAGGAGATTTTCCCTGAGAAGATGCATGTTCGCCGTCCATGTTATTGCTGGGCATGCATATATTGTCTAGAAAATTGTATACATAAAAAGGTAACATTTATGAATATTTCTTGTTACCTTGGTTATCTGTTATTTTTGTTAATTAAAAAATCTGTTGTGGCCAGCACAAGACCTCTCGCCATTTCCATATTAGGCTATATAAGTATTGTATTGCACTTCACTTTCGAACCGTCGTTTTATAACAAAATCTTACAGAACATTACCCAAATATTGTTTCTTACTATATTTAGCATGTCTTCTGTACACATATAATTCAAATTATATCTATTTTTCATTGTATGAGGAAGTTTCTAAATGTCAAATATTGTTCCAATTCATTAACCAGATTGGCGGTATTTCTGATAGATATATGCATTTCACCACAATTTTACCTATAATTTCAAATATTTAATTAGTAAAACAATAAGAAAAGTTAAATATACTTCCCAGAAAAAGCTATCAGAATGTCACTAAAACTGTTGATATTTGACAATGACATGTGTCATGTTATAAACATTGGAATTTGTCAACTGGTTTCCTTAGTGCCTTGGCCTCTGCGATTAGTATACTCTATAAATTATAGAGTCTTTATCTCTAAATCTATACAAGATATAATAAAATTTTTAAGTGTATTAGATGGAGAATTTTATGTTTTTCAATATTTAATAAAAAAAACTCCCAAAAAATTATATTTAGAAGATTTTTTCTAAGAAACTACTACTTCCGGTTGTTCAATTGTTACCAAAACCTTTTCAGCTCTTCCCAGGAATGCCAGATTGAGGAAACTGCAGTTAAATATTTTTTAAGTCTTATAGTTTTTGAGGAATCGTGACTACAACATCCAGACATACATACATACATACATACACACACACACACACACATACATCCACACACACACACACACAGACATCATTTTAAAAATGTTATAATCGGATTGTAGGGACCTTAAATCGTGCTTATTCAATAAAATCTGGATATGCGAATTTTAGCATGAATCCAATACCTCTCTTAGCGAGAGGTAAAAATTAATGTCAATGTATCCCCTGAAGGAGGCACCAGTTTATGGGTTGGGTTTAAATTAATAAATACAGAACATAAACTAAAAAAGGTAGTATTTTTCCAATTAGAAAAAATAATTTAAAAGTCAACTTTCATTCGCCAGTTGTACTATACTTGAAGTTGAGAAACACCGTGCACTCAATCAATGTAAACTAATTTGTCACTCGATTAAGTTAAAAATATTTATACATTCGATGCAAATCGGCAAAATTTCGCTCACGTTCTAACCAATCAAGCACACCATTTTAATTTACTCCTCAGAAAATTTTCCGCTGTTTCAAATGAAATTACCTTTTATTTACAACATTTTTATTAATCCACATCAAATAAGTACATTAAAAAACTTAATTTCAGCAGTAATTAAGAAGCAGCCATCATTAAAATGCGTAATGGAACGTCAGGCATGCGGCACGTGCGCTCAAACAAGTGGCTCGCAAACTGTTTCGGACGGGGACGACAATTTATTAAAATGGCGGCGGGTGGTGATCGTAAACCGAGCTGTAAAATTACGGCGTCGAACATAAAACGACCTATCTCGCGATGAAGCCACCCGCGCAGACGGGCGCACGGCACATGTGGCGGAGTGGAACCCTTCCATTGTTCGAAGTAGTTTTATGTTTTGCATCTTTATTTGCGGGTAACTTACCCACTACCTACATATCTACTTCCTTTGCACCAAGTTTGCGGTATTATTGACGGAATTACTATGCTAATATGTTAGAAAACTTTCCCTGTAGTTTTCTAATTTGAACAAGATATATGGGTAAACTGCTATATAAATTTTATTCTTAAAACACTAAAAGCTGTTTGCCAATTTAAGATGAGTGTGTTTGTGTGAATAATATATGAAGCAAACTATGAAATTTAATAGCTTCATACTTTTCAGAATTCTCAGGAAATGCGTGATGCATTTTTAAATACTGACTGATGAACAACATAATCATATTCCTTTTAAGCAAAATTTTATTTGTTTCAATTTGCAGTTTACTTCATGATTACTTAAATTTAATTATTTTTTTCCGCGCACTAATTAAACAAATCATATTCCATGCTATAATTTGTATTATTATTTTATTATTATTACTATCATTATTATATTTATTCTTGCCTATCAGGCTTTTATATATATATATATATATATATATATATATATATATATATATATATATATATATATATACAGGGTGTCCCAAATTGATTAGGCTACCATTGGGATCTCGGAAACTATAAGAGCTACGAGGTCGGTTAAATGAGCGATGTTGTGTAGTTTTGAGGGTTGATTCAGATTCCGTTAAGAAACATTCAAAATGCGGAACAGTCTGAAAATTATTTAAAAAAAAAAAACTGAAAATCGCGATTTTTAAAAATGTCAAATAACTCTGTAATTATAAGAGATAGAAAACAATGTTTCATATAAAAGTTACACTATTTAATTAGGCAAACTTAAAAATGATTTCAGTATAAAATTCAAGATGGCAGTTTTTAAGATATTAATAGTAACTTTCTTATTTTAAATGGGCGCAATATTAGATTTTTACATGATTAAATAGAACTTTTCTTTCTCTTTTCAACGATGTATAACAAAGTAGGTTTACATTAAAATTTAATAAAGATATTAATTATTTCAATTTGATAACTAATCAAATATGCTTAAAAACAAATGCAAGTGAATAAAAACCAAAACAAAATTTATTATAACAGTGAACTGTTATAATTAAATTTGTATGTATTCGTTTATTCAATTTAATTAGTGAATAAAGCAGTAGTGAACTCTTTTAATAGTATTAATCGCAATATATTGCGGACAGTAACTGCCAGTGTTGCAAAACGTGTTCATTTATGTTTACTTAACAATGGCCAGAATTTTGAGCATTTGTTATAAATTATTGTTACATTAGTATTAAGTTGTTTTGTTTTTGATTTGTTTAAAAAAAATGTGCTTGCATTTGTTTTTAAGCCTATCTGATTAGTTATCAAATTGAAATAATTAATATCTTTATTAAATTTTAATGTAAACATACTTCGTTATACATCTTTGAAAAGAGAAAAAAAGTTGTATTTAATCATGTAAAAATCCAATATGGTGCCCATTTAAAATAAGAAAGTTGCTATTAATATCTTAAAAACCGAAATCTTGAATTTTATACTGACAACATTTTTAAGTTTTCCTTATTAAATAGTGTAACTTTTATATGAAATATTTTTTTATATCTCTTATAATTACGGAGTTATTTGACATTTAATTTAAAAGTCCTGGAAGAAATTTTTTTATTTATTATAACCGCCAAATAATAATATAATGTATAAGTACAAAGTTTTAACTAGAAATACTTGTAGAATATAATATGATATGCTGTGCTTGGTAATCACTGGTACATAACTTTTCAGTTAATACTAAGTAGCAAATAATATCAGCAGAGCAAATAGAAGTTTTTACGAGAATTTCATACAGTTTCAATTTAAATTTTATGGAACGTAAATAAAATTTACACTACTTTAAAATTTCTCTGAACCGGAGCAGTGACCAACATCATTGAAACTTTGATACACTGCATGTCATTTGAAATGCCACTTTTAGTTAATGTGCTAGTGTATAAGTCGTAAAGTTGCTAAAATGTCGTAAATATGTTCAAAGTTATTTTACGGATGAAAAAGTTAGAATGGACAAGAAAAGCACAGATATCTAAAAATAGATGATTAACGATCATTATTTTCTGAACACACACAAAATTATAAATTACATTATTATTATTATTATAAGGTTTGTCTGTAGAAACTATAAATAGAACTTGAAAAAGATTTATTTATTTTTTGTCGATGTTTTGGAAATCTCATATTCCTTTTTCATAACAAAAAAAAAATCGCAGTGAGCTTTAAGTAAAGTATCATTTCCGGTTAATCGTTTGTAAATAAAATCTAATTTGTTGTCTAATAAATAGAAAAGTATGTAATACGAAATTTTGGATTGTTTTATTGTTTTTCCTCAAAAATCTGTTCCAAATTAAGTACTACATCCGATTTATCATATATGGTTAAAATCTAATATGTTGTTTCAAATTACATATTCTTATAAAAATCAGCATCATCTTCTAGGTGCTCTAAAACGCAATCTTTGTAAATTCTTCGCCGTACATGATCCATTTCGTAAATTTGTAGTTGTAAATTAATATTAATTTATAGTGCTGCAAAAATATCAATTAGCAAATTTAAATCAGATCATCCTGTACATCTAACATTTATGTATGATGGAAAATATATTATTTTTACAAACCTTAATTAAATATTTTACTATTATATTCTCCTTAACACGGTTTCATTATTAATTTTAATATAATTGCTTCCTGTCAGTGATATTTGTTTAAATATGTCAAAACTGTCATTAAAATTATGTTATTGTTTGACGCATAGGCTAGGTGATACATGACAATAAATTATATTATATATTCATATTTAAAGTTATTTAGAAATATTTACTAAATGTTATTATCGTAGAATTGAAGATTGTACCATTAATCAATATTAATTAGTAAAAGTTGCTAAAAAATAATATTCAATGAATTTTTTACAAAAAAAACTTTTAAAAGCTTGTATAAATGATACTTCCGGTTATCCGATATATACTAAAAAATAATGAGCACTTCCCATATTAGTATAGAATGGGTATACAAAACTTCAAATTTTTCTGATTGATAGTATTTGAGTAATCGTGTCCACAAGATCCACACACACGGACACACACACAGACACACACACACACACACACATAAACACATACATACCTACAGGCATCATTGTAAAAATGTTAAAATCGGATTCTGGGGTCATCAAAACGTGCTTATTCAATAAAATCTCTATATGTGTTTTTTAGCACGATCCCTATACCTCCCTTACCTAGGGTAGCGATAGGTAAAAATCTGTTGTGGTTAGCACAATACCTCTCGCCAATTTCATATTAGGCTATAAATATTGTATTTAACATTTCTGGTACACACAAAATAGGTATTCTAATTACATGTATTCCTTATTTTTCAATTCATTCTATGAACAAGTTTCCTCCTACTCTTCTAAATGTTCGAAATTCTTCCAATTCATTAACGAGATTGGCAGTATGTCTAAAAGGTATATGATGAAATATATGTATAGCAAGCGCGTGTTTAGTTGATCTGTTACTGTACATACTTTGGCTTACATCCCAACTAACATTTTCGGCGCTTATAGTCACAAACTTTTTAAATATTAGTTTTATTGATGGTATATAAATGTTACAAGAATATATAAAGTTATTTTAAAGTTATGTAGTATTACCACTTGTTTCGAAGTTATATTAGTAATTTGTAACGTTACATTTGGTCATATATTCGGAACGTTTTATAAATATGTAACAGAAATATTACTGTTACCACCATTATATAACTTGAGTATTCGGTAGCTTAAAGTTTTATATTAAAGTTTTATAAGAGTAATCAATGTTAAAATTATACTTCTACACTTTCTATTTTTCTAAGAGTTTTAAATGATTCTCTTATATAAATTTAGGAACAAAATGCTAAATGTAGAGAAATATTAGCGACAGATGTTAGTATTAAAAAAATTTTGTATTTATAAATTATAAATTAGTATCCGATTTTTCCAAAGACAATCCATGTCTTTTTCCGATACACAATTGCTTTTTCTACTCCTAATTGGGTATTGACTTTTCATCTTTTAATGATTTAGTCTAAACTGTTTGCTCTTTACAACGCGTTCAATGTAAAAATTCCACCTGTTTTCTACATCTGTAGCACTATAGTTAGTAATGGACTATTTCATCTTGCTTCAAAGGTTTGCACAATTTTGAAAGATATATGTGATAAACACCTCGGTAAACACTGTAGTGTAAACTATAACATGTTGTTAAATGTATAATATTGTTTTACGTTAATCGGTAGGTAGGCAAGCTGCACGTCTATAACAGTAATCTTGAAGGAAAGTTTTATAACATTACCATTGTTAGTATAACGTTACAGAAAGTTTTATATGGTTACTATTTTAGGTAATTTTTGTCACTGTTAGTGTATAATATAAGCAATAGTTTTATAATAATACTTAAATATTGTTATAATGTGGTTTTACATTAATTCACCTCTTATGAAGGTGTTTAATATTGTAATAATAAATCTTTTAGTAACATAATCGTTTTACAGTGAACTCCAAATATGAGCCGCCATATTTTCATTAGCAAATATCCGCCATCTTGACTGTTTATTAAGAAATATATAATAATTATTTAAATTTACGTTGGCATGAGTATTTTAACGTAAATTTTATATTAATACTCTATAAAACTTAAAAACAAAATAAAAAATTGAAAAAGAGAGGACAACATTTAATTTTTATTTTTCACTTTGTAAATATAAAATAGAAAAATAATGTGAATTTCAAAGGCGCTACAAATTATAAAAAGTTTTATGCATATGTTTCACAGTAAAGTTACATTTGTTTTAAATTTGTGATAGAAGTAATGCGTTTTGTAACATAATTATTTATATTATCATAGTCTATTTCGTTTATGATTTAGAACTTGTGAACACTCCATTTAAGAATAGTACACCATTATAAAAATTTAATTTTTATGAATAACCACTGATGAATACAAAATAGTAATAAATGAGAATGCTACAAATATTTTGATTACATTTGAACTCGTAATATACATGCACGTTTTATACGAGTGATAAATAGGTTTTATAGATGTTATATAAAGGTAATAGAAACCTTCAAAGTCCCAAGTTATAATTCTTAAATGTTTATAATATTACCAAAATTTCGTCACAGAAACCATTATAAACTTCTCCATTTAAGCTCTTTAACAGTTATATAAGGGATTATATAAGGTTTAAATAAATAAAAATAAACCGCGAAGTTTTATAATAGTAGTAACAAGAACGTATCGGGTACCATAATAAAATAAAAAATGTTCCTTGGGATATGAATCCGGTTTCTGTTTATACCAATTTTAGATGTTGACGGAGTCTTTCCTTTGTTATAAAAATAGCATATTATAATTACTATTACATCTCGACTTGTCCAAGTATGAATTTTAGATTTTCCGCATTCAAGAATTGAGAAACCGTTCCTTCAACATCCAGACACACCATACACACACACACACACACACACACACACACACATCATTCTAAAAATATTAAAATAGGATATAAGGGACCTTAAAACGTATTTATTCACTACCAATACCTCTCTTAGCGAGAAGTAAAACATGTTTAGGTTCACAAGTAAATCAGAGCACGCCTGATCTCAAATTAGTTCATACCATCATCTGCTTAACAACCCAAAACCCAATCCATATCTTCTGTTCAAACAAAGTGAAGCTCGGGTTAATATTCCTTGTTACGTATCCGCTAATGAGCGCCGACGGTATTTGTCCAACGCCGCCAACTCTGATCCGAGATTCTCGCCTCGAAAATTGAAAACGTAATGAGCACAATTTCGCTTTTCATAAATACCGAATGGAAGAGGTTCGAATTGAAATAAGGTCAAGATGTATTCATTACACAATAGTAACTCTAACTGAAGCTTGTTGAAAGGATGAATTATGTTGTTTGACTTAGCTCATAATTGTTATTTTCATAACATTTCCTCAGGCATTCTAGTGAAAGGCCCCAATAACTATATTTAGAGTAAAGTAGACAGTGGAGAGTGCACCACAGAGGTCACTTTTGTGCCATTTAAAATTGGAAATATTTGACGAAATAATATACATACATACATACATAAAATCACGCGTTTCCCACTTAGTGGGTTAGCAAAATCCCGAAAATAATAAGAAAAGGGATGAAAGCAAGAGCTCCACTGAATCACTTAACTCTTTAAAAACATTCTTCTTCCGCCTTGCCCAAAATCATCATAACATTCATTCAAGAACATATTATTGTGACCGATTTTCGGTAGCGAATAACCGCATCCGGACCACAATAATAGTTACACAAAAATCATCTTTCGCTACACACTCCTGTACAAACATACTTCATTCTTCTCGTCCACATAAAAGTTCAGCTGTCTCTCCATTCTCACAAAACATTCTTACTAACCATTTATCTTTACACCACAATAATTACGAAACAATCATCCTTCGCAACACATTCCTATCCATGCATACTTCTTTCACCACAGCCACATTCATAATCGTATTCATACATAATAACATATTAAAGTGACCGATTTTCGGTAGCGAATAACCGCATCCGGACCACAATATAATATTTGTAATATTTTTTTGTCTTACCACACCAGCTATGAGGGCCCGTGAGGTAACGCCTGATAAGCGCCCTCACGGTAAAATATATCGTCATCATTACCGATGTCTACATGTGTTGTAGATACTGGCACATTCAATAATGGGTAATATGCCGTGATGATATATTTATTTATTTATTTAAGTAGACTGTTTTTCTAATGTGTACGTCAATTTGTGACAACATACTTAAATATTCAGTATAAAAATCTGATGAATATTGACGTCTCTGCGTTTACATTTTTCGTTAAAAAAAATCTGATGTGGCCAGCACATGACCTCCCGCCAATTCCATGTTTAAAGTAGCAGTGAGCTTTAATTAAAGTATCACTTCCGGTTGATCGTTTGTAAACAAAATCTACTTTGTTGTCCAATAAATAGAAAAGTTTGTAATACGACATTTTGGATTAAGTTTTGTTATTTTTCGTCAAAAATCTGTTATAACTCCAAATTAAGTACTACATTCGATTTATCATATATGGTTAAAATCTAATATGTTGTTTCAAATTATACCTAAGTTTATGAGTTTTTAATACCAAATTTGAGAAGTTTTGGATGATATTTTAATAGACTTTAAGGAAAAATCGTCACATACACTTTCTTATAAAAATCAGCATCAACTTCTAGGTGCTCTAAAACGCAATCTTTGCAAATTCTTCGCCGTATGATCCATTTCGTAAATATTAATTTATAGTGCTGCAAAAATAGAAAAAATTTAAATCAGATCATCCAGTACATCTAATATTTATGTGTTATGAAAATATATTATTTTTACAAACCTTAATATCATTAGAATTAAATATTTAATATTATTCCCCTTAACACGATTTCATTATTAATTTTAATGTAATCGCTTCCTGACAGTGACATTTGTTTAAATATGTCAAAATTGTTATTAAAATTATGTTTTTGTTTGACGTATAGGCAAAACGATATATGAAAATAAATTATGTTATATATTCATATTTAAAGTTATTTAGAGTTATTTACTAAATATTATTATCGTAGAATTGAAGATTGTACCATTAGATTCAATTTTAATTAGCAAAAGTTGCTAAAAATTATATTCAATGCATTTTTTACAAGAAAAACTGTTAAAAGCTTGTATAAATGATACTTCCGGTTATCCGATAAACACTAAAAACTAATGAGCTCTTCCCACATTAGTATAGAATGGGTATACAAAATTTCTAATTTTTCTGATTGATAGTATTTGAGTAAACGCACACATTTAAGTTGCGATAAATGAACTTTTTCGAAATGGGCTACCTGACATGGCACCAGGCATGTATACACTATTAATTTGTTTGCGTTGCGTGAAACAAGCAACAGTGTTATAGTAATTTTCATGACAATAATCGTTCACAAAACCATAACAGTAATAAAATCGATTGAATATTAATTTCATGATTACAATGGATTTCAATCTGCTCGTCCCTCGAAGCTATTATTTATAATGAAACATTAGCCATTACCTGAAACCAGCAGCATAAACGTTTACAAAATCTGGACGAACAATGGTTGTTTTAATAACATTAAGTACATGATTAAATTACTTCAATTTAAAAAATCTGTTGTGGCCAGCACTATACTCTCGCCATTTCCATTTTGTTACATAAGTATCGAATTTAATATTTCTTGTACACATACAAATAATAGCTATTCTTTCATTCTATAAGGAATTTTGTCCTACTCTTCTAAAATGTGCAAGATGGTTCCATTTCATTGATAGGATTCGCAGTATTTCTTAAAGGATATATGTATGTACATACCTACCTACAATTTTAAATATTCAACTAATAATTCAATAAGAAATATTAAATGTACTAAATGTTAGTAAAACTGTAGATTTTTGACACTGGCATTTATTTATCAATTACAAACATTTGAATTCGAGAACTAGTTTCCTTACGTCTGGACTGTGCGATTTATTGCAAAAAAATATTCTATATATACAATACAATTTTTAAGTGTATTAGATGCAGAATTTTATGTTCTTCAATATTTTTAACAACAAAAACAATTACTTCCGGTTGTCCAATTGTTATCAAAACCTTTTCAACTTGTCCCATTAATGTCAGATTGAGAAGTACTTAGGAAAACAGTTCTTAATTATTACAGTTTTTAATTAATTGTCTTTCCAACATCCATACACACACACATACATCATTGTAAAAATGTTAAAATTGGATTCTATTGACCTTAAAACGTGCTTACTCACCAATATCTGGATGTACGATTTTTAGCATGAATCCAATACCTCTTTTAGCGAGACGTAAAAGTAATCTATTAAATTAATTAAGTAATGTAGGTTCAAAATAAATATGAACACAAATTGTATATATTTTTAATAATTTAGTGTAAATATCAACAAAGAAATACTATTTTTACGTTTATTGTTTTCAAACTTTTTCTACTACGTAGTACGTTTATTGAGGTTTTATTAACAGACGAATTTTATCTTAAATTTGTAGAATTTTTATACGATGGATATTATTATTATAATTCTTCCTGTAAATTCATGTATTCATATAAACTCAAAACTTGTATTATTTAAATGATGACAGATTACTTATGCTATTGTTGAAATTCGAAATCTTCGAGAATTTGAACTTTAATGTTATACATATAACTGTTATGTGTTTTATGGCTTTTTGATGAAACGCAAACTTTGATTACATCCCATTAAAGTTTACGCGTTTTGTTTGATTACATGAGGTAGTAAAAAGGAAAACCGTTTCATAACAAGTTCAATTACAAGATGCTCTTTACTGGCCATTAGCATGCTACTGAATAGAGCAATGAAACATACCGCTGTAGTCTGTAATCTACAAAAGCCCTTTAACATTTATATATGAAACTGAACTGCGAATAATTTACGTTTTACTTCTTTGTGCAAATAACTTGTTTGGCAAAGGAATCAACGAGTAGATAATTGATTTTTTTTATACACATAGAATGTTTTTCAAAGGTAATTATATTATATTTATATTTTAGATAGTGCAAATAATTAAATTATACTTGTATTTGTATATTTATAACTCAAAGTAATATATACATATTTTTTAACATCACATCTTTTTTAGGTTAACTGTCAAAATTGCTAAAAATGTCTAATATTAATGTATATATTTTAGATGCCTGGTTGCGTGTCGGCTGGTTGTGAAAATAGTTCTTCGAAAGGATTTAAAATGAAAATAAATATTGTTTCCATTTAATATGCTCTTTAATTAATTGTTTATCGAATTTTGTTTAGTTATCACATCATATGAATTCAAATTTCCCGCGCATTTTGCCTAAATATGGCGGCGGTTGGCCACACTATCTATATACAGTCACTATTCTCAACTGAAATAACCGATAGAGGCGCTGTAAGCATTTTCAATATGGCGGATGCATGACGGTAGGTGTACAATTTTGCTTGTGTTTCTTGAAAATGAAGCTAAGTATTGTTCAGATATTTGACTTTCTAAAGGCTATTGATCATTTTAGGAATATTGTTGAAGGTATGATTGTATATAATGTTCATTTATTACTTTATTCAAAATATTAATCTTGTAAACAGGCGAAGAAGTTCTGAATGCGAATCACATTATATTATGTAGAATTACCGATAGTTATCGAGAAATTATAAATGTCACTCTGTCTTATATCGTTGAGAAGGAATTTCTAAAAATTTAATATATGTTTCTAAAATAAGTATTAATAATAATATCTGGAAGAGTAAAGTCATTGGCTGGTAGCATAAGCCCTGTTTTAACTAAAACGCTGTTTTAAGAAATGTCAAATTTCATTATTTAATAATAAAAATAAATAATATCAAATTTATCAAAATATAATTTTAAAGCAGAACATAGTTTATATTCAAACAAATATTTTAAAAAATCGTTCTATACGCATAAGGGTGAAATTAAATATTGAAATTTGAATTTAACATTTTTTAAAACAGTGTTTTAGTTAAAACAAGGCTTATGCTACCAGCCACTGTCTTTAAAATGTCTCGAACATATTCTTAATATATTTGGAAATTTGTTTTCCAGAAAGTAAAACATACTTCCAAGCGTAAAATCTATCCAATGTTTGTTGAACGCCTGCATTTGTAATTATAGTCACTTTATTTTTACCTATTTTTGGAAAAATGTGGAAACTTAAATGAGTTTCCCTACTCATAAGCGAATAACACCCCTATACGCAACACATAATATTGCATTTACCACGTTTTGCAACATTCATTTTCGTATAAAAGAAATACTTTTAAAAAATGTATGCTAACATATGTTGTATTTGCTCGCACCTACCGTCATGCACTAGTTTAAAATTTAGTCACCAGATGTCATATCGATGCTCTACAGTTGTCAATAGTATTGAGTAGCGCCAGTAAAAGATTAAACAATGCGTTCTCCACAATGTGTACGATAAGAAGAAATACCTTTCATTTTACCAAATTCTCACAATCCTATCTGGTGTTCGTGTGAGAGAATATTAGTCTCGGCATCTCGATTAGTGCAGCAATTATCATCTGTATTCGTTCATCTCCATCTACACCCCCGGGCGAAGCGTGGTGGGACAGTTTCAATATTGGCTAAGGCCGCAACAAGCGAAAGGGAAGTTTGTAAAGCGAACACGTTCGGCCTATTCATTGGGAGGACACTTAAAGTTCTAAATTGAAACTTGGAATCTCCTCCTGCTGAATTTTAATAAAAATGGATTTGGGGGTGCAAGGAGTGCTTATGGAAACGATGCTCAATAAGAAGAAAAATATGTGGTGCATAATAAATACAAGTGTATCATCCATTGCAAAATACAAGTAATTCTTAATAGTTTATTGTACTATGTTTACCTTCCGTCACCTTCAGGTAGAGATGCACTCGATTTCGAGCTTTGGCCCGGCACGGCCCGAAGCTCGCCTCGATTTCGAGTCGATCATCGAGCTGGGCCGAATTGGGCTAATCATTTTCAAAAATCGAGGCGAGTCGGACTTTTGATTTTGGCCCGGCCCGAAAATTCGAGCTTTTCGGGCCGGCCCGAAAAATCTTATAGTTCAATCAAATGCACAGTTTCCTTAATATTTTAATGAAAATGATTGAAGTTAAAAAGGATCAAAATGATTTAATAACAACACACTTTACATATTAATAAATAAAAATGTATTATTTTATTTCAAGAATTCAAGGTTATTCATTAAAACATAATAATTATATTGTGATGTTTCTATTATTATTGTTATTACTCGTATACTTAAATAAAAGTGATTTGGCCCGGCCCGGCCCGAAGCCCGACCCGATTTCGTATTCCTCTTCTTTACATCCATATGAAGAGATGATTAAATTTTGGTTATAATAGTACCCTTATTTGAAGTTTTAACAGTTTTTCTTAAAAAGCGCCGTTAAATATTATTTTTTGTCATTTTATGTTTTATAAATATTAAAGAAAATGCTATTCTCTATACGGTTTGATTATACATTTTCCTTCATATTCAATACTTTTGGTAAGGAATTTGTAAAAAATAGTATGTATTCGTGTTATAATTTTATTGGATATATAGAATCTTTTCCTATGAACTTTTTTATAGCATTTATCCATTTTTATTTCAATACTTTTATTTCTAAAAATTCACACAGTTGTTCAAATACTCTAAAAATGCGTACACTTACGTAACATTCTCTTTACAATCAAATAATATTACTACCGACTTTATATCTCTACTCATTTTTGAATTATTGCCCCAAAAGTCAATATACCCCACATTTAGATAAAAACTTCAAAATTTTCAAAAATCTAATTTTTATGTATCTAGATACTTCTCAATGCGCTGATTCCAAATTTTGAAACCGCAGGTCGATATCTCGTTTCGTTGTCGAGATATTTAGATTTAAAGTTTTGCTCAAAACTGCCCATTTTTGGGCATTAACCCAAAAATGGGTCGAGATATGAATTTGGCGACATCACCATTCGATTCTACGGACAAAAATACATAAGTATAGCAATTTTCATAATTTTTGTCCTACCGGTTCATTTTTTATGAATAAAAGCTTGAAAATGGTCAAAATCTGAAAAATTCCTAAGGGGTACCCCTTACGATTTTTTGCGATTTTTGGTCATTTTCAGTTATTTTGCTTTAGAGATTGTATGCGGTGTTCAAAATTTCTGAAAATTGGTGTACTTATGTAATTTTGTCCGTAGAATCGAATGGTGTTGTCGCCTAATTCATATCTCGACCCATTTTTGGGTTACAACCCAAAAATGGGCAGTTTTGAGCAAAACTTTGAATCTAAATATCTCGAGAACGAAAAGAGATATCGACCTGCGGTTTCAAAATTTGAAATCAGCGCTTTAAGAAGTATCTAGATACATAAAAATTAGATTTTTGAAATTTTTTAAGTTTTTATCTAAATGTGGGGTATATTGACTTTTGGGGCAATAATTCAAAAATGGGTAGAGATATAAACTCGGTAGTAATATTATTTGATTGTAAAGAGAATGTTACGTAAGTGTACGCACTTTTAGAGTATTTATATATGAGTATACATAATTTATATTTATGTGATAGTTTTATTGGATTTATAGAATATTTTCCAAGGAACTTTCTGTATGGAATTTGTAAAAAATTGTATTATGTTCGTGTTACAATTTTACTGGACATATAGAATCTTTTGCAATGAGCTTTTGGTATGAGATTTGTACAAAATACATTTGGAAAAATGACAACCAAAACTAAAAGTTAAATATAATAATTCCCGTTATTTTCTTAGTCATTATTTTTCCTTTTGGTTATTTCAGAATTCATACCTAACAGATATTGTTCCCAAAATTCAGTGTGTGTGAAAATAAAGTTATATCTCCAGTAGCTTCCCTGTAGGTACATATCTCGTTCGTTTCCCCGGCATTAGCTTCCTTTCCAGAAACCGAATCTGCTGTCGTTGAATGAATCCGGCTTCTCATGTGCACTCATGGAGGTGTTCACAGTCTCAATCTTCAGTCATCTCTGTGAGCTTCGCTTTCCAGCCGTTTAGATGGCGCGGTGATCGCTGAATTTTCCGTAGCAGGTACGGTAGAGATACGGACGCCCGAATGAAACTTTTGCAATTGTTTATATTTCATTTAACTTGGAATTGTTTTTGTATTTATCATAATGGTCTTCTACAAAATTAATCTTTGCAATAGATGTATTAATTAGTTTTATTAAATTTATTTAAAGTAGAACTGATGTTTAAAATTCTACCTTTCGTTAAATTGCAAACGAAAATGGTAAGAATAAAATTGCAATAGGAGAACTAAAATCAGTTGCCTACAAAAACTTTGGCTTATCAATTAGATATTAGCAAACCTTCTGTATTTAAATTATTAAAGACGACAGTTTTATTTTTGAAGAAGAAAGCATATTTGTCAAAATAATTCTTTTATACTTTTATGAACTCAGAAATTTCAGCCACAATTCTTTGTTTGTAATTTAGCTGACTCGCATACCGTTTTCTTCATGAAAATAAATGAACAATAATTCATCTTAGAAAGCTGCACAATATGTAGCTGTTAATCAACTCTGCGGCTAAATTCGTTTTCTGAATAGCAGTCCTTTGTTTCACAAAACAAATGCACCTACAGTCGAATATTACTGCTAATTTAAGCTGCAAATATATGCACTTGTGTGCATTGCGCATTCTGTGGTGCTCAGGGCCCGATTAAGGGACAGTAAAATTAGCAGAAAGAGAAAATTAAAATCAATGCAAATCAATAATCAACATAATATGATGTTTACCAATATTTACCAATATGGGGTCCCGTGGCCGCGTGCCAGAGTGTCTGGTCGCGAACCTGGGGAACCGGGTTCGATCCCGACCGACGCCAAATATTTCGAATTTTAATTGGCACAAAAGTGACCCCTGTGGTGCACTCTCCACGCCAGCAATGAGTGCCCGTGAGGTGACGCCTACACGGTACAAATATGTCATCATCATTACCGATATCTGCGATAAAGCAGATTGTGGCACACTCAGAAATGGGTAATATGCCGTGATGATATATTTATTTATTTATTAACCAATATTTCTGCGAGTGAGGATAGAAATGTTTTTGCACATAAGTGATTTGAATTTGAATTGAAAAATCAAATCAGTTTTGCGTATTTCGCCCTTGTAGGTATTGATTCTTTATTGTAATTAAGTTTTTGATGTAATCATTTTTTACCTCTCGCTAAAAGAAGTATTGGTTACATGCTAAAATTCGCATATCCAGATTTTAGTGAATAAGCACGATGTAAGGTCCCTACATTCCGATTATAACATTTTTACAATGATCTCTCTCTCTCTCTCTCTCTGTGTGTGTGTGTGTGTGTGTGTGTGTGTGTGTGTGTGGTGTGTGTGTGTGTGTGTGTGTGTATGTGTTGATATTGGAAGGACGATTCCTCAAAAACCATAAGACTTAAAAAATATTTAACTGCAGTTTCCTCAATCTGACATTCTTGGGTAGAGCTGAAAATGTTTTGGTAACAATTGGACTACCGGAAGTAGTAGTAATTCGACAATGAAATGCAATATAGATAAATTATACTCTTTAAAGGTAACATTTTAAACATACGTATATGCAGGTACTCCCTAACGTTTTTGATAATAATAGAAAGGTAAAAATAAAACTCACCTACATCTTTTGAAAGTAATTGCTGCTATGGCAATTTTTGTTTGCTCTACTGCCCTATTCACATACTTCAGAGTTGAAATTTTGAACTCAGTTTTATTTACCAGACACATAAATATTTGCTTTGTCATAAATTACCAGAAATAATTCCGCTGTTTACGCAATTTACATGCGTGTTTGTTCAGAACAAAAATGATATACGCGTAATTATTTATCTTTCGAGTAAGTGAATTTCCGAGTGAAATAAACAGCACAAAATGTATGCACATTGCCCGAATTCATTAAAAATTGAAGCATGAAACATTCGCCAATTAGCCCCGGAGCAAACTAACATATTGCAAAATATCGCATGAATTATTTGCAACGTTATAAAGGATTCTCATTTATCTGTGAAAAGATTAGTGAAACTTTTATTTCTTTTTGCAAAAGACTGCCAGGACCCTAGTTAGCCCTTCTGTCGCTCTGAACAATAATTATTTTTGATTAAAAATCATCTATACTCGCAGGTAGGTATATAGGTTATACTCTAAGGAGATTTTACTAATTTTTTTGTTTTTATATTTTATTCGTTATAAAAAAAGTATTTTTTTGAACACCACTAGGGGGCAACCGAGTAATAAACGAAGAAACATGACATGAACACTTATACTTGTCCAAACTTTATTTATTTATAACTCTTTGCATTTTTGTGCAGAGTTTGTAATTTTTATACATTTTTCAAAAAAAATGTCATTCTCAATGAATGAATCCTTTTTTTTATATTTTTCCGAGCCTCGAATCTTTATTATCTTTTATATTATGTTTTTTTCTTTTTAGGATTTAACGAATGAAACAAAATAAACATAACAAAAGCATTCGTAAAAATAATAAAATCGGATTGTACGGACCTGAAATCGTGCTTATTCACTAAAATCTGGACATGCAATTTTTTAGCATAAATCCAATTTCTCTCTTAGCAGAGGTAAAAAGTGAAAAATTTGACAGAGATATTCTATTTGCCAAAGTATTGTTTTCATGTTTGTTGAAAGTGACATATCTGCTTTTGTCATACCACAGAAGAACAATATCTACTATTATTTTATCTCGCAAAATAAAATCTTCTATAACTACCATTTAATATAGTAGTTCCAATTCCAAATCATAACATTAGAACAAAGCTCTCTATTAAAACCAGAACAAACAACTATCTACATCTACAGGCTGAATTTCATTCATACCTACTCTTTTCAGCTCGACATTATCGATTCCCAAGTGAAAAACTTTCAGAAGCTTACGAATTGTGAAATAAAACAAGCAATAACTTCGTATCTGTATCTGTATAGCTGAGTTTCAACCAATATTAAAATATGTTCACTGGCTATGTCTTCTAAATGTACTCAATAATACTGCTGTAACATGTATTTCTCAATATCTATTACCTTAAGTTTAAAATATCGTAAAATATACTCGTTTGATTCTAACCAATATCTTCTGGAGACTGGGGTTCACAGAATTTGTATGACAGTATGGAATAAACTTTTCTGATGCGATAATAGTGTTATTAACGTCATCAGGCCGATATTATAAAGCAAATAACAAACGTGGCTGAGGTTGTTTATAATCAGCCGAGTTCATTATTTGCATATCGGCCATGTGGCATTCAAAATTTTTTGTAATAACATAAAACTTAAACATTTAGGAATAATAAAATAATAATAAAATTCTTCTCTTTCTGTCATACTGAATAACTTTTTTGTTGATTTATAAATTCACCTTAATTAAGTTACCTATTCCCTTCAGAAACACCGCCAATCTTATTAATGAATTGGAAGAATCGTGAACATTAGAAGAATAAGAGTGAATGGAATAAATTAAAAAATAGAAAAATATATGAAGAAGATTGTGTTTTTGTGTGTATCAGAAATGTCACATATGTACAATTCTTACTCGTATATAGTCTATTATGGAAATGGCGAGAGATCTTGTGCTGCGGCCACAAAGGATTTTTTTCTTAGCGCATCAGTGTATATCTCCCTTTATTTTGTATTTAGATAAGCTTCTTTACTTTGAAAATATTGTAGAATATTGCTCATTGTATTACAGAATACAATTGATAAATTTTATATTTGAAGTCGTGCTAATTAAAATTAAAATTTGTAAATCTTTACCCTGAGACATTGATACCATAAAAGTAAGCGACTTTTGATAAAGAATATAATTATATTTTTTCTTTGAGAATATTTAAAGATCTTGTATAATATTATTTTTTCTTTTCAAAAGGAGAACGCAAAGGATCTACCCGTAGAATTTTTGAATTCATTTCAAGGATCAGGGTGGACTTAGATTGTTCAAATTTTAATCATCTTCTTTAATTAAATATTTATCAAATAGGAACCAAATTTTACTTGCAAATACAAAAATTTAACGCTATTATGAATACATAATCGAGTTTCAATACAAAGAAATAATAAGTATTTACATCCATCTTTTCTTATTCAAAATTATGCAAATTCTATTGTTTTGAGTAATGAATTGCAAGAGAAATAAATCTTTTTCCAAAATGATTTTTCTTTTATCTTTCATAACATATGTACTTATCTATAATAATAAATATTTAATTTTGGCACTCACATTTATCTGTCAATTACAAACATTTTAATTTTTCCACTTGTTTTCCATGGGCTGCGAGATACATTTACAACTTATTATTTTAACTCCATAGAAGATATAATAAAAATTTTAAATGTACCGGATAGAGATTTTTATATTCTTTAATATTAGTAATAACAAAAATTTTCAAAAGATAATATTTAGAAGATTTTTTTAAAGAAACTATTACACACACACACACACACACACACACACACACACACACACACACACATGGATATCATCGTAAAAATGTTATTATCGGATTACAGGGACCTTAAAACGTGCTTATCCACTAAAATCTGGATATGTGATTTTTAGCATAATTCCAATACCTCTTTTAGTCAGAGGTAAAAAGTAGCCTAATAGACTAATGGTCGGTACATCTCTTGTTTTTACATACAGGGTGTCTCTTAAATACGGGGACATGGCTTAACCACAGATTCCTGAGGCTAAAATAAGACGATTTAACTAAAATTGCTTCTACCGGAAAGTGTACCATTTAGCTAGAATTCTGCTTCAAAGTTCTTCGAAAAAAAATTAATTTTGCTTGTAATAACAGAACGCTTTATACGATTTGGATGAAATTTGGTATGACAGTTCATTTTCTCTCTATATATAAATAAAAAGTAATGGCACGTGTAAAACTATATTTCATATTTACTCAGCAATACATTTGCGTGAGGTATTCATATTAATGTTGAATTTAAACAGTTCAGGAAAATATAATAGAGTGAATTTAATATTTTCCCAACACCTATGTTAAACACTTTATCTATTAAAATCTCATTTACCATATTTAATAATTGCACATAATCAAACGTAGGAAAAAAAGTAGTGTTAAAAAAATACACTATTTACAGTAATAATTTAAAGTAATTTATCTTTACACTCCGATCAGTTTTGTCGTGTTCCTAATGAAACAAGTAAAAAATCGCTCGGTAGTTAGTTTACGTTAGTTTGTCGCGGTATTTCATAGTGTTCGGATCTTTGTGTTTTATGTATTAAAAGAAATGTACAATCTAACATTTAAAGTGAAATACAAACATTTGTGAAAATGTGTTGTCTTGAACAAAGGCATCATTTATGAAGATTTCCCTTAACAGGTAAGTACTATTTCATCATTTAATCAACGTAAAATGCGTCCTATAAATGAGATCCTTGAATACATTATTTTTATTTAGAGTTAGTTAAATATGATTTAATATTTTTTATGAATCTCCAATCCCTGTAGTGGTATGTAGTTACGAGATAGCTTTTGTGCTAATCATGCATTTTTCTTGTAAATAGCTAATACAAAGTTTATTTACGCAGGATAACTAAAGCTAGTAATTACTTTAGAGTTGAGTTGATAATCTGCTTAGCATATCCTCATTCTACGAAGTTTGTAAACATTGTCAAGCCTGATCAAACTGGACATTATTCATCTAGAGAGGCGAAACTAGCAGTAAAATGATTGTGTTCGTGGGTACAACATTGCGTAAACCGTCAGTTAAATCAAATTCGGCTGTGTAAACTCGCCTCAGATATTATTCTGTGTGTGCTGATGCGTGAAGAGCCAATATTTGATCAGTTAGATCAAAACATTGCCAGAGCCTATATTCATGGCTAACTGCGCAAATTTACATGATTTGAGACAAATATTTTGAAACAGACGACGGCTAACATCAATCTATCATGTTCGAAAAACAAAAGAATGTGGATTTAATATATTTTTAAAATTATTTGTAAAGTTAATAAAGGACCAGCCGTTGAATGGGTTAAAAGTGAAACAAATGGTCCACTTGTATTGTAAATTTCTTTATTACGGACGTTTCGGACCTAGGGCAAGCCCATCTTCAGCACTCGTTGAATATTCTGTAATTACTAAATTTATTACAAAATTTTTTATAGTTGTAAATTATTAAAATATCTTTCAGAACTCATATTATTAATTGGAAAAATACTACCTTTTTTTAGTTTATGTTCTGTTTTTATTTATTTTAACCCAACGTTTTGGCACCATAAACTGGTGCCTTCTTCAGGGGATACTTGACATAAATATGTTAAAAAACAATAATACAAGTAACCAAGGTAACAAGAAATATTCATAAATGTTACCTTTTTTATGTATACCATTTTCTAGACAATATATGCATGCCCGGCAATAACATGGACGGCGAACATGCATCTTCTCATGAAAAAAATCTTCTTTTGCCAGAGGAAAAACCGTCCCAAAAACTGGCAGAGAAGTGATCTGTATAACTCAGAGACGCTTTATCGGTAGCGAAATACCGCAGCCGTACTCTTTAGAACAGATGTTAGAAAAAGTTTATAAAAATTGTATACATATTACAAATTACAACATATTTAATATTGGAAGCCATGCGCGACTAAGTTCTAATCCGTCACAATGATTGAGATTGATATTTCTTGTTTTATAAATCTCAATGGCTTCTCTAATTAATCTGTTGTTAAGTCGAGAAGGTCTTGCAATAATTTTAGTATCTTCAAATTTAATTTGGTGGAATTCTTCCAAGGCATGTTCTGCAATGGACGATTTCTCAGGCTGGTTCAATCTGATCGATCGATGATGTTCGCTCAATCTTGTAGAGACAGTTCTACCAGTCTGGCCGATGTAAACTCTCCCGCAGACACATGGAATTCTGTAAATCCCTGATGATTGAAGAGGGATGACGTCTTTCACTTGTTTCAACATATGTCGAAGTTTAACATATGGTGAAAACGAAATCTTCATGTTCTTCTTACGAAGAATTCTACCAATCTTGTCCGTTACGTTTTTAACATAAGGAAGCGATGCATATAATATGTTCCTTTCTTCTTCATTGTTTGTTGTTCTTTTTGCTTTAAGACATTTTTCAATAGAAGACACAGAATATCCATTCTTCATAAAAATATTTTTAATTTCACTCATCTCTTCTTTTAATTTATCTGGATGGCATATATCTGTAGCTCTTCTTATTAGACATTTTATAGTGCCAAATTTCTGTGAAGGATGGTATTAGACACGATGATTTATATGAACTACGTCGATAACAATTTTAAATACAACATTTCAACAAGCTTCCGAATCAATTCAGAATTGGTGAATACGTCCGTAATGAAGAATTTTACAATACACGTGGACCATTTACGCCTTTTGTTTCATCTTTAATAAACGTACATTACAAATTTTTATCATTCATGAAATTTTGAATAATACATTTTTATATTCACAATTATTATAGTACGAGTAATATACCGATTTCTAATATATTGGAGGTTTGAAAATACGTCAATCCTAACTTTAATGACAATCTCTTAGGTTGGAAATAACAAATTGCCCAACAACATAGTCATAGATCCTTATAATCACGAATATACTGGTTGTGCCACTCTGCAGAAAACGAGGGTCCAAAGCGATACGTATTTTCTCGTTTTTTCCGCCAGAGACGCAACGTGAGAACGACCCAACTGACACATGTCATTTGCATGCCATTTTGAATATATTACATGTTATATCTTATAGAAAGGTAAATAAAACAGGTTTTGAAGTACATATTCGTATTATATGTAATGTAATATAAATATTTTGTTGAAAGATATTGCAGTTAATGCAAAATGAAAAGAAAATTAAATAGAAAATGTTTCATTCCTGGATGTGAAACCGGTTACAAGAAATCCACTGAAAAAGAATCTCTGTTTGCTGCTCTATTCGATATATCACTTTTTAAAAAATGGCAATGTGCAATTAATAGAGATGATCGCGAATTAAGATTGAATGATGTTGTTTGTCGAAAACATTTTCGGGAAGATGATATTATTACCGAATGGAAATTTGGAAGCGTACGGTTCTATCAATTTATTTAGTTTTTCCAATTTTAAATTATAACAATGTATTGATTCAGGTTTCCATTAAATATATAAATTTACATTAAAAATAAATTCATTATGCATTTCATTTTTTATATTTTATGTAAAAATAGTTTGCTGTGGTAGGGTCGTTCTCACGTAGCGCATCTAACGGATTATTTAAGGAAACACGTATCAAGCGGACCATCAGAAACAATGAAAAACATGACAAGTGGCATAACCAGTATAATTATTTTAAATCGTGCTTATAGTAAAGTAGGTTAGGTTACGTTTTAAGAGAGCTGTCAAAAATATTAATAAAATTAAAGGTTATAACTGATTGATTTATTCTGAAAATTATTGATTGAATTTCACCTGGAGGCTTGTTGATTGCTATAAATATATTTGCATTTCATCACTTGTGAGTATAACACTGTCACTCTTCTCATAATACCAGAGCTCATTTCAGTATAATATAGTGTATTTGACGCACATATATGTATCTAACGTCTATTTAGTTTATGTAATGTGACACGTCACATAGATATATGTAAATGGCGGCATTATTCTCTAAAAGTAATAATGACATAATTCGTAGAATTACAGAAATGTAATTATCTACTTCACTGCCCTCTAGCTCTATTTATTAATGTTTATTTAGTGATACTGACATTTAAATTAAAGTTATTGAATGGTTTGCAACAAGTCTATAATTCTGTTTATTGCGTAAGCATAGATGAAAAGGTAAAACTTTGAGAAAAGCATTTCCATTTCCTATTATTTGACAAAAATAAAAATGATAATTAAAGCTAAATAATTAAATATTTAATTACTTTTTCATATTTACATTTTAAATCGGACATTCTAACTTATTACGTTGTAATTTAAAATTGTATTTTATATTTTCATCACAGAGAAAAAAATCTGTTGTGGCCAGCACAAGACCTCTCGCCGATTCCATATTAGGCTATATAAGTATTGTACTGCACTTCGCTTTCGAACCGTCGTTTTATAACAAAATATTACAGAACTTTATCCAAATATTGTTTTTTATTGTATTTAACATGTCTTCTGCACACATATAATTCTAATTATATCTAATTTTCATTGTGTGTGGAAGTTTCTAAATGTTAGAGATTCTTCCAATTCATTAACCAGATTGGCGGTATTTCTGATGAATACATGCATTTTACCACAATTTTACCTATAATTTCAAATATTTAATTAATAAAACAATAGAAAAGATTAAATATACTTCCCAGAAAAAGCTATCAGAATGTCACTAAAACTGTTGATTTTTGACACTGACATGTGTCATTTACAAACTATGTTATAAACATTGGAATTTGTCAACTGGTTTCCTTAGTGCGTTAGCCTCTGCGATTAGATTACTCTATATATTATAGTGTCTTTATCTCTAAATCTATTAATCTATACAAGATATAATAAAAATTTTAAGTGTATTAGATGGAGAATTGTTCTTCAATATTTAATAAAAAAAAAATTCCCAAAAATTTATATTTAGAAGAATTTTTCTAAGAAACTACTACTTCCGGTTGTTCAATTGTAACTAACACCTTTTCAGCTTTTCCCAGGAATGTCAGATTGAGGAAACTGCAGTTAAATATAAATAAGTCGTATAGTTTTTGAGGAATTGTGTCTACAACATCCAGACATACATACACACACACACATATGTACACAGCCTTACACACACACACACACACACAGACATCATTTCAAAAATGTTATAATCGGATTCTAGGGATTTTAAATCGTGCTTATTCAATAAAATCTGGATATGCGAATTTTAGCATGAATCCAATACCTCTCTTAGCGAGAGGTAAAAATGTTAAACTCAGATTCAGTATAAAAATTAATTAAAGCTAAATGATTAAATATTTAATTACTTTTTCATATTTACATTTCAAATCGGACATTCTAACTTAACTTATTCACTACGTATTACGTTGTAATTTAAAATTATATTTTATATTTTCATTACAGAGAAAAAACAGAAGTTTTAATTATTATACAAACAGAAAGTCAGGAAAAACTTGTCAAAACTCTTCTCTCATTATAATTATTTCATATAAGGAGTTGTTCATATCCCGTCGTAGTTTTTTACATACAAAGTTGAAGTTCTCATAAACTATTATGTTAGTAAAGACTTCACGAGAAGACCCATAATTTTCAATCGGAGTTTGCTATATAGGTAATAATTTTACCTGTATAGAATTCCGTATAGGAATTGGTAGAAGAACGTAATATTTAACAGCTCGATTCACAAAAAAGTTTAAGCTAATCCTCATTTTTGGATTAGTGAATTCTATTCTATTCCGGTATTTAAAATTTAATTTTCATGATATTATCAATAAAGGTAGATACTAGGAATAGATTAGACTATATTTTAAGATATAAACTGTCAAAATTAGAGTAGAATTCGCTAATCCAAAAATGAGGATTAGCTTAAACTTTTTTGTGAATCGGGCTGTAAAAGATTTACGACCTATACTGATACTCAAGGACTAGCAATATTAATAAGAATTTAATAATATATTTTAAACTAAAATTGTATTTAGGTTTTATTTGTTTTACCAAACCATGAAATATACTTTGAAAGAGAACATGTTCACTCTTTCACTCTTCTGTCAACAGTTTGTATGGTCAAACGGGAACGTATTCCTTTTTGCTGTGAGTACACAAATAGCTATTGAACTTTTGTAATATTGTAAACATAGATTGCCTCGCAAAGTGTATTAGTTCAAGTGTTATGTTTATCTTTTTGTTTGCCCGGTGCACTTCACCCAGAACACAAATGTTAGCTAATACAGTGTGTTCAAAAACATAATTCGGTGTAGACGATGAACACAGAAACGTATGTCTGATCGTTATTCAATTCAAAAGTCAAGTTGTCAAAATTGACCGTGAAATGTAATTTTAAGGAGAAAAGATAAGAAAGAAGGATACAAAATATTGCTATTCACAGTTTTCTAATTTATTTCTATTTCTAAAATAAGGATTGAAAAAGAAATTGATTTCTTTAGATAACATATTTGACGGTACCTTGTGTCAAATTGACATTTAATTAATTACTTTTTAAT
This sequence comes from Ophonus ardosiacus, assembly GCA_943142095.1. NCBI lineage: Eukaryota > Metazoa > Arthropoda > Insecta > Coleoptera > Carabidae > Ophonus > Ophonus ardosiacus. The sequence continues at coordinate 49,120,029 of OW964831.1, read as the reverse complement.
TGATGTTTGTTTTTTCGGGCAAGCCTATTACGAGTAAGGATTTTTTTTAAACACTATACATTTATGCATTATACAGTGTGTTAATTAAAAACCTGGCCATAGGCGTTTAACATGGGAATTTTTTGAATTATTGCCCCAAAAGTCAATATTCCCCATATTTAGATAAAAACTTCAAAATTTTCAAAAATCTAATTTTTATGTATCTAGATACTTCTCAATGCGCTGATTTCAGATTTTGAAACCGCAGGTCGATATCTCTGTTCGTTCTCGAGATATTTAGATTTAAAGTTTTGCACAAAGCTGCCCATTTTTGGGTGTTAACCCAAAAATGGTTCGAGATATGAATTTGGCGATACGACCATTCGATTCTACGAGCAAAATTACATAAGTGTACCAATTTTCATAATTTTTGTCCAACCGGTTCATTTTTTAGGAATAAAAGTTTGAAAATCCCCGAAAATGGCTAAAATCTGAAAAAATCCTAAGGGGTACCCCTTACGATTTTTTCGATTTTTGGCCATTTTCAGTTATATTGCTTTAGAGATTGTATACGATGTTCAAAAATTATGAAAATTGATGTACTTATGTATTTTTTCCGTAGAATTGAATGGTGATGTCGCCAAATTCATTTCTCGACCCATTTTTGGGTTACTACCCAAAAATGGGCAGTTTTGAGCACAAATTTGAATATAAATATCTCGAGAACGAACAGAGATATCGACCTGCGGTTTCAAAATCTGGAATCAGCGCATTAAGAAGTATCTAGATACATAAAAATTAGATTTTTGAAAATTTTGAAGTTTTTATCTAAATATGGGGTATATTGACTTTTGGGGCAATAATTCAAAAGTAGGTAGAGATATAAGCTTGGTAGCAACATTATTTGATTGTAACGGATTATTTTATACATTTATGAGTCACTATCTCCAGATGTATAGAAGATATAATAAAAATGTGCAATGTATTGGATAGAGAATCATATGATCTTTAATATTTGTGATTATACAAATTTCAAAAATTAAAACTTAGAATTTTTTTTTAAGAACAAAAATTATTTTTTACTTTTTCTGTAAAATTTTGTGAACTGGAGTTTACCTCTATATAACATACCCGATTATTTTGTTTTCCACAATTTCTGCGCTAAACAAAGACCCAAAACGCATCCTTTGTTGGTAATTTTGTTAATAGCAACCCTAAACTTGCGACAATACCGTGGTCTAAGTCTCTTATAGTGATTCACCTACGAAGAGCGTTCGAAGAGTTCCCAAGTGTTGTTAGACTTCTCAACGGAAACTATAGAGGTGAACAATTTCCTCCGGGCGGGTGGCAGGCAAATTGCTACGGAGAGGAGTGCAACGAAACTCTTGTTGACGGCAGGTGACAAGTTACCTCGATAAATAATAAATGTTTGTGTATTTCGCAAATGCAAGGCTCACAGTTTAATATTAATATTCTATAGAGACTGACATGTTCGGTATTACAGTGAGATTATTAAATAAATCTCTTTCTTTTCATTTATACATTAATTTTTACCTGTCGCCAAGAGAGATATTGCATTCATACTAAAATTCGCATATCCAGATTTTATTGAATAAGCACGATTTAAGGTTCCTAGAATCCGATTATAACATTTTTAAAATGATGTGTGTGTGTGTGTGTATAGATGTTGAAGGGACGATTCCTCAAAAAGACTTAAAAAATATTTAACTGCAGTTTCCTCAATCTGACATTCCTGGGAAGAGCTGAAAAGGTTTTGGTAACAATTGAACAACCGAAAGTAGTAGTTTCTTAGAAAAATTCTTCTAAATATAATTTTTTGGGAGTTTTTTTATTAAATATTGAAGAACATAAAATTCTCCATCTAATACACTTAAAATTTATATTATTTCTTGTATAGATTTAGAGATAAAGACACTATAATTTATAGAGTAAACTAATCGCAGAGGCCAAGGCACTAAGGAAACCAGTTAACAAATTCCAATGTTTATAACATAGTCTTTGTCAAAAATCATCAGTTTTAGTGACATTCTGACAGCTTTTTCTGGGAAGTATATTTAATCTTTCTTATTGGTAAAATGCATATATCCATCAGAAATACCGCCAATCTGGTTAATGAATTGGAGGAATCTCTCACATATAGAAATTACCTGATACAATGAAAAATAGATATAATTAGAATTATATGTGTGCAGAAGACATGTTAAATACAATAAAAAACAGTATTTGGGTGAAGTTCTGTATTTTTTTGTTATAAAACGACGGTTCGAAAGCGAAGTGCAATACAATACTTATATATCCTAATATGGAAATGGCGAGAGGTCTTGTGCTGGCCACAATAGATTTTTTACATCGAGTTACAGCCGTTTGAAGTTACATTATATTTCATTGTTATACAATTATGTGTGTGTGTGAGTGCGTGTGTGTATGTATGTATGTATGTATGTATGTATGTATGTATGTATGTATGTATGTATGTATGTATGTATGTATGTATGTGGGTGTGCGGATTTTGGAAGGACGATTCCTCAAAAACTATATAACTTAAGACCTGTTTAACTATGAATTCCTCAATCTGACATTCATGGGAAGAGCTGAAAAGGTATTGTTAACAATTGGACAACCGGAAGTAGTAGTTTATTTGAAAAATTCTTCTAAATATTATTTCTTCGAAATTTGTTTTATTACTAATATTGAAGAACACAAAATTCTACATGAAAGATTTAAAAATTTTATTATATCTTCTATAGATTTAGAGATAAAGGCACTGTAATATATAGAATAATTGGATATAATATTTGTAATAATTGTAATCTACCGTGTGTTTTAGATAATCAATTTTTGAAAATCTTTGTCACAACTAGGTTTAAGTAGGTATATTGTTACAGATATTTCTGCCACCAAATTAGACATGATTAAATATAAAAAGAAGAATCTGAGACGCACGGCTCAATGCTAAAAATATTACAATGAAATAGTAAATGATGTCAAAAAATAGGAAATACTAATGTTTGTCTTTGTAGTTCTCCAAATAAATAAATACGGTCGGAGCTTTATATTATACTGTTTATCTGATACAATTTCTTCCTATATTCTTGTCTAATAATTTTGTTTGCTTTATGTTGTTTTTGTATGTAAGCAACAATATAGAATTACACGTTTCTTTTCAAAGGAACAGCTGTTGAAAATTTGATCTAATGTATTTGCTTGATCATATTTATTCCTACATAACTATCTAATATTTTTATTTTTCGTTAGACAAAATAAAACAATAACAAATATTTCTTTAGAATTTAACAGCTGTTCTAAATGTAACATATTCTAAATAACACGTGTTAATAACCGGAAATACCGCTAATCTCGTCAATGAATTGTAAGAAACTCGAACGTTTAGTAGAGTTACATTCTGAAAGCTTTTTCTGGGAAGTACATTTAATCTTTCTTATTGTTTTATTAATTAAATACATATTTAAAATTATATATAACATGCAAATATACATTAGAAATACCGCCAATCTGGTTAATGAAATGGAACAATCTCTGACATTTAGCAACTTGCTCATACAATGAAAAATAGATATAATTAGATTTGTATGTGTGCAGAAGACATACAATAAAAAACAATATTTGGGTTGTTCTGCAATTTTTACCTCTCGCTAAGAGAGGTATTGGATTCATGCTAAAATTCGCATATCCAGATTTTATTGAATAAGCACGATTTAAGGTCCCTAGAATCCTATTATAACATTTTTAAAATGATGTCTGTGTGTGTGTGTGTGTGTGTGTGGGGATGTGTGTATGTGTGTGTGTGTATATGGATGTTGGAGGGACGATTCCTCTAAAACTATAAGACTTGAAATATATTTAACTGCATTTTCCTCAATTTGACATTCCTGGGAAGAGCTGAAAAGGTTTTGGTAACAATTGAACAACCGGAAGTAGTAATTTCTTAGAAAAATACTTCTAAATATAATTTTTTGGGAGTTTTTTTTTTATTAAATATTGAAGAACATAAAATTCTCCATCTAATACACTTTATAGAGTAAACTAATCGCAGAGGCTAAGGCGCTAAGGAAACCAGTTGACAAATTCCAATGTTTATAACATAGTTTGTAAATGACACATGTCAGTGTCAAAAATCAACAGTTTTAGTGACATTCTGATAGCTTTTTCTGGGAAGTATATTTAATCTTTCTTATTGTTTTATTAATTAAATATTTGAAATTATAGGTAAAATTGTGGTAAAATGCATATATCCATCTGAAATACCGCCAATCTGGTTAATGAATTGGAAGAATCTCTGACTTTTAGAAACTTCCTCATACAATGAAAAGTAGATATAATTAGAATTATATGTGTGCAGAAGACATGTTAAATACAATAAAAAACAAAATTTGGGTAAAGTTCTGTAATATTTTGTTATAAAACGACGGTTCGAAAGCGAAGTGCAATACAATACATAATATATAACCTAATATGGAAATGGCGAGAGGTCTTGTGCTGGCCAAAACAGATTTTGTTTATTATGTTTTTGGTTTCTTAGGAATTAAATAATACTGGCGGAACACAATTCATAACAGAATGGATTGTTGAATTTGTTGAAAAAAATGTGAATAGTTCGTTTGTTTTTTAGTATGATGAACACGAAAATAAAACTGCGGTAATAAATGAGGGCAATCAATTTAATTATGAAGTAATTTACCAAATTACGCCTACTTTAAAAAGATATAAGATTCAAGAGGTAATTTAGATACGAATAATACAGAGTATAAACATGAAATCTGTTACTGTTATCTGAAATTTCAAACGAAGCAAAGGTAAACATAAATAAATAAATATATCATCACGGCATATTACCCATTTCTGGGGTGTGCCAATCTGCTACATCAAAGATATTGGTTACAATGACGACATATTTGTACCGTGCGGGCGCTTACCAACGTCACCTCACGGGCACTCATTGCTGGCGTGGAGAGTGAACCACAGCGGTCACTTTTGTGCCATTTAGAATTCGAAATATTTGGCGTCGATCGGGATCGAACCCGGTTTCCCAGATTCGCGACCAGACACTCAGGCAAACAGTGGCAAAAATAAGAAAATGTATACAGAGAATTTATTTTAAAATGCAACATTATGAGTTCATCACTTCCATGGTTACCCACTATTGTCAAAAAGTGACAGCAATGTAATATTTGTCCATTTTAAAATGCAACATTATAAAAAGTATTCGAGCACAAGAGATACCTCCAGAATATATCACAAATGGTGTCAATTTTTATTACGACCGACTAGAATATTGCCTCAGTGTGAATGGGGGTATTTTTTTTAACATTTGTTACATGAAAGTTATGAATTTTTGTAAGCTAAAGTTTGTTAAGATGTGCAACATTCATGTTTTGACTTTTTGTTAATCGTATGTAGGTTAATTTATTGGAAATTAGTTTTGATAATACAAAACTACAAATTTTGTATGGTGCATTTCAAAATGGACAAACATTACATTGCTCTCATTTTTTAACAATAGTGAGTAACCATGGAAGTGATTGGCCGTATATTGCATGTTAAAATAAATTCCCTGTAGATATTAGACAATACATCTTTTTTACTTCAAAGATATCACTTAACCATCTTTCTCAATTTACTGTGCTATGAAACTTCAACAAATCACAGTACGATATCAGAAATCATGTTGGACAAGAAGCCCACTAATCAAATCCCAATAAGACCTCCACTTGATGTTCAATTACATATTCTCATCTAAGTCCGACGTTTACAATCTGTCTACATTGTAAGACGTCTCTCGTCTCTGATTTCAACCAGTTAGTTAACTCCTGTCATTGTAAACTAACTTCCATTTGTGTTACAAACTGTCAATTCCTGATTCAATGCCTGCTCTTCTGGCTTTCTAGCTGGAAAATTCTAAGCGTTGATGTTAGATGCACCTGAAGAGAATTGATCTCTTGGGATGAATGGCAGAATGGTTCATTTCGACGTTGAAACGCAGTCGTTGTTAATTACAGGAAGGCATTACTCATAAGGAAGTTTATAGTCTGCAATGTTTGCATGTGGAGTAGAATTTACAAGTTGTGCTCTTGACTGTTTGAAGGGTTGGTGAAATTTACAGATGTTATATTGAATAACAGGTTTTGGATCGTTCGTATTGTAGAACTTTGATTTGAGGTTAACTTTGTAATTATTTTCTCAAACTAGTTCATTGCATTAAAGTTTACTGCGTATTACAACGTGCGTTTAACAAGATTGGTAAACTGATCAAGTAACAAGTGAACATCAATGAATATTATTTCGTTGTTAGCTGAATCATTTGTGTTCGTTTGAAATTCATGAAATAAAATTAACGGCAGGTTTCGTAATACATATAAAGTCACTTTACTTTTAAATTTTGAACTAAAAGTGAGAAAAAAAAAATCTGTTGTGGCCAGCACAATACCTCTCGCCATTTCCATTTTATACGTTTTATATCAAAAATTACAGAACTTTACCCAAATATTGTTTTTTATTGTACTTAACATGTCTTCTGCACACATACCATTCTAATTATATCTACTTTTCATTGTATGAGGAAGTTCCTAAATGTTAGAGATTCTTCCAATTCATTAACCAGATTGGAGGTATTTCTGATGGATGTATGCATTTTTCCTATAATTTTAAATATTTAATAAGGCTGTTGCAAGAATTTTTATATGACTTCTAAGTATAAATTTTAAAAGATATTGTTCTTTAAAGAGCCTCAAATTTGAAAATATCACGAAATATCCTTTAGATATTTTACAATTAATTTTTGAAATTTGGATAAAATTTTGAATAAGTCACGTGATCTGAAACAGAATGTGCCATCAGAGTACATACATCTTCAGCGGTTCTAAGGTGTCAAGTGTATTGTTAAAGTTGTCAAACGAGTGTCAAATTTTTAAATTGGTTCAAGTTGTATAATGTGTGTAATAAAAAGTTCAAAATAAAATAAGTAATTTACGATTTTGTATTGCGCCTTCTTACAAAAATACTGTTAGGAACAATGCTACTATAGAGTTTATAAATTTTACAAAAGATGAGAAGAAAAGAAAATTGTGGCTAGAAGCAGGTGGTCGAAGAGCTGATAATTTGTCAGAAAAATCGTGTCTTCATGTTTGTGAAGATCATTTCAACTTACATCCACCTTCACGATAACAGTATATTTTTGTTGCTTCACTTCTATATGTCCTATAGCAGATTCAAGGTAAGAATCACGACCAGAACTTTAAAGTAAAAAATATTATCAATTTATATAGTAAATTCAGTTTTTATATTTTATTTTACCTCTTAACACCCCTTTTTTCGGTAGCAGTAAAACAATCGTTCTGATATAAATTCAGTCATCATCCAGCTATCGACCTTCGGTAAATTGTCCGACTCAGCTTGAGTGTAATTTGAATTAGCCATTATTACTTTATTATTCAATTACAATGAGCAATGTCAGCGTCAAATGTCAAATTAAAAGATTTTTTTATTAACATGTGACAAACTTTAGCCAACGTTTATTTATATAAATAATATGAATAAACGAAGGTGATGGAAAAACTATTATTAACTACTATTTCCGGTTGTCCAGTTGTTATCAAAATCTTTTCAGCTCTTCCCAGGAATTTCGGGTTGAGGAATTCATAGTTAAACAGATCTTAAGTCTTATAACTATTGAGGAATCTTGCCTTTAACATCCAGACATACACACCTACACACATCCACACACAGACACCATTTTAAAATTGTTATAATCGGATTGTAGGGACCTTAAATCGTGCTTATACATTAAAATCTAGATATGCGAATTTTACCATGAATCCAATACCTCTCTTAAGCCGCGTAGAGACCAAGTTCGCGAATAACTCGCGAACAGCTCACGAACAGCTTGCGAACCTCTGCAGAAGTCGGTGTGTACCAGAGATCGCGAGCAGTTCGTGTTCGGGTTCGAGTTCGGCCAAAGTTCGCTACATGAGCGGTAACTTCAAAGAAAGTGTTAGCAAACAGCAGTTCTAGTGTGGACGTTCATGGGTGACGATCGATCTTAAAAGTGTAGTTAGCTCTTTTAACAATGGAGTGCAGTGAAGAGAAAATTATTAATTTAATCGAACAATATGAAGTGCATCCTATTTTATGGAATCCAAAAAATCTTCATTACAAAAAGCGGAATATGAAGAAAGACTCGCTTCAAGAAATTAGTGCCACAGTTTGCAAATAAATTTTTTCTCCACCACCTTCTTTTACGGGTTCTTTCTGCTTTCTTCTTTTTCATTGCTGTTATAATTAAGAAACTTGCACAAGCAACAATGTTTTCTTCCTCGCTTGACGACGTGGACATTGTTTCTATATATTTTAAAATAATGAAAATGCAGGACGCGTAGCTTTATAGCGAACTTCTGACGAACTGCCTTCAAACTAAATGACGAACTCGAGTCTCGATTCGAAAACAGTGGTGAACAGCGCGAACTGTTCGTGAAAGCTGATTTTGGTCTGTACTTTAGGGAGAGTTAAAGAGAACGCAAGGAGTAGAGACTGGTAACTAGGTTTGCATTGTGGTTGAAATATTGTGACTACATTACTGAATATTATTAGAATCAATTTGGAGTGACATATTGAAATTGTTCTAATAACCTACATACACATCACCCCTTAAACTCATAACCTGAATTTCCATTCTCTGGAATCACGTTCGCCTGCTTGTAACCCATTCACTTACTCCCGATCACTAAACACGATCTCAAGATCAGCCCCTCCTGCAGGGCAGAGCCAACATACACTTCTCGCAATACGCTGCTCAGTAGCAGAAGCTGAGCAACACGGCAGAATAAATGATTCCAAACACAGACACCCAATTATCAGGCAATCGATTGTGCTTGCTCCGTTGCCGAGGAAACCGGCCGGTTCGTTCAACGCGTGTTTCTACTCGTATTCAAATTCTGCGCTCATGTGTGGCCAAGGTGGCAGCACTCTACAACAATGTCTATGCTAATAAGATTGTGTTTTGTTTCGCACTTAGTGGCAAGTGTTTATGGTATGGTACTTTCAGCCGGAAATATTCATTTGGGAGAATACATGTAATTTTGGTTATGTTGCGGTAATAATGGAAAATGAAAATAAGTTAACTTTTACGAGATATCTACCTACCAACTAGGTAAAATAAAAATTTAATATACTTACATCAAATCGTGTGTAATAGTATTTTTTTGATCTCCTGAAGTGTAATGCGAACTTTACAATTGTAAACACAGCAAGTGTAGCGAGGTTGTAAAACAATTGCGTACATTATTTATTATTCGCTTGTAAAACAAATTAAACTAAATAATTTAGCTTATTTCTCATATTTTCATGCACCACTCATACACGGTTAAAGATAGAATAACGGAAGATCGGGTCTATTATGTAAAATTAGCGTGCACGTTAAACACGAAGGTCACCGGTAAAATTTTAACGGATTCTTTAATTTTGAATTTTCTATTCAGTAAGCAGATATACGTTAATATTTTAAAGAAATCGTTAATTCAACAACGCTAAAATCATGAAATTTAACGTAATCTTGATACATAGTGTTAAAATTTTAAAGCAACGTTAATATTAAAAATTGCTTGCAAATGTAGTTATAAGTATTTTTCTATTGGAAGAAATTGAGAGATTTAATGAAAAATAAGATATTTGAACTAATTATTACTTATAATAATAATAGCCTTTATTTAGACTCCCCACAATTACAATGTTAAATAAATCTAAATGTTTAATAAAGTTAAATATGTATAAGTATGTATACAATATTTACAATTAGCTAATTTAATGAAGGGATGTGTTTCTACATCCAATGTTGAACGAAGGCCTCCTTAATATTCTTCCTTATATGTATATGAATAAATAATGATTAATGAATGGTTTTATTTGTAAGTTTATGACACATAGGTACACACTAATAATTTTAAATTGTATCCAAAATACATTTTATCGATTTTGGCTCTTACGCAAGACTTTGTTTTCGAAATCTTCGCAATACAAGTAATCTATCCCATTTGCCCGATTATGAATTTGTCAAAAGTTCTATATATATATAATATATATATATATATATATATATATATATATATATATATATATATATATATATATATATATATATATATATATAGAAGTTTATCAAAGCACTGTGTTTTAGATGTAATTACTGCTCTTACACACTATCACTATATGAGGAATCCAATAAGAACCACTGCAATACCTATCACTACGGATACAGGTAATAATATTTTAATAAATTCATAATTAATATTACATTAACTAATTACTAGTTATAACTACTTGTATATCTTTTGGCTTTAATATTCTAGCAAGCAGAATTTTGTTTTCTTAACAATTCACTTTGCTTTGTTTGTTGCCCATGGACCTCTTTTCTTTGATTCTGCAAATAACTTATTATTGAAAATATTGCAAATACTTATTTGAATATATGTAATTACCACTGTCGGACATTATATTTATAAATAGTTATAATAATAATAATATAATATATAAAAAAATGACAATGTTTTGTTACTGTCAGTTTCACGGCTAATAATAATTTTTCTTAATTTTGCAAATTTTTAAATTTATTTTCTGGCTTTATATGAAATAGAAATGTGTTTGGTACCAAAAAATTCGTAATTTTTACCTCCCGCTACCCTTGGTAAGGGAGGTATAGGGATCGTGCTAAAAATCTCATATCGAGATTTTAGTAAATGACCACGTTTTAAGGTCCCTAGAATCCATTTTTAACATTTTCACGATGATGTCTGTATGTGTGTATGTGTGTGTGTGTGTGTATGTGTGTATGTGTGTATGTGTGTATGTGTGTATGTGTACGAATTTTGTTTGTACTCTAACTCAAATACTGTCATTCAGAAAATTCTGAAACCTTGTATTTTTACCCTATTCTATTAGGAATAGAAGCCATTAGATTTTGGTGTAAATCGGATAAACGGAAATCGTACTTTACTTGAAGCTCATAATGGTTTTTCTTCAAAAAATACCATTAAATGCCATTTTTTCGAATTTTATGTCTTATGAAAATTAAAGATTATTGAATTTTCTACTGGAATACATTAATACTTTGTCTTTATATTTTACAGATAAATTTAAAAATAATTTTTTTTATTAGTCGCGAAGCCTAAGATAAAAACTATTCGTTTGTTACACAGTTCATTTTTCAAATGAATGTAACTGACAGTAAATGTCACTGTCAGAAAAGTTATCACTTCAAATTAATAATAGTGACATTTTAAAAAGAAAATAGTAAATAAAGCAATAGTTTTCTGCAATGGAACAGTTTGCAGCGTTAGTAAATACGTAAGTATGTATTTAAAATAATAAAAATTAAATAGCGGGAGGTTTTGTGTTGGCCACATCAGATTTTTTTCTTTGTAATATGCACCAACTATTTTTTCAATAAATTAATATAGAAACTTTTGGCTTAAAAAAAACTGTTTTTCTATGTTATAGCCCTATGACCCGTTTTAAAATTTACACCCTGTATATATATATAAGTATTTTTCCATAATAATTAAAATGATACATAACATCATTCATATGAAGAATATCTCTCTTTACTCGTATATACAAAAAATTGTTTATAAGCATGATAAATTTGATGTATAAAGTCCATTTTAATTGCTAGTAGGTTAATTTGTTTTGCGAAATAAAACCATCAGAAGGGGAAATATATCCCGGGATATTTATAAATGATTTGAAAAATGTTCAATATTAAACGTACACAGGGTAAATTTTCAACATGATTTTAAATGTAAACATTTCTCCGTTTGTAGCATTTCCCAGTATGATACAAAATAAATACAAAACTAGTTATCTAAAAACTATAAATTTTCCTGTGTCATCTATCGGAGCTTTTAAGCCCTGTATTTACACGTTGCAATAAAAGTAAACAAGCAATATTTGTATCGTGAAAAATATTTATTGTCACTATGTATTTATGACATTTCTCTGAAGATCATTTGTTATGTGATGTAATCTTGATATGTCTACAAAATATCTCAACTACAATAAAACACCTCATAAAATTTATGAGGCAAAATATGTCAATATGTTTGTAAAATATACATTTGTAATATCGGTCGACGTTCATCAATAAGTTTTTCCACTGTCGAATCTAATATGCTGTTAGTAAACCTTAGTTACGTTTAACGTATCGTGACGTTAACGTAGAGTTGAATGTTGTCACGTTACGTTGGAAATAATTTACAAAGCTAGTTTCAAATTGGGACTTAAATAACTGGTAATACCGTAACGTTGAAATTTATATTACGTACCGTAGAAACGTAATTTTCTAAGTTATACGTCATGTTACAAATAGGAAAAGATGAAGTAAAGTATATTGTAAATTAATATTTCATGTATTCGTTAATTACATAATGTTACTTGTGAGCATTTCTTTTTTTAGTCAAAAAAGCCAAAAGACAATATACCCCATATTTAGATAAAAACTTCAAAATTTTCAAAAATATAATTTGTATGTATCTAGATACTTCTCACTGATTCCAAATTTTGAACCGCAGGTCGATATCTCGTTTCGTTCTCGAGATATTTAGATTTAAAGTTTTGCTCAAAACTGCCCATTTTTGGGTATTAACCCCAAAGTGGGTCGAGATATGAATTTGGCGACATCACCATTCGATTCTACGGACAAAAATACATAAGTATAGCAATTTTCATCATTTTTGTCCAACCGGTTCATTATTTATGAATAAAAGCTTGAAAATGGTCAAAATCTGAAAAAATCCTAAGGGGTACCCCTTACGATTTTTGCGATTTTTGGCCATTTTCAGTTATTTTGCTTTAGAAATTGTATGCGGTGTTCAAAAATTCTGAAAATTGGTGTACTTATGTAATTTTGCCCGCAGAATCGAATGGTGTTGTCGCCAAATTCATATCTCGACCCATTTTTGGGTTAATACCCAAAAATGGGCAGTTTTGAGCAAAACTTTGAATCTAAATATCTCGACAACGAAACGAGATATCGACCTGCGGTTTCAAAATTTGGAATCAGCGCATTGAGAAGTATCTAGATACAGATTTTTGAAAATTTTGAAGTTTTTATCTAAATATGGGGTATATTGACTTTTGGGGCAATAATTCAAAAGTAGGTAGAGATATAAACTTGGTAGTAACATTATTTGATTGTAAAGAGAATGTTACGTAAGTGTACGCAGTTTTAGAATATTTATATATGACTATTTTATTGGATTTATAGAATATTTTCCAATGAACATTTAGAAGTCTCTATCTCCAAATGTATAGAAGGTATAATAAAAATGTTCAATGTATTGGATAGAGAATCTTATGACCTTTAATATTTGTGATTATACACTATATATATATCTAGATACATAAAAATTAGATTTTTGAAAATTTTGAAGGTTTATCTAAATGTGGGGTATATTGACTTTTGGGGCAATAATTCAAAAATGGGTAGAAATATAAACTTCGTAGTAATATTATTTGATTGTAAAGAGAATGTTACATAAGTGTACGCAGTTTTAGAATATTTATATATGACTATTTTATTGGATTTATAGAATATTTTCCAATAAACTTTCTGTATGGAATTTGTAAAAAATTGTATTATGTTTGTGTTACAATTCTACTGGATAGAATCTTTTCCAATGAACTTTTGGTATGGGATTTGTACAAAATACATCAAATTAACGGAAGGTCTTGTGCTGGCCAAAACAGATTTTTATTATTATTTTTACTGTACCTTTCCAGACACATGTGACAGAATCAACAAATCTTATTGGCTCTGGACTAATTCAAAACAATTTCTTAGTGTATATCATTTTAAGGGACATGGTACATAACTATAAATCTGTTTAAAATACAAGAAGCACTGTATTTGATGCTCTTTTTACTGGCCATGGTACAAAAAAATACTGAGAAACTGAGTTTGACTTTTCTCAAAAAATGGACGATTTATGCTTTGTTAACATATCTTCTAATAGCAATTGCTCTGAAACAATATTGTTACAGTTTAGCAGAATGATCTTGATTAAGTATAATTGACCAAGAAAGATAAATCAAACGCGTAAAATAAACTGCTGTTAACACGTTACCGAAGTACAGGCATATTTCATTGGAGTAATGTCCATTCATCTTCTTCGATGTTGCCATTTTCCCCTTGTCCATTACTTTCCTCTCGCATTTCGCGTTTTATGATTATTACGCGTAGAGTGCAAGGTGCGAAAAATGTAAAATGTATTTCATTTAAAACTTCGGAGTAATTTTTTCCACGCGCTTCGAAAAACGTGGCTGACAAAGTGTCTAAGTTTCTAAGAGCTCCATTGGGGTGATATTAAATGATGAAATGCCTCTACTGAATAAATTATATCAGAAGAATGTAATTTGAAATGAGGTATTTTTAATGTTGCTTGATAAGTTTAGTATTGATTTCTGTGATGAAAAGCACTGCTATTCAAGTTGGGGATTGCAGACATTTGATTGAAATGTTGCTTTTGACGGATATTCTTATATAAATTAATAACTCTAATAGCCTGTGCTTTAAAGTATTATATACAAGCAAAATATAACAAAGTTGTTCAATATTAAAAATTTCAGAAATACGAGTATAAAAGAAGGGAAAGATCAATTTCATTACATTACTAGATTATTTTTATATAAAAGTCAGGGAAAGAATTTGTTTTATTATATTAAGGGGAAAGCCATGGCAATATAAAATGACAATCGCAATTTTTACCTTTCGCTAAGACAGGTATTGGATTCAAGCTAAAAATAGCATATCCACATTTTAGTGAATAAGCACGTTTTAATATTTACCTCTTGCTAAGAGAGGTATTGGATTCATGCTAAAATTCGCATATCCAGATTTTATTGAATAAGCACAATTTAAGGTCCCTACAATCCGATTATAACATTTTTAAAATGTCTGTGTGTGTGTGTGGATGTGTGTATGTGTGTGTGTGTATGTATGTCAGGATGTTGTAGCCACGATTCCTCAAAAACCATGAGACTTAAAAAATGTTTAACTGCAGTTTCCTCAATCTGACATTCCTGGGAAGAGCTGAAAAGGTTTTGGTAACAATTGAACAACCGGAAGTAGTAGTTTTTTAGAAAAATTATTCTAAATATAATTTTTTGGGAGTTTTTTTTTAAATATTGAAGAACATAAAATTCTCCATCTAATGCACTTAAAATTTTTATTATATCTTGTATAGATTTAGAGATAAAGACACTATAATTTATAGAGTAAACTAATCGCAGAGGCCAAGGCATTAACGAAACCATTTGACAAATTCCAATGTTTATAACATGACATATGTCATTGTCAAATATCAACAGTTTTAGTGACACTCTGATAGCTTTTTCTGGGAAGTATATTTAACTTTTCTTGTTGTTTTATTAATTAAATATTTGAAATTATAGGTAAAATTGTGGTAAAATGCATATATCCATCAGAAATACCGTCAATCTGGTTAATGAACTGGAAGAATATCTGACATTTGGAAACTTCCTCATACAATGAAAAATAAATATAATTAGAATTATATGTGTGCAGAAGACATGTTAAATACAATAAAAAACAATATTTGAGTAAAGTTCTGTAATTTTTTGTTATAAAACGATGGTTCGAAAGTGAAGTGCAATACAATACTTATATGGCCTAATATGGAAATGGCGAGAGGTCTTGTGCTGGTCACAACAGATTTTTTTATTAGGCTATTCTAATCTATCCTCCATATGTATCCGTACCAACCTTGTTGTTTCTGTTCTATCTTGGTTAATATTTTTTTTTTTTTTGTTCCTTTTGCATATTCCAGGATTCGCTAGCGTACATGATTGTTGGTACGGTTATTGTATTGGATATCTTTATTTTTGTTTTGTTATCTAATTTCTTTTTTACTCACTATCGCAGAGTTTATAGTATAGTAAATGTTATATAATATGTTATAAAAATAACAAATAGGCATAAAAACCTTAACCTCATTATTTTTCTTTCTAGCGAAAAATAAGCAGAATGAAAATGCGATATTCATAGCTATTTAATCAATCTAGTTGTAGGCCATTAGCCACAAGTTCTGCTTGACTAAATTGTATGTAAATTTCAGTAAATCAATCAAATATGAAATTAATGGTCTCGTACTTCCTATTCTCCTTTGTAATGTTTTGTAATAACTCATTTTGTAATTAGCTTTAGCTTTCCATGTCTTTAAGCGATAACTGAATTTCAAATTTAAGATTTATGTATAAAATTAAAAAGTCAAGTTTGACAAAATCACCATAAAATATTGTTTTGCATAAATTAGGATAAGACCATTTGAAAGATATACATATCTATAAGAATCAGAATAGTAGAAGATACAGTTAAATATTAGTTACGATGTTCATATAGTTTTAATTAAAAACATTATCAAAGACTTTATTACATCCGAGATGGGAGATATTTCAATAGCCGAGGGTTTATGTATACTATTTTATTCACAAAAATCTTCATTTGAAATCAATAATTTTCAAAATAAATCAATGAGTTATAATCCTTCATTTTATTAATATATTTGACAGCTGTCTTAAAATTTGTTTTAGTCTACTTTATTATAAGGATCTGTGACAATGTTGCTAGGCAACCTCTACATAAACATTTCCAATGTAAGAGATGGAAGTGAAATCTGTCATTTCCAACCCAAGAGATTGTCATTAAATTAGAAATGACGTATTTTCCAACCTCCAAAAGGTTCGGAATCGGTATATTACTATAATGATTGTGAATAAAAGTTATTACCAAATAAAGATGATACAAATACAAGGTGTGGCTTCAAAATAATAAGATTGATCTTAAAACATTGACAATGTATAAAATTATACAAAACAAATATTGCCACTTTCAATGTACTATTCTCCCTGAACCCTACACCACCCGATGCGAATATTCCATTGTTGGAAGCAATGCCTGCAGGCCTTTTTTGTTAGGTTGTTCATAATCTCTAAAGTTTTTCTATAACTACATCTCGGCCCCGAATTTGATGCCTTTTAACGTAGAATTATAATTTGGGAATAAAAGCAAGTCACATGGCACTAGGTCCAGTGAGTACGGGTGATATACCAACACGGTGATTTTGTATTTCGTCAAAAATGTCTTGCCGGACAGGGCGTTTTGTTCCGGCGCGTTTTCTTCATGGAGAATCCCCTTTTTCTTCTCACCCGTGCATGAAGGATTGTCAAAACCTTCTTGTAATATGCTTGATTAAAGAAATGCCCCTCAGGCACCCAATCCATGTGAACAATCACTCGCATTTCGAAAAAACAATGTTAGTTCACGGCCGAAGCGCTAATCATCTCCGATCTCTTTTTTCCTTCTTCGAATCTTCTAAACTGCTTGAAAACTTGAATAGACCCTCATCACCATAAACATTCTTCAACAATTCGTACATTTCTGTAGCGGATTTTTTAAGTTTGACACAGAATTTCATATTGACACTAACATAATTCAAGCGGAGTACGGGAAAGTAGTTAACTTCAATCAAAGGCTACTGCCGAACGGTTTGCCTAATTATCTTGAAATTTTAACAGTGGATGGAGGGAAGTTGAAAAATTAATTTCACGTAGCCTGCAATGTTGCCAAATTTACAGGGAAGCCGAAAAAATCTCGTTATTTAATTGCCACACCTTGTATAATAAATTTAAGTGTATTAATAATCGTGTCCCAAACTGGAAAAGGTCTTAAATAATTTATACTAGTAATCAAACTTTCCAAATTCTGCTTTAATTTATGTCTGTGTCTACTGTCCGATATCAATATTGCCGGGAACGTTGCAATTGCTTTACTGTTACATTCTAATTAACCCATAATTAGATAAATCGATAGCTGAGGAATACATAGAGGTATAAAGTCACTCATTCCCTAACCTATAATGCCACAATGTGGTGAACACGTGGTATGCAATTAAGAACCAATTAATTTATATAAATATTTGTTCTTGTATTGTTCATATTCATGAGACATATTGCACTTTGTTTTTGTTTAAACATATTGGTCCGTATTACGAGTACACTTTTATAGTAAAAGCGTTTTTATGAAGCGTCGTTTTAGAATTAGAATTATTTGAAAATGTCAGCTGTTTCTATAATTATAGCAAATTCCTTATCTCTATATCTATTGAATATGAAGGAAAATTTATAATCAAACCGTATAGACAATAAGATATTCTTTCATATTGATAATCACATGAAATGTCAAAAAATGATATTTAACTGCATTTTCTTTAAGAAAAACTGTTGAGAACTTCAATCAAGGTAACTTCTGGTTGACCAATTATAACCAAAATCTAATCAGCTTTTCATATGGATGTAAAGAAGACGAATACGAAAAAATTGTAATTTTTAAAATTGTGGTATTGGAGTTACCATCTGAGAAATATTTGTCAGACACACAGACGCACATATAGACATTATCGTGAAACTAGTAAATTCGTATTCTAGGGACCCTAAATTCACCACCAAATTTTTTGACCAAAAACAATACCTACCTTCCTTACCTAAAGGTGATGGAAGGTAGAAGATGAAAATATCGGGCCTAAATATCATAAAATTTTAGTCTTATAGTATTTGGAATCGTTTTGACAAAATTTCTCTATGGAAATTTTAGCTTGCTTACCCTTATCTAGTGAGAGGTAAAAATTACAAAACATATTTCATAAATGTGAAAACAGAAATCTTAGAAAATCCATGTGTCAGAAATTTCAATAAAAGGAAGGAACAATTTATATCATTTTGTATCTCTTTCTACATATTTGTCTCATATTCATATATGTGAAAAAATATTTCTCCGGAATATTTTATTGTTTCTACAAAACAATAGCTTATCAAATACGGAATATTTTTTATTACTTTTTACGATCCGAAACACAATATTGAATTGAAATCCGAGTCAGATTTTTCGAAATTCAAACATTAATTTAAATTTAAATTGGTATTCTGGTAAGTTAATTGAAATGTCATTTTATTTCATATAATTCTCATGTTCTTCATATTATTTCAGTTAAGTTGAATTCAGAAATGATTTGGAAGATTTCATACCTGGAAATAATTTGGAGAGACTTGTCTAATTTAATTCAATTTTGATTTATTATTCTTATTCCATTCCTTTGCATCAAGAAAGATTTTGTTACAATACAAAAGCTTAAGGAGGCAAAACAGAATTTCAAACATAGGTTAATACCTTTTGAATGAATATTGTAAAATTGAGAAAATATTCTTTGTTATACAACAAAAAAAGAACTGAAACTAACTTTTTACGTTTCGCTAAAAGAGGTACTTATTGGATTTATACTAAAATTCACATATCCAGATTTTACTGAATAAGCACGACTTAAGGTCCCTAGAATTCGATTATAACATTTTTAATATGATGTCTGTTTGTGTGTGTGTGGATGTGTGTGTATGTCTGAATGTTGGAGGGACGATTCTTCAAAAGCTATAGGACTTAAGACCTGTTTAACTATGGATTCCTTAATCTGACATTACTGGCAAGAGCTGAAAAAGTTTTGATAACAATTGGACAACCGGAAGTAGTAGTTTCATAGAAAAATTCTTCTAAATATAATTTGTTCTAATGTAATACACTTACAATAGCAGAGGCTAAGGCACTAAGGAAACCACTTGACAAATTCAAATGTTTATAACATAATTTGTAAATGTATAGATGTTAGTGTCCAAAATCAACAATTTTAGTGACATTCTGATAGTTTTTTTGGGAAGTACTTTTCATCTTTTTTATTGTTTTATTAATTAAATATTTAAAATTGTAGGTAAAATGCATATATCCATCAGAAATACGGCCAATCTGGTTAATGAATTGGAAGAATCTCTGACATTTAAGAAATGCTTCATACAATGAAAAATAGATATAATTAGAATTATATGTATGTAGCAGACATGTTAAATACAATAATAAACAATAATTGGGTAAAGTTCTGTAATTTTTTGTTGTAAAACGACGGTTCGATAGCGAAGTGCAATACTATACTTATAAATATAGCCTAATATGGAAATGGCGAGAGGTCTTGTGCTGGCCACAACAGATTTTTCATACTTGTTGTGGCAACCCTGCAGCCTGCTATTACAGACCATGTTTCATCTCTGTCTTTCCTTCCTGCTAACATGATCCTACAATTTTTCAATCTAGAATAGCTGCTTGTCAACAAAAAACATATGTGTAAGGTCTTAGTCTCGAAATTGGAATATTGCGGCGTTATATCAACTTTTTTCTGTGAAACACGATGAGAATGTCACGATAAAGTATAATAAGTTTAAGCAAACTTGAGGGTAAGCTTTTAGAAATGAAGTTATAGCAAAAGCACAAATGTATTCTTGTTCAAAGATATTTTAGTGTTGCTGCAGTCTCCGTATTCATCCGACCTCGTCTCGTGCGACTTTTTGCTATTCCCAAAACACAAATAATAGAAGACGCCTTCAAGAAGCTGTAGCAGGGCTCAGAAGACGAGTTGCAGAGTGGACGGATGATAATTGATAAACCATCCCAGATGATGATGATGATTGTAGATGTAACTAACCATATGCAGAGCCATCTATCTGAAAATGATCAATAGATTAAAAAATAGATCTGCATTCTGTTACTACTTACACCGAATAATTGAAAGAAATACGCTATGAATGAAAATCCTTTTGTAAATAAAGGAATTTCTGGATATCAGCCACTAAAATTCATTCAGTCTCGACCGTTTCGACCCCACATGGGTCTTCTTCAGGAGCTATACAGTAACAATTATTTATATGAGTACAGAATTAATATTTATAACATAAATTATATGACTAGAGACTTACATGAACCTTGTAAACCAGTAGCAATACATGTAGTGTGTAATGTAGTTTAAAAAATAAATAAATTAATAAATAACATGGAAATTCATAGATTAAAGTTGTTAAACATAATATTTAACACAGTCGTCAAAATAAAATAATACATATAAAAAATATGATAGTCTAACATATAAAAAAATATGAAAATATAAAAAATATATGAAATTAGGTGTGCCACACCCTAACGGACACCTTAGACTAAAAGTAAAGTTTAGACTTGAACAGTTAAGTAAAGGTTTTAATTAACTACAAATTCGCGCCAAACGGTTTAAATCTTCTGAAGGTTATAGCTTGTATTAAAATTCAATAGAGGTAGCTGTATATTATTTGTTTATTTTATAGTCTACCAGGTGTTGCAAGTTGTTTAATTTTAGTTTTAAGTTTTATTATATTTTAAAATGTTGTTATATATTTTACTGATGTACATAGTATCTGTTTTTAGATTTATGTTATTATTGTCCTGATTTATGTATAGCATTTCTAGTGTAAGTCTTTTATGTAAATTGTGTTCTTTATCGAGTATTGTTGTATTGTTAAAATTAAATGTATGATTCTCGGACTGGGCTTTTATTATATATCTTATCAATTATACCTTCTGGTATTGAACATTAGTAAACGATATATCTATAAATTGCAGATTGAATAAAACAAAATGAATGTGTAAATGTCTCTTACGCATTTAACACGTAGGCCTGAATTATACTCGCGACGTGGTTGGGAAGCAGCGGTGGCATTTCCATGCCGCGGTTACACACCCGAACACAGATGCTTGTCATTTAGTAAAAACTTACTTTTACAAGTTTTCAAGTAATACTTTTATCTTTTAATATTTTCTTATCAAATATTAAGATGAAAATAAGATTTCATGTATTTATTCTTATGTTTAGTTAGTGTTTATTAAATAAAGAGATTTATTTTTTTCGGCTTCCCTGTAAATTTGGCAACATTGCAGGCTATGTCATATTAATTTGTCATCTTTCCTCCATCCACTGTTAAAATTTCAAGATAATTAGGCAAATCATTCGGCAGTAGCCTTTGATTGAAGTTAACTACTTTCTGGTACTCCGCCGGAATTATGTTAGTGTCAATATGAAATTCTGTGTGAAACTTAAAAAATCCGTTACAGAAGAAAGTTTATGGCGATGAAGGTCTGTCTAGTACTCAAGATTTCGAGCAGTTTAAAAGGGAGAAAAAAGATCGAAGACGATTAGCGCCTCGGCCGGCACTGACATTGTTTTCTTCGAAATGCGGCCTGAGGGGCATTTCGTTAACCAAGCATATTACAAGAAGGTTTTGACAACCCTTCATGCGCGGGTGAGAAGAAAAAGGGCTGAAATGTGAGAAAACGGCTCATAGATTCTCCATTAAGACAATGCGCCGGAAAAAACGCCCTGCCCGGCAAGATATTTTTGACGAAATACAAAATCACCGTGTTGGTACATCTACCGTACTCAGTTGACCTAGTGCTATGTAACTTGCTTTTATTCCCAAATTGTAATTCTGCGTTAAAAGGCACCAAATTCGGGGTGGAGATATAGTTATGGACAATCTAACAAAAAGGCCTGCACACATTGCTTCCAACAATGGAATATTCGCATCGGGCGGTGTAGGGTTCGGGGAGGAGAGTACATTGAAGATGGCGATATTTGTTTTGTATAATTTTATACATTGTCAGTGTTCTAAGATCAATCTTTTTATTTAAATGCCACACCTCGTATATAGAACAATTAATAAATTATTATTATTTTCATTTGAAATTGAAAAAAATATGTACATTCTGACAGCTTTTTCTGGGAAGTATATTTAATCTTTCTTATTGTTTTATTAATTAAATATTTGAAATTATAGGTAAAATGCATATATCCATCAGAAATACTGCCAATCTGGTTAATGAATTGGAAGAATCTCTGATATTTAGAAACTCCCTCATACAATGAAAAATAAATGTAATTAGAATTATATGTGTACAGAAAAAAAAAACAGTATTTGGGTAAAGTTCTGTATTTTTTTGTTATAAAACGACGGTTTCAAAGGGAAGTGCAATACAATACTTATATAGCCTAATATGGAAATGGCGAGAGGTCTTGTGCTGAAATGTAAATGGAATGATGTATTTATGAACAAAAAAGATCAAATTATAAAAAAACTCATCGCTGCCTGTCTCCTGTCTCTGATGTTCGTGAAGTAAATTGTTTATGAAAAGTTCATAACTAGTAATGCGTCTGAAAATTGTAGTTTGTCTATATGGGTGGTTCGGTATAAAGTGGAAAAGGATGAAACGAGAAAATTGGAGTGAAGACAATATGTAATAATAATATAAAAATAAATGCACGCAAACAAGGTTATAACTCGCGGTCGAAAACAATTTTTCATACGTAGACATATACGTCCAAACTGTTCTTCGCAAAAGTGGTAACAACACTTGATTGATAATATCATCCTTCAGTCCAATAAGTGCGAGACTTAAAGCATTGATTCTTAAGGGTCTCCTTTGTCATTGATTATGTATTCATTATATAGTTAGTTGTATGTTTATTCCATTAACTCTTTATCTATCTCAGAGAGGAGTAAGTATTGAAACAGTCTCGGGTTTGTCGATTTGCATTCTTAATTCTAATGATTTGTGCTAGGGCACTGATGGCATTTTCTATTCCTGATGTATTAGCTACGTTCACAATTTGGTTAACAATAGCCTTTTCTTGCTAAAAATTTGCGGTCATTCCTTCTTCTACACTCCTTTCATAGGTATATTTTTTGCTCATTTCATTCCAGGTCAGTATAATGCACCAAATCAGCGTAAATTTAGCGTCTTTCAGGTCTAGATGTCAGACGTGAGAAGCTCGAATATATACGATGACTGTTCCGAGCATCCGCAAAACCTGATCATTATATTCGTATTTAATATAAGTTTAAAAAACAAAAATAAGGATTAGGTTTAGAAAAATTTAATAAAAATCGACCAAAATTTCTCATTTGGAAGATATCGTGTATCTTGAGGCCCTTTATTATCGAGACTTCGTTATAGGGGCTTTTTTCAAAAATGCCGAGTCTGTGACAAATGCAAATTAAAATGTTCTTGATCGGAAAACGATTTTGTAATAGGTCCAAAGGTCGACGTGATCTGCATTGCCTCGGTAGGCATCGTTGGGCCTCATTTTTTGAAGAGGGTGGTATCACTGTTAGTGTCACTTTAAATCGGTACTGCGAAATTTTACACCCAAAAATGTAACATATGCTTTCTGCATGCACTGCATACCAAATTTCATCCAAATCGAATAAAACGTTCTGTTATTATAAGCCAAATGATTTTTTTTCGAAGAACTTTGAAGCAGAATACTGGCTAAATGGTACACTTTCCGGTAGAAACAAGTTTAGTTAAATCGTCTTTCTTTAGCCTCAGGAATCTATGGTTAAGCCATGTTCCTCTATTTTAGAGACATCCCATATATATTTATATGAATTGTGTTTTGGTGGTGGATGCAATATGTCTATAAAAGATAATACCTTCCTGACAACACAAATATATTTAGTGTCATCTTGTGTGATACGGGCCAACTGAAATTGTGCTTTGACGCAAAAGATCCAAGTTGAAGAACTATGGCTCCAGAAATGAGGCATTTTAAATTGAGTCTTCTCTCGGCGCATTTAAGTTCAGTGGAGCACTAAAGTCGACAACACACTCTCATATTTAAAATGACATTTTAACGAGTATATCAAATAAGTGTTGTCCTTCTATATTTGCTTCTTTCTTAGTAATATCTTGCACATTCTTCTATTTTCATTCCCTCCCCTTAATTTACTTTACCCACATACCC
Organism: Ophonus ardosiacus; assembly: GCA_943142095.1. Classification (NCBI taxonomy): domain Eukaryota; kingdom Metazoa; phylum Arthropoda; class Insecta; order Coleoptera; family Carabidae; genus Ophonus; species Ophonus ardosiacus. The sequence continues at coordinate 49,095,307 of OW964831.1, read as the reverse complement.
ACTTCCTTCAAAAACATAACCCCATGGCCTGCATCGCTTCCTTCCCTTCCCCCACCAACGTCTGATCCTGGGCGGCGCATGAGCGTCGGATGCTGGGTCCAGGCGTCGGTGGCCGCGCGCCAGTCCCGGTCCTGCCGGCGTCGTTCGCGTGCGTTTAGTCCTACGAGCGTCGCGACGCGAACAACACACTGTGCTGTGCTGTGTGGTGGGACATGTGACTGTGCAGTGACGTGAAGGAAGAGGTATGTCACATGAAACACCCTCTAAGATTTGTCAGCGTAATATATACCATTGGAATAGTTTTATAATTTTTTTATTGAGATTCCGTTGGTCTGTTTTCTTTTGACTACTTAGCCAGTAAGTTTTTCTGGAGGTCAAGTATATGTTTTTAATATGTTCAATCAGCAGATAGATTTATCAACAACTTAAAAGGAATTTAGTAAATCGATTTTACTCTAAGGATCAAAGTATAAGGAAAAATGTGAAAATTAGAAATTGATATTCTATTCCAGGATCTCTTCTGAAATATGAATATCCCCGATGAAATGAGACAGGAAATTGATTGGAAAATTTTAATAATTAATAAACCGATATAATGTGACGAGGAAATAAGCTCCCGATGTATAAGAAAAAAATCTGATGTGGCCAACACACGACCTCCCGCCAATTCCATGGTTAAAATAGCAGTGAGCTTTAAGTAAAGTATCATTTCCGGTTAATCGTTTGTAAATAAAATCTAATTTGTTGTCCAATAAATAGAAAAGTCTGTAATACGAAATTTTGGATTGTTTTATTGTTTTCCTCAAAAAATTGTTAGAGCTCCAAATTAAGTACTACATCCGATTTATCATATATGGTTAAAATCTAATATGTTGTTTCAAATTATATATGAGTTTTAAATACCAAATTTGAGAAGTTTTGGATCATATTTTAATAGGCTTTAAGGAAAAATCGTCACACACGTACATTCTTATAAAAATCAGCTTCATCTTCTAGGTGCTCTAAAACGCAATCTTTGTAAATTCTTCGCCGTATATAATCCATTTCGTAAATGTGTAGTTGTAAATTAATATTAATTTATAGTGCTGCAAAAATAGCAGTTAGCAAATTTAAATCAGATCATCCTGTACATCTAACATTTATGTATGATGGAAAATATATTATTTTTACAAACCTTAATCAGATATTTTACTATTATTTTCTCATTAACACGGTTTCATTATTAATTTTAATATAATTGCTGCCTGTCAGTGACATTTGTTTAAATATGTCAAACCTGTCATTAAAATTATGATTTTGTTTGACGCATAGGCTAGGTGATACATGGAAATAAATTATATTATATATTCATATTTAAAGTTATTTAGAGTTATTTACTAAATGTTATTAACGTAGAATTGAAGATTAAACCATTATATTCCATTTTAATTAATAAAAGTTGCTAAATAATTATATTCAATGTATTTTTTACAAGAAAAACTGTTAAAAGCTTGTATAAATGATATTTCCGGTTATCCGATATACACTAAAAACTAATGAGCACTTCCCATATTAGTATAGAATGGGTATACAAAATTTCAAATTTTTCTGATTGATAGTATTTGAGTAATCGTGTCCACAAGATCCACACACACAGACACACACACACACACACACACACACACACAGACACACACAGGCACACACATACATACCTACAGACATCATTGTAAAAATGTTAAAATCGGATTCTGGCGACATCAAAACGTGCTTATTATATAAAATCTCGATATGTGATTTTTAGCACGATCCCCATACCTCCCTTACCTAGGGTAGCGGGAGGTAAAACAATGTGAAAATTACTAATTAAAATCTTATATCCAGAACATCTACCAAAATATGAATATACCTAATGATTTGTAAAAATCAGTGTATTATTTTTTCGTTTACCTTTGTCATTTGTACCCTTCTGAACTTATGTAGGATGATATGACGAGTCATGTTTTTAAAATCAGATCAACCTATGCTAATTAGCTTTTGGAAAATTTGAAAATCATGTAGAAATTATTTTACAGTAATATTTTGTAAATATTTACAAACCTATAGTTTTTCGGATGAATCGAAAATTTGAATTGACAAAGGCTGTGTCCGATGTTGCACTTTTATTAGTCTAATATCTAAATCCTAAATTTATATGCCCTAAATCTAGTGATTATTTAGTATTTTAGGAATTACATTTTAGAATTTTGCATGAGCACACTATGCCGTGAAGTTGACGCGCACTAATTAAACAAATCATATTCGTTGCTATAATTTGTACAAAACGTCAAATTTACTGTCAAAGAATAGCTTTTTAGCTTCTATTTTATGAAATACAATATTAATATTTACTCTCAAGCATCAAATTGAATCGAATAGTATAATTCATTTTTGTTGTTCTAAAGTGTTGCCATACAAACCAATAGTTGTCATTAGTGTGCCATTCGGAGTTGTATTTATGTGAAGAAGACCTAAATCCTAAAATATAAATGCCAAATGCGACATCGGACACAGCCTGACTTACTTTAAGACTTTAATTTAAATTACTTTGAAGACTTTGTCTTTATTTTAAAGTAATGTTATAGAGCTCGTTAAAGTGCTAAAGTTATGTTTATTTATTTATTTATTTATTTATTTATTTATTTATTTATTTATTTATTTATTTATTTATTTATTTATTTAATTAACCAAGACCAACAGGATACTAAAATCCCAATTACAGGTCGGTTTTAAATACACACAATTATAACAAAAATTGTCACCAGCACGAAAGAACACTTAATGTAAACATACAAATAATACAAATAATAAAGAAGTATGTTGTTTCAAATTACAAATACATAATAATTGCTTAAATGAAACAGTATTTAAACAGAAGACACCATTTATTGCATTAATAATAATTGCTGAATTAAGCCACTTTTAAATTTAGCCATGCAGTCACCAAAGAAGTCAAGAGTACTAGAGACAGTATTGAAAGTAGAACACATAGTTTTTATAGGAGATTTTTGTTCATAATTTGTACGTGATGTACTACAGTAAAATGTACGGGTGTTCCTAGAAATTGTTCTAGGTACAAATATACAAACTGAAGCGAGAGTGACTGGGTCATTGATGGTGTTGTGCAGTAGTTTGTACAGAAAACTTTAATTTCATTTAAAGTCTTAAAGAGAAGATAAAGTGAAAACGGCCCTTAAATGACTGTTTTTATGAATACAGATAAGAGAAAATATTGGAGAAATCAGCCATTTGTATGGTTGTTTTTCTAGAAAAAGATCTCAACAATACCGACATTTCAGATTTTAATAATCCATCTTCAGGGTTATGTTTCAAATTTAAAAACATCAATATAACCCCTGAATATAGATTATTAGAATCAGAAACAACGATATTGTATTTTCTTTAGATAAACAATCAAACAAATGACTGCTTTGTCCAATATTTTTACTTTCCTTTGTTTATAACAATGATCTTAAACTTTTTAGGCGGTGTTATATGTTTTTTGTATATTTAAACAACACTGAAAGGGTAAATTGATATACCAACCCTTAGAGACAAAGTATTATCGTATTACTCCTGAAGTATTAAAATCTTGTGTAAGAATAATTTAATAACATCAAACATGGGACGTAAAAACTGAAAAATATAGTAATATACAGTCCATAAATCCTTAAAAAATGCTGCCAATCCCGTCAATGAATTAGAACTATCTAGAAGTCCGAAACGTTCGTAATTAAAAATTTTACAACGTACGTGGTCAGTTTAAACCTTTTCATTTCACCTTTAAACTACTCAACGGTTGGTCCTTCCACCCCTTCAGAAATATAAATGACAAATTTTAATTTTAATATTATAGGTAGGTGTTATTGTAATTCGAGAGTAAAGATTTTTTGAGCAACTTTGCGCTCTTAGATAAACTATATCTTTACACACTTGGCCCATAAATAACTATTTTAAAACATATGTAAATATAGAAATTATCAGACATAATGACAGTTTCCAGATGTTCATTATTTATTATAATGCCTAACAGGTTTTGTTCCAAATTTAAAATATCACATACTGTTTCAAAGAACAGTTTTGTGCGTAAACATTACTTGAATTTGCGTAGTGTAATATAAATATTTACAACGTTCTTATTCTTTTAATTTTATTATGTTATAAACTCAACGGATTAGGATAAAATATTTCGTTGATGAATGGTGTTTATATCACATTACTAAACATAGGAATGGAAAGAATCCTTTTATATTTTAACAGGCTATTAAACATATCACATTATAATATATAAAAAAAAACTTTTATTAGAGAGTAATCACCACTGCAGCTTAATTTTCTAATTTGCAACTACTAATTCGTATATTTATAAATTACAGGAAATAGTTTGTCTCTAGTATCCCGAATTAAGTGAGTCATTATATTGAAACTCATTAAAAAATTGTATTGTTACTTTAAACATTGAGAAAATAATTTTTAGTTTAAATTGATGAAAACCAAATATATAGTTTACCTTTTTACCTCTCGCTAAGAGAGGTGTTGGATTCATGCTAAAATTCGCATATCCAGATTTTATTGAATAAACACGATTTAAGGTCCCTACAATCCGATTATAACATTTTTAAAATGATGTCTGTGTGTGTGTGTGTGTGTGTGTGTGTGTGTGTGTGTGTGTGTGTGTGTGTGTGTGTGTGGATGTGTGGATGTGTGTATCGGTGTGTGTGTGTTTGTATGCCTGGATGTTGTAGACACGATTTCTCAAAAACTATAAGACTTAAAAAGTATTTAACTGCAATTTCCTCAATCTGACATTCCTGGGAAGAGCTGAAAAAGTTTTGGGAACAATTGAACAACCGGAAGTAATAGTTTCTTAGAAAAATTCTTCTAAATATAATTTTTTGGGAGTTCTTTAAATTAAATATTGAAGAACATAAAATTCTCCATCTAATACACTTTTTATCTTGCATAGATTTAGAGATAAAGACACTATAATTTAGAGTAAACTAATCGCAGAGGCTAAGGCACTAAGGAAACCAGTTGACAAATTCCAATGTTTATAACATGACACATCTCATTGTCAAATATCAACATTTTTAGTGACATTCTGATAGCTTTTTCTGGGAAGTATATTTAATTTTTCTTATTGTTATATTAATTAAAAATTTGAAATTATAGGTAAAATTGTGGTAAAATGCATATTTCCATCAGAAATACCGCCAATCTGGTTAATGAATTGGAACAATCTCTGACATGAAAATGATATAAAATAGATATAATTAGAATTATACAGGGTGTCCCATTTAAGGTACGAATGCATTGGTATCTCGAGAACCGTAAGAGCTACGAGGTTGGTTAAATTAGACAAAAGTTGCCCCATTAGGAGGCTATTTTAATGGTGTTTTGTTATTTGCGAAAAAATGCATAGGTAACTAGATACAGATGAAAATGTAAATTTCGCGATTTTCTTTTTTTGTTTATAACTTTGTTATATGAAATAATACGAGATTCTGGTTTGCACTTTCTTAAGGCACTTTTGTATAGTGAATTTGTAGAAGTACTCAAATTTTTTTTATATCTAACCATTTACGAGTTACTGATAGCAACTTTTATTTTTCATATGGAGGTCATATTAAGCTATGGCATTTTTAAATAGAGATTTTTTTTAGCTTTACAATGATATAAAACAATAATAATTTATTTTTATAATTAACAGAAAAATTAATAAAAATTGTTATTTATACTAAAATTAAAATGAAAAAAGTAAATCGAAGGCTACTATGGAAACAACAAACAACAAAAAAGTGCAACAATTGAATTTCTGAATTTTACTTGACAATAGTAGATTATTACGAGTAATAAAAATGAATTTTTCTCGTTGGGAAAAATATGATATGTTGAGTTGTTACATTCGTTGTCAAAGTTCGTTTATTACTCGTAATAATCTACTATTGTCAAGTAAAATTCAGAAATTCAATTGTTGCACTTTTTTGTTGTTTGTTGTTTCCATAGCAGCCTTCGATTTACTTTTTTCAATTTAATTTTAGTATAAATAACAATTTTTATTAATTTTTCTGTTAATTATAAAAATAAATTATTATTGTTTTATATCATTGTAAAGCTAAAAAAAATCTCTATTTAAAAATGCCATAGCTTAATATGACCTCCATATGAAAAATAAAAGTTGCTATCAGTAACTCGTAAATGGTAAGATATAAAAAAAATTTGAGTACTTCTACAAATTCACTATACAAAATAGCCTTAAGAAAGTGCAAACCAGAATCTCGTATTATTTCATATAACAAAGTTATAAGCAAAAAAAGAAAATCGCGAAATTTACATTTTCACCTGTATCTAGTGACCTATGCATTTTTTCGCAAATAACAAAACACCATTAAAATAGCCTCCTAATGGGGCAACTTTTTTCTAATTTAACCAACCTCGTAGCTCTTACGGTTCTCGAGATACCAATGCATTCGTACCTTAAATGGGACACCCTGTATATGTGCAGAAGACATGTTAAATACAATAAAAAACAATATTTGGGTAAAGTTCTGTAATATTTTGTTATAAAACGACGGTTCTAAAGGGAAGTGCAGTACAATACTTATATAGCCTAATATGGAATTGGCGAGAGGTCTTGTGCTGGCCACAACAGATTTTTTTCATAAGTTCTATGTATGACTTCAGTAGTTTCGAATTGAAAAATCCAGCCGGGTGATGTGGCAACATTGGTTTTCATATAAAAAACGATTCTATGTTATACGTTTTTTTTCTTTCACTTCAGCTGTGCGGTCTAAGCATACAATTTTATTATTTATTATTACAATCAAAAAATACAATTTTACAATTTATATTTATTGAATAACAATATGAATCTGCTCTTACAAATTAACAACTTTTTGTTACAGAATAAACCTGAATATTTCATATTGGTCTGTATTTTCAGACGTTAATAAATTAAAATACATTTATATTCCAACGATAATTTATTGGAAATTTTTCATATTCCATATAAACAAACTCATTTAAATATGAAATATGAATTTTCCCTTCATTTATTTCCATTTGGAATTCTTTGAATCTTTCTTTTCGTATGCATTAGTATTCCGCCATATCTCATGTATTCGCACTTATATTTTCTTCTGCAAATCCAATTAATAAATCGATAGCCATAAATACCATCTCAAAAGAATATCGCGCAAAAAAAATTAATCAACGAAATATTGATTTCGTTTTGGAGTTGTCTGAAGTGGGTCATTCTTTATAGAGATTTTCCTACGTGCAACAGTTTCCCAACTAAAGTAATAATAATTTATTTTTATGTGACACTTCTTATTTTGTTAAGATTTAAGAACGCGGAAAATATTGGGAATAAGATAAAGATAAAGAATAGTAGAGAGAAACCAGCATATTTTGCATGGAAATGCAGTGAAAAGTTATCTTTTTAATTTATGCTGTTGTGCAGATTGAATTTGAAACGTTGCAGGAGATTTATTCCTCATTAAATTTTTAAAGCAGAACATTGTTGAAGTATGTAGTTTTCCCAGCCACTATCATAGGTACAAGAGATATAGGAATCATGTTGAAAATATCACTGAATAAGTAAATTTTAAGGTCCATAAAATCCGATTTTAACATCTTTACAATGATGGAAGTATTTTGCTCGTCGAAAGATTATTTTATAGCATGATATGATGATGGATGGTCGAATTTATTGAGAGATTGAACAGGATGTGAGTGAGCTGCTAGGTATTCTTCGTTAGTTAAGTCGGGTGAACATTGAAACAAATATTGTTTGTAAGAGAACGCAGATTAAGGAAAACATAGCGTATTAACTGACAGTTCTACTGAAAACTCCAAGACTTCATTTTTAAATGAATCTAATATTATTACATGAACTGTTAGAGAATGTACTTTCTTGTAGTTTGAAAATTTGTTACTGTGTTCTGTACGAGTACATAACCTTGAAATTAGAATGAATCTACACACAACAAGTGAACAAAATAACAACAAAAATGACGCTAGATATCTTAGCGAAATATTTCTCGCTAGCTATTTCTTCTAGCGCTTGATTAGCGCTAGATTTTAGAAAATTGCTCAATGGAAGCAGGCGGGTAAAGCTCAATGTAGATGGCAGCAACATAACTATGAACTGTTGTTGGTGATAATTTCGAATGACTTCACTGACAGATACAATTTTTTGTGTTTCCCACGTAAAAGTACAATTATAAAGTCCCGTGGCCGCGTGCCTGAGTGTCTGGTCGCGAACCTGGGGGAACCGGGTTCGATCCCGACAGACGCCAAATATTTCCAATTTTAAATGGCACAAAAGTGACCCCTGTGGTGCACTCTCCACACCAGCTTTGAGTGCCCGTGAGGTGACGCCTGGTAAGCGCCCACACGGTAAAATATATCGTCATCATTACCGATGTCTACATGTGTTGTAGATACTGGCACACCCAGAAATGGGTAATATGCCGTGATGATATATTTATTTATTTATTTTTTATAAAGTCCAATCCGCATGAAACAATGTTAATTATTTTAATTTTTACCAGTCGTATAAACCAAAAATTCATTTTTTCTCAAAATGATTTGTACAAACAAATACTTGTTTTATATTTGGACTTAGGCTGTGTCCGATGTCGCATGGCATTTGCTATTTAGGCTTTAGGTCTTTTTCATGTAAATACAACTCCGAATGGCACACTAATGAAATCATTTAGTTTGTATGGCAACACTTTAGGACAACAAAAATAAATTATACAATTCGATTCAATTTTGATGCATGAGAGTATGAGAGTAAATGTTAATATTGTATTTCATAAAATAGAAGCTAAGAAGCTATTCTTTGACAGTAAATTTGACATTTTGCATAAATTATAGCAACGAACATGATTTGTTTAATTAGTGCGCTTCAACTTCAAGGCATAGTGTGCTCCTGCAAAACCCTAAAATCTAATTCCTAAAATCCTAAATAATCACTAGATTTAGGGCACAGAAATTTAGGATTTAGATATTAGGGTGAAAATTTTTTGGTTAAAAAATTATCCAATTGAATCCCTTTATTGCTGACCACGTGTGCGAAAGTAACCAATCAAAACAAACTTACACTGATAATTATCCTAAGACAATTATCACTTATGTCACTAAGTTGCTAAGTAACAAACACTTTTTGACATATAATTAAAGATTAATTGTTTTAATTACAAATGTCATTTTCACGCTGTCAATGAAAATGATCATTTAATCAACAAAATTGTAGAAGAAAACACATCAAAAAATACTGTATTAAATAAAAAACTAAACGTGGAGAATATTTATGAACTTTACTGTCTTATCTTCTTCTCTTTGGTCTCACTCAAAGAGGTCTCATTCTCATTGCACACTTCACACTGAACATATTCATAGCCACATTCACGTTCATAGCTACTAGTGACATCTATTGAGCTATATTAGACACAAAAATTCTGTCAAATACAAATTTTAGGCAAATTTAATGTTAAAACCGCAAAAAAAATTCTCACCAAATACCCCTCGATCATTGATAAATACTTATAATTTTATCACACTTCCTCAAGCACGTTGCTTTTAGGTAACACCACCTCCGCCTTCGGCGTGGGGCTGTTATCAAGCAACGCGCTTTCGGTAACTGTCATAAAATTATTTCGTAATTATCAATGTCCTCGGGATATTATAGCTGATAATAGTGCAACATCGGACACAGTCTTATTATTCTTTTCTTCTTTCATCCTTTACTAAACTATAAGAACATAACAAGAACGCATTATTTAGAAGAAGAATCCAAATACAAGACCGTTTTAAGTAACTACCTGCTTTTAATACCGGATTCTCCAATTATGAATATTTTGGGTTAGCCTGCACATACTAAAATGCACAAATTTTATTACATAGTTTTAGAAAGTTCATGGCTATGGTGGCGATATATCGCCACCGCCTATTTCCATTAGTCTGTTAGTCTAAAGTTGGCTAGCGCTAGTCCGGCAAAACGCGAGCATTGTTGGCTAACATTTTTTGTTAGCCAACAAATGTTTAGCACATAGTTCGCGAAAAATTGTTGGTAAGAATGTTACTTAACAGGATGTCAACAAGACAATAACAAATTATGTTCGCCATAGTTTTAAGAAAAGGGAAGGCAGATTTGAAAATCGAAGAAATCAGTGGCTTTTAAGTTTTTATTAGAATGTATAAGCTTACTTATAAAATAAAAAAATTACATTTTATGCTTACGAGACATCTACAAGATTAAATGTTAATAAAATTTATTTCTTTGAAGTTTACTGTCTATTCATGAATCCTTTTGTTAGCGAACATTATTATTAGATCTCAAAAAGTTAGTAGGAACTTATTATAGTTGGTCAAAATATCTGATGTGGACAGCACATGACTTCCTTGTACGCCAGTTACACTGTACATATTTTGTTAATAATTAAAATATGTATTATAACAGACCCAATCATAAAATTGCACGTATTTGACATAATTTGACATCAACATTTTATTTTTTTGTTATTTTTTGTCCTAATTCATAGCAAACTTAATTAGAGAATACAAAGAGCTAATTTAATCATAATTGATGTTTTCAACGCAGAATTTTATTTGAAGCATTTATTACTAAAATCAAAATAACACCATTTTTTTCAAGAAAAACTGATAACATCTTCAGGTAAAGTATCACTTCCGGTTAGACTATTTTAACCAAAATCTATTATGTTATTCCCATTGATATAAAAGTATTATATACCAAATTTGAAAAGTTTTGGATTATATTTTAATATAGTTTTTCATTAAAATCTATTATAGGCTTCAAGTAAAGTACCACTTCCGGGTAGACCATTTTAACTAAAATCTATTATGTTATTCCCATTGACATAAAAGTCATATATCAAATTCGAAAAGTTTTGGTTTATATTTTAATATAGTTTTTCATTAAAATCTATTACAGGCTTCAAGTAAAGTACCACTTCCACAAGTTATGTAATAACCAAAAAGGGAAGTGCACAACTAGATGTTATAACAGTTCTAAATACAAAATTTTAACTTTCTACGGCTTCCCGTTTTTCAGTTATGCGAGATACGTACATACGTACGTACGTACGTACAGACGTCACGACGAAATTAGTCAAAATGGATTCAGGGATGCTCAAAATGGATATTTCCGTTGAAATCTGGAAACCGAAATTTTTCGCGATTACAATACTTCCTTTACTTCGTACAAGGAAGTAAAAAGTATGTATATACTGCAGATTTCTAGTTGTCAATTGTAGGTTCATTGGCCATATTGGAAATGATATATTATTTATTGTTGATAAAAATGAATATAAAATATTATTATAAACTAACAACCTATCACAAAGTACTTTTTTGTAATTTGTAAGGTTTCGGCCGATATTAAAACATTACCATATTCTTTCCGTTGGAATTGTAGAACGGAGTTACATTTTACAGCCTCTGGAAAATAAATCCCCCAACTGATTAATTCGTAATTGGCTGAATTTTGGCTGCGTTCAGCATTCATCAGACCCTGCATAGTCCGTTCAATCAACCGCTAAACGCGTGTATTTTTAGCGCGAAAACATCATAATTCGTGTATTATTACCGCATATAAATTGCGCTGCCATTGCATTGCCCACTGGGCAGCCATTTTGTGGAAATTACTGCGGCGGAGGCAGAATATTTTTACACTAATGTTGTGGTGCGGTTTATCTTTTGGGTGGTAGCACTGCAGAGGGTATATTAAATAATAACTAAAATGGAAATTAGTTTTTATGTTTTTGTAATTTTGTTTATGTAGAAATGTACAAAGTTGCAAAAAATAAACAAAAATATGAATTTTAATAAAGGTAATTTTATAATATGTACTGTGAGTTATCAAAGGATAATTAATTTATTTATTTGCAAATAACAAACTATTTGAAAATTATACCCGTCTAGCATTTGCATTATTAATATTGTAATTCACAATATATCGATATCCGTATTGTTACTAATGAACTATACACTATCCATTTCAAAATGCATAGAAATAATAATTATTTGTCGTGTGTTCGAAACATTATTGGTACAATATAAATGATAAATAATTTTATTTACAATCATTATAGTAATATTATCTTTTGGTGGTTGGAAAATACGTCATACCTAACTTTAATGACAATGTCTTGGGTTGGAAATAACAGATTTTACTTTCATCTCTTGTAGAGATGCATTCGGGCCGGGCGGGCCGGGCTTTGTGGTTTGGATTGACTCGGCCCGATAATAAAAATTACCGGCCCGACTCGACAAAAAAATTAGCTAGCCCGGCTCGAAAATCGACTCGAAATCGGGTCGAGCTTCGGGCCGGGCCGGGCCAAAGCTCGAAATTGGGTGCATCCGGCAATGTTGATTTTTATGTTAAGGCGAAATGTATAACTTTTTTCGTGTCAAACTTATAAAAAACCTCTACAGTCTTATAATTTTCAACATTAGTTAACATAAGTAGTTAAAAAAAGAGACCCTTCTAGTGTAGGTTTGTTATAAAAATTACAGACCTACGCGTATTTAACACTTTATTTACCAAAGAATTTAAACAACTTTTTCACAAATCTTATATAAAAAATCTGTTGTTGCCAGCACAAGACCTCTCGCCATTTCCATATTAGGCTATATAAGTATTGTACTGCACTTCGTTTTCGAACCGTCGTTTTATAACAAAATATTACAGAACTTTACCCAAATATTGTTTTTTATTGTACTTAACATGTCTTCTGCACACATATAATTCTAATTATATATATTTTTCATTGTATGAGGAAGTTTCTAAATATCACAGATTGTTCCAATGCATTAACCAGATTGGCGGTATTTCTGATGGATATATGCATTTTACCACAATTTTACCTACAATTACAAATATTTAATTAATAAAACAATAAGAAAAATTAAATATACTTCCCAGAAAAAGCTATCAGAATGTCACTAAAACTGTTGATATTTGACAATGACATGTGTCATGTTATAAACATTGGAATTTGTCAACTGGTTTCCTTAATGCCTTAGCCTCTGCGATTAGTGTACTCTATAAATTGTAGTGTCTTTATCTCTAAATCTATGCAAGATATAATAAAATTTTTAAGTGTATTAAATGGAGAATTTTATGTTCTTCAATATTTAATTTAAAAAAACTCCCAAATAATTATATTTAGAAGAATTTTTCTAAGAAATTACTACTTCCGGTTGTTCAATTATTCGGCCCGATAAAAAATATCTTCGGTCCGGCTCGATGATCAATTCGAAATCGAGGCGGGCTTCGGGCCGGACCGGGCCAAAGCTCGAAATCGAGTGCATCTCTAATCTCTTGGGTTGGAAATATTTATGTAGGGGTTGTCTAGCAACATTGTCATACATCCCTATAATTAAGTAGGCTAAACAAATTGTAAGAGAACTGTCAAAAATATTAATAAAATTAGAGGTTATAAATGAACTTGAGCGATAATTGACTGAGGAATGGATAAGGGTTCCCGAAGGAAAAATAATCGGACAAGCGGTCTGCAGTAAAATTATTTATTTCAAGCCAACGTTTCGACTAATACATTAGTATTCTTCAGGGCAAGAAATTGTCTAATTACTTGAAGTTTTAGTCGCAACCATCCATGAGGAACAATTAAAATTATCACAAAGTTGATCGTCGTATTTTATAAAAACATAAATAAATAACATTTATGCACGGACGTATCATAATTTGACAATTATACACGAACTTCCTTGACATAAACGTCATTTTATAGCCCACGGGCCTCATTATAGTCCGGCGGGCTATAATGAAACGTCAAACCAAATTATAACCTACAATATAAACAATTTAAACAGTTAACATGAAAAGTTTTTATTACAAATCGATAATTTTTATATTCTTTAATGAAAAGTGAAAATTAATTTTGTGATATTTATATGGAAAGCACGGAGATACACAAAATAAAACTCAAATGACGTAAATAATAAACAAACAATAAATTGTTGTTCTCTGCTTTCATAGCAACACTAGATACTGGATGTACGAGGACAAATTCTATTCTATACTCATACTTTGAAAATTTTCGTCCGTGCATAAAGTTTTGTATGTACCACGAGCTTTTATGGCCTTTGACGTGCTTTTATCCTGCTGCAGGGCATAAAAGTCTCCTTACGCTCTTAATACATAAATAACTATTAAAAAGATGAAAAGTCAATAATAATAAATAAATAAATTAATAAATAAGAGAATGTAAAAATTTTGTATATGTGCAAGGACAAAATTGTCTAAAATTGTCACTTTTTGCTTAAAAAAATATTATTGACAGATTTGAGTTTGTAATGACAGCATTTGACAAAATTAAGTGTGACAAATAACATCTTGCCAGTTTGCAAACACTGTTTCCAACATCGCTCTCTCAATTTGGATGATTACTCCACAAATAGCTTCTTTCAGTTCTTCCTATGTGCGCGGTTTGTATTCGTTTGTACGTATGTTGAAATAATCCAGCAAGAAAAAATCGCATATGGATAAATCAGGGGATCAAGGAGGCCAATGAAAGAGGCGATCATGAAAGAGACGGCAAATAACGTCCAATGATGCTCTGACTGTATGGGCTGCCGCCCCATCCTGCTGGAACCACACACATCGGATAGGAATACGGTTTCTTCGTAATTCAAGCAAAAAGAAGTTATATATCATCTCGATATAGCGCTCCGAGTTCACGGTAACAGCAGTCTCTCCAGAAATGCGTTAATGATGACGGACACCACATGCAAGATATTGTTTTCCATACTTGATTTTGTTAAATGCTATATCATTTAATAAGTAAAAATATCAATTTTGTGACGTTTTGAAAAACATGTAATCTTGCACTAGTTTAACAATTTAAGTGAACAATTACGTTTTCAATTGTTTATTAAATTTTAAGGGTATGGTAAAATATGTATATTTAATAAAAGGTTTGTTTACGAAACGATAAATACAGGTTAATAATTTTGTTGATTATTAGTTGCAGTATACGACTATGGTATTAAATATTGTAAGTACTCATGAAAGGAAAGATGGAAAAATATGCTGATGATATATCATGACTTTGAATGTGTTGCATTTTAAAGAGAAATACGAAAAATTTCCATGTTTGCAGTATTATGTACACGCGTATAATATTCTACGTTTCGTTACAGAAAAGAAATGTGGTATTTATCTTACCGTAATTCCTATTTAATTGGTTCTCTCTAAAAAATATTCCTTATAAAGTACACAGCTGCAGATTCCATAATATAGGATATTAAATGACGACAATAAAACAAAGATTAAAAGTAAAAAGAATTGAATTATTCAATTCGTTGAACTTCCAAATGCCAGAAATAATTTAACTAATTAAGTCGAATTTCTCAAGCAAAACTTAATGAAACTCTTCGCAATCATCGACTTCTTCATATATTTCTAAAGAAGACGAATTTAATTGAATTAAACAAGGAGAACATAAAGATTAATTTAGAGAGAAGCTCTGAAAATGTACTACCGTAGTGTGTCTCGGCATTTTGTTACAAGACATTTTATCATGTCCACTATATCACACAACATTTAACTACTTTGTTTATTTATTTCTTTCTTTATTGTTAGCTTCTTACCAAGAAGAAAACCCCAATTATAGCGAAATAAATAAAATGTAATTATAAAACATAAACATAACAGAATATGTACACGGTGTTCATTTGAAATGGGCTTCCAGCTACAGCTACAAGAACTAAAAAGAAGGTTAATATATATATATATATATATATATATATATATATATATATACATACATACAGGTGTCTCACAACTCGTGCCCCAAACGAAACTGACACTTGCCGACGACAATAGGTTGCCAACAAATAGAAGAAAATAATTTGCGGCTGCTTGCATAACGGAGTTACAAGACTTTTTAATCCACCAATCCCGGAAGGATATCTTGAGGTGTGATGATATTATTACAAAATAAAACTGGTTGCTAGGTTTTAAAAATACTACTAGTGAGTTACAAAATTTGTTTGACTTACTGTAATTTTGACACTTTAGAGTTGACTTTTCACTGTCAACAAATTTATGTTAGCGAAGGTGACATCCGAGATCATCATTTATATCGTACAGTGCAACGTGTTGTAGTAGCTGTGTAAAATGTGTTAAATGAAAATATTATTGTCCACATTCTCCGAAAATTATAATCATTTCTAAGTAATCAGCGGCTGAATAAATCGTAAGAATTTGCCTTTTTTTATTCACTTTGTCAAATTTAATTTGACACTGACATTTTTCGAAAACTACAGTCGCCCACATATTTTAAAGAAGATTTGATTTGTATAAAACTATAGTAACGTAAAATTACGGCAAACACACGTTAAAGGTGTAGATCTCTGATTGGTCAATTTTAAGACGTCTTTTCTCTAATATCTGTCATGCTAGATATTTTTACTTCCCGCTACCCTTGGTAAGGGAGGTATAGGGATCGTGCTAAAAATCACGTATCGAGATTTTAGTAAATGACCACGTTTTAAGATCCCTAGAATCCAATTTTAACATTTTCACTGTCTGTATGTGTGTATGTGTGTGTATGTATGTGTGTGTGTGTATGTATGTATGTATGTATGTATGTATGTATGTATGTGCGTGTGTGTATGTGTAGGGATTTTGTCTTCGCTCTAACTCAAATACTATCATTCAGAAAATTCTGAAACCTTGTATTTCTACCCTATTCTAATACGAAAAGAAGCCATTAGATTTTGGTGTAAATCAGATAACCGGAAATGGCACTTTACCTAAAACTCATAATGGTTTTTCTTCAAACAATACCATTAAATGCCATTTTTTCGCATTTTATGTCTTATGAAAATGAAAGATTATTGAATTTTCCACAGGAATACATTAATACTTTTTCTATATATTTTACAGATAAATTTAAAAATATTTTTTTTTATTAGTCGCGAAGCCTAAGATAAACATAATTCCTTTGTTACACAGTTCACATTTCAAATGAATGTAACTGACAGTAAATGTCACTGTCAAAAAACTAATCACTTCAAATTAATAATAGTGAAATTTTAAAAAGAAATTAGTAAATAAAGCAATAGTTTTCTGCAATGGAACAATTTGCAGCGTTCGTAAATACGTAGGTATGTATTTAAATTAATAAAAATTAAATAGCGGGAGGTTTTTTTTCTAAATCTTAAATAGCACAAAATTTGAAAAGTTGTGTTCGCAATAAAACATCGTATGATGAAATATCAGAATCATTTTTAAAGACTTTTTAATAGAATAATCACTGAAACGAAAAGATTATTTCTGAGAGGAACATTGATAATTGCTGTATCGTGGAATAAATTGATCTGCTGCAGTCTGAAATTAGCGATGGCTGAATCGTCACGCGAGCTAGTTGACACGGAACGTGAAAAATTAAACAGCGCGAAGTGAAGAGCTCACGCTCATGCTCACGCTACTCACGCTAGCAGCGCATGAACCAATCTGATGTCAATGGGAATGAGAGCCTGAAGCCTGAGGTTCCAGTTATCCAGTTCCAGTTTCGCTTTTCTGCACGCTAATCTACAAGTGGGGAGAAGGAGGAGACATACTACCAACGCAAATTAACATCGCCAGAAATAGCTACTAAAATAAACAACAGTGATTTACTATCACAACCAAGATCATTATACAGTTATATAACATTTATAAATAAATAAATAAATAAGCATGTGTATCAATGAATAATTTATTTTAAGCCTCAAGAAATTTTGAATTAAATTATGCTATATCGTTCTTTCTGCTAATGTTTGTTTTTATGTAACAAATACAAGAACTACATAGGATTTTTTTTTGAACTAATGAAATTGTATAAAGTAAGTTTTTTAAACATTAACTGGTGATGTGGTTAAAATTAAAAACAAGTGGTGACTTGGGGTCTCTCGAGACCCCGTTGATTTCACTTTGGATGTCATTTGCATTAAAAAAAAAATGTTTTTATTGAGCGATAATGTGAAATTTAGTGTATATTTTAAATGTCTGGTACAGTAATTAATTTCTAAAAAATCTGATGTGGTCAACACAAAACCTCCCGCTATTTAATTTTTACATACATACATAAAATCACGCGTTTCCCACTTAGTGGGTTAGCAAAAAAATAAGAGTAAGACCTCAGCTGACTCATTTCACTCTTTAACAATATTCTTCTTTCGCTTTGTCCACAATCATCATAGCATTCATACATAAGAACATATTAAAGTGACCGATTTTCGGTAGCGAATAACCGCATCCGGACCACAATAATAGTTACGCAACAATCATCCTTCGCCACACATTCCTATCCTATTTTTATTAACTTAAATACATACTTACGTATTTACTAACGCTGCAAACTGTTCCATTGCATAAAACTATTGCTTTATTTACTATTTTCTTTTTAAAATGTCACTATTATTAATTTGAAGTGATTAGTTTTTTGACAGTGACATTTACTGTCAGTTACATTTATTTGAAATATGAACTGTATAACAAAGGAAGTGTGTTTATCTTAGGCTTCGGGGCTAATAAAAAAAAATATTTTTAAATTTATCTGCAAAATATATAGAAAAAGTATTAATGTATTCCTGTAGAAAATTCAATAATCTTTAATTTTCATAAGACATAAAATGCGACAAAATGGCATTTAATGATATTTTTTGAAGAAAAACCATTATGAGCTTCAGGTAAAGTGCCATTTCCGGTTATCCGATTTACACCAAAACAAAGCTTCAGAATTGTCTGAATGATAGTATTTGAGTTAGAGCGAAGACAAAATCCCTACACATACACACATACATATATACATACACATACATACACACACACATACACACATAAAGACATCATCGTGAAAATGTTAAAATTGGATTCTAGGGACCTTAAAACGTGGTCATTTACTAAAATCTCGATATGTGATTTTTAGCACGATCCCTATACATCCCTTACCAAGGGTAGCGGGAGGTAAAAATCTGTTGTGGCCAGCACAAGACCTCTCGCCATTTCCATATTAGGCTATATACGTATTGTACATGTTTAACATTTCTGGTACTCACAAAAATACATATCTTCTTTATGTATTTCTTTTTTTTTAATGCATTCTATTCACTCTTATTCTTTTAATGTTCGAGATTCTTCCAATTCATTAAAGAGAATGGCGCTATTTCTGGAGGGTATATGTAATATATGTACCTATAATTATAAATATTTAATTAATAATAAAATAAGAAATATAAAATGTACTTCCCAGAAAAAGTCTCTGGTTTTTTGACACTCACATTTATCTGTCAATTACAAACATTTTAAATTTTCTACTTTTTTTCCAAGGGCTGTGAGATTCATTTACGACTTATTCTTTTATATATTTATATGTCTCTAACTTTAACCTTGAAAAAGATATAATAAAAATTTTATCGTATAGAGTTTTTTATATTCTTTATATTTGTGATAACATAAATTTTCAAAAAATAATATTTAGAATTTTTTTTTAGAAACTAGTACATCCGGTTGTCCAATTGTTACCAAAATCTAATCAGTTCTTTCCAGTAATGTCAGATTGTGGAAACCGTAGTCAAACATGTCTTTAGTATTATAGTACCTATTTGAGAAACCGTCGCTCCAACATACACACACACGGACGGCATCGTAAAAATGTTATAATCGGATTCTAGGGACCTTAAAACGGGCTTATAAATAAATATCCATGTATATGATATGATGACCTTACAACAAAATGCACAATTTTATTCAATTGTTAGAAGTAAGGTCATCGTACTGATACAGATTATAGCATACTAAAAATTATACGATTCCCAAAAGAATCTACATAACCCTATAATGCATATACTTGTTTATATCTTTTATATGTTCTAAATTTATGGACGAAGTATAATAAAACATATATTGGCAAATTCACTTCTTCCAATATTGCATACACTTCATTTTAAATTCTAAACATATTCAACAAAACTTCAGCAAATACGTAAATTGAAATGGCTCTCTGAAGTATGTGTTGAGCGAACTTGTATTTGAACTAGTTTGAAAGTAAGCTTTGCACAATTCAAATAACGTGTTGTCCGTAATTCCAGGAATTAGAAAAATAGTACAGAAAAGAAAATGTATACGTAGGCGGGAATGTTTGCAGCATTGTTTGCTCCAACAGTAACATTTACAGTTTAATGAGTCGGTAAAAATATTTCGAAACTGCTGTTAGCCTAATCGTTGATCGTTGATCATGTAGTTGCTTACAGTTAAGCAAAAAGATGACACCGTGGTGGCCTGGGGTCGGGGCCTAGCAGATTTAGTGGCTAATCAGCATTTTATACCGCATATGTTTATTTTCAAAAGTCGACGTTAAAATTAGTTTCCAAGTTATACGAGGTGTGGCAATTAAATAACAAGATTGATCTTAGAACATTGCGTACACTTACGTAACATTGTCTTTACAAGCAAATAATATTACTGCCAAGTTTATATATCTACCCATTTTTGAATTATTGCCTCAACAGTCAATATAACCCATATTTAGATAAAAACTTCAAAAGTTTCAAAAATCTAATTTTTATGTATGTAGATACTTCTTAATGCTCTGATTCCAATTTTTGAAACCGCAGGTTGGTATCTCTTTTTGTTCTCGAGATATTTAAAGTAAAAGTTTTGTTCAAAAATGGGTCGAGATATGAATTTGGCGATACGACCATTCGATTTTACGGGCAATATTACATAAGTATACCATTTTTCATAATTTTTGTCCAACCAGTTAATTTTTTATGAATAAAAATTCGAAAACCCCCGAAAATGGCCAAAATCTGAAAAAATCGATTTTTGTTTTTGAAAGCCATTTTCAGTTATTTTGCTTTACAGATTGTATGCGGTGTACAAAAATTATGAAAATTAGTGTAGGTACTTATACATTTTTGCCCGTAGAATCGAATGATAATATCGAAAAATTCATATCTCAACCGATTTTTGGGTTACTACCCAAAATTGAGCAGTTTTTATGTAAATATGGGGTATATAGACTTTTGGGGTAATAATTCAAAAGTAGGTAGAGATATAAACTTGGTAGTAACATTATTTGATTGTAACGGATTATTTTATATATTTATGAGTCTCTATCTCTAAATATATAGAAGATTTTTTAAAGAAACTACTACTTCCGGTTGTCCAATTATTACCATGTCAGATTAAGGAATACGTAGTTAAATTGGTCTTTAGTTTTATGGAATTTAAGAAACCGTCCCTCCAACATCTAGACAGTATTTGTAACACTTGGGTGGCATGACATTTTTGGATCGCAGAATTTAAAAATTGTAGTCTGCGATGGCCATAAAACGTGCTGATTCAAAAAAATCTCGAAATGCGATTTTTAGAACAATCTCTTTACCCTCTTACTAAAGGGTAGTACGAGATAAAAAAGTATAATCCCTTAATTCAACTAATTCTTTTGATGTACATAAGATAGGAGTAATAATAATTCCCAACTTTTGCTAGGAGTTGATGCCATTAATTATTCCCTTCGTTCTTTTTGTTCTTAGCGCAAAAGAGCGAAAGGAATGTGATGCACTTTGATGTTCTAATGAATAAAATGCAGGCAAATTAAAACAGAAACTATAAACTAATAACCTTTATGACTGTGCGTAATTAGCGTAATGAAATGTTATCCAACTTTGCGCAAATATTCCTCGAGACGAGATTCCTCCTCGAAAGAGAAAAAGCTTCTAAATTGTCAACCAGTGTTGCAGAACTGCATACTAGAGCTTGGTACACTTGCGAAAGCACAACTTTCTAATGGAATTAATTTCTGAAAGTCATACGCTTTTCGACAACTGGGAATGATGCGTTTATAAATTAAATTGTAAAATGTTCATGCTAACTTCGAGCGTTAAATTTACTCATCTTTGCTTCCTATCATATTAAATAAATTTCTTGTAAATTGCAGTTGTCAATATACAAGGTGTGGCTACAAAATAACACGTAACATTGTTTTTACAATGAAATAATATTACTACCAAGTTTATATCTCTACCCATTTTTGAATTATTGCCCCAAAAGTCAATATACCCCATATTTTACATAAAAACTTTAAAATTTTCAAAAATCTAACCGCAGGTCGATATCTCTTTTCGTTCTCGAGATATTTATATTCAAACTTTTGCTCAAATCTGCCCATTTTTGGGTAGTAACCCAAAAATGGGACGAGATATGAATTTGGCGACACAACCATTCGATTCTACGGGCAAAATTACATAAGTGTACCAATTTTCATAATTTTTGTCCAACCGGTTCATTATTTATGAATAAAAGCTTGAAAAAGGTCAAAATCTAAAAAAATCCTAAGGGGTACCCCTTACGATTTTTGCGATTTTTGGCCATTTTCAGTTATTTTGTTTTAGGAATTGTATGCGGTGTTCAAAAATTATGAAAATTGGTACACATATGTAATTTTGCCCGTAGAATCGAATGGTTGTGTCGCCAAATTCATATCTCGACCCTTTTTTGGGTTACTACCCAAAAATGGGCAGTTTTGAAGAAAACTTTGAATCTAAATATATCGAGAACGAAAACAGATATCGACCTGCGGTTTCAAAATCTGGAATCAGCGCATTGAAAAGTATCTAGATGCATAAAAATTAGATTTTTGAAAATTTTGAAGTTTTTATCTAAATATGAGGTATACTGACTTTTGGGGCAATAATTCAAAACTAGGTAGAGATATAAATTTGGTAGTAACATTATTTGATTGTAAGTTATTATTTTATATATTTATCAGTCTCTATCTCTAAATCTATAGAAGATGTAATAAAAATGTTCAATGTATTGGATAGAAAATCCTATGATGTTTAATTTTTGAAAATTTACTGATGATGGCAACTTGGTTGCCGAAATACGTATCTAGTTTTAGCGATTTTAGTTAAGGTTTAGGGATTTTTTAACTATTATCTATTTAACCTTAGACTCCAATATAGTTTTATTATCAAGATGTACGATTGTTATTGGTCGAAATTCAAAAAATACTGTAACGTGTTGAGCGAAATTTTTCGAGTAAAATGTTGAACGGTATTTCTTAACATAAGTGGTAGTAAAAAAAGAATAGGTAAAAAATAAATAATCGGGAGTGAAAAAATCTTATATGCAACTTTTTTATCAGCCTCGGACATAATTCCCAGCCCTCGCTTCGTTCGGGTGTTTGTAATTTTATTCAATACCAGTTTCAAATTTGAACAATATTAATTATTATAAAATTAATAATTTTCACGTTTTGTATTAAAGTATTTAAAATGTATATTTAGAATAAATAGATAAAGTTGATTAATTTATTATGCCAATAATGAAATTAATTATTCATTATTGTAAATATCTGGAATACATTACGTATTATAAATGGAAAATAGAGAGAAAATTAATGATTAAAATTATTTTTTTTTGCTTCGTTGAATTTTAAACAGAGAATTTTTCTATAAAATTAAATAAAAGTTTTAAATTTCATAGAGAGTATGTCAGTTTGTAAATTAAAACAGTAACTTTGATCATTCTTTGAAGCGTTGGTTCTGATACTCATGCTCAAAGTGAATATATGGTGGCTAAATTTTATTAATGTGAACTTTAATTTGAAACATGAAGGATTTTAAATAACGCAAAGCTTTGCGTGTACCATTTATGAGTACTTCAAAGATAATATATTATTTATTTCAATGTTTCAGTCCTTTTACCAAAATATTTTTGTAGATCAAAGTACAAATAATAAAATATGTACTCATATTTAAATGTATATAATAATCGTTTTTATAGGACATGTCATTTTGAAATTTATTTTATGTAGAACTACAAAACTAACAGATATTTTTTCTAAGACCACTGCTGCGTTACTTTTCATTATAAATCAAAAAATAGCAATACCATACGTTCATATTTTGCGTTACCTTAATGCAACTGCATTACCGCTTGCGTTACTTCATTATAAATAGGCCTTTAATGCCAAAATTCCAATTGGCGAAAAATATATTTTTCTACAGTCACTATAGAAAGTAGCCATTTGCACTCTCTTTTGTCAACGCAAAATGTCACTTTGCCGCTCATGCGCGACAAAGTAGAAAAAACGCTCGCTGTCCAAATTTCTAAGTATACAATGTTGAGAAATGTCACTTGTCTACATTTTTAATGAAAATGTTAAGTTAGGAACTAATGGCACTGTAATTACACATTTATCACGTTCACAAGTCAATTTAACATATGTTCTGTATTTAACATAATCTAACAAAATGCCACACTGCTGTGAAAATGAAATAGGGCATTCATTTACAAAAACATAAGTATAAAATGCTTAGATTAGATTGAATAAAAACTCAAGAAGAATGGAAAATAACGATAAAATAAAATTAAATATAAAATAAATTGTGTGAACAGTTATGTTTAGTAATAGGAATGATTGTACACAGATGGCGGTAGGATAGTTGCGAGTCGTACTGACATCTGATCTCTAGTTAACTATATATTTTGATTACAATAAAGTTATTTGTTATTTCGTTACTTAAATAATTGCGAGAAGTCAGTCAATGCACATACATTTCTATATAATCACAAATTCCTTGAAATATTTGTTAATTTTTTCAGTGTGACAGGCGTGACAACTAACCACACATTTCGCTACAAAAACTCATCAAATCATCACAAATCCTTGCTTCCACGCTCTAATTTTGTTTTTTTTATGGAATAGATGGCTAATGTAACGATATAATCATTTAAAAGCCGTTTTAAGTTTAAACCGTATCTTTTGTATTAGCCAATCGTTATTTATTGAGCAGTAAAGTGTACATTTTATTATTTTTTGTTATGGTGGAGGACCCCATTGTGGCGACTGTAGAAAAAATCTTGTGTGTGTTTCGAGCGCAAATGGACATTGTCGATTTCGAGAGAATGCCGCGCTCCTTCGTCGAGCGGCAACAACCTCTCAATCGTTAATGTCGCATTTTGCGCTCTTAATACACAAATAGCTATTCTCTTTTACTATTAATAATTTTTAACTAAGCCAAAATCTAAATATACTTATTATAGTAGAATGTTCAGAAAATAGTATATTGTGTTATTAGGAGTAAAAGTGATTCTTTGAGTGGCGAGCATGTAAGTTTGCACGACGAGCGGTACGCGAGTCGGACAATTACATGCGAGGCACACAATAACACCTTAAACGGACGTATTAAAATAAAATAATTATAACTTGACGTTACAATATTTATAAATATTTTACGTGGAGGACGTTTGCTGATTTCAATTGCTCTGTTGCTATGGATACTTTCGTATTTGTTCACTTTTTGTTACAAACATTCAAGTGAAAATTTTCACGTTTTGACATTTGGATAAAAACTATGCAATTTTATATTCTCCTTATGTGCAATTATATCAGAATTTGAAGTATTGCCATGTACGGCCCTTGAAGTTGTTCAATTGAATGGAAGTTCAACAATATTGCTCAAGGAAGGATGTGATATGTCGAAGAATCGCTGAAAACAACATGAACTTTTCATATCACTTTAATTCTAATTATTCTTACCGTAATTACCAATATATAAGTCTGCTATTTTATAATATGTTATTTCGTTAAATATATACTGTTTATATTTCAATTTGGAGGTTATCAATTTAAATTTGACAGCTGTTGGATGTTTTTAGTAAATTGTAACGGCGAAAGGACCGGATGGGCTCGGGCGCCAATCAATCGGAAACACAGCACAAGGAGTCATGGTCGATCCTGTAAATGGACGCTCTCATAGCGTCGCTGAAAAGGATGGCTGGAACGCCAAAAAGTGCTCGGGTAGCTTAGTGGAGACAAAGTTCGGCTTTTGACAATGAAATCAATTGTAATTATGTTTAATATTTTATTAAAATAAATTAAAACGAGAAAGTAATAAATATAACAAAGCAAAGTAACAATGAACCAGCGATACTTGCAGGATATTTTCTCTACTACGCACGATCAACAATGAACGGGCAACAATGGCACACACCAAGGTTGCGGGAACACGGTATGAACGAGTAACAATGGCACACACCAAAGTTACGGGAACACGGTACGATTACAGTGTTGTCAACACTCATTAACAACCGCGATTTCAATCTAAGACAATGTTGGCACACACCAGCACTCATTGACAATCGCGATTACGGCGAACAGCGGCCAACACCACTGCACAAAACAACCGGCTACACCGGTACGGTCCATCTTCTGCACTCTCTCACGAGCTGCCGGCACACACCAACAGCACTGAGTCAGAGGCAGCCAAGGTCATGCACAAGACTACATTGCTAAACAAAAAGAATAAGTTCAAATCTAGTGACCATCGTCACAAACTTTATTTTTAAGTTATCTAGTGTGTAGTGCAACTTGGAGCGATATGACAGGTTTCTATTTTAAAAGTTACTTCTTATTTGCCCATTTTATATAGCTGCTATGGATATTTATTAATTTTATTTCTACCTTGTGAATCAAGTCACAAAAGATGCCATGACGTTTGAAGAAAAAAATTATTACTTATTCATTTCCCAAAAAATAATAATGGATGACTGTTGATTTCTTTCATGTTTTATGCATCAAATTCGTTATAAAAGATGAATTTCTCAGCTGAATGATTTGAATCTGGATTCATAAACTTGTAAATAAAGATCGCACAGATAACCACTTAGTCACACAGCAAGAAACAAATTAAAAATGATGTATTTGCGTGTGTTTTATTTGATTTTTAAATGCGTGTTAGAAAAATAAATACGCCGGGAAAAGTTCTTGGTCAAGGCAGTTATAATAATATTCTGATTGAGTGAAAATGTCAATTCGCGCAGTTACTGTCTATCTGGGCATCATTCCAAC
Source organism: Ophonus ardosiacus (assembly GCA_943142095.1). Taxonomy (NCBI): domain Eukaryota; kingdom Metazoa; phylum Arthropoda; class Insecta; order Coleoptera; family Carabidae; genus Ophonus; species Ophonus ardosiacus. The sequence goes on along the minus strand of OW964831.1, from coordinate 49,068,383 downwards.
TTTTACAAGTGTGAAAAAAGATTTAATTTCAGTGCTTTCCGCCTAGTACATGTTAAATATCATAACGTTCCAGAGCAGTACCGGATCTAAGGAGGCGGTATCATAAAGTCAATCCAATGGGCTACTTGCGTTGTACTGAAAATCCGTTTTCTGTCAATATATACGTAATGTTATATTGAAAACATATAAAATATAAATTTTATTTTAAAATAATTATTTGTTTTTTAATAAATTAAGAAAGAAAATTTTCTGTGACGTCTTTATATTGAACTGGGGGAGGGGAAGCATGTTTAAGAATGTTACCAATAGATGGCACGGTGTGCGAGAAAGTTTTAATTTGAATTTGACATTAGTTCATTTTTCTCTCTCTCTCTGGTCTCTCATATACATTAATTACTTAATAAATAAACATATAGGTAGTTACTTGTAACTTAAAATATCGATACCAAAAAGATAAACTAAAATACTAACCTCCAAACTATTGAAACGTCAAACAGGTGATCTACATTACCCGTACAAACATACCATTACTCTGGGACGGCACCACGCTGTGACTTTACGACTATTTATTGGTGCGGCGTAATTCTACGTCATACATGGCGGGAATTCAAATAATCAAATTTCATTATTTTTTTTCTGGCTAATTAATAAAAAAATTGTCAAAAGAAAAAATATGGGTAGCAAGTTTTTACCTTCTCTTCAAAAATATGAAATAAAAAAAGGTACGCAAGTAGCCCATTGATCCGGCGCAATCTGAATCATTCGAAAAATTAATCGGGTTAATCTGAACGTTCGTAAACTCACACTGTTTAGCCAGACCGAGCAATCTGATTAAAAATTTTCAACCCTTTGATCCATGTGCAGAGTTAGTACATATTTCGCGCGAAAATTTCAAATTGTAGACATTTGTAACCTCAGATTTAAACGTCAAAATCATACAGATGGAGTGGGATCACTTAAAAGTGAAAACGATATTGCGATTTTCGAGAAGTGAAAACGACATTCGTTTCCTTAGCGATCACGTAAAATTAGTCACTCACAACGTTTTCAACTTCGGTTATTTCCGTAAAGTGACTACGTTTTGTGAAAACGATATCGTTTACAGACTAATGTTTTTGTATTAAATAGTAGTTTTGACAGATAATTTATATGAATGCCATTAAAATTTTTAATCTAATGTCAAAAAGTATTATTCTCGCCCCAATGCTGTAAGAATTGAAGAAGGATACAAGTCAAATTATCAATTAGTTACAGATGCCATGTATCATCTAGTATTGTTCCTTTTGATATTCCAGAAGAAAAATTTATGAAGTAAACAAAAATATTTCTAAATATATAATTAAAAATTCAAGAGACCTTTTAAGACCGCAAGTATACAAGATTGTTATTTTAAAGTAATCTAGTTTTTTATTAAGTTTTGTATTTGAAGTAAATAAAGTATGGGCCACATTTAAATAACGGCGCACAACCTTCGACGGGCTGCAGAAAATGATCAATTCACAAATTTTAATTTTATATAAAAACTACAAAATATTAATCACAAAACACAAGCTAGAATCGTTAAATTTGATGCTTCGCAGAATACAATATTATTAAAATATTAATAAAATTTTCTTGGATTTATTCTTGTAATCAATCAAAATATGCTTTGTTGTAATCAACACTTTTACAGTTATTGGAATATCAATATTGCCCGAAAATATTTCTTTTGGGTAGTTCTTTCACTAAATTTTAATAGTAAATCAGGGAAATTTCAGTAGAAATAAGAAAATATCTATTCACCAAGATTTCAATTTTCTATCATAGATTTCAAAAGAGTGTAAATATATAGTAAATCATAAAGCATTTGGTTCTTCGCAACATGCTTATTAAAATATTCATGAATTTTTTTCTTTGATTCATTCTTATAATCAATTTTCATTTTATAATTATCGTATTTTATCACAATTATTTCATTTTCGCCTTACTAAATAAAATAATAAAAAATACCTTTCAAATTTAAAATATTAATTTATTTTTAAATAATTTATAATGACATTTCTTTCATTCTTTCCAAAACGTCAAATTCAACTCACTGCTCACTACATTCTTTTACCTAAGTGCAAGTAAATAAGAAGAGGATATACCTATACCCAAATGTATAAAATAAAAAGAGACGTAAGAAACGACTATCGTTTTCACATGCTTTGAGAGTGTCGACTAGAATTCACATTTTTTCAGTCTAAAACGATATCATTTTCGGTTTTCATTATTTACGTGATCACATTTTCACTTGTCGATAGTCGCAATATTGTTTTCACAGTTACGTGATCGTGATCCCACTCCTGTTCGTAAAAGTTTGGATAATCGAATGGGTCTGATATGTCCGTTACGTCATCTAACCTATCCGTCTGATAACTCCGATTGTCTTTACGCATATAGAATGAGATCTACCTAGTTTTAACACAATAAAATAGAACGATAAAAATTTAAAGACCGTAGTAAATACTGGATGCATTAAAGAGCATATTGCATGTTTCTACCATATAAGTTATCTTGATTTGAATATATCGACTAGTTAAATGTGTAGTACAGGGTTTTGGAAAACTTATCACATTTATAGAACGCAGAGAAAAAGTCAAAATACAGTAAAATTTTTAAAAGAAGTCCGATCAAGGCCATCGACGAATTGTATCTATGAATTAATATTTTGTGCTGTCAAATTTAGTAGTGTCTTTTACATAGTTTTTATGAGGGTACATAATATCTTGTGTACCGCATAAAAACGTAATTTGCTGCAAAGTTCTTCTAAAAAAAAAATAAATTTTGCTGATATAGTTCATCCTAAGATTTTATTCCTTAATCTTACATTAATGCGAAGAGCTGAAAAGGTTTTGGTAACAAATGTACAACCGCAAGTAGTAGTTTCTTAAAAAAATCTTATCTTAAAATTTTTATTTTTTTGAAATTTGTATAATTACAAATATTAAAGATCATAGGATTCTCTAACCAATACATAGAACATTTTTTATTATATCTTCTATACATTTAGAGATAGAGACTCATAAATATATAAAATAATCCGTTACAATCAAATAATGTTATTACCAAGTTTATAACTCTACTTGCTTTTGAACTATTGCCCCAAAAGTCAATATACCCCATATTTAGATAAAAACTTCAAAATTTTCAAAAATCTAATTTTTATGTATCTAGATACTTCTCAATGCGCTGATTCCAAATTTTGAAACCGCAGGTCGATATCTCTTTTCGTTCTCGAGATATTTAGATTTAAACTTTTGCTCAAAACTACCCATTTTTGGGTTACTACCCAAAAATGGGTCGAGATATGAATTTGGCGACACAACCATTCGATTCTACGGGAAAAAATACATAAGTGTACCAATTTTCATAATTTTTGTCCATCCGGTTCATTTTTTAAGAATAAAAGTTTGAAAACCTCCGAAAATGACCAAAATCTGAAAAAATCGTAAGGGGTACACCTTAGATTTTTGCAATTTTTTGCCATTTTCAGTTATTTCGCTTTAGAGAGTGTATGCGATGTTCAAAAATTATGAACATTGGTACACTTATGTAATTTTGCCCGTAGAATCGAATGGTTGCGTCGCCAAATTCATATCTCGACCCATTTTTGGGTTACTACCCAAAAATGGGATGGTTTTGAGCAAAACTTTGAATCTAAATATCTCGAGAACGAAAAGAGATATCAATCTGCGGTTTTAAAATTTGGAATCAGAGCATTAAGAAGTAACTGATACATAAAAATTAGATTTTTGAAAATTTTGAAGTTTTTATCTAAATATGGGGTATATTGACTTTTGGGGCAACAATTTAAAAATAGGTAGATATATAAACTTGGTAGTAATATTATTTGCTTGTAAAGACAATGTTACGCAAGTGTACGCATTTTTAGAGTAATGTATCTAGTAGCCCAAATAACTCCATGGAAACCTGTTGAAAAATTAAAATATCTGTAATTGACAGAAGAATGTGAGTTGTCAGTGTCAAAAATTCATTTACATTACTAAAGACTTTTTCTGGGAAGTATATTTAACATTTCTTATTTTGTTATTAGTTAAATATTTAAAATTATAGGTACATATATACATATATACACATCAAAAATAAAGCAAAACTCGTCAATGAATTTGAAGAATCTCAAACATATGTACCAGAAATGTTAAACACAATGGCTGGTAGCACAAGCCCTGCTTTAACTAAAACACTGTTTTATGAAATGTCAAATTCAAATATCAATATTTAATTTCACCTTTATGTTTAAAGAACGATTTTTTTAAAAATATTTATTTGAATACAAACTATGTTCTGCTTTAAAATCATATTTTGATAAATTTGATACTATTTATTTTTGTTATTAAATAATGAAATCTGACATTTCTTAAAACAGCATTTTAGTTAAAACAGGGGTTGTGCTACCAGCCAATTGCTCGTACCACGATCACTGTTTTAACTAAAACACTGTTTTAAGAAATGTCAAATTTCATTATTTAATGATAATAATAAATACTATCAAATTTATCAAAATATGATTTTGAAGCAGAACATAGTTTGTATTCAAACAAATATTTTTAAATAAATCGATCTTCTAATATAAGGGCGAAAGTACATTTTGAAATTTGAATTTGACATTTCTTAAAACAGCGTTTTAGTTAAAACCGTGATCGTGGTACGAGCCAATGAATTTATATAGCCTAATATGAAAATGTTGAGATGATAACCTACAAAATTGGGAGTCCCGGGGACAGAAAATTCCCGACTCCGGTCCTGTTGCATGCCATCAACTAAAATACTGTTTATTACATCTTTAAATTACAGTTTCATTCAGTGCAAGCCTCATCTGCAAAAATATCTCCGCAGACGCAAAAATGCAGTGAAATGGATGAACCTAGGAAGTAGTTAACGCAAACGACGCGCTCAAAATAAAGCAGAACTTGCGCATAGTGGTTAAAAATAAAAGCCTAGTGAAGTATGGTTGAACTCGGACAATTATATGATGGATGACGTTCATCATTCATGCTATGACGACGCAATCACCGACGTACGTGCACCGTCATGGTGCCAGCGATGCATTGTTTCAGCTCTCATGGCTTTTGTTTTTCAAGAGGTGACAGACACCAGCTTTTCGATAAATATTTGTTTAGTTCTGCTGTTTCACAGAATGATTAACGACTGGAAATTTTATTTGTACTATTGTTAAACAAATCAAACGTATTTGTGTGATAGGTATTGTTATTTCAAAAATTTTATATTTCATTTGTTCTCCTCTAAATAAATAAAAACAGGATCTTTTATCTTATAATTGGTTTAAAGTTGAACTATAACAAAACTAAATAAAAATGTTATAAAAACAAATTCCCGCCAGTTATTTTTTTTTAGTTTTTAAAGCAACTAGTGACAATAGCAACAGATACCTACTTTGAACTTCGTATCTAATAATTTTTTTCGCTACTAGCCTAGGAACGCACTATTATTTACCTTTATTTGACATGAGAATTTGTTTTTCACTACTTTTCAATAAAACTCAAGTCTCCAAATCCAAATATTATTTAACTCATTAAACTCAAAAAAAGGATATAATTTAAATTTGCCGCTTAATTTTAAATAGACCTACGCTGCCGCCTCGCCTGGCCACGGTGCTGTTTTGGTGAAAATGTGAAACATGTGTGAATGAATAAATCACTATTTTTTTGTATTTGTAGGTAAATACATTTCAATAGATTTATTTAAAAATAATATTAAACTAAAAAGGCTGCTGACTATAACAGCGCAAAGTGTTTTCATTAAAGAATTAATTTAAATACAAATTAAGGCCCATAAGTGAGGTTATCAAACCAGCGAAATGAACGAAACGCCAGATAAAAACAAATGCAGCCTACTTTGTTTTTGTGAATATTAACAAATAAGTAACGTAATTATTCATGTCAAAATGATTGTTATCAATAAAAAAATTCAAATAGGATTTATGTGCTAGTAGTGAAAAAAATTGTATATAGACCACGGTTGAGAAGATCATTATTGACTAGGCGCCTTGTATCCCTCGGGCTTCGCCCTCGGGTTACAATATTTGCCCTGGGTCAATAATGATTATTTTCTCAACCCTGGCGTGTAATACACTATTTTTCACTACTAGCCTAGGAACCCACTATTATTTACCTTTATTTGACATGAGAAATTGTTTTTCACTACAGCTTGCTTGTAACCATGGTAAACTAGGTCAATAATAATTTATTATTAACCTAGGTCTATAATGTAAACTGTCACTTTTCAGTCAAACTCAAGCCTCCAAATCCAAATATTATTTAACTCATTAAACTCAAGAAAAGTAGATTTAAATTTGCCCTAAATTTCGTAACTAATTCTTATAATTAGGTATGTGTTAGTAGTGAAGAAAATAATACATACACTACGGTTATAAAGAGCATTACTGTCGTCACGAATTATCTCTCGGGATTATAATCTTTCGCTCGGTCAATAATTACACTCTTCATAACCTTTATGTATAATATACTATTATACAGGGTGTCTCTTAAATAGAGGGACAAGGCTTAACCACAGATTCCTGAGGCTAAAATAAGACGATTTAACAAAACTTGCTTCTACCGGAAAGTGTACCATTTAGCCAGAATTCTGCTTCAAAGTTCTTCGAAAAAAAATTAATTTTGCTTATAATAATCGGACGCTTTATTCGATTTGGATGAAATTTGGTATGACAGTTTATATAGTTATGTCATCTTTTAAGGTGATACTTGTTATTAATAGTGAACCACTAGTGTAAAAAACTTAGGTCTCCCAACATTGGACCGTAAAATTATTATAAATAAGACGATTACATATCTCAGCTTACTCCTAAACAAGTTGTGAAGATTGACAACTCGTTACTGTCATTAAAAATTACTTGTTTGACATTTGAATAGACTGCTAGATTAAATTTATTTTAAAAATTTTGCAATGCAGACACTCAGATTTTATTTTTTTCTGTGTGAACCGTAACAGATATCACAAATTACACAGAGAGAGAAAAGTTTACTATTGAATGTATCTTTCTGAAGAAATAATTTCACGTTTTCGGCATTGCTATTAAGAAGTTAGGGTCTAATTAATGTTGGGAGACCTAAGTTTCATACAATAGTGGTTCACTAATAATAACAAGTATCACCTTAAAAGATGACTTATAACCATATAAACTGTCATACCAAATTTCATCCAAATCGAATAAAGCGTCCGATTATTATAAGCAAAATTAATTTTTTTTCGAAGAACTTTTAAGCAGAATTCCGGCTAAATGGTACACTTTCCGGTAGAAGCAAGTTTGGTTAAATCGTCTTATTTTAGCCTCAGGAATCTGTGGTTAAGCCATGTCCCCTTATTTAAGAGACACCCTGTATAATACCTATTATATTTTGCTCTAATTCTTTACGTTGCAATCTAATAAATCTTCTGAATGATATTACTCACCCATAAATCTATCATGTGTCACAATGATAGATTTACAAACTATAGAACTGCATTGTGTCGTGATATATATACATATACGAAAGTTTTGTTGGATAGAACTTGGTCATAAAACTAAGTACAATTTTTCGATAAATCGAGCAAATAGATAAGGCTGTAAGATTGCGGAGCATATTAGTTTTTAGTTCCCCACTTAGATTGTATTGCTTTATCGTCCAGAGAACGAGTATAACGTTTCTAGCGCGCGCCGTGTGGGTGATATTGACACGTGAACTCGGACGGAGCCAATAAAATCACTTTATTTTTACTTCCTCTATCGACTAATCCAACGTGTCACACTCATACTCGCTGGATGTGGTATAAAAATAATATGTACCCAACGATCATCTCTCTTTTAGCGGCTATATGAAAAGATTTAAAATTAGAAGTAATTCTGGAAAATAATTATAGATTTTCCATCAATTTATAATTATAATGTAAATTGAAGGATTATTATTCTAAAAATAGAAATCAATCAAGGGACGAAGTAACTTAATCTTGAATTTGAGAAAACAATGAGTAAAGTTTTAAATTAATGGGGTCTTCCAAGATATTTTAAAAATAAATCATCTAAATTAGAAATCTGTTGTGGCAAGTACAAGACCTCTCGCCATTTCCATATTAGGCTATATAAGTATTGTATTACAGACCTTTACCCAAATATTGTTTTTATTGTATTTAACATGTCTTCTGCACACATATAAATCTAATTATATCTACTTTTCATTGTATGAGGAAGTTCCTAAATGTAAGAGATGCTTCCAATTCATTAACCAGATTGGCGGTATTTCTGATGGATATATGCATTTTACCTACAATTTAAAATATTTGATTAATAAAACAATAAGAAAGATTAAACGTACTTCCCAAAAAAAGCTATCAGAATGTCACTAAAACTGTTGATTTTTTACACTGACGTCTGTCATTTGCAAACTATGTTATAATCATTTGAATTCGTCAAGTGGTTTCCTTAGGGTCTTAGTCTCTGCGATAAGATTATTCTATATATCGTGAGAATTTTTTAACGTGAAACATTGGGTTTGTTATATACATGGTTACGACTTGACATTTGATTGACAACAATGTATTTGCCCGTCCCATTTAAAATGAAACATAGGGAACGAATCTGACATTTGATAAGACGTCAATAGAGGTTAATTTTGTTTAAATAATTATACCTGCATTCTAAATTAAAATTAGTTGTAGAAAAAATATATTGTGCACCTTGTGCCCGAGTGGTTTTCTGACTCGGCTAAATTTCTTACAATATTTAAATATAATACTTCTGTCAAATTCATTCCCTATGTGTCATTTTAAATGAGACAGTCAAATACATTGCTGTCAATCAAATGCCAAATCATAACAGGAAAATTCAACGGTTATCTCTCATATTGACAAGATATCATTAAAAGTTAATTTTGTTCATATAATTATACATGCTTTCTACAAATTAAATTTAGATGTAGAAAAAATACTCTGTGCATTTTGTGCCCGAAATATGTTTAGTTCTCTCGTGTGGCTTTCTGACTCCGCTAAATTTCTTACAATATTTAAATTTAATACTTCGGTCAGATTCGTTCCTTATGTTTAATTTTAAATGGAACGGGCAAATACTTTGCTGTCAATCAAATATCGAGTCGTAACCATGGATATGATAAACCCAATGTTTCACGTTAAAAAATACTCACGGTATTACAGTACCTTTATCTCTAAATCTATACAAGATATAATCAATTTTTTAAATGTTTCAGATGTATAATTTTACGTTCTTCAATAATAGTAATAACAGAAATTTTCAAAAAATAATATTTAGAAGATTTTTTTAAAGAAACTATTACTTCCGGTTGTCCCATTGTTACCAAAATCTAATCAGTTCTTCCCAGGAGTGTCAGATTGAGGAAACTGCAGTTAAATATTTTTTAAGTCTTATATAGTACTTGAGAAACCGTGGCTCCAACATCCACATGCACAACCACACACACAGACACACACACACACACACACACACACACATACATATACGGACATCATCGTAAAAATGTTATAATCGGATTATAGGTACCTTAAAACGTGCTTATCCACTAAAATCTGGATATGCGAATTTTAGCATGATTCCAATACCTTTCTTAGCGAGAGGTAAAAACCATTCAATGACTACTTTGTAATTTAAAATATTGTATTATTATTTGTCAGTGTCAAATGATGAATAAAAACATAACAATTATTTGAAGTGTAAAAAAAGTGCTAGATAAAACAATGTATTACACTCGTGTGATACACATAATAGCCAATTGCCTTGCCCTGTCTTTCGCGACTAATATGTTACATTAACAATTCTTTTGATATTTCGTGTCCATACGATTAATGTGATATTATTTATTTAACCAAAATTTGAAATTCAACTACTAGTGGAGTGCCATAAGACAAAAAAATGTAAAAATCTCAGAACCCGGTTCCACTGAATGGATTTTCGTGAAACCTTTTCTATTACACTGTTAAAAGGTTAAATAAAAAAGTTTACCTACCAAAATTTGCCGATCTCAATTATAACAAAAAGTTTTACAAAAATCCGTTCAGTGGACCCGGGTTGCGAGGTATAAACTTTAGGCACTCCACTATACTAGCGATGCAATTAACCGTTAATTTTGGAACTTCTGTATATTAAGCAGAAATAAAATGTAATTGGGTGGACTAAATGATATGAGACGAGGTTTGTGATAAGCTCAAATATTCTTTTTATATTTTAGCTAATTAAAAATAGGAATATTTTGAGATAACCGAAGGTAATGACAAAGTTATCATAAAAACTTTTTTAGAAAGAATTTCAAGATGTAGAAATGCAGATGTAAATTTAATCATGCTTTTCAAACTTTACAAAAAGATGCAATTTATTTCAATGACGTTAAAACTTTTTAATATTAATTTCAGTCACATGAATTATAATAAAAAATTCCCAGTTTAAAATAAAAGAGATTTATGAAAACAATATGAATGTTTACATTTTAATAAAAACATGTAATCCGAGTGCTTAATAAAAAATAAAAATTTCATATATCCGGATTACGTTACTTTTGTGTGTTTACAAATCCCGTCGTCGAGTTTCTCTTTATCAAGGGTGACTGTGCTTGGAACAAATGATGAAAAAATAGCAGCATCTGTTTGTGGAAGACACAGGCACAGCTACACTGCTAACCGCAGCAGATGGACGCACTTTATTCGCCGTTGCGCCACTATTTTCCACTTTTTGTGCCCATCCTTCCTTTTTTGTACGCAGACAAATAGGTCGTTTGATATCGAACGCACCAATTGGTTAAGTATATTTGGACAAAAAGTTTCGTTAAAAAATCGTGTACAACATTGATGTTATGGGGGAAGTTGTGTAGGACATAATAGCTACAAGAAAGTTTCGGATGATATGATAAAAAATCTACAAAACAAAATATCGGCCTCTGAAAATAATAGCAGTATTATAGTGTTTCACAATTCAAGATTTGGCTGATAAAATGATATAAGGTTTGGAGAATAAAACTTTAATCGAATTATTCACTAATATTTCAGTTTGTGTGGTTTTTGTTGTTGTCCCGAGTAAATATAAAATAACGGAATTATTAACTGAAAGAACAACAATTTAATTTTAAAAATCTGTTGTGGCCAGCACAAGACCTCTCGCCATTTCCATATTAGGCTATAAAAGTATTGTATTGCACTTTGCTTTCGAACCGTCGTTTTATAACAAAAATTACACAAATATTGTTTTTTTATTGTATTTGCAGATATATAATTGTAATTATATATACTTTTCATCGTATGAGGAAGTTCCTAAATATGAGATATTCTTCCAATTCATTAACCAGATTGGCGGTATTTCTGATGGATATATGCATTTTAACTATAATTTCAAATATTTAATTAATAAAATAAAAAAGATTAAATATACTTCCCAGAAAAAGCTATCAGAATGTCACTAAAACTATTGATTTTTGACACTGACATGTGTCATTTACAAACTATGTTATAAACATTGCCTTATTCTCTGCGATTAGATTTCTCTATATATTATAGTGTCTTTATCTTTAAATCTATACAAGATATAGTAAAATTTTTAAGTGTATTAGATGGAGAATGTTATGTTCTTCAATATTTAATAACAAAAATATCCAAAAAATTATATGTAGAAGAATTTTTCTAAGAAACTACTACTTCCGGTTGTCCAATTGTTACCAAAACCTTTTCAGCTCTTCCCAGGAATGTCAGATTGAGGAATCCATACTTAAACAGTTCTTAAGTCTTATAGTTTTTGAGGAATCGTCCCTGCAACATCCAGACATACATACACACACACACACACACACACACAGACATTTTAAAAATGTTATAATCGGATTATAGGGACCTTAAATCGTGCTTATTCACTAAAATCTGGATATGCGAATTTTAGCATGAATCGTAATCCAATACCTCTCTTAGCGAGAGGTAAAAAGAAAATATAAAACCTTTTGAGATTTTATTTTAATATTTCTAAATTTATATATTAATTTACAAATCTTTAAAAGAATGGTTTTTATTTCTTTAGATTATTTTAGAAATATTATTTTAAAAGGAATATTTTTAATCTTATGAAGTTTTTGAAATCATTTTTGATTGTTTTTCATATTTTAATCAAATGTTATGAAAAAATTTGATCTAGTTTTTCATTGAAAGTATTCTCTCAATATCACCAAATCTGGTCAGCAATTATATACACTGGAAAATAAATATTTACTTGTAATTCTTGCTGATACTGATTAAGTAAATGCTCGTGCTTATAAGTACTTACTTATAAGTATTTATCTATTTTTATTCAATTTTGACGTTTTAAACTGTCATTATTAACTCCATAGCAACAACTATAAGTAACACTTTTTTCACAAGTGAATGAAATTTTTTTAAAACAGTCTCATATTTTTTTAATTCACTCTGCAACAAATAATACATTTAAAATAACATCAGGCACGAAATTAACACTTACCATAGTATTTATCAGACATTATCAGCCATTTTCATTATTTTTCACGGCACAAATGGCAGACATTAAAGCTTTTTAAATAGATGACGACATCTATCATCAACGATTGTCATGCACAGTCTACTAACTGATTAGTTTTTTTGTTTTGTCAAAATTAAATATTATAATGGTTTTTATTACTATCGTCAAAATTGAATAAAATATTTTACAAACCACGTGAGCTAAGAATGTTTGTTCACTCGAAGAAATTATCTCACTCGTCCTTATGGGCTCGTGAGTGAATTTAAATTGTGTTAAAGTTTTTTTATTATAGGGTAAATTAAATAAAAAATTATTGCTTTTGTAACAAAGCAATAATATATTATTATTTTTAGCAGAAATGTCGTGATGAGGAGAATATTTACTTTTAATAGTGTTAGAGAAAGTATAGTCTAAAGCTTTCTGTTTTATATAGTAATTTTTAATAAAAATTGAGTAAGTACAGCACATAATATATATTGGCAAATACATTCACCGTAGATATAGTTAAATGCGGCTTAAGTCAAAGATAAAATATTGCTTTAAGTAATTTATATTCCTGCATTGCAGTAAGTATATTGATCAATAGAAGATTAAATAGAAATTATTTAAAATACCATTAGTACAAGTTTTAATATATTCGAAAAAAGCCCAAATACTTTGGAGTAATTTAAATGTAAATGAACCCTAAACAATTACATAAAGTATTGTCTCCTGGTCGCCAGGGTAAACTAGGCGTCCTGCAGTATTTAATTAGAAGATCGTTACGGTAACGGGCGAACGTGCGTGTTTAGAATAGGAAGAGCAGAACGCACCTTACGCTATCCGCTATCTTTATTTGCATCAACGCCTTGGGTAGAGATTACGCTAAGCTGGAATAAGTAAGACATGCTAGCCCTCTGCCTGTTTACCTTTGAACTATAATCCGTCTACACACATTTAACCCTACAAGCCTAAATTGTAGATGGTACATGACGTAACACATAATTTTCGGAGGTTAGTTTAATACTTGTGCTGAGTTGACAAGTATGTAGGCTGGAAAACTTAATTCACTGTGAAATTCAGCTCTGATTATACTCTAATATACTCTGTCTGGTATAAGAATTCAGTAGAGCATGGTATAGGGACATTTTCTGGCTTGTGATTGGTGCAAACGCGAGTCAATTTCATATTGTCCCAATTATTATTACGTTGGATTGATTCCTACATAAGAAATCGTTCGCAGTTCGTTTTTTGTAAAGGTTACAAGTCTCGATTATTTCCAGTACCATCAGGTGTTCCTCAAGGGTCACACTTAGGTCCTTTGCTGTTCAATTTGTATATTAATTCTATTTATAAATGTTTTACACATTGCAAGTTCTCACTTTACGCCGACGATCTGAAAATATTCACTGAAATTCATGATGTACAAGACTGTATCCGATTACAAAGCGAACTGCTTAATTTACAACAATTCTGTACTGATATTGACTTGCATTTAAACATAGATAAATATTGTGTGGTATCTTTTTCAAGAAATAAAAATATATTCAAAAAATTAGATTTTTGAAAATTTGAAGCTTTTATCTAAATATGGGGTATATTGACAATAATTCAAAAATGGTTAGATATATAAACTTGGTAGTAACATTATTTGCTTGTAAAGACAACGTTACGTAAGTGTACACACTTTTAGAGTAATGTATCTAGTAGCCCAAATAACTCCATGGAAACCAGTTGGAAAATTAGATTGTTTGAAATTGACAGAAAAATGTAAGTTGTCAGTGTCAAAAATCCATTTACATTACTGAAGTACATTTAATATTTTTTATTTTATTATTAATTAAATATTTAAAATTATAGGTACATATATACACATTAGAAATACGGCCAAACTCGTCAATGAATTTGAAGAATCTCGAACATTTAGAAGAGTAGGAGGAAACTTATTCAGAATAAATTAAAAAATATAAAAACATATTAATAATTATAATTTTTGTGTATGTACCAGAAATGTTAAACACAATATGTACTTATATAGCCTAATATGGAAATGGCGAGAGGTCTTGTATTAGTCACAACAGATTTTTATTTTTTCATCCACCACTCCGACCTTATTAAAGATACGATAACGTGGTTTGGAAATTTGAATTCAGCATTAAAATCTCTTTCATATCATGTAATTCAGAATGTGGAATTTGTAGAAAATAGTTATTTTCGTATTACAAATTTTCTGGATATATATATATATATATATATATATATATATATATATATATATATATATATATATATAATCTTTTCCAAGGAAGTTTCGGTAAGAGATTTGCATAAAATGCATAGAATTGAAATGCTAGCTATATTTGTTTTATTTTTAAATTAAAATTTAATCAACGGCTTTAGTATTAAATATATTTTTAATCACAATATGATCGACGTCGGCAAATTGGGAAATTAAATATTAAACAATCGGGCTGAATTCATGTATTTCAGGTTTTTTTGTTTCAGTAAAATACATTTTAATTACATGCTATTATGCATAAATACTCCACGGAAAATTTCAATTAAATTTTAATTATTTCCAGTTTTCATACTTTTATGAATAAAATAGTTATTATCAAATATTTCGTACTGAAAAAAATTAATAATTAGTAGCAACTGAAGTTACATGCAGTAATTAAATTCAAAGCAAACGAAAATAGCTGCTATAAATATGAAATTCTTCCAAGACAAATTAACGAATGGGAGGAACATATTTCCATCATCACAATCGTTAAGATTGGCCTCGTAATTTCGTAAAGGTTGATAAAGTGCATTCTTACTCTGTTGCACTGACCAGACCTACCGCTTGTAAATAGATTTCAAAGTAACAAATGGACAGCGTGAAAGAAGTACAGTAAGAACAGAAGTTTAATCTAGTAGTTATAAATTATCTTGGCATTTGTTTTATCACATATAAAACAAAATTTATTAAATTGGAAACAATGGAAAAATACACAAAGTTGTGTGAACCGTTGAAGTTGGAATCAGTTTCATATTTTTATATTGACAGTAAACTATAAATAACTATAAAAAAGAAATTATTTGTTAATAAATAAATGTTACTCATCTATGAGTTGGGGGGCGAGGGAGTTACTGATGTAATTATCAATTTTTTTGGGGTAAAAAAACACAAAAATTTCGTCGCGGGAGTAAAAATCGGACTTGCTTTTGTTTTTGTATGAGAAGAGACTTTTTCATTGTCTAGATGAAATAATTACCAGTTTAGATTATTTTACTATGACTCGTTTTACCTTGTGGAATCCATATTTCATTTTTTTCATACTTCTCAGCTAAGTATTTTTAAAGAATCGGACACATTTGACAAGCTAATTTGGGATAGAAACTATTCTTAATAATTAAAAAATGTCTAGCTTTAACGATTGTCGTATTTCCGACATTTTCAAACAGCAGAATTGTTTATCGTGTTTATATAAAAAAAAAAAAACATAAATTTTCAATTTCTTTAGAGAGGGAGGGGTAATTACAATCTTTACCCTCCCCATGGATCCTTCATTGCAAACAAGCTGTGATCCCCTAAGAAAATCAGTAGAAAACCAAGGTCTAACTTATATATGTATTTTTTTTTGTAAAATTTTTAACAAATATTGCGAATTTGTCAAACCGATTAAAAATAATTAAAATACAAAAAACAATTCATTTTTATTAAAAACTAAAAAGAAACTCAATTAAAATTACTCTTTCTTTTACTCCAGAATAAAAATCTTTTAAAAGGTAGTCGATTCCATCTCTTTACTTGTAGAACGTAAATACGTTTTAATTAATTTTAATTTGAAAAACTTTTTTCGCCCACAGAAGCTGTCGCTGGTGTAATAAAGAAAATCCTTAGTTTAATGAATACGAATAAATAAGAAACGTTTATTAAAATATATTTGATAAATAATAATCTACATATTGCTGGTTTAGTTTAGTTATTTAGGGCCAGTTATTACGATATAAATGTAATCATTTCATCTAATTTCAATTTTACTATAATATGTTATTACAAATTTAGAAAATTTAACTAAATCAACTTAGAGCCGGTCTTATAAACAATAAATTAATCCTTTGTTAGTTACTGCACAAGTAAATTAAATGTACCATTAAAAAAGAAATGGTTATTATAAAACTAATCTCACTATCAAATAACTAACGGGGGATTTAAATAAATTTTAGTAGTGTGTTTGTGGTTTTGTGAAAAGTTTCTATATTCAAATTCGTTATAAACGTAAATCAGTTGATTTGACAGTTGGAAAAGGAACGTGATCGTAGGAAAAATCATATTGATATTGAAAAGTATAACCTATTAGATATTTTTGGAGATTATTTTCATATAATTTGGAACGACCCGGTTGCGTAAAATCGTAAGGTTATTACTAGTTGATTCATTGCGGAAATTGACATATTTCTTAATGTTAATGGTCTTATATTTCCATAAATATGTCCCAATAGGTGTAACACACATTGTTTTGACAATCGAAATCTCTTTTTAAACTCATGGCTCGTACCATGATCATGGTTTTTAACAAAAACGCTGTTTTAAGATATGTCAAATTCAAATTTCAAAATGTAATTTCACCCTTATGTTAGAAGAACAATTTATTTAAAAATATTTGTTTGATTTCATACTATGTTCTGCTTTAAAATCATATTTTGATAAATTTCATAGTATTTATTATTATCATTAAATAATGAAATTTGACATTTCTTGAAACAGTGTTTTAGTTAAAACCGTGATCGTGGTACGAGCCATTGTCATTATATATTTCATATGGATTTGTCCTGTTTCGGATCAATTTTGGTAGCCTATCTCGTGCAAATATAAATGCATTTATCATTATCTGTTTATGAATCCGAGGATTCAGATGATACAGACTCTAAAGATGACATACTCGACACAGACATTTCTTAAAAAAATATTTAAAAAGTAAATAGTTCCCTATTTTAATTGTTTTAAAATAAACATAACAAAAAAAATAATTCAGTTTGACGTTTCTTTAACAACTGATTTAAATATAGTAGCATGAAATTCAGCAGTTACTTTAGTAGGTCGATTTACTTGTCATTAAACTTTTATAATACCCAAATTTTCAGTTAAATTAGTTTATTTATTTATTTATTTATTTATCATTAAGGGAAACCAACAGTGTACAAATACCAATTACAGGTTTCCACGACATAAATAATACAAAAATAGTACATAAATCATACCTAAGTGATTTAAGTTATATAAGTACAAAATAAGTAATAAAGAAATCAGTGTTATCGATTAAGACAAAACATTTACCACCTCTTTTTTAAAAATACATAGTGATACACGAAACAAGTCTATATGCACAAATCTAGAATTATAAGTTGACATGATTCTGTTAATTGGCGAGTTCTTGTAATTGTAAGTATTAAGTGTTTGTAATGCAAAAAGATTAGTTGAACGCGTACTTTTTGTGTTTACAGTAAATCTTAATGTTGAAATTATTGAAGGTGAATATATTATGTTATTAAGTAACTTGTATAAAAAATCATGTCAGCTTGAATTCTTCTATTTTCCAACGAATGCATATTAAAATGTTTTAACAGAAGTGAATAGTTATTAATATTTAAGTTAAATTTATAGTTTAAAAGAGTGACAATTTTTTTTTGAATTCTTTCTATAAGTATAATGTATTTTTGATAATAAGGATTCCAAACAACGGATGCATATTCTAGCTTAGGACGAACCAGAGTGTTGAATAGATGTATTAAAGAGTTGGGGTTCTTAAAATGTTTACAGCTGCGGAATATGAATCCCAATGTCCTGTATGCTTGCTTAACAGAAGTATATATGTGTTCAATAAAAAGTAGTTTCGGATCAAAAAACACTCCCAAATCTTTAATAACATTTTTTCTTTCCAATTTTATATTTTTAATATGATAATCAAAAATCAAAGTCTCACGGTTTCTTGTGAAATGCATTACATAACATTTTGATGCATTTAGTGTTAAGTAATTAGATTCGCAATATTCTTGTAGATTGTTTAGGTCATTTTGTAGCAAAATGCTGTCATTTCTATTTTTTATAGCACAGAATATTTTTAAGTCGTCGGCGTACAGATAGAAACGAGAATATTGGAAACAATTTATTATATCATTTATAAACAAAATGAAAAGTAGGGGGCCTAAGTGCGACCCTTGAGGTACTCCAGATGTAGTATGGATATACCTTGACTTGAATCCGTTGCAATTCACTAATTGAGATCGGTTTGTTATGTAAGACTGAATCCAGCGCAATAATGATCCATGAATTCCCAGCAACTCTAATTTGTGAATAAGTGTGAGGTAGCTAACTAAATTTTTAAGACCGGCCCTTAGATATTTTTTTTATTTAGTTAATTTAACTACAATTTAGATAGTTTTTTTTCTATGCGGAGATTGTAAAACAGGCCCTTAGATTCGTATTTCATAAATAAACATTAACTCCAATACAAGAAGGTAGAAATCTGGTAAATTGACACGAGTAAGAGTGCGTGTTCGCAGACTTCAGAAGTAGGTGAATTCAAGTTGGTTTTGATTTGTCTCAAAACTTTTTTCAAAGGAATTGACCTTTTCGTGCGAGTGTCTGTAACAGAATACCAGTTGTCTTGCTCAATAAATTCCTCCAATTTTGTTGGTTACGTTTCGGTTCCCCGACACTCATCCTTCTTTGTTCTCTCACAATGAAGAAATCCAAAATTCTCGGCGGTAAATTCGTTACACCCCTTGCACTTTAAAAATACACTTTCTCGCTCGTCTCAAGTTTCCCTCACACGAGACAGGAAAATGGCGTATCTGAAATATTTATGTTGGCACACATTTCCCGAAGTGTCTGTACTTGTCTTGTTAAAATGTCACACAGGGATTTTGAAATGCGGCGCGATGCCTTTTTCCTTTTACAATTTTGACGAATTGAAAGAAATGAAGTATTTCTATGCATCATCAATACTCAAGAGATTACCAAATACTCAATACTGAAACTGATATTCAGAAAAGAGCACACAATTTATACGATGTAGGTAATTTACCTAAATGTTTTCATTGTTTAATACAAAAGGAAGCTAATAAAATTTAACAGAAAAAAATTTGTTGTGGCCAGCACAAGACCTCTGGCCATTTCCATATTAGGCTATATAAGTATTGTCCATATTTGACATATCTGATAAACACAAAAACACATATCTTCTTTAAACATTTTTATATTTTTTTATTCATTCTATTCACTCTTTTTCTTCTAATGTTCGCGATTCTTCCAATTCATTGATGAGATTGGCGGTATTTCTGAAGGGTATATGTAATACATGTATCTCTAATTATAAATATTTAATTAATGATAAAATAAGAAATATTAAATATACTTCCCGGAAAAATTATCTGTCCATTACAAACATTTTAATTTTTCCACTTGTTTTCCATAGGCTGTGAGATTCATATACAACTTATTATTTCATATATTTATATTTCTCTATCTTTGACTCCATACAAGACATAATAATTTTTTTAAATGTATCGGATGGAGATTTTCATATTCTTTAGTATTAGTAATAATAGAAAATTTCAAAAAATAATATTTAGAAGATTTTTTTAAAAGAAACTATTACTTCCGGTTGTCCAATTGTTAAAATCTGATATGGCGTGCATATGACATCCCGCAAATTCCATGTTTAAAATAGCAATGAGCATTAAGCAAAGGATTACTTCCGGTTGATCGTTTGTAAACAAAATCTAATTTGTTGTTCTAATAAATAGAAAAGTTTGTAATACAAAATTATGGATTATATTTTATTGTTTCTTCTTGGAAATCCGTTAAGAGCTCCAAATTAAGTGCCACTTCCGGGTTATCATATATAGTCCAAATCTAATTGTTGTATCAAATTATATTTGAGTTTTACAGTCGCAAAGAAGGAAAAATTGCACTAATAATTCTTGCTTTTGAAAGATTAAATGTATCTACTTGATGACATAATTTCTTTTTGTGCAATCGTTGTGACGGAATAATATAGTTCATTCTTTTAAAAATAGCCAGATATTACAGTATGAAAAACTTGATAAGAGAGGACACAAATAATTAAGTGGAACTCTCGACAAAGCTCTGAAAAAATGTCTATACTATATCACAACAATAGCATTAAAAATTACATCTATCTCCCTCTAAAACAGTCTTTTGTTTGTAACTTATTCATATCAAGGAACAATGGAATTCCGTCTGCTTCATTGTTTCATATTTTCCTTAACGTTGGCATGAAGCCCAAACAACGGTCTCATTATAATATACCTGCGGATCAACGTGAGCTCCGCTTAGCTCTCGATTATCAAGAGCTACTTGTTCTCATTTGTTTCTCATAAAGCAAACTGTATACTTTTCTATAGAAGTTACTTTTTACCTCCAGCTACCCTAGGTAAGGGAGGTATAGGAATCGTGATAAATATCGCATATAGAGATTTTAGTGAATAAACACGACATGAAGTAATATCAGCCAGACCATGAATTATTTCATTTTTGCTTATAAAATTAACCAAGAGAGGGTTATTGAATAGTTCGACTCTTTACTTAGGTTCGTGCCTGAGATGAAGGAATTAGCGTAAAAAGGAATTTAGAGATTCCTTAGGTCACCACAGCCGACAAAACAAAGAACTCCAAGCAATGTGATCCCTTGTTACACTAATTATTTTGTTTTAAGACGCATTGTTCCTTCGTAATATTAATTGCTAATCATTGCTTCTGAAATCTTGTTACACGATTGGAGAAGTCTTTTGTAGAGCATGAAATTCAATCTCTTTTAGTATAATACGTTTCAAGATATAGTAGACAGAAGTGACTTCAAAAATAATGGAAAAGGTCCAATTTCAATGAAATATTATCTTACCTACCTCTCATCCATTATGCCAGCATATTATACTCTTTAGAATGTACAGGATAACTATGTAAGAAACATAGTTGGATAATTACATGAAAATTGACCTAATAGGAGACCATTTTAGTGATATAGGTATGCTCGCCCTTTAACCACCTATGTGGCTCTTATATTTCGCGAGATAGCAATGATGGCCACAAAAATGAACAGTCTGTATGTCATTTAATTTAAAAACACTACGATATCGCTTCCCACGAAACTAAAAGTAGAATGCAGGACCTTTTCACAAAAAATAGCATTTAAGTCCAATTTTAAAAAGAAAGAAAATAGCTTTAAAATGATTTTTGGTTACTACAAGCTAGTGAAACTAAAACAAATTAAAACTGAATAAAAAAAATTTGTTGTGGCCAGCAGAATACCTCTCTCCATTTTCATATTAGGCTATACAGGGAATTTATTTTAACATGCAACATATGGCGAAACACTTCCATGGTTACTTACTATTATCAAAAAACGACAGCAATGTAATATTTGTCCATTTTAAAATGCAACATACAAAATTTGTAGTTTTGTATTATCAAAACTAATTTCCTATAAATTAGCCTACATACGATTAATAAATAATCAAAACATGAATGTTGTACATTTTAAAAAACTTTAGCTTACAAAAATTCATAACTTTCATGTAGTAAATGTTAAAGAATACCCCCAATCACTCTGAGGCAATATTCTAGTCGGTCGTAATAAGAATTGACACCATTTGTGATGTGTTTTGGAGGTATCTCCTGTGCTGCAATACAATTTATAATGTTGCATTTTAAAATGGACAAATTTTACATTGTTGTCATTTTTTGACAATAGTGAGTAACCATGGAAGTGATGAACTATAATGTTGCATTTTAAAATAAATTCTCTGTATAAGTATTGTACTGCACTTCGCTATCGAACCGTCGTTTTATAACAAAAAATTACAGAACTTTACCCAAATATTGTTTTTATTGTATTTAACATGTTTTCTGCACACATACAATTCTAATTATATCTATTTTTCATTGTATGAGGAAGTCCCTAAATGTCAGATATTTTTCCAATTCATTAGCAAGATTGGCGGTATATATGGATATATGCATTTTACCTACAATTTTAAAAATTTAATTAAACAACAATAAGAAGGATTAAATGTACTTCCCAGAAAAAGCTTTCAAAATGTCACTAAAACTGTTGATTTTTGACACTGACATCTATCATTTACAAACTATGTTATACACATTTGAATTTGTCATCTGATTTCCTTAGTGCCTTGTCCTCTGCAATTATATTATTCTATATATTACAGTGCCTTAATCTCTAAATGTATACAAGATAAAATAAAAATTTTAAATGTATCAGGTGTAGAAATTTTAAAAAAATAATATTTGAAAGATTTTTTTAAAGAAACTATTACTTTCGGTTGTCCAATTGTTACCGAAATCTAATCAGCTCTTCCCAGGATTGTCAGATTGAGGAAACTGCAGTTAAATATTTTTTTTCACTACTAGCATAGGAATCCACTATTATTTACCTTTATTTGACATGAGAAATTGTTTTTCACTACCGCTTGCTTGTAACCATGGTAACCTAGGTCAATAATAATTTATTATTAACCTAGGTCTATAATGCAAACTGTCACTTTTCAATCAAACTCAAGCCTCCAAATCCAAATATTATTTAACTCATTAAACTCAATAAAGGTGTTAAGTATATAATCTAAATTTGCCATTATAATTTTAAATTGGCCTACGCTGCCGCCTCGCCTGGCCACTGTGCTGTTTTGGTGAAAATGTGAAATATATGTAGATGTAGGATTGAACAAATCACTATTTTTTTGTATTTGTAGGTAAATACATTTCAATAGATTTATTTAAAAATAATAATAAACTAATAAGGCTGCTGACTGTAACACCACAAAGTGCTTTTATTAAATAATTAAATCAAATACAAATCAAGGCCCATAAGTGAGGTTATCAAACCAGCGAAATGAGCAAAACGTCAGATAAAAACAAATGCAGCCTACTTTGTTTTTGTGAATATTGACAAATAAGTAATGTTATTATTCATGTCAAAATTATTGTTATTATCAATAAAAAAAAAAATTCAAAAAGGATTTATGTGCTAGTAGTGAAAAAAATAGTATATAAACCACGGTTGAGAAGATCATTATTGACCAGGCGCCTTATATCCCTCGGGCTTCGCCCTCGGGTTACAATAGGCGCTGGGTCAATAATGATTATCTTCTCAACCTTGGCGTATAATATACTATTTAAGTCTTATAGTATTTGTGAAACCGTG
Source organism: Ophonus ardosiacus (assembly GCA_943142095.1). Taxonomy (NCBI): domain Eukaryota; kingdom Metazoa; phylum Arthropoda; class Insecta; order Coleoptera; family Carabidae; genus Ophonus; species Ophonus ardosiacus. The sequence goes on along the minus strand of OW964831.1, from coordinate 49,044,638 downwards.
GTTCAAGCGTCCACACATTCACACATACACACACACACACACACACACACACACACACACACACACACACCACACACACGGACATCATCGTAAAAATGTTATAATCGGATTATAGGTACCTTAAAACGTGCTTATCCACTAAAATCTGGATAAGCGAATTTTAGCATGATTCCACTGCCTCTCTTAGCGAGAGGTAAAAATATATAAAACAATGCCTACAGAATCATAATTCAAGTTTGCTTGCATAGCTATACTGATATGCAAGATATTCGGTAATTACGCATTTCGAAATTAAAATAATTTAAATTTAGCTTTACATTCGTGCTATAGAGAACATAAATAAGAGAAACAGTTCTTCGAGAAATGCGGAGAGAAGATCTAAGACGCTGTAGAAGAACAAAGACTTCGACACTCGACTGTTTTGTTCCTCTCCATGTTGAATGAATTTACATGAAATTTGAAACATGAACATGCAGATCCAGCAAGCTGGGCACGAGAACCACCACTTTCAATCTTCTTATTTATTGTTACACGAACTTGGGAAATTTGTAATTTTAATTTTTACTAATATTTACACAAGATTTTTACGGCACAGCTAGGAAATCTGCATGATGAGAATCATGAAACGGGAGAATTAATTTTGTATAATGTCTTCATCAGCTTTAATTTTCCTCGGCGAAAATCCTGACGAGATTGCTAAAAATCAAAGCTGAGATTGAGTTAAAAATTTATTTAAACGGGTCAGTAAAAAATTGGTAGGTAACGTATTAAATATTTGATGATAATCGGTAGTAACATATCTAATAAAATTAATAACAAAATTAAATTATCGATAATTTCTATATACATATCTATATTATAGATATTTTGGTACAAAAGTGACCCCCGTAGTGCACTCTCCACACCAGCTATGAGTGCCCGTGAGGTGACGCCTGGTAAGCGTCCACACGATAAAATATATCGTCATCATTACCGATGTCTATTGTTGTAGATACTGGTACACCCAGAAATGGGTAATATTCCGTGATGATATACCGTGAGTATTTTTTAACGTGAAACATTGGGTTTGTCATATCCATGGTTGCATGACATTTGATTGACAGCAATGTATTTGCCCGTTCCATTTAAAATGAAACATAGGTAACGAATTTGACATTTGATAAGACGTCAACGTCAATAGAGGTTAATTTTGTTTTAATAATTATACCTGCATTCTAAATTAAAATTGGTTGTAGAAAAAATAAAGTGTGCACCTTGTGCCCGAGTGGTTTTCTGACTCGGCTAAATTTGTTACAATATTTAAATATAATACTTCTGTCAAATTCATTCCCCATATATCATTTTAAATGAGACAGACAAATACATTGCTGTCAATCAAATGTCAAATCGTAACTTATAGGAAAATTCAACGGTTATCTGTCATATACACAAGATGTCATTAGAGGTTAATTTTGTTTAAATAATTATACCTGTTTTCTAAAAATTAAATTTAGATGTAGAAAAAATACTGTGTGCACCTTGTGCCCGAAATATGTTTAGTTCTCTCGAGTAGTTTTCTGACTCCGCTAAATTTCTTACAATATTTAAATATAATACTTCTGTCAGATTCGTTCCCTATGTTTCATTTTAAATGGAACGGGTAAATACATTGCTGTCAATCAAATGTCGTCACCATGGATATGACAAACCCAATGTTTCACGTTAAAAAATACTCACGGTATATATATATATATATATATATATATATATATATATATATATATATATATATATATATATTTATAGATATTTTGTCATTCTACATCTACTTACAAAAATATATTTTATCACACATACAATTTAATATTTTAAAAATTTAAATAAATGTGGCCAACACAAGACCTCTCGCCGTTTCCATATTAAGCTATATAAGTACATATTCTATTTAACATTTCTGGTACATACACAATTCTAATTACATCTGTTATTAATATATTTTTATTTTTTAATTAATTCTATAAATAGGTTTCTTCCTTTTCTTCTAAATGTTCGATGTTTTTCAAATTCATTGACGGGATTGTTGTTATTTCTGATACGTATATTTAAAATATGTACAATAAAATTTTTGAAAGAAGTCCTATCAAGGCCATCTACGAATTGTATCTATGAATTAAGATTTTGTGCTGTCAAATTTAGTAGTGTCTTTTACTTAGTTTTTATGAGGGTACATAATATCTCGTGTACCTCATAAAAACTATGTAAACGACACTACTATACAGCATAAAATCTTAATTCATACATACAATTCGTAGATAGCCTTGATCGGACTTCTTTCAAAAAATTTACTGTAACTATAATTTTAAATATTTAATTAATAATAAAATAAGAAATATTAAATGTAATTCCCAGAAGCATTCAGTAATGTATCTGGATTTTTGACACGGCATTTTTCTGTCTATGACAAATATTTTAATTTTTCAACTGGTTTCCATAGAGTTATTTGGGCTATGAGATTCATTACAACGGATTATTTTATATATTTATAATTCTCTATCTAAAAATCTATAGAAGATATAATAAAATTTTTCAATGCACTAGATAAAAGATAAAGAATTTTACATTCGTTAATATTTGTAACAAATTTCTAAAAAATAATATTTAGAAGTCTTTTTAAGAAACTGTTACTTTCGGTTGTCCAATTATTACCAAAACTTTTCAGTTTTTTCCATTAATTAAGGAATAAAATAAAATAAATAAATCATCGCGGCGTATTACCCATATAACTGGTTGTGCCAGTATCTACAACACATGTAGGCATCGGTAATGATGACGATATATTTTACCGTGTGGGCGCATACCAGGCATCACCTCCAGGGCACTCATAGCTGGTGTGGAAAGTACACTACAGGGGTTCTCTTTGTGCGATTAAAAGTCTGTACTGGCCGGGACCGAACCCGGGTCACTAGATTGGTAACCAGACACTATACGCACACGGCCACACGATCTCATCAGATTAACGAATATTGTAGTTAAATAGGCCCATAAACCATAACAAAAAATAATAAAATGTTCACTTTATTCTTAAAGTACTACTCAATACATAACAATTAAGACAAAAAACATTTTTTTTAATAATTATTTTGCGAGATATTTTAATTTATTTCCATGCCATAGATGACGTCACACTATTGGTATCTTTTTCGCGCAGCCTACTACAGAAACTGGTGTGAGAAAGATAGCTATAGGTTTCTTTACAAAGCAAATATAGTTATACAAAAAACAATTATGACTTTTTGATACCACGAGTTGTTTTAAAATTAAACGAACTTTTATTTAAAATTTAAAAAAAAATTGGTTTATGGGCCCATTGGTCTTATAGAATTTGAGAAGTCGTCCCTCCAAAATCAAGTCACACATACACACAGACATCATTGTAAAAATGTAAAAATCGGATTCTGGTGCATTTAAAACTCACTTATTCACTAAAATCTGTATATGCGACTTTTAGCATGAATCCAATACCTCTTTTAGCGAGAGGTATAAAGGCAGAAATTGTGTGCTAACGGTTTTAATTTTGTAAATTAAAATCAGCGCACAAGGTAAATAAAAGTAGAATAATTTATTAGTTTTTCAAATATTCACAACGCTGCTTTTATAAAAATTATATAAGTACATTTATGTTATAAAATGTTTATTTTCAAAGGCCTTGCTTGAATACTTTACTAAATGCCTTATCGTTCCCAGGGCTGTTCCTATATTTGAATAAGGGAAAACATACAAAGAATGTATTAAGTTTCTCGAAAACTTTCTATATTAAATTTTACATGGTATAAAACTTCTACTCAAGTAATGGCAAACAAATTCTTATGAGATATAAATACTCTCAAGTGTTCTCTTCTTCTTCTCTGGTGCAATTCCCGTGGGAAACTCATGCTGGGAAATCTGCAATCTGCGCTTATGGTCCCAGTGCAATGAAATTTCTCAACATGTTGAATATGTCTGGAACCACACGAACACAACACTCATCCAGCTCAACTACTTGAGTTCGGCTTACTAAGAAACTTAAGAACACATGCTATTCATATATTTCACTTAATTAAATTCTGCTGGCAAGTTTGAGTCTTTTTCACTAGCTATTTCAACAATGTATGAGCGTGATGTTTCTAGAGAATTAAATGGACCGCTATTTTTCAATGAAATTTTAGCTAAATTGAAATCGCGTAAATTGATCTTTTTTTACCCCTACAAGAATATATAAAATGTTTCATAGAATTTTATAAATTTTGCTGGAATCGTTAGGTATTTTTAAGGAATAAAAGAAGAGTGTTTAAAGATATTACAAAATGGTTCACATGCTATACTTTATTTACGACAGAAAATTAAGACAGAAGATAGTAGAAAGGCTTTTTTAGGTTAATTAATTTTTTTCACTACTAGCCTAGGAACCAATTATAATTTACCTTTATTTGACATGAGAAATTGTTTTTCACTACCTCTTGCTTGTAACCATGATAATTTAGGTCAATAATAATTTATTATTAACCTAGGTCTATAATGCAAACTGTCACTTTTCAATCAAACTCAAGCCTCCAAATCCAAATATTATTTAAATCATTAAACTCAAGAAAAGTATACAATTTAAATTTGCCGCTTAATTTTAAATTGACCTACGCTGCCGCCTCGCGTCACCTCGCCAGGCGACTATGCTGTTTTGGTAAAGCTGTAAAACATGTGTAGATGTAGTAATGAATAAATCACTATTTTCAATAGATTTATTTAAAAATAATAATAAACTAATTACGCTATTGACTGTAACAGCACAAAGTGTTTTTATTAAATTAAATCAAAAACAAATCATGGCTCATAAGTGAGGTTAACAAACCAGCGAAATGAGCGAAACGTCAGATATAAAAACAAATGCAGCCTACTTTGTTTTTGTGAATATTAACAAGCAAGTAAGGTAATTATTCATGTCAAAATGATTGTTATTATCAATTAAAAAAAATTAAAATAGGATTTATGTGCTAGTAGTGAAAAAAATAGTATATAAACCATGGTTGAGAAAATCATCAAAGGCCGAGGGATACAAGGCGCGTGATTATCTTCTCAACCTTGGCGCATAATATACTATTATCGAATGACAGCTGTCAACTCCAGCATTAATATTCTGCTGGCACTTACTGAATTATTTGTTGGTACCGTGTCCAATATGATCTAAGCAACATTTTGTCTAGCTGTGATTAAGATTTAGTTTAGCATCTTGGAAGTCAGTTAGTCACATTTTAACAACAGAAATAGAGAAAAATATTTTGTGGTCAATAATTGGAAATACTCGCGGAGAATAAGCAATTTGATAAAAAATGTGTATTAAATAAGTGATTTATTTTTGTTTTTTCATTACCTTATAGGTACATTTATTTAATTGAATATTGAAAAAGTTTAAAGGCATTCAAATATTTTAAAAACAAATAACTTTTTACCTTCCGTCACCTTTAGTGTTAAAATATTATTGCATTTATATAATCTTTTCCAAGGAACTTTCGGTATGGAATTTGTATAAAATAGTACATATTCGTATAACAATTTTATTGGATATATAGAATCTTTTCTAAGGAACTTTTGGTATAGGATTTGTACAAAATACATAGAACTGATGGAAAGTAATGTGCTGGCTACATCAGATTTTTAAACTGTGATAATCTCGACCAGTTCCAGATTTAATATGACTATAGTTTTAATTTGTCATTACAGCAGGGAATTTTTGCCTGATGTACAGCTGTCATAGTTACAAAAGTTTCAACATGTTTGAAATAGAATACATTTCATTTTTTAATTAAAGTAACGAACGGATAATATTAAAATGTCAAATATATCAGTATAGGTATTGTATCATTTGATAGATCTGTCAATTTGATATTCGTTTACAAAGATATTTTAATCCTACGTTGTCAGTAAGCTGGATTTAATTGCTTTCAAACTAAAGCTTACTAATTAAATATACGCTGTGTCCATAGAAATTATTTTGAGTATCAAAAAAGCTCTCACAGTATTGTATCAAATAACACAGTGAAATTAACTTTATGTAAAATCCACGATTTTTATCTGATTTTTCAATGAAATTCGCTTATAAATGTAGTTTTTATATGCAAAACAAAGTGTTTCAGTGACATTTTCCATTATTTTAAATTCCCGTCATATGCAACGTGTCCCTGGTTTGCTGATACATGAAATGTGCGGAACTAAAAATCTTAATATGAACTTTTGGAACTAATCCCTGCTTTATTTGAAACATTTTTAGTTTTTTTTTTTATTTTTACCTGTCTCTAAGAGAGGTATTGGATTCATGCTAAAATTCGCATATCCAGATTTTATTGAATAAGCACGATTTAAGGTTCATAGAATCCAATTATAACATTTTTAAATGATGTGTGTGTGTGTGTGTGTTTTTGTGTGTGTGTGTGTGTGTGTGTGTGTGTGTGTGTGTGTGGATGTGTGTATGTGTGTATGTGTGTATGGATGTGTGTATGTGTGTCTGGATGTTGGAGGAACGATTCCTCAAAAACTATAAGACTTAAAAAATATTTAACTGCAGTTTCCTCAATCTAATATTCCTGGGAAGAGCTGAAAAGGTTTTGGTAACAATTGGACAACCGGAAGTAGTAGTTTGTTAGAATTTTTTTTCTAAATATAATTTTTTGGAAATTTTTGTTATTACAAATATTGAAGAACATAAAATTCTCCATCTAATATACTTAAAATTTTTATTATATCTTGTATAGATTTAGAGATAAAGACACTATAATATATATAATTTTCTAATCGCAGAGGCTAAGGCACGAAGGAAACCACTTGACAAATTTAAATGTTTATAACATAGTTTGTAAATGACAGATATCAATGTCAGTGTGAAAAATCAACAGTTTTAGTGGCATTCTGATAGTTTTTTCTGGGAAGTATATTTAATCTTTCTTATTATTTTATTAATGAAATATTTGAAATTATAGGTAAAATGCATATATCTATCAGAAATACCGCCAATCTGGTTAATGAATTGGAAGAATCTATAACATTTAGGATCTTCCTCATACAATGAAAAATAGATATAATTAGAATTATATGTGTGCAGAAGATATGTTCAACATAATAAAAAAACAATATTTGGGTAAAGTTCTGTATTTTTTTGTTATAAATCTACGGTTCGATAGAGAAGTACAATACAATATTTATATAGCCTTATATGGAAATGGCGAGAGGTCTTGTGTTGGCCACAACAGATTTTTTTAATGAAGTAGGCCTTAATAGTTGGGCAATAGTATATTTTGCAACTAGGGACGAAAGAGGCAGCCGAGGGAAGTGAGGGTTGCCACCACACGATAAGTTAATTTGACATTGACAACTTTGACAACCTATGACGCATTTTATCTGGAGCGATGCAGTACATATAAAAACTAGTATCCATGGTAATACATTAATAACAGTATACTAAATATTGCATCTTAGGGAAATTTCATAGAGTACTCCTTCAAAGTTATTCTCCTTTTGTTGTTGTGAGAATCACACTTATTTTATTCATGCGTTGCTAAATCGAAATATGAAGCAGTGAGTAGAGCGAGGAAGCAAATATAAAAATTCTATGCGATCAACTAGTGGGCTTTGGGGCGCGTTGCAGCTGTTGTGTTGAACCCAAGCTCCTGGGAGCTGTCGGTGTCTGGCCGCGGACGCATCGCGAGGGCTATGAAAACAAAATAAATAACACTCCAAGCCCAGCACCACAACAACATGAGAGAGCATGCTTATGACGGAGATATGGATTCGGGAAATTCACTCCGACCGTTTTACAAGACGTTTTTTTAAAAATAAATATTATCTTTTCTCAGGGATGTTTTCAAAAGTATTTGTGTTGTGAAGTTAATCATTTCTTCACATAAATTACATTATTAGTTGGTATTTGTTCAAATTGTGATTACATGATATGAAGTATATGTATATGAGGATGAGGGTCGGGGTTACATTTAAAAATTTATGGCATAGCACATAAAGGGTAGCACTAGACGCGTAATTCTTCTTCAGCAATCCTTTCAGCCCAAAATAATAATTCTATTCATAAAATAAAGTTATATTTACTTTATGAACTTAAAATAACATAAAAGTAACATAAATAAATATATAAGACCACAAGGCCCAAAGTATTTCACAAAACCTTCCGTCAATTCGATGTATTTTGTACAAATCCCATACCAAAAGTTCCCTTAAAAAGATTCTTATTATCTAACCAGTTGTGTACGAAATAAATTTTTATATTCGTAAATTTTCGAGATATAACACAAACTTATATTTTTTTAAATGGAACCCATATCTGATTTCAGTCTAAAAAAAATCATTATTTTTTTTTCTTTTCAATGATGTAAGGTTTATTATGTTTTATATTTGTTTTGCCTTCAAAATTATTATTTTTTCCTTATTTTGTATTAAATTTATAATTATTTTAAAAATATTGGTAGATTTCTATTTATAAATACTCCTTGTATTTAAATAATTTATTTCGTTAGAAAATTTTGTTCAAAACTCGTATCAAACTAATTTTTATAATATTTTGTATCTGGTCGCCCTTGGCACATTATAGTGTAAAATCTTAAGTAATAAAGGCATGAAACAAATTATTTCGATAAAATACAATATAATTAATAAAAATAATAATGTTTTTTTGGGAAATAATAAGAAAGTTCAGGAAAATAAAGAGAAAAATTAAATTTTGGGAGTAAAACAAATATAAAACATAATAACCCTTAATCATTGAAAAGAGAAAAAAATTATGATTTTTTTTTTTTACTGAAATCAGATATGGGTTCCATTTAAAAAAATATAAGTTTGTGTTATATCTCAAAAATTTAAGGATATAAAAATTTATTTCGTACGACACTGGTTAGATAATAAAAATATCTATCTTTTATATTTGAAACGTTTTTCTCAATTACTAATAGTTTAGAAGTTATTTGAAACAGAAAAAATCAACAATATTCAGTTTTTGGAAAAATAAAAGCACATCTGAGATGGCCTCCCAAAGGCGCACAAAAAGTTCCATTTAACCGACATCGTATCTCTTATAGTTCTCGAGATCCCAATGGTGGCACCTCTAAATGGGACACACTGTATATCCTGTAAAATTGTAACACGAACAAATTATTTTTTACAAATTCCATACCGAAAGTTCCTTTGAAAAGATTCTATAAATCCAATAAAATTATAACACAAACGTACTTTATTGCACTTGATACTTTCTGCTTCTTCAGCTTTTCCCTATTTTATTAGGGGTCGCTGTTTCTTACTCTTCTCTTCTATTCATTCCTGTCCAACGCATCTTCTTCACATAGTTATTCCTCTCTCAAATTTTCTGCTACACAGTTTTCCATCTTCTCTTAGACCTTCGTTGTACTCCCGGTATTGAAAGTTTCAATCTTGATGCGAGGCTGCAACTGTAAGTAACTTGCGAGGGACATTGTGTCACTTATATCATTTTCTGGTCCTATACTTTTCACTTTGATTTTGCACTTGACACTGACATATGTCAATTAGAATTTTTACCTCCCGCTACCCTAGGTAATGGAGGTATAGGGATCGTGCGTTGATGTCCCCAGAATCCGATTTTAACATTTTTACAATGATGTCTGTGGGTATGTATGTGTGTGTGTATGTGTGTGTGGATGTGTGGATCCTGTGGACACGATTACTCAAATACTACCAATCAGAAAATTTTGAAATTTTGTATACCCATTCTATACTAATGTGGGAAGAGTTGATTAGTTTTTAGTGTATATCAGATAACCGGAAGTATCACTTATACAAGCTTTTACCAGTTTTTCTTGAAAAAAATGCATATAATTTTTCAGCAACTTTTACTATTAAAAATATAATACAATGGTACAATCTTCAATTCTACGATAATATAACTTTAAATAACTTTAAATATAAATTTATAAAAAAAAATATTTTTGTACATTATCTGACCCATGCGTCAAACAAAAACAATACTTTAATAAAATTTTGACGTATTTAAACAAATGTCACTGTCACATTTACATTAATAATGAAACCGTGTTAAGAAGAATTTAGTAGTAGTTTTAGAGCACTTGGAAGTTGATGATGATTTTTCGAGGATTATCTTTTTCTTTGGTGAGGCACATTTTCTCCTCTCTGGGTATGTTAATAAGCAAAATTGCCAGATATGGGCAGAAGAAAATCTTCATGTGATTTACGAGGTACCATTACATGTCCAAATGAGACTGTTTGGTGCGCACTATGGTCAAGTGGCGTCATTGGAACTTATTTTTTCGAAAATGATGAAGGTCGAACTGTTATAGTTGATGGTGAGCGCCATAGGCCCATGATGATCGATTATTTTTGGCACGAAGTTAATTTTGTATTACATACTTCTATTTATTAAAACAACAAATTAGATTTTGTTTATAAACGATAAACCGGAAAGGAAAAAGATACTTTCCTTAAAGCTCATTGCTATTTTAAACATAGAATTTGCGGGAGGTCATGTGCTGGCCACATCAGATTTTTTAAATATATCTGCTGTTTCCATAATTCTAGCAAAGCTGACTGATTTTTGAAAGTTAATATCTCTCTATAATTCTATATCTATTGAAGATAAAGGAAAATGTATAATCAAATAAGATATTCTTTCAATTATAAACATATAAAATATCTAAAAATGATATTTATCTACGTTTTTTCAAGAAAAACTGTTAAGAACTTCAAATAAGGGAACTTTCGGTTGGCCAATTATAACCAAAATCTAATCAGCTCTTCATATGGATATAAAGAAGAGGAATACGAAAGAATCATAATTGTAACTTGTAGTTTTGAAGTTATTGAACCTAGGGTAACGAGAGGTAAAAATGTACAAAAACCGACGACAGGTTTAATTTTATATTATAGAATAATTACCTATATACTAGCAACCTTTAACTTATTATTTTTCGATTTCGAATCTTGCCTTAACCCTCATTAATTATCCTTTACAATTCCATGCATTTAATCCTGTATTTAATATTCCTTCATTGCAATGCAACAACAATCCCTCCCCGCCGCTATTTAATCCCCGAGTCGTTCCACCATCGGAGACTATTACCGCCGCTGCAGGACGCCTGGCATCGGCGTCGCAACGCCGTAAGTGCAGCACGTGCTACGTCCATCTGCTCGTGATGTTCATGCTCCTATACATGTTCATCTCAAAGCGGCTGCTGACCGCGTAAGCTCACGGCGCATTACCAAAGGCAAAGGAGTATAGCGTGCAATAGAATACAGGATAGGAGGGATGATGGTTACTTAGGAATGATAATGGATATTGAAATTTTGATGTTTATGTTTGGATCATATAGTGGTGACGATAACAGGACTTCTAATAATAACTTTGTGTAACTAGGTTTAGCACATACTACATATAATTTTTACCTCTCGCTAAGAGAGGTATTGGATTCATGCTAAAATTCGCATATCCAGATTTTACTGAATAAGCACGATAAAATTTGAAAATGATGTCTGTGTGTGTGTGTGTGTGTGGATGTGTGTATGTGTTATGTCTGGATGTTGGAGGGACGTTTCCTCAAAAACTATAAGACTTAAGACCTGTTTAACTATAAATTCCTCAATCTGACATTCCTAGGAAGAGCTGAAAAGATTTTGGGAACAATTGGACAACCGAAAATAGTAGTATCTTAAAAAAATTCTTCTAAATTTTATTTTTTGAAAATTTTTGTTACTATTAATATTGAAGAAGATACAGGCACTAAGGAAACCACTTGACAAATTCTAATGCCTATAACATAGTTTGTAAATGACAGATATCAATGCCGGTGTCAAAAATCAACAGTTTTAGTGACATTCTGATAGCTTTTTCTGGGAAGTACATTTATACCACCAATTGATAATGAATTGGAAGAATCTCTAACATTTAGGAACTTCCTCATACAATGAAAAATAGATATAATTAGAATAATATGTGTGCAGAAGACATGTTAAATACAATAAAAAAACAATATTTGTGTAAAGTTCTGTAATTTTTTGTTATAAAACGACGGTTTGATAGCAAAGTGTAATACAATACTTACACAGTGAGTATTTCTTAACGTGAAACACTGGGTTTGTCATATTTATGTTTACGACTTGACATTTGATTGACAGCAATGTATTTGCCCGTTCCATTTGAAATGAAACATAGGGAACGAATTTGACATTTGATAATTAGTTAATTTTGTTTAAATAAGTATTTTTTCTACATCTAAATTTAATTTTTAGAAAACAGGTATAATTATTTAAACAAAATTAACCTCTAATGACATCTTGCCAATATGACAGATAACCGTTGAATTTTCTTACAAGTTATGATTTGACATTTGATTGGCAGCAATGTATTTGTCGGTCTCATTTAAAATGACACATGGGGAATGAATTTAACAGAAGTATTATATTTAAATATTGTAAGAAATTTAGCCGAGTCAGAAAACTACTCGGGCACAAGGTGCACACTATATTTTTTCTACAACTAATTTTAATTTAGAATGCAGATATAATTATTTAAACAAAATTAAACCCTATTGATGTCTTATCAAATGTCAAATTCGTTCCCTATGTTTCATTTTAAATAGAACGGGCAAATACATTGCTGTCAATCAAATGTCGAATCGTAACCATGGATATGCCAAACCCAATGTTTCACGTTAAAAAATACTCACGGTATATTCTATGTATATTTTTAACCTACTTTATAAACTCTGAAACATAGATTTTTGTGAATATTAACTATAATTGAATTCTGTGATTGAATTATTGTTTTACTAATTGTTTTCAGTTTTGGTTATTGAGTTTTTGAACTGATCTGTGTTGTTTGTCATAAAATTATCAAACTTTTTTATCATAACAGATATAAATCTATAATGGATTAATGTCGAGATAGCAGCAAATCTCTTTATTAATAAAACATGGACAGAAAAGAACATAAATTTCATCTGCCTCCGTAGAAATAACAAAGTTGAAAACCACAAATTTCCCCCAACTATTGAAAGCATATTCACCATTTATCTCGTTCGCGATTTGTGGCGACATACATAAATTCCGTTGATTTAAAGTTTGAAAAATTTGTCCAAATGTATATAGTGACTAGGTTTTCCCTGCAAGTGCAAGAGAGAGTATGATTCTACTCCATATATCAAATCGCGTCAAATTAAAACTGTTCACCAGATTTATACCTCTTTTATCGAATATATTTTATTCCATTTCTTTGTGAAGGTTATTTCCCAAATATATGGAAAAAGCTTTCATTGTTCCTATGTATAAAGGAGGTATAAAAAACCAAGTAAAGAACTACAGACCAATCTCCAAACTTTCTATTTTAGAAAAAGTTTTCGAAAAATTAGTTTATAAAATAATGTTTTCTTTTGTTAAAAATCGCATCATTCCTCAGCAGCACGGTTTTTTCTCTGGTAGATCCATTGAGACAAATCTTTTAACTTATAATGAATATATTTTAAAGTCTATGGATGAGCGTAGTCAGGTGGATTCAATATATACCGATTTCAGTAAGGCTTTTGACTCTATCGATCATTCATTACTAATAAACAAACTTGCTGATTTCGGTGTGTGTGGAAGCCTGCTTGACTGGTTCACTTCTTACTTAACCGGAAGAAGTCAAAGAGTAACGATTAATGGATTTCAGTCGCACGATATATATATTCCGTCTGGTGTTCCTCAAGGTTCCCATTTAGGACCGCTCTGATGTTTGCCATTCTTACACTTTCGCTGGTAAAATAATTAATCCTGTCTCAGAAGTAAGGGATTTAGGAATTCTTTATGATAAAAAACTTATTTTCGATGTACATGTCGACAACGTAACAAAGAAAGCATTTAAAATGCTTGGTTTTCTTATCATCAAAAAATTTTAAAAATCCCAAAACCTTAAAAGTTTTATATTTTTCTTTAGTTCGAAGTCAATTAGAATTTGCAACAATTTGTTGGTCACCTCAGTATGCTATTCATATTAAAAGAATAGAGCGTATTCAAGAAAAAATTTGTAAATTTATTAGATATAAATTTAATAATTTTGAAATTAATATTTTACCTCTGGAAAAACGGCGAATCGTATTTGACTTGATATTTTTATATAAATTAGTAAATAATAGAGTCGATTGTCCTGATCTATTAAACAGTTTGGGCTTTCGCGTACTAATTTATACGACTAGAGCAACGGATTTATTCTGTTTAGAATTTAATAGAACTAATGCTGCTTTCAATTCTGCGCTAAATCGTCTACCATTTTTTTACAATAAATATGTGTCTTATAATAATTCAATTGATATATTTCTTTTTAGTTTATCACAGTTTAAAAAACAAGTGACAAATGTAGTACTGTCCTTTAATTAGTTATTTGTTATTAATTTTTCTATTATGTTTTCATTGTAGTTGGTTATTTGTATCATGAAATTATATATTTCTATATTATTATTTCTAATGTAACTTAATTGCTAATGTATTTTTTATTTTGCATTTATGTTGTATGTGCTTTCCTGTTATTGGGACATGGTCCTGTTGGAAAGCCGAAGTTAAATAAAATAAAATAAAATAAAATTATACCACATTACAAATTTATGCTCTACAAACGGAATTCATTTCAGACTACAAGTAAAATATGACGCGTAAAATCCACGCCACATGTAAAATTGACAATAATAAGGTTTTGTTTTTTGTTAGGTTAACTCCAGACCTCATTTTCTAGTTCACCATTGTTCATAAATATTCATAATAAATTTTATGTTCTTTTACATGGCTCATGCTTATTGTCCAATTCGTTTTAATACAATTCTACTGCTGAATTAAACTTGTCTAGCTTGAAATTATTGTACGATACTGTCTGACCTTTCTGCAACAGTAAAATAAAGCTATTAATTCTACAACACGACAGAATTACAAAATATTTGCGTATCTCTGTGAGAATATTTGCAAAGAACGAAATAAAGTGAAGGAAACGCTGGTACAATTTATTAAAAGTTTGTTGGTTTAATAAATACCTAATAAAGCTCCTGAGAGTGAACAACCTCTTGAAATTTTGTACAAAGAGGATTTCTACGGCCAGCAATAGATTAACTTCTGGGCGTTCTTTGAGGGTTCTCTTATTTGCTCTTTTTCCTTCACAATAATTACTGTAATTATCGTGCAGTAAAGATACGGCAATGAATGAGAAAAATCTTTGTTTGTTGGATTTAATATATTTTTAACAAAGATTTATAGGTAATTTAATGAATATTTATAAAAATGTTTTCAAAATAGGGGGTTTAAAGTTTTTTTTTTCATTTTTTACCTCTCGCTATGAGAGGTATTGGATTCATGCTAAATATCGTATATCAAGATTTTAGCACGTTTTAAGGTTACTAGAATCCGATTTTAACATTTGTGTTTGTGTGTGTGTGTGAGGATATTGGAGGGATGATTTCTCAATTTCTGTAACACTAAAATCCAATTTAACTACGGATTCTGACATAAATAGAAAGAGCTGAAAAGGTTTTGGTAACAACTGGACAACCAAATATTAAAAAAAATCTGATGTGGTCAACACAAAATCTCCCGCTATTTAATTTTCATTAATTTAAATACATACGTGTTTACTAACGCTGCAGACTGTTCCATTGCAGAAAACTATTGCTTTATTTTCTATATTCTTTTTAAAATGTCACTATTATTAATTTTAAGTGATTAGTTTTTTAACAGTGACATTTAATTTACTGGCATTTAATGGTATTTTTTGAAGAAAAACCATTATGAGCTTCAGGTAAAGTGCCATTTCCGGTTATCCGATTTGCACCAAAATCTAATGGCTTCTTTTCATATTAGAATAGGGTATGAATACAAGGTTCAGAATTTTCTGAATGATAGTATTTGAGTTAGAGCGAAGACAAAATCCATACACATACACACACGCACACACACACATACACACATACACACATACAGATATCATCGTGAAAATTGGATTCTAGGGACCTTAAAACGTGGTCATTTACTAAAATCTCCATATGTGATTTTTAGCACGATCCCTATACCTCCCTTACCAAGGGTAGCGGGAGGTAAAAATCTATAATTTACAAACTATGTTATAAACATTTGAATTTGTCAACTGGTTTCCTTAGTGCCTTGGCCTCTGCGATTAGACTATTCTATATATTACAGTGCCTTTATCTTTAAATCTATACAAGATTTAATAAATTTTTTAAATGTATCAGATGTAGAATTTTATGTTCTTCAATAATAGTAATAACAGAAATTTTCAGACAATAATATTTACAAGATTTTTTTAAAGAAACTATTACTTCCGGTTGTCCAATTGTTACCAAAATATAAGCAGCTCTTTCCAGAAATGTCAGATTGAGGAAACTGCAGTTAAATATTTTTTATGTCTTATAGTATTTGAGAAACTGTGGTTGCAACATCCACACATCCACACATACACACACACACACACACACACACACACACACATACACACGGACATCATCGTAAAAATGTTATAATTGAATTATAAACGTGCTTATCCACTAAAATCTGGATATGCGAATTTTAGCATGATTCCAATACCTCTCTTAGCGAGAGGCAAAAATGGAATCGCGTTAACAGATTGCTTTAAGCAACTTATTTTTTAATGTACTACTTATTTTTAATTTCCGACAAGTATCGCTACTGCATATTCTATGAACTGTGACCATACTTTTTAAATGTTTCACTTTTCTCTCTCTCATCTTGGCTTTTGTTTCAGGGTTCAATTTAATCGCGAATACATCCGTAGTGCTTACTTGCTATCAGTACCACTACAGGTGCAGAGACAGTCTATCGTTATCTCGGTTGTAAGCCACAAAGGCACAAGCCAAGTTTCGGGGCGGACCCCCGAGTCCATGGAAGTCGAGTACGACGGCATGATGAAGCCGGAAGAGGAAACAGTCGCTCCCAGGGAGAAGACGGGAGGTGGTGGACACAATCACTATTCAAGTAAGTCGTAAACTATTAATGCGAATAATCCTATTAGTTGTTGTAGTACAGTGTTATCCTTTTATGACGCTTATATTTTGTAGGATTAGGGTGTAACGAAATTGTGATTGCAATGAATTTTGGATGAATCTAGTTTTATAGTTTTGTGTTTGATGTAGTATATCAAAGTTTAACTCTTTTGCAGATGGAATTAAATATAATTTTAAAGTTTTGTTTTTGATATAAGAACGTCAATAAAGCTATTTTAGCTCTAAATGTTCGGTATTATTATGCAATAACAAGAAAAATTGTATAAATAGTGATGCCGTGAGACGAGATATGGCGAGAAACAATACACTCTCGTCTATAATTTTCGAGACGAGATTTCTCTGCAGCTCATCTTGTCATATTTTTCCTTACTTTTTCTCGAGTTGGGCTCGAGAGTCTCGAATTTCTCGAATTTATAATTATAAATAGGAAATAAATTAACATTACAAGCAACATGAATTTAATAAATGAGTACCACATTATTTTTCTAAGTCTGGTGTTTGAATGGGAGAAAAAAAAAAATTACTCTATAATATCATGGCCAGTGTTGTGCTTATCTAGATAAAATTATCTAAAATTTTATCTATACAACGTAGTTAGTATCTTTTATCTAATATCTAGATATTTTTAAAATTAAAATCTATTATATTATCTGTTTTATAACATGCAGAAGAAAGATAAGATAAC
Organism: Ophonus ardosiacus; assembly: GCA_943142095.1. Taxonomy (NCBI): domain Eukaryota; kingdom Metazoa; phylum Arthropoda; class Insecta; order Coleoptera; family Carabidae; genus Ophonus; species Ophonus ardosiacus. The sequence goes on along the minus strand of OW964831.1, from coordinate 49,026,908 downwards.
CATTATTTATGTTAGCTCCATCTATACTCAAATCAAAATACTATTTAGCAAGTTAGGACAAGCACAACCTACCGCATCGCATAGTGCCGTGTCGTGTGTTCTCCGTCGCCGGAGTGTATGCCTGCGTAAACTTACTTATGACGTGACGTGTGATCGTGATTCGTGAGCAATAGTGAGCAACATTATTTATGAAAATATTCATTTACTGGCATATTTATATGCTTAATTTTATGCAGATAAATTATATAAAACAGTGTTTATCCGATCCCGTTGAAAGGCTTTTCAGTGTAGGCGGGCAAATTCTCACACCAAGACGCAATTGCCTACCTGATACTAATTTTGAGAAAGTACTGTTTTTAAAAAACAATAATTTACTATTATAAAAAAAATATGTACATAGATATTTTTTGTTTCTTTTCATACATCGTAACCATCAAGCATAAACAATTAAAGAAAGTTTTGTAAGAAATCACGGTTGCTTACTTTTCAGGTATCTTATCTGTTATCCAGATAACGAAAATCATTATCTGACCCAACACTGATCATGGCTTTATTACACGTTGTTGGGTGTAGTAATCTGCTTTGTATGGTAATATTGGTAATTATGACTGTATATTCGTATAGTGCGGGCACTAGAAGTTGGCGTGAAGGGTATACCACAGATGTCACTTTTGCGCATTTTTTTTTTACTAAAACCCAATAAATCTAAAATTAATACAATAATTATAAATATGAAAAAAATTAAAATATTTATTTATATATATTTTAATTAGAAATATTTACGGAATATAAAAAAAAATCGAATTTTTACTCTTGTCTCGAGCAAACTTCGAGGGCATTACTCTCGTCTCGTCTCGAAATATCGAGACGAAAATTAGGTTAATTTCGTCTCGAAAATTTGAGAAACTCGAGACGAGATCTCTAAAATGCGAGATCTTGCGGCATCACTATATAAACGTAATACAGGGTATTAAAATTCAAACTTTATTGTACATTGTTCAACAAAAAACAAAATTTTTGTTGACTTGTGATTAATTTTTAACTACTTGTCATATTTGCCAACAAAATAATTGATCGGTAAACAAAAACTCACTGTTCGGGCTGATAACTTTTGTAATTGATTTAAAAAATGTAACAACTTTTTAAACAGTAACCATCAATCAGAATGACGAAGAGGTGAAAGAGTAGTAATTATTCTAATACCCGATTTTATAAAAAAAATAACTCATTATTAAAATTAACAACATATTAAATTTTGACATAGTCAAATTGTAACAAATTTATGAATATTAATAATTAATAATGTTTATAAAGTTATCATATGTCAAAATTTAATACGTTGTTATAATTAACTTTTCTGAAATCGGACATAAATTTACTAAACTCTTTTATTTTTTTGAAAATATTTTCGTATGTCAATAAAATGAATAAATGATATTGAGATCATAATCCGAGCAATAAAAGTGAATGGAAAAAGAACTCTGTGAAAAACTGTCATAAAAACCAGGAAGAAAGATGAGAAAATAACAAGATTAGATTTTATCAATTTGCTATTGAGATGCTGTCATCAAGAAATTGACACTGATTTTTATGATCAAAGAGTGACAGGCAATTTGCTTGCTTTTTACTAGGGGGGAAAGTACATACCGATAATCATAATAAAATCTAGTGTGCGATGGTTAAGAAAGTATACCCAAATCATTCAAGCAGCCAATGCACGTCATTAATAAAAATTGAATTTTAGTAACTAGATGTGTGACGTCATGTACTGGGACGTTTGCAGAGGTTTTAGAATCTTTATGAAAAGAGTTATACAGATTGCAATCTATATTATCGACATGTTCATGAACTGTCACATCTAGAAAATAAATAATATATTTTCGTCACTGTCCATTTCTATTTAAATTATTTATAATACTAACCTTATTTATACTTATGTATGCCATATAAAGGCAATAATAAATAAAAGTGAGCCGAATTTCAAAGAAATATACCGAATTCTTCTGATTGATTAGAAGTGCTATCTTCGGCAGATTCACAGATTTTGTGTTTGCGTTAACGGTCACGTTGCGTCGTTGCGTTGCGTTTAACATTACTTTATTATAAATAGACCTTTACAACGCACAAATATGTTTCAAACACGATACATATATTTTTCAAATAATAACTTTGACAGTATGAACATACAAATTATCAATGTTGCCAACTATAGCAACAATTAAACGAATAATATGACGTTGATGTACATTATTTATATATTATTCATGTCATATACGATGATTAATGAATTCTACTATTCATCTTAATAATTATTATATAAGGCTATACACTTTTTGAGGGGTAAAAGTGATTGAAATTTAATTCATTTTTCACTAATAGAGATTTTAATGCATTAAGGTTTTTACACTAAGTGATAGCGTGCATTGGCTGTTTGAAAGATTTGGGTATATAATAACGAATAAATATTTAATATAGCGACGATTATAATTGAATGAAGGTGTTAAACATTTTCTGGAAAACTCCAATTTTGTAGCAGATGAAAAATCCGTGTAAAAGGCGATTTGGTTAGTAGTGAGAGTAAAAACCAACACTAAATTTTGTAAAATTTGCTATTTGTAAATAATAAAATGTAGTTAAAATTGTAGTGTTAAATAATTTATAAAAAATTACACTATTTATAGTTTTGTAGTAATAATTTAAAGAAATTTCATTCTACACTCTGATCAGTTCTGATCTTGTTCCTAATAAAACAAGTTAAAAATCGCTCGGTATTTCGTTTCTGGTTAGTTTATTGTGACATTTCGCAGTGTTCGGATGTACATTTTTGTGTTTTGTGTATTAAACTAACAAACTAACGTTTAAAGTGAAGTACAAAAATTGGTGTTAATGTGTTTTATTAAACGTAGGCATCAGGTATTAATATTTTCCTTTACCTGGTAAGTACATCATAATTTAATCTCTGTAAAATGCGTTCTATAAGTGAGATATTTGAACATATTGTTTTTATTTATTTATTTATAATACATACATGTGCGTATCTTGTAACATCATTGCATAGTTAAAATACATTGGTCGATGTTATGTTACGAAATATTCGGATTCAATTTTGAACCACTTCAACTTATACCTCCATACTAAATTTGTAATTGGTTAAATTTACACAATTTTAGTGCTCATTTTAAATAAAATTCCTTGGAGTGTATTTTATTCAGAAATACTTTTTTCACAGTATACATTCGTGTGATATCTACTTCTATTCTCATATTTATTTGGTTGAGGACGTTTACCAGGCATCATATTATTAAATTATTGTGAACCATTCATCCCGTTTTAGTTTTTAATTATTATTTATAAAATAAATTGTTTAAGAATGCTTGCAGTCTCTGAATTACAGTACTGGCCATAAAGATAGCAACTTAAAAAAAATACAATTGCTCTAATGTAAAAACTGGGATTTCAGAAATAAATTACTGCAGTATTAGTGTCTTGAACCAAATTTAATTTACCTTAAAATAATTTGCATTATATTAACAAAAATTGATTCACTTGATAACAATTGGAGTTTTTATCAATCGAAACTTTGTGTAACTCAAAAAAAAAAAATGAAGACAATGAAAGTTCGAAATACTTATTTTATTCTTAAAAATTGATTTATGTGCAAAAAATATTTTTTATTTGGACATAAAAAAAAAATTGCAACTTTTATAAAATTAATATAAAAACTAAATTTTCAAATATTTAGTGTAATAACCGGAACCACGAGAATTTATTACTTCTTCTCGTTTCATCATGAATTCAAGTAATTTTGTTATTACATTTCTATCAATTAATCTTAGTTCATCATTAAATAATACTCTTTTCCACATGTCAGTTGTCCAGTTTACATGATTTTCTGCAAAAAAATAATCGGGTCTTCACGTCCTTCTTCGAAAGAAGAGGTTTCTTTGCAGGCCGACTACTTTAAAGTTCTCCGGCAACTAATATTCTTCTTCCCTGTCTTGAACATATTTTATCTTTAACATTACTTAGTAGAAAGCCTAAAATTTTCTTTGATGATAACAACGGAGTTTTAACGATATGTGTTTTATCATTCTATCGCTTCGGTTTGATGTTTTTTTTTGTCTACTAGAAATTGTAGAAAGCTCAATATTACCCTTCCTTCGAAAATGGATTATTATTCGTGCTATTGTAGATTTATGCAAATTATGCAATTTAAGCACCATTTTCATATGATTTAATTATTAAATTGCGAAATTCTTTAGTCAAAGTCTTATTACGACCCATAATTTTGAAGTACTAATTTATATTTTTTAACAATTATACGATATAAACGTTGAAATTGAGAAAATAAAGACATTCATTATGTAGTTGCTATTTTTATGTCCAGACAAAAGTAAGAATTATGCAAATTAAATAAATTCTATAAATTTAATATAAATTATTTTAACATAAAATAAACTTATTTTAAGAGGTTATTATTTAAGTAATTTATTTTCAATATTCTTATGGTCACTTCAGAGAAATAGAATTTTTTTAAAAGTTGCTATCTTTATGACCAACACTGTAGGAATACGTGTATACCGAAACGACGGTTTTGTAATAATAGATGCTGTATGTTTAAAGTTGCTAATAACTAAACTAAACTATAGTCCACATCTTGTATATAACTTTACAAATTTTTAGTAGGTATTTTGCTTTTATAAATTATTCACGTATGTACCTTAGCTGTAATATATTATTTCCCGGTTATGAGCTAAAAATTTTCTTCTGATATTTTATTCTTAATGACAATATTCTATGAACAAAGTACACAATGTTGAACGACAAGTTACTTGCTTGCACGAAACAATTTTATAATGGATGCACCACTCTTCTCTACTGATATAACCATATTAGTTATACTATTACTATATAAAGTTTGTAGTTTATGGAAAACTAATATAAAATGTAATATAAATTGAAAATTATCCTTTTCTCTTCGGAAAACTTTGTATTTTTCCCCCATGTAATTTTAAATTCATTATTTTAAAAGCAGAAACCATTATCACCTGTCGATTTCGATAGATAGCGTATTTTACAGTACGTGCGGGAACAAAGTGTTGATGTATTTTCAATTTTCAAGAGAGGAGCTCTGCGTGTTCTGAATGAGACCAGAAAATTAATTAAACTTTCAAGCAGGGACCTACTTTTTCAAAAACATATTGCTCTTTGTAATGCGGTAATAAAGTTAAAATTTATGCTTTTATTTTATTTATGTATCTTCATTTGTCTTTATATTTAGAGTAGAGATGTCTAATAACTATACAGGGTGTTATGTAAGTAAGTGATCAACGCTTAACCAATGGTAGAACTGATCCCAAAGACAGTAAATCTGGCAATAATTTTTGTTTAACATACTTTCTACAAGAACTAGAGGCCTTTAAAACTGACCAATCACGTCATAGTTCAAAACTTTATAAAAAAGTAAAAATCAATGTGTTCTCTGGAAAAAATGTGATACCTGTCACAAATGACATAAAATCATTGACGTCTATTTGGAAATAACTCTCTGTACCGTCTTACAACAGCACGACTATTTTGTAATGTCTCGCTATAAACCATATGCATGTCTGCATTTTCTTGGTTGGTGAAGGTAAATGGTATTTTGAGAATATCAAAAAAACAGAATATAAATTGTACGTCTATGCAAAAAAACATTTAACGTCAGATTGACAATCAATATTTTTTCCAGAGAACACATTGATTTTTACTTTTCTATAAAGTTTTGAACTATGACGTGATTGATCAGTTTTAAAGGCCTCTAGTTCTTGTAGAAAGTATGTTAAACAAAAATTATTGCCAGATTTAGGTACTATCTTTGGGGTCAGTTCTACCATGGGTTAAGCGTTGATCACTTACTAACATATCACCCTGTATATATAATGCTAATAAAGTTTCCATTGTGTAAAAAAAAGATTAGAATAATTGTTAAAGCAAGAAATCGCGAACACTGTAGGCCTTCTTTAAACTATTTAATCTAATTTATTATTTCCAACGTTTCGGCACTACTAACTGATGCCTTCTTCAGGGAAAATGACAAATAAATTACAACGAGACAAAAGCAAAAACTTCTTCTTCTCTCTATGGGGTCCCGTGGCCGCCTGCCTGAGTGTCTGGTCGCGAACCTGGGGGAACCTGATTCGATCCCGACCGGCGCCAAATATTTCGAATTTTAAATGGCACAAAAGTGACCACTGTGGAGCACTTTCCACGCCAGAAATAAGTGCCCTTGAGGTGACGCCTGGTAAACGCCCGCACGGTACAAATAGGTCATCATCATTACCGATACCGCGACAAAGCAGATTAACACACCTAGAAATAGATAATATGCTGTGATGATATATTTATTTATTTATGTATTTAATTCTTGTACAGTTTCTTGTTCCATATATTTTGAGAAATAATGTGAACCATGTTTTGAAAGGAAATACTTTGACATGAATTACTAAATACTTTTAAATCCATCTATTCAATACGCTGTGGGGACTTTGTATTATGAGAAAGTATTTTCTTTTTATTAAATTTTCGCTCGGTGCCAATCTTTTTTTTTAATCTTGGAGCAGACATGTATTAAAATTTTGTTTACCTTAAGATATTCAATTTAAAAAACAATATAAAATTTTCAATATATACTGTTTTTCTCAAATTGTCACAAAAATTTCATAACAAATGTAATAAAACATTTTCTCACTCGGTTCTTTCTTTTTTGTTGAACGGAAATATAAACTGTTATTTTCTTTCTTATAATAGTGTTTCCTTTTCTTAAAGAGTACATGGAAAAATTAGCAGCCTCTATTCAAAAGTTATAATTAGTGATGGACTCGATTTCGAGCTTTGGCCGGGCCCGAAGTTTTTTTTACCGGGCCGAATCGGGCTAATCATTTGCAAAAGTTGAGGCGAGTCGAACTTTGTATTTTGGCCCGATCCGAAAATTCGAGCTTTTCGGGCCGGCCCGAAAAATCCTATTGTTCAATCAAATGCACAGTTTCCTTAATATTTTAATGAAAATGTATAGGTATGGAGTTAAAAAGGATCAAAATGATTTAATAACATCATACTTCACATCTTAACAAATAAAAATGTTATTTTACTTCAAGAATTCAAGGTTATTCACTAAAGCATAATAGTGCTATTGTGATGTTGTTATTATTACTATTGTTACTACTCGTAAACTTAAATAAAAGTTTTTTTTTGTTCCTATCATAATAATGTCTTCTTTTTGAGCACAAAGTTAGATAAAAAAATCATTATGTAAATGATATATTTTGTATAAGATTTGTGAAAAAGTTGTTTCAATTTTCGAATGCCTTTGGTAAACAAAGTGTCAAATACGGATAGGTCTGTAATTTTTATAACAAACTTACACTAGAAGTGTCTTTTTTTAATTACTTTTGTTAACTAATGTGGAACGTTAAAAGGATGTAGAGGTTTTTTTAAAGTTTGACACGAAAAAAGTTAAAAATCAAAATTAGGAATGCCGGATGCACTCAATTTCGAGCTTAGGCCCGGCCCGATTTCGGGTCAATTTTCGAGCCGGGCCAGCTAATTTTTATCGAGTCGATCTTCGAATCGGGCCGGCAATTTTATTTTTGGGCCGAGTCGATCCAACCTCAAAGCCCGGTCCGATCCGACCCAAATGCATATCTAGTTATAATTAACCTGAAAATTCTGGTCCCAATAATAGTTATGTGTCAAGACACTGAAATTCTATTTTTTATCACCAATATGAAATAAACCACATGAAAGATAAAAAGAAGGTTACGTTATAACGATGTTAGAATCAATACAGAGCATTAATAATGAGCTGCCCTCACTCTTATTAAAGATTTTATTAATTTAAAATCTTTATTGTAAAAATTTGATACGAAACAGATTTCCAGATGCATACAATTTATATTTAATGTAGTTAATTATAACAATACAATGGTTTCTATAAGTTTAAAGTACATTCTCTCTGCAATTGTTTGCGTATCATTTTGTGCAATTGTCTGACTGCATTGCGGAGAACCAATTGAATTTGAGCAAAAACATTCGACTGCTGGGGAAAATTAATTAAATTTTCTTCACACATTTCTAAAGCGGTCTTTTAGAGATGATGGTATTTCAAGATTTTTTTGTAGTTTTATGTACGAGTCTTAATAAAAATAAAAACATAACTAATGGAATTTCGCTCTCTACATGCCACACATAACACTCCGAGAATGGAGTAGTGGACACGAGACATGAGTGTGTGTAGACTGACTGTGGGTTATTGAAAAAAAATCTGTTGTGGGCAGCACAAGACCTCTCGCCATTTCAATATTAGGCTATATAAGTATTGTATTGCACTTCGCTTTCGAGCCGTCGTTTTATAACAAAAAATTACAGAACTTTACTCAAATATTGTTATTTATTGTATTTAACATGTCTTCTGCACGCATATAATTCTAATTGTATCTATTTTTCATTGTATGAGGAAGTTTCTAAATGTCTGAGATTCTTCCAATTCATTAACTAGGTTGACGGTATTTCTGATGGATATATGCATTTTACCACAATTTTACCTATAATTTCAAATATTTAATTAATAAAACAATGAGAAAGATTAAATATACTTCCCAGAAAAAGCTATCAGAATGTCACTAAAACTGTTGATATTTGACAATGACATGTGTCGTTTACAAACTGTGTTATAAACATTGGAATTTGTCAACTGGTTTCCTTAGTGCCTTAGCCTCTGCGATTAGTTTACTCTATAAATTATAGCGACTTTATCTCTAAAGGTGGATTTATGCAGCTTATTTTTTATTTTACTTTTTCTTTTCTTTTTCGCTTTTACTTTTACGTTAAGTGTGGTACTTTATGCAGCTACTTTAAAAGCCTTCGGTACACATGCGCAGATGTGATTTTTCTGGCATATCAGTTGTCATAAATGTAAAGAGATAATTATAACCTGTAAAAATGGACACAAATGTAATAATTTGTGCATCTGCTATATTACTTGTAGCTTTACCTAGTTTCTAATTTTTGCAATCTTACCTACACAAAAACAAATAAATACAGCACATGCTGACGTTTGTCTCGTGAACTGGTGCACATGCGCAGTTATGAAATTCTTGTACTTTAACGGTCTTAAGTTGAAAGTTGGTCAACTTTAGTTCTTAAAGTAAAATTAAAAGTGTGCACATAAAGTAGTACATTTATTAACATACCTTTAACTTTTATAAAGTAAAAGAAAAAGAAAAGGTAAAATAAAAAGTAGGCTGCATAAATCCACCTTAAATCTATACAAGATATAATAAAAATTTTAAGTGTATTAGATTTGTTCAAAATGTTCACCTTTAGTAAGCAAACAGATACGACAACGATCTGCCACTACATTGGTCGCTGCGTGACAGCCTGACATTGCTCGCAATCATAATCTCTTTCTTTTATGGCACCCCAAGCAAAGAAATCAAAAGGTGTTAGATCGGATGAACGGGCTGGCCATGGTACAGGTCCTCTGCGACCAATCCACCGTTGTGGATAGTGTAAATTTAACTACTCTCTTGTTGTGCAGGGCAGCCATCTAACTGTAGCCAAGAGTTTCTTCTTTCTGCTAATGTATCTTCTTCCATTAAATCATTCAAATCATTATTTTGGAAATTTTCCTCTTTAATTGCATGAGGATTTTCATGTAACCAAAGATAAGAATTTCTTTGATTCAAAACCATATCTCCCGAGCAATGTCACGCAGCGACCAATGCAGTGGCAGATGTGTTTGCTTGCTACAGGTGAACATTTTGAACAAATGTTATAAAAAATAGTTATTATTTTATAGTACATAAATAATAAATTTGTTTGAATTCATCGATAATTTTCATTTTTGTCTTGACCTCAGTGCAAGCAAACTAAATTTTGTATTGAAATTAGGTAATAGCCAAATCATGTACCTATAATTAATTTAATTATTGTCAGAACTTAATAAGATAATATTTGATATCTCGCGCTGCTCCAATAAGAAAAACATGAATATCTCTGAAACAAAGTATTTACGGACATTTGCTCAAATGAACTTGTCACCTTATTTTTACGTGTTTAATCCATGGTTCAAGTTATGCCGTTTAAATCTGGGACAACCTGTATACACACATATACACACATCCACATCCCCCCCCCCCCCCACACGCACACATCATTGTAAAAATGTTAAAATCAGATTTTACCGACCTTAAATTGTGCTTATTCACTCAAATGTGGATATGTGATTTTTGCATGAATCCAATACTTCTCTTAAAGTATTTAGAATCTTATGTCTTCTTCATTCTTGTATGCTATGAAACTGGAAAGATATGCATATAGAAATGCAGTGTAAAATAGTTAATTACCTTCACGAAGCCTTTCGTTAATTTTGGATTTTTTCTGGGTAAATCTGATATAAGCATAGTACAGCCTTAACGGCTCGCAAGGGAAATATCTCTAATAATGCCACAAATCGTTTGTGCTTCCCTCCGGTCCTTAAAGCGTGAACAGTTTTTCTTTACTTTTTACTAAGTGCGCCATGCAAATTAGTTCGCCAAAAGAGCTCAAGCTTTTATTTGCAGTTTTAAACAATTACTTTAGCAAATTATGAAGTTTGGCTAATTGAGATCGATATTTTACTACAATTAAGTTGTGAATGTACTTTTCAAATTTCCGTATGCTGCAAACAAATGTGTAACATTAATATTAGCTTGTAAAATTATCTTTCATTGCAAGAAGTTTGCCGTCTTCATTGGATAAATTAATTAAAGAATTTTTTGTATATGTGACTAATTTTTCTTCCCATGATAAGGTATGAGGTATACAGGGTGGTTGATTTTTCATTGTTCAGCTTATATCTACTGAAATATTAAAGATATATATATATATATATATATATATATATATATATATATATATATATATATATATATATATATATATATGAAGTTCATTTTATATTCTTCAAGTAATAAAATTCTTTTGATTTATAAGTTTCTACGGAATAAAAGGAATGAACATAAATATTTGGTATTAAAACAAAAGGATTATTAAACTTTAATGTTTTGAAAGCTTACAGCAGCAATATGTTTTATATATACATAAATACGTACGTGTACATAATATCGTAGTCTTGATGTAGTAAAATTTCATGAAGCTCTCTGTTGCCGTTTCGATCGGTTCTAAGTTTTATTATATGGTTTTATGTGCAGCAAGATTGGAAAACTTTAATCTAGCGTAATATAATATCCGTAAATTGTGTTTATGGTCATTTTTAAACTAGGATTAAAAGGTCTCATTTGAAGATTAAATGTATTCACAGAACACGCCTGTCGCTTTTATGTCTTTCTGCTAATGCCAAGATATTGAAATATGTGTTTAAAAAACTGCATGTCTTTTGAAATACGTACTGTGGAGTTATGTATAACGATATTGAAAATAAAGAAACTCTGACATGCAAATAAAGAATTGGAGAAAAAATGTACATGAAAGAAATGCACGAAACAAAATTCATATTCAGTGTATTTTCTAATAGGAAAAACTATTACCTAGTTTAGAATGATTTATGCATGAAGCAATCTATAAAAGAAATGTTTAAATTCGTATCAATTTAAATTGAAAGAATTTCAAAAATATAGCTACTAAAATATCATTTTAAGCAATATGCTCTACTGCTTTTGAATGTGTTCGTAAATAGTAGATAGGTAGGTATTGCACATTGATATAGGTAGGTAAAGGCTGTTCGCTCCTAGCTGAAACAAGCCGATATTTTATTACCCCAATAGATATTACCACAAACAAATAGAAAATCCTCAGGTAGTGTGGAACAGGGACGTATTCGAAATCTGCATAAGTAAGGGAAAATGTCATTATTACAAGTATACAGTTATACTCGTCATAAAATAATCAAATAATGGCAACTTCCCTTCACACTTTTTACAGGCTTAGGACTGTCAGGGAAATATATACATTTTTTTTTTTTTTTGCTATAAATTTCCCATTGATTTTAAATATAAATACAATGAAGTTCTTCCATAGGGAAAATTAATAGTATCTTTCAATTTGACGAGAAGTTCAGACAATGTTAGGACTCTTTTGTTGGCATATTCTTCATAAATAAGTCTCTCAATGACTTCTTTTTCAAAATTACCAATTTTTGAAAGTACAGAAGTAGTCCTCATCCGTTTTTTTAACTGGAACTCCTCGTTTTACAATGCGACGAACGGATGCGAGAGACGTTTTTGTCGCAATCGAAGTTCTTTTCAGAGCATTCGTTTCACCCACTTCTACAAAATGATTATACACATTTAATATAACTTGCTGCGTTTGTTCGTTGATGAAATATTTAAAACAATTTGTGTCGTCATCACTTTGCACAACGTCGGCATCGGTGTCACAGGTATTGACTTCGTCACTAACACTGGCAGAAGCATTGTCGGCATCCCAGGGCCTCCACATTTCCATATTTAAAATTTCACTTACAACCGCTGCTAACTAATGTTACATGTAAACTGAGTTAAGACGAAAGAAAACCGGGATTATAAAGGAACGAAATTCAATCAAGGGTGACTTAAATGAATAGTAGATTAAATAATTCCTAGAAATTATGATGATGGCCAAACCCGAAAACAATGTCATTAGCCGAAAACGTCTTTCCAGGTAATTCTTAATTATACCTATTCAATGATAATACCTAGCTGTAAATACATTTCAAAATAATTTCAAAAAATTCTCTTAAAAATTTACAAACGCATATATCAAAACGAACTGAATACAATCCTTGTTCAACACTCCATTTACAACTGACCGCCGTTTGATGAACAAAGGCTCAAGAAAGTGGTTTATGGTTTGTGGTAATAACTATTGGGGTAATAAATTATCGGCTTGTTTCAGCTAGGAGCGAACAGACTATACTTATATCTATTGCAGAATATTTGAACTGGTATCGAATTGAGAATATAATTCATTAGTCACGTGCCATGTTTTCCGCCAATCAGCATTCAGAATCTCCCTAGTTACATGTCTATCACACCGATGATAAAAGACAAAGAAATTATCACTTTATTTATATTCGTTACTAAGGGATTTTTACAACATTGACAATTAATTCTAACCAGGGATTTGTTAACTACTGGATGGAGTGAGTGAATCTTTACCATGAACCTGGCCAGAGCGACAGAGATAGTCATACATAATTTCGATTTGTTGTCTTTGTTTCCGTTACTTGTCAAATCTTTTGTTTGACAGATTTTAGGTTATTCTTGATATCATCATTGAAATATAATTATTTTAATATATGAAAATGGTTCGAAGGTGTTGTGTTGAAAATTGTGTTTCAAAATATGTGATGAACAGATGTGACGTTTCATTAGTAAGTTATGATTAAAATTATGATTTCTTCTAAAAAATAATTTAACAAAAAAACATAACATATTCTTATATGTGTTCTAATTTAGCGTTGCATTGGTTGTATTCGTATTTATTTCACGTTTCATGATCAAATATACAAACACAATTAATTTTTAACGTGAATTTGACAGGTGTGAATATGACAGATATGAATATCAAATTCACTTGTCTAAAGTAGAATTGTCAGAATTATCTATATCTTTCTTACTCATACTTCCTGTGTTCTCTCTTAATCTAGGTACACAAGAAATACATATATCGATATACACTTGCTCCATCCAGTAGTTAACAAATCCATGATGTTATCAAAAATTCATTATATTCATTTAAAATTGGAAATATTTGGCGTCTGTCGGGCTCGAACCCGGTTCCCCCAGGTTCACGACCAGACACTCAGGCACGCGGCCACGGGACCCCAACAGTGCATTTATGTATTTTATATATAAACATCTTGTCAATTTTGTAAAATTAATGCTTATAATAACACTCAATGATTAAAAACCACAAACTGTGACAAAAACTTCATAAAATTAAAACACTCATCAATCATAAAATTGATAAAATAAATACAACCAACAAAAATTTCATTATATTTAGATGAAATTTTCATTGTATAGATTCTCGTATATTAATTATCGTCATGATTAGTACATTGTGAGTTTGCAAAGAGTTAGTGGGAGTTGCCTTTCACTGGAAAATTCCGCGAAGAATCCACAAAAAATAATAAATGATGACTCTGGCCCGGCGGGTGAAAAAGTACAGGTGGCGAAGAGGTGAATTTGGGAGCAGCGAGCGTAAGATTGGGGTTAGGCTGAATCAGTGGCGACTCGTCAGGGGAGGCAAGGGAGGCTAAGCCTTCTCGTAACTTATCAGGATAAAAACTTTCTCAAAACATTTTCTTTCATGTTTATTCTTATTTCTATTTTCATTAATTTTATATTACTTAGCTCTGTAGATGTAAAAGGGCCTTTAGGCATGATTTTTATACATTTTGAATGTACAGTTCTTACGTTGGATTCTCATGGATCGTGGCGAGTGTTAATTGTACGGCCGTAGCAACCGCCATAAGGGCCTATTTATAATTTATGAAAGTAACTTTAAGCGCAACGAGACGCGTGTTTCTTCGGACTGTGATTATGATTTTCTAAATAATGATTTATTCAATAATGATTCCTTCGAATCATGATTAAATTTAATTCCAAAGAAACAACAAAATTAACTCGATCTACGCAAAACCTATTCGCGAGTGAAGAAGAGGAGGAGCTTAGCTCGTGACGTAACAATATGGCCGGTTTAAGGTAGATGCTTCGTTTCCCGCAACTGTATTCTTATACACTGCGGCGTTTGAAATACAAAGTAATATTAATATTATAGTTAATATTAAATAAAAATAATGTTTCTAGTATGAATAACATTTTTAATTTTGCGAACTAGTCTGTTTCATATAAAAATTATGTTCAGCATTCTCTCGAATTTTGAATTTACATGATTCGAGTCTTTGTTTTCTTGAATCTACATAGTACTGCATTATTACAGTCTTTGGTAGATTAATGGAGAGCTAAGTATTATTATTTTATTGTCATCTTTGTGCAAGCAGGTCTACAAGTTTAGATTTCATTACGAAGTATTTTAATAAAGACACTAAGTAATTATTATCTTGTAGTTATACCCGGCAAAATATAATCTTGCTTTACAAAATCAAGGAACACGTATATTTTTACTCGGTTCCTTTCCCATTTTTAAAAGATGAATGCATAACTTTCGTCTACCAACTATTTCAAATTGGCAAATTTCTCTAATACATTTTTCTATAGAATTTAGGTTCTTGTTTTTGGGAAATTATGGAAATTAATTATTTCTGGATTTCTGCGTGCTAATGACGTACATAGGTTAAATCAACTAAATGTGTTGAAGTTTTAGATTTTGTTATTATACTTTATTTTACGTAAGAATAGCGTTGGTTTAGTTAGGGATATATAAATTCTACCCTTTGATTGGTTAGAATATAAACCTATTTCACAGAAACGAAACAAATATCACCTGTCAGTTGTCAAATAAAATCTACAGAATTAAGTGATGTTTAACCATATTTTGTTGCAATTTTAGATTTTGACATTTCTACAGATAAATATATTTATTATTGACAAAGCTTGGTTTCACAAATTTAAATTATTTATTCAATGCATGTAAAAACGGTCGGCTCTTAAGAGTAATCTTTTATTTTCTTACGTAAAATGAAGTATAGCCTACAAATTTCATTCCACTCGTGATTTATTTGTTAAATAAGTGACAGAAACAATGCGTTCGCCGCTACCTCGGCTAGGACGTACTACCATGCACTAGTTCATATTTTCGCCGCTAGACGTCATATTGCTCTATTTCACTAGTGAATACAACGTCGAACGAACTAGCGACAAACGTCAAATGATAAATCAGCTGCTATGATTGAAATAATACCCAAATCGAAAATAGTTTAAAGATGGATTGTGCTGAAGCAGAAATAATATTATTGGTATTGAATGTGAAGTAAAATATGAGAACAAGTTTCTTTAACTTTTTTGTAATATTAGAAAAATTGAAACCATTAATGAATGTTGAATCTACTGACTCAAGTTCTAATAGTTCAGATGATTCTGATGAAGACATAAATTTGCTCATTCCAATATTTCATTGCTTGCTTTTTCCGCCATTTTCAAATCTTTTGTTATTTCAATCACAGTGATCAAGCGAAAATACTGATTCAGAAGGGTAAAGGGAAAGGCGTGTTGTGATCACAAAATGAAATGGGTGGGGATAACGAATAACGAACGAAGAAATAATTTTCTTTTTGATCATGTTCACTTTGTTCAATTTTATCATGAATCAGAGTCCGAAGAAATCTGTGATTTATAATAAACGCCAAAGGTAGCACTTCTAACAAGTTAGAAGAATGAGATATATTTCGTTGAAATTCGCCTCACTTTTATCTCTCGCTAAGAGAGGTACCTATTGGAATCATGTTAAAAATCTCATATCTAGATTTTAGTGGATAAGCACGCTTTAAGGTCCCTATAATCCAATTATAATATTTTTATGATGATGTCCGTGTGTGTGTATGTGTGAATGTATGTGTGGATATTGAAACCATGGTTTCTCAAATACTGTAACACTTAAAAAATATTTAACTGCAGTTTCCTCAATCTGACATTCATGGGAAGAGCCAATTACCGGAAGTAATAGTTTCTATACAAAAATCTTCTAAATATTATTTTTTGAAAATTTCTGTTACTACTAATATTAAAGAATATAAAAATCTCTATCCGACACATTTAAAAATTTTATTATATCTTCTATGGAGTTAAAGATAGAGACATATAAACAATAAGTTGTAAATGTATCTCGTATTCTCGTAGCCCATGGAAAATAATTGGAGAAATTAAAATGTTGGTAATAAGCTATTCCACGATATTTAAAAAAAAATTTTTTTTTGAAATACATAAAAATATAAAACCACATGTGAAAGTCCGTGTTAAAAATTCCTCCAATACAAATATATATATATATATATATATATATATATATATATATATATATATATATATATATAAGGTCCGTATTTTAAATCTGCTTTGTGACGTAGGTAATGTGGATATACCAGAAGTATACAAACAGTGGTTCACAAACCACGAAAAATTGTTAAACAAATTACAAAATAATGTATATTTAAATTGTAATATTGTAATTCATTATTAGAGACATAAAATAAATTATTTCACTTAATTTATTTCACTTTTTTTCTCGTTTTATAAAAATAAAGAAATTAGAACGTCACCCGAACAGCAACCGAACAGATCCGACACACCCGAAGAAGTATATTCTTAGTTAGGGCGGGGCTTCTCAAAATCGGAGGTCATACTTGGATCCTATTTGCTCAAACACTTGTGCACATGTCCTGCATCATCAAAAGCAAAACTCCCCGTGTCTTCTAGAAAGAATAATTTATAATAAAAGAAATATGGTTTTCCTTATCCTTTAACTATTATCATTCTTATTTTGAATTAAATTTTACCATTTTTGATTACTGTGGAATAGCCTATTGAAAGATAAATGTGTGTCAAAAAACCAGAGACATTACTGAAGACCCTTTTCCCTGAGACGAGCCTGCTCTCCGACAAATGTCACGAGCCGCCCCTGTGCTGAACGCACTTTTCCTTTGGGATGATTGCAGGATGAAGCATTTTTCACGAATAATTTGCAGATGGCGCCCTTAGATGACAAAGATCAACGCAGGGTTCACAGAAGGAAGACTGCACAATTTTAATCTTCCTCCAAGGGAATTAAACTGATTTTTAATTTTGGAAATAGAGGGCGCGAGAGACACTTAAGAAGGCAAATTAGAAATGCAAGCTTTGTCTTTGTCAAGTGGGGGATGATTTATGTAGCTCTGTTTTTTCTTAACAAATTTTTTTGATAAATTTATTATAGGTAGTTATTATATGATAATGAATTTTAATTAATTAATCATTTTTATTTTCAATTTAAATAACATACACTGACAGGCCAGGAAAACAGTCATTATACACACTCGAATCGAATTATAGGGACCTTAAAATGTTCATATCCACTAAAATCTGGATATGCGAGAGGTAAAAAATTAAGCGCTAAATTTACTTGGTTTTTCCCTAAATAAAAATCTGTTGTGGCCAACACAAGACCTCTCGCCATTTCCATATTAGGTTATATAAGTATTGTATTGCACTTCGCTTTCGAACCGTCGTTTTATAACAAAATATTACAGAACTTTACCCAAATATTGTTTTTTATTGTATTTAACATGTCTTCTGCACACATATAATTCTAATTATACCTATCTATTTTTCATTGTATGAGGAAGTTCCTAAATATGAGAGATTCTTCCATTTCATTAACCAGATTGGCAGTATATCTGATCGATATATGCATTTTACCTATAATTTCAAATATTTAATTAATAAAACAATAAAAACGATTAAATATACTTCCCAGAAAAATCTATCAGAATGTCACTAAAACTGTTGATTTTTGACACTGACATATGTCATTTATAAACTATGTTATAAACATTGGAATTTGTCAACTGGTTTCCTTAGTGCCTTAGCCTCTGATACAAGATATAGTAAAATCTTCAAAATTTAATAAAAAAAAAGAATTTTTCTAAGTAACTACTACTTCCGGTTGTTCAATTATTGCCAAAACCTTTTCAGCTCTTCCTAGGAATGTCAAATTGTGGAATCCATATTTAAACAGTTCTTAAGTCTTATAGTTTTTGAGGAATCGTCCCTACAACATCCAGACATACACACACACACACACACACACACACACAGACATACACACATACACACATACACACATCCACACACACATCGTTTTAAAAATGTTGTAATCGGGTTATAGGGACCTTAAATCGTGCTTATTCACTAAAATCTGGATATGCGAATTTTAGCATGAATCCAATACCTCTCTTAGAGAGAGATAAAAATATAAATATATCATCACGGCATATTACCCATTTCTGAGTGTGCCACAATCTGCTTTATCGCAAATATCAGTAATGATTATGACATATTTGTACCGTGCGAGCGCTTACTAGGCGTCACCTCACGGGCACTTATTGCTGGCGTGAAGAGTGCACCACAGGGGTCACTTTTGCGCCATTTAAAATTCGAAATATTTGGCGTCGGTCGGGATCGAACCCTGTTCCCCAGGTTCGCGACCAGACACTTTGGCACGAGGCCACGGAACCCCATGGTTTTTTCTGGTTTTTCCCTGCGTGATAAAAAGAGAAAACTTCAAACATCGCAAGTTTCATTTGAGCGTGAGGAAAATAACGTGAAAGCGTGATCACGACTAGCTAATAGCGTACTTATTTGCCGCGCGGTTTAAGAATATCCTTAACTGGAAGAATTTGTTTCTGCCTCGAGTTTTAACAGGGTCAGGATTACATCTAGAACATTAGGAGCTCTTACCCCACTAAATAAGCACTACACTTAAGTAGAAGTTGTTGTTATCATCAAGCCAGTTTATCTATTTTTATATCTGGCTTTATTGCAATTTGCTGTTAACCTTTAACATTGTAGGAGCTTATTAATTAGAAATGAGATGAGAGAAGTGCATCCTGAAATTTCATGAATTTTTAATAGAATCATGCAGTTTCTATTATACAGCTTTGTAGTTAATTATAGGACTTGTTTGAAGACTAATTTATGAATCATTATTCGCCTTGTTCGACTTTTTGTCACAGTTCACAAACTTCATGTGATCCGATCATAATGACAAAGATTTCCATCATTAGGACAAACATTCGTGATGTGCGATTTCATGAGGTCACACTGGGACATTACGTTTACAATTCGTCATTTTCATCATTATGTACAAATACAAAAAATCTGATGTGGCCAGCACATGACCTCCCGCCAATTCTATGTTTAAAATAGCAATGAGCTTTAAGCAAAGTATCACTTCCGATTGATCGTTTGTAAACAAAATCTACTTTGTTGTTCCAATAAATAGAAAAGTTTGTAATACGAAATTTTGGATTATATTTTATTATGTTATGAAAAATCTGTGAGCAAATACCAACTTTGCAAAGTTTTGGATCATTAATATATTTTAAGGAAAAATCGTCACACACACATTATTGTCAAAATCAGCACCAACTTCCTTATGCTCCAAAACGAAATCTTCGCCGTACATGATCCATTTCGTAAATGTGTAGTTGCAAGTTGCAAACTATTATTTGACACTTTGAAATCACGTTCTTATTGAGAGCTGTTTGATACATAATGCTGCAAAAATCGATATATCCTGTATATCTAATATTTATGTATGATGGAAAATATATTATTTCTACAAACCTTAATTTCATTAGAATCATATTTAAACTCTAAATTCTTCTTAATTATTTTATAATATAATATTTAAAGTTATTTCAAGTTATTTACTAAATGCCATTATCGTAGAATTGAAGATTGTGCCATTATATTCAATTTGTATTGGTAAAAGTTGCTAAAAAATTATATTCAACGATTTTTTTACAAGAAAAACTGTTAAAAGCTTATATAAATTATACTTCCGGTTATCCGATATACGCTAAAAACTAATGAGCTCTTCCCACATTAGTATAGAATGACGATACAAAATTTCAAAATTTTCAGATTGTTAGTATTTGAGTAATCGTGTCCACACGATCCACACACACAGACACACAGATACACACACATATAGCTACAGACATCATTGTAAAAATGTTAAAATCGGATTCTGGAGACATCAAAACGTGCTTATTCACTAAAATCTCTATTAGTGATTTTTAGCACGATCCCTATACCTCCCTTACCTAATTATACAAGATTTGGGGCCGTTACAGTTGTAATAATACTTGATTAATTAAATTGTATAAATAATATAAATAACGATAACAATTTATTTAATTCGAATTTACACTAAATGTTTACTTATTTAAAGCCAAAACATGAATGAATGTTTATTTATTTTTGCGTCAATTTTCGGGCATTTGCACTAACGTAACACATTCAGCATTAATTGTAGCACGACCATCAAAACGTTACAATTTAATTATAGTGAATTTAATACAGTGTTGATCTCATTTACCTTTAGGGTACGTAATAAGTAGTAATGGGAACGCATCGTCGAAAGACCAGATTACCGAATCCCGGAATTCCTGCTTAAAATTTGCCGGGTCGCCGGAATTCCGGGCGTCGGATCGTCCTTTATATTTGTTAACGTCGGTTAATTTTGGGTCGACCCTGTTGTTTTATCTATATTTTTTTTCTTGTAAGTTATAATTACACCGTTTGTGTGTGTAGTTTTGAAAAATAAGTGCAAAATATGGTCTTATTTTTCAATAGATTAAAATGACGAAATATAATGGTATACATTTTATTTATATTTTGTTGGATGTATCCGCGAGTGAAGAAGAGGAGGAGCTTAGCGCGTGACGTAACAATATGGCCGGTTTAAGGTAGATGCTTCGTTTCCCGCAACTGTATTCTTATACACTGCGGCGTTTGAAATACAAAGTAATATTAATATTATAGTTAATATTAAATAAAAAAAATGTTTCTAGTATGAATAACATTTTGAATTTTGCGAACTAGTCCGTTTCATTTAAAAATTATGTTCAGCATTCTCTCGAATTTTGAATTTACATGATTCGAGTCTTTGTTTTCTTGAATCTACTGCATTATTACAGTCTTTGGTAGATTAATGGAGAGATAAGTATTATTATTTTATTGTCATCTTTGTGCAGGCAGGTCTACAAGTTTAGATTTCATTACGAAGTATTTTAATAAAGACACTAAGTAATTATTATCTTGTAGTTATACCCGGCAAAATATAATCTTGCTTTACAAAATGCAAGGAGCAAGCATTATTTTTACTCGGTTCCTTTCCCATTTTTAAAAGATGAATGCATAACTTTCGTCTACGAACTATTTAAAATTGGCAAATTTCTCTAATAAATTTTTCTAAAGAATTTAGGTTCTTGTTTTCGGGAAATTATGGAAATTAATTATTTCTGGATTTCTGCGTGCTAATGACGTACATAGATTAAACGCAACTAAAACATGTTGAAGTTTTAGATTTTATTATTATGCTTTATTTCACGTAAGAATAGCGTTGGTTTAGTTAGGGATATATAAATTCTACCCTTTGATTGGTCAGAATATAAACCTATTTCACAGAAACGAAACAAATATCGCCTTTCAGTTGTCATATAAAATCTACAAAATTAAGTGGTGTTTAACCATGTTTTGTTGCAATTTTAGATTTTAACATTTTTACAGATAAATATATTTATTATTGACAAATCTTGGTTTCACAAATTTAAATTATTTATTTAATGCATGTAAAAACGGTCGGCTCTTAAGAGTAATCTACTATTTTGCTTACGTAAAATGAAGTATAGCCTACAAATTTCAATCCACTCGTGATTTATTTGTTAAATAAGTGACAGAAACGATGCGTTCGCCGCTACCTCGGCTAGGACTTACTACCAAGTACTAGTTCATATTTTCGCCGCTAGACGTCATATTGCTCTATTTCACTAGCGAATATCGTTGATATAATTTTTTTTCGTATTATTATTACGTAGAAACTGTTTGTTCCAGATATGGTTTTGTTAGGATTTTTCTTATTTGGCTATGTCTGTTACATTTCCCAAATATTGTGCCCTATTTTTCTAACGCGCTGTATAAATAATACTCGTATATAATTAACAGGAGCAAATAAAAATTATTTACTAAAACATACGGAATTATTGCTGTGTGCGTTGCCAAGGAGAAAGATAATTTATCATGTAGTTTAGATGTAGACCAGAGTATACCTAACGGCGTAAATGCAAAGAGTGACAGTTTGCAAATAGACCACCCCAGGTTTGTAACTAGTAGTACGACTAGTCACTTCAGACATTCTGGGGTTGTGTACTCACCGCATTCAATTTGTGAGTGTCTCTGAAATGTCCGAGAGTAATATCTCCAAACTAAAACTGTATTATCTAAGAAAAGATCTGTCAAATACAAGCTACACTTCAAGAACGTTTGTGGTATGCGTAGTGAATGCTTAGAGCGTTCACTTACAAAGTGAGAGGATAGGTTCGATTTCAACTGCAAACAGCTATTAGTTAAAACATGTGTTGTGACCAGCACAAGACATTCCATCAGTTCGATGTATTTTGTACAAATCCCATACCAGAAATTCTTTGGAAAAGATTATATATATATATATATATATATATATATATATATATATATATATATATATATATATATATATAATTGACAGAAGCCAGTGTCAAGTGCAAAACTAAATATGGAAAGTATAGGTTCAGAATGCTGGGAGTATGAGGACGGCGAAAGAGACGATGGAAGGACTGTATCGCAGAAGAATTGAGAGAGGAAGAATTGTATAAAGAAGATGCGTTGGGCAGGAATGAGTGAAAGAGAAGAGTAACAAATAGTGACCCCTTAATAAAATAGGAGAAAGCTGAAGCAGAAGGAAGGAATTGTCAAGTGCAATTTACATAGTGTATGTTCGTGTTATAATTTAATTGACTTTATAGAATCTTTTCAAAGGAACTTTTTTTATAGCATTTATCCATTTTTATTTCAAAAAATTCACACAGTGGTTCAAATACTCTAAAAATGCGTACACTTACGTAACATTCTCTTTACAATCAATTAATATTACTACCAAGTTTATATCTCTACCCATTTTTGAATTATTACCCCACATTTAGATAAAAACTTCAAAATATTCAAAAATCTAATTTTTATATATCTAGATACTTCTCAACGCGCTGATTCCAAATTTTGAAACCGCAGGTCGATATCTCGTCTCGTTCTCAAGATATTTAGATTTAAAGTTTTGCTCAAAACTACCCGATTTTGGGTATTAACCCAAAAATGGGTCGAGATATGAATTTGGCGACATCACCATTCGATTCTTCGGACAAAAATACATAAGTATAGCAATTTTCATAACTTTTGTCCAACCGGTTCATCTTTTATGAATAAAAGTTTGAAAATGGCCAAAATCTGAAAAAATCGTAAGGGGTACCCCTTAAGATTTTTTCAGATTTTGGCCATTTTCAGTTATTTTGCTTTAGAGATTGTATGCGGTGTTCAAAAATTCTAAAAATTGGTATACTTATGTATTTTTGCCCGTAGAATCGAATGGTGTTGTCATCAAATTCATATCTCGACCCATTTTTGGGTTATCGCCCAAAAATGGGCAGTTTTGAGAAAAACTTTGAATCTAAATATCTCGTGAACGAAAATAGGTATCGACCTGCGGTTTCAAAATTTAGAATCAGCGCATTGAGAAGTATCTAGATACATTAAAATTAGATTTTTAAAAAATTTGAAGTTTTTATCTAAATGTGGGGTATATTGACTTTTGGGGCAATAATTCAAAAATGAGGAGAGATATAAACTTGGCATTAATATTATTTGATTGTAAAGGGAATGTTACGTAGGTGTACACATTTTTAGAGTATTTATAATATGAGTATACATATATAATGTATATTCATATGATAATTTTATTGGATTTATAAAATATTACCAAGGTTCTTTCTGTATGGAATTTGTAAAAAATTGTGTTATGTGCGTGTTAAAGTTTTACTGGATATGTAGAATTTTTTCCAATGAACTTTTGGTATGGGATTTGTACAAAATACATCAAATTAATGGAAGGTCTTGTGCTGGCCACAACAATTTTTTTAATATTGTATCCGTTTGGAAGTAGTTTTCGATAATTATTATTAAGCATATATAATTAGAAGTATTTATGTAGAAAAATTTGCATTGTATGTATCTTTCTTTTGTATTCTATGTGGGTATATGTATTTTGCTGTCGATAACATTGAATATGAATGTTTGTTGAACTGTAGTAACCGTTCCAAATAAACTTAAATCTTGGGCAAATCTTTTTAGAAACATATTGGGTGTATTCAGCACTCTGTTTCTACTAAAGAAGCTTATCTATACAAAACAAAATATGCATTGATGCGTTAATACGAGAAAGATGCAAGTTGTTTCCATGGTTACTAGACACGATCACTACAGTAGTGAAGAATGCTGAATTCACGACATTGTCTCGTTTCAGAAATAAAAGAAAATAAAACGCACTTTCCACGTTCTTCTGTTGAAAAAATAAAACATTTCCTTTATTTTCCAATGGCATTACCTGAACAAGATAGATGCATTTCCAGTGTAAATAATTGTTTACCAACTTGAAACTAATGAGAACTGTCACTGCGGTGCGATTGTGTACTTCGCATTTCATTTTTGATGTGATAAATGAAACTACAAAAAAGTGCCATCAAAATAATTAATGAAAAGATAACTTCTTGCAATTTTTCATTTTAACTTTCCAAATATAAAAACTTGACATTTTATTTAAAGTTGGAAATTCCTAACTTGCATATTCATTCGGTGAAATTTTGAAGAATAAATAGGACAACGCTATGAATGAAATTATTTTTGATTGTATAAGATGATAAATTACAATTTTTTAAACTTTCAACATTTTTGAGACTATCTTGTTCTTCATATATAGTTCGTGTTCGATTGATCTTTTTATAATATAATACTTTTATTCCGCCCAGAAAAGTTAGTGAAGGAAGGTATTATCTTTGGTTAAAACATTAGGTGGTGAGTTAACCATCAAATTAGTCTTAGCAGCGAATGATGGAACATGAAGATTAATTTCGGACAGTAAGGCACTGCAATCTATATGATTGTGTAACAGTTTGTGTAAGAAAGAAAAGACTTTGTAATATGTATGCTACTCCGGGCCGCCAGAGTGTCTGTTCGCGAACCTGGGGAACCGGATTCGATCCCGACCGTCGCCAAATATTTCGAATTTTAAATGACACAAAAGTAACCCCCGTGGTGCATTCTCCACGCCAGCAATGAGTGCCCGTGAGGTGACACATGGTAAGCGTCCGCACGGTACAAATATGTCATCATCATTACCGATATCTGAGATAAAGCAGATTGTGTCACACTCAGAAATGGGTAATATGCCGCGATCATATATTTGTTTTTATATGTTACTCCGAGGGATGTTAAAAAATCTGTTGTGGTCAGCACAAGACCTCTCGCCATTTCCATATTAGGCTATATAAGTATTGTATTACACTTCGCTTTCGAACCGTCGTTTTATAACAAAAAATTACAGAACTTTACTCAAATATTGTTTTTTATTGTATTTAACATGTCTTCTGCACACACATAATACTAATTATATCTATTTTTCATTGTATGAGGAAGTTTCTAAATGTCTGAGATTCTTCCAATTCATTAACCAGTTTGGCGGTATTTCTGATGAATATATGCATTTTACCACAATTTTACCTATAATTTCAAATATTAATTTAATAACACAATAAGAAAGATTAAATATACTTCCCAGAAAAAGTTATCAGAATGTCACTAAAACTGTTGATATTTGACAATGAATGTGTCATTTACAAACTATGTTATAAACATTGGAATTTGTCAACTGGTTTCCTTAGTGCCTTAGCCTCTGCGATTAGATTATAGTGTCTTTATCTCTAAATCTATACAAGATATAATATAAATTTTAAGTGTATTAGATGGAGAATTTTATGTTCTTATTGTTCTTCAATATTTAATAAAAAAAACTCCCAAAAAATTATATATAGAAGAATTTTTCCAAGAAACTACTACTTCCGGTTGTTCAGTTGTTACCAAAACCTTTTCAGCTCTTCCCAGGAATATCAGATTGAGGAAACTGCAGTTAAATATTTTTTAAGGCTTATAGTTTTTGAGGAATCATCCCTACAACATCCAGACATCCATACACACATACACACATACACACATACATACACACACACACACATAATTTTAAAAATGTTATAATTGGATTCTAGGAACCTTAAATCGTGCTTATTCAATAAAATCTGGATATGCGAATTTTAGGTTGAATCCAATACCTCTCTTAGCGAGAGGTAAAAAGTACTCTGATTAAAGATAAACTTGAGCGATAATCGACTGAGAAATGGACGTCTCGACAAATACGTTAGCTGAAGAAGACTAACGTATTAGATGAAACGTTGGCTTGAAATAAATAATTTCACGGCACACTGCTTGTCCGATTATTTTTCCTTCAGGAGCCCCTCACTCTGACTAAAGTTTCTTTCTGGATACTTATTATAAATTTTGAACCAAACATTTTTCAAAAATTTTCTGCTTTAGATAAAATAAATTCGATGTTCATGTTTCAAAATTACATGGTTATGTATTTCTAATTTTAGTAACTTCTAAAGTTTATTTTTTCTAAGTATAATGCTCGTATTTCTTTTTGCTTGTTATTTTCTATATTCAAGCCAATAATGCTATAATGAAGCACACTGGAAAAGAAAAAGAAATCATCTGTATAATGTTATAATTGGATTTCTTTTGTAAGAATTATTGTATAATAAGCATTTTTAATGGCAAGGACGAAATAAATGGTTACACAATTTGCATTTTTATTCCACGCTGTGCATTAATAGAAATCGATACGATTTCAATTTAAGAGATTAAAATTTCCTCCACGACTGAATTCGAATACACTCAGTAATATGAAACTTTCTCAGTATTGTTCGAGATATAATTTTCAATTCAAATCGCCTTGTTTTCATAACTGATATAGAGCAATATTAACTAAATACGCCTTGCTTGCTTAGCATAATGATTGAATGTATTAACATAACTGAATACATTTAGTCAGAAAGAAAATAAACTCTTTTAAAACTATACGATGCAAAGTTGTAGTTCTGAAAAATGACGGCAACAGACCGCTGAGTCTAATCATCGAATTAAAGATTAACGTAAAAGTTAAGTTGTATTTCTAAAAACAAAACAAGAGATAATGTTGCACATAAGGACATTTGAAAATGATAAAGATGATTTACAAATTTTATTTTCAGCATACTGTACAAAACATAATCGTAATTCCTATTTCATTATTGTTAGATATACAGTGTTTTAATTAAAAATCTGGTCATATGCGTTTAACATGAGAAAATAGTTTTTCTTTGCGCAAAAGTCCCCAATTAATTTTAGACAATCAAATAATATTACTACCAAGTCTAACTCTATACCCATTTTTGAATTATTGCCCCAAAAGTCAATATACCCCACATTTAGATAAAAATTATAATTTTATTGGATATATAGAATCCGTTCCAAGGAACTTTTTTACAGCATTTATCCATTTTTATTTCGATAATTTTATTTCTAAAAATTCACACAGTTGTTAAAATACTCTAAAAATGCGTACATTACTTGCCCCAAAAGTCAATATACTCCACATTTAGATAAAAGCTACAAAATTTTCAAAAATCTAATTTTTATGTTCCTAGATACTTCTCAACGCGCTGATTCCAAATTTTGAAACCGCAGCTCGATATCTCTCTTCGTTCTCGAGATATTAGATTCAAAGTTGTGCTTAAAACTGCCCATTTTTGGGTATTAACCCAAAAATGGGTCGAGGTATGAATTTGGCGACACCGTCATTCGATTCTACCGACAAAAATACATAAGTGTAGCAATTTTCATAATTTTTGTCCAACCAGTTCCTTTTTTATGAATAAAAGTTTGAAAACCCCTAAAAATAGCCAAAATCTGAAAAAATCGTAAGGGGTACCCCTTAAGATTTTTGCGATTTTTGGCTATTTTCAGTTATTTTACTTTAGAGATTGTATGCGGTGTTCAAAAATTCTGAAAATTGGTGTACTTATGTAATTTTACTCGTAGAATCGAATGGTGTTGTCACTAAATTCATATCTCAACCCATTTTTGGGTTATTACCCCAAAATGGGCAGTTTTGAGCAAAACTTTGAATCTAAATATCTCGAGAACGAAAAGAGATATCGACCTCCGGTTTTAAAATTTAGAATCAGCGAATTGAGAAGTATCTAGAAACATGAAAATTAGATTTTTGAAAATTTTAAGGTTTTTATCTGAATATGGGGTATATTGACTTTTGGGGCAATAATTCAAAACTATGTAGAGATCTAACCCAGAAATGGGTAATTTGTAATTTTAAGAAAATATTTGAGGTTGAATATCTCCAGAACTAAAATAGATATCGACCTGCGTTTTCATGATTTGGAATCAGCGCATTGAGTAGTATCTAGATGCATAAAAATTAGATTTTTGAAAAGTTTGAAGTTTTTATCTAAATGTCGGGTATATTTTGGGGCAATCATAAATGGAGACATGAGATATAAACTTGGTAGTACTTATTTTCTAAAATTTGGATATGCGATTTTTAGCATGAATCTAATACCTTTCTTAGCGAGAAGTAAAAATCAAGCGACAAATTTTATTAAATTCCGACCATTTCATGTCAGTTTTTACTTACCTAGTATGTATTCATTTACATTATTTAAATTTTACATATTTTAATTATTGTTTATAGATTTAATTTGATATTAATTTCAAATATTCATTTATAAAAAAATATATGTATTTAATTATTTTATGCAGTACATGGAATTTAATAAACGCTATTATAAGTAATAAAACACAATTTTAATTAACAAATTTCAATGAAAAATTTTAAAATTAATTACAGTTTTTAATTATTTATAAAAATTAATTAATTTCATAAGCATATCAATAACGGTTCTGACAACCTTGTTTTACCTTTATCAGGAATTTCATTTAATTTTTCATAAAGTTTATTTATATTTTTTAACGGTACAATGCTGTCAACTATCAGGCAAAAAAAGTCGCACATATTTAGCAATATGATTATGGCCGATTTTATGAAGGTCCTAACTTCTAAAATAAATTTAGTGAAATGGGAATACTAGATTTTTTTAGAGCAATTATTGTATTATTATGAAAATATGGAACTTGATTTGGATTGTTGAAAAATAAATATTGTATTTATTTTGGAAGTTCTCATATAATTTTCAATTCATAAATAACTTTGGTTTTCTTAATTTATTTTAAATTATACATGATTTCAATTGAAATTAAATACAATATACACCAATCAATTTCTTGCATTCAGTAAATATATCATAACGTGGGTTTCATTACAAAAGCGTTTATCAACATTTTTTCGGATGGGCACGTAAAATACGTCACGTATTATACGTTATTTTTTACGCGTAAATTGACAATATTTGAGAATTTTTTACGTAGATAATGTAAAATATTATTACAATGAGTATATTTTTTTATACTGAATCTTGCAGAACAAGCAGTCCACGTGACATCAACAGGTTTCTTTGATTCAGACAAAAAATTGGGCACCTTCAAACTATCAACAATCAGATTAGAAGGGAAATATATTCCTGAGACATAACCTCAAACGTCAAGCTCTAAACACATTTTACGTCAAAATTAGAATAAATATGTAAATTTGAAGCATATTATACTATATTTTTAAAATGTTTAATATCTTTTATGTAAATTTTAGTATGTTTTATAAAGAAATAAAATTTGAAGACTGAAAAATAAACGGCGTATTTGCAAAACTAAAATTTCATTATCTATTTATTAATTATTAATAACAGTTTCAAATAGCTCCAAACTCATTGAAAATGAATTTTATACAAATTTGAGGCATTTTATGGTAATTTATCTATAGTTTCAGTCGTTTTAGAATATATTTATAATAGGATTAAGGAAAGTAATTCTAATGTGACATTTGTAAACAAGTCATCTAGTGTCGTTATGAAGAACTAAAATTATACATTATCTACGTTTTTCACTTATTTAACATTTTTACGCATTTTTTACACGTAAACGTAAAAAATATTTTTTCTACTCCCATGCGTGAAGTGAGTACTTCACGTATCAATTTTTATGTGTGAATGTGCGTGAAGTAGCACTTCACGCACCGTTCATTATTTTAAATATTACAAACTGAATTGTATTTTAATAAAACAAAGCTGTTAAACACCCGTAACGTTGGTAACCATGGTTACACAAGTCGATAATACAGACGCTTTACGTTTAAAGAATGACAATGTGAAGAAAAATATATTTTATTGCAAGGTCGTAGAAAAAGTATAGTATGTAACACATGTGTGAAGCCTATTTTACATTTGGGTGGTTTGCAACACTCGCCTTCGGCTCGTGTCGCATTCTCCACCCTCGTGTAAAAATGTCAGCTTCACACACTTGCCACATAATATACTATTTTTACCCGTAAATGCACATCCCTGCATTTTTTACAAAAATGAGTTTTTGTTGAATACGCCTTTGAAATAATCTTCATTTCTTCATAACAATTTATATTATGGTTAAATTTTAACTGTTTGTTAAATTGACATTACAGAATTGAAACAAAGCGTCAAACGTTTTTTTTTTAAATATTTAAGTACAAATGGCCATTAGTGGTTATTTTAAATTAATTGTTCTTTAAGATAAATACAAATTTCAGTATATTTAGTTTACACACGACATACTTAAATTATTTAGTATGCAAATGAATGTATCAAGATCAAGTATTATTTACTGTAACTACTGATTTCAGATAAATTCATATACAATTAAATCATTTATTATATAATTCTGGTTAATCTTTCATCTTGCTGAAGTAAGAATCATGTAAAATCAATGGTAATTATTTTCAGCTTAATTCCTACGCAATAATAAAGACTCAAGTTAGAAAGTTTAAGTATTAAGAACTAGTCTGTTTAATATCCCTTTTATTCGGTTCGTCAAGTACAGAAAACTATTATGAAAAAGCTTCATAGTTGGGAACAATCAATGCTTCTTCCTTGTCTAAAACTAAAGTTAATTCCAGAGTTGAGAACTTTTAGTTTTGCAATCAATATTCAATCATATTAATTAACAATTACTGGATAATAAATGATCAGTCAGAAATAGTTTGCGCGTCTTCAATACAACTCGGATTCAATTAATTACTGATTTGACGCAAGGAAGAAAAGCAATTATCTTTTCTCCCGCGCAATTTTTAATCTTAGTCGAGTCTTTTATTCGCTAAATGTAACGTTGGTAGATTACAAAGGATTTTAATTTTTATCTGAGCAACCAGAAGATCGTATCGGCTCCCAGTTGCTTTGGTTCCCATAGTGCAAATATCGACTAATGAATAAGAAGTACAGAAAGACAAAAAGAAATACGGGGACGTTAAGCGAGAAGAACCTGATAACAACCCCAGGAAAAAATGTTATTGTTCAACATGTTCTTTGCTCACGGGGAGAAATTGTAAATTATTGATTTCTTTTCATATTGCTGTTAAATAATAGTAAACTTTCACACATCTTGAAATTGCATTTGCCGGAGAAATCAAAAACTTCGTAAATGATCATATCAGAAACTGTATAACTGAAAATTCTATAGTTTTTTTTCTTTTAAAAACAAAAAAAAAAAATTAGTACTTATGCAGGGTGGTATCGGTTAAGGGTGAATATAAGGATTTAACAGGGATTTTAGTTTTATAAAATTTTCTGCTCTCCTGCTCATTTTATGGCCAAAAAAAAGTAGGATACAAAGTTGTACAGAATTAAAAGCTACCAATAATATTGTTTTACATATTTTATTATTTAAAACCATCTTCACAATTATAAAAATCTGATATGGCCAACAGAAAACGTCAAGCTATTTAATTTTTATTAATTTAAATACATACCTCCGTATTTACTAATGCTGCAAACTGTTCCATTGCAAATTATTGTTGCTTTATTTGAAATTTTCTTTTTTAAATGTCGCTATTATTAATTTGACGTGATTAGTTTTTTGACAGTGACATTCACCTGTAGTTACATTCATTTGAAATATGAAGTGTGTAATAAAGATAAATAAATAAATAAATCATCACGGCATATTACCCATTTCTGGGCGTGCCAGTATTTACAACACATGTAGACATCGGTAATGATGACGATATATTTTACCGTGTGGGTGCTTACCAGGCGTCACCTCACGGGCACTCATAGCTGGGTCACTTTTGTGCCATTTAAAATTGGAAATATTTGGCGTCTGTCGGGATCGTACCCGGTTCCCCCAGGTTCGCGACCAGACACTCAGGCACGCGGCCTCGGTGTAATAAAGGAATTGTGTTTATCTTATGCTTCGGAATTTTTTTTAAAAAAATATTTTTAAATTTATCTGTGAAATAGGTAGAAAAAGT
Organism: Ophonus ardosiacus; assembly: GCA_943142095.1. Taxonomy (NCBI): domain Eukaryota; kingdom Metazoa; phylum Arthropoda; class Insecta; order Coleoptera; family Carabidae; genus Ophonus; species Ophonus ardosiacus. The sequence continues at coordinate 48,993,806 of OW964831.1, read as the reverse complement.
ATTAATGTATTCCTATAGAGAATTCAATAACCTTTAATTTTCATAATAACACAAAATGCGAAAGATGGCATTTAATTTTTTGAATAAAAACCATTATGAGCTTCAGGTAAAGTACAACTTCCGGTTATCCGATTTACACCAAAATCTAATGGTGTCTTTCCATACTCGTATTAGAATAAGATAGAAATACAAGGTTTCAGAATTTTCTGAATGGTAGTATTTTAGTTAGAGCGTTAACAAAATCCATACACACACACACACACACACACACACACACACACACAAAACGTGGTCATTTACTAGAATCTCGATATGTGATTTTTAGCACGATCCCTATACCTGTTGGCCATGGAATTTATTTCCTTTTTATCTTTCGCTAAGAGAGGTATTGGAATCATGTTAAAATTCACATATCCAGATTTTAGTGGATAAGCACGTTTTAAGGTCCCTATAATCCGATTATAACATTTTTACGATGATGTTCGTGTATATGTGTGGATGTTGGAACCACGGTTTCTCAAATACTACAAGACTTAAAATAGTAATTTACGTAACGAGACCTGAAAGTAATACTTTACTGGGTGAGCAAGCTCCAGAGCGAGCCGTGGACGTGCTTTGGAAGGTTGTGAGCCCAGTATAGACACTTTCAGGCCATGGTGGGGTACAATATTTTTTTGCGATCCTGAAAAAAGAATAAAAACGTATTATTTTATTTTTTACTGCGAACAAATAAATAAATAAACAACTGATCTCCATGGAAACATTTAGTTTTTCCGCTCCCGGGATCGGTAAAATACTTTCCGATCCCTTATAGACAACTTTCCGAGCTAGCTCAGCAAAGAAGGACTTTCCGGTCTAAATAGTGATCAGAAAGAACTAATTTTCTGGGCGATCGCGAAAAAAATATTTAACTGCAGTTTCCTCAATCTAACATTCCCTGGGAAGAGCTGATTAGATTTTGATAACAATTGGACAACCGGCAGTAATAGTTTCTTTAAAAAAATCTTCTAAATATTGTTTTTTGAAAATTACTGTTACTACTAATATTAAAGAATATAAAAATCTTCTATGGAGTTAAAGATAATATATTAGTTACAAATTTTAACAGTGTTGCTGAGACTTAAGAACTAGGTATCTTGCGGAATTGAAATGATTGTCGCCTTTCATTATAAGTAGAGAAAAAGCAAAAGATATTGTTTACATTATTTTTTCTTTCAAGGATTTTTCTGAAACCTACTATTTAACTTTAAATTAACCTTTAAAAATAAACAATTTATTCCTCCCTTTTCTGCCTTATAGCTATTGAGCAGAGGTACAATTTAGGGTATTGTAATATTAACCAAAGCTATTTCCCCGTAATGTATCACGTTCCTTCTCTGGATTTTTTCTTCCTTTGTTCTGTGTAACCTCTTGCCGTATAATTCACTTCCTCTTGTATAAGCGAGCAGTTAGACGAAGACAATAACAGATATAATATTTCATCTTGTGAATGGAAGCAGCATCATAACGGCTAAGTGCATCTTGGTAACAATCTAAACTTGCTTACGTGGATTTCACGTCTGAAGTCAGCGTTAAGTGTATGCGGCGTGTAGTTTCAGTTGACATTCACTGTATTGAATAGCTGTGACATCGAAAAATCATGCCTCAGAAAACATGCTAAATCGACAATAGGTGAATAAAGTTTTACTTTTTATTTAAGATGAATATACCAGGTTTGATAAAAATAACGACCATTTTCATTTATTTCAAAAAGTAATCATTTATTTACCAATATTAATGTCCAAGTTTTGACTATATGGTCAATTAGCTTTATTTTTATGGTCGTAATACATTTTTATGTCTGTTACATCTTCGGGATGAGGAAAAATAATTTTTGAAACTATCAAAGCACCAAAAATAATTTCCAGTGATTTAAAAACTACCAAAGCTGCACACTAATTTATGGAAGACTTACCAACTGTCAAACTATAGTCTATTTGAGAATGACTGGCAGTAATAAATCATTATTTGCAAGAGTAGTATTGGATTTTTGCCAGCAATGCGGCAAATAAAACTACCAGAAAAATCAGTTGTAACTACACTAGGATGGTCAAAATAAGCCGCACGCTTTGTACCTGGAACGAAACTTACTTGTCGAACAATAGAAATGCCGTCCGATAATCCCCGTCGGACTGTGTCATAGACGTAGATAGGATTTATAGAGTGATCTGTTTATACATTTACTAAAAATAAAAGTTTTTAATATTTAAATATAACTTTCTCAGGCATTATTATTATATTGCATACATTTAATATTTACATACATACATACATTCAATATTTACATTTTTATTTGTTACATACTAAAATTTATACTTATTTCATGTGTGTTGGTATCTGTCATATTTCTATTAAATATACATATTACATTACGTATACTTATATATTTATACATAAATTATTAAAAATCAGAATCTGATTCTGAATCTTGTCCTACTGAAATTATAAATGGCTCGATCGTTTCGTCTATCAGATGGTCAAGTTTGCACATTTGGTCTTCTTCCTTTATGACATGTTGAATACAGTTTTTCCAATTACAACTTAGACCTAAAACTATAGTTCTCTACCGAATTTAGTCATTTCGACTATCCCTGTGCAAACAATTATTGGCGCGCCACTGGAATGTCTTTGACAGAATGATTTATTACTGCCAGTCATTCTCAAATAGACTATAATTTCAAATAACTAAAAACTGTGAAAGCTGGCAAATATAAATCGAAAATGTTCTTTGGGCAAGAGGAATCGCTATTAAAATATGAAGCAAAATTTCGAATGAGGTGTTCCTGTACTATTCACAGTTTAAAAAATTAAACACTAGGGCTGCGTTCGAAAACCGTACTTTGTCGGAGATTCTTCCAATTCATTAACCAGATTGGCAGTGTTTCTGATGGATATATGCATTTTACCTATAATTTCAAATATTTAATTATTAAAACAATAAGAAAGATTAAATGTACTTCCCAGAAAAAGCTTTCAGAATGTCATTAAAATTGCTGATTTTTGACACTGACACTGATTGATATCTGTCATTTATAAGCTATGTTATAGACATTTGAATTTGTCAAGTTGTTTCCTTAGTGCCTTAGCTTCTGCGATTAGTTTATTCTACATATTTTAGTATCTTTACCTATAAATCTATACAAGATATAATAAAAATTTTAAGTATATTAGATGGAGAATTTTATGTTCTTCAATATTAGTAGTAGGTAATAAAAATTTTCAAAAAATAATATTTAGAAATTTTTTTTAAAGATACTACTACTTCCGGTTGTCCAATTGTTACCAAAAAGTTTTCAGCTCTTCCCAGGAATGTCAGATTGAGGAATTCATAGTTAAACAGGTCTTAAGTCTTATAGTTTCTGAGGAATCGTCCCTCCAACATACACACACAGACACACACACACACACACACACACACCATTTTAAAAATGTTATAATCGCATTATAGGGACCTTAAATCGTACTTATTCAGTAAAGTCTGGATATGGGAATTTTAGCATGAATCCAATACCACTCTTAGCGAGAGGTAAAATTAATTATTGAAATCTGCTAATACTGTAATTTTGGTTCTCCCATTAAAATTAAAGTCCAGTATTAATAGATTTCGATAATCTTTTTTTTTAATGCAGGTTAATATCGGAAGTATGTTGTCTTGTGTTTCAATTTTTAAAATGTTAGTAAATAGTTTTAGTACAAGAACAATTTCTTTGAATTTTCACTGCATATTGAAGTACTGGAGTATCGATTCCTCTTAATTCAATATATTCACTAATTAAGTTAACTTTTTCAACCTATTTGTAGCGTAACCTTTCTATTAACTAAATAAAATAAAATGAAATCAGGAGGACTTGTAGTGGCAGGATGTTGTCAATTTTGAGGCTTTCCTTTGGATTTATTTTTGCTGATTCGACTATTCGTTAGAGTGGTTGTCGTCGTACGACACGAACAGTAATACACATCATCCTCCAGAACATCGCTCCAGATTCTGCAGCTCTGGAAAGAACCAATAACGATTGCTTTCCAGTCAGACACCTGGATACGGGGCTGTCTGCAACCTCTGGAAATCGATAGATTGACTTTTATATGCCGCCAACTAAATAAATCTCTTTTTGAGAATTTCCGAATTTTATTTGGAGATTCTATTTTTGGGAATGGTTCCATGAAATTGGATCATAAATTTTATTGTATTATTTGATCAAATTTATTTCTGATACTTACTAACTGCTATTTCAGACCTTATGAATGTGAAATAATATAAAGACCCACGCATTTAATAACATTCTGTTAACTGTTGTCAGTTCCTCCCAGACATAAATCTTTGTAACAATTTACGGGAACAACAGAACACTAAGTTGAACTTAAGGTCTTAGGTATAAATCAATCTGCCCCAAAATCAAACGTTTGTTATTCTCTGACTCTAAAAGAAATGTTTTACCTTTTGTCCAAAAGCACAAAAACCTTAGCAAAAATCTAAAATTGAGATTTCTCTGAATAATTACTTACGTTTTATAATTCCTAGAATCAGAATTAACATTTTGACGATATTGTATATTAGAGTAGTAGTTAATTTGCACAAGAAATCGGTACGGACTCAAAAATTCAACGATTTAATTAAAAACAAATGCTTCTTTTTACCTTCCGTCACCTTTAGGTAAGAAAGATATTGTCTTTGGTCAAAAAAATCGGTAGTGAGTTTTTAATGAGTAAACACGTTTTAGGACTCCTAGAATACGATTTTATTAGTTTTGCGATGATGCTGTATATATGTGTGTGTGTGTGTGTGTGTGTGTGTGTGTGTGGGGGGGGGTGTGCTTGTGTGTGTGTGACAAAAGTTTTCCGATAATAACTCCAACACTACAATTCTAAAAATTATAATTCTTTCGTATTCCTCTTCTTTACATCCATATGAAGAGCTGATTAGATTTTGGTTATAATTGGTCAACCGGAAGTTCCCTTTTTTGTAGTTTTTCTTGTAAAACGCAGTTAAATATAATTTTTTGACATTTTATGTGATTAACAATATGAAATAATATCTTATCATCTGTACTGTTTGATTATATATTTTCCTTCATATTCAATAGATATATGGTTAAATAATTATTAAGTGATTATTTAATATATATATAATTAAAGAAATATAATGAGATTAACATTCATAAATCAGTCAGCTTTTCTATAATCATAGAAACAGGAACTCAAATACTTCTAATAGACAAATATTAGTGTCAATTGCAATTTACATACTGTATGTTCGTTTTATAATTTTATTGGATCTGTAGAATCTTTTCCAAGGAACTTTCCGTATGGAATTTGTAGAAAATAGTATATGTTTGTGATTCAGTTTTACTGAATATATAGAATCTTTTCCAAGAAACTTTCGGTATGGGATTTATACAAATTGATGAAAGGTAATGTGCTGGCCACATCAGATTTTTAAAATTTTATTTCAAAGTATAAATAAATAAAATAAATATATCATCACGGCATATTACCCATTTCTGGGTGTGCCAGTATCTACAACACATGTAGATATCGGTAATGATTACAATATATTTTACCGTGTGGGCGCTTACCAGGCGTCACCTCACGGGCACTCATAGCTGGTGTGGAGAGTGCGCCACAGGGGTCACTTTTGTGCCATTTAAAATTGGAAATATTTGACGTCGGTCAGCAAAAAAGCAAAAAAAGCATAAAATATTAATTTATGAAAAAGTAGTAGACATAATTTTAAAAAGTCTAATAGTTCTTTATTATCGAGTAAAAAGATATTTTATCAGTCAACGGTATTTACAGAAAAATATTGTTCGCAATAAAAAACGGGATTCTAAAATTTCATCCAAATTCCAAAACTCTTTGCGCTCGTTTATTTACACATATTTCTGTGTTTGAATGGGTAATATTTCATATTTGTGGAATAATCTATATAGTAGGTAATAATATTCATTTTCTATGTACAAGTAGTAAGAAAAAGTGAAACACCACACTTTGCAATATTTAATTTTCAGATCAACGTTTTGCCCTATTAACTTTCTAGAAAAACGTGTATTCCAGCGAAACACCGGAGAAATAGAATTTAAATATTGTTTTACTGCTTTTAACTACATTGAATATGTAAACTAAAGTCACACAGGGTGAAAGAAGTATTCAAAAAAGACGAGCTTAATATCCTGTTGCATCTCAAACAAAATCTCCTTAATGTGTCTTTCGATGCACAAAGACGACGGGCGGTTTGTTCCGGAATTTAATCTCCAGTTTAAAATTTAAAATACGAACAAAAATTCACTATCCAACTAGATATTTAATCGTGTTTTCAAGTTAATACACTTGACAAAGAATAGAGATAATTCTCGTTTGCGCACGAACACGTGAGGAATAATATTTCGTTGCAACAACTTTTAATAGACGAGATTTACTTAATGTTTTACTGATCTTAATGGCTGGTATTATAAACAACGGATAAATTTACTTCCAAATTAAATACAGTGTGGCATTAAAGTATAGAATATCAAAAAAAATAAAAAATCGAACTTATCCGGTTTTTTTAAAAACGCTGAAACACGTCGATTTTAGTTTTTAGAAATACACATTAATATATGCGATTTGTCTTCCGACTTTCATTTGTTTTTCAGTTATGACATCATGACAAAAAAATAGAAATGGCAATGGTAGATTTTTAATAGTGGAATCCGATATTGATTTTTCTTCCCTTTATGATTATGCAAATAAATCATAAGGGTGCATAACAAAAATTTTGAGAAAAATCGAGCTTAACATCTAATACGTAATAATGAATAATCAAGATACTTTTCCTGTGGCTGCGTGCCTGAGTGTCTGGTCGCGAACCTGGGGAACCGGGTTCGATCCGGACCGACGCCAAATATTTCGAATTTTAAATGGCACAAAAGTGACCCCTGTGGTGTACTCTCCACGTTAGCAATGAGTGCCCGTGAGGTGATGCCTGGTAAACCGATATCTGTGAAAACAGACTGGCACACCCAGAAATGGGTAATATGCCGTGATGATATATTTATTTATTTATTTAAGATACTTTGATAACAAATTTAAATCTAGCCAACTGTTTCATTCAAACATTCTGTCAATCTTAGTATACAGTGTCCCACACTCTATCTTCAGTGTGGCAGAGATAGCCAATGTTATTCTTATGGAGGTTTTCTGTACCATGTTGCCAATTTTTCAATGTAATGTAATATTGAAACATTCATAAATTTTCATTGCTATACCAAAATTAGTTAACACTGTACAATTTAAGTTTTATGAGGGTCTCTTATTTACCCAAGGGCTTATTGTATACACCCAATATTTGTCTAAATAGTTTTATATACAGGGATATTTGTACCTATAATAAGTAATATTTCAATACAATATTTTAAAACCGCCCAGCATACTAATCTTCATTAAATGCATTAGAAATTAGAATTTTAAAATATTATAAATTCAAATTGGAGATTACAAAGAAAGAATAAAGACTTATGAACTATGTAAAATATATGCAGTATTTCTATCAAGCTTAAATATTAGTAAATTATCAAATGAGAAGATATAAATTAAATAAAAAATATGTATTATTAAACTGACCTGTGTGTTATTCAATTTCATTTTTTTCTTCGCACCTATACTATTTTACATTTATATTTTGTACTCGTATATGTATTAATATTATATCTTTTCGTAGAATGGAAGTATGTAACATAGGGAATTTATATTGTTGACGACGATTGTAAAATGTCCAATTAAGTACAAAAATGTTTTATATTATTTACTTTTCATTTACCTACGCTTGTTATAATTTTATATCCTACTTACATTTTGTATTTGTATTATTTTATATATTTTTTTCACCCATCTGTTTAGATAGACTGAAAGTACCCAGTCATAAATACATACAATGAAGTACCCAGAATATTTCATCTCTTTTTGGCATCTATTTTGCTCTTTCTATCTTGCAGATTTACAGCAGATAAATATAGCAACATGGTACCCCATAAGACCCTATACTGAACATAGAGTGTGGGACACTGTATAGAATTATTAGAATTCAACAGCAAACTACATAATTATGACAAGGACGTTGAAGATTAACAACAGTGCGTGCGTTTCTCATATTTTAGTTACACATTATTAAATCGATCAAATGAGAAAAACACCAATGTCTATAAATTGTCGCTAAGTTTATCACCTGGCCACAACGCAAATGAAATGCATTTTATGACAGTGGACAACCGAGGAAATATCTAATAAATAGCCTGTCTACGTGACAGAAATAATGTCATCATATTTCCTTTGAAACGTATACAGGCGCTTATTGTCGATATCAGACACGAAGCACTACAATATTTCACTTTTAAAATTCACAAACTCGCGTATAAATATAGGACTAGAACAGATGCAAAACTGTAACTGTACCCGAGTTTCAGACATGTCACGAAGTGTAGTTTTTGTGATCTATTTCAAGCCTGGTAGGTAGAACTTTCAAAAAGATACTTTGTATATCTACTCCTCAAGCAAAAGGAAGATGGAGAAGCTTGAAAGTTTTTCATGTACTCATTACAGTTGCTATTTTAAGTATACAACAAATTGTATCGGTTCTTATGCACCCTACAAGCGCGCGCGCGCGTGTGTGTTGTGTGTGTGTGTGTGTGTGTGTGTGTGTGTGTGTGTGTGTGTGTGTGTGTATGAATTTTGTTAACGCTCTAAATCAAATATAGGGTTTCCAGCAGACAAAATTATTTTCAATTAAGTTGTCGGTCACAATTTTATCATTAAAAACAAATTAATAACTAAGTAAATTACATCGCTCGAGTTTGTTTATCGCTTCGCTTTTGTCTATCTTAGATGTACCTGCTATTCGTAAATACTTGAACCGGTGTTTTTCCTTGTAAAAATAATATTAAAATAAATTGAAAAACAAAAAATCTGATGTGGCCAACACAAAACCTCCCGCTATTTAATTTTTATTAATTTAAATACATACCTACGTATTTATTAACGCTGCAAACTATTCCATTGCATAAAACTATTGCTTTATTTACTATTTTCTTTTTAAAATGTCACTATTATTAATTTGAAGTGATTAGTTTTTTGACAGTGACAGTTACTGTCAGTTACCTTCATTTGAAATATGAACTATGTAACAAAGGAATTGTGTTTTTCTTAGGCTTTGGAACTTGTAAAAAAAATTATTTTTATATTTATCTGTAAAGTATATAGAAAAAGTATTAATGTATACCTGTAGAAAATTCAATAATCTTTTATTTTCATAACGACAAAATGCGAAAAAATGGCATTTAATGGTATGTTTTGAAGAAAAACCATTATGAGCTTCAGGTAAAGTGCCATTTCCGGTTATCCCATTTACACCAAAATCTAATGGCTTCTTTTCATATTAGAATAGGGTATAAATACAAGGTTTCAGAATTTTTTGAATGATAGTATTTGAGTTAGAGCGAAGACAAAATCCCTACACATACACACACACACATACATACATACATACATACATACATACACACACACATACACACATACATACATACACACACACATACACACATACAGACATCTTCGTGAAAATGTTAAATTTGGATTCTAGGGACCTTAAAACGTGGTCATTTACTAAAATCTTGATAAGTGATTTTTAGCACGATCCCTATACCTGCCTTACCAAGGGTAGCGGGAGGTAAAAAACAAACATACTGTTGTAAAGAGAAAAAAAAACACTGTATCGAATGGTAGAGTAAAATTAATAGGTTCCCATTTAAAAAAATTACGCGGACAAGCGTAACTCAAAAACAATTGAAGAAAAATAAAATTCAAGTATTCTCAAATGTAGATCAAAATTTCTTAAAAAACTTTTGTATTGAACATAATTTTCTAAAATGAATATTAACGACAATAAATCGCCGTCTCCATACTTTTAACTAACACTGTATAAAGGACCCATTAGATTTTGGGGTACAAAAAAAATGTAGCTTCATAATGAAAATGCATTATAAGGTTATATATTATATTATTATTGAGTTCAGTAATATACAAAATTAATCATGTTTCTAGTTCCATTAATAATTTATTACATTTTAATGAATATTGACGTTCATAAAACAATGTTATGAATATGTACAATTGCCCTAAGTTCACAGCTACATGTCAGTAAAAATGGAGCAGGATATCACTATGTCACGTCCGTAAACAAGAAATAAAAGCTTAGCTTCATGCATTTTCATATTCCCTTAGAAACATTTCCTAGCAGAAAAGTACATAAAGTAGGAGTCATATAAGACAATAAAAGTCCCATACATGTAGCAATCCTTGCAACATTTGGTTTTATAGTCCGATTACCAGAATGGTGACATGCACTGCACGCCAAGATGGCTACCACAATGATAAAACAGGTGAGACAAAGACTAATGATCCAGTGAGCGGCGTTCCATAGCAAATACGATCGTTTTTATCCTGTTTTAAATTACAATGGTTTCCGAAGTCAATGCCTAAGTTAGATTAATCTATATCTACGAGGTGGTATCATTTGTCAACTAAATACTGACAAGAAAAGCTGGGCTTTGTGAGAGACACTTTGATTTTTAAGGGTTTTGTTGTCACATGCATATTTGATTAGGATCTTTTCCAAAGAAAGGACGAAAGCTTTCCAGATTTTGATACATTGTTATTTTTAAGTAAAATAAATACATATAAAGATGTAAAACACTTTTAGGTTTTCGCGATAAATCAATAAATATATCATCACGGCATATTACCCATTTCTGGGTGTGCCAGTATCTACAATACCTGTAGATATCGGTAATGATGACGATATATTTTACCGTGTGGGCGCTTACCATGCGTCATCTCACGGGCAGTCATAGCTGGAGGTTTCCGCGATAATGTAATTAATTTTCTATATCATTGTCTAGTAGGTATATTATTACTTTTTAGTTAAATAGTGTTTTTACAGTCCGTCACCTTTAGGTAAGGGAAGTATTGTCTTTGATCAAAAAATTCGTTGGTGAGTTTTTAATGAACAAGCACGGTTTAGGGTCCCTAGAATACTAATTTACTATTTTTAAGATGTCTGTATGTGTGTGTGTGTCCGTGTGTGTGTGTGTGTGTGTGTCCGTGTGTGACAATTTTTTCTCCGACGATAACTCCAATACTACAATTCTAAAAATTATAATTCTTTCTTATTCCTCTTCTTTACATCCATATGAAGAGCTGATTAGATTTTGGTTATAATTGATCCACCGGAAGTACTCTTATTTGAAGTTTTTAACAGTTTTTCTTGAAAAAGCGCAGTTAAATATCATTTTTCGACATTTTGTGATTATCATTATGAAAGAATATCTTATTCTCTATACGGTTTGATTATACATTTTCCTTCATATTCAAATTTGCTAAAATTATGGAAACAGCAGATATATTCAAAAAAATTTAATTGAAAGATGTCAGTGTCAAATGCGAAACCAAAGTTGAAAGTATAGGATCAGAAAGTTATATGTGAATGTGATAGAGTGTCCCTCGCAAGTGACTTGCAGTTGCAGCCTCGCCTCAAGATTGGAATTTTCAATGCCGGAAGTACAAGAAAGGCCAAAGAGAAGATGGAAGGACTGTGTAGCAGAAGATTTGAGAGAGGAAGAATTGTGTGAATCCAATATTTCTTATTCAAGTTTTGCTGGCTACTGGCACAATTTCTATATTATTTAACATAATATCCGTTTCCATATAAACGCTCGTGTATTTTTGCCTGGTGGGGCAACATAAATTCAAACTAGTGTTATTTGGTTTCCTTGAAATTGGATTCCGAATTTCAAAAAGGCAATAGCAGAAAGCTTGAAAGTATATGTATATAATAAGAATTTGGTATAGAGTAGGTGTACAAGGCGAATGTTATGACGTAGAACAACTTTTTTAAACTATTTAACATTTTGGTTTATATTTAAATTTAATATTTCATATTTTTCATATTTCATATATTTTTAACTACGATACATTAATTGTTTGTAGCAAGTCATGGTATTAAAATGATAACAATATAAATATATAAATATATATGTACAAAATAGTTTATAAAATATTACAGTCTTTTGTTTGTTGAAAATATTTATCTTCTGAATAAAAACAATGCCTCAAAAGATAGGTTTTAATTTTAGATTTAAAAATATTATATGGTAAGTTCTTACTTGATTCAGGTAAAACATTATACAAGTTCAAATTCAGAGAATTGTTCTTTGATTTATTTAGTCTAAATTTTGGAACTTTCAAAAGATTCGAATTTCTAGTGCAATAATCGTGATGCATTGATACAGTGAAGAAATTACTCTTATTACGATGAATTTCTAAAAGAGTAGTGTAAATGAATAGACAAGGTAGAGGCATTATTCCTAAAAATATGAAATGAGGTTTACAATGATCTCTGTGATTAACACCCTTAATGATCCTTATTACTTGTTTTTGTGCTTTAAAAACTATGTTAGCGTGAGAAGAGTTACCCCAAAGAATAACACCATAACTTATCAAAGAATGGAATAGTGTAAAATGTGTCATTTGAAGAGTTTCAATATTGAGGTAATTTTTTAATTGTCTTAAAATAAATGTAACTCTTGCCAGCTTAGGTAACAATTCATAAACATGTTTGACCCAGGTTAATCCATCGTCAATATTAAGCCCTAAAACTTTAATCGATTTACCTTGACTTGAGATCGAGTGCGCAGATATTATTAAAAATTGTGTTTTGTCACTATTTAATTTAATAATGCTGATGAGGGGCTAATTTTACTCCCAAAACGTTCTATATGAATGACTTTTTATAATAAAGAACCTGGAACATTTAGACCTAAAAAAGTCTTCGTAGCAAAATAGCAAAGAGGATCCCAAAATAATTTTAACTTAATTTTTTAATCTACAAGATGATAGTCCCTGTTTTATGATCTAATTTTAAAGTGACAAATTTTCTAAATGATGGAGAATCGCATTGAAACTTTATGGTTGTGTACCGATATTTAGGGGGACATTTATTAAAAATTATTAACAAAAAAACTTTTATTGTAACAGAACTAAATATACTAAAAACAACAGCAAATAATTATCCTGATAGAACAACACGAAGCCATGTAGAGGCATTAGCGATTATTGACAGTTTAGCTCCAAAAGAAAAAATAACCTCAGCTGATATTTCCACGTGTACAATAAACACACTCAGCTACTTTCCACCCCTTTTGATGACCTACTAACGAAGCGACACATCCACATCATTCCTGCATACACTGCACTACACTACACGTCCTGCTGGGGGCTCACAAGCACACATGCCCACTCGCATACAACACATGAATGCCTGCTACACAGACACACACACACACATACACACACACATGCTTATATTTCGCTACATAAACATACTCCCGCTGCGCGTCTTTGTTGTGCGTTACATTTCTCCCACGTGCTAAGCTGCGCCATTTACCCACGACGCTATATTGTTTCGGTTCGCGTTTGTTTATTCTTCTGATTTTCGCGACGAGTTGCCAGCGAAGAACAGATTTTTCAGGATTATTTTAATTACACATTCGAGTGCTAATGAAAATCATTCCCATTAGCATATGACGACAAATGAAAATATACATATATTTGTACAGTTTTTACCTCTCGCTAAGAGAGGTATTGGATTCATGCTAAAATTCGCATATCTAAATTTTTAAAATGATGACTGTGTGTGTGTGTGTGTGTGTGTGTGTGTGTGTGTGGATGTGTGTATGTGTGTATGTCTGGATGTTGTAGACACGATTCCTCAAAAACCATAAGACTTAAGAATTGTTTAACTATGGATTCCTCAATCTGACATTCCTGGGAAGACCTGAAAAGGTTTTGGTAACAATTGAACAACCGGAAGTAGTAGTTTCTGAGAAAAATTCTTCTAAATATAATTTTTTGGAAATTTTTGTTATTAAATATTGAAGAACATAAAATTCTCCATCTAATACACTTAAAATTTTTATTATATCTTCTATAGAATTAGAGATAAAGACACTATAATATATAGAGTAATTTAATCGCAGAGGCTAAGGCACTAAAGGAACCATTTGACAAATTCCAATGTTTATAACATAGTTTTTAAATGTCACATGTCAGTGTAAAAAATCAACAGTTTTAGTGACATTCTGATAGCTTTTTCTGGTAAGTATATTTAATCTTTCTTATTGTTTTATTAATTAAATATTTGAAATTATAGGTAAAATGCTTATATCCATCAGAAATACCGCCAATCTGGATAATGAATTGGAAGAATATCTGACATTTAGAAACTTCCTCATACAATGAAAAATGGATATAATTAGAATTATATGTGTATAGAATACATGTTAAATACAATAAAAAGCAGTATTTGGGTAAAGTTCTGTATTTTTTTGTTGTAAAACGACGGTTCGAAAGGGAAGTGCAATTCAATACTTATATAGACTAATATGGAAATGGCGAGAGGTCTTGTGCTGGCCACAACAGATTTTTTCATGTTGCATTTTCATCAGAAGAAATATCACAAGACCTCCTCATTAGTATTTTGCACGATTTTTTTTTTTTTGCTTAGCAACAAACGCGATAGCAAACTGCACGGTAAATCCCGACTCCGAAAGAAGAGGAGGGGTTTTACCTAATGTCAGTTTACTTGAGTGATTTTGCTTAAAAGCAAAAAAATGAGTGCTTAAAAATAAAAGTTTGTCTCAGAAAATCTGAGAGGTCGGGTGGTATTTGGTGAGATAAATTCCAAAGACAATGCAAAAAGAAACTTGACACATTAATAGTCACACTGACAGTTATAAACAATAATAACTATTTATTTACTTGGTAGCGGAAAATTATTGGGGTAACGGGGTTTTATCAGTATAATACTGTTCCTATTGGTTGAATTTTCAAGTGTTTTGCATCATGATTGGTTAAAAACTAGTCGTTGGAATTTATCAACCTAATATCAGAATCCTAAATTTATATACCCTAAATCTAGTGATTATTTAGGAATTTAGGAATTAGATTTTAGGGTTTTGCAGGAGCACACTATGCCTTGAAGTTGACGCGTACTAATTAAACAAATCAAGTTCGTTGCTATAATTTGTATAGTGTTGATAGAAGTGGAAGCATCCAGAAAACGGCTGAATTTCATCCTGTATTATTCGTGTGATTATATTTTCAGATTCGAGCAAGTTATTTTAATGAAACATTTTGCAGCTAATCACAAGTAGACTTTATTCAAGATACGAAAGAGAGCAAAACATAATTAAAATAATTTCACTTTGAAGCTGCTATATTTTAAAGCTAACTCATATCTGGATGTTTGCAAATGTGAATGATATGTATAATATGCTGATGAATTATTACATTTTATTTTCTACGATCCAAAAAATTGCAGTTTGCGCTTATATCAAGGGTCGACAATCTTCCGTTAAGCAACGTTGTTTACTTGCGAAAAGAATTCGCAAAAAATTGTTACATTTCAACTTAAGTTAAATAAGTAAGTTTTTTAAGAAAAATTGATAGTTATTTGCGTTAATTTAATATTGTAATGCTGATATATTTATTGCGCATTGATTAAAATCGATATTATCTAGGCGACATTACAAGTGTAATCGGCGAGTAATTGAGACTTAACTCATATTAGCAATGTAATATTAACATGATTCAATACGATACAATTTGTATTTAGGTCATTGTAATTAGGTTTTGATTATTCTCTTCGATTAATTAATAGTCACATATGGAACCCATTTGTGTACCGTGATTGCCTGGAATCCTAAAATTTTCATTATTGTGTACTTATCAAATAAATAATATAATTCAAATAAATTATTTAATAGATTTTATTTAAGTGTTTATGTCTCTCACAAATAGAAATAAAAACTAGCATTAAAAATAGCATCTACATGTTCTTCATATGGTCAAAAAAATTGGTGATGGAGTTTTTAATGAATAATCACGTTTTACGAATAAGATTTTAATAGTTTTACGATGATGTTTGTATGTGTGCGTGTCGGTTTTATAATTGATATATTCTGTAAATCCAATAAAATTATAACACGAATAGACACTATGTGAATTGCACTTCACACTGACATCTGTCAATTAAAATTATTTGGATATATCAGTTGTTTTCATGATTGTAGCAAAGCTGACTGGTTTTTGAAAGTTAATCTCTTTATAATTCTAAAAATAACATGGACCTAACTATCCAAGCTATACTTGCCGTCAAATGATTATGGACTGGTGTTCAACTTTTATCCCTTTCCGCACCCTGTCCCTTACCCACCGGTGTTGCCGCTTGTAACTTGACATGACCAGGAATGAACGCAAATGTCATATAATACATTTAAATTTTTTAATAAATCGTAAATGAAGAAAATATTATAACAAATAAGTAAGGTAAGACAGTAATACGTAATATAAAATACAAACATTGTCTCTGTGGAAAATTTATATTTATATTTTGACCAAAACTTCCACACATCAAGCTAAGGTCGCGTTTGCGTTAAAATACGATAACCCGTGAAATCTAACTAAAAGGTAAGAATAATTGATCATTAAGTGAATAGTAGATCTGCCAACACAACATGCTTCTGTAATCAAATCCAAAGTTTTCTTATTATTTAATAAATTATAAATTTTTTCAGGTTGTAACGCCAATTTTTTGAAAAAAATGTTTACATTGGCAATAATTTATTGTTTTTGTCTTCCCATTTAAATCTTGTTATTCTAAACGTTTTTTATAAGAACTGGGACTATTTAATTCATTAGTTTCACTCATTTTCTTTTCAAAAGTCTAAATATAATGCAATTTATAGGATTGGGAATAAAAAGCGCACGCAAGTATTAACGAAAATGGCAGAATATAAAATGACATTGACAGATTGCAGATATTTGTGCAGGTAGACACTTAAAAAATTTGGCATCAGTGTAGAAATCTCCAGTCCATAATTATTTGACGGCAAGTATAGTGTATTCGTACCATCAGGTCCACCTTAGTATTGATTTGTTTCATGTGTACCAATATTATTTACCTATAAAATTTTTAAAATTGATAACTGTTAACTTTTAAACCGAGTCTTCTGTTTAATACTATTATTATACTTTTGGTTTGGCCAGCGGATTAAGTTGAACATATAAATTTCCAAATTTGACTCGTTGTGAAAAAATATTAGTTATTCTTCTTACAGCAGAAGCCATTATGAATGCATTTCGTGCTTCTAATGATTCCTGTACATTTCATGAAACTTTATTATGCATTCTAGTAATTATTTCAAATGAATAACTACGTCGCAACGAATGATTACTATGTAATATTATTTGCGAATAATACGAAATAACAAAATTACTATGCTAATTATTTGCGATATCACAGGAATTTTGGATTTGTGAATTATTGTATTTGAATATTAGTGGTGGTATGAATTTTATTGAAATATGTATTAATGTTTCACGTGAAAATGCAAATATGGAAATTGAATTCCTATCAGTTTTCTATGCATACGAAAATTTGAATTTTGTTTTTATTTTATAAAATTTTAAATTTTGCTGTTTTTATTATTATGAAACGGATTATAAAATATTAAATTTTAGTTGGAAGTCTACCTAGCTGCCCGCTTAATATTTTTACGATGATGTCTGTATGTGTGTATAATTTTTTTCCGGCAATTCTAAAAATTATAATTCTATCATATTTGTGATTATCAATTAGAGTACAATTTAATATTGATACCACAACATTTAAAACTACGAATTACTACCACAGTGCTTCACACAAATGAACCTCATAGATATTAGGTACACTGACAACATAATGGACTTTGGAATGTGCCTACAGCAAATAACCTGAATATCACAACTGTTGATATGCCATTACCGTAAATGTATTCCATATCCGACATTATTCCCAAACATCGGATAATTCTCAATTAGATTATTTAAAGTTTTGTTACTTGGAATAATACTACCTTTTTTTTAGTTTAAGTTTTGTATTTATTTATTATTAAAACCCAACGTTTCGGCACCATAAACTGGTGCCTTCTTCAGGAAAAACATTGACATAAATATGTGAAATAACAAAAACAACAAGTAACAGGGTAACAAGAAAAGTTCGTAAATGTTACCCTTTTTTATGTATACAATTTTCTAGACAATATATGCATGCCCGGCGATAACTTGGACGGCGAACATGCATCTTCTCAGGAAAAAATCTCCTTACCTATTTATTATCTTATAAAATGTAACTATAAAAATAAAAATGTAGGTATGCAATTTTATGTATTTTGTACAAATCCCATAACAAAAGTTGGAAAAGATTCTTTATATCCAGTAAAATTTTACAAATTCCATACAGAAAGTTCCTTGGAAAATATTATATAAATCCAATAAAATAATCACATGAATATACATTATATATGTATACTCATAAATACTCTAAAAATGCGTACACTTACGTAACATTCTCTTTACAATCAAATAATATTACTACCAAGTTTATATCTCTACCCATTTTTGAATTATTGCCCCAAAAGCCCATATTTATGTAGATAAAAACTTCAAAATTTTCAATAATCTAATTTGTATGTATCTAGATACTTCTCAATGCGCTGATTCCAAATTTTGAAACCGCAGGTCGATATCTCGTTTCATTCTCGAGATATTTAGATTTAAAGATTTGCTCAAAACAACACATTTTTGGGTAATAACCCAAAAATGGGTCGAGATATGAATTTTTTGTCAACACCATTCGATTCTACGGGCAAAATTACATAAGTACACCAATTTTCAGAACTTTTGAACGCCGCATACAATCTCTAAAGCAAAATAACTGAAAATGGCCAAAAATCGCAAAAATCGTAAGGGGTACCCCTTACAATTTTTTCAGATTTTGGTCATTTTTAAGCTTTTATTCATAAAAAATGAACCGGTTGGACAAAAATTATGAAAATTACTATACTTATGTATTTTTGTCCGTAGAATCGAATGGTGTAGTCGCCAAATTCATATCTCGACCCATTTTTGGGTTAATACCCAAAAATGGGCAGTTTTGAACAAATCTTTAAATCTAAATATCTCGAGAACGAAAAGAGATATCGACCTGCGGTTTCAAAATTTGGAATCAGCACGTTGAGAAGCATCTAGATACAATTAGAATTTTGAAAATTTTGAAGTTTTTATCTAAATGTGGGGTATTTTGACTTTTGTGGCAATAATGCAAAAGTGGGTAGAGATATAAACTTGGTAGTAATATTATTTGATTGTAAAGAGAATGTTACGTAAGTGTACGCATTTTTAGAGTATTTGAACAACTGTGTGAATTTTTAGAAATAAAAGTATTGAAATAAAAATGCTATAAAAAGTTCCTTGGAAAAGATTCTATATATCCAATAAAATTATAACACGAACACATACTATTTTTTATAAATTCCATATGAAAAATTTCCTTTGAAAAGATTCTATAAATCCAATAAAATTATAACATGAACTTCCTTCTTTCTTCTTCATTTTTCTCCAATTTTATTAGGGTCACTGTTTCTCTCAAGTCTTCTGCAATACAGTCCTTCCATCTTCTCTTTCGCTTTCCTCGTACTCCCGACATTCTAATCGTATACTTGCCATATTTGATTTTGCACTTGGCACTGACATCTGTCAATTAGAATTTTTTGCATATATCGATGTTTCTATGATAAATAGCAAAGCTAACTGATTTTTGAGAATTAATTTCTTTATAATCATTTGACTCTATATCTACTGAATATAAACGAAATTGTATAATCAAACCGTATAGAGAAGAGCATTTTCTTTAATATTTATAAAACATAAATAATATTTAACTGCGTTTTTTTAAGAAAAACTGATAGAAACTTCAAATAAGGGTACTTCCGGTGGCTTAATTATAACCAAAATTTAATCAGCTCTTCATATGGATGTAAAGAAAAGGAATACGAAACCTATTAAATTTTATTCCCAATTTGACAATTTTTAAAATGTAGAATATTTAATTGTCTATTTGTAAACGAAAATGAAGTAGGTAAATTACATAGCGTAGATTGATTATACATCCATCACTATAAATAACAATTCTTGTACATATAAAATCAATATGAAACGTTTAGTTTTTAAGTCTCAATTCCCAATGCACCTAGACATTTATCTGCCACTGATGCATATTTTCCTCGCATCTTTCAATAATATGAAACGTGTAGACGATAAGAAATAGACACGATAAAACAAATACCTGTCCCAGTACCCTTGTCAATGCAAACAGCCTGAATCCGGGCCGGAGTAACCATAACATTCTAGTTCGTTTCGCCGACAGTAAAAGCTGCCGTGATCCAACATAAACAGCCCAGGCGATCCAGGATGGAAACGTGAGCGACCATCGTGGAACAGTGATTCCAAACGGCGAGAAATAGGTGCTCGTTGTATTATATTTACTATGCATTCAAATTATGTCGATTTCAGAAAATGAGTTTTTGAATGCAGAAGTAAATTTACTCTATCAGGTTTTTTGAAGAATAGAGTGATGTTATACTGCATTTCAAACGTGACAGATCAGAACTTTTTAACAAGTTATGAAAAACTATTTTATATATTCTTTATTGCGAGTATAAATGTGGAGCAATCAGACAAAAACAGATAAATCCGTTTTTATTAGTTTAGAGATATTAACAAAAAACTTACGAGTATATCTACAAATCCGTAATATTTAAATATAAAAATAAAACTTGCATTCTGTAAGGTGCAGTTCTCTATAATTTAATTATTTTTTTTTTATATTACATGGTCTGTTATTTACGAAAATAAAATAGATTTATTTAGTTTTGTTTGAAATGAAAGATAGGTTGTTAGTTTTCATCGTCTTAAATCCATTGTAAAAAAATAATAATTTAAAAACCAACTGTTAAGTAAATATGTTTATTTGGCCAAAACAAATAAATTTTTATTAACATTTCTTTTAGAATTTAAAATATATTCTAAACTTAAAAAATCTGTTGTGGCCAGCACAAAACCTTCCGTCAATTCGATGTATTTTGTACCAATCCCATACCAAAAAGTCCTTAAAACAGATTCTATATAATATGTAAAATCGAATACGAACACATACTATTTTTTACAAATTCTATACCAAAAGTTGATTCGAAAAGGTTCTATAAATCCAATAAAATTATAACATAAATGAAGTGAAGAAATGAAGGAAGTGTCTAGTGCATTTTACTTAGTGTATACTAAGTAAAATGCACTAGACACTTCCTTCATTTCTTCTTTCCCCTATTTTATTAGGGGTCGCTGTTTCCTTTTCTCTTCCACTCATTCTTGTCCAACGCATCACACAGTCCTTTCTTTCTCAAGTCTTTTGCGATAGAGTCCTTCCGTCTTCTCTTTGGCCTTTCTCTGCGTGTCACTTGCGAGGAACACTATGACATACCAATTTTAGATCCTATACGCTCCATATTTGGTTTTGCACTTCCAACTGACATCTGTCAATTAGAATTTTTTAATATATCATCTGTTTCCATGATAAATAGCAAAGCAGACTAATTTTTCGAAATTAATTTCTTTATAACGCTTTAAATCTACATTTATTGATTATGAAGGAAAATGTATAATAAAACCATATAGAGAAAAGTATTTTCTTTAATATATATAATAACAAAATGTCAAAAAATAATATTTAACTGCGTTTTTTTAGGAAAAACTGTTAAAAACTTCAAATAAGGGTACTTCCGGTGGAGTAATTATAACTAAAATCTAATCAACATATGGTTGTACAGAAGAGGAATATGAAAGAATTATAATTTTTAGAATTGTAGTATTGTAGTTATCGTCGGACACACACACACACACACAGACACACACACACACACAGACACACACAAACACACACACACACACACACACACACACACACACACACACACACACACACACACACATGCAGACATCATCTTAAAAATGGTATATTCGTATTGTAGGGACCCTAAAACGTGCTTATTCATTAAAAACTCACCACCGAATTTTTTGACCAAAGACAATACCTTCCTTACCTAATGGTGACGGAAGGTAAAAACAAAAATTATTCAATAAAAAGTAACAAGGCATAATCTAAACCATTTTCTAACAAAAAACAGGATAATTTACTTATTACAAAGATTTCAATATGCAGCAGATATGCTAAACCAAAAATAAATACACCTCTAGACATGAAATATTGAACAACGAAATACGAAATCTAGCGGATTTATCTGCTTTTGCTTGATTGCCAGGGCTTTAACTTTGATTTTCAATAGGTTTCATCTTATTTACGTGGTGTATGATGTTATCCATAGTCAGTCAGTAATGTCCAATGTGTGATGGGAGTTGAAAACCAATATTCGACTGTGTTTGGGATGGAGATGATTACAGGAAGTAAAAATTCTTCGGACTTTATTAGTTGACTGCAAGTCCGAAGAATTTTTACTTCCTGTAATTTATCTTATTTAGCTTGATTCTGACAGCACCATTGGATTTATCAGACCTGTATTACTAATAAGTTTTACTAATCTCGTTTTTACTGATTGCTCCACAAATAGCGAATTTTTTTATGCCCGTATTCATAGTCGATGCTCAATCTCGTACTTGAGTATTACTTCACCAAGCATCCAGTCGTTCTCGACCTCAAGATCATATGTTTCATAGTCGAAACTCCGTAAATTCTCGGTTTTCTAGGGTGGATATTAGAAAATTTGTAGTAACTATGTTGGCATATTTGTAAATTTTTTTGAACTCACTGCAGTACGAGTACATGTTACCAAAAGTCCGACATTTTTAGAAACAAAACAGTCCTGCAGTTGATGTGATAGTGATAGTAATGTAAAATGCATGAACACATTTACACATGTAGTTAAAACACGGCAGTAAGACCCTGGCCGTAAAAGTAAAGTAGAATTACAATTAGTTCTACCTGTCGTTTGCAATTCTGTCCGCACCATAGCATTTCCGCCCCATGTAAAACATTCTGTGTACATTATTCTGTTAATTCTTTTTATATTCTACAAATGTACCGTATGATGGAGTAGGTTGATATAGGTGTACCCCATGGAAAAGAGGGTGCAATTTAATTTTTATTTACAATTAGCGACACACCCCTTTCGGGATTTCGAGTTTAAAATGTCGGAATTATGAGTTGCCAGTTGCCAGTTAGGTTACGTTGTAGTTTGTATTTTTTTTTATTATTTATTTATTTATAAAAAAATACCAACTGTAAAGTAACCTAACTGGCAACTCATAACCCCGACGTTTTAAAGACCAAATGAGTGTGAGATACATGATGCATACGACATTACGCGCAAAAAGTTGAAATTTCAATTTTTAAAAACTTGAAAATACAAGATAAAATATATTAGGCTATATACTAAGTATTGTATTGCACTTCGCTTTCGAACCGTCGTTTTATAACAAAAGATTACAGAACTTTACTCAAATATTGTTTTTTATTATATTTAACATGTCTTCTGCACACATATAATTCTAATTATATCTATTTTTCATTGTATGAGGAAGTTTTTAAATGTCACAAATTCTTCCAATTCATTAACCAGATTGGCGGTATTTCTGATGGATATATGCGTTTTACCTACAATTTCAAATATTTAATTAATAAAACAATAAGAAAAGTTAAATATACTTCCCAGAAAAAGCTATCAGAATGTCACTAAAACTGTTAATATTTGACAATGACATGTGTCATGTTATAAACATTGGAATTTGTCAACTGGTTTCCTTAGTGCCTTAGCCTCTGCGATTAGAATACTCTATAAATTGTAGTGTCTTTATCTCTAAATCTATACGAGATATAATAAAAATTTTAAGTGTATTAGATGGAGAATTTTATGTTCTTCAATATTTAATAAATAAAACTCCCAAAAAATTATATTTAGAAGAATTTTTTTAAGAAACTACTACTTCCGGTTGTTCAATTGTTACCAAAACTTTTTCAGCTCTTCCCAGGAATGTTAGATTGAAGAAACTGCAGTCTTATAGTTTTTGTGGAATCGTCCCTCTACCATCCATACATACACACACACACACACACACACACACATACACACATCCACACACACACACACACACACACACACACACACACACACACACACACACACACAGACATCATTTTAAAAATGTTATAATCAGATTCTAGAGACCTTAAACCCTGCTTATTCAATAAAATCTAGATATGCGAATTTTAGCATGAATCCAATACCTCTCTTAGCGAGAGGTAAAAAAAGTTTCAAAGTTGAATTTTCAAGTTTTAAAAAGTTTAAATTTCAGGTTTAAAAGGCGAAATTTCAAGTTTTAAAATATTTTGCGTAGATATGGCCCTTCTACGCTTCCGTACTTTAGTCATAAATGAACTAGAGAAAATAGATTGGGAACCGCTGTACTTTACGTTTATGTTTAGTATGTCGTAGGACCCTGCGAGTTGTGAATTACGAGTTTTTCTTATAAGTTGTACGAAGTAAATAACATAAACAATCAATGCTTTACGATGTCCGGTATATATTTTTGGTTATTAGATATTTCTCTTCACAATAACATCTAATCTGGAAGAACTATAAAAAGGAATTTGTCCTATAAGTTTATTTTGTTTTCGCGACACTATGAATCGTAAAAATGCACTATTAAATTTTTTACGGTTATCACAATACATTATGGTTTGAAACTAATAGTATCCAATTTTCTATAAACGATTTATAATATAATAACAAATTCATATTATTTCTAATGTTTCACTTTATTTAATATTGCATTCATTGTGATAAATGATAAAAAAATCTGATGTGGACAGCACATGACTTCCCGCCAATTCCATGATTAAAATAGCCTTAGTAAATAACTCTAAATAGTAATAATATATGTATTTGAATCTAATAAAATTAAGGTTAGTAAAAATAACATATTTTCAATCGTACATAAATATCAGAATTACTATTGATTTGCTTCATTGGCTTCCAGAATACGGGTTTGAAAAGACTTTGTGTCAAGATGCAAGTACTATTTTGATTTTTGTTAAGTGTTTCTATTATTTTTGTCAATATTTGTGAAATTTATTTTGTGTATGATATATTTGTTAAATGTAAAATAAAAATTGTTACGAGTGAATGTAAAAATATTTGAACATAATGATTGCTTTACTTATACTGCATGGTTAAATACCCAGCGGGAGGTTATGGGCTGGCCACATCAGATTTTTTACATTGTAATTTAAAAGTCTACTGTGTTTCCAATATCTCCTACCCGCCGTTAGTACAAATGATAAAATAAAGAATTAGAAAACACTCGCTATTTGTCACAAGATTTCAGCACCTGAATCAATCTTTCGGTCATCATCAGATGTCGACCGTACCCAGCTGGTAACCACATATGCATTTGGACGGCATCAGATACTGAAATCTTGTGAAAAAGTGGGTGTTTTTACCTTCCGTCACCTTTAGGTAAGGAAGGTATTGTCTTTGGTCAAAAAATTCGGTGGTGAGTTTTTAATGAAAAAGCACGTTTTAGGGTCCCTACAATACGAATTTACTATTTTTAAGATGATGTCTGTATGTGTGTGTGTGTGTGTGTCCGTGTGTGTGTGTGTGTGTCCGTGTGTATGTATGTCCGTGTGTGACAAATTTTTCTCCGACGATAACTCCAATACTACAATTCTAAAAATTATAATTCTTTCGTATTCCTCTTCTGTACATCCATATGAAGAGTTGATTAGATTTTGGTTATAATTGATCCACCGGAAGTACCCTTATTTGAAGTTTTTAACAGTTTTTCTTGAAAAAACGCAGTTAAATATTATATTTCGACATTTTGTGATTATCAATATGAAAGAATATCTTATTCTCTATACGGTTTGATTACACAGTTTCGTTCATATTCAATAAATATAGAGTTATAGAGACATTAAGAGAGATTAACTTTCAAATATTAGTCAGCTTTGTTAAAATTATGGAAACAACAGATATATTCAGAAAAATTTAATTGACAGATGTCAGTGTCAAATGCAAAACCAAAGTTGAAAGTATTGGGTCAGAAAGTTATGTGTGAATGTGATACAGTGTCCCTCCAAAGAGAAGAAGATGGAAGGACTGTGTAGCAGAAGATTTGAGAGAGGAAGAATTTTGTGAAGAAGATGCGTTGGACAGGAATGATTAAAAGAGAAGAGTAAGAAACAGCGACCCCTAATAAAATAGGAAAAGGAACTTTCGGTATAGAATTTGTAAAAAATATTGTGTTCGTGTTACAATTTTATAGGATATACAGAATCTTTTTCAAGGAACTTTTGGTATGGGATATATACAAAATACATCGAATTGACGGAAGGTTTTGTGCTGGCCACAACAGATTTTTTTCTAATTCTTTATTAAACATTGTTTCACCTAGAGTTCGCTATTGTACTTTTATTGTCAAAAATGATTTATTAATAAATTTGTATTCTGCGTGATTCTTACCTTGTAATTTAAAAATCTCCTGTTTCTTTAGGTAAAATCATACTTAGGAGATATTTCCAAGTCATCTGCTATATGTTGAAACATACTTTGCATACAAGTAACAAAGAAGACTCCTTCATTGAGTTTCTGAGAAGTAAATTCCAGGTGTAACTCTCCTCTTACTTGAGTGAAGCCTTGAAATATTCGTACAGCTTTTGTCGCTCCCAAATATGTTTGCGGCGTGTAATATGGGGGCTTACACTGTTATTATTCCCGAATGCACTGTGTGGTTTACACTCTTTTATGAGGGCTTTACTTCTAATTCGCGGGTAAAGAACCATGGCTGAAGAGAGCTTTTGTATTCTGAGCTCGCGACTCGAGATTCAGTGCCTACTTCAAAGCTCGGGCTAAACTTTGCGTTTGATTTTTTTCTAAGGGTTTAATGTTTAATTTGAAATTTTCATTTTGAGTGAAAGGTTAAAAGTGATGAGGAATTTTGGAAAGAGTTCTTTTGTAATTGGATTTTCTTTCAGTGAGGATTAATTTAATATATTTATTTATGAAGAGTGGTGCACCGAAAACGCTCCACTGGCTGCAAATTAAAGAGTACCGAGTATTGAAGTAGGAGTTGGAATATGATGCCGTAATTTAAGTTTGTAGTGTGTTTTGGAACGAGAATGAGAGTTTTGTTGGAGAAAAAATTGAAACTAAATTAACAATAATTAAAAAAAAAAATCTGTCGTGGCCAGCACAATACCTCTCGCCATTTCCATTTTATCTTATTATAAGAATTGTATTGCATTTCGCTATCGAACCGTCGTTTTATAATAAAAAAAAAAAAAACAGAATTTTATTGTACTTAACATGTCTTCTGCACACATGCAATTCTAATTATATCTAGGTTTCATTGTATGAGAAAGTTCCTAAATATCAGAGATACTTCCAATTCATTAACTAGATTGGCAGTATTTCTGATGGAAATATGCATTTTACCTACAAATATTTAATTAATAAAACAATAAGAAAGATTAAATGTACTTTCCAGAAAAATCTTTCAGAATGTCACTAAAACTTTTGATTTTGACACTGACATCTGCCATTTACAAACTTTGATATAAATATTACTATGTTCTAAACATTTGAATTTGTCAACTGGTTTCCTTAGTGCCTTAGCCTCTGCGATGTACTACATTAAATTATTCTATATATTACAGTGCCTTTATCTCTAAATCTATACAAGATATAGTAAAATTTTTAAGTGTATTAGATGGAGAATTTTATATTCTTCAATATTTGTAATAACAAAAATTTCCAAAAAATTATATTTAGAAGATTTTATTAAAGAAACTATTATTTTCGGTTGTCCAATTGTTACTAAAATCTACTCAGCTCTTTCCAGGAATGTCAGATTGAGGAAACTGCAGTTAAATATTTTTTAAATCACACACACACACATACACACACAAACACACACACACACACACATACACACATACACGGACATATCATAAAAATATTAGAATGGGATTATAGGGACCTTAAAACTTGCTTATCCACTAAAATCAGGATATGAGAATTTTAGCATGATTCCAATACCTGTATTACCGAGAGGAATAAATTAACAAAACTACTTATAATTACTATAATATATAATACGCACACTTTTATAATAAAAACACTTTATGGAGCATTCTCCTCATAATATAATGTAAAAGTACGCTCCATAAAATCGCTTTTATTATAAAAGTGTGCTCGTACTACTGGCTAATGTGTTTACTTATGTTTATTTTCAACCAAAAGCAAGTTTTCTTCCTCAAAAAGGCAAATTACTTTCATATCGTCACGTTCAAGACAAAATGACACAAGCGCCATTTTCAAAATAAGTCAGGAGATACAAAAAACTCTCTGCTCTTTTATACAAATTTTTAATGTCTTAATTGACGAATTTGGACAATAGCATGTCAAATGGAAAATTTGACTTCTTAGATGACGCTTTAGAAATAATGGCTATTAAAAAAAAAGAAAAATGAGTATTATGTTAAAATTACATTCCAGTATACTGCAGATTTTATTGCACTTTTAAACAAGTTGCAGTAAGATTTACAGTGTCACAGTATTTGCATTATGAATCTGGAAAAACTGCATACTAGATGCTTATAAATGCAAACTAGTTTTCATTGTTTTCACAGAAAAATCCAAACAGTTTGATTTGAAACTAGTTTAAAACCGGACATGCGCATTCGTTCCAAAACTCCAACTGTTTGAAAATCGTTCTAAGAACAAAGTTTATGATATTAGCTTATTATTGCTCTTCACTCGCCTTGTCATAATGTAAGAGAATAAATAAATTACACCCGACAGGTGAATTAAAAATTTAAAGCGTTACTGAAACTACGAATATACACCTGAAATTAAAACGCATTTAAGTATCCATAAAAATGCATCGATAAATTCGAAATAGCAAATTGAATATAACCTTTTATTTGTATGTACAAACAGTAATAAAATATCAATATAACATACCATAAAACTATGGGGAATTGGCACTGCATAAATACATCATAAATTCATATTTACGTTCTTCAGGAAATGAAAATAAAAATGTAGCATGAATATTTTTCATCTATTTCAGCTTTAAAATATTATTGAATATAAAATGTATATTTTGTGCATGCGTACTAAATTTTCATACCGATATATGTACATTGGTAATAACTAACCCAGTAATATAATATTTTCAATCATTAAATTTTAATTTGAATTAAATGCAAATATAACTATAATATGCGGAATATTATTGTTTAATATATATTCATATCAACTTAAGCGTATGAAATATGAAATATGGCGCTCACGAGGGACCTATAAATTTGTTCATTAAAATATGTTTAGTACAAATGCATAAAACTGCGAAATGTATGTAGATGGATGCAATTTAATAATAAATACATTTTACGATTAAACATTCATACGTTTCATAAAAATTATTGAAAACCGATATATGCATTATTTGAAATCATTGAATATTCTGTCAATTTTTAGGGCGATGAAAGGTGTTGATTATTTTATAACTCCAAACTCACAGGATAATTAAAATCGTAAACCGATTCTAGTTTTAAAAGTCTGTAGAGAAAACAGTATTGCACATAAATAAAATTTTACAATTTTTTCATATTAATAGGAACTTAAATGCACTAGTAAAAAAAATCTGATGTGGCCAACATAAAACCTCCCGCTATTTAATTTTTATTAATTTAAATACGTACCTATGTATTTAGTAATGCTTCAAACTATATTATGTTCCATTGCATATAACCATTGCTTTATTTACGATTTTCTTTATTATTTAAAATGTCACTATTATTAATTTGAAGTGATTAGTTGTTCGACAATGACGTTTACCTGTCAGTTACATTCATTTGAAAAATAAACTGTGTAACAAAGGAATTGTGTTTATCTTAGGCTTCGGGATTAAAAAAAAAATAAAAATGATTTTTAAATTTATCTGTAAAATATATAGAAAAGTATTAATGTATACCTGTACAAAATTCAATAATCTATAATTTTCATAATGACAAAATGCGAAAAAATGGCATTTAATGGTATTTTTTTGAAGAAAAACTATGATGAGCTTCAAGTAAAGTGCCATTTCTGTTTATCCGATTTACACCAAATCTAATGGCTTCTTTTCGTATAAGAATAGGGTAGAAATACAAGGTTTCAGAATTTTCTGAATTATAGTATTTGAGTTAGAGTGAAGACAAAATTCCTACATATACACACACACACACACATACACACACATACATACACACACATACACACATACAGACACCATCGTGAAAATGTTAAAATTGGATTCTAGGGACCTTAAAACGTGGTCATTTACTAAAATCTCGATATGTGATTTTTAGCACGATCCCTATACCTCCCTTACCAAGGGTAGCGGGAGGTAAAAAATGAATTATGTATTCGAACGATATAAAAGAAATAAATAAAATAAAATATATATAAATATATCATCACGGCATATTACCCATTTCTGGGTGTGCCAATCTGCTTTATCGCAGATATCGGTAATGATGATGACATATTTGTACCGTGCGGGCGCTTACCAGGCGTCACCTCACGGGCACTCATTGCTGGCGTGGAGAGTGCACCACAGGGGTCACTTTTGTGCCATTTAAAATTCGAAATATTTGACGTTGGTCGGGATCGAACCCGGTTCCCCCTCGGGTTCCCCAGATTCGCGACCTGACACTCTAGCACGCGACCACGGGACCCCGTTTTAAAAGTTCCTATAATCCGATTATAACATTTTTACGATGATGTGCGTGTGTGTCCGTGTGTGTGTGTGTGTGTGTGTGTGTGTGTGTGTATTTGTTCTGACAATCCTGGCAAGAGCTGATTAGATGTTGGTAACAACTGTACAATCGGAAGTAATAGTTTCTTCAAAAGAATCTTCTAAATATTATTTTTTTTAAATTTCTGTTAGTATAACAATTATTGAGGAACATAACATTCTACATCTGATACATTTAAAAAAAATTATTATATCTTGTATAGATTTAGAGATAAAGGCATTGTAATATATACATAGAATAATCTAATCGCAGAGGCCAAGGCACTAAGCAAACCAGTTGACAAATTCAAATGTTTATAACATAGTTTGTAAATGATAGATGTCAGTGTCAAAAATCAACAGTTCTAGTGACATTCTGAAAGTGGTAGCACGCACTTTAGAATTCTATCAAATGAGGCATTTGTTTTCGCATTTCGCCAGAAGCGAAAATTTGGTAGCATGCGTGTTTCAAAATATTCGCCTGTAAGCGTACGACTTGATGCGAAAGTGTCAAAGTAACGTCATTATCTTGCCACATTTCTATTCAAAGGCATTTAAATATAATTTATACATTTATTATATACAACTGTCATAATATTTCTTATTTTAATAGTATAAAATCCATCGACCTTTAAATTAATAGACGCAGCGTACGAGCAAAACGCTTTTCCCGCCATAACGGTGCAGACACAGTATCTCTATCCTTCAACTGTACGGAAGTTAAGTAAACGCGGCAAAATAAAAAGATTGATTTGTCCCTAACTTGCTATACTTGGTGCATAATCGCTGAGTATAGATATATTTTTTTTTGTGTATAATTAGTTTTATTATATATTTTTAATACAAAATATTATATACATATTATATTATAATGAACAAGTAATAATTAATAAGAACTCACATATGAAATGACACAGCTGAACCGCGTACGTACTGCTGATTGCACGAAATACACCGTTTCCCCATTATTTTGTCGCATACACACCTCACAACACATATACGTATGTGTTGACAGAAATAATTATAAATGTTCTCCAAAAAAAAGTAAATAATACACAAACAGTCACGAAACGTCAAATGTAGATTTTGACAACTATTTAGTGATAGAGAGCGATGTATAGAGGTTTACATATGGCTGAAAAAGATGTGCAATGAGTACGAACGTATGCGCAGTATACTTTAACTGAGAACTTCCGTATTGTTGAAGGACAGAATATATATTTCTATCCTTTTATGTTGGAGCATTATTCTAACAATAAAAGAATAGGAGATACTTGGTCCATTAGTTTAAAGGTCGATGATAAAATCCAATAATTTCCGAATCAAAAAGTGAATATAGAATTCTAAAGTGTGTGCTACCAAGATTCGTAAAAATAAAATCGTATTCGCCTGCTTTCTATGATCGAATTCTAAAGTGCGTGCTACCACTACAGATGTCAAATTCAAATGTTTATTACATAGTTTGTAAATGATAGTTTTAGTGACATTCTGAAAGCTTTTTCTGGGAAGTACATTTAATCATTCTTT
The DNA here is from genome assembly GCA_943142095.1 of Ophonus ardosiacus. Classification (NCBI taxonomy): domain Eukaryota; kingdom Metazoa; phylum Arthropoda; class Insecta; order Coleoptera; family Carabidae; genus Ophonus; species Ophonus ardosiacus. The sequence goes on along the minus strand of OW964831.1, from coordinate 48,961,421 downwards.
TTGTTTTATTAATTAAATATTTAAAATTGTAGGTAAAATGCATATATTGATAAGATATACCGCCAATCTTGCTAATGAATTGGAAGAATCCCTGACATTTAGGAACTTTCTCATACAATGAAAAATGGATATGCACCCCACTCGAATAAATTTAATAATGATTATCCCTATGAATTTTGCGTGACCTATGCCTTAGGCTTTACGTACTTGTCATCTGACATTCTCTTTGTAAAAATAGAATAACTAATTTCAAAGACAGCAGCATTAGCAACATAAATATAATTAAATTTAGAAGTAAGCCCACTTTCATGCTTCTTCAGCTGTTATTTATGATTAATAAATTATTTTTCTTTACGAAAAGACCTACAAAATATAGCAATTATTTTCCATAAAATTACTGCATTTCCTTACATACTCTGTAGTTTATAAATTATACAAAGAAGAAATAAACAAGAAATATGGCGAAAAACTGCGTTTAAATTAATAGCAATATAAATTTCATGTTGACATGAAATGTGTAAAGCAAGAGGCAATTAATATCGGGCAGGTAAAAATTAGTGACAACGTTGTAGGTTGTCAACTGTTCGCCAAGTAATTTCAAAGCCAACTTGTACCTAAGAGCATTTCCTTGTTACATTTCATCTATAAAAATAAATATTCTGACGCTATTTATAAATTGATAGCTACTATTAATATTATTTTTTGTTACATTCCGGATGAATGAAGCTTATTTTTGGTAAGCTTTTGGACGAAATAACGACACGAATTATACTGATGTAAAATGCTAAAAGTTATAAATTTTGTAATAAAATGTAAGTTGGAGTTTAAAAATAAAGATGAGTACACTACTCGGTACACTACTTACACAGGAAAGAGGGATAGATGATTTATAACACACAATAGCAAATTAAGCCATGTAAAGGGTAAACCTGATATTGGAATCCAACTGATATATTTTTTCTTCAAGAAGTGAATGTTCCCCTTGATCTACTGCAACCTTTATTTGAATGATTTTCTTTCATTCCTAATAATAAAGAAAATAATCGGGGTGTCCCGTATCCGTGAAACATCTATATATATATATATATATATATATATATACAGGTTAGTTAAAAGTATGGAGACGGCGATTTATTGTCGTTAATATTAATTTTAGGAAATTATGTTCAATACAAAAGTTTTTTAAGAAATTTTGATCTACATTTGAAAATACTTAAATTTTTTTTTCTTCAATTGTTTTTGAGTTACGCTTGTCCACTTAATTTTTTTAAATGGGAACATATTAATTTTATTCTACCATTCAATAGAGCGTTTTTTTCTCTTTACAACAGTATTTTTGTTTTTTTCAATTTATTTTAATAACATTTTTAGAAGGAAAAACACCGATTCAAGTATTTACAAGTTTGTCAACTGAAATTTTGGTGTAACGTACCCGTCACATTTTTATAAATAATCGAGGATTCTTCTATGATAATGTAGCTTAAAGTCTCCTTTATAAAAAGTTTTTTTCAGATTATAAAAATTCGATCTCGTTCCTGATATACAGAGTTTTGAAAATGTGCCGGATTTCAGACAAAAAATCAAAAAAAGTTGAATAACGCCGGAAGTAGTTGATCATGAGTAAAATGTTTTTATTGCTTCATATGTAAAATTTTCCGCTGCTTTCAATGGTAAAATAAAATATAGCGTATTCCATTTAAAATAAGAAAGGTAAGGTCAATTTCCGGTCAAACCGGAAGTGCTACTGCTTTGAAAATATTTTAGTTGAAACGGGCATGTAGGATAACCCCTAGATACCAAATTTCGTTAAATTATATTAAATAGTATTTAAAATATAGATAGCGTAAGCTCGTCCTGAGACACCCTGTATATATATATATATATATATATATATATATATATATATATATATATATGTTTTGCTGTACCTACTGGAAATATAATATTCATATAATTTTTTTAAATAATAAAAACCCATTTATAATATTTATTTATTTACATTTGTAGTCAACAAATAAAAGAAAATAATTCATGCAAAATACAACGCAATATGTATTCATTTGGCGAAAATAAATAATAAACATAACCCGCGTATATACATAATAATAAATAAAACAAAATAATTAATATTAAATATTGTTTATGATACATACATATATTATACATCACAATAATAGGTTAGGATATCCGGAAATATTATTAATAATTTATAATAAATAATAATTAACTTCAAATTAAATATGTTTTATATGTTTAGCAATAAAACATTTATAGATCTAAAGCATTAGTAAAGAAGTAAATGGTTTGTAGTTCTATACGGGTTTATAATTAAATTTAAGAGTTTTCTAACGATTATTTTTAGTATAGCATAAAACTTCTTTATTTGAAGCAGATGCATTTACACTCCATTAAATATTTTAAGAGTTTTTCTTAATAGAACTTTTTAATAACTAAGTAAAATCTGCAACGTGATCTACTTTTTTACCTTTTCAGCTCATAAATCGGATGTTCGGAAGTAAGTAGAGCTTTTAGTTTATAAGTTTTAATGTTTGGAATCAAGTTTTAGAACTTTGAAATCAGGATTAACTGTTTTTTGGAGAAAGTTTCACTAGTATTTTTTACGATGAAAGTTTTCGGTAATTAAATTAGAATGTAGAAAACTGAATATCTGTTAATATTGCCCTGGTGCAGAACTTGTGACGTTAAAAAAGCTCAGCTTTTAATCATAATTAGAGTTTTAAACCAAATGAGGAAAATATTTATAGTTATTTACTTCACAAGCTGCGAAAAAAAACTTTTTAAAATTTTTAAGAAACCAAACACGTAATTAAACATTGAAAACAGTTTTGTATACAACATTTAATTCTTTAAAACTTTTTACTCTATAGTTTTTCCCATAAAATGAACAGGTGAACAGGAAATTGCGTAAAACTAGAATCCCATGTTAAATACCTAAGTTCACCTCTAATCGCCACCACCCTGTATGTATTTTTTATCATAACCAAGTGGTAAAAATTAAAAACTATCTGGTTTTACCTCTCGCTAAGAGAGATATTGGATTCATGCTAAAATTCGCATACCCAGATTTTATTGAATAAGCACGATTTAAGGTTCCTATTGGCCGATTATAACATTTTTAAAATGATGTCTGTGTGTGCGTGTATGTGTATGTGGATGTGTGTATGTGTATGTGTGTGTATGTATGTCTGGATGTTGGAGGGACGATTCCTCAAAAACTATAAGACTTAAAAAATATTTAACTGCAGTTTCCTCAATCTGACATTCCTGGGAAGAGCTGAAAAGGTTTTGGTAACAATTGAACAACCGGAAATAGTAGTTTCTTAAAAAAATTATTCTAAATATATTTTTTGGGAGTTTTTTTTATTAATTAATTAACATACTTTTCTTTTTTTCAGGTAAGTGCTCAACTTTATATTTGAACCAAGTGAACTCGTCCTGGAAGGTGTAAGGAAGATAAGAAACTAATTTAATTATTATTATAAGCAAATTAAAGTACTCGTAAGTGTTTAAATAAAATTCAGTGAAGGTCATTATAGAAATAGAACAAAAATATTCATGATTTATGTTTAGTTCAATAATTATTACAATCAAAATGTTGTCAATTAATACAATTTTGTATTTAATTTTATTATATTTTGCTACTACAAATTAAAAAAATTTAACTAAATCAATATAGGGTCGTTTTCATAATAAACTTTATCTTTACTTTAATACTTTAAATTAAAATTAAGGCTCTATTCATTTTCATAATATAACTTTAGCACTTTAGCGAGCACTCTAGCATTCCTGAAATTAAAGTCTTAAAGTAATTGTAATTAAAGTTTTAAAGTGAGTCTGATTATGGAAATGGCCCTTTGTTCATTTAATGACACGAATTAGTAGACTGAAAAATAAGGAATTTGTTTACTTAATTTTAATACAATTTAGTTAATAGGTATAGATATGTAATGGGGGATTTTTTAAAATTCGGCTTCTTATGGAATGAAAAAAAAATGACAAATTTTTGGTATCCAGCGTTTCTCGCCTTACGACGTTATTATATCGTGTTTTCTCTCTCAGCAGCTGCTTTTACCAAAGGGTCTAAAACATTTGTTGATGTTGTGCGGCTAAGATTACAGTTATATCGCTTTATATATGAAAATTTCATTTTGTTCTTATTTTCTTTTACTTATCTTAAATTTAGTATATTGTAGTTATAGTTTACTAGCTGACCCGCTCGGCTTCGCACGGGTAAAGCTAGAATAATTGTGATTAGCTACACGTGTACCAGTCATTTTTCATATTTACTTCGGAGACATACGCTGCGTAGGGAGCCGGCAACCTACCTCGCATCGTATATGAAACAGGCTCCACCCACCGCCCTCCCGATCCCCGCAATGCACCTAACAGCGTCCATTTCTAAACATGTTTCGGGTACTTTTACTTTGTGTACATATGATGCAAGCTATCTCAACGAAAAATATTGAGAATCTGCTAATGGTTAAAACTTAACTATAAATACAAAGTTAAACAATAATTGAAATCATTCCCTATTGTACCGCCTTGAGGGATGATTTTTCAAAAACGCTAAAACACTTTATTTCTTTTTTTACGACAAAAGGTAGCCTATGTCCTTCTCCAAGTTCCCATCTATCTCTATACTAAAATTCATCAAAATTGGTTCAGCGGAAGAAACGATGAGTTCTCCATACGAAGTTTCAACCTCTATTTCACCCCTTCAAGTTTTATTTTTGCTACAAAAGATAGCCTATGTCCTTTTCCATGTACAATCTATCTCTATGCCAAAATTCATCAAAATTGGTTCAGCGGTTTAGGCGTGAAAACGTAACAGACAAACAGACAGAGTTACTTTCGGTTTTTTTATATTAGCATGGATTAGCATTTACGTATTTGTAAAAATAATAGCGTGTAGCCGCAAAACCACCATAATCAAATACTCCAGTGGAACAGTCTGACAATCACTGGTTTGATGATGGGAACGCCTACTTACAGTGTCGGCCAATAAAAGAGAGCCGGGTTGGGTAGCGTCAACAAGCCCGAAAAAATCCGCGCGTTTTGAAAGTGTGTAATATATTTTAGCATTTATAAAAAAAGTGATAAAACATATAGAAAAGAAATTTGCGTCTATAACACAATTATATGGGAAGAAATAATTAAGTATATAATTTATATAAAAATTCGGTATGAGTGAATTCCCGTATGTACTTGAAAATTCTTTCTTTTAAACTAGAACAAGATAATGAGCTTTTCTTCTTAATTATGTTTGAGAGAGCATTTTTATTTCAAACACAAAGTTGTTAATTAGGTAAATGAAAGATCCGTTGTTTGACGAGACGACAGAAATGCAAGTGCAGTTACATTTGTGTATTTGAAGTTTGAATTATGGATGTTAAGCTCGCCTGCTCGCCCGACTTCGTCTCTGATGTTGTTATAAGTGTATTCTGCAACACAGAACAATACATTGTTTAAATATTTCACGTACTACGTACAAGTATTGTGATACAGCGTAATTAGTACTTTGTAATTTGTTTTAAATTGCGTACGTGTGGATTTGCCTACTCGTTTTATTTTGGAAACTCGGAAGTGAGGGATAGTTATATATTTATTTGGAGCTTGGATAACAAATCCTTTAAGCTTGCTGAATTGTACTTGTATTGTTCAGCTCGTGTTTCTAGTGTTCATACATAATTTTGCATGCAGAACTTGAAAATTTCAAGTAGGTACGTACATATGTATTTAATAATAGTTGAAATATAATTGAATAATAAAATTTGCTTGAAGCATATCGTGCTCTACTTTACTATTGTTCAATTTCTGCTATTCATATGGATTTATAATCTACAATTTACAATTTATCCTCTTAATAAGAGAGGTATTAGATTCATGCTAAAAATAGCATATCCAGATTTAAATGAATAATACGTTTTAAGTTTACTAAAATCCGATTTTAACATTGTTATACCTTCCGTCACGTTTAGATAAGGAAGGTATTGTCTTTGGTCAAAAAAATCGGTGGTGAGTATTAATGAATAAGCACGTTTTAGGGTTTCTAGAATATGATTTTACTAGTTTTACGATTATGTCTGTATGTCTGTATGTATGTATATATGTATGTATGTATGTATGTATGAGTGTGTGTGTGTGTGTGTGTGTGTGTGTGTGTGTGTGTGTGTCCGTGTGTATGTCCGTGCGTGACAAATTTGTCTCCGACGATAACTCCAATACTATAATTCGTTCGTATTCCTCTTCTTTACATCCATATGAAGAGCTGATTAAATTTTGGTTATAATTGATTAACCAGAAGTTCCCTTATTTGAAGTTCTTAACAGTTTTTCTTGAAAAAACGCATTTAAATATCATTTTTGACATTTTATCAATATGAAAGAATATCTTGTCCTCTTTAAAGTTGGATTATACATTTTCCTTCATATTCACTAGATATAGAGTTAAAGAATTATAAAGAGATTAACTTTCAAAAATCAGTCAGCTTTGATATAATCATGGAAACAGCTAATGTATTCAAAAAATTCTAACTGACAGATGTCAGTTCAAGAGCAATTTTTTGTATGTTTTTTAATTGTATTGGATTTATAGAATCTTTTCCAAGGAACTTTCGGTATGGAATTTGTAAAAAATAGTATATGTTCGTGTACAATTTTATTGGATATATAAAATCTTTTCCAAGGATCTTTTGGTATGGGATTTGTACAAAATACATCAAAATGACGGAGGTCTTGTACTGGCCACAGCAGATGTTTTCAATGATTGTATGTGTGTGTAAGTGTGTGTGTGTGTAAGTGTGTGTGTGCAAGTGTGTGTGTGTGTGTCCGTGTGTATGTTTGTGTGTGACAAATTTGTCCCTGACGATAACTCCAATTCTACAATTCTAAAAATTATGATGTCTTATTCCTATTCTTTACATCCATATGAAGAGGTGATTAGATTTTGGTTATAATTGGTCAACCAGAAGTTCCCTTACTGGGTAGCGAACGTGCGCTAAAAGTTTATACTTTCGTTCATGAAGAAATACGTATTTCCATGAAATAATAATTTAGTTCATGTAAATTTGAAAATTTAAATAAAACCGAATAGGAATAAGTTCTGGAGTTAATAAAGAAAATAAGAAAATTGTATTTATTTTATTGTAGGTATCAAGTTTCTAAGAATACATATTTAATTACAGCAAAGATTGTATTAAAAAAACTTTTATCCCTACTTTTGCTTTAATACTTTCCGAAGTTTATGTATAACTTAGTTAAGCCTTCTAAGGAATTCAAAATGAACAAAAACTAGATCTGAAGCTTCATTTACGGCTAAAGAACGTGAATCAACTCTTCAAGTAATGCAATGCTAAGATCAAAGTTGTTTTTCTTCTTCGTCATATTTAACTTCATGCAGATTTTCTCTGAGATTATGGAAATGTATCTATTCAAACATATTATGAACTTTTCAACTATATAACAAGCAAAATATTAAATAATTTTATGCCATAAAGGTTAAGAAAATTTCATGGCAAAAAGAAAATATTATGCAAGGATCAAACAAGAAATATTGCAAATCAGTTTTTTAGCTTTATTTTAATAATGTTCAAAGTAATTTCCTTCAGCAATAATAATATACTTCAGCATTCTTTCATTCTACTTAGAACTCCCAACCAATCTTCTTTTGAAATTCTTTCAAAATGATCATGAAGTGAAAGCACTGGTGCAAAAAGGAGACGGCTCCATTGTAATGAATTTTATTCACAATCATTATAGTAAAATACCGATTCCTAACCTTTTGGAGGTTGGGAAATAGGTTATTCCTAACTTTAATGACAATCTCTTGGGTTGGAAATAACAGATTTCACTTCCATCTCTTGGGTTGGAAATGATTATGTAGAGGTTGCCTAGTAACATTGTCATAGACCCTTATAATAAAGTAGACTAAAACAAATTTTAAGAAAGCTGTCAAAACTATTAATAAAATTAAAGATTATAACTTATTGATTTATTTTAAAAATTATTGTTTTAAAATGAGGATGATTATGAATAACATAACCTTGGTGGGAGTTTCATCACAGCCTCGTGCTTTATCTCACCTCGAGGCTTCGCCTCTCGGGAATTATATTATATATATATATATATATATATATATATATATATATATAGATAAGCCCTCAGCTGTAATGACACATCTCCCATCTCGGACGTAATATACTATTAACTTTTAAATAACTAATTTTTAGATTTTTACCTCTCGCTAAGAGATAATAATCGAATATCCTGGCTTTAATGAACAAGTACGTTTTTAACATTTTTACAATGATATATATGTATGTGTATGTGTGTATGTGTGTGTGTGTGTCTGAGAGAGTGTGTGTGAGGATGTTTGTATGTGTGTATGTTTGGATATTGGAGGGACGGTTTCTCAAATTCTATAAGACTAAAGACCAATTTAACTAACAACGTATTCCTTAATCTAACATTAATGGGAAGGGCTGAAAAGGTTTTGGTAACAATTGGATAACCGCAAGTAGTAGTTTCTTAAAAATATCTTTTGAATATCATTTTCTGGAAATTTATATTATTCGCTATCCGATACATTGAAAATTTTTATTATAATGTTCTATAGATTTAGAAATGGAGAATTAGAAATATATAAAAAAAATCCGTTGTAATGAATCTCACAGCCCAAATAACTCCATGGAAACCAGTTGAAAAATTAAAATGTTTGTAATTGAGAGAAACATGCCAGTGACAAAAATGTAGATACGTTACTGAAGGCCTTTTCTGGGAAGAACATTTAATATGTGGAAATTTTGTTTTTCACGTCATATTTTATTTTATTATTCTCAAAACGTAGAACCACCCTATTGGAAAAATATAAATAAGTTTTGCGTATGTAACGAATTTTTATAAAATACGCAATATGTTAAATCAAATTTCCATGATCAAAAAGTTCAAAACAAAATCTAAAACTCCAACAAAGGCAAATCTTCGCCATATGGGCAGTCACACATCCCTAATTCAATCCAACAAAGGTGAGAAAGAGCGACGTCACAGCGGCAAGTTCACAAACTAGATTTGAGAGATCGGAAGGACGAATTTGAGGTCTCTGCCCACGCTTTGATCACTAACGCGTGATGTGGCTGTAATCAGGGCCGAACTCCGAACTACCAGTACCGGGCCACACGGATAGCAGGAGACGACGTAGGCAAATAGTTACGAAGTAACCAAGGTATCTTGTCAAGCTTTCTGGACAGACAATGAAGATAAATACGCTCGAGGAACTCTTTTTGTTAAACAAATTAATTTGAAAGTGTTTTGTAACCTAACAAAAACAGTTTATAGAAGAGTAAAAGCTGTTGCAGAGAGTCAAAAATTCGTTAACAAGCCGAGTTAACAAATTTATGAAGAGGGCTTCATAGACTATACAATGAATATTATAGCTCCCCAGAAGACGTCACCGGAAAAGTTTATGCACCCTGACTTCAACCATTAAAATGGGGCCCTCTACTACTAATATATTATGAAATTTTGCAATTTTTTAAAATATTCTATTAAACCCATTTTGTTCCGTAGTTCACCGTGTTCACTAATAATGGCGCTATTACAAGAATTTTTATATGACTTCTAAGGGTGTCCGATGTTGCACTTTTATCACCCTAATATCTAAATTTATATGCCCTAAATCTAGTAATTATTTAGGATTTTAGGAATTAGATTTTAAGGTTTTGAAGGAGCACACTATGCCTTGAAGTTCACGCTCACTAATTAAACAAATCATGTTCGTTGCTATAATTTGTATAAAACGTCAAAATTACCGTCAAAGAATAACTTCCTAGGTTCTATTTTATGAAATATAATATTAATATTTACTATCAAACATCAAATTGAATCGAATAATATAATATATTTTTGTTGTTCTAAAGTGTTGCCATACAAACCAATGGATATCACTAGTGTGCCATTCGGAGTTGTATTTATGTGAAAAAGACCTAAATCCTAAATGCGACATCAGAGACTGCCTAAGTACTAAATTTTAAAAGATATTGTACTTTCATGTGCCTTAAATTTGAAAATATCACGAAATATCTTTTAGTATTTTACAAAATATTGATATTTCTGTAATATTTTGAAGAAGCCAGGTGATTTGAAAGAGTATATACAGTGTAACATGTGACTATCGCCTACTTTTATTTATATAAAAACGTAAACTGTTTTCTTCATGGCTATGAATGACGTGTTGTTTGTACTCCGACGTCACAGGAGTTGGGGTTTCTGGAACCAATCGTATTAATTATTTACGAATGTAATAACAATTTTATTTATTACTATTTAAAATATTGCATAACCTTTCATGTAAAATACTTTTAAAGAATGTGAAACCGACTCTTCGGTGTCACATAAATAATAATTGATCTTCATCAGCACTAAAAATATGTTTTAAAATAATTTGCATGGTCTTATTGGAAATAGTATGTAATTAAAAAAAAAAACTGCTTATATTATGGTGCCACTGAGAGCCTTTGTAATTCAGTACATACCTTTCATTTTTATATTAATGCATATGGTTTCTATATGGTGTGGCATAGGACTTTGAAAAGAATCAAATATTACTATGGAGAAAACGTAATATGTTCAGCAATTTATGTTTCAAATTAAATTCATATTTTTCCGATAATCAATAATTTCAATTTGAAGTCATTCGAATTCAAAAGGTTAAAGTAAAAACGAAATCCATGTCGAGTAATGCTTTTAAGTTTTGAGAGAGTTATTTCAAAGTTATGGTAACTGGGAAAGTCGTACATATTCTTTATATAGGAGCACTTTTATAATTTATTTTATAGCCAACTTTGAACGTATGATTTACATTACAGACATTCTAAAACAGTCACTAAAAATATTTCACAGGTATTTCCATATTTGGGACATTTAGAATCTAAATGACATAAATTCTAGATCAATGCAATAACCGTAAAACTAAATAACATACTGGGTGTATATTTGTTTTGTTATGTACTAAAAATTTTATTTGGCTTTTAATTTTGATTTTTAACTAGGTACTAATATTTATTTAGCTCTGACTTTTGTTTCACTTTTCACAACCTCTGTAAAAAAAAGTGTAAAGATAGATTTAAAAAAAAATGTTGAAGCACATTTTTCAGCACGTAGCTTTATGGAGAATTAGATTGTTCATATCTAATCATAGTTACCAAATAAACAAACGCTGTGTCCGAACGGTCCCGACAAAGGTACCGCAATCTGTCCCCGCCTTCAGTTATGATGCCTTATTTGTGACGGCAAAAATAGTCCAGAAAATGTTTTTATATATGCCATATCCAGATTTTAAATCTGTCGCTGACAAACTAACCTGTTAGTTTGTAGTAAACCATGTTAATTGTATTCATCAAAGATAAGTTTTTTAATTTTTGACGATTTTCACTCTGTAATATGTGTCTTTTAACTATTTATTTATAATTATAATTGACCCTTTTTACCTTTCGTCACCTTTAGGTAAGGAAGGTATTGCCTTTGGCCAAAAAATTCGGTGGTGAGTTTTTAATGAATAAGCACGATTTAGGGTCCCTACAATACGAATTTACTATTTTTAAGATCATGTCTGTATGTGTGTGTGTGTGTGTGTGTGTGTCCATGTGTGTGTATGTATGTCCGTGTGTGACAAATTTTTCTCCGACGATAACTCCAATACTGTAATTCTAAAAATTATAATTCTTTCGTATTCCTCTTCTGTACATCCATATGAAGAATTTATTAGATTTTGGTTATAATTGATCCACCGGAAGTACCCTTATTTATGGAGTTTTTAACAGTTTTTCTTTAAAAAACGCAGTTAAATATTACTTTTTGACATTTTATTATTATATATATTAAAGAAAATACTCTTATCTATTTTGATTATACATTTTCCTTCATATTCAATAGATGTAAATTTAAAGCATTATAAAGAAATTAATTTTCATAAATTAGTCAGCTTTGCTATTTATCATGGAAACAGCTGACATAATTATTCAAAAAAATTTAATTGACAGATGTCAGTTGCAAGTGCAAAACCAAATATGGAAAAAAATGTAGGATCTAAAATTGATATGTCATAGAGTTGCTGGCAAGTGACATGCAGAGAAAGGCCAAAGAGAAGATGGAAGGGCATTACTTAGTGTAGTTTATGTTATAATTTTATTGGATTCATAGAACCTTTTCAAATGAACTTTTGGTATGGAATTTGTAAAAAAATAGTATGTGTTCGTGTTCGATTTTACATCAGATTATATAGAATCTGTTCCAAGGACCTTTTGGTATGGGACTTGTACAAAATACATCGAATTGACGGAAGGTTTTGTGCTGGCCACAACAGATTTTTTATGTTTTGTTATCCACATATGTTTCTTTTCGCAACTGGACCATTCTAGCCCTGATGAAGACTATTGTATAGTTGACACGTTGGCGTGAATAAATCTTATTAGTTGACTGCAAGTCCGAAGAATTTTATTACCTGTAACAATCTCCATGCCAAACATTGTCAAAAATTGGTTTTTAACCCTGTAATTTATGTTTTAATATACTATTTTATGTTGGCTAACTAAATTTTACTCAAGTGTTTAACAACCATTTACAACGAGAAACCTAGCATGTTTCACTTACGTACAAACATTTAAACTTTGCTAGGGTAGCAAAGCTTGCTTCCGAAGTCGGAAGTAGAAGTAAAAAAGGTCATTTGTCAAATTGTCTTTTATTTACTCTGCTGCAAAAAATGGTCTTAAATGAAATAAAAATATTTCACACATTCCTTCTTTTAATTGAATTTCCAGTGGTCAAAGCAAGTAATTTCGCCTCTGGGAGATGTAGTGGGTGAAACAGAAAGGCACCTTTCACCCTTTCACGGCTTGGACACGACCATCGCGTTGTCGGGGATGCCATTACAAAATCGACGCTGCGCTGTCAATGCCGGACATTTTCTCTCGCTTAATATGCAAATTTCAGAGTGTGAATATGCCTTGCTCATGACGGACGCTATAAATATTTTGTTAATTTTCCATTATCGTCACGGATGGACATCAGATTTCATGAGGACGGGGTTTAAAATTGAGTTTTGAAGGGGACCGTTTCATTTCTCTGATGTGTCGGAAACCGGCGGACCATTATGCTGTTTAATTTAAAGTGTGAAGCGGAGATATTAATCTTCAGACTCAAATATTATACATTATTTCCACTGGAGTGTAATTTATTAATTTCTATTACCAGAAAGTTCTGGCGTATCTTTCACATTTATCTTTGCGAGATAACATTTTCGCTTTCATATTTCTCATATTTAAATTTAATATTAATTCTGCATCTAAATACATACAAGATTAATAAATAGATCTACCATTTATAGCAGTGTTCCTCAACCCTTTTGTTCTCACAAAACTATGATGAACACAGAGTATCCCTTTGACATAACAGAAAAATGCTGATTTCATACATTTTATACTTTAAAGGAAAACTTTCCTTTCAATTATTAATCTTTTCCGATATTTTAAACTTACACTTTATCTACTGAAATCTTGTAACTAAAGCAAATTGCTTTAATCACTAGTGATCTAGAATCTAAGCCCGGCAATTTTAACTCTAATTTCACTAAACTAAAAAAATATAGCTTCGATATTATAGCATACATTTTAAAAATTACACGTGTCAATTTTTCGAGGCGGTATTTTTATATCTGTCTAAACTTTCTTTTAACTTAACTGTAATGTAAGTGGAAAAATGTACCATTGATATTATAACAGAAATTGATAAATTAAACAATAAATTTTTGATGTAGCATTTTTCTTTATTAACTGACAGTTAGGTTAAGGTTAATTGTTTCTTAAAGTATGTATATCCATAGCAACAGCAACTACCAAGATAATAATAATAATAATAATAATAATAATTTATTTATCGCCCAACAGTTACACACCATTAACAGGACAATATTAATAAAACACTAAAACATGTACATATTATATAGAAAAACAGATTATAAATTTGAAAATGCATAATAATTATAACTACAAAATCTTATAAAATAAATAATAAAAAATTTTAAATTTATTGCAAATTATACAAAAGCTGTCTTAGTCTAGAGTATGTAATATTAAATAAATCAACCTCGACAGTGAGTTCATTAACGTTATTTCACATAATATGTATGGGTGACCTAGTTAATAAATTTGTTCTAGCATAGTTTACAAAAAAAGTTACATATGTCCGAGCAGACAAACGTGGAACAAAAAAATTTATTTGACTTAATATTGAAGGACAATCAATCATATTATGAAGCAATTTGTACAAAAACAATATAGATATATTTCTCCTACGCTGTAACAATGAGAGATAATCGTACCGCTGTAACAGAGTATTTTGCTTAGTTCCTATAGGAGGAAACGGATTATCATTTCTGTACGACAAATATTTCAAGAAACGCCTTTGTACAGATTCTAAATCGTTTATATAATAATTATATATAGGATACCATATTAGACTACAATATTCCAATTTTGATAATATAAAAGTAAACATTTTTAATAAATCAGTATCATTGAAACATTTAGTATTCCTAATGATAAATCCTAATAATTTGTTACATGACTTTACAACATGGTTAGTATGAAACGAAAATAATAAGCCAGGATCAAAATGAACCCCTAAATCTTTAATAATATTGGTACGTTCAAGTGGAATATATTATCAATACAGTATTCGTATGTAATAGGGTTTTTCTTACGGTGATACGATAAAGTTTTATATTTGGATGGATTTAAATGTAGTCTGTTATTTTTACACCAATTATTTACAGAATTTATTGAAGTTTGTAAGGCAGAGCAATCATTATTATATTGGACAATATAGTTTTAAATCGTCTGTAAATAATAAGTTCATACAATTTACTGCTTCACATATATCATTAATATACAATGTAAATAACAAAGGCCCCAGATTAGAGCCCTGTGGAACTCCAGAGGACATTTCAAACAACTTTACACCCATTGTATTGAACATACTGTTTTCTTTGATCCAGATAGGATTTAAATAGTGATAATAATGGACTGCTTAAGCCAAAGTTATTTAGTTTCTGCAGTAATATACCATGGTCTATTTCAAATGCCTTTTGAATGTCGATGTACACAACATCTACTTGTCCTCCTCGATCGATATTTTTACTTAAGAATTGTTTGAAAACTGCTAGATTAGTGACTGTAGATCTATGTTCTCTGAAGCCATGTTGAACATCAGACAGTTTGTGTTGTATACCTTTCGAAATACAGGAATGTAACATCATTTCAAAGATTTTAGCAAAATTACACAAGATAGAAATTGGTCTATAATTTACAATACAAGATGTTTGTAATTGACATAAATGTCAACGTCATAAATCCAGAGACATTACTATAGGCTTTTTATGGGAAGTACATTTAATATTTCTTATTTTATTATTAATTAATTATATAAAATTATAGATATAGCTGCCGTACGTTAAGTTGACACCGGCCTTGAATGCGGAAAACCTAAAATTGGTACTTGGACAAGTTGAGATGTTATAGTAACTATAATTTATGCTATTGTTATAATGAGGAAAAGACTCCGTTAACATCTAAAATTGGTATAGAAAGAAAAGGGATTCATTTATAAGCCGAAGTATGTACAGTTTCAGTGTCAACTAAACACGCGCTTGCTATACATATATTTCATCATCTACCCTTTAGAAATACCGCCAATTTCGCTAATGAATTGTAAGAATCTCGAACATTTAGAAGAGTAAAAGGAAACTTGTTCGTAGAATGAATTGAAAAATAAAGAATGGATGTGTGTATCGGAAATACAGTACTTATATAGCCTAATATGAAAATGGGAGGTATTGTGCTGGGCACAACAGATTATTTTCATTGAAGTAAGAGCGTCTGTGCTGTATTGAATTATGATTTCATTTGCTCTAATGGTTAAAGTTTGCGTACCTGTCTGGGTAGTTACCTAGCAACCTTGGAGACTGCGAAAGAAAACAACTGAAAATCAATATATTAGTTTGATCTAGAACCAAAATGCGCATCGTGAATTACACATTTCATTTGGCAAAAAGGTCGAAAAACACCGATAACTTTTTATTATCATAAAAGTGTCAATTCCAGAATCGATCAGAGTTGGTCATGAAAAACCAGAACAAAACATATCGGCCATTTCAAAAGCTTCGCCATCCTCGAACTATCATAGATGGCTGCGACTTCAAAACATTTGACATTTCAGTTTCGCGCGATAACTTGTTTCTATTCCCAGAGGCAGAAGTTCATTCGTGTTGTTCCGTGCAGAGAAATTCGCCGGGCGCTTTTTAAATCTTATTTACTGGGACGTGAGGCAGGGACGGCCTCAGGGGGATTTAACAGAACTCTGATTTCACTCCACCTCGATGAACACGTTTTCACTAATGACAATTTCAACAGGGTTTTCACGGTATTATACAATCCAAGGGTTCAATTAATTCAGATTGCAGGAATAAATTTCAGGTTTTATTAAGCGTGGCGAAGAATGCGTGAATAGAATGGTATGCTTTGTTGGTTTGTGACGTCGGTATAAGAGTATAAATATAAGACTACTCTTTTTCAGGAAAGCAAGCTGAAATACTTATACAGCGTGTTTTTTAAGCCTGATAGAACTTCAAATTGTAAAAAGTAACACAAAAAATTAGAGTTTAATCAAAATTTTTTGTTTATTTGAAAGATCAATGCATGGCATTAAAATTTGAAAAGGATTTCGGGCATATGGCCGCCGCGGCTGTTCTTGACGAAGCGCATTCTGGACGTCCAATTTTGAGCCACTTTTTCGAGCACTGCTGGCCGTATGTCACGAATAACATGAACAATGTTGGCCTCCAAGGCGTCAATTGTTGCTGGTTTATCAGCATAAACCAGTGACTTCACGTAGCCCCGCAGGAAATAATCGAGAGTTGTCAAATCGTACGACATTGGAGGCAAATTAACAGGCCCATTTCTCGAAATCAACTTATCGCCAAATTTTGACTTAAATAAGTCAATGGTTGCGGTCGCCGTATGGCACGTAGCGTCATCCTGTTGAAAGCACATCTCGTCCGGATCAATGACATCCTTATTTTCAAACAAAAAATTAATTAAATTAAGTAAATTTGGATAATTTGGTAGCGTTGTTCAAGCGTGAGTCTATTCATGATGATTTGCCACAGTATACCGATCATAAATGTCAAAAAGTAAAGGCAGTATGACAGCTCGTTTGACAGTTAACTCTTTCATAAGTTCTATCTAAGCAAAAAAAAAAAACACCCATTACATTTAAATCCCTAAATTAATAAAACAGCTGGTGATTTTAGAATAATACTACCTTTTTAGTTTAAGGCTATGTCCGATGTCGCATTTTGGCATTTAGGATTTAGGTCTTCTTCACATAAATACAACTCCGAATGCCACACTAGTGATATCCATTTGTTTGTATTGTAACAGGGAGGAGGGAGAGTCAGATTCTCTTCTTACCCCAACGATGACATTGTTTTCTTCTCACTGGTGGACGCTTGCTGGTTCGCCCACCACTTTACTGCGACGGAACACCCTTACGCTCACACTATCACTAAACACTTGATGATAGATGATGAACACATCTTAAATGGATGACACACACAATATTTGAAGCTACTAAACTTTTATTGACATTTATTACATTAATACTAAATCATTATTATTAATTACACTAAACTACTAACACAAAACTATACTCTTACAGTTACATTGTAATCTAATTATGAGTACTGGCGGTAAACTCCCAAAAACTAAAAACAGACTACATGTCTTAACGGTTTGAATCATAAAACTCGACTGCCTTAAAAACAAAGGGTTATCTCTTCAATAGGCATATCTGATGAAGGGTGCGAGGGTGTAGCATCCATAGCAAAATAACAAGATTTCACGTAGTCTAGGCAATAACTTATATAGTTAATTGTCAAAACAATAAATGTCTACGCGGTTGACATCTAGACTAAACAGAGATATGAGAGAATAATGATTATTATTTCAAAATAGAATTTTGACTTACAAAGATAACAGAATTAAAATGTAGTTATTGAAACTGTAATTTAGAAGTATATAATAAAGTTCATTACTTGTTATTTCACTATTCTCACCTTGTTACAGTGTGGCAACACTTTAGAACAACAAAAATGAATTATACAATTCGATTCAATTTGATGCAAGATGAGAGTAAATGTTAATATTATATATCATAAAATAGAAGCTATTTTTTGAAAGCAAATTTGACGTTTTGTACAAATTATAGCAAGGAACATGATTTGTTAAATTAGTGCGCGTCAACTTCAAGGCATTGTGTGCTCCTGCAAAACACTAAAATCTAATTCCTAAAATCTTAAATAATCACTAGATTTAGGGCATATAAATTTAGGATTTAGATATTTGGATGACAAAAGTGCAACATCGGACACAACCTAAGTTTTATAACTTATTTAATACCAACGTTTCGGCCGCATACACCAAATACCACACGACCTCTCAGATTTTCTCAGATAAACTTTTATATTTAAGCACTCATTGGGTAAAATGCCTCTTCTTTCGGAGTCGGGATTTACCATGCAGTTTGCTTTCGTGTTGCTAAGCAAAAAAATTCGTGCAAAATAAAAATTTATTGATAAAATCAGGAGGTATTGTGGTATTACTTCTGATAATTCTTATTTTTATTGACAAGATATAGGTTTTATAGACAGTTTTGAAATGCGATGTCATTTATAATTAAGTTGAGAACGTTTAGTGCAATTACTTGTATAAAAAAATAACTCTCAGAAGAATTTATGTACTTTTAATCAATATTATATTCCAACTTTGAAAAATAGTAAGAAAAAATTGCCCGCTTCAACTGCTCCTAGCTATGTAATAAACTTTTCCATTAGCATTTTAATATTAAGTTTCAGTCAGCATCGTTAAAATATGCAATATCTATCAACTTTAATTTATTGCAGTTAATTATACTTTTTTATCCTATATACAAACGCTATCAAAATCACCACAAAATTTACTTTAGTAAGAAATTAATAATTCTAACTTGTTAGCAGCTGATACGTTCAAATATTAAAGTTAAAATATAGAGATTAAATAGAATATAATCCGTTTAATTAAAAAACCACTACTACAGAAATATCATCTACATATTTTTACATACATTCCAAAGGTATATTTTGAAACATAATTTTATTTACTACAAATCCTATACAGGGTGTAAATTTTAAAACGGCTCATAGGGCTATAACATAGAAAAACAGTTTTTTAGACGCCAAAAGTTTCTATATAAATTTATTGAAAAAATAATTGGTGCCTATTATAAAGAAATAAAATTACGATATTTTTAATATCAAACACACTGCATTTCTGTTTCATATAAAGCCAGAAAATAATTTTAAAAATTTGCACAATTAAGAAAAAATATCATTAGCCGTGAAACTGACAGAAACAAAACAAAACAATTGTTGACTTAAGACGCTAAATAATAAACGTTTTATGCACAATATTTGTTAAATTATTATTATTTTCATTTTATTATGAAGAAATTATGGATAATTTGTCTCATGAAGAAAAATTACAAATTATTATATGGTTTTTTTTTTAATTGTTCCCTTGTAGTTTGCAGTTTTCTCGTTTCTTATACCTATTACAATAAATATCCTAGTGTTTTTTTTATTTTGTGTTATTTTGTATTACAAAACACCTTACATTTCTGTTTCGTATAAAGCCAGAAAATAAATTTAATAATTTGTACAATTAAGTATCATTAGCCATGAAACTGACAGTAACAACACATTGTCATTTTTACTTCCTTGTACGAAGTAAAGGAAGTATTGTAATCGCGAAAAAATTCGGTTTCCAGATTTCAACGGAAATATCCATTTTGACCATCTCTGAATCCATTTTGACTAATTTCGTCGTGACGTCTGTACGTACGTACGTATGTACGTACGTATGTACGTACGTATGTACGTACGTATGTACGTACGTATGTACGTACGTATGTACGTACGTATCTCGCATAACTGAAAAACGGGAAGCCGTAGAAAGTTAAAATTTTGTATTTAGGACTGTTATAACATCTAGTTGTGCACCTCCCTTTTTGGTCATTGCATAACTTTCAGAAGTGGTACTTTACTTGAAGCCCATAATAGATTGTAATGGAAAACTATATTATAATATAATCCAAAACTTTTCAAATTTGGTATATAAGACTTTTATATCAATGGGAATAACATAATAGATTTTAGTAAAAATGGTCTACCCGGAAGTGGTACTTTACTTGAAGCCTATTGTAGATTTTAATGAAAAACTATATTAAAATATAATCCAAAACTTTTCAAATTTGGTATATAATACTTTTATATCAATGGAAATAACATAATAGATTTTAGTTAAAATGGTATACTCGGAAGTGGTACTTTACTTGAAACCTATAATAGATTTTAATAAAAAACAATATTAAAATATAATCCAAAACTTTTCAAATTTGGCATATAATACTTTTATATCAATGGAAATAACATAATAGACTTTGGTTAAAATAGTCTAATCGGAAGTGATACTTTACTTGAAGCTATTATCAGTTTTTCTTGAAAAAAATGGTGTTATTTTGAAATTAACAATAAATGCTCCAAATAAAAGTTTTAGAGAATTGAATTTTGCGTCGAAAACTTTAAGTATGATTAAATTAGTTCTTTGTATAAGCGAGATATGTAAATTTTTACATTATGTACTTTTTGGTTTCTGTAATTAAGTTTGCTATGAATTAGGACAAGAAATAACAAAAAAATAGAAAATATAATGTCAATGTCAAATTATGTCAAATACGTGCAATTTTATGATTGTGTGTGTTATTATACATATTTTAATTATTAACAAAATATGTATAGTGTAACAGGCGTACAAGGAAGTCATGTGGTGTCCACATCAGATATTTTATTAACATGATGCAGGACAATTAAAGATTAAAGTTATAAATTTATGAACTAATATAAAAATTATTATTTATTGTAATAGGTATTTACAAATTAAAAATGATCTACATGCAATAAGAAATAAGTTATAAGAAACGAGAAAAACTGCAAACTACAAGGGAATAATTAAAACCATTTAATAATTTGCAATTTTTCTTCATGAGACAAATTATCCATGATTTCTTCTTAACAAAACGAAAATAATAATAATAATTTAACAAATAATATGCAAAAAAGTTTATTAATGAGCGTTTTAAGTCAACAGTTGTTTTGTTTTGTTTCTGTCAATTTCACGGCTTATGATATTTTTTCTAATGGCCGTTTGCACCAACATACCTTAAATATTAAACTCTGCTTAAATTGACAATATTGTATCGAAATGAAATGTCAAATATTTATAATATATTGCTGTCACAATTTCGATTTGCATTTTTTTGTTTAAGCCTATCTTAAAATTTAAGCCTTGTTGGTGGAAATGGACATTAATAGTGCAAATTTTTAAATTTATTTTCTGGCTTTATATGAAACAGAAATGTAATGTGTTTGGTATAAAAAATTCGTAATTTTTTTCTTTATAACATGCACCAATTCTTTTTTCAATAAATTAATACAGAAAGTTTTGGCGTCTAAAACACTGTTTTTCTATGTTATAGCCCTATGACCCATTTTAAAATTTACACCCTGTATATGTATGGATTGCAGAAATTAAATTTTTAACAGAATCAGACAAAGAACTAATTACTATACTATAAACCATAAAAAAGAATTGTATATTTCAAGAGTAACGTAATTTTGCAATTAAAACAATGCACTCTTTGTCAGTGTAAGTTTGTAAGTACTGTAAAAATAAATAAAAAATAATGTTGTCAGATTTTTTTCTCGTAGCGCAATAGTTAAAAAAAAAATAAAGCAGAATATGAACTACTTTTATTAGCTATACAAAACATAAAAAAGTGTATAGTTCTATTTATTTAAAAATATTTTAAATGAATAGCACATTTTAAGCAGATAAATTTAAAAGGATTATAGTTAGAAAAAATGGTACGGAGACTGTTTTCTTAGACCCAGTATTTCTATCTCCGGTTAAACTGTCTGTTAACTTAACTGGCAGTTACAAAAAAATATCGCATTGAAAAACCGACGCATGTGTAATTTATTTAACTTATGACGTAAATATCGATATGCTATATTATTCTTTTGGTTGTAAATCCTTTAAATAATAAGGTACGAACATTGCATCCAAATGCTGCATGATCCCAAAAAAATTGCTTGACTTTTTCGTTATATCTAATATATTCTTTCTAATATTTTCATATAAATGTATGTATATAAAAAAAAAACCTAAACAAATATAAAGAATAGGTTTTTTTTTTATATAGTAACAAATTTAAATTAGGATGGAATATAAAAGCCCTTTCCAAATTCCTGGAATGACTTTATTTATATGCTTGCCATTTAGAACAACGGTTTAAATAAGATATATTGTAGCACAAATATCACGGTTTCATAAAAACTACAAAAAGCAGAGGAAAACATTCTATTTTCTTTAATATTACTGCATTCATTTTTCTGCGCCGCCATATATACTGTTGCAAAAATGCATACTTGCTACATGTCATGTTCCAACGGAAACATGACAAGGAAATTATGAAATATTATTTGAATTTTATTCACAGAAAGCACATTCTTTGCTTGTGGAACATTTATTTGCTGCCTTTATCTTCTGTATATAAGCAACAGTGTAATATTTTCATTTAAAAAAGTTTCTATATAATTATTTTTTATTTCCACTGTATCAAACAAAACTGCAAAGTTTTCAAATAAGATTTTAGTTTTGAACTTGATACAAAGTTGATCACTTCCATGTAAAACTTATTTACGCACTGAAGATTTCCAATAAGTAACTTTTAAACCGCACAAGTTTAAAGCTAATCAAAAGTTTAAAAGAGCGGTACATCTTTAAAATGAACGAAAGTGGTCGGTCAGGAAGTTAGGCCATTTAAAATAAATTCGATTCTGCGGTCCTACATAAAGAATATCTACGACTTTTCCAGTTACAATATCTTTGAAAAGTTCCGTTTGAAACTTAAAAGCATGACAGACTTGGACTTCGGTTGAAGTAACCTCTCAAATTGAAATGAAATGAAATGATTTTAATGGAGGTAATTAGTCTTTCATTTAAAAAGCCAAATATACTAGAATTAGATACGCAATAATTGGGCGACAAATAACTTGGCGATGGACAATTTGGTGATAGTTAATTGGGCTAAGTTCAGTTGTCTACATTTTATTGAATTAATTATTAACTTGGATTGTGATGTAACGATAAACAGTACAATAATTAGTGGGATGTCTTAACAAAATAGTTATTTATGTATTAAGAGCGTAAGGAGGCTTTTATGGCGTGCGGCGGGATTTTGAGCCCGAGGCGTAAGCCATAAAAGCAAGTTACGCTCGTGGTACATACAAAATTTTATGCACGGACGAAAATTTTCTAATTATGAGTGTTAGAAAAATTGTCTCGAAAAGAATTTGTCCTCGTATATCCAGTGTCTAGTGTTGCTATGAAAGCGGAGAACAACAGTTTATTGTTTGTTTATTAGTTATGTCATTTGAGTTTTATTTTGTGTATGTCCGTGCTTTCCATATAAATATCACAAAATTAATTTTCATTTTTCATTAAAGAATATAAAAATTTTCGATTTGTAATAAAAACTTTTCATGTTGCCAGTTCAAATTGTTTATATTGTAGGTTATAATTTGGTTTGACGTTTCATTATAGCCCGGTGGGCTATAATGAGACCCGCGGGCTATAAAATGGCGTTTATATCAAAGAAATTAGTGTATGTCAAATTATGATACGTCCGTACATAAAATACATTTATTTAGCCATTCTGATGCAAAAATCTCATATACATCTTCTCACTTTCAAAATCGACAATATAATTCTATTGACAGGGAACAGATTTGTAACTAGATGTGAATTTTGTGAAACTGAATAGTTAAATGAATGTATTTATACATAATTGCATGTAAAAAGTTGCACTGGTGAAAATACAAGTGTCTGTTGAAAAGTCAATTTGCAAAAATAAATGCTGCGTGGTTCAGATTTCAAGTATTTGTGAACACCTAATCTATACCACAGTCCACAATCGAGAAATCTACCCACATTTTCTTAAAGAATGTGAACATCCCTCCCACTCAAATTCCTAATTCCTTACCTTCATTGAAACCACCTCCGTCGTTCTCAAGCAATTTCGTGATGACCACCGTCCTTGCAGAATATAAAACCGACAATATCCCTTCTTGTTCTCACGTAGAGGTGTCCTATTAATTTCGTGACGAGAATTTGGATACGATGTTAGACCTCGGAATCCGTGCTTATTTACTCTACATAGCCTCTAGCATCTTGTGGTGGCTTCGAGAACTGTTGTTTAATACCTTTAACTTAGAGGAAACGGTTACATTGGTACAGATCTCCGATGTGATGGGATTCTGTGTAGTAATCAGGAAATATAACTAATAGAGACGGGGTTAAAATGGATCGATCAAACGTGATATAATTATATTGATGCAGCATATTGGTAGAGGTTATGGCTTGTTGTATCCATTATAGAATACGTTTGAGCAAATATTTTAACTTCGTTTATGACATAATTATAGTTTCTTTGACGAATTTGTCAATCGATCAAACGATATCAAATGATTGAAACATCAAGATGGTGTCTTAAAAATGGCGCCCGAGCTTTTCGGATTTGATTCAGAATTCTAAAGTTAACGGCCGAATTCACCATTCCTTAATCATAACTTGATCCACACATTTCTGGAACACACAAAAAATTCTAATTACATTTATTCTTTATTTTTCAATTCATTCTATGAACAAGTTTCCTCCTACTACCTTCGAGATTCTTCCAATTCATTGACGAAATTGGCGGTATTTCTGAAGGGTATATGATGAATTATGTGTATAGTAAGCACGTGTTTAGTTGACACAGTTACTGTACATACTTTGCCTTATAAATGAATCCCCTTTCTTTTTATACAAATTTTAGATGTTGGCAGAGTCTTTTCTTCATTATGACAACAGCATATTATATTACTATTACATTTTGTCTTGTTCATATAAAAATTCTACATCTATCTATAATTTTAAATAATTAATTAGGCTGTGTCCGATGTTGCACTTTTATCACCCTAATATCTAAATCCTAAATTTATATGCCCTAAATCTAGTGATTATTTAGGATTTTAGGAATTAGATTTTAGGGTTTTGCAGGAGCACACTATGCCTTGAAGTTGACGCGCACTAATTAAACAAATATTCGTTGCTATAATTTGTGCAAAACGTCAAATTTACTGTCAAAAAATAGCTTCTTAGCTTCTATTTTATGAAATATAATATTAACATTTAATTTGAAGCATCAAATTGAATCGAATTGTATAATTCAATTTTGTTGATCTAAAGTGTTGCCGTACAAACTAATGAATATCACTAGTGTGCCATTCGGAGTTGTATTTATGTGAAGAAGACCTAAATCCTAAAATCTAAATGTCAAAATGCGACATCGGACACAGCCTTAATGATAAAATAAGAAATATAAAATGTACTTGTCAGAAAAAGTCTTTAGTAATGTCTGGATTTTTGATTTTTCAACGAAAAATATTATAATCGGATTCTAGGGACCTTGAAACGTGCTTATCCATTAAAATCTTTATATGCGATTTTTAGCATGATTCCAATAAAACTAATCCTTTTACTAAGTATGAATATCTTTAAAAAATTAGGAATAACATGTAGAATGTACACTCATACATAGTTTTTTTGAGCATCTATTATAATATATTTAAAATTAGAACCATGATATAATTAAATTTGTTTTTTGTAAAGCACATAAATTCTTATCTACAACTTGGGTGGCCAAGCGTACCTATCTGAGCGGAACAATCTTGATTGAGATATTCTTGTGTCCTAAGCAATTTTACTTTCAATTGTCCCTGAATGTTGTCTTCAGCTCAAAGACATATTTGTTACACGTAAACAATGCGACAAACAATTTAATGACGAAAAAATGTATTAAAATATCTAACATTCTTTATTATTAACTTTAAGTTACGTACCATTTCAAACATACGGACTTCATATCGCTATGTTAAAAAAATAATTTTGATTCCGGTGAAAAAATATGTTGTGGCCAGCACAAAACCTCTCGCCTTTTTCATTTTATGCTATATAAGTATTGTATTGTACTTCGCTCTCGAATCGTCGTTTTATAACAAAAAATACAGAACTATACCCAAATATTGTTTTTTATTTTATTTAACATGTCTTCTGCACACATATAATTCTAATTATATCTATTTTCATTACATGAGGAAGTTTCTAAATGTCAGAGATTCTTCCAATTCATTAACCAGATTGGCGGTATTTCTGATGGATATATGCATTTTACCTTTAACAATATTTAATTAATAAAACAATAAGAAAGACTAAATGAACTTCCCAGAAAAAGCTATCAGAATGTCACTGACACTGTTGATTTTTGACACTGACATTTATCATTTACAAACTATGTTATAAACATTTGAATTTGTCAACTGGTTTCCTTAGTGTAGTTAGCCTCTGCAATGTATTATATATATTATAGTGTCTTTATCTCTAAATCTACATAAGATATAATTTTAAGTGTATTAGAAGAATTTTTCTAATAAACTATTACTTCCGGTTGTCTAGTTGTTACCAAAACCTTTTCAGCTCTTCCCAGGAATGTCAGATTGAGGAATTCATAGTTAAACAGGTCTTAAGTCTTATAGTTTTTGAGGAATCGTCCCTCCAACATCCAGACATACACACACACACACACACAGACACACACACACACACATACACGCATCCACAGTTTCTTAGCGAGGGGTAAAAATAGAATTCAGAACCATTTCTCACCAAAATTGGCTTTTAAGTTCCTCTAAATTTGTATCTTCAACTGTAGCTCTAAAATTATTAAAAAAAGAAAATAGTCATTTGTCCCAGTTTTTTAAATCAGTATGTAAACATGTACAGCCCGATTCACAAAAAAGTTTAAGCTAATCCTCATTTTTGGATTAGCGAATTCTACTCTAATTTTGACAGTTTATATCTTAAAATATAGTTTAATCTATTCCTAGTATTTACCTTTATTGATAATATCATGAAAATTAAATTTTAAATACCGGAATAGAATAGAATTCACTAATCCAAAAATGAGAATTAGCTTAAACTTTTTTGTGAATCGGGCTGGTAGGTACTATTTGTACAAATTGTAATACTAGTACAATCTTCACATTTTATGTTCATATCTTACAATTTACCTAAAACATTTTATACCTTACATCTTGTGTAATAATATAACATGTTTTACTGCACTATATTATTTTCTCTTCCGTATTTCTACGAGAACATGCATCTCGCTTCTGCATTTCCGCCATATTGCACTTGTATAATACGAAACTCTAATGCCGTACATCACACAAAGTCTTCAAGTCTGATCGTAGTATCGAAAGATAAACTCGTTCACAGCTCGAAAACTTGCAACAGACTCAGTTCGCTCATGAGCTCACGGTAAAGTGCACCAACTAAGAATACTGTAATAATCTCGTGTTTCGAATGGCGCATGTTAACGTCAGAAAGTGAATACTGCCGCATAGTATTAGTAAAGTTGAGTTGCGAACTTGTTGAAGTATGTGCATTGTACAGCAAATTCATTATGCTTTTGTTTGGCTCTGCCATCTATGTTTTATAAATACACTTGAATGTAGTTCATATGCATCTGAATGTTCCCACAATTGTATATACTCAATATGCTATGATGGTTTATGCACGGATGAAACAGAAATAGAAATAACGTGAAATGTGCGCTGAATTATATCGTACGATAAACACAGACGCTACTTATTAGCTTCAAAGGATTACGTGTTTGTGTAAGAGTTAAGCGATCGCAAAAAGAGAATTTAAAATGTTTATTTGACTAAAATCTGAGATAATATTTACTTGCCAGTAAGAAAACTGACAGCAAATTTTTGTGTTTTGTATCAGGAACAACACAAACTAGGGTAAGTCCGGGAGAGGCAGGGGCCGCGGAGCCGGGGGGGCAGAGGGGGCTTCAGCCCCCTCTGTAAAATTTCAGAGGGGGCTTAGCCCCCTCTTATTAAATCTGAAATTGGCCTCCAAATTTTCTTTTTTTTTATAGATAACAAAACCAAATTTTAATATATTCTTTTTGTAACTTCCCGCATGAAGTTTTTTCGTTTTATGTACGTCGTGTATCAATTCGTGGAGATTCGTGATTTTATTCGTTACCATGGCAACTTGTTTATTTGAGACCCTTAGGACGCAAGGCAAAGCGCGCGGCGCGCTGTACTGTTGTGTTATGTTTCAATTGCTGACCGGTAATATTTACTCAAAATTTTATTCACCCTAACTGTGAACCTAACCTAACTAACTACTATAGCTACAATTTAAAAATATATTAGAATTATCAAAAAACCATAATTGAATAGCTGAAAAAGAGGATGCCCAGCAAAGCAAGGCCAAAACTGCCGGAGACGAAAACTTATTTTTTTGAAATTTTTTATTAACACCAAATGTTATAGATATTGGCATAAAAAAATAATACTTAGATAGCCGCAGAGGCAATTTAATAAAAATATTGATTGGTAAAGGGAGTTACATAAAATATTTTGAGCCCCCCCTGAGATAAAATCGTTCCGCGGCCCTTGGGGAGAGGTACCACACCTTTTTTAAAAGTCTAATAACCTTTACTTAAATAACAATATTTACTATTTTGTCATTGTTTGTGAATGCTCTGGTAAGTAGTTTATGACAATTATAAAACGTTATTGTATTATCAAAATTTTCTGTTATTGTATTATAGATGTAAAATTTAAAAAGTTTCCAAGATGAAACATTGGCTGATGATGGAAGTTTTCCAGCTTCCGAAACGTTCCAATACATTGAATATGTGTTTATAAAAATACAAATGTTTTTCTTTTTTCCCCACCTCGAGAAGGCGGTAACTTTGCATATTATTTCAACTTAATATATAGTAGCTATAAGTACAAACGGATATTTTTTTTAGTCTCGTTATATTGAAATAATAATTGTGAAGGTAAGATCATTTTATTTTTCTGTTCTGGCGATATTGAATTTCCCTGATTTACTATTAAAATTTAGTATAAAAAAGTAAAAGAAATATCCTGCCAAACGGATCATTTTCTGGCATTGTTATCTTGCAAATTAAAACTGTAAAATTGTTGATTACAACAAAGGATTTTGATTATAAACTAATACTGATTACAAGAATGAATCTAACAAAGGAAATTTCATCAATATTTTAAAACTAGCATTCAGTGCCGGATTAAATCATGTGGAGGCCCTGAGGCAATCGAAATCTTGGGGCCTCCCTAAATTTACGAATTTACCATCCAACAATTTTAATAAAATAATTTTAAAAGTAAAACTTTACAGACTAGTATTTAACTTTACGTACTCATCTATCAAATTTGAATTAACCTTAATTTCTAACTTCAATAAAAAATTGCAAACTTTCTTTCACTGGATATTCTAAATTCACTTACTAATTAACTCGATGAAGACTACGTCTAACTAATCATTTTGAAGTGGTAATTTGGAATGTCCAAAGAAATAAGTGATGTTTGTGCTGATTGATATTTTTTATTATTGTAATCAAGTATCCATTATTGTAAATAAGCATTTCTTTTTTGTAATCAAAATTTCTTTATTTAAGGCTTTCTTTGTTTGCCCCTAAAACGTGAGGGGCCCATAGGCAATTGCCTACTCTGCCTAATGGGTAATCCGGCATTGCTAGCATTTTTCGAAGAGTTAACAGCCCGATTCACAAAAAAGTTTAAGCTAAGCCTCATTTTTGGATTAGTGAATTCTATTCTATTTTATTCCGGTAATTAAAATTTAATTTTTATGATATTTTCAATAAAGGTAGATACTAGGAATAGAGTAGACTATATTTTAAGATATAAACTATCAAAATTAGAATAGAATTTCCAATCCAAAATGAGGATTAGCTTAAACTTTTTTGTGAATCGGGCTGCAAAAGTATAGTTTAAACTTTAAAGCGTGTGTTAATTTGCAAATTAAAATTTCGCGCGCTATATTTGATAAAATATGGAGGCATTTGGCCACACTATGTATATAAAATCGCTATAGTGTGTAAGATACCCCTAAAGAATTTTTACATCGAAAATTTAATGGCTTTTTTTTACTAAAAGAAATAGGACCCACATATGTTTAAATGACACTTATTATTCAAAATGAAATTAGTAATAAACTGTTAAAATTTGTTATAGTAGCTGTAGATCAGTAGATCACTTGTGTACTGTATATCGTAAAGATGTAACCGCCAGGCAGGCGGAAGATAAAAATAGAAAAATAAATACTATAATTAAGTTTGACAGCTTGCGGCAACACCAAAGAATAATCGTTCCACGTTTAGACTTGAACAATATGTTTCTTATCCCAATAATACGAAAATAAACTCTCAAAGACGTAAACTTTTTTCGCGCTAAACCAATTATACAAAAATATCGCGTAAAATTATCTTTAAACGTAACTGCTCCACAAACGTCAACTTAGTTTGAGGAGTGAAATTTATCTAAATCTCGACAGAACTGCACAGCTGGGTTGAAGCACCACTCACACTGCACAAATTATTAATCACTAGAGACAGATTTGAATATTTCAACTCGCAATAGCAAAAGTTGGTTACACTCTGTACTTCTAATAATAACTCGATCAATGAAATCAATACTGCATTCTGTAAATCTCAGTCAACACGAATGCTTACTGCATTTGAAGGGTGTAATTAGCCCAATTACTGGAAAATTGCATTTTTTCAGCGTTGTAATGTAATCAGTTAAAAAAAATTGTTTACCTGTTGACGAATGAAAAACAAATAAATATGACAAAAGAGTAATAACCAAATTCAATGTACCATTATACAATTAAATCTTATTTTATTCCTGTATTAATATTTCCAATAATCTATAAAGAAAAGTTAATAGGGTAGAAAAAATTCCTGGGTATGCAGTCAAAAATTTTAATTTATTTTATTTAACAGTGTGTGTGTGTGTGTGTGTGTGTGTGTGTTGTTGGAAGGACGATTCCTCAAAGACGATAAGACTTAAGATCTGTTTAATTATGAATTCCTCAATCTGACATTCCTGGGAAGAGCTGAAAAGGTTTTGGTAACAATTGGTCAACCGGAAATAGTAGTTTCTTCTAAATTTTATTTTTTTGAAATTTGTATAATCGCAAATATTGAAGATCATAGATCATTTATATTATATCTTCTATACGTTTAGAGATAGAGACTCATAAATATATAAAATAATCCGTTACAATCAAATAATGTACTACCAAGTATATATCTCTGCCTACTTTTGAATTATTGCCCCAAAAGTCAATATATCTCATATTTCGATAAAAACTTCAAAATTTTCAAAAATCTAATTTTTATGCATTTAGATACTTCTCAATGCGCTGATTCCAGATTTTGAAACCGCAGGTCGATATCTCGTTTCGTTCTCGAGATATTTAGATTCAAAGTTTTGCTCAGAACCACCCATTTTTGGGTAGTAACCCAAAAATGGGACGAGATATGAATTTGGCGATATCATCATTCGATTCTACGGGAAAAAATACATAAGTACACCAATTTTCAGAATTTTTTAACACCGCATACAGTCTCTAAAGTAAAATAACTGAAAATGGCCAAAAATCGCAAAAATCCTAAGGGGTACCCCTTACGATTTTTTCAGATTTTGGTCATTTTCGGGGGTTTTCAAACTTATATTCATAAAAAATGAACCGGTTGGACGAAAATTATGAAAATTGGTACACTTATGTAATTTTCCCCGTAGAATTGAATGGTCGTATTACCAAATTCATATCTCGACCCATTTTTGGGTTACTACCCAAAAATGGGTAGTTTAGAGCAAAACTTTGAATCTAAATATCTCGAGAACGAAATGAGATATCGACCTGCGGTTTCAAAATTTGGAATCAGCGCATTGAGAAGTATCTAGATACATAAAAATTAGATTTTTGAAAATTTTGAAGTTTTTATCTAAATATGGGGTATATTGACTTTTGGGGCAATAATTCAAAAGCAGGTAAAGATATAAACTTGGTAGTAACATTATTTGATTGTAACGGATTATTTTATATATTTATAAGTCTCTATCTCCAAGTTTTTATCTAAATATGGGGTATATTGACTTTTAAGGCAATAATTCAAAAATGGGTAGGTACATAAACTTGGTAATATTATTATTTGCTTGTAAAGACAATGGGTCGAAATCAACACTCTTCTTTAACTAAAGAAGCTTATCTAAAAATAACAAAATAAAGAGAGACATATTTAATGATATATATTTATAAGAAAAATATGCAAGCTGTTTCCATGGTTAGTAGAGACGCTCACTAACTTAAAGATGAGTACTGAATTCGGCCCAATGTTGCGTAAGTGTACGAATTTTTATGTTATGTATCTAGTAGCCCAAATAACTCCATGGAAACCAGTTGAAAAATTAAAATGTTTGTAATTGACAGAAGAAGGTGAGTTGTTAGTGTCAAAAATCCATTTACATTACTGAAGTCTTTTTCTGGGAAGTACATTTAATATTTCTTATTTTATTATTAATTAAATATTTAAAATTATAGGTACATATATACATATATACACATCAGAAATACGGCCAAACTCGTCAATAAATTTGAAGAATCTCGAACATTTAGAAGAGTAGGAGGAAACTTATTAAGAATAAATTAAAAAATATAAAAATATATTAATAATTAGAATTTTTGGGTATATACCAGAAATGTTAAACACAATATGTACTTATATAGCCTAATATGGAAATGGCGAGAGGTCTTGTGTTAGTCACAACAAATTTTTACTTATGTACTGTAACACAAATCAACTGCTAAAAATATTAAACTTTATTATTACAAGAAAAGATTTATCTTGTGTCATAAATATAAAGCGCTGTATAAATTTTAGTTGCCAATTTAATTTACCTGCGCGGTGGTTTACGAATTGAAGCACGAAGTCCTGCGTCTTGAATTCAGTGTTGTAAATCATTCTATGAGTTTTAAAAATGTGTTGAAATCTAAAACGATTGGCTAGAGCTCAAAACAAGGCCCTCGTGCGCCATCTGGTGATAACTTGGCAATATTCAAACGGACATTCATCATAACTTAATCACGTCAACGTTTTTTCGTGCGTGCGTTTTTAAAAATATAGAAGTGTCGGCACGGAAATAGACCAGACGACCACATACAAAAGATGAATGATCTTTAGTATAATTCAAGTAAGATATGATGTAGCTCATTCATGAATTTTGTCAAAAGAATGAGCTATATTTCATGAGGCGTTAAACACGAAAGTCTCACGGGCGATTCCTAAACAGTTGTCTACCAAGGAATTTCCTAAATTTAAGAATTGCCTAAACTGATATCCATTTTGGATTTCACCAAACATAGCAATGTCCAGCTAGAAATTACCTACGTAGGCATTATGGCGCACTCATTTCGGACTGAGTGCAAATTTGTGTTCGATTGTTCTGTTGCATTGCATGCGTGCAACATACAAAGGTCTTCGATTCAAACCGCACCGTCCAACTTAGTGCGTACTGAGTGCCATTTTTATGCATTTACTCCAGACAGTAGTACAAGAGGTACATTGGTAGTATAAAATAAAAAAAATTGAAGAAGTGTAGTTTTTAAGCACAAGGAAACTGGATTATTAATTATTACACATGTACAGTCAAATTTTTGAAAGAAGTCCGATCAAGGCCATCTACGTATTGCATCTATGAATTATAATTTTATGCTGTCAAATTTAGTAGTGTCGTTTACATAGTTTTTATGAGGTACACAAGATATTATGTAACCTCTTAAAAACTAAGTAAACGACACTGCTAAATTTGACAGCACAAAAATCTTAATTCATAGATATAATTCGTAGATGGCCTTGATCGGACTTCTTTCAAAAATTTTACTGTACCTACATTACATTATTTACTTAAAATTTCCAGTTTAAAGAAAATTATGGTCAGCAGCAAATTAAAATTGTTTAAAAAAATTTCAAATTATAAAAACAAAATATTGGTAGAAAGGAATAAATTTTTGCGACGATACTTTTTACCTCTCGCTAAAAAAGGTATTGGAATCATGCTAAAAATCGTATATCTAGATTTTAGTGGATAAGCACGTTTTAAGGTCCCTATAATCCGATTATAATATTTTTATGATGATGTTCGTGTGTGTGTGTGTGTGTGTGTGTGTGTGTGAGTGAGTGTGTGTATGTGTGTGTGTGTGTGTGTGTGTGTGTGACTGTGTGACTGTGTGACTGTGACTGAGTGACTGTGACTGTGTGACTGTGTGACTGTGTGTGTGTGTGTGTGTGTGTGTGGGTGGATGTGTGTGTGTATTGGAACCACGGTTTCTCAAATACTGTAAGACTAAATATTTAACTGCAGTTTCCTCAATCTGACATTCCTAGGAAGAGCTGATTAGATTTTGATAACAATTGGACAACCGGAAGTAATAGTTTCTTTAAAAAAAAATCTAAATATAATTTTTTGAAAGTATCTGTTATTACTAATATTAAAGAATACAAAAATCTCTATCCGATACATCTAAAATTTTTATTATATCTTCTATGGAGTTAAAGATAGAGACATATAATTATATAAAATAATGCTTTAAATGTATTTCGCAGCCCACGGAAAACAAGTGTAACAATTAAAATGTTTGTAATTGACAGATAAATGTGAGTGTCAAAACGCCACAGACATTACTGAAGACTTTTTCTGGGAAGTACATTTAATATTTCTAATTTTATTATTAATTAAATATGTATAATTATAGGTACATATATTACATATACCCTTTAGAAATACCGCCAATCTCATCAATGAATTGGAAGAATCTCGAACATTAAAAGAATAAGAGTGAATAGAATGAATTAAAAAAATTTAAAAATGTATTAAGAAAATACATGTTTTTGTGTGTATCAGAAATACTTATATAGCCTAACATAGAAATGGCGAGAGGTCTTGTGCTCGCCACAACAAATTCTTTGTTTTCTAAAAAGAAAATTGTTCGATATATTTGGTTCAATTTGGAAAAATAATTTTTATAAAACCTGAAGCTACAAATTATATAAAATGAAGTATAAATTTATATATCACTGTAGCAGTTTTCAGTAATTTAATTCTATATCTGTCACGTATTTAAGAACAGTTACTCGTACCTAATACTTCCTGAAAGCTTCTAGGAAGTTCTTATATAATAACAAGATCATCGGATCGAACTACTTTCTTGGCCACTAACCTTTTTCCTCTATCAAATATTTAACTTTCCAACCTACTCCGTCAATGTAAACTAGTAGGTAGGTACGCTCCACAGAGTGAATTCAGAAGTTTTCATGTTTTGCTTACCCAATGTACGTACCTCTATGCTTCAAATGTGTACAAACGACTACATGCCATAAAGAAACGAAGTAGAGTAGCTAGTTACCTCACTATACATACTGTTTGTTTTCCTAATGTAAATGCACAATTTGCAAGAAAATGTTGAAGCACATGTTGCAACATAACCTTATTCTGAATTTTAAAAGCTCACGTAATATGTAATGTAATATGCTGATGTCAATGGAAGATTATGTTTTTATATGAAAATAAACATACGTGTACTTGTTTGTTGACTTTTCATTATGTTTCTCAACACAAATTGAAAAATGAATAAATAATTTATTTTAGTGCAGTAGTTTATGAATTATGTTTTATATGAAAACTGTTTGTGATAAATTTAAAGTTACAATTAAAGATTGAAACATTTTGAATCAGTCTGTTGAATGGCGCCAAATAAAAACGTCAGCATTTGACTATTAGGATGATTATGAAACGTCAATAGATGGCGTCGTTGCGTGAAATAATATGTCATTATTATTATTTTTATTCAATTTTGACGTTTTCAACTGTCATTATTAACTCCATAGCAACAACTACAAGTAACATTTTATTCACAAGTGAATTATTTTTTTTTAAATCACTCTCACAAAATTTTAACTCTCTCTGCAACAAAAAATACATTTTAAAATAACACCAAGAACGAAAATAACACTCACCACATTATTTATCAGACATTATCAGCCCTTTTCATTATTTTTCACGGCACAA
This sequence comes from Ophonus ardosiacus, assembly GCA_943142095.1. NCBI lineage: Eukaryota > Metazoa > Arthropoda > Insecta > Coleoptera > Carabidae > Ophonus > Ophonus ardosiacus. Next base: position 48,925,118 of record OW964831.1, on the reverse strand, counting down.
ATGACACACAATAAAGCATTTTAAATATATGACGACGTGTGTGTGTGTATGTATGTATGTCTGGATGTTGTAGACACGATTCCTCAAAAACTATAAGACTTAAAAAATATTTAACTGCAGTTTCCTCAATCTGACATTCCTGGGAAGAGCTGAAAAGGTTTTGGTAACAATTGAACAACCGGAAGTAGTATTTTCTTAGAAAAATTCTTCTAAATATAATTTTTTGGGAGTTTTCTTTTTATTAAATATTGAAGAACATAAAATTCTCCATCCAATACACTTAAAAATTTTATTGTATCTTGTATAGATTTAGAGATAAAGACACTATAATTTATAAAGTATAATCGCAGAGGCCAAGGCACCAAGGAAACCAGTTGACAAATTTCAATGTTTATAACATGACACATGTCATTGTCAAATATGAACATTTTTAGTGACATTCTGATAGCTTTTTCTGGGAAGTATATTTAATTTTTCTTATTGTTTTATTAATTAAATATTTGAAATTATAGGTAAAAGTGTGGTAAAATGCATATATCCATCAGAAATACCGCCAATCTGGTTAATGAATTGGAACAATCTCTGACATGAAAATGATATAAAATAGATATAATTAGAATTACATGTGTGCAGAAGACATGTTAAATACAATAAAAAACAATATTTGGGTAAAGTTCTGTAATATTTTGTTATAAAACGACGATTCGAAAGCGAAGTGCAACACAATACTTATATAGCTTAATATGGAAATGGCGAGAGGTCTTGTGCTGGCTACAACAGATTTTTTATTTTGTCAAAAATATATATTATAATGATTTTTATTATTATTTTGTCAAAATTAAATAAAATATTGTACAAACCACGTGTGCTAAGAATGTTTATTCACTTGAAGAACTTTCTTCTCATGAATGAACATTACCTTAGCTTACTTGGTGTGTAAATATCTATTATAAAGTATGACATATAAAAAAGTTAAAATTAATGATTGTATATTTTATTTCAGAAATATAAATAAAATTATAAATGGCTGGTATTCACAGCTTAGATTTGTATAAAAGTAAAACACGTAGAGAAACGGCGCTTTAGTTCAGAATGTTATTCGCACCAACAATATTCTAACTTATTCATTACACCTCATTCATAAGAATGCTTCTATTCCTTTAACGCTACACTACGTTTTCCCAATAATATCCAAGTTCTCTGAATGCCACAAACTAACCATATTCCTCTTAGATAACTTCCATATCTCACGCACTCTATTCTCACTCTCCTTACAGAATCTCAGCTTGTATCCAGATCGTTTAATGGCCCCTTCCTCTTCCTTATCCGATGCGTCTGCGTCTGTACCCTCTCTCGAGAGAGAGCTGGTCCTCTTTGAGGGCTGGCGTGAGACACCAACTTGAATTGGCAATACACTAGATTTCTATTCATTTCGCGTGAAACCACTTACTGGGACATTTAAGCTCGTAGGGAGTGCTACAAGGCGCAAGCAGTACACTCTCTCTGCAGTGTTTAGTTTTGCTGTCCCCGTTCCTTTCATCGAGAATTCAATTGCTGAAAGAGTTGGGAATTGGGATTTCAGATGGATTCAACGATTAGAGAAGAGTATTTAGATCTTGGTTAAGTATTTAATATTGAAAAAGTTTCAAGAATATAAATATAATACATGTAAAAACGGCCGGCTTTCCAACGCTATCTACCATATTCTTACGTGAAACAAAGTTAAGTCTGCGATTATTTAAAAATAATACCACCATGTTACTTGGCGAACACCAATTTTACTTACTTTGGCGGATAAAGGTTAAAGGATAAAGGATAAAAGTTAAAGGATAAGCACGTTAACAATTGGATTTTAACATTTTTACGATGATGTCCGTGTGTATATCGATGTGTGTGTATGTGTGAGTGTGTATGTGTGTGTGTGTATGTGTGTGTGTGTGTGTGTGTGTGTGTGTGTGTGTGTGTCTGGATGGAGGAATGGTTTCAAAATTCTATAACACTAAAGACTAATTTAACTGTGTATTCCTCAATCTCACATTAAAAGAAAGAGCTGAACAGGTTTTGGTAACAATTAGGCAATCGGAAGTAGTAGTTTCTTAAAAAATCTTCTAAATATTATTTTTTAGAAATTTATGTTATTATCCGATACATTGAACATTTTTATATATCTTCTATAGATTTAGAGAGAGAGAGAATTACAAATATATGTATAAAACAATCCGTTGTAATGCATATTACAGCCCATATAACTCCATAAACTCCATGGAAACCAGTTTTAAAATTTTAACCGACAGAAAAATATCAGTGTCAAAAATCTAAATACATTTAGCAGGCTTTTTCTGTGAAGTACATTTAATATTTCTTATTTTATTAATAATTAAATATTTAAAATTATAGATACATACAGGATGTAAATTTTAAAACGGGTCATAGGGCTATAACATAGAAAAACAGTTTTTTAGACGCCAAAAGTTTCTTTATCAATTTCAATATATAATTGGTGCCTATTATAAATAAAAAAAAATCTGTTGTGGCCAGCACAAAACCTTCCGTCAATTCAATGTATTTTGTATATATCCCATACCAAAAGTTCCTTGAAAAAGATTCTGTATATCCTATAAAATGGTAACACGAACACACTATTTTTTACAAATTCTATACCGAAAGTTCCTTTCCCTATTTTATTAGGGGTCGCTGTTTCTTACTCTTCTCTTTTAATCATTCCTGTCCAACGCATCATCTTCACACAATTCTTCCTCTCTCAAATCTTCTGCTACACAGTCCTTCCATCTTCTTCTCTTTGGAGGAACACTCTATCACATTCACACATAACTTTCTGACCCTTTCTAACTCTTTCTGACCCTACTTTCAACTTTGGTTTTGCATTTACAACTGACATCTGTCAATTAAATTTTTCTGTTGTTTCCATAATTTTAACAAAGCTGACTAATATTTTAAAGTTAATCTCTCTTAATGTCTCTATAACTCTATATCTATTGAATATGAACGAATCTGTATAATCAAACCGTATAGAGAATAAGATATTCTTTCATATTGATAATCACAAAATGTCGAAAAATAATATTTAACTGCGTTTTTTTAAGAAAAACTGTTAAAAACTTCAAATAATGGTACTTCCGGTGGATCAATTATAACCAAAATCTAATCAGCTCTTCATATGGATGTAAAGAAGAGGAATACGAAAGAATTATAATTTTTAGAATTGTAGTATTGGAGTTATCGTCGGAGAAAAATTTGTCACACACGGACACACACACGGACACACACACGGACACACACACACACACACACACACACACACACACACATACAGACATCATCTTAAAAATAGTAAATTCGTATTCTAGGGGCCCTAAAACGTGCTTATTCATTAAAAACTCACCAACGAATTTTTTGACCAAAGACAATACCTTCCTTTTACGGAAGGTAAAAATAAGAATTTTTTGGTATCAAACACATTATATTTCTATTTCATATAATGCCAGAAAATAAATTTAAAAATTTGTACAATAAAGAAAAAATATTATTAGCCATGAAAATGATAGTAACAAAACATCATTTTTTGCTAACATGATAATAGACAATTAAAGATTAAAGTTATTTATTTATAAACTAATACAAAATAACACAAAATAAAAACACTAGGATATTTATTTAAGAAACAGTTATTGTAATAGGTATAAGAAACGAGAAAACTGCAAACTACAAGGGAACAATTAAAAAAATCTGTTGTGGCCAGCACAAGACCTTCCGTCAGTTCGATGTATTTTGTACAAATCCCATACCAAAAGGTCCTTGGAACAAATTCTATATAATATCATGTAAAATCGAACACGAACACATACTTTTTTTTACAAATTCCATACTAAAAGTTCATTTGAAAAGGTTCTTTAAATGCAATAAAATTATAATATAAACTACACTTAGTAATGTCCTTCCATCTTCTCTTTGGCCTTTCTCTGCATGTCACTTGCGAGTAACAATATGAAATACCAATTTTAGATCCTATACTTTTCATATTTGGTTTTGCACTTGCAACTGACATCTGTCAATTAATTTTTTTTGAATAATTATGTCAGCTGTTTCCATAATAAATTGCAAAGCAGACTAATTTTTGAAAATTAATTTCTTTATAATGCTTTTAATTTACATCTATTGAATATGAAGGAAAATGTATAATTAAACGGTATAGAGAAGAGTATTTTCTTTAATGTATATAATAACAAAATGTCAAAAAGTAATATTTAACTGCGTTTTTTTAAGAAAAACTGTTAAAAACTTCAAAAAAGGGTATTTCCGGTGGATCGATTATAACCAAAATCTAATCAACTCTTCATATGGATGTACAGAAGAGGAATACGAAAAAATTATAATTTTTAGAATTGTAGTATTGGAGTTATCGTCGGAGAAAAATTTGTCACACACGGACATACATACACACACACGGACACACACACACACGGACACACACACACACACACACACACACACACACACATACAGACATCATCTCAAAAATAGTAAATTCGTATTGTAGGGACCCTAAAACGTGCTTATTCATTAAAAACTCACCACCGAATTTTTTGACCAAAGACAATACCTTCCTTACCTAAAGGTGACGGAAGGTAAAAAAACTATATAATAATTTGTAATTTTTCTTCATGAGACAAATTACCCCATAATTTATTCATAATAAAATGAAAATAATAATAATAATAATTTAACAAATATTGTGCAAAAAAAACGTTTATTATTTAGCGTCTTAAGTCAACAATTGTTTTGTTTTGTTTCTGTCAGTTTCACGGCTAATGATATTTTTCTTAATTGTGCAATTTTTTTAAATTATTTTCTGGCTTTATATGAAACAGAAATGCAGTGTGTTTGGTATTAAAAAATTCGTAATTTTTTTCTTTATAATATGCATTTTTTTCAATAAATTAATATAGAAACTTTTGGGGTCTAAAAAACTGTTTTTCTATGTTATAGCCCTATGACCCGTTTTAAAATTACATCCTGTATATTGCATATATACATCAGAAATACCGTCAATCTCGTCAATGAATTTGAAGAATCTCGAAAAGTTAGAAGAGTAGGAGGTAATTTATTTATAGAATGAATTAAAAAATATGTTAATTATAATTTTTGTGTAAGTACCATAAATATTATAGCTTAATATGGAAATGGCGAGAGGTCTTGTGCTGGCCACAACAGATTTTTTACCTTCCGTCACCTTTAGGTAAGGAAGGTATTGTCTTTGGTCAAAAAATTCGGTAGTGAGTTTTTAATGAATAAGCACATTTTAGAGTCCCTACAATACAAATTTACTATTTTTAAGATGATGTCGGTATGTATATGTGTGTGTGTGTGTGTGTGTGTGTATGTGTGTGTTTGTGTGTCCGTGTGTGTATGTGTGTGTATGTGTGTCCGTGTGTGACAAATTTTTCTCCGACGATAACTCCAATACTATAATTCTAAAAATTATAATTCTTTCGTATTCCTCTTCTGTACATCCATATGAAGAGTTGATTAGATTTTGGTTATAATTGATCTACCGGAAGTACCCTTATTTGAAGTTTTTAACAGTTTTTCTTAAAAAAAAAACGCAGTTAAATATTATTTTTTGACATTTTGTTATTATATTTATTAAAGAAAATACTCTTCTCTATATGGTTTGATTATTCATTTTCCTTCATATTAAATAGATGCAGAGTTAAAGCATTATAAAGAAATTAATTTTCAAAAATTAGTCAGCTTTGCTATTCATCATGGAAACAACTGATACATTCAAAAAATTCTAATTGACAGATGTGTGTTGCAAGTGCAAAACCAAATATGGAAAGTATGGGATCAAAAATTAGTATTTCATAGTGGTTCTCTCAAGTGACATGCAGTGAAAGGCTAAAGAGAAGAGGGAAGGACTGTATCGCAGAAGACTTGAGAAAGGAAGGACTTTTATGTAAAGTACAACAAATGTTTTTAATTTATATTTTGTTATAAATACATCCTAAGATTGAATACATTTTAATTCCCAACTTTATAGGTATAATCCATAACATACTCCTTAGATCCCAGCTACCTAATTTATTCAAGATTCCCTCATAGATAGATAGCTTGTACCTCCAAGTATCTCGCCGGCCCTTTGCATGTCCTGACATGTTTACACTTGACTTGTCATTCGAATGACACCGATTCATCCAGTTCGCGAACTTCATCACCGAGGATGCGATGGAAAGGGTTATTGACTTATCGACTCCCAGATGTTGTCATTTGCGATGTACTCCATCTGTTTACACGGAGCTTAATGCACCGTGAAAATGAAGCCCAAAGCACGGAAAGCTTGTCTCTGGTAGCAACACGTGGAACGGGAAGGGATTTTGTGAGATTGGAGGAGATGTGTTTACCATGATGTACGTACCAGTAGAAGCAATTAGTGAATGGTGAGCTTATGACCAAGTCGCCAAATATAATCATGATAGTAGAAGACAGTAATTACAGTAAATGAAAGACAAGGAATCGGGTTTTCAAGACCGATTCGTTTTAGTTTTAGAACAGATATTGCCAGCGAAAAACGGATCGATGCAACCGCAAATATAATTATGAAGTATGTTCTAATTGATTGATGACCACGTTTATTTTAAGGGATAGCTATCTATTTCACCAAGTTATCTATCATTAAAGGTGGATGGGCTATTATTATTATTTTTACTTCTCGCTAACGCTAAGAGAGGTATTGGAATCATGCTAAAACTCGCATAAAAAAGGTTCATTCCTTTGGTTTCTCCGATTCATTAATAGTTTTATTTTCTTCCTACCTGTATGATAGGCAACAGTTTGTTGGTTATGGTGGTTTTCAATCAGAAAATTTTCATCAAAAATCAGGCGTACCACAGGGACCAGTGTTGGGTCCACTTCTTTTTAATTTGTATATAAATGACATATCTAATGTCATAGATGTGCCCTTTTTAATGTACGCAGATGATTTAAAACTCTTCTGTACTATATCATCTATTTCTGATTGTGAAAATATACAAGAAAATTTAAACAATATTCATAACTGGTGTGTTAATAATAATCTATTATTAAATGTCAACAAATGCAATGTGATGAGCTTTCATAGAAAATCCAATGCAATCACCTTCAATTACGCTCTTAACAATATTATTCTACATAGACCTTATTTATTTAAAGACCTAGGCGTTGTTTTTGACCCTAAATTACTTTTTACTGACCACATAAAGCAAGCAATCGGTTCCGCATATAAGAATCTGGGATTAATAATCAGAAACGCTCAATTTTTCGATGATATTTCAGTTCTAAAACTGTTATTTATATCTCTTGCGCGACCTCACTTAGAATACTGCTCGGTAATTTGGAATCCTATTTATAATGAAAATAGTGATTCTCTCGAAGGGGTTCAAAGAAAATTTTTAAAATATGGTATGTATATCATAAATGGAAGTTACCCGCCAAGAGGTATATCACAGGAATTATTGTTAAAATCGTTTAACTTGAATTACCTTCATCAAAGGCGAACTATTAATTCTGTTATTTTACTACAAAAAATTATTAATAATAACATAGACTGTCCCCTCATTTTGAACAACATTTCGTTTCGAGTACCGAGATTATCAGCCCGACATACCAGTACATTCTATGTCAAAACTCCTCGATCAAATATTCTAATTAAATCGCCTATAAATAATATGCAACAATGTTACCATCAGATTGAACTGTATGTTGATATTTTTCATGACAGTATAAAAAACATAAAAAACTCTATAACCTATCTTACTTAAATTTATATACTTATTTTACTTATAATATTTATCTTTTCTCCTTACCCTAGAATTGGACAGCAGTCTGTTGGGTATTGAACATATAATAATAATAATAATAATAATAATAATAATAATAATAATAATAATAATATCCAGATTTTAGTGAATAAGCACGTTTTAAGGTCACTAGCATCCGATTTTAACATTTTTAGAATGTCTATGTGTGTGTGTGTATGTGTGTGTGTGCAGCAGAAGGAGTGTTCTTGGCACAAAAAAGAATTATGAGATGCCTAGCTGGAGTAAGCTACAGAACATCTTGTACAGACATTTTTAAAAAATTTAATATCCTAACTGTTTCAAGTATCTTTCTACTTGAAATCTGATTGTTTATTTATAAAAATAAATCTTCTTTTGATAGGATCTGTAATCGGCATAATTATAACACTAGGGATGTCAACAAATTTTATATCCCAGGCTCAAGAGTGAATGTTGCTAAATATTCCCCTGGCAGAATCGGTCTTGAAATATTTAATAAATTGCCTGATTCTATTAAAAATCAAACGAATGAGATAAAATTTAAAAAATAGTTAAAACTTTTCTTACTGCAGCACAATTTTTACGATGTAAATGATTATTTGAACATGTAATGATATAATTTCTTATGTATAATTTCTTTTATTGTGGATGCATTGTATTATTTTATTTTTTTATTGTAAACTGACAATTTCTATACACATTGTATTGTGTCTACAGAAATAAAATATATTATTATTATTATTATTATTATTATTATTATTATTATTATTATGTGTGTATGTGTGTGTGGATGTTGTAGACACAGTTTCTCAAATTCTGTAATACTAAAGACCAATTTAACTACGTATTCCTTAATCTGACATTAATGGGAAGAGCTGAAAAAATTTTGGTAACAATTGGACAACCGAAAGTAGTAGTTTCTTAAAAAAATCTTTTATATATTATTTTTTGGAAATTTTTGTTATTACAAATATTAAAGAATATAAAATTCTCTATCCAATACATTAAACATTTTTATTATACCTTTGGTAGATTTAGATATAGACTGAATTATAAATATATAAAATAATCCATTATATAATGAAGCAATCGGCCTATGGAAACCAGTTGAAAAATAAAAATGTCTGTAATTGACAAATGTCAGTGTCAAACAGACATTGCTGAATACTTTTTCTGAGAAGTACATTTAATATTTTTTATTTTAACATATTTTAGGATATAAACTGTAGAGTAGAATTCGCTAATTTAAAAATGAGGATTAACTTTAACTTCTTTGAAAATCGTTAAAAAAATTTATGTAGGCTTTTTGGATTTTGTGTTTATTGATACAAACAATTTATTTTACATTTGGACATTTTGATTGATGTTTAACTGATACATTTAGATATGTATTTTTATAAAAATGTAATAACACGACCAATAGCCGATGATGATTGTGATTTCTCAATCGAAACGTCTAAATGTAAAGTAAATTGTTTTTATCAATAAACACAAGATCCAAAAAGGCTACATAATTTTTTTAACTATAATATTGAAGGTTCTACTTTGAAGAAAATTCTTTGAAAATCGTTTAGTTAATGTTTACCACGATACTTTAATTACTAACTTCGTAACATGTAAAGTGCTTTTACTCTAATACGCTAGCAAATAGCAATAAGCCATGTAAGTGATTCGTTTAATCTTCTTCTAATTAACCTTAGAGTCTGTGAGGTTGGTTTGCGGTATATATCTGTCTCTCTCTATCCCTAGTTGATCTCTTTATGCCCTTATATGTCTCACAATTCATGTCCTTCATTATTTCTTTGATGTTTTCAATCTGGCTTCTCCTATTCACTATCTTCCTCTCAGTATCATCTTTATACCAGTCCTTCATCCTCTTATACTTCATTTCACGTAAGGAAATAGATACACGTCGATTTTAGTTTTTAAAAATACATATTAATACCTATATGCGATTCATCTTCCGACTTTCCGGAATCCGATAGTGATTTTTCTTCCCTCTTTGATCATGTAAATAAAACATAAGGGCGCATAACGAAAATGAACATTTAATACGTAATAATGAATAGTCAAGATAGATACTTTGATAAAAAATTTAAATCTATCCAACTGTTTCATTCAAGCATTCTGTCAATCTTAGTAGAATTATTGGAATTCAACAGTAAACAGTAAACTACAATAATTATGGCAAGAGCGTTGAAGATTGACAGAATGCTTGATAATGATTGAATTAATAAAATTCACATTCACACTCACAATAAAACACTTATATTTTTATTTGTAAAATAGTTAAGAATATTATTCAGTGTCCTAACTTATTATCAAAATTACCTTTTTATGTTCCAGTGTATATTTTTTCGAAACCAAAAGATATATTTTATTTTAAAAGATATAACTTAGAAATTAGGAAAAATTCCCCTTTAATAAGATGTTGCCTAATTTGTAATAATATTAATAACAATAATGTAGATATATATACAGATAATATAGTTACATTAGTTAAGTATTTGAAAGTATTTTTCAGAGTAAGTTAATTTAGTGTATAAGTTAGTTTATAATGAAACTATGTAATTAGGCCCTTGTGCCTGTTTAGTTTCAATAAATAAATAAATAAATAAATGAATAAATAAATAAATAAATAAATTAATTAAAAATTAGAAAATATCATTCTATTATTATTACTATTAAACGTTTATAAAATAAAACTGAATATATCTTGGCTTCTTGTTGTATCAATATCGATCTTATTATTGTTACACACTTCACACTGAACATATTCATAGCTACTACTGACATCTATTGGGTGATTTTATAATTATAATAATTCTCCTAAATACAAATTCTTAATAAATTTAACTTAAATTGCAAAAAAAATTACCGAAACTCATTGAAAATTCAGCTCAATTTTTCACAACTTCCTCAAGTATATTGCTTTTAGGTAAAACCTCTTCGCCTTCGGCGTCGGGCGATTACCAAGCAACGCCCTTTCAGTACCTGTCAAATTATTTTGTAATTATTAATGTCTTCGGGATATTATAGCTGATTATATCCCTGTAAGGTTTTTTAATAAAGTTTTTGATTGCAAGAAAGAAATGCTTGATTACTATAAAGAAAAATTGATTACAACAATGAAAATGACTATTCACACATAAAATTGATTATAATGGGCTACTTGCGTGGTACTGAAAATCCGATTCCTATCACTATAAATGTAATGTTATGTTGAAAACAAATATAAATTTTATTTTAAAAAATTAATTGTTTTCTATTGAATTAAGAAAGAAAATTTCCTCTGACGTCATTATATTTAACTGGAGAACCATGTTTTTATAAATGTAACGTATAGATGGCATGCGAGAAAGTTTTAATTTGAATTTGACATTAGTTCATTTTTCTCTCTCTCTCTGGTCTCTCAAATATATTAATTACTTCACAAATAAACACATAGGTAGTTACATGTAATTTAAAATATCGATACCAAAAAGATAAATTAAAATACTAACCTCCAAACTATTGTTGAAACGTCAAACAGGAGATCTACATTACCTGTACAAACCTTGTACAAACAAACGTAATGGCTTTACGACCATTCATTGGTGCGGCGTAATTCTACGTCATACATGGCGGGAATTCAAATAATCAAATTTCATTATTTTTTTTCTGGCTAATAAACAAAAATTTTGTCAAAAGAAAAAATATGGGTAGCAAGTTTTTACCTGCTCTTCAAAAATATTAAATAAAAAAAGGTACGCAAGTAGCCCATTTGATTGGGATTGTCGTCACAAATGATTGACTAGAAATAGGACAGACGACCAATATTTCTTTCAATATTTTCGTTGAAAGTAATCTATTTTTATGGATCATAATAACTTAATTTCCATTAAGAATAATCGTAGATACACTACGAACAAAAATAATGACAATATGAAATATTAAACAAATCGTTATAAAAGAAATATTAGCTTATCTCCAAAAAGGTAAAATATGAACGCATAAAAATTTTAAGTAGTAGCGCAGACGAAGTTTCCGATTTCCCTTTCATATCGATTACAATTTCAGTGATGATTAAATCCTGAAATCAATGTGCAATAAAGCGGAAAGAGTGCGTGACGTCATCTGATCATAACGCGTGTTTCTTCATGTGAAAAAAGAACGTAAAAGCGCGACTACGATCCAAATTTAGATCATCCCTTCATTTTTATTATGAGACACTAAACGGAAGAATGATTTCATGACAATTACGAACAGAAAAGCTGAACTATCGTAAAGAACACAATAAAAGATAATAATACTTAAAAAGCAGATTATTTGAATAGCTTGTTAAGGTCTTTTATTGTTTTTATTTAGCAAAGATATAAACACATACGACAATAAAATTTTATTATGTTTCTAACTAGTTTTGCAAATAATTTATCAGGATAAAACAACACATTTTGAAAATTTATTCAGAGACAATAAACAAAATTAGTTTTCTTCAAACAGGATGGTGACTCGTTACTAAAAATGACTATAATATATTTAACGATTTAGATGTTCACAGATTGACGAAGATAGTAATATGTAACATTGAATTTATATTTAGATTAATTTACATGACAGTAAACGTGTAGGCAATTTACAAAGTCATTTGATTTTATTTTAGAAGCTAATATATTGGTTAGCTAATTAAAGAGGTATAAAAAGACCGCACACCGATTTATTTAATCTCTGAAATCTCTACTTATATTATGAAAAAAATATTTTTGGTGTCGTCATTAAGAGATAAACACATTGCTGGATTCGTTTTTACAAATTATAAACATCAACAGCGCGATTCACAAAAAAGTTTAAGCTAATCCTCATTTTTGGATTAGCGAATTCTACTCTAATATTGACAGTTTATAACTTAAAATATAGTCTAATCTATTCTTAGTATCTACCTTTATTGACAATATCATGAAAATTAAATTTTAAATACCGGAATAGAATAGAATTCACTAATCCAAAAATGAGGATTAGCTTAAACTTTTTTGTGAATCAAATTACTTTTGTCACATTCTATAATCCATATAATAATTGTAAAAGTGATATAATAGCTAGAACTTCGGACTAATCTATATTGTTTTAAAGTTACCCATATACTCCTACGTAGGTATAAAAGATAAATAATAAACAATGAACTAATTGTGATACACTGCTGTGAATTTCCTGAAAAATTATTATGACATGTAATAAATTTTGTTAATTACAAATTCCATTACAGATTCATTAATAACGGTATTATATTATGTCATTCCTTTGACAAAGTGAACAAAAACTGAATATATTCATAGGAATAATTTCTTTGTTTTCAAAGCAAAATCCAATATTCCATATTGAACGAAATAAATTTGTTTTTTGAAAATCATTTCGCCAAACAAAGAACTATTTGATATTTGCACTTTTATATATTCATTGAAATTTAAATTTATTGGGGTAAAAATCAATAGTAATATAATTTTTCGTTAGTTATCAATTGTTATTTAAGTCAAATTGCCTATTGGTACTTTTTGTTCGCAGGGCTCCAGAAAAATTAAATTAAAAAAACTGATGTGGCCAACACAAAACCTCCCGCTATTTAATTTATATTAATTTAAATACATACTTACGTACATATTTACTAACTCTGCAAACTGTTCCATTGCAGAAAACTATTGTTTTATTTACTATTTTCTTTTTAAAATGTCACTATTATTAATTTGAAGTGATTAGTTTTTTGACAGTGACATTTACTGTCAGTTACATTCATTTAATTGTATTTATTTAGGCTTCGCGACTAATAAAAAAAATATTTTAAATTTATCTGTAAAAGTGTAGGAAATTCAATAATCTTTAATTTTCATAAGATATAAAATGCGAAAAAATGGCATGTAATGGTATTTTTTGAAGAAAAACCATTATGAGCTTCAGGTAAAGTGTCATTTCCGGTTATCCGATTTACACCAAAATCTAATGGCTTCTTTTCATATTAGAATAGGATAGAAATTCAAGGTTTTAGAATTTTCTGAATGATTGTATTTGAGTTAGAGCGAAGACAAAATCCCTACACATACACACATACACAAATACAGATATCATCGTGAAAATATTAAAATTGGATTCTAGGGACCTTAAAACGTGGTCATTTACTAAAATCTCGATATGTGATTTTTAGCACGATCCCTATACGTCCCTTACCAAGGATAGCGGGAGATAAAAAAGGAAAATCGACTTTAAATTCAGATATTTTACTTTAGATTAGGGCAAATGAAATGTTTCATGCGGTTCTTAGAAGAGCTGAAATTGTAGTTTCCAAGAAGCAAAGATCTGTTAATTTATTAAAAAATGTTGGTTTATTATATTTACGAAGTTCTACATTAATGCCCATATTCATAAACACTCGTAAAGTTTCAAAACGGTTCGTTACAATTTTTGACAAATAGAATCAAACTTGACAAATAAAATTTCGATTTTTCTTTCAATGTCGACTGTTTTTATTGGATAAAAATTATAACGAACCGTTTAAAATTTTTACGAGTGTTTATGAATACGGGCATTAGTATAGAATGAAAACTCTGCGTTATGTCTAACAGGCCTATGCCCATATTCATAAACACTCGTAACGTTTCAAAACGGTTCGTTATAATTATTGACAAATAGAATCAAACTTGACAAATAAAATTTCGATTTTTTTTCCAATGTCGACTGTTTTTATTGGATAAGAATTATAACGAACCGTTTAAAATTTTTACGAGTGTTTATGAATACCGGCATTATTCTACTAAAAAAATATGTATCGTTATGACTCGTTACTAGGCGATAAGTCGTTATGATAACGATTTTTGCCAAAACTTTATTCTGTTAATTTATTTATCGTTACGAATCGTTACATATCGTTATTTCATATCGTTTATTAACAAGTTCACATGCATTTGAGAACAAAAGTAAAAATGGCTGAAGAAGATATTTTGTTAATTGTAGCTGAGAAAGAGATTCTGCAAAGATGAGTATTTATTTACTTCTGTACACTAATTATATATATTATACTTTTTAGTATTAGACATTTTATTTATATTTCAGAAATATATTTAAAAATTTAGATTTAGACAATATTTAGTGGACGAAGGACTCCAGGCTGTTCTGCATGTTGATAAGGGTAGAAAAAAGAAAAATCCAAGGTTTTTTCGTTGAATGTAAATAATAAATAAATAATTTTCAAATACATTCTGCAACGAAAAAACTTTTTCTTTTTTCTACCCTTAGATAATATTATTTAATATATTGATATGTAATATAATATAGAATATAGATGCACTATCTATGTATTTAAAAATTATATATTTGTATAGGGATGTCAGAGTATATAATCGTACACTGCGTGATACATCAGATCCTTTTACCTGGTCCCACAGAATTTAAATGACTTGTAAGTCTTCTCCATATTTCTTCCAATTCTTCAGTGGACAATTTATTCATTCTTAATGAACTCTTATTTTCCAGTTCTTCAACATATATTTCATACTGTCTTTGAGTTGTCGTCAAAGCCCTTTTCTTTATATCCATTGTCAAATTCAATTAAATAAACAAACAATGAATCGATATGTCAAATTTAAATTGAAAAACGTATAAAAATTTATTCTGTCAAAATATACATGAAGTTAGATATTATCGTTATAATCCTGATAACGATAATTTATAACGATATGATTAGTAGAATAGGTTTTTGGCATTTGTCGTTATTAAACTCGTTTAACCAAATACTTAGCGACAGTCGTTCAGTAACGATACCGTTATACATTTTTTTAGTAGAATAGGCCTGTAAGTCTAGTTCATGCGTCTCATAACAACTTTATAAGTTGACGGTCTTAATGCAACTGACTTAGCATACTATATTCAACTATGGAGCATAGTTCTCTCAACCTGCCGTCACACATCCGCGGCTCTAATTTCCAAAGACGTGGTAGGGTAAAGATGATTATTAGGATTTTAAGCGAGGGAACAAAGAATGTCCCCTGAAAATCATTTGAAATAAACAATTCTAAATACGGATGTAACTAATACAGATTGGGCATGAACTAAAAGTGTAAAATAATAATAATAAAATAGTCAGAAGACCGTTAAGGTTTCGATTTATTTAAAAGGGTGCTAAAGTTACTGTACCTGTAGCGTCATAACACTTAATTCAAATCTGATTAGTTCGTAATTTGTTAAGTGGAATTTATGGTTAATTATCGCAGTTGATCGCCGTGTCATCAATTTTAATTCGATTTCTCGCAATCCGAACTACACAATTTCGAACACTGAGACCATTTACCGCCGATACACCAATCCTTTCAGAATTATGGATTCCTGTTCTGCAATGTCATATAGAACCGTAGAACGACGCACTTTGAGCATTTTATTTTATTAGTCCCAGGTTTATTATCCATGGGCCGATAGGCTTTAGTGATTTATGCGTCGTTTGACATGTTTTCAATGAACGCAGAGACCGAGGATTCACGAAATGGATCCATATATCAACACACCGGGCCTGGACTGAATACCAAAGCAAGGAATTTATTTTTATTTGGAGACATGTGTCATCGTCGCAGTATGGAACCAACAAGTGCACAACTTTATGGCATTTTACATAATTTATAGAATTTGGAGTGTCGCGTTTGGAAATTTATGTGCGTTCTAGTGCGAGCGACCTTGAGGAGGTACTTAAAGTGCCACTGCAACAGGACCCGATCTAGCTGTATTGCCCCTCTGGGAAAAAATGATTTTGGCTGCCCTTTATGTTTAACTATATATTTTAAAATATAAATTTTGACAATGGGAGAAATTTTTTGGTTTATAAAAATAATCTTCATAAAAATAGTAAAAAATAATATATTATTTTTTAATGACTGTAAAATGTAGGTTATGTTACATGAAGATGAAGTTTATAATACGAGCCAACTGCTCGCTCATTCTATCTGTCATTATGTATGCATCTGTCATTCAGTGTTAACCTAATTCTTTGTGTTTTTACTTCCTTGTACGAAGTAAAGGAAGTATTGTAATCGCGAAAAATTTCGGTTTCCAGATTTCAACGGAAATATCCATTTTGACCATCCCTGAATCCATTTTGACTAATTTCGGCGTGACGTCTGTACGTACGTATGTACGTATGTGCGTACGTACGTACGTACGTATCTCGCATAACTGAAAAACGGGAAGCCGTAGAAAGTTGAAATTTTGTATTTAGGACTGTTAAAACATCTAGTTGTGCACCTCCCTTTTTGGCCATTACATAACTTTCGGAAGTGGTACTTTACTTGAAGCCTATAATAGGTTTTAATGAAAAACTATATTAAAATATAATCCAAAAGTTTTCAAATTTGGTATATAACACTTTTATATCAATGGGAATAACATAATAGATTTTAGTTAAAATAGTCTACCCGGAAGTGGTACTTTACTTGAAGCCTATAATAGATTTTAATGAAAAACAATATTAAAATGTAATCTAAAATTTTCAAATTTGGTATATAGTACTCTTATATCAATGGGAATAACATAATAGATTTTGGTTAAAATAGTCTAACCGGAAGTGATACTTTACTTGAAGCTGTTATCAGTTTTTCTTTAAAAAAATGCTGTTATTTTGATTTTAATAATAAATGCTTCAAATAAAAGTTTTAGAAAATTGAATTCTGCGTCGAAAATATCAAGCATGATTAAATTAGCTCTCTGTATAAGTGAGATATGTAAATTTAAAAATTATGTACTTTTTGGTTTCTGTAATTAAGTTTGCCATGAATTAGGACAAAAAATAACAAAAAAATAAAGAATTTAATGTCAATGTCAAAATATGTCAAGTAAGTGCAATTTTATGATTGGGTCTGTTATAATACATATTTTAATTATTAACAAAATATGTATAGTGTAACAGGCGTACAAGGAAGTCATGTGGTGTCCACATCAGATATTTTACCTCTCGCTAAGAGAGGTATTGGGATCATGCTAAAATTCGCAAATCCAGATTTTAATGGATAAGCACGTTTTAAGGTCCCTAGAATCCAATCTTAACATTTTTACGATGATGTCCGTATGTATGTATGTGTGTGTGTGTGTGTGTGTGTGGATGTGTGTATGTGTGTGTGGATGTTGGAGGGACGATTCCTCAAATACCATAAAACTTAAAAAATATTTAACTGCAGTTTCCTCAATCTGATATTCCTGGGAAGAGCTAATTAGATTTTGGTAATAATTGGACAACCGGAAGTAATAGTTTAAAAAGAAAAATCTTCTAAATATTATTTTTTGAAAATCTATAATATAAAATATTAAAGAATATAAAATTCTCTATCCATTACTTTAAACATTTTCATTATGTCTTCTATAGATTTAGAGATAGACTGATTTATAAATTTATAAAATAATCCATTCTACATATAATGCATCAATTAGTCTATGGAAACTAGTTGAAAATTTAAAATGTTTATAATTGACATAAATGTCAATGTCAAAAATCTAGACATTACTGAAGACTTTTTCTGGGAAGTATTTTTAATATTTCTAATTTTTATTTAAATTAAATTAAATATTTAAAATTATAGTTAGATACAAAATTCGTACATGGACAAGTGGAAATGTAATAGAAATATAATATACTGTTGTTATAACGAGGAAAAGATGCCGTCAACATCTAAAATTGCTATAAAAAGAAAGGGGATTACAATACATATAATTCATCTTATACCCTTCAGAAATACCACCAATCTCGTCAATGGATTGGAAGAATCTCGAACATTTAGAAGGGTAGGAGGAAACTTATTTATAGAAAGAATTGAAAAATAATGAATAGATGTAATTATTATTTTTTTGTGTGTACCAGAAATGTTAAATACAATACTTATATAGCTTAATATGAAAATGGCGAGAGGTATTGTGCTGGCCACAACAGATTTTTTTTTTTTTGTTGTTGTGTTCAATAAAAAACTGTTTAAAACCGCAATATGTGCCTGGGGTAACTTTTTTTGTTTGATAATTTTGGAGATCATTCGATTATTCAACTAATACGATGACTGGAGTTTAGAGGTCTATGGCTGATGACAGTTCTTTGTTTGGTAGTGGTAATCATGGCAACCTTTAGTTCTATGCTTTGCCGCAAGATGCGCTCTTGCAATTTGCAATTGTGTGTCTGTTAAAGAAATTTATAATCTACTATTTTATTGCTTTTTCAAAATGTTTTACATTTCTATTGGTTTATTATTAATTTATTTCTTTTTCTACCTATATTTCGGCTCCCTTAATTTTCCTTTGTGGACATTTGCACTTCTTGACCCTCCCTCCTAGATTAGGTCCTGGTTACTGAAGCGCTACTGCACTTCACTAGCAACGAGGACAAATAATTCATTTTTAGTTCTGCGCTTAGTCAATGTATCGTTTTTACTCAGCTTACTCATTTTTAATGAATTACTAAAACTTACTGCCGTAATAACTCTTCTGGAACATTTGGTTTGGACCGTAAACAAAAAATCCATTTTCCTTCGCAAAGCTCTCTTCTCATGACGCAAAGTGTTCACATGAATTTTCATGCGGTATCTTTCTCAACGTCCGTACTATTCCCACGTTCATCGCAATCTTTCTCTTATAGAATTTCTCTGAGGCCTGGGCCTGAAAATATCTAAGTGAAATGGTGATATAATCTGAAAGTTATGAATGGAAATAAGTTTTGAGGGCTCTTTAATAAAGTTTAGATTAACCTTTTTGCACGAGAAAAGAAATTAGAAAAGCGAATTTTATGTTAATATTACTTACCTTTAATTTATGTTTGTTATAAATAGAAAAACTATTCTATCTTGTTCAAATATATTTATAATTCGTAAGACTAGTATAATTTTTCATACAGTGTGCGAAAAATTTCATGCCTAATACGGAAAAGAAATATTAGATATATAATAATGGACTAAGGACATAAGTTCATTTGTACCTCTCGCTAAGAGAGGTATAGAAATCATGCTAAAAATCGCATATCCAGATTTTACTGGATAAGCACGTGTGGATGTTGGAACTACGGTTTCACACAGTTGATCAAATACTCTAAAAATGCGTACACTTACGTACAATTCTCTTTACAATCAAATAATATTACTACAAAGTTTATATCTCTACCAATTTCTGAATTATTGCCGCAAAAGTCAATATACCCCACATTTAGATAAAAACTTCAAAATTTTCAAAAATCTAATTTATATGTATCTAGATACTTCTCAATACGCTGATTTCAAATTTTGAAACCGCTGGTCGATATCTCGTTTCGTTCTCGAGATATTTAGGTTCAAAGTTTTGCTCAAAACTGCCCATTTTTGGGTACTAACCCAAAAATGGGTCGAGATACGAATCTGGCGACACCACCATTCGATTCTACGGATAAAAATATATAAGTATACCAATTTTCATCATTTTTGTCCAACCGGTTCATTTTTTATGAATAAAAGTTTGAAAACCCCTAAAAATGGCCAAAATCTGAAAAAATCGTAAGGGGTACCCCTTAGGATTTTTGCGATTTTTGGGCATTTTTAGTTATTTTGCTGTAGAGATTGTATGCGGTGTTCAAAAATTCTGAAAATTGGTGTACTTATGTAATTTTGCCCGTAGAATCAAATGGTGTTGTCGCCTAATCCATATGTCGACCCATTTTTGGGTTAATACCCAAAAATGGGCAGTTTTGCGCAAAACTTTGAAACTAAATATCTCGAGAACGAAAAGAGATATCGACCTGCGGTTTCAAAATTTGGAATCAGCGCATTGAGAAGTATCTAGATACATAAAAATTAGATTTTTGAAAATTTTGAAGTTTTTATCTAAATGTGGGGTATATTGACTTTTGGGGCAATAATTCAAAAATGGGTAGAGATATAAACTTGGTAGTAATATTATTTGATTGTAAAGAGAATGTTACGTAAGTGTACGTATTTTTAGAGTATTTATATATGTGTATACATAATTTTATTGGATATTTTCCAAGGAACTTTCTGTATGGAATTTCTAAAAAATTGTATTATGTTCGTGTTACAATTTTATTGGATATATAGAATCTTTTCCAATGAACTTTTGGTGTAGGATTTGTACACAATACATCAAATGAACGGAAGGTCTTGTGCTGGCCACAACAGATTTTTTTTCAGTCTTGTGGCCGTGTGCCTGAGTGTTTGGTCGTGAAACTATAAAGCCGGGTTCGATCCCGACCGACGCCAAATATTTCAAATTTTAAATGGCACAAAAGTGACTTCTGTGGTGCACACTCCACGCCAGCAATGAGTGCTCGTGAGGTGACGCCTGGTAAACCCCCGCACGGTACAAATATGTCATCATCATTACCGATATCTGTGACAAAGCAGATTGGCTCACCCAGAAATTCGTAATATACCGTGATCATGTATTTTATTTGTTTTGATAATAAATGCTATAAATTCCATTATAACTAACTACCCCATAATGTGGTATAACCCAAACATATTTCCCCCAAAATGAGGAGCAAGTTTCAAAAAATTGTTATGACATGGTACTTTCGCGCTGATAAGGCCTTAGTCCCCTCAGAGCAATATTAGCGCTATCTCGAAAGGGAACAACACTATTCGGACTTCAATTTTCTCCATATCGCAGCTCACTAGATCCCGAGTTTCGAGTTCATATGTCAAGAGTGCGCCAGATTCCGTGAAATGAGAACGCAATTTCATTTTTAAAGGTAACAATAAAACTTGGCCGATGGAAGGCACAAGTTAAATTGGAAAGATAGCGCAGTGGTCTGCAATTGAGACATGTTTTGAACTCGGCTTCCATTACGAAAAATGAGGTTTGTACTGTAATATACCGTCTTTAATAAAAAGAATGTTCTATATTTAATAATAAGTGACGCATAGCAAAACCATACGAGTGTCACACTAGAATTATTGAGAATAAGAAAATCAGAGAGCTTAACAACTTAACATAGCAACAAATAATACGTTTCGTGGAACAGTCGACTCTCTATAATTGATAATTTTTTTGTAATTGGGTCCACACGATCCACACACACACACACACATACACACACGCACACACACACACACACACATATATATATATATATATATATATATATATATATATATATATATATACAGTGGAGGTCAAAAGTATGGAAACTTTTAAATATTTCATTTTTTTAAAATATGTTTATAGTTCTCGCAAATTTGAATCGTATTTTCTAAAGTCAATATATCGAAGAATATATTCACAAGAAATCTTTTGATATTGACTGTACGATTTAAGTGAAATAACATATACTCGTTTTTTCGGTGGACAAAAGTATGGAAACTTATTGAAAATATTTTTCCTACGACATGAGAGAAAGGGTAGTACAGCTTCATAAAGATGCTGTGAAACAGCGCAATAAATATATATATATATATATATATATATATATATATATATATATATATATATATTTAATTAGTAAAAGTGGCATATCAAAGATTTTGAATAAAGTTCGCAGTATAGAAGTGTTAAAATTAATATAAAAGTCGGTGGTCCAAGAAAACTAGTGCTAGAATTGACAAAAACCATTCGGCGTCTATCCGTAAGTGATCCTACTTTATCATCAAGTGAACGTTCTGCAAAAATTCGGGAACAATTTCATGTTGATTTGATTGATCGCACTGTGATACGATGGCTATGTGATGTAGGATTACTAGGAAGGAACAATAACCGTTAAGAAACCTGTACTATCAAAGAAAAACAGGAGGGCCAGAACTGCATTTGCATAGGAACACTCACCGTGGACGAGTAAAAAATGGCATACTGTCCTTTGAAGCGATGAAAGCAAGTTCAAAATATTTAGTTCCGACGGGAGTCAATATGTTAGACATCTTTGTATTTCTTTTTCATTTTTACCTTCCGCTACCCTAGGTAAGGGAGGTATAGGGATCGTGCTAAAAATACAATTTAGAGATTTTAGTGAATAAGTACGTTTTGATGTCCCCAGAATCCGATTTTAACATTTTTACAATGATGTCTGTTGGTATGTATATGTGTATATATAGCTAGTATTCCATAATAGAAATGACGAACGGAAATATGTATTGTTAATAATTTTTAGAGAAAGATAAGATGAAAAGACTATTTCAGCAAAACAATAAGATGTAATTAAGTTTTCTTTATTCTTTTTTAATGTGAACATCTCTCTTGGAATGGAATTCGGAGTCTAAGGTCTTTTTTACAAGTTTTTTCTCCCATTTCACACTCACGCGCGAACGAGCAGGCAAGTGCCCGAAACGATATCTTAATTTAAGATGCGCGGAGGCTGCAGGAAGATTGCTTCACAATATTGGACAATCGATAATGGTACTGGTGTTTTTAGAGATACTGTCGCTCAAGCTTTCCGTGTCTTTGTTTTATTTCTTTCTTGCTATTGACTGTCCTTCATCGTTATATCGTTATGTCGTTAGTCACTTCTTGAATAGACGATGCTTTTTGCGATTGTTACTGAGATCAAAGGGGAGAGATGGAATCGCGGCAGGAATGTCTGGGGGACTATTGTTACTTTACATTGCTTTAAGATTTATTAATGACTTAAGTTCAACTTCATTGTATGTTAAAATTGTTTTGTACTTTTATATAGTGTATATTTTAAAATGAAGTAAGCAAATATTGTCCCTCAAGAGGCGTAACCTGAGGTCGCTACACACACTGGTACCTTTCGCTAAGAGAGATAATGGAATCATGCTAAAAATCGCATATCCTGATTTATAATTATTATCATAAATATAATAATACAGATTTATTTGAGTGTTAACCGAAGAACAAAGACATCAAAAAAGGAAAAACCAAAAAGATACATAAAGGTACAAGTTCTTCAATCTTGTAGAAACATTTACATAAAAAATAGTATATTATACGCCAAGGTTATTATTGACCCAGCGCCTATTGTAACCCGAGGGCGAAGACCGAGGGATATAAGGCGCCTGGTCAATAATGATCTTCTCAACCGTGGTTTATATACTATTTTTTTCACTACTAGCACATAAATTCTCTTTGAATTTTTTTTTATTGATAATTACAATAATTTTGACATGAATAATAACGTTATTTATTTGTTAATATTCACAAAAACAAAGTAGGCTGCATTTGTTTTTATCTGACGTTTCGCTCATTTCGCTGGTTTGATAACCTCACTTATGGGCCTTGACTTGTATTTGATTTAATTATTTAATAAAAACACTTTGTGCTGTTACAGTCAGCAGCCTTATTAGTTTATTATTATTTTTAAATAAATCTATTTACCTACAAATACAAAAAAAAATAGTGATTTGTTCAATCCTACATCTACAAATATTTCACATTTTCACCAAAACAGCACAGTGGCCAGGCGAGGCGGCAGCGTAGGTCAATTTAAAATTGTAGTGCCAAATTTAAATTATATACTTAACACCTTTCTTGAGTTTAATGAGTTAAATAATATTTGGATTTGGAGGCTTGAGTTTGATTGAAAAGTGACAGTTTGCATTATAGACCAAGGTTAATAATAAATTATTATTAACCTAGGTTACCATGGTTACAAGCAAGCGGTAGTGAAAAACAATTTTTCATGCCAAATAAATGTAAATAATAGTGGGTTCCTAGGCTAGTAGTGAGAAAAATTATTTAATTTCATTTTGAAAGCTTTCAAATAAGCACGTTTTAAGGTCCCTATAATCCGATTATAACATTTTTAAATCGTGTATTTAGGTTCATTAATTATCATTGTATTTAATTGTATGTAACTACTTATTTAAAACGTATTAATAACAAAATTATTTATAACACTATGCGAATTCGAATATTTATGTGTAATACCTAATATCATTTAATACAAAGAAATTTTATTACTTTTAGAAACTATAATAATTTTGCTATAGAAGCCAAAGGATTTGAATCGTAGGCCATTATAAAACTTTTGGGGGCCGTAATATTAACATTAATCCACAGCTGTTCATGTCAGATGAAATATTCATACCTCTATATAAACTATAGAATAGTTATTGCTAATATTATTGCCGAAAATGTGATGGCGGTCTGACAGTTAGGTTAAGTTTGGTTATGTAAGCGGTCAAGATTTAGAGTTTAGAGGATTGTGGATTTGACGCAGACAAGTTTTGAGGCCAGAAAGGCTAACATATCGAGGATAACGAGGGCTCCCATCCGTCCTGATTTAGACGGGACAGCCCCGTTTTTAAGAAGCCCGCCCCAGGCCCCGCTCTCCCCAACAACTGGGGGACATCAAAATGTCCCGCTTTTCAGGAAATATTATGTTGGAGAATCAATAAATTAGTTCAGTTCATGAAATCTCACAGTGAATTCAATCCTAGTTCTAAAATCTCAAAAAATCTGTCTGCCAGCACAAGACCTCTCGCCATTTCCTTATTAGGCTATATAAGTTTTGTACATATTTGACATTTCTGATACACATATCTTCTTTATATATTTTTTAATTCATTCCATTCACTCTTACTCTTCTAATGTTCGAGATTCTTCCAATTCATTGATGAGATTGGCGGTATTTCTGAAGGGTGTATATAACATATTTATCTATAATTATAAATATTTAATTAATAATAAAATAAGAAATATTAAATGTAGTTCCCAGAAAAAGTCTTTAGTAATGTCTCTGGGTTTTTGACATTCACATTTATCTGTCAGTTACAAACATTTTAATTTTTCTTCTTGTTTTCCATGGGCTGCGAGATAAATTTACAACTTATTATTTTATACACGGTTAGCTAAAAGTATGGAGACGGCGATTTATTGTCGTTAATATTCATTTTAGGAAATTATGTTCAATACAAAAGTTTTTTAAGAAATTTTGATCTACATTTGAGAATACTTAAATTTTTTTTTTCCTCAATTGCTTTTGAGTTACGCTTGTCCGCGTAATTTTTACCTCTCGCTAGGAGAGGTATTGGATTCATGCTAAAATTCGCATATCCAGATTTTATTGAATAAGCACGATTTAAGGTTCCTAGAATCCGATCATAACAGTTTTAAAATGATGTATGTGTATGTGTGTGTGTGGGGATGTGTGTATGTACGATATGTGTGTCTGGATGTTGGAGGGACGATTCTTCAAAAACTATAAGTCTTAAAAAATATTTAACTGCAGTTTCGTCAATCTGACATTCCCTGGGAAAAGCTGAAAAGAAATTGGACAACCGGAAGTAGTAGTTTCTTAGAATTTTTTTTCTAAATATCATTTTTTGGAAATATTTGTTATTACAAATATTGAAGAACAAAATTCTCCATCTAATACACTTAAAAATTTTATTATATCTTGTATAGATTTAAAGATAAAGACACTTTATAGAATATTCTAATCGTAGAGGCTAAGGCACTAAGGAAACCACTTGACAAATTCAAATTTTCATAACATAGTTTGTAAATGACATGTCAGTGTTAAAAATCAACAGTTTTAGTAACATTCTGATAGTTTCTTCTGGGAAGTATATTTAATCTTTCTTATTATTTTATTAATGAAATATTTGAAATTATAGGTAAAATGCATATATCCATCAGAAATACCGCCAATCTGGTTAATGAATTGGAAGACTCTCTGACAAATAGGAACTTCCTCATACAATGAAAAATAGATATAATTAGAATTATATTTGTGCAGAAGACATGTTAAATATAATAAAAAACAATATTTGGGTAAAGTTCTGTAATTTTTTGTTATAAATCGACGGTTCGATAGCGAAGTGCAATACAATACTTATATAGCCTTATATGGAAATGGCGAGAGGTCTTGTGCCGGCCATAACAGATTTTTTTAAATGGAAACCTGTTAATTTTAATAATAATAAATATTGTAGCGTCCCGGTTTTTCGTTTTGAACTTCTGGGATCCCAACAGAATCTATTCTCTTCTATTTGCCATTTATAGTTAAAATAAGTTATTAGTGGATTTCAAAGTTAACAAACTTTATAAATAGTTATTTGAAACTTATTACCGAAGTGCGACCTTCATCTAATTACGGTTAATGGTAAAATTTCATAACTAAGCAAAACGTAAACTGTGTTGAAGCTATAAATGATTTCGAATTTGGCTGCAAACATTAAAATATTTACAAAAGTTTCTTAAAATAATTTAGAAATTGTTTATGCAATACATTTTAAGCGAGAAGAGTAAGAACCTAAAATTAGATAAGAACAAGTACATTGTACACGTGTAAACAAAACATCGCTGTTTAGAAACGGAAAATCCATTAAACTTTTTGTTTTTCTTTTGGAAATAAATTATAAAAAACATGCAAGGAATTTAATGTTGTTTATCAATTTCATCTCTGGAGGGTTGATTTAAATTCAATAACCATTTAATTTGCGGTATACAGTTGTTTTGACACGTGTACATAAAGGATGACCCCCAGGAGAAAAGTTTTAGAACAAAAATTCTGTTCACAATCAATAACATGGCAGCCCAGAGCTTCAAGAGTCATACATCAATATTTAACTGTATTTGAAATCAATTTCATGCTTGGGGTTAAAAGTTATTTATGACATTGTACAAATATGACACTCGAAATGCACTCTGAGCGCCAAGATGCATATCTATAAATAAACTATAATTTATTATTAATTCTAATGGGTTCGTTAAATATTAAATGACTGGTAGAGTATAAATATTACTTTTTTCTACTCGTATGCTTTAATATACTTATTAAGTATGTGTCAAGATTCAGATTTTCTTTTCATTGTGATACTGATTTTATTTTCTTCTTATAAGTTCTTTATTGGTTTATACAGGATGTCCCAGATTTAAACGGCATAACTTGAACCATGGATTAAACACGTAAAAATAAGGTGACAAGTTCATTTGAGCAAATGTCCGTAAATGCTTTGTTTCAGAGCAGGGCATCGAACCCGAACCTGAACCGAACCAAAACCGGAACCAAACCGTAACATTTTAGGGAACCCAAACCGAGAACCGAACCTCAGATATATTTTTAATGGAACCTGAGTCGAAACCGAACCGAATATTAAAATTCAGGTTCGGGGTTCAACTCCGGTTCAGGTTAATTTTTAGTTCGAAAAGTAAATACAGCCGATAATCGACGTGTTAGGCGTTTGCGTTGCTGTCTGGGCTGACTTTTCGTGAAAATTGTGTTCGTTTCTTGTTGCGTTTTGCGTAAATTCCGGCTCTCATTTTACATTATTTTGAACCTGAACCGCGAACAAAACCGCAAATTTTATTAATGCTTGAACCAGAACCGCACCCGAACCCATCTTTCAAAAAACAAATTAACCTGAACCTAAACTGAACCCAGTTTTTGGCGGGTTCGATGCCGTGTTTCAGAGATATTCACGTTTTTCTTATTGGAGCAGCGCTACCTTAAAAATCAACTTTATAACGAGATATCAAATATAATCGTATTAAGTTATGACATAACAATTAAATTAATTATAGGTAAATGATTTGGCTATTACCTAATTTCGATACAAAATTTAGATTACTTGCCTAAGGTCAGGGCAAAAAAGAAATTTATCGATGAATTCAAACAAATTTATTATTAATGTACAATAAAATAATAACGATTTTTTATAACATTTGTTCAAAATGTTCACCTGTAGCAAGCAAACAGGCACGACAACGATCTGCCACTGCATTGGTCGCTGCGTGACAGCGTGACATTGCTCGGGAGATATGGTTTCGCAAACTTGAATATTTTTTGTGCGTAGTGTGTCCAAATTATCTATCGGTTCGTCATAAACTCTTTCTTTTGTGGCATCCCAAGCAAAGAAATCTAAAGTTGTTAGATCGGACGAACGGGTTGGTCATGGTACAGGTCCTCTGCAACCAATCCACCGTTGTGGATAATGTAAATTTAACCACTCTCTTGGTTGTCTCCTATAATGTGCAGAGCAGCCGTCTAACTGTAGCCAAAAGTTTCTTCTTATTGCTAATGTAACTTCTTCCATTAAATCATTGAAATCATTATTTAGAAAATTGTAGAACCTCTCTGAATTTAAACGATGTGGCAAAAAAAGGGCCTATTAAAGTATTTTCAATAATATCTAGCCAATTGTATCAGGATTTTCATGTAACCAAAGATGAGAATTTCTCTGATTCAAAACCATATCTCCCGAGCAATGTCATGCAGCGACTAATGCAGTGGCAGATCGTTTTCGTATCTGTTTGCTTGATGCAGGTGATCATTTTGAACAAATGTTATAAAAAATAGTTTTTCTACAGTCATTATAGAAAGTAGCCATTTGCGCTCTCTTTTGTCAACGCAAAATGCACTTTGCCGCTCATGCGCGACAAAGTAGAAAAAACGCTCGCTGTCCAAATTTATAAGTATACAATGTTGAGAAATGTCACTTGTCTACATTCTTAATGAAAATGTTTAGTTAGGAACTAATGGCACTGTAATTACACATTTATCACGTTCACAAGTCAATTTGACATATGTTCTGTCGGTATTTAACATAACCTAACAAAGTGCCACACTGCTGTGAAAATGAAATAGGGCATTCATTTACAAAAACGAAAGTATGAAATGCTTAGATTAGATTGAATAAAAACTCAAGAAGAATGAAAAATAACGATAAAATAAAATTAAATATAAAATAAATTGTGTGAACAGTTATGTTTAGTAATAGGAATGATTGTACACAGATGGCGGTAGGATAGTTGCGAGTCGTACTGACATCTGATCTCTAGTTAACTATTTATTTTGATTACAATAAAGTTATTAGTTATTTCGTTACTTAAATAATTGCGAGAAATCAGTCAATGCACATACATGTCTATATAATCACAAATTCCTTGAAATATTTTTTTAGTGTGACAGGCGTGACAACTAACTACACATTTTGCTACAAAAACTCATCAAATCATCACAAATCCTTGCTTCCACGCTCTAATTTTTTTTTTTTTTTTTTATGGAATAGATGGTTAATGTAACGATATAATCATTTAAAAACCTTCTTAAGTTTAAACCGTATCTTTTGTATTAGCCAATCGTTATTTATTGAGCAGTACTGTAAGAATAAAGTGTACATTTTATTATTTTTTGTTATGGTGGATGCCCCCATTTTGGCGACTGTAGAAAAAATCTTGTGTATGTTTCGAGCGCAAATGGACATTGTCGATTTCGAGAACAACCTATCAATCGACAATGTCGCATTTTTGCGCTCTTAATACACAAATAGCTATATTACTTTATTGTACACAAATAATAAATTTGTTTGAATTCATCGATAATATTCTTTTTTTCCTGACCTCGGTGCAAGCAAACTTAATTTTGTATTGAAATTAGGCAATAGCCAAATTATTTACCTATAATTAATTTAATTATGTCACAACTTACTAAGTTAATATTTGATATCTCGTTATAAAATCGATTTTTTGAAGTAGCGTTGCTCCAATAAGAAAAACATGAATATCTGTGAAACAAAGCATTTACGGACATTTGCTTAATTGAACTTGTCACCTTATTTTTACGTGTTTAATCCATGGTTCAAGTTATGCCGTTTAAATCTGGGACACCTGTAGTTTATTTTTCTTTCGGATCATTTCCTTCTTTTGTATATTCCTGTTGAATTAATTTATAATCATAACTTTTAACATTTTCTTCAATTAAAGATGCGTTTAATGATAAATCTGAAACTTTACAGATTCGCTTGAAGGAAATTATGTAGATAGTTCGTATAATATTATTGAAAGCAAATTTAGTAACTTTATATGAATATTAATAAGTTCATATCTTGGTATATCTCTATTAACTAACTTCGGAGACTAACAACTTAACAAGAGGTACAACGATACAAGTCTACGTACTTAATTGTACTCAGACAGAATAAATTATGTTAAGAGTTTATAATTTATACACCAATATTATCATAAATGCTAAGCTAACTTACTGCAAACATATATTAGTTTAAAACTATTAGTTTTACTAATAACACAAAAACTTATTTAGAGACAAGAATAT
This sequence comes from Ophonus ardosiacus, assembly GCA_943142095.1. Lineage (NCBI taxonomy): Eukaryota > Metazoa > Arthropoda > Insecta > Coleoptera > Carabidae > Ophonus > Ophonus ardosiacus. The sequence goes on along the minus strand of OW964831.1, from coordinate 48,894,311 downwards.
TACTCTACTTTTATAAATTTAGGTGTAGAAGTAGTTATAGGAATCGAAATACATATGAACGTACTATCGAGAAAATATTTATATTCAGTTGTAATAAAAACTCAATAAATTGCTTAAAAACTATCTGTTGTGGCCAGCACAATAACTCTCGCCATTTCCATTTTATGTTATATAAGTATTGTATTGCACTTCGCTATCGAACCGTCGTTTTATAACAAAAAAATTACAAAACTTTACCGAAATATTGTTTTTTATTGTGTTTAACATGTCTTCTGCACACATACAATTCTAATTATATTTATTTTTCATTGTATAAGGTAGTGTATTTCATCGAGAATTTTGTGTTCTTCAGTATTTGTAATAACAAAAATTTCCAAAAAATTATATTATTTAGAAGAATTTTTCTAAAAACTGCTACTTCCGGTTTTCCAGTACACACACACACACACACACACACACACACACACACAATGGCAGACATCATCGTAAAATGTTATAATCGGATTATAGGGACTTTAAATCGTGCTTATTCACTAAAATCTGGATATGCGACTTTTAGCATGAATCCAATTATATTTATAAAATATGTACGAAATATAAATTATACATCTATAAAATACAAATAAGAAGCAATATTTTTGAAAAATATAAAAGATAAAATATGATGAGACAATTATACGACATGAATTTAAATACATTTCAAGATAACGATCCAATTTTACAGAAATTTCTAAGGCCAGTATATTTAATAAAGAAAAATAAAATATGAAAACACAGGTAGGCTTTTTGCGTACAAAAATAATTTTCGTTAATCTGTATATTTTGATAAAAATAATGAAACACCTATACATTTTCTCGATTAAAAACAGTATGGATTTTATTTTGAAATTACAATAACATCTATCTTTAATAAATAAACTTTGGGAAAATTATTATAAACAGATTATCTATCACAAAATAACGAACCCTTTAATGATTTTATTCTACTTTCAATTAACAACTTCATTGTAGAATTTCTGCACGCTGAAAGCAAGTTTAGCGATTAGAACACCAAACAACCTTTTCCCGGAGGGTGCCAAACTTTTGTGAATTAATTCCCCAATAAATTAAGCATATCGCTCTATCTACACTGTTCCGATTTACATTTACCAATACTGTAAGTATAGCTGTAGTTACCGTGTTGGCCGCGGGAGGGTTCGGAGCCGATATCTCGGTTCCGGCGATCGTTGTGCCATCTCACGCCGGGATTGGAACTCGTTATAGACTCGCTAGGACTCGTTTGATGTATGCGAATAATGCTGAAAGGGTTGAGAAGGGATAGGGGTTGGCAGATTTTGGAAAGTAGCTACAACAGGCGAGTTGTAGACTTGTTCCAACAAGCGTGAAGTTGGTTGATACTGATGCGTGGTGTAGTTTTAGTCAGGGATTATTTTACATGAAATTGTGTCTAGTTCTACATACACTGGCATTAATATGTAATTTAGAGCTTACAATACATGAATAGTTATAAGTAATTTGTATATTACCATAATCTATCTTATACATGAACAAAGTTTTATATTGATTTTTACCTTCCGTCATTTTTAGGTAAGGAAGGTATTGTCTTTGGTCAAAAAAATCAGTGGCGAGTTTTGTGTTTGTCTGTGTTTCGTATTCCTCTTCTTTACATCTATATGAAAAGGTAATTAGATTTTGGTTATAACTGATCCACCGGAATTTTTATAATATTATAATTTTATTGGATTTATAGAATATTTTCAAAAGAACTTTTGGTATGGAATTTGCAAAAAAATAGTTGTGTTCGTGTTACAATTTTACATGATAAATAAAACCTTTTCCAAGGACCTTTTGGTATGGGATTTGTACAAAATACATCGAATTGACGGAAGGTCAAGTGCTGACCACAACAGATTTTTTTATTGTTGATGCTTTTAGAATTGTTTTCTAGAATTTTATGTAGACAATGGCGTAATGTACGTGGCAGAGATTTCAGGCACTGCTTTCACTTCTTTCATGTATTTTCCCTTTAATTATAATATATGTTCAATCCAGTTAGCTTTCCACTTTTTTATATCTTGCAAAATTATTCTTTCTTCTTCAATTCTTGCATATAACTTCACTGCATTTCGTACCCAAATGCGTACAAACATGAAGTATTCGTGGATATATTTTAACTGAAAATGTATTAAAAAAAAAAAACCTGTAATATTATTGTAGCTCCTGAAGAAGACACATATGAGGTGTCGAAACCGGTAGAGGCGGAAAATATAGCAATTATTTGACTGAAATCCAGTCATTTTCTTCCCTTCATCACCTTTCCAGTCAAGAAGTTCTTGCAGCCGTAATTTATTAATATTGTGTGTGTGTGTGTGTGTGTGTGTGTGTGTGTGTGTGCGTGCGTACGTGCGAGCGTGTGTTAAATAACTTTAAATATAAATTTATAAAATAATTTATTTTTGTACATCATCTGACCCATGCGTCAAACAAAAACATAATACTTTAATAAAATATTAACGTATTTAAATAAATGTCACTGTTACATTTACATTAATAATGAAATCGTGTTAAGAAGAATTTAGTAGAAATATATTTGATTTGTAAACATAAATCTGTCAGTATAAGTACGTGTTTTTAAAATGTCAAATATTGGTTTACAACTACACATTTACGACATGGATCATGTACAGCAAACAATTTACACAGATTGCGTTTTTAGAGCATTTGGAAGTTGATGATGAATCTTCATGTGATTTACGAGGTACCATTAAATGTCCAAATGAGACTGTTTGGTGCGCACTATGGTCAGGTGGCGTCATTGGAGCTTACTTTTTCGAAAATGATGAAGGTCGAACTGTTATGGTTGATGGTGAGCGCTATAGGCCCATGATAATAAATTATTTTTGGCACGAAATTAATTTCGTATTACATACTTCTATTTATTAAAACAACAAATTAGATTTTGTTTACAAGCGATCAACCGGAACGGAAAATGATACTTTACTTAAAGCTCATTACTATTTTAAACATGGAATTTGCGGGAGGTCATGTGCTGGCCACATCAGATTTTTTTTACATCAATATGAAGAGCTGATTAGATTTTAGTTATAATTGGTCGTCAGGAAGTTCCTTTATTTGAAGTTCTTAACGCCTGGTAAGCGCCCACACGGTAAAATATATCGTCATCATTACCGATGTCTACATGTGTTGTAGATACTGGCACACCCAGAAATGGGTAATATGCCGTGATGATATATTTATTTATTTATTTTATAGAATCTTTTCCAAATTAAATTATTAGTGGATGGAAATCACGGCCCTTAATTAACTAGAGATATCATTTTATTGGACACAATAATAATATAGCATAATTTTGCACAAATTACATTATCGCATCAAGTATGTCGTAGAAAACCAACCACACTTTAATCAGAAAAAAAAATCTTTTCAGCGGCTTTATCAACCGTACCTTTAGTACTTGACGCAAACGAGATTCCATAAACGACTTGGATTTAATCCCGAACCATTTAGTTAACTGGTCGTTGGTTGCATGCGAGGTAAATTGGATGTAGTTTCGAGTTTTCTAAAGATCGTCCTTTTCCTGGGCCGAGTGAACGACTTGCGGAATATTCGCAAGAAAGTCGCGACTTTTCGCGGACGCTGAAAAACTTCCGCCGCGATCCGAAATTAATTAACTTTTATCTCACGTTTTGAACTCGCGGTGGAGGAGGAAGTGCAGACGAAGACAGCAGGTGAAAGGGAGGGATTCTAATGCGAAGCGACACTTGACTCTCGCCGTAATTCGATTTGTCTTTGGTCTTGTTAAAGTGTTCGATGTTGTTACCGTCAACTTCATTCCAACATAACTTTGTGACTCCAATATAATAATATAAGTTGGGCGATGTACCTGTGTATATGAATGGGGTACCACATGTACATAAGTATCTGCAACTGATTTAAAAATACACAACTCTTGTTATCACACGATAACTCCAATACTGCAATTCTAAAAATCTGTTGTGGCCAGCAAATATTGTTTTTTATTGTATTTAACATGTCTTCTACGCACATACAATTCTAATTATATCTATTTTGCATTGTATGGGGAAGTTTCTATGTCAGAGATTCTCCCAATTCAATAACAAGATCGGCGATATTTCTAATGGATATATGCATGTTACCTATAGTTTTAAATATTTAATTAATGGTACAATAAGAAAGATTAAATGTACTTCCCAGAAAAAGCTATCAGAATGTCACTAAAACTATTGATTTTTGACACAGACATCTGTTATTTACAAACTATGTTCTAAACATTTGAATTTGTCAAGTGGTTTCCTGCGATTAGATTATTCTATATATTACAGTGTCTTTATCTCCAAATCTATACAAGATATAATAAAAATTTTAAGTGTATTTTATATTATTCAATATTTGTAATAACAAAAACTATCAAAAAATTATATTTAGAAAAAAAATTCTAAGAAACTACTACTTCCGGTTATCCAATTGTTACCAAAACCATTTCAGCTCTTCCCAGGAATGTCAGATTGAGGAATCTATAGTTAAACAGTTCTTAAGTCTCATAGTTTTTGAGGTATCGTCCCTCCAACATCCAGACATACACACACACACATACACACATCCACACACAGAGACATCATTTTAAAAATGTTATAATCGGATTCTAAGGACCTTAAATTGTGCTTATTCACTAAAATCTGGATATGCGAATTTTAGCATGAATCCACCTCTCTTAGCGAGAGGTAAAAATATAGTTCTTTCGTATTCCTCTTCTTTACATCCACATGAAGAGCTGATTAGATTTTGGTTATAATTAGTTAACCGGAAGTTCCCTTATTTAAAATTCTTAACAGCTTTTCTTGAAACGACGCAGTTACATATCATTTTTTAACATTTTATATGATTATCAATATGAAAGACTATCTTATTGTCTATATGATTTGATTATATATTTTCTTTCATATTCAATAGATATAGAGTAAAAGAATTATATACAAAGTAACTTTCATAAATCAGTCAGCATCATAAAAACAGCTGACATATTTTGAAATAGTTCTAATTGACATATATTAGTCTCAAGTGCAATTTATCTAGTTTATGTTCATGTTATAATTTTATTGAATTTACAAAATCTTTTCCAAGGAACTCTTGGTATGGAATTTATAGAAAATCGTATGTTCATGTTACAGTTTTACTAGAAATATAGAAACTTTTGGTATGGAATTTGTACAAAATACATAGAATTGCCGGAAGGTATTGTGCTACATGAGATATTTTTATTTATCTGATTCCGAGGTTCTTTACGAGAGCAATACTATTGTGGTTAGGCTACTCTCCTAATAAGACTGCTTGTGATTTTATGCTTTCCTCCAAATTTAAAATTTCGCCGAAAGGGACTCTATTCCCAAATAGCCGTTCCAGAAATGCTTTCAACAATAACGCTACCGCTGGGAGAAGTGTATGTTGTCCCTAGGAAAGAATTTTGAAGACGATTAGGGTTTTATTAATATCGTTGCATTGTTACGAGATATTTTCTACTTCCAAATTTTCTAAACCGACACAAATATGATTTTAAATGCAAAAATATGAGTCTAAAATAAAATGACAAGTTGAAGGCTTAAATTAAATTAATATTTGTTGTATAAGAATATTTCGCATGCAGTGACAAAATTATTAGCGGTGTGTCTTAAACAACGTCAACCTTATTTTATATTCCAAGACATGTTTTAATATAACGTATAGGTAATTTTACCTGTCATCTATGTAATTAAATTCAGTTGGCGTCTGTAAGCCAGTATTTATGAACGTATGTACCTTTTCATTTGTGAACGTACATCTCACATCATACTTGAATGGTTCAGCTATATTTAACAAATTATGAATAAAATCCTCAGAGACGTTATTCGTTGATTATATGACAATAGGCATTTATGGCATATTCGTTTTGGTTTGTAGTGTTTTACCGAAAAATGCTGTGGCAATTATCCCTTGCTGTTATTTATAAAAATTACTTGTTGTATATATTTTCGTAACTTAGTCCGTTTTCATAATCCGGTTCACTTTAAGACTTTAGTTAATATTTCGTTAAGGGCCGGTCTTATAAACAATAAATTAATCCTTAGTTAGTTACTGCACAAGTAAATTAAATGGACCATTAAAAAAGAAATGGATATTATAAAACTAATCTCACTATCAAATATCTAACGGGGGATTTAATTAAATATTAGTAGTGTGTTTGTGGTTTTGTGAAAAGTTTCTATATTCACATTCGTTATAAACGTAAACCAGTTGATTTGACAGTTGGAAAAGAAACGTGATCGTGGGAAAAATCGTATTGATATTGAAAAATATAACCTATTAGATATTGTTGAAGATTATTTTCATATAATTTGCAACGAGCCGGTTGCGTAAAATCGTAAGCTTATTACTAGCTGATTCATTGCGGAAATTGACATATTTCTTAATGTTAGTAGTCTTATATTTCCTTCAATCTGTCACAATATGTGTAACACACATTGTTTTGACAATCGAAATCTCTTTTTAAACTCATGGCTCGTACCACGATCATGGTTTTAACAAAAACGCTGTTTTCTGTTTTAAGAAATGTCAAATTCAAATTTTAAAATGTAATTTCACCCTTATGTTAGAAGAACAATTTATTTAAAAATATTTGTTTGAATACAAATTACGTTCTGCTTTAAAATCATATTTTGATAAATTTCATAGTATTTATTATCATCATTAAATAATGACATTTGATATTTCTAAAAGCAGTGTTTTAGTTAAAACCGTGATCGTGGTACGAGCCATTGTCATCATATATTTCATATGGATTTGTCCTGTTTCGGAACAATTTTGGTAGCCTACCTCGTGCAAATATAAATGCATCATCATTATCTGTTTATGAATCCGAGGACACTGATGATACAGACTCTAAAGATGACATACTCGATACATATATTTCTTAAAAAAAATTTTCAAATATATTTCAATTGTCAATTGCCACAAAAACCTTATGTAATCAGACATTTCTTGCCCTGAAGAAGAATAACGATTTAGTCGAAACGTTGGCTTGAAATAAATAATTTCATTGCAGACCGCTTGTCCGATTATTTTTCCTTCGGGACCCCACATAAAAAATTATACTAATCTTATTCTAAAATGTTCAACATTTGAATTTGAAACACACTGCGTTCTAGTGACATAGAAGTGCAATAATTATAAATATCCAAAAATTGAAAACTGTTAATATTAAATTATTTAAGCTGAAAAATTTGCACGCGTACAATAAAGTTTGGAAATAAAAACTAAAAAATATGAAAGTCCCTACGGTTCCATTAATGTATACATGTCAACATGAGTTCAAAGCTAGAGCGAATCACAAATTCGCGAACATGCGGATGAAAACATAACCTGCAAAAATATTTTCATAATCGCATAAATGCAACACAAGTGTACATCAACATTCTGCGCGAAGTTTAAATAAAAGCATAGATTCCTACAAAGCGCAGAATAGGGTTAAAATAAATATCCACAGGATTTTGTTCGTTTCCGCATAGAATTTTTTTTTAACGATTTATTCAGGTTCATGTGAAAATAAATATGTTCAATGTTCAATAATATAAATGGATTTGGTTCATTCATGCGCGGAAAATTCTAAAACAGGTGTAGATTTTATTAAAATCATTAATACATACTTGTACTTTATTAAATAAAATTTTATATTTTTTTGAATTAAAAACTAATAGATATTTACACACCAATAATGCCCGATAGTATAAACATAGTGCAGTTTTTTAACTTAGGCTGTGTCCGATGTTGTACTTTTATTACCCTAATATCTAAATCCTAAATTTATATGCCCTAAATCTAGTGATTATTTAGGTTATTCTGAAGTGTTGCCATGCAAACATTAGTGTGCTATTCGGAGTTTCATTTGAAGAAGACCTAAATCCTAAAAACTAAATGTCAAAATGCGACATCGGACACAGCCTTAGTTTAATTAATATTGAACTAGGTTCAAATAAAATTTCTAGTATAAAGCAAAATCAGCTTTTGACTTGAGTTTAAACTACGCTTAACTTGAGCGGCCGATTTCATCCGTTCAAATTGAGTTTAAATAATAATTGACGTTTTTATATTCTAAATAACATTCAGAATTATAAGTGTCTACGTTGTAAATAAGTATGTATGAAAGTTTATTGATTATAATTAATATTTTGGTAAGTTTAGTGCTTTAGCAAATATTTTAAAATTCATTTAAATTATATGCTGTTTTAAATTCTAGATTAAAAATTATGTTGTTCGATTCAAGTTCTTATAGTGACGACGAGAATATAATGAATGCATATATAATGAATAGACGCCATCGAATATTTCGGGAAAGGAGAAATCCTTTCGAAACGATATTGAATTTAAATTGCGGTTTCGTTTCGAAAAACGAACGGTTTTAGAATTTCTATATATTTTGGGACCTCTGCTAGAACCTGCCACGAATAGGAACAAATCAAATTTTAATAAACTTAAGAATTGTAGGAACTGTTTTTTTTTTCATATTTAGCTGGTGATCTAGAAAAATGACGAATGACTGTTTTCTTTCTTCATCACAATTCTTAGATGTCTGCTTTTTGTTCATTTTATATTCATAGGGCAACAAGTCCGAGAACATTAAAAAAAAAATGACAAATACAGTGACATGAAGTGAGTTGTATGAAATATTACCGACTTAGTAAGGGATAAACTACGTTCAGTTGACCCCAGTTCATTTTAATGTTATACCATCCAAATATAATTAACTTAAGATCACTAAATAAACTCCGTTTGCTTAACTGCAGTTCAACACATTTTTAACTGACCTTTATACTATCGGCCATAAGTGAGCTAAGGTAATGTTTATTCATGAGAAGAAAGTTAATTTCTTCAAGTGAATAAACATAATAGTACCTAATAAAAAATGTCATTACGTATTTGTGCTCTTTATAATTATTCCGGGAAAAATTCCTACAAGTACAATTGTGACACATGTTATGTTATTCATATACGTATATTTCTTAGAAAATGTTTCTCTTTGTAACTTTGAAAACATTTCTTGTGCATAAATCAATAAAATAAGTTTTACATGTAACATAAAGTTAAAAGAAATAACTTTCCAATGTCATTCCTATTTCCTTCTACAAATGTCGACTTCTTCACAACAACTGCAGTGTGAAATACCAATTTAATTCATTCGTTCACACCCTCATAAAATCAGAAGCAGAAAGAGCACAATTGAGTTGTAAGCAAAAAACAAAAACGCTCCCATCCAATCGTCCTTTCCATTTCTACACTTGGCTGATTCATTCCATCAATTTTAGATTTGCGTTGGGCGACTATTGGGAAAATTGACACTCGAAAAGGTTCGGTTCGGGATTTCTCGTGGGGTGTGGGAAAATTCGACACCAGACCAGATAGCTTGGTCGTATATGCATAAAGTACAATTCGATACTTTATATTCAGTATCAATATCGGCCTACTGCAAATCTAATACATAATTTACTTTTAAATTGTTCTAACCTTACCTATCCTAAATTAGAAAAGTGGTTTATCTAGAAAAAATTAAAAGTGAAAATGTTTTATGTCGTAGAAATATTTGTCGTATAAGTTCTGGCATATAAGTTTTCGACAAAGAATTAGAAAACACTCGCCATGTTTTACAAGATTTCAGCATCTGAATCAACTTTTCAGTTATTATCAGATGCCGGCCGTGTCCAGCTAGAAACCATAGACGCGTTTCGATGTCCCCTTGAAATCTATGAAGATTTTGATTCGGCACACTTTTTGTTACGATGCATTGTTTTCGAGATATTTGCAATGTAAACTAGGACACCCTATATATATATATATATATATATATATATATATATATATATATATATATATACAGTATTGGCCATAAAGATAGCAACTTAAAAAAAAATTAATTGCTCTAATGTAAAAACTAGGATTTCAGAAATAAATTCCTGCGGTATTAATGTCTTGAACCAAGTTTAATTTACATTAAAATAATTTGCATTATATTAACAAAAATTGATTCACTTGATAACAATTGGAGAATTTATCAATTGAAACTTTGTGTAACTCAAAAAAAATAAAGACAATGAAAGTTCGAAATACTTCTTTTATTCTTAAATATTGATTTATGTGCAAAAAAAAATATTTTTTATTTGGACATAAAAATAAAAATAGCAACTTTTATAAAATTAATATAAAAACTAAATTTTCTAATATTTAGTGTAATAACCGGAACCACGAGAATTTATTATTTCTTCTCGTTTCATCATGAATTCAAGTAATTTTGTTATTACATTTCTATCAATTAATCTTAGTTCATCACTAAATAATACTCTTTTCCACATGTCAGTTGTCCAGTTTACATGATTTTCTGCAAAAAAATAATCGGGCCTTCTTCGAAAGAAGTGGTTTCTTTGCAGGCCGACGACTATAAAGTTCTCCGGTAACTAATATTCTTCTTCCCTGTCTTGAAGATATTTTATCTTTAACATTGCTTAGTAGAAAGCCTAAAATTTTCTTTAATGATAACAACGGATTTTTAACGATATGTGTTTTATCATTCTGTCGCTTCGGTTTGATGTTTTTTTTGTCTACTAGGAATTGTAGAAGGCTCAATATTACCCTTCCTTCGAAAATGGATTATTATTCGTGCTATTGTAGATTTATGCAAATTAAAGTTCTTCGACATTTTATTCCGCGAAGCACCATTTTCATATGATTTAATTATTAAACTGCGAAATTCTTTAGTCAAAGTCTTATTACAACCTATAATTTTGAAGTACTAATTTATATTTTTTAAACAATTATACGATATAAACGTTGAAATTGAGAAAATAAAGACATTCATTATGTAGTTGCTATTTTTATGTCCAGACAAAAGTAAGAATTATGCAAATTAAATAAATTCTATAAATTTAATATAAATTATTTTAACATAAAATAAACTTATTTTAAGAGGTTATTCTTTATGTAATTTATTTTCAATATTCTTATTCAAAAATAACCAAATGTCAAATGCGGTTTGGTTATGAAAAGTTTTTATTTCAATTTAGATCATTCCATTTCTGTTTCTGCCTTGTTTATTCTATATTTTGTTATCTATATTTACTTCTTGTTCATTTTTATCTTTGCTTTATTTATATAATTCTGCAATATAAATAGAACTTGCGGAGTCCCACTGCTGCATGCACTGATAAGTCTTCACTTTAACACTTTAAATTAAAATTAATGTTGTGTTTGTTTTCATAATATAATTTTAGCTCTTTAGCAACCACTGTAGCATTATTTTAAAATAAAAGTAAAGTGTTCAAGTAATTTTAATTAAAGTTTTATAAAAATTGTCCATTCATTCTGTTTTGTTTATATTATATTTTTAAAAAGTTTTTTTTCGTTATTATTATAATAATTTTGTGTACGAGGTTTGTGCCAAAAGTATCCGACCTTCCTTCAAATCTTTTCGCGCCTGCGAACTTTAGCGCTTTCCGCCGGGTACGAGTGTCAACTGTAAAGCTTCACGAATTCTCTAGATGCCGCAGTTTTGGTCGGGTCGCCTTAGTTTACGTGCAGTATACATTTGTTTACAAAGTGTTTTTTACGTTTGTCGCATTTTGCTATTGTAAAAAATGACGGAAAGATCGGAACAACAAATTTTCATTAAATTTTGCTTAAAACTCGAAGAGTTGTGCGGAGACCATCGAAATGATGAAGACGGCATTTAGGAACGAGTGTATAAGCAAAACACAAATAAAAGACTGGTATAAACGGCTTAAAGATGGCCTCACATCTATTGATAGTAACCCACGTTCTGGGCAGCCTTTGACGACAAAAATATCGAATCGGTGATCAATGAAGATCGTCGATTGACTGTGCGAGAACTAGAATGTGATCTGGGAATACTAAAACTAGTGTTTGGAAGATTTTAACTGAAAATCTGCAAATAGTTCGGGTGTGTGTGAAATTCATCCCGAAATTACTAACGGTGGAGCAGAAAAATCTTCGTCTTGAAATCGCTCAGGACAATTTGGGAATAGTCAATAATGATGAAAATCTTCCAGCGACATTTGGCTGTTTCCTAGATTAAAAATGTCGCTTAAAGGACAACAATCCGACGACAAAAAACAGTCGAAACTAATACGACGAACGCTCTAAAAGCAATACCAAAAAACCGGTTTCAGGACTGCTTCCAAAAATGAAAAGGCCGTTGGAAGCGTATTCTTTAATCAAATGGGGACTACTTCGAAGGATACCACCAGCCCGATGACGCAGAATAACAGCAGCGGGGAAATATAAAGCAAGGTCGGATACTTCTGAGACAGACCTCGTATTTCACATATAAATCATCAATGTTTGTTACAAATATTTAATTATTTTTCTGACTTGATTTAACCCTGAATTCTTCCAGACTGCAGTTCCGAATATTTTCTTTTTTCCTACAAATTTTAATTAATGTCTGACGGCCCTTGATCATTATATCTATTTTATCTATATTATATTATATTGCCGAAATATTTCAGTAAAAAATTATCTAGTGCTGAAAATTCAGAGCCGATTTGACCTTCGCAAATCACCCGCTTTCTTTCCTACACCACCCGGTTAAAAAAATTCAATAGGCGGCGGTATTTTTGTTGGCGGCTTTTGTTCGACGCTATTTTGCGATATACAAAGTATTCCTCGCTTGTATGGTATTGGTAATCAAAAGCATCTTTTGTTGTGTGCAGGAAGGAGTTGGTTAACTGATATTCGGGAAGCTCAGGATACTTTTCATCCCAATGCTAAGATGCGAAGGATAATGATAAGGAACAATGCTGTTGCTGTAGTGAAAGCTGTTGCGATGCAACAGACTTATTTGCAAGTTAATGGAGACGTGCAGTAAAATAGCACTACAGGGTGAGTCAGCAAGAAAGAGCTAAAGTTCGAGCTTCAACTAGACATAAATATATGACTAGAAAAATGATTTTATTTGTTATTGAACTACACTTTCTTTTAATTTTTTGGCTATGTCCGATGTTGTATTTTGGCATTTGGTATTTAGGATTTAGGTCTTCTTCACATAAATACAACTCCGAATGGCACACTAGTGATATCCATTGGTTTGTATGGCAACACTTTAGAACAACTAAAATGAATTATACAGTTCGATTCAATTTGATGCTTGAGACTAAATGTTAATATTATATTTCATAAAATAGAAGCTAAGAAGCTATTCTTTAACAGTAAATTAGACATTTTGTTCAAATTATAGAAACGAATATGATTTGTTTAATTAGTGCGCGGCAACTTCAAGGCATAGTATGATTTTTTTAATCATTCTATTTATGAATAATATACACTCCTGAAGTTTGGTAGATTCCTTTTAACTCACCCTGTATGTACATTTAAAGATAATGTAGGTATCTACTCAACATTAGGCATATGCTATTCAAGGTTTGATGTTTAAATGAATTATGAATTACATTATAATGAAAATCTATTCAAAATAGGAACATAATAAAGATAACAGTTACGAAAGGCTGTTTATTTAGGTCGGTTCTTATGTTTTCGTCTTGTTATTTAAAAATAAGCATTCAGAGTATACAAAATTGATTCTAGACATGTTGTTTATTGCGAAATATACAAAGCTAATTAGAGCTATTCAAATATTTACAAATTATCTTCTTTTTCATCATACAATCAACAGGGAATTTTTCCTGCTAGTCAACATAATATTGGTTTTTTTATTTTCATTTGTCTCAAAATAAAAACAGTGAAACAATGTTTTCTCAGCAGCTTTAAGACGTAATACCACAGAGATTGACTGTGTGTGTGTATAAAACTTTCCATGATTTTCATGATAGTATCAAAACTAACTAAATAAAATACCTACAGGTATTTTAAAAAATCTGTTGTGGCCAGCACAAGACCTTCCGTCAATTCGATGTATTTTGTACAAATCCCATACCAAAAGGTCCTTGGAACATATTCTATATAATATCATGTAAAATCGAATACGAACACATACTATTTCTTACAAATTCCATACCAAAAGTTCATTTGAAAAGGTTCTATAAATCCAATAAAATTATGACATAAACAAACACTACATAAAATGCACTTGACACATTTCTTTCTGCTTCAGCTTTCCTCTATTTTATTAGGGGTCGCTGTTTCCTCTTCTCTTCCACTCATTCTTGTCCAACGCATCTTCTTCACACAGTCCTTCCTTTCTCAAGTGCTTCTGCGATACAGTCCTTCCATCTTCTCTTTGGCCTTTCTCTGCATGTCACTTGCGAGGAACACTATGACATACCAATTTTAGGTCCTATACTTTCCATATTTGGTTTTGCACTTGCAACTGACATCTGTCAATTAATTTTTTTTTAAATTATCAGCTGTTTCCATGATAAATAGCAAACCTCCCGCTGTTTAATTTTTATTAATTTAAATACATACCTCCGTATTTACTAATGCTGCAAACTGTTCCATCGCATATAACTATTGCTTTATTTACTATTTTATTTTTAAAATGACACTATTATTAATTTGAAGTGATTAGTTTTTTGACAGTGACATTGAATGTAGTTACATTCATTTGAAATATGAACTGTATAACAAAGAAATTGTGTTTATTTTAGGCTTCGGGATTTTTAAAAAAAAATGATTTTTAAATTTATCTGTAAAATATATAGAAAAAGTATTAATATATTCCTGTAGAAAATTCAATAATCTTAATGACAAAAATGCGAAAAATGGCATTTAATGGTATTTTTTCAACCATTATGAGCTTCAGGTAAAGTGCCATTTTCGGTCATCCGATTTACACCAAAATCTAATGGTTCTTTCCATATTAGAATAGCGTAGAAATACAAGGTTTCAGAATTTTCTGAATGATGGTACGTATTTGAGTTAGTGGTCATTTACTAAAATTGAATTGTTTCTCAGCCTCCTCCCAAGAAAATTAAAATCATTCTTGAAAATTTTGTTATAATTTGGTTAGAATGCTCACAGGATTTTGACATATTATAAAAAATATGAAAGTCTATCACACTTAACATTTAAGTTTATAAAGCTTTCGAGAGCAGTCAAGAGATGGCATCGCTGTACTATCCAAATGTCAACCATTTAAATTTTCATTTCGGATGCGCGTATCAAAAAGTAATTTTTTACTATCTCTCAACTCTCAGCGCATCTATTGGAATTCCACCACAATGTAATACATAATCAAATAAAACTTGTATCATAAAATCCTCAAATATCTTTTGGTATCCATCTCTATGACCGCATAGGGTCCAAAACATTTCCAACATATTGTTCATCGCTCCATGCAAAGTTTTTTATGTGGCCCCAGGCTGTTCTTCTCTCCACCGCATTCGCAATCCGGCGTCGGGACGCTCCCGCGCGTCGAGATTAACGCACGGGCTTAGCACCTGACGCCGTCTTCAATCAAAATATTTATGACGGAAATGTGCGCCAGCTACGACGTCTGTTTAAACATAAAAATACCGAGTTTAGAGTTATAATGAAACGGCGAAACGACGGAAGTTTTACAAATGTGTTTCTCAATGAAAATGGCGGACGTTCAGGGAAAAATGAGTTTTTAACATTCGCAAACGCGTAAAGCATTACAGTTTAAAGTCATATCCCCGTGATAGCGTGATAAGAATTATATGTCGTATAAACGAACTTTTGTTTTATGTTTTATGGTATAATACGCAATATTTTTTTAAGTACAGTACAAAACTTGTACGAGGATTGTACAATATTATCGTACCAAATATACAGGATGTCTCTTAAATAGGGGGACATGGCTTAACCACAGATTTCTGAGGCTAAAATAAGATGATTTAACCAAACTTGCTTCTACCGGAAAGTGAACCATTTAGCCAGAATTTTGCTTCAAAGTTCTTCGAAAAAAAATTAATTCTGCTTATAATAATAGGATGCTTTATTCGATTTGGATGATATTTGGTATGACAGTTTATATAGTTATAAGTCATCTATTAAGGTGATACTTCTTATTATTAGTGAACCATTAGTGTATGAAACTTAGGTGTCCCAGCATTGATTAGACCGTAACTTTTTAATGGCAATGCCGAAAAGGTGAAATTATTTTTCTTCAGAAAGATACATTCAATAGTAAATTTTTCTCTCTGTGTGTAATTTGTGATATCTGTTACAGTTCACACAGAAAAAAAATAAATCTGAGTGTCTGCACGGCTAAATTTTTAAAATAAATTTAATCTAGCAGTCTATCCAAATGTCAAACAAGTAATTTTTAATGACAGTAACAATTGTTTTATGGGTTGTCAAAAATGTTCTTTGCAATATTCTAAAATTAGTAACATCCGATTGTTCGGCCTAATAATATTTTACTACCAGTATTATTATTAAGATGATTACATATCTCAGCTTACTCCTAAACAAGTTGTGAAGATTGGCAACTCGTTACTGTCATTAAAAATTAAATGTTTGGCATTTGGACAGACTGCTAGATTAAATTAATTTTATTAATTTAGCAGTGCAGACACTCAGATTTTAGTTTTTTCTGTGAACCGTAACAGATATCACAAATTACACACAGAGAGAAAAATTTACTATTGAATGTATCTTTCTGAGAAAAAATAATTTCACGTTATCGGCGTGGCCATTAAAAAGTTACGGTCTAATTAATGTTGGGACACCTAAGTTTCATACACTAGTGGTTCACTAATAATAACAAGTATCTCCTTAAAAGATGACTTATAACCATGTAAACTATCATACCAAATTTCATCCAAATCGAATAAAGTGTTCTGTTATTATAAGCAAAATTAATTTTTTTTCGAAGAACTTTGAAGCAGATTTCTGGCTAAATGGTACACTTTCCGGTAGAAGCAAGTTTGGTTAAATCGTCTTATTTTAGCCTCAGGAATCTGTGGTTAAGCCATGTCCCCCTATTTAAGAGACACCCTGTATATAAAACAAATATATTTTTAAACGTAATCACCGTGTACTTGAAGATACTAATTTCACCTATGTTCTAACATAGTAACACCTTAAAAAAAAACTCGGAGTCTTTATCGTAGATGAAATTCTGAACTGCTGCCATTACAGCTTCATCGGTTTTAAAATTTCTTCTTCGTATACTTTCCTTTACCCTGAGAAATAAATAAAAATCACTAGGCGTTAGGCCAGATGAATATGGTGGATGTAACATTAGTCTGAAACCAACATTGTGAATTGGGTTCATGGAACCAATACTTTTATGAACTTGAGCGTGGAAGATTTTCTCTTTTTACCTCTCGCTAAGAGAGGTATTGGATTCATGCTAAAATTCGCATATCCAGATTTTATTGAATAAGCACGATTTAAGGTCCCTAGAATCCGATTATAACATTTTTAAAATGATGTGTGTGTGTATATATGTATGTCTGGATGTTGTAGACACGATTCCTCAAAAACTATAAGACTCAAAAAATATTTAACTGCAGTTTCCTCAATCTGAAATTTCTGGGAACAGCTGAATATGTTTTGGTAACAATTGAACAACCGGAAGTAGTAGTTTCTTAGAAAAATTCTTCTAAATATATTTTTTTGGGAGTTTTTTTTATTATTAAATATTGAAGAACATAAAATTCTCCATGTAATACACTTAACATTTTTATTATATCTTGTATAGATTTAGAGATAATAATTTATAGAGTAAACTAATCGCAGAGGCTAAGGCACTAAGGAAACCAGTTGACAAATTCCATGTTTATAGCATAGTTTGTAAATGACGCATGTCAGTGTCAAAATTCAACAGTTTTAGTGACATTCTGATAGCTTTTTCTGGGAAGTATATTTAATATTTCTTATTGTTTTATTAATTAAATATTTGAAATTATAGGTAAAATTGTGGTAAAATGCATATATCTATCAGAAGTACTGCCAAACTGGTTAATGAATTGGAATAATCTCTGACATTTAGAAACTTCCTCATACAATGAAAAATAGATATAATTAGAATTATATGTGTGCAGAACACATGTTAAATACAATAAAAAAATTTGGTAAAGTTCTGTAATATTTTTTTTATAAAACGACGGTTCGAAAGCGAAGTGCAATACAATACTTAAAAATAAATATATAAATATATCATCACGGCATATTACCCATTTCTGGATGTGCCAGTATCTACAACACATGTAGACATCGGTAATGATGACGATATATTTTACCGTGTGGGCGCTTACCAGGCGTCACCTCACGTGCACTCATAGCTGGAATACAATACTTATACCGGGAGTTTATTTTATCAGTAAACATAGGGTATGTCATTGCCATAGTTACGATATGAATGTTTGACAGCAATGTATTGAAGCGTTTATTTTATGAGTAAACATAGGCGTTTAACATGGGAAGCAGTTTTTGGTAAATACAAAGGTCTGGCAATAAATCAAGCCATGGTATTGAACATGATAATAGTACATTACATCTTGTATATTATTTAATATGAATTACTTTAATAATATTGCAAAAATTGTAATAAATTACAAAAATTGTCAAATAAATAAGTGTTTCAGTTTTTTATTATGCAATATGAAAATATTTCCGAATATCTCCGTGGCGCAGTGGTCATAACACCAACGTGTGAAATTTTTGGTTGGGGTTCGATTCCCCATTGAGGTAATTATTTTATTTTTTTTACATAAAAATTGTTGAACTTTTAAAAATCAGTTTATATTTCCACATTACAATCATTTAAAAATGATAATAACATTGTAATAAATAAAGAGAAAATGATTGAGATTAATTGATTACAATAATCAAAATATTGATGTAATAACAATGCATTGTATTTTATTTGATAAATACAGTAAAGACATAATATTTGCACAAATTTATTATATTTCAGTTATTTTTATTAATATCAAAGGAAATGCAATGCATTGTTATTGCATCAATATTTTGATTATTGTAATCAATTATTCTCAATTATTTTCTCTTTATTTATTACAATGTTATTATTATTTTTAAATGATTGTAATATGGAAATATAAACTGATTTTTAAAAGTTCAACAATTTTTATGTAAAAAAAAATAAAATAATTACCCCAATGGGGAATCGAACCCCAACCAAAAATTTCAAACGCTAGTGTTATGACCACTGCGCAACGGAGACATTTACAAATCTTTTGATTTTGCATAATAAAAAAGTGAAACAATTATTTATTTGACAATTTTTACAATTTATTGTAATTTTTGCAATATTATTAAATTAATTAATATTAAATAATGTACAAGATGTAATGTACTATTGTTATGTTCAATAGCATGGCTTGATTTATTGCTAGCCCTTTGTATTTACAAAAAACTGCTTCCCATGTTAAACGCCTATGTTTACTCATAAAATAAACGCTTCAATACATTGCTGTCAAACATTCATACCGTAACTATGGCAATGATATACCCTATGTTTACTGATAAAATAAACTCCCGGTATAGCCTAATATGGAAATGGCGAGAGGTCTTGTGCTGGCCACAACAGATTTTTTTATTATTTTTTTACTCTTCATAATTTATGATTTTAAAATTTAATTTATGCTTCTCGAGAGTAAAAGTTTTGGCTTATAATATGCACTTTAAATTTGAAAATATCATTTATTTTACTATGAAATAAAAGCTTACATAAAGTAAGATTGTTCTACAATTTCATCTGTTCCCAGACAATATAAAAATTTTATGACTGATTAACTACTTTGCTACATTTTATTTCTTGGTTGTAAAAATTGTTAATTCTTTTTAAAAGTCTCAACAGGTTTTACGGCCATTCGGTGATTTGAAATCGAACTGCAACACTTTAGTTGCGATAAAAAGTAGAAAAAGAAAAGACTATAATGTGAAATTCGTGCTACTGGACAAAGTCTTCTATCGGTAGAACTTTTGTATTTTATTGTTTCGATAATCAACTGAATCCGACAATATAAGAGAGCATCAAAAGAATTTTAATATACTGCTCGATAAGAAATTCTGCAAAAACTTCCAATGAAGACGTAACTTTCAGTAGTAACTTCTGAAAGTTCTGGTCTCAACGACGTTGCTGATTATCCTGATTATTTCCATCTACATTTTTTATTTCAATTTTCTTTTCTCTTCTGTAGAGATAGTTTCTCATTTGGTTTTCACAATTATTACTGTTGACTTAATTTACAAAAGTTTTAGACTTCTAACTTCATTTGTTTAAAAGTTAGTGATCTTCAGTTAAATGAATATAAAGTTGGGATTCAGATGTTTGTATACAATAAATAGTTATTTTTGATACAAAACGATAAAATTCTATGGTAATTTAACAGTAAATTACATTTTGGCTTTGTATATTCACGTGTTTTTAAACTGAAAATAGAAAAAAAATAAGTATGGAGGCGAATAATTAACACACAGTTTTCACCAATAGCTCAAAAGATAAATAATTTTCAAGCACCAATCAAAAATGTACACACGCTCAATTCTCTCACAGAAATAACATGGACATGAAGTTTTTATTGATGGAACAAGACTTTATGTGCAAACATATTCCTCAATAATTCAATGTTATCAACTCTAAACATTAAAACTAGAAAAAAATTTAATCTGCTGATGAAGAGAGCTGTGGGTCTCTTGAAACGTTCTGCATGTACAGTCATACAAAAATTCTCCGTAGACAATAGTTTTAATCTATTTTAGGAAAAATCACAGCCTAAAACCCAATATATTTAATTTTCTTTTAATCCAAATCAAAACTCATTATATTACTTTGTTAAAAAAAAAATCTGATGTGGCCAACACAAAACCTCCCGCAATTTAATTTTTATTAATTAAATTTATCAATGCTGCAGACTGCTCCATTGCATATAACTATTGTTTTATTTACTATTTTCTTTTTAAAATGTCACTATGAAGTGATTAGTTTTTTGACAGTGACTTAATTTTTATTAATTTAAATACATACCTACATATTTACTAATGCTGCAAACTTTATAAGTTCCTTTGCAAATAACATAAAACTATTGCTTTATTTACGATTTTCTTTATTATTTAATGTCACTATTATTATTTTGAAGTGATTCATTTTTTAACAATGATGTTTACCTGTCAGTTACATTCATTTGAAAAATGAACTGTGTAACAAAGGAATTGTATTTATCTTAGGCTTCAGGATTAAAAGAAAAAAAATGATTTTTAAATTTATCTGTAAAATATATAGAAAAAAGTATTAGTGTATACTTGTAGAAAATTTAATATTCTTTAATTTTCATTATGACAAAATGCGAAAAAATGGCATTTAATGTTACTTTTTGAAGAAAAACCATTATGAGCTTCAAGTAAAGTGCCATTTGCGTTTGTCCAATTTACACCAAAATCTAATGGCTTCTTTTTATATTAGAATAGGGTAGAAATACAAGGTTTCAGAATTTTCTGAATGATAGTATTTGAGTTAGAGCGAAGACAAAATTCATACGTATACACACATACATACACACACACATACACACACATATACACACATACACACACACATACATGCACACATAAACACACACATACACATACACACATACAGACATCATCGTGAAAATGTTAAAATTGGATTCTAGGGACCTTAAAACGTGGTCATTTACTAAAATCTCGCTATGTGGTTTTTAGCACGATCCCTATACCTCCCTTACCAAGGGTAGCGGGAGGTAAAAATAAACAAATAATATAGTTATTTTATTTATATTATGGGGTAAACATTGAAAGTATTCATAATTTCATTACAAAAAGTCTCCGTACGATAACCAAAATAATTAAATAATAAACTATTTATATATGTTTCATAGAGAAATATAATATCTGGATGGATTTCTACAGGTTACAGTTTTTAACAACGTTGCTAAGTCTTAATAACTTCCTTACATAATTGGGCGAATATCCCATTTTGCGCTCTTAATACACAAATAGCTATTTTGGTCTATATTCTCATTTGTTTTAAGAATTTTCCGCACTTTCTCGATCTGGTTAAAGTCCGGAGACTAGGATTAATCTCACCGCTTCTAATCAGATAATATCCACAGGCTCCTTGATCTTTAACATCAATACATCACACAGCAAATCACTAGTGTTTCATCCTCATTAGACGATGTATGCTTGTACCCGCATGTGCACTCTTGCAGGAAGCTCCGATGCATACGCGATTTGCGCCTCTCAGTGGGTTAACCTAACCTCGAAATCCAACCGCCTTGGCAACTCCAACGCCCCATAACGTAGGAGACTGTCATTGTTTACATCCTTATTGTAGAGCAGTTTGAAACTGTTCCATTTCACTATGTTAAGCATAATTACATATTTCGCCTGTGGCTGCACATCAACGCTCACTACATATTAAACTTACATGTTATTCAATAAATTTGTAATGAGTTGCCGTGTAGATGGAAATTAGTTCATTAATTAAATTTTCATAAATTTACATTGTTAAATTTGCTACCAAGAAACCAAGATACAGAAGTTATAATGGGGGATTACACCATTTTTTTTTATTATTATTTCATCTGAAAATATTAGGAAAACTAAGACTATTGATGAAAATCCGGTGAAAAAATTCCTATTAATAAGCGAGTTATGGTCTCCCGAATTTTGAAAAGATTGACGTGACGTCACATTTATGTGTTTTTGTATCAACCTGTTTTCATCATGGACCTAAATGTTCTTGAAATATATGCTATTTTAAGTTATTTTTACATAAAAATAAATGAATATTATAACACTGTATAAGTCTACATACTTTATAATTACAGGTGTATTTAAATTATTAAATTTAATGCAAGACATTTATGTTAAAATAAAAACTGTTTGGAAACTGTAGTATAGGAATGTTAGCCCCTCCTTTCGAATTTGAATTTCTTAACTTCCATTGGTAGTAATCCCTACCTCCTAACACGCTATTTGCAATGCATGTATAGGCGGTTTCTCGGTCGCCAATCAAAATATTTTCATATTAGTGTCGAAGCTCTATAACAAAAAACCCTTTATTTCCGAAATATCTCAATTATACCATTTAATTTTTTTTTATTAATATTCGTTATTCAGCATATACATTCGTATTTTTTTACTATTTTCCTATTCGACAACACAAGTGGTTAATAGTTACCGGGTTCGAAAATTGTACCATATCTACCAGATCCATCTACCAGATCCACGATTTATGGATCGAGTAATTTAGCCGGTTAATGCGGTAAATAAAGAATCTAATTTAAAAAAAAGGTACAGATTTCAAGCGAAGTTGGAATCGGAAAGTTTTAGAAGTTAATTATGATAATACAGAAGACCAGACGAGATAACGTTTAACTACGTCAAATTTCAAATCTGTTTTTTCAACTGATTTTCATAGGTTATAAATCTACCCTGTTTATCACTTGCGTTCTTAAAATATCTATCCCGGTAGCGGCAACCTGATGAACAGCTGTTTACCGATATATACCGGTAACAGTTTACCGGTAGAATTTTCGTAAATGCCTATAATTGATGAAAAACTAAGATAAACTTATGGTGCGGAACACTAATCTTGACCTAAGGGATAAGGGACAGAAATGCTCGTGTGATACTCCATAAACGTCATAAATTAATAATTATTACAATAACTTTGTGCTTCTCTTATTTGTGTACGCTTATGACCCTAATGGATCCGGGTGTAAAAAAGACAGAAACTGAAACGAACAGCATTTGCACAAATCATCTGCCAATATAAGAAAGGCGGCGTAGCTTGAAAACTTATTTGGGCAACTATTATATTTTATATTAGGTATGCGCGAAGTAAATTAATTGTATTACACTTGGATTTAAACGGAGCACATACTGGGTGTCTCAATAAGCTTGCTCACTATTGATAACTTTTTTATTTGAAGAGATACGAGGTTGGTTAAATGAGCAAAATTGTGCTATTTTATATTAGAAAATTGGTCATGTAGAAAAAATAAAAATTGTGTCTTTCCAATAAGATAATAAAAAATATATGGTTCCATTTAAAAAATATATATTTTGTCCCAAATTTTGAGAACCGCTGACACAATTTTTATTTTTTCTACATGACCAATTTTCTAATATAAAATAGCACAATTTTTCTCATTTAATCAACCTCGTATCTCTTCAAATAAAAAAGTTACCAATAGTGAGCAAGCTTATTGAGACACCCTGTATATTAGACAATGATTTGTGCTAAATATTTTCCATAGTACATCTTTCGTGTCCCGCACTATACATGACTGGTAAAATTGAATTGAGATGTTACTATAATATATATAATTGCCGTTACACCAACAATTTTAAGTTCCTATACTCGCCATCAAATAAGTATGGACTGATGTTTAACCCTTGTCCTGCGGTTTTGACGCTTCTTCATAACTTAGCATTTTAAATTTTACCCTTGATTTAGTAAAAATGTAGAAATATCCAGTTCATATTTAATTTACGGCAAGTACAGAGGTTCAGTCTTATTCTACAGTAATATTCGGGTCTATTCTGTAACTTATTGGTTAATTTTTAACAACTGGTTAAAAGAATTCTCCAATAGATATTGAGTAACAACTAAATTATGTATCAATACACCTGATAGGTTAATTTTTTTTAACCAATTGTTAATAATTAACTACTGAGTTACGAAATAGGCCTGATTGTTTAAAAATCATCATGAACCTAACCTACATTAGTAGTCAAGGGTGTTTTGATCCATTCGTGACTAAAGTGTAGCTTTACGTACTTGTATCGTAAATAACCATCAACATACATTGAAAATAATAGTTTAAATTTTCTTTTAAACTAATTATCAGATGTAAATAATAGTTTAAATTAATTAAACTAATTATGCTACACCATTTGTAGCGCTAACACCCAAAAAATAATTCTCTTTATTTTCTGAATAATGTTTTAATATTTTGGACGGCTCAAATATGTACATAACATAAGTGGGATGAATTTAAATATAATTACAATAAATCTTACGGTGTAGAAATCTTATCAATACTTACCATATTTATGCTCGGTTTCACCAACATCAAATAAATCTACAAATAGCTTATTCGTTGAATAAGAGAAAAATATCGCATCGAATCCATAACGTAAATGGTATTTATTCTAGCTGTCATATTTTAGTGCGATTTTTTTTTTACTTATTCAACGAATAAGCTATTCTAAAATTTATTTGGTGTTGGTGAAACCGGGCATTAGTGTTATTAAATACAATTTTACTATTTTTCTTCTGACGTTCTGATTGTCTTTTTCTATATTTTATTTAAAACAAAATTAGTCACTTGATATTAATTTTTAACAAACATACGTGTATGTGATTCTATTTAAAAATCTGTAAGATTTTGTTGCTTATCTAAACGTCAGTATGACAGATTTGAAATATAATATATATCTTAAAAACTAATCACATTAAATAAAACGTATTGTTCCTTCTATTTTCTGTCTTTAGACTACGAACTGTACGAACTACGAGCAACATATTTTCAATGCAAAGTTTGCTTAAACAAGTCTGTATTCGTTTCGAATTTTGAGACTTGTTGAATACACACACTAGTACAGTGACGCCAGTCTGTGTTGTACATTCATAGTGTTTATGTTGTTGTTTTGATGTGATATTATAGTGAATTAATGAGTGAAATGACTATAAAGATATAAACATTATTCAGGAAAGGTGCCGTGTTGTCAACAATGCACGGACAAGGTATTCTTTTTAATAAACTTTTAATTTATTATTAAATATTATTATAATTTATTATTATGTCAAAAGTTTTACTGAAGTGCATATATTTGTTGCATAAAATTTGTGTTATAACTGTAATCAATTTATTAAAAAAATATTTGCAATCTCATTTCACTTCTCGTTACTTTGGTAAGGAAGTAGGAATAATAATAAGAATCTAAAAAAATCTCATATCAAGATTTTAGTAGTGGAGAAACACGTTTTAAGATCCCTAGGAGTCCTTCGCCACAATATTTTGTTCTAAAAACGTTTTAATATCGGTGTAAAATATATTTCATAATATAGATTTATCTGTATAGAAACTATTCCTTTTCCGTAAGCAAATTCGAATATTCAAATCAAGTAGAGAACTTAGTCTTAATAAAATCAAGAAGAGCTCTCGATTCGGTTTGGAATTTAGTTTGCGTATTTATCTGATTTCTATAAAACTATTCTCAATTACATCTTATCGCAAACTCTAGCTTTGAACTTCAAGTATATAAAATAAAAAGAAACACTCAGGAGATCTCCTCTCTAGGATTTGCTCTGATGGTTCAGGAGAATTAGATGGGTATTTTTATTTTTCAAAGTTAACTCAGAACGCTTTGAATATTTCAAATAAAACTATGACATTAAGCAATATTTGTTTTTAAAACTCCTACTAAAATTCTTCAACTATTTATAATCTGCAACTGCATCGTTAGAAAGAAACAAATTGCATTTGGCTGGAAAACGATTCATTAATAAACAAGATGCATCTTGCTTCAGAAAAATCCAGTGAATGCATTTTAGATAATTATACATTAGTATGCCATGCACGTCTCTTCTTAAAGCAGTAGAAGATGAACTAATGTAAATTTCTTGTTTAGCAATCAGCAAAGCTGAAATGAACACTGAAATAGATAATGTAGTTTGTGAACTATTACTTCTACTGGTATCTGAAATAAGTCTAATGTAAGCTATTTTATGTATTTGTATTATTTTAAACATTCATTTAGCTCTCATTTGTTATTAAGATGCGAAAGTTAAGAGAGTTAAAACGTAGTTAATCAATTTTTAAAAATATCTTTGTGGGTGAATTAACCAGAGACCATTTTCTTCAGTTTCTGACAAAATTAATAGAACATGTGACATTCTCTTAACTAATAATAAATACAACAAAATCTGTCTGTTGTGGTCAGAACAAAACCTCTCTCCATTTCTATACAGGGTGGTTGATATTTCATTGTCCAGCTTATATCTTCTGAAATATTAAAGATACAAGAAAAAGATATATAGAAAAGTTATTTGATACAACCTGGTCTATAATTTAGAATAAACAATTTTTTTCCAAGGCCTACCAATTTTCCAGAAAATTATTTAACTTTGATTTTTTAAATGAAACACCCTGTATATTTTTACGGAATAAAATTCTAAATAAATTTATCTTTACAATGATCTATAACAAGTACGAGTTTACCTTTAAATTATGTCTAATAAAGCAAATAGAAATACGATAAAAGTAGGCTGTGATATTCTATGGTTTATACCAGTAACATTTGTCATAAATGAAAGTATTATTAATTTTGTAAATCATCAATGCTAGTAATTCTATTACTTGCTTTATTAGACATAATTTTATTTAAAGGAAAACCCCTACGTAGCCAATTGTCATGTGTGACAGAAGTTACAGGTATAAACAATAGAATATCATAGCTTACTTTTATCATATTTCTATTTGCTTTATAGGGCATAATTTAAAGATAAATTCTTGCTTGTTACACATCACTGTAAAGAGAAATTTATTAAGAATCTTATTCTGTCAAAATATGCAGGGTGTTCCATTTAAAAAATTAAAGTTTAACATTTTTTCAGAAAATTGGTAGGCTTTGGAAAAAAATTGTTTATGCTAAATTATAGATCAGGTTGTATTAAACAAATTTTGTATTTAACTTTTTTTTGTATCTTTAATATTTCAGAAGATATAACCTGGACAATGAAAAATCAACCACCCTGTATTGTATTTAACATTTCTGGTACACACACACACACACACACACACACACACACACACACACACACAAATTCTAATTACATCTATTATTAATATATTTTTATATTTTTTAATTTATTTTATAAATAAGTTTCGTACTACTTTTTTAAATGTTCGATATTCTTCATCATTACCGATGTCTACTTGTGTTGTAGATACTGGCACACCCAGAAATGGGTAATATGCCGTGATGATATATTTATTTATTTTATTTGATTCTTCAAACTTATTGACGAAATTGACGGTATTTCTGATGCGTATATGCAATAAATGTATGCATCTATAATTTTAAATATTTAATTAATAATTAAATAACAATAAACTAATGTTTTTCTTTTCTTTCAGGTAAGTCATCATCTTTATATTTGAACCAACTGAACTGCTTTAAGTATCTAGCAAAAGTAAGTAAAAATGATATAATCCATATTTAATTAATATTATATAGCAAATTAAAGAGTTATTTATAAATTATTGCGAATTACTTTAAAAATAAGGTAGCTTTTACTACCCGCTTTATACGATAATACCGACACTCGAAGGTACCGTAAAAATAGTATCACAGAGGTCACTATTTGTATAATGAAAATTGGGCATTATATTCAAGTTTGTCTTTTGTCGGATTCAAACCCGGACCATCAGAGACACAACCGATCATAACATAATGAACCACGCATTTCCTCTACAAATGATAGTAGTTGAACATAATTAGAATTTGTAATAAAAATCTGATTTTAATGACACATAAATAAGCAAAATAAATTTTGTAGATAATTGAATAACTAATCGAATTGATTAACACCAGAAAGCCCTGTCAGATATCCGAAGAGATTCCCATTTTACATATCGCTACAAATAGCTACCGATCTGTTTTTTGTGCAGTGTTTCGTCCCTTTTTGTGCCGTTAGTAATTAATTAAGTTGGAGTTGGAATTTGGGTTTACAAGTATCTCGTCTGTCTCAGAACAAGGGTTGAAATTCACCGGATATTAATTTATTATCAAGCAAGATGTTCTTGCTCCCGAACATCGGCTCTTTTGTATTATTCAGCGTAACGATTTTATTTTGTCACTGAAGTTTCGATAAAACAATAGTTAGAACATTTCTTACGCCCAAAGTTTCAATTGATTATTTTTTTAACAATGATCCACTAGTAGTTTGATAAAAATATGTCGAACAATGTTTAGCTGTCCTTATGCACAAATTGTATATGAAATTTAATCATTTTTTTAAAACATTACACATTAAGAATCAAAAATATGTCCTTATTTGCTTTTTACCTTTCGCTGAGAGAGGTGTTCGATTCATACTAAAAATCGCATGTCCAGATTTTAGTGAATAAGCACGAATTAAGTCACTAGAATCTAATTTTAACAATGAGGTATTCCACCATAACAAAAAAAATAAAAAAATTCAATTTAACATAAAGCATGGCTCAATAAATAATAGTTAAAACAATGAAAACATTTTTTAAATAATTACTTTACGGGATATTTCACATTTGCTAAAAGGGAAAATTGACGTCATACAATTGTTATCTTTCTCTCGCAGCGTACTCAGAGCAGTGTGTGTGAAAAAGACAAGTATAGGGGAAATGTGACGTTACACTGATTTCTCGAAAATTAAATACTGTTAAACTAGGAACAATTAAGATTTTTTAATACTATGAATTGCTTCAAAACTGAATGAAGTTTTATTTAAAATAATTAAAGAAATTGAGTGGAATACCCTATTTTACAAAGATGTTTGTGTGTGTGTGTGTGTGTGTGTGTGTGTGTGTGTGTGTGTGTGTGACATTTATGGGAAAAGCTGAAAGGTTTTGATAACAAATGGACAACCGGCAGTAGGTACTAGTTTTTAAAAAAAGTCTTCTAAAATATTATTTTTTGGAAAGTTGTTATTACAAAAAATATTAAAGAATATAAAATTCTTTATTCGATACATTGAACATTGTTAAATCTTTTATAGATTTAGAAATAGAGAATTATAAATATGTAAAATAATTCTTTTTAATGATTTTTACACCCCAAATAACTCCATGGAAATAACCTGTTGAAAAATTAAAATATTTGGCAATTAACAGAAAGATATCAGTGTCATAAATCCAAATACATTAATGAAAGCTTTTTCTGGGAAATACATGTAACATTTCTAATTTTATTATTAATTAAATATTTCATATTATAAATACATATATTACATATCAGTGGAAAAAGATTTACAAGTGCTAGGGATAAAAAAAATTGGAAAGAAAGAGCACAGGACAGAATACAGTAGAAGAATATTACAAGAGAACCCATACGGCCTGAATAGCTAAGTATTATTATTATATTATAGTACATATACGCATCAAATATACCGCTAATCTTGTCAATAAATTTGAAGAATCTCGAACATTTAAAAGTGTAGGATTAAAAAATATATTAATAATAGATGTAATTTTTGTATATTAAATTCAATATAGCCTAATATGGAAATGGCGAGAAGGTTTGTGCTAGCCACAACAGATTTTCATTTTTATTTCATAAACTATGATAATAATTAATAATGATCCTACCTAAAGTAGGATAAATACTTTTTATAATGAATAACAGAAAAAATCGAAAATTAGTGAAAAACTTTATTGCTTGGATAGTCAAAGTTTTTAAAACAAAGGATAATTTAATTTAATAATGGAAAATTGGATTTATTCTTTCATTGGTATTACAGAAAATACGTAAAAAGAATCATATGAATGAAAATAAGCTACGTACTTTCATTTCATGAAAACAGTTTAATATTAAAGTTCAGAAGTTAGAAATTTCAAATTGAAATAGTGTATTTCATAATTTTAAATTAAATTTTATAAATCAAAGCTTTAAAAGCAATTAAGGTTATAACTGCTGTTTTTTACCTTTTTCATAACTCTTTCAATATGCTTTTATTAATAGCAAAATAATTAATATTAGATTTAAAATTCCGTTTTTAACGCTTTCCTTAGAAATGAGAAATTAATTACAAGAATATTAAAAAGTGTTCCATTAGTTAACGACCAACACTTGCATACAAGAAAATGATTTATGTTTGAATACAATTGAGAATTTGTCCTGTATCATCTTTATAAAAACTGTTTTTAATTTACTTTTTTGCGACATTACACAATAGTACGATGTGTGAGAAGAAAATCATCCGACTTTGCAAAAAGATGACTGATGGCTCTTTGAACAGAATTCCACGACGTATTAATATTTAATAATATCCCCCATATTTCACATATTTGGTTTTACAGCAACACGAGCAAAAAGTGCAGCTCGGAAAATGAAAATAACGTCACGTTTAGGAATTTTGTTCTAGGGTATTTATTTATTAACTTCTGCAGGAAAACCGATAAAAAAGCTTCAAAAGGATTTTATTTTTTTATTTATATTCACGGGCTTAATGCATGAAACCGGATATTGAAAATATTTAAAAATAAAATATTTATAAAAATATTTGTAAATTTCTGTTAATTTTGTCCTGCTCGATAGACAGAAAAAAAATCCTGCTTTAACAGGACTACAATATCATTAGCGAATTGATTTCTTTTTATTACCATTTTAAATTTGTATTCGTCTCATTGTTTTCTAAGTAGGCTGTAAATTCTCCAATTATAATTCCCATTTTAATTAATATTGACATATCGTCCAATCAGAAATCCTAACACGCAGTATTAACTCATTTACTGTATCTGATAAAAATTTACAACCGTATATAATAAGGGAATAGTAATTGCATAATGATTATAAAACCTCAGAGAAATTTTCCTCTTCGTCGAAGTAATTACCGCTAACGCATTGACCATAAAACGGGAATATACTGCACGCACTATAACCGCTAGTGTAATGGATATCGTGTTCGTCGAAGTTCCAAGTTCTAACACTCTGAGCGGATAGCTGAAACTACTTTATGTGAAATACCAACCAAAGTTGTGGTCCGCGAAAATCGTGTGGTCTCGTAAAATTCACAACTTGTCAAATGTATCTCCATATCTCACAGCTCTAATCTAATTTGCGAATGTGAAGCATGTAATGTATATATTTAGTCCCTACAAGGTTATACAAAGTGGAAAGTTTGACTTCAAGATGAATTGGAAATTTGTTTATATACAAGTGTACAACGCATAACCCATGGTAGACCTGATTCCATAGATAGTAGATCTGAGAATAATTTTTGTTTAATATGTTCTCTACAAAAACTAAAGGCCTTTAAAATTGACCAATCATATCACAATTAAAAATTTTGTAAAAAAGGTGAAAATAATTGGCTCGAAGTATGATCACAATTTTAACTAAAAAGCTGTTTTACGAAATGTCAAATTTCATTATTTAATAACAATAATAAATAATATCAAATTTATCAAAATATTATTTTAAAGCAGAACATAGTTTGTATTCATAAAAATATTTTTAAAAAGAATTTGTAAAAAATCTTATTGGATATATAGAATCTTTTCTAAGGAACATTTTTATAGCATTTATCCGTTTTTATTTCAATATGTTTATTTCTAAAAATTCACACAGTTGTTCAAATACTCTAAAAATGCGTACATTACGTAACATTCTCTTTACAATCAAATAATATTACTACATACCAAGTACCCATTTTTGAATTATTGCCCCAAAAGTCAATATGCCCCACATTTAGATAAAAACTTCAAAATTTTCAAAAATCTAATTTTTATGCATCTAGATACTTCTCAATGCGCTGATTCCAAATTTTGAAACCGCAGGTCGATATCTCGTTTCGTTCTCGAGATATTTAGATTCAAAGTTTTGCTCAAAACTGCCCAATTTTAGGCCATAACCCAAAAATGGGTCGAGATATGAATTTGGCGACATCACCATTCGATTCTACGGACAAAAATACATAAGTATAGCAATTTTCATAATTTTTATCCAACCGGTTTATTTTTTATGAATAAAAGTTTGAAAACCCCTGAAAATGGCCAAAATCTGAAAAAATCGTAAGGGGTACCCCTTAAGATTTTTGCGATTTTTGGACATTTTCAGTTATTTAGCTTTAGAGATTGTATGCGGTGTTCAAAAATTCTGAAAATTGGTATACTTATGTAATTTTGCCCGTAGAATCGAATGGTGTTGTCGCCAAATTCATATCTCGACCCATTTTTGGGTTATTACCCAAAAATGGGCAGTTTTGAGCAAAACTTTGAATCTAAATATCTCGAGAACGAAAAGAGATATCGACCTGCTGTTTCAGAATTTAGAATCAGCGCATTGAGAAGTATTTAGAAACATAAAAATTAGAATTTTTTAAATTTTAAAGTTTTTATCTGAATATAGGGTTTATTGACTTTTGGGGCAATAATTTAAAACTAGGTAGAGATCTAGCCCAGAAATGGGTAATTTTGAGAAAATATTTGGGGTTTAATATCTCTAAAACTAAAAGAGACATCGACCTGCGTTTTCATGATTTGGAATCAGTGCATTGGGAAGTACGAAATCCATGAAAATTGGATTTCATTGACAGTACATCAGTTTAGTTGAATAATCGAATGATCTTCAATATTATCAAACAAAAAAGTTGTCCCAGGCATATCTTCTGGTTTTAAACTTATTTTTATTAAACACAACAAAGAGAAGTATCTAGATACATAAAAAGTAGATTTTTGATAATTTTGAGATTTTTTATCTAAATGTGGGGTATATTGACTTTTCGGGCAATAATTCAAAACTGGGTAGAGATATAAACTTGGTAGTAATATTATTTGATTGTAAAGAGAATGTTACGTAAGTATAAAAATTTTAGTTATACCCATACGTTACTTTCTATCCATGTGTATCAACAATATATTTCAGAACATAGAATATTGTAATATTGAGTACAGCAGTTGCTGTTGACATTATGAAATTGCATATACAATAGCTACATACATTCATTACGTTAAGCTTATAACTTACCTAGTTATTGCTAGTTAAGGAAATCATATTTGCTATAGCTTCATAAAGTAAGAAGCAATTTAACAAGCATTAATACGAATTTCCAAGTAAACGTACAATCTGATTATAATTCACAATATCATAATGTTATTAAATGAAGAATCTGTGCAAGAACCTGTGATACAGTATTATAGTATAAGCATAAAATTTCAATATACACGTATGTAGGTACTTCGGGTCGTAAATTTCATTTCTTAAAAGGAGAGCTATACATTTTATATTATCTCCAATCCACTCGATTCTAATTAAATTACATACATGTACTAATTTTTCATTAAAATTTCTGTAATCCAATTTAATTAAAATATTATAATGTATGAGCTTTTAATTAATTAGTTACTGATAAAAAAGAATGAATATATAAATTACCTGCTATAATTCAAATAAAAATAATTAGGTAGGTACAATTAATTATGTAACAAATAAAAATCAATAACTATGAAAAACATTATATTAGCTCTGTTCGATGAGAAGTGCTTGAAGTGCAGAGCAGAATAGTGCAGTGCAGTGTAGTGTACACTAGTACAGTCTAATTCTTGTGGTTTCATAAAACACACTAGTGTATATTTGGGCAAGTTTGTTGAACTGTGAGTAATCAAACCAATCGTAGCCAAAGGTGTAAAAGGTTAGGTTGTTTATAAACACAGTCATATCATAAAGCTGCAAAGAAGTGACTGCATAAATGTCTGTTTTAAAGAGCATAGTGTTTGAACTAATAAACGATTCTGCCGAACATCAATCATCACTTGATTCTTCATCAGATTCAGAGACATATATTAATTAATTCTTTATATAACAAAACAAAGAGAATATACTATATATTATTTTAATTTCTCAATGTGTAAAATTGTAGGTTAATAAACAGATATGTAGATAGGATAGATTTAAAATGTCTACCGAACAACATTTTGCTACCCCCATTCCTAGTCTGCACTTTCTACACCACCTCGCGAGTCAGGTCAGAAACGTGAGCACTAGTTCTTAAAATTTTTGTCATTGAACAGCCTGCCAGAAGCAGCCCGTTTCTCATAAAACATGTTAGTGTAAGAAAGTTAACACTAGGGCGGCCTAGTACATGTCATCGAACAAAGCTATTTATATATGTACAGGGTGTTAATTAAATAGCGAATCAAAGGCGTTTAACATGGAAAATCAATTATTCCTTGCCCAAAATTTCCCATTTAATTTTAGACAAAAATGTGTCAAAAAATGTTGCATATAATTAAATTCTGTACACTATTCATTATATAGATTTTATTTTACATATTTAAAAACTGTAAAATGTAATTTGAAATTTTATGAATATTGCTCACTTGTAGTAAAGCCATGGATTTTAAACAAAATTATAAAAAAGCATATTGTTCCTACATTTATTTATTGACCTGCACAATTTTGCATATTAACTTGTAAATGTCAAGGACTTCTATAAATATGACCATATAATTTTTGATTTAATAATTACGTTAGTATGGTGACTTATAAAAGCAATGTTCGTGTACGCAATAAGCAATGCAAATTATTATGCGTGTAATTTATACATAATTATTAACTTCGATAATTAATCATAGGAGCTAAATATAATGTGCAATGTGCAACAATTCAATATACATTGTGGTAAAAATTTTTTTAGTTTATCTTCATTTGTAGAAATGCGCAATTACATACGTCTTTTAATTATGATTATTCTTTTGTGTTTGTACTTGGAAATAAAATATACGGTTTTCTACGATCGCTAAAAAAGTAGGCTTTTCGACCGTCATTTGGTTACAGCACGAGCTTTAGAATTCTATGAAATGAGGCATTTGTTTTCGCTTTCCGCCAAAAAGCGAAAATTTGGTAGCATGCGTGTCTCAAAATATTCGCCTGCAAGCGTACGACTCGAGGCGAAAGTGTCAAAGTAATGTCATTATTTTGCCACAATTCTATTCGAAGCCAATTTATACATAATTTATACATTTATTCTATACATCTGTCATAATATTTTTTATTTTAATAGTATAAAATCCAAAAATTTCGAAAACAAAAAGCAAATATAGAATTCTAAAGTGTATGCTACCAAGATACGTAAAAGTAAAATCGCATCAAAGCTCTTTGTAGTCTACTGCTAACGATCTGAAATAGTATATTACATCCGAGGTGGGAAATGTTTCATTACAGCCAAGCATGAAATTTCCACTGGGGTTATGAATACCGTTATTCACAATCATCCTCATTTTAAATCAATAATTTTCAAAATAAATCATAGAGTTACCTTTAATTTTATTAATATTTTTGACAGCTCTCTTAAAATTTGTTTTAACCTATTTTATTAGGTGCTTTCGGTAAATCATACGGGGTTGGAGTATTTACGGAGCGGTGTTGGAGTGGAGTGGGAGTAGAGCTGGAGTTGGAGTAGATCGAGGGAACAAGGTACACTCCTTTATTTGTGATTAACCGAACGAGTAGAGTTAAAATTTTGATGCACGAATATAATAACCTCCTTTTTTGACAATCTGATATACTGCACTGCTAAAAAAAATAAATAATGAACCATATAGAAGTTATTCAGTTTGGTATTATTCTTTAATGATTCTGAAGAAAGTATATATTAGAAAAGGTACAGAATTCTTACCATTCCGACATATTGTGCCTAGTTATATTACAAAACAATATTATAAATATAAAATAATTTTGTATAATAAAATATTTCAACATAAAAATACAAAATGATCTGACAGATGTCAAATAAAACAAAAAAACTCCATGTATGCTTGCATATCGAGGTTGGACTTATGGAGTTCACACTTTTCACCGAAAAGAGTGAACAGAACTCATTTGCCGAACGCACCTATTATAAGGATTCATGACAATGTTGCTAGGCAACCTCTACATAAACAAGCGATTGAAGTGAAATCTGTTATTTCCAACTCAAGAGATTGTTAGGGATGACATATTTTGGTATATTACTATAATGATTATGAATAAAATTATTTGAAATATTCACCTACTTAAATGAAATGTACAATTTTCTGCTAATCAAAGACAACTGTGTTTTTATTCAATGTGAAGTTAGAATAAAATATGAGATTATTAAAAATAAATTTGTCAAAAGCTTTCACAAATTATGATAATTATATCTATTACCGTTAAATTCAGACTTCCGTCTATTTGAAGTTTCATATTTATAAATAATTATAACATATGTTGGAGAGTAACCAAATTATTTTGGTTCATATAATTTAGATGTTATCTATTGTGCTGTTAGCTGGTTTCCTGGCAAGAACTTAGCATGAAATTAAATTAACCATTTACTGATAAAGTTTACTACACACTCTCTGGGAAATTTACAGTTTAATTTAAAGGTAGACGAGGAGCACAAAAATACTCGCATAGTGTAATAAATTTCAAATATTAAAGTTCATTGTTATTATAAATTTTGTTACTTGTTGCAGAATTGTAGCAAAATGTATATAACAGGAAAGAATTTTGAATATTACAGCGAAATAAAATGTATATTCATCTGACATAACTCTTTAATATCAAAAGTAACATAAAATTTTATTAAATAAGTTGGTTTTATAGTAGATACCTATTTTAAATTTTATGAAATAAGTGTTAAAAGAATAAAAGTAAAAAAATATATACAAATTTGAATTCGATATAAAAAAAATCTGTTGTGGCCAGCACAAGACCTCTCGCCATTTCCATATTAGGCTATATAATTATTGTATTGTACTTCGCTTTCAAACAATTTTACCTATAATTTCAAATATTTAATTAATAAAACAATAAGAAAAGTTAAATATATTTCCCAGAAAAAGCTATCAGAATGTCACTAAAACTGTTGATATTTGACAAAACATGTGTCATATTATAAACATTGGAATTTGTCAACTGGTTTCCTTAGTGCCTTGGCCTCTGTGATTAGTTTACTCTATAAATTATAGTGTCTTTATCTCTAAATCTATACAAGATATAAAATTTTTTAGGGGTATTTGATGGAGAATTTTATGTTCTTCAATATTTAATAAAAAAAACTCCCAAAAAATTATATTTAGAAGAATTTTTTTAAGAAACTACTACTTCCGGTTGTTCAATTGTTACCAAAACCTTTTCAGCTCTTCCCAGGAATGTCAGATTGACGAAACTGCAGTTAAATATTTTTTAAGTCTTATAGTTTTTGAGGAATCGTGTCTACAACATCCAGACATACATACATATATACATATATACATACATACATACATACATACACACACATACACACACACACGCACACACACACATACACACATACACACATCTACACACACACAAACATCATTTTAAAAATGTTATAATCGGATTGTAGGGACCTTAAATCGTGCTTATTCAATAAAATCTGGATATGCGAATTTTAGCATGAATCCAATACCTCTCTTAGCGAGAGGTAAAAAACATTAAATACCAACAAGTTTATTATCGTAAACTATCATTTGCAGATTGCTATTTTTCAGTACAAACACTAGATCACGTTAACGTTTAAACATATCGGTAAGTAGACGAATAAAGATGTTAATTATTAAAATAAAAACACAAAAGGAACATATTGATTACAACAATAATAATATTTGTTGGTGACAATAAATCATATACAGCCCGATTCACAAAAGTTTATCCTCATTTTTGGATTAGTGAATTCTATTCTATTCCAGTATTTAAAATTTAATTTTCATGATATTATCAATAAAGGTAGATACTAGGAATAGATTAGACTATATTTTAAGATATAAACTGTCAAAATTAGAGTAGAATTCGCTAATCCAAAAATGAGGATTACCTTAAACTTTTTTGTGAATCGGGCTGTGAGAGACTATAAGAAATTTACATTAATCAAGAAATAAAACTATACTTATTATTATGTAAATATTGAATAAATTAGTGATATTTACGAAGTAATAAGTATAGTTTTATCTCTTGATTAAAAATGTATCACAAAGTTACAGCTGAATTTATTCAAAATCTACATTAATTTTAATTTTGTTATTAAAAATAAAAAAATCCTAGTAAAGCAATTTATTGGCGAATCTGTCAAAATATGAATTGAAAAGGAATATAAATTACCTAGTAAAATTAAACCAGAAATACGTTTTATACCACCGACATTTTTACAAAGTACGCTGCACCGACCCAGCTCTATAAATGAACTGGGAAAACTTTGAATGAAACATTAAATAAAAAGAAAATTAAGAATAAGTGTGAAACGAGCTTAACTCGTTTTAGCTAGGCATAAAGGCAAGCTGTTTTTTAATGGTTAAAAAGAAAACAAATCCATAATTCGCCGTTTTGAAATATGTTTTTCCTCTAGATGATTTATCTAAGTGTAATTGTTTGCACAAGTTTTTTTGCGTCTCCATTTTAGTTTCTCTTTCTGGCTGTGTTGTGTAAATCTTGTAGCGCTTGAGTTGTGTAAACTGCGGACATTACTGTCTCTGTATTTTATATTTATGTGACCGTTTTCGCGCAACAAACCGTCAAACAAACAGGAAAATTCAGAGAACTTTTCCAAGCCCTGCCAGACGGCAAGACATTCCATCATGGCTCGTTAATTTCAACTATCGCCTATATAAAGTAACAGATAACCGTAAAAAATATTCGAGATTTGCTGGCCTATACAATTACGAACACTTTTAAACTCATATAATAGAATTGGGATAACTTGAGTGTATATCATCGGAACTCGAAGAAAATAATCTTCTATATTGTTGGGAAGAATAAAATGTTTATTATACGTAATCTAGTTTTTAGGATTTAGATCTTATTCACATAAATACAACTCTGAATGAGACACTAGTGATATTCATTGGTTTGTATGGCAACCCTTTAGAACAACAAAAGTCAATTATACAATTCGATTCAATTTAATGCTTGAGAGTAAATGTTAATATTGTATTTCCTAAATTAAAACTAATATGTTATTCTTTGACAGTAAATTTGACGTTTTGCACAAATTATAGCAACGAACATGATTTGTTTAATTAGTGCGCGTCAACTTCAAGGCATATTGTTCTCTTGCAAAACCCTAAAATCTAATTCCTAAAATCCTAAATAATCACTAGATTTAGGGCATATAAATTTAGGATTTAGATATTGGGGTGATAAAAGTGCAACATCGGACACAGCCTAAGTGAAACCATTGAACTCTAGAATATTGGGAAAATTAGGGAAATATATTATGATACGTAATATAACAAGTGATATGATTATCATCGATGATATTTTCGGGTGGAGCCGAGTTGCAAGTTTCACGAATCCGATTGAAGACGATTGAAATATGCTTCTTCGGTTTCACGAGGAATATCTTTGATTATTAATCATTTCACGAGCTTATATTTAATGAGAGAATATAATGAATTTTTGTTAAAATTAACTGTCAATGTTGTAAAAATTACTTAGTAACGAATATAAATAATAGTCGAGTAAATTTGGTCTTAATGTTCCAAATATTTATTTCAACATTTAATACAAAATCAATTTTACGTTTCGGGCAAAAATTAACCCATCTTCAGCAATAATTAAATATAAAATTTCACATTTTTGAAATCCAATTATCAATACATTTTTACAGTTTGTGTGAAAAAATCATCTCCAGGATTTATTGGCAATCAAAACAGGAACGATGAAGA
This sequence comes from Ophonus ardosiacus, assembly GCA_943142095.1. Taxonomy (NCBI): domain Eukaryota; kingdom Metazoa; phylum Arthropoda; class Insecta; order Coleoptera; family Carabidae; genus Ophonus; species Ophonus ardosiacus. The sequence continues at coordinate 48,853,899 of OW964831.1, read as the reverse complement.
ATAAACTGTTACAAGCTATCACCACGGCGACAGGTTAATATAAATAATGTGATAATTTCTTTGTTTTTTATAATCACTGTGATAAACATGTAACTAGGGAGATTTTGAATGCTGATTGGCAGAAAATGTATCACGTGACTAATGAATTATATTCTTAAATAAACAATTCGTAATCGTATAAGTGTGTAAGTACTTACAGTATAAATTTTGAATGAAGAATGAATGTTAGTACAAATTTCGTTTTCCACGGCATACCTGATTTTCTTACTCTGAATAATTCTAGTATAACCCTAATGACTGTAGGTACATTCTCTGAGAAACATAATTAGACGGGCAGGATATCCTGATTCAGAAAAAATATGAGACATGTACGCGTGTACATGTGACAAAAATGCAGAAACTTTGTCTTATATTATTCAATATTACCCATGTCAAAAAAGATCTTAAAATTCTGTGACACTTTCGAAATATATGACTTGGCAACTTGTATGCTAAATAAATTCTACTAGAAACAATGTATTAGGCTCGTTATTAGGTATGCAAGTAATAAATATTATTAATAGTAACAATGTTTACTAACTACACCTCGTATATTTATTATTGACGAGCCCTGAAATCAAATTAAATATTCTGATTTAAAGTGACGTTTTCTGAAAGAAATTAGACCATTTTTACAGTACAATTGGAAAAGTTATAGACCACATAATAGTTTATTTGGAAATGTTTTATAAAGCAATATTTTTATATCCAACTTTTGAAGACTTTCATATTTTAGAAAAGCGGAGAATTATGTTGCACATAATCTTGGAAGAGCACTTCATTTTGCATGATTTAAAATTTAATAGGTTGCTTCGGGTGAAGTACGAAGTACGTGAAATATGAAGCTTTTAATAGCAACAAGATTTACGGACTGGTATGTGTGCGGTTTTATGTTATGCCAGACTATATGTTTCAAGTGAAATATTTCACTAATATAACAATTAAATATGTATATGAAATATATTATAATTATTTATGAAAAGGATCGTAATGTCCATCATTATGGTACTAGTCTTGAAGATTATTAAACGACGGAAAACCAAGTTTTATCTGTTATATGCCAACAATGCGTAAATCACTGAAAAATTTAAAACATTATTAGATAATAAAATTAAAAATCTGTTGTGCCCAGCACAATACCTCTCGCCATTTTCATTTTATGTTATATAAGTATTGTATTGCACTTCGCTATCGAACCGTCGTTTTGTAACAAAAAAAAAAACCTGTTGTGGCCAGCACAAAACCTTCCGTCAATTCGATGTATTTTGTACATATCCTATACCAAAAGTTCCTTGAAAAAGATTCTATATATCCTGTATAATTGTAACAAGAACACACTATTTTTTACATATCCATAGTGAAAGTTCCTTTGAAAAGATTCTAAAATCTAACAAAATTTTAATACGAATACGAACGTACATTATGTATTGCACTGAACACTTCCTCCTGCTTCAACTTTTCCCTATTTTATTAGAAGTCGCTGTTTCTTACTCTTCTCTTCTACTCAGTCCTGTCCAAAGCACATTCGTGACACAGTTCTTCCTCTCTCAAATCTTCTGCTATACAGTCCTTCCATCTTCTCTTTTGCCTTTCTCGTACTTCTGGCATTATAAGTTCCTATCTTGAGGCGAGGCCGCAAATGCAAGTCACTGGCGAGGGACACTCTGTCACTTATATCACTTTCAGATTATATACTTTCCACTTTGGCTTTGCACTTGCCACTGACATCTGTCAATTAGATTTTTTTGAATATATCTGTTGTTTTCATTTTTGCAAAGCTGACTGATTTTCGAAAGTTAATCTCTCTCTATGTCTATATCTATTGAATATGAAGGAAAATGCATAATCGAACCGTATAGAGAATAAGATATTCTTTCTATTGATAATCACATAAAATGTCGAAAATGATATTTAACTGCGATTTTTCAAGAAAAACTGTTAAGAGTACTTCCGGTTGACCAATTATAACCAAAATCTAATCAGCTCTTCATAGGGTTGTAAGGAAGAGGAATACGAAAGAATCATAATTTTTAGAATTGTAGTTTTGGAGTTATCGTCGGAGAAAAATTTGTCACACACACACACACACACACACACACACACACACACACACACACACACACACACACACACACACACACACACGAACACACACGCAGACACACACACGGAGTTGGTAACACTGAATTGATCACATTCAATTATTATTTAAAGGTTAATGTCATTTCATATTTAAGAACAAATTTAAGTGAATTGACAATTGTAAAAAATTTAAGTTAATTTGAAGATGAAATCAATTGCAGTCCGCCTGAGCTACGTAATATAGCTCAGATCAGTGTAAATAATCTGCTTCCTAAAAATTCAATTAACTAAAAATAAATTACGTAGAAAACGGTTGAGTAAACAACAAACTAAAACAAAAAATTGCGTATAAAAAGTAGAACGTCAGTATCTTGATACATGAATAACTATTATTTTTTGACACCATATTTTTATATGTATGTAGATAAATGCGAAACAGCATATTATTCGAAACTACTGCCACGTCATAACAAACTATAATTTATAGTGTATAATTTGCATAGAAAACTTAATTTTGTACGTAAACAAATTTTGCTGCAGATACCATTATTAATTTTCAGGCTGACAAAGAAAATAAATAAGAGCAAAAATGTTGAAATAGCATTAAACCTTTTTAGAACGATGCCAAAATTATAATAAATGACCGGCCACGAGCAAACATCACACAATTACTATATTTCCGCTACCGCAGGTCGCAAAACAGCGCTATTTTAATGTAATTAACATCCCCAAAATTCACGCAAAAACATCCTGCAAATAAACAAACTCCTGCTATGATATACGACCGCGATATTTTGGCATTTGCTGCTCTACATTAATTTCTATTTCAGCAACATTTCGATTTCTCAGGTTGGCGTTAATTCCTTATGACAATCAAGCAACCGGAGACAAACAAATGAGCTTCCGGGTGTTAATGACGCCACCATGTGCGCATGCGGTGCCTACACAAACAATTAATTTAATTGAACGAAGGTGGGGAAAGATGAAGAGCTAGAGAAGCTGCGGTCATCTTGAGTGACGGATATTCTGCCATTTTTGAAGGACTGTGAAGGAAATTTGAGGTTAGAAGGGTAGATTTGCTGTAAATGATAATTTAACGAAGGGTTTTGGTGTAATTTTCGCAAATGAATAATAATTATTACGTTGTTGGCTTCTGGCTTCGTTTTGCAAACAACAGCATGATAAATTTTCAGATAATTAAACAGGAATATTTACTCATATAACAAAATGGAACAATGGAGTTCATAATATTGGTCTAGGTTCTATATAAATTGTATTGTAAATATTTTGGTAATGTTTTCGGTCCAAAAATTCGATAGTGAGTTTTCAGTGAACAACACCACACCACGTTTTTAATATTTTTACAATGATGTTTGTCTGTGTGACGATTATTTCGTCCACGATAAAATTGATAAACAGGAAGTTATTCTTTATTTGAAGCTCTGAATAGATTTTCGTGCAAAATTTGATTATTAAAACTTGTACATATAGGATTGAGAGCAACATATTACATTTTGACTATATATGATAAATCGGAAGTGGTTCTATACTTCGAAATTTCGTATTATATGCTTTTCTATTTATTGGAATAACAAATTAGATTTTGTTTACAAACGATCAACCGGGAATGATACTTTTCTCAAAACTCATTGGGTGGAATTCAATGGGTTGTATTAAGGTTTGCATTAAATCTTGTATTAAGTATATGGCAACATTGTAATATTTTCCACATGTATCAATGAGATTCAATTGTGATTTAGATATTTTACCACATGGAAAAGTAATACAGATATCCTTTAGTCAAATGAAGAAGTATTATTGTAAATGGAAGGTGTAAAAGGAAACTCATTATTGCAAAATTAGGTTAGAAATATGTCAAATTTTATGTGTCAAATATTTCATACCTGAATATTAATGAATTTTAAAATATCTCAACCCCCGTTTTGATCAGTTTTAACATTTGTCCTTTTTTCTTACTTCTGTTAATAATATTTTTTTCTTTATTTGATCCTTTGATCTCTCACTTTTTTCTGACAGGTATTACAAAGTTGCCAAAATATTTTTGACAAAGGACTGTTTTAGCTTAAAACACGCTAATACAACCCACTGAATCTCACCCATTGCTATTTTAATCATGGAATAGTTAATGTATTTTTTTATTAAAAAATCTGTTGTGACCAGCACAAGATCTTCCTACAATTCTATGTATTTTGTTCAAATCCCATACCAAAAGTTCCTTGAAAAATATTCTATATATCTAATAAAATTATAACACGAACACATACTATTTGGGAGGAACACTATGATTTACACCACTTTCGAACCCTATACTTTCCATCTTTGGTTTTGCGCTTGACACTGACATCTGTCAATTAGATATTTTTAAATATATCAGTAGTGGTAGCACGAACTGTAGAATTCTATCATAGAAAGCAAGCGAATACGATTTTACTTTTACGAATCTTGGTAGCACGCACTTTAGAATTCTATATTCGCTTTTTGATTCGGAAATTATTGGATTTTATACTATTAAAATCAAAATTATTATGACAGTTGTATAAAATAAATATATAAATTATGTATAAATTGGCTCTGAATAGAATTGTGATAAAATAATGACGTTACTTTGACAAGTCGAACGCTTGCAGGCGAATATTTTGAGACACGCATGCTACCAAATTTTTGCTTTGCGGCGAGAAGCGAAAACAAATGCCTCTTTTGATAGAATTCTAAAGTGTGTGCTACCACTACAGCTGTTTCCATGATAAATAGCAAAGCTAACCGATTTTTTAAAGTTAATCTCTTTATAATTCTTTAACTCTATATCTGTTGAATATGAAGAAAAATATATAATCAAACCGTATGGAGAAGAGCATTTTCTTTAATATTTGTAAAAACATAATCTGTCAAAAAATAATATTTATCTGCGTTTTTTTAAGAAAAACTGTCAAAAACTTCAATCTAATCAACTCTTCATATGGATGTAAAGAAGAGGAATACGAAAGAATTATAATTTTTAGAATTGTAGTATTGGAGTTATCGTCGGAGAAAAATTTGTCACACACACACACACACACACACACTGACACACACACACACGCACACTGACACACACACACACACACACACACACACACGCACACACACACACACACACAAACACACACACACGGACACTCAGTCACACATACTGACATCATCTTAAAAATAGTAAATTCGTATAGCGGGACCATAAAACGTGCTTATTCATTAAAAACTCACAAGCGATTTTTTTGACCAAAGACAATACCTTCTTTACCTAAAGATGGCGGAACAAAAAATAAAGCAATTTGGAATTTAATAAAACGTTACGATCCTGACCGACGCCAAATATTTCGAATTTTAAATGGCACAAAAGTGACCCCTGTGGTGCACTCTCCACGCCAGCAGTGAGTGCCCGTGAGGTGACGCCTGGTAAGTGCCCACACGGTACAAATATGTCATCATCATTACCGATATCTGCGATAAAGCAGATTGGCATACCCAGAAATGGGTAATATGCCGTGATGATATATTTATTTATTTATAAAACGTTACGAACTTAGCATCAACCTGACACAATGTGTGTATAAAATTTCATGATAAATTAAACTGAAATCTCAGAGAACAAATTAATGTTTATTTTAAAGTGACGCAATATGCCGTGAAGTGCTGAGTGAATTAAATTAATTTTAGTTAATCTTTGTCAGTTTTAATTATAAATAGTAGATATAAATAATTTAATTTAGTTTGGAATAGTTCATACTTAATTTAAAATTACTCCAGTACATAAAATGGCTATGACTGGCTATTTTTAGAGTTACAAAAATTGTTGTGAATAAAACTGGCCATTAAAGACCGAATTTCGATTTTTGTCGGTACTGGTACATTAAAAAATATAATTTGCAAAGCTTTTACGAATTCATAAAACAAGAAATAATGACTATATTTTCTGCTTCAAACAATTGTTATAAATTATAAAAGCAACCATTCATTTTATTGTTCTTTTCATGGAAACCATTAAAAAATAATTTTCGTTTATATTTCAAACAACAACCAGGTCTTTCACATTTATCTCTTTTTAGAATTTATAATTAGCCTAAAGCTACTGTAAATTTGAAGAAGCTTGGTATTTTCAATAAAACGTTTGCAATCCAAGAGCTCTTTGGTAACAGAGGAATAACTCACGCAATTTTCTTTTATTTTATTTTCTATTTGAAATCATTGCTGTTTTAGGGGGTTGCCATGCAAAACGTTGTGGTAAAGCAGCAAAGAGTCACGAATAAACAAAAGAAATCCGGTTGATACTACATTTTGTCCCTTGAGTAAAAACGAATGGATACGGAATAGCACGAGTACGACAGATTCCTGAATCGTTTATCAGGAAGAGTGTGAGAGCTCTTTACGACTAAAAGGATAGACCTCTTTCAATTTTTTACTGAAACTTGTATGACAAGAATGCTCTTGTAAATTCGCATCTTAGGGTCAGGGTTTATTGCGTATATTGGATTTGTTTGACAACGGTTCACCTTTCCTGGTAGGAAGATAAACAAACAAATGTATTTTTAAATAAAATGGGCCTTTAAATGATTTATACACATGTTTTGTTTTTGATGTAAACAAATATTTATCACATATTTTCTTATTACAAAACAGAGAAATATATATACAGGGTGTAAATTTTAAAACGGGTCATAGGGCTATGACATAGAAAAACAGTTTTTTAGACGCCAAAAGTTTCTATATTAATTTATTGAAAAAATAATTAGTGCATATTATAAAGAAAAAACATACGAATTTTTTGATATCAAACATTACATTTCTGTTTCATATAAAGCCAGTAAATAAATTTAAAAATTTGCATAATTAAGGAAAAATATCATTAGCCGTGAAACTGACAGAAACAAAACAAAACAATTGTTGAGTTAAGACATTATTTGTGAAATTATTGTTATTTTCATTTTATGAAGAAAAATTACAAATCATTAAATGGCTTTAATGGGGTCCTATACCATTTTTCTTTTACTTTTTTTTCTGTAAGAACAGGATGAAATAAGAATTTTAGTGCAAACGCGACTTAAAAATTTTACCTAATAAGCGAGATATGAATTTTTAAAGTTTAAGAATTTGTGCGTGACGTAGCAGGTACTAACAAGTGTTCGACAAACAATGAGACAAACTGTTAGTTATAGAGGGAACAATTTTTTTCATGTTTGCATAGCTGAAATGTTTGTATATAAAAACTTATACGTTATATTCCCGAAGAAATTATTATTAAGTATAAATAACGTAAACAATAAGTATTTTTTTCCTAATAAATTATAGAACATTGAAACAGTTTGGCAATATTATTACACAAAGTATGACGACGGATGGCGCTAGTGTTGGCTGTTTTGAAGTTTCAATATTAATTTAATTAATATTATTATTAATTTAATTAATATTACAAATTGATTTAATTATAAATATATTATTATTGTTAATATTACTAGATGTTATAATTAAACAAATTCATCAAACACAAAATTGTTAAATGTTTTGTTAGGTTATAGAACAACATGACATTTCATATTCTTTCAAAGGTGACCGCTGAAGACGCGCGAATCTTCTTTTTAATATCAGGCGACCAATCAAATTCTTAGTACCTAACGCGTAATACCCAATTAGTAATTAACTTCAATCGCTTGTAGTTTGTGACCTAGTTAATATTTAAAGAAAATTTTTTCACTAATACTCATTAATTTATGTATATTTTCGTCTTCTTATTTAAGATAGTTAAAATATGACTATGGTATAGGACCCCATTGTTCCCTAGAAACTTTTGGCGCCTATAAAACTGTTTTTTTATGTTATAGCCCTATGGCCCGTTTTAAAATTTACACCCTGTATATACAACAAATGTATTCATTTAATGACATGACAAAAATTGATAAAAATTGTGAACATTGTTTATTTCATATCCTAAAAACAATACCTACTGAAATATGCATAGCTACAAAACCCCAGAGAATTTAATATTTATTTCAATCAAATTTCATTTTCTGTATTGAAATAATTCACATTCATATGTCAGCGCCATAAGAACAGAAGACCGGATATTAAAAAAAAAAAAAAAAAACGAGCTCTCCTCTCACCCCGCCATATGAAACATTTGAACACAATGCCTCGCCAACTGTGATGATAAATAAACCCAGTATGTAGTCGATCCTCGTATTTGTGACACACATGTTTAGCTCAAAATTGAATTTTCGGGCAAGCGGGATTTTTTGATTCCGGATATTAACTACAAAGCACTTTCATCCTGGATTTGTTGTTTTATTGAAAATACGCATCCAGTACACAGGTATTCCAACCTTTGTTTCACAATGAAAAACCAATCAATTCTGTTTTCGCTTTTGTTTGTCTTGGGAAATGTAAATTTTCGTAATCTTTTTTTAAGAATATTGAAATACCTCTCGCCATATTCATATTAGGCTATATAAGTATTGTATTTAACATTTCTGGGACACACAAAAAATCTAATTACATGTATTCTTTATTTTTCAATTCATTCTATGAACAAGTTTCTTCCTACTTTTCTAAATGTTCGAGATTCTTCCAATTCATTGACTAGATTGGCGATATTTCTGAAGAGTATATGATGAAATATATATATATATATATATATATATATATATATATATATATATATATATATATATATATAGCAGGCGCGTGTTTAGTTGACACTGATACTATACATACTTTGGTTTATAAATGAATCCCCTTTCTTTTTATACTAATTCTATAGTCTATTTGAGAATGACTGGCAGTAATAAATCATTATTTGCAAGAGTAGTATTGGATTTTTGCCAGTAATGCGGCAAATAAAACTACCAGAAAAATCAGTTGTAACTACACTAGGATGGTCAAAATAAGCCGCACGCTTTGTACCTGGAACGAAACTTACTTGTCGAACAATAGAAATGCCGTCCGATAATCCCCGTCGGACTGTGTCATAGACTTAGATAGGATTTGTAGAGTGATCTGTTTATACATTTACTAAAAATAAAAGTTTTTAATATTTAAATATAACTTTCTCATTCATTATTATTATATTGCATACATTTAATATTTACATACATACATTCAATATTTACATTTTTATTTGTTACATACGAAAATTTATACTTATTTCATGTGTGTTGTCAAGATATTGGTACCTGTCATATTTCTATTAAATATACATATTACATTACATATATACTTATATATTTATACATAAATTATTAAAAATCAGAATCTGATTCTGAATCTTATCCTACTGAAACTATAAATGGCTCGATCGTTTCGTCTATCAGATGGTCAAGTTTGCACATTTGGTCTTCTTCCTTTATGACATGTTGAATACAGTTTTTCCAATTATCGGCAGTCACATGTTTTAATGCATCCATAAAAAGTTTACTTTACCTGACCCTGAAAAACAACTTAGACCTAAAACTATAGTTCTCTACCGAATTTAGTCATTTCGACTATCCCTGTGCAAACAATTATTGGCGCGCCACTGGAATGTCTTTGACAGAATGATTTATTACTGCCAGTCATTCTCAAATAGACTATATATGTTGACGGAGTCTTTTCCTTTTATAACAAAAGTTGAAAATATTCAAAAATCCTATTTTCATTGATTTCGTACTTCCCAATGCACTGATTCCAAATTACGAAAACGCAGGTCGATATCTATTTTAGTTTTGCAGATATTCAACTTCAAATATTTTCTCAATATTACCCATTTCTGGGCTAGATCTCTACCTAGTATTGAATTATTGCCCCAAAAGTCAATATACCCCACATTTAGATAAAAACTATAAAATTTTCAAAAATCTAATTTTCGTGTTTCTAGATACTTCTTAAAGCGCTGATTCTAAATTTTGAAACCGCAGGTCGATATCTTTTTTCGTTCTCGAGTTATTTAGATTCGAAGTTTTGCATAAAACTGCCCATTTTTGGGTAATAACCCAAAAATGGGCCGAGATACGAATTTGGCGACAACGCCATTCGATTCTACGGATAAAAATATATAAGTATACCAATTTTCATAATTTTTGACTAACCGGTTCATTTTTTATGAATAAAGTTTGAAAATCCCTCAAAACGGCCAAAATCTGAAAAAATCGTAAGGGGTACCCCTTACGATTTTTGCGATTTTTGGGCATTTTCAGTTATTTTGCTTTAGAAACTGTATGCGGTGTTCAAAAATTATGAAAATTGGTATACTTATGTAATTTTGCCCGTAGAATCGAATGGCGGTGTCGCTAAATCCCTATCTCGACCCATTTTTGGGTTATTACCCAAAAATGGGCAGTTTTATGCAAAACTTTGAATCTAAATATCTCGAGAACGAAAAGAGATATCGACCTGCGGTTTCAAAATTTAGAATCAGCGCATTGAAAAGTATCTAGAAACATGTAAATTATATTTTTGAAAATTTTAAAATTATTATCTGAATATGGGGTATATTGACTTTTGGGGCAATAATTGAAAACTAGATAGAGATCTAGCCAAGAAATGGGTAATATTGAAAAAATATTTGAGGTTAAATATCTCCAAAACTAAAACAGATATCGACCTGCGTTTTCGTGATTTGAAATCAGTGCATTGGGTACGAAGTCCATAAATATTGGATTTTTGAATATTTTCAACTTTTCATTGACAGTACATGGTTTTAAACTCAATTATTAGAAATACAAGTTTTCTTAAAAGGTTTAATATTGTTCTAAATGCATACCACGCGGAATTTCAAAATATCTATATTCTACTCATAAATTATAATAAGATTACGAAAATGATATTGGAAAATATAACCTACGACATCTCTGATAACTGTCGATTGAATAAAATTTGAATCGCTTGCACGTCTTCCTCTTCATCACTTCCTTCTAGAAATAAAACAAAATTTTATCAAATCACAACTGCAATATGTTGACGTACGTGTGCTGTATAAAAATAAATTTTATAGAATATTGTCAGAAATTCAGCAACATGCACCGACCGAAATATATTTCAGGTACGTCGCTACCAGACCAGTATAAAATGGGATCAAATATTTTATTTACTTCAGCGAAACCGTAATCTATTATAAAAAATCTTTCTCACACAAATATGTAATATTTTTTATATGGAGCATGGGATGACTGTAAGAAATGATGTGACTCATATTTACATACAAAAAAAAAAAACTGTTGCGGCCTGCACAGGACCTTTTTCCATTCAATATTAGGCTATATAAGTACATATTATAGTATTATTAATATGTTTTTTTTTTTTTTAATTCATTCTATAAATAAGTTTCCCCCTACTCTTCTAAGTGTTCGAGATTCTTCAAATTCATTTTCGAGATTGGTGGTATATCTGATACGTATATCTAATATATATACAGTGTGTCCCATTTAGAGGTGCCACCATTGGGATCTCGAGAACTAAAAGAGATACGATGTTGGTTAAATGGAACTTTTTGTGCGCCTTTGGGGGGCCATCTCAGTCGTGCTCTTGTTTTTCCAAAATTTCTCATAGGGCACTAGATAATAACGAAAAACTGAATATTGTTGATTTTTTCTTTTTCAAATAACTTCTAAACCATTAGTAATTGAGAAAAACATTTCAAATACAAAAGTTAGATATTTTTATTAACTAACCAGTAGCGTATGAAATAAATTTTTATATTTGTAAATTTTCGAGATATAACACAAACTTATATTTTTTTAAATGGAACCCATATCTGATTTTAGTCTCAAAAAAATAAATATTTTTTTCTCTTTTCAACAATGTAAGGGTTATTATGTTTTATATTTGTTTCGCCTTCAAAATTATTAGTTTTTCCTTATTTTGTATTACATTTATAATTATTTTGAAAATATTGGTAGATTTATATTTAGAAATACTCTTTGTATTTAAATAATTTATTTCGTTAGAAAATTTTGCTCAAAACTCGTATCAAACTAATTTTTATATTTTGAATCTGCTCGCCCTTGGCACATTATAGTGGAATTTGTAATTATGCGTCTAGAATGAAAATATTAAGTAATAAAGGCATAGAACAAATTATTTCGATTAAATACAATATAATTAATAAAAATAATAATGTTTTTTTGGGAAATAATAAGAAAGTTCAGGAAAATAAAGAGAAAAATTAAATTTTAGGAGCAAAACAAATATAAAACATAATAACTTTTACATCACTGAAAAGAGAAAAAAATAATGATTTTTTTAAGACTGGAATCGGATATGGGTTCCATTTAAAAAAATATAAGTTTGCGTTATATCTCGAAAATTTACGGATATGAAAATTTATTTCGTTCGCCACTGGTTAGTTAATAAAAATATCTATCTTTTATATTTGAAACGTTTTTCTCAATTACTAATAGTTTAGAAGTTATTTGAAAAAGAAAAAAATCAACAATATTCAGTTTTTCTTCATTATCTAGTGCCCTATGAGAATTTTTGGAAAAACAAAAGGACATCTGAGATGGCCTCCCAAACGCGCACAAAAAGTTCCATTTAACCGACATGGTATCTCTTATAGTTCTCGAGATCCCCATGGTGGCACCTCTAAATGGGACACACTGTATATATATATATATATATATATATATATATATATATATAATTTTTAATATTTAATTTATAATAAAATAAGAAATATTAAATGTACTAAATTTATAGAAGATATAATATGTATAGGATAGAGAATTTTATATAGCTCCTTAGAGAAAGGTAAAAAATAAATTAATAATAAAAAATAATTAAAATGAACTATAAATATTAATTTGTTTATATCTTAAATAAAATGTTATATTAATTATTGTCATTTAACCCAGACAGGCTACGACATACATCAAGATTCGTAGACAAAAAGGTAATTTACCGCAATGGGGTATTCCACCATAACAAAAAAAAAATTAATTTAACATAAAGTATGGCTTAATAAATAATAGTTAAAACAATGAAAACATTTTTTAAATAATTACTTTACGAGCTATTTCACCTTTGTTAAAGGGAAAATTGACGTCATAGAATTGTTATTTTTCTCTCGCAGCGTACTCAGAGCAGTGTGTGTGAGAAAGACAAGTATACGGGAAATGTGACGTTACACTGATTTCTCGAAAATAAAATACTGTTAAACTAGGAACAATTAAGATTTTTTAATACTATGAATTGCTTCAAAACTGAATGAAATTTTATTTAAAATAATAAAAAAATTTGAGTGGAATACCCCATTTGAACTCGTCATGCTGAAGTCACCAAATTCTTTTTCCAAAACAGTCACTTGTAAATTTTTATATTGTTATGAAATTGTTTAATTACTTTCCGTTACCTTTGGGTAAAGAAGGTATTATTTTTGATAAAAAAAAAATCGGTGATAAGTTTTACGATCTCTAGAATACGATTTTACTAGTTGTCTGTATGAGTGTGTGTGTGTGTGTGTGTGTGTGTGTGTGTGTGTGTGTGTGTGTGTGTATATGTGTGTGCGTGACAAAAATTTATTCGACGATAACTCCAATATTTAAATTCTAAAATTTATAATTCTTTCCTCTTCTCTACATCCATATGAAGAGCTGATTAGATTTTGGTTATAATTGCTCAACCGAAAGTTTATTTATAAGTAAAGTTATTAAGAGAAGCTATAGTGATTATTTTTTACATTTTATGACCAATCCCACATATTGAAATTTCATTACATTAAAGATTAAAACATAGTGCCGTAATAAATTCTACAAAATGAACAAAAACATATTACAGAACTTTAAATCTGTGTCAAAGTTTTGTTTGAAGTTGCCAAAAAATAAGTGCAACCAAAGCAAAATACATATTAAGCAGATATGGCTCGAAACTTCCTCTTCCGAAAGTTTCCCAGTAAATATTTTTCAAACTTGGAATTACATTATAAAACTTTCTAAAATTTCCTGATCGAAAAAAGTATTTACTGCAAGACAACAAAAGTAGAGTAATACAAATTTCATCATAAACAAAATTTCGAAAACAAAATATTTCCGCACTTTCTAGCATTGTGACAACATACATTTTTCTAGTTTTCAAATTGTAAAATAACTTTTATTATAAATATTATTTTGAACTTTACTTGACGAACTTTTATGTTAAGCAACAATTACTATGAGTATTTTTCCTCTCGCTAAGAGAGGTATTGGATTCATGCTAAAATCCAGATTTTATTGAATATGTACGATTTAAGGTCCCTAGAATCCGATTATAACATTTTTAAAATGATGTCTGTATGTGTGTGTGTGTGGATGTGTGTATGTGTGTGTGTGTGTGCGAATGTCCGTATGTGTGCATCTATGGATGTTGTTCCTCAAAAACTATAAGACTTTAAAAATATATAACTGCAGTTTCCTCAATCTGATATTCTTCGTAGTAGTAGTTTCTTAGAAAAATTCTTCTAAATATAATTTTTGGGAGTTTTTTTTATTAAATATTGAAGAACATAAAATTCTCCATCTAATACACTTAAAATTTTTATTATATCTTGTATAGGTATAGATTTAGAGATAAAGACACTAAAATTTATAAATTCAAATGTTTATAACATAGTTTGTAAATGACATAATGTCAGTGTCAAAAATCAACAGTTTTAGTGACATGCTGATAGCTTTTCTTGGGAAGTATATTTAATCTTTCTTATTGTTTTATTAATTAAATATTTGAAATTACAGGTAAAATGCATATACCATCAGAAATACCGCCAATCTGGTTAATTAATTGGAAAAATCTCTTACATATAGGAACTTCCTCAAACAATGAAAAATAGCTATAATTAGAATTATATGTATGCAGAAGACATGTTAAATACAATAAAAAACAATATTTGGGTAAAGTTCTGTGATATTTTGTTATAAAACGACGGTTCGATAGCGAAGTGCTATACAATACTTATATAGCCTAATGTGGAAATGGCGAGAAGTCTTGTGCTGGCCACAACAATTTTTTTTTAACGTGAAATATTGGATTTGTCATATCCATGGTTACGACTTGACATTTGATTTACAGCAATGTATTTGCCTGTCCCATTTAAAATGAAATATAGGGAACGAATATGACATTTGACAAGACGTCAATAGAGGTTAATTTTGTTTAAGTAACTATACCTGCTTTCTAAATTAAATTTAGTTGTAGAAAAAAAAAAACATTGTGTGCACCTTATGCCCGAGTGATTGGCCAAATTTCTTACAATATTTAAATGTAATACTTCTGTCAAATTCATTCCGTATGATTTAAATGAGACAGGCAAATATATTGCTGTCAATCAAATGTCAAGTCGTAACTTATAGGAAAATTCAACTACGGCCCATTAATTTTGACTTTTTTTTACATAATTTTGAACTACGACGTAATAGGTCAGTTTTAAGAGGCTTCAGTTCTTGTAGAAAGTATGTAAAACAAATATTATTGTCCGATTTACTATCTATGGGATTGGTTCTACCATCGGTTAAGCCATTAAGGGCCGTGATATCCACCTCCTATTAAAGTTCCTAATAAATTTATTCCATTATTAAATATTTTTTGTGTATTTCCACCTACAAATAAAATTTATCTTGCTACTAAATTTAGTTATTAGCAGAATAAACTAATAGGAACTTTGAGGTGCTGGTAACTATTTTGAAAAGAAAAGAAAAAATCGATTTACAAGAATAAGATAATCTCATAGAAACACAGGAGGCAGAAGATAAGATTATGAAATTGCGACGTACTTATACAGTACGAGTTAGAATGGACAATTTTCAAAGGTAGTCGGATAGGTATGGTTTTATTTTATTCAGGGCC
This sequence comes from Ophonus ardosiacus, assembly GCA_943142095.1. Lineage (NCBI taxonomy): Eukaryota > Metazoa > Arthropoda > Insecta > Coleoptera > Carabidae > Ophonus > Ophonus ardosiacus. Next base: position 48,837,942 of record OW964831.1, on the reverse strand, counting down.
GCGTTTATTTATGAGCTAAAAATTTCAAATTCTAAGTTACAGCAATGATAAATCTTGATTATAACAATGAATAAGCTTAAGTATAACTGTGATTATAGGTACTTGATTACAACAATAACTACACTTGGTAACAATTGATTATAGATACTTGATTACAACAATAACTAAACTTGGTAACAATTGATTATAGGTACTTGATTTCAACAATAACTGAATTTGATTACAACAAAGATTAAACTTGATTACTACAGTTTTTTTATTCTCTATTATATTTGCATGTTTTATATAAATATCAACTAATAATCTGGTTTCAATTTGCATAAAATTAGCTGATTGCAGGTACTCTTTTCGAATTCATATTGACACTACAATTATATAATTCGTAATCCGCACTTAAAATACATCTTGAAATAAACAAACACAACCAAATATAAGTAAACATACGTCAACTCAGGTTGGGAAAACGAAAGTAGCTAGTTTTCGTGCTACCAACTTTAAAATATTTTCTTTATTATTCTAGTAACTATCTAATAGCTATCTGGCAAATAAATTGTGCTTAATAAATTTATTTAGCTACTAACATATTTATTCTTCAGATAGAGATCCAGAACTTTAATAGGATGTGGATATCACGGCCCTAAGCGTTGTACACTTAATTACATATCACCCTGTATAATTTTTAATTATTTCAGATATTTTTCTTACCGTTGGTTTTCCAAATTTCCTACGCTTATGAAATCATTCATCAAATCGCTTAACTATCAGGATACATTTTGCCTTCATAGCAATAAAATTAAATATGGTACGCTGATTTAATTTGTCATTTACCGTGCCTGTTAAATGCATATTCATTCCCAATTATCCCTTAGAATTAAAAGACCATGTACTATAATATTTCAGTACATAGAGCACAGTTAGCATAATTTGCTATTAGCTGTAACAATGTAGTATTAGCGTTATGCTAATGAACTCTGCAGTCGATTTTGCTGAGTGCAAAATGTATGAAATCACTTGTATCCCGTGGTATATGTTTACCACGCCTACTAATCCTGAAATAGAACAAATAGAGGCTACATTTTCAGGAAGTGTATGGAGTAGCGACTGCATAGCATAGAGTGTCGGGAGACAGCCCGACGCGACAAGCAATCAAACTGCGACCGCGGAATATTTATAGGCGACGTGCTCTGCCATGCTAACTCGTTACGGGATTGGGATTCATCATTCCTGAATCCCGAAGGAATACGTGGAATTAGAGTTGGAGGATGAATGAATTATTGTATTATCTCTTATGTTATTCGTATGTGTGCATAACAGATGCCCATATTTGTGTCTGAGTGTCTGGTCGCGAACCTGGGGGAACCGGGTTCGATCCCGACTGACGCCAAATATTTCCAATTTTAAATGGCACAAAAGTGACCCCTGTGGTGCACTCTCCACGCCAGGAATGAGTGGCCGTGAGGTGACGCCTGGTAAGCGCCCACACGGTAAAATATATCGTCATCATTACCGATGTCTACATGTGTTGTAGATACTGGCACACCCAGAAATGGGTAATATGCCGTGATAATATATTTATTTATTTTATTTAAATTTCGAAGGCAACGCCTTTTGACACTTCTGATACACACAAAAACACATATCTTTATATATTTTTATATTTTTACCTCTCGCTAAGAGAGGTATTGGATTCATGCTAAAATTCGCATATCCAGATTTTATTGAATAAGCACAATGTAAGGTCTCTAGAATCCGATTATAACATTTTTAAAATGATGTCTGCGTGTGTGTGTGTATGTGTGTGTGTGTATGTATAGATGTTGGAGGGACGAGTCCTTAAAAACTATAAGACTTAAAAAATATTTAACTGCAGTTTCTTCTGACATTCCTAGGAAGAGCTGAAAAGGTTTTGGTAACAATTGAACAACCGGAAGTAGTAGTTTCTTAAAAAAATTCTTCTAAATATAATATTTTGAAGAACATAAAATTCTCCATCTAATACACTTAAAAATTTTATTATATCTTGTATAGATTTAGAGATAAAGACACTATAATTTATAGAGTAAACTAATCGCAGAGGCCAAGGCACTAAGGAAACCAGTTGGCAAATTCCAATGTTTATAACATGACACATGTCATTGTCAAATATCAGCAGTTTTAGTGACATTCTGATAGCTTTTTCTGGGAAGTATATTTAACTGTTCTTATTGTTTTATTAATTAAATATTTGAAATTATAGGTAAAATTGTGGGAAAATGCGTATATCCATCAGAAATACCGTCAATCTGGTTAATGAATTGGAAGAATCTCTGACATTTAGAAACTTCCTCATACAATGAAAAATAGATATAATTAGAATTATATGTGTGCAGAAGACATGTTAAATACAATAAAAAACAATATTTGAGTAAAGTTCTGTAATTTTTTGTTATAAAACGACGGTTCGAAAGCGAAGTGCAATACAATACTTATATATCCTAATATGGAAATGGCGAGAGGTCTTGTGCTGGCCACAACAGATTTTTTAATTCATTCTATTTACTCTTATTCTTCTAATGTTCGAGATTCTTCCAATTCATTGATGAGATTAGCGTTTTTTTCTGAAGGGTATATGTAACATATGTATCTATAATTATAAATATTTAATTAATAATAAAATAAGAAATACATAATAAATGTAGTTCCCAGAAAAACTTTTAAGTAATGTCTCTGGCTTTTTGACAGTCACATTTATCTGTCAATTACAAAATTTTAATTTTTCCACTTGTTTTCCATGGACTGCAAGATTCATTTACAACTTATTATTTTATATATTTAACTCCATAGAAGATATAATAACATTTTTAAATGTATCAGATAGATTTTTATATTCTTTAATATTAGTAATAACAGAAATTTTCAAAAAAATAATAAATAAATAAATAAAATAAATATATCATCACGGCATATTACCCATTTCTGGGTGTGCCATTATCTACACATATGTAGACATCGGTAATGATAACGATATATTTTACCGTATGGGCGCTTACCAGGTGTCACCTCACGGGCACTCATAGCTGGTGTGGAGAGTGCACCACAGGGGTCACTTTTATGCCATTTAAAATTGGAAATATTTGACGCCGGTCGGGATCGAACCCGATTCCCCCAGGTTCGCGACCAGACACTCAGGCATGCGGCCACGGGACCCCATAATAAAAAAAAAATAATAGTATGTATTTAAAAGATTTTTTTAAAGAAACTATTACTTCCGATTGTCCAATTGTTATCAAAATCTAATCTGCTCTTCCCAGGAATGTCAGATTGAGGAAACTGCAGTTAAATATTTGTTAAGTCTTATAGTAGGTATTTCAGAAACTGTGGTCATCACACACACACATATATACACACACACGGACATCAGTGTAAAAATTTTAGGGACCTTAAAATGTGCTTATCCACTAAAATCTGGATGTGCGATTTTTAGCATGATTCCAATACCTCTCCTAGCGAGAGGTAAAAATTTAATAAATTTCATGGCCCATGCTACTAATAAACCGAAATTTTAAAAAGTAAAAACTTTTGACAATGCGTCTTTTAACAAATTATTTCAGAGTATATACATAACTTTCTTTCTACTAAAAAAATTGTACGATACCATAATATTAAAATAACTTTTCAATGTATTATAGTTTAAAACAGGTAATGCAATCTGCTCTACTATTTATATTGTACATCAATTTAAATATTTAGCTTGCAAATGTTATTATCTAGGTTACTAAATGTCAGTTCACTTGATCCAAATAAAATTGCCAATAAATCCTTGATATAAAATAAACTGACCTTTTCCAATTCTACCGGACAGCTGAACACTATTATACCTCCATCAACTTAGTTTTGACAGCTGCTTTAAACTTGAAAAAATAAAATACCTTCATTTGTCTTGTACCCTTCCTTGTTTTCTTGAAGACAGTATGTATAATAGATTTGAAGAAATTTTGGAATAAAAAACTTCACAAATAATGAGACAGGTTTCACTTAAGCAGAAGATTCTTAGCTAAAACGGCTGCTTAAACTTAAACTTTTTCAACTTCAATTCCAGAAAAATAAATTCAATTTTGGAAAAAGTAAATTCTATTTTAGAAAAAATAACTTCAATTTCAGAAAAATAAAATCCACTACGCAGAAAGTAAATCCATTTTCAGAAGAAGTAACTTCAATTTCAGAAAATGGTAAATTGATATTTTCATATGATTTTCTGAAATTGACGTTACTTTTTCCAAAACTGAATTTACTTTTTCTGATATTGAATTTACTTTTTCTAAAATTGAATTTACTTTTTCTGAAACTGAATTAACTTTTTCTGAAATTGAAACTACGTTTTCTGAAATTGCAGTTGAAAAGGTATGGACCTGTCAAAATGGGACATCGGACACAGCCTACACAGAAAAAAAAAGAATTGAAATTTTGTCTAATTATAATTAGATATTATTTTATTAGGCAATATGTCTAATAATTTAGTATAATTTACAAATCTTGATTTAGCATTTTAACTAATCCACAATAGATGCTAAACATCTTAATTTAAATATGCAAATAGTTATTTTAATTACTTATATTATTTAATTTTACTATATTTTGGCTTTATTATTTTTGTCCTACAATTTTCTGTAATTTATCTAATGAATTAGGTAATTAAATAGAAAATTTAAATATACAGTATGTCCCCGGATTGAGTTTACAAGAGGAAAAAAAAATTATTTTTGATTTTACGAAAAAATGCCAAGGGAAGAAATTTTTTTGCTTGAATTAAAACGCATGTTTCAGTTATTAAGACTTTTAATTAATGTAAGGTTCTTTTATTATAACGTTTCTTCGTATTTTGTCCTCCTAATAATACAGTTATTACATTGAATCTAACATGATTTTAGTTAGCTTTGAAATATTGACAAATGATTATTAATTCTAATTTCAGAAAAAAGAAAATGGCGAAAATGATAATACTTGTAGTTTATTCAATTATCTCATTTTTATCTGAAATTAGAATTAATAATCATTTGTCAATATTTCAAAGCTAACTAAATTCATGTTTAATTCAATGTAATAACTGTATTATTAGGAGGACAAAATACGAAAAAACGTTATAATAAATGAACCTTACATTAATTAAAAGTTTAAATAACTGAAACATGCGTTTTAATTCAAGCAAAATTTTTTATTCCTTTTGCATTTTTTCGTAAAATCAAAAATAAAATTTTTTTTCCTCTTGTAAACTCAATCCGGGGACATACTGTATATCTAGTTAATTTCTTTATTTATGTTTATTTCAATACTAAATGTAGTCATTTAATCTAATTTTGTATTTAATGTTACTACAATTTGTTATTACAAATTTAGAAAATTTAACTAAATCAACATATTAGAAGGCTGAACATTAAACCTTTGTTTAGCTAATTTAACTACAATTTAGATGGTTATTTTTTCTGTGTATATCTAATTTTGTCTCATTCGTCTTCATATTGTGACATATCTGTAGGTCTGATGTTTTTTTTGTTTGTATATATTGTTAGAAGTAGATTTGTTTGTCTAAGTTAAGTATCTTAGTCTCTTTCGTATATTTTGTATTAATTTTGGAATTTTGTCTTCGTTTTGATTTCAACCAGAGAAAAAGCATTACTTTTGTAGTTCTTCTTTCTTCTGGTTTCCTGGCTATTTAGTGATGTCTCCATCTCCGACTTTTTTCTTTTCAAACAAGTTTTTTTTACGTTATATTTCTTAATTTACGTTTATGGAAATAAGATAATAAAGATGCACACAATCCTATCCGGGATTTGAATCCAGGACTCCTGTATCCGAAGCGACAACGCTACAAATTTGCGCTGTATGACGTAGTCAGTAACATGAAATCCACAAATATAAGTGACCTGCCAATACAACATTGTCATTTGTTAGCATACTGCCACAAACAAAAAAGGATCATTACAAACGGAGCACACGTCATTGAAACAAAATGTGATTACACAGTCAACAGTTTTGTTTCCCATTTTTTGAAATTTCAGTTTCTCATCAATGCTTTTCACAAATTCAGCAGCAAATCATCTGGGGTGGTCCAAAAGTAAATATAATCCCGAATCCATAGCAACATAAACCAAATAAACACCGCCGTATAGGTCAATAGGAATAAATATTTACAGATATTTGTTTTTAGCAAAGTGTTGTGCTGGTTTTTCATGTGAGGGTGAATATTAGAACAGGAGAATGAGAAAGGCAATTAATTTCAACCCCATATACTCCATCTCTCACACTCTTTCACTTTTTTTACCTTTCTCTCTCTCTGTGTGTAACCCCAGGGCGCTGGTGATGTTTGATTTTGAAAACAGTGTCAGTATGATTTTTGATTATGAAATCAAGTTAGATTCATTAATTTTAATGAAGATACGAAGTTATTTACTTAGTTGATTTGCTTTGAAGTGAAAGAGGGAAGATCAAAGAGAAAATGTAATTGTCAGGAAGATATGAAAGTAAATTCAGGTACATGAGATGAAAATATTGCTTGTTTAAGTCACATAATTTGTGGGAGAGTTAATAATTCCTAATTTAATATCCAGATGTTGTGGACGAAAATGTTTAAATGTTAATAAACCGCAGGATGACTTGTCCGGTCAAAGCGTTTCGCTTGATATATGAGCAGTGGGTAGAATTATTAACAAAAATATGAAATATTAGATACACAGTACGTTCATTTTAAATGAGCTACCATTTCATATTCCCGAAAATATATTGACTGGCAAGAAACAGCCACTTTTTTTTACAAAAGTCTAATTAACCGCATATTTTACAACTAAAGAGGGAACTGAGCTGATTGTTTTTAGTTATCAGTAAATTAGGATGCTTATTTCATTCTAAAAAAATTGTTGTGGCCAGCACGAGACCTCTCGCCATTTCCATATTAGGCTATATAAGTATTGAATTGCACTTTGCTATTGAACCGTCGTTTTATAACAAAAAAAAATACAGAACTTTACCCAAATACTGTTTTTTATTGTATTTAACATGTCTTCTGCACACATAATAATTCTAATTATATCTATTTTTCACTGTATGAGGAAGTTTCTAAATGTCAGATATTCTTCCAATTCATTAACAAGATTGGCGGTATTTCTAATGGATATATGCATGTTATCTATAATTTTAAATATTTAATTAATAAAACAATAAGAAAGATTAAATATACTTCCCAGAAAAAGCTGTCAGAATGTCACTAAAACTGTTGATTTTTGACACAGACATGTGTATTTAAAAACTATGTTATAAACATTGGAATTTGTCAACTGGTTTCCTTAGTGCCTTGGCTTCTGCGATTAAATTACTCTATATATTATAGTGTCTTTATCTCTAAATCTGTACAAGATATAATAATTTTTTTACCTTCCGTAAAAGGAAGGTATTGTCTTTGGTCAAAAAATTCGTTGGTGAGTTTTTAATGAATAAGCACGTTTTAGGGCCCCTAGAATACGAATTTACTATTTTTAAGATGATGTCTGTATGTGTGTGTGTGTGTGTGTGTGTGTCCGTGTGTGTGTCCGTGTGTGTGTCCGTGTGTGTGTCCGTGTGTGACAAATTTTTCTCCGACGATAACTCCAATACTACAATTCTAAAAATTATAATTCTTTCGTATTCCTCTTCTTTACATCCATATGAAGAGCTGATTAGATTTTGGTTATAATTGATCCACCGGAAGTACCCTTATTTGAAGTTTTTAACAGTTTTTCTTGAAAAAACGCAGTTAAATATTATTTTTTGACATTTTGTTATTATATATATTAAAGAAAATACTCTTCTCTATACAGTTTGATTATACATTTTCCTTCATATTCAATAGATGTAAATTTAAAGCATTATAAAGAAATCAATTTTCAAAAATTAGTTAGCTTTGCTGTTTATCATGGAAACAGCTGACATAATTAATCAAAAAAATTTAATTGACAGATGTCAGTTGCAAGTGCAAAACCAAATATGGACAAAAAAAGTATAGGATCTAAAATTAGTATGTCATAGTGTTGCTCGCAAAGTGATACGCAGAGAAAGGCCAAAGAGAAGATGGAAGGACATTACTTAGTGTAGTTTATGTTATAATTTTATTGGATTTATAGAACCTTTTCAAATGAACTTTGGGTATGGAATTTGTAAAAAATAGTATGTGCTTTTACATGATATTATATAGAATCTGTTCCAAGGACCTTTTGGTATGGGATTTGTACAAAATCCATGGAATTGACGGAAGGTCTTGTGCTGGCCACAACAGATTTTTTTAAGTATATTAGATGGTGAATTTTATGTTCTTCAATATTTAATAACAAAAATTTCCAAAAAATTATATTTAGAAGAATTTTTCTCAGAAACTACTACTTCCGGTTGTTCAATTGTTACCGAAACTTTTTCAGCTCTTTTCAGGAATGTCAGATTGAGGAATCCATAGTTAAACAATTCTTAAATCTTATGGTTTTTGAGGAATCGTGTCTACAACATCCAGACATACACACATACACACATCCACACACACACACACACACACACACACACACACACACACACAGACATCATTTTAAAAATGTTATAATCGGATTATAGGGACCTTAAATCGTGCTTATTCACTGAAATCTGAATATGCGAATTTTAGCATGAATCCAATACCTCTCTTAGCAAGAGGTAAAAATACATGAAAATGTTGGCGCTTTAATAGTTTTTAATAAAATTTTCTCGTCAAATCCAAATGAAAATCCTGCAAAGTACACACAAACAAACATACAAGGATTGATTTTTTTTCTACTTTTCCTGCAAATATTCGTTCTGTTTAGTCAACAGCGGTAGTTTTTGTTATTACATCCTGTAAAGTACTGTTTGGTATTTGTTCGGCTTGTCCGACATATCACGCTCTCAAACACCAACGCCGTAAAAAAGCTCAACAGATTTGTATGCTTTTTGCGTGTAGCAGAAATCTTGTATCACTTTTTCCGCCCGCAGATGAAACGTGAACGTAATAATTTACAACCTGGATGGTTGGCCATGTCAAAGATCTCTTTTGTCGAAACAAGTGCCCATCGCGGTTAAGTGCAGAGAGACAAACGATGGTATTTCGTTTCTTTTATGTTTTATTCTTCTGTTGTATCAATAGCACGTTTTCCAAGTTGGAACATTCATCAGTCTGAACTGTTCTGTCCGGCTGTCGCGCATTGAAAACGTAGTTTTTAATTTAAAATAAGTTTCACTCTATTGTAGAAATTTACTCGAACTAGTAGTTTTGCTGAATAACGTAATGTGAATTAGCAGTATGCATTTAATTTTGCTGAATTATGAAAGAAAAACTAAGTTTATTATAACGAAACAAAGTTTGCATATAGCTTTTAAAAATTAAATTACGTATAAATTCATATAATGAGGTCATGCACGACTTTTTTTATAAATTTAATCGATAGAGCAATGAAAAATAATATACCTGTATTTTTTATTTTTCCTCAAATCGATCTTTAATCATGAAAGAATTGTAATTGAAAATGACATTCTTTAAAATGGGGCTGCTAGACCCCCGCTTCGTCCCTTGTCCAATGACGTCACAAAGTGAGAGGCACGACCATTTTGATTTTCACACTGATCTAAACGTCAAAGTGACATTTAAAGATAACCTAAAATTTATGAAAGTAAACATGTCGATGGAACGTTGTTTCGTGCCAAAATAAAGAATAAAATAATATTCTGCAATATATTCAATGTCTCACATGCGTTTATAACCTTCTACCATCTAATCTCAATACAAAAGTGAAAGAAACATTTGATGTAACATGTAGATAACTTCACGCCAAATGAAAATTATATTTATAAAAATAAATAGAATGATGTTATATTAATTTATTATAGCATATTCAGATATGTAATCCTCAATTTATAGTTTATATATATTTTTCTTTTAGAAATTGTGTCCATATAAAATGGCTGTTTGAAATGAGTCTGAACTTGGTTCAGAACGTTGTGACGACAAAACATGGCTGGTTTTTGCAACTTTTTAAAAATATCATACTTTAAAACGATTTTATACAACAAAAAAGTAAATAAAAAATAATTTAATCATACTGAACGATAAATTAGACTTTCTTTCTTCGATTTAAACAGAAAAAAGGTGCAATTATTTTTTTTGCATGACCTCATTGTTGATCTTTCTTTCTTCGATTTAAATAGAAAAAATCTGATGTGGCCAACACAAAACCTCCCGCTATTTAATTTTTATTAATTTAAATACATACTTACGGATTTACTAACACTGCAAACGGTTCTATTGCATAAAACTATTGCTTTATTTACTATTTTCTTTTTAAAATGTCACTATTATTAATTTGAAATGATTAGTTTTGTGACAGTGACATTTAATGTCAGTTACATTCATTTGAAATATGAACTGTGGAACAAAGGAATTGTGTTTTTCTTAGGCTTCGGGACTTGTAAAAAAAATTATTTTTAAATTTATCTGTGAAATATATAGAAAAAGTATTAATGTATTCCTGTAGAAAATTCAATAATCTTTAATTTTCATAACGACAAAATGCGAAAAAATGGCATTTAATGGTATTTTTTGAAGAAAAACCATTATGAGCTTCAGGTAAAGTGCCATTTCCGGTTATCCGATTTACACCAAAATCTAATGGCTTCTTTTCGTATTAGAATAGGATAGAAATACAAGATTTCAGAATTTTCTGAATGATAGTATTTGAGTTAGAGTGAAGACAAAATCCCTACACATACACACACACATACATACATACATACATACATACATACACACACACATACACACACACATACACACATACAGACATCATCGTGAAAATGTTAAATTTGGATTCTAGGGACCTTAAAACGTGGTCATTTACTAAAATCTCGATAAGTGATTTTTAGCACGATCCCTATACCTCCCTTACCAAGGGTAGCGGGAGGTAAAAAGGTGCAATTATTTTTTTTGCATGACCTCATTGTTGATATTATAAATTAAATTTGGTCTGCACATATCACTCAGTTTCCGAATAAACTCGGCGTTAAAAAAAGGGTTAAAAATTCTGAGGGCATTATTGAATCTGAAGCTCTTTAAAGAACAATACCTTTTAAAATTTAGTACTTAGAAGTCATATAAAAATTCTTGCAACAGCCTCTTGTATGTGTTCTCTAAAAAGACGGTTATTTTATTTAAGTTTATCTTTTTACCTTCCGTCACCTTTAGGTAAGGGAGGTATTGTCTTCGGTCAAAAAATTCGGTGGTCAGTTTTTAATGAATAAGCACGTTTTAGGGTCCCTACTATACGAATTTACTGTTTTTAAGATGATGTCTGTATGTGTGCCTGTGTGTGTGTGTCCGTGTGTGTGTCTGTGTGTGTGTGTCCGTGTGTGACAAATTTTTCAATACTACAATTCAAAAAATTATAATTCTTTCGTATTCCTCTTCTTTACATCCATATGAAGAGCTGATTAGATTTTTGTTATCATTGATTCACAGGAAATACTCTTATTTGAAGTTTTCAACAGTTTTTCTTAAAAAAAAAACGCAGTTACAGTAAAATTTTTGAAAGAAGTCCGATCAAGGCCATCTACGAATTGCATCTATGAATTAAGATTTTATGCTGTCAAATTTAGTAGTGTCGTTTACATAATTTTTATAAGGTACACAAGATATTATGTACCCTCATAAAAACTAAGTAAAAGACACTACTAAATTTGACAGCAGAAAATCTTAATTCATAGATACAATTCGTAGATGGCCTTGATCGGACTTCTTTCAAAAATTTTACTGTACATATTATTTTTTGACATTTATAGAGGTAAAGAATTATACAGAGATTTACTTTCAAAAATCAGTCAGCTTTGATATTTATCTGGGAAACAGCCAATATATTAAAAAAATTCTAATTGACAGATGTCAGTGTCAAGTGCAAAACTACAGATGGAAATAATAGAGTCAGAGAGTGTCATAGTGTTCCTCACAAGTGACATGCAGAGGAAGACCAAAAAGAAGATGGAAGGACTGTATCGCAGAAAACTTGACAGAGGAAGAACTGTGCGGAGAAAATGCGTCGGACAGAAATGAGTGGAAGAGAAGAGTAAGAAACAGCGACTCCCTAATAAAATAGCGAAAAACTGAAGAAAAAATAGTGTCAAGTGCAATTTACATGTGTACTTTAATGTTTAATTTTATTGAATGTATTTAATCTTTTCAAGGGAATTTTTGTTATGGGATTTGTACAAAATACATTGAATTGACGGAAGGTCTTGTGCTGGCCACAACAGATTTTTTTACCGGGTTCGATCTCGACCGACGCCAAATATTTCGAATTTTAAATGGCACAAAAGTGACCCCTGTGGTGCCTGGTAAGCGCCCGCACGGTACAAATATGTCATCATCATTACCGATATCTGCGATAAAGCAGATTGGCACACCCAGAAATGGGTACTATGCCGTGATGATATATTTATATTTATTTATTTATTTAAGTTTATCTCGTGATAAGAACCTATAATATCAATAAATTTATGCATCTTTAATGTAGTTTTTAATTCTGAACATTCACACATTTGGTCTAAAATTAACAGAGCAGAAATTAACACCATATGAAAATTTTGCCATTTTATTTTCTATGATCCATAAATAAGTAGTATGTCTATTCGTATCAATCATAACCTACATTGTGAAATAGCGTGTAAATATTTACTCCGATTCGAATTCCTTCTTATTAGCATTGAGGGCAGCAATTTAGAACAACCTCCAACTTCGCAAACTTAATTCCCCAACCTAAATCTCAATTCTAGCAGAAGCAACAGTGCCTGTCCTTCGTCGTTCTTTACTCGTTAACCACTTCCTGTCACCGGGCATTTCCGTTCCGTTTTCGCATCAATCCAATCCTGCGATTCCTGCGTCCTGCGTGTAGTTCTCCTGCTGTCGAAGTGATGTGGGACTCTTGACGCACAATGCCCGAGCACTCATGTTGTCGAGGGCTTTCGACAGATGGCTCCGACGCGGGACTGTTGACGGAGTCAAAACGTATTTTATTATCATAAAATGATGGAGATGGAGAAGTGGAAATAAAGTTATAAATAATGGAATGTATATATTTGTGTTTGGGTAATTTGAAAGGACATTTGAAATAAATATAGTTATTGGAGTAAATGGTTCTTGGTCGTACTGGAATGTTGAAAAATAATAACATGTTTTCAAGAAGCTTGTAATCATGACTCTAATGCCCGTATTTATAAGGTGCGTTCGGCAAATGAGTTCTGATCACTCTTTTCACTCTGTACACTCCTAGCACCGTTCGGTAATTACATGGAGTGAGAAGCGTCTTAAAATGGAGCGTTCGGCAAATGCAGAATAGAGCCAAGTGGAGTGAAAAGTGTTAACTCCATAAGCCCAATTTCGATATGCAAGCAAACATGGAGTTTTTTTTGTTTTATTTGACATCTGTCAGATCATTTTGTATTTTTATGTTGAAATATTTTATTATACACAATTATTTTATATTTATAATATTGTTTTGTAATATAACAAGGCACAGTATGTCGGAACGGTAAAAAATCTGTACCATATCTAATATATACTTTCTTCAGAATCATTAAAGAATAATACCGAACTGAATAATTTCTATATAGTTCATTATTTATTTTTTTTAGCAGTGCAGTATATCAGATTGTCAAAAAAGGAGGTTATTATATTCCTGCACCAAAATTTTAACTCCACTCGTTCGGTTAATCACAAATAAAGGAGTGTACCTTGTTCCCTCGATCTACTCCAACTCCAGCTCTACTCCCACTCCACTCCAACGCCGCTCCGTAAATACTCCAACTCCGTATGATATACCGAACGCACCTATAGTCAGTACTTGGTCTCGACTCATACTTGAATATGCCTTGAGTACCAGATTTCGTTTCATAGTCGCTACTTGTTTCTTCACTCGTACTTCGATCGAAGGTTTACTTCAGGTGAGCTGCAAGCAACCTTAAGTAATGCTCAAGTATTTTTTTTTTTACAGAACTTTACCCAAATAATATAATTTGAAATATTTAATTAATAAAACAATAAGAAAGATAAAATGTACTTCCCAGAAAAAGCTTTCAGAATGTCACTAAAACTATTGATTTTTGACACTGACATTGGTATCTGTCATTTACAAATAAAATAAATAAATATATCATCACGGCATATTACCCATTTCTGGGTGTGCAAGTATCTACAACACATGTAGACATCGGTAATGATGACGATATATTTTACCGTGTGGGCGCTTACCGGGCATCACCTCACGGGCACTCATAGCTGGCGTGGAGAGTGCACCACAAAGGTCACTTTCGTGCAATTTAAAATTGGAAATATTTGGCGTCTGTCGGGATCGAACCCGGTTCCCCCAGGTTCGCGACCACGGGACCCTATATCTGTCATTTACAAACTATGTTATAGACATTTGAATTTGTCAAGTGGTTTCCTTAGTGCCTTAGCCTCTGCTATTAGATTATTGTATATATTATAGTGTCTTTATCTCTAAACCTATACAACATATATTAAAAATTTTAAGATAGAGATGCAGAATTTTGTTCTTCAATATTAGTAATTACAAAAATTTTCAAAACATAATATTTAGAAGATTTTTTTTAAGATAATACTACTTCCGGTTGTCCAATTATTTCCAAAACCTTTTCTGCTCTTCCCAGGAATGTTAGATTGAGGAATTCATAGTTAAACAGGTCTTAAGTCTTATAGTTTTTGAGGAATCGTCCCTCCAACCTCCAGACATACACACATACACACACACACACATACATACACACATCCACAGATACACACACACACACACACATCCACACACACACACACACACACACACACACACACACACACACAGACATAATTTTAAAAATGTTATATTTGGATTAAATCATGCTTATTCAGTAAAATCTGGATATGTGAATTTTAGCATTAATCTAATACCTCTCTTAGCGAGAGGTAAAAAAACTGTCAAACTGTCATTTCTAACACATATCACATTTAAATTAAATAATGAATCATGAAAATAATCTAGAATTTTTAGAATTTGTAGACCTTAAATAATAACTATGAAATAATGTTGCTTCAAGAAGATATATCCGTGATATGACTCATAAATATATCTATTATTTCTATGATATTAGTAGAATTTTTAGATAAAAAAATGCACGTAGTTCATCTAAATTAGAGAAAACGTATTCAACAAAAATTTACTAGCATATCCGAATTTGAAGTAAACCATTTACTTTTTCTGGTAATCAGCAATTACTGCTCGATATTTCTTACCTTTTCAAAAAGTTAATATAAGACGCCCGTATGTAAACTTTGGTATCAGACTAACTGTCAGGAATAGAGGTATATTGCCTTGAACTGGTGATAAAACATGCAATATCCTTTTTGTTTTATTACACAGTAAAATAAATATTAAAAAGTTTTTAGTATAGTTTGATATTCTCTATTCTGATGCACGTAGTTCATTTCTTTTATTACGTAATAAGTTCTATATTACCTACTTTCATCTGGAAGAAATTTTAAAACAAAAGATATAGAGGGCAGTAATAAAAATAATAGCAAAACCTTTATTATCATGCACTAACGCCAACTTCCATCTCACAGCATGTATTTTAATATTATATCACACCATGAATAATGTACATATATGCATATTATTAATTTAATAAATAGTATATAAACTTTAATAGTTACATACAGTTTTTAAGATAAGTCTTAACTCTAAATCTGTTAAAAATGTAGAGCATTTTCTCTAGTATTTATAATAACATAAAATGTCAAAAAATTATATTTAACTGCGTTTTTTTAAGGAAAACTGTTAAAAACATCAAATAAGGGTACTTCCGGTGAATCAGTTATAACCAGAATCTAATCAGCTCTTCATTTGGATGTAAAGAAGAGGAATACGAAAGAATTATAATTTTTAGAATTGTAGTATTGGAGTTACCGTCGGAGAAAAAATTGTCACACACACACACACACCCGGACACAAACACATACACACACAGAGACACACACGTACACACTCACACACACACACACTCACACACACACAGACACACATGTACACACACACACAGACACACATGTACACACACATACAGACATCATCTTAAAAATAATAAATTCGTATAGTAGGGCTTATTCATTAAAAACTGAGCACCGAATTTTTTGACCATAGACAATACCTTCTTTACCTAAAGGTGACGGAAGGTAAAAAGACCTTCCAGAAATTGTCCGGTAAAATATTGCTTTCTTATTAACAAGTTTGACTGCAAATATAAAACTAAAATTAAATATTATATGTTCAAAAACAACATAAAACTACTTAAGTTAGAAAAGTATTGTTGTTAAATTTTTCATATAAAATAAATTATGTCGTTTAGCGATTTGAACACCTATTATTCTTCTAAACATGCGTAGAGTGAATGAGTGCCATTTGAATTTTTATTGGCAAGAAACAGACAATAAATAAAAGATTATTGTAGGAGTTTGACAACTGAGACCGTTGGATTTTATTTACTTTTTTATAGTCAAATTCTTCGGATAATGGTTTTGTTATGTTACGAAGAGACAATAAAATGAAATAATAATATCCATTCCGCCACTTCAGATCAAGGGCAGAAGTACTGCTTGAAATTGTAAATTATAAAGCAGTTTGCAAAGTGTGATAGGTACTTATTTTTATCGTTATGGATGTATTTTTTTACCTCTCACTAAGAGAGGTATTGGATTCGCATATCCAGTTTATCCAGTTATGTGTGTGTGTGTGTGTGTGTGTGTGTGTATGTATGGCTGGATGTTGGAAAAACGATTCCTCAAAAACTATAAGACTTAAGACCTGTTTAACTATGAATTTCTCAATCTGACATTCCTGGAACGAGCTGAAAAGGTTTTGGTAACAATTGGACAACCGGAAGTAATAACCTATCTTTAAAAAAATCTTCTAAATATTATTTTTTGAAAATTTTTGTTACTACTAATATTGAAGAATATAAAATTCTCCATATAATACACTTAAAAAAATTATATCTTGTATAGATTTAGATATAAAGACACTATAATATATAGAGTAAACTAATCGCAGAGGCTACGGCACTAAGGAAACCATTTGACAAAGGAAACCACTTGACAAATTCAAATGTCTATTACATAGTTTGTAAATGACAGATATCAGTTTTAGTGACATTCTGATAGGTTTTTCTGAGAAGTACATTTAATCTTTCTTATTGCTTTATTAATTAAATATTTGAAATTATAGGTAAAATGCATATATCCGTCAGAAATACCGCCAATCTGGTTAATGAATTGGAAGAATCTCCGAGATTAAGGAACTTCCTCATACAATGAAAAATAAATATAATTAAAATTATATGTGTGCAGAAGACATATATAATAAAAAACAATATTTGGCTAAAGTTCTGTAATTTTTTGTTATGAAACGACGGTTCGATAGCGAAGTGCAATACAATACTTATATAGCCTAATATGGAAATGGCGAGAGGTCTTGTGCTGGCCACAACAGATTTAAAAAAAAACGTGTTTTACTTACATGGACTTTTAAAACTACTATATTCATAAATTGATACTTTTTAGATATAGAAATAAAAATATTAAGATGTCAGAATCATGACAGAAGAATTCTTAAAAATTTAGATTTTTGTGATGGTTCTATTCTCGGTGGTGAAAAACAAAATCAGGAGAGAATGCTATTTTTCCTCGGTGTCAAATTCTCCTTTGATATAGAATAATATACGATTTTGAATATTAATAATATTGTAAAGGGCAAATCACTGTTTCAACTAATGCAAATGTGATATTTAGATTATGTATAATTACAATGATTTAGAATACGAAATGTTATCATTTGGTAGTAATTTTGTATTGAATATTATAGTGATAATCATCACAGCATCAATTGACGCTGATATATGACCATTTAATGTAGTAAATATGTAATGAATAACAGATGCAGGTAGATTAGTGCAAACACATTTGATGTTGTCAATAATGCAGAAGAGGAAATAGCATACTGCTGAACGGATACAGCCTTATCTTGAATATTTCATTATTACTACCACGATATTTCACCATAATCCCGTCAATATCATTATGAAAATATATTCAATTACGGTAAGATAATAATTTTTAGTTCAATCCTGCTATTGAAACTTGTTTCTTATTTGGATATGAAACTTGAAACTTTCTGTTTTGTCTGCTCATCTCATTTCTACGGTAACAGGTGGGGTGAAAATTATAAATATATAAAATAATGCATTGTATAATGAATCAAACAGCCCGTGGAAACCAGTTGAAAAACATTTGTTTAGTTAATTTAACTACAATTCAGATGGTTATTTTTACCTCCCGCCACCTTTAGGTAAGGAAGGTATTATTGTCTTTGGACAAAAAATTCGGTGGTGAGTTTTTAATGAATAAGCACGTTTTAAGATCCCTAGAATACGATTTTACTAATTTTACATTGATGTCTGTATGTGTGTCCGTGTGTGTGTGTGTGACAAATTTTTCTCCAACGATAACTCCAAAACTATAATTCTAAAAATTATGATTCTTTCATATTCCTCTTCTCTACAACCATATGAAGAGCTGATTAGATTTTGGTTATAAATGGTCAACCGAAAGTACACTTATTTGAAGTTCTTAACAGTTTTTCTGGAAAAAACGCAGTTAAATATCAATTTTCGACATTTTATGATCATTAAAATTAAAGAAAATCTTATTCTCTATACGATACATTTTCCTTCATATTCAATAGATATAGAGTTATAGAGATATTAAGAGAGGTTAACTTTCAAAAATCAGTCAGCTTTGCAAAAATTATGGAAACAGCAGATATATTCAAAAAATTCTAATTGACAGATGTCAGTGTGAAATGCAAAACCAAAGTGGAACGTATAGGATCAGAAAATAACATAAGTGACAGAGTGTCCCTCGCAAGTGACTTGCAATTTCAATGCCGGGAGTACGAGGAAGGCCAGAGAGAAGATGGAAGGACTGTGTAGCAGAATATTTGAGAGAGGAAGGTGTTAATAAGATGCGTTGTATAGGAATGAGGAAGTGTGAAGTACAATTTACAGAATGTACATTTGTGTTCTAATTATATTGGATTTATAGAATCTTTTCAAAGGAACTTGCAATATGGAATTTGTAAAAAATAGTGTGTTCGTGTTACAATTTTATAGTATATATAGAATCTTTTCCAAGGAACTTTTGGTATCGGATTTGTACAAAATACATCGAATTGACGGAAGGTTTTGTGCTGGCCACAACAGATTTTTTTCTGTGTATTTCATCATATACCCTTCAGAAATACTGTCAATTTCGTGAATTGGAAGAGTCTCGAACATTTAAAAGAGTAGGAGAAAACTTGTTCATAGAATGAATTCAAAAATAAAGAATCGGTTTCGTTAGAATTTTTTGTGTGTACCAGAAGTATTAAATACAATACTTATATAGCCTAATATGAAAATGGCGCGAGGTATTGTGGTAACCACAGCAGGTTTTTTATTACAAAAATATGCAGAATAAAATTTGCAATTTATACCATATTTCACAATACAATGGAACTAACGATGGCATTTGACATTTAGATCTAATAATTAAATTATTCAATAAGTACTTGACATGAAAACTAATGTATAGAGAAGAAAATAAAGTAATCGACCATCACAATTTATTGTCTTCTTCAGGGTTAAATCAAGTCATAAACAATGTATGTGAATTGCACGTTATAATATTGATGAAAAACAACTTTTTTTATATATAAATATATAATGTAACGAACCAGATGGAGTTATTAGTATTAGTATTAGGTATTAGTTTTATAAAATTGTTAAAGCGTACTGACTGCAGTTTCCGATTTCTTTATTTTCTTCTCCACACATCAATCTCCAGTCGATCATCGTTACTCCAATGAAAACTAATAATTAAAAAAAAAAATATCTATATTGTCATACGAAAGAAAAATGAAATCAGTAGGACATAATACATAGAGAATTTATCCTATTGTCGTAAGTTAAATGCCGTACTTTTTTGAACGCTTGTGGAACCCCAACGCCATAACTTGCTTTTAGGCTTGATCCGCTGATTTTGACGGCATTCTTCACTCCTTTTCCGTCTGCAAATGGCACCTTATTATGTGGTCGTGACAAGATATTAATAAAACCCTCTAGTTTTAATCACGTTCCATTAGACGAGATGTCACCGTTCTTTCACTGTGGAAAAATACGGGAAATTAACCAGAAGCTTCTTTGTCAAGTTTTTCACTTAAGACTTCGGCTGCATGGATTTTTCATGTGGAATCATAAGCTGAAAACAAATGGTTTGACGTTTTCGAGAACGAGTTTAATCTTGCTCTTCAACTCCTGAAAGCAGCTAATGAATTTCATGCATTTCAGGTTTTATTAAAGCTGTTTAATATGACAAGTTATGAATGAACGCAGTTATATTTTATTTATAATGCAGCCTTCCGTCACCTTTAGGTAAGGAAGGTATTGTCTTTGGTCAAAAAATTCGATGGTAAGTTTTAAATGAATAAGCACGTTTTAGGGTCCGTACAATACGAATTTACTATTTTTAAGATGATGCCTGTATGTATGTGTGTCCGTGTGTGACAAATTTTTCTCCGACGATAACTCCAATACTACAATTCTAAAAATTATAATTATTTCGTATTCTTCTTTTTTACATCCATATGAAGAGCTGATTAGATTTTGGTTATAATTAATCCACCGGAAGTACCCTTATTTGAAGTTTTTAACAGTTTTTCTTGAAAAACCGCAGTTAAATATCATTTTTCGACATTTTGTGATTATCAATATGAAAAAATATCTTATTCTCTATACGGTTTGATTATACATTTTCCATCATATGCAATAGATATAGAGTTATACAAACATTATGAGAGATTAACTTTCAAAAATTAGTCAGCTTTGCTAAAATTATGGAAACAGCACATATATATTTAAAAAAAATTAATTGACAGATGTCAGTGTCAAATGCAAAACCGAAGTTTAAAGTATAGGGTCAGAAATTTATATGTGAATGTGATAGAGTGTCCCTCCAAAGAGAAGATGGAAGGACTGTGTAGCAGAAGATTTGAGAGAGGAATAATTGTGTGAAGAAGATGCGTTGGACAGGAATGATTAAAAGAGAAGAGTAAGAAACAGCGACCCCTAATAAAATAGGGAAAGGAACTTTTGGTATAGAATTTGTAAAAAAATAGAGTGTTCGTGTTATAATTTTACAGGATATACAGAATCTTTTTCAAAGAACTTTTGGTATGGGATATATACAAAATACATCGAATTGACGGAAGGTTTTGTGCTGGCCACAACAGATTTTTTTGTTACATTCGTTATTTCAAATAACGATATTTCTGACATTGCTGAATTTATTCTACGTTTGTAAGGACCGGTATTAAAACTTGTCGTAGTAAAATGGAATAATTGGAATCAATTTCTATGTTCTTATGACATTTAAATCGTTGGGTGTTGAATATTAGTGGTGTATATGTTTATTTAATTAAATTTACTATTGACCTAAATTTAACTGAATGCTCATAAACGTGTTTCAAATTTAATTAAAAATGAGCGAAGGGAAAATTGACATCATTTGACATTTATTTATAAATTTATACAATCAATGCAATACTCTCGCCATTTCCATTTTATGTTATGTAAGTATTGTATTGCAGTGGCGTATTTACGAGGGATATATCCCCCCCATGACATCGGAAAAGAGTAAAAATCAACGTTTGAATATTGTTTTATGATTTTTTTGCAATATCATGTAATATGTTATTATAGAACAGGTCGCCTAAAAACCAAGGCGTTGTTATATTTTTATCTACGATAAACTTTTTGATTATTATACAAAATATTTTTATATACCCCCACCCTCCCCTCCAAGGGTCATGTCTGGATACGCCACTGTTGTATTGCACTTCGCTATCGAACCGTTGTTTTATAACAAAAAATTAGAGAACTTTATCCAAATATTGTTTTTTATTGTATTTAACATGTCTTTTGCACACATATAATTCTAATTATATCTATTTTTCATTGTATGACGAAGTCCTTAATGTCCGAGATTCTTCCAATTCATTATCAAGATTTAATTAATAAAACAATAAGATGGATTAAATGTACTTCCCAGAAAAAGCTATCAGAATGTCACTAAAACTGTTGGTTTTTGTGAGTCGGGCTGTTAATCTGTAAATCTATAAATCTATACAAGATATAATAAAAGTTTTAAGTGTATAAGATGGAGAATTTTATGTTCTTCAATATTAGTAGTAACAACAATTTTCAAAAAATAATATTTAGAAGATTTTTTTTAAAGATACTACTACTTCCGGTTGTCCAATTGTTACCAAAACCTTTTCAGCTCTTCCCACGAATGTCAGATTCTAGACTTTTTTCTCACATCAGTTAATAAAGAGTACGGCTGCGGTATTTCGCTACCGATAAAGCGTCTCTGAGTTATACAGATCACTTCTCTGCCAGTTTTTGGGACGGTTTTTCCTCTGGAAAAAGAAGATTTTTTCCTGAGAAGATGCATGTTCGCCGTCCAAGTTATTGCCGGGCATGCATATATTGTCTAGAAAATTGTATACATAAAAAAAGTAACATTTACGAACTTTTCTTGTTACCTTGGTTACTTGTTGTTTTTGTTATTTCACATATTTATGTCAATGCTTTCCCCTGAAGAAGGCACCAGTTTATGGTGCCGAAACGTTGGGTTTTAATAATAAATAAATAAATAAATACAGAACTTAAACTAAACAAAAAGATAGTATTATTCCAATGATTAATATGAGTTTTGAAAGATATTTTAATAGATTGAGGAATTCATAGTTAAACAGGTCTTAAGTCTTATAGTTTTTGAGGAATCGTCCCTCCAACATCTAGACACACACATACACACATCCACACAAACACACACAGACATAATTTTAAAAATGATATAATCCGTTTCTAGGAACCTTAAATCGTGCTTATTCACTAAAATCTGGATATGCGAATTTTAGCATGAATTCAATACCTCTCTCAGCGAGAGGTAAAAAATTATCCGTGCTTACAAGAGCTCTAATTCCATTCAAAAATGTTAAAAACAGTTGTTGCATGAACATTTCGTACTTTGAAATAAAAATACATGAAAACAGTAAGAAATAAGTTTATTATAAATCCTCTCGAATGTTCAAGTAGGTGTTTGTACTTACAAGCGCTATAATTGCACTAATGTAAAGACAGAAGAGTGGAAACAATTTTTAATTAATTAATTTCACCCTTTTGTGCTTGTTAATACGACTACTTTTAATTAGTTTGCAGGTTTTTACACCTTTTTGAGAACTTTCGCAATTACCCTTGCTAGAATCTGTGCTGTGGGACACTTTGCACTTAACTTGTCGGCTCTCAGTGTCTTCTTCCAAGTGAACAGCACTTAACGCAGCGATAATAATTGCGTTTAAACTTTGCGTGTTCACATATTTATCTTACGTGCGTTCGTGGGTCAAAGGTAACATAATTTCGCTGCGAACCCTTGCCTGGTCTCGGATTAACAATTTAATGGAGCAGTGTCCGCGAGAGATATTTTAACAAACGCGACCTTTTTCTTTTTGTTTAACTTTGCTCGCAGTCGGGCTCTTCAAAGCACTGTGTTACATAAAAAGTTAAGCAAGAAAAAAAGAGGATTTTTTCAAGCTGAAATGTGCACACACTTTTAGACTTATTCAGTTTTTTAAGTTGGCATAATAAATCTTTATTGCATGAAACAGATTTTACTTAAAACAAAGTTTAATTTGAATTTGTAATTCAGTTTTAAAAGCGATATTGATAAAGTTTAGAAATATCGAGAATATTGTTCTTTGAAAAGTTTCAGTTTTATAGCTTGCATTTTACTTGATTTACAAAAATTATGGAAAGTGAAATGAAATATTCAACTAGCATTATTCTAAAATGTACTTAGACTGTGTCCGATGTCGCATTTTGGCATAAATACAATTCCGAATGGCACATTAGTGATATCCATTGGTTTGTATGGCAACACTTTAGAACAACAAAAATGAATTATACAATTCGATTCAATTTGATGCTTCAGATTAAATGATAATATTATATTTCATAAAATAGAAGCTACGAAGCTATTCTTTGACAGTATAATTTTGACGTTTTGCACAAATTATAGCAACAAACATGATTTGTTTAATTAGTGCGCGTCAACTTCAAGGCATAGTGTGTTCCTGCAAAACCCTAAAATGTATTTCCTAAAATCCTAAATAATCACTAGATTTAGGGAATATAAATTTAGGATTTAGATATTAGAGTGATAAAAGTACAACACTGCCTAAATATACAAAAAATATTATAATATTATAAATCAGGGATATCCAACACACGGAACGCGGACCTCATGTCACAAAGCCAATAAGGTCCTCCACTTTTTTTATTAATCATTTAAAATGAAAACGATCTCTAATACTAAATAGTCCCAATTTGTATTCTTTAAGCTGTAATATTTTTTTACCTCCCGCTACCCTAGGTAAGAGAGGTATAGGGATCGTGCTAAAAATCGCATAGAGATTTTAGTGAATATGCACGTTCTGATGTCCCCAGAACCGATTTTAGCATTTTTACAATGATTTGTGTATATATGTATGTATGTATGTATTTATGTATGTATGTATGTATATATGTATGTATGTATGTATGTATGTATGTGTGTGTATGTTTGTGTGTGTATGTTTGTGTGTGTGTGTATGTGTGTGGATCCTATGGACGCTATTATTCAAATACTATCAACCAGAAAAATTTTAAATTTTATATGCACATTCTATACTAATGTGGGAAGAGCTCATTAGTTTTTAGTGTATATCGGATAACCGGAAGTACCATTTATACAAGCTTTTAACAGTTTTTCTTGTAAAAAAAAAAATCAATGAATATAATTTTTTAGCAACTTTTACTAATAAAAATTGAATATAATGGTACAATCTTCAATTCTGCGATAATAGCATATAGTAAATAACTTGAAATAACTTTAAATATTAAATTATAAAATAATTTATTTTTGCACATCATCTTGCCTATGCGCCAAATAAAAACACAATATTTTAATAACAATTTTGACATATTTAAACGAATGCCACTGTCAGGAAGCAATTACATTAAAATTAATAATGAAACCGTGTATTGTCTAATGAAATTAAGGTTAGTATAAATTCTTACGAGCCGTCATTGATGTGACGTATATGTTAATGGTATTAATAACTTAAAATATTTGGGAACTAGTTTTCTTTTCATATTTTGATATGCCCTATCGTACAGTTTTAAAGTCTAGGTTCCAATTTATTATTAATAATAATAATAATAATAATAATAATAATAATAATAATAACAATGCTTTATTACTTAACAGGATGAACCCAATACAAGTAAATGAACAGATACAAGAGAAAAAGAGATATTCAAAATTACATGTTGTTATACAAAAAACACATTACATAAACAGGAGACTTAACTAGAATATTAGAGTGACACAATGGCAAATAAAACGTATTATGTGTACGAGATGTTGATCTGGGAACGTGAAAAGTTAATTTACTTAATAAGTATGGACAATCTATCTTATTATCAACAATATTGCATAATGTAGCTAAAGCGATATGAGTATGCCTGTTTTCAATCGACTCTACAGAGAACATTTCTAGTAGCATACGTTGGTCACATCCCCTTTCAGGGTACGACGAAAATTTTTTCATCCAAAGTTATTTTAAAAAACGACGTTGAACTTGGTTGAATATGGTGAAGGACCTCTTTCTAATTTTTGATAACAAATTATCATATCTTTTCAAATTAATTTCATAATCAAACTTAAGAACCCATAACCATAACATAATTCAAACGTTCATTCTTTGACAAACTACACCTCTCTCCATCCCTGGCTGCCAGTGGAGTGAGAGTGAGCCTTCCCCGAGAACGTAATTACAGTTAAGAAGAAAGTTCCCTCGCGGCATAGTCCTCCGCGGTGCTTATGGCGGACTATAACTTTTCCTCTGCGGGTTGTGATGTATGTTTCGGCCAAGGCTTAAATGCACGGGGTTTTTCTCCTTCAGCGCCGAGCCTAGTAAGGATTGTTTACTTCTTACTGGGTTGGTATTTATGGACCAGCTTTATTACAATTTTAGGCGTTAATTGCAACAAAACAGCGAACTAAATTCCCTCAGTTATTCTAAAAACTATCGTTTATGTTAACCATTTTTACCTCTCGCTAAAAGAGGTAATGGATTCATGCTACATGACATGCCACACTAATTTTCAATTGCTTGTAGTTTTCAACCGAATTAATATTTAAATATGTTTTTGTTTTCATTAATACTCATACAAGAATAACGCGATAAAAATTTTCTTTTAAGATTTTAATTTCTAAAAATTCACTCAGTTGTTCAAATGCTCTCAATATGCGTACACTTTCGTAATATTGTCTTTACAATCAAAATCATATTGCTAGCAAGTTTATATCTCTACCCATTTTTGAATTATTGCCCCAAAAGTCAATATACCCCACATTTCAATAAAAACTTCAAAATTTTCAAAAATCTAATTTTTATGTATCTGGATACTTCTCAATGCACTGATTCCAAATTTTGAAACCGCAGATCGATATCTCTTTTCGTTCTCGAGATATTTAGATTCAAAGTTTTGCTCAAAACTACCCATTTTTTGGTAGTAACCCAAAAATGGGTCGAGATATGTATTTGGAAATATCATAATTCACTTCTACTGGCAAAATTACATAAGTATACAAATTTTCATAATTTTTGAACACCACATACAGTCTCTAAAGCAAAATAACTGAAAATGGCCAAAAATCGCAAAAATCGTAAGGGGTACCCCTTACGATTTTTTCAGATTTTGGCCGTTTTTAGGGGTTTTCAAACTTTTATTCATAAAAAATGAACCGGGTCGCCAAAAATTATGAAAATTGGTATACTTATATATTTTTATCCGTAGAATCGAATGGTGGTGTCGCCAAATTCGTATCTCGGCCCATTTTTGGGTTATTACCCAAAAATGGGCAGTTTTATGCAAAATTTGGAATCTAAATATCTCGAGAACGAAAAGAGATATCGACCTGCGGTTTCAAAATTTAGAATCAGCGCATTGAGAAGTATCTAAAAACATAAAAATTAGATTTTTGAAAATTTTAAAGTTTTTATCTGAATATGGGGTATATTGACTTTTGGGGCAATAATTCAAAACTAGGTGGAGATTGCACGATCCCTATACCTCCCTTACCAAGGGTAGCGGGAGGTAAAAATGGTTTGATTTAATTGACATATATGTATGGTGTATTACCTAACCACAATTTAATTTCTTTTTCCTATTATCACGAAATGCAGTTTCTGCATCGTTTAGTTTCATAATAATGCTTTGGTGTCGAACGAAAAAACTACAAATAAAATAGAGAAATATTTCAGCGTATACAAAAGCCTGGTTTGTGTGGAGATAAAAGAAAATTCCATTCAAACATATAAAAAAATAAAAACGTGTTTTATGATAGTTTTATATCCTTTGCTGAAATCTTTTGTTGGCAGAATGTGATTTTAAAACGGTGAAAAATGAAGGAAAATAGGAAAATGATCCAGTTTCCTTTCAGTATAGGAAGCATAAGGGGCCTAGACTCGTAGAGATTAATGATGCGAATAATGGCCAAAGACTATAATATGTTCTGTGAAGTTGAAGATTTAAGCATAAAATATAAAATTTGCAAAATAATATTTCTAGGAAATTGTACTCGAGATTTTTTACAAAACATTTTCTTCTGATATATATGAAAAATATGCCATTTTATATTCTGAGAAAAATCTTTGTGAAATGGAGTAATACTAGGAAAAAATAATTTATTTTTTGCACGTGTAATACATTTTTATTTTCATAAAAATGAAATAACTACAATGGAAAAGAGCTCATTAGAGACAAATTGGACAAGCAGCCAATTCACGTCGTTAAAAAATTATCTACGTAACTAGAATTGTGGCGTTACTAACTGAAACGTTTGGATAGGTATGAAATTTAAATGGTTACGATTTTAAAACACAATGCAAATGTTTTTCAAATTGTTAAATAACATGTCACGCATGATTTTTTTACTTCGTCGAATCTCGATCTTGATTTTTCATTGAAATTTTGAGTAGAGGAGAGTACATTGAAGGTGGCAATATTTGTTTTGTGTAATTTTATACAATGTCAATGTTTTAAGATCAATCTTGTTATTTAATTGCCACACCTCGTATTTTTTCAATAATAATAATAATAATAATAATAATAATTATAATATATCATCACGGCATATTACCCATTTCTGAGTGTGCCACAATCTGCTTTATCGCAGATATCGGTAATGATGATGACATATTTGTACCGTGCGGGCGCTTACCAGGCGTCACCTCACGGGCACTCATTGCTGGCGTGGAGAGTGCACCACAGGGGTCACTTTTGTGCCAATTAAAATTCGATGAAAAATCATGTAACTTCAAAGGGCTGTAACACGAGATCCAATGATGTAAAAAAATCTGATGACCTCCCGCCAATTCCTTGTTGAAAATAGCAATGAGCTTTAAGTAAAGTTTCACTTCCGATTGATCGTTTGTAAACAAAATCTACTTTGTTGTTCCTATAAATAGAAGAGTTTGTAATACGAAATTTTGGATTATATTTTATTATGTTTTTCCTAAAAAATCTTTGAGCAAATATACAACATATATTTTAAGGAAAAATCGTCACACACACATTATTGTCAAAATCAGCACTAACTTCCTTATGCTCTAAAACGCAAACTGTGTAAGTTCTTGTTGCAAACATCAAACTTAAATCGAATTATCCTGTATATCTAATATTTATGTATGATGGAAAATATAGTTTTACAAACCTTAATTTCATTAGAACCTTATTTAAACTATTAAATTCTTCTTAACACGGTTTCATTTGTAATTTAAATGTAATTGCTTCGTGATAGTGACATTTGTTTAAATATGTCAAATTTGTTATTAAAGTATTGTTTTTGTTTGACGCAGAGGCAAAGTGATGTACAAAATAAATTATTTTATAATATAATATTTAAAGTTATTTCAAGTTATTTACTAAATGCTATTATCGTAGAATTGAAGATTGTGCCATTATTGGTAAAAGTTGCTAAAAAATTATATTTAATGATTTTTTTACAAGAAAAACTGTTAAAAGCTAGTATAAATGATACTTCCGGTTATCCGATATACACTGAAAACTAATGAGCTCTTCCCACATTAGTATAGAATGAGTATACAAAATTTCGAAATTTTCTGATTGATAGTATTTGAGTAATCGTGTCCACACGATCCACACACACACACACACACGCACAGACACACAGTCACACACACACACACACACACACACATATACCTACAGACATCATTGTAAAAATGTTAAAATCAGATTCTGGGGACATCAAAACGTGGTCATTTACTAAAATCTGGATATATGATTTTTAGCACGATCTCTATACCTCCCTTACTTAGGGTAGCGGGGGGTAAAAATCATGCGTGAGAATATGAGAATTTTATTTCGAGAACGAATCTTTGGTCTTCCCGGTAAACACCTGTGACTGCCTTAAATTATTCACAATTAAGACACTTTAGCATAGGTGAGCAGTGAGCAACCACTCCAGAGAATTATTATTAATGAATAATTAAGTCAATGGCAGAGAAAACTGACGAGGGGAATTTAGTATTCGCTTATTCGCTACATCAAAGGATTGTGATGAATTAATTATTAGGCTAGAAAAAGTACATTTGCCTCTCGCAGTGCTTTTTGTTTCTGCTGGTATCTCAAAGCTGTTTTAATTCACAGCACAGTTTGTTTGCAGAGATATTTTGTTTGGAGACGTGCAAAAACTGCATCCAAAGGAATTATATAAATTATTGAAATATTGTATAATGAATTCTTTGCAAATGTCATTTGCATTATAGCGATTAGTCTGCGCAAGACAGCCATTGTCATGCATTTTTCATTCTGTCTTTTATTTTAATACAAAACTCAATCAATAATGCTTCTAAATAGCACTTCAACAAAGAAAAAATCTGATGTGGCCAACACAAAACCTCCCGCTATTTAATTTTTATTAATTTAAATACATACCTACGTATTTATTAACGCTGCAAACCATTCCATTGCATAAAACTATTGCTTTATTTACTATTTTCTTTTTAAAATGTCACTATTATTAATTTGAAGTGATTAGTTTCTTGACAGTGACAGTTATTGTCAGTTACATTCATTTGAAATATGAACTGTATAACAAAGGAATTGTGTTTTTCTTAGGCTTCGGGACTTGTAAAAAAAAAAAAAAAAAATTATATTTATCTGTAAAGTATATAGAAAAAGTATTAATATATTCCTGTACAAAATTCAATAATCTTTAATTTTCATAACGACAAAATCCAAAAAAATGGCATTTAATGGTATTTTTTGAAGAAAAACCATTATGAGCTTCAGGTAAAGTGCCATTTCCGGATATCCCATTTACACCAAAATCTAATGGCTTCTTTTCATATTAGAATAGGGTATAAATACAAGGTTTCAGAATTTTCTGAATGATGGTATTTGAGTTAGAGCGAAGACAAAATCCCTACACACACACACACACACACACACACACATACACACACACACATACATACACACACACACACACATACAGACATCATCGTGAAAATGTTAAATTTGGATTCTAGGGACCTTAAAACGTGGTCATTTACTAAAATCTCGATAAGTGATTTTTAGCACGATCCCTATACCTCCCTTACCAAGGGTAGCGGGAGGTAAAAATAAGTTGTAGATTTCGAGTATCATTCAATATGATTTATAATGAAACGAAGCGAAGTTTCTGTAAATCCTTCGCTTGAAACTTAATTCATTAAAACAAGACAATCCATTTTTACAGGTTGAAAAACGTCAGGAACAAAATTAACTAAGTTATTTCTGTACAGGTATTTGCTTTGTACACTATTATTTTCAAATATTTATATTTAAATTTCTAAACTAAACATTTCAGAAGAATTGTTTAGAGAAGTGAATGCGCTGTAATCTATATCTGTTCATTTAATTTAAACTTAGTTGCATACCAAGCGATCCAGAAATGTGTTCATCAAAAGAATTGTACTCTCACAATGTATCTATATTTGGGAAAACTTTACGTTTACCTCTAGTCAATGACAGCCTGATTCACAAAAAAGTTTAAGCTAATCCTCATTTTTGGATTAGTGAATTCTATTCTATTCCGGTATTTAAAATATAGATACTACAAATAGATTAGACTATATTTTAAGATATAAACTGTCAAAATTAGAGTAGAATTCGCTAATCCAAAAATGAGGATTAGCTTAAACTTTTTTTGTGAATCGGACTGTGCAGGTTAGAAAGATATAGGGATCATGCTAAAAATCGCAAATTCACATTTTGGTACATAATAGTTATTTATGTATTAAGAGCGTAAGGAGGCTTTTATGGCCTGCGGCGGGATTTTGAGCCCGAGGCGTAAGCCGAGGGATAAAAACACGTCAAATGCTATAAAAGCAAATTACGCTCATGGTACATACAAAACTTTATGCACGGACGAAAATTTTCAAATTACGAGTGTTAGAAAAATTGTATCGAAAAGAATTTGTCCTCGTACATCCAGTATCTAGTGTTGTTATGAAAGCGGAGAACAACAGTTTATTTTTTGTTTATTAGTTATGTCATTTGAGTTTTATTTTGTGTATCACCGTGCTTTCCATATAAATATCACAAAATTAATTTTCATTTTTCATTAAAGAATATAAAAATTTTCAATTTGTAATAAAAACGTTTCACGTTGCCTGTTTAAATTGTTTATATTGTAGGTTATAATTTGGTTTGACGTTTCATTATAGCCCGGCGGGCTATAATGAGGCCCGCGGACTATAAAATGACGTTTATGTCAAAGAAATTCGTGTATAATTGTAATTTTGATACAAATTTTGCGTCGATCAGCAAAAAACTGTTTTTCTGTTTAGCTTTGTTTCAATTTATTTGGTGTAAATTGAAACAGCGTTCTTTAATTTAAACAAATTTATAGTTGTCAATAATGTAGATGGCACTGAGCGAATTTATTTAGCTGGAAAAATTTATCAAAATGCAAACTAACATTAATGATATTTAAATGCCAATAATTTATATCATATAATTAAAAAAATGTATATCAAAAAATTATTTTGCATATAAATTTAGTAATACTACATTTTAATTTCCTCATGCCAATTAAATTGATGAGTAACACAAAATAATAAAACATTGTCGATATTATTTTACAGATGAATTGAATTAATACGAGCCCAATACTAAATGTATTTATACCACGTTATCATTCTGGTACCCCCTTGGTCTGTCAGATTTTTGAGTCTTTTCTACACAAGATTAAGCAAAAAGCAAAATATTTAATAGTTATTATAATTTAAATGAAGATTTGAGTTAGAGCTTGGACAAAATCCATACACATACACACACATACACACATACAGAAGTCATCTTAAATGTTAAAATTGGATTCTAGGACCTTAAAACGTTGTCATTTACTAAAATTTAGCACGATCTCTATACCTATACATGAAACGAGATATGGAATTTGAAAGTAAGTTCTAATTTAAGGAAGTATTTTGTGATCTATAAATACGGCCGTTCGGAATTTCGCTGAGATTAAATTACCCAGAGTATACTTTACCAAGGCGAAATGAATATTTCGCCGATATACCGAATAAATTAGGCTTTTAAGTCGAGAGGCAATTCTTGTTGGTAAACGTTTTAATTTAATTGGAAAGTCATTACAAAGTTTTCAACAAACACCTTTCATCTGGGTAGAATGTACAATGACAGTATGGATCAATTAATATTTATAAAATATTAAATTGAAATAGCATGCGATACCTCTCATCATTTCCATTTTATGTTATATAAGTTGAAGTTTTTAACAGTTTTTCTTAAAAAAAACGCAGTTAAATATTATTTTTTGACATTTAGTTATTATATTTATTAAAGAAAATACTCTTCTCTATATGGATTGATTATTCATTTTCCTTCATATTCAATAGATGTAGAGTTAAAGCATTACAATGAAATTAATTTTCAAAAATTAGTCAGCTTTGCTATTTATTATGGAAACAGCTGATACATTCAAAATTCTAATTGATAGATGTGTGTTGCAAGAGCAAACCCAAATATGGAAAATATGGGATGAAAAATTGGTATGTCATAGTGTTCCTTTCAAGTGACATGCAGTGAAAGGCCAAAAAGAAGATGGAAGGACTGTATCACAGAATTCTTGAGAAAGGAAGGACTGTGTGAAGAAGGTGCGTTGGACAGGAATGAGTGGAAGAGAAGAGGAAACAGCGACCCCTAATAGAATAGGGGAAAGCTGAAGCAGAAAGTAAAATGTGTCAAGTGCATTTTACTTAGTGTATGTTTATGTCATAATTTTATTGGATATATAGAACCTTTTCAAATGAAATTTTGGTATGGAATTTGTAAAAAATAGTATGTGTTCATGTTCGATTTTACATGATATTATATAGAAACTGTTCCACGGTCCTTTTGGTATGGGCTTTGTGCAAAATACATCGAATTGACGGAAGGTCTTGTGCTGGCCACAACAGATTTTTTATTTCTCTGGGTCAAATAACTTATTAAACCACTTTATCTCTACACCTCCTACACCCATTCTTAAAAGTGTATAAAATAGTATTTACCTGTCAACTGTCTCAAAAGCCCTATTGAGGTCCAAGAACACAACGTTCTATAGAATCGACTCCCATGGAAAGGATAATTGTCTCCCTGGGTATTATATCATAGTTATATGTGTGTGGTGCAAAAAGAGATTAAACTACCGCGAAACTAACATTTAATAGGTATGTAACAATATAAATCAAACATAATATCTGGTGCACAGAAGCGTTTAGCCGTAAATATGAAATGAAATTCCACAGTATCTTCAGCGAACTCTCTTGCTTCGGCGGTTCCTCCTAAAATAGCCTTTTCTAATTAACTGTGAATACGCTGTACATTCAGTGCTGGCTCTAAAGCCCCACCGAGATACTTAAAAACTCTTGACTTCGTCAATCGCCGTGGCTCTTACAAAAATAAACGCAAAGCGGTTAAACCCTGAAAGAGGCTGAAAATTCGCCGTGTTGCACCAATGTATTTTAGGAAGTTGAGTTATTAAAAAAAGTTAATGGCTTTGTGGTACGGTATTTATGCTACAGTATGAAAGCGGATTACGTCCAACAAGAGTTTTTGATCTCTACGTTGATGACATGGGAGTAAAAATCATATTTCAAAAAATGATGGCATTTGTGTCAACAACTTTTTTGCAAAAAAGTAGGTTATGGATTTTATACCATGTCAGCTTTATGGCCGGTTTCATAATAAATATAAAGTCATTTTACTTTTATGTTATGATCTAAAAGTGAAAAAAGCGTTTAGCAATTTCACGTTAACGGAACTGTCAAACAACTTTGTTTTAAAGGACTTTAAACTGACAATTGTAACTTAAAGTGAAATTATGAAACACTTTTCTTATTTTTACATCAAAGTTTAAAAATAAAGTGACTTGTTTTTGAGCTACCTCATATCTCGCTTCTTATGAAAGATACAAAAAATATTACCTCTCGCTAAGAGAGGTATTGGATTCATGCTAAAATTCGCATATCCAGATTTTCCACAAAAACTATAAGATTTAAAAAATATTTAACTGCAGTTTTCTCAATCTGACATTCCTGGGAAGAGCTGAAAAGGTTTTGGTAACAATTGAACAACCGAAAGTAGTAGTATCTTAAAAAATTCTTCTAAATATAATTTTTTGAAAATGTTTGTTACTACTAATATTGAAGAACATAAAATTCTCCATCTAATACACTTAAAAATTGTATTATATCTTGTTTAGATTTAGAGATAAAGGCACTATAATTTATAGCGTAAACTAATCGCAGAGGCTAAGGCACTAAGGTAACCAATTGACAAATTCCAATGTTTATAACATAGTTTGTAAATGACACATATCAGTGTCAAAAATTAACAGTTTTAGTGACATTCTGATAGCTTTTTCTGGGAAGTATATTTAATCTTTCTTATTGTTTTAATAATTAAATATTTGAAATTATAGGTAAAATTATGGTAAAATGCATATATCCATCAGAAATACCGCCAATCTGGTTAATGAATTGGAACAATCTCTGACATTTAGAAACTTCCTCATATAATGAAAAAATAAAAAATATTAGAATTATATGTGTGCAGAAGACATGTAAAATATAATAAAAAACAATATTTGGGTAATGTTCTATAATATTTTGTTATAAAACGACGGTTCAAAAGCGAAGTGCAATACAATACTTATATAGCCTTAACTAAAGAAAAAACCCCTTAACCTTAACAATAAATTTAAAAACTATATACGTATTTCGAGAACTAAGTTCTCATCATCAGTAGAAACTACATGATCTGTCATTGATTTTATCATTTGTTTCTTAATAAATTTCATTTTTTCCACCCCAAATAATTAATATTTCAACATTACCTGTTTGCGTTTATGATGCAGCGCCATCATTAATTCTAACAGAACTACAAATGCCGATGATTAAACATTTAAATATTCATCATTACTTGCCTTACTCATTTCATAATTCTATTCCTTATTAAATTAGTATTGCTAAAACATTTATTGATATTAACGGTGTAATTCCGTATGTTGGACATATACACGAATCAGCTGTTTCCTATTTATAGTTTAGTTCCCATTTCTCTAATGCAATTTAGTTAAATAGATTACACCTGTTACAGTCAATTATTTTTCCTGTGATGCAGATGAGGTCATCAGCCTAAAGCTTTTACAAATGATCTAAAAGATTTTAAAATTTGTTTTGAGATAGAAGAAAGAAAGATTTATGTTTTTGATTGGTTAAACACACTGTTGAATTAGTAAAAAAATCATTTTCACAACGTGAAGACATTATTCCCTAAAATATATATAACGGGCGTAATAATTACTATAAATAATGTCTCAATTAGTCCAAAAAAGACCGTAGAAAGGAAGGTTTAATAAAAATATTCAATGTACTGGATAGAGAATTTTATATTCTTTCATAATTGTAATAACATAAATTTTCAGAAAATAATATTTAGAAGAATAAAACACGATTTCTTGACTGACATTATCTTTATTGAAAACACAAAATTATGTTCCTGACTTGGACGAATAGCTGAACACGCCTGGGAGAAACACCATATAATACAGTGAAATCATCCAAAGTAATACACAAAGAAAGTCACACATGTAAAAGGAAATTCAAGGAAGCGGCCGTCATTATGAAAAACCAAGAAAAGATTTTCAGTCATCCCAGAGTAGAAATCAAACCAGCTTGGAAAAGCCGCCGACCTATCAGGAAGCAGTTACAACACCATCAACCAACCAGCGACCCCAGCATAGTATAAATTCTTCTTCATACACAGATGTAAATTAGTATCAGTTCACCAGCATCCGAAACGTTGTGAAACATAATTTTGTGTTTTCAATAAAGATGTCAGTCCAGAAATCGTGTTTTATTCAGAGTAATACATTATCTTGCGGGTTAAAGTTTAAAGACAAATATTGAGAATTTTTTTTTAAGAAACTACTACTTCCGATTGTCCAATTGCTATCAAAACCTTTTCAACTCTTCCCATTAATGTCAAATTAAAGAGTACGTAGTTAAATTGGTCTTTAGTCTTATAGTTTTTGAGGAATCGTCCCTCCAACATCTACACATACACACACCCACACACATACACAGACATCATCGTAAAAATGTTAAAATCGGTTTGTAGTGTCCTTAAATTGTGCTTATTGACTAAGATCAGGATATGCGATTTTTAGCATGAATCCAATACCTCTCATAGCGAGAGGTAAAAATAGACATCTGTATAATAAATCCTATGTTTGAAGTTGAAAACCTAATTATTGTACTTCAGTAATAACAGGATAGTTATTTAGGCCTGTCGAAGACAAGTTCGAGAATACGAAGTATTCTTATAGGACAAATTCTTTTGTAAGAGTTTGGGAGGGATCAAAGTTTTGTTGTTGAAAGATTGGAGTCTCCAACTTTTTTCATTTCTCCTGTGTAAAGCCATTTAATTTTAGGTGCGTCCATTTTGGTTGCCGTACGAGAACAGCATGAATGAAGAGTTCGTGTTGTTTTACTTGACTAATGACACTTATATTTTACAAAGAATCAACATATTTATTTATATTTTTACCGCCAGATACATATATCATCATATACACTAATCTCACTCAACAGATTGCCCTAGATTTCATGACTGGAAACAACTTCATAACATTTTGAATAATGTGTTTGGGATTATACATGTTGAAAGAAACAGCACGTTGAGTTATTTGAATCTACATTTGATATTATAAAGTTATAATATGTAGGCATTATCGTTTTAACGTGAGAAATAAATTTTTGTTCTTGCGTTTGTTACAGTTTAGCGGGTATTACATTTAAATCTTTTAAATACTTCATCAACCGAGCACCGCCTTTCGTTAAAGATCATAAATGTCAGAAAGTGATTAATATATTCGCAGGAAAGTTACGTGTCATACAATCAACGATGCTTAATATAAGCATGCTCTTTAGATTTTTTATTTAGAAAATAGCAGCTAAATTTTATAATTTTCAAAATGATGTTGTTTTATCTTTTTGGGACAAATCCTTAATTATTTTAATAACTATTCATAATATACCGGCAAAAAACGAAAATACAGTTTTTACCTTTCCCTAAGAGAGGTATAGAGATCGTGCTAAAAATCGCATTTTCAGATTTAGAGAATAAGCACGATTTAAAGTTCTGTGTGTGTGTGTGTATGTGTGTGTGTATGTGTGTATGTGTATGTGTGTATGTATGTATGTATATATGTATGTATATGTGGATGTTGGATGTCAGTGACGAAAACCAAAGACTTTTTCCGGGAATTACATTTCATATTTCTTATTTTATTATTGATTAAATATTTATAATTATAGATACATGTATTACGTATACCCTTTAGAAATACCGCCAATCTCATCAATGAACTGGAAGAATCTCGAACATTTAGAAGAATAAGACGAAACTTGTTCATAGAATGTATTAAAAAATACTAAAATATGTAAAAAAAGATATGTATTTTTGTGTGTACCACAAATACTTATATAAATATAAATATATCATCACGGCATATTACCCATTTCTGGGTCTGCCAATCTGCTTTATCGCAGATATCGGTAATGACGATGACATATTTGTACCGTGCGGGTGCTTACCAGGCGTCACCTCACGGGCACAAATACTTATATAGCCAATATGGAAATGGCGAGAGGTCTTGTGCTGGCCACAACAGATTTTTTTACCTCCCGATTCCCTTGGTAAGGGAGGTATAGGGATCTTGCTAAAAATCGCATATCAAGATTTTGGTAAATAACCACGTTTTAAGGTCACTAAAATTCGATTTTAACATTTTCATAATGATGACTGTATGTGTGTGTATGGATTTTGTCAACGCTCTAACTCAAATACTATCATTCAGAAAATTTTGAAACCTGGTAAAATTTCTAGTTATATGTAACCGCCATAAGACGGAAACTATTGAGTCCCGAAACGTCCCACCATTAATAAATCATGGTCTTAATTATTAATGATTTTTAAAATAACTCCTCTCCTCAAAGAAAGCCGAAACGAAAAAATCTAAATCAATACCTAGAGAAATCAACAGTCTTTTCTTCAATAAACAAATTATTGATTACATTTTGATATTGCTAAAATATTGTTATCTATAAAATTAGATTATTTGGTCATCAAATTACACAGCACGTTAAGGCATTTTTTCACAATCCCAGAAAACTAATTTCTTTGATCACTTTTATATTTGAAATTTGAATTTGTATGTAAAAGGTAGCTAACTCATATATATCACAGACCTTATTCGATTTTTTGCCAGACCAGTTCATTATTATTCTTGTCCATCTACAAAACGCCACATGACCATTTCCCAAATTTCCTTTATTCAAACGAGTAGCCAACCTCCGTCAATCTATAGCCTTTCTGTCACGCGACAAACGCATTTCCCAAATACTTTCCAATCACCGGTAAATGAACTTTACAATTTCGACATGGTTTGATTCAATATTGCGGAGGATCAAAGCGAATTCTCTCTCAGATAGTTGCAAAAGGGAAAGTTTATTATCTTCAGTAAGTGAAATTTGTCCGTTGCTCATTTGATCGATTGAAGCCTCCCTTACGGACAAAATGTAAATTTATGACCCTATTCAGAACAAAACCGTAAGTCTTTACAGATTTGTAAATAATCAACTAATCGCAATGAAACCTGCCACTCTTATATACAGTTTTATATTAATCAAAAAAACAGGCGAGTAAATTCATCACACCGTTTCTTTATTCACTGCTGAATGGCAGATGAAATTTCATCATTACCGTGCACTATCCATCGTAAAATCATCGCATGCATCGGATTTGACTACGATAGATTTTACGGTTTCCGATGGATCGGTGGTGGCGGGGTCTAACGAAATGTTTTTAGGTTATATTTTTGACATTTGCGTTTGTTTATTTGAAATTTTTAACAGTTTTTCTTGAAAAAACGCATTTAAATATCATTTTTCGACATTTTGTGATTATCATTATGAAAGAACATCTTATTCTCTATACGGTTTGATTATACATTTTCCTTTATATTCAATAGATATAGAGTTATAGAGACATTAAGAGAGATTAACTTTCAAGAATTAGTCAGCTTTGCTAAAATTATGGAAACAGCAGATATATTCAAAAAAATTTAATTGACAGGTGTCAGTGTCAAATGCGAAACCAAAGTTGAAAATATAGATAGTGATAGAGTGTCCCTCGCAAGTGACTTGCAGTTGCAGCCTCGCGTCAAGATTCGAATTTTCAATGCCGGAAGTACGAGAAAGGCCAAAGAGAAGATGGAAGGACTGTGTAGCAGAAGATTTGAGAGAGGAAAAATTGTGTGAAAATGCGTTGGACAGGAATGTGTAAAAGAGAAGAGTAAGAAACAGTGACCACTGATAAAATAGGGAAAGGAACTTTCGGTATGGAATTTGTAAAAAATAGTGTGTTCGTGTTACAATTTTACAAGATATACAGAATCTTTTTCAAGGAACTTTTGGTATAGGAGGATATGTACAAAATACATCGAATTGATTGATTTCGGCGTGACGTCTGTACGTACGTATATATCTCGCATAACTGAAAAACGGGAAGCCGTAGAAAGTTAAAATTTTGTATTTAGGACTGCTATAACATCTAATTGTGCACCTCCCTTTTTGGTCATTACATAACTCTTGGAAGTGGTACTTTACTTGAAGCCTATAATAGATTTTAAAAAATTACATGAAAATATAATCCAAAACTTTTCAAATTTGGTATATAATACTTTTATATCAATGGTAATAACATAATATATTTTGGTCAAAATACTCTAACCGGAAGTGATACTTTACTTAAAGATGTTATCAGTTTTTCTAGAAAAAAATGGTGTTATTTTGATTTTAATAATAAATTCTTCAAATAAAAGTTTTAGAGAATTGAATTCTGAAAACATCAAGTATGATTAAATTAACTCTTTGTATAAGCGAGATATGTAAATTTAAAAATTATGTACTTTTTGGTTTCTGTAATTAAGTTTGCTATGAATTAGGACAAAAAATAACAAAAAAATAAATAATTTAATGTCTTTGTCAAATTATGTCAAATACGTGCAATTTTATGATTGGGTCTGTTATAATACATATTTTAATTATTAACAAAATATGTATAGTGTAACAGGCGTACAAGGAAGTCATGTGGTGTCCACATCAGATATTTTATTATTAATTAAATATTTAAAATTATAGATACATATTACATACGCATCAGAAATACCGCCAATCTCGTCAATTAATTTGAAGAATCTCGAACATTTAAAGGAGTAGGAGGAAACTTATTTATAGAACGAATTAAAAAATATAAAAATATAATAATAATAATAATAATAATAATAATAATAATAATAATAGATGTAATTAGATGAAAATGGCAAGAGGTCTTGTGCTAGCCACAACAGATATTTTCTTTTTTTAGATGACGTTCTTGATTTTGGTGGTTCACTAGAGTAGAGTATTATAGACTCTCTATGTAAATTGGAAATAGAGCGATACGCAGTACTAGGTAGAAATTGCGGTATGTAAATTGAAACTATTCTCAGAACTTGGAAGAGATAAATTAACATCTTTTTGTTTTGTTTTGTTCTGGGCGGCAGTAAGACTTGTTGAATGAATACAGAATGAGGTTTAATTCGGG
This sequence comes from Ophonus ardosiacus, assembly GCA_943142095.1. Lineage (NCBI taxonomy): Eukaryota > Metazoa > Arthropoda > Insecta > Coleoptera > Carabidae > Ophonus > Ophonus ardosiacus. Next base: position 48,796,419 of record OW964831.1, on the reverse strand, counting down.
AAAGATTGCATGAACTGAGTTAATGACACAAATAAAATAAATATATTGGCGACCACAAAGTTTTCTGGGTAATGTGGATATAGTTATTTACATTCGAAAATTTATTTGTAATAATATACATTGTTTTTGATTGATAATATATTTATTTACTCATGTTTTTTTTGTAATAAATAATAGGTAGGTGTCGATATTTGACATTTGAGCAGTGTTCGCCTCGCGTATTTGACAGATATATCGATCTATCCTATGTCCGGGATTAAAAAAAAAACTATTCCTGCTCTGTAGTATATTTAAATAATACGTTTATTTATCATTCCCAGTCACCCGGTGTCTTACTGTTAGGATATCGGTACCTATATGAAAAAGATAAAATAAATATAAGAAGTAACTATTTAGTTAATCTTAAAATAAACTATGAACTCAAAATAATTTTTAAAGTAATGAATAATGATATCTCCATAACGTTTTTCTCTCGATTTACAGCTACATTAAAAATAAGTGTATAATTATCCGTAGGGTAATTTATAATCTTTTTTGAGAGCTCTAAAAATACAGATCTCATAAACGTCTGCCATTAAGATATAAATCTAAAATAACTTCAACTTTTTTCAAATATTTCATATTCAACAAGATATTCTAGCTATTTTTATACTAAAGTATTTCAGTCAAATTTAAAACCAGGTTTGATTTTCTTAGGGGAACTAAACAAGAGAAATACTTATATTAGTTTTGATTTGCGTGCACAACAGATATAAATTAGAATTAATTTTTTAAATAATGACTATTTGTAAATATTTGTTACAAAAATAGTTATTTGTAACACTAGGCCAGAAATTGAACATTTACGAGAGTTAGTTTATTTTGACAAATTACGAGATATCGCACAACAGTTTCTGGGTGTGTGATACACAAGATTATTTGTACCGATGACATTTTTAATTTATTAAAAAAATATTATTACTACTTCGAATATTATATACTATAAAATTTTTATGTAGGTAACATTTTCGATTTGCACGGTTTTATCAACTATTCATTTGTTATATTGAAAAAAAAAATAGTGACATTTTAGTCCAATAATCCGAATTATAGGTTAAAATTTTGAAGATGCATTTTCTGCTTGTATTCGTTCAACAGAATCTCAAAAATAACACGAATGTGATGATTTTTTATAACAATTCATGTATTAGTAATCGTATAATACGAATATAATATGAATAATAAATCAAAAATAGTGTTTTTAAATAATGTGTCACATTTTGAAAATATTTATAAGTTGATATTCACCAGAATAATACCAACTTATAGTCATAAAATTCGCTATCTGTTTTGCTGGCCTAGGCCAGAAAATAAGTGTTGCTGGTCGATTTCGAGATATGTAATGTAGAACAAGCTATGCTATGGACGAAAGCACGAAAATTATATTTCAATCAGCAATATACTGTAAAATTTTTACCCTTTTCAACATCATGTATGTTCTATATACAATTAAATAAATAACATAATGTTATTAGTTTCTATTAGAGGTACTCCTTCATTACATTTTAAATTTTTGCTGGATTAAAATAACATTTGTGCTAGAGAATAAACTGTGTTTGTAAATTTAAAATAGCTTTACCACCGGTAAAAGCTTAAGAGCGTAACTTATACGACATTTTTTAGACCCTCATCACAGGTAAATTATAAGATAAAGGGGCTATAAATTTTTATCTGCCACATCCTTTTTGGTGAGGTTAAAAATAAAAATAATGGATACTACGAAACAGAGCAATTTGTTCTATCTACTTATACTTTATTTCACGTAAGAAAATAGCAGATGGCGCTTGAGAGCCGACCGTTTTTACATGCAATAAATAAATAATTAATTAATAATTAAATTCGTGGAACCAAACTTTGTCACTAATAAATATTTTTATCGATAAAAATGTACAGTTAGATAAAAACTTCAAAATTTTCAAAAATCTAACTTTTATGTATCTAGATACTTCTCAATGCGCTGATTCCAAATTTTGAAACCGCAGGTCGATATCTCGTTTCGTTCTCGAGATATTTAGACTTAAAGTTTTGCTCAAAACTGCCCATTTTTGGGTATTAACCCAAAAATGGGTTGAGATATGAATTTGGCGACATCACCATTCCATTCTACGAACAAAAATACATAAGTATATCAATTTTCATCATTTTTGTCCAACCGGTTCATTTTTTATGAATAAACCCCTGAAAATGGTCAAAATCTGAAAAAATCGTAAGGGGTACCCCTTGCGATTTTTGCGATTTTTGGCCATTTTTAGTTATTCTGCTATAAAGATTGTATGCGGTGTTCAAAAATTCTGAAAATTGGTGTACTTATGTAATTTTGCCCGTAGAATCGAATAGTGTTGTCGCCAAATTCATATCTCGACCCATTTTTGGGTTATTACCAAAAAATGGGCAGTTTTGAGCAAAACTTTAAATCTAAATATCTCGAGAACGAAAAGAGATATCGATCTGCGGTTCCAAAATTTGGAATCAGCGCATTGAGAATTATCTAGATACATAAAAATTAGAATTTTGAAAAATTTGAAGTTTTTATCTAAATGTGGGGCAATAATTCAAAAATGGGTAGAGATGTAAACTTGGTAGTAATATTATTTGATTGTAAAGAGAATGTTACATAAGTGTACGCATTTTTAGAGTATTTATATATGAGTACACATAATGTATATTCATGTGATAATTTTATTAGATTTATAGAATATTTTCCAATGAATTTTCTGTATGGAATATGTAAAAAATTGTATTATGTTCGTGTTACAATTTTATTGCATATATATATATATATATATATATATATATATATATATATATATATATATATATATATATATATATATATAGAGTCTTTTCCAATGAACTTTTGGTATGGGATTTGTACAAAATACAAAATGTACAGTTTATTTACTGACATAGACAAAATTTTGTTCGATCGTTATCATTGCCAGCGTTTCTTCGATTTTTCATTTATCTCGGAAACAGCTGAAGATACGTTGATTAAGCTTTTTTTACCTCTCGCTAAGAGAGGTATTGGATTCATGCTAAAATTCGCATATCCAGATTTTATTGAATAAGCACGATTTAAGGTCCCTACAATCCGATTATAACATTTTTAAAATGATGTCTGTGTGTGTGTGTGTGTGTGGATGTGTGTATGTATGTATGTATGTATGTATGTATGTATGTATGTATGTCTGGATGTTGTAGTCACGATTCCTCAAAAACTATAAGACTTAAAAAATATTTAACTGCAGTTTCCTCAATCTGACATTCCTGGGAAGAGCTGAAAAGGTTTTGGTAACAATTGAACAACCGGAAGTAGTAGTTTCTTAGAAAAAATCTTCTAAATATAATTTTTTGGGAGTTTTTTTATTAAATATTGAAGAACATAAAATTCTCCATCTAATACACTTAAAAAATTTATTATATCTTGTATAGATTTAGAGATAAAGACTCTATAATTTATAGAGCAAACTAATCGCAGAGGCCAACGCACTAAGGAAACCAGTTGACAAATTCCAATGTTTATAACATGACACATGTCATTGTCAAATATCAACAGTTTTAGTGACATTCTGATAGCTTTTTCTGGGAAGTATATTTAACTTTTCTTATTGCTTTATTAATTAAATATTTGAAATTATAGGTAAAATTGTGGTAAAATGCATATATCTATCAGAAATACCGCCAATCTGGTTAATGAATTGGAACAATATTTGACATTTAGAAACTTCCTCATACAATGAAAAATAGATATAATTTGAATTATATGTGTGCAGAAGACATGCTAAATATAGTAAGAAACAATATTTGGGTAATGTTCTGTAAGATTTTGTTATAAAACGACGGTTCGAAAGCGAAGTGCAATACAATACTTATATAGCCTAATATGGAAATGGCGAGAGGTCTTGTGCTGGCCACAACAGATTTTTTTTACTTATTTTTGTCAATACTATATGCCTTTATATTTATTTACACTTTCTTTGAAACTGCCTGTATATGTAAGTTTTACTTTCTCTATTGACATTATATGTATTTATTGTCTTTTCAAAAATTTTTTTTTATAGCAATAACAGGAACATTTAAAGCCTTGTAAAAATAAGTAATTATAGTTAAGATGAAACGTAAACCACCCACTCATTCATTCTTTCAAAAATATACAAATATTTTGTTAGTGATTTAATACTTACACGTATATCGCATATTTGCATAATATTATTCTAAGCTGTTTTGAATGAAAATGTAGTACAAAGCGCCAAACAAACTTTGCGGCTTACTGTACATGAAATCACTCCGTAATGCGTGGTTGATAATAATATTCCTGTTGGCTACAAATGTAAATATCTGTCATGTAGAATAATATATGTTGCAATTTGAGATGTATTCATCCAGCTAGAGGTAATTCCCAGTCCTTTCCAGCTTACCGTAACCATAGTATCTCGATCAAAGATCAGGGCGTTATTAATGTTTGTGTTTTGAATGTTTCAGAGAGCAAAAGCAATTCAGACAGACGCATGGTGGATATCACAAGGGACAAACCAATCAAGGTGGCAGTGAGAGTTGTGGTTCCAGTCAGGGATCACCCGAAGGTAAGTCCCAACCGACCATTTGTATTCCGGAGTAGATGGACCTCTTGCATGCCTTTACTTCTTTGACTAATGGGAGCTAGGAGTGGGATTTCAGTGCGTAAATTTGTAGTAGCAAGAAAAGAAGTATATTCAGGATCCAAAACTTGAAATTGAACGACCAGTAAACATATTTTTAACTCTCGCTATGAGAGGTATTGGATTCATACTAAAATTCGCATATCCAGATTTTATTGAATAAGCACGATTTATGGTCCCTAGAATCCGATTATAACATTTTTAAAATGATGTCTCTGTGTGTGTGTGTGTGGATGTGTGTATGTGTGTGCAGTTTCTTCAATCTGACATTCCTGGAAAGAGCTGAAAAGGTTTTAGTAACAATTGAACAACCGAAAGTAGTAGTTTCTTAAAAAAATTCTTCTAAATATAATTTTTTGGGAGTTTTTTTTTTATTAAATATTGAAGAACATAAAATTCTCCATCTAATACACTTAAAAATTTTATTATATCTTGTATAGATTTAGAGATAAAGACACTATAATTTATAGAGTAAACTAATCGCAGAGGCCAAGGCACTAAGGAAACCAGTTGACAAATTCCAATGTTTATAACATGACACATGTCATTGTCAAATATCAACAGTTTTAGTGACATTCTGATAGCTTTTTCTGGGAAGTATATTTAACTTTTCTTATTGTTTTATTAATTAAATATTTGAAATTATAGGTAAAATTGTAGTAAAATGCATATATCCATCAGAAATGCCGCCAATCTGGTTAATGAATTGGAAGAATCTCTGACATTTAGAAACTTCCTCATACAATGAAAAACAGATATAATTAGAATTATATGTGTGCAGTAGACATGTTAAATACAATTTAAAAAAAACAATATTTGAATAAAGTTCTATAACTTGTTGTTATAAAACAACGGTTCGAAAGCGAAGTGCAATCCAATACTTATATAGCCTAATATTGAAATAGCGAGAGGTCTTGTGCTGGCCACAACAGATTTTTTTTATTTTATATTGTTTCGTGTGTGGCCTAGCACCATTTTGTTGGACGCAAATAAATTACAATGTTTTACAATAAAATAAAAGAAAGGGAACTGCCATTTTATACCTGACTTACTAAGAGCATTCCTATTATGAGTACAGAACGAAATGAAGAAGAAATTTTTATCTCTCGCCAAGAGAAGTATTGGATTCATGCTAAAAATCGAATATCAAGATTTTAGTGAATAAGCACGAATAAAGCCACTACGAGTAGAATCCGATTTTAACATTTTTACAATGATGTCTGAGTGTGCGTGTGTGTGTGTGTGTGTGTGTGTGTGTGTATGTGTGGATGTTAGAGGGACGATTCCTCAAAAACTATAATACTTAAGAGCAATTTAACTACGTATTCCTTAATCTGACATTATTGGCAAGAACTGAAAAGGTTTTGGTAACAATCGGACAACCGCAAGTAGTAGTTTCTTTAAAAAAATCTTCTAAATATTTATTTTTTTGGAAATTTATGTTATTATTAAAATTAAAGAATATAAAATTCTCTATCCATAATAACCCTTACATCGTTGAAAAGAGAAATAAATAATGATTTTTTTGAGACTAAAATCAGATATGGGTTCCATTAAAAAAAATATAAGTTTGTGTTATATCTCGAAAATTTACAGATATAAAAATTTATTTCGTACGCCACTGGTTAGTTAATAAAAATATCTATCTTTTATATTTGAAAAGTTTTTCTCAATTACTAATAGTTTAGAAGTTATTTGAAATAGAAAAAATATTCAGGTTTCGTCATCATCTAGTGCCCTATAAGAATTTTTGGAAAAACAAAAGCACATCTGAGATGGCCTCCCAAAGGCGCACAAAAAGTTCCATTTAACCGACATCGTATCTCTTATAGTTCTCGAGATCCCAATGGTGGCACCTCTAAATGGGACACACTGTATAGCCTAATATGAAAATGGCGAGAGGTATTGTGCTGGCCACAACAGATATTTTTTTTAAGAGTTAAACTATTTTTTACACATAATACTAAACCTTAGGTGAACTATCCATTTTATCAGTTAAATAGTGAAACAATTTGTATTTTAGATACCGATTAAAAATAAAATCTGTGTTCTTACAAAGTGTTACATTTCAATAATTTATGAACCTTAAGTTCGACCTGTTTTGTTTATAATCTATAAACGGAATAGAAACTAAAGTTGTTGGATTCTGTCAAGTTTTGCTCGTAAAATTTACAGCTGAAGTTGGAACTACTACTACTCGTCTTTCAAATTTTGTTTCTTTGCACCCTGTGCTAGCTACACGAACTTTACGATTCGCAAGAGCGTCGCTTAATAAATTGCCAAAAATAAAAACTGTTCACCGTCGACCATCAGTTAAATTTTAAATCCATGTGGCTTACTATGATGTACAAATTGCTTGGCTCTGGGAAATATGCTCTCATTTGTTTCCTCTCACTGTGATTGTTTTTGTTTTTTGCTCGATATTTGTTTTTGCACCTGGCCTGGAATTTGTAAGGTAAGCGTTTAAAATTTCAGATTACTATGCTTGTTTTTACAGTATAGTAGGAAATTATGTTTGTAATATCAATAATTCATTATCATTTGTTTGCTTTAGATTATTTAGTGTCTTGAAAGAGGGCAGATAATTAAAAACAAACTTTGTAACAATTTATTTGTTTTTGTATCAAATACCGGGGTTCTACTTGAAATAAATAAATAAATAAATCATCACGGCATATTACCCATTTCTGGGTGTGCCAGTATCTACAACACATTCATTTCAAAATCTAATTTCACCCATATGTTAGAAGAACAATTTATTTAAAAATATTTGTTTGAATACAAACTATGTTCTGCTTTAAAATCATAAATAAATATATCATCACGGCATATTACCCATTTCTGGGTGTGCCAGTATCTACAACACATGTAGACATCGGTAATGATGACGATATATTTTACCGTGTGGGCGCTTACCAGGTGTCACCTCACGGGCACTCATAGCTAGTGTGGAGAGTGCATCAAAGGGGTCACTTTAGTGCCATTTAAAATTTGAAATATTTGGCGTCTGTCGGGATGGAACCCGGTTCCCCCAGGTTTGCGACCAGACACTTAGGCACGCGGCCACGGCACCCCACGGGATAAGAAATTAAGAAATACAATGTTTTATTTTTTCATTTTGCTATAGTTACTGATCTATTAAATTTAGAGAAAAGTTGTAAGTAAAATAGTTGTTCACTATGTAAAATTACACAATTTAAAACTAAAATTAATCACAATTTCATTTTATTTTACGAAAAAAAAAAAAAAACTGATGTGGCCAGCCCATAACCTCCCGCTGGGTATTTAACCACGCAGTATAAAGAAAGCAACCATTATGTTCAACTATTTTTGCATTCACACATAACAATTATTTTACATTTAACAAATATATCATACACAAAATAAATTTCACAAATATTGACAAAAATAATAGAAACACTTAACAAAAATCAAAATAGTACTTGCATCTTGACGCAAAGTCTTTTCAAACCCGTATTCTGGAAGCCAATGAAGCAAATCAATAGTAATTCTAATATATTTATGTACGATTGAAAATATATTATTTTTACTAACTTTAATTTTATTAGATTCAAATACATATATTATTACTACATTCTCCTTAACACGGTTTCACTATTAATTTTAATGTAATTGCAACCTGACAGTGACATTTGTTCAAATATGTCAAAATTGTTATTAAAATATTGTTTTTGTTTGAGGCATAGGCAAAATGGTATATGAAAATAAATTATATTATTAATTTATATTTAAAGTTATTTAGAGTTATTTACTAAATGCTATTATCGTAGAATTGAAGATTGTACCCTTATATTTCATTATTATTAGTAAAAGTTGCTGAAAAATTATATTCAACGAATTTTTTTCAAGAAAAACTGTTAAAATCTTGTACAAGTGATACTTCCGGTTATCCGATATACACTGAAAACTAATCAGCTCTTCCCATATTAGTGTAGAATGGATATAAAAAATTTCAAAATTTTCTGATTGATAGTATTTGAGTAATCGTGTCCACCAGGTCCACACACACATACACACACACATACATACCCACAGACATCATTGTAAAAATGTTAAAATCGGGTTCTGGGGACATCAAAACGTGCTTATTCACTAAAATCTCTATATGTGATTTTTAGCACGATCCCTATACCTCCCTTACCTAGGGTAGCGGGAGGTAAAAACGCAAATTAAAATTCATAATTTACAGCTAATTTTACAGTGTCATTGAATTACTGATGTTCAATTTTGAATATGAGAATAAACTAAATTATTTAGTTCATACAAAATTTACTACCATTTCCGGGCGTGCTCGTTATTCAGACCACCCTCTTTATCTTGCAAAAGCTTTCTAGGAATATTCCGTACTATCCGGCTTAATTTATTACAAAAAGTGCGAAAAAAAATCGTAAATTATCTCAGGCCGGAGGCTCCCGACGATTGCCGAAGGCATACGATAAATTCTCTAAGGTAAAAAGCACTAAAAATTTGTTCAAGGCCTACTATAATTCAAATCAGGAGTTAAAATGATACCCTAACTCCATGCCACATCTGCAAAGTACGAAATTAAATTTTGTTTGCAAAAACTTTCAAACTACTTGAGAATTCAGATGTAGGCAAACATATTCGATAATCATCCACAAACTTTCCAGGAAAATATTTTCTTTTCTATAATATATCACACAGATGAAAACATACATTAGTTGTGTAAATTTTACGGCACTCCGTAAACTTTCAAGAACGACGAAAAGGAATTCTCAAGTATTTTGGAATAGTACTTTTTTTAAAGGACTAGATGAGTAGGATCAACGAGAAAATTTAACAAAAGTACTAAAATGACATGTCAACAATAAGTTTTACTTGGTTTTTTAATGCAAACTCGATAACATACTCGTATTTGAACAAAAATTTACACAACACTGTTTTGATCGAGATATAAACATAAATATTTAACTCTGTTCAAGTTGTGGTCCATTTGATTTACGTCAGGCATAATTTTGTCTTAATTTTGTTTTTTACTTTCCGTCATCTTTAGGTGTGAATAAGCACGTTTTAGAATCCCTAGAACACGATTTTACTAGTTTTATGATAATGACTGTATGTGTGTTTGTGTGTTTGTGTGTGTGTGTGTGTGTTTGTGTGTGTGTATCCGTGACAAATTTTTCTCCGACGATAACTTCAATACTACAATTCTATAAATTATAATTCTTTCGTATTTCTCTTCTTTACATTCATATGAATTGGTCAACCGGAAATTCTCTTATTTGAAGTTCTTAACAGTTTTTCTTGAAAAAAAGCAGCTAAATATCATTTTTTTACATTTTATGTGATTGTCAAAATGAAGGAATATCTTACGTCTATACTGTTTGATTATATATTTTCTTTTATATTCAATAGATATAGAGTTAATGAATTATAACTTATTAAATTATCTAGCTTTGCTATAATCATAGAAACAGCTGACATATTCAAATAATTCTAATTAACAGATGTCAGCGTCAAGTGCAATTTATTTAGTGTATGTTCGTGTTATAATTTGATTGGATTAATAGACTCTTTTCCAAGGAACTCTTGGTATGGAATTTGTAGAAAATAGTATATGTTCATGTAACAATTTTACTGGATATACCGTGAGTATTTTTAACGTGAAACATTGGGTTTGTCATATCCATGGTTACTTAACATTTGATTGACAGCAATGTATTTGCTCGTTCCATTTAAAATTAAACGTAGGGAACGAATTTGACATTTGATAAGACGTCAATAGAGGTTAATTTTGTTTAAATAATTATTCCTGCATTAGTTGTAGAAAAAATATAGTGTGCACCTTGTGCCCGAAAAATGTTTAGTACTCGAGTGGTTTTCTGATTCTGCTAAATTTCTTACAATATTTAAATATAATACTTCTGTCAGATTCGTTCCCTATGTTTCATTTTAAATGGAACGGGCAAATACATTGCTGTCAATCAAATATGAAGTCTTAACTATAGATATGATAAACTCAATGTTTCACGTTAAAAAATACTCACGGTATTAGAACCTTTTTCAAGAAACTTTTATAATAAGGGATTTGTACAAAATACGTAGAATTGCCAGAAGGTATTGTGATTTTTATAATTATTGTAATTCATATTAAATATTGTTAGTTGCTAAAACTATAATGTATAACATATTTGTTTTCTGGAAATATTTTACGTTTATAGTAATAAAATTTAATTCTGAAAAATTAATTTTCTGCACAAAATTCTTGACCTGCTCATATCGTGATATTCCATAGATGCTGTCAAATAATAATTATTACAGTAACTTTGTGCTTCTAACTCATTTGTGTACGCTTATAAACCGAGTATAAACAAGACAGGAACTGATACGAACATCAACTGCCAATATAAGAAAGGCTGCGTAGCTTTAAAACTTATTTGGGCAACTGTTATATGTTATATTAGGTATGCGGAAAGTAAATTAATTGTATTTCGTGTGGATTTAAACGGAATGCATATATTAGACAGTGATTTGTGCTAAAACATTTTCTACAGTTCATCTTTTTTGTCCCGGTCTATATTAACTTCTCTTACCTGTCGGTAAGAGTTAAAATAGCTCAAATAAGTATGTCTAATAAGTACGAATATATATTTGTTTATTTACTTTAATATGTTGCAGAAATTTTGACGTTTGCATTATTATATTCGTTGAATTTATAATACCACGGTATTACGAGTATATATGGGAAAATACCTCGTTTTATTTTTGATGTTACAATAGTTTTACTTGTAACAAAGTAAACTTATAACATGCGACTACGCAAACAGCACTAATCTCTACATATTAATCCACAAATCTCAAATTCCGCCAAAACACAATTAAATATGATGAATAATATACAGCATTCCGCTAAAATCACACTAGATTTCAAGTCAACATCTAAACATCAAAAGTTAGTACAACCAATTCAAGCTACAAATTCAAATTAATCCGTGTTTGTACTTATTAGCGATGCAGGCGTTAGTTCTGAATCATTGATCCATCGCTGAGAAAACCACAATTAAACTAAAGCATCGAATCTAAATCATTTAGCAAGTGAAATCAGCTTAGACCGCCAGCTCGTCCGATAACTCATATTGTTCGCTAGATATGCGAGAGAAATAAGGATAGAGAATCTGTGGTTCTCAGTTAGGGTGGATGTTGCAATTTGCTTGACAGAAGAGAATTAAATTTCAAATGGTTTTGTTTATATTTTCATCAGTGTTTTGTTGACAGTTTTTATTTAAGTTAATCTTAAGAAAAGCTCAAGAATATGATTGATTGTGAAATATGTCATTGAAATGAAATGTAAATAAATAAATATATCTTCACGGCATACCACCCATTTCTAGATGTGTCAATTTGCTTTGTCACAGATATCGGTATTGATGATGACATATTTGTACCGTGCGGGTGTTTATCAGGCGTCACCTCACAGGCACTTATTGCTGGTGTGGAGAATGCACCACAGGAGTCACTTTTGTAGCATTTGGCGTCGGTCGGGATCAAACCCAGTTCCCCGGGTTCGCGACCAGACATTCATGCCCGTATTCATAGTCAGTACTTCGTCTCGACTCATACTTGAGTATGCCTTGAGTACCAGATTTCGTTTCATAGTCACTACTAGTACTTCGATCGAAGGTTTACTTGAGGCGAGTTCCAAACAACCTTAAGTAATACTCAAGTAATAGGGCAGTTGCAAGAATTTTAATATGAATTTGAAAAGATATTGTTCTTTAAAGAGCCTCAAATTTGAAAATATCACGAAATATCCTTTAGATATTTTACAATTAATTTTTGAAATTTGGATAAAATTTTGAATAAGTCACATGATCTGAAACAGAATGTGACGTCAGAGTACATACATCTTTAGCGGTTCTAAGGTGTCAAGTGTATTGTCAAAGTTGTCAAACAAGTGTCAAATAAGAATCACGACCAGAACTTTAAAGTAAAATATATTATCAATTTATATAATAAATTCAGTTATTATATTTTATTTTACCTCAACTCTTTAACACCCCTTATTTCGGTAGCAGTAAAACAATCGTTCTGATATAAATTCAGCCATCATCCAGCTATCGACCTTCGGTTAATTGTCCGATTTAGCTTAAGTGTAATTTGAATTAGCCATTATTACTTTATTATTCATTTACAATGAGCAATGTCAGCGTCAGATGTCAAATTAAAAGATTTTGTTATTAACATGTGACAAACTTTAGCCTACGTTTATTTATATAAATATTATGAATAAACGTAGGTGATGGAAAAACTATTTTCCTATTGGCTATTAATGATGTAATGTATGTGCTTCTACTTCACAGGAGTGGGGGGTAGTTTTTCAGGACGCCAATCTTTTTATTCAATTATTTCCACAAATAACAACAAATTATTAAAATAAAAATTATTACTAAGAAAATCATTCCATAAACTTTCATTTAAAATAGATTTTGAAAAATGTGGAACAGGCTCATTATTGCTGCTTATTAAAAAAGAAAAAATAGGAAGACTTGATCAATATATAAAAAAAACTGTCAAACTGTCATTTCCATCACATACGTCATCTAAATTAATTAATGAATCATGAAGATAATCAACAATTATTTTTAGAATTTGTAGACATAGTCGAAGAAGCCTTAATAATAACAATGAAAAAGGGTAACTTCAAGAAGATATATCCGTGATATAACTCATGTATCTGTAACCTGTGACATATATGTAGATGTCAAATATACGATTTGAGAAAAAAATATTAAAATTTAAAAATATACCAACATAGTTATTACAAATTCTCTAAAATCCTCCCTAGAAAACTGAGAATTCATGGGTTGGTAGTGCGAGCTAGGTTTTAACTAAAACGCTGTTTTAAGAAATGTCTAATTCAAATTTCAATATTTAATTTCACCCTTATGTTTAAAGAACGATTTTTTAAAAAACATTTCTTTGAATACAAACTATGTTCTGCTTAAAATTCATATTTTGATAAATTTGATATTATTTATTTTTATTATTAAATAATGAAATTTGACATTTCTTAAAACAGCGTTTTAGTTAAAACCGTGTTCGCACTACCAGCCAAGAGGTTTCGACTATGAAACATGCGATGTGCTTGAGGTCGAGAACGACTGGAGTAATGCTTGGCAAAGTAATACTCAAGTACGAGATTGAGCATCAGATACGCGGTCACGGGACCCTACCTATATAAAATGAAATGACAAATGAATTACCGTGCATTACTGTCAAAATTTCGATTTGCATTTATTAGTTTAAGGGTCGCTTTAAATTTAAGCCTTGTTGATGCAACTGGGCATAACAAAAAGAGACTATTTCATTTACGTTTATAGTCTAGAATCATCACATTTGTTATTGCGCAACGACATTCTTACGTGAATAATTACTATATAAGCCTCGTAACCTTTTATAGAAATGTCACTAGTAGTGACTACGTGGGAGTTGGAAGCAACTGATGCTACATTTATCTGAAATAGTGTCAATATTTAACTGTACGTCTCTCTAAGACCCTTCATCTCCACTGAAGGGGTAAATTTAACAATATCCCCGAAAGCATTAAATACGACATTTGCAAAATGTTCTCATACATTTACATAATTATATTACTGCGTGAAGCAGTTGTTTCGAGTTGCAAATTGTTATTCTAGGCTACAGTTTACATATAATACCTCTTGTAACATATGAATAATATCTTATGCACAGGAGCTTACTGTATATTCCTTTCGTACACATTATAATTATATTTTTTTACGTCTGTTTAAGAAGGACACTTTTTTTTTCATTAAAATAGATTTATAAAGTATGTCTTTTTTAACACAATAAAAGTGTGAAAAATGCACTTTTTTTTAACGCTACGGAGTGAAATAATGAAACGATACGGCACTTTTTTTCACACTTTTATTACAGACGTGAAATAGTTATTTACATATAGAGGGTCGAAAGAAAAGGTTTACGGCTGCGGACGAAATTTGAAGCCCGACGCGTAGCGGAGGTCTTTTATTCGTCCAAGGGTGTAAACTTCTTTCGACCCGAGGTATGTACAACGTTTTACGCACAACTGCAATCAAATGAAATGTTTTTAAATAATTTTTTAAATACATTTAAAGCTTGTTTATATATAAAAATATTACGTGGCCAGGTGGCCATGTCACAAAACAATAAGGCGATGCGTTGCATTGCTAACTATTTGGTTATATGAATATTTTTTTAAATGTCAAACTTGGAGATTTGAGACAATTTCTGAAGTAATTCCTTAAGCAATTTTAATAAAATCTAGTGAAAATTTAGCGGAACTAATATAATTTTTTTAAAAATAAGAGTCTTGTTTACATTTCCAATTGTATTTTTGATGTTTTGTTTAGCAGTAAGCGGGCTCTTTCTGTATTTTACCGCCCGTATATGCTACTTTACTGCCCGCAGGGTGTAATCTTTCAGTTTCCGCCATGGTAACTACGATGTAAACAAACAATTTTAAAGCAGATGTGCGTAAAAAATTGTATGCAACTCGAGGAAAAAGTGTCTTATTTCACTCATAGGATTTGAGTTCTCTATTCCTTTTTACTCTTCTTACATAAATAACTTTTCTCATACTGGTTTCTAGCACTGGTTTTTTGGTAACATGACCCACTCCAGAATAACACATTTTTTTAAATTATGTCATTTTTTCTTTGTTGTTTTTTTTTGTTTTATTTGTCAATATTTTGTTTTAAACAAACGTATAAATATTTAGCGTTGGAAGCTGAAGACGACAAATTTTAATCCTTGTTGGTAGACATTTTAACTATAGTAATATTAACGTCATCTATATAATTATTGTGCTTGTTGAATAAAACATTACTCTGAGATATTTCATTATCACAAAATAACATTTATGTTATTTTCAATAATCTCTTAATCACTCTATATGCCATAACAAGTCCATAAATTACTATACTCTCGAATTAATTATATTAATATTAATTTTGATCGTTAGTAAACCAATACATGTCACTATTCCATCATCTATATGAAGGATTAGCATATCATTATGTGCTATTGCGTTTATATATTAATACTATCCATCACATCATTAGAAATTGCATTACATATTATTGTAATACACCAAGGCTAGTTTAAATTAGTATCCCGTAAGAGTAATTAGTTATTAATAATAGATGGAAACGTATAATATAAATATTAGTAATATCAAATGACTAAAAATTATGATTTAAAATTTCTTAATTAAATATTAGAAAATGGATATTGTAACAAATTAAACTTTGATAAAAAATTACCTACTTATTAGTGATTTTTATAAGTAGTGTACAAAATTTCTTGCGATGGCTGTATCGCTGCGTATACAGGGCAGACGAAGCAGTATTTACGAACCAGAATGATAGGACAGAACATTAACGAAATTGCAACAATAAGAACAACAATTTTACAATAAATTGTGGTACTATATCATAAATTAACCCCCCGTTTCTCGATGACTTCCTTCAATCCAATCAGTCCTGACCCTTTATCGTCTAACAGAACCGTTTCTTTTCTTCCTTCTCTCGTAACTTCCCTGCACGAAATCCTTAAATGCTTGATAGTTTCCTCTTCTTTCCCGCATAGCCTGCAACTCCTCTCATCACTTGATAGCCAGTATTTATTGTTTCTCTCTTCATTACCACATAAGTTTCACAAGTTTGTCTTTAAACTTATCAAAAAATGTAATATTATTGTTCCTCCTGAAGAAGACACATCACCGTTCCAGTCAAGAAGTTTTGCAGCCATCGTTGAATATACAGAATTGGCCATAAAGATAGCAACTTTAAAAAAATTCAATTGCTCTAATGTAAAAACTGGGATTTCAGAAATAAATTACTGCAGTATTAGTGTCTTGAACCAAGTTTAATTTACATTAAAATAATTTGCATTAACAAAAATTGATTCACTTGATAACAATTGGAGATTTTATCAATCGAAACTTAGTGTAACTCAAGAAAAATAAAGACAATGAAAGTTCGAAATACTTCTTTTATTCTTAAAAATTGATTTATGTGCAAAAAAAAATTTTTTTTATTTGGACATAAAAATAAAAATAGCAACTTTTATAAAAATAATATAAAAACTAAATTTTCTAATATTTAGTGTAATAACCGGAACCACGAGAATTTATTACTTCTTCTTGTTTCATCATGAATTCAAGTAATTTTGTTATTACATTTCTATCTATTAATCTTAGTTCATCACTAAATAATACTCTTTTCCACATGTCAGTTGTCCAGTTTACATGATTTTCTGCAAAAAAATAATCGGGCCTTATCGTTCTTCTTCGAAAGAATTGGTTTCTTTGCAGGCCGACGACTATAAAGTTCTCCGGCAACCAATATTCTTCTTCCCTGTCTTGAAGATATTTTATCTTTAATATTACTTAGTAGAAAGCCTAAAATTTTCTTTGATGATACCAACGGATTTTTAACGATATGTGTTTTATCATTTTGTCGCTTGGGTTTGATGTTTTTTTTTGCCTACTAGAAATTGTAGAAGGCTCAATATTACCCTTCCTTCGAAAATGGATTATTATTCGTGCTATTGTAGATTTATGCAAATTAAAGTTCTTCGACATTTTATTCCGCGAAGCACCATTCTCATATGATTTAATTATTAAATTGCGAAATTCTTTAGTCAAAGTCTTATTACGACCCATAATTTTGAAGTAGTAATTTATATTTTTTAAACAATTATACGATATAAACGTTGAAATTGAGAAAATAAGACATTCATTATGTAGTTGCTATTTTTATGTCCAGACAAAAGTAGGAATTATGCAAATTAAATAAATTCTATAAATTTAACATAAATTATTTTAACATAAAATAAACTTATTTTAAGAGGTTATTCTTTATGTAATTTATTTTCAATATTCTTATGTTCACTTCAGAGAAATAGAATTTTTTTAAAAGTTGCTATCTTTGTGTCCAATACTGTAACTCACATTTACAATATATGGATTACTGTTGTTTTTGTCAGAGGCTTTTCAATTGTTTACCCATAAAACCTTCGTTGTAACTCCAATCGTTCACGAGATAACAACAGTTTCCTATTTAAAATAAACACTTGTACCTGTAATCAAGTTATTTATTTATTTATTTATTTAATGATCAACCCAACAGGCTAAGCCCAGATAAAGGGTTGTAAAAAATACAAAATACACTCAACAATACATAAAAATAAACGAAATGCTTATGACGTATTACAGAACATATTAATGAAATTTTTAAATTCCAAATGAAATATATCAATCCTCGAAAATTTACAATTATAAAGATTGCACATACGATATATAGGCGACAGCATTAAATAATTAGTTCTAGCACCCGGTAAATAAAAAGTAAAGCTACTTCTGGTACGAAAAGAGGGAATATGAAATTGGAGAGAGGAAAGAGTACAAGGATCGTCAACGCAGCTGTTTACAACTTTAAATAGATGTATTATTAGGGCATTTTCACGGCGTTCAAAGAGATTCTTGAAATTAAACATATGTAACAACTGTTTATAATTTACAGAATAATCAGGGTAGTTATTATGTGCCATGTAATAAAGGTATTTGAGAATATTTTTTTTGAACAGATTCAATCAGATCTTGATGAACTTCGTAAATAGGGTTCCAAATGATGTGACAGTACTCTAGCTTAGAGCGGACGAAAGAAAAGTATAGGTTCGTAATTGCTGATAAATTTAGGAAAGTTCGAGTATTTCTTATTATGAAGCCAAGCATTCTCATGGCACTGTTATATATATATCTTGTATATGATGTGTAAATGTAAATTTCGTGTCATATTTGACTCCAAGATCTCGTACAGTAGGTGCAAGGTGACAAAGGTTACAAAGTTTGTACGGAATTTATTTACACACCCTTATTTATTTCACAATCAAACATGTTATCATTCATCTTAGTCGGTATTGTTGATTTTACTTCCACATCAATTATCCATTACTCTTTTTATATTCCTCACCGTATCTTTCCTCATCAAATATTTACTACGTGTTCCATATGCCCAATGAGTAAAAATCCCGCAAACGTAAAGATTTACGTCCGTGATTTGCTTTACACAGCTCATAATTCTCGTGCCCGCCATTATACAAACGATGTTTGCTTACGGTCACATATCTCTGGCTAAAGCTGAACAGCACAGCATCCCGT
The DNA here is from genome assembly GCA_943142095.1 of Ophonus ardosiacus. Taxonomy (NCBI): domain Eukaryota; kingdom Metazoa; phylum Arthropoda; class Insecta; order Coleoptera; family Carabidae; genus Ophonus; species Ophonus ardosiacus. The sequence goes on along the minus strand of OW964831.1, from coordinate 48,777,519 downwards.
CCGAATTAGATATATGCGTTAATTACAGACATTGATATGTGGCTCCATCTAGTTCAAAGCATACAAGCGAGTTCATAATCTACCTTTATCCAACTGTTGCATTATTATTATCCCGTAGATGTATTGGCATTGCTTTTGTGGCCTAACACTGGTTTACTTTCACATTATACTAAAAGGCAATACAGAGATAAGAGATAATACTGAGGCAAATAAAATAATATGTGTGATAAACGGATACATTTCATTATTAGCTGTAACACAGAAATTTCTTCTTGTTTGTGCCATAGGAAAATTTAACTCTAAATGCTGATCTAAAAGGAAAAAAAAATTGTTGTGGCCAGCACAAGACCTTCTGTTAATTTGATGTATTTTGTACAAATCCCATACCAAAAGTTCATTGAAAAAGATTCTATATATCCAGTAAAATTGTAACGCGAACATAATACAATTTTTTACAAATTCCGTACAGAAAGTTCTTTGGAAAATATTCTATAAATAAAATTATCACATATGTATGTATACTCATATAAAAAATACTCTAAAAATGCGTACACTTACGTAACATTCTCTTCACAATCAAATAATATTACTACCAAGCTTATATCTTTACCCGTTTTTGAATTATTGCCCCAAAAGTCAATATACCCCACATTTAGATAAAAACTTCAAAATTTTCAAAAATCTAATTTTTATGTATCTAGATACTTCTTAATGCGCTGATTCCAAATTTTGAAACCGCATGTCGATACCTCTTTTCGTTCTCGAGATATTTAGATTTAAAGTTTTGCTCAAAACTGCCCATTTTTAAGCATTAACCCAAAAATGGGTCGAGATATGAATTTGTCGACCACACCATTCGATTCTACGGGCAAAATTACATAAGTACACCAATTTTCATAATATTTGAACACCGCATACTATCTCTAAAGCAAAATAACTGAAAATAGCCAAAAATCGCAAAAATCGTAAGGGGTACCCCTTACGATTTTTTCAGATTTTGGCCATTTTCAGGGGTTTTCAAACTTTTATTCATAACAAATGAACCGGCTGGATAAAAATTATGAAAATTGCTATACTTATGTATTTTTGTCCGTAGAATCGAATGGTGATGACGCCTAATTCATATCTCGACCCATTTTTGGGTTAATACCCAAAAATGGGCAGCAAAATTTTAAATCTAAATATCTCGAGAACAAAAAGAGATATCGACCTGCGGTTTCAAAATTTGGAATCAGCGCATTGAGAAGTATCTAGATACATAAAAATTAGATTTTTGAAAATTTTAAAGTTTTTATCTAAATTTCGGGTATATTGACTTTCGGGGCAATAATTCAAAAATGGGTAGAGATGTAAACTTGGTAGTAATATTATTTGATTGTAAAGAGAATGTTACCTAAATGTACGCATTTTTAGAGTATTTGAACAACTGTGTAAATTTTTAGTAATAAAAGTATTGAAATAAAATTGGATGATGCTATAAAAAAGTTCCTTGGAAAAGATTCTATATATCCAATAAAATTATAACACGAACACATACTATTTTGTACAAATTCCGTACCAAAAGTATCGAAATTTTCTGTATTTTCAATAATGATATATTCTTATTATTCTTTTTCTATCAGTTTTCAGTTGTGTAATATTTTTTAAGTGAGTTATATTAAAAAAAAATTCAAAACTCATTTTACATCAATTATGTAAAAAGTAATATTTCAAAATGTCATAAAGTTACGTAAAATTCAATTTTATGAAATGGAATTAGATAAAATTAATTTTCGCTTTTTCGATAACTTTAGAAATCTTATATACATTGTTACGATATATCTTGAAAATTAAAATAAACAATACAAATCATAAATTAAATGTGCCGATTATAGATATTCATGTTGTACCTTTTGATATTCTAATAAAATTTGCATTTTTGTCAATAATCACATTTTACGGTCCCTGAAATCAGATTTTAACATTTTACGATGATTATTATATTATCTTCGACAGATTTTTTTGCAATCAGTCAATTATTTCTGAGAATGGATTAAAGTCTACAAAAGTTACAGCTCCTTCCACACAAAAAAGTTGAAAGTGCTTAATAAGTGAAAAATGGTGTAACAACGTCGAAAGAAATTTTTTACCACTTTAATTGCTTCACGTAGTTCATTATTCAAAAATCAAATCATTCATAATCAAATAATTGAATTCAAACATAACCTAATAATCCGCTCTGCGATAGAATCCGTAATCTATCAGCGCTTCAATTAACTCTTCGGAAAATCGGAAACAGCGGAAAGAATTATTATTCAGTAACGGAATAAATAATGGATGGAGTAAATTTTGCAACAAATCAAATTTAATTTTTTTAGGAATTATGCCATAAATGAAAAATTATTATTCGCAGGCAGATATAGAATATGCGTGTCTGTATGTGTGTGTGTGTGTGTGTGTGTGTGTGTGTGTGTGTGTATGTGTTTGTATGTATGTATGTGTGTGTGTGTGTGTGTGTGTGTATGCGCGTGTGACAAAATTTTCTCTGACGATAACTCCAATGCTACAAATCTAAAAATTATAATTCTTTTGTATTCCTCTTCTTTACATTCATATGAAGAGCTGATTAAATTTTGGTTATAATTTCTTCTTAAGAGTTCTTTTTGAAAAAACGAAGTTAAATATCATTTTTTGACAATTTATGTGATTATCAATATGAAATAATATCTTATTCTCTATATGGTTTGATTATACATTTTCCTTCATATTCAATAGATATAGAGTTAAAGAACTATAAGGAGATTAACTCAAATCAATCAGCTTTGCTATAATTATGGAAACAGCTGATATATTTAAAAAATTATAATTGACAGATGTCAGTGTCAAGTGCAATTTACATAATGTATGTTCGTATATTTTATTGGATTTACAGGACCTTTCGATTTGGAATTTGTAAAAAAATAGTATATGTTTGTGTTACAATTTTACTGGATATATATAATCTTTTCCAAGGAACCTTTGGTATGTCTTGTGCTGGCTACAACAGATTTTTTAATATAAACAAAAAGCAAGGTTACAAAATTATACTATTACTGAAATAATGTAACATTTATATAAATTAATATACCATTTATGTTAAAAAGTACTTAGGTAACTTATCTTCACACAAAGACAGCTGTCATATACAGCATGAAACAAAAACGACTAAAACGAGTTAGTGTTTATAAGACACTATGGCTCGTACCACGATCACGGTTTTAACTAAAACACTGTTTTAAGAAATGTCAAATTTCATTATTTAATGTTAATAATCAATACTATACATTTATCAAAACATGATTTTAAAGTAGAACAAATCGATCTTCTAATATTAGGGTGAAATTACATTTTGTAATTTGAATTTGACATTTTTCAAAACGGCGTTTTAGTTAATCTGTGATCATGATAGGAGCCTATGTTTTCAAGGACATTCCTCATTTTTACCTATTGTAATGTATTCTTTCAAATAATTATTACAGCAATTTTTTTCAATAACAGTTTAACAAAATCATAACAACCATTCAATGGCTACTTCATAATTTAAAATAGTATTCGAGTATCAATAGGCTATTCCACAGTAATCAAAAATAGTAAAAGTTTATTGAAAATAAGAATGATAATAGTTAAAGGATAAGGAAAACCATATTTCTTTTATTATAAATTATTCCTTCTAGAAGTCACGGGGAGTTTTGCTTTTGATGATGCAGGACATGTGCACGAGTGTTTGATCCAAGTATGACCACCAATTTTGAGAAGCCCCGCCCTAATTAAGAATATACTTCTTCGGGTGTGTCGGATCTGTTCGGTTGCTGTTCGGGTGACGTTCTAATTTCTTTATTTTTATAAAATGAGAAAAAAAGTGAAATAAATTAAGTGAAATAATTTATTTTATGTCTCTAACAATGAATTATAATATTACAATTTAAATATACATTATTTTGTAATTTGTTTAACAATTTTTCGTGGTTTATGAACCACTGTTTGTTTACTTCTGGTATATCCACATTACCTACGTCACGAAGCAGATTTAAAATTCGGACCTTAATATCTCGCTTATTTGGAGGAATTTTTAACTCGGACTTTCACATGTGGTCTTGTATTTTTATGTATTTCAAGAAAAATATTTTTAAAAAATGTTGTGGAATAGCCTATTGACATGTCAGTATCAAATGATGCAGATTTAAAGAAAGTGTTGGACAAAAAGTTTTATTACCCTTGTGTGGAATACACATTAGACTCGCCGTCAAATAAATATGAACTGATGTTCATTATTTCCTTCTCCCCTCTCTGCCCCTTGTCCTGCAGTGTTGCCGCTTTTTCATAACTTTGCATTTTCAACATGATCAACGGAACTGGCAACAGTGGAGAAATCTTCAGTCCATATTTATTTAACGACAAGAAAATAAACCACTCGCCCTACGGGTCTCGTCTCTAATCTATTATTTACCACAAAATTCATTTCTATCTTGCAATTACTTGCATTGATTTATTAACTGTAGTACTGTTTTCCCAAATGTATCCTTCAGCATTCAACAGAACACACTCTTGTTTACGTATGATAAATAGCACATGTCAGCTGCATTCGCAAACCGTATGTACCTAGTTCTTGTACGATATTTCCTTTATTTTTACGAAATGTGTTTGCAAACAAAATAAAAGTAAGCAAAATGTTAAAATGAAACATTCGGCCGATCTGAAACGAAGTTCAAAAAAGTGTAACGATTTCAGGAACGATAAACTGAACACAAAATATTACTTTATATCCGGATGCTGTTTGCAGAAGTACAAACAACTTTTTACGAACAAAAAAAGTTTGGATAAACATAACTTTTAATATTAAACGATCGTGTAAAATGTGTGCACTCACAAAATTTAATTAAATCGCATTAAAGATAAAATAGTAGATATTGGTTTTGTATTTATACCGTGAGTATTTTTTAACGTGAAACATTGGGTTTGTCATATCCATGGACTTGACATTTGATTGAAAGCAATGTATTTGCCCGTTCCATTTAAAATGAAACATAGGGAACGAATTTGACATTTGATAAGACGTCAATAGAGGTTAATTTTGTTTAAATAATTATTATACCTGCATTCTAAATTAAAACTAGTTGTAGGAAAAATATAGTGTGCACCTTGTGCCCGAGTGATTTTCTGACTCTGCTAAATTTCTTACAATATTTAAATATAATACTTCTGTCAAATTCATTCCCCATGTGTCATTTTAAATGAGACAGACAAATACATTGCTGTCAATCAAATGTCAAATCATAACTTATGGGAAAATTCAAAATTCAACAGTTATTTGTCATATTGACAAGATGTCATTAGAGGTTAATTTTGTTTAAATAATTATAACTTTTTTCTAAAAATTATATTTAGATGTAGAAAACATACTGTGTGCACCTTGTGCCCGAAATATGTTTAGTGCTCTCAAGTGGGTTTCTGACTCCGCTAAATTTCTTACAATATTTAAATATAATACTTCTGTCAGATTCGTTCCCTATGTTTTATTTTAAATGGAACGGGCAAATACATTGCTGTCAATCAAATTTCAAGTCGTAACCATGGACATGACAAACCCAATGTTTCACGTTAAAAAATACTCACGGTATTTGCAGACAATCAACTATCTTCACTCAATATTGAGATATTTACGAGGGTTGATAAAAAAATGACAATAATTTTTTTCTTCAAACGTCATAAAAATGGCATCTTTTGTGACTTGATTCACAAGGTAGAAATGAAATAAATAAATATCCATAGCAACTACATAAAATGAGCGAATAAGAAGTAACTTGTAAAATAGGAACCTGTCATATCGCCCCAAGTTAACCAAGATAACCTACAAATTGAAATATAAACAGTTTATATTTAACGAAATAACATATTATAAAATAGCAGACTTACGTACCTCGACATATTATATCTTTCAGCAATATTGTTGAACCTCCATACAATTGAACAACTTCAAGGGCCGTACATGGCAATACTTCAAATTCTGATATAATTGCACATAAGGACAATGTAAAATTGCATAGTTTTTATTTAAACGTCAAAATGTGAAAATTTTTACTTGAATGTTTATAACAAAAAGTGAACAAATACGAATGTATCCATAGCAAAGGAGCAATTGAAATCAGCAAACGTCCTTTTCGTCAAATATTTATAATTATTGTAATGTCAAGTTGTAATTATTTTATTTAAATACGTATGTTTGAAGAAAAAATATAATATGTCATTCGGAGTAAAAGTGTCATTGTGTGCCTCGCATGTAATTGTCCGACTCGCTAAAGCTCGCCGTGCAAACTTACATGCTCGCCACACAAAGAATCACTTTTACTCCTAATAACACAATATGCTATTTTCTTTTTCAAAAAGTTTCAACGCTTAATTTACGATTTACCTTGGTGGTTTATAATGAATTTAAAGATATGAAATGCGTCCAATCAACGTCTTATATTGGGTCACGTGGTTTGACAAATGGGATGTTAGTTATACAGTGTATCCCCGGATGGATCTAACTACTTGCAAACTCCCTTATTTTGTATTTTAGGAAGAACAGTCATTCTTCATTCAAAGTTTTGCTTCATCTAGCAAGTCCGCAGCCACTACCAAAATTTCGAAATAACGTCTAACAGAACCGTTTCTTTTCTTCCTTCTCTCGTAACTTCCCTGCACGAAATTCTTAAATGCCTGATAGTTTCCTCTTCTCTTTAAAAAATACCATTAAATGCCATTTTTTCGAATTTTATGTCTTATGAAAATTAAAGATTATTGAATATTCTACAGGAATACATTAATACTTTTTCTATATATTTTACAGAAAAATTTAAAAATAATTTTTTTTATTAGTCGCGAAGCCTAAGATAAAAACTATTCCTTTGTTACACAGTTCATTTTTCAAATGAATGTAACTGTCAGAAAACTTATCACTTCAAATTAATAATAGTGACATTTTAAAAAGAAAATAGTAAATAAAGCAATAGTTTTCTGCAATGGAACAGTTTGCAGCGTTAGTAAATACGTAGGTAGGTATGTATTTAAATTAATAAAAATTAAATAGCGGGAGGTTTTGTGTTGGCCACATCAGATTTTTAAACTTTAAGGCTGGAATTTATAAAATGGACACTCTGTATATACCGTAAAATAAGCTGAAAACATTTCCGTGCAAGCTTTCCTGATCATTTTGTGGATATTTCCAATATCGTCCGCTGAACAGGATTTTTTATGTGGAAATATAGCAATCCTTTTGGGAATCTTTTTTATTGTTCCCTTTTCCATTTAACGCAAAACCCTGAATTCATGAAACTTTCCCATTTCATGAAATATTTTGCACTTTGTTCCAATGTATTATTTAGACAGAAAGAAAATTTATTCTTACTTCTTTTCTATTTATTGATGATTGTTTTGACGTTTACGATTTTTTTAATAGGTATAGAATTTATAGAACTTACTGAAAATTGGTAAAATTTGCTGTTATTTAGATTTTTCTAATTTAAAATAAAGCCAATAAATTACTTCGCTACAGTTTACAAGTTTATAAGATAGTAAAAATTCGTAGCAGTTATAATTTATGTATGCGTGTTTAGATAATCTTATTTTGGTGGAAAAGTTAGAGGAAATTTAATTTCAGTAAGTTGGTAAACACGATATAATGTTGTCAGATTCAATGATTATCAAACTTTGCTTCGTATTTCGAAATAAGTTTGGAAATGCCAAAGTTATATGTTTCGGAAATAGGGACTTTCCCACCAGACCGCAGATATGTTGACAGAAAAGTTTGGAAGCAGTGTTGTTGAACAAAATATATTTTTTTTTTCACGTCGCCTTTCTACCTAAATCAACAAACAACAATTTACAAATATTTAAATGAATGAATTATTGAAAACCAATCTCATGTTCATATTTGGCGTTTTCCATTTGTATTCACTTGTTAATTTAACATTTACAAACCCGTTAGTATACTCTATTTTTTTTTTTTTTTTTTTAAGACAACAGTAATTAAAAACCTGAATTACACTCTAACAAACTGTTAATATAGGTACAAAATTTGGCGCTAAATTCAAATATAGTTACATTTAAATATAAAATTGGTAATTTAGAATTTAATTAATTGTTAGAATATTACAGCAAAAAGTTTCACATAAATATTATTTATATTTAAGACAAAGATTCTTACTTAATTTTTAATTTAAAATAAGTATATGTGTGACGTATAAACTCAAATATTTTAAAAACCAAAAACTTTTTTTATCTAACACTGACTCATAATATACCTGTTACGATAGTTGTTTGAAACATTACTCACTCCGTGAGAGAATATTTAGGAAATCACGGAGAAATTATTACTGCCTTTAGCGGTTTTTTTTTTCGTATAAATAAAAAGCAAGTTTACAAAATTATTTTAATATTGAAATAATTTAACATTATAAAACTTATTTATTTAAATCGATATTAACATTTATGTTAAAAAATACTTAGGTTAGTTATCTTTACACAATGACAGCTGTCATCTACAGCTAATGAAACGAGTTTGTGGTTATTAGCATCGGAACTAAATTCAACGATACTACTTATGATTGTAAGTGAAAATAATTATTGCAGAATTTTTTAAATAACATTATAACAAAACAACACAACTACCATTCAATTTCTACTTTATAATTTTAAATAGTATATCTATTGACACTCATATAATAAATAATTATTAAACTTTGTTATTTCTTATTATATCGTTATAATGTTTATATACAGTGTGTCCCATTTACAGGTGCCACCATTGGGATCTCGAGAACTATAAGAGATACGATGTCGGTTAAATGGAACTTTTTGTGCGCCTTTGGGAGGCCATCTCAGATGTGCTATTGTTTTTCCAAAAATTGTCATAGGGCACTAGATAATGACGAAAAACTGAATATTGTTAATTTTTTCTTTTTCAAATAACTTCTAAACTATTAGTAATTGAGAAAAACGTTTCAAATACAAAAGATAGATATTTTTATTAACTAACCAGTGGCGTACGAAATAAATTTTTATATCCGTAAATTTTCGAGATATAACACAAACTTATATTTTTTTAAATAGAACCCATATCTGATTTTAGTCTCAAAAAAACCATTATTTTTTTCTCTTTTCAACGATGTAAGTGTTATTATGTTTCATATTTGTTTTGCCTTCAAATTTATTATTTTTTTCCTTATTTTGTATTAAATTTACAATTATTTTGAAAATATTGGTAGATTTCTATTTGGAAATACTCCTTGTATTTAAATAATTTATTTCGTTAGGAAATTTTGCTCAAAATTCGTATCAAATTAATTTTTATAATATTTTGTATCTGGTCGCCCTTGGCACATTAGTGTAATTTGTAATTGAGTCTAAAATGAAAGTATTAAGTAATAAAGGCACAAAACAAATTATTTCGATCAAATACAATATAATTAATAAAAATAATAATGTTTTTTTGGGAAATAATAAGAAAGTTCAGGAAAATAAAGAGAAAAATTAAATTTTAGGAGCAAAACAAATATAAAATATAATAACCCTTACATCATTGAAAAGAGAAAAAAATAATGATTTTTTTGAGACTGAAATCAGATATGGGTTCCATTTAAAAAAATATAAGTTTGTGTTATAACTCGAAAATTTACGGATATAAAAATTTATTTCATACCCCACTGGTTAGCTAATAAAAATATCTATCTTTTATATTTGAAACGTTTTTCTCAATTACTAATAGTTTAGAAGTTATCTGAAAAAGAAAAAATGAACAATATTCAGTTTTTCGTCATTATCTAGTGAACTATGAGAATTTTTGGAAAAACAAAGGCACATCTGAGATGGCCTCCCAAAGGTGCACAAAAAGTTCCATTTAACCGACATCGTATCTTTTATAGTTCTCGAGATCCCAATGGTGGCACCTCTAAATGGGACACACTGTATATATATATATATATATATATATATATATATATATATATATATATATATATATAACCCATGCATTGATTGTATTGATTTGTTATTATAATAGGGGACACCATAATTTATTTGGGTAAAAATGTTACGTAACGTACTAGTTTCCATGGTGCTAAGCAACTTCATAATCTGACAAGCTGTGACTTCGAGCATATTGGACACAGCGTGAAGCTAGCAACCAGTAACAGCTAACCTGAGAGTGTGTTTCTGTATTTCTGCTGTCCTAATTTAAAGTCGTAGAAAAAGTATAGTATCTGACTTGTTTTAGAAACTCATGTCGAAAAAACTCGTGACTAAAGTAACGTATATAAAATGTGTAACATGATATACAAAAATATATTATTATAATTATAAAACAACAAAACGTTATTTTATTTTCTGTATACGACTGTAAATTCCTTAACATAAATTTGTTACAATGCCCAGAGTACAGGTTTATGTATACTCATTGTATTTTACAGGACTTCACAAAGGAAAACAATCAGCCCCCAATAGTAAACAATATTACCAATGCCATATATCACAAAATGCATTGCAGATTTCCAATGGTATCGATGCTTTCCGAACATGAATTATGAATTACCAAACATTCACTTATTAATCAACATCGGGTATTTTTGTCAACAAATATTAGCATGTTTTGGAAAACATAGAGAATAAAGAGAAATGACATTTACATAAATTATTTTCTATGCGGGAACATCGTTTTTCTGTTCATTATGTCAAAACAATAGATAATTGTAAATTTATAATAGAATTATTGAACTTTTATTCCATATTATATTTTAATTTATATGCTGCAAACAAAAATCACAAAACTTTTATTTAATTAGAATGATATTCGAAACTTTTAAAAAATGTTAAATCTAATTTTAACAAAACGAAACTGTATATTGTGGATGTCAAAAGCGATTTTAACTAATCAAAACAAAGCAAACTTTAAACCCATGGAATTCAAGCTGTTGTTTATTTTTTTTTTTTATTTTCATGAAACATTTATCACAATGTAACAGCCGGAGTTGGACTCAAAAAAATAGTTTTGTTTTCATCAGGCATCTGTCACAGTTTTTTAAAATTTTCCACGCATAAAACTTTACTATTGGGTATATAATAAGTATATTTTGCGAATCAAAAATAATTGTTAATATATACAATATTAAAATAACATGGAAGAGGCAATCTTACATATGTGCATTGAAAATAAATACCTGATCCACAACCAAAACGCATATCGTGCCAAGTCTAAAATCAATCAGTATAAATATATTTTATAAATTTAAATGTATTATAGAAACCCAACTACCCTTCTCCAGTTTTTCCAGTCCTTTTTTGTCCCGGAATAGCATTCAACGTCGATGTTAATTCCTCCCAAAATTTGAATCAAATTTTCCACTCAATAAATGTGGATGTTCTTCCATTGAACGAATGAACTCTACAATTATTTTTTTTGTTTGTCAGCGAAAGGAGAACTTTGTTTCTGCGGTTTTTTCATATTTATATTATTCAGACAGTTTTGAGTTCAATTTTAATACACAGATTAAACATAAATGTCAAAATGTCAAATGTTTGAAAGTTAACACATTGTGCCATAGCTTACTATATGCAGTGAGGTAATGCTATCTGATAGGCCCATTTACAAATGTAAAAGACAAGTGTAACCTGCCTTTAGTAAAGTCAAACGTATACGTTGTAACATGAGCGAGGCAAACGTAAACCGTTCGAGTATAGGATTTTTGGAACGTATACGTTTAGGCACTAACTTGTTTTTGTTTTTTATTTGTAATAATTGATTGTGACACAATATTTTATTGTAGAATCCTCTAAGAATGGTTTTAACTTAACCGAAACGTTGGCGACATTCGAATTTAAATTTTCTTCGCTCCTGTCCAAATTCCGATAAATCCTTTTCAAATTTATTAAATTTTTGGTCGATATTTCAACCATATAAAATTACAATAAAATAAAAACGTAATTTCGAATATAGATGTAGCAATTAAATAGCGAGATTTATTTCTTTCCGACTTCCCTGTAAATTTGACAACATGCAAGTGATTGTTCACATGGATTGGGTGCCTGAGGGGCATGTCGTTAACCAAGCATATTACAAGAAGGTTATGATAACTCTTCATGCACGGGTGACAATAAAAAGGGCTGAAATGTGATGGATTCTCCATGAAGACAACTCGCCGGAACAAAACGCCTTGTCTGGCAAGACATTTTTGACGAAATACAAAATCACCGTGTTGGTACATCAACCATACTCACTTTTATTCCCAAATTGTAATTCTGCGTTAAAAGGCATCAAATTCGGGGCCGAGATGTAGTTATAGAAAAGCGGCAGGGCTTATGAACAACCTAACAAAAAATCTGTTGTGGCCAGCACAAGACCTCTCGCCATTTCCATATTAGGCTATATAAGTATTCGTTTTCGAACCGTCGTTTTATAACAAAATCTTACAGAACATTACCCAAATATTGTTTTTTATTATATTTAACTTGTCTTCTGCACACATATAATTCTAATTATATCTATTTTTCATTGTATGAGGAAGTTTCTAAATGTCAAAGCATGCCAAAGATTGTTCCAATTCATTAACCAAATTGGCGGTATTTCAGATGAATTTTACCACATTTTTACCTATAATTTCAAATATTTAATTAATAAAACAATAAGAAAAGTTAAATTTACTTCCCAGAAAAAGCTATCAGAATGTAACTAAAACTGTTGATATTTGACAATGACATGTGTCATGTTATAAATATTGGAGTTTGTCAACTGGTTTCCTTAGTGCCTTGGCCTCTGCGATTAGTTTACTCTATAAATTATAGAGTCTTTATCTCTAAATCTATACAAGATATAATAAAATTTTTAAGTGTATTAGATGGAGAATTGTATGTTCTTCAATATTTAATAAAAAAAACTCCCAAAAAATTATATTTAGAAGATTTTTTCTAAGAAACTACTACTTCCGGTTGTTCAATTGTTACCAAAACCTTTTCAGCTCTTCCCAGGAATGTCAGATTGAGGAAACTGAAGTTAAATATTTTTTAAGTCTTATAGTTTTAGAGGAATCGTGACTACAACATCCAGACATACATACATACATACATACACACACACACACACACACACACATCCACACACACACACACACACACAGACATCATTTTAAAAATGTTATAATCGGATAGTAGGGACCTTAAATCGTGCTTATTCAATAAAATCTGGATATGCGAATTTTAGCATGAATCCAATACCTCTCTTAGCGAGAGGTAAAAAGGCATGCAGGCATTGCTTCCAAAAATGGAATATTCGTATCGGGCGGTGTAGGGTTCGGGTAGGAGAGTACATTGAAGGTGACAATATTTCTTTTGTGTAATTTTACACAATGTCAATGTTTTAAGGTCAATCTTGTTATTTAATTGCCACACCTCGTATTTTTCCAATAATAATAATATATCATCACGGCATATTAGCCATTTCTTAATATGCCACAATCTGCTTTATCGCAGATATCGGTAATGATGATGACATATTTGTACCGTGCGGGCGCTTACCAGGCGTCATCTCACAAGCACTCATTGCTGGCGTGGAGAGTGCACCACAGGGGTCACTTTTGTGCCATTTAAAATTGGAAATATTTGGCGTCGGTCGGGATCGAACCCGGTTCCCCAGATTCGCAACCAGACACTCAGGCACGCGGCCACGGGATCCCAAGCAGATCATTTTATCACAGTAGGAGTATATTGCACAAATAATAATGATTAAAGCCGAGCAAAGTAACGAACCCAATTTCATGTTACACAAATCTTCTAATCCTGACAAAGCAAAACAAGCATAACAAAACAAATTGCAAACAGACGAACAGAGTGCGAAAATCTTTACTGAAAACAGCGTTGCATTTGCCCGCTTTGGAGCTTGGCCCGGGACCAGCACATCTGATAAGAGATTAAAAGTTCGCTGTTATCTATTACCCGGGGGTTCCCCGATGTCACGAGAACAAATATGGCCTGGACCTGGCCCTCTAGGATCGCTTGTTTGAACTTTATGTTAAACCAACCCGCGGAGCCGATAACTCAATTATTTGCACACCCGGGAAATGGCGCACACGTTTGATTTCTTTTTATTCAATTCTGAACGCTAATGATTTTTTGCTCTGTGTTTTAACGAATCTTGCTACGGTAATGTAAATATTTAAACTTCAATTTTCTGATTATATTTCATAGTGAAGGTATATAAGGTAATATTTTGTTGAAGCGCTTAATAATATACATATAATGGAAATTATCTATTAATGAATATTAAAATTAAAGTGAAAGCTTTTTCTGGAAAGTACATTTAATCTTTCTTATTATTTTATTAATTAAATATTTAAAATTGTAGGTAAAATGCATATATCCATCAGAAATACCGCCAATCTTGTTAATGTGTTGGAAAAATGACATTTAGCAACTTGGTCATGCAATGAAAAATAGATATAATTAGAATTGTATGTGTGTAAAAGACGTAAAATTCAATAAAAACAATTGGTAAGAGCCAACAAAGTGTCTGACATCTGGTGGCAAAATAAAACATGTAAGTTGTAGGGAAAACGTTGTGCTGTCATACAGGGTTATAGGTAAACATGACCAGCAAATCGATGAGATATTGTTCTGTACCGCAGTGCAATAATTATGCAAGTGCTGGCATATCCGTTAATTATTTCCCAAAAAGAGAAATATTAAAAAATACGTGGAAAATCGCGTTAAAAATCGGAAAGGACAAATCACCGTTCATGAATGTTTGTTCACATTTTTACCTAAGCGATTTTATTCCATGTAAGTATTTATAAAAATTTATGTTTCAAAACATTATTAGATTGTTTTTGTAGTCAATAAAAAAAAAATGATATAGCAAGCTAAAAATTACAGCAAAGAAAATTCGACAAAACCCCTGTACAGAGAAGAAAAATAGAGAGACGTTACCTGTAAGTAGTAACTATTATTCTTTAATATTATATATTTATTTTAAATTGTTTATAGGAAAGACAGGGAAGAAGAAAAAACTACAAAAATATCAGAAATTGAGCAAGAGGAAGACGTGCAAAACAAAGAACTTGATGTGCATTTGTATTTAGTGTTATTATGATTGAGTTGTTAGCCCCTTTCAAATTAGATGTTTGAACACACAGTTAATTTATTTCTATATTATTCTGTTTATCTGTCTTATATCCGCACAAGATAAAATGTCCAGCTAAAAATAATTAAATAAGTAGTTAACATGCAGATAACCTCAATTTTGAATCTTATTTTACCCTTATATACTGCTTCTCCTTCGACCATAGGCCGCACAGCATCATTTAAATAAATGTATATATCTGACATTACGATAAATATATTTGATTTCAATTAAAAATAACAAAATATTCTCAAAACACAGCCTCAAAATACAACTAGCACAAACGTAAAATATAATGTTTTCCCTATAAGTCGGTCATTCGTGCTGCCATCTCTAGGATGTGGCTCTCCCGGATATTTGGGTAAAGTTCTGTAATTTTTTTACCTTCCGTCACCTTTAGGTAAGGAAGGTATTGTCTTTGGTCAAAAAATTCGGTGGTGAGTTTTTAATGAATAAGCACGTTTTAGGGTCCCTACAATACGAATTTACTATTTTTAAGATGATGTCTGTATGTGTGTGTGTGTGTGTGTGTGTGTGTGTGTGTGTCCGTGTGTGTGTATGTATGTCCGTGTGTGATAAATTTTCCTCCGACGATAATTCCAATACTACAATTCTAAAAATTATAATTCTTTCGTATTCCTCTTCTGTACATTCATATGAAGAGTTGATTAGAAAGGAAGAAAAGAGGAAACAGCTACCTTTAATAAAATAGGGGAAACTGAAGAATAAGAAGTGTCAAGTGCATTTTACTTAGTGTATGTTTATGTCATAATTTTATTGAATTAATAAAATAGAAATAGTATGTGTTCGTGTTTGATTTTACATGATATTATATATAATCTGTTCCAAGGACCTTTTGGTATGGGATTTGTACAAAATACATCGAATTGACGGAAGGTTTTGTGTTGGCCACAACAGATTTTTTTGTTATAAAACGACGGTTCGATAGCGAAGTGCAATACAATATTTATATAACATAAAATGGAAATGGCGAGAGGTATTGTGCTGGCCACATCAGAATTTTTTATTACTTGTTTCATCGAAATCATTGTACTTAGTAAATTGAAACAATTTAAAATGCAAACAGCAATTTTAATTATCGTATACGTGAATACGTATTAATTTTCTGTAATTGAGAATAATTTTGTTTACAGTTAACGATACTCAGTTATACTCGTATAAGCCGTAAATACAAAAACAAAAGCATCCCAAATGACATCTGGATATATTGCTTCATGTTTTATTCAAAACGAAATGAAATTGACAAAACAGATTACAAACTTCATGTAAACAAAAGTAATTAAACGCAATCATATAACTTTTCAACGACCAAAAGACGCATTAAACTCGAGATAACTAATTATTCGCAATACGTTTTGTTTTCGTTATATGTCATCGTTGGCTGCATTTCCATATTATTAGAGAGACAACAAAAATTATTATGAAACATTAGTTGCATCACTATAAACTTTCTGCAAAATAAAGGAATTATAGGTACTCAAAGGACAGTTTTAGTATGTTTGTTAGGATAAATTGTCCTATTTGTAAAATGCTTTGACAACATTATATAATCATAAAAGAACTATATCACAACAGATAGAGAGGCAAAGGTACCAAGAAAAGATGTTGATAGAAAAATATGAAATATGATAAAATATGAAATTCAATTAGAATAATATTACTTTTTAGTTTAAGTTCTGTATTTTTATTTAATACCAACTTTTCGGCCGCATGCACTGCGATCTTCTTCAGGAGTAATATATGCAAACGTGTGAAATTTAAAATATTTTTAGTGATATCTGTCTCTATTTAGCTATGGCATTTTTGAACCAATTTGTTAAGCGTGCATTACACGATGAAGTTTTTCTTTTCAAGTGATTTGAAAAGTTTTCTCTCTCGCACAATGTCATGAGTGCAAGAGAGACAAATTAATAGACTTTTAACGAAAAACTTTTTACTTTTTACGCGCTACTTTTTCTTAAAAGTCCCGACAAATTTTAACTGTCAAGTAACTGTCAAATGTCATTTTTGTTTATATTTTTTATGTATACGAGTAGTGTTATAAGCGATTGATAGTAAACTGAAATATATTTGTAAGGTCACTTATAAAAAAACTTCATCGTGTAATCCAGGCATTAGCTAAGATTTTAACGTTATTTTCCTTTTAATGTTTTATAGCAGATTAGAAAATGCTAGATAAAAATTAAATTAATAAAACTATAACATAATAAAATTTGCACAAGTTTTAGGTTATATCAAATTTTGACAGATAAAACGACAAATATTTATCTTTTTGTTCAAATTATTATTAATACAAAATTGTATAAATTAATAATTAGTTTATGAGACTAAAATATACATATTAAATTTCCGTCGAGAAATTTCGGCGAGAATCTCGGCCGAGACGAGACTATTAAACGAGACGAAGAAAATTTCGAGACGAGGCATAATTTTATAAATTTGAAACGAGACGAGACGATGCAATGAATTCCTCGTCTCGTCTCGTCTCGACCGAAACACTATCAACGACTCTGATCCGTTTAAAGATATGAAACTGCGGTTTGAAAATTTTAATTCAGCTTGGAATTCTCCTTCATATTATATTAAACGATTTTTTTCTGATGAGCGGTTCGCGAATTATTAACAATTTAAACTAATATGAAATTTGTGTAACTAAAGAAAAAACCCCTTAACCTTAACAATAAATTTAAAAACTATATACGTATTTCGAGAACTAAGTTCTCATCATCAGTAGAAACTACAAAGTGAAAACAGAGAAGTTAAGATTACTCAGCATGTAAACCATGCTAAAAATGCATGCCCATGCAAAAAATTGACTGTAAAGATTGTAATAAAGTTTATATCGGGCAAACTAAAAGACAAATTGATACTCGGTTTAAAGAAAATTTCTATCATTTAAAAAGCGGTAATCCTGATAAATCTAGTGTAGCACAACATATGTTTATTAATAATCATAAAATTGACAATTCTAATATAAAATTATTGAAACAAGTTGATAATAATAGATATTTAGACGCACATGAGAGTTTGATAATACATAAATTTAAAGATAAATTGTTGAACGCGGACCTAGGTCCCATCCCAAATTCTAAATTATATCAGTTAATATAAGACAATTACTCTATTTAATCTTAGTTACCCAATTAGGTATCCATTCACCTATGACTCCTGTCCCTATATAACCCGTGTTCTCTCCCTTATTCCTCAGAGCTGTTTTGACCTCTGGCATGGTTTACATGCTGAGTAATCTTAACTTCTCTGTTTTCACTTTGTAGTTTCTATTGATGATGAGAACTTAGTTCTCGAAATACGTATATAGTTTTTAAATTTATTGTTAAGGTTAAGGGGTTTTTTCTTTAGTTATAACTTTACCTTAAGACTCCATTTTAGTTTTAGAAATTTGTGTAAAATTGGAAACATCTGCAAATCGGCTTAGTTTTCATATCTATTATAAACTTACAGTTTCAATATCTAATCTCAGAAGAGCTCAGCCGTACTCTAGTTTTAATACATTCCCTGTTTCTATATAAATTCTTTTAACAAATAAAAATTGCAGTAACTGAGTATTTTCCGCACGATTAATTCCCTATCTTCAATGATTGCATGGGCATGATTTCATGAGTAAAAAACTTGAAAAAATAATTAGACTTTATTAAAGTGATTCGTTGATATAAATCTGTCTAGCCCAGCTCGATTTCAAAAACTCGTTCGTCAAATTAATTTTCTTCCACGTCCAACCAGCCATGCGATATTGTAATGCGGTTGACGTATAAAAGCTTTCAGGGGAGATTTTAACTAGACCCGAAAGCTCTGTTCATATTTAGCGTGTAGCGGGTATTTGTCATTCTGACGTGTAATGTAGTAAAATAAACGGGTGCATCCACTAATTTCCTTATTAAAATGAATTATTAATAATGACTGCACGATAATTTATGACTGTCTCTTCTACCGTGTTAATTATTTTTGGTAAAAATGTTAATTAACCGCACTCGTAATTTTTTATTGCTTCGTGAAATTTTAATTTCATTTTTATTCTCATTTTGCTCACTTCAGGGAATTATAGAAAAACAACTTTATCCACTAAAATCTCGACGCGAAAGTAGTACTTAAATATTAAATGAGGGTTAATAAAATTTTTAAGCACTAGTCACAAATGTAAGTAAAAATCCTTAGCAACCAATAAAATTTGTACAAATTTGCTTTAACTCAAATAATATCATTAAGAAAATATTAATTTTACCGTAGAAGTTGAAGAAAATGGCATTATTCCTTTCCTGGATGTTTTACTGGAAAGAAGAAAAGATGTTTCCTTACTTTATTCAGTCTACAGGAAGCCAACGCACACAAATCTATATATTAATGCTAATTCACACCACCATCCTTCACAGAAATTTGGCACTATAAAATGTCTAATAAGAAGAGCTACAGATATATGCCATCCAGATAAATTAAAAGAAGACATGAATGAAATTAAAAATATTTTTATGAAGAATGGATATTCTGTGTCTTCTATTGAAAAATGTCTTAAAGCAAAAAGAACAACAAACAATGAAGAAGAAAGGAACGTATTATATGCATCGCTTCCTTATGTTAAAAACGTAACGGACAAGATTGGTAGAATTCTTCGTAAGAAGAACATGAAGATTTCGTTTTCACCATATGTTAAACTTCGTCATATGTTGAAACAAGTGAAAGACGCCATCCCTCTTCAATCATCAGGGATTTACAGAATTCCGTGTGTCTGCGGGAGAGTTTACATCATCGATCGATCAGATTGAACCAGCCTGAGAAATCGTCCGTTGCAGAACATGCCTTGGAAGAATTCCACCAAATTAAATTTGAAAAAAACGAAAATTATTGCAAGACCTGCTCGACTTAACAACAGATTAATTAGAGAAGCCATTGAGATTTATAAAACAAGAAATATCAATCTCAATCATTGTGACGGATTAGAACTTAGTCGTGCGTGGCTTCCAATATTAAATATGTTGTAATTTATAATATGTATACAATTTTTTCTAAACTTTTCTGTTAATAAAGAGTACGGCTGCGGTATTTCGCTACCGATAATGCGTCTCTGAGTTATACAGATCACTTCTCTGCCAGTTTTTGGACGGTTTTTCCTCTGGCAAAAGGAGATTTTTTCCTGAGAAGATGCATGTTCGCCGTCCTTGTTATTGCCGGGCATGCATATATTGTCTAGAAAATTGTATACATAAAAAAGGTAACATTTATGAACATTTATTGTTACCTTGGTTACTTGTTGTTTTTGTTATTTCACATATTTATGTCAATGTATACCCTGAAGAAGGCACCAGTTTATGGTGCCGAAACGTTGGGTTTAAATAATAAATACAGAACTTAAACTAAAAAAATCTGTTGTGGCCAGCACAAGACCTTCCGTCAATTCCATGTATTTTGTACAAATCCCATACCAAAAGGTCCTTGGAACAGATTCTACATAATATCATGTAAAATCGAACACGTACACATACTATTTTTTACAAATTCCATACCAAAAGTTCATTTGAAAAGGTTCTATAAATCCAATAAAATTATAACATAAACTACACTGTCATGTCCTTCCATCTTCTCTTTGGCCTTTCTCTGCGTGTCACTTGCGAGCAACACTATGACATACCAATTTTAGATCCTATACTTTTTTCCATATCTGGTTTTGCACTTGCAACTGACATCTGTCAATTAATTTTTTTTAAATAATTATGTCAGCTGTTTCCATGATAAATAGCAAAGCTGACTAATTGTTGAAAATTAATTTCTTTATAATGCTTTAACTCTACATCTATTGAATATGAAGGAAAATGAATAATTAAACCATATAGAGAAGAGTATTTTCTTTAATAAATATAATAACAAAATGTCAAAAAATAATATTTAACTGCGTTCTTTTAAAAAAAACTGTTAAAAACTTCAAATAAGGGCACTTCCGGTGGATCAATTATAACCAAAATCTAATCAACTCTTCATATGGATGTACAGAAGAGGCATACGAAAGAATTATAATTTTTAGAATTGTAGTATTGGATTTATCGTCGGAGAAAAATTTGTCTCACACGGACACACATACACACACACACACACACACACACACACGGACACACACACGGACACACACACACACACATACATACATACAGACATCATCTTAAAAATAGTAAATTCGTATTGTAGGGACCCTAAAACGTACTTATTCATTAAAAACTCACCACCGAATTTTTTGACCAAAGACAATACCTTCCTTACCTAAAGGTGACGGAAGGTAAAGAGGTAGTATTATTCCAATCATTAAAAAACTTTGGACTTCTACCTTATTTTAATATAGAAAAAAAAGCTATTAGATTTTGGGGTTTGGCACTTTACTTGAAACTCAAAATAATTATTTTAATAATCTCTTACGTAAAATATACTTCTGATTATTATTAACATTGCTTTTTAAAACGTAATAATTTAAAATAAAGAAAACTTTTACAATAAATATGTTTCTTCTTTAACGAAAACAAGATTAGGCTGTAACATATTACCATAACAAGCGTGAAACCATAAAACCCTTGAGAACAATTACACTGAGTAAACAAAAAAGGGCAGCAGCCATCATCAAAATCAAATGAAACCTAAAACCATTTATTTTATCGTCGCGCCGAGTCTTGTGCAGTGCCAAAGACACAGCGAGTTGAGTTGCGACTCAGCCTTATCGCTGTGTCCTAATCCAGTTATGTTGGAGGAGCCTGTTGCCGCGAAAGCTCCAGTGAAAGCCCCTGGCCCGGGAAATGGATGCTGAAAGCTTTAAAACTACGCCGGGGCTTTACGCGTTCGCCTGTGGCCAGAAGCTCGATCATGAGGACGCATGTTTGTGATGTCTGCATGTATCCTAGAGCTTTCATTATTTTTCATTGTAAAGATAAAAAGAAAACTGGATGGAATTGAATGCTAATGTTCAAAGGATGCCTGAGTGGGGATTTTTAAGTTATTAGTTAATTATGATACAAGTACAGTGCGCGCAGCGAAAGATGAGCTTAGGGGAATCGGGAAGGGGGGAGCGCTTACGTCAAAATCCATGGGCGCCATGAGTAAAATTTTCTAAGGGTTGAGTACGTATTCAGTCGGTATACGTAAAAATAATTTCAATCAAAATTACTGGTTTTCTGGTTTTATACAGGGTGTCTCAATAAGCTTGCTCACTATTGGTAACTTTTTTATTTGAAGAGATACGAGGTTGGTTAAATGAGCAAAATTGTGCCATTTTATATTATAGAATTGGTCATGTAGACAAAATAAAATTTGTGTCAGCGGTTCTCAAAATTTGGGACAATATATATATATATATATATATATATATATATATATATATATATATTTTAATTGGAAAGAGTATTTTTTTCTCTTTCCAATAAGGTAATGTTGTTTATGTACAATTTTTCAAATATTTTATTAGTTTTTTAGTCAAGTAAGCCCTGGAAACAATTGATTCTTTGTTTGTTTGACCTTAATAATTTCTCTCGTAAAGTTTTCTGTGTTTAATAATATTCAATAACTTTACAAATGAAGAAAAGTTAGATATGATCGTGCTATATGGAAAGTTATATCTAGACACCAGTTACGTAGAACGGTCGGCTCTCTTTCCAAAAGAGTTTAAATGTGCGAAAGAAATAATGGCTTTCAATTTGAATATTTTCTTTGTTTTGTTATTACTGTAAAATAAATTAATAAGACAATAATTTTATAAAAGACAATTGTTTCCAAAGTTTACTTGACCTAAACTAATAAAAGATAATTTTTATCTTTGAACGTAAATAACTCATTTATTTGAAAAAATTGTACATTAAACAACATTACCTTATTGGAAAGAGAAAAAAATACTCTTTCTAATAAGATAATAAAAAATATATAGTTCCATTTAAAAAATATATAATCTGTCCCAAATTTTGGGAACCGCAGACACAATTTTTATTTTGTCTACATGACCAATTTTCTAATATAAAATGGCACAATTTTGCTAATTTAACCAACCTCGTATCTCTACAAATAAAAAAGTTACCAATAATGAGCGAGCTTATTGAGACACCCCTGTATAAGGTATTTAATATTATCAAATAAAGAAAAAATCTAAATCACAATTATTTTTTTTATTACAATAATCAATATAGTTAACAATGATGACAATAATTTGTGTGATAGTTATTTTTATTATTGCAATCAGATTTAGTGTATTGTAGGTGAAAATTGTTGTAATCAAATAAAACTACATTGTTATTAACTGTAAAACGTTTCATTTAAATTTAATCTTTTGTATTTGAAAATTTATTTATTCTAATCAAATAAAACTACACTGTAATAAACTGTAAAAGTAATAGATGTGAGAAAGAATATGAGAAATACCTGGAAATCAAAATTTTCTTTTGTTAGTTACATCGGATCTGGACCTTTTCTTTCCCGGAGAATTTAATTTTAATTCTGGATTTCAACTTCTTTTTCTGTTTTCAGCTAGAATCCTTTTTACTGTACTTTGTGAAATATCTGTATACATTGCAGTTCTTTGTAATTTTACAATTAATGGCAACTTAAACCCATTATTTGCCTCTTCTTCACAGACAGAAGCAACGTTGACAATTATTTCTCGGGCATCGCTCTTTATTATAGAACCTTGCTTATGCTTTCGATTCATTTTGATTATTAAATTTTTATAATATAACGTTATAATCGGATTTTAGGGACCTTAAATCGTACATATTCACTAAAATCTGGATATGCGAATTTTGGCATGAATCCAATACCTCTTTTAGCGACAGGTAAAAAACTAAATGTAAGATGCTACAAATTTTCTGGATTTATATACTTTCTTTTCTGCTATAACAGATAAGAAGTTTCAAAAGATTAAAGTGAGTAATACAGCACGTCTGTTCTTTCGATCCTAATCCAATCAATACTCTTTATAGAATACAGCACTTCACTCTCACTCTTCACCTTCGCTTGACCTTTCCGAAGGTCACAGGATGAGAAGTACCTGGTGAAAACGAACGGCAGTTAATGTCGAATATCGGGGTTAATATTTACGCGGTTTAATTCCGGAAGCCTTAATGCTAACCCTCAACCGGAAATCCTCAGATTTAGATTGAAGCAAGAGATGCATAAATTGCTTCGGTTTCCGATTTGGGGAACCTTTGCGCCCCAAATTATCATTGCTGATAAACCTAAACAGGAATCGGAGTATATCTACTAATTACAATGATGTTTAATTAATACGCCTTACAATTAAATGAAATTTACTACAACAAACTGCGGTGAAACGGATTACGGGGTTAATCGCAACTGAGTTTACTGATTTATGTTACAAATAAAGTTTAAATTGTAAGTGTAGGACAATTCTGTATCAGGAAGTTAGTTTTAACGACTTTTCACAGTCGGATAACCAAAACTTTCTGTTTCTCTCATCAGTACACAACAAATGTTTACACAGTAAATACGATGGTGATGCTAGAGTGATTGAGAATCAGAAAAAAAGGTAGGCCATGGAAAACAAAATTTGCACCTTCATTTGTTATTTATTTGTCATTTGAAATTAAGTTAGTTAAAGCTAAATTACTCGAGCCAAGATCATGCCGGAACATAGAGACCAATTACCATTACAACTTTCAAGACCAAAACTTTTGACAAGAGTCCTACAAGACTCTTAATTTACTATTGGAATTTAACATTTATTTGTTGGGTACTTATTATAAATAAACTCAAATTTAATCTAGAAACCCAATAATTTGTGTTAAAAATAAAACAAAATTGAAAATTGCCTTTTTTATCATAAATGTATCAAAACTAGATAAACTTTTGTATTTCACCGCTAGATGATAAAACAATTTTAGCTATACAGTGTCCCACACTCTATGTTCAGTATAGAGTCTTATGGAGTACCATGTTGCCATATTTACCTGCTGTAAATCTGCAAGATAGAAAGAGCAAAATAGATGCCCAAAAAGAGATGAAATATTCTGAGTACTTCATTGAATGTATTTATGACTGGTGTACTTTCAGCATGGGCGTCATTTCAGCTTTCTAACTGGGGTGGCAATACCTAAAGGGGGTCCCCCGGAAAAATGTTAAAAACTGGCTTTAAATTTGTTAGTTTTTGAAGCATTTTCTATTATTTCTATCTAAGTTTATAATTTACAAGTTTTCAAAACATCCCTGTTGTAGACTTGTATTTTTCAATTAGGTATTCGTAAATTATTGAGACTTTTACTAAAAACTTCTGAGGTGGAAAAACACTGGGCTCGACAATTCTGGGGTGGCAACTGCCACCCCCGAATTACGCCTATGACTTTCAGTGTATCTAAACCGGTGGGTGAAAAGAAAAAAAATTAAATTAAATAATGAACTGGTCATTTTAATAATTTACAAAAAATATAAAATAATACAAATACAAACTGTAAGTAGGATATAAAATTATAACAAGCATAGGTAAATGAAATGAATTAACATATAAACTCTAGTCAATTTAACGTAAATAATATAAAACATTTTTGTACTTAATTGGACATTTTACAATCGTCGTCAACAATATAAATTCCCTATGTTACATACTTCCATTCTACGAAAAGATATAAAATTAATACATATACGAGTACAATATATAGATGTAAAATAGTATAGGTGCGAGGAAAAAAATGAAATTGAATAACACACTGGTCAGTTTAATAATACATATTTTTTATTTAATTTATATCTTCTTATTTGATAATTTACTAATATTTAAGCTTGATAGAAATACTGCATATATTTTACATAGTTCATAAGACTTTATTCTTTCTTTATAATCTCCAATTTGAATTTATATTTTATAATTCTAATTTCTAATCAAGATTAGTATTCTAGGCGGTTTTAAAATATTATATTGAAATATTACTTATTACAGGTACAAATAGCTCTGTATATAAAACTATTTAGACAAATATTGGGTGTATACAATAAGCCCTTGGGTAAATAAGAGACCCTCATAAAACTTAAATTGTACTGTGTTAACTATTTTTGGTATAGCAATGAAAATTTATGAATGTTTCAATATTACATTACATTGAAAAATTGGCAACATGGTACGGAAAACCTCCATAAGAATAACATTGGCTATTTCAGCCATACTGAAGATAGAGTGTGGGACACTGTATAGAACTACTCTGGATGGATATGATATATTACTAATATTTACGGGATACTCCACAGTTTTAGTAGTATGATCTTTAAGTCTTAGGCTGTGTCCGATATCGCATTTTGGCATTTAGTATTTATGATTTAGGTCTTCTTCACATAAATACAACTCCGAATGGCACACTAGTGATATCCATTGGTTTGTATGGCAACACTTTAGAACAACAAAAATTAATTATACAATTCGATTCAATTTGATGCTTGAGAGTAAATGTTAACATTATATTTCATAAAATAGAAGCTAAGAATCTATTCTTTGACAGTAAATTTGGCGTTTTGTTCAAATTATAGCAACGAATATGATTTGTTTAATTAGTGCACGTCAACTTCAAGGCATAGTGTGCTCCTGCAAAACCCTAAAATCTAATTCCTAAAATCCTAAATAATCACTAGATTTAGGGCATATAAATTTAGGATTTAGATATTAGGGTGATAAAAGTGCAACATCGGACACAGACTTAGTCAGTAGGAACCAAGAAAAGACTGATTTGTAAGAATCATTAGGTACCTACTTACAGAGCTGGGCAAGTTACTTTTAAATTGTAACTAGTTACAGTTACAGTTACCTTAAACAAAAAGTAACTAAGTTACTTAAGTTCCAGTTACTTTGGTGAAAGAACTAAGTTATTTACTAGTTACTCATTAAAAGTAACTTAGTTACCTTGAGTTACTTTCTAACTACTTTTAATGGAGTGAAGTGTAGACTTAGACTTTTGACTTGGATATTCTGTAGTATACATAATACATATCAGGGAGTTTTTGCACTAACTACGTTAACCTAAATTTTAACGTTATTGCTTGGCAACACCCAATCAGATTATCATTGTTATTGTTATTGAACCTACAGGGCCGTATTATCGCCTAGGCTCACGAGGCCACGGCCTAGGGCCCGCTTTGACATGGGGCCCGCAGGGCCCGGTTGCTATGAAATAATTTTTAATTTATTTTTCAATTTTGATTTATTATAACAAGATATAAAGAATCTACTTTCTTTCTAACATGACATGACCATTATAATGTATAATACATTTCTTAGGCTTATTAGTGGATAATGATTAATTTATTGGAAACCTTGGATCCTATGTCGATTTTCAATCTGAGGCCCCCGCGCTCACATCGGCCCCGTGCATTTAAATATGTAAGAAAATTTGATGAAAAAATATCTTTTTATAAATATTTTGGGTCCCCGCTACGCTAATAATATATTCCCGAGACCCCGCAAAATCGCCAACCGGCCCTAGAGAGGAGCAACACCTTGTCAAAATCAGCCTCAACAAAATATTTTTTTAGAAATTTTGATAGCCCACTTTACATTTATGACTAAGTTACATTCCACTTTTTAAGTTACTTTGACTAACTTAAGTTACATTCTAATTTCTGAGTTATTTTAAGTAACTTAAGTTACTCGAATAATTAGTAACTAAAAACCGTAAAGTTACCAACTACTTTTCCGCAGCAAGTTAAGTTACAGGCACCATATTTTAAAAAGTAACTAAGTTACGTTACAAGTTACCGTAAAAGTAACTAGTTAGTAACTAAGTTACTAAAGTAACTAGTTCCTGCCCAGCTCTGCCTACTTGGTCTTGTGTTCGAATTTTTCAAACTATATTTTTAAAGCAATGATATCCAGAATATCCAAATGCTGAGGTCCGGGACCCGCATCTTTTAAACCTCAGATATATTTTTCAATTGAACCCGAATCGGAACCGAACCGGGTATTAAATTCGGGTTCAGAGTTCAACTCCGGTTCAGGTTCATTTTCACTTAGAAACTCAAGCCATAACATTTTATATTTTTGGTAATGAAATGTTATTTAAAAAGATGTTTTTCACACGGTAATCTAGATACGACAAACACGTGAAAAACAATTCACTTGTTGTTCATCGCTCACCGCATAATATAAAAGAGCCATCAGTGCAAATTTTAATCTAGCGAATCTGGCTCCACGCGTGACATCACATAATTCGTCTGAACAGGGTGGGAAAATGAAGAGAAAGAATGAATAAAGCCAGATGGTTGACATTTTTGCACGGCTCTGTGCAAGTTCTGCATAACTCCACGCCTGGGTATCTCGTCGTACAAATGTTTCCCGCGCAAGGGCGTCAAGCTCACGCACCGGAATGTCAGAAGGGGGTGGTGTGAGGGTGGATATGTGGAGGGTATGAAATATGCTAGCAGGAAGGCAGACTTTGACTAATGCACTGCATTCTAGTCGGCGCCTAGCTATCGGATACTTAATCTGAAGCATAATGTACACTCTAACTTCTATGCAGATAAATGGAAAGTAGCAGAAATGATAGGGATGAAACTGGTTTTATTTATAATGGAAGTCAAATGACAGTAATTCTTCATGCATTCACATCGTAACAGAATTGGTTGGAAAAATGTGTAATGTAGAATGACAACCTTAAGAGTATTTGGGCATCATAATTTGGTTTCTCAAATACTATAACATTTAAAACATGTACTGGGAAGAGTATAGATGCATTCGGGCAGGCCGGGCTTTGAGGTTTGGATCGACTAGGCCCGAAAATAAAAATTACCAGCCCGACTCGAAGATCGACTCGACAAAAAAATTAGCTAGCCCGGCTCAAAAATTGAATCGAAATCGGGCCGGACTTCGGGCCGGGCCGGGCCAAAGCTCGAAATTGGGTGCATCCGGCATTCCTAATGTTGATTTTTATGTTAAGGCGAAATGTTTAACTTTTTTCGTGTCAAACTTATAAAAAACCTCTACATTCTTATAACTTTCAACATTAGTTAACATAAGTAGTAAAAAAGAGACCCTTCTAGTGTAAGTTTGTTATAAAAATTACAGACCTACGACTATTTAACACTTCGTTTACCAAAGAATTTAAACAACTTTTTCACAAATCTTATATAAAAAAATAGAATTTTAATTTGCATAAGGATTTTCTATTTAACTTTGTTTCTGCTCAAAAATAGGACAAGGAACCATTATGGTAGGAACAAAAATCACTTTTATTTAAGTATACGAGTAATAACAATAATAATATAATATAATTATTATGCTTTAGTGAATAACTTTGTATTCTTGAAGTAAAATAATACATTTTTATTTATTAATATGTGAACTGTGTTGTTATTAAATCATTTTGATCCTTTTTAACTTCATCCATTTTCATTAAAATATTAAGGAAACTGTGCATTTGAATGAACTATAAGATTTTTCGGGTTGGCCCGAAAATCTCGAATTTTCGGGCCAAAATCAAAAGTCAGACTCGCCTCGATTTTTGAAAATAATTAGCCCTATTCGGCCCGATAAAAAATATCTTCGGCCCGGCTCGATGATCGACTCGAAATCGAGGCGGGCTTCGGGCCGGGCCGGGCCAAAGCTCGAAATCGAGTGCATATCTAGGGAAGAGTTTGATCAGATTTTGGTGATAATTGGACAACCGGAAGTACTAGATTCTTAAATAACAACTTAAAACATGTTTTACTGCGGTTTCCTCAATCTGACATTACTGGGAAGAGTTGATCAGATTTTGGTAATAATTGGACAACCGGAAGTACTAGATTCTTAAATAACAATTTTATTTGTTGAAAATTTGTTATTACAAATATTAAAGAAAATAGAAATGTCTATCCGATATATTTAAAAAAATATACCGTGAGTATTTTTTAACGTGAAACATTGGGTTTGTCATATCCATAGTTACGACTTGATATTTGATTGACCGCAATGTATTTGCCCGTTCCATTTAAAATGAAACATAGGGAACGAATCTGACAGAAGTATTATATTTTAATATTGTAAAAAATTTAGCGGAGTTAGAAAACCACTCGAGAGCACTATGCATACATATGTCGGGCACAAGGTACACAGTATTTTTTCTACATCTAAATTTAACAGGTATAATTATTTAAACAAAATTAACCTCTAATGACATCTTGTCAATATGATAGATAACCGTTGAATTTTCCTATAAGTTATGATTTGACATTTGATTGTCTGTCTCATTTAAAATGACAAATAACGGAAGTATTACTTTTATTTAAATATTGTAAGAAATTTAGCCGAATCAGAAAACCACTCGGGCACAAGGTGCACACTATATTTTTTCTACAACTAATTTTAATTTAGAATGCAAATATAATTATTTAAAAAAAATTAACCTATATTGACGTCTTATCAAATGACAAATTCAAATGTTTCATTTTAAATGGAACGGGCAAATACATTGCTGTCTCATGTCACACATGATTTGAAGTTACATGATTTTTTATCGAAATTTTATATTATTGAAAATACATACAAAATCATGTAATTTCAAACGGCTGTAATTCGAGATTTAATGAATTAAAAAAAATTACGTGTACCATGAAAAGAAAGAGAATTTCATGCTGAATTTAGACATTCATCGTACGTTATTCTATCTTCAACTGTGTACGAGTGGTGCTTGAAAATATGATATATGAACTAAATTATTTAGTTCAATTCTCATATTTTCATGCATCCCTCATACACGGTTAAAGATAGAGTAACGGACGATGAAAGACTGAATTCAGCATGAAATTCTCTTTCTTTTCGTGTCAGGCATGTTTTTTTTTTTCATCAGATCTCGATTTACAGACGTATTTCTTATTAGTTTATTAATCTTACCACCAAATTCACCAATCGTTAATCAAGTCTTGATTCTCTGATCAACACTGATCTGTAAATCAAGTTCTAGTTTACCTTGGAGATCAACAGTTTTAACCAAGCAACAGTGTCAAATTTTGTTGATCAGAGGATTAAATTTGATTCAGGGATGGTGAATTCGGCCGTTAGAGACGCATGTCAACTAAAAATGATTAATAAGTGAACCAGTTCTACATTAACATAGTTTATTTTGTCCACGTGTAGAAATATTTATAAAATTAAATACCGATAAAAGATTTTTGCTAAAATCATTCACGGTTCTGAATGCCTTCATACCAAAATTGAAATTATTACAAAATTGTAGTACTGAAATTCATTTTGTTACACACAAACGCAAATTCAGAAAAACATCGTGAAAATAATAAAATATGTAGCCTACTTTCAAATTTTTCGATCATACAATATCCCCTTTACCAAATCAAGTAATAAAAACATCATATTAAAATCCCCATTTTATTTGCAAACAACAAATTGAGTTATCCCTCACTTTTGTTTTCAAAATCAAACATCCTGACCGCGTTTTACAGTATTTATGAAAAATCCTTTGTCTGTTTTCAGTTCAACTTCGTGGGTAAACTTTTGGGCCCAAAAGGCAACTCCCTGAAGAGACTGCAGGAGGACACCATGTGCAAAATGGCGGTCCTCGGCCGGGGCTCCATGAAGGACAGGCACAAGGTACGTGACGGGGTTGTAAAACAAGTCCTGACCTGTTGTGTAACGTGGGTTCCCGTTGAATATAAAACGTTTTAGATTTTTTCCGGAATTATTTATTTACAGCCCGGGAAAGTTTATGACGCGAATTGGAAGAAAGGAACGGAGCTGTTTATTACGTGACTGGGTCGTAACTTTTCTGTTTTATAAAAAGTTAAATCTATATTCGATATTCAAACAGTATTATAGAAGCTACTTTCGAGAATACTTATAGAAAACTTATTTTCTTAGTAATAATCGGTTTATATACAAATATAAAGTGTCAACTAGTAAGTCTCTATTTAAAATAACTTTCAGAATTCATACTTGTATTTAATAAATATAAGAAGCTCTTGCTGTAAGTTTAGAACTTTAAACAAAACCTAATAGCGGAAAGTGTCTTTGCTTCTATTCAAATTTGATATAAAAAAAAACACTTTCATAATCCTTCAAAACAAATCTGATCTTAAATGATTTTATTTTTTTATTCTACATAAATGTTAATACTTTTTCTATATATTTTACAGATAAATTCAAATAGTTATTTACATTCGACTGTAAAATACTTCACGCACAAGAATTGTATCAAATTTTTTGGCCGACGATAATGAAAATCACTTTTTTCAATGAGATAGGTTGGACTTCTGAAAAGGGTTAGTTTAAAATACTGGGGTTAAGTCAATTTCCAAATTTGATTTTACTTACTTTCATTAGAGTACTTCTTCTAGCGAAAATTTATTTATAATAATAGACGTTGTTTATGACTGATAATATATTTATTTGCTCATGTTTTCTTCGTAATAAATAATAGGTAGGTGTCGATATTTGACATTTCAGCAATGTTCGCCTCGCGTATGAACTTTATTATAGTTACACTTCAGGAGGACAAAAAATCATTTTCTTTATACATCCCGAAGCCTAAGATAAACACAATTCCTTTGTTACACAGTTCATATTTCAAATGAATGTAACTGACAGGTAAATATCACTGTCAAAAAAATAATCATTTCAAATTAATAATAATGACATTTTAAAAAGAAAATAGTAAATAAAGCAATAGTTATATGCAATGGAACATAATGTAGTTTGCAGCAATAGTAAAAACGTATGTATGTATTTAAATTAATAAAAATTAAATAGCGGAAGGTTTTATGTTGGCCACATCAGACTTTTTAGTTAAAAATGTGAGACTGTTTCTAAGATATTTTTTAAATTTTATCTGCAAACATGAATAAAATGAAATTGTTTTCAAACAAATTCTATAACTACCGCGCTACTGAGATTTTTAAATTGTTCTTAAATAATTTAATTTATAATCGGTTTTTCTAATTTTTGCTCTTTAAAATCTGCTATAGAAAAAAATAGAATTTTACACACGACGATAAAATTAAATTATTGACTGAAAAATAATTCACTCGCGAAATCGCCCGTGACCTAAACTTTCCGCTCGTCGATAAAATACAATTTTATCGTCTTGTATAAAAAATAACTATTAACTACATATTATTTTATTTATTTACTATGCTCGTTTACTGTATATATATATAACCACTTTTAAATATTTTATTTAAAATGTTTCTATTTGTGTCCATTCAAACATTTATTTATTCCGAATGAAACCTGAAATTTTATCTAAATCATCAATATTTCACATTCAATTGATTTGTAATTCAAAGGTATATTTTATTTTATGTTTCACACATCAGTATTATTTAAATTTTGAAAGGGGTTGAATTGCAAAATCGTGTAATGAACGAATTTATCGATGCATGCTCGTAATTTACAAAGAATATATTGCCCATTACATAAAACAGTATGAAAATAGGGAATGTAAATTTTGAAATTCTCTCAGTATTGTGTAATTAATGTATTCATTTCAAATGAATAGGTACAATTGGCAAAATTTAATACTAAATAAAAATACTATAGAATATTTGTTAATATTTGATTAATGAAGAACGATATATTTATATGAAACCTTATTTATTATTAACATAGTAATATGTACAGTAATTCAACAAAATAGAAAATGTTTGTAAATAAATATTATTTGAGTTCATTTATTATAAAGCATGTCTCTAAAATAGGGGGCATGGCTCAACCACAGATTCCTGAGGCTAAAATAAGACGGTTTAACTAAACTTACCTTTACCGGAAAGTGTACTATTTAGCCAGTATTCTGTTTTAAAGTTTTTCGATAAAAAATTAATTTTTCTTATAACAACAGAACGCTTTATTCGATTTGGATGAAATTTGATATGACAGTTCATATGGTTATGTCATCTTTTAAGATGATTCTTGTTATTACTAGTGAACCACTAGTGCATGAAACTTAGGTGTCCCAACATTGATTAGACCGTAACTTTTTAAGGGCCACGCCGATAATTGCTGCAGTTACAGATATCACTAATTACATAGAAAGAGAAAAGTTTATTATTGAATATATATTTCTGAAAAAAATAAATTTCCGTCATCGGTGTGGCCATTAAAAAGTTACGGTCTAATCAGTGTTGGGACACCTAAGTTTCATACACTAGTGGTTCACTAATAATAACAAGTATCATCTTAAAAGATGACATAACCATATGAACTGATATCCAAGTGGTGCTCAATTAACAAATTACATCTTAATCTAAATAAATGTACAGTAAAATCTTTTACTAGGAAACTATTGCCAATTATTTA
Organism: Ophonus ardosiacus; assembly: GCA_943142095.1. NCBI lineage: Eukaryota > Metazoa > Arthropoda > Insecta > Coleoptera > Carabidae > Ophonus > Ophonus ardosiacus. The sequence continues at coordinate 48,743,086 of OW964831.1, read as the reverse complement.
TAATTATACGATCGAAAATGTCACCTTGTCGCGATCTACTACTGTACGAGATCTTGGAGTCAAATATGACACCAAATTTACATTTACACATCATATACAAGACATATATAACAGTGCCATGAGAATGCTAGGCTTCATAGTAAGAAATACTTTCCTAAATTTATCAGCAATTACGAACCTATACTTTTCTTTCGTCCGCTCTAAGCTGGAGTACTGTCACATCATTTGGAACCCTATTTACGAAGTTCATCAAGATCTGATTGGATCTGTTCAAAAAAAAAAAATTCTCAAATACCTTTATTACAAGGCACATAATAACTACCCTGATTATTCTGTAAATTATAAACAGTTGTTACATATGTTTAATTTCAAGAATCTCTTTTAACGCCGTGAAAATGCCCTAATAATACATCTATTTAAAGTTGTAAACAGCTGCGTTGACGATCCTTGTACTCTCTCCTCTCTCCAATTTCATATGCCCTCTTTTCGTACCAGAAGTAGCTTTACTTTTTATTTACCGGGTGCTAGAACTAATTATTTAATGCTGTCGCCTATATATCGTATGTGCAATCTTTATAATAATTGTAAATTTTCGAGGATTGATATATTTCATTTGGAATTTAAAAATTTCATTAATATGTTATGTAATATGTCATAAGCATTTTGTTTATTTTTATGTATTGTTGAGTGTATTATGTAGTTTTTTACAACCCTTTATCTGGGCTTAGCCTGTTGGGTTGATCACTAAATAAATAAATAAATAAATAAACTGTCATACCAAATTTCATCCAAATCGAATACAGCGATCTGTTATTATTATTATTATTATTATTATTATTATTATTATTATTATTATTATTATTTTCGAAGTACTTTGAAGCAGAATACTGGATAAATGGTAAACTTTCCAGTAGAAGCAAGTTTAGTTAAATCGTCTTATTTTAGCCTCAGGAATCTGTGGTTAAGCCATGTCCCCCTATTTTAGAGACACCTGTTTATTTTTACATTAAGGCTGTATCCGATGTTGTACTTTTATCACCCTAATATCCAAATCCTAAATTTATATGCCCTAAATCTAGTGATTATTTAGGATTTTAGGAATTAGATTTTATGGTTTTGCAGTTGACGCGCACTAATTAAACAAATCATGTTCGTTGCTATAATTTGTGCAAAACGTCTCATTTACTGTCAAAGAATAGCTTCTTAGGTTATATTTAAGAAATATAATATTAATATTTAATCTGAAGTATCCAATTAAATTGAACTGTATACCTAATTCATTTTTGTTATTTTAAAGTGTTGTCATACAAACCAATAGATGTCATTAGTGTGCCATTCGGAGTTTTATTTATGAGAAGAAGACCTAAATCCTAAAAATCAAATGCCAAAATGCGACATCGGACGCAGCCTTAGAAATTGATGTCACAAATATGTGCTAATTCACGAAAAAAACAAAACGAAAATATGCTCCTATTTAATCCTTGTTCCAAATTGTGTGGGACGAAATTGTCATTTGTTTGTGGGACAGTTACATTCAGCAGTCATTTTGATTACTCTCAGGTATTCCCTGATTACTCTCTTTTATCATCATTAGCGCAATAAAATGAATGGGTGACAATTTTTGCGTAATAGAGACATGAAAGGATCAGTGAATTTGCCATTTTAAATTGAAAACTGGGCCGTAGGTTTTAAAATAGACGTATTTGATTTTAATTTTGTAAATTCACGAAAATAATGACTGATGTTCAAATCTCCCGAATAAATTTTTTTTCGGCTTTCCTGTAAATTTGGCAACATTGCAGGCTATGTCATATTAATTTGTCATCTTCCTTTCATCCACTATTAAAATTTCAAGATATTTAGGCAAACCGTTCGACAGTAGCCTTTGATTGAAGTTAACTACTTTCTCTTACTCCGCCGGAATTATGTTAGTGTCAATATGAAATTCTGTGTGAAACTTAAAAAAATGGCTACAGAAATGTACGAATTGTTAAAGAATGAGGGTCTCTCTAGTACTCAAGTTTTCGAGCAGTTTAGAAGATTTAAAGAAGGAAGAAAAGATATCGGAGACGATTAAAATAATTAAACAATTCTTTTTTCTCTTTTAAGGAAGAAGAATTACGTGCTTCGGGAGACCCGAAGTTTCAACACCTAAGTGAAGAGTTACACGTGGAGATCTCCGCGTTCGCTACCCCAGCTGAAGCACATGCTCGCATCGCCTACGCACTGGCTGAAGTCAGACGATTCCTTGTACCGGTAAGTCACATGCATCATATATTATTTACTAGTTAGATAAGAAGTAAATCTCATTCTACTTAAACTTGAAAATTTTACATTTCTTTCAAAAATGTAAATTACTTCTTCTGAATACACGAGGAGGGAGTTGATATATACCTAAAATATATACGAGCCCTGCGCCAAAAAAATTCGCCTACATCCCTTCTCTTTAGAATGTAGTTACACATCTATTAATTATGATAACGCATTTTATGTAAGCAATTAATTAACTCTAATAACATAAAAATAAGTTTAAGAATAATAATTGAATAAGTGTAAACAATTTCCTTTTATATGAAAAATTATAATAAAGAGATGTGGGCGAATTCTTTTGCCGCAGGGCTCGTACATTAAATCAATAACGGGAAGAATTTAAATTCAAATGGATCTAAGCGCTCCTCTATGTTTTAAAGTTATTTAAAAAAAACCTCTTTTACAAACTTCAAGTAACATTACGGTCTACCCCATAGAATTTCGTACTTATAAGTACGTTTATAGTGACCGGATATAGGTACATAGTATGCCAACAGAATGAGAATTCATAATGTGAAAACTAAACAAAATTCGATAAATAATTAATGAAAGACCATTTTAAGTGCAAGCACAATATTATTCATTTAAAAATACACCCCTGAATTACAAATAAAAGTATTATATAATATTTTTTTCCTACGACCACTGTTAAAAGTAGTCTTTTTAACGGTTGCTTAGCGAATTAAAAATAACAGTTTATAACACAGTGAATACTTTTAAATCGTTGTCATTGACAACGGATTAAAAGTAAAAAACAATTTTACTTTTAACACTAGTGTTAAAAAAGAACTAAATCTAGTTACATTTAGTGTTAAAAATATAACTAAATCTAGTTACATTTAGTGTTCATAATTAAAAAAATGTAGTTTCATTTTATATTTATTTTTGTACTAAAATTATTTATATAGGTATTTTATTAAAAGTACACATTATTTTGGAACGTTTATTGTTATAGTACAATTGTTTGTAGTAATTCCTTGCAAAGAATTGAAATTTAAAACAGTATTTTTAGAAGTAGAGGTTAGAATTTTATTGGAAGTAAAGGTTAGAATATTAAGATCTGTAATAAATGTCATTCTATAATTTTTAGTTTTTATTAATACATAACTAGGGTCGTAGGAAAAATAGTGTATGATATTCGTGTTAAATGTGATTTTATTTTGTTCGTGGGGTTTGTTTTACTCGGCTTCGCTTCGTTTCACAAACTTCCCCACTCACTCATAAAATGTCACTTTTAAAACTTATATCATAAATAACTATTATATAATTCATTTAAAAATTAGCACACGCTTTAAAGTTAAAACTATACTTTTGATTTTTTCAAAAAATGCTAGTTTTAAAATTGATGAAATTTCCTTTGTTAGATTCATTCTTGTAATCAATATTACAAAATCCTTTGTTGTAATCAAGAATTTTATAGTTACAATTTGCAAGATAACAATGCCAGAAAATTATCCGTTTGGCAGGATATTTCTTTTACTTTTTATAATAATAGTAAATCAGGGAAATTCAATATCGGCAGAAAAGAAAAATAAAATTATCTCACTAAGATTTGTGAATTATAAATCATCAGCATTTGAATCTTTGCAAAATGCTAGTATTTGAATATTGTCGAATCCCTTCTTGTAATTGTAATCAATATTGTTTAATTATTTACACATTGGAAATATAAATATTGTATAATTACTTCAAATTCACAAACAGTATCTTAAAATATCACTTTTCTGTACTTAATGCAAGCAAACAACGTTTGAAGTTGGCATAATATACGCCATATTCTGCCAAACTAACACCGACCAATCAAAATCAAGCCCTGTATTAGCCATACTATATATATTCGGTCACTGTATACTGCATGCACGTATATTTGTAAGGTAACAAAATATTTATTTATTTATTTATTTATTTCAATTCGATATGAAAATTTAATGTGAATTTTTAAAAGCGAGATATATTTGCTTTTAAATGTATCTACTAAAAAGCAAATATCATTTCTACAGCGCTATGAAATATGAAATATCCATATAACTCCACAAATCAAATTTTATTTGTAAGACCAGCTGTTTTTTCAAAATTAATTCGGAAATCAGCATTGGTTTCAATAACTATCAATAATTCTCAAGCGTAGTTTAATATCTAAGTTCCGTTTATTGTGGTTAGTTACGCAACTAAGAAAGTTTTCAATTAATACAGCATAATACGATTAGATAGTATCCTATTAACGGCCATACCTATTCCTGAAAGTGGATACTTAGTTGCTATCAGTGTTTGTTATAATAGATGATAGTGGAGATTGCAGACATTGTATTTCAATTTCGAACTACGGCAATTATAATTGAATCAACAATTGTTTATTTAAGCAAGATTCAAACAATAATAAACATAGTTGGTTGTAGTTTACAATTAACCATCGATTTCACTACTATCAGTTGTTATCCTAGGAGTTTAAACACAAATCCAGTAGAATTTATTCGATAATTTAAAATAGATTACTTATTTTCCATGGGGTCTCTACCAAAATAGCAAATTAGAAAATGGGACATTTATTTTAAAACTAGAAAACTAGAAAATAAGAAGGCATATCAAGATTTAGAAAAGGATATTAGGTTTTAAAATATTCGAGTATTTAACGCCCTTAATATCGTCCAAGTACTAAATTTTAAACGATATTGTTCTTTAAAGAGCCTCAAATTTGAAAATATCACGAAATATCAATTAGGTAGATATTTCACAATTAAATATTGAAATTTGTGTAATATTTTGAAAAAGTCAAATGATCTTAAACAGAATGTCACGTCAGAATACATACAGTTTAACATGGGAGGGGAAGCATGTTTAAGAATGTTATCAATAGATGGCATGGCGTGCGAGAAAGTTTTTATTTGAATTTGACATTAATTCATTTTTCTCTCTCTGTGGTCTCTCAAATACATTAATTACTTAATAAATAAACACATAGATAGTTACTTGTAATTTCAAATATCGATACCAAAAAGATAAACTAAAATACTAACCTCCAAACTATTATTGAAACGTCAAACAGGTGACCTACATTACCTGCACAAACATACCATTACTATGGGACGGCACCACGCTGTGACTTTACGACTATTCATTGGTGCGGCGTAATTCTACGTCACACATGGCGGGAATTCAAATAATCAAATTTCATTATTTTTTTTCTGGCTAATTAATAAAAATTTTGTCAAAAGAAAAAATACGGGTAGCAAGTTTTTACCTTCTCTTCAAAAATATTAAATAAAATAAAGGTACGCAAGTAGCCCATTATATTTACGGAAAATTCTGAAAAATTTCTATTATTTTATGACCAATTCAATTTTGAAATGGAGGCAATTTACATTCCCAGTATATGAATATAAATGTCAAATTCACAGTACAATGAACATAAAACAAAAAAAAATAATTAATTTTCTCTCTTTATGGCTATTGTTAACATACATTTGAATATTCCACTCATAAAAAACTTCTGTAATTATAGCCTATCGTATAAACATAAATTTAATTTCCATGCGAATATAGTTACATAATAAAACAATACATTCAGCTGTTTTCCAAGTTTTATGTTCGTGTAACAAGGTTTCAGGGTTTCAATTAATCCTTCAGCAAGCAATGTGAATGTAAAACAATTTTGTCTGGCGTCGTGAGACTAATAAAATCTTTACAGCGGGTTCATCCCATGCAAAATTTAACTTAACTCGGGTCTTGTCGAACGAATCTTTCAAATCTTACCTTTAAATCTTCCAAATCCGGACGTAAATTCCTGAATCTGAAATATGTCTGTTAATTACTTATCATTACCATCCATCAGCAAAAGAATGTAAAAAGAAGAAGGTTTTTTAATTGGAGATTAATTTTTTGTTAGGATAAAAATTGAATTTAGATTCATTTCGAAATTTATATTCGTCCCAGGTAAATCATTAAACAATTTTTTTTATTTCAACGCCTGAAAAACGCCATTTAAAATCTGTTGAGGCCAGCACAATAACTCTCTCCATTTCCATTTTCTGTCATATACGTATTGTATTGTTATCGAGCCGCTGTTTTATAACAAAAAAAATTACAGAACATTACCCAAATATTGTATTTAACATGTCTTCTGCACACAACAATTCTAATTATATCTATTTTTCATTGTATGAAGAAGTTCTTAAATGTCCGTTATTCTTCCAATTTATTAACAAGATTAAATGTATTTCCCAGAAAAAACTTTCAGAATGTCACTAAAACTGTTTTTGACACTGACATCTATCATTTACAAACTATGTTATAAACATTACTATGTTATAAACATTTGAATTTGTCAACAGGTTTCCTTAGTACCTTAGGCTAACCGATGTATTACATTAGATTATTCTAATTACAGTGCCTCTATCTCTAAATCTATACAAGATATAATAAAAATTTTAAGTGTATTAGATGTAGAATTTTATGTACTTCAATATTTGTATTAACAAACATTTCCAAAAAATTATATTTAGAAGATTTTTTTAAAGAAACTATCACTTCCGGTTCTCCAATTGTTACCAAAAATCAGTATTATAGTATTTGAGAAACCGTGGTTTCAACATCCACACATACACACACACCAGCCACCCACATCCACACACACACACACACTCACACACACACACACACACACACACGCAAACACACACACACACACACATACATACAGAGAGAGAGAGATCATCGTAAAAATGTTATAATCGGATTATAAAGACCTAAACCGTGCTTATTCACTAAAATTAGGATAAGCGATTTTTAGCATGATTCCAATACCTCTCTTAGCGAGAGGTAAAAATTTTATGTATAAAACTACACAGTCTGGTAATATAATACTATAACAAAGTTTTTAGTTCTTATTCTAACTAAACAGGTATTAAAATAGAATACATTAAAGCTAGTAAACAAATTCAGAGCAATTCTTCTCTATTTCTATTATCAACTATGCCTTTGTGTCTTCCACAAAATTTGCACTAAAATATCGCTTTATCCTTTGACGTAAACAGTATGGTAATTTTCCTGAAAGTAATCTCAATTATTCTAATAAAATTTACGTACAAATTATGAATTTCTAAGACAAAGACAATACAAAGTGCGTAGATATAACACAAAACCACCACCGTAGACGTTCCGCATAATAAAACAACTCAAGAAAACAAAGCAAGTCCTGGAAAGAAGACAACGCTTACGAATGACATTTAAGAAGAACAAAGACAACTGAAAAAAAGTTTTTGTGTTTTGGAAAAGCGTTTCCCGTGTCTAATGTGAATATGATTGTGATATTCAATTTTTCTCAAGTTATCATTGGCACTTTTTTTTCATTAGGATCATTTTTGGTGATGCTAGGAAAAAACAAACGAATTGAGACTAAGAACATTGTTTTCTTTACACCTAAAATGCTGTAGATATTATTTCATTAGTTATACAAATACATCGTTTTAGTTAAAAAATGAGGTTAACCGACTATTTTACTTTTTAATATTATTAGAGTTATGTAGTTTAAAATGCGAAGTTGAGGCAAACGGAAATGTACTTTTTGGCGTGAGAAGGTCCTGAATTCTATTTCCGGTTTCACTGGAAGCGATAGCATCGTTGATTTTCTAAAATGGAATTTTTTTGAAAGTATTTTTTAGCTTTACAGTGATACTTGCATTTTCATCAAAAAATAAATAGGTATTTTCACAACATTTGTACTTTTTTGTTTGAGGAAATATTTAAGTATTATAATTTTCCTGATTTATGCCCAGTTTTATAAAAGATGGATAAGTATATTACTAGGAAAGTAAAATTTATTCTCGAAGTAAAACAGTTTATTCCAGAGATTTTCGTTTTATAAAGCAAGAATAAAAATACTAGCTAAGTAAATCTATGGAATAAATTACTCCATTGATTTTCGAGGAAGTAAATTTTATTCTGTAGAATAAATTTGACACATGTCAAAATTAATTATTTTATAGGGAACGCAGAAATTTATAGAAACCGAAGAGGATGGTTTTCTGTGAATTGCCAAATGGTATGTTCAGCAAATCTAAAAATAACGGATGTTGTTGCTTGATGGCCTGGTTCCGCACACGACAGCAACATATTTAACAATTCATTAATAAGAGCTAGGCTTGAAAACGGAGAATTTGGTAATTGCTACTTGTTAGAGGATAGTGGATACCCTTGAAAAAATTACTTATTAACACCTGTACGAAACCCAACTACTCCAAGCCAACATAAATACAATGTGTCATATAACATTTTCATTTGAACACTATTCCGGGGACCTATTTGTGAAACTGCATTAAATTCTTTACAAATCTCATCCCATGCACTATTTTTGCTTTTGACGCTTGCTACGTCTGTCTGCTTGTTTTCAATATATATTCCGGGGACCTATTTGTGAAACTGCATTAAATTCTTTACAAATCTCATCCCATGCACTATTTTTGCTTTTGACGCTTGCTACGTCTGTCTGCTTGTTTTCAATATTACTAATATATTTTTTTGTTATCTCTAACATGTTCGCTTTATCTATTTCAGTATAATTCTTTCCTCATTCTCTCTTCTTTTTTCCATTTTTAATGAGAACTGACACTTTATGACACTTTATTTTGACGTTTTAATAATAATAAACGATGTCTCTGTCGGTAAATCACTAGAATAAAATATTTACTCTGCAAGTACTTATTTTACTCTGCAACTTATTATATAAAACAGACATTTTTATTTACTCATCGATTAAATTTACTTTCAAAGTAATAACTCAGCAAGTTATTCGATGTTTATAAAACCGGGCATTAGTCATGTAATCTACTATTTCCCTGCCTAGGCAGGAAAGTAAAATGCAACGTTGCCATATTTATTTTCACAAATACATTTTATTTTTCATTATGAAAAACATTTATAAATATAAAATAAATGATGTGCAGGATACAGTTGTTTTAAATATTTGTACAATTTTAAATAGAGTTCCTTATGTTTTCAATGTGACTTACTTGCAAAATGAAAGTAAGTTACATGTACCATTCAATAATTTTGAATTCTTATATGATTATAGAAAAAAAAATCTATTGTGGCTAGCACAATACCTCTCGCCAATTTTATATTAGGTTATAAATATTGTATTTAACATTTCTGATACATTACATCTATTCTTTATTTTTCAATTCATTCTATAAACAAGTTTCATCCTACTCTTCTAAATGTTCGAGATTTTTTCAATTCATTGACGAAATTGGCGGTATTTCTGAAAAGTATATGATGAAATATATGTATAGCAAGCGCGTGTTTAGTTGACCTGTTACTGTACATATTTTGGCTTGCAAATGAATCCCGTTTCTGTTTTTACCAATTTTAGATGTTGCCGGGGTCTTTTCCTAGTTATAAAAATAGCATATTATAGGTAATTACTATTACATCTCGACTTGTGAAGTACTTCTCGAATCTACGTAAAAAATCACCGTCTAACAATTTGGAATTGTCAGTTAGGTATTGTTTTAGTTGGGTTTTTTTTTAAGACAAACTATAACAATACCTAACTGACAATAGGGCGCGTGCATGTGACGTCACGGCGAATTAAAAATGGCAGCCTGGTGGACCAACAAACCATACTTGACATATAAGAATTGTGACAAATCTCAACAAAAATGCCTCAATTTTGTGCTGTAGTTGGCTGTGCGAAAAAAAGTGGTACTGGTGATGGGTTATCTTTTTATAGGTTCTTATCTGAGAAAGATTGTAGAGGTAAAATAATTCCTGTAGCTCTAGAACGACGAAAAAAGTGGATAACACCGCTTAAGAGAGCTGATCTGACAGATACCAAAATTAAATACGGCTGAATATGTTATAGGCACTTTATTACAGGTATTTTTTCTATACGAGCCTAGCATTAAATATTATGGTAAATTGAAATTGATATCTACTTAAACTAAATGAATTTTGCCAGATGTAAACAGTAAGATCAAAAATTAGGTTAATATGGGATAAAAGTGGGTTGTTTAAACTAAGTAAAAGATATATTTCATCAGAAATTATTCATTTAGAGTCCCCGATAGTTAAATAACGTAGATAATAAAGAAATACTAAAATTATTGCTAAATTAAAGGAAAACCAGCTGCTTTGGAAGACAAAGACAATCCTGATTGGATTTCGTCTTTAAACATGGGATATAGGTACAAAGGGAATACAAAATAAAGATACCGGTTTAGACCGCTATAAAAGGTTAACAGGTCGACACACTAATGTTTGATGGTTGTAATAATTATTGTATGTTGTAACTAACATATTTATTAACGAATTCAAATACATTTTACTAACATTCAATATGTTAATAACTAATATAATTATGTTGTAACTAACAATACAATAAATACATTTTATTGACAGTAGAACACATAGCTGCATAATATTCTGAGTTTTAAGTTAGTGGTCCAAAGACATACTAACGTATGATTAATCAAAAACTTCTAATTTGAAAGTAATACATTAAATTTAAAACTAAAATTTCTAATCCAGATAATTTTTAGAATGGTATTTTAAACTTTATGACAAATAATTTATTTTTAGAGCTAATTTGTAATAAATTTGTTTTGGAACTATGTATAAATTACAATAATTACAATTACAGAAGCAAGCAGAAAGTGTTTCCGTGGATCCTATTAATGAGGAACATGATTCTAATACTAATACTCGTAGCACTAACAATGAGACTTGCACTAGTTCTAGCACTAGGGAACATGGTTTACCTGCGACTATTGATAGTTTAAAAGCAGAATTAATGTCTAGAAATGCTGAAATTTACCATTTGCGAGAGGAGCTTTCGAAAATAACTCTGACTATAGATGCATTTAAAAATAATGACGCAAGAACTCAATTTTATACAGGCATTCCCACATTTTCACGACTCATCATAATATTAAAAATAGTAGAACCTTATATAACTGAAATTCCTTCTATTACAAAAATTCAACAGTGCCTATTATTTTTTATGAAACTACGAGAATAATAGTGTTCACTTAACTGAGCCATAATACAACTTCAACTATCACAAATTTTAGATTGAAAAATCACAAAATAAGCACAGAAATCAAAAAACGCCAACTTCGCACGATGATATCAAAGGCAATGAAACTGTTTGTTGGTCCACCAGGCTGGCGGGTTGTCTGCATTTGATCACGTGATGCACGGGCCCTATTCATAATTGGTAGACAGCGGTTTTTAGGTTATGTTCGAGAAGTGGCCGCTCTGCGCATGTGCGACAGTTCACTAATTTTTTTGCGGCTCTGTCTGGACAGTACAGTAGACACTCCTATATTATTATTACTTATTTTTGTTTAAATTACAGAGATACCATTCCATATGCACCTTTGTAAAATAATAAATTATATTGAAAGCGTGAATTATGTATATTTTGAAGAGTAATAAATCAGTCATACAATAGAAATGTCAAATAGCAGTAATACCGCTTCAAATTTCTAAAGTGGCTTTTCAATGAATTTATTATTCAAATATTTAAAATCAATATCCGTCAAATTCATTGCAATTAATATATTCAAATAGTGATATCAATATTCCCTGAATATATGTAAATACACCTTTAATTAAAACTAAATTTATATAATAAATTAATATTCAACATAATAATTATCCACATCATGTTTAGATTAAAATTCTTTTGTGATTAATTTCATGTTGATATTGCTAAATAGTTTATTTAAAAAGTTCGTTCGATCTACATATATAATTGCAATTGTATTATGTAAACATATAATTAAAATTTGCTATTGTAGTGCCATCTGGTAGTTATGTTTATTTAATATTCTGCGTTGAAGTTAAATATAAACATGAATTTTCTATAGCGATTTTTGATTTGTTTACATTAAAAATAGGTACTATACTCGCCGTAAAATATATGTTTAAAAATTGGAAGTATATTTTTCCAAAATATAAATTGCGATTTGGAAAAAAGTTATTAAGAAATATTGTTGTTCTTACCGATTTCTATCACTGGTTAAATTTAATGTACTTACATGTCTGTATACATAACATCTACCTCACCTGTTTTATCAAAAACTTCGGAAACATATTGTGCAAAAACAAAAACGCAAAGATTAGTTGTAGTTGATCTTTTCGGTTTAAAACCCTATTGGTATTGTGAGATGTACTGTCTTGCTTGATTATACGAATGAAAATGGAGTCATTTAAAAAAAAAACGATTTTTTCTATAAAATCATGAAATCCATCTCATTTAATAAATATAGTAATAGAAAATAATGTGAAATATGCGACTTTTCATTCATAAATTTGCTAATAAACTTTCGCGCTTTTAAACACGGACTAAATTTGTGACGACACAAATTCATACTCACACAAAGACAATTCTCTCTCTCACACACACACACGCTTCACAACATGAAACAGTAACCTAACCTAAAAGTGTGACAGAGCTGACAGCAAAATATACAAGAGAGAAGATTATTATTACTTTCTATTTCTTTAAAAGTACTAGTGCAGTATAAGGTATGTAAATAAACCATTTATTTAAATAAATACCAAACCAAATAATCATAGTTCTAAATTAAACCGGTAGAGCTCAACTGTCGTATCCGTGAATATGTGTCGTCAGCCGTTGAAATATTTGAAATTAAACGCAACTTTTAAAAAATCATATCTCTGATTCTAAAGACTTGTAAGATGTAAAACATACACCTACTTATTTAATTTGACCTATTTTCCGAGAAAAAAAATCTGTTGTAGCCAGCACAATACCTCTCGCCATTTCCATTTTATATTATATAAGTATTATATTGCACGTCGCTGTCAAACAATCGTTTTATAACAAAAAATTGCAACTTTACCTAAATATTGTTTTTATTGTATTTAACATGTCTTCTCCACACATACAATTCTAATTATGTCTATTTTTCATTGTATGAGGAAGTTCCTAAATATCAGAGATTCTTCCAATTCATTAACTAGATTGGCGGTATTTCTGATGGATATATGCATTCTACATACAATTTCAAATATTTAATTAATAAAACAATAAGATTAAATGAACTTCCCTGAAAAAACTTTCAGAATGTCACTAAAACCGTCGATTTTTGTCACTGACATCTGTCATTTACAAACTATGTTATAAACATTTGAATTTGTCAACTGGTTTCCTTAGTGCCCTAGCCTCTGCGATTAGATTATTCTATATATTACAGTGCCTTTATCTCTAAATATATACAAGATATAATAAAAATTTTAAATATATTAGATTATGTTCTTCAATAATAGTAATAACAAAAATTTTCAAGAAATAATATTTAGAAGATTTTTTAAAAAGAAACTATTACTTTCGGTTGTGCAATTGTTACCTACATCGAATCAGCTCTTCCCAGGAATGTCAGATTAAGGAAACTGCAGTTAAATATTTTTTAAGTCTTATAGTATTTGAGAAACCGTGGCTCCAACATCCACACACACACACACACACACACACACGCACGCGCGCGGTCTTTATCGTAAAAATGTTATAATCGGATTATAGGGACCTTAAAACGTGCTTATTCACTAAAGGCTCCGGTGGCTCAATTGTTAGAGCAACGCCTTTTAATCATGAGTGTGCTCGGGGTTCTGGGTTCGAATCCCACTAAGGCATGGATGTTTGTGTATGTGAACCTACTCAGTAATTGGGATTTCATCCTGTTGAAAAAATCTGGATATGCGAATTTTGGCATGATTCCAATACCTCTCTTAAAATAAATCAAAAAATGTGAAATGCCCCCATTTCAAATAATTTTGCGAAGTTAGATAATATGGATATTGATCTATAATTTTCACTAACTGATGGATTTCCTGATTTCAGTACAGGACCAACTAAGTTAATTTCAAAGCGACTGGGAATTGTTTAGTTGAAACAGATTTATTAGAAATAAAAATAGCAGAACCATTATTTCAAAACTAAGGACCTATGAAACACGAGTATATCATAAATAACTATTGTATTAGTTTCTATTATTTAAAAGACTGGCTTTTTTAATAAATGAAATAATGTTAATGGCTATGAAGCAAGTAACGAAATTTTACAATTACCACATAAAAGAATTTTCCAAAATCCCCTACATTCTAAACCTAGTTAGCTTTACAATTAGTCTAATTCTCCCCGTGGCAATTATTAAACAAAAACTGAGAACGAAATTTATGCCCCAATTACAGAATTGAAACAAGGTTTTTTGTCCAGCCGAAAATTAAACTACACGCAAGCTTGGCATGGTTATTTTTTAAACTGACACTTTTATAGCAGGAGAGTCCTTTTTATGCGAATTTTATCCTGCAAAAAAGGAAGAGTAAAATATTAGGGGAAAACGGTATGAAATAATCCAGTTCCATCGCAGGGGGCGTGGTGAAGCGGAACAATTTACGGATTTAATACAGAGCCGGCCGTAGAGGAAAATGTAATAAGGGCCGGAGTTGTATAGAGCACTATATGCAAGAAAAACGGAAAGAAATGCTAATAACAAAAGAAAGAGAAAAGTTACTACGGTATAAGACATAATTCATTTTTAGCTTCCGTCACCTTTAGGTAAGGAAGGTATTGTCTTTGGTCAAAAAATTCGGTGGTGAGTTTTTATTGAATAAGCACGTTTTAGGGTCCCTACAATACGAATTTACTGTTTTTAAGATGAGGTCTGTATGTTGTGTGTCCGTGTGTGTCAAATTATGATTCTTAACAGTTTTTCTTGAGAAAACGCAGTTAAATATCATTTTTTGGCATTTTGTGATTATCAATATGAAAAAATATCTTATTTAATATCGAATTATACAATTCGATATAATTTGATGCTTCAGATTAAATGTTAATATTATTTCATAAAATAGAAGCTAAGAAGCTGTTCTTCGACAGTAAATTTGACGTTTAGACAAATTATAGCAATGAACATGATTTTTACCTTCCGTCACCTTTAGGTAAGGAAGGTATTGTCTTTGGTCAAAAAAATCGATGGGGAGTTTTAAATGAATAAGCACGTTTTAATGTCCCTACAGTACGATTTTACTGGTTTTACGATGATGTCTGTATGTGTGTATGTATGTGTGTGTGTCTGTGTGTGTGTGTGTGTGTCCGTGTGTGTGTCCGTGTGTATGTCCGTGTGTATGTGACAAATTTTTCTCTGACGATAACTCCAAAACTACAATTCTAAAAATGATTCTTTCGTATTATACTTCCTTACAACCCTATGAAGAGCTGATTAGATTTTGGTTATAATTGGTCAACAGGAAGTACCCTTATTTGAAGTTCTTAACAGTTTTTCTTGGAAAAACGCAGTTAAATATCATTTTCGATATTTTATGTGATTATCAATAGAAAGATTATCTTATTCTCTATATGGTTCGATTATACATTTTCCTTCATATTCAATAGATATAGAGTTATAGAGAGATTAACTTTCAAAAATGAGTCAGCTTTGCAAAAATTATGAAAACATCAGATACCTATATTCAAAAAATTCTAATTGACAGATGTCAGTGTCAAGTGCAAAACGAAAGTAGAAAGTATATGATCTGAAAGTGATATAAGTGACAGTGTCCCTCGCCAGTGACTTGCATTTGCTCAAGATAGGAACTTATAATGCCAGGAGTATGAGAAAGGCAAAAGAGAAAATGGAAGGACTGTATAACAGAAGATTTGAGGGAGGAAGAACTGTGTCATGAAGATGCGTTGGACAGGAATGACTAGAAGAGAAGAGTAAGAAACAGCGACTTCTGATAAAATAGGTAAAAGTTGAAGAAGGAGGAAGTGTTAAGTGCAATATATAATGTACATACGTTCGTATTCGTATTATAATTGTATTGGATTTTAGAATCTTTTCAAAGGAACTTTCAGTATGGATTTGTAAAAAATAGTGTGTTCTTGTTACAATTTTGCAGGATATATAGAATCTTTTTCAAGGAACTTTTGGTATGGGATATATACAAAATACATCGAATTGACGGAAGGTTTTGTGCTGACCACAGCAGATTTTTTTAATTAGTGCGCGTCAACTTCAACGCATAGTGTGCTTCTACAAAACCCTAAAATCTAATTCCTAAAATCCTAAATAATCACTGGATTTAGGGCATATAAATTTAGGATTTAGATATTAGGGTGATAAAAGTGCAACATCGGACACAGTCATAGACCAAAAGTCTTAAAAAATTTCATTGACCAATGGCTCAAGCAATTTTTATAGCAAGCCAACCCTGCTCTAATTATCGTATAAACCGTTCAGCCGAGCAATTCACGAAATCATTGTGATATTCAACGCATAATTTTATACTGAGTTTCAGATGAGGGCAGGGATTTTTTTGTTATTGGAAAAGAAAAAGTTTTTAAATGAAATGAATGTGTCGAGAGAAGCTAAAATTTATTAGACGGCATTATTTCTCAGTATTCGACGGCACTGAAAAGAGAATTTTCTTTAACAATAGAATTCGATTTCTATTGCAATGACTACTTTTGTGCTCACTTCTCCGGTTCTCAATGCATCGTCGAATTTTAGGAGAGTTAATTTTTTTACGCTGAAATACACCGACAACTTTAAATTTGTAAAAAGGATTTGATTGTAATAACTCACTTTGCTTTTATTTTTATTTTTTCAAATCCTATAGAAATCTAAAGCAGCATTTATTGCGTTGCAAAAAACAACGTCGAATAATACAGTGACAGAAAATATAAATATCTGCACAATCCGTTTTGTTAAATATACGATTTATGTACATCAAAGAAAAATTTCAGAATATGAAATAAAAAATTATATTTTCAACATGAAACAAAAATTTGTTGTAGCCAGCACAAGACATTTCGCCAATTCCATATTGTTTTTTTGAATTATTGCCCCAAAAGTCAATATACCCCATATTTAAAAAAATACTTCAAAATTTTCAAAAATCTAATTTGTATGTACCTAGATACTTCTTAATGCGCTGATTCCAAATTTTGAAACCCCAGGTTGATAACTCTTTTCGTTCTCGAGATATTTAAATTTAAAGTTTTGCTCAAAACTGCCCATTTTTGGGTAATAACCCAAAAATGGGTCGAGATATGAATTTGGCGTCAACACCATTCGATTCTACGGACAAAATTATATAAGTACACCAATTTTCATAATTTTTGAACACCGCATACAATCTCTAAAGCAAAATAACTGAAAATGTCCAAAAATCGCAAAAATCTTAAGGGGTACCCCTTACGATTTTTTCAGATTTTGGCCATTTTCAGGGGTTTTCAAACTTTTATTCATAAAAAATGAACCTGTTGGAGAAAAATTATAAAAATTGGTATACTTATGTAATTTTGCCCGCAGAATCGAATGGTCGAGTCGCTAAATTCATATCTCGACCCATTTTTGGGTTATTACCCAAAAATGGGCAGTTTTAAGCAAAACTTTGAATCTAAATATCTCGAGAACGAAAAGAGATATCGACCTGCGGTTTCAAAATTTGGAATCAGCACATTGAAAAGTATCTAGATACATAAAAATTAGATTTTTTAAAATTTTGAAGTTTTTATCTAAATATGGGGTATATTGACTTTTGGGGCAATAATTCAAAAATGGATAGAGATTATAAACTTGCCGGTAATATTATTTGATTGTTAAGATAATGTTTCGTAAGTGTACTTATTTTTAGAGTATTTGAACAACTGAGTGAATTTTCAGAAATAAAAGTCTTAAAATAAAATCTGTTGTGGCCATCACAAGACCTCTCGCCATTTCCATATTATGCTATATAAGTATTGTACATATTTGACATTTGTGATACACACGAAAACACATATCTAGTGTTGCCAGAAGTCGAGACGAGACGAGACTTGAGGCCGGTCTTGTCTTGGTCTTGATTTGGTCTCGACTAGAGTGGTCTCGTCTTGGTCTTGTCGAGACGAGACTTGAGGTCAGTCTCGTCTCGTCTCGAGTCTCGACAAGACTCTCGACTTTGCTTCCATTAACATTTTTTTTATAATCCCATCTAATAGTACATAAAATTCTAAGAACAGCAGTACAATCGCGATTCAAAAATTCCAAATAATATTTCAGATATTTATTATTTTTCTGTAAATATCATCAACTTGATACTCAAGCTCTTGAAATAATTAATATGAAAATATACATACATACCGAGTGTTGTTTCTTATTAATAAACATAAAATATATAATTTAAATTCCTTAGCTACAGAATAAATCACAGCAATGCATTTCTATTATTAGCAATAGTTAAATATATATATGTTTAAATGAAGCAGTAAGTAAATAGACAAAAATCTCCAAAAAAGTAACTTCTTTCGCTATTTTTTTTTTATATTTTTCTAAATAAATGTTAAATAAGTAGATAACTAAAACTTAGCCTTTCGCTTATCCCCTAGTACGCGTACCACAGGTTGAGAACTTCTGCTTTATATCAAAATTTTGACGAATAAAATTATAGTTAGTCATATATTTATTATGTTATTTATTTGCCAAAAAAAATACACTTATTCCAAAAACGTATTTAGAATTATAATGGTATATTCAATAAAAACTGTAGGTAGTTACATAAACACAATTCTCGAACAAAAAAAAAAAACACTTATTTGAAAAATAAATTATAATAAACGTGCTTAAATTTATAAAATTAGTAAAAAAAAAATTAGTAACTAAGAAACTTTAATAATAACAGTTGTACGGTTTAACGAACTATAAATAGATTAACTTTCCAAAATCAGTCAGCTTTACTATAATCATAGAAACAGCTGATATATTCAAAAAATGTAATGGACAGATGTCAGTGTCAAGTACAATATACATAATGATTGTTCGTGTTATAATTGTATTGGATATATAGATTTTTTTCCAAAGAACGTTCGGTATGGAATTTGTAAAAAATAGTATATGTTCGTGTTATAATTTTATTGAATATATAGAATCTTTTCTAGGGAACTTTTGATGTGGGATTGGTACAAAATACATCAAATTGACGGAAGGTCTTGTGCTAGCCACAACAGATTTTTTATGTACCTACTAAAACTTCTTTTACATGTTGTAGAAGGTAGAGTTAAAAATAAAATCAAGCCATGTAGTAAAAATGGATAGAATTTTTTGGAGATGTCTAATAATTCTTCATATGGTATTTCTTTCTCAAGAGGTTCATCTTTCCACTTATGAAACCATAATAATGATTCCTCATAAAAATTGTCTATGTTATGTTTCATTTAATTCTTGTATCATCAGTTTATACTTTTCTTTATTACATGGTTTTATATTTTTAGGATGCAAAATTGTTAGATTGACAAGGTATTGTATTCTGTAATATTTGGATTTGGGTTGGGCAAACCTACCTACTTTTATTACTAGCAGATGTCTAAAAGTGGTTGTTATTGTCTGGTAATATGCAGCATTTAAAGCACAGGCCGTTGTAAAATTTATTGTTCCATTATTGGATTTTTACAAGAAAAGAAATGTTGTGTTATTTTTTACCCATTTTTTAAAAATTATATTGTATTAGGGATTGGGAAAAACAGTTTGTTTTACACATTTGTGCATACAAAGTTTTAAGAAAAATGTTAAAAAAGAAGGGCTTGTACATTACGACTTTTATATTTCTATTTTCTTTAAGGCTTTAAGTAAACGTTGATTATTGTTTTCAATTTTTTCATATGAATGAATTCATACAATGTATTTTAATTGTCTCAGGGGGCGCGAGCGCCCCTCCCTGACCCCCCTGTATACGGCCATGGGCACCGGGCGAGTGTACTTGCATTTTGCATCTGTTCTTACGAGAAATACTTAATACCAGTTTCTTAGAATATCTGATACCAATTTTCCCAAATTGTTATACCTGTAACTACATATTTTAACAATGTCCCTTACATTTAACTTTGTTGAGATAAACTTTTACTTTCATTATACACATAAAAGATACATTATGATTTTTTTTGTTAGTTTTTAATGATAACACTAGAAAATGTTTTATTTTCATTGGTTGGAAAAGTATTTTTACATAAATTATGGATTATTTGCAATTAATATATTCTTATTTCTACATGCGATATGTATTCATATATTTCAATGGAAGAATTATTTAGGTGAATAAGAAGTACATCCGTTGAAAATGTAGAATATGGTTATTTTAAAACGGGAATTTCCCTAAAATCGTAAAATCTTTGTGTGCATTTTAGTAAAATTCTAAGAATCACAATAGATTCTTTAAAAATAAAAGAAAAATAATGTATATTTGAAGGGAACGTTACTTTTGTTATAATATATTAATTTAATAAATAAAACTGCAGTACATTGCTAACTTGCAGAATGCACCACGCAGATGTAAATTTTGTGTGCTATTTGAATTGGAAATATTTTTGAAGATGTAGTCAGTATTTCATATACCCAGTTGTACCAATATATTAATTGAGAATTAAACAAAAATTAAATTAAAATCAACATATGTAGTATAAAATAAAGGTTGATCTTAATTTAATAAAAAATATTGGTGCATTAAAATAACACAAGAATTCTAAATTGATACTTCTTTTATTTCATCCCACTTACATTGTAATTTAAATTCATTTAAAACTTATATTTGGATTATTTAGATGAATAAGGAATACATCATATTTACATAAATTAATGTTTCTGGGACACAATTATGAAAGTAGAAAATTACAAAATTTGAAAAATTAATATCTCTCTTATTTATTCGAATTTTCAATCAGTATTTACAGCAATACTCTCAGTTTTTGAAGCACTTTTAGAGTAGGTATATGTTTAAAAAATACCTTTGATCTGAAGTCGAGAGTCTTGTCGAGACTCAAGACTTTCTCGACAAGACTTGATGCTAGTCTCGTCTCGTCTCGACTTTTCTAGTCGAGACCAAATGATGGTCTCGTCTCGACAAGACCAAGACGAGACGAGACCAAGACCAAGACTGGTCTTGGTCTTGTGGCAACACTACACATATCTTGTTATACTTTTGCAGGGTATAATGTAATATATGTATCTATAATTATAAATATTTAATTAATAATAAAATAAGAAATATTAAATGTACTCCCCAGAAAAAGTCTTTGGCTTTTTGACACTCACATTTATCTGTCAATTACAAATATTTTAAATTTTCCACTTGTTTTCCATGGGCTGCGAAACACATTTACAACTTATTATTTTATATATTTATATGTCTCTATCTTTAACTCCATAGAAGATATAATAAAAATTTTAAATGTATTGGATAAAGATTTTTTTATTCTTTAATATTCTTCAACAATTCATACATTTCTGTAGCGGACTTTTGAAGTTTCACACAGAATTTCATATTGACTCTAACATAATTCCGGCAGAGTCCGAGAAAGTAGTTAACTTCAATCAAAGGCTACTGCCGAACGGTTGGCCTAATTATCTTGAAATTTTAACAGTGGATGGAGAGAAGATGACAAATTAATATGACATAGCCTGCAATGTTGCCAAATTTACAGGGAAGCCAGAAAAAAATAATCTCGTTATTTGATTGCTACACTTCGTATCTATTGAGTTTTGTTACTACATTTTATTTATTTTTTGTTTTCTAAAATCGTGATATTGCATCGCGCCCCAATACTTTGAGAGTATCAGTAAATAATAGTTAGCACTTTTAAAGATGACAAAATTTTAAGTATTTTTATCCAAATTAAATATACTGTACAACTTAAAAAACTACCTATAATTTATTGCTGACATGTCGCTATAAAAATACTTGGCATTTCCCAAACCCATTACTAAATGATTTGGATGATTTCTTGTTCCATCTTATAACAATAAATGTCTTCATCTAAGGTATAGATTATAGAAGTTGGCACAGGAAGTCCGACTCATTACCTGCACAACTAATTCTATTCAGGGTTTAAATGTTTCTCTGTTGATCTATTTTTTATAATGTTTACATAATAAGAAAAATGTTTGAGTTTGTGCACGTCAGATACGTTGGCGGGAAAGTAAATGAAGGGTTTCAAAAACAACCATTTTTATTCAATGAATAGAAAGTAAAAATAGATGTCAGTGACCGTGCCAAAGAACAATGACAAGGATAGCGAGTGCACCGGGTTAATCAGCTTTGAGTTTGTTGACACTAATCATCGAAGGTACGAAAAATATCTGCAATGGGGTCATTTCACATTTTCTGATTTATTTTTTCTTGAAAAAATAGGTCAAATTAAACATGTATGTGTATGTTTTACATCTTACAATAATTTAGAATCAAAGATATGATTTTTTAAAAGTTGCGTTTAATTTCAAATATTTCAACGGCTGACGACACATATTTACGGATACGACAGTCGAGCTCTACCGGTTTAATTTAGAACTATGATTATTTGGTTTGGTATTTATTTAAATAAATGGTTTATTTACATACTTTATACTGCACTAGTACTTTTAAAGAAATAGAAAGTAATAATAATCTTCTCTCTTGTATATTTTGCTGTCAGCTGTCACACTTTTAGGTTAGGTTACTGTTTCATGTTGTGAAGCGTGTGTGCGTGTGAGAGAGAATTGTCTTTGTGTGAGTATGAATTTGTGTCGTCACAAATTTAGTCCGTGTTTAAAAGCGCGAAAGTTTATTAGCAAATTTATGAATGAAAACTCGCATATTTCAAATTACTTTCTATTACTGTATTTATTAAATGAGATGGATTTCATGATTTTATAAAAAAAATCGACAATTATTTTTTTTGAAATGACCCCATTAACATCCATAGCGGTTTATTTAATAATGTGCCATTGATTTAGCCAATGCCGCTCCGTGGGTAAAAGGCGTCCCCCGTCCCCCATAATGTATAAATAGCAAACAGATAAACGCTTTAATTAAAGGTTAAATTATACTTTTCTTCGAAAAATGTTAGATTTAAAATATTGATGAAATTTCCTTCCATAGATTAATTCTTCTAATCAATATTATTAATCAAAATCGTTTGTTGTCATCAATAATTTTACAGTTATAGTTTGCAACATAACAATTCCAGAAAATTATCCCTTTGGCAAGATATTTATTTTGCTTTTCTCTGCTAAATTCTTTTAGCAAATCCGAGAAATACAGAAAAGAAAATCATAAGGATTTGATGCTTCGCAAAATGCTTGTACATATTTAAATATTGGATATATTGTCGGATTCATTGTTGTAATCAATATTTTTGAGCTATAATCAAAATATTCTTTGTTGTAATCAATACCTTACGGTTACTATTTCAATAAAACAATGCTAGAAAAATATCCGTCTGGTATTTTACAGGAATAGCTGATATTTTACAATTTTTACTTTCACTACCATATATGAGACATAAGTTCCTATGAAAAACATTCTTCAATACACCTTTTGTAGATTACGAAATAAGTTGAAACACGTTTTAAACACTCTTATTGAACACAAAAATTACTGGGTTTCTATCCACTTCTGTCGATAATATTATAATAAAACTAAAATCAAGTGTTGCAAAACATATTTCCGCTTCTGACTCAGCATAGTTTTGGACCTCTGATGTGGTTGACATATTGATACTAAATGCATCAACAAATTTAGAAACACATTTTTTTAGTGGAAAATTTTCTAATTTTTATTTTCTCCAAAACATATTTTGTCAGTTTTTATCTTTACTCTTTTCTAAACAAGGAAAGCATTGTTTATTTCTGTATAGTTTTAATGGGCTATTACATCTCTGAGACTTTCATACCTACTGAAGCTGCCAAACGCATTATTTACGTTTTTTCTAAATTATTTTCACACAACCGTAAGACAAACATAATTTATAGAAGTTGCTGATTGATGTCAAGTGCTTATGTTTGAAGCCAAAATATTAATAAAGAGGTACCACTGTTTCTGTAGTATATTTTAAGAGAGTACTTCAATAAATTATGATTTTTTTATTTAGAGATAAGTTCCATTGACAAATTGATATAACACAAAAAGAATGAGCCTTATAATATCATATTAAAAGGCTGGGTATAATATTAATTTCAATAAAGTTTAGGAAAAAAAAATATATAATTTCATTCCATTCGACTACCTACATATATTTTGTTATTTCCTTATTACATGTCAAAAAGCTAGTTCACAATCTATTATAGGAGACTATTCTAGATTCTAGATGATGAAGAATTGTGAAAAAGTTGTGTACAAGATAAATCCCCAAAAACTGATTCATCTATTTTCTAAACCTAATTAAAT
The DNA here is from genome assembly GCA_943142095.1 of Ophonus ardosiacus. Classification (NCBI taxonomy): domain Eukaryota; kingdom Metazoa; phylum Arthropoda; class Insecta; order Coleoptera; family Carabidae; genus Ophonus; species Ophonus ardosiacus. The sequence continues at coordinate 48,718,579 of OW964831.1, read as the reverse complement.
AAATATATCACCACGGCATATTACCCATTTCTGGGTGTGCCAGTATCTACAACACATGTAGACATCGGTAATGATGACGATATATTTTACCGTGTGGGCGCTTACCAGGCGTCACCTCACGGGCACTCATAGCTGGTGATTTGATTGATAAGTACATTAATCAGTAACAATAAATAAAAATAATAATATTAACTTATTCATTAAAAAGAAATTTCAATAGTTCTCTGTCTTTAGCGAAACTATTTAACAGGTAACACTTATGCAAATAAAATGTAAGTAACATTTTGGGTTAATTTACTTGTGTATTTTGTTAAGACAATGATCTAGATATTGACAATATATAAAAATATATAAAATTACCAATATGAAGCACAAATAATTAAGTTTTTAAAGGGTAAGTTTATAATATATAATTAATTTGTAAATAATAAACACAGTTATTGAATTAGGGGCCGTTTTCATAATAAACTTTATCGTCACTTTAACACTTTAAATTTAAATTAAAATTGTTTTTGTTTTCATAATATAACTTTAACATTTAGCGAGCACTGTAGCATTACTTTAAAATAAAGATAAAGTCTTAATAGTAATTTACGTAACAAGACCTGAAAGTGATACTTTACTGGGTGAACAAGCTTGTGAGCCCAATATAGACACTTTCAGGTCATGTTGGGTACAATATTTTTTTGCGATCCTGAAAAAAGAATAAAAAAGTATTATTTTATTTTTTATTGCGAGTGATAGTGATCAGAAAGAGCTCATTTTCTGGGCGATCGCGAAAAAAGTAATTTAAATTAAAGTCTCATAGTGAGCCTTATTATGAAAAAGGCCCTAGAGACGAAAAATATACAGTGCACCGCATATGATCAACCAATGCCATTGTTGCAATCAGTTTTATCATTGTTGTAATCAAGTTTTTTGAAGTACTAATATTATGTTCAGAAAGATATTCCAATATATTGAAAATACAACAACGTAATTTAGATACTTCCTTACCCTAAGAAGGGGGGGGGGGGGTAACTTTCCCTTCTTGCCCCCGCCCCCTGGCGGCGACCATCGTAAGTTGTATTTTTGATACCATTCTTATGAAAAAATATAGAAAGCCTTATTATAGAAAAGGTGAAAACTTGTAAAAAAGATTATATCGAGAAACAAAACTTCATTAGGTAAAGTGGTAGAAATGCGTAAGTACAAGTACTTACATAAAAATAATTGCATCTTTTTGTTGCATTTTCTCGTTGTACAAATGCCTTACAAATGCATACATTAAATTTAACAACTAGTGCATAATGCATTAAATGAAAACATCGTTCCAGCATCACAACCAGTGTCGCGGTATTTGAGCACAATCGCTGTTTTTATTGCCCCGTAAACTGAGAGCTTTCTGCTTCTGCCATTTCTTCTCGGCCGAGCTTTCCAAGCTTTTATCTATTTTCAGAATCGCAAAACAGTTTAACAACACATAATAAAATTCGGTGTAAAGTCATCAAAATAATTGGGTGTATGTTTATATGAGACGAGGAATTATTTTAAATATAACAAGTCATTATTTTAATGCGACCACAGGTTTTAAGGATGTAGTAAAACCCAAGCATTTTATGTTAGTTTTCATTACGTAAAATTTAGGTTTCAATACATGAAGTCTGGAATTTATTGGTTTGTGAAATGGTCAGTACTTTCAAATAATTACATTTGCAAAGTAAACATGTGATATCAACCACTGGTAAATTACTCGTGCAATATTTACATCAATGTACAATTGATTACTCTTCAATTATTATAGTTGACACTATAATAACAAGAATTAAAAATCAACTAAAGTTATTACAATATGTGAGGTAAACAAAGTTCTGCATACAAAGCTGTTTAATCATAATTGGTTGTCCTATATTTATATATTTATTAGCCAAAACCAATCAATTTTCAATGAATATAACTACTGTAATAAAGCAAATTTTAACTTAAAATTTTAGTGCTCATAAAAGTTAATTTTTAAAGTAATAAAACCAGTACTTTTCTGTAAAATTTTTGCTATTCGAGACTTGTTAATGTCCAAACCAATAATTAGCAATAGTATTAATTATAGTGACTGTATATACATAGTGTGGCCAACCGCCGCCATATTTAGGCAAAATACGCGGGAAATTTGAATTCATATGATGTGATAACTAAACAAAATTCGATAAACAATTAATGAAAGAGCATATTATGGAAACAAAATATTTATTTTTACAAAAATACACAAGTGAATTACAAATAAAGGTATTATATTATATTTTTTGTATAATTCATTTCTAATTATACAAATATTTACATACAAATAATAAATACGTACATACGCCCCCCATAATATGTAATTTGTAAATTAACACAGGCTTTAAAATTTAAACTATACTTTTGTTCTTCGAAAAATGCTAGTTTTAAAAAGTTTATGAAAATTCCTGTGTTAGATTCATTCTTGTAATCAGTATTATTAGGTTATGATCAAAATCCTTTGTTGTAATCAGCAATTTTACAGTTTTAATTTGTAAAATAAAAATGCCAGAAAATTATCTGTTTGGCAGGGTATTTCTTTTACTTTTTTATACTAAATTTTTATAGTAAATCAGCGAAATTAAATATCGGCAGAACAGAAAAATAAAATGATCTTACCTTCACAATTATTATTTCAATATAACGAGACTAAAATAAATATCCGTTTGTATTTATAACTACTATATGTATATTAACGTTGATAAATATAGTAAAGACATAATATCTACACATATTTATTATATTTCAGTTATTTTTATTAATATCAAAGGAAATACAACGCGTTGTTATTGCATCATTTTGATTATTGTAATCAATTATTCTCAATTATTTTCTCTTTATTTATTACAATGTTATTATTATTTTTAAATGATTGTAATATGAAAATATACACTGATTTTTAAAAGTTCAACAATTTTTATGTAAAAAATAAAATAAAATAATAACCTCAATGAGGAATCGAACCCCAACCAAAAATTTCAGACGCTACTGTTATGACCACTGCGTAAATAAATAAATTATTTTTTCGACAGTATTCGATGGTTTTCATCGAATACTGATACCACAAAATTAATCGGCTATTGTTACAAAAAATACAAAATAAAGAGTACTGTGTATGTAGTACAAACTGTAAATAGCTTCCAGCTTATATTTCTGAAGTAAAAGTAAAATCTATTAGCGGATACAACGGTTTAGTTTTGTTTAATCCAATTTTGTATTCTAAGTTTCTGAAGGATTAAACTCAACTTAATGTAATGCAGCAAATTGGCAAAAGAAATTAAGCTCTAATTCAATTTCCTTTGTTAGAAACTTCACTTTCTACTCAATTTATGAATAAAAAATGTATTTTAATGTAGTTTAAAAAACTTTTCTCGCAAATGTCAAACAAAATAAAGAGAAAAATGTTTTTTTTTTACAAGTTCATTCACTTTAAAATTTATTCGTAGGGATCGCAAAAATTTACATATTTCAAACTGCTCGAATTAGATACATAAAAGATTAAATTATTCGACAACATTAGGTACCAAATTGGCATTCATATAAAAGAACGTGAAACGATTCAAACCATAAAAATTTATGGCTCGTATGCGCACTGCACTTTTATTGGAAGGAAATGCAGTTTTATCCAATAGTCAGCAAGAAGGTTAATGTTGCTGTCTCATTATTATACAAGTATTTTAAATAATACTTCATTACGTTTTACTACTTCATTTCCTAATACCAAAATCTATACAATTCGATATTTGATTTATTAATTTCATGTCAGACTTTAATGTCTAATGCGTTCTTCGAGTATATTAACATTTATGGAATTGGGCTATCAGAAATATTCAGTTAACCGATGTACCTAGAGATACATTCGGGCCGACCCGGGCCGGGCTTTGAGGTTTGGATCGACTCGGCCCGAAAATAAAAATTACCGGCCCGATTCGAAGATAGACTCGACAAAAAAATTAGCTAGCCCGGCTCGAAAATTGACTCGAAATCGGGCCAGGATTCGGGCCGGGCCGGGCTAAAACTCGAAATTGGGTGCATCCGGCATTCCTAATGTTGATTTTTATGTTAAAGCGAAATGTTTAACTTTCAACATTAGTTACGAGGGGAGTACTCTCCCATCCTTTCTACATGACCATACCATCTCATCTGTCCTTCTGCTATCTTATCTTCTATTGATTTTACTTTTAAGTTTTGTCTGTAGGTTGTGTTTTCAATTCTGTCCAGTCTTGTGTTCCCCTCTATTTTTCTCAAGAATCTCATTTCGATGGCCGTAATTTTTTCTTTTTGTCTTTGCGTTAATGTCCATGTTTCAGCTCCGTGTATGAGTATAGGTGTCACTACTTTCTTCAATATTTGTACTCTGGTCTCTTCGGTATTTCTTTCTTTCCTAAGAAACTGTGTTTGATGCTAATGAATATTTTGCCTCCTGTTGTTCTTCTTTCTTTTATTTCTTCATCAAATCTTCCATCTTCTGAGATCATTGACCCCAGGTATTTAAATTTTTGGACTTGCTGTAAATTTTCATTTTTTAGTCGTATCGTTTGTTGTTGTTCATTTCTTCCTAGTATCATGGTTTTCGTTTTTTCTTTATTGATCTTTATGTTCAATTTTTGTAGCGCTTTATCATATATTTCTATATTCTTTGTTAACGTTTTTTCGTCTTCTGCTATGATGACCATAAATAAATTTATATTCAGTTAATTTTGCATGTTCCCTGTAAATTTTAATCAATTTCGCCACCAAATAAAAATTTTAATGCATTGACAAAATCTCCGTTACCATTCTCGTATTGTGCGGCCGCCTTCCAATCAATAAATTACAGTTAAAAAGTACAATAAAATACCTAATTTAGATTTAGTATGTAGTAAATCTTGTTATAAATCGATAATCTATTGCATTATTAATCAGAAAATGAAATAAAAACAAAGCTTTAACCAGAATCCAAACGTTTCCATCGCAGCACCAACAGGAGCACACCGTAACATAAATCCATTTTCCTCTAACGCTTCTTCCGTCGTCTGCGTGTCTAGCGACGACTCGTCTGGCACCCAGCCAATCCCTAACGTCGTTCCCGCCACCATTTAAATATCTATAAATAATTTATTAGATCCGTATGCTCTCTTGATAAGACGGACAGCACGTGAGGCGAAAGATGACGGCTTAAGAGGATCATACAGCGACAAACAAAATTACCTATAAGAAAGAGTGAAGACCAGATGATGTCACGTCATTCAGAGACTCATAAAGGCACTTTATAAAATTAAATTTGTGTATAAGTTAGCTTTCTTAAATATTTTATTATTATTGGGTTAAGATTATATTGCTTCAGAATGAATATTATTCTAAATACTAACGTACGACATCGGACATTTAACCCTAGTTTACATAAAAAACAATGGATGGAAGTAGTCCAGTAGTGGTAGCACGCACTTTAGAATTCTATCAAATGAGGCATTTGTTTTCGCTTTTCGCCACGAAGCGAAAATTTGGTAGCATGCGTGTATCAAAATATTCGCCTGCATGCGTACGACTCGAGGCGAAAGTGTCAAAGTAACGTCATTATTTTGCCACAATTCTATTCAACGCCTATTTATATATAATTTATACAACTGTCATAATATTTTTTATTTTAATAGTATAAAATCCAAAAAAAAAAAATCCGGAACAAAAAGCGAATATAAAATTCTAAAGTGCATGCTACTAAGATTCGTAAAAGTAAAATCATATTCGCCTGCATTCTATGATAGAATTCTAAAGTGCATGCAACCACTACAGGTCAATATTTTTTACCTCTCGCTAAGAGAGGTATTGGATTCATGCTAAAAATCGCATATCCAGATTTTAGTGCTTAAGAACGTTTTAAGGTCCCTAGAATCCAATTATAACATTTTTGCGCTGATGTCCGTGTGTGTGTATGTATGTGTATGTTGGAACCACGGTTTCTCAAATACTATAAGACTCTTCAGAAATACCGCCAATCCCATCAATGAATTGGAAGAATCTCGAACATTTAGAAGAATAAGAGGAAACTTGTTCATAGAATGAATTAAAAAATATAAAAATATGTAAAGAATATGTGATTTTGTGAGTACCAGAATTTTAAATATGTATAATACTTGTATATAGCCTAATATGGAAACAGCGAGAGGTCTTGTGCTGGGCACAACAGATTTTTGTATATTTTAAAAATATGTACATAACAAAATTTAAATGGAAAAAACATCCTTTCCATTTAAATAAAAATAATAAGTGTGGTGTTCAAGATTTTTCGTTATAACATAACATTTAAACTATTGATTCAGTTTTTGGAACCAAATAAATTTTGTTTTTAAACAAAGTGGTTTTTGGATGAATGCTTCATTTAGTTGACTTTTAACCAAGTAGTCTTTCAACTCATTGGTTTTTTTAATTCTTGTAACTTCATTTATAATTTAAATGTAAAACTTTTTAATTTTTTAAAATTTTAATAAATGCTGGAAAATGGTTAAAGCAGAACCAAAACGTCGCAATTGGAATTGTAAATCATTGACTATGTTGAAATAAATGCATTTATCCAAAAACCACTTTGTTTAATAAAATTTAAACATTTAGGAATAACAAAATTCTTCTATATCTGTATGGGGTCCCGTGGCCGCGTGCTTGAGTGTCTGGTCGCGAACCTGAGGGAACCGGGTTCGATCCCAACATATTTCCAATTTTAAATGGCACAAAAGTGACCCCTGTGGTGCACTCTCCACACCAGCTATGAGTGCCCGTGAGGTGACGCCTGGTAAGCGACTACACGGTAAAATATATCGTCATCATTACCGATATCTACATGTGTTGTAGATACTGGCACACTCAGAAATGGGTAATATGCCGTGATGATATATTTATTTATTTATTTTATTCTATATCTGTCATACTGAAAAACTTTTTTGGTTAATTTATAAATTCTCCTAGACAACAGTCCATCAATATGCTGTTATTTTTCTAAAAACACCTGATCCTTAATGCAGGCGACTAGGCCGTTATTTCTATCTTTTCATTTTTGTTTTTAGTCTTTTTATGTCATATACAGTATGGTATTACGAAAATTAGTTTAAAGATCTGTTCTTGTTTGGTTGGAAAGATCCATTTAAATATATAACAAAGCAAATATGCAAGTAATGCAAAAATAAAATTGTACAAATTTCGCGAAATACCTCATATATTTTATAGGATGAGGTGTTGAAATACCTTCGCTCTAATTTTCATGCCCGTCATTTAATTTAAATAGCGCATGATATCTTTACAGTGCCACATGTAAAATATCTATTTGTTTTTATTTATCTTACAGAGAAATTTATATAGTATAATCGTTCCAAAAACTCCTACTCTGGCACACAAATTTTATTTCGTTCAAATTCGTAAAACTCAAATATTTGCAACTACAGAGAATTCTCTGCTTCTGCTAGACGCTGTAATACTTTAAAATAAGAAAAGTTGTTATACTTAACAACTAAAACAAAAGCGGGAAAGAAAAATTTTAAACCAACTTCAACGAAACACTTATCAATACTTTTCACAAGTTTGGGAATTTTCTGAAACAACTTAGAATAACATGCAATAAATCTTCGAAGCATCAGAAACAGAAAGAATAGTTTAACTATGAACCAGAGCTACAATGTAAAAAGTTTGAAACCTGTGTAAAAGATGAAATCTTTCTAATCAGATAGGTAAAATTGGAAAGACTTGCAATATCTTTAACAAATCACAATCTCTTTAAAGAAGTACAATTCATAGTACCTACCTACTAAATTTAGTTTTTTCTAAATAATAATTTTGTATATATTATTCTTTAATTTTATGTTATACAAGTATTGTATTGCACTTCGCTACCAAACCATCGTTTTATAACAAAAATTTACAGAACTTTACCCAAATATTGTTTTTTATTGTATTTAACATGTCTTCTGCACACATACAATTCTAATTATATCTGTTTTTCATTGTATGAGGAAGTTCCTAAATGTTAGGGATTCTTCCAGTTCATTAACAAGACTGGCGGTATTTCTGATGGATATATACATTTTACCTACAATTTTAAATATTTAATTAATAAAACAATGAGAAATATTAAATGTACTTCCCAGAAAAAGCTACCAGAATGTCACTAAAACTGTTGATTTTTGACACTGACATCTGTCATTTACAAACTATGTTATAAACATTTGAATTTGTCAACTAGTTTCCTTAGTACCTTATACATTCGATTATTCTATATATTATAGTATCTTTGTCTCTAAATCTATACAAGATATAATAAAAATTTGAAGTGTACTAGATGGGGAATATTGTTTTTATTGTATTTAACATATCTTCTGCACACATATAATTCTAATCTATATTTCATTGTATAAGAAAGTTGTCAGAGATTTTTCCAATTCATTAACAAGATTGGCGGTATTTCTGATGGATATATGCATTTTACCTACAATTTTAAATATTTAATTAATAAAACAACAAGCAAGATTAAATGTGCTTCCCAGAAAAAAGCTTTCAGAATGGCACTAAATCTATTGATTTTTGACACTGACATCTGTTATTTACAAATTATGTATGTAATATAAACATTTGAATTTGTTAACTGGTTTCCTCAGTATAGTTTAGCCTCTGCAATGTATACATCCGATTATTCCATATATTATAGTGTCTTTATCTCTAAATCTATACAAGATATAATAAAAATTTTAAGTGTATTAGATGGAGAATTTTATGTTCTTCAATATTTGTAATAACAAAAATTTTCAAAAATTATATTTAGAAGATTTTTTTAAAGAAACTGCTACTTCCGATTGTCCAATTCTTAACAAAACCTTTTCAACTCTTTCCAAGAATATCAGATTGAGGAATTCATAGTTAAACAGATCCTAAGTCTTATAGTTTTTGAGAAATCGTCCCTCTAACATCCAGACATACACCCACATACACATACAAAATATATTTAATAATCCGACAATTCTATTTTTAAAAAGTAACTTTTATTCTAAAAACAGAGTATACAGCGTACAGCAACGTTTATTAGGAGACTAGACTAGTGATTATTATTACATACGGCTTATATAGTATAATTATGCTTACTTATCTATAGATTACAATTTAGTATAGGTGGCTAGAATATAATAAGTCATCCCTTTGTTCTCTCTATATAACTTACACACATACACACACACATACACACACACACACATCATTTTAAAAATGTTACAATAGGATTGTATGGGCCTTAAATCGGGCTTATTCACTAAAATCTGAATATTCGAATTTTAGCATGAATCCAATACCTCTCTTAGCGAGAGGTAAAGAGAACACTCTAAAAAATTTAAGCAGTGTAAAAACCGATTTGGTTTGTAAAATTTGCTAATAGTAAATAATAAAATATAGTAAAAATTGTAGTATTTAAATCATTTATAAAAATTTTACACTATTTATAGTAATAATTTAAAGATATTTCTTTCTTCACTCCGATCAGTTTAGTCGTGTTCCTAATGAAACAAGTAAAAATTCGCTCGGTAGTTAGTTTACGTTAGTTTGTCGCGGTATTTCATAGTGTTCGGGTGTATATTTTTGTGTTTTATATATTAAAAGAAATGTACAATTTAACATTTAAAGTGAAATACAAACATTTGTGTAGATGTGTTTTCTTAAACGAAGGCATCAGGTATGAAGATTTCCCATTACCTGGTAAGTCTTATATCATCATTTAATCTATGTAAAATGCATTCTATAAGTGAGATCTTTGAACATATTGTTTTTATTTATTTATAATACATAAATACATATATGTATGTATCTTGTATCATTATTGCATAATTAAAATATATTAGTTGGTGTTATGTAACCAAATCCTATTCTTAGCTAAGTAGAACTTAAAATTTACATGTGCAACAGAATAAAATTTAAGGTAAACCGTAACTTTAAGTAAAACTTAGCAAAGGAGAACTTAAGATTACATCGGTGCAAACGGCCATAAGTCACATACACCTCACATTTCGTGTTGTCGATGTTTTGTTCTTAGTGTCGCGGGAAAACGAATTCCTAGAAATGCTAGGAATGCAAGTCTAGTAAATAGAAATGCATTCAAATCTTAAACTAGTGCCTGTAAGTGGCTGCAATTAATTTAAGCGACCAGGACTCATATAAATTAATGAACAACGCTTTGCAAACTAAGTAATTGGTGCACATTCACAGATTAAGAGAGATTAAGCAAAATAAAACAATTCATAAATCTTAGTTTACATACTTTTAACTTCCAAACAATAACTCCAGTTTTCAACTATAGAAAAATTCGAGAGGTCGAAAAAGAAAATCAAGTAATGTGAATTTATTGGTTTGTTATTTCTCCATTTCTAGGTCATCCAAAATTTCCACAGAGATCTTGTTTCCAAAATAATAATTTTTATAAAAATGACATATCATACATAAATTTGGTTTCAAAATAAAATTTTCGTGTATTTAGTTTCAAAACATGTAAAATACGTAGGCAAATTATATAAATCTGTCGTGTTAATAACAAATATTTTATTAAAATATTTTTAATCTGAAATTGTAATAAATATCAGTGAATTATGAAATATATTTTTCATGAAAAACAAATAAATTTAATTTTTTGTTTAAAATTCATCACAATAAGTCACTTTGTAAAACAAAATAATTTTAATAAAATGCATCATATTTTGTAATAATCGAATAAAATTTACAAATACCTATATGAAATGTGCAAGAATTTAAACTATTGAAAGCTTACGGAGAAAATGGTGAGCCTATAGAAATTTGTCCTCACCTCAGAATTAGATAAAATTTTCATTCTATTCTTCTTCACATCCAATAAATAAGAAATTTTTACAGTAATAATCTTCATAAACGTAGTTTGGCTAGTGATGCCACCAAATCTCGTATTTTCGAGATCTCATCTCGAATTTTCGGGACGAGATTAACCTTATTCTCGTTTCGAAACAACGAGAGGAGACGAGAGTAAAGCCCTCGAGATTTACTTAAGACGAAAGTAGAAATTTGAGATCTCGATATTTCTAATTAAAATATACACAATAACAAAATATTTGTCTTATAAATAAAAATTTTAATTGCCTTTTCAATACATTCATATTTGTTTATATATTAATTATAGATAAGTGAGGTTCTCAAACCAGCGAAATGAGCGAAACGTCAAATAAAAACAAATGCAGCTTACTTTGTTTTTGTGCATATTAACAAGCAAGTACTGTAATTATTCATGTCAAAATGATTGTTATTATCAATAAAAAAAATTCAAATAGGATTTATGTGCTAGTAGTGAAAAAAATTGTATATAAACCACGGTTGAAAAGATCATTATTGACCAGGCGTCGTGTATCCCTCGGGTTACAATCTTGGCGCTGGGTAAATAATGATTATCTTCTCAACCTTGGTGTATAATATACTATTACTGTTTCTAAATTCGAGAAATTCGAGACCCGCGAGTTGAGATCGAGAGAAAGTAAGGAAAAATATGACAAGACGAGATGCAGAAACGGGACGAGAGTGGATTGTTTCTCGCCAAATCTCATCTCGCGGCATCACTAATTTTTGATATATAATTAATGGGAATGCCTCCGTTGAGGCGACAAAAGTATTAAAGCAAATGTTTGCCCTTTACATTAATTAATAAATTTAAAATTAGTAGGTATCGAATAACGACAAATTTCATCATATTCTTAAAAGATATTTTTGTAATAAGGGATGGGATATTAATAATTCTGCAAAGGAATTTTTCATTTATCCGATGAATATTATAAAAATGACGAAGAAAATTCCTTACATTTTCTTTTATTATTTTATAAAAAATCTCAAACCCTTTGGAAAAATATTTGGAAATACAGGGGGAACGAGGAACTAATTTGACTCTTGGAGGATTACAAACGTACTGCTTATATTTTTAGTGTTTACTTGGTTTTGATAAAATCTTGTTACTCTCAATGTGAAACGACAGGTATCGAAATATTCTTTAAAAGCTTTATTAATTTTTGTTATTGAATTCATAAGGTCTTTATTGTCCCAGTACTTGCATATTTTGTCATAATACTTGTATATAAACTTTGAAATTTGATAAAATTTTATGCAGAACATACGATATAAATATAACATACACATGTTGCTTTTATTAAATAAGTTTTTACTCATTTCCTTGTGACAAGTTTCTAGAAAAATTTTGATAGATCATCTTCCGTCTTACACACATAAAAACACTATCTTTACCCAACCAAAGTTCATTCCATATGACACAATCATCTTATCCTCAAAACGTTGCAATGCCACATGAATAAATAACTCCCTGTCACATGTTTGATGAGGATTAGACTTCGTGTTCCCTCGGATGTATTCGTCCATTTCCGTGTTGAAACAGATAGTTGCGTGTGAACGTGAGTCCTGGACCAGGACACGAGACAGAGACAAGAGGACTCTTTGAAAAATGACACGTACGTAATGAGTTCGTGTTAATACAGTTGTGTTCTACATGAATTGTGAAGAGTGGATGTAATTTGGACGCCTTTAAAATTTATTCTGTGGATAGAGAGATGGCAGCGGATGTTTTCATTTGGACTCCAGGTTTTTTCTGCTTTAATTTGCAAAGACTTATTTACCAGGTTTAGATCAAATTGAAAAAGTTTTGCAATTTCTTTAACGAGATAAAGATTTTCTTTTCAATATTCAGATTGAATATTTCATCTTAAGATAAAGGGATATAACAATAATAATTTCATACGTAATATAACAAGTGATTATCATCGATGATATTTTCGAGTGAAACCAAGTTACAGATTTTATGAGTCCGAAGGACGAGTGAAATGTGCTACTTCGGTTTCACGAGCAATATCTGCGATTATTAATCATATCACGAGATTATATTTAATGAGAGAATATAATGATTTTTTGTTAAAATTAACTGTCAATGTTGTAAAAATTCCTTAGTAACGAATATAAATAAGGTGATAATTTCTTTGTTTTTTATCGTCACTGTGATAGACATGTAACTAGGGAAATTCTGAATGTTGATTGGCGGAAAACATGTCACGTGACTAATGAATTATATTCTCATTGTAAGATAGATGTGGAAAACAATGTATTTTCAATCATTTCCATTGAAATTAGTAAAATGAACATGCAGAAAACTGCATTAAAATTGTTTGCTTACACATTTATTCTGAAAATATTCTGTATGACTCTTTTTGTTAAGGTATACACTAGATCACCTGAATTAAAAATGGACAGTCCCAAATCCGAGATTTTTTTAGTTTTAGAGATATTCAACCTCAAATATTTTCTGAAAGTTACACATTTCTGGGCTAGAACTTTACCTAGTTTTGAATTATTGCCCCAAAAGTCAATATACCCTATATTCAGATAAAAACTTTAAAATTTTCAAAAATCTAATTTTTATGTATCTAGATACTTCTCAATGTGCTGATTCTAAATTTTGAAACCGCAGGTCGATATCTCTTTTCGTTCTCGTGATATTTAGATTCAAAGTTTTGCATAAAACTGCCCATTTTTGGGTAATAACCCAAAAATGGGCCGAGATACGAATTTGGCGACATCACCATTCGATTCTACGGATAAAAATATATAAGTATACCAATTTTCATAATTTTTGTCCCACAGGTTCATTTTTTATGAATAAAAGTTTGAAAACCCCTGAAAATGGCTAAAATCTGAAAAAATCGTAAGGGAGCCCTTACGATTTTTGCGATTTTTGGTCATTTTCAGATATTTTGCTTTAGAGACTGTATACGGTGTTCAAAAATTATGAAAATTGGTATGCTTATGTAATTTTGCCCGTAGAATCGAATGGTGTGGTCGACAAATTCATATCTCGACCTATTTTTGGGTTAATACCCAAAAATGGGCAGTTTTGAGCAAAACTTTGAATTTAAATATCTCGAGAACGAAAAGAGTTATCGACCTGCGGTTTCAAAATTTGGAATCAGCACATTAAGAAGTATCTAGCTACATAAAAATTAGATTTTTGAAAATTTTGAAGTTTTTATCTGAATATGGGATATATTGACTTTTAGGACATTAATTCTAAAATGGATAGAAATATAAATTTCTAGTAATATTATTTGATTGTAAAGACAATTTTACGTAAGCGTACGCATATTTAGAGCATTTGAACAACTGTGTGAATTTTTAGAAATTAAAGTTAACTTTGTATGAGTAGGTATTAAGGAAATAAAAGTTTAAATATTAATTCGTTCGAAAACTACAAGCAATTGAAAGTTTGTGTGACATATCATGTAATTTTAAAAATTATCGCAAAAATTCTAGGGTCCTTATGACGATAGTTCTTCACTAAAATCAGGATATGCTATTTTTAGTATGAATCCAATACTTCTCTAATCTCATAATAAATTTATTTTAATAATAATTGTTACTATACCAGTGAAGGTATATGCCTCTTTATACAATATCCCTTTTGTTTATTAAAACAATTCTTGATTACAATAAAGAAATTTGATTACAACAATGCGCTATAGACAGCTGCTACTGTCAAAATATCCCTACTTTCACCAGTTGGACTCGCCCTGACGAACATTAATTCTTTGTTCTATTTCATATTGTTCTTTTTACAACCTTACCCCGTTAACTAGCTGTACATAAATAAACAAATGAATAAACATAAAACGAAATTGGCGGAAAGAAATGTGCTGCTCACTTGATCTTTTTAAATTTATCACACGTAAAAACCACTCTAAAGTCTGGCTGTAAATCCAAACTAAACATCACCTCATCGTCATTTTCCTAGATCAATTATCTGCTGTCGCTTCAGAGCGTCTGAGGATATCTCGCGATGATTACTTCCTTGTGAAGTATCCGCGCGGATTGTTTTAATCAAGTGACTTGCATGCAGCTGAGCTTTGCTTCCCTGGCATATGCACAACACGAGCACGAAGTTTAATCCAGTTAATAAGCATACACAACGAGATAATACATTCAAATATAATCAATATTGTTTTTCATCTAACGGAGATTATAATAACGTTGCTGAGATTGCAATATATTGGGGGATTTATAGTTATTTATAAAGGTGTATGGAATATACGAGTAGTAAATTCAATTTTATGGTTTAAATTTGAATATAGGTTTTTTGTAGTGATCTGAATTTCAAATTTTGTAATACGTCTTTTTTTGAAATATTGGGTGCGTGACGGATGTGATATATTGAATGCGTTTTATTACACTATTTTATTAGATATGGATATTTTTGTAGTATTGTTACTTCCTTGTACGAAGTAAAGGAAGTATTGTAATCGCGAAAAATTTCGGTTTCCAGATTTTAACGGAAATATCCATTTTGAACATCCCTGAATCCATTTTGACTAATTTCGTCGTGACGTCTGTACGTACGTTCGTACGTATGTACGTATCTCGCATAACTGAAAAACGGGAAGCCGTAGAAAGTTAAAATTTTGTATTTAGAACTGTTATAACATCTAGTTGTGCACCTCCCTTTTTGGTCATTACATAACTTGCGGAAGTGGTACTTTACTTGAAGCCTGTAATAGATTTTAATGAAAAACTATATTAAAATATAACCAAAACTATTCAAATTTGGTATATAAGACTTTTATATGAATGGCAATAACGTAATAAATTTTAGTTAAAATGGTCTATCCGGAAGTGGTACTTTACTTGAAGCCTATAATAGATTTTAATGAAAAACATTAAAATATAATCCAAAACTTTTCAAATTTGGTATATAAGACTTTCATATCAATGGGAATAACATAATACATTTTAGTTAAAATGGTTTACCCGGAAGTGGTACTTTACTTGAAGCCTATAATAGATTTTAATGAAAAACTATATTAAAATATAATCCAAAACTTTTCAAATTTGATATATAAGACTTTTATGTCAATGGGAATAACATAATAGATTTTAGTTAAAATGGTCTACCCGGAAGTGGTACTTTACTTGAAGCATATAATAGATTTTAATGAAAACTATATTAAAATATAATTCAAAACTTTTCAAATTTATTATTTAATACTTTTATATCAATGGGAATAACATAATAGATTTTGGTTAAAAAGGTTTACCGGGAAGTGGTACTTTACTTGAAGCCATAATAGATTTTAATGAAAAACTATATTAAAATATAATCCAAAACTTTTCAAATTTGATATATAGGACTTCTATATCAATGGGAATAACATAATAGATTTTGGTTAAAATAGTCTAACCGGAAGTGATACTTTACCTGAAGATGTTATCAGTTTTTCTTGAAAAAAAATGGTGTTATTTTGCTTTTAGTAATAAATGCTTCAAATAAAAGTTTTAGAGAATTGAATTCTGCGTCGAAAACATTAATTATGATTAAATTATCTTTTTATTCTCTAATTAAGTTTGCTATGGATTAGGACAAAAAAAAATAAAATGTTGATGTCAAATTATGTCAAATACGTGCAATTTTATGATTAGGTCTGTTATAATACATATTTTAATTATTAACAAAATATGTATAGTGTAACAGGCGTACAAGGAAGTAATGTGCTGTCCACATCAGATATTTGTATATACATATATGGACTGCTGCCTAAATTTTTCCGGAATTTGTAAATTTATTTTACATGAAAGTATAGGTAAATGTATTGACAACAATAAATAGTAGGCTTACTAATTTCATACCTGTTTTTACCTCTCGCTAAGAGAGGTATTGGATTCATGCTAAAATTTGCATATCCAGATTTTATTGAATAAGCACGATTTAAGGTCCCTAGAATTCGATTATAACATTTTTTAAAATGATGTCTGTGTGTGTGGATATGTGTGTATGTGTGTGTGTGTGTGTGTGTCTGTGTGTGTGTCTGTGTGTGTGTGTGTGTGTGTGTGTGTGTGTGTGTGTGTGTATGTATGTATGTCTGGATGTTGTAGACACGATTCCGCAAAAACTATAAGACTTAAAAAATATTTAACTGCAGTTTCCTCAATTTGACATTCCTGGGAAGAGCTGAAAAGGTTTTAGTAACAATTGAACAACCGGAAGTAGTAGTTTCTTAGAAAAATTCTTCTAAATATAATTCTTTGGATTTTTTTTATTAAATATTGAACATAAAATTCTCCATCTAATACACTTAAAAATTTTATTATATCTTATATAGATTTAGAGATAAAGACACTATAATTTATAGAGTAAACTAATCGCAGAGGCTAAGGCACTAAGGAAACCAGTTGACAAATTGCAATGTTTATAACATAGTTTGTAAATATTTGTTATAAAACGACGGTCCGAAAGCGAAGTGCAATACAATACTTATATAGCCTAATATGGAAATAGCGAGAGGTCTTGTGCTGGCCACAACAGATTTTTTATTATACTTTTTTGCTAAATTCGATACTATACTTTGTAATACAGCAGAAAAAAAAATCTGTTGTGGACAGCACAAGACCTCTCGCCATTTCCATATTAGGCTATACAAGTATTGTACATATTTGACATTTCTGATACACACAAAAACACATATCTTCTTTATATATTTTTATATTTTTTAATTCATTCTATGTACTCTTATTCTGCTAGTTTTTAACTACATAGAAGATATAATAAAATTTTTAAATGTATCAGATAGAGATTGTTATATTCTTTAATATTGGTTATAACAGATATTTTCAAAAAATAATATTTAGAACATTTTTTTAAAGAAACTATTATACTTCCGGGTATCCAATTGTTATCAAAATCTCTTCCCAGATTATAATCGGATTATATGGACCTTAAAACGTGCTTATCCACTAAAATCTGGATATTTTTAGCATGATTCCAATACCTCTCTTAGCGAGAGGTCGCCCAGACAAATTTTGCTCTCTACGAATGTTTTTCTCTGGGCGTGCAAACTCTACTGATTATAATAATTATTATTGTATGTTTTTATTCCAACCCGGGCATTATGTATTAGGTAATTTAATAAAAATGTGTCCCACTGATCTTTTATATTCAGGGATTTACAAAATTATTTTTGATTACAACAATGAAATTGTTGTTTATAGTAAAGAATGTGTATTAAGAGTGAGTTAATTTACTGAAAATATGTTTCTCTAATTACATTCATAGGGTGTTTTCCTAAAAAATTGATTACAACAAAGAAAAGTTTGTTTACAACAAAGAAAATTTGTTTACGATAATTAATATGACTAAAAACGCAAAATAATTGATGGATGGAGTATAATTATTGTAAAAATTTCAATGTTTCTGCCCTCTTGTAGCGTTGTAAACTTGAAGGGGGGGGGGGGGGGATATGTTGTGTGGAGAGCAGAATATTTTTTTGCATAGGATTATTTATTGATATATGTTGTCGTGCATATGGCGAGTGTTAACTATGCTTGCCGTCAAATAAATATGGACTGGAAATTTCTACCCTGTTGCCAATTACGTTGGTCATGTTGAAAATGCTAAGTTATGAAGAAGTGGCAACATCGCTTGGCAAGGGACAGGGTGCGGAGAAGGGAGTATAGCACCGGTGTTGGATGAATGTTAAGAGTTTGATATTAAATTGTTGAGAATTGGCTTAGCGGTAATACTGGCAAGCAACACCGGTATTAACGCTAATTCTTTTTTGAGAATTCGGCTGTTTTTAGGGTATTATTATTTTCTTCTACAAAATTTTACCATTATATTAATTCAAATTTATTTTGTGGTGACGTTTATTCTTTAGTAAATGTAAATAAATTATAAATTTTACATTTATTTTATCATTAAAATATAAACCACACGTATTATATTTACTAATAACGAAAAATTGATTAATTAACTGTGCAAAATTTTACCACAGTATATAATCCGTATTATTTATTGCATGTGTGGAACTTCATTATTCAAAACAAAACATATTAATTTAATTTAATTAATTAATAATAACCACAACCACATATATATCTAGAATGTATTAAAGGTAAAAATAACCATTTTTGAATTTTATTGCGGTTTGTCAAGTGATAGGGATATTCATATTCTCACCACATTTGTGGCATACACATGTTCGGATTAGCTGATATGTACGAGGTCTGTCCGAAAAGTATCCGACCTTCCTTTATAGTTCCCCGCTGCTGTTATTCTGCGTCATCGGGCTGGTGGCATCGTTCGATGTATTCCCCATTTGATTGACGAACACGCTTCCAACGGCCTTTCTACTTTTGGAAGCAGTTTTGGAACTCGTTTTTTGGTATTGCCATTTAATAAGTAATATTACTTATTAAATGGTATTGCCTTTAGAGCATTCGTCGTATTAGTTTCGACTGTTTCTTTGTCGTCGAATCGGTGTCCTTTGAGCGACATTTTTAATCTTGGGAACAGCCAAAAGTCGATGGGAGATTTTCGTCTTTATTGACCATTTCCCAATTGTCCTGAGCGATTTCAAGGCGAAGGTTTTTCTGCTCCACCGTTAGCAATTTCGGAATGAATTTCGCACACACACGAACCATTTGCAAATTTTCAGTTAAAATCTTCCAAACACTAGTTTTCGGTATTCCCAGATCATATTCTAGTTCTCGCATAGTCAATCGACGATCTTCATTGATCACAAGTTGCACACGTTGGATATTATCCGGTGTTTTTGTCGTCGAAGGCCGCCCAGAACGTGGGTTACTATCAACAGATGTGCGGCCATCTTTGAACCGTTTATACCAGTCTTTTATTTGTGTTTTGCTTATACACTCGTCCCCAAATGCCGTCTTCATCATTTCGATGGTCTCCACATAACTCTTTTCAAGATTTAAGCAAAATTTAATGCAAATTCGTTGTTCCGATCTTTCCGTCATTTTTACCTTCCGTCAAAAGGAAGGTAGGTATTGTCTTTGGTCAAAAAATTCGATGGTGAGTTTTTAACGAATAAGCACGTTTTAAGATCCCTAGAATACGATTTTACTAATTTTACATTGATGTCTGTTTGTGTGTGTGTGTGTGTGTGTGTCCGTGTATGTGTCCGTGTGTGTGTCCGTGTGTGTGTCCGTGTGTCCGTGTGTCCGTGTGTGTGTGTATGACAAATTTTACTCCGATGATAACTTCAAAACTACAATTCTAAAAATCATGATTCTTTCGTATTTCTCTTCTTTACAACCATATGAAGAGCTGATTAGATTTTGGTTATAATTGGTCAACCGGAAGTACCCTTATTTGAAGTTCTTAACAGTTTTTCTGAAAAAACGCAGTTAAATATCATTTTTCGATATTTTATGTTCATTAATATGAAAGAAAATCTTATTCTCTATACGATTTGATTATACGTTTTCCTTCATATTCAATAGATATAGAGTTAGAGAGAGATTAAGAGAGGTTAACTTTCAAAAACCAGTCAGCTTTGCAAAAATTATGGAAACAGCAGATAATATTCAAAAAATTCTAATTGACAGATGTCAGTGCAAAATCAAAGTGGAAAGTATAGGATCAGAAAGTAATTTAAGTGACAGAGAGTCCCTCGCAAATATCTTGCAGTTTCAATGCCGGGAGTACAAGAAAGGCCAAAGAGAAGATGGAAGGACTGTGTAGCAGAATATTTGAGAGAGGAATAACTGTGTGAAGAAGATGCGTTGGATAGGAATGTGGAAGTGTGAAGTGCAATTTACAGAATGTACATTCGTGTTATAATTATACTGGATTTATAGAATCTTTTCAAAGGAACTTGCAATATGGAATTTGTAAAAAATAGTGTGTTCGTGTTACAATTTTACAGGATATATAGAATCTTTTCCAAGGAACTTTTGGTATCGGATTTGTATAAAATACATTGAATTGACGGAAGGTTTTGTGCTGGCCACAACAGATTTTTTACAATAGCAAAATGCGACAAACGTAAAAAACACTTTGTAAACAAACGCATGCTGCACGTAAACTAAGGTGATCCGACCAAAACTGCGGCATCTAGGGAATTCGTGAAGCTTTACAGTTGACACTCGTACCCGGCAGAGGGCACTAAAATTTGTCAGGCCCGAAGATATCGATGGCTTAACTGTAATACCGCGTAAGTGATTAATACCTGATTTTGCAAGAGAGCAAAAAAACTGTTTTATTTTTAATTTGTTTTAATATATAATATGTTAATACATAGATATGATTTAAGCCCGCTCAAATTTTCTTTACATACTAGGTATTGTTCATTCGAAGCGCACAATGATTCTACGCACAGTGGTGTAAATAACTCAAAAATTCAAAAAATGTCAGATACGTGGTATTGCAGTTAAGCCATCGATATGAAGGAAGGTCGGATTCTTTTCGGACAGACAAAATATTTGTTTTCATTGCTTGACCTTATTATAGCCAGCGTGTCCTACAATATTTCAAAGGCAAAGATATTATTATCTTTGTCTGTAACGTTATCTTCTTTTTTGTATTGTTTATTCATGCCGTGCTAAAATACTGTTCCACCACGAACGTCACGTAATAAAACGTCCATAAAAATGCATAGCCATCATCCCTTGAGATGGGCATAGGACGATACATATTTATTTATTTTATATGCGTCGTTCCCTAACCAACGAATGGCGTGTAGAGTTTGAATTTCATGATGAAGATAATTTAATCTCGCCCGAACTTCGGCTAACTTAGTTACGGGGGGACAGATGCCGTAACCCGTGAAAGAGAAACAAGAGAATATTTGAGGTTAAATTGTAATTACTGGAGGTGATTATCGTTAATTCTACTTGTGGGGAATTAATTTTTAAATGGGTGCGAGAATGGTTCGCAAATGAGAGAAAGATTTTTAAATATTTACAGCAGGGCATTAAGGACGTCATTGTTAAGGAGAATTATTTATGGTCTATAATTTGTTTGTTTTTGTTTTTCATTTAAGTAATTGCTTTCTTTTTTGGAATCATGCTAAAATTCGCTTATCCAGATTTTAGTGGATAAGCACGTTTTAAAGTCTCTACAATCCGATTATAACATTTTTAAAATGATGTCTGTGTGTGTGTGTGTGTGTGTGTGTGTGTGTGTGTGTGTGTGTGTGTGTGTGTGTGTGTGTGTGTGTATGTATGTGTGTGTGTGTGTGTGTGTGGATGTGTGTATGTGTGTATGTTGTAGACACGATTCCTCACAAACTATCAGCCCGATTCACAAAAAAGTTTAAGCTAATCCTCATTTTTGGATTAGCGAATTCTACTCTAATTTTGACAGTTTATATCTTAAAATATAGTCTAATCTATTCCTAGTCTCTACCTTTATTGATAATATCATGAAAATTAAATTTTAAATACCGGAATAGAATAGAATTCACTAATCCAAAAATGAGGATTAGCTTAAACTTTTTTGTGAATCGGGCTGTATAAGACTTAAGAACTGCTTAACTATGGATTCCTCAACCTGACATTCCTGGGAAGAGCTGAAAAGGTTTTGGTAACAATTGAACAACCGGAAGTAGTAGTTTCTGAGTAAAATTCTTCTAAATATAATTTTTTGGAAATTTTTGTTATTAAATATTGAAGAACATAAATTTCTCCATTTAATACACTTAAAATTTTTATTATATCTTGTATAGATGAGTAATTTATTCGCAGAGGGTAAGGCACTAAGGAAACCAGTTGACAAATTCCAATGTTTATAACATAGTTTGTAAATGACAGACGTCAGTGTCAAAACTCAATAGCTTTTTCTGGGAAGTATATTTAATCTTTCTTATTGCTTTATTAATTATATATTTGAAATTATAGGTAAAATGCATATATCCATCAAAAATACCGCCAATCTGGTTAATGAATTGGAGGAATCTCTGACATTTAGAAACTTCCTCATACAATGAAAAATAGATATAATTAGAATTATATGTGTGCCTAAAAGACATGTTAAATACAATAAAAAACGGTATTTGGGTAAAGTTCTGTAATTTTTTGTTATAAAACGATGGTTCGAAAAGTGCAATATATTACTTATATAGCCTAATATGGAAATGGCGAGAGGTCTTGTGCTGGCCACAACAGATTTTTTTCAGAGTGGGGGTGTTATAATATCATTTTTAAGTTATTTTTTAAATAATGATTAGAACGTTTTCACTACATTTTTGTATGTAATTCGAATTGACATAAAAGAAATCTAAGATAAAAATAATAGTACAAAAATTACAAAACTTGCCCATTCCGAACTATTCAACACATATTTCGAATGATACGAGGGTCACTCCAAAATTATTGAGATGCTGGGAAACAGTTGGCTTTGGAAAATTTTTAGTGCACAAATGTCAAACTACAATTTATTTAAAATATCTGTCCAATAATAACATCTGGTTGAAGTGATTTATTGTGGTGGAATTCGAAGTGGAAATAAACTGCAACATGAAGTTAGGAAGAGAGCATTATCGCGCTATGATTTACTACGACTTTAAAATTGGATTACGTGAAGAACAGTGCGAGGAACGTCTACGATTGGCATTTGGAGATGAAGCTCCATCTCGAGCAACTATATTTCGCTGGTTTTCAGAATTCTTCAAAAGAGGCCGTAATTTCTTGCGTGATGAGAAACACTCTGGGAGACCTTGTACAGCGATAGTGCCAGAAAATGTAGCTGCCATCAGACAAATGATAAAGGATGACAATCGTGTCACCTATCAAACGATGGAAGATGCCCTTGGCATTGGATCCGCAGCAATAGCAAAAATTTTGCATGAAGAACTTCGTGATAGAAAAATTGTTTCTCGTTGGGTGCCACACAACTTAACGGAAGAACAAAAAGCCAAGCGTGTTACAATTAGTCGCGCCACTTTAAAATTGTTAAATAATGGCGGTCATCGTATTCTTTCTAAAATTGTAACTGGCGATGAAACTTACATACCCTTTTATGATGTTCCAACGCGTCAAGAAAGTAGGGTATGGGTGTTTGAAGATGACCCAACACCAGTTACCTTGAAAAAACAACGAGCACTTAAAAAAGTTATGTACGCTGTATTTTTCAGAAGTACAGGTCTTGTGAAAGCAATTAGGTTAGAGGGACAGAAGACTGTTACTGCCAATTGGTACACACAAAAATGTCTACCTGAAGTTCTTCGCAGTGTGAAAATTAAGGGTTACCATACCGCTGTGACAACTGTTAATTTTTTGAAAGAAAATGGTATTAAAGTCATTGAGCATCCGATCTCCCGATCTTGCAATGTGTGACTTCTGGCTATTTTTTAATTTGCAAAAACATTTACGTGGTCGTCATTTTACGTCAGAAGAGGAGATTAACAACACCATAATGGAGTATTTTAAATCGATTCCAGAAAATGAATGGCTCAAAGCTTTCCATCTCTGGAAAATTCGATTACAAAAGTGTATTGAAGCAGGGGGGACTACTTTGAACACCAGTAGAACTACATGCTTCTTCTTCAAATAATATTTCTGTATCTCAATAATTTTGGCGTGACCCTCGTAGTAGTTGCAAATGATCTCTTCCTGGTAACGGATGCAAAAGAGTTTTCCCCGAACTAAAATAAAGGATAATGAGAAATAATACTGTGCTGCATTTAAACTCTTTTTAACCCAGTTAAAAATAGAGGAATGTAATGTGCAGTTAGTGTAAAATCGATGTGATACAATCTGCGACAAACGTTTAGGTACGCCTGGATAATTTACTACAATTTCCTGCGGTCATGAAGCTGTGCAAATACAACACATTGCGAACTCCGAACTCATATTAAACATACGTACATAGATGAATATCATGATTTGTGCCATAATTACATGCATTCAAATCGTAGAACATACTCATGAAATAATTAACAA
Source organism: Ophonus ardosiacus (assembly GCA_943142095.1). Lineage (NCBI taxonomy): Eukaryota > Metazoa > Arthropoda > Insecta > Coleoptera > Carabidae > Ophonus > Ophonus ardosiacus. The sequence continues at coordinate 48,693,808 of OW964831.1, read as the reverse complement.
TGCTCACTTAACACGTATTTTATTTTAATGGCCAATTTAAGCGAACAAAGTTTATTTTTCTGCTATTATTTACCTATATGTATTATGAACATACCCGCATGATATTAGCAGATATGAGTGAAATATGCAGGTCGAGTATAACTCGTATAATAAAAATTATTGCAATTTGTATTTGTGCAATTAATTAACGTGAAACAAATTCAATCATCAAGTTGTTTGATAGAAATTATATGTACCTGTCATCATCAGATACACCGCTTAAAGTAAAATTAATTAGGTAATTTATTTTGCAAACAATTCATAGTAAAATTATTTTAAAAAATATTTGGCAATAGTTATTTACATTCGAGTGCATGTAAAATACTTCACTCACGAGAATTGTATCAAATTTTTTGGCCGACTATAATGAAAATCACTTTTTACCTCTCGCTAAGAGAGGTATTGGAATCATGCTAAAATTCGCATATGCAGATTTTTGTGAATAAGCACGATTTAAGGTCCCTAGAACCCGATTATAACATTTTTACGATGATGTCTGTGTGTGTGTGTGTGTGGATGTGTGTATGTGTGTGTGTGTGTGTATGTATGGATGTTGGAGGGACGATTCCTCAAAAACTATAAGACTTAAAAAATATTTAACTGCAGTTTCTTCAATCTGACATTCCTGGGAAGAGCTGAAAAGGTTTTGGTAACAATTGAACAACCGGAAGTAGTACTTTCTTAAAAAAAAAATTCTAAATATAATTTTTTGGGAGTTTTTTTTATTAAATATTGAAGAACATAAAATTCTCCATCTAATACATTTAAAATTTTTATTATATCTTGTATAGATTTAGTGATAAAGACACTATAATTTATAGAGTACACTAATCGCAGAGGCCAAGGCACTAAGGAAACCAGTTAACAAATTCCAATGTTTATAACATGACACATGTCATTGTCAAATATCAACATTTTTAGTGACATTCTGATAGCTTTTTCTGGGAAGTATATTTAATTTTTCTTATTGTTTTATTAATTAAATATTTGAAATTATAGGTAAAATTGTGGTAAAGTGCATATATCCATCAGAAATACCGCCAATCTGGTTAATGAATTAGAACAATCTTGGACATGAAAATGATATAAAATAGATATAATTATAAATATATGTGTGCAGAAGACATGTTAAATACAATAAAAAACAATATTTGGGTAAAGTTCTGTAATATTTTGTTATAAAACGACGGTTCGAAAGCGAAGTGCAATACAATACATATATAGCCTAATATGGAAATGGCGAGAGGTCTTGTGCTGGCCACAACAGATTTTTTTTAATGAGATAGGTTAGTTTAAAATACTGGGGTTAAGTCAATTTCCAAATTTGATTTTACTTACCTTCATTAGAGTACTTCTTCTAGCGAAAATTTATTTGTTATAATATACTTTGTTTATGACTGATGATACATTTATTTGCTCATGTTTTCTTTGTAATAAATAATAGGTAGGTATCGAAATTTGACATTTCAGCAATTTTCGCCTCGCGTATTTGACAGGTATATCGATCGGTGACTATGTCGGTAACGGCGGATTTTTACAATAATGACAGATGTCGCTGCCGTGATTTTGGTTTATATAAATTAATTTTAAATATAGGAAATGTTAAAGTAAAAAAATAACTTAAGTAGGTAGTACTTTTTTACATGAACTTTGTTATAGTAAAGATGATTTCTTTTCTAAATGCCCATAAACGTCCAGTGTATTTTGATTATTTTACCGCATAGTTAGACAAGATACAACACAGTAAGCGTAAAATGTAGGTTACACTTGCTGTGTATACAATTGTAAAGTTCCCATTACACTTCAGGAGGGCAAAAAATTTGTTTATTGATATTGGCTTTATTTGCTATAGAGAACATGCAAACATTCTCAGTTAGTGATGGACGCAGATTCGGTTTTGATAATGAATCCGACCATAAAATCAGAATTTCAGTATTTCAAATGAAAGTTTATGCACGGACGTATCATAATTTGACAATTATACACGAATTTCTTTGACATAAATGTCATTTTATAGCCCGCGGGCCTCATTATAGCCCGCCGGGCTATAATGAAACGTCAAATCAAATTATAACCTACAATATAAACAATTTAAACAGGCAACATGAAAAGTTTTTATTACAAATCGAAATTTTTTATATTCTTTAATGAAAAATAAAAATTAATTTTGTGATATTTATATTGAAAGCACGGAGATACACAAAATAAAACTCAAATGACAGAACTAATAAACAAACAATAAACTGTTGTTTTCCGCTTTCATAGCAACACTAAATACTGGATGTACGAGGACAAATTCTTTTCGATACAATTTTTCTTACACTCATAATTTGAAAATTTGACGTGTTTTTATCCCTCGGCTTACGCCTCGGGCTCAAAATCCCGCCGCAGGCCATAAAAGCCTCCTTACGCTCTTAATACATAAATAACTATTATGCCATATTATTCGTAGTAATAAAAAAATGTAATAATGTGTTGTTATTTTCGTTTGATTTTAGTTTTACGTTACGTACGTGTGTTGTGGAAATGGAATTAGTAACAAGAAATTAGATAAATTGGTACTTTCTTTTTAACCGGATCCATAATAGAAATTTTCTTGAAAAGGTACATAAAAGTGTAGTTAATTTTTTGGTAGCCTAAAAACATGAAAATAGTTTTTGCTAGGGAAGAAAGTTCTTGTAGGTACTATTATTTTTATTTTAGTGCAAGGCATATGTGTTAATGTGTTACAAAAAATAAAACAAAACGTAAGATGCTCCCGTTTTTTGTCAAATGTTTTTAAGAGTTGCATTTAAGCTTTTTTTAGTTCCTAAAATTACAGACGACATTTGTGAATCACATTATATTAAATTTTGACGGTAAAGACAAGAATTGTGACATAAAAAATTCGCACAAAAAATAATCGGAAAATTCTAGTCACATACGCCGTAAAAAAGCGGACCTACCTGCGACATATTTGACGCCAGGAATTTAATAATTTTTCGACAGCAATGTTCTTAAAAATACATTTTCTTTAATATTTCAAACATTGTAATTGCAAAACATATTCTATATAACTCAAAGATATAAAAAAAGAAATAATATAAAATGATAAACGACTCCATACTCCAGTGGTTTTACTGCCATGAATATATTTCATGAAACTGAAAATAATAAAACATTTAAATGAACTCGGAATATACTGAGCTATCCCCTGAAACAAAGATTAGCACGTATCACTAAATCTTAATAAATTCGTACATAAAACATTCTGCAAAGTATATTGTCACTGTGAACTCATACATTTAAACTCGTAATCCTAGCCATTATAGCTTAAAACTTTAATGGTTTAATACGCACACGTGTATCGCGGTTACCAAACCATTAGCTGCTATTAATAATTAACAAACTTTATGAATGCCTAGTTTTCTCTTGATCATGAAATATATAAATGTAGATGCGTTAAATTTTCATAAATTTTGTAGAAGCTCCGTATAAAAATTTTTCATGGCGAAAAGCGAAAACAAATGCGTCACTAAATAGAATTCTAAAGTCCGTGTTGTCACTACAGGTCGCTTTAAATTTAGATGAATTTTAGTAGAAAAAATCTTTTATGGCCAGGACAATACCTCTCGCCATTTCCATTTTATGTTATATAAATACTGTATTGCACTTCGCTGTCGAACCGTCGTTTTATACCACAAAAATTACAGAACTTTACCTAAATATTGTATTTATTGTATTTAACGTGTCTTCTGCACACATACAATTCTAATTATATTTATTTCTCATTGTATGAGAAAGTTCCTAAATATCAGAAATTCTTCGAATTCATTAAACAGATTGGCGGTATTTCTGATGGATATATGTATTTTACCTATAATTCCAAATATTTAATTAATAAAACCATAAGAAAGATTAAATGTACTTCCCAGAAAACTCTTTTAGAATGTCACTAAAACTGTTGATTTTTGACACTGATAAGTGTCATTTACAAAATATGTTATAAACATTTGAATTTGCCAACTGGTTTCCTTAGTGCCATAGCCTCTGTGATGTATAACATTAATTTATTCTATATATTATATTTTTTTAAAAAAACTATTACTTCCGATTGTCAAATTGTTACCAAAAAACTGCAGTTAAATATTTTTTAAGTCTTATCGTATTAGAGAAACCGTGGTACCAACATCCACACACACATACACACACGAACATCATCGCAAAAATGTTATAGGTAACCGGATTATAGGAACCTTAAAACGTGTTTATTCACTAAAATCTAGGAATGATGATGGGTAACCGGGTACTCGGAACCTACCTGATAATAATGTACCCGGGTATAAAATTTCTAACCCGATTACCCGAAATATACCCGCTGCCCGTTACTTACCCAATACCCTTTAATTACCCGAACAGTTTTTAGCTGCCGGAAAGATTGTATATAAAAGAAGAGCTTTTTATTACCATACCATAGGTTATTAATATAATTTATGTTATATTTTTTATAGAGATACAGTATATTATTTATTTGTATTACTTTTTACCTCCCGCTACCCTTGGTAAGGGAGGTATAGGGATCGTACTAAAAATCTCATATCGAGATTTTAGTAAATGACCACGTTTTAAGTTCCCTAGAATCCATTTTTAACATTTTCACGATGATGTCTGTATGTGTGTATGTGTGTATGTGTGTGTGTATGTGTGTATGTATGTGTGTATGTGTAGGGATTTTGTCTTCACTCAAACGCAAATACTATCATTCAGAAAATTCTGAAACCTTGTATTTCCATCCCATTCTAATATGAAAAGAAGCCATTACATTTTGGTGTAAATCGGATAACCGGAAATGGCACTTTACCTGAAGCTCATAATGGTTTTTCTTCAAAAAATACCATTAAATGCCATTTTTTCGCATTTTATGTCTTATGAAAATTAAAGATTATTGAATTTTCTACTGGAATACATTAATACTTTTTCTATATATTTTACACATAAATTTAAAAATAATTTTTTACCTCCCGCTACCCTTGGTAAGGGAGGTATAGGGATCGTGCTAAAAATCACGTATCGAGATTTTAGTAAATGACCACGTTTTAAGGTCCCTAGAATCCAATTTTATCATTTTCACGATGATGTCTGTATGTGTGTATGTGTGTGTGTATGTATGTGTGTATGTATGTATGTATGTGTGTGTGTGTATGTGTAGGGATTTTGTCTTCACTCTAACTCAAATACTATCATTCAGAAAATTCTGAAACCTTGTATTTCTATCCTATTCTAATATGAAAAGAAGCCATTAGATTTTGGTGTAAATCGAATAACCGGAAATGGCACTTTACTTGAAGCTCATAATGGTTTTTCTTCAAAAAATATCATTAAATGCCATTTTTTCGCATTTTATGTCTTATGAAAATTAAAGATTATTGAATTTTCTACAGGAATACATTAATACTTTTTCTATATATTTTGCAGATAAATTTAAAAATAATTTTTTTTATTAGTCCCGAAGCCTAAGAAAAACATATGCATATTTCAAATGAATGTAACTGACAGTAAATGTCACTTTCAAAAAACTAATCACTTCAAATTAATAATAGTGACATTTTAAAAAGAAAATAGTAAATAAATCAATAGTTTTATGCATTGGAACAGTTTGCAGCGTTAGTAAATACGTAAGTATGTATTTAAATTAATAAAAATGGATAAGAAAGTGTGGCGAAGGAAGATTGTTGCGTAATTATTATTGTGGTCCGGATGGGGTTATTCGCTACCGAAAATCGGTCACTTTAATATGTTCTTATGTATGAATGCTATAATGATTGTGGACAAGGCGAAAGAAGAATGTTGTTAAAGAGTGAAGTGAGTCAGCTGAGCTCTTATTCTTATCCCTTTTCTTATTGTTATTATTGTTTTCGGGTATTTGCTAACCCCCTAAGTGGGAATCGCGTGATTTTATGTACGTATGTAAAATTTAGCGGGAGGTTTTGTGTTGGCCACATCAGATTTTTTTTATTAGTCGCGAAGCCTAAGATAAACACAATAATTCGTTTGTTACACAGTTCATATTTCAAATGAATGTAACTGACAGTTAATGTCACTGTCAAAAAACTAATCACTTTAAATTAATAATAGTGACATTTTAAAAAGAAAATAGTAAATAAAGCAATAGTTTTTTGCAATGGAACAGTTTGCAGCGTTAGTAAATACGTAAGTATGTATTTAAATTAATAAAAATTCAATAGCGGGAGGTTTTGTGTTGGCCACATCAGATTTTTATTTAATAAATATATGTATACAATAATTATGAATTTTATTAAAAAGTAAACTGCTAATATAAGGGTAACTGGTAATTAACAAATTAACGAATTGTGTATATGTACTTAAAGGATAATGGGTAATTAAAGGGTTTCGGGTACTCGGGTACCAAAATTATCGGAATTCGTCATTCCTACTAAAATCAGAATATGCAATTTTTATCAGGAATTCAATACCTCTTTTAGCGAGAAGTAAAAAAGAGGAGGAATCTAATATCTTGTTGAGACGTTGTTACATTAAATAAATGATAAATGGCGAGCTAAAACAGAAGCTACAAAACATCTTGAAAATACAATAACAAATGATTCGCAAAGTGAGCTGAAGAAGTCGGCCGATAGAAAACACATGAATTGTATATGTACCTGTCAAACCGTACATGAAAAGCAATTACTTGAAGAATATTCCATGTGGCAGTTGGAGCTGAATCAATTCAGCAGTCAGCCGTCAAGGCTGAGTTGAGTGCAGTTTGGGGTTCAGTATAAATTGCAACATTTCGTACATGCGGCGCGGAGCATGTTTCCACATTCGCAATAACTTTAATACACCACATTCGCTGCACTCTTCTCGATCGTAGCAATGCATGTACACCGACCTGCATTTGTTTAACATTCACTCCAACGCCGCCTTCCACTATCATGATTGCTTGCGCTATTGAGATATTTTATTACGGAAAATCTCAGATGTTGAATAGAATTTCATATTGCACAGCATGGTGTTTAAGCCTTTTAATATGAATTTGTAAATTAAAGTTGTCTGGAATATGCTGTAACTTCAATGACAGAGCTGGGCAAGTTACTTTTAAAATGTAACTAGTTACAGTTACAGTTACCTCCAAAAAAAAGTAACTAAGTTACTTCAGTTCCAGTTACTTTGGTGAAAGAACTAAGTTATTTACTAGTTACTCATTAAAAGTAACTTAGTTACCTTGAGTTTCGTTCTAACTACTTTTAATGGCGTGAAGTGTAGACTTTGACTGTTGACTTAGTTATTGTGTAGTATACATATCAGGGAATTTTTGCACTAACTATGTTAACCTAAATTTTAACGTTATTGCTTGGCAACACCCAATCAGATTATTATTGTTAATGTTAACGGACCTACAGGGTCTTATTACCGCCTAGGCCCACGAGGCCACTGCCTAGGGCCCGCTTTGACAAGGGGCCATCAGGGCCCGGTTGCTGTGATAAAAAATCTGATTAAAAGGCCCTGCGGACCAACATTATAATATAATATAAAAATTAAAAGTAACATGTTATCTTGTGAGAAGGGAATTTGTAAAAATGAGTCGAATTCAAGTCTTGCAACCCTTGGAACAACGAACAAAATACACTATTTTTTATATAACCTGAAAATTGGAATAATTTTGATGATTTAGTGACAGTTTAATTATAATTTATTAAAACGTATTATTTGTAAGCGAGGAAAACATTTGAAAATAATATATTTTATAAGTCAAATTTAACATTTAGTGACTTTTATTCTAGAAAAAAAAAGTTAAAATAATGTGTTATTTTTAGTTTTTCTGTTTACCGTACAAAAACTCTATTATTAATGAATATAATTACTTATTTTATTATCTATTATGGCTTGAAATCAATCAACAATAATATTGAATTTAATTATGTATTAAAATAAAAGTTACACATTACAGAGGGCATGCGCGATGCTGCGCTCAACACTCCCATTCTGGACAGACATTTATTTAAAAGAAAACAGTTTTAGTTAGTGTTTCTAAAAAAGGCATCAGCCTCAATAAAATATTTCTTTGAAATTTTAATCCCCCCCGTTACTTTTTATGACTAAGTTACGTTCCACTTTTTAAGTTACTTTGATTAACTTAAGTTACATTCTAATTTCTGAGTTACTTTAAGTAACTTAAGTTACTCAAGTAACTAGTAACTAAAAACCGTAAAGTTACCAACTACTTTTCCGCAGCAAGTTAAGTTACAGTTACCATATTTTAAAAAGTAACTAAGTTACGTTACAAGTTACGTAAAAGTAACTAGTTAATAACTAAGTTCCTAAAGTAACTAGTTACTGCCCAGCTCTGTTCAATGATAGGCTACATCACTTTTATTGAAAAAAAAGTTTATTACCTCTCGCTAAGAGAGGTATTAGAATCATGCTAAAAATTTTAATTTTAATTTAGTGTTGAAGTGAATGTAAAGTTTATTATGAAAACAGCCCTTAGTATTAAGAAGAAATAACAGATTTATATTTCAATATTTGTTTTCGCTTTACGAGTATACTTACCTTCATAAATCTTCAATAAAATGAAGACTAAACCGCATGTTTTCTTATTCTTTTTTAACTGTCAGCGTATTCCTTTTACATAAACTCCGCGAACGAGAACCTAAAGCTTGTATCCTGCAATGAAAGAAATGGATTACCTCTTCGGGAATAGCATTATAGTCGAATAAATCAGTAAAGATCACATCGAAATACAGTCCAACAAACAGCAGATATAAACAGCTATAGATATCATTTGAAAGGTCCACTATAATATTCACATGTAACGCGTAGACCGACAAAGGCAAAGGAAAATCTTTCAGAAATGTACATTAGCTGATCCAAAAGCTCGCGAGGCTTCACATCCTGGGATGTTGTCACAATACCGCAGGATAGAGAATCACGGATATTTTATGCGCAAAACTGATATAATCGTATTTTTTCAGCAGACAATTATTGCAAATGGAAAGAGTTTTTCAGGTTTTACTTTACGCATTTACATTTACTTCTGAAGTATTTATTGTTTTTATTTTAGTTGGTTTCAGAAAAGAAAACTTTGTGGTTATAAAAATATATTGGGTGCATATTGATTTTAACATGTTTTCTAATTGTCTAAATAATACGAGGATGATTTGATACGCGACGGTTTGGCGACGGAGAACTGGGCGAGTCACATTAGACGATGCTTAAACTGGGCGATGGACAGTTTTAATGATATTTCTACCTTAATAATATGTGTAAATGTCACTCAATTTTTTCAAATTATGAAGTATTTTCATTGGTTGTTCTTGTATTAATACTTCCTTTTCTGTAAATAAATTTTATAAACTTTGTATTGTAATATTAAAAAAATCAGTGGACAGCACAAGACCTCTCGTCATTTCCATATTAGGCTATATAAGTACATATTGTATTTAATATTTCTGGTACACACACAAAAGTTCTAATTCTTATTTATATATTTTTATATATTTTAATTCATTCTATAAATAAGTTTTCCTCTATTCTTCTAAAAGTTCGAGATTTTTTAAATTCATTGACAAGATTGGCGGTATTTCTGATGCGTATGGTATATGTAATATATGTATTTATAATTTTAAATATTTAATTAATAATAAAATAAGAAATATTAAATGTACTTCCCAGAAAAAGCCTTCAGTAATGTAAATGGTTTTTTGTCACTGACAACTCACATTTTTCTGTCAATTACAAACATTTTAATTTTTCAATTGGTTTCCATGCACAGAAAAAAAATCTTCTAAATTGTAGTTAAATTAATTACACAAACTAACTAGTGAAGCCAAAATATAGTAAAATTAAATAAAATAAAGTAATTAAAATAACCATTAGCATATATATATATATATATATATATATATATATATATATATATATATATATCATTACCAATTTCTACATGTGTTGTAAATACTGGCACACCCAGTAATGGGTAATATACCGTGATGATATATTTATTTTATTTTTTTTATATTTAAATTAACTATTTTTTACAAAATATTTAATATCTATTTCGGATTAGTTAAAATGATAAATTATGATTTGTAAATTATACTAAATTATTATTAGACATATTGCCTAATAAAATAATATCTAATTATAATTAGATAAAATTTCAATTCAATTTTTTTCTGTGTGGAGTTATTTGGGCTACTACTGCTAGATATATTAAAACGAATTATTTTATATTTTTATAATTTTCTAAATCTATAGAACACACACACACACACACGCATTCACACACACACACACATTCACACACACATACACATCCTTACACACAGACTTCATTGTAATAAAGGTAAAATTGGATTATAGGGATCTTATCCACTACAATCTAGATATGCGATTTATAGCATGATTCCAATACCTCTCTTAGCGAGAGGTAAAAAAAGTTAAATCAACTTATTGCATTATTCTTTCTTGATGTTATTGTTATTACAAATCCCGCTTTATAAACGTAAAATGTTCCGTATTATTATCCATATAACGGGCAATTTTCTCTCAGGATACAATTAAAATTTAATTGTTAAATTTACTCAAAATTGCTTGGTTTACATTTACAGAGAAGCAAATATTTTTACTTCCCATGTTCTTTGTTTATATACACTACCTTTAAAATAACTGGAAAATCTCAGTGTTTTTCCTGATGAAAAAATGTTGATGCAGCATTTAATTATTCTCTGTAACTGTTTTAATTTATTAACATTTTCGTTTTCTGGATTGTAGGTTGCTGTGGAAACGTTGAAACTATTCCGTAATTTATTTAAAAATATTCTAACAAATTTAAAATTCAATTTCAAGTTGATTTACTGGTGTAGTATCCAGAGACTAGTAAATATGTAGTTACGAAGGTACGACTTGTAAGGAATGACAGGTGTGTTTCAAACAGATATAATTTAAAAAATTGTTATACATACATCTTTTCAGTTTGAAATAAAGTACATAGTGCTTTATAGTCAGTCGGTTTTACATGCATTAATTATAAATTTAAATTCTTGAAACCAAACTTGGTCCATATTCATAAACACGGGTAATCATTTTCACCTCTCGCTGAGAGGTATTGGATTCATGCTAGAAATCACATATCCAGATTTTAGTGAATAAGCACGTTTTAAGATCCCTAGAGTCCAATTTTATCTGTTCAGGCCAGCACAATACCTCTCGCCATTTCCATTTTATGTTATGTAGATATTGTATTGCACTTCGCTATTGAACCGTCGTTTTATAACAAAAAAAATACAGAATTTTCCTAAATATTGTTTTTATTGTATTTAACATATCTTCTGCACACATATAATTCTAATCTATATTTCATTGTATGAGGAAGTTCTTAAATGTTAGGGATTCTTCCAGTTCATTAACAAGATTGGTGGTATTTCAGATGGATATATGCATTTTACCTACAATTTTAAATATTTAATTAATAAAACAATAAGAAAGATTAGATTACTCTCTAAATTATAGTGCCTTTATCTCTAAATCTATAGAATATATAATAAAAATTTTAAGTGTATTAGATGTAGAATTTTATGTTCTTCAATATTTAATAAAAAAAAAACTCCTAAAAATATATATTTAGAAGAATTTTTCTAAGAAACTACTACTTCCGGTTGTCCAATTGTTACCAAAACCTTTTCAGCTCTTCCCAGGAATGTCAGATTGAGGAATCCATAGTTAAATATCTCTGATGGATATATGCATTTTACCTATAATTTCAAATATATAATTAATAAAACAATAAGAAAGATTAAATGTACTTCCCAGAAAAAGCTTTCAGAATGGCACTAAAACTGTTGATTTTACACCCTGACATCTGTCATTTACAAACTACGTTATAAACATATGAATTTGTCAACTGGTTTCCTTAGTGTAGTTTAGCCTCTACAATGTATACATCCGATTATTCTATGTATTATAGTGTCTTTATCTCTAAATATATACAAGATATAATAAAAAATTTAAGTGTATTAGATGGAGAATTTTATGTTCTTCAATATTTGTAAAAACAAAAATTTCAAAAAAATTATATTTAGAAGAATTTTTCTAAGAAACTACTACTTCCGGTTGTCCAATTGTTATCAAAACCTTTTCAGCTCTTCCCAGGTATGTCAGATTGAGGAATTCATAGTTAAACAGGTCTTAAGTCTATAACACCCACACACACACACATATACACACACATCATTTTATGTTATAATCGGATACTAGGGACCTTAAATCATGTTTATTTACTAAAATCTGTATATGCGAATTTTAGCATGAATCCAATACCTCTCTTAGCGAGAGGTAAAAATTTAGAATATAAAGATGTTATTGCATTACTGCAAGCAATATTTACCAGCAGATGATATGGAATTAACTGTCTTATGGAGTTTTAATTTTCAATTTTCTAAAAAAAAAACATTGCATTATTAAAATTTTAGAGCATAAACCATTGGTGGCAATAAATCATCTATAGCATTTTATCCACATGCAATAAAGCCAGTACATCGCATATTTTTGTTCGCTAAACCGCAATTACAATGTCTATTTAGTCTTTAATTCGACTGCAAATTTGCGAGTGGTTGCAAAATCAACAACTCGCTAACTCATTTATCGGCGCTTGAATTTGGCGCGCTTTTCATTACCCACCGGAAGCTATAAACAAGTGTCGTATCTTTCAATTTCGTCTTTATGTCCAGGGGCGTAAGGTTCACCTTGGATGGGGTGTACGTGTGTCACATACAAAGTTTAATCTATGACTCTGTAAAACGATGAAGGCTCTTTTTTCAGCGGTAAATTTTGACTGTGTAAATCATGGTTGTTTATCTCGCTAAATTCGAGAATCGCTGTATACGCAGGGACGGATTTAATGATTTTTCTGACGCGTAAAATGAAATTGATAAAAGTAAATGAAGCATTAAATTTATCTGTCGAGATAAAAGCTTGACGCGACACGTTTAATTCAATATAAATACTCTGCTACACTGTCAAAATATGTTCTCTGTTAGAACTTTTGTGAAATTTTCTCGGTATGTGAAGTGAATAACACGACCAGTGATATTTTTATTGCAACGATTATATGAGCTTTTAAACTTTTGTAAAAGTAAATGCATACATTGAAACAATATATGTAGCAAACTGAAGCAGATATTCAAAAAGATCATTGTTCTTCATCTGTGGTACTTTAATATTAATAATGCAGGTAAATGGTCCTGAGTAACAGACAGCCAAGCCGCACTTAAGGCACTAAACTCGTGTGAGGTAGGCTCAGGACTAATTCTGGACTGCATCCACAGATTGAATACCTTAGGAGCGACGAATAAATTAAGATTGATATGGGTACCCGGGCATTCAGAAATTGAAGGAAACCAGGCAGCCGACCATCTTGCAAAAGATGGGACAAATATACCTTTTATAGGACCAGAACCTGCTTGCGGAATAACTGCGCAAACAGTTAAGCAAGAACTTAATACTTTGCTTCGGCAATGGCACAAACGGCATTGGACAGCCACATCAGGCCAAAGGCAAAAGAACAGACAACTTACTTGTAATGAGCAAGCAAGATGTCAGACTAATAACAGGACTGGTAACAGGACACTGTCAATTAAATAAACATTTGAATAGGTTGGGCCTCAAACAAGAACCAACATGCAGAGGATGTGGAGAAGAGGATGAAACCCCTCAACACTTAATATGTCACTGCGAAGCATGTATGGCAAGCAGACATAGTCTTTTAGGAGCAAAGAAATTGCACACTGAGACACTATAGGCCATTAGTCTAAAGAAAATCTTGGAGTTTACAAAACATACAGGGCTCCTAGAATAGGAGGAAACACGGAGGGTATAATACACCAGAAAGGTCGCATTACAGGGGCAAGAATGAACCACCTCCCGACAATAATAGTAATAATAATAATAATAATAATAATAATAATAATAATAATAATAAATGGTTCTGACAAAAATCAATAAAACTCCTTTTTTCTTATTTTGAGATTGACGTGACATCTAGTAGTTTGTGAGGAGAAGTTTCAATTACTGCTTTCAACAAGCAGAAAAACATTACAACATTAGAAGTGGTCGCGAGCCCGACCGACATCAAAAAAGAAATATTTTGAATTTTAAATGGCACAAAAGTGACCCCTGTCAGCAATGAGTGCCCGTGAGGTGACGCCTAGTAAATGTTGCACGGTACAAATATGTCATCATCATTACCGAAATCTGTGTAGAAAGCAGAATAGCACCCACAATTTTTATTATAGTTGGTTATCTATTAATTTTAGCCAAAATGTTTCAAATAAAGGTTACAGATAATATAATTTTTCACCTAAATCACTAATCAGATTTTATTTTTCACGTTTAGCAAAACTGTTAAATTGAATTGGAAATTATATGAATCTTGCTCATTTGTACTGATACCTATCGAATTGCTTATATATTAATTAGAATTACAATTTGGGAATAAAAACAAGTCACATGGCACTAGGTCAAGTGAGTACGGTTGACGTACTAACACTGTGGTTTTGGATTTCGTCAAAAATGTCTTGCCGGACAGGGCGTTTTGTTCCGGCGCGTTGTCTTCAACCTTCTTGTAATATGCTTGGTTAACGAAATGCCCCTCAGGCACCCAATCCATGTAAACAATCACAAACACCCTCATCCCATAAACATTCTTCAACAATAGGGTAGTTGTGAAAAAAATAAATGTTATTTTTTCCTATTAATTATGAAATATAAACTAATTCTAAACATATTAATGTAAAAATTATTAGAAAATATAAAACTTTTCATTCATAATTTCCATAAATAAAGTTCGCGGTGGAATACTTGTGACGTAGACTTTTAATAATTATATAGTTCGACCAAGTCTGTATGACTCATACAAGCTTGTTAGAATACCACGACAAAGCGAAGATGTTGAATTCTATTTAATTGTATCATACAAATATTTACAGTATAATTCTAAAATAAAAGTAACAGATACAAAAGTATTATTTAATAGTTCATATATTTTATAATTATTTACTTGAATACCAGATAATTTCATGATATTTAATTCTTATATAGACAACTTCATTATTTTGCCACCAGGTGGCTGCACACTCCAGTGAATGTACATGTCATTTTTAGTGACATAACCTATGTTTTACGTGTTAAAATCATATTTTATTTTTCTTTTCTATATCAGCAGATTTAAAACAAGGTAATGAAACTAATGAATTTGTGTGAAAATGAATAATTTCTTTTGAAATAGTGCTTCTCTCAAACATATAAATCGTTTCAAATATAAAAATGGTAGTATTGTGTACAGAGTGTACAACCGAGAGTGTACCGCTAGGGCAAGAAAGCCTGTGATTGGTATTAATAAAACACGTCACTACGGGAAAATTTGAAATAAGAATTTTTTTTAAAAAAATTATATTTTGAAAAATATACAGTTGCCAGACATAAAATATGTATTAAAGTGAATAACTGGAACAATTCTTTCAGAAAAAAAAAATTGGAAAATGCGCAACTACCCTATTCGTATATTTCTGTAGCGGGTTTTTTAAGTTTCACACAGAATTTCATATTGACACTAGCATAATTCCGACGGAGTGGAAGGAAGATGACAAATTAATATGACATAGCCTGAAATGTTGCCAAATTTACAGGGAAGCCGG
Organism: Ophonus ardosiacus; assembly: GCA_943142095.1. Lineage (NCBI taxonomy): Eukaryota > Metazoa > Arthropoda > Insecta > Coleoptera > Carabidae > Ophonus > Ophonus ardosiacus. Next base: position 48,678,077 of record OW964831.1, on the reverse strand, counting down.
AAAAAAATAAATCTCGAACGTTTCTATGTTCATAGCCTACTCTGAATTACAACAGTAATTTCTAAAATTAGTCTTACATTAAGGGTTTTAAAAATAGCTATGAAATATTGTTATAGATTATTTAAAATATAAAGCACATTGCATTTATATTTCATTCATTATTCAGTTATTCCAAAGAATTACCATATAAAAATCTAATAAAAATGCAGCGTCTGATTAGCTTTCTGCAATTTTTACCTGTCGACAGCATGACAAAAGGGCATATCAAAATCAGAAACGGCAGTACATGTAAGTTAGAAAAAGAGAGAAATAGCATATGCAGTAATGGCCAGAAAGCGGAAATAACTGAATAAATAAAATGGAGCCAGGTCAGTGGCGATATAGAAGTTCCGATAGCAGTTTCCGGCTGCTCGTAGATACGAAATGATTCATGATAAAATGCAGGCAACTAATTCCCTTTCTCTCACATTCATCTACTCACAAATCACGAAAAACCTTCATGTGTTCGTGACACCCTAGTATTAATTAACTGTCACTCTGGTGTTTAATAATAGGTTATCGTACGAATTCGCAGTCCCAGGAAATGATAGTGTCAAACAAATGGCTTGTCTTAGTTCCTTTCATGGATTCCCTTGATGAATACTTGAAAAGTCTAGCGAATGAAAGTTGTAAATTATTTTATAGACGTGGTTTCTTTTTATAACTTTGTCCCATGATTTGATTTGAAACTAACCTTTATATATTTCGTTAAAGAAGATTAGAATTGTACTCAATATCACTGGAATACAAGAAGGCATTTAAAATGACCTTAGCAACAGGATTAAGGGATGTATTTAAAAAAATCTGTTGAGGCCAGCACAAGACCTCTCGCCATTTCCATATTAGCCTATATAAGTATTATATTGCACTTCGCTTTCGAACCGTCGTTTTATAACAAAATATTATAGAACATTACCCAAATATTGTTTTTTCTTATATTTAACATGTCTTCTGCAAATATATAATTCTAATTATATCTATTTTTCATTGTATGAGGAAGTTTCTAAATGTCAGAGATTGTTCCAATTCATTAACCAGATTGGCGGTATTTCTGATGGATATATGCATTTTACCACAATTATACCTATAATTTCAAATATTTAATTAATAAAACAATAAGAAAAATTAAATATGCTTCCCAGAAAAAGCTATCAGAATGTCACTAAAACTGTTGATTTTTGAAGCTGACATATGTCATTTACAAACTATGTTATAAACATTGGAATTTGTCAACTGGTTTCCTTAGTGCCTTAGCCTCTGCGATTAGATTACTCTGTATATTATAGTGTCTTTATCTCTAAATCTATACAAGATATAATAAAAATTTTAAGTATATTAGATGGAGAATTTTATGTTCTTCAATATTTAATAAAAAAAAACTTGGAAAAATTGTATTTAGAAGAATTTTTTTAAGAAACTACTACTTCCGGTTGTTCAATTTTTACCAAAAACTTTTCAGCTCTTCCCAGGAATGTCAGATTGAGGAATTCATAGTTAAACAGTTCTTAAGTCTTATAGTTTTTAAGGAATCGTGTCGACAACATCCAGACATACACACACACACCCACACACATCCACACATCCACACATACACACACACACACACACACACACACACACACACACACACACACACACACACAGAGAGAGAGAGAGAGAGAGAGAGAGAGAGAGAGAGACATCATTTTAAAAATGTTATAATCGGATTGTAGGGACCTTAAATCGTGCTTATTCACTAAAATCTGGATATGCGAATTTTAGCATGAATCCAATACCTCTCCTAGCGAGGTAAAAATGAATACTGCGAATTATGGTTTGTTCGTCTCAAGTGTAAGCAACCTTCGGAACGGAACTACTGTTAGAGGAAATTAAAAATAATGCTAAAATAAATAAATAAATATATCATCACGGCATATTACCCATTTCTGGGTGTGCCAGTCTGTTTTCACAGATATCGGTAATGATGATGACATATTTGTACCGTGCGGGCGCTTACCAGGCGTCAACTCACGGGCACTCATTGCTGGCGTAAAATAATAAATAGTCTAAAAGGCAAAATATTTTGTTACAATCAAAATAAACAAAAAATGTTTCTAATATTTTAAATGCAACCTGTTTTGTTATTCTGCTATTATGCAGGTACCGTAGTGATCCATCTATTTTAAGCAAGACATAGTAATGTATTTCTGGGATTTCCTAGTCCAGTCTTTAATGGGTACATACAAAAATTCTTACACCTGATTATTTCATGCAATTCTATTCTTCACTAAGTTATAAAAAGAAACCACATCTGTAAAGTTATTAAAAGCCAACTTTTTTATGAGGTCATGCACGACTTTTTTTAATATAATTTTAATCGATAGAGTAGTGAAAAATAATAGACCCGTATTTTTTATTGTTCCTCAAATCGATCTTTAATCATGAAAAAATTGTAATTGAAAATGACATTCTTTAAAATGAGGCTGCTAGACCCCCGCTTCGTCCCTTGTCCCATGACGTCACAGAGTAAAAGGCACGACCATTTTGATTTTCACATTGTCTTAACCGTCAAAGTGACATTTAAAGATAACCTAAAATTTATGAAAGTAAACATGTCGATGGAACGTTATTTCGTGCCAAAATAAAGAATAAAATAATATTCTGCGTTTATAACCTTCTACCATCTAATTCAAAGATTCAAAAGTGAAAGAAACATCTGATGTAACGTAGATAATTTCACGCCAAATGAAAATTGTATTTATAAAAATAAATAGAACGATATTATATTAATATATTATGGCATATTCAGATATGTAATTCTCAATTTATAGTTTATATATATTTTTCTTTCAGAAATTATGTGTTCATATAAAATGTCTGTTTGAAATGAGTCTGAACTTGGTTCGTAAAGTTGTGACGACAAAACATGGCTGGTTTTTGCAACTTTTTAAAAATATCAAAATTTAAAACGATTTTATACAACAAAAAATATAAATAAAACATAATTTAATCATACTGATCGATGAATTAGACTCTTTTTCGATTTAAACAGAAAAAAGGTACAATTATTTTTTTTGCATGACCTCATTCTATTTGAATTTTAAACTTTCAAATAGCAATCGCAGCCATACAACTTACATTGTATAATCACTAAATATTATAATAAATATTAAACATTTATGAAATATAAAGTAATATTTATAAAAAATTTAAAAGTAAGTAATGTCTGGAATTATATGAAGCATTTAAAATATAATTTGCTCATTGTTCATTTTCTCATGACAAGTGCTGTCGTTGTCAGCTGTTATTCATATTCTTCTTTTGTTTTACTGTATTTATATTATTTTATTGTCCTTTTATTCATATTTTTCAAAAAGTTAGCCTTTCTCGAGACAAATCATTTATTGTATGTGTTATAAATAGGCATATTTTGTTATTTGTATTGTTTAAGAACTGAATTTTCTTTGTATTTTATTTTGTATTTTTATAAAATGGAAAACTTATTTTCTTCTAAAAAGAAGAGAATAGGAAATAAATGTGCACAGAAAAGTTGTACGAATGCAACAATAGTATTTTCTGGATTTTTTTCCTCAAAATGCAGAAAGGTAGTAAAATCTATTATATTTTATAAAAATATCAAGCTATTTTCAAAGCAATGTAATACAGCATTACGGTTTTTCAATTGAATGATATGTGCGTTATGTAATGGTATATGGTTATAATTGATAATTGTATCTTACTTTAATGTATATTCTATTATCATTTAAAATATAGAAATCTCATTAAAACCTCATTTTCATGCCGTGATCCTAGAATACATAGGTTGCTGCCCTAAATCTAATGGAACAAAATTAATTATCTATCTATAATTAGATCTAGAAGCAGTATTATTATTAACATAGAACAATAATAATCTATAATATTACTGTTATTATTTTATTAATCCAATCAACCAGGCTTGGGTTAAATCTACATATTATAGTATTATACATCAGTCGTAATTATAATATCAACTACGGCCATAAATTTAAATGGATATTTCTGTAATTCAAAATCAATTTAAATTTACTACACACTATAAGGGATTTAGTATTGCTGTGGCATAAATTACAATATTAATTTGACTGCGAAACTGATGTAAATTTCTTAACTGAATATTAAATGTTCGTGTGATGAGCAAGAGAAGAAATTTATTTGAAAGCAGAAGATACTCACCTACGAAAATAGACAATGAAAGAGCAATAGGGCAGGACATAAAAGGAAAAATAAAACAATGAAGCATAGACACCCAGAATCAGGTCATTGGAACACTCATCGTGGACGAGTGAAATTGGCATACTGTCCTTTGAAGTGATGAAAGTAAGTTCCAAATATTTGGTTCCGACGGGAGTCAATATGCTAGACATCTTGAACTTGCTTTCATCGCTCCAAAGGACAGTATGCCATTTTTCACTCGGCCACGATGAATGTTCCTAAGCAAATGCAAGTCTGACCCTCCCGTTTTTCTTTGATAGTACAGGTTTCTTAACGGTTATTTTTCCTAGTAATCCTACATCACATAGCCATCGTATCACAGTGCGATCACTCAAATCTACGTGAAATTGTTCCCGAATTTTTGCAGAACGTTCAATTGATGATAAAGTATGATCACTTACGGATAGACGCCGAATGGTTTTTGTCAATTCTAGCACTAGTTTTCTTGGACCACCGACTTTTATATTAATTTTAACACTTCTATAGGTATATTGCGATTTTTTTTTCATAATCTTTGATATGCCACTTTTACTATTTTTTTAAAAAAAATTAATATTGCGCTGTTTCACAGCATCTTCATGAAGCTGTACTACCCTTTCTCTCAAGTCATCGGAAAAATATTTCTTTTAACCCATCTTAACATCAACTTACTAAATAAATGACAAAATACAACTGAAAGTAAGACAATTAAAACCATATTTTCAATAAGTTTCCATACTTTTGTCCACCGAAAAATCGAGTATATGTTATTTCACTTAAATCGTACAGTCAATATCAAGATTTCTTGTGAATATATTCTTCGATATATTGACTTTAGAAAATACGATTCAAATTTGCGAGAACTATAAACATATTTAAAAAAAATGAAATATTTAAAAGTTTCCATACTTTTGTCCACCACTGTATATATAAAGCAAATAAAAATTATTATTACTATTACTATAAAGGATTTAGTATTGCTTTGGCGTAAATTACAATATTAATTTGTCTAAGAAACTGATGTAAACTCTTAACTGAATAATAAATGTTCGTTAACTTAGGCTACAGGTTGTTGAGAAAACAAGGGTTTTTATTTGCAACACTAAACAGCTGGATGTAATATTTCACCCCATAGATGTTGCGGTTCTGCAGTTAAGGTGCGCAGTGAAATTTGTTAGACTAATAAATTTGTGGTTTAACTGCTCTAAACTAGGATGTATGTTAATGTGGCTTTTGTTTATTTACGAACAACAAATGAGGAGTGTTACAGCCGCAGACAGAATAAAATATTTTTACGGTTTTAATTCTAAACAAGAAAATGAAAAATGAATATGCAAAGAGGATTATTTTTTTATCGTTATTTATTCATTTAATTAAACTTGTTTCAATTAAATTGCATAAAGGATTTATTTAATTCTTGCAAAGCTCGCAAAAACATATTTGGAGAAAATGAATTACTAATTAATGCCAAGTTTAAATACTATCTGCATTATTATTTCAACTTTATTTTAACGTTTAATGCAAAATAACAGCAATTTTCATTTGTTTCAAACAGTGATATTATTCATCAACATTATTATTATCGGATATAGAATATTGTTAATAATAAAAATAATATATCATCACGGCATATTACCCATTTCTGAGTGTGCCAGTATCTACAACACATGTAGACATCGGTAATGATGACGATATATTTTACCGTGTGGGCGCTTACCAGGCGTCACCTCACTGGCACTCATAGCTGGTGTGGAGAGGGGTCACTTTTGTGCCATTTAAAATTGGAAATATTTGGAGTCTGTCGGGATTGAACCCGGTTTCCCCAGGTTCGCGACCAGACACTCAGGCACGCGGCCACGGGACCCCATAAATAATAATATAATATTGTTATCTTTCATTAATATTATCCCCCAAAAAAGTGGAGGAAATTGGGGGTGGCATGGGTTATAGGTTATACCAGGGGTCCCAAACTGGCCAACGATCTTAGGCATTTACGAAAATTCTACTGGCGAACTTTACCGGTATATATCGGTAAACAGCTGTTCATCAGGTTGTAGCTACCGGGATAAATATTTTAAGAACGCAAGTGGTAAACAAAGTAGATTTGTAACCTATAAAAAGCTGTAAAAAGATGAAACAGATTTGAAATTGACGTAACGTTTATCTCGTCTCGTTTTCTGTATTATCATAATTCAACTTCTGAAACCTACTTCCGATTCCAACTTCGGTTGGCATCTCTACTTTTTTTGAGGTTAGATTCTTCATTTACCGCATTTACTGGCTGAATTACTCGATCCACAAATCATGGATTCGGTAGATAAATCTGGAAGATTTCTTTTGGCAAAATTTTTATTAACTATCCAGAAAAAAAAATAATAAATTTTGATTATTTGAATTACCGCCATGCATGACGTAGAATTACGCCGCACCAATGAATGGCCGTAAAGTCATAGCGTGGGACAGCCCCATAGCAATGCCATGTTTGTGTGGGTAATGTAGATCCCCTGTTTGACGTTTCAACAAAAGTTTGGAGATTATTATTTTAGTTTGTCTTTTTCGTATCGATATTTTAAATTACTTGTAACTACTTATGTGTTTATTTGTAAAGTAATTAATGTATTTGAGAGACCAGAAAGAGAGAAAAATGAACTGAAAAATTTAAATTAAAACTTTCTCGCACGCATGCTATCTACAGGTTACATTCTTAAACATGTTTCCCTTCTTCAGTTCAATGTAATGACGTCACAGAAAATTTTCTTCCTTAATTAACTAAAAAAAATACATTTATATATATTTTTTCAACATAACTTTACGTATATAATAATATACCCAAATCATTCAAGCAGCCAATGCACGTCATTAATAAAAATTGAATAAAAGTAACTAGATGTGTGACGTCGTGTACTGGTACGTTTGCAGAGGTTTTAGAATCTTTATGAAAAGAGTTATACAGATTGCAATCTGTATTATCGACTGGTCATGAACTGTCACATCTACATAATAAATACTATATTGTCGTCACTGTCCATTTCTATTTAAATTATTTTATAATACTAACCTTATTTATACTTATGTATGCCATATAAAGGCAATAAATAAAAGTGAGCCGAATTTCAAAGAAATATACCGAATTCTTCTGACTGATTAGAAGTGCAACCTTTGGCAGATTCACAGATTTTGTGTTTGCGTTAACGGTCACGTTGCGTCGTTGCGTTGCGTTTAACATTACTTTATTATAAATAGGCCTTTACAACGCACAAAAATGTTTCAAACACGATACAAATATTTTTCAAATAATAACTTTGACAGTATGAACATACAAATTATCAATGTTGCCAACTATAGCAACAATTAAACGAATAATTAGAGATGCACTCGATTTCGAGCTTTGGCCCGGCCCGGCCCAAAGCTCGCCTCGATTACGAATCGATCATCGAGCCGGGCCTAAGATGTTTTTTATCGGTCCGAATCGGCTAATCATTTTCAAAAATCGAGGCGAGTCGACTTTTGATTTTGGCCCGGCCCGAAAATTCGAGCTTTTCGGGCCGACTCGAAAAATCTTATAGTTTAATCAAATGCACAGTTTCCTTAATATTTTAATGAAAATGGATGAAGTTAAAAAGGATCAAAATGATTTAATACCAACATACTTCATATATTAATAAATAAAAATGTATTATTTTACTTCAAGAATACAAGGTTATTAATTAAAGTATAATAATTATATTGTGATGTTGTTATTATTATTGTTATTACTCGGATACTTAAATAAAAGTGATTTTTGTTCCTACCATAATGATTTCTTGTCCTATTTTTGAGCAGGAACAAAGTTAGATAAAAAGTCATGTAAATTATATTTTTTATATAAGATTTGTGAAAAAGTTGTTTAAATTTTCGAACGGCTTTGGTAAACAAAGTGTTAAATACTCGTAGGTCTGTAATTTTTATAACAAACTTAAACTAGAAGGGTCTCTTTTATAACTACTTATGTTAACTAATGTTGAAAGTTATAAGAATGTAGAGGTTTTTTATAAGTTTGATACGAAAAAAGTTAAACATTTCGCCTTAACATAAAAATCAACATTAGGAATGCCGGATGCACCCAATTTCGAGCTTTGACCCGGCCCGGCCCGATTTCGAGTCAATTTTCGATAATTATATAAGGCTATACACTTTTTGACAGTTAAAAATGACTAAAATTTTATTTCATTTTTCACTATTAGTGATTTTAATGCAATAAGGTTTTTACACTAAGTGATGACGTGCATTGGCTGTTTGAATGATTTGGGTATAGATATCAGATTTTCAGTACCACACAAATAGCCCATTGTAAGTGGCAGGTTTATAATTTTAAATTTGATTTACGTGGTACCCACGGGATAAGAAAATAAGCTTCATATGAAATCTCTCTTTTTGAAATATTATTCAGAATCGCATATTATATAAATAAAATAGTTTAAAACATGAGATATGGAGAAATGCAATAAATTTTATGAAGAAGTGTATTGTCCACGCTTGTATTTTGTGAATGGAAAAGATTGATGTCGCATATTTGTTACAGGAGCGCAGTGCTTCTTTTTACAATGAAAATGCATCGCATGTTCTTGCGTCTCTTGTAATAAAATCTTTCTGTAACAATTCCGTTCGGCTTGGGTAGCTTTGAATGGTGAAGTAATTGATTTTCTCGTAAACTCCCTTGCTGCGTGATCACATGATTTCGGTTTAAACGGTTATTAAAATACATTCGGCTTCTAAATGAACGAGATATGCTTTGTGCTACTCTGTCGGTTGAATATGGCCCGTGCTCGCCTGGGAATTAAATGGGTTTCAAATTGATTTCTGCTTGATAGGACGGATTTTCCGCTGCATTTACGTTAGCAGGACGTTGACATTTTATTTACGGTGATGTTTTCTCTAAATCCAATTTCCGGTAAATGTACATACGTGAGCTTTATTAATATTTATTTCTATTATTCGCTTTTATTCAACCATGTTTATATTTTACACGGTGTTGTAACATTATTCTACTCGTGTGTTCTACATTTAAATTATTGATTCAACATATACATAGTTCAATTCACAAAACAAGATTCTATTGTGACTAAATTACTATAACGTTGATTTAATTGCTTGCTGAGAACTTTTTTTTAGAATATAGTGTGATATACTGAAATATATCCCTGACAAAACATAAAAATAAAAAGTAAACGGACGTTTAAATAATTCTTCATCGAATTGTAACAAGCCAAATTTTGATTTGTTTATGAAATTATCTGTTGAGATATAACCTGCTATCAATAAAGTAGCATTATAAAATAAAAAAAAATCTGTTCTGGCCAGCACAAGACCTTCCGTTCATTTAATGTATTTTGTATAAATCCCATACCAAAAGTTCATTGGAAAAGATTCTATATGATAGAAAAAGTTCCTTGACTGGATATATTGATGAGGTAATAAAAATTTCTGGATTGCAGTCACAAAATTTTATTTTAAATTCTCGGGTCGACCGGTTTCGAGCTCCACGTGAGCCTTCCTCAGGAGATGAGAACTACGTTTTCATTTTTTTGCCATGTATCTAAAATTTTCTTAATTCTCATCTCCTGAGAAAGGCTCATGTGGAGCTCGAAACCGGTCGACCCGAGAATTTAAAATAAAATTTTGTGACTGCAATCCTGAATTTTTATTACCTCAAGATTCTATATATCCAGTAAAATTGCAACACGAACATAATACAATTTTTTACAAATTCCACACAGAAAGTTCCTTGGAAAATATTCTATAAATTCAATAAAATTATCACATGAATATGCATACATTATGCATATACTCTAAAAATGCGTACACTTACGTAACATTCTCTTTACAATAAAATAATATTACCACCAAGTTTATATCTTTACCCATTTTTGAATCATTGCCCCAAAAGTCAATATACCCCACATTTAGATAAAAACTTCAAAATTTTCAAAAATCTAATTTTTATACATCTAGATACTTCTTAATGCGCTGATTCCAAATTTTGAAACCGCAGGTCGATATCTCTTTTCGTTCTCGAGATATTTAGATTGAAAGTTTTGCTCAAATCTGCCCATTTCTGGGTATTAACCCAAAAATGGGTCGAGATATGAATTTGGCGACAACACCATTCGATTCTACGGGCAAAATTACATAAGTACCCCAATTTTCAGAATTTTTGAACACCGCATACAATCTCCAAAGCAAAATAAATAAAAATGGCCAAAAATCGCAAAAATCTAAGGGGTACCCCTTACGATTTTTTCAGATTTTCGCCATTTTCAGGGTTTTTCAAACTATTATTCATAAAAAATGAACCGGTTGGACAAAAATTATGAAAATTGCTATACTTATGTATTTTTGTCCGTAGAATCGAATGGCGATGTCGCCAAATTCATATCTCGACCCATTTTTGGGTTAATACCCAAAATTGGGCAATTTTGAGCAAAATTTTAAATCTAAATATCTCGAGAACGGAACGAGATATCGACCCGCGGTTTCAAAATTTGGAATAAGCGCATTGAAAAGTATCTAGATACATAAAAATTAGATTTTTAAAAATTTTGAAGTTTTTATGTAAATGTGGGGTATATTGACTTTTGGGGTAATAATTCAAAAATGGATAGAGATATAAATTTGGTAGTAATATTATTTGATTGTAAAGAGAAATATAAAATGTATAATAATATACTTATGTCGTAGAGTTACAGAAAAGTAATTATCTAGTAAACTTAGATTTTTGATAATGTTGAAGTTTTTATCTAAATGTGGGGTATATTAATTTTTGGGACAATAATTTGCTCACTTATATTAAAAATAGCTGTTTTCTTGTGCAAAAGTGGCCTAATAATAAATAATGCCTCAAATCAATGTTGCAAAGAATTAAATTCTGCGTCGAACTCAATAATCACATTTTATTTGGCACGTTTCTTAATTGAGAAACTTTAATTTAAAATTTTATAAAAGTGACTTCTTTATTGTGTTAACCATGGTATTAAAATATAATCAACTACAAATACAATGACGTGAAACCTGTCAGAAATGTCACGTTGTGAAATTCTGAAACGTTGTATTTCGACCCTATTCTAATATGGAAAGAAATCATTAGATTTTGGTGTAAGTCGGATAACCGGAAATGGCACTTGACTTAAATTTAAGAACCAATTAAGTTGAACTTAAATGAAGAATATCTTCCCACGCCAGACATAGGTAATAGAAAAATACGTATTTTCATCGCTATAACCCGAACGATCCAACATTACCAGGATAAACTCCAGACTTTTCTAGAGATAATTTAAGCGAATCTGCTCTAAAACCTAGCACACTATATTTGAGTTGCAGCAGCAGAACGACGGTGAGGAAATAGTGAGCAATGTTACGATGTAATTCAGCTAGTTGTGTTCCAGGAACGGACTGACATTGATTGAAAAATTCATGAATTGCAAGCGTTCGTTTAGAATTCGCCAGCGAGAAACCCCTTCTCTTTGAGTGAGTTGCCTTCGAGGCAGCTAGCTTCACACTGAATTATACAAGTCCTACATAAAATTCTTACTACTGCAGAAAGCAGAATACTAACTGGGGTGTTTTTAACAGGCGTAATGAAACTAGGACGGAAAATAAACCTCAAAAGTACCAAATGCAGAAGTGTAAATTATTTAAGTTTCAGGGAAATGTTTTACGCTTAAAAACTAGACATGTAGGTTATGTGTAAAATGCAGGTTTCCGAGAAATGTTGCTTGGGTTTTGAATTGATTTTGTTTTATTGTAAACTACGAGTCGGTAGACTTATCGCACAAGTGCTGACTCCCTATACAATTGAACAACCGGAAGTAGTAGTTTTTTTAAAAAATCTTCTAAATATTATTTTTTGAAAGTTTTTGATATTACGCATTTTTGAGAACAAAATTCTACATCTGATACATTTAAATTTTTTATTAAATCTTTTATAAATTTATAGATAAAGACGCTATATATATAGAATATCGGGATATAATAAGTCGAATAGGCGAAACACGATTTCTCAAATACTCTAAGACTTAAAAAATATTTAACTGCAGTTTCCTCAATCTGACAATCTTGGGAAGAGCTGATAAGATTTTGATAACAATTGGACAACCTGAAGTAATAGTTTATTTAAAAAAATCTTCTAAATATTATTTTTTGAAAATTTCTGTCCTTACTATTATTGACGAACATAAAATTCTACATCTGATACATTTAAAATTTTTATTATATTTTGTATAGATTTAGAGATAAAGGCACTGTAATATATAGAATAGTCTAATCGCAGAGGCCAAGGCACTAAGGAAACCAGTTGACAAATTCAAATGTTTATAACATAGTTTGTAAATGACATATGTTAGTATCAAAAATCAACAGTTTTAGTGACATTCTGATAGCTTTTTCTGGGAAGTATATTTAATCTTTCTTATTGTTTTATTAACTAAATATTTGAAATTATAGGTAAAATGCATATATCCATCAGAAATACCGCCAATCTTGCTAATGAATTGGAAGAATCTCTGACATTTAAGAACTTCCTCATACAATGAAAAATATATATAATTAGAATTGTATGTGTGCAGAAGACATGTTAAATACAATAAGAACAATATTTGGGTAAAGTTCTGTAATGTTTTTGTTATAAAACGACGGTTCGATAGCGAAGTGCAATACAATACTTGTATAACATAAAAGGGAAATGGCGAGAGGTATTTTGCTGGCCACAACAGATTTATTTAGCATTCCTATTTCCCATTTTTGCATTTTTATCATAATGTAAAATTTTTCTTTTCTGAAAATACCGTCTAAAAATATTCACATCGTTACAAATAAATAATAATGTGGATTTTTCTGAAAGGCAGGTACTACTAATTTAATTTAAATTATCCTTTACGAGAATGATATTCAAAGAGAACATAATCTTTGTAAAATAAATGAGAAATATGTTCTTAACAAGTTGTTAAGAATATTCAAAAGGAAAAAGAACCCGTCAAAATAACCTTTTCATTCATTGAAATAAACATTTGTATCTTTGCCTTTTGCAGACCTTGTAATTTTAGATCAAAGAATGAAATATTGTTGCATTTTTTAAAATTAAATGTCAAGTTACTTGAAGAATATTTATCTTGGCAATATTTTATGAAAATTTTGCCAGCATATTACCAACGCTCATTTGCACGTAAGACAGGCATAGCATTTTAATTGACGTCAGTAATTAAATCATTAATTGAAGCGGGAAATATGTGCATCAAGATCGGATTATGCGATCAGCGAATTGAAAACATATTCAGCTCTGAAATAAAAAACTTTAATTCAGGCTCTCTTACTCACTGTTACTAAGAAGAGTTGAACGCTATATTTTTACCCCTCGCTAAGAAAGGTACTGGATTCATGGTAAAACTCGCGTATCCAGATTTTAGTGAATAAGCACGTTTTAAGGTTACTAGAATCCGATTATAACATTTTTACGATGATGTCCGTGTGTGTGGATGTGTGGATGTTGGAACCACGGTTTCTCAAATACTATAAGAAATATTTAACTGCAGTTTTCTCAATCTAACATTCCTGGGAAGAGCTGATTAGATTTTGGTAACAATTAGACAACCAGAAAAATGAAAATTTCTGTTAATACTAATATTAAAGAATATAAAATCTCTATATACATATACATATATAAAATAATAAGTTGTAAATTAAAATGTAATTGACAGATAAATGGGAGTGTTAAAAAGCCAGAGACATTACTGAAGACTTTTTCTGGGAAGTACATTTAATATTTCTTATTTTATTAATTTAATTAAATATTGATGCTTATGGATTATATTACATATAAAATTCAGAAAACCCGCCAATCTCATCAATGAATTGGAACAACATCAAACATTAGAATAATAAAAGAAATGGAATGATTTAAAAAATATAAAAATATATAAAGAAGATATGGGGTTCCGTGGCCGCGTGCCTGAGTGTCTGGTCCCGAACCTGGGGAACCGGGTTCGATCCCGACAGACGCCAAATATTTCCAATTTTAAATGGCACAAAAGTGACCCTTGTGGTGCACTCTCCACACCAGCTATGAGTGCCCGTGAGGTGACGCCTGGTAAGCCCCCAGACGGTAAAATATATCGTCATCATTACCGATGTCTACATGTGTTGTAGATACTGGCACACCCAGTAATGGGTAATATGCCGTGATGATATATTTATTTAAGAAGATAAATACAGTAAAATTTTTGAAAGAAGTCTGATCAAGGCCATCTACGGATTGTATCTATGAATTAAGATTTTTTGCTGTCAAATTTAGTAATGTCGTTTACATAGTTTTTATGAGGTACACAAGATATTATATACCCTCATTAAAACTAAGTAAAAGACACTACTAAATTTGACAGCAAAAAATCTTAATTCATAGATACAATTCGTAGATGGCCTTCATCAGACTTCTTTCAAAAATTTTACTGTATGCGTTTTTGTGTGTATCGGAAATGTTAACATTTCCATATTATATAGCCTAATATGGAAATGGCGAGAGGTCTTGTGCTAGCCACAACAGATTTTTAACAGTGATTTATCAACAAACTTATTGTCTTATTTCACTCAAAGGATTTGACGAACTCGCCTGCAGCTCGTTCGGTCAAACATTCCTATTCGTGAAATAAGACTATATTTTTTACACTTGTTGCATAAATAACTATTTTGTTCTACTTGAGATCGTGGTATTGTTTATTAGAAGTAAGCACCAATTTAAAAATAGGTTTATACTCTTTGGGGTCCTGTGGCCGCGTGCCTGAGTGTCTGGTCGCGAACCTGGGGAACCGGGTTCGATCACGACGGACGTCAAATATTTCCAATTTTAAAAGGCACAAAAGTGACCACTGTGGTGCACTCTCCACACCAGCTTTGAGTGCCCGTGAGGTGACGCCAGTAGCACGCACTTTAGTATTCTATCATAGAAAGCAGGCGAATACGATTTTACTTTTACGAATCTTGGTAGCATGCACTTTATTATTATTATTTTATTTAGTTCCTTAGAATTTACAAAGAAATTGTGGAAAACGTCAATACAAATAAAATAACAGTAAGCATACAAAATCACATATTTTTACAATATTCTACAAATTCATTTTCGGAGTAAAAACAGTTTCTGACTAAAAATGATTTAAGTTTGACCTTGAAGCATTGAACAGTTTTTGACAGCTTTATATCAGAATGTAAATAGTTAAAATATTGTACTCCTTTACATTCAGGAGAGTTTCTGGCAATGTTCAAACGTTTATTTGGCACTCTGAAAAGATTATTATTTCTAGTATTTTTGTTGTGAACATCCCAATTTGTAATGAATTTATTTTTGTTCTTCAAAGCATAAATACAGAGTTAGAATTCTATATTCATTTTTTGATTCGGAAATTATTGGATTTTATACTATTAACATAAAAAATATGACGATTGTATATAATAAATGTATAAATTATATGAAAATTGGCTTTGAATAGAATTGTGGCAAAATAATGACGTTACTTTGACACTTTCGCCTCGAGTCGTACGCTTGCAGGCGAATATTTTGATACACGCATGCTACCAAATTTTCGCTTCGTGGCGAAAAGCGAAAACAAATGCCTCTTTTGATAGAATTCTAAAGTGCGTGCTACCGCTACTGGTAAGCGCCCACACGGTAAAATATATCGTCATCATTACCGATGTCTACATGTGTTGTAGATACTGGCACACTCAGAAATGGGTAATATGCCGTGATGATATATTTATTTATTTATTTATGTTTATACTCGAAATACAAAATATATTCTGGCTTTTGTTAACAATATTATTTATGTTTTAATATCCTGCTAAAAATTCTAATAGGAATTTCGAATTTCAAATTTTATAAATATTGTTTAATAAAATTTTATGAAAATATTTATTATTCTAGTAAACCAATATTATCAGACAGTTATTGACAATATTTTCGTAATGTTAAATTAAAATTAATTTCAAATTCCCAGAACATTTATCTCCATAATTTCATTTATTTATTCATATATTTATTTACCTTTATTCTGAAAATATGCAGATATACAAACCAATATTTACCAATTAAAAAACATCCTGTTTGTCTAGTATGAAGTGATAAATATTTGAAAACTGCTAAACATTGTGGAAGGTAAAACACACGCTTCGCAAACTGGAATATTTAGTGTGTAAGTTAATTCCATTTTCTCTAAAGCGAGCACACATTTACGTATTTATGAGGGTGTACGAATACGCTGGCGACTGGGGCTCTGGCAACGAGCAAGTTTTTGTTTTTGTTGCGAAGTGGGCCATGTTGCAACTACCGGCAGTTGTTTTTTCACGAGTGGATGCTTTTCACTCACTAGGACAGACGCTGAAATAGACGCCACCGTTGTACGTCATCCAGTGAAAGTAACTAAGCTTATTAAGACAAAAATATTCTGCTATATCTATCATGCAATATATTTTCAAAGAGTGGAAACTAAGTTGTTTGATCCATAATTTAACATACATTGCACATGAAGTTGTACATTGAAAAGATTTTCTAATGATTTAATAATAGTTATTTACATTCGAGTGCGTGTAAGTTGTATTTTACAGCGCGACAGCTTTGTTTAAGGCACGAGCCCTTAAGGCGAGTGCCTTATTAGCTGGAGCGCTGTAAAATATTTCACGCACGAGAATTGTATCAAACTTTTTGGCCGACGGTAATGAAAATCACTTTTTTTAATGAGATAGGTTATACTTCTGAAAAGGGTTAGTTCAAAATACTGGGGTTAAGTCAATTTCCAAATTTGATTTTACTTACCTTCATTAGAGTACTTCTTCTAGCGAAAATTTATTTGTAATAATAGACGTTGTTTGACTGATAATATATTTATTTGCTCATGTTTCCTCCGTAATAAATAATAGATAGGTGTCGATATTTGACATTTCAGCAATGTTCGCCTCGCGTATTTGACAGGTATATCGATCGGTGACTATGTCGGTAACGGCGGATTTTTACAATGACAGATGTCGCTGCCGTGATTTTGGTTTATATAAATTAATTTTAAATATAGGAAATGTTAAAGTAAAAACATAACTTAAGTAGGTAGTACTTTTTTACATAAACTTTATTATAGTAAAGATGATTTCTTTTTTAAATGCCCATAAACGTCCAGTGTATTTTGATTATTTTACCGCATAGTTAGACAAGTTACAACACAGTAAGCGTAAAATGTAGGTTACACTTGCTGTGTATACAAAAGTAAAGTTCCCATTACACTTCAGGAGGGTAAAAATTAATATGTACTACTTCTAGCGAAGTTCTAAAATCAGCCAATGCACGTCATGAACAGTATTTTTTTCCCTTTTACTTCTCGCTAAGAGAGGTATTGCTAAAAACGTTATATCCAGATTTTAGTAAATGGGCACGTTTCAAGGTCACTAGAATCCGATTCTAACATTTTTATAATGATGTATGTGTATATGTGTGTGTGTGTGTGTATGTGTGTGTGAGTGTGTGTGCGAGTGTGTGGAAAAAAAATAAAAATCTATATTGGCGAATATAGTATTTCTAATTTTACGTAAAATACATAACAGTACATATAAAAGCGGGTGAATCACTTCAGTTATATTATTTAAAATGGATATTTCTTTTTCCCGTGGACGGAAAGGCAACAATCGATTTTTTCAATTTTATTGGTTTTTTATGTGTGAAGAAATATAATACGAGGGATTTAGTTTTTTTATTGGATGATATAAAACCTACGGATTTGATCAGACGCCCAAAAATATATTTTCGGACGTATTTTATTATGTGTGTATGTATTCGTGTTCGTGTTTTATTGTTAGGAAACGAATTTTTGTCGTTTCGAATAACTACACAACCTATAGAATTTTATATCAATTTTAAAGCTATTGAAATAAATTTCTGGTGCAGAATCACCGATTCAGTTACAATAAAAATGATGATGGTAAATGGTGCTGACTCTCAATTTGATCCGCAATTACGGGAATTATAAAAACGAATATTTCGAATATTTAAACTGCGATTTATGGCATTATAACGCTCTACATCAATCACTGGAAAATATTCAATTGTTCTGTTAGATTCGTCGTGTGCATTCATTTTTTACGTTCCTATCAGTTTAGTACATAACAGGGCACTATTGTAATCACATTAAAATTGTCATTTCCACGTTTTAGAAATTAAATACCTACCATAGGTGCAATATGTGTGTCAAAAGCTCTGAGATTTATAAAAAAAGATCATTTTTTAAATTTACCTGAAAATTATATAGAAAAAGTATTAATGTATGCCGGTAGAAAATGGGGGATTACACCATTTTTTTTATATAATTTCATCTGAAAATATTAGGAAAACTAAGACTATTGATGAAAATCCGGTGAAAAAATTCCTATTAATAAGCGAGTTATGGACTCCCGAATTTTAGAAAAGATTGACGTGACGTCACATTTATGTGTTTTTGTATCAAACTGTTTACATCATGGACCTAAATGATCTTAAAATATATGCTATTTTAAGTTATATTTACATAAAAATAAATGAATATTATAACACTGTATAAGTCTACATACTTTATAATTACAGGTGTATTTAAATTATTAAGTTTAATGCAAGAAATTTGTTAAAATAAAAACTGTTTGGAAATTGTAGTACAGGAATGTTAGCCCCTCCTTTCGAATTTGAATTTCTTAACTTCCATTGGTAGTAATCCCACCTCCTAGCACGCTATTTGTAATGCATGTATAGGCGGTTTTTCGGTCGCCAATCAAAATATTTTCATATTAGTGTCGAAGCGTTATAACAAAAAACCCTTTATTTCCGAAATATCTCAATTATACCATTTCATTTTTTTATTAATATTCGTTACTCAGCATATACATTCGTATTTTTTTACTATTTTCCTTTAATTCGATTGAGCCGTAATCCCCCATTCAATTTAATGTTTATAATGACATAAAATGCGTAAAAATAGCATTTAATGGTTTTTTTTTCTTTTTTTTTTTTTTGAAGAAAACCATTATGTACTTCAAGTAAAGTGCAATTTCTGGTTATCCGATTTACACCAAAATCTAATGGTTTCTTTCCATATTAGAATAGGGTCGAAATACAAGGTTTCTTTTTTTAATGATAGTATTTGAGTTAGAGCGTTTTTAAAATCCATACATACACATACACACATGCACACACATACACACATACAGACGTCATCTTAAAATTGGATTCTAGGCACCTTAAAACGTGGTCATTCACTAAAATATCGATATGCCATTTTTAGCACGACACCTATACCTCCCTTACCAAGAGTAGCGGGAGGTAAAAACTAGTCTCATAAGTCAATCTATTAAGGCCTTATGAAACATTTTTTTTTTTTATATTACTTTTACTATGAGGTAATTTCATATTTTTTAAAAAATGCGATTTGCAAAAAATACTTCACAGTTTTCAAATACCTAATATAAAATATTTATTTCAGAAATAAATACCTTTCGACATTTTTGGATTTAATTGGAGTATTATACCATGTAATTATACACAAATGTTTTCATGTTTGTATCATTTTTTAGAACATTCTTTCCTGGTTTTGTTATTTCCCACGCACAATTCAAAAATAATAAATCGGAATAATTTTCCCAATTAAACGGTTGAAAAATGTGAAGTTTTGATGATTTTAAATTGGTGTTATTTTTAAATGAATCGTAAATAGGACTTGAATAAAAAATATTCAATGAAATTATTTTTAGTTTTGATTAACAACGAAAATTTAAATGTTACCTACATAAAAAATACTACCTGTGTTCTATGCAAATAGATGGAGTAATTGTTTTTAATGTTTAATTCAATATTTATTTATTTTTTCACACAAAAATTGGTATGAATTTAATATAAAATTGTATAAACTTAATACATAATTAATTTATGGGAACATAATATACATATTAAATTTCCGTCGAGAAATCTCGCCTAGAATCTCGGCCGAGACGAGTCTCTATTAAACGAAACGAGAAAGATTTCTCGTCTCGACCGAATCACTAAGGTAACAATAGGGTCCACTATATTTTTTTTTACATTTTTTTTACAAAACTTCATCTAAACTGAAAGTAATATGTAATTTTAGAAAGTCTTTATTGTTATTCGTTAAGCCGTAATAATTTTTTTAATATTCTGTGACGTAGATATAGAAATCATTTTGTCCTCAAACAGTGGATTTCGCTAATAATTGAAGTCACATAAATTTATCTATTTCACCACTTATAAAAATGTATAAATGTTAAAATAACCCTTGTAGTCAATAATTGCATATATGGGTATATAATAAGTAATTTAATGTCATAATTAATAAAAATACTACGCATATATTATAGCCCAAGATTTGATTACCACTGGTAGCCTATGTCATTCAACATATCTTTTACTTTCATACCAACGCTTGTAATCTGTCATGGCATCATAAATTTAAACTAATATTATTTGGTTTATTTCTGTTGTTTTATTGTTGTTATTTTCTGCATTTATATACTTGCAAATGGATTCCGTATTTCAAAAAGGCGATTGCAGAAGGTTTAAAAGTAGTACGAATTTGGAATAGAATAAATGTGTGACGTAGATATAGAGATGAGGAAATGGTATTAAAAACTCGATTATTTTAGAAAATAATAACTATTTTTAAACTTTGACAGTCCTTAATATACAGTTTTAAGGTCTAGTTTTAATATAACTGACCCTTGTTCTAATTTGTTACTACGGTGGAGGACCCTATTATAGTAAAACATTAAACGTTGAAGTTACTAGGGCAGTTAAACGAACAATAATCCCTGAGGTGTAGGTTGACTGAAGAATCCTATGTATTATTCAGAGCAAGAAATAGATCTTTAAAACTTTGCCCTAATTTAACATCTCGTACGTTCGTCCTATTTCATACTAATTTCACTTCCCAATTACACAAACTGTTTAATCCTTACTACATTCCTTCCTTCTTTATCTCCCTTGGCCAGCTAACCCCATTCCTGCAGCCTGCAGTTGGCAGCCCTGTTGCAACGTTGCCAAGTGTTCGAGCAGGGACACCCACCAACAGGTTGGCGTCCGTGCTCGACTGTTGCTGATGCTGATGAACTCATCTGCTGACCCAACTAGCAGAAAACAGAGCTGCTGCGTTGTCATGGCAACGCCAGCCTCGTTACAGAGCGGGTCGCATCGCAACCAGGAAGGGGGGATGGAGGTTTAGTTGTAGTCGTGAACAGAATGTTGGGCTGTGGGGTTAAAGAAGTTTAAATTGATTTTTCTGTATTTTGTGGAGAAGATTAAAGTAGAAACAGAAAAAGTTTACTTTATTTGTAAGATGTAGTTTCAGTAAGGTACATTACGAAATATGCACAGATTTCAGTAGGTATTAGATCTGTTCGATAACATATGCGCTATACGTGTTTCAACGCTGAAATCTGATACGATTAATGAAAACGTTCAATTTGAGCATGTTTAACGAAAAAAATTTCAGAATAGGGCTGTTGCAATAATTTTTATATAATTTCCTAGGCGAGAGACGAAATACTCATTATTGAACAATTTGTATACCAATATTTTTTATCCTATATTTATATGTAAATAGAACGTACGGCAAATTAACCTATAAAAGTTAGGTAATACGAAATGTCAAAATTCTTTATTTTAATTTACCCAGAATGGAACTCGCAAGGTGTAAAAAAATGGCCAGCACAAGACCTTCCGTTAATTTGATGTATTTTGTACAAATATCATATCAAAAGTACATTGGAAAAGATTTTATATGTCCAATAAAATTGTAACACGAATTAATACAATTTTTTCCATACAGAAAATTTATTGGAAAATATTCTATAAATCCAATAAACTTATCACATTTATGTATACTCATATATAAATAAAATAAATAAATAAATATATCATCACGGCATATTACTCATTTTTGGGTGTGCCAATATCTACAACACATGTTGATATCGGTAATGATGACGATATATTTTACCGTGTGGGCGTTTACCAGGCGTCATCTCACGGGCACTCATAGCTGGCGTGGAGAGTGCACCACAGGGGTCACTTTTGTGCCATTTAAAATTGGAAATATTTGGCGTCAGTCGGGATCGAACCCGGTTCCCCCAGGTTCGCGACCAGACACTCAGCCACTCATATATAAATACTCTAAAAATGCGTACATCTAAGTAACATTCTTTTTACAATCAAATAATATTACTACCAAGTTTATATCTCTACCCATTTTTGAATTATTGCCCCAAAAGTCAATATACCCCACATTTAGATAAAAACTTCAAAATTTTCAAAAATCTGATTTTTAACTATCTAGATACTTTTCAATGCGCTGATTCCAAATTTTGAAACCGCAGGTCGATATCTCTTTTCGTTCTCGAGATATTTAGATTCAAAGTTTTGCTCGAAACTGCCCATTTTTGGGTAAACACCCAAAAATGGGCCGAGATATGCCTTTGTCGACAACACCATTTGATTCTACGGGCAAAATTACATAAGTACACCAATTTTCAGAATTTTTGAACATCGCATACAATCTCTAAAGCAAAATAACTAAAAATGGCCAAAAATCGCAAAAAATCTAAGGCGTACGTACCCCTTAGGATTTTTTCAGATTTTGGACATTTTCGGGGGTTTTCAAGCTTTTATTCATAAAAAATGAACCGGTTGGACAAAAATTATGAAAATTACTATACTTATGTATTTTTGTCCGTAGAATAGAATAGTGATGTCGCCAAATTCATATCTCGACCCAATTTTGGGTTATTACCCAAAAATGGGCAGTTTTGAGCAAAACTTTGAATCTAAATATCTCGAGAACGAAAAGAGATATCGACCTGCGGTTTTAAAATTTGGAATCAGCGCATTGAGAAGTATCTAGATACATAAAAATTAGATTTTTTAAAATTTTGAAGTTTTTATCTAAATGTGGGGTATATTGACTTTTGGGGCAATAATTTAAAAATGGGTAGGGATATAAACTTGGTAGTAATATTATTTGATTGTAAAGAGGAATATAAAATATATAATAATATACTTATGTCGTAGAGTTACAGAAAAGTAATTATCTAGTAAACTGGCTTTTTTGTTAATATTTATCCAATGATGCTGTCGCCTGAATTATTTCGAATTTTAAATGGCTCAAAAGTGACCCCTGTGGTGCACTCTCTTCGCTGGCAATGAGTGTCTGTGAGATGACGCCCGTATAGTATGTGATCTGTATACACAGCAGATTGGCACACCTAGTAATGGGTGTGAAATAAATAAATAAATATATCATCACGGCATATTACCAATTTCTGGGTGTGCCAGTATCTACAACACATGTAGACATCGGTAATGATGACGATATATTTTACCGTACGGGCGTTTACCAGGCGTCACCTCACGGGCACTCATAGCTGGCGTGGAGAGTGCACACCACAGGGGTCACTTTTGTGCCATTTAAAATTGTAAATATTTGACGTCAGTCGGGATCGAACCCGGTTCCCACAGGTTCGCGACCAGACACTCAGGCACGCGGCCACGGGACCCCATACTAATGGGTGTGATGATGTATTTATTTATTTTACTATAAAGCAAATCCATTCCAAATTCTGTGCTTGCCTGTACCCAAACATTTCAACAAACCAACCCTCCCACTCCACCCTCACTGGCATCTCAAACAATTCATTTACCCTATATGTCTCTTTTACTTCTCCATACGAAGTCTCCATTCGAACATCTGACATCTCCGTACTTGTTAATGTTGAGAGTCACAAGCCCACGCGATACAAATTGCACGAAATTCCTCTCGATATTTCACTCCGGATCCCAGCTATCCAACTGTGGCGCCGTTGCTACGAGAAAAAGAGGCCGCGCAGCTACAACGTGGAGAAAGATTTGTAGGACAATATATTTTAAAAGGAGATAATGTTATTAAGTAGGATCTGGAGAGGCTGGTTGTTTTATGTTTATAAAGTTGTTTGGTGTAATGGAGATGGAACGAATTTTTCAGTAAAGGTTTTCTACAATAAGCTTCGTATGAAATATTTATGTAATAAATTATTGAGAATAAGAAAATCAAGTAGGTCGTACAAAACAAAATGCAAAATCATTTTAAACAACTATTTATTTGTCATTTGAAATGATATTAAGGTTAGTTAAAACTTAGTTAATCAATTTTTAATTTACTTTAGAGCATTTTTGAATTGTGATTAATTATGATTTCAAAAAATGTTGTGCTTATGAATATAAAATGTATATTCAATTTTTAATTAACAAGCACCTTCTTTGGATACCAAAATAATGGAGAGTGCCGTCCTGCAACTGTTGCCGACAAGAACATAATTGCTTTTAAGAAAATAATCAAAGATGACAATAATAAAACTTTATTAGAGTCTAATGTTAAATAGATAATAGAGAGTTATTGCAGCTTCAACGCAAAAATAACGTGCACTTTAAAGTCACGTGACAGTCCGAGTGCGCATGCGTATTAATAAGGTTCACGTTATATGAATAAGGAGACACGTTATGTGCAATGGAATAGCGAGCGTTTAACGTCACACGTTCTGTATCTTTTGAGGTTATGTTTCGGTGAAAAGTGTGGATATAACCTCGTTTGCTTTAGCGTTAACGTTAGCGTGAATACACTAATTAAATGCGGTAAACATTGAAATTGAAAGTCCTTTATTTCTAAAATCAATTGTTTTCTACATAAGGTTAACGTTTACGTTCTATCATCTTAGAAGTTGCAATAACTCCCTAATAGTTAAAAAAATCCCTAAACCTTAACTAAAAACGGTAAAACCAAATACGTATTTCGGCAACTAAGTTGCCATCATCAGTAATCTTACGTCTAAGAACAGATCAGTTTTGGTTTACTCAACATGTCAACCATGCCAAAGGTCCAAAAACAAATTTGAAAACAGAGCAAATTTAGATCACTCAGTATGTCAACCATAACACAGACTCAAAACTGTTCTAAACAGTTTTAGCGTTTTTAGTTAAAGTTTAGGGGTTTTTTTAACTATTATAGATGACAATAGCCAATTACGTGGTAATGCTGGTAATAGATCATCATTTGAAAATTGGATTCTGAGCTACTATATTTGCAGTCAAATAAGTATGAACTGATGCTTAACTTTTTCCCATCTCCGAACCCTGTCCTTGCCCAGCTGTGTTGCCGCTTCTTCATAAACTAGCATTTTCAGTATGGCTACTGAATGGGCAACTATGTAAAAATCTCCAGTCTACAGGGTAATTATTTTAACATGCAACATATGGCGAATCACTTCCATGGTTACTCACTATTGTCAAAAAATGACAGCAATGTAATATTTGTCCATTTTAAAATGCGACATACAAAATTAATTAAAAAAATAAAATAAATTCTCTGTATATATGTTTGACATCAAATATAATATAATCATATTTAGCATTCAAAAAATGTGTCAATCGTTGTCTGCCACATCTGCTCTCTGATTTCCAAAATATGTAATTTGTAAAAATTACCCAAGAAACTTTATTATTGTTAAAATAATAACGTACATTTTTCCTAATCATCCACTTTGGTGTAAATATTTCGTAGAAATTTCAGAGCCTTTATAAAAACAAATCGTAGGTCGTTGAAATGAACTAACAATTTGTCATGTCAGTTGTAAAAAATGTTTGCACATCGAACATTTTATCACAGTCTGCCGTAACAAATTGACCAATTATTTTCCTCAAATGTATTTCTGTTAGTACGTAATATGTTTCCAAATTTACCGAAGCAAGTAAAGCTAAAAGATTGCCTTGCGGTTTATTCTGTATGATTGCATGTTCTTTATCAAATCTGAGGTACATCGGTTCGAACCTTCCTTCTAGCATTAGCATTGTCAACTAACAGAAGTAAGGGATTTAGGAATTCTTTATAATAAAAAACTTATTTTCGATGTACATGTCGACAACGTAACAAAGAAAGCATTTAAAATGCTTGGTTTTCTTATCAGGTCATCAAAGAACTTTAAAAATCCCAAAACCTTAAAAGTTTTATATTTTTCTTTAGTTCGAAGTCAATTAGAATTTGCAACAATTTGTTGGTCACCTCAGTATGCTATTCATATTAAAAGAATTGAGCGTATTCAAGAAAATTTTTGTAAATTTATTTGATATAAATTTAATAATTTTGAAATTAATATTTTACCTCTGGAAAAACGGCGAATCGTAATTGACTTAATATTTTTATATAAATTAGTAAATAATAGAGTCGATTGTCCTGATCTATTAAACAGTTTGGGCTTTCGCATACTAATTTATACGACTAGAGCAACGGGTTTATTCTTTTTAGGATTTAATAGAACTAATGCTGCTTTCAATTCTGCACTAAATCGTATAATAATTCATTTGATATATTTCTTTTTAGTTTATCACAGTTTAAAAAACAAGTGACAAATGTAGTACTGTCCTTTAATTAGTTATTTGTTATTAATTTTTCTATTATGTTTTCATTGTAGTTAGTTATTTGTAATGTAATGTAACTTAATTGCTAATGTATTTTGCATTTATGTTGTATGTGCTTTCCTGTTATTGGGACATGGCATAAAATAAAAAATAAAAAATAAAATAGTCTTTTAAATGTCAATAGGCAGGCATTAATGGCACTCATGCACGGTGAACTTGACAATTATAGTTAGTAGATTGCCGTCTTAATAAGATGAGTAAACAATGGATATTCTATATAGAACTATATCCATTCATTTTTTATGCCAAGATTTGTATTTTATTACCTCTCGCTAAGTATTGGAATCATGTTAAAAATCATATATCCAGATTTTAATGGATAAGCACATTTTAAGGTCCCTATAATCCGATTATAATATTTTTACGACGATGTCTGTGTGTGTGTATGTGTGTGGATGTTAAAGCCACGGTTTCTCAAATACCATAAGACTTAAAAAATATTTACCTGCAGTTTCCTCAATCTGATAATCCTGGGAAGAGCTGATTAGATTTTGGTAACAATTGGACAACCGGAAGTAATAGTTTCTTTAAAAAAATCTTCTAAATATTATTTTTTGAAAATTTCTGTTACTAAATACTATTATTGAAGTACATAAAATTCTACATCTGATACATTTAAAATTTTTATTATATCTTGTATAGATTTAGAGAGAAAGGCGGTGTAATATATAGAATAATCTAATCGCAGAGGCCAAGGCACTAAGGAAACCAGTTGACAAATTCAAATGTCTATAACATAGTTTGTAAATGATAGATATCAGTGTCAAAAATCAACAGTTTTAGTGACATTCTGAAAGCTTTTTCTGGGAAGTACATTTAATGTTTCTTATTGTTTTATTAATTAAATATTTAAAATTGTAGTAAAATGCAATCTTGTTAATGAATGAAAAATAGATATAATTAGAACTATATGTGTGCAGAAAACAAGTTAAAGACAATAAAAACAATATTAGGGTAAAGTCCTGTAATTTTTTTTTGTTATAAAACGAAGGTTCGATAACAAAGTACAATACAATACTTATATATAGCCCAATATGGAAATGGCGAGAGGCATAGGCGTAATTCGGGGGTGGCAAGGGGTGGCAGTTGCCACCCCAGAATTGTCGAGCCCAGTGTTTTGCCATCTCAGAAGTTTTTAGTAAAAGTCTCAATAATTTACGAATACCTAATTGAAAAATACAAGTCTACAACAGGGATGTTTTGAAAACTTGTAAATTATAAACTTAGATAGAAATAATAGAAAATGCTTCAAAAACTAACAAATTTAAAGCCAGTTTTTAACATTTTTCCGGGGGACCCCCTTTAGGTATTGCCACCCCAGTTAGAAAGCTGAAATGACGCCCATGGCGAGAGGTCTTGTGTTGGCCACAACAGATTTTTTATACTATTCTTATTCTTGACGATTTTGATACATGTATACATGTCTATGAAATAAAGTATTATTATTAAAATTTTAATTTCGCTTGTATGGCTGGATTTTCGTTCCATCGCTAATGGTGATAATTTTAAATATCTTTCAGTTAATAATTGTGGAACGTTAATCATTTTACGCCCGACCTTAGAATAATGGTGAGATCAACTATAAGTATAAAAGTAAAGTTAAAAAGTGAATTAATTATTACGCCGACGAAAACTCTGCAGTAATGAATAAACAAGATTAAGACGTCACAGGGAAATTAGTCTCTTCCCGTTGCATAGGTCCTCTGTATAACCTCATCTACAATTTCGTTATATAGCTGGATGCATTCCTCATCTTCATATCAACCCTAGAGGATGGGCTCCACACTCAAAGCGCGCCACTTCGTTTTCACAGGTCACAGAATTTACTACCCTTAGATCGTTAGTGTTGCATAATTAACTAGGGTTGCTACATTTTGCGACAGCGTTTCACAAAGTTTTTGTATTATGAAATACTTCGCTATGAAATATAAACTAATTATATTTTATTCTTTAAGGACTAAATGAACTAAAAGTATGTGGAAAACGTGATAAATTTTTTATAATTGTGATAAGAATTTTTATCTTCTGTCACCTTTAGATAAGGAAGATATTGTCTTTGGTCAAAAAATTCGACCCTAGGATACGATTTTACTAATTTTATAATGACGTCTGTATGTATGTATATGTGTGTTTGTGTGCCCGTTGTATGTTCGTGTTTGTGTCAGACAACTTTCCCTCCAACGATAACTCCAATACTATAATTCTAAAATTATGATTCTTTCATATTCTTCTTTACATCCATATGAAGATTTGATTATAACTGATCAACCGGAAGTTCCCTTATTTAAAGTTACTAACAGTTTTTCTTGAAAACACAGTTAAATATTTTTTAAAAATTTTATGTAATTATCAATATGAAAGAATATCTCATTCTCTATATAGTTTGATTATACCGTGAGTATTTTTTAACATGAAACATTGGGTTTGTCATATCCATGGTTACGACTTGACATTTGATTGACAGCGTTCCATTTAAAATGAAACATAGGGAACGAATTTGACATTTGATAAGACGTCAATAGAGGTTAATTTTATTTAAATAATTACACCTGCATTCTAAATTAAAATTAGTTGTAGAAAAAATATAGTGTGCACCTTGTGCCCGAGTGGTTTTCTCTGCTAAATTTCTTACAATATTTAAATATAATACTTCTGTTAAATTCATTCCCCATATGTCATTTTAAATGAGACAGACAAATACATTGCTGTCATTCAAATGTCAAATCATAACTTATAGGAAAATTAAACGGTTATCTGTCATATTGACAAGATGTCATTAGAGGTTAATTTTGTTTAAATAATTATACCTGTTTTCTAAAAATTAAATTTAGATGTAGAAAAAATACTGTGTGCACCTTGTGCCCGAAATATGTGCTCTCGAGTGGTTTTCTGACTCCGTTAAATTTCTTACAATATTTAAATATAATATTTCTGTCAGATTCGTTCCCAATGTTTCATTTTAAATGGAACGGGCAAATACATTGCTGTCAATCAAATATCAAGTCGTAGCCAAGGATACGACAAATCCAATGTTTCACGTTAAAAATTCTCACGATATATTTTCCTTAATGTTCAATAGATATAGAGTTAAAGAATTAAAAAGAGATTAACTTTCCAAAAACCAGTCAGCTTTGCTATAATCATAGAAACAGCTAATATTTTAAGAAAATTCTAATTGACAGTTTTCAGTGTCAAGTGCAAAACTAAAGATGTGTGATGATGATTCATTTAATTATAAAGTTAAAAATATACATATATAACCATATTTTTAAAAAAATTCTAAATATATTTCGAGAAAAATAACATTAAAACTTATGTGATGTAACTTCTGATCAATGGAAAATTGCTTGGTAAAAACCGATATTCCAAATAAAAATTTAATTTCAGATCCCACAAAAGTAGTACCTACCAGGTTTAGATCAACCATGGGATATTTAGTGTAAGGCAAATCGTCTTCCTACAGGCCGTGGAAAATTTAATAGTACCTTAATTTACTGGTAAATATGTGATAGTCCTAACTCTGAATGCGAAGCAGAAAAAGAAACAATTGTGCATATTGTAAAAGAATATCTTTTATCTAAATTCCAGCAAGATTTCACCAGATTTCATCAATTAAAAGAAGATGCACTAAATTGGATAGGAAAAATCAAGGATATTTAATTTGTCTTGTTTTATTTTTTTATGTCTTATCAAAATTTGTACTGTCGTTCATTTAAAAACAGAAAAACTTTTCTTTTTACAAGCCTAAAAAGGAATACAAGTACAAAATATAAAGCAGTAATTAGTTCTCAAATTACAAGGAACGAAAAATTTAAAACATAAATTTAATACGCCACAAAAGGAAAACTTTTTACTCTGGAAAGTTTTGTCAATTTTTAATCCTCTTGGAACATTCAACATTTTACCACTCATAAACCCTTACAAAACCCGACATCAAAGCAGGCCTCTAGTTAATCGCCTACAAAAATTCATTAATGCATGCACATATGTCATCTTTTAATCCTTTGTTAAAGCTGAGAGGATAGAAAATTTGTAGAGCAGCGTTTCCCAAACGGTGTGAAAAGTTATGTAATAATAGTTATTTTCACTCTACTTATATATAACAGTATATTACATTCCAAAATATTAAACATATTTTACATTTTTCTACAGGGAGGTTTTTCAACATCTGGTTAAAATTTTAACTAAGAGTTAATTAAACAAAACTGAAACGAAACGAATTGTCAAATGACAGATTTAACATTGCTGTCAACAAACCAATACAATATTGTTTACTTAACTAGAAATAAAAATTTTAACCATAGATTGAAAAAGCGTCATTTGCATTGCTAGGGCAATAATATCAGTAAGGTAATAATAGTAATTAAGGTACCAAGGGTTGTTATAAGGACAACTGTCGAGGGCCTCTGGCCCGAGGCGAGTACGTTGACCGAAGGCATTATTGTCGTTTAACACCCATGGTGCCTTCAACGTCTTACTAGAAATTCTTAATAAACATTTTGTCTGACTACAATTTATCAAACAAAAATAATAAATCATAAAATTTTAATACAACTTACAAAGTAGCTTGTGAATGCCGTATCTAGGTAATATTTTGTTTCTGTAAACAAATATATATTTCTTGTGGTATTTTTCTGTCAATATGGACGAGCAATGTTATTGCTAAGAATAAGAAGTATGTTGGTTTGTATTTGTGATAAAACAAATATGATTATAAACGACTACAATTCACCTAACCTAACCTTAACTGCACTTTGTGTTAGTATCAGTATTATTAACCTCAGTTTGTTGTCTTCATTACCATAGCAACTTAATACGCCCTAGGGCATTATGTACTCAATAACGGACCTAATGTTGAGGTTGTTATAAAACAATAACATCCTAGTAAGACATAAATAAATAATTAGGCACAAAATTCAAAATAAATGTTTGGGAATATTCAGTAATTGATAAATGTCAATAGCATTTTTTGTTTTATGTTTACATCACTGTGTTATTTATTCAGTAATATTGCAACAAACATAGGAAACTCATATTTAAAGAATATTAATTAATTAATTAAATATTTCATCTATTTAAATCCAATATTTCATTATTATACCTCAGTGTGACAATTTTAGATTTTTTATAAATGTTTTGTTTTAATAAAAATTGTGTGTTTCATACATTTTCATGTAATATAGAATGGGTTACTTGCGTGGTATTGAAAATCCGTTTTTTATCACTATATACGTAATGTTAGGTGATTTTTTTTATGACGTCATTATATTGAACATGAGAAGGAAATCATGTTTAAAAATATAATGTATAGATGGCATGGCGTGTGAGAAAGTTTTAATTTGAATTACTTCACAAATAAACACATAGGTAGTTACATGTAATTTAAAATATTTGTACCAAGAAGACAAACTAAAATACTAACCTCCAAACTATTTTTGAAACGTCAAACAGGAGATCTACATTACCCGTACAAACAAACGCTATGGCTTTACGACCATTTATTGGTGCGGCGTAATTCTACGTCATACATCGCGGTATTTCAAATAATCAAATTTCATTACTTTTTTCTGCCTAATTAATAAAAATTTTGCCAAAAGAAAAAATATGGGTAGCAAATTATTACCTGTTCTTTAAAAATATTAAACAAAAAAAGGTGCACAAGTAGCCCATTATATGTAAATACATGGATTTTATTTTCACAAATTTTTAATAATATGAAATTATATTTTTTCGGTTAGTAGTACTATAACTACATTGAAGCTGTGACGTCCAATCGTACCAACAGTTTTTATTAAAATTATGAATGAAAAGTTTCATATTTTAAAAATATTTTAGTACAATGTCAAAATTAATAATTTTCATATTATGACAATATATATGCAACTATTTTTTTTATCACCGGACCCCATTAAATAGTAAAAATTGTAGCAATAACTTTTAGGTATTAACGATATTTTTAAAATGAAAAGTTGCAGCTGAATCTAAGTATAATGTAACCTAATTGCTGTGAAAACAATTAATCCTTTTTTCATTCGATTAAACGTCTGCGTCGAGCCACAATTTCGTAGGAATTAGAACCAGGAATCTTCTTAATAGGTCTATTATTTACATCACCCTCTGGCCAATGTGCTGGAAAGGTCCTAAGGACTGGTTAAATTTCAATTCGGGGAAAACCATATTTTCACACTTTTGGCGTTAATTATTTTAATTGAGGTAAAATTATGTTTTATTCATTGGGGCATCTGAAATAAATCGACGAAATAAAACATTTTAATGCGATGTTTGCATGGAGATGAGGTTTTTATTTGGGTAGTTGTGCGCTAATTTCATCCTTTGTTCAAGACTGGAAGCAACTTGGTGGACTATTCCGACGTTTTACTCTTAATTACGTCTAATCTATTTTAAATTAAATTGTCGACTCTTTTGCTTTATTAAGAACTACTTCAGAGAAAAAATAAAGAAGAATATGATTATATCATTACATTTTTATATTTTATTATACGGATGTATCTAAAATACGTGGACACACACCACGGAAATTAAGACTAATAGTAATTAGGATTTCGCGGACAAGGTGTCCACACTATTTTTGTGATAATAATAATAATAATAATAATAATAATAATAATAATAATAGTAATAATAACAATTATTGCCCAACAGAATACCAATTACAGGATAAATTTACAATGAGATTAAATATGACTATTAATACACATTAAATGAAAAAATCATTAAAATGATTATTTGCTACATTACAAACTATAAAAATCTGTTGTGGCCAGCATAAGACCTCTCGCCATTTCCATATTAGGCCATATGTATAAGTATTGTACAGCACTTCGATTTCGGACCGTCGTTTTATAACAAAATATTACAGATCTTTACTCAAATATTGTTTTTTATTGTATTTAACATGTCTTCTGCACACATATAATTCCAATTATATCTATTTTTCATTGTATGAGGAAGTTTCTAAATGTCATAGATTCTTCCAATTCATTAACGAGATAGGCGGTATTTCTGATGGATATATGCATTTTACCACAATTTTACCTATAATTTCAAATATTTAATTAATAAAACAATAAGAAAAGGTAAATATACTTCCCAGAAAAAGCTATTAGAATGTCACTAAAACTGTTGATATTTGACAATGACATGTGTCATTGGAATTTGTCAACTGGTTTCCTTAGTGCCTTAGCCCTGCGATTAAGTTTACTCTATATATATATATATATATATATATATATATATATATATATATATATATATATATTATAGTGTCTTTATCTCTAAATCTATACAAGATATAATAAAAATTTTAAGTGTATTAGATGGAGAATTTTATGTTCTTCAATATTTAATAAAAAAACTCCCAAAAAAATATATTTAGAAGAATTTTTTTAAGAAACTACTACTTCCGGTTGTTCAATTGTTACCAAAACCTTTTCAGCTCTTCCCAGGAATGTCAGATTGAAGAAACTGCAGTTAAATATTTTTTAAGTCTTATAGTTTTTGAGGAATCGTCCCTCCAACATCCATACATACACACACACACACACACATACATACACACACACATCCACACACACACACACAGACATCATTTTAAAAATGTTATAATCGGATTCTAAGGACCTTAAATAGTGCTTATTCAATAAAATCTGGATATGCGAATTTTAGCATGAATCCAATACCTCTCTTAGCGAGGGGTAAAAATAGGAAAATTCTTCAATACGTCGGTGATATGTTATTACAAATTTTATTGTATTTATACAGTTTAATTTATTGGAATAGAAAGGCGGCTGTGATGGAAATGACATTTGATAAAAAACAATAAAAAAAATTCTGGAAAAGAGATGAAATAATTTCTAAAATAACTATTTTACAATATTTATTGTATTTATTTTAAAAAACAAACTAAGGTTGTGTCCGATGTAGCACTAATATCACCCTAATATCTAAATCCTAAATTTATATGTCCTAAATCTAGTGATTATTTAGGATTTTAGGAATTAGATTATAGGGTTTTTCCAGAGAACATGATGCGTTGAAGTTGACGCGTGCTAATTAAACAATAATCATGTACGTTGCTATAATTTATGCAAAACGTCAAATTTATTGTTAAAGAATAGCTTCTTTAGCTTCTATTTTGTGAAATATAATATTAACATTTAATCTGAAGCATCAAATTAAATAGAATTGTATAATTCATTTTTGTTATTCTAAAGTGTTGCCATACAAACCAACGGAAATCACTAGTTTTAAATGAACGCAAATGTCATCATTTGCGTTCATTCCTGGTCATGTGAAGTTACAAGCGGCAACATCGCTGGGCAAGGGACATGGTGCGGAAAGGGATAAAAGTTGAACATCAGTCCATAATCATTTAACGCCGAGTATAGTTGTAATATTTTCTTGTCCGTTGTTTGTTAAATGTCATCGTTAAAAAAATTGTATGGATTAGGTGGAAGAACAGCCTTTGGCTGAACGTCGCCTTTGACATGCTGTCAATAAAGATCTATTATTATTATTATTGAAACAATTATAAAATTATCATAACACACACAATAAATATGCCAAATGTTAAACTATTCGTTGAAAATAGTTGCTAACTGCCTTTGGTGAAACAAAAATATGCTATTTTATTCAACGAACAGTGTAACATGAAAGCATTGAGAATCCCTACAGCATTACAGTGAACAACATCTTTGTTTACTGTGTTTCTATTTAAAGTTGACAAGTATCAAAGGATGATATATGGCCTCACGTAATAATGCACAAAAGTGATGGCATATATTCCTGTAAAGGGGTTGAATTCGATTTCAGAACTCTGTTGTGCTTCTGAAATATGTAGTACAGCTTTGATCTTGTTTACTGGACGTTCCTCAATACTTATCTAGTTTCGTACATGAAACATGCATCAAATTTGTTTACAGATATTTCATCTCAGGCCGTATGTAATATTCCGTAATATTTTGCAGTTCTTCCGCAGAAATATATTACATTTACAAAATGAGTTTTTTTCTACATCTGTCAAAAAACATGACATTTATGCATCGTTAAGGATACGCGAAGTTTGTGTTTTTTTACGTGTGAAAAAATATTAGTATTCTCATATTGGCGTCTCAATTTGACTGGTAATAAGTTCGAAATTGCAGCATTTGCAGTTTCGTTTACCTCAGGAGGAGTATCGCCATCACGGATCTCGTCACAATCCATTGTTTTAAAGCAAAAATTTATAATAAAACTTGTAAATCTATCTTCCACAATGGACTACTAATGTATAATAATTTACCCAATACTTTGAAGTTAGCAAAAACTGTAAATGAATTCAAATCTAAATTAAAATTGCACATATAGATGTTTGACCCATTGAATATATGTGTTTATTTTTTGTAATATTTTCTGTATGTATTAGCTAAAGCTATTTAATAAAGTATTATTATTATTATAAAGATAGATCAAAAATACAAATTCATTGACACTATTTATTTATTTATTTATTCAACATTTGCAACTTTTCCTTTGTTACAACACGCTAGGCGAATTCACATTGGTAGCAAATTAATATTATTTTAAATATTTTCCTATAATTTACTTAAATAAATATAAGATTATTGAACTCTTTTTTTGACAGTTGTAGACAAAGTATTGTTTGTAATTTTTGTTTTTTTGCACGTTCATATGACTTTTATGCCTCGACTTAACGGTCTCGGCTAAAAGTAACATCCTCACGCCCAACAAAAAAAAACACTGATTTCGCGCACTTAGGCTGTGTCCGATGTCGCAATTTGGCATTGGGTATTTAGGATTTAGGTCTTCTTCACATAAATACAGCTCCGAATGGCACACTAGTGATATCCATTGGTTTGTATGGCAACACTTTAGAACAACAAAAATTAATTATACAATTCGATTCAATTTGATGCTTGAGAGTAAATGTGTATATTATATATCATAAAATAGAATTTTTTTAATTAGTGCGCGTCAACTTCAAGGCATAGTGTGCCCCTGCAAAACCCTAAAATCTAATTCCTAAAATCCTAAATAATCACTAGATTTAGGGTACATAAATTTAGGATTTAGATATTAGGGTGATAAAAGATAAAAGTGCAACATCGGACACAGCCTTAATACAAAAATAACTATTTTATCATTATTGTTAAAATATTATTAACGAAAATAAATTATTTGTTTTATATAT
Source organism: Ophonus ardosiacus (assembly GCA_943142095.1). Lineage (NCBI taxonomy): Eukaryota > Metazoa > Arthropoda > Insecta > Coleoptera > Carabidae > Ophonus > Ophonus ardosiacus. The sequence continues at coordinate 48,641,079 of OW964831.1, read as the reverse complement.
GACAAAATATTTTATGCATCTAAATATAATATGTAATAGTAATAAGTAATAATTAATATATTTTTTTTTGTTTTAGGTAAGTGTTCATTTTCTTAAATAAGAAAAGATTCAGTAAGAAGTATCTGATAAAATTAGTGATTACAGTAAGTACCAATAAATAATTCAATTTTACAATTTAAATTATTATTTTAATATTTTAATTATGGGATCCCGTAGCCGCGTGCCTGAGTGTCTGGTCGCAAATCTGGGGAACCGGGTTCGATCCCGACCGAAGCCAAATATTTCGAATTTTAAATGGCACAAAAATGACACTTGCTCTCTCCACGCCAGCAATGAGTGCCCGTGAGGTAACGTCTGATAAACGCCCGCACGGTCCAAACATCATTACCAAAATCTGTGTACAACACAGATTGTCACACGCAGAAATGGGTAATATGCCGTGATGATTATATATATATATATATATATTTATACAATTTAAATTAATTATTTTCACAATTGGTTTTAATTAAATTAAAATATAAAGTATCTATTTCATCAACCCAGATTCATTTCTTGTAACTTAATTCGTATTTAATTTAAACAATTAATTATAACGATAAAAACAGTCTTTACCTTTTCTTCCGTCTAAAGAACGTTTGCGTCTAATATTCCATTTCAATTAATTAGACGCACTCACATTACAAGAGGATAAAATAAAAGCAAATAGGTCCCGGGTGAAAAATATCTCTCTCAGTAAAGGCCGCAAGTAACACGTGTCGTCAATTACAGCCCTTGAAGTTCCTGCGTTGGGGTGAGAGCAACGACTTTCCCTCACGCACACAGCAGGAAATCTAATTGTTGCAGCAGGAAATTTTATAAATCAGAAAGCCAGTAAAAAACGTTTCTAACAAGGAAATTCATGATTATCACATCAGAAAGTATGAAAGTTTTTTTCTTGTAACTTAATATGTATTAAATCAAACAATTAATCCCCGTACCGCCAGAATAAATATATAACATTTATTTATTTATTTAGAAAGAAAGGCCGTACAACAGGCCAAGGCCCAATAAAAGTACAGCACAGTTAACAATATACATAAAGAATAAAAGTTTCTAGCTAGACAGTATAATAATAGATAATGAGTACAAACTAAGGATCAGACAAAGAATGCGAGAAAACATATTTTAGAAATGATTTAAACTTAAATAGTGAACAATTAAAAATATCTGGAACATTATAGCTAAGAATCATGTTATTGAAAGAACACATTAATCGTTTTACTGTAGAAAACATAGCAGCATTGGTTTTATATTTTTTAGAAGAGAACGTTTCAAGAGAACGAGTAGAATAGGAAGGCACACGCAGAGATATTTTACTTAAAAGGACGGGACTATCTATATAATTGTTTATGATTTTGTATAAAAATGTCAAATCCAACACTTCTCTACGTTTTTGTAAAGTGACGAAACTGACAGAATTATAAGGGAATTTCCAATTTAAAGCTGAAATAAATTTCCGTTGGATACCTTCAATTCTCTTAATATATATTTGGTAATGAGGAGACCAACAAACGACACCAAATTCTAATTGTGAACGCACAAGTGAATAATATAGTTGAACGAGAGTGTTATAGTTCTTGAAAAGTGCTCCAACTCTTAATATAAATCCAAGCATTTTATATGCTTTCTTTACAACAGTGTCAATGTGAATGCCATATATGAGTTTACTGTCTAATATTATTCCAAGATCTCTTACATGAGATACACGATTGATTACATTTCCACTGATATTGTATTGAAATTCAAAATTGGTCCGATTTCGTGAAAAAGAAATACAAGAACACTTGCTATGATTGACAGATAGATCATTTGCTGTTAAATAAATATTTAGTTTATCGAGATCTGCTTGAAGAACAATGCAGTCTAACATGCACGTTATCTTACTGTAAACCTTGAGATCATCAGCATACATTAATTTCGAGTTTTCAAAAATGTTGCTAATATCATTAATGAAAATAATGAAAAGGAGTGGTCCAAGATGAGATCCTTGAGGCACACCAGAAGTCACGGGAAAATTATCAGATTTGAACCCTTTGACAGTTACACATGGACAACCATAACTTTCCTTCCTGAACACAGCATGAAATTTAATTTTCACATTTATTATCAGAAAGCCAGTATAAAACCTTGATAAGAAGGATTGATGATTATGACAACAGAAAGTATGAAAGTTTATTTTTTTGCTTTCTCAGAAACGGAAAAGTTGGGAAGTTAGTTATTGTTAACCTTATTTTCCATTACTCTTTATTAATTTTTGATTGTGAATAAAATATTATACAAACGGTGAAAAGTTTCATTATGTCCTGGGCAGTTAATAATATAGTATATAAAATTTGGAATTCCAAAAATTTGGGGCTAACGAGTATATTTAATTTAGGGTTGGGCCAGAGATCAAAGGTGGCGTACCAGCGCGAGAGGCTTTTGTTCTAATGGCGTGAATCAAAACGCGTAAAAATATGGCCGTACCAGATAAAGTGGAGTTAGATTTAACGAGATTAAAAACAAATGAAAACGGAAACGCTGCCTGTTAGTGAAATTGTTTACAGATGCAGACAGCCATCCTATCTCCAACTACAGTCCTACGCTTTTATTTATTTTCTAGAAGTGTAATTAGATTTTTTATGAGAAATAAAAGCTCTTAACTGCTCTTCTTGAAAGCATTATATACAATTATAAAAATACAATATTGTTTGAGTCGCATCAGCACCTACTTTATGTTTAAATTTATTATTGAAATAATTGGAGATGGATTTGGGCTGTTTTGTAAGTAATCTATACATAAATTTGCTTATTTAAATATAATCGCTATCTCCTTTAATAACAGAGATAATTAACTCTATTTTGTTGGGAAGTTGTCAAATCTGAGCAACGTTGCTAAAAAATTTAACCAATAGAAACAAATGTAAAACCTGTCATTTTCATGTTTTATTCATTTTTTGTAATTATTATTGGTTATTCGCTATTCGCTAGCGACGAAAATATGAACTAGTGCATAGTAGTAAGTCCTAGCCGAGGTAGAGGCGAACGTATCGTTTCTATCACTTTAACAAATAAATCACGAATGGAGTGAAATTTGTAGGCTATACTTCAATTTACGTAAGAAAACAGTAGATTACTCTTAAGAGCCGACCGTTTTTACATGCATTGAATAAATAATTTAAATTTGTGAAACCAAGCATTGTCAATAATAAATATATTTATCTGTAAAAATGTCAAAATCTTAAATTGCAACAAAATATGGTTAAACATCACTTAATTCTGAAGATTTTATTTGACAACTGACAGGCGATATTTGTTCCGTTTCTGTGAAATAGGTTTATATTCTGACCAATCAAAGGGTAGAATTTATATATCCGTAACTAAACCAACGCTATTCTTACGTGAAATAAAGTATAATAACAAAATCTAAAACTTCAACACGTTTTAGTTGAGTTTAACCTATGTACGTCATTAGCACGCAGAAAACCAGAAATAATTAATTTCCATAATTTCCCGAAAACAAGAACCTAAATTCTATAGAAAAATTTATTAGATAAATTTGCCAATTTGAAATAGTTGGTAGACGAAAGTTATGCATTTATCTTTTAAAAATGGGAAAGGAACCTTGTAAAAATATGCGTGATCCTTATGCATTTTGTAAAGCAAGATTATATTTTGACAGGTATTCATTCAACCAGGGTTCCATTAACCTGTAGATTTTTTTTTTTTAATTTTGAACGTGTATTCTTCGGTATTACATAGTAACATGTGAAGTAAAAATTGAAGAAAATCTTTAATGGTATTAATCTCCCTTTAGGGTTACAACTGGTCAAACGAATGCCGTCAAATGAGATCAAATGTTTGATATTTTAGCATTTTCTGCTTACATCTAACTGGTCGGCGGATCAGAACCGAAAAGCTTCAGGCATCTGATATTCCCAATATTCTGTCAAAGTTAATACTGCACAAAAGAGAATGTGTTTGATGTTTTATAATTCGCACATCAGATAGATAAGCTTTTACGGTAGGTCACTTTAGAGTGAAAATCAAGCGAAGAGTCTCTTAGCAACCGGGGCTAACCGCTTCAGTGCCATTTAATTAATACCCACAAAGGTAATGCACGAAATTATTTACCCAGGAATTTGCAGATCACTGCATATTAATCAACCTTTCGCGGATAACATGATTAAAGACTTACGAAATCGTTGGCCATTTTCAAACGGATTATAATTTTTGTGTGCTGACGAATAATTCTGAATTTTAAAACTGGATAATTCAATTCCGTTTGGAGAAACATATGTTTCCTAGCGAATATGGATGCGAAAGTGAAATTCACATGTATAACAAAATCATTAACCTACATACCGTGAGTATTTTTTAACGTGAAACATTGGGTTTGTCATATCCATGGTTACGATTTGATATTTGATTGACAGCAATGTATTTGCCCGTTCCATTTAAAATGAAACATAGGGAACGAATCTGACAGAAGTATTATGTTTAAATAATGTAAGAAATTTAGCGGAGCCAAAAAACCGCTCGGGCACAAGGTGCACACAGTATTTTTTCTACATCTAAATTTAATTTTTGGAAAACAGATATAATTATTTAAACAAAATTAACCTCTAATATGACAGATAACCGTTGAATTTTTCTATAAGTTATGATTTCATATTTGATTGACAGCAATGTATTTGTCTGTCTTATTTAAAATGACACATGGGGAATGAATTTGACAGAAGTATTATATTTAAATGTTGTAAGAAATTTAGCCGAGTCAGAAAACCACTCGGGCATAAGATGCACACTATATTTTTTCTACAACTAATTTTCATTTAGAATGCAGGTATAATTATTTAAACAAAATTAACCTCTATTGACGTCTTATCAAATGTCAGATTCGTTCCCTATGTTTCATTTTAAATGGAACGGGCAAATACATTGCTGTCAATCAAATATCAAGTCGTAACCATGAATATGACAAACCCAATGTTTCACGTTAAAAAATACTCACGGTATATAAGTAATTTTATTTATTCCATAAGGTTATTGTTGCATTACTGCCATATAAAGAGAAAAAAAATCTTCCGGTTGCTTGTTTTGCTGGGCTTATTGAACGCATCTACTTACATTGGGGCTATTTTAAAAAAATTGCGATTTTTTTTTTTATATAAAATCATGAAATCCATCTCATTTAATAAATACAGTAATAGAAAATATTTTGAAATATGCGACTTTTCATTCATAAATTTGCTAATAAACTTTCGCGCTTTTAAACACAGACGACACACCTAAAAAGTTAAGGTTTGCCAAGTTCTTAAAATAAAATTGACGAAAAAATTGACAAATGTAAAACGGGCATTATTCTCACTAATTCTAGCATGACTCATTTAAAATTTAATCAACACGTACACATGAAACCAGTTAAATCAAATACAAAACTTGCAGAATTACAAATTTTTATGACATTTTTTAGGGCTGGTGATTTGCAATAGGCTGTATTAAATTTATATGCTGTTGCAAATTCAAAACAGCGTAATATTAATAAAACGAAAACCTATAGCATACTTCACGTAAGAATGTCGTTGCGCAATAACAAGTGTAGTTTCTTGACGACAAACGTATATATAAATGAAGTAATCTCCTTTTACTACACAGATTATGGAATCTGTACCTAAATTCAGAGATTCTATAACCTATGTAGCAAATAGAGACTATTTTATTTTGATATATCGTCCAAGATTCATGCACTTTTTATTACGCAACTACGCAACGTGAAGAATGCTATACAGTGAGTTCAGAAAAAACCTAATTCGAGTAAGCTATGAATACAGAAACGTATGTCTGATCATTATTCTATTTAAAAGTCAGGTTTCAAAATTGATCGTGAAATGTAATTTTAAGGAGAAAAAATAATGAAGAAGGATACAGAATATTGCCATTGCCTATTTTCTATTTCTATAATAAGGATTCAGAAAGAAAAGCTTTGTTTTCTTTACATAACATTTTTAACAATATCCCGTGTCAAATTGACATTTAATTAAATACTTTAAAATTGACATACGTTTTTTGTCCATAGCCTACTCCGAGTAGGGTTGCCAGACTTCCTAAATTTAATAGGAGTATATTTTGTTCATATCTCCTATATCCTATTAACAAGGTATATTCTCCTATATTTTCAATAATTCAATAAGGGCCAGTTGTACAATCTCTGGTTAGAATTTTAACTTGAAGTTAAATAAACAATATTGAATCGGGTTATTGACAGCAATGACCAATTTGTCGTTTGACAGCTCATTTCGTTTCAATTTTGTTTATTTAGCCGACAGTTAAAATTCTAACCGGAGATTGTATAACTGGCCCTAAAAAGAATAAAATCAGAATCCTAACTCCGAGTTAGGATTTTTTGAACATACTGTACTATAGCTACAAAATTCGATAAGAGTAGATAAAGTTATCATATTAAGGGTATTTATGATTTATTAATATCTTGAAAAGGCTACATAAATCACTTGCCAAAATTATTGCCACTATCCAGTATCCTCAGACAAATTTTATAAAGGATGCGTATATTTATTTATATCGGGCTTATATTTTCGTACGAATTTTAATATATTGATGACATTATTCATGTCAAAACATTATTTATATCATAAGGTATTTTGTTTACCATGGCAAGGTCTGCGGCATTGTTTCCACAGCTTGATCCCATCACGGGTCGGTTACGCAACCGTGGACAGTTACGGTACAGAGCCTTCGGATATAAATTCGCGCATACGAGTGGTTGTCATTTTAATGAGAGCTGTCATATGTGGGTGACCCTGCACTTGTGTGCTTATGCAACGATGCGCATTGGATGCAGGATCGGAGTGGACAGAGATTTCGACTTATGCCCAGTTGCACCGCTGACACTTAAATTTTAAGCTACACTTCTAGCCCGTTAATAATGGGCTACTTGCGTACCTTTTTTACCTCTCGCTAAGAGAGGTATTGGATTCATGCTAAAATTCGCATATCCAGATTTCAGTGAATAACCACGATTTAAGGTCCCTAGAATCCGATTATAACTATTTTAAAATGATGTCTGTGTGTGTGTGTGGATGTGCGTATGTGTGTGTGTGTGTGGATGTGTGTATGTGTGTATGTCTGGATGTTGTAGACACGATTCCTCAAAAATCATAAGACTTAAAAATTGTTTAACTATGGATTCCTCAATCTGACATTCCCGGGAAGAGCTGAAAAGGTTTTGGTAACAATTGAACAACCGGAGGTAGTAGTTTCTGAGAAAAAATCTTTTAAATATAATTTTTGTTATTAAATATTGAAGAACATAAAATTATCCATCTAATACACTTAAAATTTTTATTATATCTTGTATAGATTTAGAGATAAAGACACTATAATTTATAGAGTACACTAATCGCAAAGGCCAAGGCACTAAGGAAACCAGTTGACAAATTCCAATTTTTATAACAAAGTTTTTAAATGACATATGTCAGTGCAAAAATCAACAGTTTTAGTGACATTCTGACAGCTTTTTCTGGAAAGTGTATTTAATCTTTCTTATTGTTTTATTAATTAAATATTTGAAATTACAGGTAAAATGCATATATTCATCAGAAATACCGCCAATCTGGTTAATGAATTGGAAGAATCTCTGATATTTAGAAACTTCCTCATACAATGGAAAATAGATATAATTAGAATTTTTTGTGTGCAGAAGACATGTTAAATACAATAAAAATCAGTATTTGGGTAAAGTTCTGTATTTTTTTTGTTATAAAACGACGGTTTGAAAGGGAAGTGCAATACAATACTTATATAAGCCTAATATGAAAATGGCGATAGGTCTTGTGCTGGCCACAACAGATTTTTTTTATTTAATATTTTTGAAGAGAAGGTAAAAACTTGCTACTCATATTTTTTCTTTTGGCAATTTTTTTATTAATTTGCCAGAAAAAAAATAATGAAATTTGATTATTTGAATTCCCGCCATGTATTACGCCACACCAATAAATAGTGGTAAAGTCACAGCGTGGTGCCGTCTCATAGTAATGGTATGTTTGTGCGGGTAATGTAGATCACCTGTTTGACGTTTCAATAATAGTTTGGAGGGTAGTATTTTAGTTTATCTTTTTGGTATCGATATTTTAAATTACAAGTAACTACCTATGTGTTTATTTATTAAGTAATTAATGTTTTTAAAATAAAATTTATATTTTTATATATGTTTTCAGTATAACATTACGTATATAGTGACAGAAATCGGATTTTCATACCACGCAAGTAGCTCATTGTAATTCAGTTTTTCTCTTTTTTACACTTTTTAAAATTTAATAACTTTTGTGGTCAATAATTGCAAATATTTGTGATTTAAAATCTCTTTAATTATTTCAGCTCTTACTTGGTGAAACTTATTATTCATTTTAATATATTAAAAACTGTGTATTTTAATACATTGCAATGATTTAGAATTAATTTAATAAAATATTTATCCCTTTGAAAGTGGCGCCTAGTCTGACAGACTAAAAATACTTTTATTAAACTTTGATACTTAATGATAGAGACATTTTAACGCGAGAGCGCAGCGAACACATTAATTGTAGAAATCATTAATCGCCAATTAACATACGTATTAGTTATAATATTTTTCCGCTGACCGTATCTTACTAAATTACATACATACATTAATACATAAAATCACGCATTTCCCACTTAGTGGGTTAGCAAAAACCCGAAAATAATAAGAAAAGGGATGAAAGTAAGAGCTCCACTGAATCACTTAACTCTTTAAAAACATTCTTCTTTCGCCTTGTCCAAAATCATCATAACATTCATACAAAGAACATATTAATGTGACCGATTTTCGGTAGCGAATAACTGCATCCGGACCACAATAATAGTTACACAAAAAATCATCTTTCGCCACACATTCCTATCCATGCACACTTCTTTCACCTCAGCCACATTCATAAACGTATTCATACATAATAACATATTAAAGTGACCGATTTCTTACTAAATTGGAATACTTAACTAATTTTATTCAAAAAATTTAGATTAGTAACGTTTGACACATAAGTTTTGACAATTAATACATTAATATAACCTATTAATAAACGGTCAACGAAAAACAATCTTAACTTCTAATATATTTCTACGCCGGCTCTGATCATGTCATATACGAGTATAGATGATGCGTCCCACACATTTGTAAGATTTTGTAAAATTAAACGGTATGCACATTGACACGACACGAGATTTAAGCACAAACAGAACAGAAATAAATCATTAGGATATAATACATTTGCTCTTTCGTCATAATAATTATGAATTTATGGTTGCAGAAGAGCTGTTTCTAAAATGAAAAAAAAAAACCTTATTATTTCGAACTTATTTTATTTACATAGTTCAGTTTACAAAATTAGGTAGGTAGGTATATACAAGTTAATTAATAAATACATTATATATATTTACTTTCCTGTAATTTGCAAAAGTATCAATTATTTCTTCAATATCTAAAATTTTAACTATTTGTTTTCGATTGAAATAGTACTTAAACTACTTAGTCTAGTTTGGTTAATGGTAGAATATAGGTAAAATGTTAAAATCAAAAATTATTCTGTGATTGAGAATGAACCTGCAAGTTAAAAATAAAGACGACAATTTTTTTATATGAACACCTTCCCCCGGGCTCCCCTAGTGCCCTAATTCGTTATGACCGTGTACTTTGTACGCCTTTGCCGCCCTTAGTTTCACGCCTGGTTTTCGCGATTCCTAATGATGTCAATTGAAATTGAGACGTACTGTTGTACAACTATAAAAAATAAAAATAAAAACTTGCTATTTCAGCTAAACATATGTTTTATAAAACCATTAAACACTTTTTATAAACCTTTTAAGTAGTATAAAATTTCAATTTTCTCTTACAAACTAGTGTCTACTAATACACCCGTGCATTCTAAAAATTGTTTGATTTATGTGTCGAAATAGCGTACGAAACATTTATTGACAATTTTACGAGTATGGCACAGTCCGTGAAAACGCTTTCATCATCTAAAGATGAAAAAGCACTGAAAAAGCTACCATTTTGTCAACTAACAAGGTTGCTAGATTGTTAGAATTGCCTTCGCTTAATCACACGCCTACAAACATCAAACGTAAGCGACACGTTCTCTGACATGGCAGCTGGGTGTTAGGTTTCCCACGCAGCTGCCGCTCGTATTTTTATAAAATGAATGAGAAACGAAAACGTATATGCTCCCTAACATTTTTAATATATTTTATTGGACGGATATCTGACCGCAACTGTACAAATTTGAATTATGGGAAAATAAATATTTTGAATGTCACTTTTTAACTTTAATATTAGTTTTGATATAAAACTATACGTGTTCTAGTTGGTTTATTAGCAAAATAAATTTGAAGTAACAAGAAATGCGAAAGGTAACTTATCTTTCATAATTTTTTGATCTATAAGATCTGTTACTGTTTATTACTAAACACAAACTCGCTGACTTAAATAAAAGTTGTCCCATTGAAAGACTATTTTAATAAAGAGGAATTTTTTTGTTTACTTCTGTATAATCAATGTTATATGTGATTTTTACCTCCCGCTACCCTAGGTAAGGGTATAGGGATCGTGCTAAAAATCGGATATAGAGATTTTAGTGAATAAGCACGTTTTGATGTCCCCAGAATCCGATTTTAACATTTTTACAATGATGTCTGTAGATATGTATGTGTGTGTGTGTGTGGATCTTGTGGACACGATTACTCAAATACTATCAATCAGAAATTTTGTATATCCATTCTATACTAATGTGGGAAGAGCTCATTAGTTTTTAGTGTATATCGGATAACCGGAAGTATCATTTATACAAGCTTTTAACAGTTTTTCTTGTAAACAAATCATTGAATATAATTTTTTAGCAACTTTTACCAATATAAATTGAATATAATGGCACAATCTTCAATTCTACGATAATAGAATTTAGCAAATCACTTGAAATAACTTTATATTATATTATAAAATAATTTATTTTTGTACATTACTTTGCCTCTGCGTCAAAACAATACTTTAATAACAAATTTAACACATTTAAACAAATGTCACTGTCACGAAGCAATTTTCATTAAAATTAATAATGAAACCGTGTTAAGAAGAATTTAGTAGTTTAAATATGATTCTAATGAAATTAAGGTTTGTAAAAATAATATATTTTCCATCATACATAAATATTAGATATACAAGATAATTTGATTTAAGTTTGATGTTTGCAGCATTATATATCAAACAGCTCTCAATAAGAACGTGATTTCAAAGTGTCAAATAATAGTTTGCAACTACACATTTACGAAATGGATAATGTACGGCGAAGAATTTACACAGATTGCGTTTTAGAGCATAAGGAAGTTGGTGGAATAATGTGTGTGACGATTTTTCCTTAAAATATATTAATGATCCAAAACTTCGCAAAGTTGGTATTTAATACTCTTATATAATTTGAAACAACATATTAGATTTTGACTATATATGATAAACTGGATGTAGTACTTAATTTGAAGCTTTAACAGATTTTTCAGGAAAAACATAATAAAATATAATCCAAAATTTCGTATTACAAACCGTTCTATTTATGGGAACAACGAAGTAGATTTTGTTTACAAACGACAATCGGAAGTGAAACTTTACTTAAAGCTCATTGCTATTTTAAACATAGAATTGGCGGGAGGTCATGTGCTGGCCACATCAGATTTTTACGTTACATTTCAAATTCAGATGTTCAAGTTAACGTGCTCACTATTACGATCTCTTGAACGATAAGCCATACGAAGTCAGTAAAATTAGAGAAAAATGTCCCACTAACAGGCCATTGTAGAAAAAAAATCTGTTGTGGCCAGCACAATATCTCTCGCCATTTCCATTTTATGTTATATAAGTATTGTATTGCACTTCGCTATCGACCCGTCGTTTTAAAACAAAAACATTGCAGAACTTTACACAAATATTGTTTTTTATTGTATTTAACATGTCTTCTGCACACATATAATTCTAATTATATCTGTATTTCATTGTACGAAAAAGTTTCTAAATTTCAGAAATTCTTTCAATTCATTATCCAGATTGGCGGTATTTCTGCTGGATATATGGATTTTACCTATAATTTTAAATATTTAATTTGTACTTTCCAAAAAAGAGCTACCAGAATGTCACTAAAACTGTTGATTTTTGACACTGACATCTGTCATTTACAAACTATGTTATAAACATTTGAATTTGTTAACTGGTTTTCTTAGTGCCGTAGCCTCTGCGATTAGATTACTCTACATATTATAGTGCCTTTATCTCTAAGTCTATACAAGATATAATAAAATTTTTAAATGTATCAGATGTAGAATTTTATGTTCTCCAATAATAGCAATAATAGAAATTTTCAAAAATAATATTTAGAAGATTTATGTTGTTACCAAAATCTAATCAGCTCTTCCCAGGAATATCAGATTGAGAAAACTGCAGTTAAATATTTTTTAAGTCTTATGGTATTTAAAAACCGTGATTTCAACAAACACACACATATATATATATATATATATATATATATATATATATATATATATATATATATACATTGTGTCCCCGGATTGAGTTTACAAGAGGAAAAAAAAATTTATTTTTGATTTTACGAAAAAATGCCAAGGGAAGAAAGAATTTTGCTTGAATTAAAACGCATGTTTTAGTTATTAAAACTTTTAATTATTGTAAGGTTCTTTTATTATAACATTTTTTCGTATTTTGTCCTCCTAATAATACAGTTATTACATTGAATCTAACATGATTTTTGTTAGCTTTGATATATTGACAAATGATTATTAATTCTAATTTCAGAAAAATAGAGAACGGCGAAAATCAAAATACTTGTAGTAACTCTTTTTTATTTGAAATTAGAATTAATAATCATTTGTCAATATTTCAAAGCTAACTAAAATCATGTTAGATTCAATGTAATAACAGTTATTATTACTGTATTATTAGGAGTACAAAATACGAAAAAACGTTATAATAAAATAACCTTACATTAATTAAAAGTTTTAATAATTGAAACATGCGTTTTAATTCAAGCAAAAATTTTTCTTCCCTTTACATTTTTTCGTAAAATCAAAAATAAAAATTTTTTTCCTCTTGTAAACTCAATCCGGGGACATACTGTATATATATACACGGACATCATCGTAAAAATGCTACAATCGGATTATAGGGACCTTAAAGCGTGCTTATCCACTAAAATCTGGATATGCGAATTTTAGCATGATTCCAATACCTCTTTTAGCGAGAGGTAAAAATAACATTTTTATAAGTATTTTCATCACGAAACGAAACGGGACAAAATAGGATGAGAAAACTCGCACGAATAGTTAGTATAATAAATTGTGAAAAGTGACATAAAGATAATTAATTCCGGTGAATCTTAATAAACGGAAATGTTTGCCTAGAGGTAACAAAAAGAGTTAAGTTATTCGGTTTAATATACAAGAGCCGCAATGTAATAGTCTTACCAGATAAATCAAATTTCATGCAGATAACAGGATTACGGGCATATGAGTTGACATTTGCATTTTTATAACTACATTTTTGTTAAGTCCATGCAGCATATTTGAATTTAAACTTTGTAAAGAAATCTGACGCTGATATAACTATTTCCATTTTAATCTGCACTACTTTCATAACTCACAAAAAATTTAACAAGTTTCAAACTTTAGATTTGAATTCAAAGTAATCCTAAATAGAATTTAGATAACGCTTTTAGTTCAGTTGGTTCATACTGAATTACTGTACTTGAGAAAATATAATTCTGGATATAAATTCACATTTCAGTAAAAGTAAATTTTCAGTTAACGCTCTGTATACACTGTTATTATCTTTTAATTTAACTTACGGAGCAAACTAACACTACGTGGTGGCATAAAGTCATTAGACATATTTTCTTAATAGTTTTTTCACCGGCTTGGAATCTCGTCTAATTAAAAATACAAATTAGAATTTGTGCTAATCTTTTGAGTTTTGCAAATATATGTGAAATAATTATTTCTGAACGGCAGAAGACGTGCATGTTACTGACACTATTTTTACTAAATTACTAAATTACAAAGGATGTTGTTTCATTTAACAGTACAATGCTTCGAAATATGAATTCCAGATACGGAAACGAGATAAAAATCCAGTAAATATTGGTGCCTTAACCCTTTTTAACAGAGATAATTCTACGTATTTTGTAGAAATCCCACACCAAAAGTTCATTGGAAAATATTATATATATACACGAAAATAATATATACCGGGAGTTTATTTTATCAGTAAACATAGGGTATATCATTGCCATAGTTACGATATGAATGTTTGACAGCAATGTATTGAAGCGTTTATTTTATGAGTAAACATGGGAAGCAGTTTTTTGTAAATACAAAGTGTCCGTCAAATAATCAAACCATGCTATTGAACATGATAATAGTACATTACATTTTGTACATTATTTAATATTAACTGCTTTAATAATATTATAGTAAATTACAGAAATTGTCAAATAAATAATTGTTTCACCTTTTTATTATGCATTATGAAAAGCTTTACAAATGTCTCCGGTGGCGCAGTGGTTATGACAGTGACGTCTGAAATTTTTGGTTGGAGTTCGATTCCCCATTGGGGTAATTATTTTTTTTTTACTTAAAAATTGTTGAACTTTTAAAAATCAATTTCTATATTATAATCATTTAAAAATAATAATAACATTGTAATAAATAAAGAGAAAATAATTGAGAATAATTGATTACAATAATCAAAATATTGATACAATAATAATGCATTGTATTTCTTTTGATATTAATAAAAATAACTGAAATATAATAAATTTGTGTAGATATTATGTTTTTACTGTATTATCAAAAGAAAATACAATGCATTGTTATTACATCAATGTTTTGATTATTGTAATCAATTATTGTCAACTATTTTCTTCTTATTTATTACAATGTTATTATTATTTTTAAATAAATGTAATACGAAATATAACAGAGATTTTAAAAAGTTCAACAATTTTTATGTAAAAAAAAAATAAGTACTCCAATGGGGAATCGAACCCCAACCAAAAATTTCAGACGCCACTGTTATAACCACTGCACCACCGGAGACATTCGTAAATCTTTTCCTATTGCATAATGAAAAATTGAAACAATTATTTATTTGACAATTTCTGTAATTTATTGCAATTTTTGCAATATTATTAAAGTAATTAATATTAAATAATGTACAAGATGTAATGTACTATTATTATGTTCAATAGTATGGCTTGATTTATTGCCAGACCTTTGTATTTACCAAAACCTGCTTCCCATGTTAAACGCCTATGTTTACTCATAAAATAAACGCTTCAATACATTGCTGTCAAACATTCATATCGTAACTATGGCAATAATATACCCTATGTTTACTGATAAAATAAACTCCCGGTATACAATGAGCGGAAAATTATAAAAACTAGAAAAATGTTTGGAATCGCTCAATAACAGTTGTTGCTGTAGACACGTGTTTCGCTCTTATTAGAGCTCATCAGTACAGAATAGCTAGTTAATTTAACTAATAATAGATTAGGGGTATATTTTTGGAGTGTATTTTTTAATTAGCTTTACAGTCATGCCAAATACTTGCATTTACATTACAAAATAACCTAGTTATTAATTTTACAAAATTATATTTTAATGTACCTATTATCAATTTTGTGTATTCTTTGTACAAGGAAATATTTTGTCGTTTATCAAATGTATCATTTGGTTTTCATTATTATTGTCTTCTTAAACATTGTTTTTTTTTTCTGAACGTACTAAAATAAGTTCAGTTCTGGTTTTGTAATGGTTTAGCATTATCTTCGCCATTGCCTTAGTAGAAAATGAATAAGTGAGCTAGTTGGAAAACATTTTGAAAAAGTAGAGTTACAAAAAAATGCAGCAGCTTTTTTTACCATTACCGACGATGACTAAACATAACTAAATCCTAAAAATGCCGATAAATCCCTAGGCCAAAATAATCAACCCTACAGGTGGACTGGCAATAACTTACAGACTTAATTATCAATACACTAATTGTCTAAGCGGTTGACTTGCAAACTAAGCAGAGAGAGATGTGAGAAAAATGATAATAATGTTTAAACAGAACTACAAAGATAACAAAGAAGAAATATTAATAATGAAACGAAAATTTAGAAGAGTTTATAATAAAGTTATTTGCTTATTATTGTTCTGCCCTAACCTTGTGCATATAACATTCTAGTGGTAGCTCTATAATTTATAATTTAATACTCACTTTATTTGATTACATTTGAAACCATCAAAGAACACTTCAACACTTTTACGTATCTTCCAAAGAAAAACTTGAACAATATCGTTTTGAAAAGACGTCAATAACTATTTCCCTTTTGTGCTTAGCATTAAAAGCGACATTTCGTCTTATCAGCTGAGATTAAATTTAATAGGTTTCAACATAATTGCCTATAATTTACTTTACACTCTTTAATAACATTAAATTGTAGCACTTCAAGTAAATCTATAAAATTATAGGAAAAGATGAAAGCTTTTACATTACATCGCCAGTGTAGGAGCGAAAGCACTTGACTTCTAACGGCAATATCAAAACCGATAAAAGGGTAGTTTCATAAAATATACCCCTCATAAATAAACAAAGGAACTCGGGACGATGACTATATTTTTGTCGTAGATTATGTCATCTTCACTTCTCAAGACTAATTATTTACAATGAAACTTATTTTCATTTTTGTTATTAATAATTTTTATAATTTGCGGATCATTTGACATCATTAGGTTAATATAATTTTGTTCAATTTTGACGATTTAAACTGTCATTATTAACTCCATAGCAACAACTACAAGTAACATTTTATTCACAAGTTAATTAATAGTTATTTTTTATACAAGACGATAAAATTATATTTTATCGACGGTAGGAAAGATTTTCGCGAGTCGATAATTTAATTTTATCGTCGTGTATAAAATTCTATTTTTTTCTATAGCAGATGTTAAAGAAAGGAATAAAAAATACCAATTATATGTTATTATTAATTGAACACAATTTTAAAATCACAGAGTATGTATGTGGGTTGTTATGGATTTTGTACGTTAATAAATAAGAATTAAAGTATTTTATCTACCCTTGCTGTTGAAATGTTACTTTATCTACCCTTGCGGTTAAAGTGCTACTTTATCTACTATTTTGAGTAGATAAAAGCACAGTTTAACATCTGCTATAGAAAAAAAAGCCTACTAACTGATCAGTTTTTTATTTTGTCAAAATTAAATATTATAATGGTTTTTATTATTATTTCGTCAAAATTGAATAAAATATTGTACAAACCACGTGAGCTAAGCAGTGTTGTAAAGTATTTGAAATATAAGTAATTGAAATAAGTATTTGAATTAGATAAAATATTTTAAGTAATTATTTGAAATACTTGAAAATAACAGTATTTTGTATTTTTAGTTTAAATACTTTTCACAAGTATTTTATATTTTAATACATTAAAATACTATTATTTGTATGAAATACTATTTTTCAATATTTGAAATACATTTTTTTATTTGAAATACGTTTTTGTATTTAAAATACACAAATATTTGAAATAGAATTATGTATTTGAAATAGAAACCCTCCGTCATGTGTTGTCTCTTAGTAATATAACATGGAATAATAATAATTTTTTTCTTAAATAAACACCTGCTTATGTTAATGTAGGAGTTTCTTTTTAATATTAATAAAAATATGCGAATAAGATGGATAGGAAAAACATTTTTACAATACCCTAACGTACCTTCTTTATTTTCAAATAATTAAAAGCAAAAGTATTTGAAAGTATTTGAAATATTGGTATAGTGTTTAGTTGACACTGGTACTGTACATACTTTGGCTTATAAATGAATCCCCTTCCTTTTTAAACCAATTTCAGATGTTGATGGAGTCTTTTTCTCGTTATAACAAGAATATATTTTAATTACTAAATTATTATTACATCTCGACTTGCCCAAGTACGAATTTTAGATTTTCCGCATTCAAGGATAGTGTCAAAGTAACGCGTGGCAGCTATATCTATAATTTTAAATATATAATTAATGATAAAGTAAGAAGTATTAAATGTGCTTCTCAGAAAAAGCCTTCAGAATTTGAGAAACCGTATTTTCAAGCAGTAGTAGGTTAAAAGTAAATATGTTTCTAGGCAATTGTTAATTTACTTGTCAACCAACGCTAACAATATTTGAAGATGTATGTACACTCACACTATAGCACTAACATTTCGTTTGTAGGAAAAATATTGTATTCAACTTGTGTGTAAATAGTATTTTTATCTCCTGTTAATTTTCTCGCACTCGATCGAAAAAGTACTGTACACACTTGTTACATAAATAACTATTAATTTTATCTTAAAAATATCACATACTCATACCTTTCAAATATAAATAATTGTACGTATGCATTGTATTAATGTTTAATTTAAATTTAAAATTAAAATGATTCTCATCAGATGTAAAATATACCTATGAAAATTAAACATTACCACATGTACTTATTATATGCAATCTACATGCACATTGCATGTTACATGCAGCCATTTGCAATTGTATGGTTGAAATTAACAATATTCACATTGTTTCAATGTAAAACAATCTTCTTAATTAAATTAGTAATACTGGAAAGTTTAATGAGTGCCTGATTCTTGTTCCATTAAATTAAATCCCATTTGTATTGTTCGAATAATATTTAGCAAGATGCAATTAGACTAGCATTGTAACAATAATAGAACTAATTAAATTTAATTACATTAATAATAAACTGAGCACGATACATTGTAGAAATTTGTTTATTAATTGGTGAATAGTTTTACTGACACTATAAATTCAATTAATTATAAATTGGATCAAATAACATAGATTGTTGAGATAATAAATCAATTATCCATATGAATTTATTGAACCTCATTATAACGAGTATTGTTCAGATTTAGTTTTTAATTTTACATTTATGTATATTTAATTTTTAGATTATTTGACCATACATAAGAGACTGATTTTTGAAACTTAATCTCTTTATAACTCTATCAACCGAATTCACCATCCCTGAATCAAATTTGATTCTCTGATCAACAAAATTTGACCCAGTTGCTTTGTTAAAACTATTGATCTCCAAGGTAAACCAGAACTTGATTTACAGATCAGTGTTGTTCAGAGAATCAATACTTGATTAACGGTTGGTAAATTTGGTGGTAAATCTGTTGTATATGAAGGAAAATATATAATCAAATCGTACATAGAATAAGATATTCTGTCATATTGATAATCCATAAAATGTCGAAAAATTATATTTAATTATGTTTTTCACGAAAAACTGTTAAGAACATCAAACAAGGGAACTTCCGGTTGACCAATTATAACCAATATCTATTCAGTTTTTCATATGGATGTAAAGAAGAAGAATACGAAAGAATCATAATTTTTAGAATTGTAGTTTTGAAGTTATCGTCGAAGAAAAATTTGTCACACACACACGCGGACACACACACACACACACACACACACGACACACACACACACACACACACACACACACACACGCGCGCGGACACGGACACGGACACCACGGACAGACGCACGACACACACACACACACACAATATATAGGTATATATATATATATATATATATATATATATATATATACATACCGTGAGTATTTTTTAACGTGAAACATTGGGTTTGTCATATCCATGGTTACGACTTGATATTTGATTGACAGCAATGTATTGCCCGTTCCATTTAAAATGAAACATAGGGAACGAATCTGACAGAAGTATTTATATTTAGTGTAAGAAATTTAGCGGAGTCAGAAAACCACTCGAGAGCACTAAATATATTTCGGCCACAAGGTGCACACACTATTTTTTCTACATATAAATTTAATTTTTAGAAAACAGGTATAATTATTTAAACAAAATTAACTTCTAATGACATCTGGTCAATATGACAGATAACCGTTGAATTTTCCTATAAGTTATGATTTGACATTTGATTGACAGCAATATATATGTCTGTCTCATTTAAAATGACACATAACAGAAATATTATATGTAATATTTTAAGAAATTTAGCCGGGTCAGAAAACCACTCGGGCACAAGGTGCACACTATATTTTTTCTACAACTAATTTTAATTTAGAATGCAGGTATAATTAATTAACCTCTATTGACGTCTTATCAAATGTCAAATTCGTTCCCTATGTTTCATTCTTCATTTTAAATGGAACGGGCAAATACATTTCTGTCATCAAATGTCAAGTTGTAATCGTGGATATGACAAACCCAATGTTTCACGTTAAAAAATACTCACGGTATATATATACACACATACATACAGACAGACAGACAGACAGACAGACACACAGACAGACATCATCGTAAATCTAGTAAAATCGTATTCTAGGGACATTAAAACGTGCTTATTCATTAAAAACTGACCATCAATTTTTTTGACCAAAGTCAATACCTTCCTTAAGGTAAATAACGGTAAAAAACTAATTAGTTTATGAATATTATGTTCTGATTATATTAAATAGACTTTTTTGGTACTTTCAATATTTATTTCATGAAATAAATAATTTTTATTATTATAAATCATATTAACAAAAAACTATACATTTGAAATTAAATAAAAAAATTAATGTTTTGGATTTTTGAGTGCTATTTTTCCTAAAATAAATTGAAATTAATATCGTACGAAGATTTTTCGTATCACTGAAACGTAAGTACAAAGCTTAAGTAAAATAATAAATGTACTCCTATATTAAATGTAAACATGTTTATGCGTATTGCCAAATTGCCGTAATTACAAAATTTACAATTTTCCGAAAAAATTGTAAAATTTATAGGTTATAGTATACTATGCCAAGTTCATACTCCTGGCAGAGAAATATATTTCTACCTCATTTCCATTAATTTTATTTCATACAAGGTGCATTAACCAAAATATGAAAATAAACACAGTAACATAAACAATAACAGTGTCCGTATTATTTTATATTATCCAATGAATTATTTACGAAATATTTACACGTGCAAACGAGGTATTTAGATTCATTAAAAGGATGAAACACTAATTATTTCAATGATTATTGACTATTGGCAATGACAATTATATTTTACATCGTTGGATTTCGAGTTACAACCGTTTGAAGTTACATGATTTTTCATCGAATTTTGTATTATTGAAAATACAAAAATTTTCGATGAATAGGCATGATTTTTTTACTTCATCGGATCTCGAGTTACGCACATTTAAAGTTACATGATTTTTCATCGAAATTTTATGTTATTGAAAATACACAAAATTTCAATGAATAATCATGTAACTTCAAACGTTTGTAACTCAAGATCCGATGAAGTAAAAAAATCATGCCAGCCATGAAAAGAAAGAGAATTTCATGCTGAATTTAGGCTTTTATCACAGAATACATTTATACAGAAGCGACACTCCTTGTTGGCACCATTGTTGTTGCGATTTTACGTTTATGACCTTGAACTTTAAATTTGTTGGCAAATTTAAGCGCGAAATTTAAATAGTTTTAAATGGTAAAAGAAAAATTAGAACATAAAAGTACTAAAATTTTAATTTTATTAACGAATTAAACAGAAATCAGATAAAATAATCATATAATTATATTTTTATTAAACAAATACCTGAATTTTACAAATTCATTTTCTCTATTTTTGATGTGGGAAACACAAACATCAGACTCGATGAATATGTCCCATATATCCTTCTCCATCAAATCTTCTCTTCCGCAGGCCTTGAGCCACATTTTACACCTATATTTATTAAATGAATATACATTTTACATGATACGGGAGTTGTCTTACATAACTTACATTTCTGGATCTTTCGGAAACGAAAAAAACTTACATTTCCCTTTCTCCATTTTTTAAATCTATTTATACAGTCCTTATATGAACAAACAAGTCCTCCCGATTCTTTCTTCATAACTATCCATTTCATTAGAAACTAACACCACTTCTAAAATTCACAAACAGTTCACAAAATGACATATGTCAAAAGTGAGAAGACGTGTTTGGTTTTCTTGAATTAGCCATAACCATACATGGGCGTGACAAGCTGAGACAACAGCTCTTCCAGAATATGTGAAATATAATAATAACGAATTTTCCTATCGTTTTTTGAAAATATAACATATTTGTTCTTATTAGAAGTCAATTTGTGTGTCTCAATATACTTTTATTATTGACTCCTAACGGAAAATGTTCACGTCGAGATAATGAAAAGAACAAAGAATCGGAAGATACGAAGATAGGCCGAAACAATCCGATTTTATCCGATTAGCCCTTTAAATTTGTTGGTATACTCTTTCTCTCTCTAATTTTCGTTTCACTCTCTGACTGTCGCTTCTGTATGCATGTTTATTCTGTGCTTTTATCGTGCGTTATTCTATCTTTAACCATGTATGAGTGGTGCATAATTTTTTTACTTCATCAGATCTCGAGTTACAGCCGTTTAAATTTACATAATTGTTCAACGAAATTTTATGTATTTTCAATAATACAAAATTTCGATGAAAAATCATTAAACTTCAAACGTCAATTTTCAAATATATATCAAACAACTATCCTTAAATAAAATAATAACACATGTCGCAGGCATTTAACATTGGAAATAATAAATTGAAAATTAATACAAATGTTGTATATTACTTCATAATATTTTTATTTTGATCAATCGTTTTGAATTTATTATGCTTCCAAAAATAAAACGACATAATTATCTCTAGGAAAACGCATAGCGCAAGGTGAAAAACACATTTAAGAAGCACCAGCAAATACAGGTCATAATTTATAGCGTTTTTACACTTCTAAATCACGTCACGTGCAAAATTACGTTTCATAATGTCCCATAATTTATATCGCGTTCAAAATTACTTCAAAACAAACTTATAAAAACATAGTATACACAAGCTAATTCATCTTAAAGTAATTACAATAGTAATGAAACCTTTAATTGGCAGGTCACGGAGCTTATACCATCCTAGCTATTGAAGCATGGTTTACACTGCAAAATAGATTGAGGAAGATTAATTGCAATTTAGCAAACAATTTCAATTTTGTTACGCAAACTAAAAATTGCAGTAATCTCAAACTTTGACACAGTGATGATTTGTTTGAAAGAAAACATGTTCTATTTTTGTAATAACTTGTCTGTTTTGGTTAATTTTATGAATGTATTTAAAGATGAAAGAATATTTTGGATCACAGATAAAGGACAAAACAACAAAATATTAGCAGTAGAAATGTTTTAAATAAAACCCGCGTTACAAAATTTTGTGAACAGATATATTGATATACATACCAGGTGTCCCAAGCAAATTTTGACATAGGTGTTTCACATGAGAAAATACATTTAATCTTTCTTATTATTTTATTAATTAAATATTTAAAATTATAGTAAAATGGATATATCAGATATACCGCCAATCTTGTTAATGAATTGGAAGAATCTCTGACATTTAGGAACTTCCTCATACAATGAAAAATAGATATAATTAGAATTGTACGTGTGCAGAAGACATGTTAAATACAATAAAAAACAATATTTGGGTAAAGCTGCAATTTTTTGTTATAAAACGATTGTTTGACAGCGACGTGCAATACAATACTACTTATATAACATAAAATGGAAATGGTGAGAGGTATTGTGCTGGCCACAACAGATTTTTATTATGCAATATGAAAAGATTTTCAAATGTCAGCGTGGCGTATTAGTTGGCACAACTGCCTTTGAAATTTTAAATAGAGGTTCGATTCCTTTTAATGGTAATTATTTTATTTTTTACATAAAAATTGATAAACATTTAAAAATCTAATTATTAAAATATCTTTCAGAACTCATATTATTAATTGGAATAATACTACCTTTTTTTAGTTTATGTTCTGTTTTAATTAATTTAAACCCAACGTTTCGGCACCATAAACTGGTGCCTTCTTCAGGGGATACATTGACATAAATATGTGAAATAACAAAAACAACAACTAACCAAGGTAACAAGAAATGTTCATAAATGTTATAATGTATACAATTTTCTAGACAATATATGCATGCCCGGCAATAACAATGTATCCCCTGAAGAAGGCACCAGTTTATGGTGCCGAAACGTTGGGTTTTAAATAATAAATACAGAACTTAAACTAAAAAGAGGTAGTATTATTCCATTTAAAAATCTATCATATTTCCTGTTGCAGACATTTAAAAATAATGATAACATTGTTAGAGAAAATAAATGACAATAATTGATTACAATAATCAAAACATTGATATAATAACAATGTATTATGTATTGTATTTTCTTTTGATAATAAACAATATTTTTCTTATAAATATAATATAACTACACAAATTTATTACATTTTAGTTATTTGTATTAATATTTTTATAATATATTATTAATAATAGTGCAAAAAACAAGCTAGTACTCCATTTTTATCTGAAACAATTTTCCGCAATATCTCCTTCGACATATTTTTCACTATAAGTCATACTTTAGACGATCCATGTCGTATGTCGTATCTAATAATAAGCACAATAATTCTTATTTTATGCCCATAAACCAAACAATTAAATATGATGAACGATAGCACATGTTTTGTATAGTGCCAAAATCCAACTGGCACGGTGTTCAGCACGTGTTACGACCGACGCCCGATGTCTGAAAAACTTTCTTACTACGATGGAACATTAAACTCCACTCTAATTAGGCGGTCCACGGCAGCAAGGCGACTTGAAAAGATTCTTCAAGGTTCCCTTCTCGCATTAATTATTCTAGTGTGATAAATTATGACATTAAGCCCCAATCTTATGCCTGTCAAAACGGATGTAAAAATTTGTTTTGCGTTTTTAAAAATCTAATTTATGGCAGTGACCAAGTAATAGGTTGTAAATGTTTACAATTAGTGGACAAACATATCAAACGATAAAATATTTTTCTCAAAGATAAAGCGGTTATCGAAATGGTTTTTGCTAAATGTATGTCTGGATGTTGGAGGGACGATTTCTTAAATTCTATAAGACCAAAGACGAATTTAACTACGTATTCCTTAATCTGATATTAATAGGAAGAGCTAAAAAGTTTTTGGTAACAATTGGACAACAGGAAATAGTAGTTTCTTAAAAATATCTTCTAATTTTTTTTTTAATTTGTATAATCACAAATATTAAAGATCATAGGATTCTCTATTAGAAACTCATAAATATATAAAATAATCCGTAACAATCAAATAATGTTACTACCAAGTTTATATCTCTACCTACTTTTGAGTTATTGCCCCAAAAGTCAATATACCCCATATTTAGATACAAACTTCAAAATTTTCAAAAATCTAATTTATATGTATCTAGATACTTCTCAATGCACTGATTCCAAATTTTGAAACCGCAGGTCGATATTTCTTTTCGTTCTCGAAATATTTACGTTCAAAGTTTTGCTCAAAACTGCCCATTTTTGGGTATAAACCCAAAAATGGGTAGAGATTTGAATTTGGCGACAACACCATTCGATTCTACAGGCAAAATTACATAAGTACACCAATTTTCATAATTTTTGTCGTACCGGTTCATTTTTTATGAATAAAAGTTTGAAAACCCCCGAAAATGGCCAAAATCTGAAAAAATCGTAAGGGGTACCCCTTACGATTTTTCCGATTTTTGGTCATTTTCAGTTATTTTGCTTTAGAGATTATATGCAGTGTTCAAAAATTCTGAAAATTGGTGTACTTATGTAATTTTGCCTGTAGAATCGAATGGTGTTGTCGCCAAATTCAAATCTCTACCCATTTTTGGGTTTATACCCAAAAATGGGCAGTTTTGAGCAAAACTTTGAATCTAAATATCTCGAGAACGAAAAGAGATATCGACCTGCGGTTTCAAAATTTGGAATCAGAGCATTAAGATGTATCTAGATACATATAAATTAGATTTTTGAAAATTTTGAATTTTTTATCTAAATATGAGGTATATTGACTTTTGGGGCAATAATTCAAAAATGGGTTGATATATAAACGTGGTAGTAATATTATTTGCTTGTAAAGACAATGTTACGTAAGTGTACGCATTTTTAGAGTAATGTATCTAGTAGCCCAAATAACTCAATGGAAACCAGTTGAAAAATTAAAATGTTTGTAACTGACAGAAAAATGTGAGTTGTCAGTGTCAAAAATCCATTTATATTACTGAGGGCTTTTTCTGGGAACTATATTTAATATTTCTTATTTTATTATTAATTAAATATTTAAAATTACAGGTACATACAGACAATTTATTTTAAAATGCAACATTATGGTTCATCACTTCCATGGTTACTCACTATTGTCAAAAAATGAGCAATGTAATATTTGTCCATTTTAAAATGCAACATTATAAATAGTATTGTAGCACAGGAGATACCTCCAAAACACATCACAAATGGTTATATTTTTTAACATTTATTACATGAAAGATGAATTTTTGTAAGCTAAAATTTGTTAAGATGTGCAACATTCATATTTCGATTTTTTGTTAATCATATGTATTGGAACTTAATTTTGATAATACGAAACTACAAATTTTGTATATTGCCTTTTAAAATGGACAAATTTTATATTGCTGTCATTTTTTGACAGTAGTGCGTGTAACCATGGAAGTGATTGACCATATGTTGCATGTTAAAATAAATTCCCTGTATATACAAATACCAAAATATGTCCCCCTCTATACCTTACAAAATATCTTAATCACTTTTTTGTGTAACTTTTCATATATACGAATAAAATGCACTGTTCCATTATCTTGATACACCCTGTATAACAAAGAGATAAATCCGTATCTGTTAATCTGTCGTCTCCACAATGAACACGTTAAGTTTGGCAGAGTTGTTGAGAGAAAATCAATGAAAATCACAACGCCTGAATTCATTTTTCTTTTCATATCGCGTTGGCAAAGTATGCAGATGAATAACTACGTCATCAGAAACTTTAACAATTTCACAGCGCAAACGCTTTCGCCTCCCGAACCTAAATCATCTAAAACAAAACACAGATGTTTCCGTAACTAGGAATGAATTTATCCCCGAAAGGAAAACTTATCGCAATCCCCAAAACGAATTCTTACAGTCACGGGGAAGTTTACACTTTATTCCGCTACGCTCCTGACGCCGAAACTTTAATTACTTCTAGTTATCAGATTGGACAAATTGGGGAATTGTCTAACGACTAATTATCAACGACGGGGCAAAATATTGTATGAACTACTAATTACAAACTTCGACCTCAAATTTAATTAAATAACTATTTGGTAAAATAGAGAATCTGATAATTATTAATTGAGAGATAGTGGATAAGAATTACTTTACAAATTTGGTTCGTTTACCCAAATTCATCTAATTGGAATCTGAATCGTATAACAATAGATAGCTATAATTACTTAAAATATGTTCTTGTGGTTCATCTTGAAAATGCTGAAGATAGGAGTCTGATGGACTCCCGAAATGTGTATATGTGTATGTGTGTGTGTGTGTGTGTGTGTGTGTGTGTGTGTGTGTGTGTATGTGTGTCTGGATGTAGGAGGGACGGTTTCTCAAATTCTGAACGACTAAAGACTAATTTAACAACATATTCTTTAATCTGATATTCCTGAGAAGGGCTGAAAAGGTTTTGGTAACAATTGAACAACCAGAAGTAGTAGTTTCTTAAAAAAATCTTCTAATTTTTTTTTAAAGATCATAGGATTCTCTATCCAATATATTCAACTTTTTTTATTATATCTTCTATACATGTAGAGATAGAGACTGATAAATATATTACCAAGTTTATATCTCTACCTACTATTGAATTATTGCCCTAAAAGTCAATATACCCCATATTTAGATAAAAACTTCAAAATATTCAAAAAATGTATCTACTTCTTAATACGCTGGTTCCAGATTTTGAAACCGCAGGTCGATATCTCTTTTCGTTTTCGAGATATTTACATTCAAAGTTTTGCTCAAAAATGGGACGAGATATGAATTTGGTGATATCATCATTCGATTCTAAGTACACCAATTTTCATAATTTTTGAACACCGCATACAATCTCTAAAGCAAAATAACTGAAAATGGCCAAAAATCACAAAAATCTAATGTATACCTCTTACGATTTTTTCAGATTTTGGCCATTTTTGGAGATTTTTTCATAAAAAAATGAACCGGCTGGACAAAAATTATGAAAATTGGTACACTTATGTAATTTTGCCCGTAAAATCGTATGGCCGTATCGCCAAATTCATATCTCAACCCATTTTTGGGTTTGAGCTGAAAAGGTTTTGGTAACAATTGGACAACCAGAAGTAGTAGTTTCTTAAAAAAGAACTTCTAAATATTATTTTTTTGGAAATTTATGTTATTACAAATATTAAAGAATATAAATTTTCTATCCGATACATTGTACATTTTTATTATACTTTCCATAGACAGAGAATTATAAATATATAAAATAACCTGTTGTAATGAATCTCACAGTCAAAATAAATCCATAGAAAATGGAAACCAGTTGAAAAATTAAACAGCCCGATTCACAAAAAAGTTTGAGCTAATCCTCATTTTTGGATTAGTGAATTCTATTCTATTCCGGTATTTAAAATTTTCATCATATTATCAATAAAGATAGATACTAGGAACATACTAGACTATATTTTAAGGTATAAACTGTCAAAAATAGAGTAGAATTCGCTAATCCAGAAATGAGGATTAGCTTAAACAATTTTGTGAATCGGGCTGAAAATGTTTATAATTGACAGAAAAAAAAGTGTAAAAACCCAGTTACATTACTGAAGGCTTTTTCTGGGAAGTACATTTAATATTTCTTATTTTATTATTAATTAAATATTTAAAATTATAGATACATATAATACATATATACACATTAGAAGTACCACCAATCTCGTCAATGAATTCGAAAAATCTTGAACATTTAGAAGAGTATTAGGAAACTTATTCATAAAATGAATTAAAAAATATAAAAATATATTAATAATAGATGTAATTAGAATTTTTGTGTGTGTACCAGAAATGTTAAATACAATATGTATTTACATAGACTAATACAGAAATGTCGAGATGTCTTGTGCTGGCCAGTGGCCACAACAGATTTTTGCATGAGCGTCATTGATATTACTTTTTCTTTCCTGGATGTATCATACCGACTAATAAAACACATTTTATTTGTCTCTAATTTGCAGATTCTTCTGGTTTCTTACACTCTTTTTGTACAAATGGACTTTATCCACAAATTTACATCTAATACTAAATTCTTGTGATGTGTGAATTCGCAAACATTATTCGAAATTTATTCCTCAAAGTGTTTGTACAGTAAACAAAATATCAAGTTTTTATTTTCCGGAAAAAGCTTTAGTGGAAACGATAGGCATTTTTTACCTCTGGAAAAACAAAGATAATTTATCAGGGAAGAAAACATTGATGATTTATCAGTTTGTCGCCATTACAATGATGGAAGATCAACATATCAGAATGTAAAACATTTTTTCAGCCTTGTTTTTCGCCGGTGGCGCCATCACTCCTAGTGGAGAAACTCGGAGGCGTGACTGATGGAAAATTCAGCGAGCTTCAGCTATGATATATATACCGAGTACAGAATACTTGGGAACTAAATAAATTTTAGATAAGTTGCCATCTTGTAATCTCGCGAAATCTGTAATTAAATAATGTAGTGGAATATAGATTGTCTTGATCTTATGGGGTGGTCGTTATAACGGTAATTGCGTTGAATATAACATGTAGTTATTATTCACTATTATTGGGCAATTTTGCTGCTCTAGTTCTAACGTTAATTAATAATGAATTTGAATTAGTTACAAAGCGATTGTCGATTCCTTTTGCTCAGTTTAGCAATAATAGGTTTAGTTATACAGGTGTCTCTTAAATAGGGGGACATGGCTTAACCACAGATTCCTCAGGCTAAAATAAGACGATTGCTTCTACCGGAAAGTGTACCATTTAGCCAGAATTCTGCTTCAAAGTTCTTCGAAAAAAAATTATATGTAATATACAGGGAATTTATTTTAACATGCAACATATGGCGAATCACTTCCATGGTTACTCACTATTGTCAAAAAATGACAGCAATATAATATTTGTCCATTTTAAAATGCAAAATACAAAATTTGTAGTTTTGTATTATCAAAACTAATTTCCAATAAATTAGCCTACATACGATTAACAAATAATCAAAACATGAATGTTGTACATCTTAACAAACTTTAGCTTACAAAAATTCATAACTTTCATGTAATAAATTTTTAAAAATACCCCCAATCACTCTGAGGCAATGTAATGTGGTATGAAGGTATTCCTGTGCTGCAATACTATTTATAATGTTGCATTTTAAAATGGACAAATATTTCATTGCTGTCATTTTTTGACAATAGTGAGTAACCATGGAAGTGATGAACTATAATGTTGCATTTTAAAATAAATTCTCTGTATATATAATAAGAGAACGCTTCATTCGATTTGGATGAAATTTGGTATGATAGTTCATATGGTTGTCATCTTCTAAGATGATGATTATTTTTTTACAGAAAGATACATTCAGTAGTAAACTTTTCTCTTTCTGTTTAATTTGTGATATCTGTTACGGTTCAGGCAAAAAAAGATAAAACCTTACAGCCCGATTCACAAAAAAGGTTTAAGCTAATCCTCATTTTTTGAGTAGCGAATTCTACTCTAATTTTGATAGTTTATAACTTAAAATATAGTCTAATCTATTCCTAGTATCTACCTTTATTGATAATATCATGAAAATTAAATTTTAAATATAGAATAGAATAGAATTCACTAATCCAAACATGAGGATTAGCTTAAACTTTTTTGTGAATCGGATTGTTAGTGTCAAACATCTAATTTTTAATTTCATCCAAATCGTATAAAGCGTTCTGTTATTATAAGCAAAATTAATTTTTTTCGAAGAACTTTGAAGCAGAATATTGACTAAATGGTACACTTTCCGGTAAAAGCAAGTTTAGTTAAATCGTCTTATTTTAGCCTCAGGAATCTGTGGTTAAGCCATGTCCCCCTATTTGAGATACATTCTGTATACAGAACAGCAAAACTGCATAGAAAATTTTAGATACTTTCTGAGATCAAATAAAAGTTGAATTAAAATGATTTATTTCACATCGATCATACGTAATAAAAAATATCAGCAGCAATAGTGTCTGGTTACAAATATAGAAACCCGATTTTAATTCCTACCGACGCCGAAATTATTTACAATTTGAAATGGCACAGATGGTGTGGTGCCAGGGGCGCCGACTTAACAAAATTTGTATGGGTGCTCACTAGTGGCGGCTCGTTCTTCAAAACTTTGGTGAGGTCAAATGTTTTATAATTGAAAGTTACATTTTATCAAGGGATATGCAAATGCATGTTTTTCCCCTTTCATGTACAAAAATAAATTCAAAAGTTTACAGTTTTGTCGTTTGCTCCCTGAATTCTGCACCCACAGAACTTTTTCTGTGGGTGCTTAAGCCCCGGAGCACCCACGTAGTCGGCGCCCGTGAGTGGTGCACTCTCCACGCCAGCAAGAGTACCAGTGTGTTAGATTAAAAGAAAATTATACAATAAAGTAGAATAAAAAGAGTCTATTTTATTATTTTTCATTTGCACTTTCCTGAGCGAGAAAAACGCTTTTGTTGATAAACAAAAGGATAATTAAGATGAAAATAGTACAAGACAAGTGGCAAAATGAAATCATTTACATAATTCCAAGCTATTTATTCTTTTTGGAGTCAACCTCATCCAATTAAATTCCACTCTCAGTTCTACATACGATCTTCCCCGTATATTTAAATTTTATTCAAGTGAAAATTAACAAGCTTTCTCGTTTATTAAATTAAATGAATTAAAAGCAAGAATCATGCGGAACAAATAAAATAAAGTCACAACATTTACCATTGGCGAAATAATTAATTACTTTCATAGTCACTCCTGTGCATACAAAATTTAAACTACTACATTTGTATTCAACAGTATATTCCAAACAAAACACATGAGTATTAAAACAAACGAAAACAGAGATGATATAATACGTCGCAACAAACGATAATAACACCAAAGAGAAGAAAACGTATCAAATCTACATTGGCGCAACCTGTTAGTTAATATTAACGACAATAAATCGCTGTCTCCATACTTTTAACTAACCCTGTATATATATATATATATATATATATATATATATATATATATATATAAATAAATAAATATATCATCACGGCGTATTACCCATTTCTGGGTGTGCCAGTATCTACAACACATGTAGACATCGGTAATAATGACGATATATTTTACCGTGTGGGCGCTTACCAGGCGTCACCTCACGGGCACTCATAGCTGGCGTGGAGAGTGAACCACAGGGGTCACTTTTGTGCCATTTAAAATTGGAAATATTTGGCGTCTGTCAGGATCGAACCCGGTTCCCCTAGGTTCGCGAGCAGACACTCAGGCACGCGGCCACGGGACCCCATATATATATATATATATATATATATATATATATATATATATATATATATATGTGTGTCTAATATATATTTTTAGAGCTAGTTTCAATAATTTATAATTTCTATAATTATAGTTATTTGTTGTTTCCTAGATTAACTACGCACATTTAAAAAATTGGATGTATTTCTTCAATTGTAAACAAAAAAATCTATTTTGAATTATTTTGTGAAGGACACAAATTTGGCAAATGTTTCACAACAGTACTTTTAGATTTTCTTTTATAATTGTCATTTTTATCACAAAAAACTTGTTAAACTGCACTTTCCTAGAAATAAAACCTTACCACCTAATATGTAATAATTATATTTACTATTTCAAAAAAATCATTAAAATGATGAACTTTAAAACCATATGACATGTACAAACAAATAATGAAATTAAAACATGCATAATACATACCTATCTACCTATTGATATTGATATTTCTAAATTTTAATACAAATATAAAATATAAATAATTGTTGAATCTTAATGAATTTTATTGAAAATCAACACAAATAATTAAAATTCCATTTTCAGTTATATGTATCTCATTACTTATAAAACGTAAAATTATAATGTTAATATTTATTTTCTCAATAAAATAAAATTTACATAGCAAAGATTAAATAAACAAAAGTATACGATCAATCAAAATTTTAATAAGTAAATACGTTTGATAATAAAACTCAGCTAGTGCATGCATATCGAAATGCATTAATAAAATTATTCCATGCACGCATTTACATATTCATTACCGAATAATCTACATCGAACTCCGATAATACACGCGGACGTGTTTCATATTCAAAAACGTATTGGTGCTGTAGCCGATATGTGAACGTGTGATCTGTGCAATTATCACTAATTGTGGGTTTTTAAATCCATACTAGATGTCGCATACAAAATGTTTTCAATGCACACATACAAACCTGTCCAATAAAATGGATACAGCTGCTGATTTGTAAAAATCAATGTGATCAAATTATTTCCCTCATATGTTAAATACAATCGCAATTTTTATTTATTTACGAAAGAAAAACTAAATAAATGTAATTCACGATTTGCAAAAACTGATACATCTTTTTTCTAAACCTATTTATTTTTTATTTATTATCAATCAGTAACACTTACGACCGAATTCACCATTCCTTGATCGTGAGTTGATCCACAGATCAACGTTCATTTTGAATCAATCCAATTCACCCTTAAAAATCAAGGTAATCTACTAATCAAAATCAATGATCAACTAATTCGTCCTATTCCATGAACCAAGCTTGGACCAGATCTTTGAATCCTAATTTTCACATTTATAACAATGTCAGGATTTTGGCTTTTGTAACTTTGCCTTATGCTTCTTCTTTATCACTATTTAAAACCTCATTGGTTTTATTATTTTCAAATATAGTTTTATTTCTTTCATTTTCACTATATTTAAAAGCATTATTTTATTGGAATCAGTGTAAATGTCTACCTATATCAAAATAAAAATATAATATTACTATAGAAAAATTATAAAATATATTTTACAAATAAATTAAAAATTTACACAATAATTTTTAACGGAAAGTATAATACCACGAATAAAATTACCTACCTATATGACAGGTACATTAACTGTCAAAAACCAAAACAAAACTGTGAATCTGTTGATTATGATTTGATACAGAAAATCAAGTTTGTGAATTAAAACAAACGTTGATTTACAAATCAGCTTGATTCCCTAATCACTTGACCATTAATCAACTGTATAATTGTGAATTCAGCCGTTAAACATATATACAGCCCGATTCACAAAAAAGTTTAAGTCTCATTTTTGGATTAGCGAATTCTACTCTAATTTTGACAGTTTATATCTTAAAATATAGTCTAATCTATTCCTAGTATCCACCTTTATTGATATCATGAAAATTATAATTTAAATACCGGAATAGAATAGAATTCACTAATCAAAAAATGAGGATTAGCTTAAACTTTTTTTTTAATCGGGTTGATAAAAAATTAAAAATTACCAACTTTAAGGAAAAATAATTAAATTTTTAAAAGGTAAGTAAGGTAATTTGTAAATAATAAACACAGATATTGAATTTAATCATTTAATACCAGTGGGAATTATACAGTGTGCAGCGCAATGAGGTGATCAAACAATGCCATTGTTGTAATCAATGTTATCATTGTTGTTTGTTGTAATCAAGGTTTTTGAAGTACTTATTTATTTAATATTATACTCACAAAGATATTCCAATATATTAAAAATATAACAATGTAATTTTAAAGTTAATACATCTGCCCCTTTTTGTCATACCCCCTATCCAACCCCTCTCCCTTCCGCCCCTGATGGCGCCTTAATCTAAATTATTCTTTTTCTTGTAAAAAAATTTGCTAAGTTACTGCTACATAACGTGCTATTACTGTGAATTTTTGAGGAATCCAACTATAGTAGTATTATTCATTTGTTAGGTAAATAATAAATAATAATGGTATTTGATTTCACGGTTATTTGTTTATGGAATGCAGTTTGCAAATATGTACAAATTCATAAATTATCGTTTGAAAAAGTCAAATTAAATTTCAAGCTGAAACGCAATTTATGTATGTCTAGTAATATTTTCAGTTCAAAAATGAATGTAATAAATACTTTTATTTGTTTTTCAAAACGTGATATGTAATAAAGCATGTATTTGTAAAGCGCATAATGTATGAGTTTGTTTGCCCTATAAACCAGATGAAGGATTTGGTGAAGGTTAGTGACCCAGAGACAGTTCACAATTTATGAGCAATGTGCAGATATTACTAATTCATTAAAACACATATATCCGTATTTACATATGGCGATCTGTTGATAAATTATGCTCTATTCAGGAACCACAGTTCGAAATTAGTGTAGTTTCATAGTTGTTGCATTATTATTAATAAATAAGCGCCTTTAGAGTCCCTTGAATATGATTATTTTTACGTTGATATATGTAGGAGACTGATAGTATCTGAGCGTGTGTAGTGTACGGAACTTTTGGTATGGAATGTGTACAATATGCTTAGAATTGACGGAAGGTATCGTGCTGGCCACATCAGATTTTTTAAATACACCGTAACACAACATATATATGTAGAGTGACCATATTTTTTTAGAAAAAAAAGTACAAAAAATACTAGAGACAGAATTGAAAATAAAAATGAGAAATTTATTTCGTTTTAGTTCAATTTTGATGTAAAAAGTAATTAATAATAAGCACATATAAGTCAAGGAAAACATAATGTTTCATAAAATATAACAAAATAACACAAAAATTGATTGTTATAAAAAAATCCTATTACGTTCCGCATCATGTTTGTACCAGTCTTTTGATACCAGTACTTTTGGGAATTTAAAATCGCCTTTAAAATTTGAGGACTGGTCTGGAGTAAATAGAACATTTCACCATTTGATGCGCTTGTCCCAGGTAAACAAAAAATGAACTCTAGATTGAAATAAAACTTTTGTCGAGACACTGACATGTTAAAACAATTTTTTTTTGTTGCTTTAAAATTTTAAACAAGTCAGAAATGAATAAAATACTTAAATAATTGATGTTAGAACTAATATTTAGTGATAAGGAGAAAGAACAAAAAATACTTTACTCGATCGACGCCGAATCTGACCAGTGTAAGACGCAACATATATATTTACAAATACATAGCTAATTACGTTAAGTTTGACTCGATCAAACTATTGTTCTAAAAAAAAGTACATTTACGTGTACTTAATGAACCTTTTAAGTCCAGTAGAACATCATTCAAAAAGAAAGTACTGTCCTATTAAAATAAGTATATATGGTCAGCCTATATATATGTGTCTCCTTATTTTGTTATTTTTAGACAAGCTCCTTTAAGTTATGTAAAACTTTCTGTTTAGAATTTATAAAAAAAGATGTACATACATACATAGGTATATAGAATTGATGGAAAGTGTGCTAACCTCATCAGATTTTTTTAAATTTATTATTGAAAAAATACAACAATAAATTGGGCCTGTCAGACCCAAGTACTGGCATCGCGTGACATTCAACGATTTAGTCCACTCGTAGAATGGAGAGATCAAGAAAAAAAATGGCCAAGCCATCAAGAAATAATTCGGAGTTAGCAGTTAGCATTTGAGAAACCAACAAAATTTTATTTTAAAAAGAAATTTTCTTTTTAAAGACTAAAAATTCTGTCTTTTGCAGTCTTACACATCCTATATTTCACTCCATCACAAAGATTTGCAAAAATTACGTCATTTTGGGAAATTTAAAGAGGTGTCCTCAATAGGGAATTTTTCTTTCAAAATTAAAATGTCAATTGTAAAGTTAACAATAGAACAGTTGAAAATGACATCAGAAAAAACGGCCGGCTTTGATTTGTCGGAATTCACAAGTTCTAGAAGGCATTAATTTCCTGCAAATATCGGTCGTTCTGCTTTAATCTGTGTTCATCTCCGCCCACCTCTTGTTTTCGCTTTAATCGTTTTCGCCCTGTCTCCTATCCAGCGCGAATTTTTTCAAAAATAGACGGAATCAATTCACAACTTTCGTCTGAGTACAAACATTTTATACTGATTCATTTTTTGCTGAGTTAATACCCCAAATTATTTCCTAATCAATATTAATGTCCCCGTCTACCTCTTGTCCCATTCGTTTTAATCATTTCGTTTAGTAGCCATTGTTGTATAAATTAATTCATTGGGTTGAAAATGTTTCAGTATTTTTTTGTGTATTAATCACTTAGTAATTTTAGACCGTTTATTTTATTTAATACACAAAATTCAATATGTTCAAGATATGGATCAAAATACAAATTTAGCAATACCTGCGTTCATTGAATTATGTATCATTTTTACGTCAAACTAAAAAGTGGTCATATTTTAATATCTTGAATAATCAAATTTTCTATAATAACTAAGATCTTCGGCAATGGGCTACTTGTACCTTTTTTTTATTTAATATTTTTGAATAGAAGGTAAAAACTTGCTACCCATATTGTTTCTTTTGACAAAATTTTTATTAATTAGCCAGAAAAAAATAATGAAATTTGATTATTTGAATTCCCGCCATGTATGACGTAGAATTACGCTGCACCAATGAATAGTCGTAAAGTCACAGCGTGGTGCCGTCCCATAGTAATAGTATGTTTGTGTTGGTCATGTAGATCACCTGTTTGACGTTTCAATAATAGTTTGGAGGTTAGTATTTTAGTATATCTTTTTGGTATCGATATTATAAATTACAAGTAACTACCTATGTGTTTATTTATTAAGTAATTAATGTATCTGAGAGACCAGAGAGAGAGAAAAATGAACTAATGTCAAATTCAAATTAAAACTTTTTCGCACGCCATGCCATCTATTCATAACATTCTTAAACATGCTTCCCCTCCCCCAGTTCAATATAAAGACGTCACAGAAAATTTTCTTTCTTAATTTAGTAAAAAACAAATAATTATTTTAAAATAAAATTTATATTTTTATTTATTTTTATTTTCAATATAACATTACGTATATAGTGACAGAAATTTCAGTACCACGCAAGTAGCCCATTTTTGCTAGCAAGAGAACGACAAAAATCTGTACGAGTGTAACAATATATACAATCGTAGATTTTTCTACGCAACAAGCAGAAGTGATTGTGAATTACTTGGAAAATCAGTCATGAGTGATCTTTAGCTTTACAATTTTAAGACAAATATTTTTCTGGAAGAGTGGAAAATAATTGGACACGCAGTCAAGCAAAAATTGTTTATTTCCTGGCCTATATTTCGACTGTACTAGAGTCGTCTTCAGGGCTAAAAATGGTCAGTTATAATTATAAAAGTTAACCAAATGTAATTAAATATACGAAAACAATAATATTTCTTGAGCGCAAAATTTGCAAATAATTCTTTTTCCTAGGGATATCGCTCAATTGCAGCTGTAGACACGTGTTTCGCTCTTATTAGAACTCATCAGTACTACCTCTAGTTAATGTCCACCTATTAACTAGCTATGCTATACTGATGAGCTCTAATGAGAGCGAAACACGTGTCTACAGCTGCAATTGAGCGATGTCCCTAGGAAAAAAAAAAATTGTAATTAAATATATTTGTAAATACAGGGTGTCTCTTAAATAGGGGGACATGGCTTAACCACAGATTCCTGAGGCTAAAATAAGACGATTTAACCAAACTTGCTTCTACCGGAAACTGTAGGTACCATTTAGCCAGATTTCTGCTTCAAAGTTCTTCATTTTGCTTATAATATTCGGACGCTTTATTCGATTTGGATGAAATTTGGTATGACAATTCATAAGGTTCTAAGTCATCTTTTAAGATGACACTTGTTATTATAAGTGAACCACTAGTGTATGAAACTTAGGTGTCCCAACATTAATTAGACCATAACTTTTTAATGGCAACGCCGAAATGCCGAAAACGTGAAAGTATTTTTCTTCAGAAAGATACATTCAATAGTAAACTTTTCTCTCCCTATTTAATTTGTGATATCTGTTACGGTTCACACAGAAAAATATGAAATCTGAGTATCTGCACTGTTAAATTTTTAAAATAAATATAATCTAGTGGTCCATCCAAATGTCAAACAAGTAATGACGTACGATTATTATAAGCAAAATTAATTTTGTTTTTCGAAGAACTTTGAAGCAGAATTCTGGCTAAATGGTACACTTTCCGGTAGAAGCAAGTTTGGTTAAATCGTCTTATTTTAGCTTCAGGAATCTGTGGTTAAGCCATGTCCCCCCATTTAAGAGACACCCTGTATATATCAGGTTAAATTTAAAAGTTATTTAAGCTGGAACGCCAATAAAAACAACTTTTTTACATCTGCCCCGGACGGCAAAAAAAACCTACGCTACGCTACTGGTGATAAAGAATATAACTATTTGTCTTCATTTTTTCAATCATCCTGTATCCCTACCTATTTATATTAAATATATTACTCTACTCGTAACATCAAAATTGAGATAAAAGTTTTCATTAAACTTTCGCATCAACATCGAAGTTTACTAAGCTCTACGCTACGCTATAAGAAGGTAGCAATCGCTATTCCGCTATATCGTGAGGATGAGAAACAGGGGTGGCTTAAGAGGCTATACGGCTATATCTCGACAGCTTTCCATTTCGACTTTGTAATGAATCGCGAGCGGCCTAAAAGGGTCCGGGTTTAAAGTCGGAATTTGCAATAGGCTTAAACGATTTTTTCGACCGTGTTTGGAATTAGGGAGTGAAGACGACTGGGGGGATTTATCGCAGACTTTGCAAGAAACTTGTCTTTCCAAAACGATCCGCATATTTCCCAAAGGAATAATGGCGGTTGCACCAACGTAACTTAAATATTAAACTTGGCTTAAATTGACAATATTATAGGTGCGTTCGGTAAATCATACGGAGTTGGAGTATTTACGGAGCGGTGTTGGAGTAGAGTGGGAGTAGAGCTGGAGTTGGAGTAGATCGAGGGAACAAGGTACACTCCTTTATTTGTGATTAACCGAACTAGTAGAGTTAAAATTTTAGTGCACGAATATAATAACCTCCTTTTTTTGTCAATCTTATATACTGCACTGCTAAAAAAATAAATAATGAACAATACAGAAGTTATTCAGTTTGGTATTATTCTTTAATGATTTTGAAGAAAGTATATATAAGAAAAGGTACAGAATTCTTACCATTCCGACATACATTTCAATAACATGATTCTTAGCTACAATGTTCCAGATATTTTTAATTGTTCACTATTTAAGTTTAAATCATTTCTAAAATATGTTTTCTCGCATTCT
This sequence comes from Ophonus ardosiacus, assembly GCA_943142095.1. NCBI lineage: Eukaryota > Metazoa > Arthropoda > Insecta > Coleoptera > Carabidae > Ophonus > Ophonus ardosiacus. The sequence continues at coordinate 48,600,597 of OW964831.1, read as the reverse complement.
TTGTCTGATCCTTAGTTTGTACTTCTCATTATCTATTATTATACTGTCGAGCTAGAAACTTTTATTCTTTATGTATATTGTTAACTGTGCTGTACTTTTATTGGGCCTTGGCCTGTTGTACGGCCTTTCTTTCTAAAATAAAAAAAAATAAAAAAAAATAAAAAATACTGTGCCTTGTTATATTACAGAACAATTTTATAAATATAAAATAATTGTGTATAATAAAATATTTCAAAATAAAAATACAAAATGATCTGACAGATGTCAAATAAAACAAAAAAACTCCATGTATGCTTGCATATCGAGGTTGGATTTATGGAGGTAACATTTTTCACTCCACTTGACTCCATTCTGCATTTGCCGAACGCTCTATTTTAATACGCTTATCACTCCATGTAATTACCGAACGGTGCTAGGTGTGCACCTTATATCGATATGAAGTGTCAGATGAATTGAAATACAGGGTGTTAAAAATAAATGTAACAAATTATGAGGGCATGTTGTACTGACCAAAATGAGTAAAAAAAGTTTAATCATACCAATAAAATATTCCAAGTTTGTTTATATCTAAACTTACATATATTTTTATTCTATAATTCATAGAATTGTCATCCTGGGACCAGTTCTTGGAAAAATGCACAATAACAGCAATATTTTATAAAATAAATATATCATCACGGCATATTACCAATTTTTGAGTGTGCCACAATCTGCTTTATCACAGATATCGGTAATGATGATGACATATTTGTACCGTGCGGGCACTTACCAGGCGTCACCTCACGGCCACTCATTGCTAGCGTGGAGAGTGCACCACAGGGTCACTTTTGTACCATTTAAAATTCGAAATATTTGGCGTCGGTCGGGATATAACCCGGTTCCCCAGATTCGCGACCAGACACTCAGGCACGCGGCCACGGGACCCCATTTTATAAAATAGTTTTTTTAATAAATTATACACGAAAAAGTCAGATCTAGATTACAGATATTAGCGATTTCATGCTTCAGGTTACATGCATCCTAATACCAAATATATAATTTTTGACGTGAAGTTTTCTTTTGTTCTGACCTACTTATGGAAATGGAAGTAGTTATAATTAAATAGCATGTTTTAAGTTTGCATGTTTTAAGAAAGAATGAAAAAGTTCGGCAAACTATTTTTATAAAAATAAATACTTTCTACTAAATAGAAAAACGGAAAATGGATGTCAAAAACTTAAGTTAATCTTAATTATTTTTATCTGCAACCTACAATTACATTCAGATCTGTAGTTATGGGGTACCTACCTACAAGAAATTTCAAATTAATGAAGGAAAGAGATAATTCGGAACTTTCAGTCTAAAAGTGTTTATTTGATTTTAAACTGACGTTGAAGTTGATACGAAATGAACTGTCAAATGATAAATATTGATCATTGCTGTCAATAATTCGAGTCAATATTGTTTATTTAAGTTTATATTTAAAATTCCCACCGGAGATTGTAAAACTGGCCGTTTGTTCAAAATTTACATAATTAAAGCACTTGACGGTCAATGTGCTAAGAGATTTTTTAGTAGTTTCATAGTCCAGGCGTGTTTAATCATTTTCAGCCCGATTCACAAAAAAATTTAAGCTAATCCTCATTTTTGGATTAGCGAATTCTACTCTAATTTGGATAGTTTATATCTTAAAATATAGTCTAATCTATGAAAATTAAATTTTAATTACCGGAATAGAATAGAATTCACTAATCCAAAAATGAGGATTAGCTTAAACTTTTTTGTGAGAGTTTATGTTTGTCTTTCGAGCTTAAAAAAATTTCAAATGGCCTGGAAAATCATTTTACTGATACAGACGGCCACTATTTACCTTATGCTTGTATTCTTACAAGTAAATTGTTCTACAAAATTGTTTTTAATTGAATTTTATTTTACATAATTATCAAAATTCAACATTAACAAGATCTGTCTGAACTGAAATGTTCTTATGAATATTTAAGCTCTTTTTAAAATTGTACATTTGGCACATGAAAGAACATTACTTCATAAGCGTAGCATATAATTACTCTAATTTTTATCGTGCTTTAAATCTTAATTTTCTAATGAATGTAGATGAGAATAATTAAGTTATAACTTTACTAATTAAGCCAAATAAACAAGTTGTAATACATTACACCTGACCGTACGGCTGTCAAGTTAAAAATAATAACGTAGTTTGGAGTGGCAAAAACTTTACAAGAACTTTATTAAGTTTTAATTCACAGAGATTCGTGATAAATTTTGTATACCATATTAAACGTAGAAGAATTTAATTAATTTCATAATACAGGTGTCTCTTAAATAGGGGGACATGGCTTAACCACAGATTCCTGAGGCTCAAATAAGACGATTTAACCAAACTTGCTTCTACCGGAAAGTGTACCATTTAGCCAGAATTCTGCTTCAAAGTTCTTCGAAAAAAAATTAATTTTACTTATAATAATCGAACTCTATTCAATTTGGGTGAAATTTCGTATGACAGTTTATATGGTTATGTCATCTTTTAAGGTGATACTTGTTATTATTAGTGAACCACTAATGTATGAAACTTAGGTGTCCCAACATTAATTAGACCGTAACTTTTTAATGGCAATGCCGAAAACGTGATTTTTCTTCAGAAAGATACATTCAATAGTAAACTTTTCTCTCTGTGTGTAATTTGTGATATCTGTTACGGTTCACACAGAAAAAAATAAAATCAGAGTGTCTGCACTGCTAAATTTTTAAAATAAATTTAATCTAGCAGTCTATCCAAATGTCAAACAAGTAATAGGGCTGTTGCAAGAATTTTTATATGACTTCTAAGTATTAAATTTGAAAAGATATTGTTCTTTAAAGATCCTCAAATTTGAAAATATCACGAAATATCATTTAGGTATTTTACAATTAATTTTTGAAATTTGGATAAAATTTTGAATAAGTCACGTGATCAGAAACAGAATGTGACGTCAGAGTACATACATCTTCAGCGGTTCTAAGGTGTCAAGTGTATTGTCAAAGTTGTCAAATAAGAATCACGATCAGAACTTTAAAGTAAAATACATTATCAATTTATTTAACAAATTCAGTTTTTACATTTTATTTTACCTCAACTCTTTAACACCCCTTATTTCGGTAGCAGTAAAATAATCGTTCTGATATAAATTCAGCCATTATCCAGTTATCGACCTTCGGATAATTGTCCGATTTAGCTTGAGTGTAATTTGAATTAGCCATTATTACTTTATTATTCATTTACAATAAGCAATGTCAGCGTCAAATGTCAAATTAAAAGATTTTATTATTAACATGTGACAAACTTTAGCCTACGTTTATTTATACCGAGAGTTTTTTTATCAGTGAACATGGGCGTATGTCATTACCATAGTTACATTTAAAATGATTGACAGCAATGTATTATCGCGTTTTTTTTAAAAAACTGGACATAGGACGTGACATTTAGTATATGTATACAGTTGAAGAAAAAGTTCAAATTGTATGGTATAATTCTATACTCTGACATAAGCCTAAGGCAAGAAATAATTAATATAAATTATATTTTATCCCTATTTTTTAATTGATCAATATTTATTTTGTCACCATTGTAAAAACAATTTTTTAAATGGCCCCAAAGAAAAAAAAATCGTTTGGTGCAAGATCTGGTGGCATTGCAGGCCACTCCACTTCTCCACCACGTCCTATCCAGCGTTGGGGGAATACCTAGTGCAGATATAAGTGACTCCAATACCTGCAATTTTGTGAGTTTACTTCCCGATTAATACAAAATGTCGCTTCATCCGTAAATAAAATTTGATCCAGATATATATATATTTCCCCACTATTAATTTTGTTCTTCATATCTTCGCAAAAGATATTTCTTCGTTCTATATCGTTGTGTAATAAACTCTTGGTGATTTTGATATTTAAAACTCTTAAAATGTCTTAAAACCTTGTATACTAGTATTCTTAATTTCAGAAAAAAAATGGTTGACAGGGTGTTGTCACTTTCAATTAATTGCATAATTTCTTGTTTCTTACTATTAACTACAGTACTTGGTCTGATTTTCTTCTTGTGCTGTTTATTGACGCAACCTTTAGTTTTGTAGTCATTGTAAATTTTTCTTATAGTTGTTGGACTGGGTCGCTTATTAAAAGTTAATGCACATAAGACAGAAACTTGTTGTAGACTCGTTATAATTACTCCAATTTACAATTTGAACTTTTCTTTAACTGTATACATTTTGAAGTATGACAATTTGATGACATTGACAGATATACTAAATGTCATGTCCTATGTCCAGTTTTTAAAAAAAACGCGATAATGCATTGCTGTCAATCATTTTAAATGTAACTATGGTAATGACATACGCCCATGTTCACTGATAAAAAAAACTCTCGGTATAAATAATATGAATAAACGTAGGTGATGGAAAAACTATTTTCCTATTGGCTATTAATGATGTAATGTATGTGTTTCTACGTCACAGGAGTGGGGGGCAGTTTTTTTATTTAATTATTTCCACAAATAACAACAAATTATTAAAATAAAAATTATTACTAAGAAAATCATTCCATAAACTTTCATTAAAATAGTTTTCGTACTCCCGCTGAATAAATGTAGCCCTAAAAACATAATGCTGTCACCGCAACTCATTAGATATGCGAAAAATAAATTAATTGTACTTCGTGTGGATTTAAACAGAGCGCATATATTAGACAGTGATTTGTGCTAACATATTTTCCACAGTTCATCTTTCGTGTTCCACATGTTGGTTAGCTGATGATGGCTTTATATTATATTACAAACTATTTAAACAAAGTTCCAAGTGAAGTATATTAAAAAATAGAGTGTCACATTTACAAATTCATATTAAGTGACAGTGTAACATCCCTGCTGACTAAAAGTCGTGTTCCAGCTCGACAAGAGTGCTACACTGTATAATTCCATTAATATACATTAAGGCTGACGGGGCCTGCAATCACGTTAGATTGTTAGATACATCACACGTACTTAACTAAAATTTCATGAGCAGTGTAATGCAGGCCGGTTTCAGCTCCGACATCAGCGATGCAGACGCGCTGTGATGCAATCAAGGGAGGCCTGGCAGGGGTTATTGCGTGATGCAATTGTCACACCACTGGGGTAGATGCTATTTTGTTCCAGAATGGCTAATTTGATTTTTAATTAAGTTCACACATGGGTAAGTGGATTTGTAAAGTGCATAGCAACAGTTTTCATGAGTTTTGGAGTAGGAACATATAAATGGGGCTGATTATAGGAATTGACTTAAATATTCTAGTAACAACGCTAACGACTGTGTTTTGTATTTGCAGTTCACCCTTTTAGGGTAATGTTGGTTACAATGATATACAAGTTACGTAAACCTCATAAGTGATATAAGCACAATAGCCCGGAAACGGTAACGGGAAAGGTAATGGGATTTTGTCAACACATCTAAATTTTTATTTGTTTACGAACTATACGAGAACCCAAGTGTGAAGTGGATAATAAGGAGCAAAAGAGTTTTTTTTTTTTAATAAAAACCATAAAAACTCTTAACCCCACTGTTCTATATTAAAAATGTGACCGGTTTCGGCTACTTAGTGGTCATCATCACAACAACCGGTGAATACAATAAGAGAGATTACAATGTAAAAATATAAAAGACAAATAAATAATACGATATTACTTGCACAATAATACTACAAGTAATCTCTCTTATTGTAGTCTCCGGTTGGTGTGATGATGGCTACTAAGCCGAAACCATCACATTTTTAATCTAGAACAGTGTAATTAAGAGTTTACATATGCTTTTTATTACTCCTGTGACGTCGGAGTATATCACGTCATTCTTAGCCAATAGGAAACAGTTTATTTATATAAATAAACAAATTAAACAATTTTCAATATTTAATTGTAAAATATTTAATGGATATTTCGTGATAATTTCAAATTTGAGGTTATTTTTTTTTAAACCTCTCAACAGGATTGAGTACTTAGAAATAAAAATTCTTGCAACACTTCAAATGTCACTCATTTTTACAACTTATACTAATAACATCGATGCTTTATTTTTTATATCAATTTACACTTAGGGCCGGTTTTTCAATCTCTGGTTTCAGTTTCCATAAATTCTTATGAATATGCGCTGTTTCATTTTTGGAACTCTCTCTTTTTACCTCCCGCTACCCTAGGTAAGGGAGGTATATAGATCGTGCTAAAAATCACATATAGAGATTTTAGTGAATAAACACGTTTTGATATCCTCAGAAACTGATTTTAACATTTTTACAATGATGTCTGTAGGTATGTGTGTGTGTTTGTGTGTGTGTGTGTGTGTGTGTGTGTGTGTGTGTGTGTGTGTGTGTGGATGTGTGGATTGTGTGTACACGATTACTCTAATCCTATCAATTAGAAAATTTTGAAATTTAGTATATCCATTCTACAAGCTTTTAACAGTTTTTCTTGTAAAAAAATGCATTGAATATAATTCTTTAGCAACTTCTACTAATTAAAATATAATGGTACAATCTTCAATTCTACGATAATAACATTTAGTAAATAACAAAATAACTTTAAATATGAATATATAATATAATTTATTTTCATATATCGTCTTGCCTATGCGTCAAACAAAAACATAATTTTAACATAACATAACATATTGACATATTTAAACAAATGTCACTAACAGGAAGCAATTACATTAAAATTAAGATAAAACCGTGTTAAGGAGAATATAATAGTAAAATATTTAATTAAAGTTTGTAAAAATAGTATATTTTCCATCATACATAAATATACAGGATGATCTGATTTAAATTTACTAATTCCTATTTTTGGAGCACTATAAATTAATATTAATTTATAACTACACATTTACGAAATGGATCATGCACGGCCGAAGAATTTGCGAAGATTGCGTTTTAGAGCACCTAGAAGATGATGCTGATTTTTATAAGAATACGTGTATGTGACGATTTTTCCTTAAAGTCTATTAAAATATGCTCTAAAACTTCTCAAATTTGGTATTTAAAACTTATATATAATAAAAACAATAAAACAATCCAAAATTTCGTATTACAGACTTTTCTATTTATTGGACAACAAATTAGATTTTATTTATAAACGATTAACCGGAAATGATACTTTACTTAAAGCTCACTGCTATTTTAAACATGTAATTGACGGGAGGTCATGTGTTGGCCACATCAGATTTTTATTGTTAACGTTCAAGTATCACAAACATAATACAATTCACATGAGTAGTGGTAGTGGTCCTCTTAATTAAGTTTTAAAACTCAACACATCGAAGTAATAGGTAAATATATAAAGTTGAGAATATACGTCTAACATCCTGTTGTATGTTTACAATAAAATCGTGCTGTTGAAATTCCGCTCACTGGAATTTATTTCCATCGAGTGTTGTCGCATGATTGTTGTCATCGGATCATATATCCGGCAGTAATGAAACGACGGAAATTACAAGTCTGTTTATAATATCCACGGTAGACAACTATGCTGGACTGTATATACGTCCGCGAATGAATCTGAATGTCTGCTTATGATAATAAAAATAGACGTATAACGATCGCAGTCGCTTCTGTTCGGATCGTCAGGAAATTTATATTTTTCTCTCAAGTGTTCTCGCCTGGCAGACTCATGTCATAATTTACTAAGCCGCCCGGTAATTATCCTGATGAAACGGTGGGGCGTGGAACGAATTTTGGCCAAATTATAATTCATTTTAGGTTAATTTTCCTTCTTTAACCTTTCACTACTTTTGTAATGACTTTGCTCATTTATTTTTATGGAATTAATTGGCAATTATTTGTAAAAACTTTTTTTAGCCTAAAATAGACAAAATAATTGTATATTATTCAGGAGGGTACAGTTTCCGTTACGAGTTTTAGAAGAGTGAAGCATTTCATCCGAATCAGTTATAGCCATTGCACTCTAATAGAATATTTAGCTTTTCGGGAAAAAAATAGTGACAGGGACGCTCTCTTAGTTTTGAGAAAAACGAATTTTTAAACTAATAGTAGTTATTTGTATCACTAGGCCAGAGAGAGATTATTTTTCCACAGGAAAAGCCGTCCAAAAAAAAAAAAAAAATATTATGTTATACAGATCACTTCTCTGCCAGTTTTTTGGACGCTTTTTCCTCTGGCAAAAGAAGAGTTTTCCTGAAAAGAAGCATGTTCGCCGTCCAAGTTATTGCCGGGCATGCATATATTGTCCAGTAAATTGTATAGGTACATAAAAAAGGTAACTTTTACGAACTTTTCATGTTATCTTGGTTATTTGTTGTTTCTTGCTTTTTTCACATTTTTATTTTAATTTCCCCTGAAGAAGGCACCAGTTTATGGTGCCGAAACGTTGGGTTTTAATAAAAAATACAGAACGTAAACTAAAATGGTAGTATTATTCCAATTATTAATATGAGTTCTGAAAGATATTTTAATAATTTATAATATAGTTATGTTTTTACCTCTCGCTAAAAGAGGTATTGGTATCATGCTAAAAATCACATGTCCAGATTTTAATGAATAAGCACGTTTCACGGTCACTAGAATCCGATTTTAACATTTTTACAATGATGTGCGTGTGTATGTGTGTGGATGTGTGTATGTGTGTGTGTATGACTGGATGTTGGCGGGACGATTTCTCAAAAACTAAAGGACATAAAACCTGTTTAACTATGAATTCCTCATTCTTACATTCCTGGGAAGAGCTGAAAAGGTTTTGGTAACAATTGAACAACCGGAAGTAGTAGTTTTTTAAAAAAAATCTTCTAAATATTACTTTTTGAAAATGTTTGATGTTACTAATTTTGAAGAACAAAATTCTACATCTGATACATTTAAAAAATTTATTATATCTTCTATAAATTTAGAGATAAATACGCCATAATATATAGAATATCGGAATATAATAAGTCGAGTAGGCGAAACTACACTAAGGAAACCAGTTGACAAATTCAAATGTCTATAACATAGTTTATAAATGACAGATATCAATGTCAGTGTCAAAAATCAACAGTTTTAGTGACATTCTGATAGCTCTTTCTGGGAAGTATATTTCGTCTTTCTTATTGTTTTATTAATTAAATATTTGAAATTCTAGGTAAAATGCATATATTCATCAGAAATACCGCCAATCTTGTTTAGTAAATTGGAAGAATCTCTAACGAAGTATATTTCGTCTTTCTTATTGTTTTATTAATTAAATATTTGAAATTCTAGGTAAAATCCATATATCCATCAGAAATACCGCCAATCTGGTTAATGAATTGGAAGAATCTCTAACATTTAGAAACTACCCCATACAATGAAAAATAGATATATGTAATTAGAATTATATGTGTGCGGAAGACATGTTAAATACAATAAAAAACAATATTTAGGTAAAGTTCTGTAATATTTTTTTATAAAACGACGTTTCGATAGCAAAGTGCCATGCAATACTTATATATCCTAATATGGAAATGGCGAGAGGTCTTGTGCTGGCCACAACAGATTTTTTGTAGGACCTAAATCCTAAATAATACAAGCCAAAATGAAACATCATATAAAGATAGCCTAAAATGGTAGACCTGTATCTGACACATACTAAGTTACCAACTTCACAAATAAAATAAAAAAAAAACTAAAACAGTTGTACAAAGGAAAATTTACTTTCAGCTTTTACGCGTAAAAACTACAAATCGTTCTGCGAACTGCAAACAACCACTTTTTGTTCGAACTGACAGCTTGAAAACCTCCTTTCAAAGTGGACGTAGAAAATATATCTTTCCTATCAAGTGCACAATATTATATTGTGATACAGGAATAATGTATTACACCCTAGTAAAATAATTAACATGTAGCCTAATTTGCGTTCTGCAGCAAGCAACAAAAAACCCAACCCTTCACAAACACCCGTACAATCAACAGCTTTCTGGAACAATGAACATAACTAGCAAAAAACTGTTGAACTGCTCCCAAACCAAAATCAAAACACAATTACAGCATATTTTCACAACCGAACACTTTCGCGAAACTGTAAACAACAAAACCTTTGTTTTTGCTTCGATGGTGAAATATTTAATTAGTCTGTGGTTTCCTGCAAATCTACAAATCAATACGCCAACAGCAGAGCCACTACATTAGTGTGGAGTGGAGGAACACAACTGGATCGTTCGTATGGGGGTGTGAGGAGTTTATTCCAATAGCTGTCAGAGGAAAACAGCCTGGTTACCTACAAACACGCTACAGCCACTCGACTGAGCCAATTGTCCTGATAACCGACTTGGAGAATAATAATCCTGATGAGTTGCTGGAGTTGATGGTTGATTCATATAAATCGCTCATCGTTTAATTCGTAATTTCCAATTTGGAGCTGAAATAAAATCATTAAAAACTGTTAGTTTTAAAAACTACAGAGTGATCAAAAACAACCAATTCAGTTCTCTATTAGGCTATATAAGTATAGCACATATTTGACATTTCTGATACACACAAAAACATATATCCTTTATATATTTTTATATTTTTTAATTCATTCTATTCACTCTTATTCTTCTACAGCCCGATTCACAAAAAAGTTTAAGCTAATCCTCATTTTTGGATTAGTGAATAATTCTATTCTATTCCAGTATTTAAAATTTAATTTTCATATTATCAATAAAGGTAGATACTTGGAATAGATTAGACTATATTTTAATATATAAACTGTCAAAATTAAAGTAGAATTCGCTAATCCAAAAATGAGAATTAGCTTAAACTTTTTTGTGAATCGGGCTGCTAATGTTCGAGATTCTTTCAATTCATTGATGAGATTGGCGGTATTTCTGCAGGGTATATGTAATATATGTATCTATAATTATAAATATTTAATTAATAATAAAATAAGAAATATTAATGTACTTCCAAAAAAATCTTCAGTAATATGTCTGGGTTTTTGAAACTCACATGTATCTGTCAATTACAAACATTTTAGTTTTTCCACTTGTTTTCCATAGGCTGCGAGATATTTTATAACAAAAATACAGAACTTTGCCCAAATATTGTTTTTTATTGAATTTAACATGTCTTCTGCAAACATACAATTCTAATTATATATATATATATATATATATATATATATATATATATATATATATATATATATATTTCATTGTATGAGGAAGTTCCTAACTGTCAGAGATTCTTCCAATTCATTAACAAGATTGGCGATTTATTGGATTTATCTTTATTCTTTTAAGGCTTTCATTTATAAAAATTCACTCAGTTGTTTAAAAACTCTAGAAATGCGTACACTTCCGTAATATTATCTCTACAATCATTTAATATTACTACCAAGTTTATATCTGTACCCATTTTTGAATTATTGCCCCAAAAGTCAATATACCCCACATTTAGATAAAAACTTCAAAATTTTCAAAAATCTAATTTTTATGTATCTAGATACTTCTAAATGCGCTGATTCCAAATTTTGAAACCGCAGGTAGGTATCTCTTTTCGTTCTCGAGATATTTAGATTCAAAGTTTTGCTCAAAACTGCCCATTTTTGGGTAATAACCCAAAAGTGGGCCGAGATATGAATTTGGCGACAACACCATTCGATTCTACGGACAAAATTACATAAGTAAGCCAATTTTCATAATTTTTGAACACCGCATACAACCTCTAAAGCAAAATAACTGAAAATGGCCAAAAATCGCAAAAATTGTAAGGGGTACCCCTTACGATTTTTTCAGATACATAAAAATTAGATTTTTGAAAATTTTGAAGTTTTTATCTAAATATGGGGTATATTGACTTTTGGGGTAATAATTCAAAACTAGATAATGATCTAACACAGAAATGGGTAATTTTTAGAAAATATTAGAGGTTGAATATCTCCAAAACTAAAATAGATATCGACCTGCGTTTTCATGATTTGGAATCAGTGCACTGGGAAGTACGAGATACATGAAAATTGGTTTTTGGAATATTTTCAACTTTCCAACCAAATGCAGGTATTTTTGACTTTTTGGTGTAAAAACTTAAAAATGAGAATAGTTATGAACTTGGTGGTAATATATAACCCAACAGATTGTCATTAAAGTTAGGAATGACATCTTTCTCAACCTCCAAAAGGTTATGAATCGGTATATTACTATAATGATTGTGAATAAAATTATATATACATCAGGAAAGAATGCTATTTTAAAAATTATTTACTTCCTATTTTCGAGAGGTGACCGGAAACTTTTACCTAAAATAAATAAATATATATATATATATATATATATATATATATATATATATATATCATCACGGCATATCACCCATTTCTTGGTGTGCCAATCTGCTTTATCGCAGATATCGGTAATGATAATGACATATTTGTACCGTGCGGGCGCTTACCAGGCGTCACCTCACGGGCACTCATTGCTGACGTGGAGAGTGCACCACAGGGGTCACTTTTGTGCCATTTAAAATTCGAAATATATTTGGCGTCGGCCGGGATCGAACCCGGTACTCCCAGGTTCGCGACCAGACATTCAGGCACGAGTCCACGGGACCCCATAACTTAAAAAAAACTAAACTAAACTAAACTTTTACCTGGGAGTGTATAACCAGTTTACTAATTGAACTTAAAATAATACAGAATAATCTGAATTTATTAGAAAAACTAAACATTAACTTACAAGTACCAAGGATTATGTCATAATTTATTGACAAATCTGCATTAAAAATTGCTTTTATTTTTACTGAAATTTATCGACTTGTTTGTACCAAATATTTATGTTTATACGTTGCAAGGGTAATGAAAAATTATAGGCTGCAATTACATGAAATATTTATTCGGCTCTGCCCCTACTCTTATTAGTTATTCATGTTCTACCTTTTGTAAGTAATAGCAAACTCATGAATAAATAAAAAAGGTAGGTGCTTATCGATAGTAATACCACTAGACCAACCAAATAAAAAAATATTCCGTGCTAAAAATCAAACCTCGAGTGGTATTTGTCAAGATAATTCCACTAGTAAATCGAGAATTCATTTCTTCTTCACGTGATAAACAGAAAAGAAAATAAATTTATTTATTTGACATGTCAAAAATGTTGAAAACAATGGGTCACCATGGAGAAGGTAAATAAAAAAATATCCAATTTATGTATTTGCATTTTGTCTTCCTCCCTATTTTATCGATAGCAAACTGTAATTTTGACGTTTTTGAATGTCTTTTTTATACAGTAGTGGAATTATCACTTATATTAATTTATACTAATAAAAAATCAAATATCAAGTAGTATGGTTTGCTATACATAATAAATTTAGCTGGTGTAATAGTATAGTATAGTAGTAGTCATTATATTATATATAATAATCGATAATAATAATAATAATAATAATAATAATAATAATAATAATAATAATAATATAATTTTATCTATTTTACGCTTTCAATGCCATTTTTACCTCCCGCTACCCTTGGTAAGGGAGGTATAGAAATCGTGCTAAAAATCACATATCGAGATTTTAGTAAATGACCACGTTTTAAGGTCCTAGAATCCAAATTTAACATTTTCACGATGATGTCTGTATGTGTGTATGTGTGTGTATGTATGTATGTATGTGTGTGTGTGTATGTATGTGTGTGTGTATGTATGTATGTGTGTATATGTGTGTGTGTGTGTGTGTGTGTGTGTGTATATGTAGGGATTTTGTCTTTGCTCTAACTCAAATACCGTCATTCAGAAAATTCTGAAACCTTTTATTTCTATCCTATTCTAAGTCGGATAACCGGTAATGACACTTTACCTGAAGCTCATAATGATTTTTTTTCAAAAAATACCATTAAATGCCATTTTTTCCTATTTTGTCGTTATGAAAATTAAAGATTATTGAATTTTCTACAGGAATATCTTAATACTTTTTCTATATATTTTACAGATAAATTTAAAAAGTCCCGAAGCCTAAGAAAAACAATTCGTTTGTTACACAGTTCATATTTCAAATTAATGACTGACAGTAATTATCACTGTCAAAAAACTAATCACTAAAATTAATAACAGTGACATTTTAAAAAGAAAATAGTAAATAAAGCAATAGTTTTTTGCAACAGTTTGCAGCGTTAGTAAATACGTAGATAGGTATGTATTTAAATTAATAAAAATTAAATAGCGTGAGGTTTTGTGTTGGCCACATCAGATTTTTAAATAGAAAATAGTAGTGTTCAAATTTAGGGAATTTTGTCAATTGGTGGTATTAATGAGACGTATGAAAATTCATTTGTCAACTGTCTAACCTTATTTTTTAACACCATACGATATTTTCTATTTTTTCTAACTTTACTACTCTATTTCTTCTCTTCTTAGTTTTAAATTCAAAATTACATAAAAATAAAATTCTTAATAATTGTTTGTGTTCGTTTATTTAACGAGATTTGACATATGATATGTTTGGAATTCGTAGCAACCAACCTTATAAAAATAAATTATACTAGTCTATTTCAACACTTGAATGAGCTACATATTAACTAACCCCTTTGGGTGCTGTAGCAGCTTTGTTACAGATGCAAAATAGAGAAATATATATTTCACTCTACCTACGGTACATTTTTCAAAACGTGCAAGTGTGTAAGCGCTTTCAGAATAATTAAACGTAACGGGGAAACTTTTGTCACTAATAGTTTTAAACGGACGATAAAGTTTATGTACGTTAAAATAACTAGGTGCATTTAATCAGGTATTTGTTATTTGCATAAGAGTATATATTTTAACTAAATACATTTATTAAACCGAAAGAGCTAGCAAATTGCATTTTAATGACTATAGAAAGTTTTAAGAGTGTTTTGAAGTATGACATTCCTTCAGCATTAAGTTCACTTTACAGCAAGTGGTGGTTCTTTCATTAGCTTAATTAAAGTAAGTGCTGTACTAAAAGAAATGTTTCATTGTTATAACGTTAAATTGTTGCAATAAGTATAGACGAAAGAATCAATTTATTTTATGTATTGAAAACATTATTTTATCTTCAGCTTCAACTGACTGGAAAATAGACATTTTCCGGGCAATTTTTTATTGAGAAGGAAATGCTTTACCAACAAATTCTAATTTCCGGAGTAATTCTGCTATATCTCTCAAAACAAAACAGCATGCGTTGGTTTGGTATGGAATAAATAAAATAAAAACAATTGCTCGAAATCTCGGAGCATTTATAAGTGCAAAACAGGCGTTTCAGTATTCACTGATTAATAATATATGTTTATTATTCAACAGGTTATACCCAATTACAGAATAATATCATGACTACATATGTATATAAGTAGTACAAAATAGTATGACACAAAAAACAAAAAAGAAAAGATAAATATAATACTAAGAATGTAATAAAGTGCCTAAAGTGGACTTAAAAACATTTATGCTTAATGCAAAATCAAGATTAGAACCATATAAATTATAATAACGACACATAGAGTTAACTGGCGAATTGAAATGGTAAGCAGTACGAGAAAAATCACACAGAAAAGTATTATCACACCTGGTATTACATGGATTAACATAAAAATTTAATCTACTAAGTAATTCACTATCATCGATATAGTTATTCACAAGTTTATACAAAAAAATAATTTGTTGCTTGATTCTTCTATATTCTAAGGACACAAGATTAAATTCAACTAATAATGTATTATATTCTAAATTTGGCCAAGAATTATTCAATCTAAAATAAACTGTTTTGCAAAATTTTTTTTGAATATTTTCAATAGAATGTATTACATATTTTTGTGAAGGATTCCAAATTGTCACACCATATTCAATTTTACTTAATACCAACGAAAAGAATAGTATTTTATAACTATTTAGATTTTTAAAATCAGAAGTAGATCTTAAAATGAAGCCCAAAGTTTTATATCCTGAATTAATTAATGAATTTACATGATATATTAAAGTTAATTTAGAGTCGAGGAACACTCCTAGATCCTTTATTAAGTTTACACGATTGACAATTAAATTATTCATAGTGTACTGAAATAAAAGCGATTCTTTTTTTTTACTAAATGTAATTACATTGCATTTGTTAATATTGAATTGTAAATGATTTGACAATGACCACTGATATATAGAGTTTAAATCAAGTTGTAACTGATGGCAGTTAGAAATATCGTTTATAGTAATATACAATTTAAAATCAGCAGCGTATAAGAGACATTTTGCATACTTAACGACATTAGTAATATCATTTACAAAAAGTATAAATAATAAAGGGCCGAGTACCGAACCCTGTGGGACACCAGAAGAAGCTAAAAAAATTGATGACTTATATCCATTGCATTGCACAAACTGAAATCTATTACGCAAGTATGATTCGCATAAATTAAGTAATGAAGTAGAAAAACCAATCAATTTTAATTTATTTAGTAAAATACTATGAACAACAGAATCAAAAGCTTTTTTGAAATCCGTGTAGACAGCATCAATTTGTACTCTATTATCAAATGCATCATAAACGTATTGAGCAAAATTCATTAAATTTGAAATAGTGGATCTTCCTTTTACGAAACCATGCTGAACTGGATTTATATAATTATTTGTTTGATACTGCATAGATTTAAATAAAATTACTTCAAAAATTTTAGCGACCGAATTTATGCATGATATGGGACGATAATTTATAATTTTATTTCTGTCTCCACCCTTAAACAACGGAACAATTTTAGATTTTTTCCATAAGTCTGGAAAAGTTTCTGTTTGTAAACTTAAATTAAAAATTAAATATAGGGGATAAATAAGAAAATCGGCACACCCTTTAAAAATATAAACTGGAATATTGTCAGGTCCCACCGATTTAGTAGTCTTCAGTGATTTAATTGCTGATGTTATCTCATCATACGTTATACTTTGAATTGTTATCACATTGTTGAAAAAAATAGATGAATAATCTAAATTATTTATATTCACTGCACCACTGTTATAAACAGATTTAAAATATGAAGCAAAAATTTCAGCAATTTCTGATCCATCAGAGAACGATTGATTATTGTGGTACATTGTAGGTGGATACTTATTTACTGCCTTTTTCTCATTTATAAAATGGAAGAAACTTTTTGCGTCATGCGAAATATTGTTCTCCACGTTTTGAATATAATTTTTGTAACATTCATTAACTAATAACTTTGTTTCAGAACGCAAAATTTTATAATTATTTAAGTAATCAATAGAACTATATGTTTTATATAATTTCCTATAATGTTCTTTTAATTTTATTTTCGATATAAGTATAGGAGAAAACCATTTAGGATATTTGTAATTACGAATAGTTTTCTTTGGTATGCAAGTATCCATAATTGAATATAAAGATGAATAAAAATTTTCTACAGCTAAGTTTACATCAGTGCACTCCTCTAAAAACTGCCAATCGTGATCACTCAATAAATCATAAAGTAAAGCGTAGTTGCCATGCTTAAAATTATACATTGCTGTATTATTTACTTTAAGTTGGTGGTTTGACTGCAAATATTTAAATTCGATTATTAAAGATGGGTGGTGTTTATCTTCACTTAATAAACTAGATTAAGAATAAAAGTCATTCAAGCACTCAGTGGAAAATAAAAGTACCCCATTTATGGGTCTAAGTTTGATCGTAAAAATATCAGAAAATGAAAGATATTAATTTGTTTTAAAATCAACGCTTTGAAATATATCTATAAGTTTAAAAACTTGAGTATTAAAAAGTTTAATAATTTTACCCAAAGTTGAGTTTGTATAACTCAACAATCTGTTATCGCCATAAGTATTGTATTGCACTTTGCTATCGAACCGTCGTTTTATAACAAAAAAAGTACTTAACTTTGCTCAAATATTGTTTTTTTTTTTTTTATTGTATTTAACATGTCTTCTGCACACATACAATTAGAATTATATCTATTTTTCATTGTATGAGGAAGTTCCTATATGTCAGAAATTCTTCCAATTCATTAACAAGATTGGTGGCATTTCTGATGGATATATGTATTTTACCTACAATTTTAAATATTTAATTAATAAAACAATAAGAAAGATTAAATGTACTTCCCAGAAAAAGCTTTCATAATTCGCACTAAAACTGTTGATTTTTGACACTGACATCTATCATTTACAAACTATGTTATAAACATTTGAATTTGTTAACTAACTAGTTTCCTTACTGCCTTAGCCTATGCGATGTATTACATTAGATTATTCTATATATTATAGCGTCTTTATCTCTAAATCTATACAAAATATAATAAAAATTTTAAGTGTATTAGATGGAGAAT
Source organism: Ophonus ardosiacus (assembly GCA_943142095.1). Taxonomy (NCBI): domain Eukaryota; kingdom Metazoa; phylum Arthropoda; class Insecta; order Coleoptera; family Carabidae; genus Ophonus; species Ophonus ardosiacus. Next base: position 48,582,326 of record OW964831.1, on the reverse strand, counting down.
TTTATGTTCTTCAATAAGAAGATTTTTTGTTACCAAAATCTAATCGGCTCTTCCCAGGAATGTCAGATTGAGGAAACTGCAGTTAAATATTTTTAAGTATTTGAGAAACAGTGGTTCTAACATACAAATACACACACACACATGCACACACACACACACGCACACACACACGCACACACACACACACATACACATACATACACACGGACATCATCGTAAAAATGTTATAATCTTATTATAGGGATCTTAAAACGTGTTATCCACTAAAATCTGGATATGCGATTTTTAGCATGATTCCAATACCTCTCTTAGCGAGAGGTAACTAGAGTATACAGAGAATTTACATCTCAAATGGTATCAATCTATCAATTCTTATTACGACCGACTAGGATATTGCTTCAGTTTGAATGGGGGTATTTTCTTAACATTTATTACATGAAAGTTATGAATTTTTGTAAGCTAAAGTTTCTTAAGATGTGCAACATTCATGTTTTGATTTCTTGTGAATCGTATGTAGGCTAATTTAGTGTAAATTAGTTTTGATAATACAAAACTACAAATTTTATATGTTGCATTTTAAAATGAACAAATATTACATTGCTGTCATTTTTTGATAATAGTGAGTAACCATGGAAGCGAATGACCATATGTTGCATGTTAAAATAAATTCCCTGTAGAAAATTTTAATAAGTTTGTATAAGTTTTGAAACCATAATTCGAAAACAGCTAGAATTACTAAAGATGCAGAGTTGTATCAACAATTTTTTTACGAAAGGGGAGGCTCCATTATTATAAATTCTTATTCCCAGTGGTAACGTAACAAACAAGAAAATAAAAATGTAATCCGAAAGCTAATGTATATTTAATCCTCTGATACTAACCTAAATCCGAATAAGCCGATACAGTAAATCACATAGCCGATCTTCCACTCGGATCATTAGCATTACTCCCGAATCGCAACATCGCCCGTCGAACAAAATTAATATTCCATCATCTTCGTACCCATATAGCACGAGGAATCGCTCATAACAGGAGACCTACTCCTGCGGAACAGCCGGAAATAAGACTTAGAGCGTAGAGTCTCCAGCCTTGCGTCGTCTTTGATGTTTTTAACTTTGTGCTGCTCAACTCATCAGAAAATCCAGACACAAACCCATTGACGTGCAATACGAATTTTCCTAACTTCAAAGTAACAATAGAAGAAAAAACACTGCACCTACAATCGGATTACCCTTGGGCTTAATCTGATAATTTGATTAGCTTTCAACAAAGGAGAAGACGCTAAGACAGAGAAATAAAAAAGCCATGTAAAGTTTCTGTGTGAGGCTCGTTAGAATGACTCGACTCGGGAAACTTTTCACTCAGCGGTCTCATATAAGTTTCCAGAGAAGAATTGGCAAATTAACCAGAAACTTCATCCAATTTATCATCGCTGGAGGATCTTACCACAAAAATTATCTAAATTGTGAAGCGTCCACATAAATAATCATGAGTTATTTGAACACAATTTTCCGCGTTTTACGCCGCAATGTTAAAAACAGTTATTTGCCAAGTAACCTTCAGATAAGCGAGGGTCATATTTTTAATGGTATCCACTGGGCTACTTGCGTGGTACTTTAAAATCCGATTTCTATCACTGTATATGTAATGTTATGTTGAAAACATATACAAAAATCTGATGTGGCCAACAAAACCTCCTGCTATTTAATTTTTATTAATTTAAATACATACTTATTTACTGCTGCAAACTGTTCCATTGCAGAAAACTATTGCTTAATTTGAAGTGATTAGTTTTTTGACAGTGACATTTACTGTCAGTTACATTATTATTTTTAAATTTATCTGTAAAATATATAGAAAAAGTCTTAATGTATTCCTGTAGAAAATTCAATAGTCTTTAATTTTCATAAGACATGAAATGCGAAAAAATGGCATTTAATGGTATTTTTTGAAGAAAAACCATTATGAGCTTCTGGTAAAGTGCCATTTCCGGTTATCCGATTTACACCAAAATCTAATGGCTTCTATTCATATTAGAATAGGGTATAAATGTAAGGTTTCAGAATTTTCTGAATGATAGTATTTGAGTTAGAGCGAAAACAAAATCCATACACATACACACACATACATACACACATAAAGATATCATCGTGAAAATGTTAAAATTGGATTCTAGGAACCTTAAAACGTGATCATTTACTAAAATCTCGATATGTGATTTTTAGCACGATCCCTATACCTCCCTTATTAAGGGTAGCGGGAGGTAAAAATATAAATTTTACTTTAATATTTGTTTTTTAGTAAAGCAAGCAAGAAAATATTCTTTGACGTCATGATATTGAACTGGAGAAGGGAACCTTGTTTAAGAATATAACCTACAGATGGCATGGCGTGCGAGAAAATTTTAATTTGAATTTGACATTAGTTCATTTTTCTCTTTTTCTGTGTACTCGTATGTTATTATACTTGAGTATAGAATATGTTAATAAATGATAAATAATATGGTAACATAACTAATTAATATTTGATGGCACAAATTTAATTACAAGTACTTGACGGAATATTCATGTAAAGAGTAAACTATTAATATAAATTATTAACTGTATAATAATACATAATATTATATCAATGAAATCTGCTCGTATTATGAATAAATATTTTATGAGAAACAGTTTTAAGAATAGAGTTCAATATTGTTGAAGTTGATTGATGAACAAAAAGCCAATAATATGTTATGAATTATGCTCCGCATATCTTTCGTTTTGATAAAATAAATGGGAGGAAAATATGTTGAAAGCTTCCATGATTTATAAATCAAAAAGCAGTTTAACATACCAATAAATCTACTTTGTGAATCAAATTTGACAGCGGCTCTTATAATTTTTGAGAAATGAAAAAATAATGACTTGCTTTATTTTCGCCTTTAGTAAATTAAAGCGATATTATTTCATCACTCGCAATGATAATATTAAGTTTATTATTTAACTATTATTATATTTGAAAATATAGTTCCTAACTACAAATTGTAATTAATTTAGTACCGGTAGAATATCCAGCGGCGTTGTTATATTATAAATGATTTGAATAGGTACACTCAGAGGGTACACTGCATAGGTATGCATGTTTTGAAGTATGTACTACAATAACTAATTAATGTTATTACACGAATGAAGACGCAGTATTATTGTTTGATAATTTAGAACGGGTATTTCAGTACTTGACGATGAAGTGCACTAGGTATATACGAACCCAAACTCGTAATAGTTCGGCCGGTTTACATTTTCAACAAAAAAAATTGTTGTGGCCAGCACAAGACTTCTCGCCAGTTCCATATTAGGCTATATAAGTATTGTACATATTTGACATTTCTGATACACGCAAAAACACATATCTTCTTTATATATTTTATATTTTTTAATTCATTCTATTCACTCTTATTCTTCTAATGTTCGAGATTCTTCCAATTCATTGATGAGATTGGCGGTATTTCTGAAGGGTATATGTAATACATGTATCTATAACAGGGATTTGTTAATTACTGGATGTAGCAAGTGTATATCGATATACAGGGAATTTATTTTAACATACAACATATGGCGAATCACTTCCATGGTTACTCACTATTGTCAAAAAATGACAGCAATATAATATTTGTCCAATTTTAAAATGCAATATACAAAATTTGTAGTTTTGTATTATCAAAACTAATTTCCAATAAATTAGCCTACATACGATTAACAAATAATCAAAACATGAATGTTGTACATCTTAACAAACTTTAGCTTACAAAAAATCATAACTTTCATGTAATAAATGTTAAAAAAAAATACCCCCAATCACTCTGAGGCAATATTCTAGTCGGTCGTAATAAGAATTGACACCATTTGTAATGTGTTCTGGAGATATCTCCTGTGCTGCAATACTATTTCTAATGTTGCCTTTTAAAATTGACAAATATTACATTGCTGTCATTTTTTGACAATAGTGAGTAACCATGGAAGTGATGAACTATAATGTTGCATTTTAAAATAAATTCTTTGTATGTATTTCTTGTGTACCCGACTAGATTAAGAGAGAACACAGGAAGTTTGAGTGAGAAAGATACAGATAATTCTACTTTAGACAAGTGAATTTGATATTCATATCTGTCATATTCACATCTGTGAAATTCACGTCAAAAATTAATTGTATTTGAGTATATTTGATCATGAAACGTTAAATAAGTACGAAAACAACCAATGCAACGCTAAATTAGAACACATATAAGAATATAAGTCATGTTTATTTGTCAAATTATTTTTTAGAAGAAATAATTTTAATCATAACTTACTAATGAAACGACACAGCGCGTTCATCATATATTTTGATACACAATTTTCAACACAACACCTTCGAACCATTGTCAAATATTAAAATAATTATATTTCAATGATGATATCAAGAATAACCTAAAATCTGTCAAACAAAAGATCTGACAAGTAACGGAAACAAAGACAACAAATCGTAATTAAGTATGACTATCTCTGTCGATCTGGCCTGGTGCATGGTAAAGATTCACTCGTTCCATCCAGTAGTTAACAAATCCCTGATCTATAATTATAAATATTTAATAAATAATAAAATAAGAAATATTAAATGTACTTCCCAGAAAAAGTCTTAATCAGTCAGTAATGCCTCTGGCTTTTTGACACTCACATTTATCTGTTAATTACAAACATTTTAATTTTTCCACTTGTTTTTCATGGGCTGCGAGATACATTTAAAACTTATTGTTGTATATATTTATATATCTCTATCTTTAACTCCATAGAAGATATAATAAAATTTTTAAATGTATCGGATATAGAATTTTATATTCTTTATTACCAGTAATAATAGAATTTTTTTAAAAAATTAGTTTTTAAAGAAACTATTACCTCCGGTTATCTAATTGTTACAAAAATCTAATCAGCTCTTCCCATGAATGTCAGATTGAGAAAACTGCAGTTAAATATTTTTTAAGTCATAGTATTTGAGAAACCGTGGTTCCAACATCCACACATACATCCACACACACATCACACATACACACACATTTTTGCTCCAAATTAGCTCAGGAACACGCTATTCTTTTTTGTTACACGAAATCTGATGCACCCTGTATGTCAAAAAAGCGTATTTACTTTAAAGATTTGGCACAGTAGCAGATCTGAAATCGAACGCCATTGCGTTAAAATTCGCATCGTTTGATAAATAGTAAAGTGGAAGGTGCGCACAAAGAAAACGACAGACCGTCCGGAGAAGGGTAAGAATAAGAATAACCGATTGTCAGACGCGTGCTTTGTTCCTAAAAGCAAACGAATGACAGCCCCACATTCGCTTGTCATTTTTCGCGCCTGGTGTATTTTTTGTCTGTCAAGGAAATCTAATTATCCTTCTAAATTCAACATTTTCATTTCGAGATCAGAGTTATATCATGGTGATGCTCTTGAATGTTGATGTCTCGTTTCGGAACTAATTTCCTTTACTCTCAATCACTACACTTCATTTTTCAACTCCTGTTTGTAGCAATTCCGAGAACGAAATATTTTTCTACTTCTCTTGAAATGAGTTTTCTTCACTTTCATTTCTATCAATTTTGGAAAATTGATGGAAATTTGTTTCTTTGATTTATTTGTGAATGTCAAAAACGCTTTGAAGCTATTTTTATTACTTTTGCCAATCAGTAATTCAGGAGCGTTCATACAAACTCAGAAATAGCCACTAATAAGTAATTCGGAGAAAATGAAACTTTTAACAATGTCATTATTTCATTTTCTATAAATAAATTAAATAACGAGTCTGTACGACAGTGTGTTTGTGTATAAAAATACAATATCGACGTGTTATTTTCATATGAAAATGCGGTTTAGTCGTTTAGTTTAATAATAGCTAAATAACGATATAATTAGATAAAAGAGTGGAAACAGGTCTACACTAATTTGGATTTACGTTTAATTTATAACAAGGTTACTTTTGACAAGAAAATAATAGATCGAATTAATTACGGAAATTAAGTTTCAAAATAGACTTTTCGTAGTTTACCGCGTACCTCGTTTACATATAGATCTTTCATGGTAATAAATCAAAATTAATTTCAATATGTAACTTAGAACAAAAACATTTATACGATGTGTGGCACTTAAATAACGAAATTTGTAAATTTGGCAACATTGCAGGCTATGTCATATTAATTTGTCATCTTCCCTCCATCCACTGTTAAAATTTCAAGATAATTAGGCAAACCGTTCGGCAGTAGCCTTTGATTGAAGTTAACTACTTTCTGGTACTCCGCCGGAATTATGTTAGTGTCAAATGAAATTCTGTGTGAAACTTAAAAACCCGCTACAGAAATGTACGAATTGTTGAAAAATGTTTAGGGTGATGAGAGTCTAGTTTTCGAGTAGTTAAGAAAATTTAAAGAAGGAAGAAAAGAGATCGGAGATGATTAGCGCCTCGGCCGCTGACTGACTATACAAACGGTTATCTCTTCAGTAGAGCAAATCTGTAGAGGGGTGCAGGGTTTATCATGTAGCATCCATAGCTGAATAACAACACTGCACGTAGCGTAGTAATAATTATCTACTTAATTGTTAACGCAATAAATGTCTGAGCAGTTGACATCTACACTAAACAGAGATATGTGAAAAATATGATAATTATTTCTGAACAGAATGGGCCCATAAACCATTTTTTAAAATTTTAAATAATAATAATATTTATTTTGCATAAATATTTACATATTTGTACAAAATTGGTTGGTTTTAAATAACTCTGAAGTACAAAAAATATGAAAAAGTAAAGTATACATTTGGAATAAATAATTTCTTATTTAAACACGGACAGTATGAAAGTATCATATTAATATTAGAAATAAAATACAATGCTAACGATAACTAGCGATATTATATATACAAGTATAAAAATTATAGCACAAATTTAAACAAATTCATCCTATGTTATCATACAAAAAAGTTCAATTGGAAACATTTAGTAAACATATATAATGTTTTTCTTTTATTGTTTTTTTTTTTTAATAAATACGAGGAAAAGTAGTATTTACAATAATTAATTGTAACATCACTTAAAAACAAAGTTTCATATTTTAATTATAATGATATGAGAATAACTACAAATGAAAAGCAATATTAATAATTACTAACAATATTACATAAAGATATAAAAGGTACATCAAAATTTAAATAAATTCATCTAGTATTATCATACAAAAAGATTCACTCAAAAACATCTAACAACCATACAAAGATTCAACACTTTAAATATAAATACAAGAGAAAGTAATATTTGTCATTTACATTTCTTCAACAAATTTTCTTTCTTTCAATGCCAGTTCGGTGAGGTGAAAAATATCATTTAGTTTTTTGACGCCAGTTATGTTGAGGATGGATTTAAGTAGAGTAGTCTTATCGCAAAAAAAGTTTATATGTCTGCTCAAGTAATAATTTCTTGCAGATCTTTGAAGAGGACATTCGAAAAAGAAATGAAAAGTATCATCGAAATTGTTTAAATTACAAAAGGTGCAAACGCTTTCCGCGTTAAATTCATATATAGTTTTTATATTAATATATTTTAAATAAATGTTCGTTTTAAATCAATTCATGGTATCAAACAGTCATAATTGTTTTTTAAAGAAACCTATAGCTACCTTTCTCACACCAGATTCTGTAGTAGGCTGCGCGAGAAAGATACCAATAGTGTGACGTTTACTGTGGCACTGGAAATAAATTTAAATATCTCGCAAAGTAATTATTAAAAAAAAATGTTTTTTACCTTAATCGTTATTTATTGAGTAGTATTTTAAAAATAAATTGTACATTTTATTATTTTTTGTTATGGGTTATGGGCCTATTTTGACTTACAAAGATAACAAAGTTGAAATTATTAAAACATCTTTCAGAACTCATATTAATTATTGGAATAATACTACCTTTTTTTAGTTTAAGTTCTATATTTATTTTTTATTAAAACCCAACGCTTCGGCACCATAAACTGGTGCCTTCTTCAGGGGAAAACATTGACATAAATATGTGAAATAACAAAAACAACAAGTAACCAAGGTAACAAGAAAAGTTCGTAAATGTTACCTTTTTTTATGTATACAATTTTCTAGACAATATACGCATGCCCGGCGATAACTTGGACGGCGAACATGCATCTTCTCAGGAAAAAATCTCCTTTTGCCAGAGGAAAAACCGTCCCAAAAACTGGCAGAGAAGCGAATTACCGCAGCCGTACTCTTTATTAACAGATGTTAGAAAAAATCTAGAAAATTTTGTATACATATTATAAATTACAACATATTTAATATTGGGAGCCATGCGCGACTAAGTTCTAATCCGTCACAATGATTGAGATTTATATTTCTTGTTTTATAAATCTCAATGGCTACCAGTAGGTCTTGCAATAATTTTCGTATCTTCAAATTTAATTTGGTGGAATTCTTCCAAGTCATGTTCTGCAACGGACGATTTCTCAGGCTGGTTCAATCTGATCGATCGATGATGTTCGCTCAATCTTGTAGAGACAGTTCTACCAGTCTGGTCGATGTAAACTCTCCCGCAGACACATGGAATTCTGTAAATCCCTGATGATTGAAGAGGGATGACGTCTTTCACTTGTTTCAACATATGACGAAGTTTAGCATATGGAGAAAACGAAATCTTAATGTTCTTCTTACGAAGAATTCTAGCAATCTTGTCCGTTACGTTTTTTACATAAGGAAGCGATGCATATAATACATTCTTTTCTTTTTCATTGTTTGATGGTCTTTTTTCTTTAAGACATTTTTCAATTGAAGACACAGAAAATCCATTCTTCATAAAAATATTTTTAATTTCATTCATTTCTTCTTTTAATTTATCTGGATGGCATATATCTGTAGCTCTTCTTATTAGACATTTGATAGTGCCAAATTTCTGTGAAGGATGGTGGTGTGAATTTGCATTAATAACTAAAACTCAAAAAAAGGTAGTATTATTCCAAAGTTGAAATATTAATATTGAAATTATAATTTAGAAGAGTTTATAATAAAAATGATTTGCTTGTTATTGCACGACGCTCTCCTTGTTACATTGTAACGCAATTCTATTTCCCCAGATTCCTTTTTCTTAACTGTATTCCTTCTTTCAAACGCGTTTTATATTCTCGACAAACATCTCACGGACGTAATCCATCTAATATTTTCAGAGTAAACATTGACGATATATCGTTAAACCATTCGAAAAACATTATCACACTATACGAATAAGACACAGGTTATCAGCTTCGCGTCTGTGTCTATGTCTGTAGGTGTGCTCAAATATATGGAAATGCGGTTGTGCAGTTTTAAGCCAAAGATGGATTCTCAATTCCCGCCTGCGTTGTGCCTGCTGTTGAATATGAAAATGCAACCGAGATTGTGCAACGCAAACGGGAATCTGCTTTGGTTTCAGCGTCAAAGACGTGATTGTCTTTTCCAGGAAACTTTCATAAAGTGTATTTCAGTGACAGTGGAAATTAAAATAGTTTCTTGCCGAGTATACTAGTAAATAAAGTAATTCTTCTTTTTACCACCCGCAAGAACGTATTTTCTACTTTTATACAGAATTTTACCTTCCGTCACCTTTAAGTAAGGAAGATATTGGGTCGAATTCAGCACTCTTCACTAGTGTAGTGATCGTCTCTAGTAACCATAGAAACAACTTGCATCTTTCTCTTATTAAAGCATAGATGCATATGTCTCTCTTTATTTTGTTATTTTTAGAGAAGCTTCTTTAGTTAAAGAAGAGTGCTGAATTCAGCCCATTGTCTTTGGTCAAAAGTTCGGTGGTGAGTTTTTAATGAATAAGCGCCTTTTAGGGTCTCTAGACAATGATTTTACTAGTAAAACGATATCTGTATGCGTACCTCTCTCTCTTTTTCTCTCTTTTTCTCTCTCTCTCTCTATGTGTGTGTGTGTGTGTGTGTGTGTGTGTGTGTGTGTGTGTGTGTGTGTGTGTGTGTGTGTGTGTGTGTGTGTGTGTGTGTGTGTGACAAATTTTTCTCCGACGATAACTCTAATACTACAATTCTAAAAATTATACTTCCTTCGTATTCCTCTCCTTTATATTCATATGAAGAGCTGATTAGATTTTGGTTATAAATGGTCAACCGGAAGATCTCTTGTTTGAAGTTCTTAACAGTGTTTATTGAAAAAATGCAGTTAAATATATTTTTTTTCACGTTTTATGTTATTATTAATGTGAAAAAATATCTTATTGTCTATACGGTTTAATTATACATATTCCTTCATATTCAATAGATATAGAGTTAAAGAATTATAAAGGGATTAACAATAAAAAATCAGACAGCTTTGTGATTATCATAAACACAGCTAATATATTCAATTTTAAGGTCACTAGAATCCGATTTTAACATTTTTACAATGATGTCAGTGTGTGTGTGTGTGTGTGTGTGTGTGTGTGTGAGGATGTTGGAGAGATGATTTCTCAAATTCTATAAGACTAAATAACAATTTAACTATATATTCGTTAATCTGACATTAATGGAAAGAGCTGAAAAGATTTTGGTAACAAATGGACAACCAGAAATAGTAGTTTCTTAAAAATTCTTCTAAATATTATTTTTTAGAAATTTATGTTATTACAAATATTAATGAATATAAAATTCTCTATCCGATACATTGAACATTTTTATTATATTTTCTATAGATTTAGAGATAGAGTATTATAAATAGGTATATAAAATAATCCATTGTAATGAATCTCACAGCCCAAATAACTCCATAGAAACTAGTTGGAAAATTAATGTTTGTAATTGACAGAGGCTTTTCTGAGAAGTACATTTAAAATTTCTTATTTTGTTATTAATTATCAGCCCGATTCACAAAAAAGTTTAAGCTAATCCTCATTTTTTGATTAGTGAATTCTATTCTATTCCGGTATTTAAAATTGAATCTTCATAATATTATAAAAAAGGTTGATACTAGGAATAGATTCAACTATATTTTACGAAATAAACTGTTAAAATTAGAGTAGAATTCGCTAATCCAAAAATGAGGATTAACTTAAACTTTTTTGTGGATCGGACTGATAATTAATAACAAAATAAGAAATTTTAAATGTACTTCTCAGAAAAGCCTCTGTCAATTACAAACATTAATTTTCCAACTAGTTTCTATGGAGTTATTTGGGCTGTGAGATTCATTACAATGGATTATTTTATATACCTATTTATAACACTCTATCTCTAAATCTATAGAAAATATAATAAAAATGTTCAATGTATCGGATAGAGAATTTTATATTCATTAATATTTGTAATAACATAAATTTCTAAAAAATAATATTTAGAAGAATTTTTAAGAAACTACTATTTCTGGTTGTCCATTTGTTACCAAAATATTTTCAGCTGTTTAAATTTATAAATACATATGTATGTTACACATAGGTACGCATTAGAAATACCGCCAATTTCGTCAATGAATTTGGAGAATCTCAAACATTTAGAAGGTTTGGAGAAAACTTAGGTCTTTATAGAATGAATTAAAAAAAATATGAATAATAGATGTAATTAGAATTTTTTATGTGTACCAAAAATGTTAAATACAATATGTACTTATATAGCCACATATGGAAATGGCGAGAGGTCTTGTGCTGGCCACAACAGATCAAGATGAAAAGTCGGAAAATCAGATAATGTGTTTTTAATTATGAATTATGCAATACTAATTATGATAAATGGAATTAATTACATTTTCGTGTAATTACTACTAGGAGGTGTAGGTCATTTGCCAAAGAAATCGGATAAGACTAATTTCGTGATATTAAGTTTCGTTCAGCGATGTTTAATTAACGTTCCTGAACTACTAATCAAATTTCTCATTTCTTTCAAAATGAAAGAGAATATATTATTATCCAACTAATATTGAAATATTGCGATACTTATACTTGACGGAAACATTAATTTTACGTTAAGCAAGGGTAATATTCCCGGTTTTATGACGTAAGATTTTTATGGTAAAAATAACTCCAATAAACAACTATAATTATTCCATAAATTGAGGGCGATAAAACTTACGATACTAGGTAAATAATGCAAAATTAATTAGAGTTCCTGAGCGACTTTTATAGTTAATGTCATGTTATTAAATGAATTAATTTTAAATTACTTTTAACCGGAACACAGCTAGAAATTTATTACCTACCTAAGGGAAAATACGTATTTTCATTTTTATAAATTAGCAAACGTATTATTTTATTTATAATATCCACTTTTACAATATATATTTTAATTACTATTATAATGACATCATACTAAATATTTTTATGAAAACCTCTTGTTTGTTAAAATATTTGAAAGTACTGGCTAATTGTATAAATAATTAATTTTGTAGTTTATATACCTCGTGGCACACAGAAATGGATAATATGCCGTGATGATATATTTATTTATTTTATTTTATTTGTTTTATAAATATTTCATTAATACGACGCTTACCGCCTTGTCGAGGTGGGAAAATAAATAGACAGCTTTACATTTTTATAATGTCATGTTATGTCGGGACGTTTCGAAAGTAGGAATCACTTCCATCATCAGCCAAACTTTACATACATATTTAAGTAATCAGAGCATTCTAAGTAATTCTACAAGTGCCATGGTTTTAAGTATCCGTCGAACTTTAATAGGGAAATAATTTACCGGGACGAAATCTAGTTGCAAAACCTCCCAATATTGTTAACTTTCCAACCTCAACTATACTCACGCTATGCTCTCCGACCTCTTGGAAAATAAGGTTAACAATAACTAACTTCCCAACCCAAAGTCAGAAATCGTCATATTAATAACCGATTGTGAATAAAAATATTATTTGGATTATTTTCGTTGTTTTGTTATTTTCTGCATTCATTTGCTTGAAAATGGGCTCAATATTTCAAAAAGGCGGTAAGAGAAGATTTGAAAGTAGTAATAATTTGAAATATAGTAGATGTAGGACTTATATCAAATGATTAAATTTTTGATAGTCCCTATTGTTGAGGTTCATTTTTAATACAAATGTTTATGTTGTGTCCAAATTTTTATTTTAAAACTATAAGGCGAGTTCTTTTATTCACAGATGGGTCGTGCGCGTGAAGCAGAAATTCATCAATGGGTCTCTATTCAGCGATTTAAAAGCAATAAATTTCAATATAGCGTTCTTATTTTCACCGGTAAGTTAAACAGAAATCTACCGGATCCATCAGGTTTGAGTGTCGATGGATTTGATAATTTCTGATGAATTAGTAGTGGGGATATAGTTTTCAGGTTACGTTCACAAGTTTGTTGACGTTTTAGCCGATAGTAGTGAAGAAAAGTCGTGAATTATGAATGCTGTAGAAATGATTTCATTGCCATTATCTCAATTTTTTTAAATATTTTTTTAATTATTAATGGAGTTTCTAAATTGTCACTACTCGAGTCAGTAGATTTTTTTTTCATTAGAAAATGAATCCGAATTGAAACAATTTAGTAATTTTCCCAATAAAAAACACTCCGTAATTATCAAATTGCAATGAATTTCACCGATGAATTTGTCGAGGAATAAAAGAACTTGCCTTATATTTAATAAATATGAAAATGTTGATTCAACATTTTTGCATACCCCAGATAATGAAATCCTCCATAAATCATCTTCATATCATTTGTATTTGTCTTAATATCACTTTCCATTTCTCTTGCAGGACTACAACGACGACATCCGACAAGAGCAGATGTGGGAGATGCAGGTGCTGTCGACACAAAAGAACGCTAAGGACGGCGGCGGCGGCGGGGGCGTGGGCGGAGTGGGGGGCGTGGAAGGGAGCGTCGCGGCGACCGGCGACGGTAGCGGCCCGGGCAGCAGCGCTGGCTCAGCAGGGGGCGAGTGCCCCAGTGGAAGTGAGGATAGTAATGGACACAACGATGGGGGGGATAGCCCAGGGGCACATGGGGAGCATCCTGCGTTGAGAGGCGTCCAGCAAGGTAAGGAAATATAGAAGTTAAATAAAATAAGAAATGTATCTATTAGGTGTTCGTAAAGTCAGTAGGGCTGTTGCAAGAATTTTTATATGACTTCTAAGTATTAAATTTTAAAAGATATTGTTCTTTAAAGAGCCTCAAATTTGAAAATATCACGAAATATCTTTTAAATATTTTACAATTAATTTTTGAAATTTGGATAAAATTTTGAATGTCACGTGATCTGAAACAGAATGTGACGTCAGAGTACAAACATCTTCAACGGTTCTAAGGTGTCAAGTGTATTGTCAAAGTTGTCAAACAAGTGTCAAATTTTTACATTGGTTCAAGTTGTATAATATGTAGGTAATAAAAAGTTCAAAATAAAATGAGTAATTTACGATATTGTATTGTACCTTCTTACAAAAATACTGTTAGGAACAAACATACTATAGAGTTTATAAATTTTATAAAAGATGCGAAGAAAAGAAAATTGTGGCTAGAAACAGTAGGTCCAAGAGCTGATAAATTGTCAGAAAAATCGTGTCTTCATGTTTGTGAAGATCATTTCAACTTTCATCCACCTTCACGATAACAGTATATTTTTGTTGCTTCACTTATGATAGATCTACATATCCTATAGCAGATTCAATGTAAGAATCACGACCAGAACTTTAAAGTAAAATATATTATCAATTTATATAGTAAATTCAGTTTTTATATTTTATTTTACCTCAACTTTTTAACACCCCTTATTTCGGTAGCAGTAAAACAATCGTTCTTTCATTTAAAATAGTTTTTGAAAAATGTGAAACAGGCTCATTGGGTTACTTCTCACTCGTCAGTCAGACAGACTTCAGAAATTTATCAAATGAGACATTTGTTTCGCTTTTCGCCACAAAGCGAAAATTTAGTGTCTCCAAATATTTATCGCCAAGCGTACGACTCGAGGCGAAACTGTCAAAGTAACGTCATTATTTTGCCTCAATTCTTTTCAAAACCAATTTATATATAACTATCATAATATATTTTTTATTTTAATGGTATAAAATCCAAAAAATTCCGAAACTAAAAGCGAATATAAAATTCTGAAATGAATGCTACCAAGATTCGTAAAAGTAAAATCTTATTCGCCTGTTTCTACTTTATGATAAAATTCCACAACTGATCTATTGTTTTGTTTACTAATACTATTTTCTTTTTAAAAAGTTTTACCATTATTAATTTGAAATTATAGGTTTTTGACAGTGATATTTATCTGTCAGTTCGTAGACTACGTTATTAAATACAAGACCGAGAAACATCACAATATCTGTCAAACGGAAACTTTAGTTCCAAACTCGCCGTTTTGGCGCGACTTATTCTCGCTGTCATATGGCTTACCGCTAAATTGATAATATCAATATATTTTTTTGACAGTCTAAAAATGACATTTGAATGACAGCGGGAATAAGTCGCGCCCTCATCAGCGGTTTTGGAACTAGTTTTTGGCCAGATTTTTAAACAAAATTTGAGTTGTTCCCAGCCTTGTATTTAATAGCGTCGGATACGGTCAGTTACATACATTTGAAATCTGAACTGTGTAACTAAGGAATTGTTTTTATTTTTAGAACATAGACTCTGGGATTTATAAAATAGATTAGTTTGCATATTTATCTACAAAATACAGGGTGTTCCGCGACTCGACCGACAAACTTATACCATATATTCCGGGGATCATTACGATCAAAAAATGTCTTGACGAATTAACGGATGTTTGACATATGAATGATTTTTGTGCTGTCTTATTAATTTAAGCCATTATGAAACTTACATTCACTTTTTGGAAGAAAAATTGCCGAATTACATGGAAGATATTCCTCTGGAAGCTCGTTGTAGCATGTGGTTCCAGCAAGATGGGGCACCACTACATTTTGGGAGACAAGTAACGGTGTTTCTTAATGAAATTTTTTTGGATAGGTGGATAGGGCGAGGTGGTCCTGTACATTGGCCAGCTTGGTCACCTGACTTGTCGCCTTTAGATTTTTTCTGTAGGTTTGCCCAAAATCTCGTGTGTATAGTAACGGTAAACCCGATACACGCGAAGAGTTGACGGACGGTATAGTTGAAGCTACTAATTCTCTAAAGAATGAATTGGCAGTACGAGTAATTAACTGGCAATATTCTATGATTCGAAGGAGCAAGTTGTATGTTTAGGAAATGGCGGTTCTTATTTTGAACTGTTGCTGTAATTTTGTGTTAATTAGCTATCCATTGATGAATAAATTTTCTTTTATTTTTTTTTTTTAATACATCGTTATCTCCGAAACAAATACGAATTCACCTATAGGTCATATAACATTTTTTGATCGTAATGACCCTCGAAATATATGGTATAAGTTTGCCGGTCGAGTCGCGGAACACCCTGTATATAGAAAAGGTATGAATGTATACCCGTAAAAAATATAATAAACTTTAATTATTATAATGACGTAAATCGAAAAAAAATTACGTTTGAAGGTATTTTTCGAAAAAAAAAATCTATTTTGAGCTTCAAGTAATGTGCCATTTCCGGTTATCACACCAAAATCTAATGATTTCTTTCCACGATAGAATAAAGTAGAAAAACAAGGTTTCAGAATTTTCTGAATGATATTTTTTTGAGATAGTGTTAACAAAATCCACACGCACACAAACATCATCGTGAAAATGTTAAAATTGGATTCTAGGAACCTTAAAACGTGGTCATTTTCCAAAATCTCGAAATGCGATTATTAGCACGATGAAAAATGATAAAACATGAACGCAAATAAAAATAATCGTGACACATATAAGCGCATAAAAATTGCAATTATTGTTTTACCTCTAAAATAAGTTTTAAACTATACTGAATTATTTGAATACAAATTTCATGATTTATAAAGCTATATTGATGATATCTCTTGGATTGATAATGGGATGACTAGATTGTCGAATGATTAGTCTGGAGTTCAGAATAATAGTCACAATGTTCAGTTCGTCAACAAACTACTTCGCTCCAAATCACCGTAGTATCATTTCAAGAAAGTAAGTAGATTACGTACAGTACAAAAGCTCCATCGTGTTTTACAACAAGTCTAGGACTCAAGCAACGAGGAAGATACAACAAAGGGATCAGTTACACTCATGGTTGCCGTGTATCTCGGCTTTAATGATAAGTCCTTACACTAGTTCTAGATTAAAGGCAAAGGTGCTTAGGAACAACTGCAACCAACCTATGCTACCTTCACACTGTTCTTATTTACACTTCACATTGCTTTCATTAAAGACACATATAAATTATTATAAAATATGTAAAATATTAGAAAACTATCCAAAATAATAATAATAATAATAATAAGTTTATTTGCCCAACAGTATACACCATATAAAGGACAAAATATGATACATAATTACACAAAAAAAAATATTTTGATGGAACATAATAAATCGTAATAAGAAAGAATATTTAATACCCACAAAAATTAATGTAAAAAATACTTACTTACAATACATTTTTAACTAAATTGATTATAAAAATCAGAGACGCAGTAAAGATATCTATATCATTTATAATTAAATTTACATTGTTACACATATTATAAATTGGTGACCTGGTTTGCATATTTGTTCTGGCCCTAGGACATTCAAAATATAATTGTTGTCTTGATGCAAACCGAGGTACATGAATGTTAATTTTTTCTAACAGTGAAGGACAGTCAATTTTATTTTGCAACATTTTTGCTAGAAACATGATTGAATGACATGTTCGTCTTGTTTCGATTGACGTAAAATTAAAACGATCTAATAACATATTATAATCACAACCTCGTTGTGGATAGTCTTGGTCACACTTGTAGATCAAATATTTCAAAAAACGTCTCTGTACATTCTCTATTCTAACGTTATATCGATCATAAATAGGAAACCATATTATTGATCCGTACTCTAATTTAGAGCGAACGTAACTAGTAAAAAGTATGATCAAGGTATTCACATCATGAAATAACCTGCAATTTCGATATATAAATCCTAGTGTTTTTGAAGCTGACTTAACTAAATCAGTAATATGGTTTACGAATGTCATTTCAGGGTCGAAAATAATCCCTAAATCTCTAAAATACGGTGATCTTTCAAGTACATAGTTATGAAGGTGATAATTGAAAAGTATAGGTTTCCTCGTTTTACAATATGAAATAATTTTACATTTATTTGGATTGAGTTTTAAATTGTGTGAACTACACCATTCCTGGATTTTATTCAGTTGACTTTGAAGCTCATAGCTATCAGTAACATCAGAAACAGAACTATAAATTTTTAGGTCGTCAGCGTAAAATAAATGATTACAATTACTTATTAGTGAACTGAGATCGTTAATAAATATTATAAATAAGAACGGTCCTAGTACCGATCCTTGTGGTACTGAGGATGTAGGGACGAAGTAATCTGACTGAAAACCATTATATTTTACAAATTGTTTTCTATCGGTTAGGTATGACTGGAACATACGTATTAAATTAAAATGTAATCCTAAGTTGTTTAGTTTTTGCAATAATATTCCATGATCTATTTGATCAAAGGCTTTCTGAAAGTCAGTATATATTACATCCACTTGACCTCCTTTATCAACAATAGAAGAAATATAATGTGATATTATTGCCAGATTTGTTATTGTAGATTTTTTTTCTACAAATCCGTGTTGATATGGAGATATAAATGATTTAAGCTTGAAGCTTAATTTATTATAAATAATGGTCTCAAATATTTTAGAAAAATTGCATAATATAGACACAGGTCTATAGTTTTTAATATTTGAAATATCTCCTGATTTATATATAGGGCATATACGGGAAATTTTTCATAATTTTGGAAAAATACCAGTTTTTAAAATATAATTAAACAGATGTACCAAAGGTATTGCAAGTATGGAACAACAATCTTTAATAATAAAACTAGGCACTTGATCTATTCCAGCAGTAGTTCTATTTGACAATCTTCTCACAGCATTCAATACGTCATTTTCAGTTATTTCTTGTATTTCAATAGAAGGGAGATAGTTTGCAAAATCTGTTTTATATTTTACATTATTGCCTTGTGTGGACTGTATATAAACACTATTGAAATACTGAGCAAAACCATTGACAATACTTAAAGGTTCATTATACTCATTATCATCCAATTGCATAGAGCTCGGAATACGAGATATATTTTTCTTAGATTGTATATATGACCAGAATTGCTTAGAGTCATTTCTTATTTGACTTTCTATATTAGTTAAATATGTTTTATGTGCATTTTCAATTTGATTTTTAGTAATCTTACGCAAGTTCTTGAAATCATCTAAATCACATGGACGGCGGTATTTTTTAAATTTCTTATGTGCGTTTATTTTTTTTCTAATATTTAATTTTATTTCTTTTGTAAACCAACACGGAAAAGATCTACTACTTTTATTTTTTACATTAAATGTTGGTACAAATGCATCAAAATGATTTTCGAGGGTATTATAAAGAGAGGCACATATTTTTTCAGTGCAATTCAGAGATAATAATGCAGACCAATCTGTGGCATATATACTGTTATATAAGTCTATAAAATTAGCTTTTTTAAAATTATATACCTTTGTATTCTTATTTCTGGGAAAATTAAAATTATTAAGCTTTGTTATGTTAATTTTAGTATTAATATCAAGAGTTGGATGATAATTGTCTACTTTTACCAAATTACTCTCTGAATTACTAACTTGGCATTCAGTATTTCCAAATACTAAATCTAATAACCTATTATTGCTGTTCAGAATGCTATTAAATTGTACATAGGCTTGTAATTCTAGAAAGGTTTTAAGTGCACTGGATTTGTTACAGGATAAATCATTATTGATAAAAGCTGGTATATTGAAATCGCCAATAAATAAAACAGAACTGTCGTAAATTTCATCAAATAAACTTAATGCTTCAAAGAAATGTTCAAAATCAAGCAATGGAGTATTTGGTGGGATGTAAATTACAAATATAAACAACTTTGAACCTGCGATATTAATTTTACAACCAACCATATCGATATAATGAAAGTTTACTAAAATTGATGACAAATCAACTTGTACTGTTTGAATATTGTCTTTGCATGCAACAAGAACTCCTCCTCCTTTATTCACGCCTAAACGTTCCAAACGGCGGTCACATCGGTATCTAAGTTTACGGGCACCATGGTGTATAAATACTGGGTGTTACAAATTATGAGGGTATGTAGTGCTGATCAAATTAGTAAAAAAAAAAAACTTAATCAGCATGGGTCCGATCATCATTAGGAATTACTTGTTTGACATTTGGATAGACTGCTAGATTAAATTTATTTTAAAAAAATTCAGGATGCAGTCACTCAGGTTTTAATTTTTTCTGTCTGAATTGTAACATATATCACAAATTAAACAGAGAGAGAGAAAAGTTTACTATTGAATGTATCTTACTGAAAAAATAATGGATATTCTGTGTCTTCTATTGGAAAATGTCTTAAAGCAAAAAGAAAAACAAACGATAAAGAAGAAAGGAACGTATTATATGCATCGCTTCCTTATGTTAAAAACGTAACGGACAAGATTGGTAGAATTCTTCGTAAGAAGAACATGAAGATTTCGTTTTCACCATATGTTAAACTTCGTCATATGTTGAAACAAGTGAATAACGTCATCCCTCTTCAGTCATCAGGGATTTACAGAATTCCATGTCTCTACAAGATTGAGCGAACATCATCGATCGATCAGATTGAACCAGCCTGAGAAATCGTCCGCTGCTGAACATGCTTTGGAAGAATTCCACCAAATTAAAATTTGAAGATACGAAAATTATTGCAAGACCTACTCAACTTAACAACAGATTAACTAGAGAAGCCATTGAGATTTATAAAACAAGAAATATCAATCTCAATCATTGTGATGGATTAGAACTTAGTCGCGCATGGCTTCCAATATTAAATATGTTGTAATTTGTAATATGTATACAATTTTTTCCAAACTTTTTCTAACAGCTGTTAATAAAGAGTACGGCTGCAATATTTCGCTACTGATAAAGCGTCTCTGAGTTATACAGATCACTTCTCTGACAGTTTTTGGGACGGTTTTTCCTCTGGCAAAAGGAGATTTTTTCCTGAGAAGATGCATGTTCACCGTTCATGTTATTGCCGGGCATGCATATATTGTCTAGAAAATTGTATACATAAAAAAGGTAACATTTATTAACATTTCTTGTTACCTTGGTTACTTGTTGTTATTGTTATTTCACATATTTATGTCAATGTATCCCCTGAAGAAGGCACCAGTTTATGGTACCGAAACGTTGGGTTTAAATAATAAATACAGAACTTAAACTAAAAAAGGTAGTATTATTCCAATTAATAATATGAGTTCTGAAAGATATTTTAATAATTTTACGTTATTGGCGTGGTCATTAAAAAGTTACGGTCTAATCAATGTTGGGCCACCTAAGTTTTGTATACTAGTGGTTCACTAAAAATAACAAGTATCATCTTAAAAGATGACTTATAACCATACGAACTGTCATACCAAATTTCATCCAAATCGAATAAAGCGTTCTGTTATTATAAGCAAAATTATTTTTTTGAAGAACTTTGAATTAGAATACTGGCTAAGTGGTACACTTTCCGGTAGAAGCAAGATTAGTTAAATCGTCTTATTTTAGCCTCAGGAATCTGTGGTTAAGCCATGTCCTCCTATTTAAGAGACATCCTGTATAATTAAGTCTGATAAAGCCTTTCTATAGTACTTCTAAAGTGAATATGGACACATCCAGAAATGGATTTATTTGTTGCCTGTATAATATTTAATATGACAATAAAGCTAAAAGTGACTTTATAAATAAATAGTCCATGTTCCAATTTCTATTGGGCTTTATACTGCGCTCACTGAATGTGAATGTTAGCATTAGAAAAGCCAGTGTATTTGCAGAATATATAATGTATACGTTACTCACTTTCATCCCTTTTGGCCAATCCGTGTTTGATTTTCATTTCAATGTACTTTCATTGCCAAACAAGGGTCTATACCTAATAGAATCATGATTCTAATTGGCTTGCCGTCAAATACATCATTTTGCTTTTGTAAATATGTTTACCTTCCTTCAATAAACTTTATAATAATTACTAAAGCTATCAATTCTTGACAAATATAAATAATTTATGCTAAATTTACATGAAATAACATCAATGGAGAACTGGCAATTAGGGTTACCGAGAGAAAATCTGAGAGCCGGTGCCGGTAAGGGCTGAGGAATGTATTTCATACAAAAACTTTTCATTAATATCATATATAAAAAATAATTGATTAAATCTGTAAAACTTACCTACAATATTATTAATTTAAGTTCTGCTTTATAAATGAGGAAATTTGGATTTCAAAACGGTTATGCCTCTCCTTGGTGTTTGTTTACGAGGATTTCCAAGAAAATGCAGTTAAATTTTACAGTTAGTACAGTTTAAAAGACTTCCTTTTAAACTTCCTTTGCTCTATTTCTATTGGTCGAGCATTCGAGGATACTTGGAAATCAATTTCGAAATGAATGCTTTAAATAGTTGCACTTAAACTCGACTGAACCAATTGAAAACGAAATGTGAATTAAATTATTTCTTGTCTTTAAATACGGGGAAATTAGATTTTAAAATGGAAGTCATTTTACTGCTTTATCGCTGCCGATTTGTAGAAATATATATTTCAATTGTTTCATTAAAATTCTAAAAGTTGTTACATTTTTCTTTTATGAATTGAAAGTTATGATTTTGATATGCCATCAATAAGACACAACTTACAAGTGAGAGAAAATTTGAGGTAAAAATTTAGAACTCCCCTATTGTTTTATATTTTTAATTGTTTAATTAATTTTTTACCTCTCGCTAAGAGAGATATTGGAATCATTTTAGTGGATAAGCACGTTTTATAGTCCCTATAATCCGATTATAACATTATTACGATGATGTCCGTGTGTGTGTGGATGTTGGAACCACGGTTTCTGAAATACTATAAGACTTAAAAAATATTTAACTGCAGTTTCCTCAATCTTACATTCCTGGGAAGAGCTGATTAGATTTTGGTAACAATTGGACAACCGGAAGATATAGTTTCTTTAAAAAAATCTTCTAAATATTATATTTTAAAAAATTTTGTTATTACTATTATTGAAGATCATAAAATTCTCCATCTAATACACTTAAAATTTTATTATATCTTGTAGGTATAGATTTAGAGATAAAGACACTATAATATATAGAATAATCTAATGTAATACATCGCAGATGCTAAGGCACTAGGGAAACCAGATGACAAATTCAAATGTTTGTAACATAGTTTGTAAATGACAGATGTCAGTGTCAAAAATCAACAGTTTTAGTGACATTTTGAAAACTTTTTCTGGGAAATACATTTAATCTTTCTTTCTTTCTTTTTTCTTTCACAAAAGTGACCCCTGTGGTGCACTCTCCACACCAGCTATGAGTGTCCGTTAGGTGACGCCTGGTAAGCACCCACACGGTAAAATATATCGTCGCCATTACCGATGTCTACATGTGTTGTAGATAGTGGTACACCCAGAAATGGGTAACATGCCGTGATGATATATTTATTTATTTATTTATTTATATATTGTTTTATTAATTAAATATTTAAAATTGTAGGTAAAATGCATATATCCATCAGAAATACCGCCAATCTAGATTTAGAGATACAGACACTATAATTATAGAGTAATCTAATCGCAGAGTCTAAGGCACTAAGGAAACCAGTTGACAAATTCAAATGTTTATAGCATATTTTGTAAATGACAGATGTCAGTGTCAAAAACCAACAGTTTTATTGTCATTCTGAAAACTTTTTCTGGGAAATACATTTAATCTTTCTTGTGGTTTTATTAATTAAATATTTAAAATTATAGATAACATGCAAATATCCATTAGAAATACCGCTAATCTTGATAATGAATTGGAAGAATCTCTGACATTTAGGAACTTCCTCATACAATAAAAAATAGTTATAATTAGAATAGTATGTGTGCAGAAGACATGTTAAATACGATAAAAAACAATATTTGGGTAAAGTTCTGTAATTTTTTTCTTATAAAACGACGGTTCGATAGCGAAGTGCAGTAAAATACTTGCATAACATAAAATGGAAATGGCGAGAAGTATTGTACTGGCCAAAACATTTTTTTTTTACTTTTTATGTATGTATATTACCTCAAAAAAATATTCATGTAACTGTATTTTGTTCTTTTTATGCTGCACATTGATGGGCAAATAAATTCTTATTATTTTTACCCTATTTTAATTTGCACCTCTAAGTTTCTATTATTAATATGACTTGCATATAATAATAACCCCAGAGAAATATATTAAATATTGAGGTTAAATTTTCAGTCAATTAGGAATAATGAAAATTTATGTATGCAAGTAGCTTTGTTTTAATTAGGATACTGTGTGCAAGCTTCATCTTTTTAAGAGTCCTTAGTTTAATGCAAACATTCAATTAGAAGAGCAAGGAATTTTAGGATATAATTTAATGAGGTCAAAAATATTCTCTACAACGCTTCAGAAATAATGAATTCAACAAATGAACGGTATTTTCTACGAGCAAAACTGTTTAACTTTTAAAATCATTCCCCTTTGATGAACTTTTCTAAAAGATTGTTATATTTCAACTGCACTTCCATTAATTATTCTTTTTAGGTTATGCTTAGTGATGAATATCTAATGAACTTTTCAAAGTTTAAATAAGTATGATATTATGTCTGAAGAAATGCTTTTAACTTTTAATCTAGTGTTGTACCTATATTATTTGTATTACATTACTGCTAATAAAAGTTGTATAGCATAAAATTACGTATGATTAGTAAACAAAATTCATATCCTATGTTTAGTAAAAGTATATGAAACGGATTTCTAGCCCTATTCATTAAAATTTAAAACAAATTTGATAATTACATTTAAAATTATTAATAAAACATTAGCAAAAGTTTGGTTTATTTTGAAATATACTTTTCCAACAAAAAAAAAAAAAAATTACATCCGTTGTTCTTGATAACGAGCAATACAAAAAAAAAAACTTATTATCTGGTTGTAAAAAGTTGAGTGATTGCGCATAAAAGTAATTTTAACAGGAAAATTCTATAGAAACTTTTAATGTATTTTCAGAATATAGAAAAATATGTTGTTGTTTCATTAAAATGCACAGAAAATGTAGCACTAAAAACTTGGGCAAAAAATTATTTTCCACTCACATTCATTCATGTTGCATAGCAATTATTTATTGTAATATTTCACCAACTCCGACTTGATATAAAAATAAATATTCCTTTGATTTTCAAAAAAAAATTACCTTTCGCTAAGAGAGGTATTGGAATTATGTTAAAAATCGCATATCCAGATTTTAGTGAATAAGCACGTTTTAAGGTCCCTAGAATCCGATTATAACATTTTTACGATGATGTCCGTATGTGTGTATATGTGTGTAGGGATGTTGGAGCTACGGTTTCTCAAATACTATACTACTCAAAAAATATTTAACTGCAGTTTCCTCAATCTGACATTCCTGGGAAGAGCTGATTAGATTTTGGTAACAATTGGACAACCGGAAGTCATAGTTTCTATAAAAAATCTTCTAAATATTAGTTTTTGCAAATTTGTGTTATTACTAATATTAAAGAATATAAAAATCTCTACTCGATACATTTAAAAATTTTATTATATCTTCTATGGAGTTAAAGATAGAGATATATAAATATATATAAAATAATAAGTTGTAAATTTATCTCGTAGCCCATGGAAAACAAGTGAAAAATTTAAAATGTTTGTAATTGACAGATACATGTGTATTTTTAACACAATAAAAGTGTGAAAAAAGTGCATTTTTTTAACGCTAGGAAGTGAAATAATTAAACGTTACTGCACATTTTTTCACACTTTTATTGCAGACGTATAAAAAATTTGTATGTAACTCGAATAAAAAGTGTCTTATTTCACTCATAGAATTTGACGAATTCGCCTGCGGCTTGTTCGGTCAAACTTTCCTATTCATGAAATAAGACTATACTTTCTATACTTGTTGCATAAATAACTATTATATAACTCAGGCCACCACTATCTAACACGAATAAAAATATGTTATAATAAAAACAAATATACTCTTAGAATAATACTACCCTTTTTTTTAGTTTAAGTTCTGTATTTTTTATTAATAAAACCCAACATTTCGGCATCATAAACTGGTGCCTTCTTCAGAGGAAATTGACATAAAAATGTTATGGTGGGTTTTATTAATAAAAAATACAGAACTTAAACTAAAAAAATCTGTTGTGGCCAGCACAAAACCTTCCGTTAATTCGATGTATTTTGTACAAATCTCATACCAAAAGGTCCTTGGAACAGATTGTATATAATATCATGTAAAATCAAACACGAACACATACTATTTCTATTCTATAGATCCAATAAAATTATATCATAAACATATACTAAGTAAAATGCACTTGACACTTCTTCTTATTCTTCAGCTTCCCCTATTTTATTAGAGGTAGCTGTTTCCTCTTTTCTTCCACTCATTCCTGTTCAACACATCTTCTTGACACAGGCATTCCTTTCAGTCTTCTGCGATACAGTCCTTCCATCTTCTCTTTGGCCTTTCTCTGCGTGTCACTTGCGAGGAGCACTATGACATACCAATTTTGTGATCCTACACTTTCCATATTTGGTTTTGCACTTGCAACTGACATCTGTCAATTAGATTTTTTTTAATATATCAGCATCAGCTGTGTCCATGATAAATAGCAAAGCTGACTAATTTTTGAAAATTAATTTCTTTATAATGCTCTAAATCTACATCTATTGAATATGAAGGAAAATGTATAATCAAACTGTATAGAGAAGAATATTTTCTTTAATATGTATAATAACAAAATGTCAAAAAACAATATTTAACTGCTTTTTTTAAGAAAAACTGTTAAAAACTTCAAATAAGGGTACTTCCGGTGGATCAATTATAACCAAAATCTAATCAACTCTTCATATGGATGTACAGAAAAGGAATACGAAAGAATTATAATTTTTAGAATTGTAGTATTGGAGTTATCGTCGGAGAAAAATTTGTCACATACGGACATACATACACACACACGGCCACACACACACACACACACACACACACACACACACACACACACACACACACGGACACACACACACACGGACACACACACACACGGACACACACACATACATACATACATACATACATACATACATACATACAGACATCATCTTAAAAATAGTAAATTCATATTGTAGGGACCCTAAAACGTGCTTATTCATTAAAAATTCACCATCGAATTTTTTGACCAAAGACAATAGCTTCCTTACCTAAAGGTGACGGAAGGTAAAAAGGTAGTATTATTCCAATTATTAATATGAGTTCTGAAAAATATTTTAATAATTAAATATACTCTTGATTTATTCACTTTAGTAAATATTCTGTGACGATCGTTTCGTCCTTTCGGACATCTTCAGACATCTGGCTTACAATCATTTGTCTGAAGATGTCCAAAAGGACGAAACAATCGTCACAGAATATTTAACAAAGTGAATAAATCAACAGTATATTCGTCTTTATTACAACTTATTAGAAATGTTCCACCAAGTACCGACTACAAATTCTCTCTCAATTACGAATAAAAATAATTCAAAATAAAATGAAATGAAAGAAGGCGTTTTAGGAGCACAGCCTACTTTAGTATATTATGCTGAACATATTAGGCTTTACAACCATATAACAATTCCAGCCACCAGCCACTTCCGTTTCTGTTCTATCTCTATCTATCGCCTAAGCAGTTGCAAACATTCCAAAGTGCATCAGCCGTTGATAAATGACCGGAATAGAACGGAGCGCGATGCTATAATATCGAATTTCTTAAATTCTTTCCGCGTATATTGACAGAAATTTTAGGAATAACTCTCGTCATTCTTTCAAACGCACGCGTCCGGAGCGACGGATGTCCCATCCCTACTAAGCAAGACGTCGGAAGTCGGTAATGCACAGCGGAAATGAGATCGACTCTACTCGTTCTTTTACCAAACACGAATTGATCGCAAATGGATGGAATCATATAAGAATTAAGACATGCTTAATGGTTTCATAGATTTTCTTTCTTTAATACAGAAGTTATTTCCATAATAATTATTATTATTTGTGGTTTAATTCCAACATTAAATTCTTTTTTGCCCTCCTCAAGTGCAATGGGAACTTTACAATTGTATACACAGCAAGTGTAACCTACATTTTACGCTTACTGTGTTATAACTTGTCTAACTATGCGGTAAAATAATCAAAATACACTGGACGTTTATGGACATTTAGAAAAGAAATCATCTTTACTATAATAAAATTCATGTAAAAAAGTACTACCTACTTAAGTTATTTTTTTACTTTAACATTTCCTATATTTAAAATTAATTTATATAAACCAAACTCACGGTAGCGACATCTGTCATTATTGTAAAAATCCGCCGTTACCGACATAGTCACCGATCGATATACCTGTCAAATAGGCGAGGCGAACATTGCTGAAATGTCAAATATCGACACCTACCTATTATTTATTACGAAGAAAATATGAGCAAATAAATATATTATCAGTCATAAACAACGTCTATTATTACAGATAATTTTTTGCTAGAAGAAGTACTCTAATGAAAGTAAGTAAATTCAAATTTGGAAATTGACTTAACCCCAGTATTTTAAACTAACCCTTTTCAGAAGTACAATCTATCTCATTGAAAAAAGTGATTTTCATTATCGTCGGCCAAAAAATTTGATACAATTCTCGTGCGTGAAGTATTTTACAGCTCTCCGGCTAATAAGGCACTCGCCTTAAGGGCTCGTGCCTTAAACAAAGCTGTCGCGCTGTAAAATACAACTTACACGCACTCGAATGTAAATAACTATTTTCGCATCTTAGTTTCTAACAAGTTTGATTTCTGATATCGTTCTTCTTTACGTTTCTATTAGATACTACATGAGTGACGCCATTTTTCTATATACTTCAGCGGCAATGATTTCTGTTTCAGTCAAACATACCTAATTCAACATTATTAAAGATAAACAATATTATGTATTTAATACGTGTCGAAGTTTCAAATGAAAAAATCTGTTGTGGCCAGCACAAGACCTTCCGTTAATTTGATGTATTTTGTACAAATCCCGAACCAAAAGTTCATTGGAAAAGATTCCAGTAAAATTGTAACAAGAACATAATACAATTTTTTACAAATTCCATACAGAAAGTTCATTGGAAAATATTCTAAAAAACAATAAAATTATCACCTGAATATGTACCTATACTCATATATAAATACTCTAAAAATGCGTACATTTTCGTAACATTCTCTTTACAATCAAATAATATTACTACCAAGTGTATATATCCACCCATTTTTGAATTATTGCCCCAAAAGTCAATATATACCTCACATTTAGATAAATTTTGAAATTTGTATAATCACAAAAATATAAAAGATCATAGGATTCTCTATCCAATACATTGAACTTTTTTTATTATATCTTCTATACATTTAGAGATCGAGACTCATAAATATATAAAATAATCCGTAACAATGTTATTACCTAGTTTATATCTCTACCTACTTTTGAATTATTGCCCCAAAAGTCAATATACCCCATATTTAGATAAAAACTTCAAAATATTCAAAAATCTAATTTTTATGTATCTAGATACTTCTCAATGCGCTGGTTCCAGATTTTGAAACCGCAGGTCGATATCTCTTTTCGTTCTCGAGATATTTAGATTCAAAGTTTTGCTAAAAACTACCCATTTTTTGGTAGTAACCCAAAAATGGGTCGAGATATCAATTTGCCGATATGACCATTCGATTCTACGGGCAAAATTACATAAGTGTACCAATTTTCATAATTTTTGTTCAACCGGTTCATTTTTTATGAATAAAAGTTTGAAAACCCCCAATAATGGCCAAAATCTGAAAAAATCGTAAGGGGTACACCTTAGATTTTTGCGATTTTTGGTCATTTTCAGTCATTTTGCTTTAGAGATTCTATACGATGTTCAAAAATTCTGAAAATTGGTGTACTTATGTAATTTTCTCCGTAGAATCGAATGGTGATGTCGCCAAATTCATATCTCGACCCATTTTTGGGTTATTACCCAAAAATGGGCAGTTTTTAGCAAAACTTTGAATCAAAATATCTCGAGAACGAAAATAGTTATCGACCTGCGGTTTCAAAATTTGGAATCAGTGCGCTGAGAAGTATCTAGATACATAAAAATTAGATTTTTGAAAATTTTGAAGTTTTTATCTAAATGTGGGGTAGATATATTGACTTTTGGGGCAATAATTCGAAAATGGGTAGAGATATAAACTTGGTAATAATATTATTTGATTGTAAAGAAAATGTTGAAATCCTATATCCTTTGAATTGGAACGATAACATTGTTCTATTTCACAAATGGAAACACGAGAATTCTACACTTTTTTGAAATAACAGAGTTCAGCTTTTAATCAAATTTTAGTATTTAGGTTAATAGTACTTCAATCTAGCCCACATAAACGAAGTTAAAAGAATTGTTGTGATATGATCAAATTGCAAAGTGTAATATTTGGTTTCAGTGTTACCATTTCAAACAATAGCCATTAGTACATCGAGATAATTGCAGATAAATTTTTGTGTGTAGTTGGATTCCATTTTCATTTGCAAAACGGTTCTTTGCAAAAGGATTCAATCCATATTATATTTCAGTGAGTTGTATTGTGTTTTATAGATACGAATAAACAATTCGAAATATCTAAACAATAATAAAGAGTAAATTTAACACAAATATTTTTTCTTATTATTTTGGCAGTTCAAAACAATAAAAGAAATTAATTGGAAAAATACTACCTTTTTTTAGTTTATGTTCTGTATTTATTAATTTAAACCCAACGTTTCGGCACCATAAACTGGTGCCTTCTTCAGGGGATACATTGACATTAATTTTTTATTGTTCCAATAAATAGAAAAGTTTGTAATACAAAATTTTAGATTATATTTTATTATGTTTCTCCTGAAAAATCTGTTAGAGCTTCAAATTAATTACTCCATCCGGTTTATCATATATAGTCAAAATCTAATATGTTGTTTCAAATTATATAAGATTATTAAATACCAACTTTGCGAAGTTTTGGATCATTAATATATGTATTTTAAGGAAAAATCGTCTCACACACATTATTTTCAAAATCATCACCAACTTCTTTATGCTCTAAAACGCAATCTGTGTAAATTCTTCGCCGTACATTATCCATTTCGTAAATGTGTAGTTGCAAACTATTATTTGACACTTTGAAATCACGTTCTTATTGAGAGCTGTTTGATATATAATGCTGTAAACATCAAACTTGAATCGAATTATCCTGTATATCGAATATTTATGTATGAAGGAAAATATATTATTTTTACAAACCTTAATTTCATTGGAATCATATTTAAACTACTAAATTCTTCTTAACACAGTTTCATTATTAATTTTAATGAAAATTGCTGCGTGACAGTGACATTTGTTTAAATATGTCAAATTTGTTATTGAAGTATTGTTTTTGTTTGACGCAGAGGCAAAGTGATGTACAAAAATAAATTATTTTATAATATAATATAAAGTTATTTCAAGTTATTTACTAAATGCTATTATCGTAGAATTGAAGATTGTGCCATTATATTCAATTTGTATTGGTAAAAGTTGCTAAAAAATTATATTCAATGAATTTTTTACAAGAAAAACTGTTAAAAGCTTGTATAAATGATACTTCCGGTTATCCGATATATACTCAAAACTAATGAGCTCTTCCCACATTAGCATAGAATGGATATACAAAATTTCAAATTTTTCTGATTGATAGTATTTGAGTAATCGTGTCCACATGATCCACACACACACACAGACACACAGACACACACACATACATACCTACAGACATCATTGTAAAAATGTTAAAATCGGATTCTGGGGACATCAAAACGTGCTTATTTACTAAAATCTCTATATCCGATTTTTTGCACTATCCCTATACCTCCCTTACCTAGGGTAGCGGGAGGTAAAAAGGTAACATTTATGAATATTTCTTGTTACCTTGGTTACTTGTTATTGTGTTATTATGTCAGATTAAGGAATTCATAGTTAAACAGGTCTTATGTCTTATAGTTTTTGAGGAATCGTCCGTCCAACATCCAGCCATACACACACACACACACATACACACATATACACACACACACACACACACACACACATCATTGTAAAAATGTTAAAATCGGATTGTAGTGACCTTGAAACGTACTTATTCATTAAAATCTGGATATGTGATTTTTAGCCTGATTCCAATACCTCTCTTAGCGAGAGGTAAAAATAGCGTATGATACACGTGTATAAGAACTATTAAAGCACTCGTGCCTTTAAAAGCGCACAGCTTCGCTTGGTCTAATATTTTACATTTTATATAAATCCCTAAAATATTATGAATAAAATATAAGTAGTTTAAACTTGAAGTACTTAATATGCATTATTTATGCTTGAATATTCCAGAAATATCAGAATATTACATTGTATACAATTTTCATATTCTGTATGTTATTTAGAACGAGCGTATGTTATAAGATATAAAAGACAAATTACTTAATACTTTAAATGGAAACGTGTGTCTGCAATAAAATCTTCCTGTACTGAAAACATAAAAATGGAATGAGAAATTATCTCTTGCGAATGAAAACTCTGATTATACGTAGTTAGAATTTTATTTCTTATTTGTAGTAAAATTCTCGGCGACGTAAATATTCTAACATTTTTAATCGTAGTAATAAATCTACATCACTCAGAAGTACGCAGCGAAATTCATTTGCTTGAAATATGAATTCTCGTAAATATGACATGTCTCCGCTTTTAGTTTATTTTTATAAAAAAATTCTACGAATCTCCGAGATGTATCTTGCACCGAAAATATACGTGCAGGTACTTGATGTGGATTCTGAATCTTTTAGTGAATAAAGTAAAACATTTTTAAAATAAAACAAGTAGATGCATTATCCCATCATAGAACATCTTTTATAAATTACCTAATAGAAACTACAAAACATGCTCTTATATCAGAATAAATATAAGTACCTCCTTTCAGAGTTTTTTTAATGTACAAATAAATTACACTGGCACGCTCTACAAAATTTAGCGATGTAAAACCAATTTGGTAAATGTTGAAATATATTACATATACCGTGTTAGAATATTTAGAAGAAATTTTAAAGAAACTATTACTTCCGGGTGTCCAATGAGGTCATGCAAAAAAAATAATTGTACCTTTTTTTCTGTTTAAAACGAAAAAGGATAGTCTAATTCATAGATCAGTATGATTAAATTATATTTTATTTATATTTTTTGTTGTATAAAATCGTTTTAAAGTATGATATTTTTAAAAAGTTGCAAAAATCAGCCATGTTTTGTCGTCACAACGTTACGTACCAAGTTCAGACTCATTTCAAACAGACATTTTATATGGACACATAATTTCTAAAAGAAAAATATATATAAACTATAAATGGAGGATTACATATCTGAATATGCTATAATATATTAATATAATATCATTCTATATATTTTTATAAATATATTTTTCATTTGGCGTGAAATTATCTACGTTACATCAGATGTTTCTTTCACTTTTGAATCTTTGAATTAGACGGAAGAAGGTTATAAATGCATGTGAGACATTGAATATATTGCAGAATATTATTTTATTCATTATTTTGGCACGAAACAACGTTTCATCCTTAGACCAGGAATAGAGTGGGACAGGGCATGCTACGTATTTCGCCGTACGAAGACTTTCCAAATCATCATAGCGACTTTCGACCTTATTGAAATGTCAAAGTCAGCTGCAGTCGCCCAATCGACCAGATGTGTTACATACGTGTGCAGTCGAACGAATAAGTTTTCAAAATCAAGAAGCGTCACCCAACGTTATCAATCATTATTTTGACTTCTGACGTTTTTGAATACATACGTCTTTAGTTTGATTCCTAGTTTTCTTAGTTTTAAATTGTTTTATTCATGTTATGGATAATCAAGTGTTTATTTAGATTTGGTCAACTGTAACATAACAGGTTCCAGTTGATTCAATAAGAGTCAAAATCGCAGAGATGATTTGGAAATATACGCGTGAATATGCCTTGTCTCCCCTCTATTCCTGGTCTAAGGTTCCATCGACATGTTTATTTTCATAAATTTTAGGTTATCTTTAAATGTCACTTTGACGTTAAAGACAATGTGAAAATCAAAATGGTCGTGCCTGTCACTCTGTGACGTCATTGGACAAGGGACGAAGCGGGGGTCAAGCAGCCCCATTTTAAAGAATGTCATTTTCAATTACAATTTTTTCATGATTAAAGATAGATTTGAGGAAAACTAAAAAATATGGGTCTATTATTTTTCACTACTCTATCGAATAAAATTATAAAAAAAAGTCGTGCATGACCTCATTGTTACTAAAATCTAATCAGCGCCTCCCGGGTATGTCATATTGAGGAAACTGCTGAATTTGTGCTTAGTAGAACTTTAAACACAAGCACAAAAGTAACTCCCGTGGTATTCTCTCCAGAACAGCTATGCAAGCTTTCATATTTACTATTTGTATTTAATGGACGCTCTTGTACATTATATTGGTAGCTTAAAATAATAGTTATGTGCAAATAGAAAATCAAAACACGATAGAAGTTGAAATAACAACCAATGTTTATCTTTTTCCTTGTTTGGCATTACTGCGTTCTATAATTTTGCACACAATTAATACACCACCGTGCGAATTTGTATAAATATTAGTTTTGTCTTTTGTTGACAAAACGTGCTGCCAAAACATTTATTACACATTATTCGTGTTGTATATTTACCAGTGAACTGACAGAATAATGATCGCCACATTATATTACATTTTTACAGATGTTTATTTACTAATTGGAATATTTCCTTCACCCATGTTATTCTTTTCCGGTTTTTCATTGTTTGAAAGAATAATTGTGGCCAGCTTGCTCTCTTGTCGGTTTTAATTGTGTTTATTACATCGATTTCGAAGAACACAGGAAGCATTTGTTTGTTTAAATAGGTGTTGAAAATTTGACGCCCGTATTAATAGGTTAGAATTATTATTATCTTGTGTCAGTGTGACAAAACTACAAAGCGTTGTGGAGGATAAAAACAGATTTTTAATAATAGAAGAACATATAAATCCGGTTTCAACTATGACATTATTATTAGTTTTATATTTGGGACATAGTAATAAAATAAAACTAATAATGTCTTCATCTTCAAGCATGTTAAATATTATACTAGAAATATTTGTCTACGTCCATGGTTTATGTTACATATTAAATATTATCAGGAATTTTAGCAATTTGCATATTATAGACTAGACAGTGTATAACGTTTAGGAAACAATTAATTTTGTTTTGTTTAGTTTATGTTTAAAAATAAACCATTTATGAAACTTGGTTTATTGAAAATCTGAATATTTGTCTATTTTTAAATAATTTGTACTACTTCTTTCTCCTTCCATATAGGTAGTTGTTACTATAGTGATTGGATATACATAGTGTGGTCAATAGAGCTAGCGCCGCCATATTCTGCCAAATGATGCCGCGCGAAATTTGAATTCAAATGTGAAAACTAAACAAAATTCAAAATTCGATAAACAATAAACGACAGAGCATATAAATTACAAACGCAATATTTATTTCTGTAATTCATTTCTAATTACACAAATACTTACATAAAAATAAATATGTACAGGCATTCTCCCATATAATTTGCAAATTAACATACGTTTTAAAGTTTAAACTATACTTTTGATTCTTCAAAAATACTAGTTATTAATATTAATTCATTCATATATGAATCAATATTATTAAGATGTAATCAAAATTCTTTTGTAGTTACATTACAAGATATCAATGCCAGAAAATTATCCGTTTGGCAGGATATTTCTTTCCTTTTTTACCTCTCGCTAAGAGAGGTATTGAAATCATGCTAAAAATCACATATCCAGATTTTAATCGTTAAGCACGTTTTAAGGTCCCTGTAATCCGATTATAACATTTTTACGATGATGTCCATGTGTGTGTGTTGCGCGTGTGTGTGTGGATGTGTGCGTGGACGTGTGCGTGGATGTGTGGATGTTGGAACCACGGTTTCTCAAATACTATAAAACTTAAAAAATATTTAACTGCAGTTTTCTCAATCTGGGAAGAACTGATTAGATTTTGGTAACAATTGGGCTACCGGAAGTAATAGTTTCTCTAAAAAAATCTTCTAAATAATATTTTTTGAAAATTTCTGTTATTACTAATAGTAAACAATATAAAAATCTCTATCCGATACATTAAAATTTTTATTATATTTTCTATGGACAGTGAACGTGTCCCGTGAGCCACATATGGCTCATACTTGATGTTTGCTCCAAGTTCTGTGATCCATATCAGGTGCATACATACAGTAAAATTTATCTTGAAGTTTATAATGGACTTGAGGTTTTATTTAAGCAG
Organism: Ophonus ardosiacus; assembly: GCA_943142095.1. Taxonomy (NCBI): domain Eukaryota; kingdom Metazoa; phylum Arthropoda; class Insecta; order Coleoptera; family Carabidae; genus Ophonus; species Ophonus ardosiacus. The sequence goes on along the minus strand of OW964831.1, from coordinate 48,545,701 downwards.
TATACCTTGGACTTGGTAGAGTAATTTTTGTGCTACACGCCATTTAATTTAATTTTTAATTGTAAATATGACAAATATTTGGTACATGGACTCTGAGTAAAACTTTGGTTAGTATTATGTTTATTTCAAGTATCTATCAAAAAATACAAAAAATAATATAAATCCATTATATAACTGAAAATAAAAAATTCCAAAAACAAAAAACAAAGAAGTGCAAAGCTGTCTACTGCCTTTTATTGTAACATGTAAGACAAAATGTTTGTTCACGTTCACTAGTTATTCTTTTAGTTTTCTTTCCAGCTTCTTTTGAATGTAGACCCTGGTCTTTTTTGAAAACAGTAGCATCCGTGGCATCAAACTTGTCTGAAACAAATATGACTCATTGGACGTTGTGCCCTCAGCATTGTGACCACAGAGTCCAATGAGCCATATGTGGTACATGGGCTGTTTTTATGGGGGACTGGCGCAGCAAATAACTGTTATAACATTGTGGACAGTGAACGTGTTAAAGATAGAGACATAAATATATAAAATACTAAGTTGTAAATGTATCTCGCAGCCCATGGAAAACAAGTGAAAAAATTAAAATGTTTTTAATTGACAGATAAATGTGAGTGTCAAAAAGCCAGAGACATTACTGAATACTTTTTCTGGGAAGTACATTTAATATTTCTTACTTCATTAATAATTAAATATTTATAGTTATAGATACATATATTACATATACCCTTCAGATATACCGAAAATCTCATCAATGAATTGGAAGAATCTCGAACATTAGAAGAATAAGAGTGAATAGAATGAATTAAAATATTTAAAAATTTATAAAGAAGATATGTGTTTTGTGTGTATCAGAAATGTCAAATATGTACAATACTTATATAGCCTACTATGGAAATGGCGAGATTTTTCATTATTTCTTTCTTTAGGTATTAATATAAATTTTCCTTGTCCCTATACTACTTTCTACAACCTACTCTATTTTATGTTTGTAATAATTTGTATCTATAGGTGACAATGTTTTTGTTTCAGGAAGTGGCGCCGGCAGCCCGCCAAGCGGCAGCATAACCGTGGGTGGGGTGACAGGCGTGGGGCGCAAACGGCCGCTGCTGGCGGGGGGCCCACGCACCTCCATGACGCCTACCAAGCGGACGGTTATGAGCCTGCTGGCTCGCGCCCGCGCCGCCCAAGCCAAGCAACTACCCGCCACCTTCCAACGCGCGCCAGAGTAAGTACATAACCTACAAATTAATAAAATGTTTACGATTCAATTTATAAGCGAAAAGTGGGTACTCATTTGCAACTCTGTGTATGATAAATAACACCCAATAATTTCTACAAGTTATATTTCATTTTATACTGACGTGCGTCTTCTGCCTAATCATTTTTATTATAACATTCTAATTTACAAACTAATCAACATAACTGTCTGGGTCGCGTTGCTCAGAACCAGAACTACCTCGCAATAACACGAACACTGATATGCTAATTGCTGGTTGTATTCATTAACAATAAAAAAAATCCGACAGACTGAATTTTATTTACAATATGTATAAATATATACACAGAATATAATTCATTAGTCACGTGACATGTTTTCCGCCAATCAGCAATCAGTATCTCTCTAGTTACATGTCTATCATACCGATAATAAAAAATCTGTTGTGGCCAGCACAAGACCTTCCGTCAATTCCATGTATTTTGTACAAATCCCATACCAAAAGGTCCTTGGAACAGATTCTATATACTATCATCTAAAATCGAACACGAACACATACTATTTTTTACAAATTCCATACCAAAAGTTCATTTGAAAAGGTTCTATAAATCCAATAAAATTATAACATAAACTACACTAAGTAATGTCCTTCCATCTTCTCTTTGGCCTTTCTCTGCGTGTCACTTGCGAGCAATACTATGACATACCAATTTTAGATCCTATACTTTTTTCCATATTTGGTTTTGCACTTGCAACTGACATCTGTCAATTAATTTTTTTTGAATAATTATGTCAGCTGTTTCCATAATAAATAACAAAGCTGACTAATTTTTGAAAATTAATTTCTTTGTAATGCTTTAACTCTACATCTATTGAATATGAAGGAAAATGTATAATTAAACCATATAGAGAAGATTATTTTCTTTAATAAATATAATAAGAAAATGTCAAAAAATAATATTTAACTGCATTTTTTTAAGAAAAACTGTTAAAAACTTCAAATAAGGGTACTTCCGGTTGACCAATTATAACCAAATAATAACTAATCAGCTCTTCATATGGTTGTAAAGAAGAGGAATATGAAAGAATCATATTTATTAGAATTGTAGTTTTGGAGTTATCGTCGGAGAAAAATTTGTCACACACACACACACGGACACACAGACACACACACAGACACACACACAGACACACACACAGACACACACACTGACACACACACACACAGACACACATACACACATACAGACATCATCTTAAAAATAGTACATTCGTATTGTAGGGACCCTAAAACGTGCTTATACATTAAAAACTCACCACCGAATTTTTTGACCAAAAACAATACCTTCCTTTTGACGGAAGGTAAAAACAAAAAAAAATATCAATTTATTTACATACGTTACTAAGGGATTTTTACAACATTGGGCGCATTCAGCAGACATGTGGTCGCTGAACATGTTCACAATTTTTCTGCTGAATGCACTGTTCACTAGAGACCGTTCACTGACCGGTCACTTACCAGCTGACTGTAAAAAAATCTGATGTGGTCAGCACATGACCTCCCGCAAATTCCATGTTTAAAATAGTAATGAGCTTTAAGTAAAGTATCTTTTTCCGTTCCGGTTGATCGTTTATAAACAAAATCTAATTTGTTGTTTTAATAAATAGAAGTCTGTAATACGAAATTAATTTCGTGCCAAAAATAATCGATTATTATGGGTCCATAGCGCTCACCATCAACTATAATAGTTCGACCTTCATCATTTTCAAAAAAGTTCCAATGACGCCACCTGACCATAGTGCGCACCAACCAGTCTCATTTGGACATGTAATGGTACCTCGTAAATCACATGAAGATTTTCCTCTGCCCATATCTGGCAATTTTGCTTATTAACATACCCAGAGAGGAGAAAATGTGCCTCACCAAAGAAAAAGATAATTCGCGAAAAATCATCATCAACTTCCAAGTGCTCTAAAAACGCAATCTGTGTAAATTCTTTGCCGTACATGATCCATGTCGTAAATGTGTAGTTGTAAACCAATATTTGACATTTTGAAAACACGTACTTATACTGACAGATTTATATTTACAAATCAAATATATTTCTATCAAATTCTTCTTAACACGGTTTCATTATTAATGTAAATGTGACAGTGACATTATTTAAATACGTCAAAATTTTATTAAAGTGTTATGTTTTTGTTTGACGCATGGGTCAGATGATGTACAAAAATAAATTATTTTATAAATTTATATTTAAAGTTAAAGTTTTTTAAAGTTATATTATCGTAGAATTGAAGATTGTACCATTATATTATATTTTTAATAGTAAAAGTTGCTGAAAAATTATATTCAATGCAATTTTTTCAAGAAAAACTGGTAAAAGCTTGTATAAGTGATACTGCCGGTTATTTGATATATAAACTCATCAACTCTTCCCACATTAGTATAGAATGGGTATACAAAATTTCAAAATTTTCTGATTGATCGTATTTGAGTAATCATGTCCACAGGATCCACACATCCACACACACATACACACACACATACATACCCACAGACATCATTGTAAAAATGTTAAAATCGGATTCTGGGGACATCAAAACGTGCTTATTCACTAAAATCTCTATATGCTATTTTTAGCACGATCCCTATACCTCCCTTACCTAGGGTAGCGGGAGGTAAAAAATTAAACAAATATCTATTTGCAGTTTTTTATAATTTATTCCAATTTATGCAATAATAATAAAGTACCGGTCACTTTTTACTTATAAAAAACTGTTTCCCCATGTTAAAGGCCTTTGTTAAGGTTTGCTTGGGGTACCCGGTATACACTCATACATTGATATAATTTTTATATATGCAAGAGATTCAGCAAGTAACCCTAAGTTTTTCCTTAAATTTAGATAGCGAGTCAGCAACATAACAAAATAAAAAGAATCCGTTAAGTTAAATTTTGCGAAACTTTTGTGTTAAAATAGATGAATTTAAAATTTACCAATATAAATTTCACGAAAACTAATCTATTTATTCCCTTATTTGCCAGTAATATGGACAAGGAAAACCTTTCAGCAACACATAGCGATACTCTAGCTTGTCAAAATTGCCCTTTACACGCCTGATAAAGGGTAAATTGCTTGCAATGTTTGGTAACCAACGCAGAACAGGTTAAATAACACTGTGACCCCACAGTGTGTGTTGGCCAGCCTGTCACGGTTCTGTGAACAATTGGGACCTAGAGTTCGCAGTGTTTTGTTTAAACTTTCAAGTTGGGCTTCTAGTGGTAAATGGCATGTAATTTGTTCTTGTATCGGAGCAATGGATTTATAAGTTTGGCCTAGAGTTTATATATGGCCAGTTGTTCACTTACTTCTCTAGCTGGGAAATAGAGCAATCGGCTGGAAATAATAGAGTAGACTGGGAGAATACTATTATTGAGAAGCCAATACAAAGATATTTTCAAATACACCAGTGTGTCCATGCTCGAGTCCTGAAGAGCAAGAAATGTTTTATTTTTTTATTTTAGTGAAAAATTTTATTCTTTATAAAAAAATTCTGCTTCCTGCAGACCCTCCAAAAACATATTTATAGCGTTTTCGATTCGGCTGCTATCGTGTAGTACAAGTGACGTCAATGCATTACAGGCATGCTTCGTTGTCTTAATGCAAATTTAGTGCACTTTGAATCGCATAAGTAGAGATGCACTCGATTTCGAGCTTTGGCCCGGCCCGGCCCGAAGCCCTAATCATTTTCAAAAATCGAGGCGAGTCGGACTTTTGAGTTTGGCCCGGCCCGAAAATCCGAGCTTTTCGGGCCGGCCCGAAAAATCTTATAGTTCAATCAAATGCACAGTTTCCTTAATATTTTAATGAAAATGGATGAAGTTAAAAAGGATCAAAATGATTTAATAACAACAAACTTCACATATTAATAAATAAAAATGTATTATTTTACTTCAAGAATTCAAGGTTATTCATTAAAGCATAATAATTATATTGTGATGTTGCTATTATTATTGTTATTACTCGTATACTTAAATAAAAGTGGTTTTTGTTCCTACCATAATGATTTCTTGTCCTATTTTTGAGCAGAAACAAAGTTAGATAAAAAATCCTTATGCAAATTATATTTTTTTATATAAGATTTGTGAAAAGTTGTTTAAATTTTCGAACGGCTTTGGTAAAGAAAGTGTTAAATATACGTAGGTCTGTAATTTTTATAACAAATACACTAGAAGGGTCTCTTTTTTAACTACTTATGTTAACTAATGTTGAAAGTTATAAGAATGTAGAGGTTTTTTATAAGTTTGACACGAAAAATTTGCACCCAATTACGAGCTTTGGCCCGGCCCGGCCCGAAGCCCGGCCCGATTTCGAGTCAACTTTCGAGCCGGGCTAGCTAATTTTTTTGTCGAGTCGATCTTCGAATCGGGCAGGTAATTTTTATTTTCGGGCCGAGTCGATCCAAACCTCAATGCTTGACCCAGCCCGGCCCGAATGCATCTCTATGCATAAGCGTATATTAGTATATGTTACAGACTTGCATCAAACTTTTTTAACCTTTTGTTCATACATTATTTTAAAAGTCAGAATTTTAATAAACAATAATTAGAATATTCCTTAAATTGATAATATATTTGCTCCTAGCAGTACAAACCGTATATATAGACCATTCCAGATTGACGTCACCTGCCCCTCACAGGAGTGATTTTAACCTCACTTTTGAATATTTTTAAAAACTATTTAATTATATATCATATGATAAATATCGAGAAATTTTGATTTTGATACAATTCATTCATAAAATTAAACCATAAATTTTTCCATGGCTCCATCATTATTATGATTATGTATGACATTTATTTCTGACAGCTGCCCCGCACGAAATTCATTTGTTCTGGATTGATCTATTTACTGACAGAACAGAATTTTATATGTTATGTTTACATAAATTTAAATGACAGGGAGGCATATTGGTAAGCATAACTGCTTTTGAAATTGTAGATTAGGATAATTATTTTATATTTTACCCAAATAAAATTAAACTTTTAAAAATCTGTCATATTATTTCGTATTACAGTAATTTAAAAATAAAAATAATAATAATAACAACATTGCAATAAAGAGAAAATAATTGATAATAACTGATTACAATAATCAAAACATTGATATAATAACAATGCATTATAATAATTTCTTGTTTTATTAATAAAAACAACTAAAATATTAAGTTTTACTGTAATTATAAAAAAAAAAATATGTAAAACTTATCTATAGTATTCTTCACGTAAGAATGGCATTGATCAATATATTTCGTTTATAAGTAGTTCGTTTCGCTCTGTCTTTATTTATATGCTAACCTATCTTTTTTCTGTATCAAGAAACGCAGAAGCAAACAAGACCATAGCCCTTTTCGATAGTTCTTTTATGCCATTATTGGTAAATCACGTAAATTACCACGAGATACAAAAATGTTAAAATAAACAACAATGTATACGAACTATATTGACTTCCAAATTATTTCTTAAACAGATTTACCTTAGTCTTTTGGATTGTAGTTTAATCATCTGCATATATTTGAACGCACCAATTGTCTCGTTGCTATAGAATCGTCTTAAGACTGTAATGAATATTTTCTTTAGCTACAAGTTATGTCTTAGGAACATTGCTATAGCAAATACCCAATAATAATTACGACCACTGAATCAAAAATTAAACATAAAAATGACAAGCTTTCCATTGGTAATTTTTAGCAACGACTTAACACCTTCCTTATAAAATAGGGCTAAACATCGTGTTTGTATTACAAACCAATTCAATTATAACACTGCATATCACAAACCGAGGTATATCGCAGTTCGCAGCCTTTTATCAAAATATCCCTACATGATTAGTTCAATTCAATGTTCAATGCACTCAAGGGTTGCAATGTTGTGCAATCTGGTCAGTATATGTTACAAAGTAGGTTGCTATTGGCAACGCCAGTTGTTGATGTTTGAACAGAGCCCAATTAACCAACGACATGAGCGGAAATCTGACACTGTTGTTTTGTATTCGAGACAATGTAGAATTTTTGTTGTTAAATAAAACACGAAATAGTTTTATTATTTTTTAATTGGGATTACTGTTTCGTTATTATTATTATTATTTATTTAATTCATACGAGGTGTGGCAATTAAATAACAAGATTGAACTTAGAACATTGACAATGTATAAAACTACACAAAACAAATATTGCCACCTTCAACTTCAATGTACTCTCCAATTGGTGCTACAAGAGAGAATTATTAAACATGGCGATGGTGAAGTGCAATACAATACTTATATAGCCTAATATGGAAATGGCGAGAGGTCTTGTGCTGGCCACAACAGAAAAGACAGCTGACGGATGAAGCAAAGTTATACCTTACCGCCATGTTTAATAATTCTCTCTTGTGATTGGTCAAATTAGAAATTTATATTTGGAAATAAAATATACAGGGAATTTATTTTAACATGCAACATATAGTCAGTCACTTCCATGGTTACTTACTTTTGTCAAAAAATGACAGCAATGTAATATTTGTCCATTTTAAAATGCAACATACAAAATTTGTAGTTTTGTATTATCAAAATTAGTTTCCAATAAATTAGCCTACATACGATTAACAAAAAATCAAAACATGAATGTAGCACATCTTAACAAACTTCAGCTTACAAAAATTAATAACTTTCATGTAATAAATGTTAAAAAATATCTCCATTCACACTCTGGCAATATTCTAGTCGGTCGTAATAAGAATTGACACCATTTGTGATGTGTTTTGGACGTATCTCCTGTGCTGCAATACTATTTATAATGTTGCATTTTAAAATGGACAAATATTACATTGCTGTCATTTTTTTGCAATAGTGAGTAACCATGGAAGTGATGAACCATAATGTTGCATTATAAAATAAATTCTCTGTATCATCTAAAATCTAAATTTCAAATTCCTAAATTTGTAAATCGTTCATAAACCATCGTATGCGTTTTAAATAAGTTTATATTTTAAAATCTAAAAAATTCATCAGAAACCAACCCTTAGTCCACCTGAACTCGTATTTTGTCGCTATTTCTATCTAGTCCTAATGTACAATTTTATTTTAGGTTTATTTTTTTACTGTTTTAATCCAGAAAAAGTATATTTTTAATTACCAATTAGAACAAATACTGATTTATATTGAAAAATTTGGTGTATTGTATTAGCTTATTGTTGCAAAACCTAACATGAAACAGCTTTTAAATTGAATTATACGGTCTCATATTCATCAATTAATAAAACTTAACATTCTAAATTTCAATCAATTTCCATTTTGATTGCAATGAAATCAATATTGATTTCATTATCAACGTGGTTGGCACAATACCAATTATTACATTTGTAATTATCAGGTACCACATAAAACGTTTGAAGTTTAATTTTGGAATCTAATTTCACATACCTACAAACCTACGAAAAGTAATTAATTAGCAAATATGATTGGTTCGGAAATTTAAATTTGCATTTGTTATGCTATTGAAGTAAACTAAAAACAGTGCTGATACAAATAAATAAATAAATAAATATATCATCACGGCATATTACTGGGTGTGCTAGTATCTACAACACATATAGACATCGGTAATGATGACGATATATTTTACCGTGTGGGCGCTTACCAGGCGTCACCTCCCAGGCACTCATAGCTGGTGTGGAGAGCGCACCACAGGGGTCACTTTTGTGCCATTTAAAATTGGAAATATTTGGCGTCTGTCGGGATCGAACTCGGTTCCCCCGATACAAGTTGTCGATTTTTTATTATTTCTATTTAATGTTCCCCTATTACCTAACTATGCTTTACTGATGAGCTCTCGTAAGAGCGAAACACGTGTCTACAGCTGTTTTGAGCGATTCCCTGCGAACAATTTTTTCTAGTTGTAGTTTTATAACTTTACATTCAAGATATAATACTTTCGTAAAAATAGTATATTGAACATAATTTTTAATGTGAATACACTTTTAATATTCATAAACTTACTTTTAGAAAACGAAGTTAAATATTTAGAGCCCAGTGTTTGTTTCATTATAAGCCTTTAAACATGAAAATAATTAATAACAGATAAACGGTAAATGATCTCATAACTTATTAATACGCCTTCAAGAGACTACCTGCTTCAACTTCAAGTATCTCGTAATTTTAATTACTTTTATAAATTAACCATCAATTTTCAAGTTGAAGAGCATGCTTTTAATCTAAAAATATTAACATCTTTACCTAAATTAATAACATGAATTTATTTAGTGTTCATTTCAACAAAACACGTAAAACAAAAGACTATCTGTGCAGATATATCTCTGGCATTATAGAATAACAACCAATATTATTATTTACTTAACCAAAATAAGATCGGTTGAGTAATCTGCTAAAAAAAAGTCTTTTGTATTCTGTATTAAAATAATTCATGCTGAACTTTTGTATAAATTTTGTAAACAAGGGTATATTCCAAAAATAACAAATTTTAACCGTGGTTAACCAAAAGTGTTCCAATAATATCAAATGGTAAAAATTATACATTTATGAAACATGGTTCCGGTTAAAATGGTTGCAACCGAAGCGCACCAACGCAACCATGATTTTTCCTCGGTTTTGCCAGTTACATCTTCTGTCCTTTTTCATAAGATGTCAGATTTTATAGGTTAGTGTGGTTAGATACTATTTATTGACTCTTTGATGTTTGCATCTATTTTCTACGGTTTACATTGTACGTATTTTAATTTTCCACTCCATAATTTAGGATTATAAAAGACGATAGACGTAATGTTTTGAAAGAAAATTTTAGGGTTTCCGCGAATCACCCGCGAATGAAACCGAACTGTTTCAATAATAATAGTCACGTGACTAGAACCAGTCGGTAACCGAAACCATAGTTTTGGTTATTATATTTTATTTTTGGAATATACCCTGAAAGTATTAAGATACAAGATACACTAAATACAAAATTTTAGAATATTTGCCGCGAAAAAAGATTTACATATTATAAAAGAATAACGAATTTAGAGAAAAAGAAAAATAAAGTTTTAGTCTTGTCCAGTGGAGTTAGATTTAGAAAATAGTTATTTATGATATAAGTGTTAAAAGTGACATTTTATGAGTGAGTGAGGAAGTTTGTAAAACGAGGCGAAGCCGAGTAAAACAAACCCCACATACGAAATAAAATCACTTTTAACACGAATATCATACACTATTTTTCCTACGACCCTAGTTATGTATTAGTAAAAACTAAAAATTATAGAATGACATTTATGACAGGTCATGATCTATTTGCTATGAACAACTGAAAATTGTTTATTCTACCCTCTACTTCCAACAATACTGTTTTAATTTCCAATTCTTCAAGCGCCTTGCAAGAAATTACTATAAACAATTGTACTGTAATAATAAACGTTTCAAAATAATGTATACTTCTAATAAAATACCTATATAAATAATTTCAGTACAAAAATAAATATATAATGAAACTACATTTACTTATGAACACTAAATGTATCTAGATTTAGTTATATTTTTAACACTAAATGTAACTAGATTTAGTTCTTTTTTAACACTAGTGTTAAAAGTAAATTTGTTTTTTACTTTTAATCCGTTGTCAATGAAAACGATTTAAAACTATTCACTGTGTTATAAACTGTTATTTTTAACTCGCTAAGCAACCGTTAAAAAGACTACTTTTAACAGTGGTCGTAGGAAAAAATATTTATCTTTCTGTTCCATACATTGGAAAACTGAACTGTGCAACTAAGGAATTGTGTTTATCTTTAAAACACAGTCTCCGGATTTATACAATTGATTATTTTATATATTCATCTATAAAATATAGAAAAAGTATGAATGCATACCTGTAGAAAATTTAATAATCTGTAATTCTGATAATAACAAGTCGCAAAAAAAAATATATTTTAAGGTATTTTCGAAGAAAAACTATTTTGAACTTCACGTACCATTACCGGATACTTGATTTACACCAAAATCTAATGATTTCTTTCCATATTAGAATAAGGTAGAAATACAAGGTTTTAGAATTTTCTGAATGATACACACACATATACTCATACGCACAGACATCATCGTGAAAATGTTAAAATTGGATTTCTAAGGACCTTAAAACCTGTGGTCGTTTACCAAAATCTCGACATGCTATTTTTAGCACGATCTCTATACATCCCTTACCAAGGGTAGCGGGAGGTAAAAAACTAGAATCAAATCCATATCTATTGGATAACAATTTGAACCATTTGCTAAAAATTAACCTCTGAGTTACAAATGGGCCCTATAAATAAAATTAGCAGACAATTCACAACAAAAACTTGCTATTGCTATTCCTCATGGAAAATTATGGAATCTTTCATAAATAACTTTAATTTTTCCCCAGTTGCTCTTTAATTAACTAACAAAGCCAACTAACAGCAAAAATGAAAAGCAGCTAGCTATCGCAGCTTAGTGCAAAAAACTAATTTGAGATAATTGGTAACGGTTAGAGAGAGCAACGAAGTAACGTGTAGCGAAAGCAAAAAATAAAGAGTAGGGATTTGCAATGCTGTGTGTGAGATAATTTTCCGTGTAATTACAGAAACATGGTCGCTGACAGCCTCAACATCACAGGAACCGATTCGAGTGTTGCTTCGATATCCAATTTTCCGTAGGTATAATTATATTTTATATTACAAACAAAACAATTATTGTTATTCGCAGTAACATACATTCAATATTTATTAATTTAATCAAATATAAATGTTATTTAAATTAGTCATTGTTTTCTTTCTCTCTTCTATTTTTCTTTTCCTTCTCTTTCTATCCTATCAACTTCTTTAAAGGGGTACTATGCCATAGTCAAATTTTAACTATCTTAGATAAGAAAGTAAAAATATAGGTAAATTCATGATTAGTGAACTTTTTTCAAGTTCCTATATATTAATAATTGATCTGACGTACCATGTCCTAAGTAATTTGACTGGTTGCCTGAATTTAAATGCGAGTTTCGCGCGTCTTGTCTTGTGAAACAGTTTGTCGACCACTGGTGGAGACATGCTACGTCACAATCCAAATTCTGAACTTTAAAAATTCATACCTCACTTATTACATAAAATTTTTAAGTCGCGTTTGCGCTAAAATTCATAGTTCATCTAGTTCTTTCAGAAAAAAAATGGTATAGAACCTCATTCTTTTATATCAAGAATATGTAAGTGGTAAATATTTTTATCTCTGTTTTTTTCACTTGTCTTTCTACGAGCTATGTTTCAAATCAGTTAACCCACTTGTTAAAGAAAACTATCGTGCCTTAAACAAAAGAATAACCTAATTATTTAAAAAATCTCTTAACTAAATATTAAGAATATAACAATAACACAACCAAATGTGAATTTTACACAATTTATCTCCACTAAAATATTAACAAAAATTGCTAATAACTTAATTTAGTTTTTACAATTAATTAAATAAAATTAAAGTGGGAAAATTCAACTGATGTGGAACAGGGCTTGTATCTATACATTTATACATATATTAAATTATACTCACTTTCATTGTTTTAAAAATACGCCGTACAGTCGTTTACCAAGCCTCACCTCTCGGGCACTCATTGCTGGGGTGGAAAGTGCACCACAGGGTGCATTTATGATTTATGAACAAACTCAAAAATCTTGTTGAGTTGAATAGGGCTGTTGCAAAAAAAATTATATGACTTCTAAATACTAAATTTAAAAAAATATTGTTCTTTAAAGTGCATCAAATTTAAAAATTTCACGAAATATCCACTACACATTTTACAATGGGCCCATAAACCATTTTTTTAAATATTTTTAAATGAAAGTTCGTTTAATTTGATTTTTAAAGAGATCTGTAGCTATCTTTCTCACACCAGTTTCTGTAGTAGGCTGCGCGAGAAAGATATCATTAGTGTGACGTCATCTGTGCCCCTGGAAATTAATTCAAATATTTCGTAAAGTAATTATTAAAAAAATGTTTTTTATCTTAATCGTTATTTATTGAGTAGTACTTTAAGGATAAAGTGTATATTGTATTATTTTTTGTTATATGGTTTATGGCCCAATAAATATTGAAATTTGAATATTTTGAAAAAGTCACGTGGTCTGAAACAGAATGTGATATCTGAGTACATACAGTTTAATATGTGACGAACTATCGCCTACTTTTATTTATATAAATAATGTAAACTGTTTTCCTATTAGCTATGAATGATATGCTGTATGTATTCCAACGTCACAGGAGTGGGGCAGTTGTTTTTCATGTCTATTTCTGACTTATTATTAATGTTTTATTACTATGAAAAATATTGCATAAACTTTCACTTAAAATACTTTTAAAAAATGCGAAACAGGCTCATTATTAAATTAGTCAACATTTAAATAATTCTGAAATGACTCATTAGGCGTAATGACAGGTGTGCTTATAGCGCCAACATCAAATTCTACGGATCCCAAACGCTAAATCATAGACAAGGAAAGATATATACTTACAATGTTAGGAGTTTGTGCCAAATAGAATCGATGGGCGCCATAACGAGACGCTAATAGAAAGGCGGGAAATTTAAAAATAGGAAAAATATGTTTTCTGAAACTAACAAAATATAGACATATTTACACCGTAAACGCTGAAAACAATCAAATACAATAATAAAATATATTTCTACATGAAACAAATACCGAAACAAGCTTGTAAACAAATACTAACAAAATAAATAAACTTGAAAACCTCTCACTAACAGAAATGACACATTGCTGGGCTGCCAACATTAATAAATAAAATTCACTACAACTGAAGAAAATATTTATTATAATTATTGTAAAAATAATGTGAATTAAATATTGTTCGTACTTTTTATTGGGCGACTGAGCTTTATTATCTTGAAATGAAGAAATGATGTAAAATACGCATTTTAAGTTACTGCATAGTTACTTTTTTTATTATGTTGTAGAATTTACACTAGAATTAGCGTCTCGATATTTATTCAATTCGGCTCAAAGCTGGACATTGCCGCCATGATGGAAGCTCGGTCTAGTATATATCTTTCTTTGTCTATGCACTAAATTCATTTGGTTCCATAAAATTATTATCTGAACCAAAATTGGTAATACTTACAACCCTTCATCTAACTCTCAATATTATATTTAACTCTTAAAATACCTACATAATTTTCAAAACTCCTCACACAAACACTTCTTCAAAGCAACATTAATTACTCCATGTACCTCCACAACATATTCAGCATTCCGTCACCCTGTGCTGTTTTGGGGCGGAGGTGTCACATAACATACCTCGTCAGAGGACTGTCGGGGTGTACCCAACAGGCGGCAAACACGTGACCGACTGTGATAATGAACTGACAGAGGGTTCATTAGCTCCCGAGAAAGGATTGGAGTAATGCGGGATTTGGATCAGGGTCAGAACATAGGATAGAATAGAAGATTAGAAAGCGCATTTTTAAACTGGAGGTAGATTGACAATGAACGGATAGTTACCGAAATTCTAAACCAAGGATTATAGTGTTAAAAAAAAAATTCGGAGTAGGCTATGGACAGAGAAACGTATGTCTGACCGTTATTCAATTCAAAAGTCAAGTTGTCAAAATTGAAATGCAATTTTAAGAAGAAAAGATAATAATGAAGGATACAGTTCACGGTTTTCTAATTTATTTCTATTTCTAAAATAAGGATTCAAGAAGAAAAGCTTTCATTTCTTTGGATAATATACAGGGTGTCTCTTAAATAGGGGGACATGGCTTAACCACAGATTCCTGAGGCTAAAATAAGACGATTTAACCAAACTTGCTTCTACCGGAAAGTGTACCATTTAGCCAAAATTGTACTTCAAAGTTCTTCGGAAAAAAAAAAATTCTTGTAATGATCGGACGCTTTATTCGAACAGAAGGCTTTATTCAATTTGAATGAAATTTGGTATGTCATCTTTTAAGGTGATACTTGTTATTATGTGTATGAAACTTAAGTGTCCCAAAATTAATTAGACCGTAACTTTTTAATGGCAATGCCGAAAACGTGAAATAATTATTTTTTTCAGAAAGATACATTCAATAGTAAACTTTTCTCTCTCTGTGTAATTTGTGATATCTGTTACGGTTCACACAGAAAAAAATAAAATCTGAGTGTCTGCACTGCTAAATTTTTAAAATAAATTTAATCTAGCAGTCTATCCAAATGTCAAACAAGTAATTTTTAATTAATGGTATGTTGTTAAATCAAAAAATATCGAAACAATCATCTCCACAGATAAAATGCGGTTCACGACAACTGGGCGATAGTCATAAGAAACATATAACTTTTGCACGGGTAGAAATCAAATAATTCAATTTTAATTAATAAAAGTTGCTAAAAAATGAAACTCAATGAATTTTTTACAAGAAAGACTGTTAAAAGCTTGTATAAATGATACTTCCGGTTATCCGAGCTCTTTACACATTAGCATAGAATAGGTATTCAAAATTTCAATTTTTGCTGATTGATAGTATTTGAGTTATCGTAACCACAGGATCCACACACACACACACACACATACACACACACACACACAAATCTATACAAGATATAATAAAAATTTAAGTGTATTAGAAGGAGAATTTTATGTTCTTTTATATTTCTAATAACAAAAATTTCCTTGAATTATATTTAGAAGAATTTTTCCAAGAAACTACTACTTCCGGTTGTTCAATTGTTACCAAAACCTTTTCAGCTCTTCCCGGGAATGTCAGGTTGAGGAATTCATAGATAAATAGGTCTTTAGTCTTACAGTTTTTGAGGAATCGTGCATTCAACATCCAGACACACACACACACACACACACACACACACACACACACAACACACACACACCCACACACACACACAACACACACAGGCACACACACACAAATCTATACAAGATATAATAAAAATTTTAAGTGTATTAGAAGGAGAATTTTATGTTCTTCTATATTTGTAATAACAAAAATTTCCTAGAAGTTATATTTAGAAGAATTTTTCCAAGAAACTACTACTTTTGGTTGTTCAATTGTTACCAAAACCTTTTCAGCTTTTCCCGGGAGGAATTCATAGTTAAACAGGTCTTTAGTCTTACAGTTTTTGAGGAATCGTGCATTCAACATCCAGACAAACACACACAGACACACACACATACATACCTACAGACATTGTAAAAATGTTAGAATTGGATTCTGAGGACATCAAAACATGCTTATTCACTAAAATCTCTATATGCGATTTTTAGTACGATCACTAAACTCTATACCTCCCTTATCTAGGGTAGCGGGAGGTAAAAAACAGTTAAATCGCCATTTCCAATATCTACTATTCGAAGATTTCGAGTTGAGGGTATTTACCAGGCGTAACCTCACGGGCACATTATCTTGGTGCTAATGTATTTACAATTTTTATGGAATTTTACAATCAATTTAAAAGTAGTAGAATCTTACATAAAAAGTATAGATTTTCTGTTTTGTTATTGGAAAAATTTTAATTTCCAAGTTTTTCCTTTATTTTCTCTGATGTAATAACATTTGTAATTAAAGTGGCAATGTGTTTCGCGTGTTTTCCATTAGAATTTTTATTGTCGTTTTCGTATGAACTATTCCGATTGTTTATATGTTTTGAAAAAAGAACGAATGACATGTTTCAAATTGGTTTCTGAAATATGATTGGAATACCTATGTTTTTTGTGTTGACATGTTGTATTATCAAATGTTGTTTATAAAGCATGGAGCAATACATTTTTCAATTGAGTCGACAATGCAAAATATCATATCGCATATACATACGACATAAATACCTTTTATAAAAATTATAACACAAAACCCACATGTTAACAAATATTATTGAACAATTGAATACCATTAATTACTTAATTACGAATACAAAACAAAAACAAATAAAACCATATGATTATATGGAACGAAATGTGCTTTTCATTATAATGGCTTTATAAACAGTAAAGAAATTTATTGAACATGATTATAGGCAATAAAATATGAAATAAAATAGATCCATTTGTTGCTGGTCTTATATGGACAAAAATATGAGAAATTCCCTGTATTATGTATATGCACCATCTCCAAACGAAGTCTTTTTGACAAATTACTTTCCTAGTTCAAAATTTTGACCACATCAAAATTAAAAGTATGATCAAATTCTATACAACGCTGGGCCAAAGTACAATTTCCAATTTGTTAAGTGTTTATTTATACTTCTTTTGTGTTCAGAAATTCTCGTTTCGAGAAATCTTTTTGTTTGGCCAATATATGCTTTACCACAGCAATTGCATGGAATTTGATATATTATTTCCTTATTTTCAGAAAAATCACTCTTAAAGTTGGCTAAAAGTTTCAACTGGTTTTATTTTAATTTTTACAGCTAATTTTCTTTCCAATAATCTTTTTAAATATTGTGTCAAACCATTGACATTTGGTATTGCAAAAAATCTTCTGTCATTGTTGTTATGTTTTTTTTTTACCTCTGGCTAAGAGAGGTATTGGATTCATGCTAAAAATCTTATATCCAGATTTTAATGAATAAGCACGTTTCAAGAATCCGATTTTAACATTTTTACAATGATGTCTGTGTGTGTGTGGATGTGTGTACATGTGTGTGTATGTTTGGATGTTGTAGGGACGGTTTCTCAAATTCTATAAGACTTAAAAAATATTTAACTGCAGTTATCTCAATTTGACATTCCTGAGAAGGGCTGAAAAGGTTTTGGTAACAATTGGATAACCAGAAGTAGTAGTTTCTTTAAAAAAATCTTCTAAATATTATTTTTTGGATATTTGTTATTACATATATTAATGAATATAAAATTCTGTATCAACATTTTTATTATATCTTCTCTAGATTTAGAGATAGACTGAATTATAAATTATAAAATAATTCATTATATAATGAATCAATCAGCTTATGGAAACCAGTTGAAAAATTAAAATGTTTGTAATTGACATAAATATCAGTGTCAAAAATCCAGACATTACTGAAGGCTTATTCTGAGAAGTACATTTAATATTTCTTATTTTATCTTTAATTCAATATTTAAAATTATAGAAAGATATAGAATTCGTACATGGACAAATCGAAATGGAATAGTAATATAAGAAGCTGTTGTTATAACGACGAAAAGCCTCCGTTAACATCTAAAATTGGTACAAAAAGAAAGGGGATTTATTTATAAGCCAAAGTATGTACAGTATCAGTGTCAATTAAACACGCGCTTACTATACATATAATTCATCACATACTCTTCAGAAATACCGCCAATCTCGTCAATGAATTGGAAGAATCTCGATCATTTAGAAGAGTAGGAGGAAACTTGTTCATAGAATGAATTGAAAAATAAAGAATAGATGTAATTAGAATTTTTTGTGTTTACTAGAAATGTTAAATACAATAATTATATAGCCTTATATGGAAATGTCAAGAGGTATTGTGCTGGCCACAACAGATTTTTATGTCAGAAATATTATTGTCAAATTTTTTATAGTTGTAGAAAATTTTATTTATTATTTTTCTTGGATATTCATTTAATTTAAGAGATCTATTAGACAGGTCGGTTGCTGTATTAATTTTTTGTGAAGTTGAATGACAGGATTTAAAATGTATATGTCTTGTTGTTGAAGTCGGCTTTCGGTACCATCTGTATTTAATTTTACCTGATTTCAACTTTGAAAAATATCTACCAGCTTAACGACTTACATTGTGTTGTTTGGCGCAAATCGTGTACGTAGCACAGTAATAATTTTAATAGCAACAGTAAAATCAGACCGCGTAAAATTAGTGATGGGACAGGATAATGGGGATCTTTGTTGTCCTGTGGGGTTTCCTGTGTAACGAGTAACGCAACGCATCAGCTTCACTCCAGCATCCATTAGCCGAGTTCTCTCGTAAATAATTGACTGCCTATAACGTGCCGACGCAGCCTCCGGCAAACAAATGTCAACACTGCTGTTAAGTAAATGCTAATAACATTCATTACCCGCAGTCAAATCGAGGGATTTAATGTGAACAAAGAGTACACACCAATTATTATAGAATATTTGAATGGTTTTACTCAAATATTGTTCGTTTTGTGGAACATTTTGATAATGGGTAACGTTTTTCTTTGTAAGTAAATGGCAGACGCGTAAATAGTAATTAAGGCACCTATGGCCAGCCAACATAAATGCGCCTTTTATAAGAAAAGGCGTGTAATTAATATTTATACACTAAATGAGCTAAGATAATGTTTATTCATGAGAAGAAAGTTTAGCTCACGAGTCCTTAAGGACGAGTGAGTTAAATTCTTCGAGTGAATAAACATTCTTAGCTCACGTGGTTTATACTATATATACTACATTTAATCATTCCTTCTAGAATTTGAAGATGATGATTTTTTAAATTTTTGAAAATAGTTTGTCCCTGAGTTTTAAAACATTCTAGTTCGTTCTGAAATTGAATGCAATCTAATTTCCTCTCGTATTCCCTGTATAAGTTGACTGCTCCTTTTATTATTTTTAAGTCTGAAAGTGCATTTCGTTTAAAGCTTTTTCGGATAAAAATTCAATTAATGATGTTATTTTATGCATATTTTTAATTCTATCATCCAATTGATTTACACTAACATCATTTACTTCGTAGAAGAGATTTTTTAAAATTAATTGTTTATTAACTGAAAAATCTGCTTTTTCTTCTGCAGCGTTTTCACCTAATAATACTTTCTTTCGGCGCTTTCTTTTATTCTCTGGTAAAGGGTTTACATAAAAAATTGCACATTTTTGTTGGCATTCAACCATTATGCTATCAAATTCTTCGTTTCTAAATTGTTTGAAGACGTCCAATAAACTTTTAGTCATTTGGAAGAACGCGTTATATCCTGTGCTTTGGTTTGCAATTGATTATTTACAATTTTTATTTTTCCCAAAATTTTGTACCAACATTATTAAGGAAAATATGAAAATAAAAGATGTTATGTAAGCCATCGCAATAAGAAACATTTTCAGGCGTTGATATTAGAGACCGTTTATAATAAAAATTATATAGCCACAGAGATTACGATGTTATAGTCTGAAAATCACAAAATTGCGACTAAAAATTCAGATATGAACTATATCTTTGCATTAATCAAACAAATGGAGTAAATATAAATAGGGTACCTATTGGAAATTTATTTATTATTTGCATTATGCGGGGTACTATGTTGAGTACAGTCGATAGAGAAAGTATGGCATGTAATTCAAAATTCAATCACAATATCAATCGTAATTTAATCATTTTCGCGCCTTTCCAATAAGGCGCCTCTGGTAAATGGTATGTTGTAATAGTATATTCCAAGTTAAGAAAAGTGAAAGTTTACTAGACGAGTATGGCAAGTTTTAGTATGAGCGATATCGAGTACTTAAATGCCATACGAGTATAGTAAAATCACTTTTTTGACGCGGTGCGTACACTATTTTTATATTAAAATAAATTTGATTTTTTTGCCGCATAATATACTGAATTAAAAACATCTAAAAAATATATTAGTCTGATTCTCAGTAACAAAGTAACTTGACAGTTATTGTTTTTTGTATCTTACAACCTCCAAAAAATTAATTTTTGGAGATCGATTTGCAAGACGGTGGATCTAGATTCCAGATGATGAAAAGAACAGGGAAAACGATTTAGAAGATAAACAATAAAAAATAAAAATAAACAATTCCTTGTGTCAAAATGTATTTAAATGACAAAACCGTTGCTATGTAGTAACGGTTGCTATGTTGTAAAGTAACCCATTACTGTACGATTTTGAGTACATTAAAATAATACATTACTGTACAAAATACGAAAAAATGTTTTAGGATTTCGAGAGTCATATTGGAATTATTGAGAATTCATTTTTTAAAATTTTATTTAAAATATTTTTGAATCAGTTCTTTTCAACAATAATACACTTCACTTAGGTAAGGAAAGTATTGTCTTTGGTCAAATAATTTGATGGTGAGTTTTTAATGAATAAGCACGTTTTAGGGTCCTTAGGATACAATTTTACTAGTTTTACAAAGATGTCTGTATATGTGTGTCTTCCTGTATTTTTGTGTATGTCTGTATGGCTGTTAGTGTCCGTGTGTTTGTGACAAAAATTTCTCCGACGATTAACTCAATACTGCAAGACTAAAAATTATAATTCTTTCATATACCTCTTCTTTACATCCATATGAAGAGCTGATTGAATATTGGTTATAATTGATCAACCGGATGTTCTCTTATTTGAAGTTCTTATGAGTTTTTCTTGAAAAAACCAGTTAAATATAATTTTTTAACATTTTTCATGATTATCAATATGAAAGAATATTTTATTGTTTATACGGTTTGATTACACATTTTCCGTCATAGTCAATAGATAGAGTTAAAAAATTATAAAAAAAATTACTTTCATAAATCAGCTAGTTATGCTACAACCATGGAAACAGCTGATACATTAAAATAATTCTAATCGACGAATGTCAGTGTCAAATACAATTTACGTAATATATGTTCGTGTTATAATTTTATTGGATTTATATAATCCATCGACCTTTAAACTAATGGACCAAGTGTCTCCTATTCCTTTATAGTTAGAATATTGTTCCAACATAGAAGGATAGAAATATATATTCTGTCCTTCAACAGTACGGAAGTTCTCAGTTAAAGTATACTGCGCATGCGTTCCTACTCATTGTACATTTTTTTCAGTCATATGTAAACCTCTATACATCGCTCTCTATCACTAAATAATTGTCAAAATTTACATTTGACGTGTCGTAACTGTTTGTGTATTATTTGCTTCTTTGGAGAACATTTACAATTATTTCTGTCAATATATACGTGTATGTGTTGTGAGGTGTGTATGTGACAAAATAATGGGGAAACGGTGTTTTTCGTGCAGTCAACAGTACGTACGCGGTCCAGCTATGTCATTTTATATGTAAGTTCTTATTAATTATTACTTGTCCCCTATAATATAATATTTATGTAATATATTGTATTAAAAATATATAATGAATCTAATTATGCATAAAATTAAATCTATACTCTTAGCGATTATGTACCAAGTACTACAAGTTAGGGGCAAATCAAATTTTTTATTTTGCTGAATTTTCTTAACTTCCGTAATGTTGAAGGATAGAGATACTGTGTCTGCACCGTTATGGCGGGACAGACGTTTTGCTTGTACGCTGCGTCTATTAGTTTAAAGGTCGATGATATAATCTTTTCCAAGGAACTTTCGGTATGGAATTTGAAGAAAATATATGTTCGTGTTGCAATTTTACTGGATATTTAGAATCGTTTCCAGGGAACTTTTAGTAAAGAATATGTACAAAATTCACATTAGATTTTTTTAAATGTAGATGGTCATGTACAGTATGTTCAGAAAAACCTAATTTGGAGTAAGCTGTGAATACAGAAACGTATGTCTGATCATTATTAAATTAAAAGTCCAGTTGTCAAAATTAATGTTGAATTGTAATTTTAAGGAGAAAAGATAATAACAAGAAGGATACAGAATATTGCCATTCACCGTTTCCTAATTTATTTCTATTTCTAAAATAAAGATTCAAGAAGAAAAGCTTAATTCTCTAGATAGCATTTTTGACAATATCTCATGTTAAATTGACATTTAATTACATAGTTTCAAAATGCCTACTCCGGGTTAGGGTTTTTTTTTGGAACTAAACTTTCTTTGTATTCATAAGCACGATTTTTTGAAATCATAATTCGAACATACTTTTAATTCCATACTAACACTTACAACAATACTTTAAAGAACTGATTAACTAAATTCAAACTAAACTTTCAACTTAATGTCAAATATCAGATAAATAACTTTAATTTTAGCGTGATCCTCGTTTCACATAAACTACTGTTTTGTGGTTCCCAATATATACCCAAAAGCTGTCTCACAAATATTTCACTACATACTACATAAATAGCATTTGCTAAAACGCTATTAAATGATTCATATTCAACCTGAATCATAGGTACTTTTGAATCCCAGATTGCTATGTCAAAACAAATAGTAATCCGGTTCCATAATGCATTCAACGACCGTATCCGTTCAATATGAACAATAAGGAAACACAAGGTAACATACGAGCAGAACACTCGAACACTGATATAGGATTTAGGATATTTACTGGGGATTCAACATATTGTATATCCCTTGCATGCTTACGAGTATCGTATGCCTAACTCAATAACAAATATAAACAAGTTCTAGCACGCAATAATCTCAAATCGATAGTATGGTTTTGATTAGAATGAAAACAGATGTGAACATGTTATTAACAGTTAATATTGGATTGGGATTAAATATGCCCTAAATTTGAATTTGCAGGATTCTGTATATGTATATAAATATTTTGCTAGAAATAACAACATGTTCACAAGAATTATTTTAAGGCTGTGTCCGATGTCGCATTTTGGCATTAGTATTTAGGATTTAGGTCATCTTCACATAATTACAACTCCGAATGGCACACTAGTGATATCCACTGGTTAGTATGGCAACACTTTATAATAATAAAAATAAATTACACATTTCGATTTAATTTGATGCTTTAGATTAATTATTTATATTATGTTTTATAAAATAGAAGCTAAGAAGCTATTCTTTGACAGTAAATTTGACGTTTTGCACAAATTATCGCAACGAACATAATTTGTTTAATTAGTGCGCGTCAACTTCAACTAGAAGGGCATAAAAATTTAGGATTTAGATATTAGGGTAATAAAAGTGCAACATCGGACACAGCCTAAATCCTGCAATAATCATTGAGAAATAAATATTTCAAGTAAGACTTATGCAAACAGAACAAAAATGAGTGGACAAGATGCATGATTTAAAAAAATAAATAAATTAGAGTAATTTTATAAATTACTATATAGTACTGTTGCAAGAATTTTTATACGACTTGCAATTATAAAATTTTAAAAGAGGTTGTTATTTAAAGAGCCTTAAATTTGAAAATATTTCGAAATATCCATTAAATTTTTATAATCAAATATTGAAATTAGTGTAATATTTTGAAAAAGTCAAGTGATTGTTTGGTCGCGAACCTGGGGAACCGGGTTCGATCCCGACCGATACCAAATATTTCGAATTTTAAATGGCACAAAAGTGACCCCTGTAGTGCACTCTCCACGCCAGCAATGAGTGTCTGTGAGGTGACGCCTGGTTAGCGCCCGCACGGTACAAATATGTCATCATCATTACAGATATCCGCAATAAAGCAGATTGTGGTACACTCAGAAATGGGTAATATGCCGTGATGATGTATTTATTTATTTATTTAAATAAGAATTTTAATTTTTATTAATTAATATAACCAGTGCTGCAATTACATTTTATGAAGTTGGTATGTCATGTATTTCATGTTAGGAAACAAATTCCGCAGATTTTGAAGGGCATTCGTAGTTAATTCAATGAAGTAAATTGGACTGCAATTATTGAAAAAACGGACGATATGATCAATGAAAATTACAAAGATGTAGTAATTGATAGTCTTTTTGTTGAAATAGTTTTTGCCAAAAACAATTTAGACGGGCAGTGGTAGAACAAAACAATAATGACAAAAATATATCTCTTCAGGAAAAAATGGTTTGACATAACATCTTTTAGAAAATAATATACCTGTAGGTACAAAAAATTGCAGAATTCATATTTTATAATAATCAAGTTATTCTTATATCCGGTGAAATTATTTGCCAGACTATTTATTTTTTATATTAGTCTATAATTTTATCTTCTGAAAAAAGTTTGACACTGACTTCTCCAACGTTTGATACATTTCCGAAATACAATGAGAAAACATTTGTTCGTAAGCAGGATTAACAAAAAAAAAAAACCTGACAAAAGTGTCTTTAATGCCGACAGAAAGAAAAATCCAGAGCTTAAATATTTTTGTCCAATTTATAGGACTGTGTTTTATCCAACAAAAAGAAAACCCACGCACACACACACACACAGCTTTGAAAAATTCTTGTTTGCGAGAGCTACAAAACACAACAAGATTAAAAACGTGTTCTAATTGACGCTTGGAGCAGTTCTGCAGTATCCGGGTCGTGTCGCTTTTGTTTCCGGAGCGCATCACTACAAAAATGACAAACAAGAATCGCTTTTTGCTGGTACTCCATTGTTTTCTATAACACAATTTCATAAATGGGACTCAGGTGATAATAATTTCATGGATACTAAATTCAAAGCAGTTTCTGTAATTGAAATCTGAAGAAACAGTTATTGTAAAACAAAATTTAAAGAGATTTAATTAAATTTTGCAATTAAATGAAATTCAAAAAACTGTTGTGGCCAGCACAATACCTCTCGCTATTTCCATTTTATGTTATAAAAGTATTGTATTGCACTACCGAACCGTCATTTTATAACAAAAAAATTGCAGAACTTTAGCCAAATATTGTTTTTTTTATATTTAACATGTCTTCTGTACACATACAATTCCAGTTATATTTATTTTTCATTGTATGAGAAAGTTCCTAAATGTCAGGGATTCTTCCAATTCATTAACAAGACAAGGCAGTATTTCTGATGGATATATATGTATGTATTTTACCTATAATTTTAAATATTTAATTAATAAAACAATAAGAAAGATTAAATGTACTTCCCAGGAAAAGCTTTCGGAATGTCACTAAAACTGTTGATTTTTGACACTGACATCTGTCATTTACAAATTATGTTATAAATATTTGAATTTGTTAACTGGTTTCCTTAGTGTAGTTTAACCTATTTTTGATTTTGGTAACAATTGGACAGCCGGAAGTACTAGTTTTTTAAAAAATCTTCTATATTTTCATTTTCCAATATTTGAGAATTTTTATTACCTATATCTTCTATACATTTAGATAAAAAGGCTCACAAATATATAAAATAATCTGTTACAATCAAATAATGTTACCACCAAGTTTATATCTCTACCTACTTTTGAATTATTGCCCCAAAAGTCAATATGCCCCATTTTCAGATAAAAACTTCAAAATTTTCAAAAATCTAATTTTTATGTTTCTAGATACTTTTCAATGCGCTGATTCCAAATTTTGAAACCCCAGGTCGATATCTCTTTTCGTTCTCGAGATATTTAGATTCAAAGTTTTGCTCAAAACTGCCCATTTTCGGGTAATAACCCAAAAATGGGTCGAGATATGAATTTTTCGACAACACCATTCGATTCTACGGGCAAAATTACATAAGTACACCAATTTTCAGATTTTTTGAACACAGCATACAAACTCTAAAGCAAAATAACTGAAAATGGCCAAAAATCGCAAAAATCGTAAGGGATACCCCTTACGATTTTTTCAGATTTTGGCCATTTTCAAACTTTTATCCATAAAAAATGAACTGGTTGGACAAAATTTATGAAAATTGGTACACTTATGTAATTTTGCCCGTAGAATCGAATGGTCGTATCGCCAAATTAATATCTCGACCCATTTTTGGGCTACTACCCAAAAATGGGCAGTTTATGAGTAAAACTTTGAATCTAAATATCTCGAGAACGAAAAGAGATATCGACCTGCGGTTTCAAAATTTGGAATCAGCGCATTAAGAAGTATCTAGATACATAAAAATTAGATTTTTGAAAATTTTGAAGTTTTTATCTAAATATAGGGTATATTGACTTTTGGGGCAATAATTCTAGTTCTAGTAGTTCGGATGATTCTGAAGTAGACATAAATTTGCACATTCCAATATTTCATTGCTTGCTTTTTCCGCCACGTCAAATCTTTTGTTATTTCAATCACAGTGATCATGCGAAAAGACTAATTCAGAAGGGAAAGGCGAATGGCGTGTTCACAAAATGAAAGAGTGGAGATTACGAATAACGAACGAAGAAACAATTTTCTTTTTGATCATGTTCACTTTTGTTCAATTTTATCACGAATCACAGTCCGAAGAAACACGCCTCTTATACAGCAATATAAAATACCAACCGTTCATCTATGTATATGTTGTATTGTATATTTTTGTTGCAGGCGCGCCACCACTTTAGTACCACTGCTTCGAGAAGATTTCCTCACAGGAGCAGTGAATCTAAATCTAATTTAACTCCAGAACAGGATTAGTGATACGTACATCCGCTAACACACTTCCTTGGAGCAGTCTTCGGGCGACATCTAGCAACACGCGAACGCACTTCAAACGTAAAGAGGTTCATTTTTGATACTGTTATGTTAAGAAAATTTTCAATTTACATTTCAACATAAAATAGTTTGTTGTTGTACTGCTATACTAATTGTTGTTTAAAGTAATGTTTTAAGTTAAATAGAAATGTAATATTGTTATATATATACTAATTGTTATTTGTTAAAATATTCGAATGTAAATTGAAATTTTAAACATAAAAGTGTAACAAATGCTCAAAATTATAGGTAAGTCTTTGTTGTATGATCTTGAAAAAGAAATGTGCACTTTTGGAAAATACTTTTCGTAACTCTATAACAAACAAGCAATCAATGCTGTATATTGACTACATTCTAAACTAATGAAAATTAATAATTCAAATCAATTAATTATAATTATGCGTGATCAAAAAACCGTTGCAGTAAATGGTGAATCAATTGCAATTCTATTTCATTTGTAGACTTGAGATTATTTCTATCAAATATCAAACTTTAGAGATTTAATTCTCTGGTCTAGGCGTTTAACATGAGAAACGGGGAAATCAGTTTTCTTTGCGCAATAGTGGCCTATTAACTTTAGACAAAAATGCTTCAAATAAATGTTGTCATTAACAATTTGTTGTTTGACATTTGGATAGACTGCTAGAGTACAATTATTTTATATAATTCATGGTGCAGTCACTCAAGTTTTATTTTTTTCTGTGTGAACTATAACAGATATCACAAATTACACACAGAGAGAAAAGTTTATTATTGATTTTATTTTTCTGAAAGAAATACAATATTTACGATATCGGCGTGGCCATTAAAAAGTTACGGTCTAATCAATGTTGGAACACTTAAGTTTCATACGCTAGTGGTTCATTAATAATAACAAGTATCATCTTAAAAGATGCCTTATAACCATATAAACTGTCATACCAAATTTTATCCAAATTGAATAAAGCCTTCAGTTATTATACATATTAGAAGCAAGCTTAGTTAAATCGTCTTATTTTAGCTTCGGGAATCTGACGTTAAGTCATGTCCCCCTATTTTAGAGACACCCTGTATAAATTTGTTAAAGAAAAGAAAATTTAGTAAACGAACAGAAATAATCTTAAAAAATCTGTTGCGGCCAGCACAAAACCTTCCGTCGATTCGATATATTTTGTACATATCCCATACCAAAAGTTCCTTGAAAAAGAATCTGTATATCCTGTAAAATTGTAACACGAACACACTATTTTTTACAAATTCCATATACCGAAAGTTCCTTTCCCTATTTTATTAGTGGTCGCTGTTTCTTACTCTTCTCTTTTACTCATTCCTGTCCAACGCATCTTCACACAATTCTTCCTCTCTCAAATCTTCTGCTACACAGTCCTTCCATCTTCTCTTTGGCCTTTCTCGTACTTCCGGCATTAAAATTCAAATTTTGAGGCGAGGCGCAACTGCAAGTCACTTGCGAGGGACACTCTATCACATTCACATATAACTTTCTGATCCTATACTTTCAACTTTGGTTTCGCATTTGACACTGACATCTGTCAATTAAATTTTTTTGAATATATCTGCTGTTTCCATAATTTTAGCAAAGCTGACTAATTCTTGAAAGTTAATCTCTCTTAATGTCTCTATAACTCTATATCTATTGAATATGAAGAAAAATGTATAATCAAACCGAATAGAGAATAAAATATTCTTTCATAATGATAATCACAAAATGTCGAAAAATGATTAAAACTGTTAAAAACTTCAAATAAGAGTACTTCCGGTAAATCAATTATAACCAAAATCTAATCAGCTCTTCATATGGATGTAAAGAAAAGGAATAAGAAAGAATTATAATTTTTAGAATTGTAGTATTGGAGTTATTGTCGGAGAAAAAATTGTTACATACGAACACACACACACATACAGACATCATCTTAAAAATAGTAAATTCGTATTCTAGGGTCCCTAAAACGTGCTTATTCATTAAAAACTCACCAACGAATTTTTTTACCAAAGACAATACCTTCCTTACCTAAAGGTGACGGAAGGTAAAAAGACTTATTATAAGAGAGCAGAGAAAATTAAGAAACACAAACACGCGATAACATGTCAATTTGCTAGCTACTTTTACTTTTGTCACGGAAGGTACAACGCCGGTAGGAGTTGTAGGTATTGGCTTAAACTTTTATCGCCACAAATTTTTATAATTAGTTGGCATATTTTCCGATGGACTTATTTGGTTAGTGGCGCTGTATGACGTCATTGATAAAAACTAACTAACAAATTTTCAAAATGATTATAAACAATGAAATCGAGTAACAGCAATAAAATACGTTCTCATTATTCGATTATATGTATTTTCTACAAAGTGCACACATCTTTCTTGCCAGTTGTCAGCAGATAAAACTATCCTGCCCTGATGTCGATCCTGCAGACATACTCCTGCTACTCATCACGCTGCTTGTAACTTTCAGTAACCGGACAGGGATGTGGATCGAATCTCCCCTGACCGGTTTCAAGTTTCCTGCAAAACTCCCCCTATTTCTTATCCGGAAACGAATTAACTCTCACTGGGCCTAGATATATTTGGGGAAAGTTTCATGTATCTTTAAGTAACACCGGATCTTTAATATGAACTTACTGTTGCTATGTAGATAGTGGAATTGGGTTTGGATATCTGTATGTGGTCGTGGTGGTAGTGGAAATTAGTAGTTAATTTTTATAAAAACTTTTATATTTACTTGTTCCAACAATATTAAAGCAACTAATATGTCATACGCCAATCTATAAATTACCAGATATACAGGGTGTCTCAATAAGCTTGCTCACTATTGGTAACTTTTTTATTTGAAGAGATACGAGGTTGGTTAAATTAGCAAAATTGTGCCATTTTATATTAGAAAATTGGTCATGTAGACAAAATAAAAATTGTGTCAGGGGTTCCCAAAATTTGGGACAGAATATATATATTTTTTAAATGGAACTATATATTTTTTATTATCTTATTGGAAAGAGTATTTTTTATGGGGTCCCGTGGCCGCGTGCCTGAGTGTCTGGTCGCGAACCTGGGGGAACCAGGTTCGATAACAACAGACGCCAAATATTTGCAATTTTAAAATGGCACAAAAGTGACCCCCGTGGTGCACTCTCCACACCAGTTATGAGTGCCCTTGAGGTGACGCCTGGTAAGCGCCCACACGGTAAAATATATCGTCATCATTACCGATGTCTACGTGTATTGTAGATACTGGCACACCCAGAAATGGGTAATATGCCGTGATTATTATTTATAAAGAGTATTTTTTTCTCTTTCCAATAAGGTAATGTTATTTATGTACAATTTTTTCAAATAAACGAGTTATTTACGTTTAAAGATAAAAATTTTATTAGTTTAGGTCAAGTAAACTATGGAAACAATTGTCTTTTATAAAATTATTATTTTATTAATTTATTTTACAGTAATAACAAAACAAAGAAAATATTCAAATTGAAAGCCATTATTTCTTTCGCACATTTAAACTCTTTTGGAAAGAGAGCCGGCCGTTCTACGTAACTGGTGTCTAGATATAACTTTCCATATAGCACGATCATATCTAACTTTTCTTCGTTTGTAAAGTTATTAAACATTATTAAACACAGAGAACTTTACAGGAGAAATTATTAAACGTTAAACAAACAAAGAATCAATTGTTGCCATGGCTTACTTGACTAAAAAACTAATAAAATAGTTTACAAAATTTAAATTTTTAACCGTAAATAACTCGTTTATTTGAAAAAATTGTACATAAACAACATTACCTTATTGGAAAGAGAAAAAAATACTCTTTCCAATAAGAAAAATATGTGGTTCCATTTAAAAAAGTATATATATTGTCCCAAATTTTAAGAACCGTTGACATAAATTTTATTTTGTCTACATGACTAATTTTCTAATATAAAATGGCACAATTTTGCTCATTTAACCAACCTCGTACCTCTTCAAATAAAAAAGTTACCAATAGTGAGCAAACTTATTGAGACACCCTGTATATTATACCAAAAGGTGTTTACGTCTAAATATCGTGCAAATGTAATCTGATTATATTGTCAGATACACAAATAATCTCTCTCAATCGAGATAACTTCGTTATCGTTACCTGTGTGAAGTATTCGCTTCGTTGGTTCGATGACAATTATGGCTGGCGGTTGTATTTTATAATTGAGCTACAATGGTTCAATTTTGGATTGAGTAATATATGATGCGATTTAGAGTAGTTGAAATTCGTGGCGATTAAACGTTAATATGCAATTTAATTACTAGGAGGTTGTATTTGATACTGTTGATCTATATAATTAGCTGATCTGCCTAAAGTCAAACTGCTGACGTGGATATGTGTGTCTGAATATGCATTCCTGCTTTGTGGATTACGTCACTGTAACACGTGACATTGTACCCACACAAACGTGGTTTACAGTTGAAATCCTTCCTGTGGAATGCGACATGTGCCTCCGTGCCACTCAACACGGTATTACATTTGCTGCGAAATTGCCTTGTTGGATGATTCACTACTTACTGAAGCCTGCTGTACACTGACACAAGTCTTGTAACAAGCAATGTTTACAATATTACAGTACACTCAACCATTGTAACTACATAAAATTTACCCAGAAAATTAAAAAATTAAATTCTGTTTGTTAGGAAAAATGTCATGGTTGCCAGACAAAGAAAAGGGGACGTATTCAATGAGGTCATGCACGACTTTTTTTATAATTTTAATCGATAGAGTAGTGAAAAATAATAGACCCGTATTTTTTATTTTTCCTAAAATCGATCTTTAATCATGAAAAAATTGTAATTGAAAATGACATTCTTTAAAATGCGGCTGAAGACCCCCGCTTCGTCCCTTGTCCAATGACGTCACAGAATGAAAAGCACGACCATTTTGATTTTCACATTGTCTTAAACGTCAAAGTGACATTTAAAGATAACCTAAAATTTATTAAAGTAAACATGTCGTTGGAACGTTGTTTCATGCCAAAATAAAGAATAAAATAATATTCTGGAATATATTCAATGTCTCATATGCGTTTATAACCTCCTACCGTCTAATTCAAAGATTCAAAAGTGAAAGAAACATCTGATGTAACGTAGATAATTTCACGCCAAATGAAAATTATATTTATAAAAATAAATAGAACGATATTATATTAATATAATATAGCATATTTAGATATGTAATCCTCAATTTATAGTTTATATATATTTTTCTTTTAGAAATTATGTGTCCCTATAAAATGTCTGTTTGAAATGAGTCTGAACTTCGTTCGTAACGTTGTGACGACAAAACATGGCTGCTTTTTGCAACTTTTTAAAAATACCATACTTTAAAAAGATTTTATACATCAAAAAATATAAATAAAAAATAATTTAATCATACTGATCGATGAATTAGACTATCCTTTTTCGATTTAAACAGAAAAAAGGTACAATTATTTTTTTTTTTGCATGACCTCATTAGAACATGTTTATTTGTTGAAAGAAGAAAGTTATACCACGTTGATAAAAATAACAGAAACATCAAACATAAAAAAAGAATTCAAATTTTGTCTAATTATAATTAGATATTATTTTATTAGGCAATATGTCTAATAATTTAGTATAATTTACAAATCTTAATTTAGCACTTTAACTAATCCGAAATAGCTATGGTAGAAATGAAATGGCAGAAGACTTACGTCATCAAAAAATATCCCTAAAGTAATGACGTCATATACTACTAAGTTTACATAGGATACTAATTTATAAGGCGCGAGCAGTCATGTTACTTTGTTGGTCTTTCTTGACAAGTTTAGGTTAGTGTTCTGGGTTGACAAGCAGATATGGGGACTCGTGACAGAATGACAGCTAGTAATATAAATGACAAATGTCATCATTTTTCATTCCAAATTTCATGATATTTTCCAATTTCAGGTGGTTTATCTTCTTACTAATGATTCGAGTTTGCGCAGTTATACGATTTTGGTCAGCTGTTTTGTTAAAAATTAACCTTGTAATTTGGCGTAATTTTCTGTTATATATATGATTGACGAATTTTCATCTGAAGAGTCCTATGAATCGGGGGAATTTTCTTCTAGTGATGAAGACAATCTGGAAATGTTTGGCGAAAATCCGAGGTCAAAGAATGAAAATTATTTAGAACAGTAATAGTAATCATGTACATACATAAATGTCAATATTTTTCATTCCAAATTTCATGTGATTTATGTAACTCGCCAAGTAAAGTCCACGCACCTGGTGACAAAGAAACCACGTGAACTTACAAAATCTTGACATTTGTAAGTTATGTACATGATTACTAGCTGTCATTCTGAAACGGGTGCCCATATCTGCTTGTCAAGATTTGCTTATTTGCAGGGCATTTGCTCCTCTCTAAAAATACATAATTTAAACATTGTTAACAAGAGAAATATTTGAAAAAAAAAATACCTTTTGAACGGCTTTCAACGGAATTAATGGACCACAATTCCCATTTGAAATAGTTCATGACAAGGTTAGTTTCTGAAATTGCTTTTTATGAATGTAAACTGACAACCAAGTGACAATAGTGACAGGATAGATATTCGATCGATATAAAATTTAATGTAAACATTGTCATGCCAACGTACCGGTATAAAAATGAACTACAATTATTTCAAATAATTTCAAATTGCGTAAAAGAAAAAGAGATTAACTAAAAAATACTTGTAAATTTAATTAATATATACGTTTCTTAATACTAGTATTTTTCTTTCTTCTGTATTTAAAAATAAATAATTTTTACAAGTTATATTTGATTTTATAAAGTTTTTTCAGATCTATGACGTAGGTCTTCTGCCATTTCATTTTCACTATAATAAATATTTGAATATATTTCCAGGGATACAGATGACGTCACACTATCAGTATTTTTCTCGGGCAGCCTACTACAGAAACTGGTGTGAGAAATATAGATATAGGTTTCTTTAAAAATCAAATGCAGCTATACAAAAAACAATTATGACTTTTTTGATACCACGAATTGCTTCAAAATTAAACGAACTTTTATTTAAAAATATTTTAAAAAATTGGTTTATGGGCCTATCGGGATTTTTTTAATGTTTACCGATAAAATTTCAAAAGCAGAAGGTTTTATTTACAAATTACTGATCGATAAATGATTGTGATCACTTACCGATCATCATTGGATGTATTGGAGATCTCAACTTCTTTATCTCCAAAATCATCCTCGAACTAGGAAGAACTTACTGCCCTTAATACTTAAATAATTATTTACACCAACTTGGCAACATAACCACTTGTGTGAATTTGATTAGACTATAATTAATTAATAATTTAAGATAGTAATTTGTAGTAGTAGTACCTACTGCAAATATCAACCGATCGAAACTTGCTCAAACCTGCTATGTGCATATTGCCTACGAAACTAAAATCAAGTTCATATATCTTCGCTTAGTTTACAATAAAGAGATTGCAGCACAGTTTGCATTTATGCATCACCCCCAAGTAAATCTACGCCCATGGTTGTCCCTCACACACACTTCAATTATGCGAACTCACGGACCAATGAGAAATTCAATCAAACCGCATATTATATATTATTATTAATGTTCGGTTCCCCGACTGCAATTTAGACGAAGTATTTATCATCATTTTAACAATTCAACTCCCTTTCCTGCATTATTACTGATTAATTTTGATTTTAATCACGAAGAGGAAGGATAACTCCGAGAGAAGAGCAATACGGGTCAATTTTTAATTATCTTGTTTCTAACTTATTGCAAAGTTGATGATAAAGAGAAAGATATTTTGAAGATGATTGTTGTTCATTTTCGTCCACACTCGATGTTTTCTCTTTTTCTCTTATATTTTAAAAACAGGCCGGCAGTACGGCAGTGTGGTTAGAGTGTCAGCTTTGCGATCGGCAAGTCCGAGCAGACTACAAAGCAGCGATATGTTGGATGGGTGAACGCTCAGCAATAAAATTTTATCTCACTGTGGCTCTGTGCGCCCGGCAACCTTACACCGAAAGCTACTAAAAGGGTTACAGATTATGTATATATATAAATATTTGGTACATCAAGTATTTTCTTGAATTTACTGTAATATTTCTTTGTTATATCACTTTTAATAGTATTAAGCAAAAAACAAAAAGTAATCACTAATAAATAAACTTCACACAGGTTTGTCAGACGTGTTAGACTTTTATTCTCATTTTTCGATACAATCTTTCCGAAAACTTTGTAAATCCAATGGATTTTTCATTAGAAGAAAAAATTATTATGATTAAATTTTACAATCAAGGGATGAGTTTACGAGAAATTCGAGACTTTTTTGCTAGGATATATCCTGATAGACAAATTGCATCCCATGACGAATCATTTTAAAATTTGAAAAAACGGTTGCGTTAATGACGAACATAAAACTAAACTTAATTATTTATTTGTCTTAAATTTACATATTTATTTCACTTCTTGTACATTTAGTAATTAAAATACTTGATGTACCAAAAAATTATTTGTTTTAATTTTGTAATTTATTTAATAATGCATTGTACAAAATAAACATAAAAATAATGAAATATTAACTTGAACCGAGAGGAATTTGAACTAGTGAAAAATTATCATGGAACCTTTATTGTTGAACAATTATTTATTCAAACTGTTTTGTGTTATTTACAATAACCAAGTCAGCTACCGAACACGTTTCCATGATTACTGTTTTTAGTAAGTTATAAGTAATAACTGTCAAGTAGCATTATACTTTCGTAAATATTTCAATAATAAAGCATTCAATTTGGAGTATTTAGATACTCTTCGATGCCAAATTAAATAATCTTTCTAACCATATCAAAAACTCCCACTATACTCTTGCGGGACAGATAATATTTGAAAAAAACTGTTTTCCCATGTTAAACGCCTATGTCACGGTTTTCAGTATATATATATTAAATACAGAGAAAAGATGAAGTTGGCAATACATTTTGTAAAAATCCCCAAAGTTACTGGGGATCTTTTTATTCCACAGTTTACACAACACCAGGTGAAAGCGGAAGTACTATTTGACATGTTATTTTGACAATAAATACAGCTAATAGGATTTTGAGTGATTGAAATACTTTAGTTTATTGCTTATAGGTAATGTAAGAAATAAAAGTACTTGAGTAAGGCAAAATAACAACCATTTTAATAAAAAATTGAATATACCCAAAATGAAATTTTTAAATGTTACTGTAAACAGTGTTTCAAGTATTGCCAACTAAATCAATTATTTTTGAACACTCTATAATAATCAATAAAGTAAAACATCTAATCATTTTTATCCCAATTAATATTCTCATAAAATATGTCTCATTATAACGAAAAGAATGCAAACGTTACAAATATGTTGTTTAATTGAATAACTTATTTATTTTCATTTTCTTTATTTAGCTTTTGGAAGAAATTATTATTTCATTTCTGAGTTTGTAAACATTTGTTACGGCAAATATAGCAGTAAGCTTCATAAAAACAGAACCGCTAAGTGAGTAAATTGAAAGGAAATCGAGTGTGGACGAAAGTGGACAAAGAAAAACTCACCAAAGGAAAACGTTAAAAATGTTTTTGTGCGTAACGCTAAAAGTATGTAATTTGACATATTCTCCAGCGGTGTAAATCGGTGGCTATCTTCAGTGTCATTTTTTGCAAGTCAGTATATGACAACGTCCATTAACTATGTCTGAAAAAAAAATGTCATTTTCCATCACGGCTCCTTTCACTGTAACACCTCCAGGAGCAGAAAGAGATGAAATATGAAATATTACTCTTTCTCAAGGAGTGTATTCGAATCTTCGTTGTTGCTTTCTCCATTCGTTTCATTCATTTCGACAAATGTATGTGTATAAAATAAAGCAAATCTTTCAGTTCTAGTTCTGTATTTAATTAATAAAACAGAAACAGAATGGCCCATATTACGAGCGCACTTTTATAATAAAAGTCCTTTTATAAAGTGCGCTTTTTCATTGTATGGAGTGTGCTCCATAGAAGCGCTTTTATTATAATACTGCGGCCATTTAAAAATTGCGCTTTTTGTAGAATAATATAAAATTTGCTACAATGAGAATAAATAAAATATGACGAAAGATTATTTTATAGTTCTTTATGGTACAAGTGAGTAAAGACATATTTTATTCACAATGTTAAATGTCGTCTTTAATTTTAATAAAATATATATATGCCACTATCAAAAGCAAAGGCGAACTTTGTTCTAATACATAACATTCTGGAACTAACATGAACATAACATGTTATACAGGGTTAGTTAAAAGTATGGAAACGGCGATTTATTGTTTATTTATTATTACTTTTATTTTTCTTCAATTGTTTTTGAGTTACGCTTGTCCGCGTAATTTTTTTTTAAATGGGAACCTATTAATTTTACTTTATCATTCGATAGAGTGCTTTTTTCTCTTTACAACAGTATGTTTTTTTTTTTAATTTATTTTAATATCATTTTTATAAAAAAAAACACCTGTTCAAGTATTTACGAATAGTAGGTACATCTAAGATAGACAAAAGCGAAACGATAAACAAACTCGAGCGATGTAATTTACTTAGTTATTAATTTGTTTTTAATGATAAAATTGTGACCGAAAACTTTATTGGAAATAATTTTGTCTATCTTAGATGAACCTACTATTCGTAAATACTTGAACCGGTGTTTTCCTTGTAAAGATGTTATTAAAATATCAATACGAAAAATACTAATCTCCAAACTATTGTTGAAACGTCAAACAGGACATCTACATTACCCGTACAAACAAACGCCATGGCTTTACGACCACTCATTGGTTCGGCGTAATTCTACGTTATACATGGCGGTAATTCAAATAATCAAATTTCATTATTTTTTTTTTCTGGCTAATTAATAAAAATTTTGTCAAAAGAAAAAATATGCGTAGCAAGTTTTTACCTGCTCTTCAAAAATATGAAATAAAAAAAGGTAAATCAAAAACGTTGACTTTTTAAAATGCCTCTGCTACGCGTCGGGGTTCAAATTTCGTCCGCAGGCGTAAAACTTTTCTTTCGGCCCTCTATACGTAAATAACTATTGTGTCACATGAAGGGAAAATACTTTTTCAGCTTTCGCTTGATAGCCTGAGCTCGAGTGGAAGACAGAAGGACTTTCCTCTCTAGATAAAATCTCTTTATTCACTCGTACCATAAATATTACTTGTAAGAATTTATAATTGTTAAGTTTTTCTATTTATGATATAAACACTTTTACGTCTTGTTCCACGAGTAAATTATTCTTGTTACTTTGTTAAAATATTTACATGTTATACACATTTTCATTGCGAGTATTCCAAAGGAAATGCACGTTTTGCGTGCCAATTTCATTGGGTTTTTACAATTAACCGCAGATTTAAATGAAAAGGATTGCTTTATTATATAAATATGATTCTGAAAGCTATTTCAAAACATTAACGTATGTTTAGTAATATTTTTTATAACTCTTGAGACTGAGGGTGTGTTGATCCCTCCTAGAGTAACTAGTTGAAACTTAGAAGCAGAAGAATTATTTATGTGTGCCAAAAACGTTGATCAATTTGTAAAGTTAACTCCAATGAGACAAGATTTGATATTTGATTCTGGGTTTTTGGTATATTAAATGTGTATTTTCAAACTTGCTTCTATAGATACATATCCACAAGATAGTAAAATGTACATTTTTTATAGCAGATAAGGTGTATCCTTACAAAATAGATCATTTATAATACGAAACAAAAAGATAATTATCTATAAATATTAAATATTGTATCACAAATTATATTGTTACAGATTTTGTAAGAATA
Source organism: Ophonus ardosiacus (assembly GCA_943142095.1). Taxonomy (NCBI): domain Eukaryota; kingdom Metazoa; phylum Arthropoda; class Insecta; order Coleoptera; family Carabidae; genus Ophonus; species Ophonus ardosiacus. The sequence continues at coordinate 48,506,453 of OW964831.1, read as the reverse complement.
CACAAGAACGATGCCAAATTAGTGTATAGTCTATATATAATATACTTATTGATTTTAAAATGGACATTTTAAATTAGATTCGCCAGAGATTTAAAAGTTTTCTTGTCACTGGTGTAGATATAAATAACTTATGTGTACTTAAAGAACTCTTAAACAGTAACTTAAATATAATTGCAAATTTTCTTAATTATATAAATTATGGCATGCTAATTAATATACTACACTAATAAACAATTATTATAACTGACACTGTTAAAAATCGATCAATAAATGGGCGATCAATGAGACCCGGAAGTAGGTCTGTTCCAACTGTAGTCGCCGGGTCTCCGTGATCCGTCGTTGCATGATAATATAAAATAAATACACGCAGCACCAAATTTAATTTTAATATCAGTTTTATATCCACTACTATATGTATTTACTAATAAAACAATACAAAAATCACGTGCAATGAAAACGTGCAATTAAAAATATATGTATGTTATATGTGTAAAAAAGGAAATAAAATATATTAAGAACGCACATATTGTGCTTCTTCTTTTCTACATTTTCTACGTTTCCTCTTTTAATTAATTTTTAATTAACTGCAAACCCCATGTTTTGTAGCAGTTTCCATGTTCATGATCAAAGTAAATTTTATTCTCATTTTCTAGTTTGATTTTCACAATTATGAAGCTCTGTACAAATTAATTAACAAGTGAAGCAAATATGTACCCAGCATCGGCGCCCGCAGACTTTTTTGCAAGGTGGGTCGAAATTTTTGAAAAATAGGCAAATTATAAATAATATAATAATAATAATAATAATAATAATAATAATAATAGTAATAATAATTGTAAAATTAAATTATATTTCATAAACAAAAGAAAAACATAGGTTATATAATAAATATTTAAAAAAAATTCGGGGTGGTGACGCGAACACCCAAATATAGGACTTTAGCATGCTTAATTTCCTGCTTCACTAATTATTTTGTATAAAAAGCTTCAAATAAAAGCTGTAGAGCTTAAAATTCTGTATATCTGAATTAATAAGCAAAATTAATTTTGCATGCTTTGTAATGTATATGAAAATGTCGAAAATCAACCCAAAAATAAAAATAGATAGCCATGGAATTATAACATATGTTACTTTATTTGTTTGATTTTCGTTATTTTCAAACCCAATGGGATATTCAACCATTACAGAGAAATATTTAGTAAATTTTAATAATTATAAGGTAGCATACTTTAATAAGAATTTTAGTAAAATGAAAATGATGAAGTATTACTTCCTTGTAATAAAAAAGCTTAATTATTGTACACACTACGTCACAATCCCTAATCGGTTATTATCGTAAAATTTCGGATGAATTCGGGCGACCTAGATCTACAATTTTCTTGCTTTTGTTTGAATTTAAGTTAAGAACTATAGCAACACTACCGTTATCCAAATGACATTCTAAAAATGTTTCATGAAATATATTGAAATAATATTTATTTTAAACATTTTTCTTTATTTATGTATTCAGTAGGTAGTAATTAATTTGACAAGCTAAAGAAGTTTTAATGAATATGTATGTCTAATGGAAATAATCGTAGTTATCAATTAAATATGAAACATTGAAATGAAAAAAATTAAATTACTTATATTTTTATTTCAAAATATTGATACATCCATAAATGAAAGGGGGGTCCGTCGACCCGTTCGACCCCCCCTGCGGGCGCCCATGGTACCCAGCAAAGGTAAGTCCTGTATTTTACTAATATTTTGAATGTAAAACAAACCTGGAACTACACCAAAAATATTTAAAATTACAAATATATTTACCTCTAGCTAAGAGAGATATTGGATTCATGCTAAATATCTCATAAACAGAATTTAGTGAATTAGCACGTTTCAAGTTCCCTAGTATCTATTTTAGCATTTTTACATTGATGTCTCTCTCTCTCTCTCTCTCTGTGTGTGTGTGTGTGTGTGTGTGTGTGTGTGTGTGTGTGTGTGTGTGTGTGTGTGTATTAATAATAGATGTACCTAATTAGAAATTTTCTGTGTGTACCAAAAATATTAAATACAATATATAGCCTAAGCAAGAGGTCTTGTGCTGGCCACAACAGATTTTTATACTCGTATTACACTTATAAATATATCTAATTAAAATATACAAAATGTTAATCAGGATAAATACTAGGAATGACGATGGGTACCCGGGTACTCGGAACCTACCCGATAATAATGTACCCGGGTATAAAATTTCTTACCGTATTACCCGAAATATACCCGCTACCCGTTAATTACCCATTACCCTTTAATTACCCGAACAGATTGCCGGAAAGATTGTATCTAAAAGAAGAGCTTTTTATTAGCATACCATGGGTAATTAATATAATTTGTGTTAAGTTTTTTTATACTGATACAGTATATTATTTATTTGTATTACTTTTTATTTAATAAATATATGTAAATAATAATTATAAATTTTATTAAAAAGTAAACTGCTGATATAAAGGTAACTGGTAATTAACAAATTAACGAATTGCGTATATGTACTTAAAGGATAACGGGTAATTAAAGGGTATCGGGTAATTAACGGGTAAAGGGTACTATCCGGGTAGTTGTTTCGGGTACTCGGGTACCAAAATTATCGGAATTCGTCATTCCTAATAAATACATATTTTAATTTTCATTGACAATCATATTTATTTATTTATTCATTTATTAAAAAGGAAATGCACAAAAGTTGACACCTATAGTACACATTCGTAAGACATTTAGCAGTATAAAACTGATTTCGTAAATGGTAGGTATAATATACTTGTGTGAAAATCATCACTACATTTTGTAAAATTTTGCAAATTGTAAATAATAAAATGTAGTAAACATTGTATATACAGTGTTAAATAATGTAATTTATAAAATCTTACACTATTCATAGCAAATTTTATAAAGAAATTTCATTCTATCTATGATCAGTGCAATCTTGTTCCTAATGAAACAAGTTAAAAATCGCTACGTGGTTAGTCTGCTGCAGTCTGTTGTGATCCGTGGAAGCGAAAGGACATATACTTCTGTGTATTAAATGATAATAAACTTTCATATAAAGTGCAATAAAAACATTTGTGTAAAGTGTTTCTTTGAACGAAGGCCGGGGACATCAGGTTTGAAGATTTTCCATTACCCGGTAAGTACTATTACCATGATTTAATCTATGTAAAATGCATTCTATAAACGAGATTTATGTATAAACATATTGACTGGTAGTATTTACTCTTAATCAGGGGTGATTAAGCTTTGTCTACAAATTCAGTCGTCATTTCAGTGCATTTTTAAATAGTAGGCTATGGTAATTAGTTAGTTAGGGTGACTAAAATTTTGAGTAAATACTACCGGTCATCGTTCTTGTCAAAATACATTGCTTGATGCCATGTTACGAAAATATGCGTAGATATTAAATTTGTACCTAAGCGATTAAATTAACACAACATCGTGTGATCTTAATAATAAATCAAATTTGGTGTATTTTATAGAGAATTTCTTAGAATGTACTTTTCACGATAGATTCAAGTGCCCGCACTATACAAATATATTGTTACGCCACAAATTATATTAGTTAATTAATTTGTATGTAATAATAAGTAATATTGTTAATTGGAAAAATACTACCTTTTTTTTTAGTTTATGTTCTGTATTTTTTATTTTTAACCCAACGTTTCGGCACCATAAACTGGTGCCTTCTTCAGGGGATTCATAAATGTTACCTTTTTTATGTATACAATTTTCTAGACAATATAGAAGAAGAAGAAGAAGGCACCAGTTTATGGTGCCGAAACGTTGGGTTAAAAATAAAAAATGCAGAACATAAACTAAAAAAAAGGTAGTATTTTTCCAATTAATAATATGAGTTCTGAAAGATATTTTAATAATTAAGTAATATTGTTTACATAGTTAGGAAATAGATATTTACATTCGAGTGCGTGTAAGTTGTATTTTACAGCGCGACAGGTTTGTTTAAAGCACGAGCCCTTAAGGCGAGTGCCTTATTAGCTGGAGCGCTGTAAAATACTTCCCGCACGAGAACTGTATCGAATTTTTTGGCCGACGATAATGAAAATCACTTTTTTCAATGAGATAGGTTGTACTTCTGAAAAGGGTTAGTTTAAAATACAGGGGTTAAGTCAATTTCCAAATTTGATTTTACTTACCTTCATTGGAGTACTTTTTCTAGCAAAAATTTATCTGTAATAATAGACGTTGTTTATGACTGATAATATATTTATTTGCTCATGTTTTCTTCGTAATAAATAATAGGTAGGTGTCGATATTTGACATTTCAGCAATGCTCGCGTATTTGACAGGTATATCGATCGGTGACTATGTCGGTAACGGCGGATTTTTACAATAATGACATATGTCGCTGCCGTGATTTTGGTTTATATAAATTAATTTTAAATATAGGAAATGTTAAAGTAAAAAAATAACTTAAGTAGGTAGTACTTTTTTACATGAACTTTATTATAGTAAAGATGATTTCTTTTCTAAATGCCCATAAACGTCCAGTGTATTTTGATTATTTTACCGCATAGTTAGACAAGTTACAACACAGTAAGCGTAAAATGTAGGTTACACTTGCTGTGTATGCAATTGTAAAGTTCCCATTATCATTCTATTTTTGATATTCTATCATCGTAATAATATAATCATCATTAACAATATCCGCATGCAACTAATTTACTTTTAGAATGTTTTCAAGCTCATTTCTGGAAGACTTAAAAACCGTCAACGCTGTCATACTCATTCATTTATTTATAAATTCAATTCCGTAACTTGATTGATAATACATTACGTTATAAATAATTTAAAAACATAACGAATTCGAACAATAATGCACAAAATAATACTCTTTAATTATTAAATTAATGGAAATTACATTATAGAAATTAAAAGATTTAAATTTAATTAGAGCAGATGAATCAATAATCGTTTATTACAATATGGTCATTGTAATCAAAACAATAGATTAAATTTATATTAAATATAAAATAGATTATATAAATTATCCTGTAAAATTAAATTTTAGCGACCAGAAAACTGCCAAAGCTGATAATTAATTACTAGGGTATTTGCAAAACTCTTCAATTAATTTCAATGTCAAATTATAAATCTTTTTCACTTATAACAATGCCTAGTTTAAATTTATTAATTAAGTTTTAATTAACTTTCTCAACTTAATTTCAAATGACAGATAAATAACTGTTCAAAATAATATTGTAAATTTTATTTTCCACGGCCTACCTACTTGATATTTTAACGGGCACAGCTACTTATTTTAAATATGTACTCAAAATCTTTCTTTCTTATAATTGGTAGTGAAAATTACAAAACACAATAAAACTGAACTAAGTATTTTTCTTAACTTTATACTTTTATTTGTAGGATACATTTGAAACATTTTGTTATTTTTTAAATATATATACTTAGTTTCAAAAATAATATTTAAAAATATTGAACAATGTACATTTCGAGGTATTACCTCATTATCAGGTAGAAAAATAAATGATATAAATATAAATAAATAACAAAATAGTGAAACAAATTAATAAAGATAACAAAATTGAAAATTTATTAATATAAAATTATTAATTATAACTTTTTTCTTAATTTTAGCACTGTTTATCTATGGCTCCTTCGAAATTGAAATTTCATATAAATTTAATGCATTCCTTTTGAATCAAGTAAATTATCAATTTGTCTAAAACTAACGTTCCTATAACAAATAAACGAATATAAAAATCTGTTGTGACAAGCACAAGACCTCACGCCATTTCCATATTAGGCTATATAAATACATATTGTATTTAAGATTTCTGGTACACATACAAATATTCTAATTACATCTATTATTAATATATTTTTGTATTTTTTAATTCATTCTATATAAATAAGTTTCCTCCTATTCTTTTAAATGTTGGATTGGCAGTATTTCTGATGTGTTTTTAAATATTTAATTAATATTAAAATAAGAAATATTAAATGTACTTTCCAGAAAAAACTTTCATTAATGTATCTGGATTTTTGACACTGACATTTTTCTGTCAATTATAAATATTTTAATTTTTCAACTGGATTCTATGGAATTATTTGGGCTGTGGGATTCATTATAACAGATTATTTTATATATTTATAATTCTCTATGTCTAAATCTATAGAAGATATAATACAAATGTTCAGCGAATCAGATAGAAAATTTTATATTCATTAATATTTATAATAACATAAATTTCCAAAAATAATATTTAGGAGATTTGTTTTAAGAAATTACTACTTCCGGTTGTCCAATTGTTACCAAAATCTTTTCAGCTCTCATTTTAAGCCCCCAAACGGATTGCCAATAGTTGGCCCCTATACATAGGGGTAGTTCTTGTAAACGGATGAAAGTTCAAATTTAATAAATTTTCAATGGGGGATTACACTATTTTTTTTTTATATAATTTCATCTGAAAATATTAGGAAAACTAAGACTATTGATGAAAATCCGGTGAAAAAAATCCTATTAATAAGCGAGTTATGGTCTCCCGAATTTTGAAAAGATTGACGTGACGTCACATTTATGTGTTTTTATATCAAACTGTTTTCATCATGGACCTAAATGTTCTTGAAATATATGCTATTTTAAGTTATATTTTCATAAAAATAAATGAATATTATAACACTGTATAAGTATACATACTTTATAATTACAGGTGTATTTAAATTATTAAGTTTAATGCAAGAAATTTATGTTAAAATAAAAACTGTTAGGAAACTGTAGTACAGGAATGTTAGCCCCTCCTTTCGAATTTGAATTTCTTAACTTCCATTGGTAGTAATCCCACCTCCTAACACGCTATTTGTAATGCATGTATAGGCGGTTTCTCGGTCGCCAATCAAAATATTTTCATATTAGTGTCGAAGCGTTATAACAAAAAACCCTTTATTTCCGAAATATCTCAATTATACCATTTCATTTTTTTATTAATATTCGTTACTCAGCATATACATTCGTATTTTTTTACTACTTTCCTTTAATTCGATTGAGCCGTAATCCCCCATTGCTGATTTTGGTAGGATTATCAATATGTCGTTTTAGTTTTAGTTACTAGATCAGTAATAATTCTGCTTCTGTGTGTAGGTATTATTTTATTTACGAATAACGTTCATATAAATATTATAAAGAAATTATTTACAAATAATGTCCAATATCTTAAATGAAATACGTGTTTGTTATATAGCCCTATAATAAACGGACAATGATGGAGTGTCATAAAGACGCTCACCCCAGTTTAATATTATGAATTTATATGACAAGTTTAATATCACAAATACGAATCCAGGGCCCTTTACGGCCATTTACTAGCTTTAATTACACGTGAGGCAGCAACGAGAACGAGCCAGACAGAAATATATTTCGCCTGTCACAATTTAAATCTGAACTGGCTGATGTAAATACACCGTCTGTTTTCATTTGTTATTTGTTTAATTAGTTGGAAATGTAAAGTTATACATTTATTTCATATTATTTATAAATTGGACATTTGTTAAAATAATTGAGATTAAATAAAATAGTTTGTATTATTAAAATATGTATTTGATTATTTTAATAAAAAAGATGATATACAAAGATACTTTTATATATTAATAAATGAATTTATGTATACAGGGTTTATTTAAAAGTATGGAGACGGCGATTTATTGTCGTTAATATTCATTTTAGGAAATTATGTTCAATACAAGTTTTTTAAGAAATTTTGATCTACATTTGAGAATACCTACTTGATTTTTTTTTCTTCAATTGTTTTTGAGTTACGCTTGTCCGCGTAATTTTTACCTCTCGTTAAGAGAGGTATTGGATTCATGCTAAAATTCACATATCCAGATTTTATTGAATAAGCACGATTTCAGGTCCCTAGAATCCGATTATAACATTTTTAAAATGATGTCTGTGTGTGTGTGTGTGTGGATGTGTGTATGTATGGATGTTGGAGGGACGATTCCTCAAAAACTATAAGACTTAAAAAATATTTAACTGCAGTTTCTTCAATCTGACATTCCTGGGAAGAGCTGAAAATATAATTTTTTGGGAGTTTTTTTTATTAAATATTGAAGAACATAAAATTCTCCATCTAATACACTTAAAATTTTTATTATATCTTGTATAGATTTAGAGATAAAGACACTATAATTTATAGAGTAAACTAATCGCAGAGGCCAAGGCACTAGGGAAACCAGTTGACAAATTCCAATGTTTATAACATGACACATGTCATTGTCAAATATCAACAGTTTTAGTGGCATTCTGATAGCTTTTTCTGGGAAGTATATTTAACATTTCTTATTGTTTTATTAATTAAATATTTGAAATTATAGGTAAAATTGTGGTAAAATGCATATATCCATCAGAAATATCGCCAATCTGGTTAATGAATTGGAAGAATCTCTGACATTTAGAAACTTCCTCATACAATGAAAAATAGATATAATTAGAATTATATGTGTGCAGAATACATGTTAAATACAATAAAAAACAATATTTGAGTAAAGTTCTGTAATTTTTGTTATAAAACGACGGTTCGAAAGTGAAGTGTAATACAATACTTATATAGCCTAATATGGAAATGGCGAGAGGTCTTGTGCTGGCCACAACAGATTTTTTTAACACAGTATTTTTGTTTTTTTTCAATTTATTTTAATAACATTTTTACAAAGAAAAACACCGGTTCAAGTATTTACGAATAGTAGGTATACATCTAAGATAGACAAAAGCGAAGCGATAAACAAACTTGAGCAATGTAACTTTATCTGTGGTTATTGTTTACGTCAAAGACATTTGTGACCGACAACTTTATTGGAAATAATTTTGTCACGCAATAACTAGCATTTTAATATTATTTTTGGTAAAATAAGTAATATATTCCACAAAAGCGAACTTGTGCAGAGCATTAGATTTCTCCATAAAACTAGCCTTGTAACTAGGTAATTATTAATGGTAGTTTCGTCTAAATAGCTAGAGCGCGTAATTAAAGTAACAATTTATCAACTATGTGCACAATGTAAGCTACGTTGTTAAATTGCAGCACTTACGCCGGAAAATCAAAATTAATCTAATGTTTCAATTGTACGAAATGAACTCATTAACTTGCAAAAGGAACTATCAATTTCATCATGTTAGTTTAACTATTTGTTGTAAAATAATATGTAATACATCTTACAATATACTGAATAAGATTTAATACAAATTGCAGTACAATGTAAATAGGGTCCTCCACTATATTTTTTTAAAATTTTTTACAAAACTTCATCTAAACTGAAAGTGATATGTAATTTTAGAAATTCTTTATTGTTATTCGTTAAGCAGTAATAATTTTTTTAATATTCTGTGACGTAGATATAGAGATGATTTTGTTCTCAACAGTGGATTTCGCTAATAATTGAAGTCACATAAATTTATTTTTTTCAGCACTTACAAAATGTATAAATATGTTAAAATAACCCCTGTGGTCAATAATTGGAAATATGGGTGGATAATAAGTAATTTAATGTCATAATTAGTAAAATACTATGTACATATTATAGTCCAAGATTTGATTACCACTTGTAGCCTATGTCATTCAACATGTCTTTTACTTTCATACCAACGCTTGTAATCTGTCATGGCATCATAAATTTAAACTAGTATTATTTGGTTTATTTCTGTTGTTTTATTGTTGCTATTTTCTGCATTTATATACTTGCAAATGGATTCCGTATTTAAAAAGGCGATAGCAGAAGGTGTCAAGGTAGTAAGAATTTGGAATAGAATAAATGTGTGACGTGGATGTAGAGATGAGGAAATGGTAATAAAAACTCGATTATTTTAGAAACTATTTTTTAAACTTTGATAGTCCTTACTATACAATTTTAAGGTCTAGTTATAATATAACTGACCCTTGTTCTAATTTGGAGGACCCTATTGTATAATATAAAATAGAAAATTGTTTCCAAATTTAGCAATATTTTGCATTATCAAAGCCTACTTGGAGTTAAAAATTTTTTTAAACACACTAATTTTTTAAACAGATGTCTGTGTGTGTGTGTGTGTGTGTGTGTGTGTGTGTGGATGTGTGTATGTGTGTATGTTTGTATATATGTCTGGATGTTGTAGGGACGATTCCTCAAAGACTGTAAGACTTAAAAAATATTTAACTGCAGTTTCTTCAATCTGACATTCCTGGGAAGAGCTGAAAAGGTTTTGGTAACAATTGAACAACCGGAAGTAGTAGTTTCTTAGAAAAATTCTTCTAAATATAATTTTTTGGGAGGTTTTTATTATTATTAGTTATTATTAAATATTGAAGAACATAAAATTCTCCATCTAATACACTTAAAAATTTTATTATATCTTGTATAGATTTAGAGATAAAGACACTATAATTTATAGAGTAAACTAATCGCAGAGGCTAAGGCACTAAGGAAACCAGTTAATAAATTCCAATGTTTATTACATAGTTTGTAAATGAGATATGTCATTGTCAAATATCAACAGTTTTAGTGACATTCTGATAGCTTTTTCTGGGAAGTATATTTAATTTTTCTTATTGTTTCATTAATTAAATATTTGAAATTATATGTAAAATTGTGGTAAAATGCATATATCCATCAGATATACCGCCAATCTGGTTAATAAATTCTAACAATCTCTGACATTTAGAAATTTCCTCATACAATGAAAAATAGATATAATTAGAATTATATGTATGTAAAAGACATGTTAAATATAATAAAAAATAATATTTGGGTAAAGTTCTGTAATTTTTTGTTATAAAACGACGGTTCGAAAGCGAAGTGCAATACAATACATATATAGCCTAATATGGAAATGGCGAGAGGTCTTGTGCTGGCCACAACAGATTTTTTATATTAAAAAAACGCAAAAATCAGTAATAATTTTTCTGTGAATATTTTCTCACGGAGTGAGTAATGATGTACATTAGTTATTTCAAACAACTATAGTAACTAGTATATTATGAGTCAGTGTTCGAAACATTTGTTTAATCCTATTTCTAGTCAGACTTTTATATTAATTCTAAATTAGTTTTGATTGTTTCTCTTTACAAACAATGTGATAGGTGATAGTACGCTTTAAGAAAAGCCAACCGTCCCGTCACATTTACTCTTTTTAAATCCTAGACAGATTGAATTATTGACCTACTTATTCGGACAATTACTGATCTAATCCCCATAATTCAAACTTAAAAATGAAAAACAAAACCACCGCATAAGTTTAAATCGAATTTCCAGTATTTCCCTAAATGATAAGTGACATTCATCAATTGAATTATAATCCTATCGATGCATAATAATGCCGCGGGGGCGTACGCAAGCGGGATGCACCGCTCCGCTGTCGGCCTCGATCAAAGCGATTCATTTACGCTGGGTCTGAAAGCACACACGCCACATGCGATTAGATTGATTACCACGAGGTTCCCGCTTGATTGCTCGCGTTCTGTTAGGTATGACAGCGCTGGCAGCGACACAGCGAACGCAGTTGCGATGTGCAGATACTATCACAAGAACAAAGCGGTAAAAGTCGCTCAGAGTATCTAATTACATTTTGGGTACAGGGAAGAGACACAGTTTGGTATAAAGGTGTTGTGAATGAGTAATATACGAGAGACCAAAGGTTAACAACGATTTTGTTATTAATTATAGCGTATAGAGATGGGACAATGACCGATAACCTATAATCATCAGTTCCGGTAACTATTGAAGCATAATACAGGAATATTTCCTGATTCAGAACCTGCGCGGGTAGTTATACAGCCTTATTGAAAGTAATTATAGTTTGGTCTATCACAGGTACATTATAATCATCATCATCAAGCTTTAGGTACTAAAGATACTAGTTTCATGTGCTATTAGTATTAATGTAGTTGAAGTTCGTAATCTGTACGATTACTTATAAGGAGAATCCGAAAACTGTGCATTAAAATATCAAAAAATATGCATACAAATATGCATTAAAAACGTACTAAAATATGTTCTTATAGGTTTGTTCGCATATTAGTCAGAAACCATCAAAAACCATTCTGAACATGTTCATCAGACATCAGTTTAAAAAAGTTCGCACATCAGAAATTTTACATCTAAAATTAAAAATCTGTTGTGGCCAGCACAAGACCTCTCGCCATTTCCATATTAGGCTATATATGTATTGTATTGCACTTCGCTTTCGAACCGTCGTTTTATAAGAAAAAATTACAGAACTTTACTTAAATATTGTATTTAACATGTCTTCTGCACACATATAATTCTAATTATATCTATTTTTCATTGTATGAGGAAGTAACTATATGTCAGAGATTCTTGCAATTCATTAACCAGATTGGCGGTATTTCTGATGAATATATATGCATTTTACCTATAATTTCAAATATTTTATTAATAAAACAATAAGAAAGATTAAATATACTTCCCAGGAAAAGCTATCAGAATGTCACTAAAACTGTTGATTTTTGACACTGATATGTGTCATTTACAAACTATGTTATAAACATTGGAATTTGTCAACTGGTTCTGCGATTAGATTACTCTATATATTATAGTGTCTTTGTCTTTATCTCTAAATCTATACAAGATATAATAAAAAATTTATTAGATAGAATTTTAAGTTCTTCAATATTTAATAACAAAAATTTCCAAAAAATTATATTTAGAAGAATTTTTCTCAGAAACTACTACTTCCGGTTATCCAATTGTTACCAAAACCTTTTCAGCTCTTCCCATGAATGTCAGATTGAGGAATTAAACTAGTCTTAAGTCTTATAGTTTTAGAGCAATCGTCCCTCCAACATCCACACATACATATATATATATATATATATATATATATATATATATATATATATATATACACACACACACACACACACACCCACACATTCACACACACATACACACATCATCGTAAAAATGTTAAAATCGGTTTGTAATGATCTTAAATCGTGCTTATTCACTAAAATCTGGATAAGTGATTTTTAGCGAGAGGTAAAAATATAATCGTTATTTATTAAGTAGTACTGTAAGTACAAGGTACGCATTTTATTATTTTTTGTTATGGTGGAGGGCTCCATTGTGGCGTCATTGTCAATTTCGAAAGAATGCCGCGATGTAAAAATGGGATCTGAACTGATTTGCAGATGTTTCAAATATTAGATAAATTCCATATAAATTAAAATTGTTAATAACTTTCAAAATTGCATATCATTATCTTTTTAAATGTATACGTAATTTGCATATTTATCTTCAAAATTATAGAATTAAAAAATTATAAAATCAATGTATTTAACTAGGTACATTCATTTTTAATAATATCATATCATTCTGTTTGTTTATAACATTTAAAAACATTGGCAATATTAAAATTTATGTACAAATACAAATTTATTTTATCCTAGTAGGCTTGTTGATTCTCGTAGCGAGCTCAGGCTAGTCCAACGACTCAGCGCAGCGAGTCAGTTATTGTTTTGTTTTTACGTTCAACGTTGAACGAATGTTGTTGTTCGTGTCGTGATTGTTATCAAAAATTCATTGTCAATATGTGAAAATGTGTAACCAAATATAATGAATTGTATGTAGAATTTAATTCTCTTTTGATTGATATAAATTTCATATAGAAAAAGTGTTAGTGTTTTGAGTTTTGTTCATATAAATAGAGCCGCTGACACAGGTTTGAGGTTATACAAAACATTCATGAAAACTAAAATCTAAATTTTTATTGTTTTACATATTTTTATATTATTCGTAAAGTGTTTTGTGCTGAACTGTACTTGGAAATTGACTACAACAACAGAGAAAGGTAGGAAAATCACATAATTATTCTATTTTATAGTCTAATGAATATTGAATTTTCTACATTTGATGAGATCGTAGAATAAAATTTATATCAGTTAAGAAGAGTAGTGTGAAAATGTTTTGACACACAAACAAAATTAATAATAATGTTAATAAAAAAGATATAGATATAAAAATTAGTCTTTTATCTTATTGCTTTACGTAAAAACTACATACAGAGAATTTATTTTAAAATGCAACATTACGGTTCATAACTTCCATGGTTACTCACTATTGTCAAAAAATGACAGCAATGTAATATTTGTCCATTTTAAAATGCAACATTATAAATAGTATTGCAGCACAGAAGATGCATTCAGTACACATCACAAATGGTGTCAATTCTTATTACGACCGACTAGAATATTGCCTCAGTGTGAATGGGGGTATTTTTTAACATTTATTACATGAAAGATGAATTTTTGTAAGCTAAAGTTTGTTAAGATGTGCAACATTCATATTTTGATTTTTTTGATAATCGTATTTTATTGGAAATTAGTTTTGATAATACAAAACTACAAATTTTGTATGTTGCATTGTAAAATGGACAAATATTACGTTGCTGTCATTTTTCGACAATAGTGAGTAACCATGGAAGTGATTAACCATATGTTGCATGTTAAAATAAATTCCCTCTATGTAAATACGTAAATAATTACATTTTAAATGTAAATAAGAATAATAAAACTCGATATTTCATAAAAACAAGAATAATAGAGCTGGTCTGGTTGTATCAGTTGGTCATTGTGTAGTGAGTCCAACAATATCAAAGAACAGAAATAATGCTAACAATATTGTTTTTGCGAATATAATTTTAACTAGGATTAAAGGATTTTATGTTTAACATATTAGAGTACAAAACCGAGTTAAACTAAACTGAATTGATATTTGTTTCAGCGAATAAATTCATTGTTTACTACCAAATATAAAACTTCGATGTGTTATTTTATTTTTATATGCATGCTTCAATTTCAGCGTGGTAATAAAAAAGAGATTTTGAAAATAATAAAACGGCAATGTTAATAATTAATTATTAATACTTCAATACGTAAATATGATGCACAGTGTTTTACTAAATGTTTGTCTTTCATTTCGTCATTCATCATCGTCCGTAATCAATATTCTGTGTACATTCATAGTACTGGCGTGATATTGATGAAGTATAAATGAAGTCGTAGTGATGAATGACAGGAAATGGGGATATAATGGAATAACGGCAATAATTCGTGATGATTGGAGTAGGTAGATACTATTTGAAAATTGGATAAAAACAAATATTTTTTGTTGTGGAAGCAATGTCTGCAGGCCTTTTTTGATAGGTTGTTCATAAGCTGTGCCGCTTTTTCTCTAATTACATCTCGGCCCCGAATTTGGTGCCTTTTAATTTGGGAATAAATGCAAGTCACATGGCACTAGGTAAAGTGAGTACGGTTGATGTACCAACACGGTGATTTTGTATTTTGTCAAAAATGACTTGCCGGACAGGGCGTTTTGTTGTCTTCATTGAGAATCCATGAACCATTTTTTCACATTTCAGCCCTTTTTCTTCTCACGAGTCCATAAAGAGTTATCAAAACCTTCTTGTAATATGCTTGGTTAAAGAAATGCCCCTCAGGTACCCAATCCCTGTGAACAATCACTCGCATTTCGAAAAAAAAAAACAATGTCAGTGCACGGCCGAGGCGGTAATCGTCTCCGATCTCTTTTATTCCTTCTTTAAATCTTCTAAACTGCTCGAAAACTTGAGTACTAGAGAAGCCCTCATCACTATAAACATTCTTCAACAATTCGTACATTTTTGTAGCGGATTTTTTAAGTTTCACACAGAATTTCATGTTCATATAATTCCGGCGGAGTACGAGAAAATAGTTAAATTCAATCAAAAGCTACTGCCGAACTGTTTGCCTAATTATCTTCAAATTTTAACAGTGGATGGAGGGAAGATGACAAATTAATATGACATAGCCTGCAATGTTGTCAAATTTACAAGGAAGCCGGAAAAATAAATCTCTATAATATATTTTATAGGGATCACTGTTAAATACCCAGCGGGAGGTTATGAACTCTCCACATCAGATTTTTTACCCTTTGAAATAACTAATGTATAACATTACTCACTCCGTGAAAGAATATTTAGGAAGTCACAAAAAAATTATTATTGCTTTGCGTTTTTTACCTTTCGCTAAGAGAGGTATTGGATTCATGCTAAAATTCGCATATACAGATTTTATTGAATAAGCACGATTTAAGGTCCCTAGAATCCGATTATAACATTTTTAAAATGATGTCTGTGTGTGTGTGTGTGTGTGTGTGTGTGTGTGTGTGTATGTATGTATGTCTGGATGTTGTAGTCACGATTCCTCAAAAACTGTAAGACTTAAAAAATATTTAATTGCAGTTTCCTCAATCTGACATTCCTGGGAAAAGCTGAAAAGGTTTTGGTAACAACTGAACAACCGAAAGTAGTAGTTTCTTAGAAAAATTCTTCTAAATATAATTTTTTGGGAGGTTTTTTTTACTAAATATTGAAGAACATAAAATTCTCCATCTAATGCACTTAAAAAATTTATTATATCTTGTATAGATTTAGAGATAAAGATACTTTATAGAGTGAACTAATCGCAGATGCTACGGCACTAAGGAAACCAGTTGACAAATTCCAATGTTTATAACATAATTTGTAAATGACACATGTCAGTGCCAAAAATCAACAGTTTTAGTGACATTCTGATAGCTTTTAGTGGGAAGTATATTTAATTTTTCTTATTGTTTTATTAATTAAATATTTGAAAATATAGGTAAAATTGTGGTAAAATGCATATATCCATCAGAAATACCGCCAATCTGGTTAATGAATTGGAACAATCTCTGACATTTAGAAACTTCCTCATACAATGAAAAATAGATATAATTAGAATTATATGTGTGCAGAAGACATGTTAAATATAATAAAAAACAATATTTGGGTAATGTTCTATAATATTTTGTTATAAAACGACGGTTCGAAATCGAAGTGCAATACAATACTTATATAGCCTAATATGGAAATGGCGAGAGATCTTGTGCTGGCCACAGCAGATTTTTTTAAATAGTGAAGGATTCCATTATTAAAAACATAAACTTGTAATTGGGTGTCATAAATAATTTGAATTATCATTTCATTGCAACCAATGTCTTCTTAGTTTAAATGTCTACTAAGTTTAAAAGCAATTACAATTGACTAATAGGTCTACAGTGTAATAAAATTTAAACAGGGCCAACTAAAAGTGCTGAAGAATACATTAAACTATTGAAAGAGTTTGCCAACCCAATTAGACTTCGACTCTTAACTACAAACTCTTCCATTTAGCTGATTGAGTTTGATTTCTTGCAGGACTAACTGTTACATTATTTAAGTTCGAATTTAACTTTAAACTAAAGACGACTTGATCAAGAAACAAGTTTCCTCACATTATAAATTTTTCATGTAAGCCCGGTCAGTTAAAGAAGTTTTCTCATGAGGTACATATAAAGAGTTGGAATGAAAATAACTTTTTTATTACATTTAAACAGGTGGTCAACGGACAACCCCTACGGTATATTTTCAAGTTAAATATATTTTTTTGAATTAAAGGGTGCAATGTTTTTTACCTCTCGCTAAGAGAGGTATTGGATTCATGCTAAAATTCACATATCCAGATTTCATTGAATAAGCACGATTTAAGGTTCCTAGAATCCGATTATAACATTTTTAAAATGATGTTTATGTGTGTGTGTGTGTGTGGATGTGTGGATGTGTGTATGTGTGTCTGGATGTTGGAGGGACGATTCCTCAAAAACTATAAGACTTAAAAAATATTTAACTGCAGATTCATCAATCTGACATTCCTGGGAAGAGCTGAAAAGGTTTTGGTAACAATTGGACAACCGGGAGTAGTAGTTTCTTAGAAAAATTATTCTAAATACATTTTTTTGGAAATTTTTGTTATGATAAATATTGAAGATCAAAATTCTCCATCTAATACACTTAAAAATTTTATTATATCTTGTATAGATTTAGAGATAAAGACATTATAATATATATAATATTCTAATCGCAAAGGCTAAGGCACTAAGGAAACCACTTGACAAATTCAAATATTTATAACATAGTTTGTAAATGACATATGTCAGAGTCAAAAATCAACAGTTTAAGTGACATTCTGATAGTTTTTTTCTGGGAAGTATATTTAATCTTTCTTATTGTTTTAATAATTAAATATTTGAATTATAGGTAAAATGCATATATCCATCAGAAATACCGCCAATCTGATTAATGAATTGGAAAAATCTCTGATATTTAGGAATTTCCTCATTCAATGAAAAATAGATATAATTAGAATTATATATGTGTGCAGAAGACATGTTAAATATAATCAAAAACAATATTTGGGTAAAGTTCTGTGATATTTTGTTATAAAACGACGGTTCGAAAGGAAAGTGCAATACAATACTTATGTAGCCTAATATGGAAATGGCGAGAGGTCTTGTGCTGGCCACAACAGAATTTTTTTTTAATGGAAAAAATCAATGCTGTGTATTTTGTACGAATCCCTTAGCAAAAGTTATTTAGATTCAAAGTTTTGCTACCCAAAAATGGGCCAAGATACGAATTTGGCGACACCACCATTCGATTCTACGGATAAAAATATATAAGTATACCAATTTTCATAATATTTAAGTAACCGGTTCATTTTTTATGAATATAAGTTTGAAAACTCCTGAAAATGGCCAAAATCTAAAAAAATCAATACTATGTATTTTGTACAAATCCCATAGCAAAAGTTCCTTAGAAAAGATTGTATAAATCCAATAAAATTATAACACGAACGTACACTATGTAAATTGCACTTGGCACTGACATCTGCCAAGTAGAATTATTTGAATATATCAGCTGTTTCCATATATTATGAAAGTTAATATCTTTATAATTTTTTTAACTCTATATTTATTGAATATGAAGGAAAATATATAATCGACCAATTACGATGCTTGTCAATGAACAATTTCACAACAAAATCTATTCTAATAAAATCACAACACCGTCGATCTTTCTTTATCACATGAAGTATTATTCTTTATAGCAAACTTATTATATTTGACCCCTAAAAATAGATCAAAAGAAAAACGAAATACTTCACACACAAAGTGTGGTTGTACTCGTCCATTTTCCTTTTGCTGTTCAGCAAAAAACATTCAGTCGTCGCTATGGCTATGAGTACTGCAAAACAAAAAGAATACTAAAATTGAGCACATCGCAGCAACTCCGGAACTCCGCTTCATCTACGGTAATCGTTTCTCTCGATTTATTGTTTTGTTTTCCTTGTCAAATCTATATACTGGGGTGTTGTGAAATATTTTACAATATTCCTTTGATACTTTTTGATAGGCATTATTTTTAAAACGGAATTACCTATTATTGCCATAATGCAAGAAGGTTATTCGCTTACCAAAGATGCGTTTTTTTCAAGAAAAACTGTAATAAGTTCAAACAGGTAAACAGTAACTATACAGATTTCAGTAAAACAAAAAACTTTTTAAAAATTATGTTCTACACAGGTTTTTCTTATGAGTGTTTTTATTTATTTATCATGCCATGACGAGTATTTCTACAGTTAGTTAATCCTTTTGGAAGCGCAACGACGATATGTAATGTATTAAAATTTTATCTCTAATGAAATTATAGCACGTCGATATCTCTTTTAGTTTTGGAGATATTCAACCTCAAATATTTTCTCAAAATTACCCATTTCTGGGCTAGATCTCTACCTAGTTTTGAATTATTGCCCCAAAAGTCAATATACCCCATATTCAGATAAAAACTTTAAAATTTTCAAAAATCTGATTTAAATATCTCTAGATACTTCTTACTGTGCTGATTCTAAATTTTGAAACCGCAGGTCGATATCTCTTTTCGTTCTCGAGATATTTAAAATCAAAGTTTTGCATAAAACTGTCCATTTTTGGGTAATAACCCAAAAATGGGCCGAGATATGAATTTGGCGACACCGCCATTCGATTCTACGGATAAAAATATATAAGTATACCAATTTTTATAATTTTTAACTAACCGGTTCATTTTTTATGAATAAAAGTTTGAAAACCCCCGAAAATGGCCAAAATATGAAAAAATCGTAAGGGGTACACCTTAGATTTTTGCAATTTTTGGCCATTTACAGTTATTTTGCTTTAGGAACTGTATGTGGTGTTCAAAAATTATGAAAATTGGTATACTTATGTAATTTTGCCCGTAGAATCGAATGATGATATCTCCAAATTCATATCTCGACCCATTTTTGGGTTATTACCCAAAAATGGGCAGTTTTGAGGAAAACTTTGAATCTAAATATCTCGAGAACGAAAAGAGATATCGATCTGCGGTTTCAAAATTTGGAATCCGCGCATTGAGAAGTATCTAGATACATAGAATTTTAATTTTTTTGAAGTTTTTATCTAAATATGGGGTATATTGACTTTTTGGACATTAATTCAAAAATAGAAAAACAATGTTACGTAAGTGTACGCATAAGTAAATTGTTATCGCGTTAATTCGTCGAAAACTACAAGCAATTGAAAGTTTGTGTGACGTGACATGAGATATTTAGCATGAATCCAATACTTCTTGAGAAGTAAAAATATATCGATTATTCTCTATACTATAGTGTCTTTATCTCTAAATCTATATAAGATGTAATAAAAATTTTAAATGTATAGATTGAGACTTTTATGTTGTTCACTATTCGTAATAACAAAAATTTCCAAAAAATTATATTTAGAAGATTTTTTCTAAGAAACTACTACTTCTGGTTGTCCAATTGTTATCAAAACCTTCTCAGCTCTTCCCAGGAATGTCAGATTCAGGAATCATAATTAAATAAGTCTTATAGTTTTTGAGGAATCCTCCTTCCAACACATACACACACATACATCCACCCACTCACACACACACACACACACACACACACACACACACACACACACACACACACACACACACACACACACACACACACACACACACACACACACACACACATCCACCCACCCACAGACATCATAGTAAAAATATTAAAATCGGATTGTAGGGACCTTAAATCGTGCTTATTATCTAAAATCTGGATATGCGATTTTTGGTAGGAATCCAAACCTCTCTTAGCGAGAGGTAAAAATATGTGATCTAGTTAATGTTATAAGTTACAAAGTCCTGTCATATGTGTGACATTATTATACAATTTTGTTATTTGCCAAAATGTATTAGGGCCAGTTTTACAATCGATGATTAACTTCGAGTTTGCACTTAACTATAAGTTAACATACTCGTACCGTTTTTCAAATGTTGGTTAAGATTTAAATTGTAGTTTACTTTTACCAGAAGAATAGGTTGTAGTTAACTATAAGTTCTAATTTGACTAATACTTCCTAACCTTGTATTGTGACATTGCGAATTGTATGTGTATATTATTTATATATTATTGTTTATTTGAAAATGAACGATTACGAAGTAAACGTATTTAGTGAAGATGAAGATGTACCACTTCGACGTCCCAAAATAATCAGACAGAGACCAAATTTTTTGAAGAGTATGATCATTCGGATTTTTTCAATCGCTTTAAGTAGATTGTCAAAAAGGACTGTGGAAATGTTATTAGATGAAATTTATTCCGTTATGAAAAATTTCGTCATCTTTAACAGCGAAGAATAAACAGTATAGTTTAAAGATTGCTTTAAATTTAATATTACGTAGTTCATAGACAAAATAATGAAAATTTAGGAAATAACCCTTTTTCGAGGTGCGCCAGTGCGCTGAAATATAATTTTGTACAAACGCGCCTTTTGCCCACGGAGCGGCACTTACTTTAACATTACGTTACTATTAAAATAGGTACTTACATTTGTTAGCTATACCGTGAGTATTTTTTAACGTGAAACATTGGGTTTGTCATATCCATGGTTACGATTCGACATTTGATTGACAGCAATGTATTTGTGTGTCCCGTTTAAAATGAAACAGGGAACGAATTTTGACAAAACGTCAATAGAGGTTAATTTTGTTTAAAAAATTATACCTGCTTTCTAAATTAAATTTAGTTGAAGAAAAAATATTATGTACACCTAGTGTTCGAGTGATTTTCTGACATGGCCAAATTTCTTACAAAATTTTAATATAATACTTCTGTCAAATTCATTCCCTATGTTTTAAATGAGACAGGCAACTACATTGCTGTCAATCAAATGTCAAGTCGTAACTCATAGGAAAATTCAGCGGTCATCAGTCATATTGACAAGATGTCATTAGAGGTTAATTTGGTTTAACTAATTATACCTGTTTCCTAAAAATTAAATTTAATTGTAGAAGAAATATTGTATGTACCTTGTGCCCGAAATATGTTTAGTGCTCTTGAGTGGTTTTCTGACTTGGCTAAATTTCTTACAATATTTAAATATTATTCATCTGTCAAATTCGTTCCCTATGTTTCATTTTAAATGGGACACGCAAATATATTGCTGTCAATCAAATGTCGAATCGTAACCATGGATATGACCAACCCAATGTTTCACGTTAAAAAATACTCACGGTATTAAATCCTTCACAACATAAATTATTAGTTTGAATTTTTGAAATCAAAATATGAATATATTGAAATTTTTGACAGATCATCAATGTTGCCAACATACTTTCGATAATGTCATTACCAACTTTGAGTTAACTTACAGTTTAGAAACTATCAATTCAAAAATGATTGAAAAACACTTCTTAAGTATACTCAAGGTTAACTTGCAAGTTAAGGTCAACTAACTACAAGTCATAACCATCGATTGTAAAACTGAGCCTTAGTAGGTTTTTTTTACTCATGGCCGAAAATTTATCATATCGTTATTATTGTATGTATCAGACAGGGATATATCTTTCATCGTATCGTGTGTTACGCCACGCTTAAGTTGGCGGCCAAGTTTGATTGAAACACGATGCTCAGGGGAGCACTTGGGACAAGTGGCCTCTAAATCCGTGTTCTGGTTGTTCGTGGCTGTACTGGTACGGTACCTCCGCGACTACAAACTATGTGAGCTGGGAAAGCTCGAGCTTACGACCCGGCCACTTTTTCAACAACCTAGCCATTTTGTTTTTGTTTTGCCTTGTTTTTGTTGCCCGGTACATTGATTGAAGTTTAGTGGATACAGGAAATACAAGAAAATAATTATATGAAGAATAGAACTTTCAAACGTTGTGTTTTAATAGCAAAAATTACAGCGAATGTTTTGGTATATGAATATGTCTATTTGTAATTAACATCTTTTAAGTTATAAAAACATTATTTTGACCTGGTAAATATTGAGGGAAATAAGCGTTTTAAGTTGGTACGTAAAATAATTTTAAAGAAAATTACATTGACATGTTGAATCTGGAACGTTTCCAACTTACATACATTATTTACAAATCAGAGTGAAGCTAGCGGCCGATTCGCCAGCGGCCGATTCGATTCTAGACAAGTGTTGCGTAGCCTTGAAAGTCTATGTACTGCAGGCATCAAAAGTGTTGTCATCTTATGAAAACATGATAAAAATAAAAAAATAATCAATCAGGATGTTTATCACGACACCCCTGAGTAATTTAATGTAGGTTTTGTTTAAATATTCAAGGCAGGAGTTATAAATTCTTATGTAATTATTGACAAGAGTGCTACTTATTCCTCAAAACATTTAACATCCCCTATAATGTTTCTGTGCAGACGTACCATTACCATATTTTGTATGGACGTTAGTAGAATACCGCTGAGTAAATTCATGTACAAATAGTTTAAACATACAGGGGATGAGACATAATTTTTTAAGTGATTATTAATAAAGTGTGCTAAAAATTCTCATTGGGGCATATAACATTCCCTATCATTTTTTTAAGTAGCCGTACCACTTCTATATTTTGTACAGACGTTACTACAATACCCCTAAGTAATATCATATACAAATAGTTTAAATATTCAGGGGATGAGACATACATATTTAGGTGATTATTAATAAAGAGAGCTAAAAATTCTCATCGGTGTATATAACAGCCCCTATCATTTTTTTAAGTAGCCGTACCACTTCCATATTTTGCATGGACGTTACTAAAACACCCCTAAGTAATACCATATACAAATAGTTTAAATATTTAGGGGATGAGACATACATATTTAGGTGATTATTAATAAAGAGTGCTAAAAATTCTCATCGATGAATATAACAGACCCTATCATTTTTTCAAGTAGCCGTACCACTTCCATATTTTGTATGGACGTTACTACAACACCCCTAAGTAATATAATATACAAATAGTTTAAATATTCAGGGGATGAGACATGCATATTTAGGTGAATATTAATAAAGAGTGCTAAAAATTCTCATCGATGCATATAATAGCCCCTATCATTTTTTTAACTAGCCGTACCACTTCCATATTTTGCATGGACGTTACTACAACACCCCTAAGTAATACCATATACAAATAGTTTAAACACTCAGGGGATGAGACATACATATTTAGGTGATTATTAATAAAGAATGCTAAAAATTCTCATCGGTGCATATAACAGCCCCTATCATTTTTTTCAGTAGCCGTACCACTTCCATATTTTGTATGGATGTTGCTACAACACCCCCAAGTAATTTCATATGCAGTTAGTTTAAATATTCAGGGGATGAGATATAAATTTATAAGTGATTATTAATAAAGAGTGCTAAAATTTCTCATCGGTGTATATAACTGCCCCTAACATTTTTTTAAGTAGCCGTACCACTTTCATATTTTGTATGGACGTTACTACAACACTCTAAGTAATATAATATACAAATACTTTAAATATTCAGGGGATGAGACATAAATATTTAGGTGATTATTAATAAAGAGTGCTAAAAATTCTCATCGGTGCATATAATATCCTCTATCATTTTTTTAAGTAGCCGTACCACATCCATATTTTGCATGGACGTTACAACAACACCCCCAAGTAATACCATGTACAAATAGTTTAAATATTCAGGGGATGACACATACATATTTAGGTGATTTTTAATAAAGAGTGCTAAAAATTCTCATCGGTGCATATAACAGCCCCTATCATTTTTTTAAGTAGCCGTACCACTTCCATATTTTGCATGGACGTTACTACAACACCCCTAAGTAATACCATATACAAATAGTTTAAATATTCAGGGGATGAGACATACATATTTAGGTGATTATTAATAAAGAGTGCTAAAAATTCTCATCGGTGCATATAACAGCCCCTATATTTTTTTTAAGTAGCCGTACCACTTCCATATTTTGTATGGACGTTACTACAACACCCCTAAGTAATATAATATACAGTTAGTTTAAATATTCAGGGGATGAGAAATAAATTTATAAGTAATTATTAATAAAGAGTGCTAAAAATTCTCATCGGTGCATATAACATCCCCTATCTTTTTTTAAATAGCCGTAACACTTTCATATTTTGCATGGACGTTACTACAACACCCCTAAGTAATATCATATACAAATAGTTTAAATATTCAGGGGATGAAACCTACATTTTTAGGTGATTATTAATAAAGAGTGCTAAAATTTCTCATGGGTGTATATAACTGCCCCTAACATATTTTTAAGTAGCCGTACCACTTCCATATTTTGGATGGATGCTACTACAACACCCCTAAGTAATACCATATACAAATAGTTTAAAAATTCAGGGAATGAGACATACATATTTAGGTGATTATTAATAAAGATTGCTAAAAATTCTCATCGGTGCATATAACAGCCCCTATCATTTTTTTAAGTAGCCGTACCACTTCCGTATTTTGCATGGACGTTACTACGACACCCCTAAGTAATACCATATACAAATAGTTTAAATATTCTGGGGATGAGACATACATATTTAGGTGATTATTAATAAAGTGTGCTAAAAATTCTCATCGGTGTATACAATATCCCTTATCATTTTTTTAATTAGCCGTACCACTTCCATATTTTGCATGGACGTTACTACAACACCCCTAAGTAATACCATATACAAATACTTTAAATATTCAGGGGATGAGACATACATATTTAGGTGATTATTAATAAAGAGTGCTAAAAATTTTCATCGGTGTATATAACAGGCCCTATCATTTTTTTAAGTAGCCGTACCACTTCCATATTTTGTATGGACGTTACTACAACACCCCTAAGTAATATAATATACAAATAGTTTAAATATTCAGGGGATGAGACATACATATTTAGGTGATTATTAATAAAGAGTGCTAAAAATTCTCATCGATGAATATAACAGCCCCTATCATTTTTTTAAGTATCCGTACCACTTCCATATTTTGCATGGATGTTGCTACAACACCCCCAAGTAATTTTATATACAGTTAGTTTAAATATTCAGGGGATGAGTTAGATTCCGTTAGATGTTTGGAATTCATAGGCGAGATTGTTTTTTTTTTGTTGCTATTTTTGAAATGTAGGAGTGTCAGCTGAGACCTTTGTATATTTAGTGGGATGGTTCCGGATTTACATAGAATGCTTGTTATTGAGCTAGTTCTGTAAGCTCCAATGGCTAGCCTTAAGTAGTAGTAGTATTTTCAGATTTCATTGTTTTGCCGTGTTGTATATTCTGAAGCTTTAGTCAATTTTTGATCTGATCATCAATATATAGATTTTTATTAGTGGGCTACGAGACCCCTATTTATTATGGCTTAGATATTTTATTATATTTAAGCTTCTTCAGTATTCTTTTTTGAGGTGGTTTGTATGAGATTTCCAAGAGAGGTGTGTATCTAAAATGATTCCAAGGAATTTTATATTTGTGCCATAGTCTATTTTTTGTTAGTTTATTTGTTACATTAGGCTTTGTTGCTGGTTGTTGTTTTTTGTGAAGAGCATCATTTTGTTTTTTCTTCTGAGAAATGGAATCCAATGTTTTTTGCCCATTCTTCGAGTTACTTCCTGGAGTTCTTTTTTCAGTGTTTTTATGATTTTGTTTCGGTAATATTTTGCAAGATCATCTGCAAATAGGGAGCATTTTATATGTGTTGGTATTTTTTCTGTTATTTTGTTTATAGAAATGAGGAAGTGGTACGGCTACACAAAAAAATGATAAGGGATATTATATGCACCGATGAGAATTTTTGGCACTCTTTATTAAAAATCACATTTTTTTGCCTCACCCTCTGAATATTTAAACTAACTGTATATGGAATTACTTGGGGGTGTTGTAGTAACGTCCATAAAAAATATGGAAGTGGTACGGCTACATAAAAAAATTATAAGGGCTGTTATATGCACCAATGAGAATTTTTAGAACTATTTATTAATAATTACCTAAAAATGTATGTCTTATCCCCTGAATATTTAAACTATTTGTATATGAAATTACTTAGGGGTGTTGTAGTAACGTCTATAATAAATATGAAAGTGGTACGGCTACTTGAAAAAATGATAGGGGCTGTTATTTGCACCGATGAGAATTTTCAGCACTCTTTATTAATATTCACTTGAAAATTTATGTCTCATCCCCTGAATATTTAAACTAAATCTACATGAAATTACTTAAAGGTGCTGGAGTAACGTCTATGCACAATATAGAACTGGTACGGCTACAAAAAAAAATGATAGAGGCTGTTATATGCACCAATGAGAATTTTAGAACTCTTTATTAATAATTACTTATAAATTTATGTCTCAACCCCTGAATATTTAAACTAACTGTATATAAAATTACTCAGGGGTGTTATAGGTACGTCCGTAAAAAATATGGAATTGTTACAGCCACAATAAATAATGATTGGGGCTGTTATATGCACCGTTGAGAATTTTTAGGACTCTTTATTAATAATCACCCAAAAATATAGGAAGTGGTACGGCTACAAAAAATTGATAGGGGCTGTAATATGCACCGATGAGAATTTTTAGCACTCTTTATTAATAATCACCTAAAAATGTATGTCTCATCCCCTGAATATTTAAACTATTTGTATATGATATAACTTAGGGGTGTTGTAGTGACGTCCATACAAAATATGTAAGTGGTACGGCTATAAAAAAAATGATAGGGTTTGTTGTATGCACCGATGAGAATTTTTAGCACTCTTTATTAATACTCACTTAAAAATGTGTGTCTCATCCCCTGAATATTTAAATTAAATCTACAGAAAATTTCTTAGGGGTGTTATAGTAACGTCCATACAAAATATGAGAGTGGTACGGCTACACATAATAATGATAGGGGCTGTTATAAGCACGGATGAGAATTTTAAACCTCTTTATTAATAATCACCTAATAATGTATGTCTCATACCCTAAATATTTAAACTAAATCTACATGAATTGCTTAGGGGTGTTATGGTAACGTCAATGAGGATGTTATATGCCCCAATGAGAATATTTACCACTCTTTATTAATAATCACTTAAAAATTATGCCTCATCCCCTGAATATTTAAACTATTTGTACACGAAATTACTCAGGAGTGTTCTAGTAACGTCTGTACAAAACATGGAAGTGCTATGGCTACACAAAAAAATGATAGGGGATGTTATATGCCCCAACGAGAATATTTAGCACTCTTTATTAATAATCACCTGAATATTTAAACTAAATCTACATAAAATTACTTACGGGTGTTATAGTAATGTTCATACAAAATATAGAAGTGGTACGGCTACAAAAAATTGATAGGGGCTGTAATATGCACCGATGAGAATTTTTAGCACTCTTTATTAATAATCATCTAAAAATGTATGTCTCATCCCCTGAATATTTAAACTATTTGTATATGATATAACTTAGGGGTGTTCTAGTCACATCCATGCAAAATATGGAAGTGGTACGGGTATTTAAAAAAATGTTAGGGGCTGTTATATGCACCTATGAGAATTTTTAGCACTCTTTATTAATAATCACCTAAATATATATGTCTCATCCCCTGAATATTTAAACTATTTGTATATGATATAACTTAGGGGTATTCTAGTCACATCCATGCAAAATATGGAAGTGGTACGGGTACTTAAAAAAATGTTAGGGGCTGTTATATGCACCGATGAGAATTTTTGGTACTCTTTTTTAATAATCACTTAAAAATTTACGTATCATCCCCTGAATATTTAAACTATATGTATATGGTATTACTTAGGGGTGTTGTAGTAACGTCCATGCAAAATATGGAAGTGGTACGGCTACTTAAAAAAATGATAGGGGCTGTTATATGCACCGATGAGAATTTTTAGCACTCTTTTTTAATAATCACTTAAAAATTTACGTATCATCCCCTGAATATTTAAACTATTTGTATATGGTATTACTTAGGGGTGTTGTAGTAACGTCCATGCAAAATATGAAAGTGGTACGGCTACTTAAAAAAATGATAGGGGCTGTTATATGCACCTATGAGAATTTTTAGCACTCTTTATTAATAATCACCTAAATATGTATGTCTCATCCCCTGAATATTTAAAGTATTTGTATATTATATTACTTAGAGGTGTTGTAGTAACGTCCATGCAAAATATGGAAGTGGTACGGCTACTTAAAAAAATGATAGGGGCTGTTATATGCACCTATGAGAATTTTTAGCACTCTTTATTAATAATCACCTAAATATGTATGTCTCATCCCCTGAATATTTAAAGTATTTGTATATTATATTACTTAGGGGTGTTGTAGTAACGTCCATGCAAAATATGGAAGTGGTACGGCTACTTAAAAAAATGATAGGGGCTGTTATATGCACCTATGAGAATTTTTAGCACTCTTTATTAATAATCACCTAAATATGTATGTCTCATCCCCTGAATATTTAAACTAACTGTATATAAAATTACTTGGGGGTGTTGTAGCAACGTCCAGACAAAACATGGAAGTGGTACGGCTACTTAAAAAATGATAGGGGATATTATATGCACCGATGAGAATTTTTAGCACTCTTTATTAATAATCACCTAAATATGTATGTCTCATCCCCTGAATATTTCAACTATTTGTATATTATATTACTTAGGGGTGTTGTAGTAACGTCCATACAAAATATGGAAGTGGTACGGCTACTTAAAAAAATGATAGGGGCTGTTATATGCACCGATGAGAATTTTTAGCACTCTTTATTAATAATCACCTAAATATGTATGTCTCATCCCCTGCATATTTAAACTATTTGTACATGGTATTACTTAGGGGTGTTGTTGTAACGCCCATGCAAAATATGGATGTGGTACGGCTACTTAAAAAAATGATAGGGGCTGTTATATGCACCGATGAGAATTTTTAGCACTCTTTATTAATAATCACCTAAATATGTATGTCTCTTCCCCTGAATATTTAAACTATTTGTATATGATATTACTTAGGGGTATTGTAGTAACGTCCGTACAAAATATGGAAATGGTACGGCTAATTAAAAAAATGATAAGGGCTATTGTATGCACCGATGAGAATTTTTAGCACTCTTTATTAATAATCACCTAAATATGTATGTCTCATCCCCTGCATATTTAAACTATTTGTACATGGTATTACTTAGGGGTGTTGTTGTAACGCCCATGCAAAATATGGATGTGGTACGGCTACTTAAAAAAATGATAGGGGCTGTTATATGCACCGATGAGAATTTTTAGCACTCTTTATTAATAATTACTTACAAATTTTTATCTCATCCCCTGAATATTTAAACTAACTGTATATAAAATTACTTGGGGGTGTTGTAGCTACGTCCATACAAAACATGGAAGTGGTACGGCTACTTGAAAAAATGATAGGGTCTGTTATATTCATCGATGAGAATTTTTAGCACTCTTTATTAATAATCACCTAAATATGTATGTCTCATCCCCTAAATATTTAAACTATTTGTATATGGTATTACTTAGGGGTGTTTTAGTAACGTCCATGCAAAATATGGAAGTGGTACGGCTACTTAAAAAAATGATAAGGGCTATTATATGCACCGATGAGAATTTTAGCACTCTTTATTAATAATCACCTAAATATGTATGTCTCATCCCCTGAATATTTCAACTATTTGTATATTATATTACTTAGGGGTGTTGTAGTAACGTCCATACAAAATATGGAAGTGGTACGGCTACTTAAAAAAATGATAGGGGCTGTTATATACACCGATGAGAATTTTTAGCACTCTTTATTAATAATCACCTAAATATGTACGTCTCATCCCCTGAATATTTAAACTATTTGTATATGATATTACTTAGGGGTATTGTAGTAACGTCCGTACAAAATATAGAAGTGGTACGGATACTTAAAAAAATGATAGGGAATGTTATATGCCCCAATGAGAATTTTTAGCACACTTTATTAATAATCACTTAAAAAAATATGTCTCATCCCCTGTATGTTTAAACTATTTGTACAAGAGTTTACTCAGCAGTATTCTACTAACGTCCATACAAAATATGGTAATGGTACGTCTGCACAGAAACATTATAGGGGATGTTAAATGTTTTGAGGAATAAGTAGCACTCTTGTCAATAATTACATAAGAATTTATAACTCCTACCTTGAATATTTAAACAAAACCTACATTAAATTACTCAGGGGACTCGTGATAAACATCCTGATTGATTATTTTTTTATTATTATCATGTTTTCATAAGATGACAACACTTTTGATGCCTGTAGTACATAGACTTTCAAGGCTACGCAACACTTGTCTAGAATCGAATCGGCCGCTGGCGAATCGGCCGCTAGCTTCACTCTGATTATTTACAAACATTCTCATTGCTGACCTATGGAACGGAAAAAAAGGATATATACTAGTGCTGAAAGTTGGATATTTCACACGAGTGTGAAATACCCTTGCAGCACGTGTTGTACACGATATTTTTCCGACGACCACAAAAAATATATAATATTTACATAAAAATATTAAAACAGATTATCTTAACATCATTGCTATCAGAATTCACCAAAAATTAGATTAAAATCTGATAAATCAGGGCCCAACCTTCTTAATCCGTGTAAATTCAGCAAATTATTTGCAACTGTCAAATTTTTAAATACAAATTTTTAGGTTAGTTCACTCAGTTATCGCAGCGTGTAATAAGATCATATCACACAGTTGCGGACGCATCTGATTGGCTAACGAGATTTCATATCACACAGCTTTGCTAGTGATGTGCAATGACCAACTTTCAGTAATAGTTTAGCGTGTGAATTTATGTACTTTTCTTAGTGGTCGTCGGAAAAGGAATATTTCCTTACAAAGTCAAACAAGATATGTCATTTCACTAATACCGAAAGAATAATACAAATAAAAGAGAAGAATGAATGTTCTGCCCGCAGAAAAATTGACATAATTGTAATTTTTACATTTTAGGCTATGATATCGATGCTGCGTTTTTCTTTTAACTGACAATTAAATTAAGAGTCTGTTTAAACCTTAGTCTTATATTATTTGAGAAACCGTGGTTCTAACATTCACACATACACACACACGGACATCATTGTAAAGATGTTATAATCGGATTATAGGGGCCTTAAAACGTGCTTATCCACTAAAATCTGGATATGCGATTTTTAGCATGATTCCAATACCTCTCTTAGCGAGAGGTAAAAATAGTTACCAACTGGTTATGTAATAATAAACTAAAACTAAATAGTACGTAAACAAAAACAATGCTATTTTAAGTAAAACAAATATTAAAAATTTCATTAATAACAACCTAAAAATTGGTGTAGGTAATGTTGATATTGAATATGTAAATGTATTTAAATATTTAGGAATTATTATTGACAATAAATTAAAATTATGTAATCATGTAGAATATATTACAAAGAAAATTGCAAAGAAATATAACTTCTAGCTAGTATTCTCAAATTCTTGTGGGCGGTATTGCAATGTTTAATACAATTTTGGTCCCGTACAAAATTTTCTTTACTGTTATCTATTACATTGTTCAGTGCTAATGTATGTAAATCTGATTAACAATGTAACTGAAACTAAGCTATGCATGTAATTAATTGACAATTCTTTGTAGATAACCACTAATGAGCTGATTGAAAATCTTTTGTGTGGATGTATTGAGACTTGTACATTATCTGTTTATTTCTCGCTCTATTAATTGTCCAACAAATGCGTAACTTAGTGCCCGCTGTATCTATTCGTCCTTTGCATTAAACATTGCGCTGAACAAACGATTAATATACACCACTGATTCATAAACGATTAGAATGTATGAGTACATTCACGAGAAACTGACGAGAAACACACTGCCAACTGCTTACATAGATTTGCATCAATATCGGATTAGTTTAATTTTTACTATTAGTTTACTATTATTTATTTGATAAATCAATAGATGTTTCTTTTCTACGAGTAATTAAAATAAATATGACAAGAGTTCTTTTAATTTTAATTCATAAAACATTCTACACAGATTATTTATTATTTATAAAATAAATAAAATATGAGCCCTATATTCAACATATAATTTGATTTAATAGTTATTTATGTATTAAGAGCGTAAGGAGGCTTTTATGGCCTGCGGCGGGATTTTGAGCCCGAGGCGTAAGCCGAGGGATAAAAACACGTCAAAGGCCATAAAAGCAAGTTACGCTCGTGGTACATACAAAACTTTATGCACGGACGAAAATTTTCAAATTATGAGTGTTAGAAAAATTGTATTGAAAAGAATTTGTCCTCATACATCCAGTATCTAGTGTTGCTATGAAAGCAGAGAACAACAGTTTATTGTTTGTTTATTAGTTATGTCATTTGTGTTTTATTTTGTGTATCTCCGTGCTTTCCATATAAATATCACAAAATTAATTTTCATTTTTCATTAAAGAATATAAAAATTTTCGATTTGTAATAAAAACTTTTCATGTTGCCTGTTTAAATTATTTATATTGTAGGTTAAAATTTGGTTTGACGTTTCATTATAGCCCGGCGGGCTATAATGAGGCCCGCGGGTTATAAAATGACGTTTATGTCAAAGAAATTCGTGTATAATTGTCAAATTATGATAGGTCCGTGCATAAAAAATTTTATAGCTAGATATACAGTATTGGTCATTAAGATAGCAACTTTCAAAAATTGTCAATTCTATATATTGCACTTGATACTGACTGTCATTTGATTATATCACCAGTTTCTATGGTTATATCAAAGATGGCTGATGTTTGGAAGTTAATTTCTCTAATTTTTTTTTTAACTCTATATCTATTGAATATGAAGGAAAATGTGTAATCAAACCATATAGACAATCAAATGTTCTTTCATATTTCTAATAACGTAAAATGTCAAAAAATACATTTTTTCAATAAAAGCTGTTAAGAACTGCAAACGAAAGTACTTCCGGTTGTTCAATTATAACGAAATTAATTTTGTCACACACACACACACACACACACGCATGCACGCGCACAGTCACACTCACTCACACTCACTCACACATACACACACACACACACACACACACACACACACACACACACACACACACACACACACAGAGAGAGAGAGAGAGAGAGAGAGAGAGAGAGAGAGAGAGATACAGATTCATTAAAAACACCATCGAATTCTTTGAACTTACTTAAAGGTAACAGAAGGTAAAAACAATAGACACTTAAAAAACCCTAGGATTTTATTTTGAATAGGCAACTTTTTCTTCCAGAGTCAGTAAAGTCCCCTAGTACGGCCTGTCTGACTTCATAGAGTTTTATACTTTAAAAATATTTTGGTACAAAATCATTTAAAATTAGTCATATTTTCATATGACAAAATATTTGCAATTTTTTTTACCGGACTTGTGCTTCAAGCAAAATTTTTCTCTTTTTGTGTTTAAAAAATAGGTAAAAGTAGTACATTTCCGAATTAGATGTAGGTACAAATAATACTTCTATTTTTGTTTTCCAAAAACTGAAGAAAATACTCTTGTATTCTTACCAAACTGGCAACATTTATGAACTTTTTATGTTACCTTGGTTACTTGTCTTTGCTTGTATCTCGTAATTTTGTTATGTTATTTTCCCTGAAGATGGCATCAGTTAATAATATACAAAGGTTGTACCTATTCTAATACTCTTGGTTATTGCATATTTTTCCTAGGTAATAACGAATTTTTTTTAAAAATATTATCTAAGTTCTAACTATTGCGTTAGAGTATCATAAAAACAGTTAATTAAAACATACATACATTTTCTCTTCATTCATTTCATGTATTTTAATCTTCTCTAGATTAATCTTCTTCCTCAAATTAAGTTTTTCCTACAATGAAAAAGAGACACTATCTTTATAGCAGCGAAAACGAAAATATATATCCCAGAAATTTCTTTGTTCTGTTTTATTTCCTGCGTTGGCTCTAATCGCGTGTTCGTTAAATGCAGCACAGCAGGACCACAGCAGGACGACATGGTTTACAGCAGGAGAATTGAGGGCAAAACAATACGAAAACTATGCAATCAGAGAATGCGCTGGTTATATCAAATTAATGAATTAAGAAAAGGCACTTCAACGTAAAGAGTTTTTTTCTATTACCTAGCGTCTTTGTAAGTGAACTTTATTAACTCGCTAGTGTTGTTAAGTGCACAAACCTTACACTCTCGTGAAAATTAGAAATTAAAAAAATTATATTTCACAAAAACTTAATTACATTCTCTTTTACATTAATCTCCCAGAAATTTACTAAGACAAAGAACTGAAGCAACTATGTCAACTATTTAAAAATTTGTTTTATTAATAAATACTCCTATACTTCAAAATAAACTATTTTTATTAAAACTAATATTAAAATTTTAAAAGTAGGTTAATAATATCATTTTAAATTCATTTAAATTTGTATGAAACTTTAAATAATTATCTTCAAACTTATGAAAAACATAATATAGTTCTTAAAATACGGTAAAACATTATACAGATGTAACAGAAATAAGCACATTAATTAATAATTTTTTTTTTGTAAACCTTATAGATATTGATTTAAAAATACTAAAAAAATCTGTTGTGGTACAAAACCTTCCGTCAATTCGATGTATTTTGTACAAATTCCATACCAAAAGTTCCTTGAAAAAAGATTCTATATATCCTGTAAAATTGTAATACGAGCACACTATTTTTACAAATTCCATACCGCCATTTCCTTTGAAAAGATTTTATAAATCCAACGCGAACGTACATTTTCCCTATTTTATTAGGGGTCGCTGTTTCTTACTCTTCTCTTCTACTCATTCCTGTCCAACGCATCTTCACACAGTTCTTCCTCTCTCAAATCTTCTGCTACATAGTCCTTCCATCTTCTCTTTGGCCTACCTCGTACTCCCAGCACTGAAAATTTCAATCTTGAGGCGAGGCTGCAACTGCAAGTCACTTGAGAGGGACACTCGGTCACTTAAATATCACAATGTAATCCTATACTTTCCACTTTGGTTTTGCACTTGACACTGACATCTGTCAATTAGAATTTTTTGAATATATCTGCTGTTTCCATAATTTTAGCAAAGCTGACTGGTTTTTGGTAGTTAATCTCTCTATAACTCTATATCTATTGAATATGAAGGAAAATATATAATCAAACCGTACAGAGAATAAGATATTCTTTCATATTGATAACATAAAATGTCGATAAATAATATTTAACTGCGTTTTTCCAAGAAAAAC
Organism: Ophonus ardosiacus; assembly: GCA_943142095.1. Taxonomy (NCBI): domain Eukaryota; kingdom Metazoa; phylum Arthropoda; class Insecta; order Coleoptera; family Carabidae; genus Ophonus; species Ophonus ardosiacus. Next base: position 48,469,923 of record OW964831.1, on the reverse strand, counting down.
TGTTAAAAACTTCAAATAATGGTACTTCCGGTTGACCAATTATAACCAAAATCTAATCAGCTCTTCGTGTGGTTGTAAAGAAGAGGAATACGAAAGAATCATAATTTTTAAAATTGTAGTTTCGGAGTTATCGTCGGAGAAAAATTTGTCACACACACACACGGACACACAGACACACAGACACACACACACACACACACACACACACACACATACAGACATCATCGTAAAACTAGTAAAATCATATTCTAGGGACCCTAAAACATGCTTATTCATTAAAAACTCACCATCGAATTTTTTGACCAAAGACAATACCTTCCTTACCTAAAGGTGACGGAAGGTAAAAATTGAGAATTCAAAAAATTGTTACTAGGAAATATTATTATTACTCTCGACCAGTTCTGTCAATGTCATTTACCTTTTTTTGTTTTACCAGTATATGTCTCAAAATTGGAAATATTTTTTTCCAAAAAATAAAATGCAATTTCGAAAAAAATACTAAAAAATATTGTTGTTCTTGCTGAGTTCTATCACTGGTAAAATTTCGTGTACTTATTTCTGTTACACCTTGTAGAATAGAATTCCCTCCATCCACTAGGGCAAGGAAGTATCCAATGTTTTATTTGTACCATTAATCTGCATAAATTACATAGTTATATTCTTAATATAGGTATTGGAATATCTTTCTGAACTTAATATTAAATAAATAACTACTTCAAAAAACTTGATTACAACTACGATAAAATTGATTGCAACAATGGCATTATTTGATGACATCATTGCGCTGCACTCGCTGCACTGTATATTTCCCTTTCGTCTCTAGGCCAAATTGGCGGAATTCTCGCTTGTATTAAATGATTTAAATCAATATCTGTGTTTATTATATATTCTCAACTTACCATTTAAAAATTTAATTATTTGTGCTTAATATTGGTAATTTTTATGTTTTCCAAAAGGTTTACAATATTGTCAGTATCGAGATCAGTGTCTTACACAAGTAAATGATCTAAAAATGTAATTTAAATGTTACTTCTCAGTTAAAATAAATAGGTTTCGAGAAAAAATGTATGTTTTTGCCCCTCTTGGAAAAATTTCTGGCGGCGCCTATGTCTGTCGGTGACGGCAATTAAGAGATGACAATATTTTATATTTACATTAAGAACATAATATTTAAAACCATTGCCAATATTAAAATGGTATGTATATAGAAAATAAATTTCTTTTATCGAAGTAGGCTTGTTGATTCTCGTATTTCGTACAGAAGTTTCACAGCGGGCTATGGCCAGTTCAGAGTTGCAGCGCGTCAGTCATTGTTTTGTTTTTACTGTAAACAAATGTCGTTGTTTGTGTCGCGATTTTTATCAAAATCTCATAGAAAGTTTGTGAAAATGTATTGCCCATTATAATACATCATGTTTATAATTTAATTCTCTCTCTTGTGATAAGAATTTCATATAGAAAAAGTGTTAAGAGTATAGGTTATGTTCATACAAGCAACGTTGGAGAAAGGAAAACTTGAGAACTTGACTGAGGTATATGCAAAATATGCATTAATAGTTGAACAAAATTAAAATGTACATATTTATTGTTTATTAACAATTTAACATATTTTTGTTTTATTTTTACAGTGTTTTTGGTGATCTGAACCTGGAGATACAACAGATAAGGTAGGAAATACATTTCAATTATTCTTTAATGAATTAATTTAATGTAGTAGAAACATTTAACTGTAAAGGGGGTACCAAACAATATTAAATATTTTTAAATCAAAAAGTTCTTTGTTCCAATCTCCATGTTACAAATATGGTATAAGTGTAAATGCCATAAAAATGAAAGATCAAATAATGTTTAATGTGCAAATACTAGTGTAAAAATGTGTTGGCTCGTACATTATAAAAAAGTTGAACTTAATACAGGGAATTTATTTTAACATGCAACATAATGGTCATTCACTTCCATGGTTACTCACTATTGTCAAAAAATGACAGCAATGTAATATTTGTCCATTTTTTTTAAAATGCAACATACAAAATTTGTAGTTTTGTATTATCAAAACTAATTTACATTAAATTAGCCTACATACGATTAACAAGAAATCAAAACATGAATGTTGCACATCTTAAGAAACTTTAGATTACAAAAATTCATAACTTACATGTAATAAATGTTAAGAAAATACCCCATTCACATTAAGGCAATATCCTAGCCGGTCGTAATAAGAATTGATACCATTTGTGATGTGTTCTGGAGATATCTCCTGTGCTGCAATACTATTTATAATGTTGCATTTTAAATTGGACAAATATTACATTGCTGTCAGTTTTTGACAACAGTGAGTAACCATGGAAGTGATGTACCATAATGTTGCATTTTAAAATAAATGCTCTGTATAGATATTATGCAAGTGCAAAACATAAACATACCTACAATTTGCAAAAAGAAATGAAATAACAATGTCCAAATTCGAATATGGAGTACCTATAACATAATATTTTAAACATATAAACCGACAAACCAACTGTGAAATAAAATACATATACAGGGTGTCTCTTAAATAGGGGGACATGGCTTAACCACAGATTCCTGAGGCTAAAACAAGACGATTTAACCAAACTTGCTTCTACCGGAAAGTGTACCATTTAGCCAGAAATCTGCTTCAAAGTTCTTCGAAAAAAAATTAATTTTGCTTATAATATTCGGACGCTTTATTCGATTTGGATGAAATTTGGTATGACAGTTTATATGGTTATAAGTCATCTTTTAAGGTGGTACTTGTTCTTATAAGTGAACCACTAGTGTATGAAACTTAGGTCTCCCAACATTAATTAGACCGTAACTTTTTAATGGCAAGCCGAAAATATGAAATTATTTTTCGTCAGAAAGATACATTCAATAGTAAACTTTTGTCTCTCTGTGTAATTTGTGATATCTGTTACGGTTCACACAGAAAAAAATAAAATCTGAGTGTCTGCACTGCTAAAATTTTTAAAATAAATTTAATCTAGTAGTCTATCTAAATGTCAAACAAGTAATTTTTAATGACAGTAACGAGTTGTCAATCTTCATAACTTGTTTAGGAGTAAGCTAAGATATGTAATCGTCTTATTTATAATAATGGTAGTAAAATACTATTAGGCCGAACACACGGATGTTACTAATTTTAGAATATTGCGAAGAAAATTTTTGACAACCCGTAAAACAATTGTTACTGTCATTAAAAATTACTTGTTTGACATTTGGATAAACTGCTAGATTAAATTTATTTTAAAAATTTAGCAGTGCAGACACTCAGATTTTATTTTTTTCTGTGTGAACCGTAACAGATATCACAAATTACACAGACAGACACAAGTTTACTATTAAATGTATCTTTCTGAAAAAAAATAATTTCACGTTTTCGGCATTGCCATTAAAAAGTTACGGTCTAATTACTGTTGGGAGACCTAAGTTTCATACACTAGTGGTTCACTAATAATAATAAGCATCACCTTAAAAGATGACCTATAACCATATAAACAGTCAAACCAAATTTCATCCAAATCGAATAAAGCGTCCGATTATTATAAGCAAAATTAATTTTTTTTCGAAGAACTTTGAAGCAGATTTCTGGCTAAATGGTACACTTTCCGGTAGAAGCAAGTTTGAATAAATCGTCTTATTTTAGCCTCAGGAATCTGTGGTTAAGCCATGTCCCCCTATTTAAGAGACACCCTGTATATATACACCTAAAATAAAGTTGATAGTTCCTTTCCAAAAGCAAATATAAACTGTCCCCTTTTAGGACAGTTTTTATTACAAGTATAAGATTACGAGTCTGTAAAAAAAATTGTCGAATTTTTGCATACATCTATTCTTAAGACATGAATATTGATATCCGAATTGCATTTTTCTTGTATTTGATTTAATTTTAATTAATAACTGTTTACATAAATTTGAATTTAAAGCTTACAAAATTACAGTTATCATAGATTTTGTTATATATAAAGATAGAAAACAAAGACAACACTTTGCCCCCCGCCAAAATTTACTAGGGGGCCACTGCCCCCCGGTTCCTACACCCCTGTACACATATCGTATTTCAAATTAAAACAATAATAGACTAAAACTATAATAATTATCGAATGAATTTTACGATAATTACGTCTTTGAATTTGAACTGTCACAGTTGATGACAATTCTTTGTTTGTATTATCATAACCATAGCACCCATTACTTCTATGCAGTGCCGCTAGAAGCGCTACGTGCAAATTGCAATTGGGAAGTGTCCATTAACAAGTGAAAATTGATTTAATTTTTAATTACATAGTAAAAGTGTTTTTCGTTTATTCAAACGTGAAGTCTACTGGAATAAAACAGCGTTTGGAGTATTGGTTGTGGCTATCAGCTGCATCTGACTACTCAGCCATGATATTGTTCTCGCCCTGGTGATTGATAGATTGATAGGCTGATCGGCCTAGCCGAACCCGGGTTACCTGGTGCTGATCACTGAATAGCCCGTGTCAAGTCAATGGCGAAAGTGAGTTATAGCTACAGAACAGATCTTAGGTGAAATGGATGGAGGTGTACCTGAAATTGATTATATATAGCTCGTGCAGCAAATATTTGAACAAATGACTTTTAATTCCTCCGTATTAATACTAATCGTTGCTACTGTGATTTTTTTTGCATTTCACGCAAATATATTTAGTTTTTTTTTTTTGCAGTGTACTTTATATGAAAGTTGAAAATTGATTGAAACTATTTAAATAGGCAACATTTTTATTGGGGCTCCAAAGGACCGTAGGTGTACTGTAAAATTCTCATCCAAGATTTTATGTATACGAGTTACAGGATTGTATTTTTATATATACAGGGTGTCTCAGGACGAGCTTACGCTATCTATATTTTAAATACTATTTAATATAATTTAACGAAATTTGGTATCTAGGGGTAGCACTTCCGGTTTGACCGGAAATTGACCTCAACTTTCTTATTTTAAATGGAATACGCTATATTTTATTTTACCATTGAATGCAGCGAAAAATTTTACATATGAAGCAATAAAAACATTTTACTCATGATCAACTACTTCCGGCGTTATTCAACTTTTTTTTGATTTTTTGTCTGAAATCCGGCACATTTTCAAAACTCTGTATATCGGGAACGAGATCGAATTTTTATAATCTGAAAAAAGCCTTTTATAAAGGAGACTTTAAGCTACATCCATAGAAGAATCCTCGATTATTTATAAAAATGTGACGGGTACGTTACACCAAAATTTCAGTTGACAAACTTCAAAAAAGACAATTTTTTTAAATGGAACCCCCCCCTCCCCCCTTTTATTACATAAATGTGTACTACGACAAAAAATAAAGGTACCTACTTTTTGTAACATGTCCTATGTTGAAAGTTGACAGAATTTCAGTAAATTAGAAAAACATGTAATCTGGGTATAATTATTTTATTAATACGGATAAGTAAGCCATAATAATAATAATAATTATGGTAATTATATTTTGATCGTTCACCATTTTGCCATTAGAAAAAATAAAAAATAATTGTAAGTGCCAAATGTTTTACAGAGCCGAAATGTAATTTGAATTTTTTTTTTTTTCAATAGTTCTTAAAGTAAGGGAGTTAACAATTTTTCGAAAAACAAAAGAACTCCAATAACTACCAACCAGGACAGCAAATCAAAAATTGGAACCAAGAAAAGTTGTTTCTTTAAATAAGTTCTAACTACCATTTTCGGCTATAACGACAACCCAGGGTTACGTACACAAACACAGTGTTTGACAGCTAACCTAAAAAAGTAATTTTGTTAATACTTTCATTTCTTGTGTTAAATATGACGCGTGAAATGCTAACTGTCGGCCATATTATTATTTTTTGACGTAAGGTTAGCTATCAAGTAGGACTCTCTTTTTATGTACGTAACCATGTTAGCGTAACTCGAGAGTTAACCCATTTCATGCATTGTACCCATAGTATTAACAACCTATATACAGGATGTAAATTTTAAAATGGGTCATAGGGCTATAACACAGAAAACAGTTTTTTAGACGCCAAAAGTTTCTATATTAATTTATTGAAAAAAGAATTGGTGCATATTATAAAGAAAAAAATTACGAATTTTTTGATACCAAACACATTACATTTCTGTTTCATATAAAGCCTGAAAATAAATTTAAAAATTTACACAATTAAGAAAAAAATCATTAGCCGTGAAACTGACAGAAACAAAACAAAACAATTGTTGACTTAAGACTGTTATTAATAAGCGTTTTTGCACATTATTTATTAAATTATTATAATTTCCGTCATATTCAGGAGAAATCATGGATAATTTGTCTCATGAAGAAAAATTACAAATTATTAAATGGTTTTAATTGTTTTTTCTGTTTTTCTCGTTTCTTATAACTTATTTCCATGTAGATCATCTTTAATTTTTAAATACCTATTACAATAAATAATAATTGTTTCTTAAATAAATATCATAGTGTTTTTTTTGGGCCATTTTATATTAGTTAATAAATTAATAACTTTAATATTTAATTGTCCTCTGTCATGTTAGTAAAAAATGACAATGTTTTGTTATTGCCAGTTTCATGGCTAATGATATTCTTTCGTAATTGTACAAATTTTAAAATTTAATTTTTGGCTGTGTATGAAACAGAAATATAATGTGTTTGGTATTAAAAAATTAGTAATTTTTTTCTTTATAATATGCACTAATTCCTTTTTCAATAAATTAATATAGAAACTTTTGGCGTCTAAAAAACTGTTTTTCTATGTTATAGCCGTATGACCCGTTTTAAAATTTACACCCGGTATATATAACCAAACATCATTATAAAAATGTTATAAGCGGAACCTAGGAACCTTATTCACTAAAATCTGGATATGTTATTTTTAGCAATGAATCCAATACCTCTCCAAGCAAGAGGTAAAAATTTAAAAACCTTATTTTGGTTATAGTTGTTGTTTTGTATGTTAAATAATTAAATAAACACTAAGTGAAAACAAAAAATATAAAAGTGTGGTTATTCAAGTACGTATCTCCATAACCGCCCAATTCATAATTCACAGAATGCATCACGCCATCATGTAACACTGCAGTAAAACATGTTAGCTAAGAAAAACTGCCTTCATGTAGTAACTGTCACACTAAATGTGTGCTATTTATAACCTGCTTGCATCTTCCTAAATTTCTTAAAACTCTTCACTTCATTTGTTACTCCAAATTTATATCTAGTTCCAGAAAGGGATTTAAATTTTAAAATATTCTTATTTGAAATTATTTTTCATTATTTTGAAATGAATCTTTGCCCATAATAAATTTTATTTTATGAATACTTAGCTAACAAACCAATTTTATGAAAAGCAGTAAAAAGTACTTTTTTGGATTTAAACTAAATTAAACATAAATCTTGAAATCTCCCAAGAACAGTGTTACTGTTATACGAGTGAGTTAGAAACCGTAAATTTTAGAATTACTGTCTCTTGGGATTACATTACCTGACAATCTGGCCAAAATAGAACATTTTAATTTTTAATGCAATTACATGATGGCGTAAAATACAGACACAGCGACACAAAGCTCCAAACTCAGTGTCATTGTTGATTTTATTTATTGCCTTCAACTTAAATTTCATATTTTCTACAACTTCAGGATCCAGACGAATAAAGTAAATATATAATGAAACGTAAAAAGTTTTCTGATAAAATGTATTGATTGCCGAAATACTCGTGTAGTTTTTCTTTGGAAAAATACCTTTAAATGTATTTTTTTCACGATTTATGTTAGGAATTATAAAAAATAAAAATCTGTTGCCAGCACAAACCTCTGCCATTTCCATTTTATGTTATATAAGTATTTGCACTTTGCTATCGAACCGTCGTTTTATAACAAAAAGAAAATACAGAACTTCACCCAAATATTGTTTTTATTGTATTTAACATGTCTTCTGCACACATACAATTCTAATTATATCTATTTTTCATTGTATGAGGGAGTTCCTAAATGTCAGAGATTCTTCCAATTCATTAGCAAGATTGGCGGTATTTCTAATGGATATTTGTTATTATGTTACCTATAATTTTAAATATTTAATTAATAAAACAATAAGAAAGATAAAATATACCTCCCAGAAAAAGCTTTCAGAATGTCACCAAAACTGTTGGTTTTTGACACTGGCATCTGTCATATACAAACGATGTTATAGACCAGAGACATTTGAATTTGTCAACTGGTTTCCTTAGTGCCTTAGTCTCTGCGATTAGATTATTCTATATATTACAGTGCCTTCATCTCTAAATGTATACAGGATATTATAAAATAATAATAACAGAAATTTTCAAAAAATAATATTTGGAAGATTTTTTTAAACAAACTGTTACTTCCGGTTGGCCAATTGTTACCAAAATCTAATCATCTCTTCCCAGGAATGTCAGATTACGGAAACTGCAGTTAAATATTTTGACGTCCTACTGGTATATTATATACCAAATAACACCCTAGGGTTGTTAGAAAATTGTTGCTATGAAATCTGTATTATAAACAAATAAAAATATCGCGTTCCCTAGTTACAGCGTTTAAGTAAGTAGATTAATATCTCTAACACAAATCACAATGACAAGACATAAATCGATAAAAATCGTTATTAAAATAATATATCATCGTAATAGTTATTTACATTCGAGTGCGTGTAAGTTGTATTTTACAGCGCGACAGCTTTGTTTAAGGCACGAGCCCTTAAGGCGAGTGCCTTATTAGCTGGAACGCTGTAAAATACTTCACGCACGAGAATTGTATCAAATTTTTTGGCCGACGATAATGAAAATCACTTTTTTCAATGAGATAGGTTGTACTTCTGAAAAGGGTTAGTTTAAAATACTGGGGTTAAGTCAATTTCCAAATTTGATTTTACTTACCTTCATTAGAATACTTCTTCTAGCAAAAAATTATCTGTAATAATAGACGTTGTTTATGACTGATAATATATTTATTTGCTCATGTTCGTAATACATAATAGGTAGGTATCGAAATTTGACATTTCAGCAATTTTCGCCTCTCGTATTTGACAGGTATATCGATCGGTGACTATGTCGGTAACGGCGGATTTTTACAATAATGACAGATGTCGCTATCGTGAGTTTGGTTTATATAAATTAATTTTAAATATAGGAAATGTTAAAGTAAAAAATAACTTAAGTAGGTGGTACTTTTTTACATGAACTTTATTGTAGTAAAGATGATTTCTTTTCTAAATGCCCATAAACGTCCAGTGTATTTTGATTATTTTACCGCATAGTTAGACAAGTTACAACACAGTAAGCGTAAAATGTAGGTTACACTTGCTGTGTATACAATTGTAAAGTTCCCATTACACTTCAGGAGGGCAAAAAAAATGTTTTAACCGCATTATAGGGACCTTAAAACGTTATTATCCATTAAAATCTGGATATGCGAATTTTAGCATGATTCCAATCCTCTCAGCGAGAGGTAAAAATTATTAAATTTTCTACAGGTATGCATCATACTTGAACTTGAAAATATATTACTACAATACAAACTTAACAAACTTTTTTTTAAATGCTTATATTTGTATAATAAAAGTCTAATTTACAATAAATACAACTAACCCCAAACCCCCACTCCCTTGACGCTATTCAGATTTTACATTTAACAATAAACCAATTTCAATCCTGTTTGATCTCTGGTCTGCCCAGAAAGCTACACGGGTAGTCAGTAAAGCCATTTCCAGTCTTGTTGAAATTCACCTCACAGACACATAACTCGGCTAGCTGTAGCCTTTGATTGGCTCTCATTATAACCGGAAACGAGGTGAACGGGAAGTGCGAATATGTCACGTGACCAGACTCTTCCATCACGCGCAGATATGGGTTTCCGGTACAGAGAAAGGAAAACCAGGGAATTCTGGGAATACGCATGTAAAATATCAAGAGGTTTAAGGATAATATTTTGAATATGTGTGGAATTTTAAACGGGAAAAAATTTATGAAATCTGTTCATTAACTCCCACTTTCTAAGTCTTATTTTATAGGTATTTTTACTTCTCGCTATCCTTGGTTAGGGAGGTATAGGATCGTGCTAAAAATCGGATGTCGAGATTTTGGTAAATGGCCATGTTGTAAGGTCCCTAGAATACGATGAACGTGTTATTATTTCACCCTTACTTACCAGCTCTAATATCCCGAATATATTGATAATGGGGGATTCCACCATTTTTTTTTTATATAAAATCATCTGAAAATATTAGGAAAACTAAGTCTATTGATGAAAATCCGGTGAAAAAATTCCTATTAATAAGCGAGTTATGGTCTCCTGAATTTTGAAAAGATTGACGTGACGTCACATTTATGTATTTTTATATCAAACTGTTTTCATCATGGACCTAAATGTTCTTAAAATATATGCTATTTTAAGTTATATTTACATAAAATAAATGAATATTATAACACTGTATAAGTCTTCATACTTTATAATTACAGGTTTATTTAAATTATTAAGTTTAATGCAAGAAATTTATGTTAAAATAAAAACTGTTTGGAAACTGTAATACAGGAATGTTAGCCCCTCCTTTCGAATTTGAATTTCTTAACTTTCATTGGTAGTAATCCCCACCTCCTAACACGCTATTTGTAATGCATGTATAGGCAGTCTTTCAGTAGCCAATCAAAATATTATATATAGATTTCATATTAGTGTCGAAACGCTATAACAAAAAACCCTTATTTTCGAAATATCTCAATTATAGCATTTCATTTTTTTATTAACATTCGTATTTTTTTACTATTTTCCTTTAATTCGATTGAACTGGAATCCCCCATTACGAAACAATTTTATGACAGTTGCCGAAAGCGCGTTGCTTGGTAACCGCCCGACGCCGAAGGCGGAGGGTTGTTAGCTAAAAGCAACGTGCTTGAGGAACTTGTGATAAAAATGGTCGAGATGTATTCGGTTTTGCTATTTGAGTCAAATTTACGAAGAATTTGAATTTAGCAGAATTTTAAAATATCCCAATAGATGTCAATAGTAGCTATGAATATGTTCACCGTGAAGTGTGTAGCGATAATAAGATTGACATTGACATTACGAAATGCTCGTTCAGTTTTATTATACAAATATTTAATAGTAGAGTTTTATTGTAAGTGTGAGTGTGTATTTTATTAATTGAATCGTATTTTCACTGCCATACCGCGAAAACGACAATTTCAAATTAAACAATTAATCTTTAATTATCTGTCAATAAGTGTTTGTTACTTAATGACATAAATGATAATTGTATTAGGATAATTGTCAGAAGTAATATCACAAGACCTCCTGATTTTATGGATAAATTTTTATTTTGCACGATTTTTTTTTGCTTAGCAACAAACACGAAAGCAAACTGCATGTCGGTTTGCTTAAGTGATTTTGCTTAAAAGCAAACAAAAATGAGTGCTTAAAAATAAAAGACAACGCAAAATGAAACTTGACACATTAATTGTTACACTGATATTTATAAACAATAACAACTGTTTATTTACTTGGTACCGGAAAATTATCGGGGTAACGGGGTTTTATCAGTATAATACTGTTCCCATTGGTTGAATTTTTAAGTGTTTTGCATCATAATTGGTTAAAAACTAGTGCTGTGAGGATCTTGCAAAACTTGGATCCGAGTACCCGGATCTCAATATATCCGGTTCCTCGGATATCCGATGTTCAGATATTGAAGCGGATATCCGTAAATTTAATTCGGATTTGGATCCGGATCCAGATTTGAGTCCGGATCCCTTTTGGATTCGGATCTGGACTTGGATCTAGATCCGGATCCGAATTTTAATTCTGGATCCAATTCTATTAACTATATCAAACAAAAATTTATTGTGGATTATTTCATAATCAGATTTATTTGGTTTTGAAACTCCATGATAATACTTATACATTCAAATATTATCATCGGGTTCAATACTGAGAATATTCGAATCCGAGAACCGATGTGGATTCTGAAATTCCATATCTAATATTCGGATCCGGATCCAAAATTCAATACTCAGATTTGGATCCAAAATCCGATACTCAGATCCGGATCCAAAATCCGATACTCAGATCCGGATCCAAAATCCGATACTTAGATCCGGATAGTTAAACAATCTATTATCCGGATATCCGGATATTTTTGGATCCGAAACCGAAACTATCCGGATCCCACCATTATTAAAAACTAGTCGTTGGAATTTATCAGTGTAAGTTTGTTTTGATTGATTATTTTCACATACGTGATCAAAAATACAAAGTATTCAATTGGATAATTTTGTAACCAATAAATTTTCATTTTAGTAATATATAACTAAACATTCTTTCGGAAAAATTATTGTAATATATGTAATAATATGTGAATCATAAATTAATTCATTTCAAATATTTATTTTAAACTGTTTTAATGTAATAAGCATTATATATTAATATTAATATTTTCTCATTCATACGAATTGTATTTTCTTTTACGTGTAAAATAACACACTATTATGTTTGAAAACATTTGTTACCTACAATGCTTTTGCAATGGCTACTTGATATACGACTACGAACAATGAAATGAAAACAAATATAGTGAATGATTTACATTTGCATTGTACCAGTTACAGTCTGCGTCCTTTATTATTATAATCTCCCAATGTGTGATTAAAATGTGATTAATGTGGGAACATTTTTCCTCAGAATATTCCAATATGCAAATACTGAGTGTAGTTTCCTCTAACCTTTTTTATGCATGTATGAGACTAAAACAGTCGGCGATATTTTCAAAGGGAGAGTCAGGAAAATTTCCTCGAATGCATAAAGACAAAGTCCGCATGTTTTAATCAGGACGTTCTCGCATTTTCTCAGCCCGCCGCCAGTGGCGTCACTTGTTTTTTCTATTCTTTTGTTCTTTGAAATATTATTTAAACGTTGTGGTTTTATTCTGCACTTTTGAGGAAAGTTGTTTGTGTAATCAACTAAAGAAAGAAACTCCATCCGAGGCAGATTGTTTTTAAATTAATACCTATGTACTTTATTCTGGAATGTAATTCTCTTTTATTGTTCTGGTTTAAAATTAAATTTTTCCTTCTTCAATTAAGATTTATGTGATTCATTTGTAAAATGCCGATTTTTTTTCTTCTTACACAAACCTTAAAAGCAAGAGAAAAATATTCAAACTACTGATATAAATTTACTTTAAGCTCGCTAGAAAGAGTTTAAAGGAGTTACAAATCTGTGAAAAATGCTAATTTTGCTTCTTAAATTTAAATTGGTTCTTACATTTACCTTTAAATGTAATTTTTACGCGATTTATGTTATCATAAGAATGGGGTATTCCACTCAATTTTTTTATTATTTTAAATAAAACATAATTCAGTTTTGAAGCAGTTCATAGTATTAAAAAATCTTAATTGTTCCTCGTTTAAGAGTATTTTATTTTTGAGAAATCAGTGTAACGTCACATTTCCCCTATACTTATCTTTCTCACACACACTGCTCTGAAAGATAACAATTGTATGACGTCAATTTTCCCTTTTAGCAAACGTGAAATATCTCGTAAAGTAATTATTTTAAAAATGTTTTCATTGTTTTAACTATTATTTATTGAGCCATACTTTATGTTAAATTGAATTTTTTAAAAATTTTTTGTTATGGTGGAATACTCCAGTCAAGATTATTAAATTTTCGCGTGACCGTGTGCGTATAGTGCCTGGTTGCCAGTCTGTTCGATCCCGGCCAGTGTAGATTTTTAATCGCACAAATGTGATTCCTGTGGTGAACCCTCCACACCAGGTATGAGTGCACGGTAAAAATATATCGTTGTCATTACCGATGTCTACAAGTGTTATATGCCGTGATGATATATTAAATTTATTTATTTTAAATTTTCTACAGGTATCATTCATACTTTTTCAATTTATTTTATAGATAAATATACAAATAAATAAATATATAAATATATCATCACGGCATATTACCCATTTCTGGGTGTGCCAGTATCTACAACACATGTAGACATCGGTAATGTTGACGATATATTTTACCGTGTGGGCGCTTACCAGGCGTCACCTCACGGGCACTCATAGCTGGTGTGGAGAGTGCACCACAGGGGTCACTTTTGTGCCATTTAAAATTGGAAATATTTGGCGTCTGTCGGGATCGAACCCGGTTCCCCCAGGTTCGCGACCAAACACTCAGGCACGCAGCCACGGGACCCCATATAAATATATAAAATAATCTATTTTATAAATCCCGCAGCTTTTGTTGTAAAGATAAACATAGTTGAGATTTTAATTGTATGTAATTCACAGATAAATGTCACTGTCAAAAAACCTATCATTTCAAGTTATTAATGGTAACTTTTTAAAAGAAAATAGTAATAGTAAATGAAACAATTATACGAATTGAAAGAAACATAATATAGTTACCTGCATCAATAAATATGTAGGTACCTATGTATTTAAATTAATAAAAGTTAAAAAAAAAAATAATAACTGATGGGAGTTATAGTGCTGGCCACAACAGATTTGTTTCCAATGTATATTTGATACGTATCCATGGTTATAATTTGCAGTGAAACACATGATCAACTATACTCGCCGTCAAATAAATATGGACTGATTCTCAATTTTTACCTCTCGTTAAGAGAGGTATTGGAATCATGCTAAAAATCACATATACAGATTTTAATGAATAAGCACGTTTCAAGGCCACTAGACTCCGATTTTAACATTTTTACAACGATGTCTGTGTGTGTGTGTGTGTGTGTGTGTGTATGTGTGTGTGTGTGTTCCTCAAAAACTATAAGACATAAGACCTGTTGAACTATGAATTCCTCAATCTGACATTCCTGGGAAGAGCTGAAAAGGTTTAGGTAACAATTGAACAACCGGAAGTAGTAGTTTTTAAAAGAAATTCTACCAAATATTAATTTTTAAAAATTTTTGATATTACTAATTTTGAAGAACAAAATTCTACACCTGATACATTTAAATTTTTTATTATATCTAGAACATCGGGATATAACAAGTCGAGTAGGCGAAACTACACTAAGGAAACCAGTTGAGAAATTCCAACGTTTATAACATAATTTGTAAATGACAGATTTCAGTGTCAAAAATCAACAGTTTTAGTGACATTTTGGTAGCTTTTTCTGGGAAGTACATTTAATCTTTCTTATTGTTTTATTAATTAAATATTTGAAATTATACCTATAGGTAATATGCATATATCCATCAGAAATACCGCCAATCTGGTTAATGAATTGGAAAAATTTCTGACATTTAGAAACTTCCTCATACAATGAAAAATAGATATAATTAGAATTATATGTATGCAGAAGACATGTTAAATACAATAAAAAACAATATTTGGGTAAAGTTCTGTAATATTTTGTTATGATACGACGGTTCGAAAGCGAAGTGCAATACAATACTTATATAGCCTAATATGGAAATGGCGAGAGGTCTTGTGCTGGCCACAACAGATTTTTTCATTTGTAAAATCAAATTTGAAATTTTATAAATATTGCTCATTTGTAGTGATAGCCATAAAATTTAAACAAAACTTCAGTGCTTGCTAAAGCGCTAAAGATATGTTATGAAAACGAACACAACTTTAATTTTTATTTAAATTGCTAAAGTAAAGATAAAGTTTATTTTGAAATAGTACCATTGTTCATTCTTCTTTTCGGTAACAGCTGTAGGAAAATTCTCTGCTCATTTTAGGTATTGAACATAAACTCTTTTCCTTCCAAATTCTTTATACCAGCGGTAATTTTTAGCTGAATAAACCGCTTAATCATTACGAACTGAATTTAAATTTTCTTTGTTGCACTTTATAAAGTTTATTTACTAATTTCTAACTAAACCAAACTTTCGCAATGTAATTTCAAATGAAAAATAAATAACTGTTTAAAATGATAATACTAATTTTCATATTCTCAATAATTCCAGCGTGACCCTCGTATAACCATTATTCACTACCATAGGGAAATTTCGTTCAGTAAATTATATACTAAATTGCAATTACATCAATTAAATTACAATTAGTTTATGTTAACCAAAACAATTTATTTGAACATTGTAATTACAATTTCACAGCATTAATTTCTTGTTTGAAATATTGGCTAAACTTTTACAAAATATGTCTAGTGCAGATAGTTAAATAAAATTAGAGTTTATCGTGCGGTTTGCCGTATCTGCATTGAACACTTTCTTGGTTCTAGCACATAGAACATTGTAGTAATTCCCTCATTGCAGGAACTGTTCGATAAGAAGCATTGTAGCTCACTGAATACAACTTTATGCTCGAATGGAAATGTTATTTTATTTTAAAAGTCTGCAGAATGAGAAACATTAGTTTGTTGTTTAATACTTTAGAGCCGCTCAACTATGTTATGCATTAAATTTATTGTCCTGAGAATAGTTAACAGAACTTTGACATGATGGTTGTCCAGATCACAAAAAAATTCACTCACTACCGAAGTACAACTTTTATTCAGCTAGCGAGTTGTTTTGCAGGAAACATTTAAAGCAACAGCGTATTTTACTACCCTAACTAGAAAGTTGTTCGCCAGCAGCGTTATTTATTCTGTGAATATATTGTAACAAAACAGTTTAGCCAAAGTTTACACAATGTGACAATAATGCGGATTTCTAAACCAAAGCGTTTTTAAAGAATCTGATGTGGCCAGCACATTACCTTCCGCCAATAGGCTATTCCACGACATTGTTTTACCTCTCGCTAAGAGAGGTATTGGATTCATGCTAAAATTCGCATATCCAGATTTTAGTGAATAAGCACGATTTAAGGTCCCTAGAATCAGATTATAACATTTTTAAAATTATGTCTGTGTGTGTGTGTGTGTGTGAATATGTGTATGTGTGTGTGTATGTATGTCTGGATGTTGTAGACACGATTCCTCAAAAACTATAAGACTTAAGAACTGTTTAACTGTGGATTCCTCAATCTGACATTCCTGGGAAGAGCTGAAAAGGTTTTGGTAACAATTGAACAACCGGAAGTAGTAATTTTTTAGAAAAATTCCTCTAAATATAATTTATTGGGTTTTTTTTTATTAAATATTGAAGAACATAAAATTCTCCATCTAATACACTTAAATTTTTTATTATATCTTGTATAGATTTAGAGATAAAGACACTATAATTTATAGAGTAAACTAATCGCAGAGGCTAAGGCACTAAGAAAACCAGTTGACAAATTCCAATGTTTATAACATAGTTTGTAAATGACACATGTCATTGTCAAATATCAACAGTTTTAGTGACATTCTGATAGCTTTTACTGGGAAGTATATTTCATTTTTCATATTGTTTTATTAATGAAATATTTGAAATTATAAGTAAAATTATGGTAAAATGCATATATCCATCAGAAATACCGCCAATCTGGTTAATGAATTGGAACAATCTCTGACATTTAGAAACTTCCTCATACAGTGAAAAATAGATATAATTAGAATTATATGTGTGCAGAAGACATGTTAAATACAATAAAAAACAATATTTGGATAAAGTTCTGTAATATTTTGTTATAAAACGACGGTTCGAAAGCGAAGTGCAATACAATACTTATATAGCCTAATATGGAAATGGCGAGAGGTCTTGTGCTGGTCACAACAGATTTTTTTTTTTTTTTTTTTTCTTGAAATACATAATAATATAAGACCACATGTGAAAGTCCGAGTTAAAAATTCCTCCAAATAAGCGAGATATTAAGGTCCGAATTTTAAATCTGCTTTGTGATGTAGGTAATGTGGATATATCAGAAGTAAACAAACAGTGGTTCACAAACCATGAAAAATTGTTAAACAAATTACAAAATAATGTATATTTAAATTGTAATACTATAATTCATTATTAGAGACATAAAATAAATTATTTCACTTAATTTATTTCACTTTTTTTCTCATTTTATAAAAATAAAGAAATTATAACGTCACCCGAACAGCAACCGAACAGATCCGACACACCCGAAGAAGTATATTCTTAGTTAGGGCGGGGCTTCTCAAAATCGGAGGTCATACTTATTGCTCAAACACTCGTGCACATGTCATGCATCATCAAAAGCAAAACTCCCCGTGTCTTCTAGAAGGAATAATTTATAATAAAAGAAATATGGTTTTCCTTATCCTTTAACTATTATCATTCTTATTTTTAATAAACTTTTACTATTTTTGATTACTAACCAAAATCTAATCAGCTCTTTATATAGATCTATAGAAGAGGAATATGAAAGAATTATAAATAAATAAATAAATATATCATCACGGCATACTACCCGTTTCTGGGTATGTCAGTCTGCTTTTTCACAGATATCGGTAATGATGATGACATATTTGTACTGTGCGGGCGTTTACCAGGCGTCACCTCATGGATACTCATTGCTGGCGTGGAGAGTGCGCCACTATTGTGCCATTTAAAATTCGAAATATTTGGCGTCAATCGGGATCGAACCCGGTTCCCCAGGTTCGCGACCAGACACTCAAGCACGCGGCCACGGGACCCCATATGAAAGAATTATAATTTTTAGAATAGTAGTGTTGGAGTTATCGTCGGAGAAATTTTTATCACACACACACACACACACACACACACACACACACACACACACACACACACACGCACACGCACACATACATACACACACACATATCATCGTAAAAATCTTATAATCGAGTCCTTAAAAAGTGATATCCACTAAAATCTGGATATGCGATTTTTAGCATGAATCCAATACCTCTCTTGGCGAGAGGTAAAAATATGAGCCTCATATTTTTATGAAGATTAGCATAAAACAAAAATCAAAAAATCGTAGAAATCCCTAATTAGACATTCATATCTTTAAGAATCACGAAAAAGTATATATTAACAAAACTTTTACAACATTGCAGAAGAAATTAATAAAAATAATTTTTGATATGGAAGAACGTTGAAAGAATCTCTACGGCGTATTAATATTAATGAGGTAACATTTTCAGCGAGAAATCCTTCAAGTACTTTTTACAAATTCTTCAGGATATTTTAGTCCTTTTAGTTCAATTAAAAATATGCAGAATCAGTTAATTTCATTGAATATTGCGCTTCGTTCGGAAATATATTCCGAGTTGGCGCGGACACGGCTTTATTAACAGGCAGTTCCGTTCATTTCAGCTGGAAATTTCAGCTCTTAGCACGGCTTCTGTTTTCTCGCAGTTTTATATTTCTGCTGTTGAATACAAAATTATTTTATTTCCAAGCGAAATTAAACAACAAAATATTTATATTGAATTGAATTGTGACAAAATAATGACGTTAGTTTGATACTTTCGCCGCGAGATGTACGCTTGCAGGTGAATATTTTGAGACACACATGCTACCAAATTTTTACTTCGAAGCGAAAAGCGAAAACAAATGCCTCATTGTCTACAAGCATTCAAAATAAAATTAATACTCGTTGTTATTATTTATTAGCTTAAAATATTCTAAAACAAATTTCAGCAAATATTCTGTCATATTTTATACATTTTATTCATATTCATATGATATCTTTACAATAAAAATGCATGTTTTCTATGAATATACAACTGTTTTAAATATAACTAATAAATTTTTCATTAAAATAAATGAAATATCATGACACACAATACAAATAATTTTAACAATAGGTACACATTTATTGTTTAATATTTATAAATTCATAATATTCATATCCGGCAATCATACGTCATGTTCTCTGTCATTTTGCACTTTGCATTCAAATATTTTAATAAAATGTAAAATCCCAGGACGAATAATAAATAAAGTGGGTACCCGTACTCCTGAACTCCTGTTATTTGCAATAAAGTTCAAGCCAAAATGCATAATAAGCTTCTGAATGAAATATCATCATATGCATAACAAATGAACGTCTGTATAAAGTTTTGTTCACTTGTTCGCATAAACAGCTGTTGACATACGAGTATTCTTCGTCGGAACAGTTGATAGATGACGTGACTGAATTACTGGTAGAGTTGGAGGGAACTTTAATTAAGATTTATGTGCCAAATGAAATGTGTTATTAAATTATATATCAGTTTGTTATAAGCTAAAAAAGTTCATAATATTTTAAGCAAATTTTTTAAATGTACGACTTAATTTGTATACATCTAATAATTACGGAAAAAGCAATAAAAAATCTGTTGTGGCCAGCACAAGACCTTCCGTCAATTCGATGTATTTTGTGCAAATCCCATACCAAAAAGTCCTTGGAACAGATTCTATATAATATCATGTAAAATCGAACACGAACACATACTATTTTTTACAAATTTTATACCAAAAGTTGATTCGAAAAGGTTCTATAAATCCAATAAAATTATAACGTAAATATATACTAAGTAAAATGCACTAGACTCTTCCTTCATTTCTTCTTTTCCCCTATTTTATTAGGGGTCGCTGTTTCCTCTTCTCTTCCACTCATTCTTGTCCAACGCATCACACAGTCCTTTCTTTCTCAAGTCTTTCGCGATACAGTCCTTCCGTCTTCTCTTTGGCCTTTCTCTGCGTGTCACTTGCGAGGAACACTATGCCATATCAATTTTAGATCCTATACGCTCCATATTTGGATTTGCACTTCCAACTGACATCTGTCAATTAGAATTTTTTAATATATCATCTGTTTCCATGATAAATAGCAAAGCAGACTAATTTTTCAAAATTAATTTCTTTATAACGCTTTAAATCTAATTATGAAGGAAAATGTATAATAAAACCATATAGAGAAGAGTATTTTCTTTAATATGTATAATAACAAAATGTCAAAAAATAATATTTAACTGCGTTTTTTTAGGAAAAACTGTTAAAAACTTCAAATAAGGGTACTTCCGGTGGAGTAATTATTACCAAAATCTAATCAACTCTTCATCTGGTTGTACAGAAGAGGAATACGAAAGAATTATAATTTTTAGAATTGTAGTATTGGAGTTATCGTCGGAGAAAAATTTGTCACACACGGACACACACACACACACACACACACACACACACACACACACACATACATACAGACATCATCTTAAAAATGGTATATTCATATTGTAGGGACCCTAAAACGTGCTTATTCATTAAAAACTCACCACCTAATTTTTTCACCATAGACAATACCTTCCTTACCTAAAGGTGACGGAAGGTAAAAACACAACTGTTAACTGGAATAGTTATTTACTAATTACTATCAAGGCAGAATTCAAAATTATTAAATGTTACATACAGGTGTCTCTTAAATAGGGGGACATGGCTTAACCACAGATTGCTGAGGCTAAAATAAGACGATTTAGCTAAACTTGCTTCTACCGGAAAGTGTATCATTTAGCCAGAATTCTGCTTCAGTTGTTCGAGAAAAAATTAATTTTGCTTATAATAACAGAACGCTTTATACGATTTGGATGAAATTTGGTATGACTGTTCATATGGTTATAAGCCAGCTTTTAAGGTGATACTTGTTATTATTAGTGAATCACTAGTGTATGAAACTTAGGTGTCCCAACATTAATTAGACCGTAACTTTTTTTTCAGAAAGATGCATTCAATAGTAAACTTTTCTCTCTCTGTTTAATTTGTGATATCTGTTACGGTTCACACAGACAAAAATAAAACCTGAGTGACTGCACCGTGAATTTTTTTAAAATAAATTTAATCTAGCAGTTTATCCATATATCAAGAACCATATTGCATTCGCCTTGTCTTAAAAAATATCTGCCTCATTCAATATGGTAGATTTCATAATAAAGAATTATGTATATAAATAATTAATGTGGAAGAAGAATGAATAGGTTCGTACCTCTAAATGGATGTTCATAAATAAAATATGTAGTAAACACATAGTCAAAGAAAATTTATCTTACTATAAAAGTCACCGGAATATCCGAAAGTTAAATGTTTTCGTTCCGCGTTTTCTTCTTTATGTCAGAATTACCGTCGGGGAAAACAAATGTCAGTGATTTATTACAAGCCTAAAAATTTCAAGCTTAATTCTCTATTAAATTTACATTTATTTTAAATTCTTTAGGCTTTATTAAATGAGTCAAAATTACAGTTAAATGATGGAGAAGACGAAACAAAAGAAAAATTTATAAAATGGCTAACATCACTTGGGACTTGGGACCGAGCAAAACAATTCAACATAATTAAGGGAAAAAATCACAAATTCTCCAGAGATAACACAAAGAAAATATCTTGGTTTAAATAATTTCAACTTTTAAAGGTATTTTTGCCGTAAATATTAATCTCATTAATAACAAAAAAAATGTCCTAACAAAGTTTTGCAGCTAAAGCTTTAACTTCTGCATAGTTTATTTTGTACGCTCACAAAAATACTCAGTGTAATAGATATAAATATATTTTTGAGGAAACAGAGTGTGGCATTAATTAAGTACCTATGGTATTATTTTTTCGCGAAAAAATTCAATTTGCAAAATACGAAAATCTGTTGTGGCCATCACAAGACTTCTCGCCATTTCTATATTAGGCTATATAGGTATTGTACATATTTGACATTTCTCATATAGACAAAAAAACATATCTTCTTTATATATTTTTATATTTTTTAATTCATTCTATTCACTCTTATTCATCTAATGTTCGAGATTCTTATAAATTAATTTATTTATTTATTTATTAATACAACTACCCAACAGGCTAAGCCCAAATTAAGGGTAGGAAAATAGTACATATTACACAAAGATATTACTTATTACATTTTGCATATAATTTTGAAAAATTTTGCAAAGTCAAAAGAGAAAATATCGACAGCAGAAAATTTAGAATTATATACGTGGCACATTCTGTGAATAGGTGACAACATTAAACAGTTAGTTCGAGCTAAGGGCAAGTAAAATGTAAAACTACTTCTGGTACGGACAATGGGAGTATGAAAATGAAGGGAAGAGAGAGAGCGAGGATCATCAACACAATAATTAAATATTTTTGACAAGTGTAGTACAAGAGCATTTTCACGACGTTCAAAAAGACTCCTAAAATTAAACATAACCAACAACTGTTGATACGTTATTGAATATACTGGGTACCTGTTATGAACTTTGTAATAAAGATATTTTAGGAATTTCTTTTAATTGATGAGTTTGGCGGTATTTCTGAAAGGTATATGTAATATATGTATCTTTCATTACCTATATATATTTAATTACTAAAAAAAAAAATAAGAAATATTAAATGTACTAAAACTCAATTGCAGCTGTAGACACGTATTTCGCTCTTAGAGCTCATCAGTACAGCATAGCTAGTTAATGTCCACCTATTAACTAGCTATGCTGTACTGATGAGCTCTAATAAGAGCGAAACACGTGTCTACAGCTGCAATTGAGCGATATCCGTAGAAAGAAAGAATTGTTTATTAAATGTACTTCCCAGAAAAAGTGTTCAGTAATGTCTCTGGCTTTTTGACACTCACATTTATCTGTCAATTATGTACAAACATTTAAATTTTTCCAAGTCCGAAGAATTTTTACTTTCCCGTAAGTATCTACCTCCATTATTTTATATATTTATATCTTTAACGCCGTAGAAGATATAATAAAAAATTTAAATGTATCGGATAGAGATTTTTATGTTCTTTAATATTAGTAATAACAGAAATTTTCAAAAAATAATATTTAGAAGATTTTTTAAAGACACTATTACTTCCGGTTGTCTAATTGTTACCCAAATCTAATCAGCTCTTCCCAGGAATGTCAGATTGAGGAAACTGCAGTTAAATATTTTTTAAGTCTGATAGTATTTGAGAAACTCTGTGGTTCCAACATCCACACACACGGACATCATCGTAAAAATGTTATAATCAGATTATATGGAACTTAAAACGTGCTTATCCACTAAAATCTGGATATGCGAATTTTAGCATGAATCCTGTACCTCTCTTAGCGAGAGATAAAAAGGTACAATTATTTCTTTTTTGTATGTCCTCTTAAAACAGCTACCTTTTGCTTTTTCATTTGTTTAGTAATAGTAACATACTAATATATACTGAGGCCATTTTTATGATGCTTAAAAAGCTTCGGAAACAGATAAGATATGATTCGTACTTGATCCTGTATTCAGGATTTGTTTCAACATCGTCGCAAAAACGAATAAGAATAAATATAGAACGATATCAAAGGAGCTTTCAATTCCATATATCATCTGTATCAAAAGGTTAATTTCTCCAGTGACATCTTAATCTTTCAGGTAAGTTGCTGCAGATTGCTCAAAGTGTTTGCGCGAGTGCAGGCGGTACTTTCTTACAAATTTATGCTGACTGGGAATTCGCTCGCTTTGCAATCGAGTGGAAATGATTCCACGGCCTCTGGAGCTGTAGCGCAGACGAATATTCATCTATTTACTACACTACATGAATAATTAATCTGCCCCTG
The DNA here is from genome assembly GCA_943142095.1 of Ophonus ardosiacus. Classification (NCBI taxonomy): domain Eukaryota; kingdom Metazoa; phylum Arthropoda; class Insecta; order Coleoptera; family Carabidae; genus Ophonus; species Ophonus ardosiacus. The sequence goes on along the minus strand of OW964831.1, from coordinate 48,445,504 downwards.
TAGCGAGAATTAAGTATTTATGCAGCTGTAAAAACTTACATAATGCTCAACAAAGTTAGAGAACTTGTTACTGTTAGAACTGTTGATATTATTTAACATGTGCATCTAATTAATTAATTAAGATAACACAAACTTAATCTTCTTATATGTTTATGAAAATATGTACCTATACAACTTATATAGCATTTAAAGCGATATTTCTCATTTGTGAAAGAAAATGAAGATGTTGAATTCATGAAGGGTCTCAGGGAAAAAAATGAATGTCACGCACGCCTAGTTTGAAAAGAAAATCTGATGTGGTCAACACAATACCTCCCGCTATTTAATTTTTATTAATTTAAATACATACCTACATATTTACTAATCCTGCAAACTATATTAAGTTCCTTTGCATATAACTATTGCTTTATTTACTATTTTCTTTTTAAAATGTCACCATTATTAATTTGAAATGTTTAGTTTTTTGACAGTGACATTTACCTGTCAGTTACACACATTTGACATATGAACTGTGTAACAAAGGAATTGTGTTTATCTTTGATCCATAGGCTCCTGGAATTAAATTATTATTAGAAAATATATAAATGCATATCTGTAGAAAATACAATATTTTTTTTTATAATAACAAATTGCGAAAAAATGATATTTAAATGTATTTTTCGAAGAAATAGCATTTGAGCTTCAAGTAAAGTGCCATTTCCGGTTATCAGATTTGCATCAAAATCTAATGGTTCGTTCCATATTAGAATAGGGTTGTAAGTTGTAATACAAGGTTTTCGATTAGTATTAGTTAGAGCGTCACATACACTCATGCACACACACATACACACACATCACCCATTATTGTGAAAATTGGATTCTAGGGTCCTTGAAACGTGGTCATTTACTAAAATCTCAATCACGATCCCTGTACCTCCCTTACTACAAATTACTATCATCAACCTAATTTTTCTCCCAAAAATTGTTAACTAAGTATTTTTATAAAGAAATAATGAAAATGAAAGCCGAAAGTGAGAAATAGTACAAAACTAAATAAATATATCATCACGGCATATTACCCAATTTTGAGTGTGCCACAATGATGATGACATATTTGTACCGTGCGGGCGCTTACCAGGCTTCACCTCACGGGCATTCATTGCTGGCGTGGAGAGTGCACCACAGGGGTTACTTTTCTGCCATTTAAAATTCGAAATATTTGGCGTCGGTTGGGATCGAACCCGGTTCCCCAAGGTTCGCGACCAGACACTTGTTAAAAATGGCTATTCAACATTCAACACTCGTTTTAACCTCTCGCTTCGATAAGACAAGTATTGGAATCATGCTAAAAATTGCATATCCAGATTTTAGTGGATAAGCACGTTTAAGGTCCCTAGAATCCGATTATAACATTTTACATGATGTCAGTTATGTGTGGATGTACTATAAGACTTAAAACATGTTTAATTTCTGTTTCCTCATTCTGACATTACTGGGAAGAGCTGATTAGACAAACCCCACGAACGAAATAAAATCACTTTTAACACGAATATCATACACTATTTTTCCTACGACCCTAGTTATGTATTAGTAAAAACTAAAAATTATAGAATGACATTTATGACAGGTCATGATGTATTTGTTATGAATAACTGAAAATCGTTTATTCTAACCTCTACTTCTAACAATACTGTTTTAAATTCCAATTCTTCAAGCGCCTTGCAAGGAATTACTATAAACAATTGTGATAATTGTACTGTAACAATAAACGTTTCAAAATAATGTGTACTTCTAATAAAATACCTATATAAATAATTTCAGTAAAAAAATAAATGTAAAATGAAACTACATTTACTTATGAACACTAAATGTAACTAGATTTAGTTATATTTTTAACACTAAATGTAACTAGATTTAGTTCTTTTTTAACACTAGTGTTAAAAGTATTCATTGTGTTATAAATTGTTATTTTTAACTCTCTAAGCAACCGTTAAAAAGACTACTTTTAACAGTGGTCGCAGGAAAAAATATATAAAGAAGATAATTATGTGTTTTTGTGTGTACTAGAAATGTTAAATATGTACAATACTTATATAGCCTAATATGGAAATGGCGATAGGTCTTATGCTGGCCACAACAAATATTTTTTGTGTGTTCTGTAATTTCGTTTTAACATACTAGTAAGAGAAAATAATGATAGCCCCTACATTTAAATAGCAATAATAACATTGCCGTAATTTTGGGAAACTGTCTTTCTCATTTTGCTCACTTGATTCCCAACAATAAACGTCATTTCATGTAATTTACAAATCCCTTTGGCGAAATAATCATATGTGGGTAAGTGAAGCAGTGCCACTAAAGAGAATAATTTTCGTACCTATTATCCGTAGTCATAACAAGCAGTACTCGATATTAGAAAAGGCCCGGGTTCTCATTATATCCAAGTAATTGGATTGCTAATGCTTTCTACATTCCCTAAAGGGTTGTTTACTTGTTACTTTGGGATTCAAATCGTCATAAATTTTGATTTTCACCGCATAAAGGAATTAATCACAAAATAAATATTTTGGTAAATGAATAGGATAGTAATTTGATAAATATTAATTGTACTCTTCTAATTATGAATTATCATTTTTACCTCTCGCATACATATTTACCAGCAATTTCCTCAATCTGATATTCCTGCTAGGAGCTGATTAGATTTTAGTAACAATTGGACAACCGGAAGTAATAGTTTCTTTAAAAAAAAATTCTAAATATTATTTTTTATAAATTTGTGTCATTACAAATACTGAAGAACATAAAATTCTACATCTGATACATTTAAAATTTTTATTATATCTTTTATGGAGTTAAAGATAGAGACATATAAATACAGGTGTCTCTTAAATAAGGGGACAAGGCTTAACCACAGATTCCTGAGGCGATTTAACCAAACTTGCTTCTACCGGAAAGTGTACCATTTAGCCAGAAATCTGCTTCAAAGTTCTTCGAAAAAAAATTAATTTTGCTTATAATAATCGGACGCTTTATTGGATTTGGATGAAATTTGGTATGACAGTTTATATGGTTATAAGTCACCTTTTAAGGTGATACTTGTTATTATTAGTGAACCACTAGTATATGAAACTTTGGTGTCCCAACATAAATTACACCGTAACTTTTTAATGGCAATGCCGAAAACGTGAAATTATTTTTCTTCAGAAACATTCAATAGTAAACTTTTGTCTCTCTGTGTAATTTTTGATATCTGTTACGATTCACACAGAAAATAATTAAATCTGAGTGTCTGCGAACTTTGAAGCAGAATACTGGCTAAATGGTACACTTTCCGGTAGAAGCAAGTTTGGTTAAATCGTCTTATTTTAGCCTCAGGAATCTGTGGTTAAGCCTTGTCCCCCTATTTAAGAGACGCCTGTATTTATATGTCTCTATCTTTAATTCCATAGAAGATATAATAAAAATTCAGAAGTAATCTTAGACGTGGATTTGTTTTTCAAAAAAAAATCGAATAATTGTCGACCTTTGCCAATATTTAGTTTTCACATTACTTCGTAACTATTAGAAAGTGAAAAAAAATGTTTCATATAAAATGTTATTGTTTTTTTATAGTGTATTTACTGCCATAAACAAAATTTTGTTCGACCACTATCTTAGTCAGTTTTTCTTCGATTCTAATATAAAATGGTCTCTTTCTCAAACAGTCGAAGATCGGACCCATGTTGATTAGACTTTTTTTCTCATTTTGGTCAGTACTATATGCCCTCATAATTTGTGACACTTATTTTTTAACACCTGTATATAAAGATATGTTTTTTGTATGTATCAGAAATGTCAAATATGTACAATACTTATATAGCGTAATATGGAAATGGCGAGAGGTCTTGTGCTGGCCACAACAGATTTCTTTTTTGATTTACGTTCATTTGAATTGTTGAACTCGAAAAAAAGAGAAACAGAGCAGAATCATTGAAATTAAATTAAAAGGAAATAAGCTCTTGAAACGGTCTCAAGGGACTACTCGAATGAAAATCAATTTTCCTTTGCCGTTGATATTATTATTAATAGTGGCGTAATTTTCTTTTCACACTAAAATAGAAATCAAACAAATTAAAATTACTAATTAATATGTGCTGCTGAATCTCTGTTGATAATATTACTAGGTTATTGAAGTCGTCGCCGTGCGTGGGCTGAGGAACAATTAATGAAATTACATTTCAATTAAAATTTGTATCAAAACATTAACACTTAAATTGAAATAATTTGGGAGAAATTGTAAAGGTTAAACAGTACACGAAGACACGATCTCATTGCGTAGAAATGTAGATTTCGATCTGAATTTCAAAGGGGTGCGTTTGTCACTTGCTACCTGCGGGTTGGCAGCACTCCAACACACGTGCGTCGGCGGTAGCGCCATCTGTTCTGCGGCCCATGAACCATTGAGCGAACACGCTAAACCCTAAATGAATCACGTGACCCAACAGCCACAACATTAAATCTTTTGTTTTTCTCACGACTATTGTTTTTCTGTCTCGTCTGTGGTATATCGTTCGCACCACAACGCGAAATTGATAAAGATGAAAAGGAACAAGAAGAGACACCAACCAGATTTAACGTTAATTAATATTAATAGAGACTGAGTATACTAAGACTGTGAGGTGGAATAATTTTTATGCACAACTGCTTTGTTTACATATTAGTTACCAGGGCGGAAAGTTGAACATATTACGCCCACCGGGCTTTTGCCAGTTTTACCACCCGCCGGGCTGTAAAATGAACTGAGATTTTGCAAAAAAAAATAATGTTTACAACATCATTTGTTACAATTACAAATAATTCGGCCGATTGCCCTTAAATAATAAGCGACCGTATGATCAATTCTCCCTATTTAAACCTCTCGCCATTTCCATTTTATGTTATACCGAGAGTATTTTTTAACGTGAAACATTGAGTTTGTCATATCCATAGTTACGACTTGATATTTGATTGACAGCAATGTATTTGCCCGTTCCATTTAAAATGAAACATAGGGAACGAATTTGACATCAATAGAGGTTAATTTTGTTTAAATAATTATACCTGCATTCTAAAATAAAATTAGTTGTAGAAAAAATATAGTGTGCACCTTGTGCCCGAGTGGTTTCCTGACTCGCCTAAATTTCTTACAATATTTAAATATAATACTTCTGTCAAATTCATTTCCCATGTGTCATTTTAAATGAGACAGACAAATACATTGCTGTCAATCAAATGTCAAATTATAACTATCATATTGACAAGATATCATTATAGAGGTTAATTTTGTTTAAATAATTATACCTGTTTTCTAAAAATTAAATTTAGATACTGTGTGCACCTTGTACCCGAAATATGTTTAGTGCATGTTCTCGAGCGGTTTTTTGATTCCACTCAATATCTTACAATATTTAAATATAATACTTCTGTCAGATTCGTTCCCTATGTTTCATTTTAAATGGAACGGGCAAATACATTGCTGTCAATCAAATATCAAGTCGTAACCATGGATATACAAACCCAATGTTTCACGTTAAAAAATACTCACGGTATAAGTAATATATTGCACTTCGCTATCGAACCGTCGTTTTATAACAAAAAAAAATCACAGAACTTTACCCAAATATTGTATTTTATTGTACTTAACATGTCTTCTGCACACAATTCTAATTATATCTATTTTCCATTGTATGAGGAAGTTCCTATGTCAGAGATTCTTCCAATTCATTAACAAGATTGGCGGTATTTGTAATGGATACATGCAGGTTACCTATAATTTTAAATATTTAATTAATAAAACCAAAAGAAAGATTAAATTTACTTCCCAGAAAAAGCTTTTAGAATGTAACTAAACTTTTGATTTTTGACACTGATATCTGTCATTTACAAATTATGTTATAAACGTTTGAATTTGTCAACTAGTTTCCTTAGTGTAGTTTCGCCTACTCGACTTATTATATCCCGATATTCTATATATTATAGCGTCTTTATCTCTAAATTTATAGAAGATATAATAAAATATTTAAATATGTCAGATGTAGAATTTTGTTGTTCAAAAGGCATAATATCAAAAATTTTCAAAAAATAATATTTAGAAGAATTTTTTAAAAAAACTACTACTTTCGGTTGTTCAATTGTTACCAAAACCTTTTCAGCTCTTCCCAAGAATGTCAGATTGAGGAATTCATAGTTAAACAGGTCTTATGTTTTATAGTTTTTGAGTAATCGTCCCTCCAATATCCACACATGCATACACACATACATACACACACATACACACACACATACACACATCATCGTAAAAATGTTAAAATCGGTTTATATGGACCTTAAATCGTGCTTATTCACTTAAATCTGGAGATGTGATTTTTAGCATGAATCCAGTACCTCTCTTAGCGAGAGGTAAAAATAGAAATCAACATCTTTTTTTCTGTCAGTGTAAAACATACTCTCATTTTCGAAGTAAAAATCGGTCCAATGATTTCACAATCAGCATTCCATTCAGTCTTTCGTCTATCATTATCCCCAAATGAGCAATTTGAGGTCAATCAACGATTGTGATTATAAAAGAAGTTAGGAGAGAACGAAGTAAGTGGATGAATGCGTACAAGAAGAGAAATAGGTCTTTAACGCTCGAATACCGCTCGTTCTACCTTGCTCACTAATTCAAAATCGATGGAAAACTTACGTACTGACGTCTCAAAGTGCAATTATAAAGGAAGTTGGGAAGACCGCATCATTCTCGCATTTCCACTAGGCACCAAGAAAGATTTTTATACTTCATTCTTAGGTATATGTATTACTTTAAAGAAGATATCTCGTTATTAAGTTCCACCTTATTTCACATTCACAATGATCTAAGGGTGTGTTAACAAAAAAACTGCACAAAGTTTAATTTATTAATACTATTTAAAACGTAATAAAACGCGGAACAACAAGCATTTTGTATTGAACGATCACAAATTCTTAAAGCTGTCGGGGATAGACTACGGATGCGCAAAATTTTGAAAACATCGATCGATACATCGAATAACAAAAATTGATGTTGCAGAAACATTGGATCAAAAATATCGATATTTCCAAACAATACGAACTGATTTTCGATTTTTTAATCTTGGAAATCTACAATATGCTTTTATATAATATGAATAGTAAAAAATTTGATGTGGCCAACACAAAACCTCCCGCTATTGAATTTTTATTAATTTAAATGCATACTTACGTAATTACTAACGCTGCAAACTGTTCCATTGCAGAAAACTATTGCTTTATTTACTATTTTCTTTTTAAAAGTCACTATTATTAATTTGAAGTGATTAGTTTTTTGACAGTGACATTTACTGTCAGTTACATTCATTTAAAATATGAACTGTGTAACAAAGGAATTGTGTTTATCTTAGGTTTCGCGACTAATAAAAAAAATTATTTTTAAATTTATCTGTAAAACATATAGAAAAAGTATTAATGTATTCCAGTAGAAAATTCAATAATCTTTAATTTTTATAAGACATAAAATGCGAAAAAATGGCATTTAATGGTATTTTTTGAAGAAAGAATTATGAGCTTCAGGTAAAGTGCCATTTCCGGTTATCCGATATACACCAAAATCTAATGGCTTCTTTTCATATTAGAACGGGATGGAAATACAAGGTTTCACAATTTTCTGAATCATATTATTTGAGTGAAGACAAAATCCCCACACATACACACACACATACACACACATACACACATCATCGTGAAAATGTTAATATTGGATTCTAGGGACCTTAAAACGTGGTCATTTACTAAAATCTCGATAAGTAATTTTTAGCACGATCCCTATACCTCCCTTACCAAGGGTAGCGGGAGGTAAAAATAACAATAAATTAGGTACATACACAAAAATCTATAAACTTATTTTAATAAAAAATGTAATCACTTAATTTTAAACTCATTCGCAACTAGATATGCAGAAATAAATATTATGATAATCGTTTCTCTTTTAGTTTATTTCTTTGCTGATTAAAATTAATCTTGTCCATTACATTCAATTTTTATTAGTAAAAGTTGCTGAAAAATTATATTCAATGTATTTTATTCAAGAAAAACTATTTAAAGCTTGTATAAGTGATACTTTCGGTTATCTGATATACACAAAAAACTAATGAGCTCTTCCCACATTAGTGGGATTTACAAAATTTCAAAATTTTCTGAATGGTAGTGTTTTAGTAATCGTGACCACAGGATCCACGCACACACATACATACCCACAAACATTATTGTAAAAATGTTAAAATCTGGTTCTGTGGACATCGAAACGTGCTTATTCACTAAAATCTCTATATGCGATCGCTATACCTCTCTTACCTAGGGTAGCGGAAGGTAAAAAAGGAATAAAATTATTGCTTATGTGACATTTTTTACACAAAATGACCTGAGAAATAAGCTTTTAAAGTATAATACACTCATTAAAGTATAATACACTCTTTATAAATCAATTGCTAAACTATAGATTTGACAAGTAAAACTTATACAGTGTAAATCTGTTTCCGTAATTAGCCATTATCGACGCAGAAAGGCAGAAGTGGAATATGCTTCTCGCACAATGTTTCATGCCTAATGTGGATGTGAAGAATAGTTTCTATGACAGCGAGATGGACACCTGACATCTTGTTGCGAATATTTTACAGTTACAAACTTTCAAAAATTTAATTAAAATCATGTCTGCTTATTTGATACAAACTTTAATAATACTATGCAAATAACTGGAATAAAGAATTTAAAGCTGTAAAAATTCCAATGAAACTTTTTTCATAAAACCAAGCACAATACTATCGTAACAATTTGTTTCATAAAATTCTTTCTTATATAATATAAAACTTGTATAAATGTATCAAAATTTTGTCATATCTAGTAATATATTATACAGGCTGTCTCTAAAATAGGCGGACATGGCTTAACTACAGATTCCTGAAGCTAATATAAAACGATTTAACTAAACTTACCTTTACCGGAAAGTGTACCATTTAGCCAGTATTCTGCTTCAAAGTTCTTCGAAAAAAAAAATGCTTGCAATAATAGAATGCTTAATTCGATTTGAATAAAATTTAGTATGACAGTACATATAGTTATATCATCTTTTAAGATGATACTTACTAGTTATTATTACTAAATCACTAGTGTATGAAACATTAATTAGACCGATAACATATTTTTTTTTTTTTTTGTTAGATAGATACATTCAATAGTAAACTTTTCTCTCTCTGTGTGTAATTTGTGATATCTTTTACGGTTCACACAGAACAAAAAAAAAAAATTATCTAGCAGTCTGTCCAAATGTCAAACATCTAATGACAACATATATTTTGTTAACTTTATAATGACCGAGAGGTCGAAACGATCGTCGTTTAAATAAATAAAGTTTGTGAAACACCAAATTATTTAATTTATATTATATTTTTACCTTCCGTCACCTTTAGGTAGGGAAGGTAGGTATTGTCTTTGGTCAAAAAATTCGGTGGTGAGTTTTTAATGAATGAGCACGTTTTAAGATCCCTAGAATACGATTTTACTAATTTTACATTGATGTCTGTATGTGTGTGTGTGTGTCTCTGTGTGTGTCCGTGTGTGTGCCTGTGTGTCCGTGTGTGTGTGACAAATTTTTCTCCGACGATAACTCCAAAACTACAATTCTAAAAATTATGATTCTTTCGTATTCCTCTTCTTTATAACCATATGAAGAGCTGATTAGATTTTGGTTATAATTGGTCAACCGGAAGTACCCTTATTTGAAGTTTTTAATAGTTTTTCTGGAAAAAACGCAGTTAAATATCAATTTTCGACATTTTATGATCATTAATATGAAAGAAAATCTTATTCCCTATACGATTTGATTATACATTGTCCTTCATATTCAATAGATATAGAGTTATATAGAGATTAAGAAAGGTTGACTTTGCAAAAATTATGGAAACAGAAGATATATTCAAAAAATTCTAATTGACAGATTTCTGTGTCAAGTGCAAAACCAAAGTGGAAAGCATAGGATCATAAAGTAACATAAGTGACATAGTGTCCCTCGCAAGTGACTGTGTAGCAGAATATTTGAGAGAGGAAGAACTGTGTGAAGAGAATGCGATGGATTGGAATGAGGAAGTGTGAAGTGCAATTTACAGAATGTACATTCGTGTTATAATTATATTGGATTTATAGAATCTTTTCAAAGGAACTTTCGATATGGAATTTGTAAAAAATAGTGTGTTTTTGTTACAATTTTACAGGATATATAGAATATTTTTCAAGGAACTTTTGGTATCGGATTTGTACAAAATACATCGAATTGACGGAAGGTTTTGTGCTGGCCACAACAGATTTTTTATATTATAATTTTTAACTGTAATATATTTTCAATGGTATGAACCATCTCAACTGACTCTCTTCCACTTTCCTGCATATATATATATATTATGTATTTTCGACTTTTAATTAATTGTCTAGTCCGAATCTACAATAAATCAAGTCACAAATGCAGTGAAGTAAAATAATAATTATGCGAGAATTTAGTTGCCAGAACACTTGGACAAAAGATTATAACGTATCCTTAATATATATTTTACTACCTGAATCTTCTGCGAACTGTACACCGTGAGCTTAAACCTAAAGCCCGCGGGCTTCAGAGCTTTCATACGGACAGGTAAATTCACGTTTCAGTCTCAAATAAATGACGAAGGCAAGATGTCTCAACGTCATTTCTAAGACGGGTGTTACCGCTAAAGCATTATGCTCTAGTTGAATTCATATAAGATTCCTATTCCTATCAGGATAATATATTATAAGGGTCACGCTAGAATTATTGAGAATAAGATCAGGGATGGTAACTGAAACCAGTAACCGAAAAAAAATGAAAACCGACAACTATTCCGAAACTCGAAACAATGCAAAAGCCTTTTTACCTCTCGCTAAGAGAGGTATATCATGCTAAAAATCGCATCTCCAGATTTTAGTGGATAAGTGTGTGTGTGTGTGTGTGTGTGTGTGTGTGTGTGTGTGTGTGTGTGTGTGTGTGTGTGTGTGTGTGTGTGTGTGTGTGTGTGTGTGGATGTGTGGAACGACGGTTTCTCAAATACTATAAGACTTAAAAAATATTTAACTGCAGTTTCCTCAATCTGACATTTCTGGGAAGAGCTGTTTAGATTTTGATAACAATGAGGTCATGCACGACTTTTTTATAATTTTAATCGATTGAGTAGTGAAAAATAATAGACTCGTATTTTTTATTTTTCCTCAAATCGATCTTTAATCATGAAAAAATTGTAATTGAAAATGACATTCTTTAAAATGAGGCTGCTAGACCCCCGCTTCGTCCTTTGTCCAATGACGTCACAGAGTAACAGGCACGACCATTTTGATTTTCACATTGTCTTAAACGTCAAAGTGACATTTAAAGATAACCTAAAATTTATGAAAGTAAACATTTTGATGGAACGTTGTTTCGTGCCAAAATAATGAATAAAATAATATTCTGCAATATATTCAATGTCTCACATGCGTTTATAACCTTCTACCGTCTAATTCAAAGATTCAAAAGTGAAAGAAACATCTGATGTAACGTAGATAATTTCACGCCAAATGAAAATTATATTTATAGAAATAAATAGAACGAAATTATATTAATATATTATAGCATATTCAGATATGTAATCCTCAATTTATAGTTTATATATATTTTTCTTTTAGAAATTATGTGTCCATATAAAATGTCTGTTTGAAATGACTCTGAACTTGGTACGTAACGTTGTGACGACAAAACATGGCTGGTTTTTGCAACTTTTCAAAAATACCATACTTTAAAACGATTTTATACAACAAAAAATATAAATAAAAAATAATTTAATCATACTGATCGATGAATTAGACTATCCTTTTTCGATTTAAACAGAAAAAAGGTACAATTATTTTTTTTGCATGACTATGATCGATTGGAAATTGATTTGTCAATTTTGATTCTATTTGTCAAAAATTAATACGACCCGTTTTGAAACTTTACAAATGTTTATGAATATGAGCATAAATATTTCTTATTTTATTATTAATTATTTATAATTATAGATACATATATTACATATACCCTTTAGATAGATACTGATACTGATACTGACGAACAGAAATAGTTATCGAGAAACGAAAAGAATAGTGGGAGGTTTTTATTTGAATCTAAAGTGCGGACTCAGCTAGATGTAAGCTTTTGTTTTTACAGGAAGAATGATTAAGTACCGCTCGTTTTGCTCGAATTTCCTTGGTAAAACAACTTGAAACTTAGACAAGAAGTCAAAGATATACTTGACGGTATATATGAGAGAATGTGTATTGTCTGATGAAACAACATTTATGTTTCTTCTACTCCTAGTTTTTATTAGGCAATTATTTTATTTCTATTTTTATTACAAGAAATAAGGGATGTTTATATTATCAGTAACGACTTTTTACTACATTTTTTACCTCCCACTACCCTTGGTAACGGTAAAAATCGCATATCGAGATTTTATTAAATGACCACGTTTTAAGGTCCCTACTTGAGTCCCTAGAATACAATTTTAATATTTTCACGATAATATCTGTATGTGTGTAGGAAAAATATTGTATGCAACTCATGCTAATTTCCGTATTCGGATATCGCACTCGACCAGAAAAATACTGCTTTACACACTTGTTATATAAATAAGTATTTTATATACTACCTTGTTAATTCAAAATTTGTTTATACATTTTTATGTTATTAACTTTAGCCATTTTGTTTGCTCGTATAATAATAGTTAAACTAATATCTATCTTTTCTTAAATATTTAATTTAGAATTTCTGATTTAATTACTTAAGCGTGAGCCAGTTCCGGAATGTAAAATAATTAAATGTCTCTGTGGGGTATAGCAAGTCACCTTACAACATACATCATGAAATTTTGATAAAATGGTTGCTTTGGTGATAAGTCCCGCTCGAATAGCAGATGATAAGTTTATGAACTAAGAAGATATTAGGTTCCCACACTCGACTTACTAAGTAAGATTGCGTTATTATTAAATTAGGTTATGGTGACTCGCTGTCATTTCGCGTCTCGCCTGTGACACTCTAGGAACATCCACCTTGCATAATTTTGAATAAATTGCTCCCTGACGGTTTAGAAATTTACAAACTAAATATATGTAACATTCACTAATTCTTCCCTTAAATAAGTACATGAAAAAGTTGTAAAATACATGCCACAAATTCCATCAAATTACATTTATATTATAGGAACGTTTTGACATAGTTTAATTCAAAAATAATATCCCATATTCTCTAAAAATTCTTTTTTATACTAGCATTTTATAACAACAACTTTTTGATTGTCATTTTTGTTGCTAAACGAAATACTTTTAAGCACTAGTGTTTAAAAGTAACATTTATAAGCACTAGTGCTTAAAAATGATGAAAGTTAAATGCGTAAAAGTAACAGTTTAATGGATTGAATTTAACATTTCTCATACAAACAAATTACTCTAATTATATCAATGAGTGCCCGTGAGGTGACGCCTGGTAAACGCCCGCACTGTACAAATACATATGTCATTATCATTACCGATATCTGTGACAAAGCAAATTGGCATACTCATATATGGGTAATATGCCGTGATGATTTATTTATTTATTCTTTCATTTTAAAAGGAATCTTGTCCTAATCTTCTAAAATGTTCAAGATGGATCATACACTTAAAATCTTCTACAGATTTAGAGATAAAGAAAATATAATATATAATAATCTATTGCAATTAATCGCACAGTGCAGACTACACCAAGGAAACCAGTTGTCAAATTCAAATTCAAATGTTTGTAATTGACAGATAAATATCTGTGTCAAAAATCAACAGATTTACTGATATTACTGAAAGCTTTTTCTGGGAAGATCATTTAATATTTCTTATTGAATTATTAATTAAATATTTGAAATTATAAGTAGGTACGTACATTAATAGTAATAGTACAGAAATATCCTTAAGAAATACCGCCAATCTTGTTAATGAATTGGAAGAATCTCTGACATTTCGGAACTTCCTCATACAATGAAAAATCGATATATTTAGAATAAAAAACAAGATTTGGGTAAAGTTCTGTAATTTTTTTGTTATAAAACGACGATTCGATAGCGAAGTGCAATACAATACTTATATAACATAAAATGGAAATGGCGAGAGGTATTGTGCTGGGCACATGATAAGATTTACCTGGATACAACTCGAAAATCGAAAATTCTTGAAATGCTCGACGTGTTGCAAATAGGAAATACCACTCGACCTTCGGTCTCGTGGTGTTTCCAGGCAACACGTTTCGTATAATCGAGAATTTTCAATCGTCTTATATAATACATGAGTATTCAAATTAATTATTTTAAAAATATATATTTTATTTACTATTAAAATTACGTAAATTTATCTCCAATTAAAAATTATGATTTATTTTTTTATCTCTGTCTTTTGCCGGTTGTTACGTCATTTACAAGTATTAGATAACTATTTTAAAAAACATACCTCCTAAAGTAGTAAACAGTCATTTACAATTTGTCTTTCATAGTGAAAGGATGGTTGTACTCTCCTGGTTTGCTGGACCGTGCTCGACCATTCTTTTATTATTATTTTTTATACTTGTATTTCGTAGTTTTCAAATCTGTGGTAGTTAGCTCTACCCTTAAAATAAATTATAAAATTTTTGAAATAAATTCATTGAATTAAAGTGCGCCTAGACCAACCCAGGGCCCAGAAGGACGACGTGGGGATACTCTTATTTGTATAATGGTAGTTTGGTAAAATGTCCAGGTTTATCCTGAGACAAGGTATGTGAAAATAAACTTCCCAGCAAATTGAAAATACATCAATTTTTACAATAAAATTAGAATTTTTTACATTTTGCTAATAAAATCATATTTGCTACATAACAATTAAAATATGAAAAATACAAGTCAAATTCACTATTATGAATCATTAATACATTTTTGTTACTTTGATTTTAATATTTCAATATTCTGCTAAAATTTTAATAATTTACAAACTAAATTTTATATTAATTTTTAAATATTTTAGGTCAATAACTTGGCATTTTTCTCAAGCTAATAATTGTTGCTGAACCCGTAATTGAGGGTATAAGGCATAACAATACGATATAAATACAATAGGTACAATGAATTTGTACAATAATTCAAATTTTAATATTTAAAACACAGTACTTGTACTAGTGTTACATTACACATAAAATAGCTAATATAATAATATATTTTTAAAACTCTTTAAATCTTACAATTTGAAAATTTATTTGCCATGGATTTTTCCATTTATTTACAATGGGTAATAAGTAGTAATGATATAATTATTTACTATTAAACAGGCTCGTATAAAATAAATTTTTATTTCAACTTTAAATAAATATAAAACTGAGTACAATGGGACATATAAAGGAATGACAGTGTGTGAGTGATTGGGTAAGCGAAATCTTGCTCTATAAAATTGCCCGGGAAATTTTATACTTTAGGACTAGCCTTAAGTAAGATAGATATAAGTGAGCTTAGGATAAGTTAGTTATATGATAGGGTGCCATACTTGTACTCAGTTTTTTTCTTTCATATTAAACAATAAATAGTTATTTAATAATAAACAATATTTTAATATATTTCTATAATAATAACTTGGGAAAATCCTGTCTGCAAAATATGTTTCATTAGAAATTGTTTCATTTTAATTTTTAATATTCAATAATACCAATTCATTGTTTCCAATGAATTATTTTTGTATATTTTTTATTGTAATTGTATGCCAATTAGTTCCGGGTTCAAATCCCGCACTCAACAATTATGAAATAGAGGAAATGTTTAAGTATTTGACCCAATTTTCTGACAAATAATTTTTAACTTTTTACAAGTTCTGAA
Source organism: Ophonus ardosiacus (assembly GCA_943142095.1). Lineage (NCBI taxonomy): Eukaryota > Metazoa > Arthropoda > Insecta > Coleoptera > Carabidae > Ophonus > Ophonus ardosiacus. Next base: position 48,429,581 of record OW964831.1, on the reverse strand, counting down.
TAACGTATTTAATATTTTTTATTCAATTGTGACGTTTTAAACTGCCATTATTAACTCCATATTTTTTTATTTACTAATGAATTAATAGTATATTATGCAACTAGTGTAGTAATAGGCATTATACATGAGTTGCATACAGTATTTTTTCTAACACTATTCATAATAATTTAAAAAATAAATAAAAAATAAACCGTCAGAATTGAATAAATATCGACGATTGTAATCCATTTTTATTTTGTCAAAATTAAATAAAATATTTTATAATCTAAGCGAGTTAAGAATATTTATTTACTCCAAGAAATTACCCAATTAGGGGCTCGTGGGTTAAAATTTCTTCTCATGAATAAACATTATCTTTGCTCACTTGGTGTATAAATATCGATTATCCAATATATATTTTACTATATTATATGCTTTTAAGAACTTTTATTTTTAAAATGTTACAATGACAATTTTGCTGGGAAGTTGCTGTACATTGCAATGAAAGTTCAATTATTAATAAATGAGGATACAAAAATAATTAAGAATGCAAGGTGTGAGTGAGTGTGGATCGTATGTATGGGTAAAATATAAAAAATAAATAAATAAAATATTAAATATCTTATAACACAAAAAATTGGGGTTGGACACTTTAAAACTAAATATTAAAATATATTTTATCTTTAAAATATCCTAATTTTTATTTATTTTGAATGTTACAGGGTACTATGTAGTATGGCCGATACACCTTTCGAATCTTCCTGCATGAAATCTGATTTCTTCCAATATCATCGTTGCAGAATGAATCCCGAGACGTAGAGAAGAATGCCCCTTATGCCCTCCCCATATACCCTGTTTTGAAGGTATTTATGCCCATTCCTATCTACTTATTAATAAAACCAAATTAATTCATATTATTTCTTGTATTATGATATTATTTATGTACAAATTCCAGTAAAAAATGATGTACGCTGTTGTATGATGAATTTAAATTACAAACTATTGTTTGAAAATCTAAATTAATAATTATTTTCAAATAAATACTCTTCATCCGTTCAAAGTTGATAGGATTTGAGTTCTCTCTGTATTTCCACCAATCACAGGCTTCGTTATTTTCGCCAATCACACGAGACCACGCCGTAAGCGTCACTGCGTTATGTCACATGCTTTGCAAGCAGCTTGGTGTTAAGAAGTGGTTTTGTGTTTTTGTGATATATTTTGTGGTTAAAATAATGTATTTATGTGTTCTATTTGTAAAATGGACCTGGAGCAGTTGAACTCGAATGGCTAACTATAGTTTGAAAGGTAAATTACTTGATATTATAATAAATTTAAGGACAAAAATCATGACGTAACCTTAGCTACATCTTGCAAGCTCTATGTTCTACATAAATATGTATTTGTATATTGACTTCATTATAATCCAGCCTTAATACATATAATATATTGTTGCATTTAATATTCTTTCACATTAGTAAAGTGTTAATACATTCTTATACGACGTAGAATGTCTAACTTTGCTTTTTGAAGGTTGTACGTGATTTGCACCTTTCGATATCATTTTTTAAATAATTTAGCGTAAAATCTTGTAGTGTATATTTCTAGCTACAGTTTGAAAGGTAAATTATTTAATTTTATAACAAATATAATGACAAAAATCATATTGAAATATCTAATGTCGCTCCGTACATCTTCAAGTTATAAATGGTTATTTGTACAGGTATCAAATTCATCATTAAACAGCAGCTAACACATTTTTACATTTGAGTATTTTTAATCTTGCTTTTTTAATATTATATACAACTTTATCGAAATCTTTATAATGTTATGTAATGCAATGTTTATCTTTAGTGGTGAGCCAAACAGATTTTTAAACCATTATCACATATTGTACAGGTGATGTAACAATGAAACAGTTATATTAATACACTTATGCCTTTGCTCATAAAATATGTTCCTATTATAAACCAAAAACTATATAGGTAAATAAAAGTATGTAGTAAAAAAATAATTTATCGTTCTATGCAAAAATATTGCGCCAAAAATATACGTATTTCAAAACAACTAAAAAATCTGTTGAATCTTTTTTGATTTTGTTCTTCATATTTAATAGTTTATCATCATTCCTTTTGATACAATCACTGCAGAAACTGTCGTGACATTGATTTAATTAAATTTGCAATACTGTTTCGTGGTATACATCATATCATCAATTTTCTAAATGGTTCCATAATTCAGGCATGTTTTTTCATTTCCAATGCGTATTTTTAAATTCTGGCATAAATGTTTTATTGAATTTAAATTCGGAGATTAGGATGATCAAACAAGAATTCGGACGTTTGTTGACCTAAAAATTAGTTTACTACTTTAGATTTTAGTTTAATTATTATATCTGTTCACTTTGTTGGTTTACGGGGTCTATCGCATCTTTGCTTGTCAGATAATGATTTCGGCAATTTATATTTGGTAATAATTCCATTTGCTGTGCTTTTATCGATCATTAGGAAGTCTGCTATCTCACGAGAAACCTCTCCTTGCCGAGAAAAGTTTATTGCGGATTCTCGTAACTGAAAGTGGGTGTATTTTATCATTTTGTTAGACAATAACTTAAATTAATATAGTTTTATTTATTTGAAAGTATTTACATATATTACAGTCTCGGTTACAGTAACCTATATATAACTGCATTTTCTCGATTGATAGCAATGCAAACAATGATGTAGAGGCGAATTATTTTCAATTGATATAAAAAACGCCCATAACTATTGGTTTGAAACGTAGTAAAAATGTATTATAAACAACATTCATTCTCGAAATAATGAAAATTATTTTTTTATATATTGATTTATTTATTGCTCAGTCCATTATACATAAATCTGACAATAAATACATATTCTACGCGCTGAAATACTAGTGATAATTTCGCAAGAATACTGAACCGATGTCACATCTTTAGATAAGAAAATACTTGGCAATAATAACCAATGTAGACATATAAGTAAAATCTTTAGGGCTTTAGAATTGTAAACACTTTAAGTAAAAGAATTAATGACATTTATAATCAATATTAATAGTGCGCAGTGTTCATGTACTCCCGGTTTTACTAACATTGAAAATTACTCGCTTATTTGAAATGACTCATTTTCAAAGTTATGAAATGTTAGCATTGGTTGTTCTTGCTTGAAATTGTAGATTTTTAGTGTGTGTAATTTGGTGAAAAATATAACTTAATATGTGTTAGTGAATATGTGATAGTGAATATATCAGTATAACTTTATAATTGATCTACTTTGTTTCCTATTCATATTGATACAGTTTTTTTTTCTAAGACACAGTCACTCAATAGCAGTTAGTACATTAAAATTAAACATATATTTGTTTAAAAAACTGTGTTAAATTATTGATCTATTTTTAATTGTATCTCTGTATATAAATCTTTGCATAACTATTATGTATTTGAAAGTGTTTACATAGGTATATTAAAGTAATCTATAACTCGATAAGTTTTAGAAAAAAAATGTTATACATTATACTCGCAAAAATCTGTAACATTATGTAACAACTTATACGATACAATTTAATAAATATTTGGCGATATATATTTCATTATTTATTTATTTACAAGTCCACATATGGGGTCCCGTGGCCGCGTGCCTGAGTGTCTGGTCGCGAACCTGGAGGAACCGGGTTCGATCCCGACTGACGCCAAATATTTCCAATTTTAAATGGCACAAAAGTGACCCCTGTGGTGCACTCTCCACGCCAGCTATGAGTGCCCGTGAGGTGACGCCTGGTAAGCGCCCACACGGTAAAATATATCGTCATCATTACCGATGTCTACATGTGTTGTAGATACTGGCACACCCAGAAATGGGTAATATGCCGTGATGATATATTTATTTATTTATTTATTTATTTCATTGAATAATATTACAATATGTAACACAAATAAAAATGTATTATGTAAATGACCAATAAAAACAGTAAAAAATAATACAATTTCTCAATTCAAAAACCTATTTTCCTATCCTCAAAAATTGCATTCCAACAACCAGAAATTCACTAAAATACGAACTAGATCATCAAAATGAGATCAGCAGGATTTACGGCCTATAGGTAAGCAACCAGCAAAAATCGATTCGAGAGCACCGCAAAGCGATCGCCGATCTGCAGCCTGCATGAATAATTTTAGCGCCTAAATTTCATTCTAGTTCACAGCACATTACAAAAGCAAGTAGCCTACACGATAAAATCCCTAGCCAGCAAAATCCGATCCGCGGGCACCAGCAAGGCTTCTGGTCGACAAAATCACAAAAATCGCTTAAAATCGACGTTTTAGAGCCGTAGCGGCCGAAAAGTAGCACTTTACTGCCGATACGAGCATTTTTGAGCTCTCAGACGGTTTTTCAGCCGATTGCAAGGTATCTACCCACCAAAATTCAGAAATCCATCGATCGAAATGCTGTTGCTAGGCTTCTGGCTGACAAAATTTAAAAAATCGTGTAGAATCGGCGATGTACAGCGTGTAGCAAGACTACTAGTCACGAAAACGAGAATTTGTGAGCTCTCTGGCCGAACGAAATGTATTCCCCCACAAAATTTCAAATTTCTGACAATACGGTAGGCTGTAGTAAGGCCTGGTGATAGAAACATGAATCTCAAGTCTCCCACCACGGATTTCTAGCTGCGTATAATACTAGCTGTCTGATGAATTTACAGCCATTCGTGCAGCGCGAGTGTTGGCTTCCTACCGGAGACTCTTTGTCGTGAAATTACGTAATAACGTCTATATGAAGCTATATGCAGGTTTCTAGAAATTTTTTGCTGGCTAGCCCCCAGGAACCAGCGGAGCAATCCGATCCTAGCTCCCAGCAACCCGCCTAGCACCCACGTGCTCGCCTTCGGCTCGTGGATGGCTAGGGTGGGTTGCTGGTAGCTAGGATGGGATGCTCGGCTGGTTCCTGGTGGCTAGTATGCGGGATTCGAACCTGGATCTTTAGGATGGGAGATTTTTGTTGGTCGTCGTTCTGGTTGTGGATCTTTAGGCTGTGAACTGGTTTCTAAGCGGGATGTGAACTTAGATCTTTGGAATGCAATTTTTTGTTTTGGAAATCGGGTGTTATAATGAAATATTATATAGTATTATCGGTATTTATTGGTCATAAATATATTACATAATGGTGTACATAATGCATTGCTATATTTTGCAAAGATATTGTTTTAATACAGAGATATATGCGATTGACAATTATATACATAAATAAATGTATCTTGATCTGTAACACTTTGAAAGATGATATTTGATATAGGTTGTTTTTAATTATATATATAACAACATATAATACAAATTCTTTATTATGATTCATTGAAATATACAAGTAGGCTAACATATATGATTGACAACAATCGATCGATTAATTTTGAAAGAACTTTTATAAGGATCATTTGTTTTAACAAATAGAAATAATAGAAGACATTAATTATGTATAAGATGATCATATATTTATTTATAACAGAAAATCCTTACAAAGTTTTTCCCTAACATTTTTTGGGTATTGAAAATATATTCTAAGTTTAAAATAATATATTTTATAACTTCAAAATGAATTATCTCTCTTGCTATAAACTTTTGGGATTCAAATTCAAAATCGCACATAGCTAAAATATATATTTAAAAATATGTAAACTAAAGTTTAATCAAAATGAAAAGAAAATTTTGAGATGGTTTTTTTAATCCAATTGTTAAATATAAAAATGAAGTTTAAAAAATTTTCAATCATGCAAACAATATATAAAATATTTTTGAACTATTAGCTGTATTTGTTTTAAATTGTATCAAACATGTAAATGTTAATATATTGATTAACTCTGTGGAATCGAAATATGAGGCCCAAAATTTTGTGATTTATATAATAAGGGATAATGTATTAATTTATCAGTTTCATATCTTAATTAATGCATTTTGAAGTTTAAAATGTAACGTTTTTAATTATGTCGAAACTCTTATTACGTCATTCTTACGGGAGAGATAATTATTTTGTGATACAGTTTTAAATTAGAAGACTTGGTACATAGATGATTTGAAAGCAAAATGTTTTTATCATCTTTTTCAACGGACGTAGAAAAAGTATGTGTAAATTATCATTTTCCGCTCTAGATACACAAATAACTATTTTTCAATGTGCGATATGTTATTAAGTGTATTTTAAATATAATAATACAAATTGGGTTTTTTATTGCTATGTTTTATTAAGAACGATCAGAGTATTAGATTACAAGTGTGTACTCGTATGTATGTAGGGGATGCAAATGATGGTACAGAAAAATAGAGCTAAGTCCTAATTAGTTATATAGTTTCGAGATATTGAAATTTTAAAGTTCTAAATATGTACTATTGATGCATATATTGTTCATAATAACTTTAAAATTAAATTCTTCAAGAACTAAGAGTGATAGTAAATTATCCTAATCTTATTTTTATTTGTTGGATTATTTTCTATAAGTAAACGTAATTTCAGTACTTTGGAATCGCTGAAAACATTTTCAGCAATGCTTGTTTCACAACAGGTATATATATTGACAATAGCAATTTAAAAAAAATGAGTATTTGCAAAAATTAAAAGAAGAAGCGACTTGCATTTTCAAAATTTAGTTGTAGTGGGTTATTTCGTATCTTTATACAAAATTTAAAAAGTTTTAAATCGCTGAAAATTTTTTCAGTAATGTTTATTTCAAAACGTGTTAATATTTATTAAAAATAGCAACTTTGAAATTGAATATCACGAAAACTAAGAAAAATAGCGTCTCGCACTTTTTAAATTTGTATATAGAAAGTAATTTTCTATATGTATAATTTTAAAATGTCTCAATCACTGGAAAAGAAAATCAGTAATGTTTATTTTAAGACGTGTATGTTTATTGAAAATAGTAACTTTAGAAATGAATATCACGAAAATTAAGAGATATAGCGACTTGTACTTTTCAAAGTGATATTAAGGAATTTATTTACTATATGGTAAACCTAATTTTAGAATATATAAGTCGCTGAAAAAGTTTTCAGTAATGCTAGTTTCAAGACGAGTACATCTCTATTGAAAATAGCAAGTTTAAAAATTAATATCTCTTAAACTAACAGAAATAGCCATTTGTACTTTTCAAATTTGAATGTAGGAAATTATTTTGAATATGTATAATTATTTTCCAAATGTATGAATCGTTAAAAAAAAAAATCGTAATGTTTACTCTTTCGTTTCTTGTACCCTTCAAATAATATGTATGTATGTAATATGTGTTTGTAATGTATGAGAACCTAACGTAATACGCTTTGAGATGTTGAAATATAATTATGAAAATGCTTATATGTATGAGTGTTTTCAACATTTGTTTATTAAGTTTTTATTAGTAGAGTAGATGATTTTTCACGTTAAATGGTTATATCATATAAGTACTTTATAGGTGTGAGGTGGTTTTATTTATTTATTTACATAAATTTGATAAATATGACTTTGGGTGTACAAAATTCATGTAGGGGTTGTTTTGGGGTGCGATTCTCTGCAACAGGGTGACCATCTCCAATGCGGAAATCAGGATTCATGAACTGCAACTCTCTCGGGTACTTTTGCAGTATCGTCCGTTTAAGTGCACAGCTTATCTTTCTGCAACAATAGAAAATATACTCGAAAGCAACAAATATAAATTAGTGGTTAACGGTCATAGAAAATAATATGATTTTATTTGTAGATTATTAAGAATTATTTCAAGTATATATAATTTATTATATAAAAAGATATATTAATGCCAAAGAAAGTGCGAAATATTCAATATTACAAAAGAATGAATAAATAGCTTTGTTCGATGACGTGTACTAGGCCGCCCTAGTGTTAACTTTCTTGCACTAACATGTTTTATGAGAAACGGGCAGCTTCTGGTAGGCTGTTCGATGACAAAAATTTTAAGAACTAGTGCTCACTTTTCTGACCTGACTCGCCAGGTAGTGTAGAAAGTGCAGACTAGGAGTGGGGGTAGCTAAATGTTGTTTGGTAGACATTTTAATTCTATCCTATCTACACATCTGTTTATTTAACCTAAAATTTTGTTTTGCTATATAAAGAATTAATTAATATATCTGTCTCTGAATCTGATGAAGAATCAATTGATGATTGATCTTCGTCAGAATCGTTTATTAGTTCACTATGCTCTTTAAAACAGACATTTCTGCAGTCACTTTTTTGCAGCTTTATGATATGACTGTGTTTATAAACAACCTAACCTTTTACACCTTTGGCTATGCTTGGCTTGATTACTCACAGCTGAGCAAACTTGCCCAAATATACACTAGTGCGTTTTATGAAACCACAAGAATTAGACTGTACTAGTGTACACTACACTGCACTGCACTATTCTGCTCTACACTTCAAGCACTTCTCATCGAACAGAGCTAATATTTCACTCGATCAATTATAGATTTTAATGCATAATGTGTAAGATATTAAAGTATTTTAATAATGAGGTATAAGTTACGTAATTTCACCAATAAAAAAAAAGACGTCACCATTTGTCGTATTATCGTACACATTCATAATTACGTATATATGGAACAAAATATAATAAGTAGTAAAATATGTAGGACATACAATGATATATTAAATTTTATACATTGTATTTACAGAATAAAATGTTAGAAGATTGTATATGGTAGAAATATTAAATAATTATTAATGAATGCAAACTATTTTATAATATGAACAATTATTTACATATAGCTTATATCCTGTACCTATACTAGAATAATCCCTCCAAATTAATGGTTAATATATCAAATGAAAATACAACTATGTATGAAGTATTAAAAAAACAAAAAAAAAATTCACTTTGAATAAATGAAATCTATGGATATAACTCCCAAGTCCTGCAGGTATCCTAACGTCCTCTCCAAGCACCAGGAAGTCGTCCTCGTGGTCACAGTACACCAGCACACTACACACACGTCTTTACACTAGCACTGTAACAAACAAACTGAAAGAATTAATCCATGTAATAGTTAGGGTGTTAAATAATTTACCCCGTTGAAATACAAGTCAACAATTTAATAACAATGAGTCATTATGAATAATAATTGCTTCTTATGTATTATGTAATTCGTTCACGTGTTTTGAATTTTATGAATGTAGAAGTAGCGCGAAAAAATTTGAGTAAACAAAATACAAAATTACCTTTTATTATTATAACATTTTATTAAATATGTGTGTGTCCTTTTCAGATGCAGCCGTGTGAAAAGCCGACATCCCGGTGTTTGCAGATTTAGCGACTTGGAGTCCCGACATTGTAACCTGAAGCACTCAACAATGGTGAGTTACATTCTTGTTGATATTTCTTGTAATCTCGCCCACGGGGATTAGCAATTAAATCTTCGTTTTCATGAAGACAATTTCTGTAAAACTAAATTAAACAATATAATACTATATGTAGTTCACTAAAAGTCCAACTATTTTCCCTTAATTTGAACACGCTGATTAAGGGAAAAATAATGCAAAAATTCTCTAGGCCTTAGTTTCCAAAATAGAAATTTTTATTTTTAATGCAAAATTGACAATACTTTTTGACGTTGACGGCCTATAACTAATGAATGGTAAAAGATACATTAACGGGCATTGCGCTATTCGATTCTACGGACTTTTCTACATGTGTTTACTAATTTTGAATAACCGTGTCTAGCTAGTATAGTAAGAGTAAGCAAAAATGAAAAAAATGGTAACTTTAAACAATTCAGTAGTCCACTAAAAATTCGACTACCCTGTATTTAAATGGAAAGTATCATTTTCTCCTAATTCAAGCATGCTGATAACGGGAAAAATATTGAAAAAAAATCTCTAGGCCTTAGTTTCCAAAATAGAAATTTTTATTTTTAATGCAAAATAGACAATATTGTTTTACTTTGACGGACTATAACTAATGAATGGTAAAAGATACATTAACGGGCGTTGCGCCATTCGATTCTACGGACTTTTCTGCATGTGTTTACCAGTTTTTAATAATCGTGTCTAGCTAGTATAGTAAGAGTAAGCAAAAATTAAAAAAATGGTAACTTTAAATATTCAGTTGCCCATTACAAATCCGACCACCCTGTCTAACTTTAAAATGAAATTATTGAAAAACTAAGTGAAATAATTGTTTCCTACAGCTACGTATTGTTGCAGGGATTCGAATTTCTGAAAAAAAAAAAATCAGTGATGTTTGTTTCAAGATAGCTAAATTATCTATTGTGTATACCATTATAAAAATAAATTAAAAACTAAGATAACGATTTGCAGTTTTCAAATTTGGATTCCGGGGGTTGTTTCAAATATGTATAAATAGTTTTAGAAATTTGAATCGCCGGATACAGAGTTAAATTTCAGTAGGAAATATTTGAACTTAGCTTTTTGTTTTTCTGTACCTTTTAAGTAGTATGTATGCATGGATGTATGGTATATGAATTTCTTATATAATGAACTGTAAAATATATGACAGTGAAGATATATGTGTTGCATAATGACATGAATTGATTATGTGCCAATTTTTCTTGCCATATAATAGTTATACGAGTACATAATGTTTAGGAGGATAACTTTTATTTATTTATTTATTTACATAAATTTTATAAATAAGTCTTGAGGGGTACCAAAACATGTTGGGGTGTCTTCAGTGTGATGCTCTGCAACAATATGATCATCTCCAACGCTGAAATCAGGATAGATATCCTTCTGCAACTCATTCACATCCTTCTACGGCTTGGCAAGGATTCTAATTCATCTCTGAAATGAAAGTATGATCGAAATAATATTTGGATTAGTGGTTACAGATAATAATATGGATGGACTTAGAACTGTTTCATTCGTTCATAATTATTAAAAATAAAATACCTAATATGAAAACTTACACTTCCGTGAGAAATTCAGTATTATATAGCATGTCCAATAAGATATGATATTTGTGTATGGTAGTAACACTATAAATAATTCTAAACTAATTCAAATTCTTTTCCACACAACATCAACAATTATAATTCAAGTATAAAGTTTATATATACTCTTATATATACAGGGTATTTCAAAACATGTGTCGGAAAATAAAGGGTGGGATTGGTTGGTTAATTATAAGAAAAAAAGTTCCTATTAACATGGTTCCGCAAACGCACCGTTTTCGAGATACAGGGTGTAAAAAAATTATTATGAAAAGCATGAAAAAAAGTAGCAACATGATCACAGAACTTTTATTTTACAAAACTAAGCAATAACATAAAAAACAAGAAAAATCACAAAATTGTTGAAAATGACCTCCTACGGTAACGCAGGCTTCCAACCTACGTCTTAGTGACTGACGTACCCGTTCGAAAATGCCTGGAGTGTTTCGTATCATATGTTTTCCATCATAAAATGCCGTATTTCTCTAAAACGGTTTACGTTAGAGTTTTTGACTAGGAGTACCTTTTTTGTGTAGAAAATATTGGTGGTTCACAATGTGCTTTCAGAATGCCAATTTCCCAAGTGTCATAGAAATTAGGGCCATAAAAACCTCACACAACCCTAAAATCTCCGTCAATGGCACATGAAAAAAATTGAATAAGCGCTTAAAAAGTAGCTAATATTAATGCTAAGATGTGTACAAAAGCTGAGTTTTGTATCTCAAACGGTTCCTGAGATATCGTCAAAAAATAAAAAAAAATATTTTTTTTTACACCCTGTATCTCGAAAACGGTGCGTTTGCGGAACCATATTAATGGGAACTTTTTTTCTTATAATTAGCGAACCAATCCCACCATTTATTTTCCGAAACATGTTTTGAAACACCTTGTATACACCCGAAATAGTCCGTAGCCATTAGGCTGATATACCAAATAATGGTTACTAAAGTAGCTTAAAAATGAAAAAAAACTTACAATGAATAAATTTTTTCCCTAAGTATAAGTCCATGACTTGAAGATGTCCAAAAGTCCTCTCCAGGCACTAGGAAGTCGCGTCCTCGAAGGCACAGTACACGAGCACACCACACGTCTGTTCACTAGCACTGTAACAATGAAACTGACAAACAGACAAAATTGATCTATGTAACAGTTAGGCATTAGATAACAAGAATAAAAAAAAAAATGGTAGTCAACAATCAAAATAATGAGTATAAATTATAATTGATGTAACACGTACACCGACCACTGCCATTATTACCTTTATTATTATAGTTACAAAAAAAATACTATAGAACAAAGTTGTAGGGGACCAAGGGGGGCATTCTTTCAGAGAAAAAAATATTTTTTTAAACCAGTGGTTCTCAAGTTACAATACAAAGTTATATTTTTTCAAATGGGATTCTACATATTTTTATGCCTATTCGATAGCATATTTTTTTCTGAATTCAACCATGTATTAATTTAAAATCCTTACATAATAAAAATATTGAAAAAAATGCGATTGAAATTTTAATAAATTTTTATTTTTAATATTATTGTACAGTAGGCTATGGATGAAAAACAATAACAAAAGAACAAAATATAGCTACTGTCAAATAATAATTGGCGTATTAATTGTTGTAAATTGTTATTCTTTGTGTTTTGAGATTATTTTGTGCCAATATGGCTAATGTTTATACAAATGAAGATTTGTATCGTTTATTATTAATTTATGGTGAGTGTAATGAAAATGCCATACAAGCGTGCAATATTTATGGCACGAGATATCCAAACAAACCGCGTCCAGGGAGGTCAGTAATCAGGCGATTAGCACGAAATTTGAAAAACTATGGATCATTTTCAGAAAAACGTGAAAGGCAACATCCCGTGAGAAACAATGAAGAAATAGAAATCACAGTTTTAGCTTCTATTGCGCGTAATCCCAATTCATCCACACGCGAAATTGCTCAAGAACATTTTATTTCTAATATGTCCGTATGGCGCATTTTGAAAAAGCATAATTTAAAATCATATTCATACAAACTATACCAACAAATGGGCCATACAAATGGCCCGCTCGTTCCCTGGACTTGACACCCCTTGATTTTTTTTTATGGGGATATCTTAAAAAAGAGTATATTCAAAACCAGTGACAACGAAACAAAATTTGATGGACAGAGTTAGAGAAGCTTGCGCTGCTTTGACACCAGAAACTGTAATAAAAGCTACTTCTTTTGTTTTAAATAGAATAGAATTATGCTTAGAAAATAATGGATATCAAATAGAACATTATTTATAAGGAGTAATTAGCTATTATTAATTTTCAATTTAAATTTATCACTCTTGTTTCTCATCCATGGCCTACTCTATCTTTAAGATATCCTCATAAAAAAAATCAAGGGGTGTCAAGTCCGGAAAACGAGCGGGGATTACTGAAAAAAAAAAAATTCTGTCATGTTTGGAAAATGTCTTATGTGTATACGATGATAAAAGTAAAATATTTTAAAAACTAAGTGAGACAGCGACTTGCAGTTTTCAAATTTGAATTCAGGGGGTGTTTTTCGATATAAACACTAAGTTTCAGGATTTCGAATTACTGAAAAAAAAAATTCTGTCATGTTTGTTTCAAGATAGGAAAATGTCTTTTGTGTATATCATGATAAAAGTAAAATATTTTAAAAACTATGTGAGATAGCGACTTGCAGTTTCCAAATTTGAATTCAGGGGGTGTTTCTCGATATGTACACTAAGTTTCAGGAATTCGAATTACTGAAAAAAAAATTCTGTCATGTTTGTTTCAAGATAGGAAAATGTCTTATGTGTATACCATGATAAAAGTAAAATATTTTAAAAACTAAGTGAGACAGCGACTTGCAGTTTCCAAATTTGAATTCAGGGGGTGTTTTTCGATATGTACAATAAGTTTCAGAAATTCGAATTACTGAAAAACAAATTCTGTCATGTTTGTTTCAAGATAGGAAAATGTCTTTTGTGTATACCATGATAAAAGTAAAATATTTTAAAAACTATGTGAGATAGCGACTTGCAGTTTTCAAATTTGAATTCAGGGGGTGTTTTTCGATATATACACTAAGTTTCAGGATTTCGAATTACTAAAAAAAAAATTCTGTCATGTTTGTTTCAAGATAGGAAAATGTCTTTTGTGTATATCATGATAAAAGTAAAATATTTTAAAAACTAAGTGAGATAGCGACTTGCAGTTTTCAAATTTGAATTCAGGGGTGTTTTTCGATATATATACTAAGTTTCAGGAATTCGAATTACTAAAAAAAAAATTCTGTCATGTTTGTTTCAAGATAGGAATGTCTTTTGTGTATGCCATGATAAAAGAAAAATATTTTAAAAACTAAGTGAGATAGCGACTTGCAATTTTCATATTTTAATTCAGGGTGATGTTTTCTGCATATATACTAAGTTTCAGGAATTTGAATTGGAAATTCCAACTTAAGAGATCAAAATTTCTGAAACTAAGTAAGATAGGAACTTGTACGTTTCAAATTTGATATGCACGTGCATCCTTGTATACATAAGCAACGTTTTGAAATTGTTGAAATGTTAACAATTCTTTTCTATAGGATATTTCAACTTTACATATTAATATGAATAGAAAAGTGGTATTATTAATACAAACACAAAGTGCAGATACATTAAATAAGTTAATACATTTATAATTTTGTTAATAAATCATTTCTTTTTGCAGATCATCACGTTTTCGACGTTCCAGTGGTAAGAGACGCAGACATCGCGACTTGGAGAACCCGTTCGTGTGTCTACAGTATCCTGGGGCTTCTCTCCGGACCTGGTGGACATGATTTAGTTGTCTGGATCACGAAACCATCCCCTGCGGTATCATGAAGTCGTGAACCGGTTCGGCTGATTTTCACACTTCAAATTCTATGAAATATAAATGTGAGAGTTAAACTGTATATTCCACTAAACTTTGTCATGCGTTGTTATTTCACATTCTTATTTATTACTCCTACATTGTTAAAGATAGCAACTTGAACAATGAAAATTTGGAATCTACATAAAATGCTCTGTAAGATACGTCTGATTATAATTTTTAACTTTGATTGGTTTAGAAGTTACAGGGCGTTAAAATAAATGTATTTTAGGCTGTACACTTGTTCCATATTTTCATTTATCACTACTACAAGAATAAAGATAGTAAATAGGGAAGTAAAAATTTATATTTTACATAAAATTCGCTATTTGGATACGGCAGACACATTTGTTTTGTGCTGAACAACTTAGAAGAAATGTAAATGTAATATCAACGGTTTATACTTACCGACGGCGAATTTTCATAATATATCATCCGCTGTTATATCATCACTGTAATATATCATCATCCCATCATCGGCGATTTCACAGATTAGAATACACTTTGTAGCAAATATTACGTAACACTCACACCAATTAGAATAACTTGTATAACACTTCGTATTAGTAGGACAATACACTACACTTTTACGGACAATTATACTTGTTTTAGTAATAGTAAAAACGGTTTTTTTAAATATACATCAACCGTATAGTAAACTAACTCACGATACGACAATAAAATTTTGACTAAGGATTAAATAATGAACACTAACGGGAGGACAGAGACTTATGCAACATTTTAAATAATATAGAAAATTATAATAAGCGGAAATACGTTGTATAAGTTAAAAATAAATTCTGAATATTTAGATTTTATTGTAAAAAATAATAATGTACATATGCACATTTAAATTTAGTGCACTATTATCTTATTAAATTCAGATTTCTTTTACAAAATTTAAACAAATTGAAAATGATTTAAAGTTATTTAAATAATTTTAAGAAAGTTAATGGGTAAATCTAACTTTTTAAAAATATATCGCGAACTATACGATGTAAATAGAGAACGATTGCAATAAAAATTTCAAAGTTTTTCGTTTGCTATGTACACTACACGATTATACACAAGCACACGATGTTCACTTCACCAAAGACCGAAAGGAACTGAAGTCTTTATTCTAAAAACATAATATTAATATTATCACGTAATACCCCCACTCTAATTAAGTGTTTATCTTTATACTTTGCCGCTCAAAATATACAATGTTTATGTTTGTTTACAGGTTTTGCGAAGGGCCTAGTACACCCATCAATAGGATACGGTAACTACAACACTGGCTGATGATAATATATGATTTTTTATAAGAATAAATAAATAAAAGAGTACTTTTCTTACCTTTCCTATGTAATAACAAAAGGGACAGGGAAATATTCTAATATTTAAGGATTCTTCCGAATTTTTCTATGCTATCTTTTAGTATTAAGTTCTCTAGGTACGAAAATAACCATCCGATAGGAGTCCGCCCTTTTATAAAGGGCTAAGGGCTTATTTGAGCCCTTAGGGAAAATTTGACCACGGATTTCATTTATGCAGGTCCAAGTAAGGTTAACAACACTTGTCCGGGT
This sequence comes from Ophonus ardosiacus, assembly GCA_943142095.1. NCBI lineage: Eukaryota > Metazoa > Arthropoda > Insecta > Coleoptera > Carabidae > Ophonus > Ophonus ardosiacus. The sequence goes on along the minus strand of OW964831.1, from coordinate 48,413,209 downwards.
TTTCTAGCTCTTTTAGTTCAGGAATTAGTGCAGGCCCTTTGCCACAAACTTGAAGGGCAAATATATTGTAAACCAAAGGGTTTTCATCAATTCAGTGCAAGCCAATGGAAAGCGCGGGTTCGAATCCCCCCGATTCGCTATTTTCCGACCCTTTAGCCCTATAAATTAACGAATGTAAGTGTTAGTCCCTTCAAAAAACTTTAAGGGCTCATATCTCGGAAACGGCTGGGTTTTCAGCATTTTCCTTAAAACGCTGTTCCTTAGGGGAATTCGAATGAGTAATATAGGGTCAAATTACATCATACCAAAGTTTGAAGGGCGTAGGGCAACATTTTTTATAATAAGGGTTTTTGAAAATTTTTGTTTTTTTTTTTGTTTATACCAAAATTTTATTATTTATTTTTTAAGCACTATAAGCAATAAAATAACCATACGTAGAACTCTTTCTCACTTTTGTTCCCCGGATACTATGGAAAATTTTCGACTTAAAATGCGACACTTTTTAATTAAGAAATGCTTTATATCTCCTAAACTACAAAAGGTTGAAGGGCCGGACAAGGTTTTTTAGACTAATTACGACCCGTAGAACACGAATCCGGTCTCACATTTAAAATATGAGATCTCTTTTCATTCCTGTTATCCTGATACCATCGAAAATTTTCGATTCAAAAACTGAGTAAATTCAGGTCATTGACTCAAAAAATTGGGTTAAGAAAAGTATTGTAGCTCGTAAACTACAGAAGTTAGAAGGGCAGGACAGGGTTTTTTAGACTAATTACGACCCATAGAACACGAATCCGGTCTCACATTTAAAATATAAGAACTCTTTTCATTCCTGTTATCTTGATACCATCAAAAATTTTCTACTCAAAAACTGAGTAAAATTGGATTTAAAAAAAGTGTTATAGCTCCAAAAATATAAAAGCTAGAAAGGCCGGACAGGATTTTTTAGACTAATTACGACCCGTAGAACACGAATCCGGTCTCACATTTAAAATATGAGAACTCTTTTCATTCCTGTTATCCTGATACCATCGAAAATTTTCGATTCAAAAACTGAGTAAATTCAGGTCATTGACCCCAAAAATTGGGCTAAGAAAAGTGTTGTAGCTCGTAAACTACAGAAGTTAGAAGGGCCGGACAGGGGTTTTTAGACTAATTACGACCCATAGAACACGAATCCGGTCTCACATTTAAAATATAAGAACTATTTTCATTCCTGTTATCCTGATACCATCAGAAATTTTCGACTCAAAAACTGAGCAAAATTGGATTTAAAAAAAGTGTTATAGCTCCAAAACTATAAAGGTTAGAAAGGCCGGACAGGGTTTTTAGACTAATTACGACCCGTAGTACACGAATTCGGTCTCACATTTAAAATATGAGAACTCTTTTCATTCCTGTTATCCTGATACCATCGAAAATTTTCGATTCAAAAACTGAGTAAATTCAGGTCATTGACCCCAAAAATTGGGTTAAGAAAAGTGTTGTAGCTCGTAAACTACAGAAGTTAGAAGGGCAGGACAGGGTTTTTTAGACTAATTACGACCCATAGAACACGAATTCGGTCTCACATTTAAAATATAAGAACTCTTTTCATTCCTGTTATCCTGATACCATCAAAAATTTTCGATTCAAAATCTGGGTAAAGTTAGGTTTATAAAATATATTATATCTCAAAAACTATAAAAGCTAGAAGGGCCGGACAAGTTCTATTAAACTAATTACAATCCGTAGAACATGAATGAACATGAAAAATTTCTCATGTCTTATTTCCTTTATAAATGTTGCATAACTACATACTTCCCTGTCTCTTTGTTCTGGTATTTCCCCCTGAAATAAATGACAGGTTGTTAAATAAAAATTGTATATAATTTTATTTGTATTTTATAAAAAAATATGCTTAGGGATGTTTAAATAATAGTGTGTATAAATTTTACTTGTATTTGTAATTGTTGTATTTCATGTAACTACCCTTAATGTACTTTATAAATAAATATACTTACCTTTGTCCTGAAAAATTAGGATTAGGGATGTTTAAATAATAGTTTGTATTAATTTTAATTGTATTTATTGTTTATTTGTATTTTACATTGTTGTATTTCGTGTAACTACCCTTAATGTATTATGTAAATATACTTACCTTTGTCCTGAAAAATTAGAAATAGGGATGTTTAAATAATAGTTTGTATAATTTTACTTGTATTTATTGTTTATTTGTGTTTACACTATTGTATTTCATGTAACTAAATAATATACTTACCCTTGTCTTGAAAAATTAGAAATAGGGATATTTAAATAATAGTTTGTATAAATTTCACTTGTATTTATTGTTTATTTGTATTTTACATTCTTGTATTTCATGTAACTACCCTTAATATACTATGTAAATAAATGATATACTTACCCTTGTCCTGAAAAATTAAAAATAGGGATGTTTAAATAATAGTATGTATAAATTTCACTTGTATTTATTGTTTATTTGTATTTTACATTGTTGTATTTCATGTAACTACCCTAAATGTACAATATATTAAATAATAAGATATAAATTGCTTATTTTTTACCCTTTACTGCCCCTACACGTATATAGTTCTTAAAAAGGCCGCTAGAGGGCAGCACCTGTTGGTAAAAGATTTGCGCCTAAAATATAGGCAACCAAAAATAATACTCCACATTAAACATACATACGTACATACATCATTTAAGCCTTATACCTAATGGGAATTTAACCCATTAAATATGGTACGTTAAGTATGGGAATTTGAGTTGATAAATATGGGACGAAAAGGCCCTAAAAAAGATGTATACCTAATGGGAATTTAACACATTAAATATGGGACGTTTACTATGGGAATTTGAGTTGTTTAAATGGGACAAAAATGCTCTAAAACTAATAGGTATACAACTAATTTAGAGACTTTTCGTCCCATATTTAGTGACTCAAATTCCCATAGTAAACGTCCAATATTTATTGAGTTAAATTCCCATTAGGTATACTCCAAAATGATGTATGTACGTACGTATGTACACAAATGAAATTTTTTTGGGTTAAATTTACTCTAAGTTGAAACGTTTATCGACAGGTGCTGCCCCTGGTGGCCGTTTTAAAAATTACATACGTGTGGGACTTAGAAAAAAAAATCAATTTTCAACTATACAAATATATTTATATTATTAAAAATTACACAAGACGTTTTCTTAAAAATGAAAGTTTATTGCTTACAAAAGACTGTTTAACATTATAATAAATTATTATTAGATTTGTTGACAAATTTAGTAACAATTGTGAACAGAATTATAACACAAAAGAAACGTAAAAGACATTTGTATTTAAAAATTCTGTTCATAATTATTTCTTACTAAGTTTGTTAACAAATTTGGTGACAATTTTTTAACGTGTCAAACAGGCTTTAGTTGTAAAATTGAAATGTTTATTACCAAGTAAAATTATCATTATTTTGATTGTAAATATTATAAACTATTTTGAATCTTTATTTTGTAATAAAAGTAACTTCTATTACAAAATAAAGGTACAAAATAATTGATATTTACAATCAAAATAATGATAATTTTATTTGGTAACAAACATTTCAATTTTACAACTAAAGCCTCTTTGACACGTTAAAAAATTGGCACCAAATTTGTTAACAAGCTTAGTAAGAAATAATTATGAACAGAATTTTTAAACACAAATGTCTTTTACGTTTCTTTTGTGTTATAATTCTGTTCACAATTGTTACTAAATTTGTCAACAAATCTAATAACAAATTATGACAGTGTCAAACATGGTTTAGTTATAAAACTAAAACGTTTGTTACCGAATAAAATTATCATTATTATAGTTGTATTACTTGTTAATTATTTTGCGTCTTTATTCTGTGACTGAATAAAGATGCACTAGAATTGAACACAAATAATATACCCATAATTTTATTTGGTAACAAATATTTCAGTTTTATAACTAATACGAAACTCTACCTTTATATCATTGAAGTTTTAAGGTAAAATAATACTATATTAAGTAGAGTTTCGTTTACAATACTAATTTAACAAATTAAATCTTAGTGGTCCCTGTTTAACATAATAAATTGTTATTAGATTTGTTGACAAATTTAGTAACAATTGTGAACAGAATTATAACACAAAAGAAACGTAAGACATTAGTGTTTAAATATTCTGTTCATAATTATTTCTTACTAAGTTTGTTAACAAATTTGCTGACAATTTTTTAACGTTGCCAAACAGGCTTTAATTGTAAAATTGAAATGTTTGTTACCAAGTAAAATTATTATTTTGGTTGCAGATATTATAAACTATTTTGAATCTTTATTTTGTAATAAAAGTAACTTCTATTACAAAATAAAGGTACAAAATACTTGGTATTTACAATCAAAATAATGATAATTTTGCTCTGTAACAAACATTTCAATTTTACAACTAAAGCCTGTTTGACACGTTAAAACATTGTCACCAAATTTGTTAAGAAACTTAGTAAGAAATAATTATTAACAGAATTTTTAAACACAAAAGTCTTACGTTTCTTTTGTTATAATTCTGTTCACAATTGTTACTAAATTTGTCAACAAATCTAATAACAATTTATTATAATGTTAAACATGGTTTAGTTATAAAACTAAAACGTTTGTCACCGAATAAAATTATCATTTTAATAGTTGTATTATTTGTTGTTAATTATTTTGCATCTTTATTCTGTGACTGAATAAAGATGCAGTAGAATTGAACACAAATAATATAACCATAATTTTATTTGGTAACAAACATTTCAGTTTTACAACTAATACGAAACTCTACCTTTATATTATTTAAGTTTTAAGGTAAAATAATACTATATTAAGTAGAGTTTCGTTTACAATACTAATTTAACAAATTAAATCTTGGTGGTCCCTAAATAAGATTCCTTGTTCCCATTTTTAAAGGTACAAAGATTTCTTATTCAGTTGAAGACCGTTTCCGAAACTTTATATTATTTATTATATATTTTGTTACCACCCAAACCTCCCACTTACCAAAATATATAATATTTATTAATACAAAGCTTCGTTTACAATACTTAAAATCTAACTTTGCCCTGACCGCGTCTAAATACTTAATAATAATTACAATTTTTACTAAAACTACCTACTTTAAAACTAAAGAAACATGGGTATTAATTTAAAATAAACGCAATAAAAGTTTGTTTTATTGAACATACTTTTTAAACAAATGAAGAAGAAGCCATGGTCTGCGTCTCCAATCGGCACTGCAATCTTGAAGATAGTGGCGGTGGGGAGTTTTTTTTTTTAACTTTAAAACTATCTTAGAACTAAAAACAAAACCCTTTATTTGATAAATAGTATATATAAGGGAAACACCGCCCTCTAATGCCAAACCCACGATCCCTTATATATACCATTTATTAAATACAGTTTCGTGTACAATAATACTTATAATCTAACTTAAATTATTGTAGTTCCCCCCCCCCCCCCCAAATTAAATTAGTGAAGTGCGCAAAAAACCCTATCTTACGTTAAGATCTATTTCAAAGAAAAACAAATCTAAAAAAAGCCTATCTTACGTTAATAACGATTTCAAAGCAAGTCTAAAAATGTCAAGTTACGTTAATTTTTCTCTCTCTCTCTCGAAAAGCAAAAACAACCCTTCCTACTTATATCTAAGCTATCTTATGTCTACGCGAACTATCTTATATCTAGATTAAACTAAGCTAAAGTCGTGTGAGAGAGAAAGAGTACGAGCTAAGCAAATGGTGAGAACGCCGTGGCGTCGAACGCCGTTGTTGGTTCTCACGGAAGTTTACGAGGGGGTTAAGCCGACCCCACGCGATGCAGAGCATTTACGGCCTACAAACCGAACTAGGTAGAGAGCACGGCAGCAGTCACATGTAACTACCTAGGGTGCACGCCAACCTACCTAGCTACTCCCGGAGACATTCGCCCGCGCCTCTCGCGGATACCCTACACCGAACGCGGTTATTAACCCGTGTGCTCAACAAAGTTAATTCAAGCAAAAACTTTACCTATTCGTTGCCATTACCATTAAATGATGATTACGTTGCCTCCGGATGAGGAGAGCACATAAGGCCATAAGAAAGCTTTCTGTGCCAACTATATGGATTAATGTCCCTAGAAACATTCACACAAGTGTGAAGCGATCCACCATAACAACAGGATTCACATGACGGTGCGTTGTACATATCAGTCCACTCAATTATGGCTATCGCGCACGAACCCTACCTACCCAGCCCCTCTGACCGTGTGAAGTTAATTGAATAAGGAACCCGAACACCCACATCAAAGTTTCGAATCTGTTACCTCCTTCCTGACTCACTCATCCATCCACCTGCAAGCATCCCCCGATACGTCCGGTATTTTCTTTTCCCAAGCACTCTCCCTAACTACCGTCTGGGTAAGCCACGCGTACGGTTACCGCTGCAACCGTAGACGCACGATTTTAGGATGATCGCCACGGACTGCACTTCAAATTAATCAATTTATTTTTAATTTTTAAAGAAAACGCGTGTTTGCTCGACGGCGCGATGAGCCAAAGTTTAATTAAAACCTGAAAATACATTTCCAAGAACTTAAAACTATAGTATTCCCAAGAACTTAAAACTATAGTATTCCTCACGTACTAATGGCATTGCACAAGTTCAATTCGCTTTATAATCTGTGCTGACATCTAATAAGAAAGTATCTTTTCCTGCATCAAAAAACGCACATGAATTGATAAATCAACACTAAACACAAAAATGTTAAAACACCCGTCAATGTTTACGAACTATGTTGACAGTTTCAAATTATTTCCTAAACGTTACCTTATGAACAGATTTTATAACCTGTGTGTCAAAAAAACTATTTCAATTACGTGTCTTTAACAAGCCTACACTTTATTGCGCGCAATGCCATTCTTACGTAAATAATACTAAAACTTATAAAACTACTACTTTTTAAATCTTCTAGATGTCCGATTCCTGAAAAATAAATGCTAATCATTTGTTCCCACATATTTATTTTATGGATAAATAGTCAATATTTCAATTTCAAATTGTTTTGATTTTATAAGGACATTTATGAAAGTTATATTTCGTTTACTACAGTACTCAAAACTGAATTTGAGTTCAAGATAATATTTAGACATATACCTTTGACTATAAGTTCTCATGGTTGAGCATGAGAACAAAATAATAATTATGCATAGTCATATTCCCTAAACTATAAGTTCTCATGGCTGAGTATGAGAACTAGATGATAATTAGGCATATAGTCATATTCCTTTGACTATAAGTTCTCATGGTTGAACATAAGAACAAGATAATATTTTATAAACGTTACAATTATGAGAAAAATAAAGTTTCCTACCAGTTTATCCATCGATGGCCGCCTACGTCGAAGATTTGCCTGGTGCTCAGCTATCCTTACAAGATCCTTAAAGTTGCAAACTAAAGCAGCTTTTGTAGTGTTAAAATCCAAAGCTCGAAAGTTGTATCCAAATTTTCCAAGTTTCTGGACGCACCAGACCAACCAAAGGTCCACCTATTAAATATTAATTATTAGTTTGTGGTATTCTTGAAACCATTTAAAAAACTGTTGGAAAAAATTTCTTATGGCAAACGTGTGTTGTGTGTGTGTATGTGTGTGTCTGTGTGTATGTGTGTGTCTGTGTGTATGTGTATGTCTGTGTGTATGTGTATGTCTGTGTGTATGTGTGTGTCTGTGTGAATGTGTGTGTCTGTGTATGTGTGTGTATGTGTGTGTATGTGTGTGTATGTGTGTGTCTGTGTGTATGTGTGTCTGTGTGTGTCTGTATGTATGTGTGTCTGTGTGTATGTGTGTCTGTGTGTGTATGTGTGTGTGTCTGTGTGTATGTGTGTGGGTATGTGTGTGTGTATGTGTGTGTGTGTGTGTATGTATGTGTGTGTATGTATGTGTGTGTATGTATGTGTGTGTATGTATGTGTGTGTATGTATGTGTGTGTATGTATGTGTGTGTCTGTGTCTGTATGTGTGTGTATGTGTCTGTATGTGTGTGTATGCGTGTGTGTATGCGTGTGTGTATGTGTGTGTATGTGTGTGTGTATGTATGTGTGTATGTATGTATCTTTATGTAGGAGGGACGATTCCTCATAAACTATGAGACTTAAGGACCTGTTTAACTACGTATCCTCAATCTGAAATTAATGGGAAGAGCTGAAAAGGTTTTCATAACTATTGGATAACCGGAAATAGCAAGTTGCATATAGAACATCTCTAATTATATTTTTTGAAGATTTTTGTTATTACAAATATAAATAACATAAAATTCTCCATCTAATACAAAATTTTATTATATCTTCTATAGATTTAGAGATGGAGGAAATATATAGAAGAAAACCAGTTTTTAAATTCAAATGTTTGTAACTGACAGATAAATGTCAATGTCAAAAATCAACAATTTTACTGATTATTAAAATATCTTTCAGAACTCGTATTAATAATTGGAATAATACTACCTTTTTTAGTTTAAGTTCTGTATTTTTTTTTTTATTAATGTAACCCAACGTTTCGGCACCATAAACTGGTGCATTCTTCAGGGGAAGTTGACATAAAAATGTGAAAAAACAAAAACAACAAGTAACCAAGGTAACATGAAGAAGTACGTTAATGTTACCTTTTTATGTATACAATTTCTAGACAATATGTGCATGCCCGGAAATAATTTGGACGGCGAACATGCATCTTCTCAGGAAAACTCTCCTATTGCCAGAGAAAAAACCGTCCCAAAAACTGGCAGAGAAGTGATCTGTATAACTCATAGACGTTTTATCGGTAGCGAAATACCACAGCCGTACTCTTTATTAACAGATGATAAAAAGTCTAGAAAAAATTGTATACATATTACAAATTACAACATATTTAATATTGGAAGCCAAGCGCGATTAAGTTCCAATTCGTCACAATGATTAAGATTGATATTTCTGGTTTTATAAATCTCAATGGCTTCTCTAATTAATCTGTTGTTAAGTCGAGTAGGTCTAGCAATAATTTTTGTGTCTTCGAATTTAATTTGGTGGAATTCTTCCAAGGCATGCTCTGCAACAGACGATTTCCCAGGCTGGTTCAATCTGATCGATCGATGATGTTCATTCAATCTTATAGAGACAGTTCTACCAGTCGATCAGATTGAACCAGCCTGGGAAATCGTCTGTTGCAGAGCATGCCTTGGAAGAATTCTACCAAATTAAATTCGAAGACACAAAAATTATTGCTAGACCTACTCGACTTAACTACAGATTAATTAGAGAAGCCATTGAGATTTATAAAACCAAAAATATCAATCTCAATCATTGTGACGAATTGGAACTTAATCGCGCTTAGCTTCCAATATTAAATATGTTGTAATTTGTAATATGTATACAATTTTTTCTAGACTTTTTATCATCTGTTAATAAAGAGTACGGCTGCGGTAGTTCGCTACCGATAAAGCGTCTCTGAGTTATACAGATCACTTCTCTGCCAGTTTTTGGGACGGTTTTTCCTCTGGCAATAGGAGAGTTTTCCTGAGAAGATGCGTGTTCGCCGTCCAAATTATTGCCGGGCATGCATATATTGTCTACAAATTGTATACATAAAAAAGGTAACATGAACGTACTTCATGTTACCTTGGTTACTTCTTTTCGTTTTTTTACATTTTTATGACTATTTCCCCTAAAGAAGACACCAGTTTATGGTGTCGAAACGTTGCGTTTTATTAATAAAAAATACAGAACTTAAACTAAAAAAGGTAGTATTATTCCAGTTTTACTGACATTACTGAAAGCTTTTACTGGGAACTACATTTAATATTTCTAATTGACTTATTAATTAAATATTTAAAATCGTACGTAGGAACGTATATTAATAGTAATAGTACTTATATCTTTAAGAAATATCTGCAATCCCGGCAATGAATTGAAATCATCTTGAACATTTTACAGATTGAAAGAATAGATATAATTATATGTGTGTACAAATGTTTAATTCGATACTTATGTAACAAAATAAAAATTGAGAGAAGTATTGTGCTGGCCACAACAGATTTTTTTTAAATGATTTATGTAATGAATCCACGAGTACAATGCGATATTTTATCCAACAGTTTTTAAGTGGTTTCAAGTGTATTTGACATTTGTTTTAATTTAAAATAGTGCAAAGAAGGCAACCCAATTACTATGATATTAATACCGTATTTTTTAATGTGAAACATTGGGTTCGTCATATCCATGGTTACGACTCGACATTTGATTGACAGCATTGTATTTGCCTGCCCCATTGAAATTAAACATAGGGAACGAATTTGACAAAAGTATTATATTTAAATATTGCAAGAAATTTAGAAGAGTCAGAAAACCACTTGGGAGCACTAAACATATTCAGGGCACAAGGTGCACACAATATTTTTTCTACAACTAAATTTAATTTTTAGAAAACATAATATTTTATACAAAATTAACCTCTAATGACATCTTGTTAATATGACAGATAACCGTTGAATTTTCCTATAAGTTACGACTTGACATTTGAATGGCAGCAATGTCTCATTTAAAATGAAACATAGGGAATGAATTTGACAGAAGTACTATATTTAAATATTATAAGAAATTTAGCCAGGTCAAATAATCATTCAGGCACAAGGTAATTACAATATTTTTTCTACAACTAAATTTAATTTAGAAAGCAGGTACCTATAATTATTTAAACAAAATTAACCTTTATTGACGTATTGTCAAATTCGTTCCCTACGTTTCATTTTAAATGGGACAGGCAAATACATTGCTGTCAATTAAATGTCAAGTTGTAACCATGGATATGACAAATCCTATGTTTCACGTTCAAAAATACTCACGGTATATGAATGTTTATATCAAGCAACGTAAGATGATAAACATTCATATATTTAATATTACAGTAACTGTGCCCGATATACTTTGCAATATGTTTTATCAAATTAAAACAAATTAATTTTCTACCCATTTAAATAAATCTATTCTATAATAACCGCGTATTTTGTATACATGTTTCAACAACAGTTTCTAGTAGATTTCAAATGATTTTGATGTAAAAATTATCGACTTAGCGATCTGTCTAGATGTTTATAATACGACGAATAATCTATGGCCATATTGTAATACGAATATTTTAACATTTTCGTTGCCAATTATTCTAAATACGAGCCTAAACTCATAATAGTTCGGCCGGTTTACGTTTTTAACAAAGTGGTTATAAAACCTACGCAAATGGTGAGAAATTTCTACAAATTTCTTTCGACTAGTTTAAAAAAGATTTTAAACTTACAAAAACTGAATGTGTCAAAAATATGGGCTTAATTCTTTCAGATTTGAACTTAGCCTTGTTTCTTTGATATGTATACACATTTTTATTAATTCAAGTTGATTGGTTTAAAAATTATTAACAAATTTGTAAATTTTGAACAATTTTTTTTATATCTCTGTTAATAACACGTAAACCACGAAACAGCTGTAAATGAAACTTGGTATATACATACACCTCCCTAAATAATAATTTATATCCAATATATTTACTTTCCGCGGTGGTCATCTACCTTTTATTCAATAACTATTAACATCAATAGTAATTAGGGTGCGGTTCGAATTACGCTTTCAACAGCGCGCTAACAGTTAGTCCGAATCATGTTCACAACGCTCAAAGTTTGCGCTGTGAGGTGAATGACGTCAGAGGTGACGTCAACATTTCATGCTAACAGTGCTCACGCCCAAGTGGATGGGCAGTATAAGCACTGTAAGTACGCTTGTTCCCTTTGATGCTATTACGTATCGAAACAAAAGGCCCGTATTCTTGCCTCCTAAAGTAGCGCTACTTCCAAAAAATCACAATTTCAACTTGAACAATATTAAGAAATTTGTGAAACAAAAATAAATTAAATTATTAATAGCATTTATTTCAAATAGTATAGGTTTAATTTACAAAAATTTAGTACCTATTCTTGTTTATTCGTAAAATAAAATTTAAAAAATATATTGTGGCCAGCACAAGACCTTCCGTCAATTTGATGTATTTTGTACAAATCCCTTACCAAAATTCCTTGGAAAGGTTCTATATATCCAGTAAAATTGTAACACGAACATATATCATTATTTACAAATTCCATACCGAAAGTTCCTATAAATTCAATAAAGTTATAACACGAACATACATTATGTAAATTGCATTTGACACTGACATCTGTCAATTGGAATTTTTTGAATATATCAGCTGTTTCCCATTATTATAGTAAAGCTGATTGATTTTTGAAAGTTAATCTCTTTATAATTCTTTAACTCTATATCTATTGAATATGAAGGAAAATGTATAATCAATCCGTATAGAGAATAATATATTCTTTCATAATGAAAATCACAAAATGTCAAAAAATTATATTTAACTGCGTTTTTCAAGAAAAAATATTTAGAACTTCAAATAAGTGAACTTCCGGTTGATCAATCATAATCAAAATCTAATCATCTCTTCATATGGATGTAAAAAAGAGGAATACGAAAGAATTATAATTTTTACCTCTCGCTAAGAGAGGTATTGGATAGGAATGACGATGGGTACCCGGGTACTCGGAACCTACCCGATAATAATGTACCCGGGTATTAAATTTCTTACTCGATTACCCGAAATATACCCGATACCCTTTAATTACCCGAACAGTTTTCAGCTGCCGGAAAGATTGTATCTAAAAGAAGAGCTTTTTATTACCATACCATAGGTAGTTAATATAATTTATGTTAAGTTTTTTATAGAGATATAGTTTATTATTTATTTATATTACTTTTTATTTAATAAATATATGTAAACATTAATTACGAATTTTATTAAAAAGTAAACTTCTAATATAAGGGTAACTGGTAATTAACAAATTAACGAGTTATGTATATGTACTTAAAGGATAACGGGTAATTAAAGGGTATCGGGTAATTAAAGGGTAAAGGGTACTATCCGGGTAGTTGTTTCGGGTACTCGGGTACCAAAATTATCGGAATTCGTCATTCCTAGTATTGGATTCTTGCTAAAATTCGCATTTACAGATTTTACTCAATAAGAACAATTTAAGGTCCCTAGAATCCGATTTTAACATTTTTAAAATGTCTGTTCGTGTGTGTATGTCTGGATGTTGGAGGGACGATTCCTCAAAAACTATAAGACTTATGTCACAGAATATTTATTTAATGATATGTCATCAGTGATTAATTTTAGAATTCTTCTTGTGGTATAATAGTTTCTATTTAATTATCAAGCATTATAATAAACATACGGGGTTACGCAAAATGTCAATTATTTATATTCATCGTCAGATATCTTACGTTAGTTCCCTTCTTGCTTTTGCGCAGCGAAGTTGTAGTGTGCTCCAGTAGTGATTAAGTTCCATTTGAAGTCTGTGGGATTTTTGGATATACTGATTTCGATCTGGTGAGATGTTAATCTGGCGCGTGTATGATTGGTTGTGTGCTAGCAGTTACGTGTACTGTAGTGGCCTCTCGTGTGGACCCGGGGGTCGCCAGCGTTAGCAGCAGGGTAGGCTGTAGTAACTTGCGGTACTGCCCGTGGTTGCCAACATGTGTGCCTGATGTGTGAATGCTGGTTTAACTCCTCACTGAGTTTTTATTTACGGTTTTGCTCTTTATAGGAGCTAAGTGATTGCCTTGCTACGCGAGAGATAACTTTCATTTTCTTTTAGTTAGAGTTATTTATGGTTATTCTGTTTTGGGATAATTTTTAGGTGAGTTGGTTTAATATTACTTTCAAATTAGTGCCCCTTCTTTTCACACTTAACACTTAAGATCTGTTTAACTATGAAATCCTCAATCTGACATTCCTGGGAAGAGCTAAACAGGTTTTGGTAACAATTGGATAACCGAAAGTGGTAGTATCTTAAAAAATTCTTCTAAATATTATTTTTTGAAAATGTTTGTTACTACTGATATTGAAGAACATAAAATTCTCCATCGAATACACTTCAAAAATTTATTACATCTTGTATAGATTTAGAGATAAAGACACTATAATATATAGAATAATCTAATCGCAGAGGCTAAGGCACTAAGGAAACCACTTGACAAATTCAAATGTCTATAACATAGTTTGTAAATGACAGACAGAGCTGGGCAAGTTACTTTTAAAATGTAACTAGTTACAGTTACAGTTACCTCAAAAAAAAGTAAGTAAGTTACTTAAGTTCCAGTTACTTTGGCGAAAGAACTAAGTTATTTACTAGTTACTCACTAAAAGTAACTTAGTTACGTTGAGTTACTTTCTAACTACTTTTAATGACGTGAAATGTAGACTTAGACTGTTGACTTAGTTATTGTGTAGTATACATATCAGGGAGTTTTTGCACTAACTACGTTCACCTAAATTTTAACGTTATTGCTTGGCAACACCCAATCAGATTATTATTGTTAATGTTAACGGACCTACAGGGCCTTATTACCGCCTAGGCCCACAAGGCCACGGCCTAGGGCCCGCTTTGACAAGGGGCCCGCAGGGCTCGGTTGCTGTGATTTTTTTAAAATTTATTAATTTATTTTTCAATTTTGATTTCTAATACCAAGATATAAAGAATCTACTTTCTTTCTAACATGACCTGGCCATTATAATGTATAAAACATGCAGACATTATTTCCTAGACTTATTAGTGGATAATGATTAATTTTTACTTTGACTAACTTAAGTTACATTCTAATTTCTGAGTTACTTTAAGTAACTTAAGTTACTCAAGTAACTAGTAACTAAAAACCGTAAAGTTACCAACTACTTTGCCTCAGCAAGTTAAGTTACAGTTACAGTTACCATATTTTAAAAAGTAACTAAGTTACGTTACAAGTTACGTAAAAGTAACTAGTTAGTAACTAAGTTCCTATAGTAACTAGTTACTGCCCAGCTCTGATGACAGATATCAATGTCAGTGTCAAAAATCAACAGTTTTAGTTTTAGCTTTTTCTGGGAAGTATATTTAATCTTTCTTATTGTTTTATTAATTAAATATTTGAAATTATAGGTAAAATGCATACATCAATCAAAAATACTGCCAATCTGGTTAATGAATTGGAAGAATCTCTGACATTTAGGAACTTCTTCATACAATGAAAAATAGATATAATTAGAATTATATGTGTGCAGAAGACATGTTAAATACAATAAAAAACAATATTTGGGTAAAGTTTTGTAATTTTTTGTTATAAAACGACGGTATGATAGCAAAGTGCAATACAATACTTACAGTAAAATTTTTGAAAGAAGTCCGACCAAGGCCATTTAAGAATTGTATCTATGAATTAAGATTTTGTGCTGTCAAATTTAGTATTGTCTTTTACTTAGTTTTTATGAGGGTACATATCTTGTGTACCTCATAAAAACTATGTAAACGACTACTAAATTTGACAGCACAAAATCTTAATTCATAGATGCAATTCGTAGATGGCCTTGATCGGACTTCTTTCAAAAATTTTACTGTATACCGTGAGTATTTTTTAACGTGAAACATTGGGTTTGTCATGTCCATAGCTACGATTTGACATTTGATTGACAGCAATGTATTTGCGTGTCCCATTTAAAATGAAACATAGGGAACGAATTTGACAGATGTATTATATTATGTAAGAAATTTAGCTAAGTCAGAAAACCACTCGAGAGCACTAAACATATTTCGGGCACACAATATTTTTTTTGCAACTAAATTTAATTTTTAAAAAACAGGTATAATTATTTAAACAAAATTAACCTCTAATGACGTCTTGTCAATATGACAGATAACCGCTGAATTTTCTTATAAGTTACGACTTGACATTTGATTGACAGTAATATATTTGCCTGTTTCATTGAAAACATAGGGAATGAATTTGACAGAGTATTATATTTAAATATTGTAAGAAATTTGGCCAAGTTAGAAAATCACTCGAGCACAAGGTACACTAGAAAGCAGGTATAATTATTTAAACAAAATTAACCTCTACTGACGTCTTATCAAATGTCAAATTCGTTCCCTATGTTTCATTTTAAATGGGACACGCAAAAACATTGATGTCAATCAAATGTCGAATCGTAACCATGGATACGACAAACCCAATGTTTCACGTTAAAAAATACTCACGGTATAGCCTAATATGGAAATGGCGAGAGGTCTTGTGCTGGCCACAACAGATTTTTAGAATTGTAGTTATCGTTGGAGAAACATTTGTCACACACAAACCCAGACAGACATCATATTAAAAATAGTTAAATTCGTACAGTAGGGACCCTAAAATGTGCTTATTCATTAAAAACTCACCACCGATTTTTTTGACCAAAAACATTACCTTACCCAAAGGTGACGGAAAGTAAAAATCGATAGGTGAGAATACAGGTCGAAGTGTTTTTGTTAAGATGGAAGTTGTAAGCGAAGTAAAGGTTTTTTCCATTCATCATCTCTCGAAAATGAGCGAAACTGTTTCCACCAAAACTATTTTTTCATAATTTAATAATTGAGTTGACACGCTGTGTGTCAACGCGCTCAATCAAATTGGACCAGTTGTGAGCAGTCTAAGCACTGTAAACTTTGATAGCATGATTCGGACCGCACCCTTAATAAAATTTGGTTTATGTATCAAAGAAACATGGCTGAGTTCAAATTTGAATGAATTTTGGCCGTATCTTTTGCGGAAACTATTTTAAATTGATCTCAACTGTCTAAAATTTATTCAGAATTGCCGGAAACTATCTTAAAGACTTCCCAGCTATTTAAAATTCGTTCGACCGGCCAACATTTTCAACAAACAAATTATAAAACCTATATTTCTACAAAAAAAATTCTGACTACCATCTCTGATTAAAAATTTAACTACCAGTTAAATAAACAAAACCGAAACGAAATAACAGTCAAATGGCATTTATAATTGCTGTCAATAATCCGATTTAATATTGTTTACTTAACTGGCAGTTAAACTTTTAACCAGATATGGTAAAATTGGGCCTTAAAGAAAGATTTTAAACTTACAAACACGAAATATGTTATTCAAGTATTCTGCCATTTAATATTGGGTTACATTGCCTTTATTAGTAATACCAGCTTATCCCATGTGTCTTGTACGGTAAATTTTACTGTAAGCACTTGATTTTTACGTATTGTTTTTTATTATACTAAAAGTAAAAGGTCTCGATAGAAGCTAAATCTGGACTAGAAGATGACCCTTAAAATACAGGTCGAACTATTATTACCACTCATTTGGCCCAGTTTTTTTTTTAAGTTTTAAGTGTATATTTAAAGTATGCGAAAGAATTTTGTATAAATTTCTAATCATTTGTGCAGATTTTATAATTTGTTGAAAATGTTGACCGGTTAAATTATTATGAGTTTGGACTCGTAAATAGAAACAAATAATTTATTTAGTACATTAGAATTTTTTTTGCAAATATAAACACTTTAGCCACATAGCAACATAAGGTTTGTTCCAACACACCACCAACCCAGTTTGCGAACTGTTGGGTACATGCGCAGTGTGAATTTATCGTTCCAACATAAAGTTTGACTGAACCATGTACTACGCATCGGATGTTCCAACACAAAATTGACCGTACATGAACTGGTTCGTGAACGGTCAAATTAGTTAATGCATTTTAAGTTGTAGTGTTGGTCAGGGACATGCGCATTGCCCAATAACAAATAATATTTTGATTGCTAGCTGTTGCTTTAGTCATTTATTTTGGTACAATGACTGATGTAGAGGGATTTTCAGATATTTTTAATTCTGATTGCTCAGAAGATGAAGATTTAGATATAGAAGAGTTAGTAATACCAAAAAGGAAAAATAAAATCTATTTAGGTAGGTAATGTATTGAAATGTCATTATTTGTTATGTAAATAACTGAAATTATTGTATTTTTAGATGAAACATTATGATGAGAAAATTACTACGAACAATATTTTAGAGAAAATGAATTTCCAGGTGTACTTGGTGCTATCAACGGATGTGATATCAAAATTGATAAACTAAAATATTAAATTAAAATTTTCTCAATCTTTCTATGTGAAATGTCATTTTTAAACCAGAGACACAACTTACTATTGTGCGTTCCAACACAATGCTATTCTGGTTCAGTCCAAAACCAGTACTTTATTAGCCGATGCGTAGTAAATAGTTTATGAACCGTAACATAACGATCCGCAAACTGTATGTTGGAACAAAGCTATAAACTTCCTATTATTATTAATTTGCAATAATATTAAACACCAAATATATCGTCGGCCGACTATTGGAATGAACTATGTCCACAAATATTACTTTCGAGAAAAACTGCTTCAAACATTTAAAATTTTATTGTAAAGAATGGATAACGAATACACATTTTTTTTGTTTGTATAGTTTCATTTTCCTTAACTTTGTATGAAATTTATTAAATTATAATTTTTAAATATTTTCGAAATATAAAAGAACCTAACTAGACATGGTTCAAAATAACAATAAATTTATAAAAAAATCCAATAAAGAGACTTTTTGTACCATGTTCACACTTTTTATTATTATTTTTACTGTACTATGTCCAGAAGCACGTGTCAGAACTATGAAATGTGATTGGCTCTGGACTTGATTCAAAAGAATTTTTAAGTATCATTCACAACCAATTTTACATTCAAAAATTTTAAGTTTGCAAGCTCTAAACTTGAAATTGAAATTACTATCTTTTGTCCTTGTTTAAGCTAGTTGGTCATGGTTCTACGTTATTAGTTCATCTCGCGAGCCATGGTACTTGTCATTATTTTGTTTATGTAGTTAGTGATTAGATGATAGTTATTTACAATATTAAATTTGTGAATTACCTGCTAGTCCATATCTATATTAGCAGGGTATTCGATATTCTATGGCTGACATGTAAACAAACTTCTTACTATTATTCTTTATTTTTTTGGTTATAAAAGTGGTTGTGAATGCTATTAAAAATTATGTATTGTGAATGATGTCAAATTTATTTAAATTCAAATTTCCTTAATTCAAATTTTTCAAAGCGGTTGTGAATCAAGTTTTTAGTGTATGTCATTTTAAGGGACATGGTACCCATGGTACAAAACTATAAGTCTGTTTAAAGTACAATAAGCACTGAACTTGACTGTATCCATTTTTTTTTTTCAAAAAGTGGACTTGGTACATTCCAATAACCATTAACCAGCCGACGATATGTATTTTAATTTATGAACATTATTTAATGAACGCAAGACATTGAAACAAAATTATCGCAAGATTTTTATAGAAATAAACACTTTATCAACGCAAATATTTATTAATATAGTTGAAACATTGTTTAAACTTACTATTGTTATTAATTTGCAACAATATAAAAACACCAAATATACTTTAACATATTGTACTTTAACTGTGTACGACTAGCAGATGGAAATATGATATTCAACATACTAGTGAGATAGAACTGTTTCACGTAGTCATTCAACTTTAATAGTATTGACAGTAACTAGATTTGAACTAGTTAATTTTTTATTCTACGATCCGACTCATAGATTATAAAGCTTTGTTGCATTACCAAAAATATTAGCTGTTCCAACCATATAAATAAATAAATACATTTAATAACGACCATAGAAATATAAAATAACAGACAAAGATAAATATATGCACTTACATTTGATGATTTCTTGCTATCTGAACCGCTACAATTCTGTTCTCTGCTTCATTTGATTTTTATCTCAACTCTGGATATAATTTCAAGTGGTTTGAACACTGCAGATTTACTGATTTCCACTGAAAAGAAATTAATTCATTGTAATACAATAAAATTATTATTTCGAATAATATTTGTATGCATGGGACAAAATATTGTTAGATAATAATTTTTAAACTAGTAGTTAAAGCTTGATCTTGTGAAAAAATACTACGTAAGTTTTATAAGAAAAAACATATTTCGAACAAAAATAACTATTAATATAGTTGAAACATTGTATGTATGTATTACACTTACAAATCAAGTACATCTTTTGCCCGTTTTAACTTTAAAATTTGCTCTATATTTAGTCAAAAATACGAATAGGTACACCACTAACTATTTTACTAATAGATTTTTCATAAAGTTCACAAATTTTCAGAATAATTAGTGAAGTAATTCAACTTTTATGGATCAAAGTGCGTAGACGAAACGAAAACAAAATGTAGGTACGTGTTTGAAATGGTTGTCGTACTATCTAACCTACATAACATTAGCTCTGATATCAACGCCAAAATGTTCGAAATAAGTACCGACCGAATTAATAATAAATTATTTTCTCGAAAACAGTGTCCTCTATCAAAATTTTACAATACAAAATTTAAGCTCGTATTTTTTTGTACAAAAAAGGGTTCTTTCATATTTATTACCTCTCGCTAAGAGAGGCATTGGATTCATGCTAAAAATCGCATTTCCAGATTTTAGTGAATAAACACGTTTTAAATCCAATTATAACATTTATACGATGGTGTGTGCCTGGAAGGCCCATTCTTAAAACTATAATACTTAACACCTCTATACGTACTTCTCAATCTCGTATTAATTTTTTAAGTCTACCTATAATGCTTAACTAACGCGGGTTTGTTTAAGAATGATATACAACACCCCTACGGGATGGCAAACTACATGACTTTATGGGGGTGGTTAGTAGGGTCCTTAATTAAGAAATAAATCTGAATTTAATGTGGTACAACGCCATATATAAAAAAAAAAAAATTTGAAGTCTACCTATAATGCTTAACTAACGCGGATTTGTTTAAGGATGATATCCAACACCCCTACGGGACGGCAAACTACATGGCTTTATGGGAGTGATTAATAGGGTCCTTAGTTATGAAATAAATCTGAATTTGGTGGGGTACAACGCCATATTTATGGAATAAATCCTTACATCTTTATTCCAATATTACAATAACACGAACGTTTTTATTAATCCACGTAAGCGGCGCATTATACGATGAAATTTTTCATTTCAAGTGATTTGAAAAGTTTTCTCTCTCGCACAATAATGTGAGAGCAAGAAAAACAAATAGACTTTTAACGAAAAACTGGAACATGCGCTACTTTTCTTAAAAAGCCCTACAAGTTTTGTATTTATATTTTTGATGTGTACATACGTGTGGTATTATAAATGTTTGATATTAAACTAAAAAATGGCAAAATGGGACAGAGAAGTAATTGAAATCTTGATGGATATATACGAAAAATTCAATGACAATTTAATGTAGGTCTAACCTAAATTTCGACACTTTTCAATTCACGCAAAACTTGATTATGTAAATAAACTTGTAAGTCATTTATAAAGACACTTTTCAAATCACTTGAAAAGAAAAACTTCATAATGCACGTTTTACGTAATACGCGAATTATGTAATAAACAAAACAAATATAGTTTTCGTTTGAAAAGTGTTATTTCGGTTTGTTTTTATATTCTTTTATATATACTGTAGTATAACTACTGAACGTGTACTGTATTACAGATCACCGCGAATGATTCGAAGTGTTTGCGCGTGAAGTATAGCAACACACACGTACAGTAGCGCGTTTAGAGAAAACACAAATCGGCGCAATATAAGTTGTACTACTCAACCTACAAATTTTGACAGTACAAAAAACATTTAAATGAATAATATTTAAATGTTATTATTTTTATTATATCCCATATAAAATAAACTTTTGAAGAAGAATGTGAACGTTCAACCGCTTATACAGAATGTCCCCGGATTGAGTTTACAAGAGGAAAAAAATTTTTATTTTTGATTTTACGAAAATTCTAATTTCAGATAAAAGAGTTAATTGAATAAACTACAAGTATTTTGATTTTCGCCGTTTATTTTTTTCTGAAATTAGAATTAATAATCATTTGTCAATATTTCAAAGCTAACTAAAATCATGTTAGATTCAAAGTAATAACTGTATTATTAAGAGGACAAAATACGAAAAAACGTTATAATAAAAGAACCTTACATTAATTAAAAGTTTTAATAACTGAAACATGCGTTTTAATTCAAACAAAAATTTTTCTTCCCTTGGCATTTTTTCGTAAAATCAAAAATAAAAATTTTTTTCCTCTTGTAAACTCAATCCGGGGACATACTGTATATGTATGCTTGATTGCAATATATAAAAAAAAAAATCCATAAAATAGTACAAAAATGAAAATGACTAATCACATAATAAATATATTTTATTCAATTTTGACGTTTTAAACTGTCATTATTAACTCCATAGCAACAACTACAAGTAACATTTTATTCACACGTGAATTAAAAAATTTTACATCACTCTCACAAAATTTTAACTCAACTCTGCAACAAATAATGCATTTAAAATAACACCAGGTACGAAAATAACACTCACCAGAGTATTTATCAGACATTATCAGCCATTTTCATTATTTTTCACGACACAAATGAGACAATAAATCTTTTTTAAAAAATAACTTGACGTCTACCATGGACAGCCTGCTAACCGACTATTTTTTCATTTTGTCAAAATTAAATAATATATTGGTTTTTATTATTTTTTCGTCAAAATTGAATAAAATATTGTATAAACCACGTGAGCTAAGAATGTTTATTCATGAGTTAATGTTCATTATTTAATTTAATTAAATACGAAGTTATCGTTACGAAATTTACTAATTCAAGTTACGTAAATTTCGCGAAACGTAAAAGTTTACGGAACGCAAAAAGTTTTTCGTTTACCGTAAACAATTTAAATCTAAAATATACGCCTTTGTAATAAAATGTGCAGCTGGTCATAAAAATATAGTGGCCATGAAAACTAATTGAAGAGCTCTTAGCAAAAACAACCGTAGTACATTTTAATTTAACTCAGGATCATGTTTAAATATTAGAAAATTATTTAATATATATTAAGAAATAAAACAATGAACTTTGATGAGCATTCGATAATAATCAGACATCTTTTTAATGAATTTTTTTGTAGAAACGCTCAAACTTTAAAATGTAATAATTTGTGACAAAGATACTTTAGCAAAAAGCAGTTTTATCAAACTCTTTTAGTTTTTGCCAATAGCTCCTCAATTGTTAATGTTAAAATGGCAATTGCGCCTTTGCGATATCGTTGCCCTCGATAATATCAATAGAGAAAAATACAAGACTCACATTAGAAGATCTCAGCTCCTCGACATCTTTGCAATCTCGTATTTAACTGCTTGGCATCTTTGCAAATTCATACTCAATTACTCGGAAACTCAGCAATTTCCACTGGCCTGCAAATTGACAAAAATATAAAAAATAAATGATTGTTTGCTAATTAATGCACCTAAATCGATTTCTAATACAATACAAACGCATTATCAACTAATATAACCATTAATAGAGTCAGGATGTTATTTAAACTAACGATTGTTATTAAATAGCAACAATAGTTAACCATATTCCACTATTAAAACAATAATGTATTAACAATAAATGCAATTTTCACAGCATAATCAAATGCATGTCTGCTTGAAGACGGCTTGGCGAGTAAAAGCGAACCTTGCAGACCAATGTAAACGATTTTAATTAAGAACGCCGGCCGGCTGCTTGTACGTACACGTAATGCTATCACCGTAATTATGCATTGATTTTGTTAATTCAATGCAGATAAATTTATTTTTAAAAAATTTAAACAAAATAAGGGATGCGCTTTAAAATGCAATTATTCATAAATATTCGAACGTAAAATTTTATACCAATAAAAATGATACAAAATTTGGTTACCGAAATACCTATGAGTTTTTAATTTATATTATAAATACACAAAGTTAAGACTATGTGAATATAGTTTTATTGCAATTTATATTACGTGCTATAAAAGTAGTAAATCCGACCAATACTACACTAGTATGTTACAGAAATATAAAGAGAAATGGTAAATATCTACTCACATTTTGATTATTTCTTGCTGCCCGAAACCACTGGCATTTTTATTCTCTGTTCCTACAGATTTCTAGCTTCAACACACTGAAAAGAAAATAATTAATTGTAATACACAATAAAATTACATATTATTATA
This sequence comes from Ophonus ardosiacus, assembly GCA_943142095.1. Lineage (NCBI taxonomy): Eukaryota > Metazoa > Arthropoda > Insecta > Coleoptera > Carabidae > Ophonus > Ophonus ardosiacus. The sequence goes on along the minus strand of OW964831.1, from coordinate 48,389,160 downwards.
AAAGATATTTGTCTGTATGAGACAAAATATTGATAGATAAAATTGCAAACACGTTGAAATACATAAAATCATGGAAAATAATTCTTTAAAGTAGATATCGCATGATTTAATTGTAGATTAAATAAAATTCAACTCACGTCTTAAGAATGTACGAGTTCGACAATAGCGTCTAAATGTTTCACTCATATTGTTGTAATAAGATCAACTGCGGTAACAATTATTATCTTAAACGTTGGACTAAAACTTTATCTCACGTTTTCTTATACATTTTCTTTATTTGGCGTATTTTTTTCAAGGATAATAAACGATGGAGCACACTAAATGTAATAGCACAACATGTCCTCCATTTTGTGCGATGACTTAGATAGGAATGCAGTGTTACCAAAAGTACTTAACAAAATATCGCTAACCAAAAATGTGGGTTATGAAATCGCTAATTATTATTAATAATATTTGCAAACAGCATGATATACGAACAAAAATGAATTGAATAAACAATAAAATAATTATTCTGAAGTCAATTAATCTGTATGAGGTTAAATATATATGCAAAAATTGTACTCAGTGCTTGACCATCGAAAATATTTGTTTTTTATAAGAATAAACACATTATCAACAAAAATAACTATTAATATAGTTTGAATATTGTTTAAACTTACTATTGTTATTATTTTGTTACAATATGAAACCCCAAATAAATGTAAACATCACGAATAAAATTCCACCTACGAACTACTCAGTACAGTAGTAAAACTTGAACTATTTTTATAGTTGAAACATTGTTTAAACTTACGATTGTTATTAATTTGCAACAATACTTAACAATCTTTCATTATTAAATCAAAAAAAAAACTAAAAACGCGATATCGGCCACCACTTCAGTGTTAAATTCGTTCGTTAAAACTTAATTCCATTTTACATACTAGAACACATATCTTGCTATGTATCATTAGAACAAACGAAAAATAAATATGAAAAAATTATAATTTCACATACCTTTGCTTTTGATGTTTATCCAGGGCCAGTGTAATAGGAAGAGCAAATCAAATATGGCAGCAAACAGCTTGTAAAATTGCATCAATGTTCTCAGGTTCTCAGCAACTGTTATCGCCTCGGCAATGTTCGTAAACATCAACAAATGTTCTTAAATTTGTACTTATTTCCCCAAATGTTATTTAACATCATAATGGCCCGTATTCTCACCTCTTGAACTAGCGCTACTTCCGAAGTAATGCAATTTCGATTTTTTTTATTATTTTATGAATAGATAAGATTAGCTTTCATATTTTGGTAATATATAATATTTGAATTAAGTGGCATTTATAATGGAGTATTCCACTCATATTTTTTTTATTATTTTAAAAAAAACTTCATTCAGTTTTGAGAAAATTCATAGTATTAAAAAAATCTTTATTGTAGTTTAACAGTATTTTATTTTCGAGAAATCAAGTGTAACGTCACATTCCCCCTATACTTGTCTTTCTCACACACACTGCTCTGAATACGCTAAGAGAGAGAGATAACAATTGTATGACGTCAATCTCCCCTTTTAGCAAATGTGAAATATCTCTTAAATAATTATTTAAAAAATGTTTTCATTGTTTTAACTATTATCTATTGAGCCATACTTTAAGTTAAATTGAAATTTTTCTTATTTTTTTGTTATAGTGGAATACCCCATTTAATTTATTTTTATTTCTCTTATTTTTAATATTAAACTTGACATTTGACAGTTGAAGTAGCGATTTTTCGGAAGGAGCGCTACTTCAAGATATCAGAATACGGTTCAATGTTTCTTTCAAAACAAACGTAGATTTCCTCAATTTCATCATAAAATGGCATTCAAATATCGTAAACACTGTTTAAATAATAACCATAGTTGCTGATAAATTCCCAATTACGTTCAATCAACACGAAATAACTTAGAATCTTGAGCGACGTGGCTCACCGAGAATGAATCTACACTGAAACACACAGAAAAGAGTATATATTGAAACAATGTTGTAGAAAGAATAATTTTTTATCTTTTCACTTTCCGTCACCTTTAGGTGACTTGGTAGTAATATTATTTGATTGCAAAGAGAATGTTGCGTATTTATATATGAGTATACATAATGTATATTCATGTGATAATTTTATTGGATTTATAGAATATTTTCCAAGGAACTTTCTGTATGGAATTTGTAAAAAATTGTATTATGTTCGTGTTACAATTTTACTGGATATATAGAATCTCTTCAAATTAATAAGCAGGCAATGCACGGCATCGTTCAATGAGAAATCGAAGGACGTTAAAGCTCATTATTTAATTAAATCGTTAAAAGAATGATGATGTACATCGACTACTTCTCCGATTTGAGTATTCGAAGATATTGTTAAGAAATTTACTAGTTCGAATTACGTAAATTTCATAATACGTAAAAGTTTTCGAAACGCATTGTGTACGCAACTGTAGTTAATAGTCAATAATAGAATTTGGATCACTCCAAAAAGTTTTTCATTTACCATTAAACATAATCTAAAATATACGCCTTTATAATAAAATGTGCAACTGGTCATATAAAAATATAACGGTTCAAGAAACTATTTGAAGAACTCTTAGCAAAAATAACCATAGTCCATTTTAATTTAATTCAGGATTATGTTTAAATAGTAGAAAATTATTTAATGGATGTAAAGATATAAAACTGTGAACATTGATGAGCATTACATAATAACTATACATTTATTTAGATTTTTTTAGAAACACCCAAACTTTTAAATTTAAAATGTAATAATTTGTGACTAAGATACTTTTTGCAAAAAACAGTTTTATCATACTATTTTAGGTTTTGCCAATAGCACCTCAATTGTTAATGTTAAAATGGCACTTGCGCCTTTGCGATTTCATTGCCCTAAATAATATCAATAGAGAAAAATACAAGACTCACATTAGAAGATCTCAGCACCCAGTCGTATTCAACTGCTTGATATCTCTGCAAACTCGTACTCAATTACTCGGGAACTCAGCAATTTCCATTCTCCTGCAAATTGACAAAAATATAAAAATTGTTGTTTGCTAATAAATGTATCTGAATCGAGTTTTAATAGAATACAAACACATTATCAACTTACATAACCATTAATAGAGTTGGGATGTTATTTAAACTTACGATAGTTATTAAATTGCAACAATAGTTAACCATATTTCACTATTAAAACAATAATGTATTAACAATAAATGCATTTTTCACAGCAAAATCAAATGCATGTCTGCTTGAAGACGGCTGCTTGGCGAGTAAGAGCGAAACTTGCAGACCAATGTAAACGAGTTTAATTAGGAACACCGGCCGGCTGCCTATACGTAATACGTAATGCTATCACAGTAATTATGCTTGATTTTGTGAATTCAATGCAGGTAAATAATTTATTTAAAAAGTAAAACAAAATACGGGATGAGATTTAAAATGCAATTATTCATAAATATTCGAACGAAAAATTTTATACCAATAAAAATGATACCAAATTTGGTTACCGAAACACCTATGAGTTTTTAATTTATATTATAAATACACAAAGTTCAAAATATGTGAATATAGTTTTATTGCAATCTATATTACGTGCTATAAAAGTAGTAAATCCGACCAATACTGCACTAGTATGTTACAGAAATATAAAGAGAAATGGTAAATATCTACTCACATTTTGATTATTTCTTGCTGCCCGAAACCACTGGCATTTTTATTCTCTGTTCCTATAGATTTCTAGCTCCAACACACTGAAAAGAAAATAATTAATTGTAATACACAATAAAATTACATATTATTCTAAAAGATATTTTTCTGTATGAGACAGAATCTTGATAGATAAAATTGCAAACACGTTGATAAACGTAAAATCATGGAAAATAATTCTTTGAAGTAGATATCACATGATTTAATTGTAGATTAAATAAAATTCAACTCACGTCTCAAGAATGTACGGGCTCGACAATATCGTCTAAATGTTTCACTCATATTGTTGTAATAAGATCAACTGCGGTAACAATTATTATCTTAAACGTTGGACTAAAACTTTATCTCACGTTTTCTTATATATTTTCTTTATTTGGCGTATTTTTTTCAAAGAAAATAAACGATGAATCACACTAAATGCAATAGCACATGTCCTCCATTTTGTATGATGACTTGTATAGGAATAGGAATGCAGTGTTACCAAAAGTACTTAACAAAATATCGCTAACTAAAATGTGGGTTATGAAATCTCTAATTATTATTAATAATATTTGCAAACAGCATGATATACGAACAAAAATGAATTGAATGAACAATAAAATTATTATTCTGAATTCAAATTATCTGTAGGTATGAGGCAAAATTATATGCAAAAATTGTACTCGCAGCTTGACCTTCGAAAATATTTGTTTTTTATAAGAATAAACACATTATCAACAAAAATAAATATTAATATAGTTTGAATATTGTTTAAACTTACTATTGTTATTATTTTGTTAAAATATGAAACCCCAAATAAATGTAAACATCACGAATAAAATTCCACCTACGAACTACTCAGTACAGTAGTAAAACGAACTATTTTTATAGTTGAAACATTGTTTAAACTTACGATTGTTATTAATTTGCAACAATACTTAACAACCTTTCATTATCAATAAAAACTAAATCGCGATATCGGCCACCACTGCAGTGTTAAATTCGTTGGTAAAACTTAATTCCATTTTACATAACTAGAACACATATCTTGCTATGTATCATTAGAACGACAAAATATTAATAAAAATTGATGATAATTTATGTTAGTTATTACTTATCATATATTTACAATTAATAAAATTAAATTAAAGCGGGTGGGCCAACTGATGTGCACCGGGACTCTTATCTATGTATAAACAAACCAAAAATAAATATGAAAAAAGTATAATTTCACATACCTTTGCCTTTGATGTTTATCCAGGGCCAGTATAATAGGAAGATCAAATCAAATATGGCAGTAAACAGCTTGTAAAATTGCATCAATGTTCTCAGCAACTATTATCGCCTCACCAATTTTCGTAAACATCAATAAATGTTCATAAATTTGTTCACTTATTTCCCCAAATGTTATTTAACATCATAATGGCCCGTATTCTCACCTCTTGAAATAGCGCTACTTCCGAAGTAATGCAATTTCGATTTTTTTTTTAATTTTATTTTATGAATAGATAAGATTAGCTTTCATATTTTGGTAATATATAATATTTGAATTAAGTGGTATTTATAATGGGGTATTCCACTCATTTTTATTATTATTCTTATAATTATTATTATTATTTTAAAGAAAACTTCATTCAGTTTTGAGGAAATTCATAGTATTAAAAAAATCTTAATTGTAGTTTAACAGTATTTTATTTTCGAGAAATTAGTGTAAAGTCACATTCCCCCTATACTTGTCTTTCTCACAAACACTGCTCTGAATACGCTACGAGAGAAAGATAACAATTTTAGCAAATGTGAAATATCTCTTAAATAATTATTTAAAAAATGTTTTCATTGTTTTAACTATTATCTATTGAGCCATACTATAAGTTAAATTGAAATTTTTCTTATTTTTTTGTTATGGTGAAATACCCCATTTAATTTATTTTTATTTCTCTTATTTTATATTAAAGTTGACATTTGACAGTTACAGTAGCGATTTTTCGGAAATAGCGCTACTTCAAGATATCAGAATACGATCCAATGTTTCTTTCAAAACAAACGTAGATTTCCTCAATTTCATCATAAAATAGCATTAAAATATCGTAAACACTGTTTAAATAATAATCATAGTTGCTGATAAATTCCCAATTACGTTCAATCAACACGAAATAACTTAGAATCTTGAGCGACGCGGCTCACCGAGAACTGAATCTACACTGAAACACACAGAAAAGAGTATATATTGAAACAATGTTGTGGAAGGAATATTTTTTTATCTTTTCACTTTCCGTCACCTTTAGGTAAGGAAGATATTGTCTTTCGTCAAAAAATTCGTTGATGAGTTTTTAATGGATAAGCACGTTTGATACGAATTTACTATGTTTAAGATGATGTCTGTCCGAAATTGTCAAGTGCAATTTACATAGTGTATGTTTATGTTATAATTTTATTGGATTTATAGAATTTTTTCAAAGGAACTTTTGGTATGGAATTTGTAAAAAATAGTATGTGTTCGTGTTGTAATTTTATTGGATATATAAAATATTTTTCAAGGAACTTTTTTTTATAGCTTTTATCCATTTATATTTCAATACTTTTATTTCTAAAAATTCACACAGTTGTTCAAATACTTTAAACATGCATACACTTACGTAACATTCTCTTTACAATCAAATAATATTACTACCAAGTTTATATATCTCTACCTATTTTTGAATTATTGCCCCAAAAGTCAATATACCCCACATTTAGATAAAAACTACAAAAAAATGTAATTTTGCCCGTAGAATCGAATGGTGATGTTGCCAAATTCATATTTCGACCCATTTTTAGGTTAATACCAAAAAATGGGCAGTTTTGAATCTAAATAACTCGAGAACGAAACGAGATATCGAACTGCGGTTTCGAAATTTGGAATCAGCGCATTGAAAAGTATCTAGATACATAAAAATTAGATTTTTGAAAATTTTACTGTTTTTATCTAAATATGGGGTATATTGACATTTGGGGCAATAATTCAAAAGTGGGTAGAGATATAAACTTGGTAGTAATATTATTTAATTGCAAAGAGAATGTTGCGCAAATGTACGCATTTTTAGAGTATTTATATATGGGTTTACATAATGCATATTCATGTGATAATTTTATTGGATTTATAGAATATTTTCCAAGGAATTTCCTGTATGGAATTTGGTAAAAAATTGTATTATGTTCGTGTTACAATTTTACTGGATTATATAAAAAAATTCCAATGAACCTTTGGTATGGGATTTATACAAAATACATCAAATTAATAAGCAGGCAATACATGTCATCGTTCAATGAGAAACCAAAGGACGTTAAAGCTCATTATTTAATTAAATCGTTAAAAGAACGATGATGTACATCGGCTACTTCTCCGATTTGAGTATTCGAAGTTATCGTTGAGAAATTTACTAATTCGAATTACGTAAATTTCATGATACGTAAAAGTTAACGAAACGCATTGTTTACGCAACTGTAGTTAATACTCAATAATAGAATTTTGGATCACTCCAAAAAGTTTTTCATTTACCGTTAAACATAATCTAAAATATACGCCTTTATAATAAAATGTGCAACTGGTCATAAAAAATATATAACTGTTCAAAAAACTATTTGAAGAACTCTTAGCAAAAATAACCGTAGTCCATTTTAATTTAATTCAGGATTATGTTTAAATAGAAAATTATTTAATGGATGTAAAGATATAAAACTGTGAACATTGATGAGCATTACATAATAATTATACATTTATTTAGACTGTTTTAAAAACGACCAAACTGTTAAATTTAAAATGTAATAATTTGTAACTAAAATACTTTTTACAAAAAGCAGTTTTATCATACTATTTTAGTATTTTAATAGCACCTCAATTGTTAATGTTAAAATGGCACTTGCGCCTTTGCGATATCATTGCCCTAAATAATATCAATAGAGAAAAATACAAGACTCACTCAGCTACTCGGCATCTTTTCAATCTCGTACTCAACTGCTTGACATCTCTGCAAACTCGTACTCAATTACTCGGGAACTCAGCAATTTCCATTCTCCTGCAAATTGACAAAAATATAAAAATTAAATTATTGTTTGCTAATAAATGCATCTGAATCGATTTCTAATAGAATACAAATACATTATCAACTTATATAGCCATTAATAGAGTTGGGTGTTAGTTAAACTTACGATAATTATTGAATTGCACCAATAGTTAACCATATTCCACTGTTAAAACAATAATGTATTAACAATAAATGCATTTTTCACAGCAAAATCAAATGCATGTCTGCTTAAAGAAGGCTGCTAGACGAGTAAGAGCGAACCTTGCAGACCAATGTAAACGAGTTCAATTAGGAACGCCGGCCGGCTGCCTATACGTAATACGTAATGCTATCACAGCAATTATGCTTTATTTTGTGAATTCAATGCAGGTAAATATTTTATTTAAAAAATAAAACAAAATAAGGAATGAGATTTAAAATGCAATTATTCATAAATATTCGAACGTAAAATTTTATACCAATAAAAATGATACCAAATTTGATTAACGAAAGATCTATGAGTTTTTAATTTATATTACAAATACATAAAGTTAAGAATATGTGAATATAGTTTTATTGCAATTTATATTACGTGCTGTAAGGGTAATAAATACGACTAATACTACACTAGCTGCCCGAAACAGGTGGGATTTTTGTTCTCTGCTCACAGCTTGACCTTCGGAAATATGTTTTTATAAGAATAAACACATTATCAACAAAAATAACTATTAATATAGTTTGAATATTGTTTAAACTTCCTATTGTTATTAATTTGTTACAATATGAAACCCCAAATAAATGTAAACAGCACGAATAAAATTCCACCTACGAACTACGATTCAAGTACTCAGTACAGTAGTAAAACTTGAACAATACTTAACAATATATTATTATTAAATCAATAAAAACACGACATCGGCCACCACTGAACGGTTAAATTCGTTAATAAAACTAAGTATTAATTCCATTCTACATAATTAAATATTTTATAAAACATATCTTGGTATGTGTCATTTGAACAATAAAATGTATGTAATATTAATAAAAATTGGCAATAATTTATGTTAATTATTATATCAATATTAACTAAATAAAATTAAATTAAAACGGGTGGCCAATTAATGTGCAACGGGACTTGTATTTAAGCATAAACAAATGAAAAATAAATATGAAAAAAATTATAATTTGACTTACCTTTGATGTTAATCTAGGACCAGTAACAAGAACAGCAAAAAGCTTTTTAAAATTGCATCAATGTTCTCAGCAACTATTATCGGCTCGACATTGTTCGTAAACATCAATAAATGTTCATAAATTTGATCACTTATTATTTCACAAAATGCTATTTAACATCACAATATTTTTTCAAAACAAACGTTCACTTTCCCAATTTCATCATGAAATGGCATTAAAATATCGTAAAGTGTTTAAATAATAATTATTGTTGTTGATAAATTCCCAGTTACATTCAATCAACACGAAATAACTTGAAATCTAGTGCAAAATTACCACAACGTAAAATTAAGATGGCGCTTTCCCAGAACAGAGCGACGTGGATTCATTGAGAGCTGAATCTAGACTGAATCATGGCGTCGACTAGCCTAGCTTTCATAAGAGAACGTGTGTTAGAGAGAGATAGAAAGATACCTATCTTCAGATTGATGATTGATGATGTGGAATTATCAATTATCATTAAATGATAAATAATCTTTATAAAAACATGCCATTTTATATGCCATTCATGAAAAAGTACATAAATCATTTGTAGATTTTCATATTTCCGAGAAATCGGTGAAAATTCAAAGACTTGAAGTTGGAATGGTCAGCTGTCATGAAAGAAAATTGTTAATTGTTCATTATTGTTATTAGCATTGTTTAAACATTATTGTAATATGTTTTTGAAAAAAAATAATCGTTATTAATCCTATTTTAATATTCCATGCTTGCTTTTACTGTAAATAATAATAAATTGTTGTAATAAGCCAGAGTTACGTAGTACCTTTACTAACTATTTATGTATTTGTTTAAATAACTTTGCAATTTATTTTTTATCAAAAAATGATGATTATTATTCGTATTATAATATTCTATTAACAAATTTTCATTATTTATTCATAATTTGTCAAACTTTGTAATGATTTCATTGTAGATTTGGCTCCAGGAACAGGGGCACATATGGAACTATTTCATTAAATATTTTTATAATTTATTAGTAAAAAATCAATATTTAGACAATGTTCCTTATATTTCAAGTTACTATATAGCCCTAATTGTTACAGAAATGTAATAATTTCATTCTAAATGTTATTGCAAAAACAGCTGATTCCAAGATGTTCTGTTTCAAAGTACATCACATCATATATCTTTACAAATATAAAATATTTGACATTATATTTCTGTCAAATAGTCTCTAATAATAGCAAATTGTTGTACATTAACTTTTATTTATATATAAATAAAAATATGTACGCAAAATACAGTTGAAGATATGTACAAAATCTGATAAAAAGATTCCAGACCAGAATCTTATGCTTAATCATCGTTTATTTAGGATTCATTAATTTCTGCAGTCCGATTCATCTAGCTGATCTTCAGATAAACAATAACTTAAATTATAAGACTGAACATTGTTCTTCTGATTCAGAATTCTATTTCTATATGTTCTATCTACTCCTAAAAATGAGTCTGAAATTTTACTTTAAATAACTGTACTACATAAAATATTAAATTCTAAATGTTAAACAAAAAATAAATAAATAGATAAATTAAATAAATCTTTATTTATTACATAGAAAATTCATATTTTATTTACAAGAAGAAATGGTAATAGGCTAATTGGTCAGTATAGTAACAGTGGACGCCTTGCATATGTGTTAAATATCCTTTCCCAAAATTCATAGTGATTCCAAGGGTTTTCTCTAATTTCTAATTTGCCTCCAATGTAAATATACGGATTGCCATCTGCAATGTATTTCGGAAGAGTTGGCCATTTTACGTTATCCAGTTTTCCATCTTTATATGGAGTTGGATCTCTGTAATAATATAAATGATCACATGCATATACATATGTGAGTAATTAGTAATATATATTTAAAACGATAAAACGCCTCCCTTCATAATTGAGAATACAAAGAAACTTCAAATTATAATAGGATTCTGTAGCAATTTTTTATGCAAGACATACCCATTTCTGGCAAAATTTGTCCATAACGTTGTCATTTTCTCTCTTACTACTCTTTGATCATCTGTTTCATTTTCTCCATTGTTAAATTCTGGGGCATTCCAAAGATATCTCAGTTCTCCTACATGCGCTACTCCTACAATACAAATATTGGTGTATTGTGTTTAAAATAAGTATTTTTTAATTTTTAATTATATCGTACCAGGATACACAGTTCTTTCTCCTATATATTTATAACCAAAGACATAATAATAGATGGGATTATCTCTTCTCAAAAATTCAACTGTTTTTATTATGCCGCGAATATATTCTTCATCAGTTTCATACTGCAAAAATTATATAGTTATTATAGCGCCTATTCTGTAACAGTGGTTAATGTTTAACAACTGGTTAAATATTTTAACCAATCAAGTATGTTGATGGATTTTTAGTTGTCAAATCAATAGCCATTGGATAAAAATTTTAACCAGATGTTAAAATTTAATCAGTGAGTTACATAATAAGCCTGATTATAATATTAGTATTTTTTAGAGATGTAAAAAATTATTGTTTTATACAAATGTAAATAATTGGAATACAAGTTTCATTTTTTAAGAACAATATAATCTAAATTTTGGATATATTGCTTACAAAAAATATATCAGTAGTGCTATGGACATTTGCATAATTTTTCTGTTTTTTTCTTTTTTTTTATTGTTGATAATAGTTATTTTTTATACAAGACGATAAAATTGTATTTTATCGACGAGCGGAAAGTTTAATTCACGAGCGATTTCGCGAGTGAATTATTTTTCATTTAATTTTATCGTCGTGTGTAAAATTCTATTTTTTTCTGTAGCAGATTTTAAAGAGCAAAAATTAGAAAAACCGATTATAAATTAAATTATTTAAGAACAATTTAAAAATCTCAGTAGCGTGGTAGTTATAGAATTTGTTTGAAAACAATGTCATTTTATTCATGTTTATACAATTGAAGTTATATATAATATGAATCACCAAAATGTATAATGTGTTTTTATTTAAATAAAAATTAAAGTTCTTTATCTACCCTTGCTGTTAAAGTATTATTTTATCTACGTTTGCGGTTAAAATGTCACTTATTCAACTATTTCCAGTTGAACAAAGCACACTTTAAAATCTGCTATAGAAAAAAAAATATTAAACCTCTATTTTTTCAAGTTAAAATAAAAAGCTAATTCCGCCTTCTTGACGTGAGGTAAAAAATAAACATTCAGTCTAAAAGGACTATATATTCGGACTTTTCGCGACTTCAAACAATAAAAACCAACAGGAAGTGCCAAAGCAACAAAATTTAACTCTATTTTTTTCAACAAATTAATAATATCCGAGAAAAAAATATTAAAATGATTGAAAATTGCTAATTCGTGACATGAGGAACAGATTAGTGTTTAGTTATAATTATTCTACAGAAAATGGCCGCATCGCCGTATCTTTTTTTTTTCATATAGTTTCTAGTGTAGTTAATATAATATTATAATACTTACATTTGAGAAGGAAACATTCCATGGTACAGATTTATTATTAAAAAATTTGTGATGTATTTCGTCCAACACTAAATTTACAGTAGCTGTATCATTCAAATTAATATTCAAAGACTTCGGAAGTAGCAGAGTTGGATCAACTAGATACTGCGTCAAGTTAAAGGTGAAGTATGATCGAAAATTGGGATCTGAAGATTTTTGTATGTGAAATATGTTTTAAATAAAGCAAACACATTTTAATACCTTGGAAAAATCCTGCTTCATTTGAAGTTTGTCCAATCATAACGGGTATTGAACGAATTATCCGCCGCTCTAAAGTTGCCCAACTAGATTCTGGTATAAATGCGTTCTTCCTAGTATATTCAATGCTTGGAGTGAATCTGGCCCGATCAATAGATTGCCTATTGTTCTATAAAATATGTTAATAAATAAAACTGAATCTTGGGCTTCTATTATCTTTTTACTTTCCGTCACCTTTAGGTAAGGAAGGTATTGTCTGGTCAAAAAATTCGGTGGTGAGTTTTTAATGAATTAGGGTCCCTACAATACGAATTTACTATTTTTAAGATGTCTGTATGTATGTATGTATGTGTGTGTGTGTGTGGTGTCCGTGTGTGTGTGTGTGTCCGTGTGTGACAATTTTTTCTCCGACGATAACTCCAATACTATAATTCTAAAAAATATAATTCTTTCGTATTCCTCTTCTGTACATCCATATGAAGAGTTGATTAGATTTTGGTTATAATTGATCCACCGGAAGTACCCTTATTTGAAGTTTTTAACAGTTTTTCTTAAAAAAACGCAGTTAAATATTATTTTTCGACATTTTGTGATTATCAATATGAAAGAATATCTTATTCTCTATACGGTTTGATTATACAGTTTCGTTCATATTCAATAGATATAGAGTTATAGAGAGAGAGACATTAAGAGAGATTAACTTTCAAAAATTAGTCAGCTTTGTTAAAGTTATGGAAACAACAGATATATTCAGAAAAATTTAATTGACAGATGTCAGTGTCAAATGCAAAACCAAAGTTGAAAGTATAGGGTCAGAAAGTTATGTGTGAATGTGATAGAGTGTCCCCCCAAAGAGAAGAAGATGGAAGGACTGTGTAGCAGAAGATTTGAGAGAGGAAGAATTGTGTGAAGATGCGTTGGACAGCAATGATTAAAAGAGAGTATGAAACAACGACCCCTAAGAAAATAGAGAAAGGAACTTTCGGTATAGAATTTGTAAATATAGTGTGTTCATGTTACAATTTTATAGGATATACAGAATCTTTTTCAAGGAACTTTTGGTATGGGATATATACAAAATACATCGAATTGACGGAATGTTTTGTGCTGGCCACAACAGATTTTTTTATTATTAACTCCACCACTGGATTCGCTTATGTCGTAGGGCGGTAAACGCAGGATACCAAATATTTGTCATTTCTTTTCTTCCATAAGAAGCCAAATTTTAAAAAAAGAAAAATTAGGAAATTTTTTAATTTAAAATTACTATAACATAAAAAAAAATCAAAAAATTGTGGAATCCTCCATTAATACGGATCATTTATTAATGAATAAACGATTTTCTATATCTATATATGGAATCCATGAATAATCATTCAATGGAGCAGATATTTTAATATTTTTGAAGTGTTTTGTATTATTTTTTATTGAACTAAATGTTACTTCTAGGAAATTATACACACCAATAGTCGTGAATCATCTGCAGCAAGAAACAACTCTCGATACGGAATTTGTCTTAAATTTTCAACAAATTGCGTGAGATTTTCTGTATTCATATTTAACACTTGTCCAAGAATGTGTAACACCTCGATTGGGTTTCTTTCAAGAGCCATATTATTTAGAGAACTACCACTTTGCATGATCGCTCTGTGAAAAAGACCTGCAGAAAAGTATACATGATTTCAGAATTATGTTTGTAAATTTTACTTACCCCTGGATAAGGGTGATTGTAAATGGTACTGTATACATTCTGAGCCAGAACTGTGACCAAAAATAGTGACTTGTTTAGGATTTCCACCAAATCTTTGTATATTTTCTTGTACCCATTCCAGCACAGCTACTTGATCTTTAAGTCCTACATTACCCGGTGCTGTCTCTTGCATAGCATTGAGGTATCCTGAAAAGTTAATTATACTTTTTGTTCATATACATAGTATTCTTCACGTAAGAATAACATTGCACAATAATATTTCGTTATAGATAGTTCAGAAATATTTACTCTCGTGTTTTAAGACCTGTAAGTGACTAAAAAAGCTTTGCAAAATAGGAACTACAAACTCAATAAATATAAAAAACTATTTTCGCAAATTTAGCGCGTTTAAAAATTTTAATCGCTCGTTGCTGGGCAACCCGTGACTAATTGAACCGATACTAAACAATCGTTTTACAAACTTAAAACTAACGACTAAACCTTAATTTCAATAGATGAGACCCGAGAAATCGACGGCGCATGTAACGTCATCTAACACCAAGAATTACGTTTCTATACAGTGTCCCACACTCTATCTTCAGTGTGGCAGAGATAGCCAATGCTATTCTTATGGAGGTTTTGTGTACCATCTTGCCAATTTTTCAATGTAATGTAATATTGAAACATTCATAAATTTTCATTGTTATACCAAAATTAGTTAACACTGTACAATTTAAGTTTTATGAGGGTCTCTTATTTACCCAAGGGCTTATTGTATACACCCAATATTTGTCTAAATAGTTTTATATACAGGGCTATTTGTACCTGTAATAAGTAATATTTCAATACAATATTTTAAAACCGCCCAGCATACTAATCTTGATTAAATGCATTAGAAATTAGAATTTTAAAATATTATAAATTCAAATTGGAGATTACAAAGAAAGAATAAAGACTTATGAACTATGTAAAATACAGGGAGTCTCTTAAATAGGGGGACATGGCTTAACCACAGATTCCTGAGGCTAAAATAAGACGATTTAACCAAACTTGCTTCTACCGGAAAGTGTACCATTTAGCCAGAAATCTGCTTCAAAGTTCTTCGAAAAAAAATTAATTTTGCTTATAATAATCGGACGCTTTATTCGATTGGGATGAAATTTGGTATGACAGTTTATATGGTTATAAGTCATCTTTTAAGGTGATACTTGTTATTATTAGTGAACCACTAGTATATGAAACTTATGTCTCCCAACATTAATTAGACCATAACTTTTTAATGGCAATGCCGAAAACGTGAAATTATTTTTCTTCAGAAAGATACATTCAATAGTAAACTTTTCTTTCTCTGCGTAATTTGTGATATCTATTACGGTTCATCCAGAAAAAAATAAAATCTGAGTGTCTGCACTGCTAAATTTTTAAAATAAATTTAATCTAGCAGTCTATCCAAATGTCAAACAAGTAATTTTTAATGACAGTAACGAGTTGTCAATCTTCACAACTTATTTAGGAGTAAGCTGAGATATGTGATCGTCTTATTTATAATAATGGTAGTAAAATACTAGAAGGCCGAACAAAAGTATGTTACTAATTTTAGTATATTGCGAAGAAAATTTTTGACAACCCATAAAACAATTGTTACTGTCATTAAAAATTACTTGTTTGACATTTGGATAGACTGCTAGATTAAATTTATTTTAAAAATTTAGCAGTGCAGACACTCAGATTTTATTTTTTTCTGGGTGAACCGTAATAGATATCACAAATTACACAGACAAAGAAAAGTTTACTATTGAATGTATCTTTCTGAAGAAAAATAATTTCACGTTTTCGGCATTGCCATTAAAAAGTTATGGTCTAATTAATGTTGGGAGACCTAAGTTTCATACACTAGTGGTTCACTAATAATAACAAGTATCACCTTAAAAGATGACTTATAACCATATAAACTGTCATACCAAATTTCATCCAAATCGAATAAAGCATCCGATTATTATAAGCAAAATTAATTTTTTTTCGAAGAACTTTCAAGCAAATTTCTGGCTAAATGGTACACTTTCCGGTAGAAGCAAGTTTGGTTAAATCGTCTTATTTTAGTCTCAGGAATCTGTGGTTAAGCCATGTCCCCCTATTTAAGAGACACCCTGTATATGCAGTATTTCTATCAAGCTTAAATATTAGTAAATTATCAAATAAGAAGATATAAATTAAATAAAAAATATGTATTATTAAAATGACCAGTGTGTTATTCAATTTCATTTTTTTCTTCGCACCTATGCTATTTTATATCTATATTTTGTACTCGTATATGTATCAATTTCATATCTTTTCGTAGAATGGAAATATGTAACATAAGGAATTTATATTGTTGACGACGATTGTAAAATGTCCAATTAAGTACAAAAATGTTTTATATTATTTACTTTAAATTGACTAGAGTTTATATGTTAATTCATTTCATTTACCTACGCTTGTTATAATTTTATATCATACTTACATTTTGTATTTGTATTATTTTATATTTTTTGTAAATTATTAAACTGACCAGTTCATTATTTAATTTTTTTTTTCTTTTCACCCACCTGTTTAGATGCTCTGAAAGTACACCAGTCATAAATACATTCAATGAAGTACCCAAAATATTTCATCTCTTTTTGGGCATCTATTTTGCTCTTTCTATCTTGCAGATTTACAGCAGGTAAATATGGCAACATGGTACTTCATAAGACCCTATACTGAACATAGAGTGTGGGACACTGTATAGAGCTGAGTGAGACAGATATTGACAAACGCGCTGGATACGTCGTTAAGTATTACGGCGGAGACCATATTAGCCAATAGAGCTAATGTCAGTGTCCAGCACGTCACAAACATGGCTGATATTGAATTTAAGCGCTTGATTTAAAAAATGCATTAACATTTCATTTTAATATTAGGGTAATAAAAATCAGAAAATTACTGATTATATTCATGCGTAATATAACAAGTGATATGATTATCATCGATGATATTTTCGAGTTATATTTAATGAGGGAATATATTAAATTTTGTTAAAATTAACTATCAATGTTGTAAAAATCCCTTAGTAACGAACATAAGGTGATAATTTCTTTGTTTTCTTCATTGCTGATTGGCGGAAAACATGTCACGTGACTAATGAATTATAATCTCACCTTAATATTCTAATACATGATGAACAATTATCCAAAAAGTATTTTTTTAAAAGCCGTATACTTGGAAACCCCTATTCGATTGAACTGGACAGCCTATTCTAAGAAAAGAGTTAGACATACGTCGCCTTAAGCTAAGGATTCTATAGCCTTTTTGTGACGTGGCAACAATAAATTATTTCATTTACGTACGTATGTCGTCAAGAATCACACACTGTTTATTGTGCAATGCCATTCTTACGTGGAGAAAGCTATATTTGTACTTGTAATGATAATTTACCAAAAATATTTAGACGATAGTTGCAAGTTACCAGAATTACATTTTTATCTATTAAGAAGTCTGGGGTGTATGTAACCTTTGTATCAGATCCTATAATCCACATGCCACCGAAAAAATATACCATTACTGGCAGCAATCCACTAGAATCTTCTGAGCAAGGGACCTGTAATATTGTTATATACAGGATGTCTCTTAAATAGGGGGACATGGCTTAACCACAGATTCCTGAGGCTAAAATAAGACGATTTAACCAAACTTGCTTCTACCGGAAAGTGTACCATTTAGCCAGAATTCTGCTTCAAAGTTCTTCGAAAAAAAATTAATTTTGCTTATAATAATCGAACGCTTTATTCGATTTGGATGAAATTTGGTATGACAGTTTATATGGTTATAAGTCATCTTTTAAGGTGATACTTGTTATTATTAGTGAACCACTAGTGTATGAAACTTGGGTCTCTCAACGTTAATTAGACTTTTTAATGGCAATGCAGAAAACGTGAAATTATTTTTCTACAGAAAGATACATTCAATAGTAAACTTTTCTCTCTCTGTTTAATTTTTGATATCTGTTACGGTTCAGACAGAAAAAAATAATACTTGAGTGACTGCATCGTGAATTTTTTTAAAATAAATTTAATCTAGCAGTCTATCCAAATGTCAAACAAGTAATTTTTAATGACAGTAACGAGTTGTCAATCTTCTCAACTTGTTTAGGAGTAAGCTGAGATATGTAATCGTCTTATTTATAATAATGGTAGTAAAATATTATTAGGCCGAACAAACGGATGTTACTAATTTTAGAATATTGCGAAGAAAATTTTTGACAACCCGTAAAACAATTGTTACTGTCATTAAAAATTACTTGTTTGACATTTGGATAGACTGCTAGATTAAATTTATTTTAAAAATTTAGCAGTGCAGACACTCAGATTTTATTTTTTTCTGTGTGAACCGTAACAGATATCACAAATTACACAGAGAAAGAAAAGTTTACTATTAAATGTATCTTTCTGAAGAAAAATAATTTCACGTTTTCGGCATTGCCATTAAAAAGTTATGGTCTAATTAATGTTGGGAGACCTAAGTTTCATACACTAGTAGTTCACTATTAATAACAAGTATCACCTTAAAAGATGACCTATAACCATATAAACTGTCATACCAAATTTCATCCAAATCGAATAAAGCGTCCGATTATTATAAGCAAAATTAATTTTTTTTCGAAGAACTTTGAAGCAGATTTCCGTCTAAATGGTACACTTTCCGGTAGAAGCAAGTTTGGTTAAATCGTCTTATTTTAGCCTCAGGAATCTGTGGTTAAGCCATGTCCCCCTATTTAAGAGACACCCTGTATAAATAGATTGATTAGTATAAAGGTAAGTACACCTGCAAAATGTATAAAACCAAGTTAAAATTTTAACGGTTAGTAGTACAACTGCGAGCAAATGTACCTATCGTGGTCGAGCGTGTAGAGGCAGCGCTCAAGCGACCTTCACCGCCCGGCCCTAGGGTCGTGGATTCGATTCCTACCAGGGGCTTAGATATTTGTGTATATCCTAATAATAGCACTTTAACATATAAAAAAATGTCATTGGCCAATCGGCACCGCACCGAAGGCCAAGAGGGAAGAAGAAAAAAGTACCTATGCGCTGTTGCGGCTTAAACTTACTGTAGGAGTGAACACATTCAAATGCAAACAATCCTCATTTCCTCCAGTTCTTTGTGTACATCGGGGTCCATCCTCTTTGGTTTCCAAAACACCTTCCCAAGGTTTCGGCCTGACGGGAGGTAGAAACCTCAACTTTCCAAGTGGTGATTCAGCATATGGGATCCCTCGAAATGAGAAGTACGATTTGTTGATTGCTTTACTGTAGACATACTTTCCTTCAATTACTCCTGAACTTATTCTTATTCTAACGGCAGTTTCGATCTAGGAAATAAATAAATAATGAATACAGTAATTACTTTTGTAAACACTTTTGACTTACATCTGCATAAACTACTGAAATTAAGACTAGAAACAAAAGACGGAGCATGTTTATTGTAACTGTGTAGAAGTGCATTTTGTGCAGTAGTAGTTCAGCACTATAAAAAAGCAATAGAAAAAAAAAATGCTTAGCTGTTAGATAATTTTTAGTACTCTTACTTTTATTGTAAAAATATTGTTGCATAAAATTTATCTATAATTATAACAAAATGTTACCATCCCAGACGAAAGTACTTATTATGGGTGGAATGTGTATCATATAATTATTTTGTACTTCTAATAATGAATATATAACACTAGCTATTATTCATTTTATTTAATATTTATTGCAAAAATTTTGAGTGTGAAAAATTACAACTTTTTATTTTTAATGATGTACTACTACAAATAATAATAGTACAAACAGTTAATAATGAACTGATGTGAGTTATTATCTTGAATCGAATATAACTTATCACAAATAACTGGCTATTGGATATAATCTAAATAACAGGATGGATTTTATATACAGAGAATTTATTTTAAAATGCAACATTATGGTTCATCACTTCCATGGTTACTCACTATTGTCAAAAAATGACAACAATGTAATATGTGTCCAGTGTCCATTTTAAAATGCAACATTATATATAGTATTGCACATCTTATTGCGACCGACTAGAATATTGCCTCAGTGTGAACGGGGGTATTTTTTAACATTTATTACATGAAAGTTATGAATTTTTGTAAGCTAAAGTTTGTTAAGATGTGCAACAATCATGTTTTGATTTTTTGTTAATCGTATGTAGGCTAATTTATTGAAAATTAGTTTTGAGAATACAAAACTACAAATTTTGTATGTTGCATTTTAAAATGGACAAATATTACATTGCTGCCATTTTTTAACAATAGTGAGTAACCATGGAAGTGAATGGCCATATGTTGCACGTTAAAATAAATTCCCTGTAGTTACTGAAATAGTTATTAATGTCATTATGCCGATATGAAGAAAATAACGGGCGCGGCTGAAGTTTATAATCAGCCGAGTTCGTTATTTGCATATCGACCGTGTGGCGTTCAAGATTTTTCGTAATAATATAAAATTTAAACATTTACAGCCCGATTCACAAAAAAGTTTAAGCTAATCCTCATTTTTGGGTTAGAGAATTCTATTCTATTCCGGTATTTAAAATTTAATTTTCATGATATTATCAATAAAGGTAGATACTAGGAATAGATTAGACCATATTTTAAGATATAAACTGTCAAAATTAGAGTAGAATTCACTAATCCAAAAATGAGGATTAGCTTAAACCTTTTGGGAATCGGGCTATTAGGAATAATAATAAAATTCTTATCTTTCTGTCAAATTAAACAACTTTTTTGTTGATTTATAAATTCTCCTTGACAACGGTCCATCAAGATGTGATTTTTCTAGGAACACTTGATCCTTAATTGTAGGCGACTGTTATAAAAAATAACGGCCGGCGGGCTCTATTCTGTAACACATGCGTTAATTTTTAAAAGCTGGTTAAATGGCACAAAAGTGACCCCTGTGGTGTACTCTCCACACCAGCTATGAGTGCCCGTGAGGTGACGCCTGGTAAGCGCCCACACGGTAAAATATGACCGATGTCTACATGTGTTGTAGATACTGGCACACCCAGAAATGGGTAATATGCCGTGATGATATATTTATTTATTTTATTTGGTTAAAAAATTTAGCGAATCAAGTAGATTGACATATAACAAAAACTTAGACTTTTTGTTGTCAAATTTAACTCTATTGGATAAAAAATTTTAACCAGCCGTTAACAATTAACGGTTGAATTACAGAATAGGCCCCGGCGGCCGTTATTTTTCTTTTCACTTTTGTTATATGTATTTGTTTTTAATCCTTAGCTTTGAACTTGAAAAAACGTATCAATATATAGTGACCTTACAAACAGATGTATAACTGAGACAGTACGCAAACAATAAATATTAAAAAGTACTTTATTTTTATCTTTGAAACAAGTGAGTAACTTCAAATGCATATTTGAGTAAAATTAAATGCAGGAGGAGAAGGACATTTGCGATAATGCTGCAGTAAATGCATTTATGGAATTATATAATTTTTAATGAATCATTTTCACAAAAAACTGTGCATAAAGAAACAAAAAGAAATAAACAATTTTAAGTTTATAGTTCTGATACTCATCTTTATTTGAAATGTTTCGACCTTTAAAAACATAAAATAAATACGACACGACAATTGACTAATGTGTCTATATTATATTATAAAATAGTATGCTCTGTTATGAAATATTGTACAAAATACTCTTCTTAAGAAATCACAAATATTTTTCAATAAAATAAGTATCAATATTGAATAAAGGGTCGTCTTCCATATGTGTTGAATATTCTTTCCCAAAATTCATAGTTTTCTCTCCAAGGATTCTTTTTAATTTCCATGTTTTCGCCAATGTAAACATATGGAGTTCCATCTTGAACTGATTTTGGAACCAGCGGCCATTTTATGTTGCCTAGCTTCACATCTTTATAAGGTGTTGGATTTCTAGAAAACAATTATTTAAAATTTAAAACTATTGAAATATATTATTAATGATAAAATTTAATTAGCATTTGTTTATTAAAACTTCAATTTGTACATACACATAAATTTCATGCCTAAATAACTGCAATAAATGTAAAACACGCCACGCAAATCTACTAAAATATAAATTAAATAAATTTGTGATATTATAGTTACCCAGTCTTGGCAAAATTTGTCCATATCGTAGTCATTTTTTCTCTTATTCTTCTCATTCGTGAATTTTCGGGTATACCGTGTGTGAATTCTGGTGAATTCCAAAGATATCTTAGTTCACCCACATGTCCTATGCCTTAAATAAAATACAAATACATTTTAGTCTCAAACATTTATTCTATAGTGTATACCAGGATATGGTGTGTGTATTTCTGCATCTCTATAACCAAATACGTAATAATATACGTAATTATCTCTTCTTAAAAATTCTACTGTTTTTACTATTCCCCGAACATATTCTTCGTCAGTTTGAAGCTAAAAAATAAACAATTTATTATATTAATACTATAATGAATTTATACTTACGTTTGCAAACGAAGCATTCCAAGGATAGGTCGAATTAAAGAAGAAATGTTTAATCTCATTTAGTACTGCTCTTTGAGCAACAATGTCATTTTCTATATTCAAAGATTTTGGAACCATTTGAAGTGGATTGGTCATATATTCCGATAAATTGACATAATAGTGAGTTAAAAAGTAAGGATCTGTCAATAAAATAATTATACTAATAGTTATTTATAAACTTTCCCGTTTGATAACACTTATTTCTTGCACGATTTTAAAAAAACCATATTTATTTCTTTTTAATTACCTAAGAAAATGCCTCCTTCATTTGAAACTTGCCCAGTTAAGATAGGTAATGATTGAATTACTCTTCTTTCAAGAGTTCTGTAACTAGCTTCACGTATAAAAGCTCTAGACGAATTATATTCTATACTTGGAAGGAACCGTACGCGAATTATTGTTTGTCGCCTATTCTGTAAGAAAAAACAAAAATTTTATATTTTCACATGAGAAAAGAAAAATTGTTTGTAAAATTACTAACCAACATTTTATCTTGAATTATAGCATTATATAATTCGCTGGCTGGCATAGTTCTCAAGTGATCTACAAATTCTGTTAAGTTCGCCGTGGTCATATTTAATACCTCTCCAAGTAGATGTAAAACTTCTAGTGGTTTTCTTTCCATTGCTTTGTTATTCAACGTACTACTGCTTTGCATTATTGCTTTATGGAACAATCCTAAGAAAAAACAAAAGAATATTACTGATACTGAATATCCCGCCGATTTTTGACTGATATGTCACTATTTACGCGCTTACGCTTATACGCAGCGATGGTCTTTTGTTCTACGCACAAATATAAATCCAATGGGGTTCTCCATTAAAATATATATACAGTATGTCCCCGGATTGAGTATACAAGAGGAAAAAAATTTTACGAAAAAATGCCAAGGGAAGAAAAATGTTTGCTTGAATTAAAACGCATGTTTCAGTTATTAAAACTATTAATTAATGTAAGGTTCTTTTATTATAACGTTTTTTCGTATTTTGTCCTCCTAATAATACAGTTATTACATTGAATCTAACATGATTTTAGTTAGCTTTGAAATATTGACAAATGATTATTAATTCTAATTTCAGAAAATAAACGGCGACAATCAAAATACTTATAGTTTATTCAATTAACTCTTTTTATCTGATAGAATTAAAAATCATTTGTCAATATTTCAAAGCTAACTAAAATCATGTTAGATTCAATGTAATAACTATTATTAGGAGGACAAAATACGAGAAAACGTTATAATAAAAGAACCTTACATTAATTAATAGTTTTAATAACTGAAACATGCGTTTTAATTCAAGCAAAAATTTTTCTTCCCTTGGCATTTTTTCGTAATATCAAAAATAAATTTTTTTTTCCTCTTGTAAACTCAATATATATAGGAGAAAAATTTTATGGGCATATCAGTGGATTCTGGACTTTAATTAAAGTTGATTCTTTTAAAATCTGTCAAGCTTTCGTGTATTTGGTTTTACACTTCATCAGGACAGTTTTGTTGAAGTAGTTTTAAAGTCATTGTTTTATTAAAAAGTAAAAGAACAAAAAAAATATATCGTCATCATTACCGATGTCTACATGTGTTGTAAATACTGGCACACCCAGAAATGGGTAATATGCCGTGATGATATATATATATATATAAAGAATCTTCTTTTAACTAATCGAAACACAGTGACGATTACACGCCACATATATAAAGCGATTTGTAGTTTTAGAAAGATGATTTTCTTGTAAAACATTGGAGTTCCCTAATAATGGGATTCATAAATTGATATTTTTCAGCACTTATAAAAATATATAAATATCTTAAAATAACTATTGTGTTAAATAATTGAAAATATAAAATAAATAATCCTTTTCATATATTTTTAAGGTCTAGTTTTAAAATAATATAAACGACCCATTTCTAATTTGTTACTACGATGGAGAACTCCATTGATTGTCTGTGAATTGGGTCCTATGTTTTTACCTTTAGAGAGTGGAGATTGCAAATGGTACTGCACACATTGCGCCCCAGTACTATGACCAAAAATAGTGACCTGGTTTGGATTACCACTAAATTGTCTAATATTTTCCTGCACCCATTCCAAAACAGCTACTTGGTCCTTTAGACCTGCGTTTCCGGGTGCAGATTCTTCCATAGCATTCAAATATCCTGAACAATGGTTGTTACTTTATTCTAGAATAACTTATTAATAATCCTACTTTACCGAAAATGTTTAAGCGGTAGTTCATTGTCACGAGGACGATATCTTTGTCGATTAGGAAATCAGGTGTGTATGCACTGCTGTTGGATGACCCTTGTACCCAATTTCCACCGAAAAAATATACCATGACTGGTAGCAATTCTGTTGAATCTTTGAAGCAAGGGACCTGGAACAACCGGGCGAGCATTGCTTTCATAAAAGTATTTCTTTTTTAGGAATAAGAATAAAACACATGTGCAGCCCGATTCTCAAAAAAGTTCAAGCTAATACTCATTTTTGGATTAGTGAATCTTTTATTCTAAACGGGTAGATTCACTATCTATATATATTTCTATATTGAATTCATCAAGACGATCGGGGAAATTTTATTCGCCTGTACAGACTAAACGGTAAGAGCGATTTTAATGAAAATTTTTCCAAGATGTAGAGAATAATTCAACTTGATTTCCTGGTAATAGGTCATTTTTCTGTACGGTGCATAGTTTTTGTGTAAAAAATTTTTAAAGGTCGTATTTTAGCTTTTTGAAACAATTTGAAATCAAAAATTTAGTCTTCTTTGAAAAATTTAAGACGAAGAACGTTTCTTTGACATGTCAATCAAAACATTTAAATGGCATTATTTATAAAATAAGGACATTTTGAAAAAATTTAAATTCATAAATACACATTATGGCAATGGGCGGTTATTCCATAGTAGTTTAAAAGACCTAAAACATTATATTTAAAAATTAAATTTTTTGAAGGTTCATTTCCGTGATTCATGTACATTTCCAAAGTGTTGCCAAACATCCCATAAATAACTAAGTAAAAAACAAATATTCCAATGTCAGGAATTTCAAAGCCCCATCGTCTTTTGTTTTTTTGTTTAAAGTTGTCAGAACCAAGTCGTGTTTGGTATCAAATGAAAGGTAACATCAAGGGCTGTCATGCAGAAATATCAAAAATTTGACAGCTCGATCGGCTTTTGTTTTTTGCTTAAAGTTGTCAGAACCATGTCGTGTTTGGTATCAAATCAAAGGTAACGTCAAGGGCTGTCATGCAGAAATGTCAAAAATTTGACAGCTCGATCGGCATTTGTTTTTTGCTTAAAGTTGTTAGAACCATGTCGTGTTTGATATCAAATGAGAGGGTTCGTCAAGGGCTGCTATGCAGAAATGTCAAAAATTTGACAGCTCCATCGGCTTTTGTTTTTTGCTATAAAGTTGTCAGAACCATATCGTGTTTGGTATCAAATGAAAGGTAACGTCACGGGCTGTCATGCAAAAATGTCAAAAATTTGACAGCTCGATCGGCTTTTGTTTTTTGCTTAAAGTTGTCAGAACCATGTCGTGTTTGAAATTAAAAATTTAGTCTTCTTTGAAAAATTTAAGACAAAAAACGTTTCTTTGACATGTCAATCAGAACATTTAAATGGAATTATTTATAAAATAAGGACATTTTGAAAAAAGTTAAATTCATAAATACACATTATGGCAATGGGCGGTTATTCCATAGTAGTTTAAAAGACCTAAAACATTATATTTAAAAATTAAATTTTTTGAAGGTTCATGTCCGTGATTCATGTACATTTCCAAAGTATTGCCAATAAATAACTAAGTAAAAAACAAATATTCCAATGTCAGGAATTTCAAAGCCCCATCGTCTTTTGTTTTTTGTTTAAAGTTGTCAGAACCATGTCGTGTTTGGTATCAAATGATAGGTAACGTCAAGGGCTGCCATGCAGTTATGTTAAAAATATGACAGCTCGCTCGGCTTTTGTTTTTTGCTTTAAAGTTGTCAGAATCATGTCGACTTTGGTATCAAATGAAAGGTAACGTCAAGGGCTGTCATGCAGAAATGTCAAAAATTTGACAGCTCGAACGGCTTTTGTTTTTTGCTTAAAGTTGTCAGAACCATGTCGTGTTTGGTATCAAATGAGAAGGTTCGTCAAGGGCTGTCATGCAGAAATGTTAAAAATTTGACAACTCGATCGGCTTTTGTTTTTGGCATAAAGTTGTCAGAAACATGTCGTGTTTGGTATCAAATGAGAGGGTTCGTCAAGGACTGTCATGCAGAAATGTTAAAAAATTGACAGCTCGATCGGCTTTTGTTTTTTGCTTAAAGTTGTCAGAACCTTGTCGTGTTTGGTATCAAATGAAAGGTAACGTCAAGGGCTACCATGCAGAAATGTCAAAAATTTGACAGCTCGATCGGCTTTTGATTTTTGCTTAAAGTTGTCAGAACCATGTCGTGTTTGGTATCAAATGAGAAGGTTCGTCAAGGGCTGCTATGCAGAAATGTCAAAAATTTGACAACTCGATCGGCTTTTGTTTTTTGCTTAAAGTTGTCAGAACCATGTCTTGTTTGGTATCAAATGAAAGGTAACGTCAAGGACTGTCATGCAGAAATGTCAAAAATTTGACAGCTCGATCGGCTTTTGATTTTTGCTTAAAGTTGTCAGAACCATGTCGTGTTTGGTATCAAATGAAAGGTAACGTCAAGGGCTGTCATGCAGAAATGTCAAAAATTTGACAGCTCGAACAGCTTTTGTTTTTTGCTTAAAGTTGTCAGAACCATGTCGTGTTTGGTATCAAATGAGAAGGTTCGTCAAGGGCTGTCATGCAGAAATGTTAAAAATTTGACAGCTCGATCGGCTTTTGTTTTTTTGCTTAAAGTTGTCAGAACCATGTCGTGTTTGGTATCAAATGAAAGGTAACGTCAAGGGCTGTCATGCAGAAATGTCAAAAAATTGACAGCTCGATCGGCTTTTGTTTTTTGCTTAAAGTTGTCAGAACCTTGTCGTGTTTGGTATTCAATGAAAGGTAACGTCAAGGGCTGTCATGTAGAAATGTTTAATATTTGACAGCTCGATCGGCTTTTGTTTTTAGCTTAAAGTTGTCAGAACCATGTCGTGTTTGGTATCAAATGAGAGGTATCGTCAAGGGCTGTCATGCAAAAATGTCGGTTGCATGGGCATTTTGGATGGGCAGGTTGCGTGAGCAGTTTGGGTGGACAGGTTGCGTGAGCAGTTTGGGTGGGCAGGTTGCGTGGGTTGTTTGGATGGGCGGGAAAAAAATATTTTGAAAGACCCTTAGCGTTAGCACTTTCCGTTTAAATTGTTCCTAGACGGATTGGACGTACGTAAAACTATTAAAAAACACTATCGGCGGAGCCCTAGGGAATACTCGGCGTAGCCGAGTTTTCGCTAGTTCTATTCTATTCCGGTATTTAAAATTTAATCTTCAAAATATTATCAAAAAAGGTAGATACTAGGAATAGATTAGACTATATTTGAAGATATAAACTGTCAAAATTAAAGTAGAATTCGCTAATCAAAAAATGAGGATTAGCTTAAACTATTCTGAGAACAGAAATACATTAGCTTAATTAAAAAACAAATGAATTTGTTCATAGCTTAATCAACCATTATAAAAAGTACGAGGGGTCGATTTTATATTCTCGGATTATACATTTTTCAGTTTTAATGTAATTTTTCATTATATTGTTTTTTAATCACATAATACCTTAACATCAATCACATTAAATTGTGAATCGTTTTTCTTTTATTAATTATTGATATTTCAAAATAAATAATAACAATGATAATATGTGTAACTATTTCAAAAAAAGGTACAGACTTATTAGTGTAGAAAAAATTTGCAATTAAAAAAGAAATAAACATAATTTATAGTGGCATAAAATGACCGATCCACGTAAAATTGTCCGAAATTTTACCAGTCCGCGACAAGAAAAAAGTTGAGAGAGACTGGATTAGAGAATTTTTCTTTTCAAATATTGACCATGGTTTTTCGAACACTTGTATAATAATTTGCACATCCCTTTAATTTGGGGTCCCGTGGCCGCGTGCCTGAGTGTCTGGTCGCGAACCTGGGGGAACCGGGTTTGATCCCGACAGACGCCAAATATTTCCAATTTTAAATGGCACAAAAGTGACCCCTGTGGTGCACTCTCCACACCAGCTATGAGTGCCCGTGAGGTGACGCCTGGTAAGCGCCCACACGGTAAAATATATCGTCATCATTACCGATGTCTACATGTGTTGTAGATACTGGCACACCCAGAAATGGGTAAAATGCCCTGATGATAAATTTATTTATTTAATTTAAAAGTTTCAATTATTACTATTTAGGCGGAATTATGATGAAAATATGCATTTTATCAATTTAATGCCCATATTCATAGACACTCATAATGTTTCAAAACGACTCGTTACAAATTTTGACAAAATCGAGCTTGACAAATTAAATTTCGATTTTTCTTTCAGTGTCGACTATTTATAATGGATAAAAATTATAACGAACCGTTTAAAATTTAACGTATTGATGAATATGGGGATAAATATATTACTTTACTTACTGTAGGTGTATATACATTTAGATATAAACAGTCTTCTGATCCTCCAGTCCTTTGCAGACATTGTGGTCCATCGGTTTTTGTTTCTAGAACTCCATCCCATGGTTTGGGCCTCACAGGAGGTAAGAACCTTAATTTTCCGAGAGGGGGTTCACCGTAAGGTATCCCTCGGAAGGAAAAGTACGATTTGTTGATTACATTGCTGTACACATATTGCCCTTCAATTACCCCTGGACTTATTCTTATTCTAACAGCATATTCAACCTAACAATTTTGATAAATATTATCTAATTCTTTTTATTAAATCTTGTTTTACTTACATCTGCATATACAATAGAAATAAAGCATAGAAACAAAAACCGATACATGTTTAGTGCAACCGAAATTTAAAAGTGCATTTTGTGCAGTAAATGTTTAGTATTATAAAACAACAATAAGAAAAATATGTGTTGGCATTAGATAATTTTTAGTGCTCATTTTTTTTAATGTTTAGAATATGTTGCATAAAAATTTATCTTAATTTGAAAAAGTAAAGTTATCCCAGACAGTAGAATTATGAATCATTTTGTATTGTTTTATGTTAAAGATATTAACATAAAATACATACCTCTTCACTAAAACATAAAAAAATTTCTACATCTACATAATAACCTATTTCACATAATCATAATTTTACCTCTGTTTAATAATTTGTTTTTTGAAACAATTGAACATAGTGATGACCACGAGCTTGAGCTTTATTCGTCACGACTCAAAGTTTGACTTGAAAAGGTACGGAAGAGTAAAAATATTATTGAGAATATAATTCATTAATCCCGTGATATGTTTTCCACTAATCAGCATCCAGAATCTCCCTAGTTACATGTCTATCACAGCGATGATAAAAAACAAAGAAATTATCACCTTATTATTTGTTAGATTAGCCAAAATGTGGCCAAATCAATATAGGTTCTGCCATCTCTAAGAGAAATCCTGAACTAATCATTTTATTTATTATCTAAACAAAAGTGTTTTAAATTATTTAAATAATTATTTTGAATATATTTTTCAATTTTATTCTTTAAAAATTATTAACAACTCATATATTTCAATTGTTAGTAACAATATTTATAACCTCTAATAACAAATGACAGCTGATAATAATGGATAAACAAATGCACACAATTGGAACAAAAAGCAAAACAAATGTAGACAGTTTATGTTTTATGGGTAGGGTCAGAGTGTACGAAAATTCAAATATCACTTTATTCATATATCAACTTACAAAACATGGTAATGGATAAAAATCGAAAAATTTAACATTGCTTTATTCAAATAACTGCTTATGCATTTTTTGAATTGTCAAATCTCAAAATATATTACAATGGTCTTATACAATTCTCGACTTGTGCAAATCTCTACCACTATGAAGTCAGCGCGCATTGATCTATTCGTTCCTGGTTTGTTCACTACTGCTTTATATCGGCACTGTTTAGTGATATTTAATTTTATAATTATATTTAAATTTGAATTACAAATATATGAAAATGTAATGTATTTATTGTGACAATTCAAAAATAATCAAATACATATTTTATATATACCAAATAAATTTATCTATTTGCAAATGATGTACATATATTATTTTTGATATAAATTTAGGACATGTTTTATTCTTTAATAATAATAGTCTAATTTCTAATATTAATGATACTGAAGATATAATATGAAAACAATAACCATTTTATAATAATTATAGAAAGGCCATAAAAAGGTTGACTGTGAAACATACAAACCATACAAAAAATGAAATTTATAAGAAAAATAAAATTGCTTTTAGAATAAAATAAATATATTTATTATTTCATACTTATAGTTATTGAATTGGTTTGTTTAAACATTTATCTACCGTACGTAGTAATACAGACAGATAATACGATTGTAATTAATATTCACACTATTTTACTGTTTTTACATTTTTCTTCAGGGTGTTAATAAATGTGTTACATATTTATAAGGTACATAGGGGATGCAAAATAGACTAAATAAAAATAAAATGGAATTGGCGACGTGTACTGACAACAGATTGAAAATTCTTTCCTATTTTTTCCACACCTGCTCTTTTCCTAAAATGCAAAATGGGGTTGACAAATGAAGACAAGTATTTATTGTAAAACTCAGGTCCGGTTTTATTAACGTCCATTTAAAATTTAATTCCAAAGTAAATTTAATTAAATGTAACTCAATTTTTTGACAGTGATGCGATGATTTTAATGACAACAATGTGAAAACTGATTCATTTTATTAAATTTACTATGAACCTAAAATTAAATGCTTATAATACTGGCCCAAAATTGATTACTTATAATGGATTGATTATAGTTTTATATTAATGATTTTAATTTAATACAAACGATATTTCTGACAACATAAGATAATCTACAGGTTAGTTTAATAAATTATTGTAAATTTTACCTTATTATAAGCTTTTGAATATAAATAAATAAAATAAATATCAAATTAAGTTCTTCTGTGATGAGCTAAAAGAAAACTCAAATCTTATATATAAAAAAGAGGTAAATGTTAAAATGAATCCATAGTTATTTACGACACAAGTACGCAAAATTGGTCTTTAGTTATGAATGGGTCAGATTTAAAAAAACGAGCGCAGCGAGGGTATAAGTTTTAAGACCCGTGAGAGACTAAATGGGTGAGATTCAGTGGGTTGTATTAGCGTGTTTTAAGCTAAAACAGTTCTTTGTCAAAAATATTTTGGCAACTTTGTAATACCTGTCAGAAAAAAGTGAGAGACCAAAGGATCAAATAAAGAAAAAAATATTATTAATAGAAGTAAGAAAGCCATACAATTACGATAAAAAAAAGGACAAATATCAAAACTGATCAAAACGGGGATTGAGATATTTTAAAATTCATTAACATTCAGGTATGAAATTTGACACATAAAATTTGACATATTTCTAACCTAATGTTGCTATTTTTTTTGCAAGTTTCCTTTTACACCTTCCATTTATAATTATACTTCTTCATTTGAATAAAGGATATCTGTATTACTTTTCCCTGCGGTAAAATTTCTATGTCACAATTGAATCTCATTGATAGATTTGGGAAATATTACAATGTTGCCATATACCTAATACAAGCTTTAATACAGACTTTAATATAACCCACTGAATTCCACCCAATATGTTTTATGTATGTACGATCAAAAAACCCAAAAAATAATATATATATATATATATATATATATATATATATATATATATATATATATATATATATATATATATATATATAATAAGAATGATAATAATAATACAAAATGAAATAAATTAGAAAATCAAACATTAATCTGTTAAACGTCAAAATTTGACAAATTATTTCTTATATTTGTTTCAATAAAAAAATTATTTTCTACATGGTTGCCGTATGTTTTCAAATTTAAAAAATCTTCCGTCAATTCGATGTAGTTTGTACATATCCCATACCAAAAGTTCCTTGAAAAAGATTCTGTATATCCTGTAAAATTGTAACACGAACACACTATTTTTTACAAATTCTATACCGAAAGTTCCTTTCCCTATTTTATTAGGAGTCGCTGTTTCTTACTCTTCTCTTTTACTCATTCCTGTCTAATGCATCTTCTTCACACAATTCTTCCTCTCTTAAATCTTCTGCTACACAGTCCTTCCATCTTCTCTTTGGTCTTTGTCGTACTTCCGCCATTGAAAATTCCAATCTTGAGGCGAGGCTGCAACTGCAAGTCACTTGCGAGGGACACTCTATCACATTCACATATAATTTTCTGACCTTATACCTTCAACTTTGGTTTGACATGACACTGGCATCTGTCAATTAAATTTTTTTGAATATATCTGTTATCCATAATTTTAGCAAAGCTGACTAATTTTTGAAAGTTAATCTCTCTTAATGTCTCTATAACTCTATATCTATTGAATATTAAGGAAAACGTATAATGAAACCGTATAGAGAATAAGATATTATTTCATACTGATAATCACAAAATATCGAAAAATGATATTTAACTGCGTTTTTTCATGAAAAACTGTTAAAAACTTCAAATAAGTGTACTTCCGGTGGATCAATTATAACCAAAATCTAATCAGCTCTTCATATGGATGTAAAGAAGAGGAGTACGAAAGAATTATAATTTTTAGAATTGTAGTATTGGAGTTATCGTCGGAGAAAAATTTGTCACACACGGACACACACACACACACACACACACACACACACACACACACACACACGGACACACACACATACACACACGGACACACACACACACACACACGGACACACACACACACACACGGACACACACACACACACACACATACATACATACAGACATCATCTTAAAAATAGTAAATTCGTATTGTAGGGGCCCTAAAACGTGCTTCTTCATTAAAAACTCACCACCGAATTTTTTGACCAAAGACAATACCTTCCTTACCTAAAGGTGACGGAAGGTAAAAAAAATAATGAATCATACTTTTCGATTCTGAAATGGCGTTAAAACTGTCTTTCCAATTCAAGTGCAATGTCATTTATATTTACTTATTCAAAACGCGTAAGCATTAACTAGATTTGTAGGTTATTGTCACTTGAACGTTTATTTATTGACCTCATTTTTATGGAAAAGACGTAGGTATACCCATATTATACTTTCATTTAAGAGAAGATGAAAACGTTAATTTTGTTCCAGTTTTACATTTTATCAAAACAAACAATATGTAACAATTAATAAACATTACCTTCCGTCAAAAGGAAGGTATTGTTTTTGGTCAAAAAATTCGGTGGTGAGTTTTTAATGTATAAGCACGTTTTAGGGTCCCTACAATACGAATGTACTATTTTTAAGATGATGTCTGTATGTGTGTATGTGTGTGTGTCTGTGTGTGTGTGTGTGACAATTTTTTCTCCGACGATATCTCCAAAACTACAATTCTAAAAATTATGATTCTTTCATATTCCTCTTCTTTACAACCATATGAAGAGCTGATTAGATTTTGGTTATAATTGGTCAACCGGAAGTACCCTTATTTGAAGTTTTTAACAGTTTTTCTTAAAAAAATGCAGTTAAATATTATTTTTTGACATTTTCTTATTATATTTATTAAAGAAAATACTCTTCTCTATATGGTTTGATTATTCATTTTCCTTCATATTCAATAGATGTATAGTTAAAGCATTACAAAGAAATTAATTTTCAAAAATTAGTCAGCTTTGTTATTTATCATGGAAACAGCTGACATAATTATTCAAAAAAATTTAATTGACAGATGTCAGTTGCAAGTGCAAAACCAAATATGGAAAAAAGTATAGGATCTAAAATTGGTATGTCATAGTGTTGCTCGCAAGTGACACGCAGAGAAAGGCCAAAGAGAAGATGGAAGGACATTACTTAGTGTAGTTTATGTTATAATTTTATTGGATTTATAGAACCTTTTCAAATGAACTTTTGGTATGGAATTTGTAAAAAATAGTATGTGTTCGTGTTCGATTTTACATGATAGTATATAGAATCTGATCCAAGGACCTTTTGGTATGGGATTTGTACAAAATACATGGAATTGACGGAAGGTCTTGTGTTGGCCACAACAGATTTTTTTAAAAATACTTAGTTCTAGTTGCACATTTACAAGTTTGATGGCTTCGTGTGGCTTTATGAAGGACCGTACAAATTTTTTGCATTAGGATTATCGACCCAAAATTAATCAAAGAATCGTTCTACCTGAAGTTTTTCATCCAATTTCAGAACACCTGTATATGTACAGGTGGAACAACTTCGAGTTCCGTATATGAAAAACTTTCTTATTATGCATGCACCCTAAAGAAAATTGATGTAGGTCTTTATAGGCCAGCTTTTTGAGACAACTTTAATAGGTCTTTTGTTTTTGAGCTACAGGCTACAATTTGTTTTTCGTTTATTTTGAAAATACCTCATATTTCGCTTATTATAAGAGATACAGAAAAATTGTTTAGATAATTTTTACATAGATTTTTACGTAGAATAACGTGGTGATTTTTTCAAAACTTAATAATTCTTGAGATATAACACATCGTTGAAAAGCTTATAAAATAAGTAAAAAAGATGAGCTTATTTTCAACATTATGTTCCCATTTAAAAAATATTATGTTTGTGTTGTTATATCTCGAGAATTATGAAGTTTTGAAAAACTCTACTTACACCACGTTATTCTACGTAAAAAACTGTATAAAGATTATCTAAACAATTTTTCTGTATCTCTCATAGTAAGCGAAATATGAGGTATTTTCAAAATAAGCGAAAAATAAGTTTTATTCTGTAGCTGAAAAACAAAAGATGATCAAAAATTCCCGTGGTGTCTATTAAAATTGTCTTAAAAAGTTGGCCCATAAAGACCTACATCAATTTTCTGTAGGGTGCATAATAAGAAAGTTTTTCATATACGGAACTCGAATTTGTTCCAGCCTGTACAGTGGTGGACAGAAAAGATAGGACAGTATTTTTTTCTAATGTAAACTGTCTCCACTTATTTAAAATGTTAACGGCATTTTTTTTATTAATATTACAGCGCTGGGCAATTTGTCTGATCGGTATTCCTTCTTCCACTCTAACAATTACCGAACACTTCACAATATCGCAAATTGGTTGCTTTTTTATTTCGATTCGATACCTTAATTTTTGATAAATCAAAGTGACAAATGTCATAATTGAAAAGCCAAATTCAATCAACTAAATCTTACAGAAGAAAGTTTACTTGATTTTTCTACTTGTCCAATTTTTTCTGTCCACCACTGTACATATTTAGACTTGTAAGATAGTTTTGTCCATAATACGACTATAAGTGTGCGTTATTTCAAGAATTGAGCGTAAATCAATTACCAGATATCTATTTATAAAATATTACATTATTTGATTCGGACACCAAAAGTGTAAATTCATAATGGACTGGTACCGTCGAAACATCATTGAAGAACATGTTCTACCATATGTCGGCTTTATTGGGTATGATAGATTTGTATTAATGCAGGATAATGCTCGGGCATATGTAGCCGGAACAGTGCTCCAGTACCTTGAACAAATCGGGATTGCGTCATTAGATTGGCCTCCATTAAGTCCCGATTTAAACCCGATTGAGCGCCTATGGGACATTCTCAAACGCCGTATACGAGCTCGAAATCCAGCCCCTAATTCAATTGAAGCATTACGAATCGCAGCTCACGAAGAATGGAATAGAATTCTCCAACAAACCGTTCAACATCTTCTGCGAAGCATGTCCAGAAGAATGCAAGCTGCAACTAGAGTTAGAGGAGGAAATACCAGTTACTAATTCATCTTCATGTTAGCTAAAAAAAATTGTTATGTTGTCGTTATTGTAACTCTTTTCAATTAAATGTTCTAATTAAAATGACTCTCTTTTATTTAATCATCCACAAATCTGTTCTAACGTTATCATATGTAAAGAAAACGGTATTAATATAAACAACCCCCTCCTCCTAAGGTTATCGCTCAAATGCAGCTGTAGACACGTGTTTCGCTCTTATTAGAGCTCATCAGTACAGCATAGCTAGTTAATAGGTGGACATTAACTAGAGGTAGTAATAAAAAAAAAAAAAACTGACATAGTGTAACAGAACTAGTAAGCAGCCAAATACACCCATGTTGTCTCGGTCAGCATTTCCACACACATTGTGGATAAATACAACGTCACAGCGGCGGTGATTTATAACCACTCACCAGACTGTATGCTGTACTGATGAGCTCTAATAACAGCGAAACACGTGTCTACAGCTACATTTGAGCGATAACCCTATGAGGAGGGAGTTGTTTACAAATTTTGCGCTCAAGAAAAATTGTTGTTTTGGTATTAATATATGTAGGACAATTCAAAATAATACAGTTAGCTATAAAAAGTGCATAAACGCTACAGAAATTTTTTTAAAAAATATGCAATATTTTTGTCCGTGAGTATATATATATATATATATACAGGGTGTTTCATAATATATGCGCAGGACTTCAGGATGTGATAGCTCGTCCAAAAATATGAAAAAAGTACTCTTGGTCATAAGCTCTAAAGTTGACCGTTTTCAAGAAAAATCAACTTTTATGTTGAAAACATGGTAAATTTTTTTAAATAATTTTTTTTTTTTTACTAATTAAACAAAAATTATTCAAACGTTAGAACAAGTAACAAAACCAAAGTTAACTTCATAATTGCAAAATTTGAATGCGTTGAAACAAGTTATGGTGTGGTACTCGGCGATTTGATACAACCGCCTTGCTTCTGCCGAATTACCGCTCGCCATTCCGTAAAGGTAATGCATTTCGCACATTTCTGCGTTTGTGTAATTCATTTTTAATTTTGTAACACAAATTTACTTTTTGTAGTTACAAACAAATTGTTATTTTGACAGGAGGTAGCTTTTGTTTTAAAATTTAAAGCCTACTTGATAAAAAGAAAACTAACGGCGGACATTCCCAACAATTTATTTAACTGAGTATGATTTGTTATTGTTTTTTTTTTATTTTGTAATTATGAAGTTAACGTTTGGTTTTGTTACTTGTTCTAACGTTTGAATAAATTTTGTATAATTAGTAGAAAAAAAAATTATTTCAAAAAATTTACCATGTTTTTCAACATAAAAGTTGATTTTTCTCGAAAAAGGTCAACTTTAGAACTTATGACCAAGAGTACTTTTTTCATATTTTTGGACGAGCTATCACATCCTGAAGTCCTGTGCATATATTATGAAACACCTGTATATATAATTCTTTACATTAATAATCCAATAGGGTTTCCAATGAGAATTATTATTCGGCCCGCCATATATTTTAAAATTTCGTATGCAGTCAGCATCTCAAAAAGGATCGTGGCCCCCTGCTCTGTACTTATACATATATAAATTAATTTATAAAGTTTTATGGGCTAGATGGTATTTGAAAAAAACTGTTTTCACGGCTATGTCACGGTTTCGCGTGTTCACGCGGTAGTTGACGATTTAACGTTTTTCCTCTTTATACTACTTACTTCAAAAATAAGCTACTCTATTTTGTTAGGAAAATTAAAATAAATAAAACTTTCCATGAATTTATTAAATCACTTATTAATATTTACATTGATATTGAAGCAAAAGTATGAAATTTATTACCTATCATTTTGATTTTATATTCCGTCTGCTAGTGTTATTGGTAAAAAAATGTTAAATTTAACATTTAGATACAGAATACACCCCATAATCTCACTTCATCAAATTCAACTTCGCCAATTTTATTACACTCTGTTAAGATTCGCGCAAAAAAACTCTCCTTTGAATACTTTTTACAATATTTATTTTATTTAATATGGATTCATCAATATAGCCTTTCGTAACAGTGGACGATTTCCATCCACCGAAGCGTTTGATGGTCTTAATATTATCACCCGCATTTGCCAATAAAACTCGTTACCTACGTCGGCGAGCCACTCCAATTATTAGTATAACCTACAAAGATTCAAAATAAGTACCAAATCACACAATACAATGGAACTATTACCTTCACTAAGTATTCTTCATTGAGTGCCTCCTTCATAAATTGCTCTATATGTTCTGTTTTAAGGACTTGCCTTTTTTCAGGTATAAAAATAACATTTGGAATGATAAAGAAGAAGAGAAGATAAAGAATTCCTGTGCTAAGCTTTTCAACAGGAAACTTACAAGAACACGCGTTCTTCTGTAATAAATGAATATATCCAATAGGATTCCACTGTAAACATAGTATCCCAATGTCACCTGTAATTTACAACGTAATTTTTTTGTGTATAATGACATTTAAACAGCTTTGTTCAACAAAGAAGACTGACCTGAAACAAACAATAATTCTTTTCGTAATATTTATCTTTTAATCAAAGTAGATATTTTGATTTGATTGTAAAGTAAGGTTATAAAATGTAATTCATGTAATTTATCTTACCCTGCTTTGTTAATATGTTATAAATATAACACTTGTCTTCAACAATATCTCCCATTCTACTCTATAATAATTAATTTTACTTTCCTGTTATGAATTTATTCCTGTTTATAAATTCTAAAATGAAACATCTTTATAATAACTACACACTTGTTTACCTAAACATTCATTTTCAGACGTTTAGCACTTCCTTCTTGTAACGTGAATGGTAATTTTATTACATTACATCAATTGAATTGATACTGAACCACAGAATAAATATGTATTCTGCGACTGAACCTAAAATAATATGTATAACAAATATTCCGTACCAAAGCATTTTCATTCAAAGTACATACTACAATCATATTTTTTATAATGAAGAAAATATTATTTTTAATATTAATGTATTTAAATTTATTATTTTTATTTGTGTTATAATTATTCAAGATTTTTTGAAATGATATAAATAATTTAAATACCACATAAAACAAAAGTCACTAACAGCATTGGAATGGAGCAATGGTGAACGAACATTGTTCCACAACCGCGCCAGCTTCAGAGTGGAGAGATTTGCAAAAGTTGAGATTTGAATAAGGCAGGATAATATTTTTCAAGATTTGAATAAGTCGAAATAAATATTTTTCGAGGTGTGCAGAAGTGAAAAATGCATAAGTCGTGAGACGAATAAGTAAATGTAAAGTTATTCGAAATTTGACGATTCGTAGATTTGTAAAACGTGATTTAACAAAGTCAATATAAATGTATTCGAATGTTGTGTGCGCTCCCTGTTTTATTACAGGGAGATATTTGGTAAAAAAAAAACATTTATTTAAACAATGGATATGAATATATATTATATTTCAGGTTCTTAAACCAATTTTCCGAAAGTTCTGGGTAAATATATTTGTTTTTAATGAGTACTAAACGTGAAAAACCTGTTTGTAGAACAAACCAGTTATAAAAACCGATTACCCGAACCGGTTTCAAATGAGAACTAGATGTAAAAACCGGTTATTTTTGTAGAGAACAAATTTTATCAACTCTTGTGTAGATATTGAAACAAGTATTATTCCATATTTACTAATAAACAATTATGGTTCATCACGTATATTTTTACATGGATGCTGTAGCTTATAATGCCTATTAAACCAAATGGGCATGTCATTATTTTATGTATTATAACAATACGGCATGTATATTTGTATATAATAATAATTTATTATTTACAGAACTGCAAGTCAGCTGATTACAATGTTCAACTAAATACAAACATAATATATGATTGGAGTTGGCCAGCGAAGAATACTGTTGTCCAGGGGATAAAATATCGATAGACGAAACTCCAGGGGTTGATTTTTATGTAGACAAAAACTGTGTGACGAATCAGAGAAGACAAAACACAAACAGATGAAATCAGAGAACAAAATATGATGAAAAACTTTGACCGTAGATTAGACAACTAATTTTAGTATTAATTTAGTATTTTAGTAAAAGTATTTAGCATCATTATATTCAGTGCTTCACGCTGAATATATTGATGCATAATTTATTAACTTTTAATGAAAATTTTGTACTGAAAATTTGTAACTGAAAAAAATTCAAGTGTGTCAAACGAAATGTATAAGGTATTAGCGATATGTTATAGTTATAATTTATAAATTTTATATTTTTATACTCAGAATTTTATGCTGATTCTTTTGATATATAACACATTAACTTTTTATAAATATTTAGCGAAGAAAATTAAAGATAAAATATTATAAGTGTTATGTCAATGTTATAGATATTTTGTTTTATTTATTTTGTATTATTTGTTTATTTCTGCAAACTATATTATTAGTACAATATTTACAATCAGTAATAGTTAATAATTATTGTTTATAAAATATGATGTACAATTAAATAGTTCTTTTCTCTCCACTCGGTGTACAAAATATGATATTTATTAAATAAAAAATGGGTAATAAGTACAATTTTATATTTATTAAACCTCTATAATACAATATAATATCAATATTTAATTGAAAAATAATAGCAAATGGTCAAATTTTGAAGAAATACCAATATTTATTATTTGGTATTTAGGCGCCAGCGCCTACCATATTTTACATTCCATAAATAATTTGTTGCTATCACACAAAACGTATTCAGGAAATTTTGTACTGGCTAATATTTCAGTATATCATCTTCAAAAAACAAGTTTGATTATTTATTTTGTATTAGTTATAATTATTTTACCTTTGTCGAAATAAATACAAATTTTAGCCCAAAAAGCTGTTAAAAGTTTTTTAACGACAATAATTTTTAATTACGGTCCTGGTTTTCATGAAGGTCAAAATTGTCTGTTACACAGGTGGCGACTTCATGTGAATAGTGGTTGCAAATATAACTAACTACAACAAAATAAGCAATAAATGATTATTTTACAATATAATAAGCATAAAATCGTGCTTAAATCAATATTGAAATAATTAATTTGTTTAAAATAAATAAGTTAATATTTTTTTCTATTCATAATTTGATCGACATTTGTTTAATTCTTGTCGATCAAATTATGAATAGAAAAAATATTAACTTATTTATTTTAAACAAATTAATTATTTCAATATTGATTTAAACACGATTTTATGCTTATTATATTGTAAAATAATCATTTATTGCTTATTTTGTTGTAGTTAGTTATATTTGCAACCACTGTTCACGTGAAGTCGCCACCTGTACAACAAACAATTTTGACCTTCATGAAAACCAGGACCGTAATTGAAAATTATTGTCGTTAAAATACTTTTAACAGCTTTTTGGGCTAAAATTTGTATTTATTTCGACAAAGGTAAAAAAAATAGTTTATAACTAATACAAAATAAATAATCAAACTTGTTTTTTGAAGATGATATACTGAAATATTAGCCAGCACAAAATTTCCTGAATACGTTTTGTGAGATAGCAACAAATTATTTGTGGAATGTAAAATATGGTAGGCGCTGGCGCCTAAATACCAAATAATAAATATTGGTATTTCTTCAAAGTTTGGCCATTTGCTATTATTTTTCAATTAAATATTGATATTATAAGTATTATAGAGGTTTAATAAATATAAAATTGTACATATTACCCATTATTTATTTAATAAATATCATATTTTGTACACCGAGTTGAGAGAAAAGAATTATTTAATTATACTATTGTACATCATATTTTATAAACAATAATTATTAACTATTACTGATTGTAAATATTGTACTAATAATATAGTTTACAGAAATAAACAAATAATACAAAATAAATAAAACAAAATATCTATAACATTGACATGACACTTATAATATTTTATCTTTAATTTTCTTCGCTAAATATTTATAAAAAGTTAATGGGTTATATATCAAAAGAATCAGCATAAAATTCTGAGTATAAAAAAATAAAATTTATAAATTATAACTATAACATATCGCTAATACCTTATGCATTTCGTTTAACACACTTTTTCAGTTACAATTTTCAGTACAAAATTTTCATTAAAAGTTAATAAATTATGCATCAATAAATTCAGCGTGAAGCACTGAATAAAATGATGCTAAATACTTGTACTAAAATACTAAATTAATACTAAAATTAGTTGTCTAATTTACGGTTAAAGTTTTTCATCATATTTTGTTCTCTGATTTCATCTGTTTGTGTTTTGTCTTCTTTGATTCGTCCCACAGTTTTTTGTCTACATAAAAATCAACCCCTGGAGTTTCATCTATCGACATTTCATCCCCTGAACAACACTATTCTTCGCTGGAGAACTCCAAACATTTATAATGTTATTTAGTTGGACATTGTAAACAGCTGACTTGCAGTTCTGTAAATAATATTTATACAATAATAAATGATTATTATATACAAATATACATACCGTATTATTATAATACATAAAATATTGATATGCCCATTTGGTTTAAAAGGCATTATGAGCTATAGCATCCTTGTAAATATACGTGGTGAACCAGAATTGTTTATTAGTAAATATGGAATAATTCTTGTCTCAATGTCTGCACAAGAGTTAAGAAATTTGTTCTCTACGAAAATAACCGGTTTTTACATCTAATTCTCATTTGAAACCGGTTCGGGTAATCGGTTTTTTTAACTGGTTTCTTCCTCAAACCGATTTTTCACGTTTAGTACTCATTAAAAGCAAGTTTATTTACTCACAACTTTTGAAAAATAGGTTTCAAAACCTGAAATATAATATAATATTCATATCCATTGATTAAATAAATGTTTTTTTTTTACCAAATATCTCCCTGTAATAAAACATAAGCTGTCTACATTTGTTTTGCTTTTTGTTCCAATTATGTGTATTTGTTTATCCATTATTATCAGCAGTCATTTGTTTTTAGAGGTTATAAATATTGTTATTAATAATATATGAGTTGTTAATAATTTCTAGCTAATGCATAAAATTGAAAACTATATTCAAAAAATTTATTTAAATAAATTAAAACACTTTTGTTTAGATAATATATAAAATGATTAGTTCAGGATTTTTCTTAGAGATGGCAGAACCTATATTGATTTTGGCTAATCTAAAGTATTTATCAATATATCGATTTTTTTAGATAATGCAAGCATTTTCAAAAAGTATTTATTTGAAATAATATATTCAAAATTAAAAATAATTCAGTTTTGAATGTTTGTGACGTCAGTCCCCGACGGCATACAAACAGTTTCTAAATCATACAAACTTATTACTGTGAAATATTCAGATGTTATATTTTCTTTTAACAAATGAAGTTATTAAAAAACCTGTATAATACTCAACAATTATCAGACAATGAATAATGAATGTTATACATAAATACCTGTCATCATATTGTAAATATCTTTATTTGACGATGTAATGTAATAAGATTATTATAAAAACTATACAATATTTTCACGTTTCGATTACAATTAATTTAACATAACAATCTTCTTTTCCAATTTAACTGTGGGAAAAATATAATCACGGACGTTTGAATTTAATTCTTCTAAGGCTAGTTGAGCTTGTAGGCGAGTTATATCATCAGAATCGCTCGAATACACTACTTTTAAAGTCCTATAAATTGGTAGAATTTCATCTTTTAAGAACACAATGGTATCTTTTTCTAAACCAACAAATAAGTAGCGAATAACCGATACTGCAGCTCTTCTGGCTTCTACCGCTTTATCTGTTGCTATTACAGCATGAATACAATTCAGAATCTAGAAATTGGAACATAAGTTTGAAAAAATAAATATTATTACAATTTTTTTCTTACTTCTGAAACGACACTTCCAAGTTTGAAGCCTAAAACTCTGCAGACTTCTCCCAAATTAGACAGACTAGAAGCGCGCATAAGATGGTCTTCATCACGAACTCCGGAAAGGAATGTATTTAAAAGGATGGATTTATATTTTGGAGCAATATCGCCTAAAATGTAAAAATCATTTTATGAAAAATTCATG
The DNA here is from genome assembly GCA_943142095.1 of Ophonus ardosiacus. NCBI lineage: Eukaryota > Metazoa > Arthropoda > Insecta > Coleoptera > Carabidae > Ophonus > Ophonus ardosiacus. Next base: position 48,344,273 of record OW964831.1, on the reverse strand, counting down.
GACTTCGCCAAGATTTTCGATATAAACCCTATTTTTATAAGGTTTTAAAGTACTTTCTTTAAAAATTACCTAAAACTTTAACTACTCGCACTAATACTTCTCCCAGCTTCATTCTAGTTTCGCAATCTTTCTCAAACAGTGTTTTTGAACCAGTAGAATATTCTTCAGTTAAAATATTCAGAACAGTATCTGGAAATGAGTTTCCCAAAGCTGCTAAAACTTTAATGGCATTGAGATAAATATAGGAATCTTCGTCTTTAAGGAATTGCTGAAATATAATTAGAACTTGTTACTTGATGGGTAGCTCTCTGCTATAGTATAAAATTCTTAATGTTGGGCACGGGAGACGAAACATAATAGAAGAACGAATTTATTAATGTCATTATATATAAATATATTAAAACTTGCATATAAATTATTTTCGGGTTCTTCGCGATTTTAAAAAGAAATTTCAAAATTTCGATTTATTAGTGGTAATGGCCATGAATTTTTTCTTGTTTCTACAGTGTGTTAAAAAAATCCTAACTTGGTGAAGGCTATGAACAAAAAACTTTTGTCAATTTGAAAGTATTTAATCAAATGTCGATTTGTTTGACACGAGATACTGTCAAAAATGTTATCTAAAGAAATCAAAGCTTTTCTTCTTGAATCCTTATTTTAAAAATAAAAATAAATTAGAAAACGGTGAATGGCTATATTCTTATGTATTCTCTTTTCTCCTTAAAATTACATTTCACGATCATTTTTAACAACTTGACTTTTAAAATAAATAATGATCAGACATATGGTTCTTTATAGCCTACTCCGAATTAGGATTTTTTCTGAACACACTGTATAAATATCAAACATCAATTTCACATGTGGGGAAGATATAAATTAAATAATGAATGTTTATTCGAATAAGAAACATGTGTATGTTGTAAACGAATATTATGATGAAAATAGTTACAAAACAATACGGAATTTCTTTTCTATAAGTCAAATTAACGTTTATAAATAATTTATAAAAACTCGAAAACAAACTTTCTACTTTATATACAGTGTGTCCCATTTAGAGGTGCCACCATTGGGATCTCGAGAACTGTAAGAGATACGATGTCGGTTAAATGGAACTTTTTGTGCACCTTTGGGAGGCCATCTCAGATGTGCTTTTGTTTTTCCAAAAATTCTTATAGGGCACTAGATAATGACGAAAAACTGAATATTGTTGATTTTTTCTTTTTCAAATAACTTCTAAACTATTAATAATTGAGAAAAAAGTTTCAAATATAAAAGATAGATATTTTTATTAACTAACCAGTGGCGTACGAAATAAATTTTTATATCTGTAAATTTTTGAAATATAACACAAACTTATATTTTTTTAAATGGAACCCATATCTGATTTTAGTCTCAAAAAAATCAATATTTTTTTCTCTTTTAAACGATGTAAGGGTTATTATGTTTTATATTTGTTTTGCTTTCAAAAATTATTATTTTTTGCTTATTTTGTATTAAAATTACAATTATTTTGAAAATATTGGTAGATTTCTATTTGGAAATACTCCTTGTATTTAAATAATTTATTTCCTTAAAAATATTTGCTCAAAATTCGTATCAAATTAATTTTTATATTTTGTATCAGGTCGCCCTTGGCACATCATAGTGTAATTTGTAATTATGAGTCTAGAATGAAAATATTAAGTAATAAAGGCATAAAACAAATTATTTTGATCAAATACAATATAATTAATAAAAATAATAATGTTTTTCTGGGAAATAATTAGAAAATTCAGGAAAATAAAGAGAAAAATTAAATTTGAGGAGCAAAATAAATATAAAACATAATAACCCTTACACCATTGAAAAGAGAAAAAAATATTTATTTTTTTGAAACTAAAATCAGATATGGGTTCCATTTAAAAAAATATAAGTTTGTGTTATATCTCAAAAATTTACAGATATAAAAATTTATTTCGTACGCCACTGGTTAGTTAATAAAAATATCTATCTTTTATATTTGAAACTTTTTTCTCAATTATTAATAGTTTAGAAGTTATTTGAAAAAGAAAAAATCAACAATATTCAGTTTTTCGTCATTATCTAGTGCCCTATGAGAATTTTTGGAAAAACAAAAGCACATCGGAGATAACCTCCCAAAGGGGCACAAAAAGTTCCATTTAACCGACATCGTATCTCTTATAGTTCTCGAGATCCCAATGGTGGCACCTCTAAATGGGACACACTGTATAACATATACAGGGAATTTATTTTAACATGCAACATATGATGAATCACTTCCATGGTTACTCATTATTGTCAAAAATGACAGCAATGTAATATTTGTCCATTTTAAAATGCAACATACAAAATTTGTAGTTTTGTATTATCAAAACTAATTTCCAATAAATTAGCCTACATACGATTAACAAAAAATCAAAAAATGAATGTTGCACATCTTAACAAACTTTAGCTTACAAAAATTCATAATTTTCATGCAATAAAAGTTAAAAAAATATCCCCATTCACACTGAGGCAATATCCTAGTGATGTGTTCTGGAGGTATCTGCTATGGTGCATTACTATTTATAATGTTGCATTTTAAAATGGACAAATATTACATTGCTGTCATTTTTTGACAATAGTAAGTAACCATGGAAGTGATGAACCATAATGTTGCATTTTAAAATAAATTCTCTGTAGAAGAAAAATAGTGTACCAGTATTTTGTAAAAATTTGTGTAATATTAAAGAACTGGATAAAAATAGTATTAAAACCGTGACATCATCTGTACGAAGTAGCACTAGCTATCTCTATTGCTCTCATTAAATGTATTGCTTAGCACAGATGACGTCACAGAAGTTAAAACTTTTAATGCTGTTTTACTTTAAATCTATTAACAACTAACGATTTTTAGAAAATGATAACATTCTCTTTGTAGAAAAAAATATATAACTATATGCATGTACTCCAAATTAACAAGTTATTTATTTACCTGGGATATATTTAAAATATATTGTTTGTTATTAATGGTCTCTGGATCCTTTTCTTCAATTAATTTTGCTAAAGTCATCAACGCATGTCCTCGCACTGGTAAAAGAGGATCAGAGATATCTTCTAAAGCTTTTTTATATTCACTCTTAGTTTCTATTTCTGATTTACTTGATTGTGTTTTAGAACAACAAATGTTTTGAATTAAAATTTTCATTTCATTGTTGGATGTCTCTTTCATAATTAACATTAAAATCTCTTTTATCCTGTCTGTTATACTACATTTTTCGTAAATTATATTCAAAATCATTATTAATGTGAACATAATTTGACACTGTTCAGAATCATAGTCCAAAGATTTGTGCAGTTTCTTTTCAATAAAACTTTTTAACGTGCATTCAATAAAATTTACTATACTTTCAGGGTTTTCTTGTAAATATTTATGTATTTCTGGATCTCCAATTAGATCAGATAAAAGTTTATAACAAACTAATTTACGCTCAGTTTGTTCATCTAAATGTAATAGATCATGATCTTCTAAATGGAGAAAATCGGTATTTAGAATTTTTGTTGAAGAATTTGTAGATACTGCTATATTTAACAAATAAACACATAATGGTATAATAATATTTTTAATGTCTGCATCTTTTAATAAATCTGAAAAAGCTTCGCTTCTTTGTAAAGGACTTATGCGAATATTTACTTGCGAATTTTCCATATTGATAATTTTATCGGATACTGTAATCAAAATTTTTTCATTTAATTGAACTATATTATTTATTTCTTTTTGAAATAAAAAAGATTCAAATATATCATTTTTAATAGTTTCTTCGCTATCTGTAATGCATTTAATTAAAAGATCTTTTAAATTCGTTGTTGTTTTAGAATTTAAATCATCACGAACTACTACAAAAATGTGAAACAAAATAGCAATAGTTGGAAATAATAAATTACTTGGTAACGGCTGTGAAGTTGGAGTCGTTTCCACGAAACAACTATACCATAAAACAATAATCTCATTAATTTCATTTGTTTTATCTCCAAATTCTATTTCATTTGTGTTTTGAATTGAATATTTTAATAATTTATTAAATATTTTATTTAAAAAATATCTTTTACAGCTATCCTTGTCTTGCACATAAAAATATTTAATACAAGACGAAACAATTCGTATTAAATTATTATTAATATCTCCGTTTCTTTTTGTTTTATCAATTAAATTTAAAACTTGAGGACATATATTATCAAAATACTTGTCATCAGAATTGACCGGTTTTGTCATTAATAATTTAACAATAATGTCATATTGTTTCCATTTTTCTCCAGTATCTACAACCTTAAAATCTAACACAGTTTTAATTAAAGATTCAACTCCATCACTTAATTGTAATTTATTAATTAATATTTTATAACTATTTAATTTTAACCATTTTGGCGATGATGAATTTCCATAAAAAAACATTAATTCTTGTATAATTTGCGGAGCATAAGTTTGAGATAAAATTTTATTCAATTCTAATTGGAAATTTTGTTTTTCATTTATAACTCTGTCATAAAAATCTTTCGTCATAGTAAATTCGTTTTTATTTTGAACTACAGTTGTTGGTTTTTTAATTGGCGCAAAACAAAGTTGAAATAATGTTGCAAGAACATCGTTTAAATTATTTGACATAACAAAATTTCGCAAATGAGGTTTTTTGAGACAAGTTAATAAACCTTTTACTGTGCCAGATAACCTATCATATTGCTCCTCCACCGATATAGTTTCTGGAGGAAGTTTATCAATATTTTTCACACGTTTCGTAAGACTAATACCGACACCCGGTATCAAATACGGTAAAATTCCAAGAGATACGATAAACTGAAATAGTTTTTTAACATCATTTATGTAGTTAATACTTATAAGTGACTCATCATCTGTTGTGGAATTTAAAATATAAAATGATAACGAAATATATTTCCACCTTATAGAAGTATTGTTAAAATTTTGTATCTCTGGAATATTCTCTAAAGAGGAATTTATGTTTAATATATCACATGCTACTTGAATATTTTTCTCCAAATGTTGATCGAAGTTAGCGGGCTCAACTTCTAAAAATGAAAAACGAATATATTTGAAGATATTAATCACAATTTAAATAATTTTACCATTCTTTTGCACTAATTGGTGTAATGCTTTATGAAATTTATTCATTGTTAATTTTATATTCAAGTATATCGCCTTATTAAAGTTTTGACACTTCTTTGACGTTCAAAATATTTGAGGTTATATTTTCTTCAGAAGTACTTCCATAAACAGCTAGCTAGACAAGAAACCAGAAAAATAGCAAAAAGTTAATGATTTTAATCTAAAATATTATATAATAAAAATTAGTAATACATGTAAAGAAAGCAAACAATAGAAATATTTCAAAAATTTATTGGTATTTTAAACACATTTTCTATCAAACAGTTTTCCCGCAACAAGCTAAATTAGAAAAAAAAATCGATTTCTTACATTTATTTTTGTCATAAAAAAGAAAATAATATTTATATCGTAACAGCTTCATAATCGCTTTTAAAACATAATAAATTAATATGTTGTTGTTAATATAAATGATAAATTTGATATTTATAGCTTGGAATAAATAAGATATTATTTTCCACCTCGTAATGCTAGAACTAAATGCAAAACGGATCCTCCTTGAACTTTATAATCTTGAGCTGTTTTTTCATCATTCCTGAAAAATATATATGTTAACACAAATTCCGTGCAAATATTGAAAATATTGCAGTACATTTGCTTGCCAGAGAAAATTAATCTTTGTTGTTGGGGTGGAATTCCTTCTTTCTCTTCAACTCTTTCTTTTATTCTTTCTACTTTATCTGTCGGTTCTATATCTATTTCAATTTCTTTTCCAGTAAGAGTCTATAAATTATACATTTATAATCATTATATTATATTTTAAACGTTTTTCACAAACTAACCTTAACTTTGATCAGCATTTTTATAACTTTTTATTCACTAATATTAAATTAAATAAAATATTGATTTACGTTTTTATGGGTTTTTGAACTGGTTTTCTTCATAAAATATTCTATTTATTCACGAACTGTATGCTATCAAAATGTAAAACCTACATTCGGAATGAATGGTATGAATTTTTCGACAAATGATTTTGAAGGGAGGGAGACAAGTGATGCCATCTCTTTTTAACATTTTCATGATACATGAAATAAATATTCTGATAAATTTGATATTATTTAGCAATAAATAATGAAATTTGACATTTATTAAAACAGCGTTTTAGCTAAACAAGGCTTGTGCTACCAGTGAATGTATTATTGTCGTTAACAGTGTTAACACTGGGTTGTTAGGTAATGTACAGTTGGTAACATTGTTGAAAGTAACCGACAGAAAAGCGGATTTGTCATAAAATGGCTGTTAAAGAGAACGTGCTAAAGTGATTTTTGTTTATAAATTATTGTAATTATGTTATACTTTTTCATCAGCATTTTATAGTGTGATATAGTGTATGTATTAAATTTATTAATATAAAGTTCAAAATAATATTTTGTTTATTGTTTTCAATGTTTCAAACATGTCGATCATGCATCATTGATATTTTGTTTCTATTCTTTACAGGCTTAAAATGGATATTTTCCAATATACCATTAATAGTAGATTGGAATTACAAACTATTAATAAAAGATTTGTACATAATCCAACAAATTTCAATTTATTTTTCGTTTAATATGTTTGGAATTTTCGTGAATTCTAGTTTCACTTTTCTTGTGACAGCACGGTAAATATTTTTTAAAAATGGATTCGCAATTTGCCCAACCTCCTCCTAACATTTCCTCTTTACCTCCTTCCTTACATGTTCCACCTCCAAACATGAACACTCCTCCACCAGGTTTGCCTAACATTAACATGAATATGCCGCCTCCAAACATTGCTGGACAGGGTGCTCCGATGGGTCCCAATATCAACAAATACGACAATCGCAATCAGTTCAATCCACGTAGCTTCTTTCGACCATTCCAGTCGTTTGGTCCACGTGGGCCTCTGGGACCCATGACCCTTGAAGATTTTGATGGTAAAAGATTACGAAAATCTGTTATGAGAAAGACAGTTGACTACAATTCGGCGATTATTAAAGCATTAGAGGTAAAAACTATAATTTTGTTTTGGAATTTTGAGTAATGTATTTGTTGTTGTACGCAGAATCGAATTTGGCAACGAGATTTCAGAGACCGTCGTGCTTTACAACCAGATGTAATGTATTACCCTGATTTAATGCCTCCTCCAAGTTACCCAGACAACGCCATGAACTGTGTAACTACCCGATTTGTAAAAACCGCCACAAACAAGATGCGATGTCCTATTTTCTGCATGGCGTGGACCCCCGAAGGCAGAAGATTAGTAACAGGAGCAAGTTCCGGAGAGTTCACGCTTTGGAACGGGTTGACTTTTAATTTCGAGACCATTCTTCAGGTGAGTGATTTTCGAAAAGAGAAGCGAATGTGTGGCTGAATGTGTGGGTGTGTTGTGTTGCACAGGCGCACGACAGCCCGGTGAGGACGATGGTGTGGTCGCACAACGATAGCTGGATGGTGACGGGGGACCATGCGGGCTACGTGAAGTACTGGCAGTCCAACATGAACAACGTCAAGATGTTCCAAGCGCATAAAGAGGCACTACGAGGAATAAGGTACCTAATACTACAACTTGATGCACACTTCTCGAGTATATGTATATACTTCATTATATACATGACTGATAGTATTAATAACATTTCTGTTTGTACCTGCATTGCTCTGTGATGGAAAATAAATATATCGACTGCGGGTTAATTCATATTGGTTGATATCTGTGATATTAAGATTAGGTGTAAAACTCTCACTATTTTTGTTTTGCAAAATCGAGGCAACATATTTTCTCTGCTGCTACAACACCTTTCATTATTGCTATTTTATTGTAATAATATCTACTTAATGTTAAGTTGCTAAACAGTATTCATAAATTTTTCTCCTTTACTCCTCTTTCCCTGATATGTTAAATAAAGAGCGGTTTAAAATAATTCGGTTATTTATTTTTCATGTAATGTCACGATCTGTAGCAAAATAAAGAACCCTTTAGGTTGCAATAAAGATTCCTATCCTATGATGTTTAAAATTTTATTTAAATTTATGATAAATATTATTTTAAAATATTTAAGAAGTTCTTGTAATGTATGAACAGTTTTGCTTCAATAAAATTTAGATTGAGAGAGTAAATCATGAATATTTTCCAACAGTGCTACTAGAATTCATCGACTCCAGTCGGCTAGATTCTACAAGGACTCTTGGAAAATTTGTTTTTATTGAACCCTGTGTTTATTGGGAACTTTAATAAAATATTCGTCGGAAATTTTACTCCTTTTAGTCCTTCAATTAGTAGTAACTTTTCCTACCTTCCCTGAATATATTCATAAATAAAAGTAACATCACCATCACACTTTACCGAGATTTTAAATATATTTACTTGCATGTTAATAAAACCGTATGATTTGTTCGTACTTGGAAATTTAATTTGTTGCCCTTTAAATTTTTGAGTAATTATTTCTTAGTTGTATTTTAAATAAAGAATTTGGTTTTAAATGGGATTGTATCTGTTAGTGTAGTTAGGATAATTGTTGGTTTACTCGGGTTGTCACTTCGTGTTGTATGCTCAGCTTCAGCCCCTCGGACAGCAAGTTCGTCACCTGCTCAGATGATGGAACATTACGAATTTGGGATTTCTTGCGATGCCACGAGGAACGCATTCTACGAGGTATACATTCTTTTGTTACTCTATAAAAATCACTCATCTCAATTCATATCTGGATAGTGAATAGCGGCCAACGTTTTGTGACTATTTGAACGCCGCCATGTTGGAGAATTTTGGCACAATTTACTTCCTAGCTACTTTAAAGTTAAAAGTTACGAGATCTTATAAGAAATGTTCCGAAAAATTCTTGAACAATGAAAATTCACATTTCTCGAAAAAATCTTCACAATTTTAACTTTAACTGCTCTTATCTTTGTAGTTATTGAAGATATCGTTTTAATTTTTTCAGATTATTATTTATTTATGTTTTGAGAATGTGCTTATGTAATAAAAATATCATATTTGTTTCTAAAATGACAAGAAAAATAATAAAAACTAGTATTTGGATTTTGCAGAACAAGAAACACTAAGCGATAAACTTTTCGTCCTTACGAATAAACCTAGCGACAAAGTTGTAGTAAATGAATTAAAAAAGTTTTATATTTGAAATTTTTTTCCAAAATCTTTACCGGTTTCGAATAAAACGAACATAAAAAGTGAGTATATCGTAATGCACGCGACTTTGGCTCTTACCCAGACATGAAAATTGACGAACATGTCTGTTACCGCTTAGTTGCACGCATTACGATGTAATAACTTTTTGTGTTCGTTGTTTTCAAAACCGGTGAACACTTTGGAAAAAAAAATTCAAATAAAAAAATTATTTAATTCATTTACTACAACTTTGTCGCTGTATATTGGGGTCTATCTCGTCAGGACGAAAAGTTTCTCGCTCAGTTTTTCTTGTGCTTCAAAATACAAAACAATCGTATTCGAATGCTAGTTTTTATTATTTTTCTTATCATTTTAGAAACAAATATATTTTTATTACATAAGCACATTATCAAAACATAAATAAATAATAATTTGAGAAAAACAGAACGATATTTTCAATAACTACAAAGACATGAGCATTTAAATTTAAAAATTGTGGACATAATTTTTTCGAGAAATGTGAATTTTCAAATGTTCTCAATGAAATAAAACATTCCGAATAACACCATCAAATTTGTCGGAAATTTTTTAAAATTGTGCCGCAATTCTCCAACATGGCGTCCGCTATCCAGTTTTGTACAAAGATCAGTGATAAATCTTATTTAATCTCTATGTATTTCTTATATTATGTATTGGTTTTAATGATTAACAGCTTTTTACTCTTATAAGGTCACGGCGCGGACGTAAAATGTGTTCACTGGCACCCACAAAAAGGACTTATAATCTCTGGTAGTAAAGACAACCAGCAACCAATCAAACTCTGGGATCCTAAAACGGGCCAATCCTTAGCTACTTTGTGAGTTATTTTCAGTACTAGTCCCCCCTCCACTAACCTGAAAATTATTTTAGACACGCCCATAAGTCCACTGTAATGGATCTGAAATGGAATGAAAACGGGAACTGGTTAATTACAGCTTCACGAGACCATCTTCTGAAATTGTTTGATCTGAGGAATTTGAGTCAGGAAGTTCAAACCTTCCGAGGACATAAAAAAGAGGCTTCTTCAGTTGCGTGGCACCCTGTCCACGAGGGGCTGTTTTCCAGTGGCGGATCTGATGGGTCTATTATGTTCTGGCATGTGGGGTAAGATAGAAAATTTTGTATTTGTAATATTTTATAAAATTTTGATGAAGATGGGAACCCAATTGTGGTGTGAATAATAAGGAGAAGAAGGTTTTTTTTTAAATAAAAACCATAAAAAACTATTAATCACACTGTTCTATATTAAAAATGTGTCCACCGGTTTCGGATATTTAGTAGCCATCATCAGACTAGCCGGAGACTACAATAAGAGAGAGTACAATGAAAAAATGTAAAAGTGAATAAATAATGTAATAGTGTAAATTTTAAAACAGGTCATAGGGCTATAATATAGAAAAACAGTTTTTTATGCGCCGAAAGTTTCTGTATTAATTTATTGAAAAAATAATTGGTGCCTATTATTAAAGAAAAAAATTACGAATTTTTTAATACCAAACACATTACATTCTGTTTCGTATAAAGCCAGAAAATAAATTTAAAAATTTGTACAATTAAGAAAAAATATCATTAGCCGTGAAACTGATAGTAATAAATTTATGAATTAATACAAAATAAAACAAATAGAACACTAGGGCAAAGAAACAATTATTAATTATTGTAATAGGTATTTACAAATTTAAAATGATCTGCATGTAATAAGAAATAAGTTATAATAAACGAGAAAAATACAAACAACAAGGGAACAATTAAAACCATTTAATAATTTGTAATTTTTCTTCATGAGACAAATTATCTAGGATTTCTTTTTAATAAAACGAAAATAATAATTTAGTAAATAATGTGCAAAAAATGTTTATTAGCGTCTTAAATCAATAATTGTTTTGTTTTCTTTCTGTCAGTTTCACGGCTAATGATATTTTTTTTTAATTGTGCAAATTTTTACCTCTCGCTAAGAGAGGTATTTCATTCATGCTAAAATTCGCATATTGTCAAATATCAACAGTTTTAGTGACATTCTGATAGATTTTTCTGGGAAGCATATTTAATTTTTCTTATTGTTTTATTAATTAAATATTTGAAATTATAGGTAAAATTGTGGTAAAGTGCATATATCCATCAGAAATACCGCCAATCTGGTTAATGAATTGGAACAATCTCTGACACTTAGAAACTTCCTCATACAATAAAAATATATATAATTAGAATTATATGTGTGCAGAAGACATGTTAAATACAATAAAAAACAATATTTGGGTAAAGTTCTGTAATATTTTGTTATAAAACGACGGTTCGAAAGCGAAGTGCAATACAATACTTATATAGCCTAATATGGAAATGGCGAGAGGTCTTGTGCTGGCCACAACAGATTTTTAAATTAATTTTCTGGCTTTATATGAAATAGAAATGTAATGTGTTTGGTATCAAAAAATTCGTAATTTTCTTTTTTCAATAAATTAATATAGAAACTTTTGGCATCTTAAAATCTGATATTCTAAAAACTTCCTCTATTATTATTAAAAATAAATAATACTATTCAAGTCACGATAAACGAATTTAACAATAGTCCAACTAATATGGATTAGGGCTACTAAATATCCGAAACCGGTGGACACATTTTTAATATAGAACAGTGTGATTAAGAGTTTTTATGGTTTTTATTTAAAAAACCCTTCTCTTTATAAATTTTTGCTATTATTTAGGGCCGATAAAGAAGTAGGGGCAATTGAACAAGCTCACGACAGTATAGTGTGGACTTTGGCTTGGCATCCTCTTGGACATATATTATGTTCTGGATCCAACGACCATACTAGCAAATTTTGGACGAGAAATCGTCCTGGTGATTTGATGAGAGACAAGTATAATTTGAATACTTTGCCTGCTGGTATTGCCGGTTTAGAGGATGCTGACATAGGTATTAATTTATTTATTAGGTGGAAGAAATTAGAGTTCCTTATATGAAAAACTTTCTTGTTCAGCACGCAACAGAAAATTGATGTAGGTCTGTGGTTATGGGACAACTTTTTGAGACAACTTTAATAGGCACCACAGGAATTTTCGATCGGCTTTTGTTTTTGAGCTACAGATTAACTACTTGATTTTCACTTATTTTGAAAATACCTGATATCTCGCTTATTATGAGAGATACAGAAAAAATGTTTAGATAATTTTATACAGTTTTTTACGTAGAATAACGTGGTGTAATTAGATTTTTTTCAAAACTTAATAATTCTCGAGATGTAACTCAAACATAATATTTTTTAAAGTCTACATTCTTTTGTTTTAAACACGAATAAAACTTGAATTATTAATTTTAGGAGGTGAAAAAAATGAAATTTGTTAAGAAACAAATGCAAAAATCAATTACAGATCATAACTTGTTTATTTTGATTATATATCTATTAATTATATTCTAAAATTTGTTTTTAATAAAATATTTTCGGATTAGTTAATTTATTTTTTATTGGCGTTGCAGAGAAAAAAAAAATTTGGAAAATATGCTCTCTAAGGGCCAGTTTTACAATCACCGGCTAGAATTTTAACTGTAAGTTAAATAAACAATATTGAATCGGATTATTGACAGCAATGATCAATTTGTAATTTGACAGTTCATTTCGTTTCAATTTTGTTTATTTAACTGACAGTTTAAATTTTAACCAGAGTTGTAAAACTGGGAATAAAGTATATAAATTAGGAAAATGAATAAAAATAACATTAAAATAAACAAATCATGATTTGTAATTGATTTTATCATTTGTTTCTTAATAATTTTAATGTTTTGAACCCAAAAAATTAATATTTCAAGTTTTATTCATATTTAAAACAAAAGAATGTAGACTTGTTATATATCGTTGAAAACCTTATAAAATAAGTAAAAAAAGAGACTATTTTCAAAATATGTTCCCGTTTAAAAAATATTATGTTGGTGTTATATCTCGAGAATTAAATTTTGAAAAAATCCAATTACACTAAGTTACTCTACGTAAAAAACAGTAAAAAAGTCTCTAAACGTTTTTTCTTTATCTCTCACAATAAGCGAGATATCAGGTATTTTCAAAATAAGAGAAAATCATGTTTTAATTCGTAGCTCAAAAACAAAAGACGATCGAAAATCCCTGTGATGTCTAATAAAGACCTAATCAATTTTCTGTAACGTGCAAATAAGGAAGTTTGTCATATAAGGAACTCAAATTTGTTCCACCTGTACATTATTGTCTTTTGTAAATAACTTTATATATTTTTTTTATAGATGAACCATCAGTAATCCCGGGAATGGGTCCAGAAGACAAAGTAGATTTAGCCAGTGCTTTCGACAGTAATGCTTCCATTCCAGGTTTAGACTTAGATATTATTTCTTGCGGAGGGGACGACAAGTCGTCGAAATTGAAGAAAGTGCCATATAGTAAACCCATTCCAAGAAACTTCCAAGCTCAGTGGAATGAAACGTCAGGTTTGTGGTTTTTTATACAGTTACGTGCAATATATATTTATTTCATATAAATTATTCATGTTTGTTATAAATATTTTGTGTTTTCTGAATTGCTTTAAAACTGAAAATGATCATTATAGAAACGCGGTTTTTAGACTTAAGTTCCGAATACGAGGTCTGTCCGAAAAGTATCCGACCTTCCTTCAAATCTTCGCACCTGACAATTTTAGCGCCCTCTGCCGGGTACGAGTGTCAACTGTAAAGCTTCACGAATTCCCTAGATGGCGCAATTTTGGTCGGATCGCCTTAGTTTACGTGCAGCATGAGTTTGTTTACAATGTGTTTTTTACGTTTATCGCATTTTGCTATTGTAAAAAATGACGGAAAGATCGGAACAACGAATTTGCATTAAATTTTGCTTAAAACTCGAAAAGAGTTGTGTGGAGACCATCGAAATGATGAAGACGGCATTTGGGGACGAGTGTATGAGCAAAACACAAATAAAAGACTGGTATAAACGGTTCAAAGATGGCTGCACATCTGTTGATAGTAACCCACGTTCTGGGCGGCCTTCGATGACAAAAATATCGAACGTGTGCAAAGCTTCACGAATTCCCTAGATGTCGTAGTTTTGGTAGGATCGCCTTAGTTTACGTGCAGCATGCGTTTGTTTACAAAGTGTTTTTTACGTTTGTCGCATTTTGCTATTGTAAAAAATGACGAAAAGATCGGAACAACGAATTTGCATTAAATTTTGCTTAAAACTCGAAAAGAGTGGTGTGGAGACCATTGAAATGATGAATACGGCATTTTGGGACGAGTGTATGAGCAAAACACAAATAAAAGACTGGTATAAACGGTTCAAAGATGGCCGCACATCTGTTGATAGTAACCCACGTTCTGGGCGGCCTTCGACGACAAAAATATCGAACGTGTGCAACTTGTGATCAATGAAAACCGTCAATTGACTGTACGAGAACTAGAATATGATCTGGGAATACCGAAAACTAGTGTTTGGAAGATTTTAACTGAAAATTGCAAATGGTTCGTGTGTGTGCGAAATTCATTCCGAAATTGCTAAAAACCATCGCCTTGAAATCGCTCAGGACAATTTGGAAATGGTCAATAATGATGAAAATCTCCCATCGACTTTTGACTGTTCCCAAGATTAAAAATCTGATGTGGCCAACACAAAACCTCCCGCTATTGAATTTTTATTAATTTAAATACATACTTACATATTTACTAACGCTGCAAACTGTTCCATTGCAGAAAACTATTGCTTTATTTATTATTTTCTTTTTAAAATGTCACTATTATTAATTTGAAGTGATTAGTTTTTTGACAGTGACATTTAATGTCAGTTACATTCATTTGAAATATTAACTGTGTAACAAAGGAATTGTGTTTATCTTAGGCTTCGCGACTAATAAAAAAAATTATTTTTAAATTTATCTTTAAAATATATAGAAAAAGTATTAATGTATTCCAGTAGAAAATTCAATAATCTTTAATTTTCATAAGACATAAAATGCGAAAAAATGGCATTTAATGGTATATTTTGAACAAAAACCATTATGAGCTTCAGGTAAAGTGCCATTTCCGGTTATCTGATTTACACCAAAATCTAATGGCTTCTTTTCATATTAGAACGGGATGGAAATACACACACACATACAGACATCATCGTGAAAATGTTAAAATTGGATTCTAGGGGCCTTAAAACGTGGTCATTTACTAAAATCTCGATAAGTAATTTTTAGCACGATCCCTATACCTCCCTTACCAAGGGTAGCGGGAGGTAAAAATGTCGCTCAAAGGACACCGATTCGACGACAAAGAAACAGTCGAAACTAATACGACGAATGCTCTAAAGGCAATACCAAAAAACGAGTTTCAAGACTGCTTCCAAATGTAGAAAGGCCATTGCCAGCGAGGAAATATAAAGGAATGTCGGATACTTTTCGGACAGACCTCGTAGTTTCTTTTTCTTTTATCAATTTCCAGTCGATCATTTTTTTAAATATTTATTTACAGGCGAGGAGGAGTCAGGAGCAGATGCCATTAACGAAGTTATTTCTCATATTGTGGAAAATACTCCCGGAGTTGTTCCTTTACAGAAAATTGAACCTTCTGCAATTATTGTCTACGGGAAACTTTTACCTGTTGAACGTAAGTCACCCATATACCTATTAACTAATATATTGCGGATCCTTTGCTTTTCTTGAAGGAAACACTGTGAAATGGAAATATCATTTCTGCATAAGTCTATCTCACACAAACACCCAACCGCGAATTATGCGCATGCTTGGAAACCGCGACTACTATTGGCTAACGAGGAAATCATGATCACTTTTTGCGAATCACAGAGTTCTGTTTATTAACGACTAGCGCGAGAAATTTTAAATTTAAATTTGAGAAATTAAACAATGTACCTATTATTTATTTTGTATGTAAATTCTTGAATATAAATATTAGTAATAATAAAAAAACATTGACATATTCTAGTGCTAAATTAGAATTAAATAATTTACTTCATTGTACTGTAAAAATAATAGGAATACAATCTGCTCAGGATTAATTTATTTAGGTGACAATAAATTACTGTATGAAACACAAAGCAAATCCTTTCGAAGTGCAACTACAAACAGAAATGAAATCAAACGTCAAAGTCAAACCATGTGCTCGCTGCAACACCAGGGCAGCGTTCCAAAACCAAGAATACCGAGTTTTGGCGTAGAGTATGAAGTGTTGTGTTTTGGAACGAATGAGAGTTTTGTTGAAGTAAAAAATTGAAACTAAATTAAAAATAATTTTATAAAACTAACAAAACTACTTATAATTACAACATTAATGTCAAGTCCGTAATAAAAGCGCTTTTATGGAGCACTCTCCTCAATATAATGTGAAAATATGCTCCATAAAAGCGCTTTTATTATAAAAGTATACTCGTAATACACGCCAACGTATTTACTTATGTTTATTTTCAACCAAAAGCATGTTTTCTTCCTCAAGAAGGCAAATTACTTTCATATGTTGAGAATCGTGAGCAACTACATTTGAAAATATTGTGGATTTTGGAACGCAGCCCAGCCAGCGACGCTGTCAGCGTTAGCCAATAGTAGTCAAGATTTCGGAGCATGCGCATAATTGCCTGTTGGGTGTTTGTGAGAGATAGACTTATGCAGAAATGATATTTCCATTTCACAGTGTTTCCTTCACCTACTCTTATGGGAAAGATACGAGCATTAGCAATATACAGGGTGTCTCTTAAATAGGGGGACATGGCTTAACTACAGATTCCTGAGGCTAAAATAAGACGATTTAACCAAACTTGCTTCTACCGGAAAGTGTACCATTTAGCCAGAATTCTGCTTCAAAGTTCTTCGAAAAAAAATTAATTTTGCTTATAATAATCGGACGCTTTATTCGATTTGGATGAAATTTGGTATGACAGTTTATATGGTTATAAGTCATCTTTTAGGGTGATACTTGTTATTATTAGTGAACCACCAGTGTATGAAACTTAGGTCTCCCAACATTAATTAGATCGTAACTTTTTAATGGCAATGCCGAAAACGTGAGATTATTTTTTTTTCAGAAAGATACATTCAATAGTAAACTTTTGTTTCTCTGTGTAATTTGTGTTATCTGTTACGGTTCACACAGAAAAAAATAAAATATTATCTGCACTGCTAAATTTTTAAAATAAATTTAATCTAGCAGTCTGTCCAAATGCCAAACATTTAATTTTTAATGGCAGTAACGAGTTGTCAATCTTCACAACTTGTTTAGGAGTAAGCTGAGATATGTAATCGTATTATTTATAATAATGGTAGTAAAATACTATTAGGCAGCACAAACGGATGTTACTAATTTTAGAATATTGCAAAGAAAATTTTTAACAACCCGTAAAACAATTGTTACTGTCATTAAAAATTACTTGTTTGACATTTGGATAGACTGCTAGATTAAATTTATTTTAAAAATTTAGCAGTGCAGACACTCAGATTTTATTTTTTTCTGTGTGAACCGTAACAGATATCACAAATTACACAGAGAGACAAAAATTTACTATTGAATGTATCTTTCTGAAGAAAAATAATTTCACGTTTTCGGCATTGCCATTAAAAAGTTACGGTCTAATTAATGTTGGGAGACCTAGGTTTCATACACTGGTGGTTCACTAATAATAACAAGTATACCTTAAAAGATGACTTATAACCATATAAACTGTCATGCCAAATTTCATCCAAATCGAATAAAGCGTCCGATTATTATAATTTTTTTTCGAAGAACTTTGAAGGAGAATTCTGGCTAAATGGTACACTTTCCGGTAGAAGCAAGTTTAGCTAAATCGTCTTATTTTAGCCTCAGGAATCTGTAGTTAAGCCATGTCCCCCTATTTAAGAGACACCCTGTATTAGTTAATAGGTATATGAAGTCACCACTTTATATTTTATACAATTATTTTAATAAATATGTATTTTCAGCGGGTTCGAAGTTAGAACAAGTAATTGCGGAAGGTCCAGAAGCACTAAAAAAATACATCGCGTCCGGGGCCATTGAAGAACTCCACGATGTAATGCCACACGACGAAGACAACGATTATTTAAACGATGCATACATTGATGATGATTCTCCCCCTGCGCCATCTGCCGCATCTGACGTAAAACTTCCCCCACCTCTTCCAAGCTCCAAATTGGCTCAACAAGTGGCTCAAAAGAGCCAGATCAACATTGCTAATCAACTCCAGAATTTACAAAATCAAGGTCTCACCCTCAATCTCGAATCGAAAAACAGTGAAAAGCAAAGACGGTCAAGATTTTCTGACGTTGACGAGGAAAACCATCAAATTGATCAAGACATGAGACATGTATATCAGCCATATTCTGCTAATAGTTTAGGAAATCAGCAAAGAAATACTGATATTGATTTGAGGAGTAACAATTTGAACCAGACTTCTCAAGACATCGATTTGCGAAATCTCGACGACATGGACGAAGATATGAACGATCAAGATATGGACTATAGATATTCTTACGGCGATAATTCCGGCGGTTTCCGGCGTTACGAAGAACCAGACCAAAGCTTTAACAACAGACCTCCTCCTCAACAACAACAACAACAACCACCTCAACAGCAACAGCAACAAAACTGGCCAACAAACGGTTCTCCGCAACCCTTTCAACAAACAACCGAAAACTTCTCACCGCGAGGACCAAATTTCAACGGCCCATTTGGACCTCCTTTCCCGCATGGAAACTTCCGGTCAGATTTCCGTGGTCCTCCACCATTTGGGAACAACTTCCGCCCCGAGTGGAATGGAATGCCGCGGCCCGACGCATTTAGAGGACGAGGGGGATTTCCAGGACCTCGGATGCCAATGAGAGGGGGACCCAGGCCTAGAGGGTTTCCGGGACCCGGCCCTGGGATTAGAGGCGGCCCGTGGATGCCGCCCCGAGGGGCGAATGGACCCAATGGGAATATGAGGGGACGGAATGTGTTTTAATCGTCAGTGATTAAAGTGAAAGTGTTGAACTTGTGTGAACTTACTTAATAAACTATTAATATATGTAAGAATAGTAATATTGTGTGAATAATTCAAATATAATAAACGTTATTTTGTATTAATTAGTTTTATGAAAGTTCGGTTATAATGCATCTTCCTATTATTTCATTCGATATAAATTTAATTTTATAGTTCATAATATTGGTTGTAATTAAATCTATATAAAGTAATTATTAGAAACTCTCATATATCAAATATCTTTTAGTTAAATTTTCATTTTTCTTATTTTATTTTACAATTTCACAAGGTAAGAAACATCGAAATTATATTATTAAATTAATTTGATTAATAACTAGTGCAAAAATATTTACTATGTACAGAAGAAATCATTTGGAATAAAAATATTATGTAAATATAGTTCCAAACCCTTTTAGTTGAGAAAATTACAAATTAATATTACAAAATTTGTAAAAGATAAACATTACCAGACGCTATTGAAAGTGTTTGGGGTCATTTCACATTTTCTGATTTATTTTTTTCTTGACAAAATAGATCAATTTAAACATGTATGTGTATGTTTTACATCTTACAAGTCTTTAGAATCAGAAATATGATTTTTTAAAAGTTGCGTTTAATTTCAAATATTTCAACGGCTGACGACACATATTCACGGATACGACAATCGAGCTCTACCGATTTAATTTAGAACTATGATTATTTGGTTTGGTATTTATTTAAATAAATGGTTTATTTACATACCTTATACTGGACTAGTACTTTTAAAGAAATAGAAAGTAATAGTAATCTTCTCTCTTGTATATTTTGCTGTCAGCTGTCACACTTTTAGCGTGTGAACCGTGTGTGTGTGAGAGAGAATTGTCTTTTTATGAGAATGAATTTGTGTCGTCACAAATTTAGTCCGTGTTTAAAAGCGCGAAAGTTTATTAGCAAATTTATAAATGAAAAGTCGCATATTTCAAATTATTTTCTATTACCATATTTATTAAATGAGATGGATTTCATGGTTTATAAAAAAATCGACAATTATTTTTTTTGAAATGACCCCATTAAATGATAGATACTACACACTAATATTTTATTAAATTCGGAAAAAAAAAATTTTATTATTTAATATGGGATTCCACTCATATTGAATTTTTATATAAATTATATACATAATTAATTCTTCCCCAATACTTGTTTTATTGACACAAATTTCTTTTCTATATGTTTTATAACTTTTTATAAATGATAAAATATATTACACACTTTCAAAACGCGCGGATTTTTCCGGACTTGATGACGCAAGCGAACCCGGCTCTTTTATTGGCCGACACTGTAAGTGGGCGTTCCCATCAACAAACCAGTGACTGTCAGACCGTTCCACTGAGTATTTCGTTATGGTGGTTATGCGTCTACGCGCTATTATTTTTACAAATACTAATAAACTATAACTTACAATATAATAAATTTACGATAATAATAGAAAGGAAAATAAGACCAAAATGAAATTTGAAATATAAAGTCGCATAATATGTTTTAGAACAAATGGTTGAGATCCACTGGGTTCGCTTACGTCGTAAGGCGGGAAACGGTGGATACCAAATATTTGCCATTTTTTTCTTCCAAAAGAAGCCGAATTTAAAAAAAAGAAAAATTAGGGAATTTCTGAATTTAAAAATACATATCAAAAAATCATGGAATCCCCCATTCTTGAAGTGTAGCATGAATGGTGATTAAGAAATGACTAAAGTAACAGATGACTAGTAGTATTTTAACTCTGTCAATCGTTTATGTTTATTTTACA
Source organism: Ophonus ardosiacus (assembly GCA_943142095.1). Taxonomy (NCBI): domain Eukaryota; kingdom Metazoa; phylum Arthropoda; class Insecta; order Coleoptera; family Carabidae; genus Ophonus; species Ophonus ardosiacus. The sequence goes on along the minus strand of OW964831.1, from coordinate 48,323,251 downwards.
GAAAAATACTGAAATAAAAGTTGTGTACAATTGATTTTTTGTACCTCTTGAAGTTTTTTTCTCTAAAATAAACCATAAACGATTGACAGAGTTAATACACTGCTAGTCATCTCCTAATCATGCTACCACCCAACATTTTCAGTACGAAATTTTTGATAAAAATAATTACGAATTAATTTGTCATACATTATTTTTAATAAATAATTGGTGCAGTGATTTTCAAAATTAAATAAATAATTCTCCGAATTATGGAAAAATTCTTTATGATTCGTGATCATTTAATTTTTATCCTGAAGTGAAACATCCTGTAAAATTTTAAAATGAAACAATTGACATATTTTTGTATTTCATTTATGGGTTTATTGTTAAATGTATTGTTTTGGTGGTGTCTGAATGTGTAGATATTTTTATTTATGTTCAATGCCCTCCGAGCATTTGTTGAATATCAGAATAAATATCTAGAGATTTTAACTCTCCAATATTCGACAGTAACATGATTTTAAATTTGTGCACTTAAATTTAGTTCCAAATTAAATATGATTAATTTTGAATTTTTATATAAATTGTATGTATAATTATTTCTTCCCATATAACTGTGTTATTGATGAGCGGATTTCTCCGTGTTTTGAACCCGGTTTCTTTTATTGGCCGACACTGTAAGTGGGCGGTTCCATCAACAAACCAGTGACTGCCAAACTATTCCACTAGACCACTAGGGTATGTTTTTTTTATGGTGGGTATATTTGATATATATTATTATTTAATATTTAATAAAGCAGACGATATAACTAGCCGCACAACATTCACAATTGGTTTAAGATCTCTGGTAACAGCAGCCCAGACTGCAGCTGCTGAGAGAGAAAACATGATACACGATATTATTACGGTGATAGGAAAATAACACTTTTTTAAAACACTCTTTTTAATTTTTCAACTGGTTTCCATGGAGTTATTTGGGATACTAGATACATTACTCAAAAAATGCGTACACTTACGTAACGTTGTCTTTACAAGCAAATAATATTACTACCAACTTTATATATCTACCCATTTTTGAATTATTGCCCCATATACCCTATATTTAGATAAAAACTTCAAAATTTTCAAAAATCTATTATTTATGAATCTAGATACTTCTCAATGCGCTGATTCCAAATTTTGAAACCGCAGGTCGATATCTCTTTTCGTTCTCGAGATATTTAGATTCAAAGTTTTACTCAAAACTGCCCATTTTTGGGTAATAACCCAAAAATGGGTCGAGATATGAATTTGACGATACGACCATTCGATTCTACGGGCAAAATTACATAAGTGAACCAATTTTCATAATTTTTGTCCAACCGGTTCATTTTTTATGAATAAAAGTTTGAAAACCCCGAAAATGGCCAAAATCTGAAAAAAAATTTGCGATTTTTGGCCAGTTTCAGTTATTTTGCTTTAGAGATTGTATGCGGTGTTCAAAAATTATGAAAATTGGTGTACTTATGTAATTTTGCCCGTAGAATCGAATGGTCGTATCGCCAAATTCATATCTCGACCCATTTTTGGGTTATTACCCAAAAATGGGCAGATTTGAGCAAAACTTTGAATCTAAATATCTCGAGAACGAAAAGAGATATCGACCTGCGGTTTCAAAATTTGGAATCAGCGCATTGAGAAGTATCTAGATACATAAATATTAGATTTTTGAAAATTTTGAAGTTTTTATCTAAATGTGGGGTATATTGACTTTTGGGGCAATAATTCAAAAGTAGGTAGAGATATTAAACTTGGTAGTAATATTATTTGATTGTAACGGATTATTTTATATATTTATGAGTCTCTATCTTTAAATATATAGAAGATATATTAAAAATGTTCAATGTATTGAATAGAGAATCCTATGATATTTAATATTTGTGATTATACAAGTACAGTACATTCAAGTCTTGTATGTAATTTGTTATAAAATTCATATGTATATATTGGTACTGCATATTATTTATTTTCATCTTGATTTTAATATGTGAAATAGCATAATTTTCTCATCACGTGAACTCACGTAATTTTATTGTGAGCTACCCTAAACACACCCCCGTGATTTTATTGAACTATTACGTCACGTCATGTGATATTACGTGATTCGGCGCATGTCACAATTATATTTTTCATCAATGTTCTGATTTACTGAAATTATGTACACATAACTATTTAACATCTTTGTAAACATTTTCAAAATGAATGAGCTTATAATAGAGAAAGTTAAAGAACATGAAGTTCTGTATAATAATACATTATTAGACTATAGAGATTTAAAGATTCGGCATGACACTTGGGAAAAAATAGGCCGAGAATTGAATATTAAAGGTAATATTTGTTTTTGTGTGATTAAACAAGTTGTTTTTAATTTGTATTAATGTAAGAAGCAAAAATTATATTTTAATTGGAAAATAGACATTTTGACCCAATATTACGGACAATCATTTGAAGCAGCATTAATAAAACGAATATTTAATAATTATAGTCGTGCATGTTTCTGCTCTTAGTCTAGTAAACTGAAATGTAGTTTGGCAAATGAAGAGAATTTGTATTTCTAAACACAAACATATGAAAAGGAGGATTTGCGCATGCGTAGAAGAATGGATGCTCGATATAAATTGTTTTATGATATTGAATTTTTATATTATATAAATTATTTGCAATCTTCTTGATCTGAAATGATTGCTCATCTAATCAATCGGCAAAAAATAATTTTATTTAGAAAAATTATTTTTCTTCAAACGTCATAAAAATGGCATCTTTTGTGACTTGATTCACAGCAGACGTAGAAATGAAATAAATAAATGGATATCCATATAGCAACTATATAAAATGAGCGAATAAGAAGTAACTTGTAAAAAAAAGTTTATATTGTTTTTCAGCGATTCCTTGGTATATCATATCCTTCAGCCATATTGTTGAATTTCCATCCGATTGAACAATTTCAAGGACTGTACATGACAATATTTCATATTCTGATATAATTGCACATAAGGAGAATATAAAATTGCAAAGTTTTATTTTAAATTTCAAAGCGTGAAAATTTTCACTTGAATGTTTATAACAAAAAGTGAACAAATACGAATGAATCCATAGCAACAGAGCAATTGAAATCAGCAAACGTCCTTCACGTAAAATATTTATAATTATTGTAACGTCAATTTGTAATTATTTTATTTAAATATATACGTTTGAAGAAAAAATATATTGTGTCATTCGGAGTAAAAGTGTCACTTTTACTCCTAAAACACACAATATACTATTAGAACAGCATTCTTGATTCAGATACGAAATTTTAAGATAATCAACAACTTTTATGGGGTCCCGTGGCCGCGTGCCTGAGTGTCTGGTCGTGAACCTGGGGGAACCGGGTTCGATCCCGACAGACGCCAAATATTTCAAATTTTGAATGGCACAAAAGTGACCCCTGTGGTGCACTCTCCACACCAGCTATAAATGCCCGTGAGGTGACGCCTGGTAAGCGCCCACACGGTAAAATATATCGTCATCATTACCGATGTCTATATGTGTTATAGATACTGGCACACCCAGAAATGGGTAATATGCCATGATAATATATATTTTTATTTTATTGTAAAATTATTTCCCAATGATGTTAAAGGATTTTTAGTCTAAATTTCTACAATATTTCTTGCAAATGACGAAAGAGATGAAATTCAACATTAAAAATGTAATAATATTTTTGCGTCCGTCAAAAAAGTTTATACAATGTCTTAAAAAGTGCAACGTGAAAAAATGAAACATTATGGCACTTTTTCGCGCACGTATTTTTTCTTTGTGCATAAATTTTTTAATCGTAATAGTGTTAAAAGAGTTATCCAGTTTTTAAGATTTTTTCAATCGCTCTGTAAATGTAATTGTATGTAAATTAAAAAAGAAAAGACTAAAATTAATAAAATTAAATTTCAGCTGAAAAAGCCAAAGAAATGTGGGACAAATTAAGAAGATGTTACTGTAATGCAATGAACAGACGCCGAGAAAGAAAAAGTGGATTTATAAAACAACCCTGGAAATATGAACAACAAATGTCATTTATTTTTCCATATCTAGATAGCAGAAAGTAAGTCATGTTATAAAATTTACATAGATTCCTAATCATGAAATAAAGTTATTCTTTTTACTCTTGTTGAATAAATAATTATTTTAGGGCGCAAGCAATTATAAATGACCCCAACATCAGCACTGATCCAAGTTTTTATGAAGTAGATTTCCCAGAAGACGAAGCAGAAAAATATTTTGACAGACTATTAAAAGAGGAGGAACAGAACCAAGAAAATGAAAGAAAAAAGAAAAAAAGTCCAGTAAAAAAACAGGGGATTAAGAGAAAAAAATATATACCTATAAACAATACGAACAAGAAGAAGACAGTATTTTCTGTCCAACAAATATTAGATATAATGAAGAAACAATCAACACAAAATATCTTAGAGACCATGGACGATACAGATTTATTTTTCTTGAGTATGTCTAGAATGGCAAAGCGATTACCAATGGTCGAGCAATGTAATATTAAATTAACTTTAAGTAATGCCGTACTACAAGCGGAAATGAGAAATAATCACTCGTGAATTCTGTGAAGAAATAAGGCTGAAAAGGTATGCCTTTTAATAATATGCAATTTGATATTTTTGTAACAAATGAAGGACTAAAGATGCGAAGATATAAATGTTTTTATAGTAAAGATATATGTATGTATATTTAAATAAATATTATAAATATATAAATTTATGTGTGACATAAATGTTTATAAATATATAAATAAAAATGGAGTTTGTATATAGCTTGGTGTTATCAAATTTCAACTGTGGCCCTCAAATTAAAATATTACATATGTACAATACTACAAGTGATAATCGTACGGGTTCCAAATGCTAAAGTGATAATGTTATCCCCACCACAAATGACGTACTGTTTAGCATGCATAATCCCACAGGCGATAAAATGGGATGAATTAGGACGGGATGAAATGATTTCAAATCTGTAATATTGACCACAACCTAATGTATCTATTTTGCCTATTAGACTGGAGGTACACAAAAAGGTACTCTTACTAAAACTTGATAATCAAAGTAGTTTTTGAGATATTTTGTATTTAGAAAAAATATGAGATCTAAATATTTAGTTATTAGTTAACACAGAACAACCCAGCACAAAACCATTTAATAAGTAATATTACTTATTAAATGACAAAACCTTCCGTCAGTTCGATGTATTTTGTATATATCCCATACCAAAAGTTCCTTGAAAAATATTCTGTATATCCTGTAAAATTATAACACGAACACACTATTTTTTACATTCCATACCGAAAGTTCCTTTCCCTATTTTATTAGGGGTCGCTGTTTCTTACTCTTCTCTTTTAATCATTCCTGTCCAACGCATCTTCTTCACACAATTCTTCCTCTCTCAAATCATCTGCTACACAGTCCTTCCATCTTCTTCTCTTTGGAGGGACACTCTATCACATTCACACATAACTTTCTGACCCTATACTTCCAACTTTGGTTTTGCATTTGACACTGACATCTGTCAATTAAATTTTTCTGAATATATCTGTTGTTTCCATAATTTTAACAAAGCTGACTAATTTTTGAAAGTTAATCTCTCTTAATGTCTCTATAACTCTATATCTATTGAATATGAACGAAACTGTATAATCAAACCGTATAGAGAATAAGATATTCTTTCATATTGATAATCACAAAATGTCGAAAAATAATATTTAATTGCATTTTTTTAAGAAAAACTGTCAAAAACTTCCGGTGGATCAATTATAACCAAAATCTAATCAACTCTTCATATGGATGTACAGAAGAGGAATATGAAAGAATTATAATTTTTAGATTTGTAGTATTGGAGTTATCGTCGGAGAAAAATTTGTCACACACGGACACATACACACACACACACACACACACACACACACATACATACATACAGACATCATCTTAAAAATAGTAAATTCATATTGTAGGGACCCTAAAACGTGCTTATTCATTAAAAACTCACCACCGAATTTTTTGACCAAAGACAATACCTTCCTTACCTAAAGGTGACGGAAGGTAAAAACAAAATCTGTTTATAACTATTGTTAATTATATGGAGACAACTTCACCTCCAAACTGTACATGGAATCTTATATGCAAACATTTTCCAGATATGACTTTTGGGTCAATTTGTAAACAATATATGAATACTAAAGGTAAGAAATTTTAGAAAAATGTATATAACTATCAAACTTAAATATATTAGTTATTTATTGTAGCAAACATAATTAAATTTAAAAAAAATTAAAACTGCTAATGATGAGGGCCTTGGATCTCCTCCAAATTTGTAATAAAAACAGTGTTTTTTTAAATTTAAAATACACCTTGAGAAGGCGAAACAAAATTCCTCTCCATATATTCATCATCCAAGGTACCAAACAAAAGAAAAATATTGTTAATTATCTTATTTTAATTATTGGTATTTTTTTTTCAAGTAGATGATATTGAAGATGTTCATCTCCGAATGAAGTGTCTGAATGTTTGGATTATTGTAATATTATTATTTTATCGAAAGAAAACTTAGATTCGTATTCCTTTATAAACATGTAAAATGTTGTTTACTTAAACCCAACGCAGTATAGGCCATTATCACAAATTATTTTTAAATGAAATGTAAAAATGCTAGACTTTTTTTAATACTTACCTATTTCCTGCGTCTGAAATTGGGTCTCATATTATGTAGTTTTTAATTCTGAACAACTTTTTTATTTACAACTTTTTTTCTATATTTAATAGGTCAGTAACTACAACGTAATGAAAAAAAAAAAACATTGTATTCCCTATATTATGGATTTCAAGTAGACACCCGGTATGTGTATATCGTTCACACAAATTACTCATTTTTATCAGTTTGCTTTTATAAATAGATTTAAAGACTGCGGTGGAACTTTTATTTTATTTCTTGTTCATTCCTTTTCCTATTATATTTGATTTATTCCGACACTATTCGTGTGATTACGCTGTAATTTTTTGTAGTACTTTTTACTTACCTAAGTTCGTAAATACAATTGTATTTAAAAAAGTTGATAGCTATACGCACTTTTCATTTTCGAAAAACATTTTTCAAAGAAATCACATATTTTTCTATTTTTATTTATTTTTCAACTCGCATTGTTTTGTCTGTCAACAAATAGTAAATATTGTTCAACCTAAATGCTTTATTAAAAAATGCTTAATATAATGTAATTAGTTATTGTTTAACAATAAATACTTTATGCATTTTCGTTTACATTTTTAAAAGGCAAATACAATAAAATGGTGCTACAACACGAGGTTTTCTTATAGGTATATCACTATATTATCTTAACGCAGTCTCACTAATAAAATAAATAACTACATCTATTAATTTTATTAATGTTCTAAGACTTAAGACCATATTTTAAAATTCTAGGCAGATTTTCAACCTATCAAAAATATTTTACCCTTAATTTCCCAATTTACAATACCACCTTTTTGCTCTAGAATTTACAAATAATGGCATTAAGTTACATTATCTATTTTATCAGTGAGTATCAGTTTTTTGTTTCTGAAATTCTTTAATCATGTGTAATGAAAAATTTTGGTCTATAGAATTTGGTTGTGTAATATTTAAGGAACTATGATTAGAGGCATTCTCCACATCTGTAGATATACTTATATCCGAGCCAATGGATTCGGTATCAGAATTAGAGGAATGTTTCATTTTTTGGCGCCAACGGTAGGTGATGAGAACAATTCCACATATGCTAATGACTGCCAACATTGATAGAAGTGCTATTGGTGTTAAACTATCTGTAAAATAACAAAAAAATTATAAAACCTATTCGCTAGTGAAATAGAGCACTATGACGTCTAGCGGCGAAAATATGAGCTAGTACATGGTAGTAAGTCCTAGCCGAGGTAGCAGCGAACGCATTGTTTCTGTCACTTATGTAACAAATAAATCACGAGTGGATTGAAATTTGTAGGATATACTTCATTTTACGTAAGAAAATAGTAGATTACTCTTAAGAGCCGACCGTTTTTACATGCATTGAATAAATAATTTAAATTTGTGAAACCAAGCTTTGTCAATAATAAATATATTTATCTGTAAAAATGTCAAAATCTAAAATTGCAACAAAATATGGTTAAGCATCACTTAATTCTGTAGATTTTATTTGACAACTGACAGGCGATATTTGTTTCGTTTCTGTGAAATAGGTTTATATTCTGATCAATCAAAGGGTAGAATTTATATATCCCTAACTAAACCAACGCTATTCTTACGTGAAATAAAGTATAATAACAAAATCTAAAACCTCAACACGTTTTAGTTGGGTGTAATTTATGTACGTCATTAGCACGCAGAAATCCAGAAATAATTAATTTCCATAATTTCCCGATAACAAGAACCTAAATTCTATAGAAAAATTTATTAGAGAAATTTGCCAATTTGAAATAGTTGGTAGACGAAAGTTATGCATTCATCTTTTAAAAATGGGAAAGGAAATCTAAACTTGTAGACCTGCCTGCACAAAGATGACAATAAAATAATAATACTTATCTCTCCATTAATCTACCAAAGACTGTAATAATGCAGTACTATGTAGATTCAAGAAAACAAAGACTCGAATCATGTAAATTCAAAATTCGAGAGAATGCTGAACGTAATTTTTGTATGAAACAGACTAGTTCGCAAAATTCAAAATGTTATTCATACTAGAAACATTATTTTTATTTAATATTAACTATAATATTAATATTACTTTGTATTTCAAACGCCGCAGTGTATAAGAATACAGTTGCGGGAAACGAAGCATCTACCTTAAACCGGCCATATTGTTACGTCACGCGCTAAGCTCCTCCTCTTCACTCGCTATACTACTATAATAAATGCGAAAGTAACTCTGTTTGTCTGTTACGTTTTCACGCCTAAACCGCTGAACCAATTTTGATGAATTTTGGTAGAGATAGATTGGACCTTGGAGAAGGACATAGGCTACCTTTTGTCGTGAAAATAAAACTTGAAGGGGGGAAATAGGGGATGCAAATTTGTATGGAGAACCCATCATTTCTCCCGCTGAACCAATTTTGATGAATTTTGGTATAGAGATAGATTGGACCTTGGAGAAGCACATAGGCTACCTTTTGTGGCGAAAACAAAATTTGAAGGGGGTGAAATAGAGGATGAAAGTTTGTATGGTGATCCCATCATTTCTCAAGTTAGGGATATAAAAATTCTTATTTAAGCTTTTGGTAAGAAATAAAGTGTTTTAGCGTTTTTGAAAAATCGTCCCTCAAGGCCGTACAATAGGGGATGATTTCAATTTTTTTATCTTTGTATTAATCGTTAGCAGATTTTAGCAGATTTTCGATATTTGTCGGAGAGTAGCTTGCATCATATGTACATAAGTAAAAGTACCCGAGACATGTTTAGAAAAAGGCGCTGTACTTTTGAGCAATAAAAATCTTTTTTATGTATCTTGAACCGTTTTCTTACAATTAACCCTTCAAAGGGAGGTCATTCTGCTCCAACCTGTACAATAATTGTTTAATTTAAACTTTTAATTTACTTTAAGAGTAATTATTTGGTTATTTATTTACCTTCTTCGTTAATTTTTGCATCATTCTCATCGTGAGATTCCAGTCTCATGGGTCTCAACTGTCTCGATCTTCGAACAGAATTATATTCTTGTTCTGGCGATAGAGGCGCTGAATACCCGTGTCCATGACCATGGTGATGTGCATGTCCTGTCGGTAGACTCAACCCAGCACGCACTGTTAGTGTTTCAGGTTGGTAGGTACATAACACTAGAAATCTCCTCGTACTGTGAGTTAATATAGGAAGATTTTCTTGCACTATGACATACGTAGCGACTGTGGTTTCATTTACAAAGCTCCCACATTCTTTGTGATCTATGCGAAGGACGTACGTGTCTCGAGGACTATCAGCCTCCCCATCTACTGTGCAACGTTCCCCGTCGCTTGCTTCAACGGTTATTCTGCCGGCGAAATGAGGGCCGGTGGATACTTCTATTTCGCTGGCGTGAGGGAGGCAAAGTGTAGCTCGAGCAGAAACTGAAAAATAAATATTAATATAATTTAGGAATATTCATAGGATTCGATGTCGAATGACTACAGCAGTGACAGCACGCACTTTAGAATGGGCTACTTGCGTGGTACTGAAAATCCGATTTCTGTCAATATATACGTAATGTTATATTGAAAACATATATAAAAATATAAATTTTATTTTGAAATAATTATTTGTATTTTACTAAATTAAGAAAGAAAATTTTCTGTGACGTCTTTATATTGAACTGGGGGAGGGGAAGCATGTTTAAGAATGTTATCAATAGATGGCACGGCGTGCGAGAAACTTTTAATTTGAATTTGACATTAGTTCATTTTTCTCTCTCTTTGGTCTCTCAAATACATTAATTACTTTATAAATAAACACATAGGTAATTACATGTAATTTAAAATATCGATACCAAAAAGATAAACTAAAATACTAACCTCCAAACTATTGTTGAAACGTCAAACAGGTGATCTACATTACCCGCACAAACATACCATTATTATGGGACGGCACCACGCTGTGGCTTTACGACTATTCATTGGTGCGGCGTAATTCTACGTCATACATGGCGGGAATTCAAATAATCAATTTTAATTATTTTTTTTCTGGCTAATTAATAAAAATTTTGTCAAAAGAAAAAATATGGGTAGCAAGTTTTTACCTTCTCTTCAAAAATATTAAATAAAAAAAAGGTACGCAAGTAGCCCATTATATTCATTATATTCAAAGCCAATTTATATATAATTTATACATTTTTTATACACAACTATCATAATGTTTTTTTTTTATTTAAATAGTATAAAATCCAAAAATTTCCGAAACCACTACTATAGTGGTAGCACGCACTTTCGAATTCTATCATAGAGAACAGGCGAATGCGATTTTACTTTTACGAATCTTCGTAGCATGCACTTTAGAATTCTATATTCGCTTTTTGTTTTGGAAATTTTTGGATTTTATACTATTTAAATAAAAAATATTATGACAGTTGTACAATTGTGGCAAAATAATGACGTTACTTTGACATTTTTGTCTCGAGTCGTACGCTTGCAGGCGAATATTTTGAGACACGCATGCTACCAAATTTTCGCTTCGTAGCGAAAAGCGAAAACAAATGCCTCATTTGATAGAATTCTAAACTGAAATCATTCGACATTGAAAACCCCTCAGATATGCTTTCCTGAAGATTATAACCGTTTGTTTTCTTTTTTTTTTAGTTAGTCAAGTTTAGAGATTCATACTGGCAAGACATAAGAGTCTGTGTTGGTCTCTTATGTCCAAGGGATACGTAGAGTTTCAGTTTTGGCTCGCATTCTGAGTAACGCGAGTATTTTGGCCTAGGGATGCATCGCCATCTTTAGGATTTAGTTTTGTTTAGTGTAGTCGTTAATAAGTTGTAAATAAAAATTGGTAATAAAAAAGATAAAGTGTATCCGTCTCCATAAAAGTGTTTATCAATCATCAATCACATCTAGAATAGAAGAGTAGAATTTAATTATGTACAACTTTAATTTGAAACATTTTTGTTTAAAATTAATTGGGATATTTTGCACAAGAAAAGATATTTCCTATGTTACGCTTGTGGACTGCTTTTTTATTAACTCCCTGTATAATAATTAACTAAATAATTTTTGGGTGTGAAGATCGATTGGTTGCAGAATGGAAAAATTGGAAAATAATCAGACACGTAGTCACGTATAAATTATTTATTTTCTGGCCTACGTTTCGACTGTGACAACAATCTTCTTCAGGGCTAGTAAATAATTTTTATTTGATTTTTACCTTCCGTCAAAAGGAAGGTATTGTTTTTGGTCAAAAAATTCGGTTGTGAGTTTTCAATGAATAAGCACGTTTTAAGATCCTTAGAATACGATTTTACTAATTTTACATTGATGTCTGTATGTGTGTGTGTGTCCGTGTATGTGTCTGTGTGTGTGTGTGTGTGTGTGTGTGTGTGACAAATTTTTCTCCGACGATAACTCCAAAACTACAATTTTAAAAATTATGATTCTTTCGTATTCCTCTTCTTTACAACCATATGAAGAGCTGATTAGATTTTGGTTATAATTGGTCAACCGGAAGTACCCTTATTTGAAGATCTTAACAGTTTTTCTGGATAAAACCCAGTTAAATATCATTTTTCGACATTTTATGGTCATTAATATGAAAGAAAATTTTATTCTCTGTAAGATTTGATTATACATTTTCCTTCATATTCAATAAATATAGAGTTATAGAGAGATTAAGAGAGGTTAACTTTCAAAAATAAGTCTGCTTTGCAAAAATTATGGAAACAACAGATATGTATATTCAAAAAATTCTAATTGACAGATGTCAGTGTCAAGTGCAAAACCAAAGTAGAAAGTATAGGATCAGAAAGTAACATAAGTGACAGAGTGTCCTTCGCAAGTGACTTGCAGTTACAATGCCGGGAGTACGAGGAAGGCCAAAGAGAAAATGGAAGGACTGTGTAGCAGAATATTTGAGAGAGGAAGAACTGTGTACATTTGTGTTCTAATTATATTGGATTTATAGAATCTTTTCAAAGGAACTTGCAATATGGAATTTGTAAAAAATAGTGTGTTCGTGTTACAATTTTACAGGATATATAAAATCTTTTCCAAGGAACTTTTGGTATCTGATTTGTACAAATACATTGAATTGACGGAAGGTTTTGTGCTGGCCACAACAGATTTTTTTTTTCCTAATGTTAGTTTACGCAAAATATACCATTTGGTACATTAGAATCCCGATCACACTGTATAATTAAAATAAAATTTTATTTAAACAGATATTGAACGCAGTATCCGTTTGTAATATAAGTACTACTCGTAAATTAATGAACAGTATCTTACGCAGGAAATGTCTACACATAAATATTTCCGTGTTATAAAGGAAACTTACATCCCTTTGTGGGAATGATAATGACATTATCATTTACATTATCATCCGCTCTGTCTTCACGTCCTGCAGTCTGCGGTCGAATCTCAAACGAGTATGTTGTAGCCATGCGAAGCCCTTCAATATCCAGCGAATATAGCTTAAAGCTGTCATCATTCAGACCAGGAACTTCGTTGGTATCTGGTTCAGGAACGTCTTGGTTGCGACATCGTTGGGTGCCCCATAATTGCAATTCGCAGTAACGAACCTAACAAACATGTATTAATGAGTGGTTTATGACAATAAAGCTTTATTTCCACCAAATATTTTGTAACAAGGTGAGCATGGTGCAATAACAAGTAAATAACTTTTTCTACAGTCACTATAGAAAGTAGCCATTTGCTCTCTTTTGTCAACGCAAAATGTCACTTTGCCGCTCATGCGCGACAAAGTAGAAAAAACGCTCGCTCTCCAAATTTCTAAATATACAATGTTGAGAAATGTTACTTGTCTACATTCTTAATGAAAACGTTTAGTTAGGAACTAATGGCACTGTAGTTACACATTTACCACGTTCACAAGTCAATTTGACATAATGCTCTGTCGGTATTTAACATAACCAAACAAAATGCCACAATGCTGTGAAAATGAAATAGGGCATTCATTTACAAAAACAAAAGTGTAAAATGCTTAGATTAGATTGAATAAAAACTCAAGAAGAATGGAAAATAACAATAAAATATAAAATAAATTGTGTGAACAGTTATGTTTAGTAATAGGAATGATTGTACACAGATGGCGGTAGGATAGTTGCGAGTCGTACTCTGACATCTGATCTCGAGTTCACTATTTATTTTGATTACAATAAAGTTATTAGTTATTTCGTTAATAAATAATTGCGAGAAGTCAGTCAATGCACATACATCTATATAATCACAAATTCCATGAAATATTTGTTAATATTTTCAGTGTGACAGGCGTGACAACTAACCATACATTTTGGTACAAAAACTCATCAAATCATCACAAATCCTTGCTTCCATGCTCTAATTTTTTTTTATGGAATAGATGGCTAATGTAACGATATAATCATTTAAAAGCCTTTTTAAGTTTAAACCGCATCTTTTGTATTAGCCAATCGTTATTCATTGAGCAGTACTGTAAGTATAAAGTGTACATTTTATTATTTTTTGTTATGGTGGAGGACCCCATTGTGGTGACTGTAGAAAAAATCTTGTGTGTGTTTCGAGCGCAAATGGACATTGTCGATTTCGAGAGAATGCCGCGCTCCTTCGTCGCGCGGCAACAACCTCTCAATCAACAATGTCGCATTTTGCGCTCTTAATACACAAATAGCTATTATCATACACTCTTCTAAATTATAGTTTCAATATTAACATTTTAACTCTGTCATCTTTGTAAGTCAAAATTCTGTTTAGAAATAATCTCTGTTTAGTCTAGATGTCAACCGCGTAGACATTTATTGTTTTGACAATTAACCATATAAGTTATTGCCTATGCTACGTGCAATCTTGTTATTTAGTTATGGAGGCTGGGATAAGCCCTGAACCCTTCAGATGCCCTGCTGAAGTGATAACCCTTTGTTTTTAAGGCAGTTGAGTTTAGATATTCACACGGGACAGACATGTAGTCCGTGTTTAGTTTTTGGGCGTTTCCGCCAGTACTCAAAATTAGGGTTACAAATTCTCAACTGAAATGACCGATAGAGGCGCTGCAAGCACTTTCAATATGGCGGATGCATGACGGTAGGTGTACAATCTGTCACTGTCATATGATACAATTTTGCTTGTGTTTCTTCAAAATGAAGCTAAGTATTGTTCAGATATTTGACTTTCTAAATGCTACTCATCATTCTAGGATAATTGTTGAAGGTATGATTGTATATAATGTTCATTAACTACTTTATTTAAAATATTAATCTTGTAAACAGGCAAACAGGCGAAGAAGTTCTGAATGCGAATCACATTATATTATGTGGAATTACCGATAGTAATCGAGAAATTATAAATGTAACATCACTCTGTCTTCAAAAAAGTGCTCTGTCGTCACAAAGATGGTACAGCACTTTTTTTTTAATTTCTCCGTTCAGAAGTAATTTCTAAAAATTTAAATAATCATAAATATGTTTCAAATATAATTATTAATAATATTATCTGGAAGAATAAAGTTACTGTCTTTGAAATGTCTCGAACATACTCTCATATACTGGGAAATTTGTTTTCCAGAACGTAAAACATACTTCTAAGTTCTAATGTTTGTTGAATACCTGCATTTGTGGTTATACTCACTTTATTTTTACATATTTTTGGAAAAATGTGGAAACTTAAATGAGTTTTCCTACTCATAAGCGAATGACACCCGTATACACAACACATAATATTGCTTTTACCGTGTTTTACAACATTCATTTTCGTATAAAAGAAATACTTTAAAAAAATGCATGCTAACATTATGTTGTATTTGCTCGCACCTACCGTCATGCACTAGTTCAAAATTTAGTCACCAGATGTCATATCGATTCTCTACAGTTGTCAATAATAATGTAACAGTTTAGTTTAGTTTAATTAGTTTTGTGTAATGAGTTAGTTTAATTTAAAATATGTAATTATGTAAATAAAGTTAGTAGTAGTATAAAAATAATGTGTCCGTCATCCTTTCAAAAGAACAAAGAGAAGAATCTGCAAAGCTATGAATTATTTCATTTGACATTAAAACTACAAAATATTTCAGAAAATATACCTTGCTATGTAGCACAAGAACCAAAAAATATTTATAATATTAAAAAAAAATACCGATATTTACGTTATTATTTGTATTATGCGCTAAATAAAATAAAATTTTATCGACTATGCCAATATGGATTCGGGCTCGTAGGTATACGTTAATATATACAATTATTAATTATCTGTGACGAACTACACTAACCGAACAAAAAGAACCCTAAAAACTAGTAAATTGTACATATTAATTTACAAGAAAATAACAAGATAGCAACCACAACATCTGGAATACATGATTAACTTACACAATAAACAAGAAAACAAGTAGACTACATTGTCGAATACATAATTTATAGTGATGAGAGATATGTAATAGTTGTTTGTTAGTGACAAGATGATTTCCTGTTACAAATAGATAACACGCAGCACAGCTCGATAGTGGGGTAAGTGTTTGTTTACCTACCTGAAAAGAGGGCAGCATTCTAGCGGCTCCGGCCCGAGAGAAGGCCTCCCAGCGGAGTCGCACGGCGCGGTAGTCGGGCTCGCCCACCAGATGGCGTACGCCTGGAGCAACAAAAATGTTTCAGGCAAAATAATACAATTTTCAGATGTAACAGAAGGTACTACAGTTGTTCTTAAGATTAGATCTAATCGTATATATAAACTAGTTCATACTGCATTACATTACATATTGTACACAATGGCTGGTAGCACAAGCCTTGTTTTAACTAAAACACTGTTTTAAGAAATGTCAAATTTCATTATTTAATAACAAAAATAAATAACATCAAATATATTAAAATATGATTTTGAAGCAGCACATAGTTTGTATTCAATCAAATATTTTTTAAAAAATCGTTCTTTACACATAAGGGTGAAATTAAACATTGAAATTTGAATTTGACATTTCTTAAAACAGCGTTTTAGTTAGAACAGGGCTTGTGCTACCAGCCATTGGCACGTACCACGATCACGGTTCTAAGACCGGTATTAGTTAAAACCTTGACGACGACTTGACATATACTTCAGGGATATAAATCAGTGATGCCACAATACTGATTAAACCGAAAATGTACTGACAGGCATATTCAATACATTTGGCTTCAATATTAGGAATAATGTACCCGGGTATAATATTTCTTACCCGATTACCCGAAATGTACCCGCTGCTCGTTAATTACCCGATTCCTCTTAATTACCCGTACAGTTTTCAGTTGCCGGAAAGATTTTATCTAAAAGAAAAGCTTTTTATTACCACACCATAGGTAATTAATATAATTTATGTTAAGTTTTTTTATAGAGATACAGTATATTATTTATTTGTATTACTTTTTATTTAATAAATATATGTAAACAATAATTATGAATTTTATTAAAAAGTAAACTGCTAATATAAGGGTAACTAGTAATTAACAAATTAACGAATTATGTATATGTACTTAAAGGATAATGGGTAATTAAAGGGTATTGGGTAATTAACGGGTAAAGGGTACTATCAGGGTAGTTGTTTCGGGTACTCGGGTACCAAAATTATCGGAATTCGTCATTCCTATTCAATATTCTAAATAATTTATCTTACAAACAAGTCCAGAGACAAATCATATTAAACAATTTAAAATAATGAAGCCAAATGTATTAAATATGGCTATCGGTACATTTTCGGTTTAATTAGTATAGTGGCATCACTGATTTTCTTTATAACCCTGAAGTATGTGTCAAATAGTTAGCACGGTTCTAGCTAACACCAATGTTAGAACCGTGATCGTGGTACGAACCATTGGGTCGAATTCAGCACTCTTCTTTAGCTTAGTGATCGTCTCTAGTAACCATGGAAATAGGTTGTATCCTTTTCTTATTAATGCATTATTACATAAGTCTCTCTTTATTTTGTTATTTTTAGATAAGCTTCATTAGTTAAAGAAGAGTGCTGATTCGGCCCACTGTATTTATTGTTCTAAAAATTTTCAAAAGAATTTCTACCAGAGATACACAAAACATTTTTTCTAAGATCAGAAATATTACTTGATTTTTAAATGTAATTAATAAAAGTTTTATAATTTTTCACTTAAATTTTGAATGTAGGTAAGTACTACTTTGTAGACAATAATCTGAAAGTTACTGAATCTTGTTTACTTTAAAATAAATGAAAACATAATTTTACAAAACGTATCATTATCTACAGTACATTTAAAAGTAATTGCATCATATTCAGAGCATAATTAAAAACGAAGACTAGTTTTATAGACCTTAAAATTTAAAATGAGACCAGGTCTATTATGAATATCTTAATGAGCAAAATACATTTCTACGATCGTTAAAAATGTAGGATTTTCAAACGTCATTTGCCTACAGCAGTGTGTGACAGTAGAAAAAGTAAATAACTTTATTATAAACACTTCTAAATTACAGATTCAATGTCATTATTTCAATCTCTGTTTAGTCCAAATGTCAGGCGCTTAAACATTTACAGCCCGATTCACAAAAAAGTTTAAGCTAATCCTCATTTTTTGATTAGTGAATTCTACTCTAATTTTGACAGTTTATATCTTAAAATATAGTATAATCTATTCCTACGATATTATTATTATATAGATAATATCATGAAAATTAAATTTTAAATACCGGAATAGAATAGAATTCACTAATCCAAAAATGAGGATTAGCTTAAACTTTTTTGTGAATCGGGCTGTTAGTGTGTTAATAATTAACTCTGTAATTTAGCTATGGATGCTGTGTGATAACCTTTCATTCTTCACCCCCTCAGATATGCTTTCCTTGAAGATTATAACCGTTTGTTTTTAGTTAGTCGAGTTTAGATATACATGTCGAGAAGATATGTAGTCTGTAGTTTTGATTTGGGCGCGTGCTACATGCTAGTACGCGTATTACAGTTACAATGTAACTATTTAATTATATTTAGTGTAATCAAGTAAATATGTATAAATAAAATTAGTAGTAAAAAATATTAAGTGTGTCCGTCTCCAGTGTCAGTGTGAGTGTTCATCGACTAGCCAACTCGCCTTATTTCTGCCATATGGTCCATATCCATAATGTCATATGTAAATGGAACTCATCTTCATAATAATTTAATTTATAATAATGAATGATGAAGTTATAAATATTTGTTTTGTATACTAGTAGTACCGTAATGAAAGTTCCCTGTTTCGGAAACACAGATTGCAATGTTATGTTATCCATTTGCGACCTGTCAACAAACAGATGCAAGATGTGCAGTTGTTTATGCAGGGTACAGTTGCTTTCGGTGATGGCAGTCGGTCAAGGTTGTTCAAAACATTTCCTATTTCTTAATCAGGAAGAAATTCTAGGTGTTACAATTGAACATGGTGTTAGAAAGAATTTCATATATACAACGATTTATCTAGTTCACATTTTTTATGTACATTTAAATACAAATTGTGTTTCAGTCAATTTGGGCGAGTTCTACTCGAATAGCTTCTTTCAGTTCTTCCAATGTGCGGGGTTTGTATTCGTATGTACATATCACATTGGAAGAACTGAAAGGCGCTATTCACGTAGAAGTCGCCCAAACTGACAGAGCGATGATGGAGTATTTGCAAACTTCGTATAGAACGCCCCCAGAAATGCATTAATGATAACGGACACCACATGCAAGATGTTTTCCACATTTGATTTTGTCGAATGCTATCTGTTAATAAATTTTATCTTAAGCAAAATGTATCAATTTTTTTAAAAAACGTCCGTTCTGCAAAACAATATTTGATTATTGAAATAAATGCAGAAATTAATTGTTTACAAAATTTATTTAACGCATTTGTTTAAAATTAATAGGCTACTTTTGCGCAAGGAAAAGCTGTTTTCCCATGTTAAACGCCTATGGTAGCTTTATATATATTTATTCGAAATAAAATATATTTTAAGAAAATAATTATGTCTCAAACGATGTTCATATTACTCCATGCATGGGTAAAGGAAGTAAATGCAGCTTAGTAATTGCAAGCGCCACTATAATTAAGTAACATTAGCTATCATTTTCCAGTATTTAGTCTACTGTTATACAGTGCAGTTAACCGTAGAAGAATAGTTAATCAATAAATTTCTATTTCATTTCTTTCTCTTTCATTACGGTACTCACACATTTATTACTTACATGTACATGAAAAAAAAGAGTGACTTATCTCTTAACTTAAAATTAAATTTGTTTCGCTTAAGATCAAACTGTAATTTGGTTAGTAAACTCAGAGCCGGATTTAAAAATGTAGAGATCTCGAATAATTTAAATTATGTTATTTTATAGGAACACTTGATCCTTAATTGTAGGCGATTGTTATAAAAAATAACAGCCGGCGTCCATTATTTTACCTCTTCATTTTCGTTTTTAGTCCTGTTGTATCATAGTAACAGTATAGTATTACGAACGGATATAAAAGGTGTTTACTAAGCAATTTATGGACTGGCGTCAAAAATATAAATAAATATGTCATCAAGGCATATTACCCATTTCTGAATGTGCCACAATCTGCTTTATCGCAGATATCGGTAATGATGATGACATATTTGTACCGTGCGGGCGCTTACCAGGCGTCACATCACGGGCACTCATTTCGAATATTTGGCGACGGTCGAGATCGAACCCGGTTCCCCAGGTTCGCGACCAGACACTCTGGCACGCGGCCACAGGGCCCCATATAATAATAAATAATATATTGTAATGAACCAACGTCACTTTTTGTATAATTTCTAAATCTTGTTGGAGAAAGTGTAGACTACAACACGTTTGGAATGGCATAATCCACACTCGCAAATCGTAGTCCTCGCCTTCGGCTTGGAACACAGACTATTTACCTCTCGCTAAGAGTGGTATTGGATTCATGCTAAAATTCGCATATCCAGATTTTATTAAATAAGCACGATTTAAGGTCCCTACAATCCGATTATAACATTTTTAAAATGATGTCTGTGTGTGTGGATGTGTGTGTGTGTGTGTGTGTGTGTGTGTGTGTGTATGTATGTATGTATGTATGTATGTCTGGATGTTGTAGTCACGATTCCTCAAAAACTATAAGACTTAAAAAATATTTAACTGCAGTTTCCTCAATCTGACATTCCTGGGGAGAGCTGAAAAGGTTTTGGTAACAATTGAACAACCGGAAGTAGTAGTGTCTTAGAAAAAATCTTCTAAATATAATTTTTTGGGAGTTTTTTTTTTTATTAAATATTGAAGAACATAAAATTCTCCATCTAATACACTTAAAAATTTTATTATATCTTGTATAGATTTAGAGATAAAGACTCTATAATTTATAGAGT
This sequence comes from Ophonus ardosiacus, assembly GCA_943142095.1. Lineage (NCBI taxonomy): Eukaryota > Metazoa > Arthropoda > Insecta > Coleoptera > Carabidae > Ophonus > Ophonus ardosiacus. The sequence goes on along the minus strand of OW964831.1, from coordinate 48,302,213 downwards.
AGACTAATCGCAGAGGCCAAGGCACTAAGGAAACCAGTTGACAAATTCCAATGTTTATAACATGACACATGTCATTGTCAAATATCAACAGTTTTAGTGACATTCTGATAGCTTTTTCTGGGAAGTATATTTAACTTTTCTTATTGTTTTATTAATTAAATATTTAAAATTATAGGTAAAATTGTAGTAAAATGCATAAATCCGTCAGAAATACCGCCAATCTGCTTACTGAATTGGAACAATCTTTGACCTTTAGAAAATTCCTCATCCAATGAAAAATAGATATAATTAGAATTATATGTGTGCAGAAGACATGTTAAATATAATAAAAAACAATATTTGGGTAATGTTCTGAAAGATTTTGTTATAAAACGACGGTTCGAAAGCGAAGTGCAATACAATACTTATATAGCCTAATATGGAAATGGCACGTTTTTTAGTTTAAAGGCGATATCTGCGATAAAGCAGATTGGCACACCCAGAAATGGGTAATGTGCCGTGATGATATATTTATTTTTATTTATTTATGGAAATGGCGAGAGGTCTTGTGCTGGCCACAACAGATTTTTTCTCGTATGGAATATGGGCGATTCCATTACTTGTTGTAGAATATACTACTTCAAATTGTTTCTTATTAATAATAATTGTGCTACATAACCAGTGCAGTGATCAGTTTACCAGACAACGCAACGTATCATCGCTATTTATGTTTCAGCCCAGTCGCGATTGTTACACTAGTTATTTTAACACGCCCTTAATAAAATTACTAATCGTTTATTTCTATTGTTCTGTTTTAAAGAGTTCAAATTTGATTGTGGTGGCCGTGGACAGTATTTTATGCTTTGCTTAAATCCGTCTCTGTGCACACGTACGAAAACTCCTTAACCGCGAGTTGAAGTTGATTTTTGCCAGGCGGGTTCGATGTCCTCACATTTAATTACATGCCTTTCGTTTGTTGAGCTGAGGTGAAGTTGGCTCTTCGGCCAAACTGCATGTAACGGGTCCACTCCACGCGAGCATTTTATTATTTTGCTTCATTTTCTTATCATTTTATCAAGGCTGTTTAGCTCCCGTTAGCGGTGAAGTGAGTTATCAACAAGTGGTTTAGCTGTTCGTGTACTGATTGCCTGTTGAAGTCACCATCACCGTATGCGTATAGGTTAACATAACATCCAACTGATGGTTACACTCGCACTCAATGTTGCATCACAGGTGGATGGAGATTGATGGTTTCAAGGCCATAACTGCGTGACAGCTGTGGTCGCATAGCCTAATGCAGGTGCCATCTGGTACTTTACATATATTCTATTTACAACTTGAACTCTAGCGAGTTCCTACTTTCTACAAATCATAATAGTCATAATAACATATATTACTTTTGTACAAGTATCTATATTGAGAACCGTAGAAGAGTATAACGGATAAAACACTAGCAACCGGCCTTGCAACTTGACATGGTGCGGAGACATCATAGGTGCACTAATATAATAAATAATCACAAACATAATAATGATTTACATAATCAGTTATGGAAAGAGTGATCTTGTTTGATGAACATTTTGCAAATTATGTAAGTCAAACAATATTATATGTACAAGATGATCCAATTTAAGTTTGCTATGTTTGCAGCACTATAAATCAAACCACTGACAATTAGTACGTGTTTTCAAAGTGTCAAATATTGGTTTACAACTACACATTTACGAAATGAATCATGTACAGCGAAGAATTTACACAGATTGCGTTTTAGAGCACCAGAAAATTGATGCTGATTTTCCAAGGATTATCTTTTTCTTTGATGAGGCATATTTTCACCTCTCTGGGTATGTTAATAAGCAAAATTGCCACATATGGGCAGAGGAAAATCTTTATGTGATTTACGGGTACCATTACATCGCCAAATGAGACTGTTTGGTGCGCACTGTGATCAAGTGGCGTCATCGGAACTTAAATTTTCGAAAACGATGACGGTAGAACTGTTATAGTTGATGGTGAGTGATATAGGCACATGATAATTTTGATATTTTTGGCACGAAATTAATTTCGTATAACAGACTTCTGTTTACTGGAACAATAAATTAGATTTTGTTTACGAACGACCAACCGAAAGTGATACTTAAAGCTCATTGCTATTTTAAACATGGAATTTGCGGGAGGTTATGTGGTGGCCACATCAGATTTTTTATATTAGCCCTGCCACACGCTGTATAATACTGTTGGTGTTGAGTGTCGGGTCGCGAAGCCGGGGGGACCGGATTCGATCCCGACAAGCGCCAAATATTTCCAATTTTAAATGGTACAAAAGTGACCCCTGTGGTGCACTCTCCACACCAGCTATGAGTGCCCGTGAGGTGACGCCTGGTAAGCGCCCACACAGTAAAATATATCGTCATCATTACTGATGTCTACATGTGTTGTAGATACTGGCACACCCAGTAATGGGTAATATGCCGTGATGATATATTTATTTATTTATTTTAAATTAATCCGTACTAATATAATAAATGCGGAAGTAACTCTGTCTGTCTTTCTGTCTGCCTGTCTGTCTGTTATGTTTTCACGCCTAAACCACAGAACCAATTTTTATGAATTTTGGTATATAGATAGATTGGACTTTGTAAAAGGACATAGGTTACTTTTTGTTGCAAAATAAAACTTAAAAGAGTGAAATAGGGGATGAAAGTTTGTATGGAGAACCTATCAGTTCTTCAGTTGAACCAATTTTGATGAATTTTGGGATAGAGATAGATTAGATTTTGGAGAAGGACATAGGCTGCCTTTTGTCGCGAAAATAAAACTTGAAGGGGGTGAAATAGGGGATGAAAGTTTGTATGGAGAACCCATCATTTCGCAAGTGAGGGATATAAAAATTCTTATTTATGCTTTTGGTAAGAAATAGTGTTTTAGCGTTTTTGAAAAATCATTCTTCAAGGCGGTACAATATTGAATGATTTCAATTATTTTTTTTATCTTTGTATCTATAGTTAAGTTTTAACCGTTAGTAGATTTTCGATATTTGTCGGAGAGATAGCTTGCATCATATGTACATAAGTAAAAGTATCCATGTTTAGAAAAGGACGCTGTTAGGTGCGATGCGGGGATCGGGAGGGCTGTGGGCGGAGCCTGTTACATGTACGATGCGAGGCAGGGTACAGGCTCCCTATGCAGTGTATGTCTCCGAAGTAAATGTGAAAAAGTACTGGTACACGTGTAGCTAATCGTTATTCTAGCTTTGTCCGTGCGAAGCCGGGGCGGGTCAGCTAGGTTCCTAGTTTGACAAGATTTGCAGTTTTAAAAAATCATCTATCATTATTCTCATTAACCTATAATTGATTCATTATACCAAATATGGCTTAAACTTATATACTTCTCTTCATTAGTTTAACAAGATTCCTCATCTTTGATACAGAAAACTAGTTCAAAGGTTACTAAGGTCTAATAATATTCTACCGCAACATGAAGGAAGTTTAGAGTCTTTGTTAAAAACGCCTGTGATACGATTCTTCAACCGTACTAAGCTCTCGAGCACAACTTCAGACAAGACAACCAAACATTGACAGTTCACAAAGTAGACAGTCAGGCGTCACAATTTACAAACGTATGCGTCACGCAGCCGTAACGGCGGAACCATACGTGTGCTGGTGCATATCGTGTGAAGAATAAAAAAGGAAGAAGAGGAATTGTTTTCAAATTTAGTTGTTTGCTAATGTAAAATAATTGTCATACGAGGAAGGCGAAAGAGAAGATGGAAGGACTGTATCGCAGAAGACTTGAGGGAGAAAGAACTGTGTGAAGAAGCGTTGGACACAGGAATGAGTGAAAGGGAAGAGTAGGAAACAGTGACCCCTAATCAAATTGGAGAAAGCTAAATATAGAAGGAATTGTCAAGTGCAATTTACATAGTGTATATTCATGTTTTTTATTGGATATATAGAATTTTTTCCAAGGAACTTTTTTATAGCATTTATCCATTTTTATTTCTAAAAATTCACACAGTTGTTCAAATACTCTAAAAATGCGTACACTTACGGAACATTCTCTTTACAATGAAATAATATTATTACCAAGTTTATATCTCTACCCATTTTTGAATTATTGTCCCAAAAGTCAATATACCTCATATTTAGATAAAAACTTCAAAATTTTCAAAAATCTAATTTTTATGTATCTAGATACTTCTCAATGCGCTGATTCCAAATTTTGAAACCGCAGATCGATATCTCATTTCGTTCTCGAGATATTTAAATTTAAAGTTTTGCTCAAAACAGCCCATTTTTGGGTATTAACCCAAAAATGGGTCGAAATATGAATTTGGCGATACGACCATTCGATTCTACGGACAAAAATACATAAGTATAGCAATTTTCATAATTTTTGTCCAACCGGTTCATTTTTTATGAACAAAAGCTTGAAAATTCCTGAAAATGGCCAAAATCTGAAAAAATCGTAAGGGGTACCCCTTAAGATTTTTGCGATTTTTAGCCATTTTCAGTTATTTTGCTTTAGAGATTGTATGCGGTGTTAAAAAAATTCTGAAAATTGGTGTACTTATGTAATTTTGCCCGTAGAATCGAATGGTAATGTCGCCAAATTCATATCTCGACCCATTTTTGGGTTGATACCCAAAATTGGGCAGTTTTGAGCAAAATTTTGAATCTAAATATCTCGAGAACGAAACGAGATATCGACCTGCGGTTTCAAAATTTGGAATCAGCGCATTGAGATGTATCTAGATACATAAAAATTAGATTTTTGAAAATTTTGAAATTTTTATCTAAATGTGGAGTATATTGACTTTTGGGGCAATAATTCAAAAATGGGTAGAGATATAAACGTGGTAGTAATATTTTTTTATTGTAAAGAGAATGTTACGTAAGTGTACGCATTTTTAGATGACACCAGCTATGAATGCCCGTGAGGCGACGTCTGGTAAACGCGAACAAGGTAAAATATATCGTCATTATTACCGATGTCTACATGTGTTGTAGACACTGGCACACCCAGTAATGGGTAATATGCCGTGATGATATATTTTATATTTATTTAACCACTTGTCAATCATAAAAACAACAATACTACTTAACTTCTTAGTACACAATAATCAATTTAAATTCTTTTCAACAACTTCAATAAAATTTTAAAGAAATCATATTTGAATTCTCATTCAATTATTATTCATCGAAAGACCTTTCTCATCGTTATTTATTTGTTTGACTAAACGGTATCCTCCCAATTAAATCCGTTAATTCTCCATATGGGCGTTGGGGCAATGACAGACAAAGATCAAAATGAGCCACAACTCGTGTGTTGTTATTTTACAGACCATGTTCCCTAAAAAGGAAGCGTACACCTTGCTCGCGTCTCTCACGTTCACCTTTTGTCAAAACAACAAAACAGCTGACTGTTTCCAGGGACGCATTTAATATTTTTCCTCGCTCTATAATAATTGCACACGAATTTGATACAAGAAACAAAGATATAATCATTTTTACTATTTGGCGTGGCACCATAAATTCAAACAATTATTCTTTGGTTTAAATTCGTTATATCGAAAATGGATTCCGATTTTCAAAATGTTGGAGTCCCTACTATACGATTTTACTATATTTCCGTGCGGCATTTTATGATTCTGTATGGATGATGATTATCTAAATAACCAGACTACTACAGAAAGTTCTCGCAAAAGTAGTGATGATGATGAAAATAATTTCGTAATCAAAAAAAGTCATCCAGACGCCAGAGATGCAGTAAATGTACTCATCGAATATTTTGAAGAACAACCTGAAACTGATAGCATTGTTCTACAGTTACTTCAACTTAAAAAAATCTGTTGTGGCCAGCACAAGACCTTCCGTCAATTCGATGTATTTTGTACAAATCCCATACCAAAAGGTCCTTGGAACATATTCTATATAATATCATGTAAAATCGAAAACGAACACATACTATTTTTTACAAATTCCATACCAAAAATTAATTTGAAAAGGTTCTATAAATCGAATAAAATTATAACATAAACGTACACTAAGTAAAATGCACTTGACACTTCCTTCATTTATTCTTCAGCTTTCCTCTATTTTATTGCGGGTCGCTGTTTCCTCTTCTATTCCACTCATTCCTGCCCAACGCATCTTCTTCATACATTCCTTCCTTTCTCAACTCTTCTGCGATACAGTCCTTCCATCTTCTCTTTGGCCTTTCTCTGCACGTCATTTGCGAGGAACACTATGACATACCAATTTTAGATCCTATACTTTCCATATTTGGTTTTGCACTTGCAACTGACATCTGTCAATTAATTTTTTTTTATATTATCAGCTGTTTCCATGATAAATAGCAAAGCTGACTAATTTTTGAAAATTAATTTCTTTATAACGCTTTAAATCTACATCTATTGAATATGAAGGAAAATGTATAATCAAACTGTATAGAGAAGAATATTTTCTTTAATATGTATGATAACAAAATGTCAAAAAACAATATTTAACTGCGTTTTTTTAAGAAAAACTGTTAAAAACTTCAAATAAGGTTACTTCTGGTGGATCAATTATAACCAAAATCTAATCAACTCTTCATATGGATGTACAGAAGAGGAATACGAAAGAATCATAATTTTTAGAATTATAGTATTGGAGTTATCGTCGGAGAAAAATTTGTCACACACGGACACACATACACACACACGGATACACACACACACACATACATACATACAGACATCATCTTAAAAATAGTAAATTCGTATTGTAGGGACCCTAAAACGTGCTTATTCATTAAAAACTCACCACCAAATTTTTTGACCAAAGACAATACCTTCCTTACCTAAAGGTGACGGAAGGTAATAACCGATTTTTGTTACATCACGTTTGATTTGTTTCTCTCACATATGTATTTGTCAAAATAAATTATTAAAAAAATGGAAAATGAGGTGTTTGGATTATCCGTGTTTTCAATTATCCGGCAAAGGCTCGGTCCCGGCTAGCCCGGATAATCGAGGTTCTACTGTAATAATAATAATGGTAATAATGCATACGGCTGAATGTAACAATGAGGACAGAAATGACTAAAAATGATGTAACATATCGCTTCAGAAACTTTTTTGTTTTGCTCTGTGCATTTGCGCAAATTTAACGATACATTCGTCCTTCTATGCTAAGATGTGAATAATTCACAGTTCAGGTTGATACTCTCGTATGTCATTAATTAAATAGATAATTAAAACAGTAATGAACAAGTTTATAAGCGATAAATCATTGTTCATTAGCGACAGATCCAATTTGAAGCAAGCTAAGTGATACAGTTAAACATACCAACATACGTGAACACATTACAATTTAATTGTACGGTCGTGCATTTCTTTCCAAGATTACGCACTTGTAACTTTCAACTGTTCTTGCAACTGTCTACAAGAAACATCCACAACCACTTCAAGGTTTCTGTTACTGTAAACCGAGATGCATTCCCGCTCAAATAATTACTTTTTACTTATATTAGGTACATTTCTTGTCCGTAATTATTTACTACATTTATTTTATTATTTTATAGGTTTTTTGTATTTCTCTTAAAAATATTTATTAGAAAAGGGACACAAAGAAGTATTCATAAATAAATATAAAGTAATATATCTTCCCAGATTATTATTATTATTATTATTATTATTATTATTTGGTTTGTCAATCGTAGATTTTAGCGATGATGAACTATTGTCGGCGTCAAGGGCGCTTGGCGTAATGTTACGGATCTGTTACGGGTCCACAAAGTTGTCTCACAAAAAACTAACAACCAAGTGACTAGAGATGCATTTGGACCGGGCCGGGCCGGGCTTTGAGGTTTGGATCGACTCGGGCCTAAAATAAAAATTACCGGCCCGACTCGAAGATCGACTCGACAAAAAAATTAGCTAGCTCGGTTCGAAAATTGACTCGAAATCGGGCAGAGCCGAGCCAAAGCTCGAAATTGGGGGCATCCGGCATTCATAATGTTGATTTTTATGTTAAGGCGAAATGTTTAACTTTTTTCGTGTCAAACTTATAAAAAACCTCTACATTCTTATAACTTTCAACATTAGTTAACATAAGTATAGTTAAAAAAGAGACCCTTCTAGTGTAAGTTTGTTATAAAAATTACAGACCTACGAGTATGTAACACTTTGTTTACCAAAGAATTTAAATAACTTTTTCACAAATCTTATATAAAAAAAAATAATTTACATAAGGACTTTTTATCTAACTTTGTTTCTGCTCAAAAATAGGACAATAAATCATTATGGTAAGAACAAAAATCACTTTTATTTAAGTATACGAGTAATAACAATAATAATAGCAACATCACAATATAATTATTATGCTTCAATGAATAACTTTGAATTCTTGAAGTAAAATAATACATTTTTATTTATTAATATGTAAAGTGTGTTGTTATTAATCATTGTGATCCTTTTTAACTTTGTCCATTTTCATTAAAATATTAAAGAAACTGTGCATTTGATTGAACTATAAGATTTTTCGGGCCGGCCCGAAAAGCTCGAATTTTCAGGCCGGGACAAAATCAAAAGTCCGACTTGCCTCGATTTTTGAAAATGATTGGCCCGATAAAAAATATCTTCGGCCAGGCTCGATGATCGATTCGAAATCGAGGCGGGCTTCGGGCCGGGCCGGGCCAAAGCTCGAAATCGAGTGCATCTCTACAAGTGACAAAATAGTGACAGGAACAGGATCGATATAAAATGCTATAAAAATCAATTATTGTTATATTACGTAAAAGGAATAGAGACTGACTTAGATATATACTTGTAAATTTCATTAATATATACATACGTTTCTTAATACTAGTATATATATTTTTTCTTAATATAATTTCTATAAGTTATATTTCAGTTTATAAGGTTCTGGACGTGAGTCTTTTGCCTATTCAATTTCACTATAAAATGTAAATTCTACAAGAAAATTTACTTTCAGTTTCTTCCTCACTTTTCCTAATAATAAAATAATAAACAAAAAAATAAAAAACCCAAATATTGATATTAATAAAACAAATTTTAATTATAATTACTAATGTCAAACACAAAAAAATGTCAAATAAAAAGAGTAGCAGTCAGTGTGCGCATTTGTTTATTTTTCCATGGCACCACTGACTTGTTTAATATTAACAGTTAAATTTCTTTGACTTTTCCTGTTTCAGATAATAGAAAATTAATAATTAGGTGTATTTTTTTTCTGTACAAAAAAATCTGTTGTGGCCAGTACAAGACCTCTCGCCATTTCCATATTAGGCTTATAAGTACATATTGTATTTAACATTTCTGGTACATTCACTAAAATTCTACTTACATCTATTATTAATATATTTTTTTTTAATTCATTCTATAATGGGGTCCCGCGTGCCTGAGTGTCTGGTCGCGAACCTGGGGGAACCAGGTTCGATCCCGATAGACGCCAAATATTTATTACCAATTTCAAATGGCACAAAAGTGATCCCTGTGGTGCACTCTTCATACCAGCTATGAGTGCCCGCGAGGCGCCTGATAAGCGCCCACACGGTAAAATATATCGTCATCATTACCAATGTCTACATGTATTGTAGCACACCCAGAAATGGATAATATGCCGTGATGATATATTTATTTATTCTATAAATAAGTTTCCTTCTACTCTTCTACATGTTTGAGACAAACTCATTGACGAAATTGGCGGTATTTCTGATGTGTATATGTACCTAATGTAAGCATTAAACCTATAATTTTAATTGTTTAATTAATAAAATAAGAAATAGTAAATGTACTACTCAGAAACAGTCTTCAGTAATTATAAACATTTTAATTTTTCAGCTGATTTCTATGGGCTGTGTGATTCATTACAACAAATTATTTTATATATTTATTTTTCTCTATCTCTAACTCTATAGAAGATATAATAAAAATTTTAAATGTATCGGATAGAGATTTTCATATTTTTTAATATTTGTAATAACATAAATTTTCAAAGAATAATATTTAGATTTTTTTTAAGAAACTAGTACTTCCGGTTGTCCAATTGTTACCAAAATCTAATCAGCTCTTCCCAGGAATGTCAGATTGAGGAAACTGCAGTTAAACATGTCTTAAGTATTTGAGAAACAGTGGTTTGAACATACACACACACGGACACCATCGTAAAAATGTTTAATCGGATTCTAGGGACCTTAAAACGTGCTTATCCACTAAAATCTGGATATGTGATTTTCAGCATGATTCCAATACCTGTCTTAGCGAGAGGTAAAAACTATATTAACTGTTTAGCTGAAAAATAATTATGGGAGACAATAACATGGTATAACAATCTGAAATTTAGATTTAGTTTTTTCTAATTTTAAAATTTATGTACGTACCAATTATTTTTAATTTTAGAAACCCATGTGACGTCATTACCAAACTATAATGTAGCATAGCACATAATCTACCTAACTGTTTACATTATTACCGAAAACAAAAACACATCTCCATGACTTACCTACAGCATCCGGCGTAAGTAACACACCACTCACGAGTGTCAACAACAGCAACAATTGAATCATGATTTCACCCGCGATACGGTGACGTTGATGGTATTGTTACCGAGAGACAATGGACAGGCACGATAACGATTGACGTTTGATGGTCTACGGTCGGCGACATGCACGTGTAGTGTGCTGTGGTTACGCGGACAGCTGAAGAGCGACTGAGTGAAAGAGCACAGCGTTAGTGACAGCGGTAGAGGAAGACCACTCCACGCCAACAAATTGTAATTGTGATTGTGGTGTATGTGGATCGAAGAAGACAAGAACAGTTGATTGCGAGAAGAAAGGATGGTCTGCTTTCTTTGTATCAAAAATAACAATAGACATAATTTGAAACAATTGGTATTTTTCTTAATAGAAATAATAGTTACTTACTTATCAAGGGAGGTTTGTCTTTTCATGACGAATATGGATATTATATATATACAGGGTGTCTCTTAAATAGGGGGACATGGCTTAACAACAGATTCCTGAGGCTAAAATAAGACGATTTAACTAAATTTGCTTCTACCGAAAGTGTACCATTTAGCCAGTATTCTGTTTCAAAGTTCTTCGAAAAAAAAAAAATTAATTTTGCTTATAATAACAGAACGCTTTATTCGATTTGGATGAAATTTGGTATGACAGTTTATATGGTTATAAGTCATCTTTTAAGGTGATACTTGTTATTAATAGTGAACCACTAGTATATGAAACTTAGGTGTCCCAACATTGATTAGACCGTAACTTTTTAATGGCAACGCCGATAACGTAAAATTATTATTTTTTTCAGAAAGATACATTCAATAGTAAACTTTTCTCTCTCTGTCTAATTTGTGATACCTGTTACGGTTCACACAGAAAAAAATAAAATCTTAGTGTCTGCACTGATAAATTTTTAAAATAAATTTAATCTAGCGGTCTATCCAAATGTCAAACGAGTAATTTTTAATGACAGTAACGAGTTGTCAATCTTCACAACTTGTTTAGGAGTAAGCTGAATATGTAATCGTCTTATTTATAATAATGGTAGTAAAATATTATTAGGCCGAACAAACGGATGTTACTAATTTTAGAATATTGCGAAGAAAATTTTTGACAACCCGTAAAACAATTGTTACTGTCATTAAAAATTACTTGTTTGACATTTGGATAGACTTCTTGATTAAATTTATTTTAAATATTTAGCAGTGCAGACACTCATATTTTATTTTTTTCTGTGTGAACCGTAACAGATATCACAAATTATACAGAGAGAGAAACGTTTACTATTGAATGTATCTTTCTGATGAAAAATAATTTCACGTTTTCGGCATTGCCATTAAAAAGTTACGGTCTAATTAATGCTGGGACACCTAAGTTTTATACACTAGTGGTTCACTAATAATAACAAGTATCACCTTAAAAGCTAACTTATAACCATATAAACTGTCATACCAAATTTCATCCAAATCGAATAAAGCGTCCGATTATTATAAGCAAAATTAATTTTTTTTCGAAGAACTTTGAAGCAGAATTCTGGCTAAATGGTACACTTTCCGGTAGAAGCTAGTTTGGTTAAATCGTCTTAATTTAGGCTCAGGAATCTGTAGTTAAGCCATGTCCCCCTATTTAAGAGACACCCTGTATATAATCATCGTAAAAATGTTATAATCGGATTATAGGGACCTTAAAACGTGCTTATCCACTAAAATCTGGGTATGCGGATGATTCCAATACCTCTCTTAGCGAGAGGTAAAAAGCCCTGATAATTTATTAAATATAACGTTATTTCTATTATTTTTGGCATGTATATGTGTATTCGTTATAGGATGCGCAGTGTATAAAATAATCAACGATAATGATATAATTATACCTATAGACGTGTGTGCACTTGTGCAGTGTGAACAACGTGTATAGGAGAAATTTTTTCAAAAGAAACAATGATTAATGATTAGAGTTTATATCACATTACACGGCTGTAAAAGATAATGGTTTATTGTCTTCACCTAGCATTGAAGTCTCCAGCTGTTCGCTTGGATATTTTAATCAAATTTAAGGAGAAATAATCTGATAACGATTGACAATAAATTACATGGTAGTTAAGAAAGTAATTAGGCAAATTTTATAACTTCGCGTGAATGTTTCATATCATGACATGATTTATTGATGCAATAAAAATTAAAATGCACACAAATGAATGTTTTTTTATTTTATTTCCGGAGAGATGATCCAGTTTCACAAGAAGTAATTTGAATATAATCAAGTATACATTTGACTGCTGGCCTAGTTTTTAACAGTAAAAATTTTATTATCTATCTCTAGGCAAAACATTCTAAATAACTGTAATACACACTGCTAACAGTTCATGTATTAATAACTCCTTTGATATATCAAAGAATTTATGTAAAATTAATGTTGTAATAATTACAAGGCATTTGTAGAACCTACTATGATGAAAAATTTGTAAAAAATTGAATTCTCTAAGTAAAAATAACAGTAACCGTTGTTGCAACGTTAATACTAACGGTTGAAGTACGTGTTTCGTTTAAATTAATCACATTGTAACAGGAAGAAATTTTGACTTATTTGCAAAAATTACAAATTTTATACAATTATTTTTACCTTCCGTCACCTTTAGGTAAGGAAGGTATTGTCTTGTTCAAAAAATTCGATGGTGAGATTTTAATAAATAAGCACGTTTTAGGGTCCCTACAATACGAATTTACTATTTTTAAGATGATGTCTGTATGTGTGCCTGTGTGTGTGTCCGTGTGTGACAAATTTTCTCCGACGATAACTCCAATGCTACAATTCTAAAAATTATAATTCTTTCGTATTCCTCTTCCATACATCCATATGAAGAGCTGATTAGATTTTGGTTATAATTGAGCCACTGGAAGTATCTTTATTTGAAGTTTTTAACAGTTTTTCTTAAAAAAACGCAGTTAAGTATTATTTTTTGACTTTATGTTATCATAAATATTAAAGAAAATGCCCTTCTCTGTACGGTTTCATTATATATTTTCCTTCATATTCAGTAGATATAGATTTAAAGCATTATAAAGAAATTAACTTTCAAAAATCAGTCAGCTTTGCCATTTATCATAGAAACAGCTGATATTTTCAAAAAAATTTAATTGACAGATGTCAGTGTCAAGTGCTAAACCAAATATGGAAAGTATAGAATCAGAATACCGGGTATATGAAGAAGGCGAAAAAGAAGATGGAAGGACTGTATCGCAAAAGACTTGAGAGAGGAAGAACTGTGTGTAGAAGATGCGTTGGATAAGAAGGAGTGGAAGAGGAGAGTAAGAAACAGTGACCCCTAATAAAATTGGATATATAGAATCTTTTCCAAGGAACTTTTGGTACCTGGAATTTATACAAACAACATCTAATTGACGGAAGGTCTTGTGCTGGCCACAATAGATTTTTTAAATGTAATATTAGGACGAAGCGAGAATTTTTTTTAATACCTATTACCTTTGCTTCATCATAATTATTCTGTTCTCTTGATTTTATTTTAAAGAAAAAAAACATATATAGTACATTACCTTACCTTTTCCTCTAATTATTTATTTTTTTCTATTTTACCTCAAAATAAATACTATATTTGAAGATTCTAGAAAATAATTTTACACACACACACACACACACACACACACACACACACACACACACAACCACATACAAACACATACACAGACATCATCGTAAAATTGTTAAAATTAGTTTTAGGGACTTTAAAACGTGCTTATCCACTAAAATCTGGATATGCGATTTTTAGCATGAATCCAATACCCGTCTTAGCGAGAGGTAAAAAGTATGGTACGCTATAACATTAAAGTAAATAATAAATTTTATGTGTAATTAAAAATTGCCAGTGTAAATTGTCAAATAAGCTAGATTTATGCTAGACAGAATATGAGTGTTAGTGTTTGAAATGAACACCTCTGTTCTGTTTATTCGTAGTGCGTATAGCAGTACTTCAAGTTTAATTAGAAGCGACACGGTTCTTGCATTTACTCTGAATTACTCTAATATCTTACTGTAATTAGTACTTCGATCGGTAGTCGTTATCACGCCTTTTAAATCAAATGCTGCGTAGAAAGTTCGACAATTATAAGAACACAGAAAGCAAACAAATAGATTGCTATTTAATTCTAGTAAAACCGTAATACGGTTTTAAAACAGGAATAAGGTTATCAGTGATAAACGCAGTGTAATTAGAGTAAACCTTAATAAAGTATCAATTTACTTGAAGTGATATTATAAAGATTTAACAAGTTAAAATAACGGTTAAAACTTATTAGTAATTAATAAATACAAGAATAAATGCGCAATGAAGAAAGTAAAACTTTATATTACTTACATTACTTTGTTTCCAAACTTGTGTAATGCACTTTGTGGTATAAGCTGTCTTTCCTGATCTTTGACTCTTTTATGGTCGCAAAAAGTCACGAATTTGTCCACAATTCTTTTGAATCGATGGCCCAATATTCGAGTACCTTAACCTCCAAATAAAGAAATGAATAACGGGAGTGTTTGGAAGTTGTAACACGGAGTAAAAACAATATTGTAAAATAAAAATATAGCAATCTGTGTATTATAATTTTAAAAAATCTGTTGTGGCCAGCACAAGACCTTCCGTTAATTTGATGTATTTTATACAAATCCCATACCAAAATTTGATTGGAAAAGATTCTATATATACAGTAAAATTGCAACACGAACATAATACAATTTTTTACAAATTCCATACAGAAAGTTCCTTGGAAAATATTCTATAAATCCAATAAAATTATCACATGAATATAAATTATACTCATATATAAATACTCTAAAAATGCGTACACTTACGTAATATTCTCTTTACAATCAAATAATATTACTACCAAGTTTAGATCTCTACCCATTTTATTGCCCCAAAAGTCAACATACCCCACATTTAGATAAAAACTTCAAAATTTTCAAAAATCTAATTTTTATGTATCTAGGTACTTCTCAATGCGGTGATTCCAAATTTTGAAACCGCAGGTCGATATCTCATTTCATTCTCGAGATATTTAGAATTAAAGTTTTGCTCAAAACTGCCCATTTTTGAGTATTAACCCAAAAATGGGTCCAGATATGAATTTAGCGACATCACCATTCGATTCTACAGACAAAAATACATAAGTATAGCAATTTTCATAATTTTTATCCAACCGGTTCATTTTTTATGAATAAAAGTTTGAAAACCCCTGAAAATGGCCAAAATCTGTAAAAATCGTAAGGGGTACCCCTTACGATTTTTGCGATTTTTGGCCATTTTCAGTTATTTTGTTTTAGAGATTGTATGCGGTGTTCAAAAATTCTGAAAATTGGTGTACTTATGTAATTTAGCCCGTAGAATCGAATGGTGTTGTCGCCAAATTCATATCTCGACCCATTTTTGGGTTAAAACCCAAAAATGGGCAGTTTTGAGCAAATCTTTGAATCTAAATATCTCGAGAACGAAATGAGATATCGATCTGCGGTTTCAATCAGCGCATTGAGGAGTATATAGATACATACAAATTAGATTTTTGATAATTTTGAAGTTTTTATCTAAATGTGGGGTATATTGACTTTTGGGGCAATAATTCAAAAATGGGTAGAGATATAAACTTGGTACTAATATTATTTCATTGTATAGAGAATAATACGTAAGTGTACGCATTTTTAGAGTATTTGAACAACTGTGTGAATTTTTAGAAATAAAAGTATTGAAATAAACATGAATAAATAAATGCTATAAAAAAGTTCCTTGGAAAAGATTCTATATATACAATAAAATTATAACACGAACACATACTATTTTTTACAAATTCCATACCAAAAGTTTTTTATATATAATGATATATGATATAAACAAACAGAATCAATTTGACCGTAAATCAGTTCAGAGGTTTTTCCATTTTTGTCTAATCAACTTAAATCAAATTTCTTCGTATAGTTGCACATTTTTAAATGTTTATTAATCATCATTGTAACAAGTTTGAAATTAAACCTTGACCCTTTTTGGCAAATTGTTGGTTTGAATTTAATTGCATCAAATAATGGAGTATATTAATGGAAAATTCTTACCATCGCAATTGCAGTGTTTCGAATCAGTGCTTCGACATGTTCAGTGCATCATCTTAGTGCTTCTAAATTATTAGTGCATTTCATTAGTGTTTCGACATTGTATACCGGTCAGCATCGAGTCCGGTATTGCTCCAGTGCTACAGTGCTCCAGTATTCCTGAGTTGCTTAATAAGAATACCTGTAAATCTGAGGTCCTTTCTGCTCCTGAATCCCGACGCTCCTAAGTTTCCTTCCTGTTTCCAATTAATGGTTCCTGTTTCTGACTGCGCATCACAAGACACAAGGTAAGTAACTGGGTTTAGTTCTTGCTTGACACATCTTCAAACAATAAAATACGTTCACTAAAATCACGTAACAGGGGGTATTTATAAATGAAATAGCACATAACGAAAAATGAATTTATTTTAAATAAAATAAATTGATTATCATATAAACATACATCATTTTGCCAACAAATTTGTAATAAGTACAATTTGAAACAAATGTATGAATTTATATTTACATAGAGTGTTCATGCGGTTTGGCAACGGATATGTTAGCTAAACAACAACGAATCGAATATGCATAAAGGGCTACGTTGGTCCCTTGTGCTATAAGCTACCATAAATGGCACACATAATGAATGACCAATTCTTGGTAGGTAGGTAGGTCTTAATTTCACAAACTTTCAATAAACAATCATAAGAAAAAAACGCAGTAGCAGAAGGTCCTTGCTATTCTATTCTTACAAGTAAAAATTTAATTTTCAATCTACAGAATTTATAAATTGACAAATATATCCTTATATTTTTGAAATGACCCAAAATTGAAAATTTGCTACATTTTGATTCAACTTGAACGGGAATTCTTATCATGGCATATTGTTATTGGAAATATAATGAACACATTGAAATTAGTTATTTGTATATTCTATAAAGCAAGCGTAATTCTTTCTACGATTAAATGAATCGCATATGGTACATTTACGCATCTATTCTTATCTAACAATCTATACAAAAAATATACAGAACTATAGAAGTAGGATAACAGTAGTGAAACATTTATTTATTTCTGCAATTATTTCATTTGAATTCTTCATTTTATATAAGATGTAGAATACCTAGGTTAAATGCACTGAACTTTTAAGGCTTTAAGGAGTACCGGGTGGTTTCATCATAAATAATAGTTAAAACAATGAAAACATTTTTAAAATAATTACTTTACGAGATATTTCACATTTGCTAAAAGGGAAAATTGACGTCATATAATTGTTATCTTTCTCTCGCAGTGTACTCAGAGCAGTGTGTGTGAGAAAGACAAGTATAGGGGAAATGTGACGTTACACTGATTTCTCGAAAATAAAATACTGTTAAACTAGGAACAATTAAGATTTTTTAATACTATGAATTGCTTCAAGACTGAATGAAGTTTTATTTAAAATAACAAAAAAAATTGAGTGGAATACCCCATTGTAACAAATAATGATACAACAGTATTTTTTTTACGTCTGTTGAAAAAAGTACACTTTTTTCATTAAAATGGATTTATAAAGTAACGTCTTTTTTTAACACATAATTATAAAAAAGTGCACTTTTTTAACTCTACGGAGTAAAATAATGAAACGTTACGGCATTTTTTTTCACACTTTTATTGCAGAAGTAAAAAGAATTGTATGCAATTCGAGTAAAAAGTGTCTTATTTCACTCTTAGGACTTTAAAATTTTACCTGCATACTGAATCCTTGACTCATGCGGCATTAAAGTGTTCTACACTTCAGCATCTTCATTCAAAATACCTCGAGAATTTTTTTATTTACCTTCTTATTCGCCACGAAAGAAAAAAATTATACTGGGTGTCTACTTTTCTCCCGAACATAGGAAATTCAATTGTAGAATACTTTTAAAATTTTGTTGATTAATTTTGCCACATTCCAAAAATTTAGATGTATTTGAAAATAAAATAAACTTGTATTCCTGTAAGGCTTGGTTCACTCCTAGTATCGTAAAGAAACATTTTAGGTTATATAGTGATTAGTGAAGAACAAACACACAGGATGTTTTGTGTAAGTGTCCAACGCTTAACCTATGGCAAAACTGATCCCGTAAAACTGATCAATCAAGTAAAAATCAATGTGTACAATTACATTGTTTTTTTTACCTTCCGTCACCTTTAGGTAAGGAAGGTATTGTCTTTGGTCAAAAAATTCGGTGGTGAGTTTTTAATGAATAAGCACGTTTTGGGGTCCCTACAATACGAATATACCATTTTTAAGATGATGTCTGTATGTGTGTGTGTGTGTGTGTCCGTGTGTGTGTCCGTGTGTGTGTGTGTGTGTGTCCGTGTGTGTGTGTGTCCGTGTGTGACAAATTTTTCTCCGACGATAACTCCAATACTACAATTCTAAAAATTATAATTCTTTCGTATTCCTCTTCTGTACGACCATATGAAGAGTTGATTAGATTTTGGTTATAATTACTCCACCGGAAGTACCCTTATTTGAAGATTTTAACAGTTTTTCCTAAAAAAACGCAGTTAAATATTATTTTTTGACATTTTGTTATTATACATATTAAAGAAAATACTCTTCTCTATATGGTTTTATTATACATTTTCCTTCATAATCAATAGATGTAGATTTAAAGCGTTATAAAGAAATTAATTTTGAAAAATTAGTCTGCTTTGCAATTTATCATGGAAATAGATGATATATTAAAAAATTCTAATTGACAGATGTCAGTTGGAAGTGCAAATCCAAATATGGAGCGTATAGGATCTAAAATTGATATGGCATAGTGTTCCTCGCAAGTGACATGCAGAGAAAGGCCAAAGAGAAGACGGAAGGACTGTATCGCAAAAGACTTGAGAAAGAAAGGACTGTGTGATGCGTTGGACAAGAATGAGTGGAAGAGAAGAGGAAACAGCGACCCCTAATAAAATAGGGGAAAGAAGAAATGAAGGAAGTGTCTAGTGCATTTTACCTAGTGTATATTTATGTTAAAATTTTATTGGATTTATAGAACCTTTTCGAATCAACTTTTGGTATAGAATTTTTAAAAAATAGTATGTGTTCGTGATCGATTTTACATGATATTATATAGAATCTGTTCCAAGGACTTTCTGGTATGGGATTTGTACAAAATACATCGAATTGACGGAAGGTCTTGTGCTGGCCACAACAGATTTTTTTTTGATATTCTCAAAATGCCATTTACCTTCACCAATCAAGAGTATGAAGACAATCATATGGTTTATGGCGAGACATTACAAAATAGTCGTGCTGCTGCAAGACGGTACAGAGAGTTATTTCCAAATAGACATCAATGATCTTATGTCATTTGCAGTGTTGTATAGTATTTGAAATAACTAATTGAAATAAGTATTTGAATTAGATAAAATATTTTAAGTAATTATTTGAAATACTTGAAAATAACAGTATTTTTTATTTTTAGTTTAAATACTTTTCACAAGTATTTTAAATTTTAATACATTAAAATACTATTATTTGTATGAAATACTATTTTTCAATATGTGAAATACATTTTTTTATTTGAAATACATTTTTGTATTTAAAATACACAAGTATTTGAAATAGATTTATGTATTTGAAATAGAAATCCCTCGTCATGTGTTGTCTCGTCTCGTAGCATGGAATAATTCTCTAATTTTTTTCTTAAATAAACATTTGCCTATGTTAATGTAGGAGTTTCTTTTTAATATTAATAAAAATATGCGAATAAGTTGAATACGAAAAACATTTTTACAACACCCTAATGTATCTTCTTTATTTTCAAATAATTAAAAGTAAAAGTATTTGAAATATTGATATATTTGAAATACTAAAAAAATAATTGTATTTTACCAAACATACATATATACATTTTTGCAAGTATTTTATACAACACTGGTCATTTGTGACAGGTGTGACATTTTCTTCCAGAGAATACATTGATTTTTTCTTTTTTTGAACTATGACGTGATTGGTCATTTTTAAAAGCCTCTAGTTCTTGTAGAAAGCATGTTAAACAAAAATTATTGCCAGATTTACTATCTATGGGGTCAGGTCTACCATGGGTTAAGCGTTGTACACTTACATAACACCCTGTATACTATTCTTCAAGTAAAAATGTCGTTGCGCAATAACAAGTGTATGATTTTTGACGACATATATAAATGAAGTAGTTTCTTTTTTGCTACATAGATTTTATAACCTGTGTATCAAAAAGAGACCATTGTCATTAGTTAGCGTTGTCTTTTGTTTCACTACTGGGAACAATGTTAAATGATGGTGCTCTCAAAGTTTGTTCCATTCCTTCAATTAAATTATTATTAAATAATTACAAACATTATCTATTTACGATTATCTTGTATAGTTAGGTACAGTCAAATATATGTAACACTTATAATACTCAACAATATCTTAATTAAAATTATTAATTTGTGCCAATTTGTTGAAATGGTACAAATAATATCAAAATATGTACATCTTATATAACATTCTACTGCAAATGATTTCTAAAAATGTCTTGTATAAAATTTGAAAGGAAACGGATTTTTAATAATCTATATCTCTAAAAATAACAAATGCTAATATTTATCTCCTTACATTAGATGATATTTAAATCATTGGCTTTAACAAATGTGACATTAAAAGTGATTTATTATATTATAACAATTTTAATAGCTATATAAACAATATATCAGTAAAAATATTTTTTATGAACAATTTTTAATTTACTCATTTTATTCTCTTTTCTAATTATTTATCGGACTGGCTATCGACCATGATATTAGAAAAATCTTATTTAGTTATGAAATATGATTGAACGTGATTATGTTTTCGCATTATTACACACAATAAGCGACACTCTATTATGATATTTTTGAATCTTCTATCTACAACATTTCATACTTTGCACAGTAAGTGATGTTGATCTGTATTATTTATTTTTATTTCTAATTATAGGAGTTTTCCTATAAGTTTATTTACAAATTAGTAGAATCTTTCGGAACGCTTCTCGTAATTGATATACGAGATTGAAAATTGATAAATATAATATTAAAAACTTAAACATGCTATTCTCATTATGTTCACATTCACATTATTATAATAAATTTTTCGTATTTTACACAAATCTCTCAATATTTTTCACGCAACATATATTCGTTCTTATATTCATACATATTAAAAAAAAAACATACCTACATACACACACACATAATTATGTATATTATACATAACTATCCTGAGACTTGTAGAACAATTGTAAGGCCAAATAAAAAATAAAATAAAAAAGACATACTTTGCTCACTTGTACTAAAAATAGCTATTTTGCATATCCGGACGTAAAAGTCGGACAAATAGCATTATTTTAAGGGCGAAATGATACTCTTTTTCGACCGAGGGCGAAAAAGTAGTCATTTTCGCTCTAGAGCTTTTCGTGCCCAGTTAAAATAATAACATCTATCATTAACTTGCTTGTTTTCATTGTTATCCGTGACAATGTACATATGTCAAATAGACTACTATGATTTAAATTTGATTTGAACATTGTTTTACTTTGATCACGGTGATGAAGTAACACTACTCCGGATGTGCAAAAAATATTGTATGTATTACGGGCGAAATATATTTTGGCCCTAGGTGCATTGTAACTGTCCGCTACGCGTCGGGCTTCAATTTTGCCCCGCGGGCCAAAATCTATATCATTTCGCCCTTAATATATAAATAGCTATTTTAGTACAAGTGAGCAAAGTATGTCTTTTTCGTGTTCCAACTGGAAAAGTGAGAAAAAGACATAAACGTACTTTTTTATTAATGAAAAACTCAACAAAACATCTGTTTATAATTGAATTTAATGTAAAGTTAACCACAAAAAATTATTGTTCCTCATGTAGAATGATAGATATTTATTGTACAATTTGTAACTCCATTAAAATTTATGACTCCTGACGTAGATTATTATAGGCTTGTGTATTTTGCTCACTTGTGAAGAAAGTTATTTACTTTACTCACTTGTGATTCAACATGCTACTTTGCTCATTATTTTAAGTTGAATAATAAAGAATTTTGCTAACGATTGTGGAAAAAGTACTTTTTCACTTTCGCTCAAGTGGGAAAAAGAAGCGCTCTTTCTCTAGTTTGAGAAATAACTATTTTCTTTCTCTCGTGGTTGCAAAAAAATGTCAAATTCAACTTTAACTGTTTCTATGATACTCTAAAATGTTATACTTTATTCACATTTGAAGAAAAACACAACTTAGAGAATATATAAAAAACAAGTTTTTGCTTTAAAAAGATTTTTCCTTTTTTGTATTATTAAAAAGTTTTTTAATAATAATTATAAAATTAGTTGAATATAATTACATCAATTATTTGAATTTAATTGTAAGACAATTTGTTTAGAAGCAAAACAATTTTGTTTCCTTTTAAAAAATAATTAATTACTGTTTATTCATCTTTTTTGCAGTAATTATTAACTCCGTTTTTTAAAAATATTATTATCTAAAATAATAATTTATACTTTATAGGATGTTATATCCGCCGTCAAATAAATATAAACTGATGCTCATTTTCCCTTTTCCCCACTCTGTCCCTTGCCCTCCGGCTTCTTCGTCATTCTTCATAAAAAGTTTTGCTTCATCTAGCAAGTCCGGGGACATACTGTATATATAACAATTTTATAATGTTCTATTAGGTATCACTTAATCAATAGAAGTACATTATATACAAAAATATTAAAAAAGGGTCCAAATATTGATACAATTTAAAATTGTAGTACTCCACAGTTATTAAGGCTGTGTCCGATGTCGCATTTTGGATTTTGTATTTAGGATTTAGGTCTTCTTCACATAAATACAACTCCGAATGGCCCACTAGTGATATCCATTGGTTTGTATGGCAACACTTTAGAATAATAAAAATCAATTATACAATTCGATTCAATTTGATGCTTCAGAGTAAATGTTAATATTATACCGAGAGTTTTTTTTTTTATCAGTGAACATGGGCGTATGTTATTACCATAGTTACATTTAAAATGATTGACAGCAATGTATTATCGCGTTTTTTTTTAAAACTGGACATAGGACGTGATATTTAGTATATCTGTCAATGTCATCAAATTGTCATATTTCAAAATGTATACGGTTGAAGAAAAAGTTCAAATTGTATGGTATAATTCTATACTCTGACATAAGCCTAAGGCAAGAAATAATTAATATAAATTATATTTTATCCCTATTTTTTAATTGATCAATATTAATTTTGTCACCATTGTAAATACAATTTTTTAAATGGCCCCAAAGAAAAAAAAAATCGTTTGGTGCAAGATCTGGTGGCATTGCAGGCCACTCCACTTCTCCACCACGTCCTATCCAGCGTTGGGGGAATACCTAGTGCAGATATAAGTGAAAATTTTGACGACTCCAATACCTGCAATTTTGTGAATTTACTTCCCGATTAATATAAAATGTCACTTCATCCGTAAATAAAATTCGATCCAGTAATATTTCCCCACTATTAATTTTGTTCATCATATCTTTGCAAAAGATATTTCTTCGTTCTATATCGTTGTGTAATAACTCTTGGTGATTTTGATATTTAAAACTCTTAAAATGTTCTTGTCTTAAAACCTTGTATACTAGTATTCATAATTTCAGAAAAAAAATTGTTGACAGGATGTTGTCACTTTCAATTAATTGCATAATTTCTTGTTTCTTACTATTCACTACAGTACTTGGTCTGATTTTCTTCTTGTGCTATTTATTGACGTATCCTTTAGTTCTGTAGTCATTGTAAATTTTTCTTATAGTTGTTGGACTGAGTCGCTTATTAAAAGTTAATGCACATAAGTCAGAAACTTGTTGTAGACTCGTTATAATTACTCCAATTTACAATTTGAACTTTTCTTTAACTATATACATTTTGAAGTATGACAATTTGATGACATTGACAGATATACTAAATGTCACGTCCTATGTCCAGTTTAAAAAAAAAACGCGATAATGCATTGCTGTCAATCATTTTAAATGTAACTATGGTAATGACATACGCCCATGTTCACTGATAAAAAAAAAACTCTCGGTATTTCATAAAATAGAAGCTAAGAAGCTATTCTTTGACAATCAATTTGACGTTTTGTATAAATTATAGCAACGAACATGATTTGTTTAATTAGTGCGCGTCAACTTCAAGGCATAGTGTGCTCCTGCAAAACCCTAAAATCTAATTCCTAAAATCCTAAATAATCACTAGATTTAGGGCATATAAATTTAGGATTTAGATATTGGGGTGACAAAAGTGCAACATCGGACACAGCCTTAGAATGATTAAAACTAAAAATAAATATTAAACCGACCATGTATCATTTAAGCACTCGATATATGTATACTCGTCGGTAGTTAATTATCCAGTTGATTTCTTGTGATCAACGCTACCGTATTTCCAGCAAACATGACGAAATGATCTAGCTGTTGTAGAACTCGTTTTCTAAGCACATACATGATGTGAAGTGAAACCCATTTTAAGTAGAAAACAGTTAAAACATACGAGTTCTTCACATGGTCATGAGCAAGGTAGCACAGAGAAAGAATGCAAACGAACGGTGTAGTAATGATACGAACACAGTTGTTGACGAGGGTAGGGCTACATTACACTACACTACAAGCCTCAGGGACATCCAAATGCACGCTTACATGTAATTACTTTACGGTAAAGTGCAGTTTGTTCTCTCAAGATTGTACTCATCACATATAAATTAGGTAGATAACTATTTGTCTACTTTTGATATACTGGGTGTCTTTTTTTCCCGAACATGGGAAATTCAATGTTAAAATTTTGATTTGGCAATATAAATAAAATAAATAAATACGAGGGGAGTTTTTTTATGTTATCTACCTAGCTATGAAAACAACGAGTTAGAGATCAAATAAAATTTTATTTTTCAACGTAAGAACCGTTAACATTAACACACTTATTCCAACGTTTTTCTAATAAAGCTACGCATGCAAAAAAAAAATCTTTTGGTAATTCTGCAAAATACAACTCCACTGCGTTTTCCAAGTCATCATTCGATAAAAAGCGACTCTCTCTCAAATGTTTTTTGAGTTTTGGAAAGAAATAATAGTCGGACGTGGTCAGGACTGTAAGGTGGATGTTGTAATTTGTCAAAGCCGCATTCATTGACTACTGCTTGAACAATTCGTGCTTTATGCACCATGCAGTTGTTGTGCAGAAGCAGCATTTTCTGAGCATAATTGTGGGGTCTTTTTTTCGCGTATAGCCGCTTTCAAGTTCTTAATTGTGTCTTTGTAGACATGAAAATGTCATAGTAACTTGACATAAGAAAATTGTCGCGATAGCATATTGTTTTCATAGCTAGGTAGATAACATAAAAAACTCCCCTCGTATATCATCACGGCATATTACCCATTTCTGGGTGTGCCAGTGTCTACTACACATGTAGACATCGGTTATGATGACGATATATTTTACCGTGTGGGCGCTTACCAGGCGTCACCTCACGGGCACTCATAGCTGGTGTGGAGAGTGCACCACAGGGGTCACTTTTGTGCCATTTAAAATTGGAAATATTTGGCGCCGATTCCCCCAGGTTCGCGACCAAACACTCAGACACTCGGCAATATCTCTTTACTTATTAATTTTAGAACAAAATCGTAATGAAAAAAAATGTTCAAAATCAACTGATTTTGTTGTTCAATTGTTTCTTATGCAATATTCAATTTGAAGCAATCATCAGAAAGCCCTGGAAAATAATAGATATTTATACACCAAGTGAGCTAAAAGAATGTTTATTCACGAGAAGAAAGTTTAGCTCACGAACCCGTAAGGGCGAGTGAGTTCAATTTTTCGAGTGAATAAACATTCTTAGCTCACGTGGTTTATACAATATTTTATTCAATTTTGACGAAATAATAATAAAAACCATTATAATATTTAACTATGACAAAATAAAAAACTAATCAGTTAGTAGGCTGTGCATGACAATCGTCGATGATAGACGTCAAGTCATCTATTTAAAAAGCTTTATTGTCTGTCATTTGTGGCGGGGAAAATAATGAAAATGGCTGATAATATCTAATAAATACTGTGGTGAGTGTTATTTTCGTGTCTGATGTTATTTTAAATACATTATTTGTTGCAGAGTTAAAAAAATTGTAAGAGTGATTTATTTTTTATTAATTCAAATAATAATAACAGTTGAAACGTCGAAATTGAATAAAACAATCATTTATGTTTCTTGTTTCTGGAATATCTGACAGATTTGACATTTCTTTTTATTTTATTCTTTTTAGAATTTGTGATTATTTTTTTCTAGATTGTCTTCCTGTGATTCTAAGAATAATGAAATGAAAAGAAATGTCAAAACTGTCAAATATGCCAGGAATAAGAAGAATTTTGTAACTCACTAGTAGTATTTTTAAACCTAGCAACCAGTTTTATTTTTTAATAATATCATCACACCTCAAGATATCCTTCCGGGATTGGTGGATTAAAAAGACTTGTAACTCCGTTATGCAAGCAGCCGCAAATTATTTTCTTCTATTTGTTGGCAACCTATTGTCGTCGGCAAGTGTCAGTTTCGTCTGGGGAGCGAGTTGTGCATACCATTGCAATTTTTCTTCCACAATCTTATAATATACCGCGAGTATTTTTTAACGTGAAACATTGGGTTTTCATGTCCTTGGTTACGATTTGACATTTGATTGACAGCAATGTATTTGCGTGTCCCATTTAAAATGAAACATAGGGAACGAATTTGACAGATGTTAGCTAAGTCAGAAATTTAGCTAAGTGAGAAAACCACTCGAGAGCACTCAACAAATTTCGGGCACACAATATTTTTTTTGCAACTAAATTAAATTTTTAAAAAAAAGGTATAATTATTTAAACAAAATTAACCTCTAATGACGTCTTGTCAATATGACAGATAACCGCTGAATTTTCCTATAAGTTTCGACTTGACATTTGATTGACAGTAATATATTTGCCTGTCTCATTGAAAACATAGGGAATGAATTTTACAGAGTATTATATTTAAATATTGTAAGAAATTTGGCCAAGTTAGAAAATCACTCGAGCACAAGGTACACTAAATTTAATTTGGAAAGAAGGTATAATTATTTAAACAAAATTAGCCTCTACTGACGTCTTATCAAATGTCAAATTCGTTCCCTACGTTTCATTTTAAATGGGACACGCAATTACATTGCTGTCAATCAAATGTCGAATCGTAACTATGGATATGACAAACCCAATGTTTCACGTTAAAAAATACTCACGGTAATTAAATAGGTACTGTTGTATGAAATACGATCACTATAACGTTTTTTTGAAATGAAAATTTTGGTTCTGACAGTTTTAACGCCTTACTATTACGGGTTCATAAGTTTTAAGATTGGTATTAGGGATGTTCCGATTTTAATAGTGCACCTTTTCCTTCCAAACGGTTATCTCTATAGACACCCAATCAATTTAGGAGCAGTTTAGGCAGTGACTTACAGGACTCTATCGCATTCTCCTTGCTCGCATCTCAAGAGAACAAACTACCACGTAACATAATGGTCGATACCACTTAACCTAACTTATCTAATGTGCGTTAGCGGCTTTGTGATATTACTGCCGGGGCGAGGCTGTGGTGGTGGCGGCCAACAGGTCGGTGTAAGTCGATCCGGGGGCTCCGGTTTCGTTGTACACCACACTGGGCCCCTCTGTGCTACACACTGAGTCCTCGGGTGTGCGCGAAGCCTCTGCTTCTGCGTCCATGGCTTTCTGGGCGCGCTGGGCTTTCAGAGCCTTCACGGCGAACAGTGGAAAGGAATAGAAGAGCCCAAAAACCGAAAAGAGATTAGTATTATGAGTGAATGTTATGTTAGATAGATAGATAGATAAAGTTTGTATGAAAAGAAAAAATAAAGAAAAATTGCCCAAAAGAAAATACATAAATTAATGGTGCTATTCTGTAACTTTGCTCTATAACACAAGATCATACCTTATAGAATAGTAAAATTACCTATTCTGTAACTCTCTCTGTATCAAGTCTGGCTATAGAGTTGTTTTGGTTGTTATTCATCTCAAACTGTCAAATATTCTATAACCATATTTTTGACAAGACGTTAAGGAATCTTGAATCATGTATAACTCTAATAATATGTAAGTATATATTTAATTATATTATTGAATTAATGTTTATTGACATATACATTTTGATTATTGTAGTTGTAATTATTCTTGTTGATGTGATATAAATAAATAAAATAAATATACCATCACGGCGTATTGCTGGGTGGGCCAAACTGCTTTATATGCAGATATCGGTAATGATGATGACGTATTCGTACCGTGTGGTCGTTTAAGATTCGAAATAATTTTGGCTTCGGTCGGGATCGAACCCGGTTCCCCAGATTCGCGACCCGACACTCAGGCGCTACGAGACTCCAGTTATTATTAATTATAAAGACATCATTTAATTCTTATTTTAAATATTCTATTAAGCTATGAATAACAATGTTGATTTCTCCCCTTGTCTTGACCTTTCTAATATAATATATTTTGTAACAAATATAGCTACCTACGTAAAATGATTCAATTTTATATCATAGAAAATGTTTTAAAATCGCTTTAATTATTTTTTTATGTAAATCTAACACGAAACGAAAAAGGATTGCAAACGCAAGTGAAGAACAGTATGATTTTTTTTAAATGAAATGGAAACTATGTTTTTCGGAGTGGCACAACAAATTCTTTCATTTTCCATTTCAATATTTCGTAATATTTGACAATATTTTTTTAAATATAAATATTTTTGACGTTTCACTATGCTCTATAAATACTTTACAGTCAGGATTTTGGCGCTGTAAGATTTATAGAAATTTTTATAAGACTATAGCCCTTATAGTACTGTAACCTAGTTACAGAATAGCTATTTTCTTACATACTATAACGTCGGTTGTTTATAGAGCCTATAGAGCTTATAGAACGTTACAGAATAGCGCCATATGCCCTTTCCAATAAAATAATTTATTGAAGCACCAAAAGTGGCATTTAAGTTTGCCTCAACTTGTAATTTAAATAATAATAATAAAGTAAATAGCCCTGTTTTATCAATGATTCTAATATCCAGATTGTATATAGACTTTACAGAGTTCTTCAAATAAAGAGTTAAGAGGTAATAGTTTAAATACAAAAATGGAACATTAAGGCCTAAAAATCATTCGACATTAGTTTACTTTAGACATTCATGTCGACAAGACATGTAATCTGTGGTTTAATTTTTGGCGCGTACTACACGCTAGTGCGCGTATTTAGAGTTACAATGTAACAATTAAGCAGGGGCGGATTAACAGTTTTGCCGCTCGTAGGCACCCAGAAAATTGCCGCCTTTTTTCAGAAATTTGCCGCCTTTTGATAATTTTAAAATATATTTCTAACAGATCAATAATGTAATTTTCAAATATTAACCAAAGATAATATAGATATTTGAATATCAGAAATGTTAAAATATATTAATTAATTAATGTTTAAACTTTTCGCATGTTTTATTTTTGTTAGGGGCTTACTTTTAAGTCTGGAATGCCCAACCTTCAAGAAGAATTTTATTTTGATGGTTATATATAGTTGCAAAAGCATTATAAACACGAAATTTCACAAAAATTATGACGCGGAAAGCAATATTTATAGTGATTTTGGCATTTTTTCTGAAAAAAGGTACGGATAATTTCCTATAAATTGAATATAACCATCCGAGTTACGTCAAATTGTGTTCTGTGATTGAGGATATCGTTACATTTAAGTATTTATTGAAAATTTTCAAGCGAAAAAGTCACATTTTTCACTAACACAGCCTAAAAACTAGTAATCGTTTTGTCACGAAATGCATTCAATCACTCGAACATATTTACATTACATTATATACCCGAATTTCGTCAAATTGAGTTTTATTCTTTTATGCGTTAGGTTTCCGTTATATTAAAGTATTTTTTGAAAATTTGCAAGCGAAAAAGTCATAATTTTCACAAATATAGCCTTTAGAATAGGTAAAGTCGGATTTTATTTTTGCAAAAAAAACATACATGCTTCCGCGTTTTAATTTTGCATTTCTTTATTTATTTTAGCTAAAAGAAGGCATAACAAAATGGAATTTCAAGTTGTTATTCTACAATCCAGGCAATTTTAATAAATGTATTATAATTATCGATAGCATAATAATAACGAGAATCTCAAAATAAAGTCTGAAACATAAGTTCAATTACTTGGACATTTGTTGAAAATAAAGCGCATATTCCATTACTTAAGTACTATAGGAAAACAGACGATAATTACAAATTGATCGGAGTAATAATAATATACCTACAAAAAAGCTTTACTTTATATAAATTTGTTTCAGAGATCATCGATATAAATGTTTTCGTCGCGTTTTAGATCGGCGTTTTTTTATAAAATTATACATTTCTGATTAAAAATATTGCCGCCCCGAAAATTTGCCGCCGTAGGCACGTGCCTACTGTGCCTATGTGTAAATCCGCCACTGCAATTAAGTTATGTTCAGTTTCATTATTAATAATAAATTAGTTTAATTGTAAAAATGTAAATAAAATTTAGGCTGTGTCCGATGTCGCATTTTGGCATTTAATATTTAGGATTTGGGTCTTTTTCGCATAAATCTAACTCCGAATGGCACACTAATGATATCCATTGGTTTGTATGGTAACACTTTAAAACAACAAAAATGGATTATACAATTCGATTCAATTTGATGCTTGAGAGCAAATGTAAATATTATATTTCATAAAATAGAAGCTAAGAAGCTATTCTTTAACAGTAAATTTGACGTTTTGTACAAATTATAGCAACGAATATGATTTGTTTAAATAGTGCGCGTCAACTTCAAGGCATAGTGTGCTCTTGCAAAACCCTAAAATCTATTTCCTAAATTTAGGGCATATAGATATTATGTGATAAAAATGCAACATCGGACACAGCCTTATAGGTATTAAAATATTAACTGTGTCCGTTTCCATAAAAGTATTCATAAATAACCTCTATTACTGTAACGTGATCACCGATAAGGGTAAATCAGAAGTTCAACCCTCCCCCCCTAAAGTTATTGGGCTGTAAATATTATGTTCAAATGTAAGTACCCGTATAAATAGCTAATAATCAATTTTAGTCAAATGTGTGTAATTATTATGGCTGACACAATAATTACTACTTGAGATTTGTTTTTAAAAATACTGGTATACGTGTGCATTTTTTATATGGATATAATAAATACTAATTTACATTATATTTATAGCGATAGAATCATTATCTGTTGTGTACTATTTTGTTTAGTTGAGTTTTTATGTGTTTTCTGATGTAATTATTTTGTTATAAATATCAATTACTCATATTCTACATGTTATATTGTGTAATAAATCCGCATAAAAATAATTATAATTTTATCACTTACCTTTTCTCGACTGCCTTTTTTCTGGAATAAAATAAAAAACTATTAAACAAAATTAATTTTTGGAGATTAGGAGATATGTATACATAATGTCCAAGTTAAAGAAACTAACAAAAAGATCTCGAGAAGTATACAAAGAATACGCAGCAGTGAATTTATTAATTAATTTAATAATTAATTAATTCAATAATTGTAGCTTTATAGTGCAATCTAAAATCCAGTATTTTTGCATACTTGGAAGTTATTTGAAAAATGATTTTTTTTCGGATGAGCAACTCATCAGCTAGCCTTCTAACGGGACAACTTTTGTTTAATTAACCGACTTCATAACTCTTATAGTTCTTGAGATCGAGATCTCTATGTTGGACACGTCATTCTAGGCAAAAAGGGCTCAGACAACACATGTGTAAAAATTATTGGTAGCCAATTATAAATATTTAAAGTGTGAACATGAATATTTTAAAAAATTGCTTCACAATGTACGGGGATAACATGCTTAAATTTTAAGCAAACATTTAATAATGGGGACATTTAAACACCATATTTTATATTATTCTTACTTCAAAAGTTCAAATATTAAGTGCGGGTAACATTTAAAAACATTTATATTCTTATCGCAATTTTCTGAAGAGCCAATATGTCTTGCAAGTAGAAATCGATAGTAATGATGAGACTTTGATTTAACTACCGCAGGAACCCTACGCATAATTTAAAATTTGTTATATTCTCTAAAAAATAAATATGAATTATTTCACACAGAAAACTTGGTCTTACTATATTAATATTTTATTTCTAATGGGATAGTTTTGCATTTTCAATTTTTTTTTTGGAAGAATGATTCAAATAATTAATATTACATATATTATCTCAGCTCACCTCACTTTAATCTCAACGCATTTTGAGAACAAGTGACGTGAGATATCAACATGTTGAATTCTCACTGCGTTCAGTTTCACAACGTTCAAATCTACAAAACGTTCATCCATAAAGTTGGCGCGTATCAAAACGTTTATTTCTCGTGCGATTCCAAAATTAAACAGTACATCACTGTCTACCTCAATTTGGGTGTGCGTTTAGATTATGTTTGTTTAAGATGATTTTTATAAAAGTTACACGCCCAGGTATGTACAGCGCGATCTATTTCTATCTAGGAGTTTGTATAAGACAAGAAATGTACAAGACAATACAGGGTGTCTCACAACTCGCGCCCCAGAGCGAATGAGGAAACACGAGACTGCACTCGGATGTGTAATTTCGAAGAAAAAAAATTTAGCTTAAAAGATATTAGAGAAAAAACGTCTTAAAATTGACCAATCAGAGACCTACACCTTTAACGTGTGTTTGCCGTAATTTTACGTTACTATGGTTTTATACAAATCAAATCTTCTTTAAAATGTGTGGGCGACTGTAGTTTTTGAAAAATGTCAAGGTGAATACAAAAAGGCAAATTCTTACCATGTATTCAGCCGCTGATTACTTAGAAATGATTATAATTTTCGGAGAATCTGGACGTAACGCCAGAGAGGCAGTACGAGTCTATTCGGAACGTTTTCCGAAATCTTGTGCTGATCTCGGATGACACCTTCGCTAACCTAAATTTGTTGACAGTGAAAAGTCAACTCTAAAGTGTGAAAATTACAGTAAGTCAAATAAATTTTGTAACTCACTAGGAGCGGTCCGCTCCGGCCCTACCAAAGAGAGGGGCCCTCATTTCCAGGTCAAAAAATAGTCGAAAAGGTTCAGTCATAAGATTTTCCACTAAATAACCACCTTCATAAATACTCGAGTCGGTTTTCTTAATGTCTCCTACCAAGAAACATTTAGGTTCCTGTGTGGGAAATTAAAACTTAAAAACACTGATAACACTGTAGCTACGGCTCGGGAATCCCCAAATCGTATGAGTGATTTGAGTGGTAGCAGTATTGCGAATTTAGTGATTTTATCACTAAATCTAGTGAAGTTGATGATTCAAATACGATTTATTTTATAAATTTGCAACTTATCTAGTGATTTTAATGTATATATTCTCGGAATAAAACTTCAATTTTAATAGTTCTCCTGTCTCTCGGAATCAATGCTTTGGTACCTCGCCTACATATTTTTTTGTAAAATTATCTGTTCCATTTAATTTATTGGGTCAAATTTTAATTTTTTGCCTCAACATTTATTACCGCGTTTATTTTCTACTAACCAAATCAGCTTGGATCATTCCGACGTCTGATTTTACACGAAGTTAACCGCGTCGTTTTGCGTACGCTCACTCGAAATCGAAATGTATTCTGTGATCTGGCAATTTATTTTTGTATATGAAAGGGGAAAAATATACCGCTTTTCCCATCCCTTGAAAAAATGTAACCTTGAATTATAAGGCATTTGACCTTGAATGAAAAGGCGCTTTTTTTTATCAAAATCTCCCGGAATGCCCGTGCGGTGAGTTGTTAGCTCTAGGTCCCAATATACGGGGCCCGACATTAGAGGCCGTCCCGGACTTCCGAAGAAGTTAGTCCGCCACTGAAATGAGAATTGAACATGTTGCTGAATGAACATTAGGACGTTGCATACCTAGCCCAGCTAATGTAGAACTTCGTAAATTTTAATTCACCAACACTAAATAATAAAATAACAGAACTTTGCTTGAACCTACAAATTTCAACTAGCCAACCGAAGAAACCAGAGACGCTATTCACGAGTGAAGAAGAGGAGGAGCTTAGCGCGTGACGTAACAATATGGCCGGTTATATATACATATATATACATATATATATATATATATATATATATATATATATATTTACATCCCGCTATCATTGCTGCGTCCTTTCATGGCTAGGACATTGTGGCAACCACCGAAAGGAATAGAGATAGGTATCGGCTTTATAAAGTATATCTACTTATTTTTCCCCCTGATTATGAATTTCGGTTCAAATTTCAATAAAGTCGATTTGTAACGATATACGTTTCCTTTCATTTGACGGACATTATGAGCTCCTCCATTCTGAGTGAATCCGACGTCCACAGTATATACTTCAGACATAATCAGTACTTGTGACGTCCAATTTGTATATTTTTATTCATACTACCGTTACAGTGACGTCCAGCAGCGTTGCCAATATTAAATACATTATTCTGATGCAGAAACCAAAGCACACTCTTTCACAACAATTTGCATACTTAGCTGCAAACATCATAGATTCCTACAATGTTGGATAATGGTAATTTCTTTTGGCAATCCGTAAGCAATTTGAAAATGGAACTTTTAATTTGTCATTTAAAATGTCATTTTAAATACTTAACACTTTTGTTCTAAAATTATTATGAAAAAAATTTCTTCAAATTAAAATTTTACCGTTGTATTTCTTATACATATAACAAAAATAAAGTAGATACCCGGTATACAAGAAAACAATGACAAAATCTTAATACTGTATTTACAAAATGTGATAGAAATGTGAAATGTTCTTGCACTTGGTGTACAAGAACAACAATTCCATTTTCTCTAACGGTATATGTAAATATGTGAAAATAAGTGAAGAATGAACTATTTAAATGTATTTATTTAAATAGCCCCAAAATCTTACAATTAAAAAGTACAGATATTTTCATGTTCACTCATAACAAACTTTATTTTACATTTAACCTTCCGTTAGTCTGGTGGGGTCTGATGGACTCAGTCAAACCGGAAAATTGATTTAAAAGTTTTATAAATGCTGTCAGTTTTAGTACCTTCCCCTTTTGCATAACCTCAAACATGGTCATTCCCGGCTTGTCTGACATCGGCTCAAGTACTTGTTAGAACATTTTTAACCCTTCGGGTTTAATAGACCCCACAGACTACTCACGTTGGTGATATTATTTTCGTAACTTTGAGGTTTTTTATGTTTTTAGTGTAAAATTAATACTGTTTTTATATTAAAAAGGTCTTATTTTACAAATCAAAACGTGCCCAAGAAAAAACGACGTTGCGATTTTGTCCTAGAGGGTCAGACAGAAAATCCCAATACTTTTGCAATAAATGTGAAAAAAACTGTTTGTTTGCAGCATGCTAATTTTATGTGCAATGAGTGCGCAGGTTGACTATTTATTTTGATTAAGTTTTTATTTTAAAATTTTTTGAATCATAATTTTGTTCTTTTTTGTTTATATTTTTTTTTATTTGGTTTATTTTGACAATAAAACAATTGTTTATTGTATTCTTTCTTATTTATACCTATTATTAAAATAAGTGCAACAATGGAAGGAACTAAATACAGGAAAAATCGTGGCACAGTCCTATGGGGTCCATTGGGCCCCAGCAGACCACTAATGTAAGAAAAATTCAGCAGACTAACGGAAGGTTAACAAATATATCATTCACAAAATAAATTTCACGAATATTGACAAAACTAATTGAAAAACTTAACAAAGATTCAAAATAGTATTCGTATCTTTACACAAAGTTCACACACACACACACACGCACACAGACAGCCTCATACATACCTACACACATCATTGTAAAAATGTTAAAATCGGATTCTGAGGACATCAAAACGGGCTTATTCACTAAAATCTCTATATACGATTTTTAGCACGATCCCTATACCTCCCTTAGCTAGAGTAGCGGGAGGTAAAAATTTTATTTGAGGAACAAATTATTTGTTACGTGTCAATAAAATAGTGAAAAATATCTGCAAAGCAACCATTTTGGTTCACTTTGGCTATTTGTACGAAAATTATAATAATAAGGTTAACATGAATATTAATCTCCGGTTTTAATATGTTTATTCCAAGTAAATAGGTATTTGTTAAACAAATTATTTGTTACATGTTAAAAAAAATAGTGAAAATATATGAAAAGCAACCGTTTGAATGCACTTCGGCTATTTGTGCAATAAATTCAGATTTTTATGAAATTTATAATAATAAGCTTGTTATTAATATTCAATTCTGATTTTAATACGCTTATTCTAAGTAAATATGTATTTGTTGAACAAATTATTTTTCATATGCCAATAAAATAGTGAAAACATATGAAAAGCAGCCATTTGGTTTCACTTCGGCTATTTTTATAACAAATTGAAATTTTTACAGATATTACAATATTATTAAGAAAATTCTAATTGACATATGTCAGTGTCAAGTGTAAATTACATAATACGTTTTTGTTATAATTTTACTGAAAATATAGAAACTTTCTATGTGGTATTTGTGCAAAATACATAGAACTGATGGAAGGTAATGTGATGGCAACATCAGATTTTTTTATTTAAAATAGGAGTATAGTCGAAATTTTAGATATTTGATAAAATATTATAAATCACAGCAAAAGATAATTTTAGGGCTTTAGCTTGTGAACTGTTCTGAAATTATCAATCTCCCCTGACAAAATAAAATGAAAAAATCTGATGTGGCCAACAAAATACCTGAGTATTTCTTAAACATAAATTTGTTTCATTAATCTTTAGTTGTTACACATAAACAAATTACTTATCTGTGTTTCTTTCTAAGTTTGCATATAGATTACAATAAAAATACGGTGTTTTTAAGTCATTACTTTTGATCATTTATATTTTTACATATCTCACTCAAATTACAATATAATAAAAAAAATCTGATGTGGCCAACACAAAACCTCCCGCTATTTAATTTTTATTAATTTAAATACATACCTCCGTATTTACTAATGCTGCAAACTGTTCCATTGCATATAACTATTTCTTTATTTAATATTTTCTTTTTAAAATGTCACTATTATTAATTTGAAGTAATTCGTTTTTTTGACAATGACATTCACCTGTAGTTCCATTCATTTGAAATATGAACTATGTAATAAAGGAATTGTGTTTATCTTAGGCTTCGGGATTTTTAAAAAAAAATATTTTTTAAAGAAAAACCATTATGAGCTTCAGGTAAAGTGCCATGTCCGGTTATCCGATTTACTCCAAAATCGAATGGTGTCTTTCCATATTAGAATAGGGTAGAAATACAAGATTTCAGAATTTTCTGAATGATACTATTTGAGTTAGAGTGTTAACAAAATCCATACACACACACACACACACACACACACACACACACAGAGAGACACACACATACACACTTCATCGTGAAAATGTTAAAATTGGATTCTATGAACCTTAAAACGTGGCCATTTACTAAAATCTCGATGTGATTTTTAGCACGATCCCTATACTTCCCTTACCAAGGGTAGCGGGAGGTAATAAAAAGCAAATATTTTAACGTATTTAAACTATCTAAAATGTATAAAAATATTTTCTAATTAAATGAAAACACTTTATTGAAACACCTCAGTAAGTAGAGGAGAAATAGGAAGAAGTACCTAGAGTAAAAAATATCTATATGTAATAAATCGTTTGTAGTACATATTAATATGTTAAAAACATTTTTTCTTTTAATAATTATTTCTACACTCTCTTTTTCGACACACTTAAAATTTCGGTCTTCGTATTTTAGATCAAAAGTTTATAAATATTTTATTTATATATTTCACTGTAGCATACCGTTCTCATATTTATTCCATACATTTAATCATTAATCTTCTTACCCTTACATTTGGCTTTTATTTACAATTTACACAATATTTTGTAATTAATAATTCAGCTTTATGATAAGAGTATTTAAATAATTACCTTTTTTTAAAGTTATTATATTGAAACCATACATTTTGACTTTGTATTTACTAAGAGGATTTTGCAAAACAAAAGTTTGATTACATAAATATTAATTTAAATACTATCATGTGTGCACAATGTCATTAAATACGATTAGAAGAGTTGCGCGCTAATGTAGTAACCCAATGTTCCACTGTTGCCAAGTGTACGGAGTTCAGAATGTCGCTAGAATGAAACTTCAGTATATACAGCGTATATACGCCGGACGACACTAGTGCCGCAAGTGGAATTTTTTTGAACTACAAAAAATATACATTTTCCATTCCGCTATCATTCTGACGTCCATAACAAATTTTGCTATACGATACTAGAGGCCCCCCTGATGCCAGAAAAAAATTTATAAGGCCATGTGCATATGACGTCCGGTATACGGACGTCTTATGCACAAGGACGTCACTTTGAATGTAGAAAATTACACAGGGGACGCCACAATGGTAGTGGGATGTAAATATATATATATATATATATATATATATATGTTTCTAGTATGAATAACATTTTGAATTTTGCGAACTAGTCCGTTTCATATAAAAATTATGTTCAGCATTCTCTCGAATTTTGAATTTACATGAATTTGTTTTCTTGAATCTACATAGTACTGCATTATTAGTCTTTGGTAGATTAATGGAGAGATAAGTATTATTATTTTATTGTCATCTTTGTGCAGGCAGGTCTACAAGTTTAGATTTCATTACGAAGTATTTTAATAAAGACACTTAAGTAATTATTATCTTGTAGCTATACCCGGCAAAATATAATCTTGCTTTACAAAATGCAAGGAGCACGCATATTTTTACTCGGTTCCTTTCCCATTTTTAAAAGATGAATGCATAACTTTCGTCTACAAACTATTTCAAATTGGCAAATTTCTCTAATACATTTTCTATAGAATTTAGGTTCTTGTTTTCGGGAAATTATGGAAATTAATTATTTCTGGATTTCTGCGTGCTAATGACGTACATAGGTTAAACGTAACTAAAACGTGTTGAAGTTTTAGATTTTGTTATTATACTTTATTTCACGTAAGAATAGCGTTGGTTTAGTTAGGGATATATAAATTCTACCCTTTGATTGGTCAGAATATAAACATATTTCACAGAAACGAAACAAATATCGCCTGTCAGTTGTCAAATAAAATCTACAGAATTAAGTGATGTTTAACCATATTTTGTTGCAATTTTAGATTTTGACATTTTTACAGATAAATATATTTATTATTGACAAAGCTTGGTTTCACAAATTTAAATTATTTATTCAATGCATGTAAAAACGGTCGGCTCTTAGGAGTAATCTACTATTTTCTTACGTAAAATGAAGTATAGCCTACAAATTTCACTCCACTCGTGATTTATTTGTTAAATAAGTGACAGAAACGATGCGTTCGCCACTACCTCGGCTAAAACTTACTACCATGCACTAGTTCATATTTTCGCCACTAGACGTCGTATTGTTCTATTTCATTAGCGAATAGGATGGCGGCAAAATCTTCATTAATTATTTTGTTTATAAAGTATAAAGACCAAGTTTTCTATGTTTTCAATGAAATTTAGTGCACATACCTGTAAGGAAAACCTCCTATGTGCCACCTTTCTGCCGCCGCGTCGCTTAGATATGTGTGGGTTGTCAGCGCGAATGGTCTTGTTCTTGAGGATCTCCAGCTGCATGTAGAGGCGCTTGAGTTCTGCTCGGATGTCATCAGGAGACATGTCGGCCAGGGTCACTTCGCCGACCTCCACGTCGCTATTGTTGCCGGCCAACGGGCCGTGTGCGTTCACATCCTGTCACAACCAGATTGAGTGATAGGAAATCATTAGTGATGGTCATGTTGGCTTAATTACTATATCTCATATAAGTATGATTAAACCAGAATAAATAAATATATCATTAAGGCATATTACCCATTTCTGGGTGTGCCAGTGTCCACAACATATGTAGACATCGGTAATGATGACGATATATTTTACCGTGTGGGCGCTTACCAGGCGTCACTTCACGGACAGTCATAGACGGTGTGGAGAGTGCACCACAGGGGTCACTTTTGTGCCATTTAAAATTGGAAATATTTGGCGCCTGTCGGGATCGAACCCGGTTCCCTCAGGTTCGTGACTAGACACTCAGGCACGCGGCCACGGGACCTCATACTCAACGAAGGGGTTTTAATAATTATGGAATGGGATAAAATAAATAAAATCAAAATCTAAATAGTTAACAATTATAGTACATAAGTAATGACTTAATATTCAAACTAATGTAGCTAGTGGAACAATAACGTTATATTAGTTGGAAACAGGAATAAATAATTGACAATTTCACTTCCTGATGACAAATTTAAATCAATAATACAATTCAATTTGATATCCGGTTCAATTTTCATGAAAACTTATTTCCTAGTCTTTGTGATTTCAAAGTGTAAAGGTTAATGATTCACTTTGCAATAACTCTTTTTAGTATTTGTATGTTAATGTACGCTATTTTAAAATCATATTCACTTTGCCTTGAGGGATGATTTTTCAAAAACGCTAACACTGTATTTCTTACCAAAAGCATAAATAAGAATTTTTATATCCCTAACTTGAGAAATGATGGGTTCTTCATACAAACTTTCATCCCCTATTTCACCCCTTTAAGTTTTATTTTCGCGACAAAAGGTAGCCGACGTCCTTCTCCAAGCTCCAATCTATGTCTATACCAAAATTCATCAAAATTGGTGAAGAAATGATGGATTCTCCATACAAACTTTCATTCCCTATTTCATCCCTTCAAGTTTTATTTTCGCGACCGAAGGTGGTCTATATCCTTCTCCAAGGTCCAATCTATCTCTATACCAAAATTCATCAAAATTGGTTCAGAGGTTTAGGCGTGAAAACGTAACAGACAGACAGAGTTACTTTCGCATTTATTATATTAGTATGGATTATTGAAAGGTGTGATCTGATCATGTGCATTTAAAATTTATGGTGGTAACGTCGTCAAAAACAGAAATATTTCAATAGCTACCATCGACGTTAGTAACGTCGAGACCGTTCGTGCCGCAAGATTTCAACCAATCACAGCACAGAACTGTGCTGATTGCTCTCTACGTCAAAGGCAAAGAGGCATAACATTTGTAAGGAGTAGCATTTAGAATTTAGGTACTGTGGGATGCCTAATCCTTAAACTGAGCCTGGCCAACCCAATGTCATTATTATCTTAAACGTGAAGTTTTGGTTTTGCTTACCGCTTTGAAAGCATCGACCGGCATACGACATGAGTACTCCTGCGCCAGCGATCTGGCTTGCTTTTGCTGGTACCACAGCTTGGGCAGGAAGATAAGCACCAGGATGATTGTGGACGTGAGCTGCGAGCGTAAAAAATGCGCCAGCAGCACGTGGTCAGGGTGTAGGTATGGTAGGTACAGTGCGCGCGCGAAGTAGAACACCAAGCTCACCACGAGCTCTGTGCAGATGCTTGCACATAGGAATCGTCGTTCCTAAAAACAATAAAAAATTATTATATATTTACATAAAAAATAACACTTTTTTTGTTAATGTTTAATGGCACGGAGCTACTATGACTTTTGACAAAAACTCGCTAAAAGGTGTCTATTATAGCTATTTTTATTCCATTGCAACTTACAGTTTATTGATATGGGGCAACTCTCAGCTTATAGATGATGTTTTTATTATTCAAAAAAAAGCTATTCGTATATTATGCAATCTACGACCTAACGAATCTTGTAGAGGCAATTTTGTTGCATTAAATAGTTTTACTATTCACAGCTGTTATATTTATCTTCTATTAAAACACGTTTTTACTAATATACATAAGTATAATTCGGTGTCCCACTCTACTTATTCTACACGAAATTCAAATAATATTTTAGAAATCCCATCTCACAATACAACTGCCTATGAAAAACGTTTCTACTATTCCAGTATAATATGTTACAATGCGTTACCGCAATGTTACAAAAAAATAAAGGTAAAAAGATCACTGTCTCAAATTAAACAAATTCTCATACAAAAGGAATACTATAACTGTACCGATTATTTTAATGATTGTAAAAATAATACCTTCTGTTAATTGTAATTAATGTTAAAATCTGGTTTTGTTATTATTATTGTAATATTAATTAATTAATAATATTATAATTCATAAATTAGATAAGTTTATAAATTAGCTCTTTGTAAATATTTAAATTAGTTATTAACAACTGTAGTCAATTATTGAAAAAAAATATTGTTGGATTCCATACGTTGTTTCTGTACAACTTTTTTGGAATAAATTATTATTATTATTATTATTATTATTATTGTGCCCGGGAACATACGAGGGTGGTTTGAAAAGTCCGTGCAAAGTTCGAGAGATGGCAACACTGGTACGTATCGAGGTTATGTTTACTTAGTGACATGTCTTGGAAGAACGCTCACCAAATTTCAACCAGATCGGTCTATTTCTCTGTATTTGACGTTCGTTTAAATTGAGAAAGTCAAGTGATTTTCAAAAAATTGAAGAAAAAGATTTTCATGTGTTGATCAAACATTATTTTATGAAAGGCAATTCGCCTCAGAAGACTAAGGAAAAGCTTGATAAACATTATGGTGAATCTGCACCTTCGATTAGAACAGTTTATAAGTGGTTTAAAAATTTTCGGAGTGGGCATATGAGCACAAGTGACGCTGAATGTCCTGGACGCCCTATCAGCAAGATGGGTGCCAAGATTGCTCACAGTTGACCAAAAACGAAATCGTGTGAGGATTTTAAGCGTCGTTTCATCACTGTGGATGAAACATGGATACACCACTACACACCTGAGACCAAGGAACAGTCCAAACAATGGGTTGCCAGCGGGGAGCTTGCATCAAAGAAGGCGAAGACCGTTCCTTCGGCCGGGAAAGTTATGGCCACTGTCTTTTGGGATTCGCAAGGAATAATCCTCATCGACTATTTGGAAAAGGGTAAAACTATAACAGGTGCATACTATTATTCGTTATTGGACCGTTTGAACACCGATCTGCAAGAAAAACGTCCACGATTGGTCCACAAAAAAGTTCTTTTCCATCGCGACAACGCACCAGCTCACTCATCTGTGATTGTAGCCGCAAAATTGATGGAATTAAATTTCCAACTCGTTCCACATCCTCCCTGTTCTCCAGATTTGACTCCTTCGTACTACTACTTGTTCCCCAATATGAAGAAATGGTTGGCGGGAAGAAGATTTTATTCAGACGAGGAGGTGATTGCAGAAACGAAAGCCTATTTTGCAGAGTTGGACCAATCTTATTATTTGGAAGGGATCAACAAACTGGAGCAGCGTTGGACGAAGTGTATAAGTCTAAAAGGAAACTACGATGAAAAATAATAAAAAAATATTCCGAAATAT
Organism: Ophonus ardosiacus; assembly: GCA_943142095.1. Taxonomy (NCBI): domain Eukaryota; kingdom Metazoa; phylum Arthropoda; class Insecta; order Coleoptera; family Carabidae; genus Ophonus; species Ophonus ardosiacus. The sequence continues at coordinate 48,258,132 of OW964831.1, read as the reverse complement.
TAAGTAGTTTTCCCCTTTTGCACGGACTTTTCAAACCACACTCGTAGTTGCATTTGAGAAATTGGATCCTTAGATATATTTATAATATTTTCCAGAAATTTCAAAATATTTTCAAATTTGGATCATTTAAAAGGTGATTGTCTGGAAGGTCTTCATTTTTAAAGTGGTAGCTTTTTGTGAGATTTGAATGACCAATAGAGAGTCGAGTGATAATGACTTGTTGTCTTCTGGTAAGTAAGGAATACCTATCTTTCTTCCATGGTTTTACGCAGTTTTTAATGTTCCTTATACGACTGTTGTAAATTTGTGAGGAATGCTGAAGTGTATCTCAAAACATCATTCGTTGATGTTGATGACGCCGCTGACCAAAAAATATTCGTCGCTCTTATTAACACATAGTTAAATAACTATTGTGATATTTCATTTTTACATGTGCACACAAAAATTTAGGAGTATCATCCTCTTTTCTCACCTACTCTAGCCAGCATTATCACTTTATGAAAACAAAATGTTCCCACAAAACAAGGAAAACTAACTGGAAGATAGAATTCTCAAAGGTCGTAACTTTTTCCACAAGGAATCAGAAAAAAAAATCTGATGTGGCCAACACAAAACCTCCCGCTATTTAATTTTTACATACATACATAAAATCACGCGTTTCCCACTTAGTGGGTTAGCAAAAACCCGGAAACAATAGTAACAATAAGAAAAGGGATAAGAGTAAGAGCTCAGCTAACTCACTTCACTCTTTAACAACATTCTTCTTTCGCCTTGTCCACAATCATCATAGCATTCATACATAAGAACATATTAAAGTGACTGATTTTCGGTAGCGAATAACCGCATCTGGACCACAATAATAGTTACGCAACAATCATCCTTCCACACATATCCCTATCCATTTTTATTAATTTAAATACATACTTACGTATTTACTAACGCTGCAAACTGTTCCACTGCATAAAACTATTGATTTATTTACTATTTTCTTTTTAAAATGTCACTATTATTAATTTGAAGTAATTAGTTTTTTGACAGTGACATTTACTGTCAGTTACATTCATTTGAAATATGAACTGTGTAACAAACGAATTATTGTGTTTGTCTTAGGCTTCGCGACTAATAAAAAAAATTATTTTTAAATTTATCTGTAAAACATATAGAAAAAGTATTAATGCATTCCTGTACAAAATTCAATAATCTTTAATTTTCATAAGACATAAAATGCGAAAAAATGGCATTTAATGGTATTTTTTGAAGAAAAACCATTATGAGCTTCAGGTAAAGTGCCATTTCCGGTTATCCGATTTCCACCAAAATCTAATGGCTTCTTTTCATATTAGAATAGGGTATAAATACAAGGTTTCATAATTTTTTGAATGATAGTATTTGAGTTAGAGCGAAGACAAAATCCCTACACATACACACACACACACATACATACATACACACATACATACACACACACACACATACACACATACAGACATCATCGTGAAAATGTTAAATTTGGATTCTAGGGACCTTAAAACGTGGTCATTTACTAAAATCTCGATAAGTGATTTTTAGCACGATCCCTATACCTCCCTTACCAAGGGTAGCGGGAGGTAAAAATTCCAGAATTTTAAAATTTATGAGTTTTCACGGTCGTCTCGTGAATTATTTGTCTTTGAACAAATATTTAATCATAATGAGTGGAATTCAGTGGGTTGTATTAAAGTCTGTATTAAAGCTTGTATTAAGTATATGGCAACATTGTAATATTTCCCAAATCTATCAATGAGATTCAATTGTGATATAGAAATTTTACCGCAGGGAAAAGTAATACAGATATCCTTTATTCAAATGAAGAAGTATAATTGTAAAAGGAAGGTGTAAAAGGAAACTTGCAAAAAAATAGCAACATTAGGTTAGAAATATGTCAAATTTTATGTGTCAAATTTTCATACCTGAATGTTAATGACTCAATCCCCGTATTGATTAGTTTTGATATTTGTCCTTTTTTATAGTAACTGTATGGCTTTCTTACTTCTATTAATAATATTTTTTTCTTTATTTGATCCTTTGGTCTTTCACTTTTTTCTGACAGGTATTACAAAGTTGCCAAAATATTTTTGACAAAGAACTGTTTTAGCTTAAAACACGCTAATACAACCCACTGAATCTCACCCATTGTTGATACATCCCTAACATCTCATTTCACAAATAGAATCATTCAAGATTTATACCCGCTTCTGGTTGAAGGGCCGTCAGATATAGAATACAGATCTTGCAACTCTATTCTATATGTTCTAAGCTATTTGTAGTAAACAGTGTAACAATTGATTAAGAAAATCTAACTTGTCGGAACTTGCAAGTTGAAAATTAGATAACATTCAAACTCCAAGTGAACTCGCGAAAGTTCCTATCAATAACTGTTCAAATCAATTCATTGTGTTCTCAAATTCTCGAGATAATAAAATCTTCACCTATCGATAACTTGGAAACTAGAGGCAGCACAATAGAATAGTTTATGTAACATGCTAACAAATTATCACTTTGGGTTATGCTTTACCATTGACAATGAATTGAAATTGTTTATTGACATAATGGTTTCCACAATAGTGTTACATTTTAGTTCATTACCTATATACCGTGAGTATTTTTAACGTGAAACATTGAGTTCGTCATATTCATGGTTACGACTTGACATTTGATTGACAGCAATGTATTTGCCCGTTCCATTTAAAATGAAACATAGGGAACGAATTTGACATTTGATAAGACGTCAATAGAGGTTAATTTTGTCTAAATTAAAATTAGTTGTAGAAAAAATATAGTGTGCACCTTGTACCCGAGTGGTTTTCTGATTCAGCTAAATTTCTTACAATATTTAAATATAATACTTCTGTCAAATGAGACAGACAAATACATTGCTGTCAATCAAATGTCAAATCATAACATAGGAAAATTCAACGGTTATCTGTCATATTGACAAGATGTCATTAGAGGTTAATTTTATTTAAATAATTATATGTTTTCTAAAAATTAAATTTAGATGTAGAAAAATACTGTGTGCATCTTGTGCCCGAAATATGTTTAGTGCTCTCGAGTAGTTTTCTGACTCCGCTAAATTTCTTACAATATTTAAATATAATACATCTGTCAGATTCGTTCCCTATGTTTCATTTTAAATGGAACGGGCAAATACATTGCTGTCAATCAAATATCAAGTCGTAATCATGGATATGACAAACCCAATGTTTCACGTTAAAAAATACTCACGGTACAAAAATAGTACGAAGAAATTATTATTGTCAAAATTTAATAATATGCTACAAGTGTTTAACATGTTTTGTTGTAGGTATTGTATTCCTGAAGATCAGTAGACCGAAAAATACACATACATACATACATACGGTTTTCTAGCAACAAAAATTTTACTGCACATAAGTTAAGATATTCTCTATAAAAAATATGGATTTGTATAAAAACAAATCATTAGTGCAAAAATGATGATTTTTGAATTCGGCATGTATAAAAAAACTGTTTCATACAATAAAAATTATCATTGTAATTTTTTTTAACAAAGGTTAGGATAATTATCAATTTATTTATTAATTTATTTATTTATTTATAATTTATTAATTACTAAAACGTTTTTAGAATTGCTTTCTTAATTTTTTTTGTAAAAATTGAAGGAAACAACTCACTGAAACTAATTACATTTTAAAAATAAATAAATAAAATTAAAATTAATGTATGTACGTAATATTTTTTTCCTTTATATACATATCTAGTTTTTGTTAAAACATTTCTTTCATTAATTAAGTATCGCATCCTACAAAGGAATATATAACACATGTTTAATTGAAGGGCTTATCACAAGAATCGAACAAGTCATTTTATTGCAGTTTTTGGATTGTTGCGCAATGTTTTTTGATTCTGATTGCGACAAAATATAAATAAGAAAGTTTTAACAAAAATCAAACAATGTACGAAAATTCGCCATGTCCCAAAAGTCAATGCATATGTTAATTCAAAAATTCCAATTAAATCACAATTTAGTGGAACATCGTAAAACTGAAAACTTCACAGAGACTCTAATGACAGTCCACATAACCTCACAAAAAATAATTGTGTCTAATGCTGCCCTCTCTTTGTTGGACCGCACATTTTTGAATTCACCTTTGTTCAGACAATTGGGCGATGGTCAAGTGGACGAAGGTCATCTGGGCGAGAAAAAATGACCATCACCCAGTGGGTGGCGTCCGGTGTAATAATACAGGGTGTCTCAATAAGCTTGCTCACTATTGGTAACTTTTTTATTTGAAGAGATACGAGGTTGGTTAAATTAGCAAAATTGTGCCATTTTATATTAGAAAATTGGTCATGAAGACAAAATAAAAATTGTGTCAGAGGTTCCCAAAATTTGGGACAAAATATATATTTTTAAATGGAACTATATATTTTTTATTACCTTATTGGAAAGAGTATTTTTTTCTCTTTCCAATAAGGTAATGTTGTTTATGTACAATTTTTTCAAATAAACGAGTTATTTACGTTTAAAGATAAAAATTATCTTTTATTAGTTTAGGTCAAGTAAACTATGGAAACAATTGTCTTTTATAAAATTATTATTTTATTAATTTATTTTACAGTAATAACAAAACAAAAAAAATATTCAAATTGAAAGCCATTATTTCTTTCGCTCATTTAAACTCTTTTGGAAAGAGAGCCGACCGTTCTACGTAACTGGTGTCTAGATATAACTTTCCATATAGCACGATCATATCTAACTTTTCTTCATTTGTAAAGTTATTAAACATTATTAAACACAGAGAACTTTACGGGAGAAATTATTAAACGTCAAAAAAACAAAGAATCAATTGTTTCCATGGCTTACTTGACTAAAAAACTAATAAAATAGTTTACAAAATTTAAATTTTTAACCGTAAATAACTCGTTTATTTGAAAAAATTGTACATAAACAACATTACCTTATTGGAAAGAGAAAAAAATACTCTTTCCAATAAGATAATAAAAAATATATGGTTCCATTTAAAAAATATATATTTTGAGAACCGCTGACACAAATTTTATTTTGTCTACATGACCAATTTTCTAATATAAAATGGTACAATTTTGCTCATTTAACCAACCTCGTACCTCTTCAAATAAAAAAGTTACCAATAGTGAGCAAGCTTATTGAGACACTCTGTATACTAACCTGAAACTGCGTGGAAGCATTCCTACATGCATAACTTATATGAATTCCAAACACCAGAATGGTGACCTCCCCAAGCTCCGTGACATAGTCCCACCAAAGGGGCTTGCAGCTCTTGAAGAGAAGCCCATCGGGTGTGGAGCTCTTCGTCAGGAGACTATAATTCTCCTGCAGGAAGTTGAGGCTGATGGCGGTGTAGGCGGCGACGTACGCCAACACGGACATGATCATGACGAAGAGGTACTTGAGCAGGTCGGTGTCCTTCACCACCCACCGATGCGCCTTCCGCGTGCGGAACTCAATGAGGTGGCGGTACAGCTTCAGGATGATGGCGCCGTAGCACACGACGAAGCCCAGCTCTCGAGCCCACGGCTCGAGCAAGCAGTACAAAACGGACGGCTCGAAGAAACGGATTACAACCTGGAAGAAAACAAAGACCTTTTCTTTCGGGAAAATCGGATTGAGCAATCCAAATCGGATCTTATACGTTCTTTCGGTTTTAGATTATATCACCTCTAGGAGATTCTGGATTGCGATCTGAATTTTCGAATCGCTTTAAAACACCTTGCCAATGGGGCTGGGCAATTTTAGTACCAAAAGTTTGGTCAGTTTTTTTTTTTGCAAAATAAACAATTGTATAGTTAGGTAATATTAATTTTGATTTGGTTGGTTATATGTATATACAGGGTGTTCTGAAAATGGGTGAAAAGCTTCAGGTAGAACGATTCTTTGATTAATTCTGAGTCGATAATCCTAATGCAAAAAATATGTACGGGCCTTCGTAAAGCCACACGAAGTCATCAAACTTGTAAATGTACAACTAGAACTAAGCGATTTTTTAAAAATCTTTTACGTAATATCATTGCTCTTTACATTCTAGAAGAATTGTGTAAAATTTGATGTACGTAGCTAAACGTTTGATATCAAATCTTTAAAATTTTAACTCTTCTAAAGTAGAATTTTTTTAATTTGAATACGTACGACAACCATGTATAAAACAGTTTTTTGTTTGAAACAGAAATTATAAATAATTTGTCAAATTTTGACGTTTATCAGTTGATGTTTGATTTTATAATTTATTTCTTTTTGTATGGTGAATGAAACATTGGATAATTTGAATGTATACTTTGAACGAATACGTTGATATGTTTATGGTATATGGTTTTTACAACGGGAATGCGAACTTCGCAAAAGAAGAATATGAAGCACGATACCCAAACCGGCGGCACCCATGTTCGAACACATTTGGAAAATTAGATCAGCGACTTCGCGAATCTTATTATTGACTATTATAATTATTATTATTTTTGTTATTTTTATTACTACATAAATACTCAAAATATCGTTTACATTGAATTTTTTTTAATTAATAAAGCAAAGCTGGTATCTTAAGTAAATAAATTCAATTCCCAATTTGAATTTCCACTGAGTGTACCTATGTCAAAATAATTTTGACATAAAATTCATACTGATTTGCATAGCTACCTGATAACTACTATAAAAGTTTGATTCGGTGTTGCCAAATTTACATTTCTTTTAAGTAGCTCGTGTGGCTTTACGAAGGGCCGTACAATTTTTTTGCATTAGGATTATCGACCCAGATTTAATCAAAGAATCGTTCTACCTGAAGCTTTTCACCCATTTTCAGAACACCCTATATACATATATACTGACCATTTATTTAAATATTATGGGATTGCATGGTCGTGTGCGTTTAGTGTCTTGTTGCCAATCTGGTGACCCGGGTTCGATCCCGGTCAGTGCAGACTTTTAATAGCACAAAAGTGATCCCTGTGCTGCTCTCTCCTCACCAGCTATGAGTGCCCGAGAGGTGATGCCTGGTAAGCGCCCACTCGGTAAAATATATCGTCATTATTACCGATATCTACATGTGTTGTAGATACTGGCACACCCAGTAATGGGTAACATGCCGTGATGATATATTTATTTATTTAAATATTGTCCTAATAAATAGCAACCTTTCTGTGATTCTACGAACTAGTGCTGTGAGGATCCGACAAAACATGGATCCGAGGTCCCGGATTTCAAAATATCCGGTTCCTCGGATATTGAAGCGGATATCCGTAAATTTAACTTGGATTTGGATTCGGATCCTGATTTGGATCCGGATCCGGATTTGATGTGTTGTTTACGGATCCGGATCCGTATATCCGAATTTTAATTCTGGATCCGATTCATCATTTTGAATGTAAAGGCAAACATTTGGAAGTGAGTTCAAATTCAAACCGTTATAGTGGGGCTGTTTATCTGTACAGCGGTCTGTAAACAGCAATAAATTTTATAATACCCCTCATTTCCTCATAAATATTTAATTTTATAATTGCTATTAATTTTCTATGCAATAAATTTCTCTGCAGTTTTAATTGTTATAGTCATTCTGGCTATCAAAATTATTCAGGATGAATTTCTTGGCAACAAATTTTCCTGAGATAATTTTTTTTACGATTCTCTTGCGATCAATTTTCTTCGCATTAATTTACTGGCGATAAATTTTCCATCTGACAAATTTTCTGACAATTAATTTACTGGCAGTAAATTGTCGTCCTAGTCCTGATCAATTTTCTGCGCTTTATTTTCTTGCAATAAATTTTCGGGGAATTAGTTTTTTTTTTGGAATTATGAATAACTTGGAGATCAAATTTTGATGCCCCAATATTAGTTTAGCTGGCGAATAACAAATATTTGGAGAAAAAATAAATGTCTTTGGTCTATACTTATTTATCTGTGATGCTGTTCTAATTAGTAATAAAATGATTAGTCTTCAGGGTTCTATATTCTCAGCTGAAAGAAATGAATGAGTGCAACAGTCTTCTATTATATTAATTTGTAATATTAATGGGTGACGATGTCTTAGTGTCTAGTATTATTTAAATAATTACAGAAGTTTTTTCTCACAAAATTAAAAAAATATATAATGTGTTATGATTAAAAATAATTGGGTATAGTATTCTATTATGTTTGTTTAAAGAAATTTGATTATTAAAACATAATTACAAAATTATTTTATGTATAGTCGTAAGAAATATATTTATATTGTAATAAAATAAACATTAACACTGCATATTTGTATTGTTATACTTTCGTAGAAGATTTGATCATTTCCAGAAGGTATGTGATTCGGCAAATATATCATCATTAAAATTTAATACAGACAAATAGTACACTGGTAGAGAAAAGCACTTTACTAAATGATGTATTGCCTTTAAAATAACAAAAAAATTCTTACCGTAGAATAAAGAAGAAAAATGCCCAACAAAATAGTTTCTAAAACAGTCCACATGCCTGATGCAATTGTCTGAAACAGAAAAACAATAACATTACAAAATATATTTTTCTAAATGTAATATCCTACAAATATTTTAATTATTACAAATACATGTAAAACTGAGTTTTGGTTTGTTTGGGAAAATAATTATTATATTTTCAAAGCGATGCTCAATTTTTTACTACAGCTAAATTTTGAAATAAGAAAATTAAAAGCATAATCAAAATATATGTTATATTTTACATACCGTCAGTATTTTTTAACGTGAAACATTGGGTTTATCATATTCATGGTTACGGCTTGATATTTGATTGACAGCAATGTATTTGCCCGTTCCATTTAAAATGAAACATAGGGAACGAATCTGACAGAAGTATTATATTTAAATATTGTAAGAAATTTAGCCGAGTCAGAAAACCACTACAACTAATTTTAATTTAGAATTTAAACAAAATTAACCTCTATTGACGTCTTATCAAATATCAAATTCGTTCCCTATGTTTCATTTTAAATGGAACGGGCATATACATTGGTGTCAATCAAATGTCAAGTCATAACCATGGATATAACAAACCTAATGTTTCACGTTAAAAAATACTCACGGTATACGCGAATTAAGTAGCTTGGAGTAACAACGTGTGTCTATTCTTAAAGCAGACACCGAAGGTAATGTCACTCTCATGAAAAGTGAGTAGATTACACCATTATTATGTCGTTACCATAAAAATAGTTATTTGTTTAACTAGGCACTAAACATACCAGATTTACAGCAGATGCTGCCGTTTTATGGCCGGGGCGAAGCCTAGGTAATGAATGTTGCCGAAGCTGTAAATGTGGTATTTTAGTGCCGTGTTGAACACATTTTTTTTGCCGATTTTAGAATTAAAATTAATTTAGTGATTATTTTTGATGCCTATTTTGTAAGTTATCGCCAAAAAATTATGTTGCTAGGTATGTGTTTGTTGTACGGTTGCCATACGCTTGTTGAACGGTTGCTATGTAAATAGTAGTGTTGTTAACGAAATTCTAATTTAAAATATTTCAAAATTCAAAAAAAAATGCTTTATACTTTTTCGAATTACGAATTTAGAATTCAAAATTCGGATAATTTTAAAATTCGATAGATGGTGATGATGACTAGTAGCTTATTTGTTATTTTTTAATTAACATGTTACCGCAAAGTATTAAAATACTTTCGATTTTAACAATGTATAATTTATTAGTATTTGTCTGTTTTGCATCCCAAAAGTACATCAATTATATATTATTATTATTATTTTGCGTTCTATGGATAACAGATGTCAAGTTGACTCAATTTATACTGATCTTAGCAAGGCTTTCGATAGAATAGATCACAATATATTACTAACTAAATTAGCTAATGTCGGTGTAAATGGTAGTTTATTAAGTTGGTTTCGATCGTATTTGACTGGTAGAACTCAGTGTGTAGTTTCATGTGAATATAAACCTGACCCTGTTTTAGTATCTTCTGGAGTCCCTCTGGGTAGTCATTTAGGGCCTTTATTATTTAATATTTTTTTAAATGATATAAGCAGTTTTTTCAAATTTACTAGATTTCTGTTATATGCCGACGATTTAAAAATATATCATCCCATAACTTCATCAGCTCGTTGCATTGAACTTCAATCAGATTTGAATAGATTTGTAAACTATGCTACTAATAACAAATTACTTATTAACATTAACAAATGCTTTCATATAAGTTTTACAAGGAACAGATCTGTTATACAATATTCGTACAATATATCAGGTACGACATTAGCCAGAGTCAATGAAATTAAAGACTTAGGTGTAACTATAGATAGTAAATTTTTACTGGACAAACATATTGACAACACTGTCAAAAAATCTTATAAAATGTTGGGATTTCTTATTAGAACTTGCCGAAACTTTAAAAACCCTAAAACATTTTTGACCCTTTATTTTAGTCTAGTCAGAAGTCAGCTAGAATTCGCAGTAGTTGTTTGGAATCCGCAATACTTCATGTATATAAACAGAATTGAAAGTATTCAAAATAAATTTTGCAGATATTTTTTCACAAAATTTCCTAATTATAACCTAAACCTACCATCGCTGTATAATAGGCGTAAATTATTGGACATTATTTTTATGTATAAATTACTTAATAACATAATTGATTGCCCACTACTTCTTACACAACTTTCTTTTCGCGTGCAGTCGCACACGTCAAGATCAAATGAACTATTTGTAATTAACTTTTACAAAACTAATTCTGCAATCAATTCGGTTATGAATCGCTTGCCTGTGTTATATAATAAGCTGTCAAATAATGTTCATCTTCCAGACATTTTTAACACTCCTTTGAATTCATTCAAAAACAGATGCAGCTAATCTTTCGCAACATGTAATTTATAATTCATATTACTCTTGTTTCTCTAATTAATTTATGTACCTACTAATATTTTTCTAATTTATCCATGTTTTATATGTTCTTTATGTATATGTACCTACTACTTTTACTAAATATATGTACCTTACATGTAATGTAATGCTTCTCTGATATTGGGGCATTTAGCCCTGTTGAGAACGCTAAACGCTAAATAAATAAATAAATAAATAAATAAATAAATAAATTATTAATATCCAAAGAATTGCGCACCTATAGTTTATGAAATAGGGTAAAACAAATTACAAAAATAAACTATAACGTTTTCTGTACTTAATAAGTTTCTTTAAAATTGAAAGCATACAATTACATCAACAATGCAAAAAAAGATTCTCACCTTGCACTTCCTTTTCTTGAATACAATCAACGCTAATATAATCGTGATACCCATACATGTGAGCTGTATGGCCAGAACCACTGTCTTCAGCAGGAAGTCCCGTTTTGCTAGACATACTCCGCCATCTTCGCATCCGTCGCAAATTTCCGGACATGCCATGCATCTGCAAAAATACAAACGACATCCTTTAGCTGAGAGTCAATATCATTATATTCCACATAAATGCAATATCTAATGAGTATATCATTAATTAAGTTATAATCCAATAGGAATGCCGGATTTTCCTTACTTACCACGTATTACGGCGGTTATTATTAAGTAACCATGGTGAACGAATATACGAATATTGGTATATTTGAATATCCAAAAGGTATATTCGTTCACCATGGTTACTTATTGGTGCGTTTGATTATTTTGTTTTATGAACTCAGAACTGTTTAGTGTCATTTTGAAATTTATTTAGGCAGGATATAGAGTACTATTACCTTCCGTCACCTTTAGGTAAGGAAGGTATTGTCTTTGGTCAAAAAATTCGGTGGTGAGTTTTTAATGAATAAGCACGTTTTAGGGTCCCTACAATACGAATTTACTATTTTTAAGATGATGTCTGTCTGTATGTATGTGTGTGTGTGTGTGTCCGTGTGTGTGTATGTATGTCCGTGTGTGACAAATTTTTCTCCGACGATAACTCCATTACTACATTTCAAAAAATTATAATTCTTTCGTATTCCTCTTCTGTACATCCATATGAAAAGTTGATTAGATTTTGGTTATAATTGATCCACCGGAAGTACCCTTATTTGAAGTTTTTAACAGTTTTTCTTGAGAAAACGCAGTTAAATATTATTTTTCGACATTTTGTGATTATCAATATGAAAGAATATCTTATTCTCTATACGGTTTGATTACACAGTTTCGTTCATATTCAATAGATATAGAGTTATAGAGACATTAAGAGAGATTAACTTTCAAAAATTAGTCAGCTTTGTTAAAATTATGGAAACAACAGATATATTCAGAAAAACTTAATTGACAGATGTCATTGTCAAATGCAAAACCAAAGTTGAAAGTATAGGGTCAGAAAGTTATGTGTGAATGTGATAGAGTGTCCTTCCAAAGAAAAGAAGATGGAAGGACTGTGTAGCAGAAGATTTGAGAGAGAAAGAATTGTGTGAAGAAGATGCGTTGAACAGGAATGATTAAAAGAGAAGAGTAAGAAACGGCGACCCCTAATAAAATAGGAAAAGGAACTTTCGGTACAGAATTTGTGAAAAATATTGTGTTCGTGTTACAATTTTATAGGATATACAGAATCTTTTTCAAGGAACTTTTGGTATGGGATATATACAAAATACATCGAATTGACGGAAGGTTTTGTGCTGGCCACAACAGATTTTTTTTTTCTTGCGAACGCAGTATCGAGTACATTAATGAATCTGTAGTTTGACTTCGAAGAGAAAAAATTATGTTTTGCGTGCTTTATGTAGACGTCAGACGTCTGAAATGACACTGAAAGGAGTACAGAAATAAAACAGGGTATTCAATTACAAAAACGAAAGTAAAAATTCTTAGATTAGATTGAAGCAATTGCTCACAAAGAATGGAAAATAACGATAAATTAAAATTAAAAAATATAATCGTTATTTATTGAGTAGTATTGTAAGTACAAAGTTTACATTTTATTATTTTTTGTTATAGTGGAGGATTCCATTATGGTGACTGTAGAAGTGTACAGTACTTTTAGGAAATTCATTTCAATATACATGGAATCAATATCCACGTCGTATTATTACAAATAAAATCGATACCTATCGAAAGCTATCAAGGTCACTTTAATCATCTTTCGTTGATGAAAAATGTTTTGTACACAGAGAGGAATTATTTGTTTTCTTACTTGTAGTTGTCAAGTTGTCCGCTCTCAATATCGATTCCCGAGAAGCCTTGCCAGCTGGCATTGGCACTGGGGAAGAAATAGCCCGGTTTGCAAACGCACCTGTAGCCGCCCCTGTGCAGGCCCATCGATGCCATTGGAACACACTGAAAACAAACAAACAAAACATATTTGGAATATAAAGTGCTTTGCGAAACATCAGTCAAACTTATATTAGGTGTCTTAATTAAAAAATTATTAACAAAATTGTCTTTACTTAAAAGCCCGTCCCTCTCCTCTGACAGAAAATTGTAAATTCCAAATTAATAATACAGAAAAAAGCCAATATCAGAAATGAATCGTCAATAATGATACTTAGATTTAGAATGGAGGATTACACCATTTTTTTTTATTATAATTTCATCTGAAAATATTAGGAAAACTAAGACTATTGCTGAAAATCCGGTGAAAAAATTCCTATTAATAAGCAAGTTATGGTCTCCCGAATTTTGAAAAGATTGACGTGACGACACATTTATGTGTTTTTATGTCAAACTGTTTTCATCATGGACCTAAATGTTCTCGAAATATATGCTATTTTAAGTTATATTTACATAAAAATAAATGAATATTATAACACTGTATAAGTCTACGTACTTTATAAGTACAGGTGTATTTAAATTATTAAGTTTAATGCAAGAAATTTATGTTAAAATAAAAACTGTTTGAAAACTGCAGTACAGGAATGTTAGCCCCTCCTTTCGAATTTGAATTTCTTAACTTCCATTGGTAGTAATCCCCACCTCCTAACACGCTATTTGTAATGCATGTATAGGCGGTTTCTCAGTCGCCAATCAAAATATTTTCATATTAGTGTCGAAGCGCTATAACAGAAAAACCCTTTATTTCCGAAATATCTCAATTATACCATTTCATTTTTTTATTAATATTCGTTATTCAGCATATACATATACTATTTTCCATTAATTCGATTGAGCTGGAATCCCCCATTACAAAGAATATATAAACTAATAGAAGATTCAAGAAACGGTTGAAAAACAGTTTTCTTACGCGTTCTGATACAAAGAAGACGACTAGGGCAATAAATTTAACGAATAATAAGTATAATAGTTAAAGTCTGTGGAAAATAGCCACTTGGAATGTAAAGAGCATGAATGGAAAAGAAATGGAATTGTATGATGAGTTTAAAAAATTAAATATAGAAATTTAGTTTTTTCCGAATTTCAGTCTTAAAAGACGGATTTCCGAGTGTAGAAGTGATTGATAAAATAAACTAAATTTTGAAAATCCCGGCAGCAATATACCAACCTGTTTCATAGTCGTAATGAACTACATACTTGTTACATGATATTACACCATCATACAGGAAGTGCATGTAAAAAGATCACAGGCAGTGAGGTAAACAACCGCCTGTCTTCTAACAGAAAACAGAAGAGCGTCACCGGATGACAAAACAAGTCAGATGCGAATGTCAGTTGTTTTACAGCGACAGAGATTTACTAAATAATTAAAGTATGTAATTACCAACTTAGACAAAGCATTGTTTAAAGATAAGCACAGTCTTCTGAGAACGCACAGTTGCACAGATGAAATCTTTCAGATGCCATCCACACAACATAGTAAATCAAATTTAATTGCGCTCTGAAGTGCGTAAACTGATTTTCAGATGGTTTATGGTTCGAATGTAAAGATTATCTGTTTCTATTGTATCCCTTATGGCTGTTTTTTTCTGGTTAAAATTTTGACTTCTAGTTAAGTGAACAATATTACAACATTTAGTATTATTCTCACCACTCGTTTTTATTTCGTTGATAATAGCAATACCACAAAAATTGAAGGACACAAGTTAAATTATTAATTAGTTACAGATGCCATGTACCAACCAATTTTGTTTCTTTTGATGTTCCAGAAGAAAAATTTAAGAAGTAAAAAATATTTCTAAATATATAATTAAAACTTCAAGAGACCTTTTAAGATTGGAAGTATACAACATTGTTATTTTAAAGTAATCTAGTTTTTATTAAGTTTTGTATTTCAAGTAAATAAAGTATGGGCCACATTTAAATAACGGCGCACAACCTTCGACGGGCTGAGGAAAATGTTCAATTCATAAATTTTAATTTTGTGTAAAAACTACAAAATATTAATCACAAAACACAAGATAGAATCGTTATATTTGATGCTTCGCAAAATACAATATTATTAAAATATTAATAAAATTTTCTTTCTTGGATTTATTCTTGTAATCAATCAAAATGTGCTTTGTTGTAATCAACACTTTTACAGTTATTGGAATATCAATATTGCCAGAAAATATTTCTTTTGAGTAGTTCTTTCACTAAATCAAGTACTAAATTTTAATAGTAAATCAGGGAAATTTCAGTAGAAATAAGAAAATATCTAATCACCAAGAATTAAATTTTCTATCATAGATTTCAAAAGAGTAAAAATATATAGTAAATCATAAGCATTTGGTTCTTCAGAAGATTCTTATTAAAATTTTCATGATTTTCTTTCTGAGATTCATTCTTGTAATCAATTTTCATTTTATAATTATCGTATTTTATCACAATTATTTCATTTTCGTCTTACTAAATAAAAAATACCTTTCAAATTTAAAATATTAATTTATATTCAAATCATTTATAATGACATTTCTTGCATGCTTTCCAAAACGTCAAATTCAACTCACTGCTCGCTACCTAAATGCAATTTAATAAGAAAAGAATATACCTATACCCAAATATATGAAATAAAAAGAGACGTAAGAAACGACTATCGTTTTCACATGCTTTGAGAGTGTCGACTAGAATTCACATTTTTTTTCAGTCTAAAACGATATAGTTTTCGGTTTTAACTATTTACGTGATCACATTTTCATTTGTCGACAGTCGCAATATCGTTTTCACAGTTACGTGATCCCACTCCTGAAGTTATATTTTAGATAGGTACCTTCGTGGTTAGATCATCACACATATGTCGCCCCCCAAAGATGTCTGCGAGGGAGTCATCGCACTGGTCAATGGGAACAGGCAAGAACACCCCAACGGCGGATTGCGTAGCGGACTTGACTACGAAGGCATGCAACCAGGTGCCCGCAGGGCCCCCCAGGCTGCACTCTCGGAACGGGGCTGCCCAACCTGTACGTCCTTCCTGTACAGTGCGGAAGAAAAGTTCCGTCTCGTGAGTGCGATTTCTGCAATCAAACATGATTATTAGTTACACAGATCGTTAGGAAATCCAATCTTAAAATTTTGATTTGGTGATATCTCTTTACCTTAATTTATTTTAGAATAAAAGTGTAATGAAGAAAAAATTCAGAATGAAAAACGCCATCGATTGAGTACCAAGTTTGTTGCTAATTGTTTCTTATGTACGAGTTAGAGGCAAAAGAAATACATGATTTAAGGCTATTATCAGAGTGCCATGAAAAAATACAATAATTTATATTTCTTGTTAGTGACATATTTGACAGATTTTAATAAGAATAAAATAAATAGAAATGTCAAATCCGTTAGATATGTCAGAAACAAGAAACAAAAATTATTGTTTTATTTTCCATGGCACTCTGATCATTGCTTCAAATCGTCTATTTTCTTTTGCTTCTAAGGCTGTGTCCGATGTCGTATTTTGGCATTTAGTATTTAGGTCTTCTTCACATAAATATACAATTTCGAATGGCACACTAGTGATATCCATTGGTTTGTATAGCAACACTTTAGAACAACAATAATGAATTATACAATTCGATTTATTTTGATGGTTCAGATTAAATGTTAATATTATATTTCATAAAATAGAAGTTAAGAAGCTATTCTTTGACAGTAAATTTGACGTTTTGTACAAATTATAGCAAAGAACATGATTTGTTTAATTAGTGCGCGTCAACTTCAATGCATAGTGCGCTCCTGCAAAACCCTAAAATCTAATTCCTAAAATTCTAAATAATCACTAGATTTAGGGCATATAATTTTAGGATTTAGATATTAGGGTGATAAAAGTCCAACATCGGACACAGCCTAACTCGTACATAAGAAACAATTGAACAACAAACTAGGTACTCAACCGATGCAGTTTTTCTTCTTTCATTACACTTTTGTTCTAAAATTAATGGGTAAAGAGATATCGCCAAATCAAAATAACATTGCGTTTCCTATGTTCGAAAAAAAAAGAAGACACCCGGTATAATTATGTGTGTACAATGGTCAATAGTACAACTTACAAACTATAGTATAATGTATGATTGTAAGGTTATAGATTTTTTAATAAACGTATCTAAGACTGTGTCTGAAGTTGTACTTCTATCACCCTAATGTCCTAAATCCTAAATTTATGTGTCCTAATGACTTCAATTAGGACATTACGAATAAAATTTTATGGTTTTGTGCTAAATATCAAATATATTGTCGAAAATGAGCAATTTAGTTTCTATTTAATGGAATATAATATTAACATTCAATCTTAATCAGCCATAGCTTAATTTTGGAGTGAGCGATTTTCCGGGGCTTGGTCAGTCGAAGAAATTTATTTCACACATTTTTCGACAAGGGCTAATTATCTATTAGCTCTCAGCGAGCGAAAACATTACCTCTCTTGCTGTATGTCGAGAGGTAAAAAAATATCATTTTATAATTTTTGGCAAGGGAGCAAAAGTTAATCGACTGAATGAGTGGAAAAGAAATTTGAATATATCACAAAACGATAAATATATATTTACTCGTTACATTTTACAAAGAATAATTATAATTTTGTAGGTATAAAAATAAATAAAGATAGGTACTGGATTCGGATTGTACCTATGTACGAGATATACAAGCATTGATTTACATACACGCAGGAAAGTAACGCTGTATGTAGAACACAACATAGGGGTAAACAATAAATAGTCATTAACGTCGAACAAAAACGAATTTCAACAAGTAAAAACCTAATAAACTGGGCTGATAATCAATCATGTATTCATTGTACTATTCAATACAATTCAAGCTCCAATTTCTATCATTATAAATTAATGAGTAGCTTTCATTAAATTTTCAATACATTGTTAATCACTAATTTTACAATATTTTACAATTTAATCAAAGTTAAATAATTGCAATTTGTGTGTATTTCATAGCAGATAAAAAGAAATAAGTATGCAGGCATTACAGGCTAAAATTTATTTTCCTCCTACGTTAGAGCGAGAGTGAATAATATTTCTTGCCTAAAGTATACCATTTATAAATTCTACACGTAGAGCACGACTGTTTCGAAGATTTATCAGAAAAGTTTTCCTCTCAAAACTTTAAAAATTCCATACCTACCAAAGATGAAAACATTCGCCGCTCTTTGTTCTCAAACATTTCAACAATTGAAAATCGAAATCAAGTGCTCGCATTCAGAGGCGAACTGGCCGTTTAGGGGTTGGTCTTCAAAATTAAGAAGCTGTTTACTTTAATTTAAATAGATTTCAATTTCATCTTAAATAATTTGTTTTTCTTAGGGCCGGTCTTATAAACAATAAATTAATCCTTAGTTAATTACTGCACAAGTAAATTAAATGGACCATTAAAAAAGAAATGGATATTATAAAACTAATCTCATTATCAAATAACTACCGGGGGATTTAATTAAATTTTAGCAGTGTGTTTGTTGTTTTGTGAAAAGTTTCTATATTCACATTCGTTATAAACATAAATAAGTTGATTTGATAGTTGGAAAAGAAACGTGATCGTGGGAAAAATCGTACTGATATTGAAAAATATAACCTATTAGATATTGTTGAAGATTATTTTCATATAATTTGGAACGACCCGGTTGCGTAAAATCGTAAGATTGACATATTTCTTAATGTTAGTGGTCTTATATTTCCTTCAATCTGTCCCAATATGTGTAACACACATTGTTTTGAGAATCGAAATCTCTTTTTAAATTCATGGCTCGTATCACGATCATGGTTTTAACAAAAACGCTGTTTTAAGAAATGTCAAATTCAAATTTCAAAATGTAATTTCACCCTTATATTAGAAGAACAATTTATTTAAAAATATTTGTTTGAGTACAAACTATGTTCTGCTTTAAAATCATATTTTGATAAATTTCATAGTATTTATTATTATCATTTAATAATGAAATTTGACATTTCTTAAAACAGTGTTTTAGTTAAAACCGTGATCGTGGTACGAGCCATTGTCATCATATATTTCATATGGATTTGTCCTGTTTCGGAACAATTTTGGTAGCCTACCTCGTGCAAATATAAATGCATCATCATTATCTGTTTATGAACCCGAGGACACTGATGATACAGACTCTAAAGATGACACACTCGGCACATACATTTCTTAAAAAAATATTTAAAAAGTAAATAGATTCCTATTTCAATTGTTTTAAAATAAACATAACAAAAAAAAAATACAGTTTTACGTTTCTTTAACAACTGATTTAAATCTAATAGCATGAAATTCCGCAGTTACTTTAATAGGTCGATTTACTTGTCATTAAATTTTTATAATACCCAAATCTTCAGTTAAATTAGTTTAGTAGCTAATTAAATTTCAAATGTTGATTAAATAGTTTTATAAGACCGGCCCTTAGTTGTTTTTATATGTACCTATAGTTCATTAATGAAGTGCTATTACCCATTTTGGTAAATATTATTTGCTGTACAGTTGTCTCTAAAATAGGGGGACATGGCTTAACCACAGATTCCTGAGATTAAAATAAGACGATTTAACTAAATTTTACCGGAAAGTATACCATCTACTTATAATAACAAAACGCTTTATTCGATTTGAATGAAATTTGGTATGTCAGCTCATATGGTTATGTTATCTCTTAAGATGATACTTCTTATTATACTAGTATATGAAACTTGGGTGTCCCAACATTGATTAGACCGTAACTTTTTCATGGCCATGCTGATAATGTAATTTTTTTTCAGAAAGATGCATTCAATAGTAAACTTTTCTCTCTGTGTAATTTGTGATAATTGTTACAGTTCACACAGAAAAAAATAAATCCTGAGTTAAGCCATGACTCCCTATTTTAGAGACACCTCTATAATTTCGTAGAATGTGGTTAGTTTCTTGTTTAAAACCGCATTAGAAATAAGTACGTAGAACATAGCGAGTAGCATAATACCAACTTTCAAATTAAATTTTGAAGGAAATCTTTAAAGCTATCTTGATCCTATTTCCGAGATTGCTAGTCCTCCACTGCCCACATTAGATTTAAAGCTCAAGATATTTAAATTTTTAAGTGGTTTCAATTGGACTTGGTAAATACTAGAGATTCGAAATGATTTCAATTTGAAATGAAGCGAGGGTTGGTTTTTCTAATAAGTATTTAATTAGCAAACCAGAGGCACGACGGAAACCTAAATCGAATACTCTCGCCTACTTGGAGGAAAATCTACAGTTTGATGAATTTTCAATAACTTTTTGTAACGCTTTTATAATTAATTCTATTTTTACCTCCCGCTACCCAAGTGAGGGAGGTATAGGGATCGTGCTAAAAATCGGATATAGAGATTTTAGTGAATAAGCACGTTTTGATGAAACAATACTTTAAAAACAAATTTGACACATTTAAACAAATGTCATTGTCACGAAGCAATTTTCATTAAAATTAATAATGAAACCGTGTTAAGAAGAATTTAGTAGTATAAATATGATTCTAATGAAATTAAGGTTTGTAAAAATAATATATTTTCCATCATACATAAATATTAGATATACAAGATAATTCGATTTAAGTTTGATGTTTGCAGCATATCAAACAGCTCTCAATAAGAAGGTGATTTCAAAGTGTCAAATAATAGTTTGCAACTACACATTTACGAATTGGATAATGTACGGCGAAGAATTTACACAGATTGCGTTTTAGAGCATAAGGAAGTTGGTGATGATTTTGACAATAATGTGTGTGAGGATTTTTCCTTAAAATATATTAATAATCCAAAACTTCGCAAAGTTGGTATTTAATACTCTTATATAATTTGAAACAACATATTAGATTTTGACTATATATGATAAACCGGATGTAGTACTTAATTTGAAGCTTTGACAGATTTTTCAGGAAAAACATAATAAAATATAATACAAAATTTCGTATTACAAACCGTTCTATTTATGGGAACAACAAAGTAGATTTTGTTTACAAACGATCAATCGGAAGTGAAACTTTACTTAAAGCTCATTGCTATTTTAAACATGGAATTGGCGGGAGGTCATGTGCTGGCCACATCAGATTTTTTTACGTATACGACAAGAACATTTTAAAATCTTCCGTCCTATTAAATAAAAATAAAAACATTGTTCTTTAAGTTTGCGTTGATACTTTGCTTATATGTACAGGGTCCGGCAAGGAGGGATGATGTTTTTGAAAAGACCGTCACACACTTATTTTCCAACGAATTTCAAAATTTATTGTTTTCATTTATTACAGATAAAACAGCTGCGAAAAATAACATCAGTTACTTTACAAGTATATTTACACGATCAAATTTTGGGTGAATTAAAATATGCAAGTGTTAAAAATTGAGTTAAACCTACATTAAATTGTCATTGAATTTTTAACACTTGAATTTATCGTATATATCCATTAAGATTTCAATTAATTCTCTATCCTATTTTGCCATTTTTCAGTTAAATATCAATCACTTAAAACACTGCTTGTATATATCACCTCTTCCTCTTCCCATGAATGTCAGATTGAGGAAACTGCAGCTAAATATTTTTTTAAGTCTTATAGTATTTGCGAAACCGTGGTTTCAACAGCCACACGCACACACACACGCACACACACACACACACTCACACACACACGGACATCATCGTAAAAATATTAGGCTATAGAAGTATTGTATTGCACTTCGCTTTCGAACCGTCATTTTATAACAAAATATTACAGAACTTAACCCAAATATTGTTTTTTGTTGTATTTAACATGTCTTGTGCACACATATAATTCTAATTATATCTATTTTTCATTGTATGAGAAAGTTTCTAAATGTCAGAGATTGTTCCAATTCATTAACCAGATTGGCGGTATTTCTGATGGACATATGCATTTTACCACAATTTTACCTATAATTTCAAATATTTAATTAATAAAACAATAAGAAAAATTAAATATAATTCCCAGAAAAAGCTATCAGAATGTCACTAAAACTGTTGATATTTGACAATGACATGTGTCATTTACAAACTATGTTATAAACATTGGAATTTGTCAACTGGTTTCCTTAGTGCCTTAGCCTCTGCGATTAGTTTACTCTATAAATTTTAGTGTCTTTATCTCTAAATCTATACAAGGTATAATAAAATTTTTAAGTGTATTAGATGGAGAGTTTTATGTTTTTCAATATTTAATAAAAAAAAACTCCCAAAAATTTATATTTAGAAGAATTTTTCTAAGAAACTACTACTTCCGGTTGTTCAATTGTTACCAAAATATTTTCAGCTCTTCCCAGGAATGTCAGATTGAGGAAACTGCAATTAAATATTTTTTAAGTCTTGTAGTTTTTGAGGAATCGTGTCTACAACATCCAGACATATAATAATACACACACACACACACACACACACACACACACACACATACACACATCTACACACACACACACAGACATCATTTTAAAAATGTTATAATCGGATTCTAGGAACCTTAAATCGTGCTTATTCAATAAAATCTGGATATGCGAATTTCAGCATGAATCCAATACCTCTCTTAGCGAGAGGTAAAAATGTTATAATCGAATTATAGGGACCTTAAATCGTGCTTATTCAATAAAATCTGGATATGCGAATTTCAGCATGAATCCAATACCTCTCTTAGCGAGAGGTAAAAATGTTATAATCGAATTATAGGGACCTTAAATCGTGCTTATTCAATAAAATCTGGATATGCGAATTTCAGCATGAATCCAATACCTCTCTTAGCGAGAGGCAAAAATGGACGGTACCTAACTGATGTTATTATTCGCAGATGATTAAATTTTTCTTATGTTTCGTTGTGTATTATCAAATGGCAATATACCAGTAACATATGAAAACAATACATCGCACATCCCATTCAAAAGTGTATCAACCCAAAAGTTTTAAATTTTGTAATGATTTCAAAAATTAGAACCTTTACAAGTGTTCTTTCCCCCAGTAAAATAGTATTATCTTAAGTTCAAGAATTATACACTAGAGGGCCCGAATATAATTGTCGCATTTTCAATTTAGCGCTTGATGTCCGAAGAAAATAGTATCACTGCAACTTGCTACGTGAAAATTTGTTCATTTCCGAACAAAAACGTATTAAACCTAAAGTGTTTGTACTCAAGTGTATATTGCGACAAAGTTGTTTTATTCAAAAGTGTATTTTTTCAAATTAATACTCTCTTATTATTGGAATTACGGTATTTTTTTTTTAGATTCTACAATTTGTCTTATTACTCAAGATCCATAAATAGAAACTAAAAAATTATCACGATTAATTTCCGAAAAAAAGTGTATGAACTCTAATCAAATTCCAAATTTGAGCATTTATTGTTCGAGAAAAATGATTCTTCCTCTGAAACTCCCTAGTTAATGTTCCAAGAATTGTAAATAACAAACACTAGTTTCCATATTACACAATAGGGTCCTATACCATAGTCATATTTTAACTATCTTAAATAAGAAGACGAAAATATACATAAATTAATGAGTATTAGTGAAAAAATTTTCTTTAAATATTAACTAGGTCACAAACTACAAGCGATTGAACCTGATTACTAATTGGGTATGACGTGTTAGGTACTAAGAATTTGATTGGTCGCCTGATTTTAAAAAGAAGATTCGCGCGTCTTTAGCGGTCACCTTTGAAAGAATATGAAATGTCATGATGTTCTATAACCTAACAAAACGTTTAACAATTTTGTGTTTGATGAATTTGTTTAATTATAACTCTACTAATATTAACAATAATCATGCATTTATAAATAAATCAATTTGTAATATGAATTAAATTAATAATAATATTAATTAAATTAATATTGAAACTTCAAAACAGGCAAACATTAGCGCCATCCATCGTCATACTTTGTGTAATAATATTGTCACACTGTTTCAATGTTCTGTAATTTATTAGGAAGAAATCCTTGTTAAATGCTTATTATTTATGTTATTTATACTTAATAATAATTTCTTCGTAAATATAACGTATAAGTTTTTATATAAGAACATTTCAGCTATGCAAACATGAAAAAAATTGTTTCCAGTATAACTAACAGTTTGTCCCATTGTTTGTCGATCACTCGTTAGTACCCGCTACGTCACGCACAAATTCTTAAACTTTAAAAATTCATGTCTCGCTTATTACGTAAAATTTTTAAGTCGCGTTTGCACTGAAGTTCTTATTTTATCCTGTTCTTACAGGAAAAAAAAAATAAAAGAAAAATGGTATAGGACCCCATTACAGCGTTCTTAGATTAAAAATTCAGTGCAATACTTTTCTTTTGGCTCTCCTGTGAAATTATCATTTTTTGAGATACAACGTTTTTGAATGGGATGTGCGACATTTTGAAATTCGTTCGAAAATAAATTTGTTTCGGACTTTTCAGAAACACTATACCTCCCTGCATATTTCATGGATGTATCTAGGGACAAGTTAATGAGACCTAATATGAAATATGGGTACACGCTAGAACGCCATCACCGCTAATGACTAGGTATTTAACGTGTACCTTCATAATTGCGCACAAAATTTACACATGCATGTTATGTATAATTTATAGGATGAAATTGTATATTTCTCTAAATATAGCAATAATCTAACCTAGCATACTACATTCGGCCTCGGTTTTCCAAGCGTGACTTTCATGCATTAGGTTATTAATGTTGATATATTTAGTAAAACGAAAATTTGACAATCCAACAGAGACGGGTTTTACAATATGGTTACGTCATTTATAAAACTGTAAGACCAATTTGCAATTAGACTACGTTTTAACATCCAAACGTCGGTGCTTGTTAGGCTAGGCGCACATGCGATTTTCCAGTTGCTTAGTCTCTGCATCAAATAATCGTTAGTTTCTAGAAAATTACATGGATCGCGCACTTGCGACTTTTTAATCGCAAAAACATACTAGAACCAATATGGATTTCATAGAAACCATTTGTGAGATTGTTTTGTTTTGGCGAAAATTTAGAAAACAACGTAAAAGCAGTATTGGGTACATCCGATATTAAAAATCTGTTGTGGCCAGCACAAGACCTCTCGCCATTTACATTTTATGTTATATAAGTAATGTATTGCACTTCGCTATCGAACCGTCGTTTTGTAACAAAAAAATTACAGAACTTTACCCAAATATTGTATTTTATTGTATTTAACATGTCTTCTGCACACATACAATTCTAATTATATCTATTTTTCATTGTATGAGGAAGTTCCTATGTCAGAAATTCTTTCAATTCATTAAGAAGATTGGCGGTATTTCTAATGGATATATGCAGGTTACCTATAATTTTAAATATTTAATTAATAAAACCACAAGGAAGATTAAATGTACTTCCCAGAAAAAGCTTTCGGAATGTAACTAAAACTTTTGATTTTTGACATTGATATCTGTCATTTACAAATTATAAACATTTGCATTTGTCAACTGGTTTCCTTAGTGTAATTTCGCCTACTCGTCTTATTATATCCCGATATTCTACATATTATAGCGTCTTTATCTCTAAATTTATAGAAGATATAATAAAAAATTTCAAAATATAATATTTAGAAGATTTTTTTAAAAAACTACTACTTCCGGTTGTTCAATTGTTACCAAAACCTTTTCAGCTCTTCCCAGGAATCAGATTGAAAAATTCATAGTTAAACATGTCTTATGTCTTATAGTTTTTGAGTAATCGTCCCTCCAACATCCACACATACACACACACATATACAGACACATACACACATCCACACACACACACACATACACACACATACACACACATACACAGACATCATCGTAAAAATGTTAAAATCGCTTTATATGGTCCATATATTTAAGGTCCTTAAATTGTGCTTATTCACTTAAATCTGGAGATGTGATTTTTAGCATGAATCCAATACCTCTCTTAGCGAGAGGTAAAAAACAAACGATTTCAGCATCTGAATTAACCTCTCGGTCAACTTCAGGTGCCGGCCGTACCCAGCTAGTCACCTCAGAGGAGTTTCGCTGTTATTGTCAAATTTAGTATATTGTAAATAAATAAATCTGTTTTATCACAGATATCGGTAATCATGATGACATATTTATACGAGCGGGCGCTTACCAGGCGGGCACTCATTGC
The DNA here is from genome assembly GCA_943142095.1 of Ophonus ardosiacus. Lineage (NCBI taxonomy): Eukaryota > Metazoa > Arthropoda > Insecta > Coleoptera > Carabidae > Ophonus > Ophonus ardosiacus. The sequence continues at coordinate 48,231,686 of OW964831.1, read as the reverse complement.
TGGCGAGGAGAGTGCACCATGGGGGTCACTTTCGTGCCATTTGGCGTCGGTCCGGATTGAACCCGGTTCTCCAGGTTCGCGACCAGACACTCAGGCACGCGGCCACGGGACCCCATAGTATATTGTAGTTATAGTTTATTATTATTATTAGTATCCACACACATACACACACACACATACACACACACACACACACACACACACACAGATATTGTAAAAATGTCTTAAAACCTGTTTATTCATTAAAATCTGGATAAGCGATTTTTAGCATGAATCCAATAATAGATAGAGGTAATAAAAATATTTGGAATACGAAAATTTATATTGTTTAGTTCTTTTAGGAGTAATGTAAGAATTCATCCTGTACTTCTTCTTCCTGCGGTAGTTGGAGGTAAAGAAAAGTGAAATGGGGAAAGGCAATGTGTTGATCACATCACATTTTTCAAGTTTCAAACGACAAAAAAAGTTTTACTCCATTGAAGTTCAACATGTTTTATTAATGTTACTTTTAGTTCTATGCAACAGCGTTAGATGCTTTGATTACATAAAATTTGCTTTCGAATGTTATTTCACAAAGTAATAAAAGTTGAGATATAAAGCATATCAATGAATAGAAATTTTGTTTGTAAAAGGTGGTACAGAGTTACAAAGTTAGTCTACTATATGTAAAACGCATTTCGCTTAAGGTCATTTTGTTGGACAAGTTTGATAATAAATTCAATTGCTTTACCTTAAAGTTAGATTACGAAACTACAACTATTTCAGTTTCCAATTTACAAACCTTTGTCCGTTGCTGTATAACTTCTATTTATATGTTTTTGCCTCAAACGAAGAAAACATGAATTATTTACAATAGGTACGCCTTTATTTATTTAGGATAAAAAAATGTATAAAATGAAATTCTGGACAAATGTTACAGGTGATTTAGTTCATGTTTCAGATGTGAGTCCCAAAATCAGAATGGGTCCTGCAGCAAAATTTTTGGGGTTCTGTCAGACAAAATAATTCTTGATATCTGTTAAAAAATTATTTAGTAATGATAGTAGTTATTAATTGTAAAAGTGATATACAGGGCCCGGAAGAGAAGTATGGTGATTTTGAATAGATAGTCACACGTTTATTTTCGAACGAATCTTAAAATTTATTGATTTCATGAATTACTGGTATTTTTCCATTTGAGAACATATAACGAAACATAAGAAAAAAATCTGTTGTGGCCAGCACAAGACCTTCCGTTAATTTGATGTATTTTGTACAAATCCCATACCAAAAGTTCATTGGAAAAGATTCTTTATATCCAGTAAAATTGTAACACGAACATAATACAATTTTTTACAAATTCCATATAGAAAGTTCCTTGGAAAATATTCTATAAATCCAATAAAATTATCACATGAATAGGTATACATTATGTATTTTCATATATAAATACTCTAAAAATGCGTACACTTACGTAACATTCTCTTTATAATCAAATAATATTACTACCACGCGTATATCTTTACCCATTTTTGAGTTATTGCCCCAAAAGTCAATATACCCCACATTTAGATAAAAACTTCAAAATTTATAAAAATCTAATTTTTATGTATCTAGATACTTCTCAATGCGCTGATTCCAAATTTTGAAACCGCAGGTCGATATCTCTTTTCGTTCTCGAGTTATATAGATTCAAAGTTTTGCTAAAAACTGCCCATTTTTGGGTAATAACCCAAAAATGGGTCGAGATACGAATTTGGCAACAACACCATTCGATTCTACGGGCAAAATTACATAAGTACACCAATTTTCAGAATTTTTGAACACCGCATACAATCTCTAAAGCAAAATAACTGAAAATGGCCAAAAATCGAAAAAATCTTAAGGGGTACCCCTTACGATTTTTTCAGATTTTGGCCATTTTCAGGAATTTTCAAGCTTTTGTTCATAAAAAATGAACCGGTTGGACAAAAATTATGAAAATTGCTATACTTATGTATTTTTGTCCGTAGAATAGAATGGTGATGTCGCCAAATTAATATCTCGACCCATTTTTGGGTTAATGCCCAAAAATGGGCAGTTTTGAGCAAAACTTCAAAGCTAAATATCTCGAGAACGAAACGAGCGGTTTCAAAATTTGGAATCAGCGCATTAAGAAGTATCTAGATACATAAAAATTAGATTTTTGAAAAAATTGAAGTTTTTATCTAAATGTGGGGTATATTGACTTTTGGGGCAATAATTCAAAAATAGGTAGAGATATAAACTTGGCAGTAATATTATTTGTTTGTAAAGACAATGTTACGTAAGTGTACGCATATTTAGAGCACTTGACCAAATGAGTGAATTATTAGAATTTTTTATTTTAATAGTATAAAATCAAAAAAAAATAAAATATATGGAACAAATAGCGAATATAGAATTCTAAAGTGCATGCTACCAAAATTCATAAAAGTACAATCGTATTCGCCTACTTTCTATGATAGAATTCTAAAGTGCGTACTACTACTACAGTTTTGTTTACTGCCAGGAAAAAGTGTTTGCATAGTATAAATAATCCCCTGCGAACTTTAGCTTGAAAATTATCTTAGCAAACAAGTTTCATTACTGTTTTAGACTTTGTTGCTATAAAACTGAATTAAATAGAGGTAGACAACTAGTTTAGTTGAAAATTACCCATTTCATTACAATAACCCAAACAGCAAAGCAAAACAAAGAGAAATTTCACCGAACACAAAACAAACAACAATACTTTAATAATACAGCGCCATAGGCAATTATTTCCATCTTTCAGTGGCAGTTTAGATAAAATCTCCATTTGGCTGTCATTCGAGCAGGGAGTAGGTTACATTGTTTTGTAGATGTCTCCACTGAGTATCCAAAGGCATATCGCAGTGACAGTTAGGTTATTTGGGTGGACTGCACAATATGCTGGAGATGTCATGAGACTGCAGCTGCTGCCAATATTGAGAATCTGTCCTGGAAAGAACATTTCCAAGATCTTCCATCCATGTGTGCATTACTTTACAGTTCCATGACACGCGAGGAATATGTTTAAAATATCGTTTCTGAAATGCGGATTTAGTTTTATTATTTGAGTTTAATCTTACAGTTATTTTTATAAACTCGAAATGAATATATTTATTTCTACAAAATCAAACTTTGTTATAAACATTTATTCGAGAAAAAAACTTAGTGATTTTTCATTTTCGAATCTTCAGAAACACCTTTGGATTAAGGTTTCCAATTTTCGGGATCGGGATCCCGTTTCGTGGTCCCGGGATAAAAAATCTAGATCCCGGGATCCCGGAATCCCGGGATTAACCCTAATGTATATTCTTTAAATTTAACAAAATTGCAAAAATACATCAAACAAAAGAACGTTTTTATTAAAAAATACAAAAATAAAAAATATTTTTTTTACATTTAAAATAAATAAATATATCATCACGTCATATTATCCATTTCTGGATGTGCCAGTATCTACAACATATACATCGGTAATGATGACGATATATTTTTCATAGCAGGTGTGGAGAGTGCACCACAGGGGTCACTTTTGTGCCATTTAAAATTGGAAATATTTGGCGTCTGTCGGGATCGAACCCCGTTCCCCCAGGTTCGCGACCAGACACTCAGGCACGCGGCCACGGGACCCCATTACATTTAAGAAGTAAAATTTAAAAAAATCATCTTTGGTTATAAAATATAAAACTAGGAACTAGAAACAGAAACAGCGAGGAAAGTTTTATTCAAATGTGCAATTAAAATAATTTTTAAACATCTGCGTTCTGCTTGGTAAAAATAAAATATGCCCTAGAAACACCAACGCGTCTAGACTCGAGTCCGAGTCTTTTAAGCGCGATCAAGTTTGTTCGCAAATGAGACCGCTGAAGAAATGGCTCTTTCAGCGTCGTAGGTGATACTGTCAGTAAATATTCTTAACACTGTTGCAAATATAAGCCTCTTAATCCTCCATTTTCATATAGTCACATTTCTTTTTTAATTACGTTAAGCGTGTTAAGACAACCTTTTGGATTTTCTAATTTTTGCCAATTAGGTTTACTTTTAGTAGCAACAGACCCTATGGCCTCTTGAAGTTTCTGCTTTAGGGTTAAAATCTGTGTCGGCTTTTTTTTGTATTTCAGGCATATCTTCATCATCAGACTCCGAATTTAAGATTATATTTGTCTTAAAATGTTCCGATATATTTTTTACAAATTCAGCTATAGCTTCAGTATTTTGTTGTTCAATTAAATCATTGCTTTCCTGATGGGCTCTAGGATTTTGAAAGTATGAGATGACCGCAGACATTATAGTTCGACGTTCATTTATACGAGTTCTAAACAAATTCATAATGTACATAGATCGCCCTCCTGTACATACCTTGTCTTGTACATTTTCATAACGTACAAATAATTTTTGCATTTGCTGTGAAAAAATTCTACATATATTAGAAAGTTGTGAATAAATTATAGTATTACATTCGTATGTAATGGCTATTACTCATTCGAATGAATAATATTATACATTACATGCTCATTGAATACTATACCTTTAAATGATTTTACTAAATAATAAGATATAATCACTGTGGAAAAATTAAAGGTACAGTTTTGTGTGTTTTCTTTTGCTTATCATCGACTTGTTTTAATGATGTTTCTGCGGTAGGCTTGTACAAGAGTAGGTAAGTCAAAGGGCAATTTTCATTAGGGTAAAGTTAATACCGTACCAAAGGGGACGATGAAATCGAAAATGAACCCAAAACTTTAGGGATTAGTCACAGTCATATATTATTAATATGTTTGGCGAGCAACTTCGTGCCTGTATCCCATCGTGTTCAACCTGTCATACAATTACAATTTAATTAGTGCGAGCGTTGAACTTGAAAATGAAGAAATTAATTTGTTGCCAATGGCTATTATTAAAACATAAAACAGAAATTTGAATTTTTGGCGTTTTTATTTTAACTTGCATACTGTTAGAAATGAAAACTAATTTCTGAAATGTCACAAATGAAACTAAAAATAAAAATTGAAAATGTTACAAATTTTCAGAAGCAACGTTTATTATTTTGAGACTTATAAAAATTATTTATTTTTAAATACAGAAGAAAAAAAAATACTAGTATTAAGAAATTTTTACGGAATATAAAATTATTTGAAATAATTGTAGTTGATTTTTATTTCAAACGCTGGCATGACAATGTTTCATTAAATTTCATATTGATCGAATATCCATCCTGTCACTATTGTCAATTGGTTGTCAGTTTTCTCTGTGTTAAGTATTTATGACTTGTGCTACATTATTACTTGTTTATTCAAATAAGTAATATACAGAATGTCTCTTAAATAGGGGGACATGGCTTAACCACAGATTTCTGAGTCTAAAATAAGACGATTGCACCAAACTTGCTTCTACCGGAAAGTGTACCATTTAGCCAGAAATCTCCTTCAAAGTTCTTCGAAAAAAAAATAATTTTGCTTATAATAATCGGACGCTTTATTCGATTTGGATGAAATTTGGTATGACAGTTTATATGGTTATAAGTCATCTTTTAAGGTGATACTTGTTATTATTAGTGAACCACTAGTGTATGAAACTTAAGTCTCCCAACATTAATTAGACCGTAACTTTTTAGTGGCAATGCCGAAAACGTGAAATTATTTTTCTTCGGAAAGATACATTCAATAGTAAACTTGTCTCTCTCTCTGTGTAATTTGTGATATCTGTTACGGTTCACCCAAAATAAAATCTGAGTGTCTGCACTGCTAAATTTTTAAAATAAATTTAATCTAGCAGTCTATCCAAATGTCAAACAAGTAATTTTTAATGACAGTAACAATTGTTTTATGGGTTGTCAAAAATTTTCTTCGCAATATACTAAAATTAGTAACATACGTTTGTTCGGCCTTATAGTATTTTACTACCATTATTATAAATAAGACGATTACCTATCTCAGCTTACTCCTAAACAAATTGTGAAGATTGACAACTCGTTACATTTCATTTCTACCATATGTATTTTAATTATTATAAAGTTGGTAACGGCATTAGCGGCAGAACTAACTAGTTATCATGTGTTGTAGCTTGTAGCACATTTGTTATCGATACATTACAATTAATTTGTTAATAAAGTTATGTGAGTTTTTATTAGGTGCATTCTTTTTACACACAATCTCAGTTCATCTCAGCTCACCTCAGTTGTCTCAGTAATTTTGACAGTTCTATTTGTCCCAACTGAGATGAGATGAAGTGAGGCGGATTCCTCCCCCCTTGCCGATATTGAGCTTCCTTGCGAGGTGATGCTTGTTGAGTGTCGGGGATCTCTTTTCAGTGTTATTTTTTATTTAAAAATGAATATTTAAGAAAGTGTTAATGTTGATGATTTAATATTGATAAGTGAAATTGTATTTCTTTAATTCTAAATTTAATAAATAAATTGAATTGTTTTACAATGTTATTTGCAATGAAAATTTGTACGATGTAGATTTATTCTTTGACATTTCATTGTCTTAGCGTGTCCACCTTGTCAGATATTTAAAATAAATTCGAAAACAAAATGAAAATGTCAACATACTGATAAATAAAACATATGATAAACAGAGAAAGATAATAGGTATTCCGTTCTTTCTCTAAATTGTGTTCTATTTGTTAAGCAACTATCTCAGCTCACCTCACTTCAATCTCATCTCATTTTGAGAACAAGTGAGGTGAGATATTGGTAAAAAGAATGCAGCTATTGTGTCCAGCTGATTTGAATTAAGACTCACCGATACTCCATAAACCTGCCCCTCTTGTTGAACACCAACAACGTCATCTTCTTCGTGGTGAGCATGACCGCAAGGAGCTCCTTTCTGTCGGCTAGGAGCTTCTTCGCGGTCAACTGCATGTCCGCCTCGTGCAGGCTGCCGGGCGGCGCGGTGGACATCTTCCCCAGCAGCTTGGTGGCGTCGACGGTGACGTCGTGGGGGATGGGCCAGGACGGCGCCTTGGCGTCCGGCAGCACCTGCGGCACGCACGCATCGCTCGACACCGGCAGCAGCGCTTGCGCTCCAGCTCCAGGCTGAGACGAGTGGTTGGAGCTACTCGCGGTGGTAAATAGTACCACCAACGAGAGGAACGTCTTCATGGGGATAACACCCAAGAGGGGTGCATTGTGCTGGTGGCCTTACATTTGTACTTCACCTGAAACAACAATAGTAAACAATGTATACAGGGTGTCTCAATAAGCTTGCTCACTATTGGTAACTAAGCTAAGAGATACGAGGTTGGTTAAATTAGCAAAATTGTGCCATTTTATATTAGAAAATTGGTTATGTAGACAAAATAAAAATTGTGTCAGCGGTTCTCAAAATTTGGGACAGAATATATATTTTTTAAATGGAACTATATATTTTTTATTATCTTATTAGAAAGAATATTTTTTTCTCTTTCCAATAAGGTAATGTTGTTTATGTACAATTTTTTCAAATAAACGAGTTATTTACGTTTAAAGATAAAAATTATCTTTTATTAGTTTAGGTCAAGTAAACTGTGGAAACAATTGTCTTTTATAAAATTATTATTTTATTAATTTATTTAACAGTAATAAAAAACAAAGAAAATATTCAAATTGAAAGCCATTATTTCTTTCGCACATTTAAACTCTTTTGGAAAGAGAGCCGACCGTTCTACGTAACTGGTGTTTAGATATAACTTTCCATATAGCAAGATCATATCTAACTTTTCTTTATTTGTAAACTTATTAAACATTATTAAACACAGAGAACTTTACGGGAGATATTATTAAACGTCAAACAAAAAAAAAAAATCAATTGTTTCCATGGCTTACTTGACTAAAAAACTAATAAAATAGTTTACAAAATTTAAATTTTTAACCGTAAATAACTCGTTTATTTGAAAAAATTGTACATAAACAACATTACCTTATTGGAAAGAGAAAAAAAAAATACTCTTTCCAATAAGATAATAAAAAATATATGGTTCCATTTAAAAAATATATATATTGTACCAAATTTTGAGAACCGCTGAAATAAATTTTATTTTGTCTGCATAACCAATTTTCTAATATAAAATGGCACAATTTTGCTCATTTACTTTAGCACCATATTACTGACGTCATTTTGAGGAAAATATGTTATATGAAAGGATGTCCGGAAACGTTTCATTATAGAGTTACAGCCCTTTTAAGCCGCACCTCATTACACAAACTTTTATTAATAATTCTGGTACTAGTTGCACTATAATATTGATTCTTGGTACGAGGATACTACTTCTTTAGATGCATGATTACACTTTCTTTTGTTTCTGTATCTCAACCAGAAACGTCTCATATGGGGAAGCCTTGAAACTGTATTTTTACCTCTCGCTAAGAGAGGTATTGGATTCATGCTAAAAATCGCATATATATATATATATATATTAGTGGATAAGCACGTTTTAAGATCCCTATAATCCGATTATAACATTTTTACGATGATGTGAACCACGGTTTCTCAAATACTATAAGACTTAAAAAATATTTAACTGCAGTTTCCTCAATCTGACATTCCTGGGAAGAGCTGATTAGATTTTGGTAACAATTGGACAACCGGAAGTAATAGTTTCTTTAAAAAAATCTACTAAATATAATTTTTTGAAATTTTTGTTATTGAAGAACATAAAATTCTCCATCTAATAGACTTAAAATTTTTATTATATCTTGCATAGATTTAGAGATAAAAGCACTGGTAATATATATAATAATTTAATATGGTATACATTGCAGAGGCTAAGATACTAAGAAAACCAGTTGACAAATTTAAATGTTTATAACATGGTTTGTAAATAACAGATGTTAGTGTCAAAAATCAATAGTTTTAGTGAGATTCTGAAAGCTTTTTCTGGGAAGTAGGTACATTTAATCTTTCTTATTGTTTTATTAATAAATATTTAAAATTGTAGGTAAAATGTATATATTCATCAGAAATACCGCCAACCTAGTTAATTAATTGGAAGAATCTTTGATATTTAGGAACTTCTTCCTACAATGAAAAATAGATATAATTAGAATTGTATGTGTGCAGAAGACATGTTACATACAATAAAAACAATATTTGGGTAAAGTTCTGTAATTTTTACCTCCCGCTACCCTTGGTAAGGGAGGTATAGGGATCGTGCTAAAAATTACTTATCGAGATTTTAGTAAATGACCACGTTTTAAGGTCCCTAGAATACAATTTTCACATTTTCACAATGATGTCTATATGTGTGTATGTGTGTGTGTATGTGTGTGTGTGTATGTGTAGGGATTTTGTCTCCACTCTAACTCAAATACCTGAAGCTCATAATGGTTTTTCTTCAAAAAATACCATTAAATGCCATTTTTTCGCATTTTATGTCTTATGAAAATTAAAGATTATTGAATTTTCTACTGGAATACATTAATACTTTTTCTATATATTTTACAGATAAATTTAAAAATAATTTTTTTATTAGTCGCGAAGCCTAAGATAAACACAATTCCTTTGTTACACAGTTCATATTTCAAATGAATGTAACTGACAGTAAATGTCACTGTCAGAAAACTTATCACTTCAAATTAATAATAGTGACATTTTAAAAAGAAAATAGTAAATAAAGCAATAGTTTTCTGCAATGGAACAGTTTGCAGCGTTAGTAAATACGTAGGTAGGTATGTATTTAAATTAATAAAAATTAAATAGCGGGAGGTTTTGTGTAAACTAAAATTAACGATATGATAAAAGTAGATCTATGCAGTTATATGAAAAAATGAACGATACTTAGCTGACAAACCAAGTAAGTAGTGTAAACAAAGTATGACGTTGTCATATAATATATAAAATATCTCCAGTATTTCAATTTATAGAAAATTGACTTTCATATACGGTACTGTTATATTGACGTAACCTGTTTGCTTTTCTGTCAATTAACTGTACTCGCTTGCTACAAAATATAAACAAATTTCGTTAGAAAATGAAAAATTGTGAGTAGCACAAGTGGTGCTTGAAACTCTCAAACACTCCAACCAAGGATTACGGATGATTTAAATCTACATTTAAATGTACATATACAAGCGTACACGTTTCATTTAACTACCTAATGGTTAGACGGAAAATTCGTTAAGAGACGTGCAAAATGCGCTCGCCTGTGAACAAGACAATTAACTTTAAAAAATAGCGAACTATTTACTCTTGTCTCATGAAAACAAATAGTGATAAATAGGTATTTCACACAATTCTACCAGTTGAAATATAGTTATTTGGACGTATTTCACAATGAAGATTAATAATGGTAATTTGCGTTTCAAACCAAAATATTTTCGGTTGTTTGTACGAATACATATACAATTTTGCAGATAATGTAATAACGCGAGAAATATTGCAAATGCAAATTAAATGATAAATGATTACATCATAAATTTCCATCTGATTTTTCATCGCGAAAATAATTGTATTACGGGAAACTGTTAAACAGTGATTACCGGAAAAACATTAATTGACGAATTTTTTTGGTACAAATTTTACAAAGCTCTGCAAATATTGCACGGCAGTCATTGTAGAGTTGAGATAAGCACTGCAATAATTTATTTTTTTTACGTCTGTTAAAAAAAGTACACTTTTTTCATTAAAATGGATTTATAAATTATGTCTTGATTTAACACAAAGAAGTATGAAAAAAGTGCACTTTTTTTATCGCTACGGAGTGAAATATTGAAACGTTACGGCACTTTTTTTCACACTTTTATTATAGACGTAAAAAAAATTTGCAACTCGAGTAAAAAGTGTCTTATTTCACTCAAAGGATTTGACGAACTTGCATATGGTTCATTCGGTCAAACTTTCCTATTTGTGAAATAAGATTATACTTTCTACACTTGTTGCATAAATAACAATTTTGAACTGATCCTTAGAATTCTTCGTTTCAGATATAAATTGAGCATACATTTAGATTGAAAAAAGATTTCCGAACTACGGCTCGTTCGGTCAAACTTTCCTGTTCGTGAAACAAGACTTACTTTTTATTCGTATTGCATAAAGATTTTTTCCTGCAGCCGTGCGTAAAGTATTTACTTTTCGAACTCTCAAAGCTCTCATACAGAATGCACCACAGGATCACTTTTGTACTATTTAAAAACTGGAAATACTTTTTACCTCCCGTTACCCTTGGTAAGGGAGGTATAGGTGTCGTGTTAAAAATCACATATCGAGATTTTAGTAAATGACCACGTTTTAAGGTCCCTAGAATCCAATTTTAACATTTTCACGATGATGTCTGTATGTGTGTATGTGTGTGTGTATGCATGTATGTATGTGTGTGTGTGTGTGTGTGTGTATGTATGTGTGTATGTGTAGGGATTTTGTCTTCGCTCTAACTCAAATACTATCATTCGGAAAATTTTGAAACCTTGTATTTATACCCTATTCTAATATGAAAAGAAGCCATTAGATTTTGGTGTAAATCGGATAACCGGAAATGGCACTTTACCTGAAGCTCATAATGATATTTCTTCAAAAAATACCATCAAATGTCATTTTTACGCATTTTGTCGTTATGAAAATTAAAGATTATTGAATTTTCTACAGGAATACATTAATACTTTTTCTATATATTTTACAGATAAATTTAAAAATAATTTTTTTTACAAGTCCCGAAGCCTAAGAAAAACACAATTCCTTTGTTACACATTTCAAATGAATGTAACTGACAGTAAATGTCACTGTCAAAAAACTAATCACTTCAAATTAATAATAGTGACATTTTAAAAAGAAAATAGTAAATAAAGCAATAGTTTTATGTAATGGAACAGTTTGCAGCGTTAGTAAATCCATAAGTATGTATTTAAATTAATAAAAATTAAATAGCGGGAGGTTTTGTGTTGGCCACATCAGATTTTTAAGTTTCAAGATCAATCCAAACAAGCTTTTTTAGAAATCTTGTAAAAGTGCTATTGATTTATAATTTTTTTAGGACGTGAGCTAATTCTTCTTTTTGGGACACCGGTCACTGGTGTCCTTAATCCATAGACCTTTGATTACCAATGCAAATAAAGCCGCAAAGAGAATATTCTAATGTCCTGTTTTCCAATCGGTGGGTTGTGGTCCGTAAAGGAGTCCCGAACTTTTCCAAAGGATTGTATAATGTTACAACCTTCCCCTATTTATAACTTTTTAATAATATTTTGGAGCACGGTACGGAATAAAGTAACCCATTCAATCCCAGTCTTTAAATTGTAATTCTTAACCCTAGAACGGTACACCCTCGCAAAGTTACGTCATTGTTACTGAAAATAAAAATAATGAATGTTAAATTTAGTTTCTAATTTGATACACCAGGGATCTACCGGCCTATTTATTTTTTAAAACCCTTTCAACAGGATTAAATCCCAATTACTGAGTAGGTTCACATATACAAACATCCATGCCATGGGATTCGAACCCAGAACCCCGAGCACACTCATGACTAAGAAGTGTTGTTCTAACCATTGAGCCACCGGAGCCGATAAATATATTTTTTGTCCTCCTGAAGTATAATGGGAACTTTACAATTGTATACACAACAAGTGTAACCTACATTTTACGCGTACTGTGTTGTAACTTGTCTAACTATGCGGTAAAATAATCAAAATACACTGGACGTTTATGGGCATTTAGAAAAGAAATCATCTTTACTATAATAAAGTTCATGTAAAAAAGTACTACCTACTTAAGTTTTTTTTTACTTTAACATTTCCTATATTTAAAATTAATTTATATAAACCAAAATCACGGCAGCGACATCTGTCATTATTGTAAAAATCCGCCGTTACCGACATAGACACAGATCGATATACCTGTCAAATACGCGAGGCGAACATTGCTGAAATGTCAAATATCGACACCTACCTATTATTTATTACGAAGAAAACATGAGCAAATAAATATATTATCAGTCATAAACAACGTCTATTATTACAAATAAATTTTCGCTAGAAGAAGTACTCTAATGAAGGTAAGTAAAATCAAATTTGGAAATTGACTTAACCCCAGTATTTTAAACTAACCCTTTTCAGAAGTACAACCTATCTCATTGAAAAAAGTGATTTTCATTATCGTCGGCCAAAAAATTTGATACAATTCTCGTGCGTGAAGTATTTTACACGTACTCGAATGTAAATAACTATTGTAAGATCTTATTGTAAGTTTGATAATCACTCCCAATTCTGTATGGGAGTTGTTAAGTCCTAGCAACGTTGCTAAAAATTATAACCAATAGAAAGAAATATAGAGGCTGTCATTTTCATTTGTTCAGTGTTCGCAATTATTATTGGTTATTTGCTATAGCAATGTTGCTGTCTTAACAACTTTCTTACAGAATTGGGGCGAATTCAGTATATTGTTATTATTATTAGTCTTGGCCCTAGTACAATCCACTGAGCAGTAATATAACTATTACCGTACTGCAACTCTTATTTAGATTCAGGCTTTCTTCGCTCCTGTGAGGAGGATTAAGGTCTGTGAATACATTTCCCCTGGGACTCTAGGGTTTAGAAATGATTATAGACGCAAAATAAAATAACATAAATATAACGATTTTTAGTTGGTTGAAATTTTCTGAAACTGTCGATGGTAATGAGAGTTGTAATCCATGAGCAAGTAATTGCTTTACAACTCGAGCGGTGTACTATACTTTTTCTTCGACCATAATATTACTGAAATTTATGACTTTGTATTTAATTTTATTTTTGCAGAAACAGGTTATGACCACATTATTACAGTTAATTGTCTGTTAAATATCGAATGAATTGTTTTGTATTTCTTACATTATTTTGATATATTTTAATGTAATATTCATACAACATTAATTAAATCTGTCTTGAATTTCATTACATTCGTAGTTGTAGTAGAATACCCCATTGATACCACGACTCATCTGGTGTTCTCATACATTTGATGATGAAATACATTGATTTACCGTCAAAAAGTAGGTACATTGCATCGATCTTTTCCAATTAATTTTAATACAATTCTTCGCTGCAAAAATAAATAATTGATAAATTGATTCTGATTAAATTTAAATATCATTTATTCCGGTGCATAATTGATTTGAAATTGCGTATAAAGATAACAGATTTGTTAATTGGTCTCGTGTTTGCCTGTTTCGACTGAAGGGAAATATTTCATTAGCAAAGCAATAACCGCATCGGATACCGGGAAACCAAATTAGACTGACGGAGGATGCCGATCAGAAATCATTTGTGGTTCAAGATTTGATTAAAAACCATTCAACTTCAAAGAATACTGCAAAAGCAGATTAAGGATATCTGGACCAGAAGCCCAGGCAGCAAAAAGTTAAATGGTCAACCATTAAACTGCATTTTTATAGTTAGATTTCCATTTAGGAGATGGCGCCAATAGTTCTTCGATCAAATCAACTATTACAGTTAACTATAATATCCGTAGTGTAGTTAGGGAATTATAGTCTTACGATTCTACATGGTTTGATTGAAGTACTTTGGTGTAGTCGTAAAAACATGTCATACGATGATCAGATGATCTATTTTTATGCTAAACATAGTCGGTTGTCGCCCTGTTTTAGTGCTCGTAATGGTTGTCGCATGAATTTAGGACAGAGTTACCAATATACGTACTTATACAAAGTGTTTCAACTTCGGTACAAACTTTAAAACTATACAAAATGAGTAAAAAAGGTTTGATTGTCTAAATGGGGACCTCCATTTTTTTTTTATGAAATATCTAAATTGAAAGGGATCTGTAGTTGTCGAAAGTTTTAAATTTTCAGCAATTCTTAAATAAAAAATCTGATGTGGCCAGCACATGACCTCCCGCCAATTCCATGTTTAAAATAGCAATGAGCTTTAAGTAAAGTTTCACTTCCGATTGACCGTTTATAAACAAAATCTACTTTGTTGTTCCCATAAATAGAACGGTTTGTAATACGAAATTTTGGATTATATTTTATTATGTTTTTCCTGAAAAATCTGTTAAAGCTTCAAATTAAGTACTACATCCGGTTTATCATATATAGTCAAAATCTAATATGTTGTGTCAAATTATATAAGAGTATTAAATATCAACTTTGCGAAGTTTTGGATCATTAATATATTTTAAGGAAAAATCGTCACACACATTATTGTCAAAATCATCACCAACTTCCTTATGCTCTAAAACGCAATCTGTGTAAATTCTTCGCCGTACATTATCCATTTCGTAAATGTATAGTTGCAAACTATTATTTGATACCTTGAAATCACGTTCTTATTGAGAGCTGTTTGATATATAATGCTGCAAACATCAAAATCGAATTATCTTGTATTTAAACTACTAAATTCTTCTTAACACGGTTTCATTATTAATTTTAATGGCAAAAGTGATGTACAAAAATAAATTATTTTATAATATAATATAAAGTTATTTCAAGTTATTTACTAAATGCTATTATCGTAGAATTGAAGATTGTGCCATTATATTTAATTTGTATTGGTAAAAGTTGCTAAAAAATAATATTCAATGAAATTTTTACAAGAAAAACTGTTAAAAGCTTGTATAAATGATACTTCCGGTTATCCGATATACACTAAAAACTAATGAGCTCTTCCCACATTAGTATAGAATGGATATACAAAATTTCAAATTTTTCTGATTGATAGCATTTGAGTAATCGTGTCCACAAGATCCACACACACAGACACACACACATACATACCTACAGACATCATCGTGAAAATGTTAAAAATGGATTCTAGGGACCTTGAAACGTGGTCATTTACTAAAATCTCGATATTAGATTTTTAGCACGATCCCTATACCTCCCTTACCAAGGGTAGCGGGAGGTAAAAATTGCAACTCAAATTTTTGACAGTAATGCACGATAATTCAGTTGAGATTTTATTTTGATGCAATGTTTTTCGTTTAAGGCTTAAACTTATGTATGGATAATATAATTTAATAAAAAAATTAATATATAAATTGTAGTTTAAGTTTTATTTTACACTAGAATTCAACATAAGATTCACTTTCATACAAATGCACTTGGTTTCTATCTGGTGTGGCATCACAAATTCAAAGAACTGTCTTTTGATATATTTTCATTGTTTCGTTATTTTCTGTAATTATTTACTTAAAAAGGGATTATTGATTTAAAAGGCAAAAAGGTGTGTTTAAAAACTCGAATACTTCAAAAATTACCCTTTAAAAAATTTAATAATCCTTACCTTACAACTTTAGGTCTAATTTTATAGCTAAATGACCCATGTTCTAATTTATTACTTACTATGGTGTAGGACACTCATTGTACCAAGACAATAAGTTTATTTTTTCCGATTTACTTATTTAATGACATAATCTACAACAAGCTCATAATGAACTGCATTATTACAGCATCTATGTAGAGATTACAGCGTATTTTCATTATCAGTTAATTAATTATTTTTTTATAATATTGGAAAACTCGAAACATAATTAGATTTTCAGATATAATTAATTCTGAAAATAATAATCGCTGGAACATGATTTTGATACTATTGATCTGATCATACGATATTATTTGATCAAGTAAATTGAATGGAAATTTTAAATATAGCATAAAATAAATTTTGGTAACAAAATACTTTAATTACATCTATTTTCGTATGAGTCACTGTCACATTTAAATTAATAATGAAACCGTGTAAGGAGAATTTAGTAGAAATGTATTTGATTTGTAAATATAATATATTTTCCATTATACATAAATATTAGATGTATAGGATGATCCAATTTAAGTTTGCTATGTTTATGGCACTATAAATTAAACAGATATCAGTAAGTACGTGTTTTCAAAGTGTCAAATATTGGTTTACAACTACACATTTACGAAATGAATCATGTACAGCGAAGAATTTACACAGATTGCGTTTTAGAGCACCAGGAAGTTAATGCTGATTTTTCAAGAATTATCTTTTTCTTTGATGAGACACATTTTCACCTCTCTGAGTATGTTTATAAGCAAAATTGCAATATATGGACAGAAGAAAATTTTCATTTGATTTACGAGGTATCATTACATGCCCAAATGAGACTGTTTGGTACGCACTGTGGTCAGGTGGCGTCATAGGAACTTATTGAAAACGATGAAGGTCGAACTGGTGAGCGCTATAGGCACATGATAATCGATTATTTTTGGCACGAAATTAATTTCGTATTACAGTCTTCTATTTATTGGAACAACAAATTAGATTTTGTTTACAAACGACCAACCAGAAGTGATACTTTACTTAAAGCTGATTACTATTTTAAACATGGAATTTGCGGGAGGTCATGTGCTGGCCACATCAGATTTTTATATTTATGTTCAATAGTAAAATATTAAATATGTAAATAAATTCCATTCCATCTACCCTTTGGGTTTTGGTGGCGGTGTTAGTTGTATCCTCGGTTCATCGGCTAGTAAATATCTCGTCACACAGGCGTAGCCTTGAAGCATAATCCAGCTGAGTAAGCAACCAAACCGACGTACCCGCGTCGGGTCGAACCTCCAATTCGTCTTTCTAGCTTTCTACACTTACAAGGGGAAAATAAAGCGTTATATATACAAATGAACCAGGCTTATAGAAAAGGAAATTAGAATTGCGGATAAGAATATAGCTAGCACTCAAGCAGGTAAGTACCGGCCACCACACCCAGGGCCGGATCTAGAACAATAGTTGGAGTGGGCAAGATCTAAAAATTACGCCTATATATATATATATATATATATATATATATATATATATATATATATATATATATATATATATAGAACAATAAATTAAATTTCACTCTGATAATGAATATCAGAAAAACCTACACATATCTTAATAGAATTTCAAAAGAAAAATATATCAGACTGCATAAGAATATACAAAACACTTACGAGTTGTGACTTATGAAGTACTTGTGATTTATGAATTACTTAATGGCACTTTCCTTACCTTTGCTTAAGCAAATCTATCTTTGTCGTTTAATGTACTTATTGTGCTATATGGCTTTCATTAGACAACATAGACCATCCAACAAGTTTTTCTTGGGACAAAGTTGATCTCAGGTAGGTTTTAATTATCTTTAATTTGGAAAATGATCTTTCTCCACTCGCTGCACTTATATGTTAGTAACAATCTTAAAACTATTTCAACGTTTGGGAATAGACTGTTAAAGTTTTGTTTATAAATATAATTTAATACCTCTTTCGGCGTCAAATTTTTGTCTAGAAGTATGGCTAAAGACTGGAGTTCTGTACGTAACTCATCTGCATCAAAATCGCGGTCATTTTTGTCTTTATCTGTAAACAATAATTCTAAATTTTTGCATTTATTTCTCAAAATTTTGGAGTCCATAGTACTAATATTTTTTATGTTAAATAAAAATGAAAATGAATTTGTATGATTTTGTAATGGAATAATACGAAAATAATTGAACTCTGAAAATAATGGGTATGAACAAGTGATTAAGGGTGATTAACTAGAAGATGACTAGCAGTGTTTTAGCGCTGTCAATCGTTTATGGATTATTTTAGAGAAAAATATTTCAAATAAAAGTTGCGTACAATTAATTTTTCTATAACCGGTGCCCCGCTAAGAAACTTAGAAGACCGGGCAACTATGCTCTTAAGGGTGTTTTAGAGTGAAATAAAATTACAGGTTTTGCGCCTAAATCTTATACAACTCTGTACATTTACAAAGCATCACTGGTTGAATATTTAAGAAACTACGACTACGATTGGAGCAGCTATCCGCCATAAATCAACTGCTAATAACGATAATGATACTTTCTTTATTCTTATGTATAATAAAAAAAAACATAATATCGGCATTGTTCGGATTAATAGTAATTGTTTTTACATTTAAGATGGCATTAACAGTGTATTACTTTATTTTATATCCGGTGTTTCATAATCAATATTTTATTGTTTAATTAGTGGAAGGAAAGTGTATTATTGTTCAAGCTTGTATCTTCTTCTCAATAATTCTTGTGTGCAAATTAATAAAACTGTAGGTTTACTGTATTCCCATAAAATGTATATTTATAATGAATATATTTTTCTACGAAATCTTATCGAAGTATACTGAGAAAGAAAAAGTCATTCTTCACTCTTGGGAGAAAGATTCGGGTTTACACTTCGACAGTAACTAAATCCGGCAGGGAAACGATGATAGATGAACACGAGACAATTTTTCTGAAGAAGGCTTAGTTACAGTTCCCTTAACGAAAATAAAACGATAATAATTTATGAATCACAGAAGTAAGGCACATTTGTTAAAAATATATTCAAACGTATTATTATAAAAATGAAGAAAAAATGAATAATATCAATTTCTAATGTATGAAATATGCCTATAAACTAATTTTATTTTTTATTGCTTTTCATGGTTTTCTGTACAAAGATTTGCCGATTAATATGAAACCGTTTGAAAATTCCTCATTCTAAGCTAGATATACAGAGTGTCTCACAACTCGCGCCCCAGACAAAACTGACACTTGCCGACAACAATAGGTTGCCAACAAATAGGAGAAAATATTTTGCGGCTGCTTGCATAACGGAGTTACAAGACTTTTTAATTCACCAATCCCGGAAGGATATCTTGAGGTGTGATGATATTATTACAAAATAAAACTGGTTGCTAAGTTTTAAAAATACTACTAGTTAGTTACAAAATTTGTTAGACTTACTGTAATTTTGACACTTTAGAGTTGACTTTTCACTGTCAACAAATTTAGGTTAGCGAAGGTGTCATCCGAGATCATCATTTATATCGTACAGTGCAACGTGTGTAAAATGTGTTAAACGAAAATATTATTGTCCACATTCTCCGAAAATTATAATCATTTCTAAGTAATCAGCGGCTGAATACATGGTAAGAATTTGCCTTTTTTTATTCACCTTGTCAAATTTAATTTGACACTGACACTTTTCGAAAACTACAGTCGCCCACACATTTTAAAGAAGATTTGATCAGTATAAAACCCTAGTAACATAAAATTACGACAAACACGCGTTAAAGGTGTAGGTCTCGGATTGGTCAATTTTAAGACGTCTTTTCGCTAATAACTTTTAAGCTAGATTTTTTTTTCTTCGAAATTACACATCCGAGTGCAGTCTCGTGTTTCCTCTTTCGCTCTGGGGCGCGAGTTATGAGACACTCTGTATTTTAAAGTTTTGCGATTTCATGACGTCACTCAACAAAAATAAAATATATTATTTATTATAATATCGCTCACAAAACCAAATGCTTAAATTAGTACAAATAATTATTAACAATATTATTTAATTGTTAGTACTTAAGAATACAATGTACAATCTTTATTCAAGACGTGTGTTAATCTATATACAGTAAAATTTTTGAAAGAAGTCCGATCAAGGCTATTTACGTATTGTATCTATGAATTAAGATTTTGTGCTGTCAAATTTAGTGGTGCCTTTTACTTAGTTTTTATGATTGTACATAATATCTTGTGTACCTCATAAAAACTATGTAAACGACACTACTAAATTTGACAGCATAAAATCTTAATTCATAGATGCAATTCGTAGATAGCCTTGATCGGATTCTTTCAAAAATTTGACTGTACATAGATTTTTATTGTTTGAATATAGTTGTATGTGCCAACCTATATAACAATTTAGTCTTTCGCTCTGACGATCTACAGTACGAGAGGTAGCGAAACATAAGCTCTTTAGACTTTTTAATAAAGATTGTATGCATTCCTGCGTATTTTTTCCAACAGACAGTAAAATCTGAAATTTCATCATGTTTTTGATTAGTCTTTGTAATTTTTAATATTCAGGTAGTAGGTAGGTACTCGTATACATACATTATGAATGCTTCTCATATTCAATTTTAAAAGTGATATCTGTCACAACAATTCCAGGAATGGAAGTGTTAATAAACGCGTCCCGCGACGACAAATTCGATTTAACAACAAATGTATAAATAAATTATCATGCTTTTTTACCAGTTTCAAATTTTGACAGCTGCTGTTAGCGGAATTTCATTCAAATAATACATTTCTACCATAAGATACATTTTTAAATTTACCATTTATTACCTACATGTACACATATAATTATATTAATTTATACTATTAATTATAAAACTTATTATGGTTATTGAATTATTGTTATAATTTGTAAATCATTTAAATTGCATTAATTAAAATCTGCTTTAAAAACGTTCATAATTCGTTTATTACAGTTGAAAAACCTTAATTATAAAGTTGAGATGTTCAATGGTTTGTGTACTTTTAAAATTATTTTCACTAATAAAATTATTATTTACCTTTCATTTAATTATATTACAATAAAAATACATCAAATATAATTTTTTAATCGATATTTCTTTCATATTATATGGTACATGAAGCTCGAAAATATAGTGATTAACATAAATATATATAAAGTATAGTAATAGATTAACACACCAAGTGAGCTACGGTAATGTTTATTCATGAGAAGAAAGTTGTTCTTCGAGTGAATAAACATTCTTAGCTCACGTGGTTTTGTACAATATTTTATTCAATTTTGTCAAAATAATAAAGCACAAAGGATAGAAATTACATTTAGATTCATGATTTAGTTAAAATCATGTTTCAGCAAATGGGAAAACTTTCAACTCATGTAAATGAATTTTCACAATGGATGAATTGTTTTCTATTCTTTTAAATAACTCAATGTTTAGTATATTGTTTTGCAAATATTTCTCCATTGATATAACCATATTTGTTTTATTCGTTTGCACACTTTCGTAAATATTTATACTCTGTAGGGAATATATTTTCAAGTAAATTGAATCTTTTATGAAAGAAAAGACATGAATATTTAATAAGTGAAAATAAGCAGACTATATTCAAGTAAATAAAAATATGGTATGTATGATATATTGTCTAATGTAGGTATATACTTTGTGTCATATCATTACTGTGTTATCATAGTAACGTGGATGAATCGCTAATGTAAATCAAGCCTAATTAAATTTATATTCACCGTTAACCGAAACCATTAAATCATACAAGTCATGTCATTAAAAAGTCTGTTGTAGCTAGCACAATACCTCTCGCCATTTCCATTTTATATTATAAGTATTGTATTGCACTTCGCTATCGAACAACAAAAAAAAACAGAACTTTACTCATTTTTTTTTTGTATTTAACATGTCCTCTGCACACATATAATTCTAATTCTATTTTTCATTGTATAATATTTGTCATTTACAAACTATGTTATAAACATATGAATTTGTCAACTGGTTTCCTTAGTGTAGTTTATCCTCTGCTATGTGTTACATCCGATTATTCTATACATTATAGTGTCTTTATTTGTAAACCTGTACAAGATATAATAAAAATTTGAATTGTAATAAATGGAGAATTTTATGTTCTTCAATATTTGTAATGACAAAAGTTTCCAAAAAAATAATATTTAAAAGAATTTTTGTAAGAAACTACTACTTCCGGTTGTCCAATTGTTACCAAAACCTTTTCAGCTCTTCCCAGGAATGTCAGATTGAGGAATGGGGGATTACAGCTCAATCGAATTAAAGGAAAATAGTAAAAAAAATACGAATGTATATGCTGAATAACGAATATTAATAAAAAAATGAAATGGTATAATTGAGATATTTCGGAAATAAAGGGTTTTTTGTTAGAGCGCTTCGACACTAATATGAAAATATTTTGATTGGCGACCGAGAAACCGCCTATACATGCATTACAAATAGCGTGTTAGGAGGTGGGGATTACTACCAATGGAAGTTAAGAAATTCAAATTCGAAAGGAGGGGCTAACATTCCTGTACTGCAGTTTCCAAACAGTTTTTATTTTAACATAAATTTCTTGCATTAAACTTAATAATTTAAATACACCTGTAATTATACAGTATGTAGACTTATACAGTGTTATAATATTCATTTATTTTTATGTAAATATAACTTAAAATAGCCTATATTTCAAAAACATTTAGGTCCATGATGAAAACAGTTTGATATAAAAACACATAAATGTGACGTCACGTCAATCTTTTCAAAATTCGGGAGACCATAACTTGCTTATTAATAGGAATTTTTTCACCGGATTTTCATCAATAGTCTTAGTTTTCCTAATATTTTCAGATGAAATTATATATAAAAAAAAAAATGGTGTAATCCCCATTCACAGTTAAACAGTTCTTAAGTCTTATAGTTTTTGAGGAATCGTCCTTCCAACATCCACACACACACATATATATATATATATATATATATATATATACACACACACACACACACACACAGCCATCATTGTAAAAATGTTAAAATCGGTTAATAGGAACCTTAAATCGTGCTTATTCACTAAAATCTGGATATGCAATTTCTAGCATGAATCCAATACCTGTCTTAGCGAGAGGTAAAAATTTTATAATATTCCCTACTTTCTTCTCAACAATAAATACATATAAATATATATAACAGTAAAATCTTATTATAGTAGATATACTGAAGATATGTATAAATCACATGCCTTATTGTATGAAAACTACGACGCATGAAATAACTCTTAATTATCATGACAAATACTCATAATGTGATTATTGTACACAATACAGAATTGTTTCAATTTTGTTTTCTGACAACAAAGGAACTGTATCACTCTTTTGTCTAAAGTTTGTATACGTTTTATACTAAGCTCAACACTCTCAAATTCTGCAACATAGTTCATCAAATTTTTCCAAAGCTTTTTAGCAACATCAAATACTTTCAGCTTTCCACTTCTTTTAAATTTATATTAAGAATTTTAAAACTTTTCTGAAAGTGTTTTACGTTTTAAATGAATTATAACTGTACTAGGATGTACGATGAAATTTAAAGTTTAAAATCCAACAGCTTCGAATACTGGGAGAGGAAAACTAAATTATTCTTATAAAGAAGCGGTGAATAGTTTTTCGTTTAAAAGAAAATCTAGAAAATTGTCTGGAACACATGTGAAGCATAAAATAGAAAATATATAGGGCTATAATATTTGTTTGGACTCATGTGCTCTCGGTTTATATCGATGAAATTGTTTTAACCTTTGGTTATGGCTAAATTTTATTCCTACTAAATTCTATATTTTATTGCTGGCAAAACGTTCTATACGTTATTAGAAAGTGTAAAAATTCAAAGACAGATATTTATACGCCAAGTGAGTTAAGGTAATGTTTATTCATGAGAAAAATATTTAGCCCGTAGGGCGAGTGGATTAATTTCTTCAAGTTAATAAACATTCTTAGCTCACGTGGTTTACAATATTTTATTCAATTTTGACAAATTAATAATAATAATAATAGTAATAGTAGTAATAATATATCACCATTTCTGTAATGATGATGACATATTTATATATAATTCAATATTCAATAAAACGTAATATTTGAATCATTCGCCGTTGTATTTTTTTATAATATGACATATAATTGTTTTTATATTGTTAGATAGAAAATTTCATGTACTTTTTAAATTTCAATAAATATATAGGGTGCTCCGTTTGAAAATTAAAAGTTGCTATCAATTACTCGAAAACCGGAAGTAACATTGTTGACCTACTTCCGCTATTACATAGAAGAATTTAAATATTGTAATGGGGTATTCCGACATTTTTTAAAAATATTTTTTTACATTAGTACAGACCAGTAGGACTCTGAATATCTAACTTTGAGTACGAAAATGTATGCATCACATGAGATATGAATTTTATTAAATTTCATCGCAATTCAAATTTTCTTATCATGGCGCGCTTATGACGTCAACTCGATGGTGATATCTGCAACGAACTTCAGCACCTAAATCCACATGTTCATGACAACCATTTGCTTGTTTACATTTGATTTTAGTAGCAGCGTGTATTCCGGTGTTTGTCCTGTGTTTGTTTATGGTAAAAATAGGAGTAATAATTATAAAGTGGACGAAATGTCAAACAAGAAATATACCCGCGCGTGTTAACTACTGGCTCCATCTGTGTGTTTAAACGAAAATATTTACTTTGAAATGAGCAACAGATTATCAACTTGACGTCACAAATTTCTGTAAAAATTCCAATTTTGTAACATTAAATTATGAATTAAAACTTTTTATTAAACACTTTTATTATATTTTTCACCTATATGAAGATGGAAACTATAGAAAAAAGTTATTATTTTGCATTAATTCCATATCACCGGAATACCCCATTCATGTAAAATAATCACGACATATTACCCATTAGTGGGTGTGCCAGTATCTACAACACATGTAGACATTGGTAATGATGACGATATATTTTACCGTGTGGGCGCTTACCAGGCGTCACCTCACGGGCACTCATAGTTGGTGTGGAGAGTGCACCACAGGAGTCACTTTTGTGCCATTTAAGATTGAAAATATTTGGCGTTTGTCCCCAGGTTCGCAACCAGACGATCAATCACGTACAGTTAAAACAGCTAAATGTGATAATAATCGAGATAATTGCTGGCTAATTTTTAGACAGATACCCTATATATATATATATATATATATATATATATATATATATATATATATATATATATATATATATATATATATATACAGCCTGTCTCAAAAAGCTTGCTCACTATTGGTAACTTTTTTTTTTTGAAAAGATACGAGGTTGGTTAAATGAGCAAAATTGTACCATTTTATATTAGAAAATTGGTCATGTAGACAAAATAAAAATTGTGTCAGCGGTTCTCAAAATTTGGAACAAAATATGTGTTTTTTAAATGGAACCATATATTAAAAATAAAAATTTTGTAAACTGTTTTATCAGTTTATTTAGCCAAGTAAGCCATGGAAACAATTGATTCTTTGTTTGTTTGACGTTTAATAATTTCTCCCGTATAGTTCTCTGTGGTCAATAACTTTACAAATGAAGAAATGTTAGATATTATCTTGCTATATGGAAAGTTATATCTAGACACCAGTTCCAATAAAATAATAAAAAATATATGGTTCCATTTAAAAAATATATATTTTGTCCCAAATTTTGAGAACCGCTGACACAATTTTTATTTTGTCTGCATGACCAATTTTCTAATATAAAATGGCACAATTTTGCTCATTTAACCAACCTCGTATCTCTTCAAATAAAAAAGTTACCAATAGAAATAGAAATACATTAGAAAACAGTGAATGACAATATTCTGTATTCTGCTTTATTATCTTTTGTCTTTAAAACTATATTTCACGATCAATTTTGACAACTTGACTTTTGAATTGAATAATGTTCATAGCCTACTCCGAATTAGGTTTTTTTCTGAACACACTATATCTGCTTTACTAGGATTTCTGGTAAAAATGTCCCAGGCCGCCTTTGGAAATTACGTATGATATTCACGAGATACCTCGTCTCTGGTGACTTATTTAATTATTCAGCAACAAGGGTTCTATGTATAATTACAGAGTGTCAGATCTCTGAAATTCTCTGATCTGTATCCGTTATTATTTCTCATTATCCGTCTTTTTCGCTTCTGCCATCGTCGAGAGATTTTATTTCGTATCTGCTTGTGAATGTCAAATTGAAATTTAATGAGAATGTTTTTCATTTTCAAGAAAGGATAATAATTGTTTTAATAATGCAATATGTACCTACTTTGCAATGGTAATCTTCAGATTTTAATAATTCTTGAATTTGATGTCAGGAAACGATTCTTATTTTAATAAAAAGAGAATGTAATATCGCTGAAGTGAAAAGAGAGTGCGTAAATAGGAATATTCTTAAAAGATGCGGGTTTCAACACTTTTCAAGAATAGCATCGCATAATCCCAGAATAAGAAATTTCTTACTCTTTTTGTAGTTACGTGTCAATACGACAGTCTCAAGCATTAAAATGCTGAGATTTCTGCATATTATGATCGAAGCTGAGGTTCGTCGTTTCTACTCTGCCAGCCAACTTCAAATTTAGATTTCTCTTAACAAAAGAGTTCTCAACGTGAAACTAAATACGATCAAATAATATTACTACCAAGGTTATATCTCTACCATTTTTGAATTATTGCCCCAAAAGTCAATATATAAATATTCATGTATCTCGTACTTCCCAATGCACTGAATCCAAATCATGAAAACGCAGGTAGATATCTCTTTTAGTTTTGGAGATATTCAACCTCAAATATTTTCTCAAAATTATCTATTTCTGGGCTAGATCTCTACCTAGTTTTGAATTATTGCCCCAAAAGTCAATATACCCCATATTCAGATAAAAACTTCAAAATTTTCAAAAATCTAATTTTTGTGTATCTAGATACTTCTCAATGCGCTGATTACAAATTTTGAAACCGCAGGTCGATATCTCGTTTCGTTCTTGAGATATTTAGATTTAAAGTTTTGCTCAAAACTGCCCATTTTTGGGTAATAACCCAAAAATGGGTCGAGATATGAATTTGGCAACGTCACCATTCGATTCTCCGGACAAAAATACATAAGTATACCAATTTTCATAATTTTTGTCCAACCGGTTCATTTTTTATGAATAAAAGTTTGAAAACCCCTGAAAATGGCCAAAATCTGAAAAAATCTTAAGGGGTACCCCTTACGATTTTTCCGATTTTTTGCCATTTTCAGTTATTTTGCTTTAGAGATTGCATGCGGTGTTCAAAAATTCTGAAAATTGGTGTACTTATGTGATTTTGCCCGTAGAATCGAATGGTGTTATCGCCAATTTCATATCTCGACCCACTTTTGGGTTATTACCCAAAAATGGGCAGTTTTGAACAAAACTTTAAATCTAAATATTTCGAGAACGAAACGAGATATTGACCTGCGGTTTCAAAATTTGAAATCAGCGTATTGAGAAGTATCTAGATGCATAAAAATTAGATTTTTGAAAATTTTGAAGTTTTTATCTAAATGTGGGGTATATTGACTTTTTGGACATTAATTCAAAAATGGATAGAGATATAAATTTGCTAGTAATATTATTTGATTGTAAAGACAATGTTATGTAAGTGTACGCATATTTAGAGAATTTGACCAACTGAGTGATTTTTTAGAGATTAAAGTCTTAAAAAAAATTGTTATCGCGTTATTCTTGTATGAGTATTAATGAAAAAAAAAAATGTTTAAATATTAATTCGTTCGAAAACTACAAGCAATTTATTTTATTCAATTTTGACGTTTTAAACTGTCATTATTAACTCCATAGCAACAACTATAAGTAACACTTTTTTCACATGTGAATTAAAATTTTTTTTAAATCACTCTCACAAAATTTTCCCACTCTGCAACAAAAAATGCATTTAAAAATAACATCAAGATCGAAAATAACACCACATAATTTATTACACATTATCAACCCTTTTCATTATTTTTTACGACATAAATGACAGACAATGAAGCTTTTTAAATATGTGACTTGACGTCTATCAGCGACGATTGTCATGCTTAGCGTACTAACTGATCAATTTTTTATTTTGTCAAAATTGAATAAAATATTGTACAAACCACGTGAGCTAAGACTGTTTATTCACTCGAAGAATTTAACTCACTCGCCCTTCGGGCTCGTGAGCTAAACTTTCTTCTCATGGATAAACATTACCTAGCTCACTTGGTGTGTAAATATCTATTATTAACTTATTTTCCCACTTCACTCAAAAGCATTTAAATATAGTACGAAAATACATCAAAAACATGTCAAATAACAAAAATAACATTTATCAAATAAAATATTTCAAAAATATTGCAGAAAAACGATGCTTTATTACATTTCTCATGTATTATTGCTCCATGATTCGGGCAGGATCATAGTGCCGTTCATCCATTCAAGTGTTATTTCAGATGCTTGGAAGTCGAGCCCTGGAGAAAAATTGCGCCTACGTGAGCTTTTCCTCTCTACCAAGATATAAGAAATCGAATTGGAGGAATAAAAGAGTAACCACGATCCGTACTTGAGGGATCTCCAACTGAATTGAGAAACTAATACACTCCATGCGGAAAAAATGTCCTCGAATGGTTGACTTTTACAAATCAAAAGTTAAAAATATCCAGTTTTCATATATCAGAATGTGAAACGGAAAGAATATTGAGGTATGTGACCATACAGGAATTTCAATAGGTATATGGATCTTGGAATATATAAATTTATCAAAGTTTCTCATTATAATCATAAAAATTAGACATTATGTCGTAATAATGTAATTTCAGAGACATGAAGTCAGCTGTAATCTAAATTTCATGTTGCGAATTGACAAATATAAAAATAATAATGATTATTTTATTTAATCAAAATATATGTATGTATTCAAAGAAAAAATAGACGAAATTTTTTTCTCATTTTGATCGGCGTGTAATAGAAATCTGATGTGGTCAGCACATTACCTTCCGTCAATGGGCTATTTGCGTACCTTTTTTTTATTTAATATTTTTGAAGAGAAGGTAAAAACTTGCTACCCATATTTTTTCTTTTGACAAAATTTTTTTTAATTAGCAAAAAAAATAATGAATTCCCCCATGTATGACGTAGACTTACGCCGCTCCAATGAATAGTCGCAAAGCCAAGCGTGGTGCCGTCCCGCCATAGTAATGGTATGTTTGTGCGGGTAATGTAGATCACCTGTTTGACGTTTCAACAATAGTTTGGAGGTTAGTACTTTAGATTATTTTTTTGGTATCGATATTTTAAATTACAAGTAATTATCTACGTGTTTATTTATAAAGTAATTAATGTATTTGAGAGACCAGAGAGAGAGAGAGAAAAATGAACTAATGTCAAATTCAAATTAAAACTTTCTCGCACACCATGCCATCTATTGATAACATTCTTAAACATGCTTCCCCTCCCCAGTTCAATATAAAGACGTCAAAGAAAAATTTCTTTCTTAATTTAGTAAAAATCAAATAATTATTTCAAAATAAAATTTATATTTTTATATATGTTTTCAATATAACATTGCGTATATAGCGACAGAAACCGGATTTTCAGTACCACGCAAGTAACCCATTCTATTTATTTTGTAGAAATCCCATATCTACCAAAAGTTTCCTTCGAAAAGGTTTTATATATTCAGTAAAATTGTAACACGAACATATACCATTTTCTACAAATTCCATACCGAAAGTTCATAGGAAAAGATTCTATAAATCCAATAAAATTATAACACGAATATATCAGCTGTTTCAATGATTTTAGCAAAGCTGGCTGATTCATGAATGTTAATCTCTTTATAACTCTATATCTATTGAATATGAAGGAAAATGTATAATCAAACCGTATATATATTCTTTCATATTGATAATCGCATAGAATGTCAAAAAATGGTATTTAACTGAGATTCAAAAAAAAAAAACTGTTAAGAACTCCAAATAAGGGAACTTCTGGTTGACCATAACCAAAATCTTATATCAGCTCTTCATATATGGATGTAAAGAAGAGGAATACGAAAGAATTATAATTTTTAGAATGGGGGATTCCACCATTTTTTTTTATAATTTCATCTGAAAATGTTAGGAAAACTAAGACTATTTATGAAAATCCGGTGAAAAAATTCCTATTAATAAGCGAGTTATGGTCTCCCGAATTTTGAAAAGATTGGCATGAAGTCACGCTTATGTATTTTTATATCAAACTGTTTTCATCATGGACCTAAATGTTCTTGAAATATATGCTATTTTAAGTTATATTTACATAAAATAAATGAATATTATAACACTGTATAAGTCTACATACTTTATAATTATAGGTGTATTTAAATTATTAAGTTTAATGCAAGAAATTTATGTTAAAATAAAAACTGTTTGAGAACAGCAGTACAGGAATGTTAGCCCCTCCTTTCGAATTTGAATTTCTTAACTTCCATTGGTAGTAAACCCCACCTCCTAACACGCTATTTGTTATGCTTGTATAGGCGGTCTTTCGGTCGCCAATCAAAATATTATATGTAGATTTCATATATGTGTCGAAGCGCTATAACAAAAAACCCCTTATTTCCGAAATATCTCAATTATACCATTTCATTTTTTTTATTAATATTCGTTATTCAGCATATACATTCTTTTTTTTTACTATTTTCCTTTAATTCGATTGAGCTGGAATTCCCCATTGTACTATTGGAGATATTTTTGTCACACGCACACACACACACATACAGACATCATCGTTAAACTAGTAAAATAGTATTTTAGGGACCCTAAAACGTGCGTATTCATTATAAACTCTCCACCGATTTTTTTGACCAAAGACAATACCTTGCTTATCTAAAGGTGACGGAAGGTAAAAATCTGCACCTTAGTTTTCAGTAACCTTACAACTTTCGAGAAAATAGTAAATACTTTCCGGAATTGGTATACGAGTAAGTATAGTATATCTGCGTGAAACTGTACCATTCAATAGAATTTCCCTGATGTCATTCTATTCCTGGATAGCTCAGCAAATATTGAGATAATCCTTTACAAATGACTCGCTCCGTGCAAAATGGGCGTCAAAAGTCAACTTCTTTCTCCGTGGTATCCAATAAGCAAGACGCAAGACCGTCTCTCGGCAAACACGACCGAGCAGAGAATTTGTATTAGCTGACCCAGCCCCAAGACATAATTGCGCGGAAACTATACGCGTGGGGTATCCGACGATATTCAAGATATCCACAATTTAGATATCCTTTCCCGAGGGGATAATTTCATTAATCAACGCTAGGGCGAGGGCATAATTAGGGAACTTGTACTAATTTTCAATTTTCGCCTTGCTTTAGTAACTCGACATATTACGGGATAATATGTATTTGCTAAATGATAATAATTTCATTTCGTATTTTAATGTTGTTATATCTTTCTCTTAACTTTTGAAAATCCTTTTCAAATTGAATTTTTGTTGTTTTTAAGGTAATTTTATATTCAAATAAAAATATGTATATCGTTTCATGTAAGCAGAGTTGATATAATGAACTACAGTAATAAGCTTTTTTATCTTCCGCTACCCTAGGTAAGGGAGGTATAGGGTTTGTGCTAAAAATCGCATGTAGAGATTTTAGTGAATAAGAATCCGATTTTAACATTTTTACAATGATGTCTATGGCTGTGTATGTGTGTGTGGATCCTGTGGACACGATTACTCAAATATTATAATAAGAAAAATTTGAAATTATGTATACTCATTCTATACTAATGTGGGAAGAGCTCATTAGTTTTCGTATATAGGAAAACCGGAAGTATCATTTATACAAGCTTTTAACAGTTTTTCTTGTAAAAAATTAATTGAATATAATTTTTTAGTAACTTTTATTAATAAAAATTGGATATAATGGTACAATCTTCAATTCTACGATAATAACATTTAGTAAATAACTTGAAATAACTTTAAATATTAAATTATAAAATAATTTATTTTTGTGCATCATCTTACCTATGCGTCAAACAAAAACATAATATTTTAATAACAATTTAGACAAATTTAAACAACCGTGTTAAGAAGAAGTCTAATGAAATTAAGGGTAATAAAAATAATATATTTTCCATCATAATTAGAATGTTCCGATATAAATTTGATATATGTCAAATATTAGTTTACAACTACACATTAACGAAATGGATCATGTAAAGCAATAGGTAGATATTTTCAAAGGAACTTAATATAGTTTGCATAGGATTAGTAAAAATATGTAGGTATGTATTTAAATTAATAAAAATTAAATTGCGGGAGGTATTGTGTTGATCACATTAATAATTATATAAAAGTGTATTTAATTTACCAGTGGCGTAGCGTGACTTTTTTGGGAGGATGTGCAGAAAAAAAAAATACTAAATCAAAATGACACATTTTTAATACCATTTGATTATAGACATTTTTAAAACTATTTGAATTTATAGATCCATATAAAATAAAAATAAGAAATGTGGGGTGTAATAATAACGAAGAAATAAATTGAATCTAAACACCGAAATAAATTATAGAATTGCAACTTTAAATACTTTCGTGCGTAGCAGAATGCATAACACTTTAATATCTTCCACCATTCTAGGTTCAAATGTTCAGTTGAACACTCGCATGCTTTACCAGTGTACTATGTATCCCCACCATGGTACTTGCCGCCCGCTCCCTGCATGCCCTAATGTTAGCTAGACTGGTCGTCAGAATTTCTTTTTGAACCTAGCTTTGCGTTTGGTATACATATAAGGCGATCAGAAAATAAAAACTAAGTGTGTAATATTTTCTATTTAAAATGAGTTTTAGTATAAAATGCATATATATAGAAAATATTTTTATTTTTTATTTTCCTTACTTCTGGGTGTGCGGAGAACACCTTGAACACTATGACGCTACGCCACTGTAATTTACCCGAACTTTCAAACGTAAGATTGATTGTCGTGTAGAATATTCCTTTTTGTTTTATTCCAGTGAATCATAACTAAAGAAAAAACCCTTTATCCTCAACAATAATTTTAAAAACTAAAACCTAAGGGGTTTTTTCTTTACTTATAACTCTACCTTAAGACTCCATTTTAGTTTTTAATAATCCAGTGAATCAATTCTAATCTAAATTCGAGTGTGCGTTTAGGTTATGTTTATAAGGGCATTTTTATAAAAGTTGCCCACTCAGATTTTTGCGTAAGTAATTTGTGTGGGCATGTTGCGTGTTCCGTGGGTATTTTGAGTGGGCATGTTGGGTAGGTAGGTTGCGTGGACAGTTTGGCTAGATAGATTGCATGACCAGTTTGTGTCTACTGTCTACCTACGTCTCTTTTTACCTATACCTCTGTCTACCTACAATCACTGTCTGTTTACCTAAAACTACTGTCTACCTACTTCACTATCACTAACTATTTCTCTGTCTATCAATCTACAAGCGCTTGTTTAATAAGCTGCTATATTTTGTATTGGATAAAAGGTGTGATGATATTTATTATTTTACTATAAAAAAACATTAAATTATAAATGCTCTTTATTCTTTTTCAGTTTTGCAGCTCTAGTAGTCAAAGCAAAATTATTTAAATGCAAAACGCTCCACTTATTTTTCATTCAAGCTGGCAAGATTTCATAGGAAAATAATTTAATAACAATATTTCCACTGTTAATCTTCTACACCATTTCCACTTGTAATTCAGTAGTATTAATTCTCCATGTTGGAATAAATTGTATATGACCTACATTCACTGGAGCTTGTAATTGGTTGCCAATTTCGTTCGAATAACATTTAATTTTACTCGAATAATGAAAGACTAAGTACTTATTATGGAAGACTTCCATGTAAGCATAGACCTGGAAAGTGGATAGTCATCTTTTACATATTTTAAGGAGGAAAAAATTGGAATATAGGCATTGATTTCTAATAAAAGAAACGCAAATCAGACTACCATTTGAATTTTTAAACACTGTTCAATTTTACTCTCTGCTTTATTGTGTCTAATGGTAAAGCAATTACGTTAAAAGTTGTTTGTTACTTAAAATAATTTCTATTACATAGTTTTGT
This sequence comes from Ophonus ardosiacus, assembly GCA_943142095.1. Taxonomy (NCBI): domain Eukaryota; kingdom Metazoa; phylum Arthropoda; class Insecta; order Coleoptera; family Carabidae; genus Ophonus; species Ophonus ardosiacus. The sequence goes on along the minus strand of OW964831.1, from coordinate 48,197,290 downwards.
TTTTAATATTTTTACCTCACGCTACCCTTGGTAAGGGAGGTATAGGGATCGTACCAAAAATCGCATATCGAGATTTTAGTAAATGACCACGTTTTAAGGTCCCTAGATTTGAACAGGTTTGAACATTTTTACGATGATATCTGTATGAGTGTGTTATGTGTGTGTGTTTGTGTGTGTCGACCCTATTTTAATATGGAATAGCCGGAAATGGCACTTTATTTGAAGCACATAATGGTTTTTCTTAAAAAAAAAAAAAATACCATTAAATGCCATTTTTTGCATTCCGTCATTATAAAAATTAAAGATTATGGAATTTTCTATAGACACACGTTAATACTTTTTCTAAATATTTTATAGATAAAAAATAATCTTTTTTATAAATCCCAGGACCTATGTTTTAAAGATAAACACAATTCCTTTGTTACACAGTTCATATTTCAAATGTATGTAACAGACAGATAAATGTCACTGTCAAAAAACTAATCATTTCAAATTAATAATGGTGACAACTTAAAAAAATCTGTTGTGGCCAGCACAGGACCTCTCGCCATTTCCATATTAGGCTATATAAGTATTGTATTGCACTTCGCTTTCGAACCGTCGTTTTATAACAAAATATTACAGAACTTTACTCAAATATTGTTTTTTATTGTATTTAACATGTCTTCTGCACACATATAATTCTAATTATATATATTTTTCATTGTATGAGGAAATTTCTAAATGTCAGAGATTCTTCCAATTTATTAACCAGATTGGCGGTATTTCTGATGGATATATGCATTTTACCTATAATTTCAAATATTTAATTAATAAATCAATAAGAAAGATTAAATATACTTCCCAGAAAAAGCTATCAGAATGTCACTAAAACTGTTGATATTTGACAATGACATGTGTCATTTACAAACTATGTTATAAACATTGGAATTTGTCAACTGGTTTCCTTAGTGCCTTGGCCTCTGCGATTAAATTACTCTATATATTATAGTGTCTTTATCTCTAAATCTATACAAGATATAATAAAAATTTATTAGTGTATTACATGGAGAATTTTATGTTCTTCAATATTTAATAAAAAAAAAAACTACCAAAAAATTATATTTAGAAGAATTTTTCTAAGAAACTACTACTTCCGGTTGTTCAATTGTTATCAAAACCTTTTCAGCTCTTCCCAGGAATGTGAAATTGAAGAAACTGCAGTTAAATATTTTTTAAGTCTTACAGTTTTTGAGGAATCGTCCCTCCAACATCCATACATACATACACACACACACACACACACACACACACACACACACAGACATAATTTTAAACATGCTATAATCGGATTCTAGGGGCCTTAAATCGTGCTTATTCAATAAAATCTGGATATGCGAATTTTAGCATGAATTCAATACCTCTCTTAGCAAAAGGTAAAAAGAAAATAGTAAATAAAGCAATACTTGTGTCGAAAGGAACTTAATATAGTTTGCAGCATTAATAAATATGTAGATATGTATTTAAATGAATAAAAATTAAATAACGGTAGGTGTTGTGTTGTCGCCATCAATTTTTTTTTTGTATATCTACTACAAATAATTAACCTATTTAAAAATACATGTGTATTATTTAATCATTATTTTATGCCTAATACCAATTATTTAAAAATCAAAATTTAGTCACATACGCACATACTCCATTGCAAACTCAATGTTTCTGTACAAAATAAAGCATTCTGATGTTGAGGGAAATAGTTGTGTAAAGTGCTAACGTAGACGTCACTATATTTCACAAACACTCGGCTGAAGTTAGTAATTACATATGACTTGACATCAACTCCGAAACTTATGTAAAATATGAAGAGTGTTTTATACAGGACGGTTATTCAAAGTTTATTCTGTGGTTACATAGTAACCGCATTTTAGTACGTACTCCAAGGTAATTTGATTGAAAGTTAAAAGCGGTTGCGGCAAATATCTAAACGTGCGGAATGGTTACGTGCATACCTATTTTTTACCTCCCCCTTGGTAAGGGAGGTATAGGGATCGTGCTAAAAATCACAAATCTTGATTTTAGTAAATGACCACGTTTTAAGGTCCCTAGAATCCAAATTTAACATTTTCACGATGATGTTTGTATGTGTGTGTATGTATGTGTGTATGTATGTGTGCGTCTGTATATGCGTAGGGATTTTGTTTTCGCTCTAACTCAAATACTATCATTCAGAAAATTCTGAAACCTTGTATTTATACCCTACTCTAATATGAAAAGAAGCCATTAGATTTTGGTGTAAATGGGATAACCGGAAATGGCACTTTACCTGAAGCTCATAATGATTTTTATTATCTTTAAACTATGTATTTTTAGAGAGGAGTAAATGCCCTGCAAATAAGCAAATCTTGACAAGCAGATATGGGCACCCGTTTCAGAATGACAGCTAGTAATCATGTACATAACTTACAAATGTCATAAAGTTTAATTCAAAATATCAAGATTTTGTAAGTTCACGTGGTTTCTTTGTCACCAGGTGCGTGGACTTTACATGGCGAGTTAAATAAATCACATGAAATTTGGAATGAAAAATATTGACATTTGACACCTATGTATGTAGGTACATGATTACTATTACTGTTCTAAATAATTTTCATTCTTTGACCTCGGATTTTCGCCAAACATTTCCAGATTGCCTTCATCACTAGAAGAAAATTCCCCCGATTCATACGACTCTTCAGATGAAAATTCGTCAATCATATATATAACAGAAAATGACGCCAAATTACAAGTTTAATTTTTAACAAAACAACTGCGCAAACTCAAATCATTAGTAAGAAGATAAACCAGCTGAAATTGGAAAATATCATGAAATTTGGAATGAAAAATGATGACATTTGTTATTTATATTACTAGCTGTCATTCTGTTAGTTCCCATATCTGCTTGTGAACCCAGAACACTAACCTAAACTTGTAAAGTAACATGACTGCTCGCGCCTTATAAATTAGTATCCTATGTAAACTTAGTAGTATATGACGTCATTACTTTAGGGATATTTTTTGATGACGTAAGTCTTCTGCCATTTCATTTTTACCATAGTTCTTCTCTCGTTACTAAGGTGACAGAAAAAAATTAGTAAACAAACAAAATCGAATTTCAGTTCTGCATTTTTGGTGCGTCCATGTGCATTTCTTTCCATTTTAATGAGAATATAATTCATTAGTTACGTGACATGTTTTCCGCCAATCAACATTCAGAATTTCCCTAGTTACATGTCTATCACAGCGATGATAAAAAACAAAGAAATTATCACATTATTTACATTCGTTACTAAGGGATTTTTACAACATTGACAGTTAATTTTAACAAAAATTCATTATATTCTCTCATTAAATATAAGCTCGTGACATGATTAATAATCGAAGATATTGCTCGTGAAACCGAAGCAGCATATTTCACTCGAAAATGTCATCGATGATAATCATATCACTTGTTATATTACGTATGAAAATAATGTTGTTGTTCGAGACGCGTTTTTAATATTTTCATCAGGGAAATACAACTTTCGCTCCGTATTTTAGGCGCGAAACGTCTAACGAATTCTGTCACTCTGCATAAGAATAATAAACAGTACATATAGAATGTATTTCAAAATGTTCCCGACTCTTCAAATCCAAATAACACAAAATACTTTTTCTCTTCGTTTTCGCAATCAAATTTGACATAGTGCTACAACATAACCTATACAAGTATTCACCTACTCGTATTGTATATGGTAATACAAATCAATCACTGTAGGGACTGTATCTCCAACATTGACGCTCGCTCATTGAATTTGAAACACTCCGCCACTGTTTAACCAAATGTGCAGAGCGGGTAGTCGCAGCAGCCTCTGCGAACGCGATGGATCGATAATCCCCTGCAGGGCCGCGCTACCCTGCTCTCGTACGCCACTCTGGTGGACTGCCACTGGAGGAGTTCTGTCAACGGCTAATTGCAGCATTGTGAACAAAATGAAGATGATGATGGACATCATAAACGAAGTGTGGATAGAGCACAACTCCTTTGTACTTTTTGTGAAGTTGTCTTGCCCGACAACACTTGTCCACACAAGCAATCACGATACAAGAGAGAAAACTTCATTACAAGATAACAAGACACTACTTTTTTTTACACGTTTTCCAGTTTGTAGCAAGACAACGAAATTAAATATACATTTGTTTCACGGAAACTCACACAAAATCTCGTTTTAAAAATAAGACAATTTGGTGCATTTTTAAAAGAGTAACTATTTGAAATACAAGTCCTGTACTTTTTCCCCATCCCTATTGCAAAATTTTACGTTTTAATTTGAAATACAATTATAAAATTAAAATAAATGATGTCCAGTAAAATTTTTTTTCAATTTTTGTAAAGTAGGCCCATATACCATAACAAAAAATAATAAAATGTACACTTTAAGAAGTGTGCATGGATAGGAATGTGTGGCGAAGGATGATTGTTGCGTAACTATTATTGTGGTCCGGATGCGGTTATTCGCTACTGAAAATCGGTCACATTAATATGTTCTTTGTATGAGTGTTATGATGCTTTTGGGCAAGGCGAAAGAAGAATGTTTTTAAAGAGTTAAGTGATTCAGTGGAGCTCTTACTTTCATCCCTTTTCTTATTAATTTCGGGTTTTTGCTAACCCACTAAGTGGGAAACGCGTGATTTTATGTATGTACTCAATAAATAACGATTAAGATAAAAAAAAATTAATAATTACATTGCGAGATATTTTAATATATTTCCAGGGATACAGATGACGTCACACTATTGGTATCTTTCTCGTGCAGCCTACTACAAAAACTGGTGTGAGAAAGATAGGTATAAATTTCTTTAAAAATCAAATGCAGCTATACAAAAAACAATTATGACTTTTTGATACCACGAATTGCTTCAAAATTAAATGAACTTTCATTTAAAAATATTTTTAAAAATTGGTTTATGGGCTTATTTTAAATAGAGTTCCTTAATATTAATATTAATTAATACTTATCTCGTCAACGACGTTCCTTTTCATGTCTCATTATGGTTCTATATTCGTCATGAAAACACGAACTTCCCTGCCTTAATAAGTAAATAATTATTTTAGGACAGTAAAGTATTGTATAGTTAGAAAATAACGATGTAATATGAATAGAAATTGATGGACTCTTCTGAAAGAGGTCGCTTGATTTGTTCGGCCTATTATGGTCAAGTACTATCCAATGAAATCTCTAGAGGTTTCATATTCGTATTGTCCAAAAAAATAACAATATAAAGAAGATAGAAGATACGCGAAGAGTATTGGTTTTAAAGAGAGAAATAAGAATAGGGCACGCATGAAAAGTAGGTTTTGAAATATGAATTTACTGGTGCGCACAATATTTATTTATAAAGCTGTCATCTGAATATGAACGACGCATTTATTTTTGAAATTATGTCAAGAAGTAGAACCAAGTATTTTCAATATTATTTACGATTGTCTGACGAAAAATACACCCCATAACACCCCCGCGAAACTTGTCAACACAATATTCGCACATTCCATTTCCGTAACAACCCTCAATGATTGATTGGCGGTAAATATCTCGCCCCGTTGTGTAGTTGTAGCGCAACATAAAACAATCATTCCTACCTGGTGTCACTTCCCGGTTCTTGCACAATCTCTTCCCCGTCGTTGGGCACACAGCTGGTCACTCCCGTGCGTCCGTCGCGGCGGTTGACAAGCGAGTGCTCGCGCGCATCGCGACGCACCCTGCCTCGCGCCAGACAGAGATGGAATCGACCTGGTGTTGCCATGGCGACGCAGCAGCCGACGCCACCACCGCAAATAGATTAAAACACGGCCGAGCGTCGAACGGCGAACGCGAACGCACTTCGACACCGGGTGGACGCAGATAGGGATGCAGTTAGGGAGTCGCTTCATGTGCAGATGTTTTTTCCAGCAATTCGAAACTGGGAAGAAATTGAGTTACAACACTGGAGAGAATATAAATTTTGTTGTAATTTTGATTTTTGGTCGAAATTTCTTAAAGCAATGTAAGGAGTTTGACCGAATTACTCATTCTATTCTTATTTCTAAATTAGAGATGTACGGTGTACACGGTCAGTTTTTACAGTGGTGCAAATCATATCTTACTGACAGACAACAATGTGTAGCTATTAATGGACACACATCGGAGTACTTCTCTGTTACTTCTGGTGTACCACAGGGATCACATCTCGGGCCTCTCCTTTCCCTAATATTCATTAATGATATTAAGAATTGCTTTGCTAACTCTAAATTTATTATGTATGCTGACGATCTTAAAGTATACAAATCTGTCAAAACGACATCTGACTCTTCAGCCATTCAGAAAGATCTTGACAAACTATGTTCTTACCTTAAAATGAATGATTTATCTCTCAATTTTGGTAAATGCTCATGCATTACTTTTTCTCGTAACAGAATTGTACATATGTTTAATTATTTCATTGACGGTAACAACATTAGTCGTGTCTCCCATATTAAAGACCTTGGTGTCATTCTAGATACTAAGCTATTGTTTGACTTACATGTTGATTATATTGTTAAAAAAGCTTTTAAAATGCTTGGTTTCATTTCTAGAATTAGTTCGAGTTTCAGCCATTACAAGACTTTTTTATTTCTTTATTACTCTCTTGTCCGATCGCAATTAGAATTCTCTACTATTTGTTGGTCACCGTACTACAATGTATATATAAATAGAATCGAGAGTATCCCAAGAAATTTTATTTCTATATTTAATTATAGATATCCACATAATTCGATTATGTTAATGTCTTTGCAAAAAAGGCGAATACTTTTAGATTTGTCCTTTCTATTTAGAGTATTAAATAACTATATTGACAGCCCTGTACTTTTAAATAAATTTTGTTTACGGATTCCTTCTCATTCTACTCGATCTTCTGATCTCTTCTTTGTTAAACATTGTACGACAAACTCTGCCATGAATTCACCACTAGTTAGATTAGTATATACTTACAATAATTTAGCTTCTGTACCTAATGTACCAGATATTTTTTGTTGTAGTTTACGTAGATTTAAATCTTTTGTTATATATTATCTCCACAATTTGTATATTAACTAATACCTTCTTACTTTTTGTGATTTTCACACCAATTTTTATGTAAAACTTTATTATGTACGTGTTTACTGTGTATACTCGCCTCAATATTGTAATATGTAATGTTTAATGTTGTTAGTGCTACACTGTAATTGGGACTTGTCTTGTTGTGTAGCACTTCTTGGTTAAATAAAATTTAAAAAAATAAAAAAATAAAAAAAAAATGTATACTGAACAAAGTTTAGAAACGTCATCTTTTTTAGCAACATGTTAGAGATCAGGATAGAATGCTGTAAAATATAAGGGTTGACTGTGCTAAAATTTATTTTGGCGCTAAAACGGTATCACTTGTTTTGTGACGCATGAGTGATTGCTGACATTTCTAAATAAAATTGTATAGAACTGTACGTACCATTAAAAGGAAGCATTTTTTCCGCCACTGATAAGTTGTTAGCTGTCTTTTACGTATTAGAGTTATTACATTTTGTGCGTTTATAAGTTTTCTATTTTCAACTGTCATCAGATGGTATGTCACATCCGATAATATTCAAATTTTTAATTAAAATATAAAAATTAATATCTCGCTCAAATTAGATAAAAAAAAGTCTCAAAATGTTTAGGTTTATAAGTATGTGAAGTTTGAGAAAATAAGATTAAAAAATCTGATGTAGCCAACACAATACCTTCCGCTATTTAATTTTTATAATTTATCTTTTATACTAACGGCCGAATTCACCATCCCTGAATCAAATTTGATTGTCTGATCAACAAAATTTGACACTGTTGCTTTGTTAAAACTGTTGATCTCCAAGGTAACCCAGAACCTGATTCACAGATCAGTGTTGATCAGAGAATCAAGATTTGATTCACGGTTGGTGAATTTGGTGGTAAATGATGCCATGTAGAAATGTCAAAAATATGTTAGCTCGATTGGCTTTTGTTTTTTGCATAAAGTTGTTAGAATCACGTCGAGTTTGGTATCAAATGAGAGGTATCGTCAAGGGCTACCATGGAGAAATGTCAAAAATTTGACAGCTCGATCGGCTTTTGTTTTTTGCTTAAAGTTGTCAGAATCATGTCGTGTTTGGTATCAAATGAGAGGTATCGTCGAGGGCTGCCATGCAGATTGGGTGGGCAGGTTGCGTAGGCATTTTGGGTGGGCAAGTTGCGTGGACAGTTTGAGTGGGCAAGTTGCGTGGGCCGTTTGGGTGGATATATTGCGTGGGCACGTTGCGTGAGCAGTTTGGGTGGGCAGGTTGCGTGGGCTGTTTGGGTGGGCGGTAAAAAAATATTTTGAAAGATTCTTAGCGTTAGCACTTTGCGTTTAAATTGTTTCTAGACGGATTAGACGTACGTAAAACATAAAACACTATAGGCGGAGCCCTAGGGAATACTCGAGTTTTCGCTCGTATACATACTAACATATTTACTAATGCTGCGAACTATATTATGTTCCTTTGCATATAACTATTGCTTTATTTAATATTTTCTTTTTAAAATGTCACCATTATTAATTTGAAATGATTAGTTTTTTGACAGCGACATTTTTCTGACAGTTACATATATTTGAAATATGAACTGTGTAACAAAGAAATGTTTAAATTATAGGCTCTGAGATTTATAAAAAAAATATTTTTTATATTTATCTGTAAAATATATAGAAAAATTTTTAATGTATACCTGTAGAAAATTCAATAATCTTTAATTTTTATAATGACCTAAAATGCATAAAATGACATTTAATGCTATCATTGCGAAAATGTTAAAATTGGATTCTAGGAATCTTAAAACGTGATAATTTACTAAAATCTCGATATCCGATTTTTAGCACGATCCCTATACCTCCCTTACCAAGGGCAGCGTTAGGTAAAAATTATTTGTTGTTGAAAATATAAAAATAAAGTAGACCATGGATTACAAAATTTGCACTAATTATCATTTTAAAATGTTATTTATATGTAATATGACATATTAAGCTCCAAAAGTTATGTTAATCAGAACATACTTAATCAATTTTTTAAAGTATTGTTGTTAACAGACGTAAAGCCTTTTTACGCTCGTGTACTTGTACCACTCGCCTGTGGCTCGCGTCGCAAAAAAACTCTTCAGCTTTAGTTATCTTTTGTCAACAGTCTTGATGTGAACAAATGAGTGCAGAAATATGAAAAAAACATAATATGCGCACGCAGAATCTGATAATTTACGCGTATATCAAATTGATGTTGTTCTAAATGCGACAAATTCTGAGTAAAATTACAAAGTAGATATTCAAATTGGAAATTGAAATTATTTGGTTCGGAGCGCATTTTTTCGAAGTTGCACTTTTATCATCTTATTGTCCAAATCCTGTATTTAATATATGACGTCATTATTTAGGATATTAGGAATTAGATTTTAGAGTTTTGCAGGAGCACACTGCATCTTGAAGTTGGCGTATATTAATTAAACAAATAGTAGTAAATTGTGCTAAATATCGATATTATTATCGAAGAAAAACTTTTTGATTCTTTGTTGCTATATTATGAAACATTATATTAACATTTAATCTAAAAATGCAAATTGAATTAAATTATTTCAAGTTTTGTTGCTGTAAATGTAAAATATTTCTAGCTCCATCAAACCAACAAATGTCATTAACGCGCCATTCTGTTTGGCGTTGTATTTATGCGAACATGAAGTGTGCGATATCGGACACAGCCTTATTGTGTGTACTGACAAAAATATTTTTCATTGCTGTGTGGTTGATGTATCAATAACCCAACATTTAGAAAACAGACAAAACAACACAAACAAAAAATGGTGAATGAGAACAAAGAAGTGAAAGAGTACATGAAAAAAGTTTTATTCAGTTATAATGCGTGAATAAATATGCATACAATCTTTCTAAATACTAACACGATAAACTTTTTGAAGTGGAACTAATTTTAACAAGTAACAATGAAACCATGAGCCCAATCACCAAAGAAAGTTAAAAATCTCTGCTCCTAATAGCACCAGGAATTCATGCAATAATAAAACACGTATTAATCTCAATTGTACCTAGCTAAAAGTGATATCCTCAGTGAATGCCCCACACAATCGGAATTCATTCTTAGAGAAGATTGCCCGCAGCATTTGATCGGTTTTCTCGGAGTACGGCGCTGGTCTAACGGCAGCAACTCTCATAACGAACTCCCTTTTCGTTGCTTGGGGAAAAATAGATTTTTGTGTCTGCAGATTCTGGGGTTGGGGTTCTCCATCCAAAGGCTCGGTGATCATTTTCGCCGCTTTTTGTGCTTCGGAAAACATGTGTACCAACCTCGAGCCGATAAAACTCTGCGCACCGCCTTCCACGATCACCTCGCGACCAGTGACAAGGTTCGCAACGAAGTCGTTCACCCGTTCATTTTGAGACCCAGAGGGATTAAATTTAAACAATAGGGAATTAATTTGGGAGATTAATAACTCTTGAGTTGTAATCTCCTGAATTACTGTTTCGTATTTGTGGAATGGAATACGGGGGTCTCTAGATAATCGCTCAATTGTTTTGATAATATGACGTAAGGAAACTGACAGTTCTGGGAGAACTGCCATAACGTCTTCGCTTTCTTCAGCTAGGCGATAGATGGCAGCTTGACTCAACACTGGAAATAGTAACTGAGCAATTAGAGCGGGTGATCTTGAATCTAAGAAATGAAGGACTTTTTCAGCTTCTCTTGTATCATCAAACAAACGTTTTTGTCTGTTAGCGGGTACCGGTTTAGCAGATTCCCACATCTGCACCCAAGTGTTGTCAGAAATAAGCATTCGAGAACTAAGATGACCTTTTTTCTGTCCCCATTTGTCAAGTTCTTCTTCTTCTATCCAATCTCTAGGAGAATACCAACGAATAAAATCTTCTAAAATAGCATCAGGGTTAGCAGCTTTAAAAGACTCCATATCAGACAATAAAGAAGCACTCATCATTCTAGCTCTTAATTCAGAACCTTGGGCGTCAGAACCAAGTTTAAGAAGAACATCTGTATCTTCTTCTAATTGGTCTTCAGTTTTTGGCACAGGTTCCTGAGTAACAGGAATGTACACCTGGTCTCCAGTTTCCAAAAGTTTTAAATTTCCATGTTTACTCAGTCTCCCAACTGGTTTATTCCACAAAGAGTGTTTGGCTTTTTTAGTACCATCTTCTTCAGCGTCACAATCAAAGAATTCGTCTTCGGAATCTTCCTCAGAAGTCGACTGGCTATCCAAGGAGGAACTAGCAGCTGTTTCTCTATTCTTCTTCCGTTCGATGCAACAGTTGAGCATCTGAAGTTTTTGATGTAACAGACAAGTTCTGTGATCTGGGAAGCCGGAAGCGATTCTGTAACAATAACAAAGGAATTAACATATAAACACTTTGCGCGTAACTGACGCAAGAATAATTTCTCAGTCTTGTTATAATGCGGGTTATTTAAATGGGAGCATTTAGTGTTAACACATGGACGGTGCTATAATAAATGATCTCACTTGATGCAACTATTGTTTTATGCCGACCACAATAGCGAATAAAAATATGATGTGCCGACACATAAGTTAGCTTTCTGAATGCAACATTTAGATCATGAGTAAGATAAGACATTTAATGGGGGATTACGGCTCAATCGAATTAAAGGAAAATAGTACAAAATTACGAATGTATATGCTGAATAACGAATATTAATAAAAAAAAAAATGAAATGGTATAATTGAGATATTTCGGAAATAAAGGGTTTTTTTGTTATAGCGCTTCGACACTAATATGAAAATATTTTGATTGGCGACCGAGAAACCGCCTATACATGCATTACAAATAGCGTGTTAGGAGTTAAGAAATTCAAATTCGAAAGGAGGGGCTAACATTCCTGTACTGCAATTTCCAAACAGTTTTTATTTTAACATAAATTTCTTGCATTAAACTTAATAATTTAAATACACCTCCTGTAATTATAAAGTATGTAGACTTATACAGTGTTATAATATTCATTTATTTTTATGTAAATATAACTTAAAATAGCATATATTTCAAGAACATTTAGGTCCATGATGAAAACAATTTGATATAAAAACATAAATGTGACGTCACGCCAATCTTTTCAAAATTCGGGAGACCATAACTCGCTTATTAATAGGAATTTTTTCACCAGATTTTCGTCAATAGTCTTAGTTTTCCTAACATTTTCAGATGAAATTATAAAAAAAAAATGGTGTAATCCCCCATTGTTCAGTTACTTATTTACTTCTATTCGTCTCGCGTATAAATCATATATACATATATACAGGGTGTCCCATTTAAGGTACGAATGCATTGGTATCTCGAGAACCGTAAGAGCTACGATGTTGGTTAAATTAGACAAAAGTTGCCCCATTAGGAGGCTATTTTAATGGTGTTTTGTTATTTGCGAAAAAATGCATAGGTCACTAGATATAGGTGAAAATGTAAATTTAGCGATTTTCTTTTTTTGCTTATAACTTTGTTATATGAAATAATACGAGATTCTGGTTTGCACTTTCTTAAGGCACTTTTATCTGGTGAATTTGCAGAAGTACTCAAATTTTTTTTTTTTCTAACCATTTACGAGTAAAAAATGTACATATATAGTTATTTTTCAGTAGTTCAAATGGGACAACATTCTACTAGATATAGGGAATAAATTATTCACAAAAATCTTTCTTCAAAATGTAAATAAAATGTTAAACATAGTTCTTCTCATAGGAATTGAATTTATGACACAAAAAAATTGTTATAAGTTGTGTGTTGCAGGAAAGACAGTTCCCCAGTGCAAGGAGTACGACATGATATATGAATGTGTTCGAGGATAGGTGTTTGAATAAAAATTCATGTCAAGCTGCATCGTGGAAAATATTATGTACGTATGTTGATTAATGGGTACATAAGAAATTCAGGTACAGTTAAACTGAATATAATTCTATGAAAATATTATTACATTATTAAACTATTTGCCAGAAAGATTAATTCATTAGCTACGCCCTGGGAAACGAATACGTTAATTACGTTAAATATAAAAAAACTAACATCCAAAATATAAAAATGGGTAAAATAAAATTGATTCAATGTTTCCGCCAATGAATTTTGCAATTTTTTCTCGTCGTAACCGACATTTTCGCAAATTGAAATTATTTGTATTTTTTTTTTTAAATTAGCCACTACTCAAACAATAATTATACAATTTTCATAATTATATTGAAAGTTTTATTAGTGAATGCCTTTTGCCAATTGTTAACTGGGCGAAAGAAACTTAAAAATGTATTGTGTTATAGCGACAACATAGTTTTACCATATACAAGCATGAGAGGTAGGTTGCGTTTCGTACATGTATATGTGTATTTCAAAAGATTCATTTTTAACTACCTCAACCATACCTTAACAGGAGTAGGGATTTCGAGTCGATCATCGAGCCGGACCGAAGATATTTTTTACCGGGCCGAATCGGGCCAATCATTTGTAAGTTATAAATATCTGCATTTGGTTAAATATGGTTTTGGTTGAATATATTCAAAAATCCAATTTTTATGTATCTCGTACTTCCTAATGCCCTGATTCCAAATCATGAAAACGCAGGTCGATATCTCTTTTAGTTTTGGAGATATTCAACCTTAAATATTTTCTTAAAATTATCTATTTCTGGGCTAGATCTGTACCTAGTTTTGAATTATTGCCCCAAAAGTCAATATACCCCATATTCAGAAAAATACTTTAAAATTTTCAAAAATCTAATTTTCTCGAGATATTTAGATTCAAAGTTTTGCTCAAAACTGCCCATTTTTGGGTAGTAACCCAAAAATGGGTCGAGATAAGAATTTGGCGATAACACCATTCGATTCTACGGGCAAAATTACATAAGTACACCAATTTTCATAATTTTTGAACACCGCGTACAATCTCTAAAGCAAAATAACTGAAAATGGCCAAAAATCGCAAAAATCGTAAGCGGTACCCCTTACGATTTTTTCAGATTTTGGCCACTTTCGGGGGTTTCCAACTTTTATTCATAAAAAATGAACCGGATTTACAAAAAATATGAAAATTGGTACACTTATGTAATTTTGCCCGTAGAATCGAATGGTGATGTCGCCAAATTCATATCTCGACCCATTTTTGGGTTACTACCCAAAAATGGGCAGTTTTGAGTAAAACTTTGAATCTAAATATCTCAAGAACGAAAAGAGATATCGACCTGCGGTTTCAAAATTTGGAATCAGCGCACTGAGAAGTATCTAGATACATAAAAATTAGATTTTTAAAAATTTTGAAGTTTTTATCTGAATATGGGTTATATTGACTTTTGGCACATTAATTCAAAAATGGATATAGATAAAAACTTGGTCACTTTATCTTCGATTCTAATAAAAAATGGCCTCTTTTTCAAAAACAGTTGAAGATCGGACCTATGTTGATTAAACTTTTTTATTCATTTTGGTCAGTACTATATGTCCTCATAATTTGTAACACCCTGTATAACTTTGTCAAAAAATGAAACAATACTTAAATAATTTAAACATAACTTATTTCAAATACGCATAGTGCTATTTTGAGATATTAGCAAAAGGACTATATTTTCAAATTACCAAATTTATGATTTGTTATTGTTTTGACATGACAGCTATCTACATTTTGTCAATCAATTTGAATTACGAATGAAAGTGGGACGTATATTATGAATGGCAGCAAAATATTTACCAAGCTTGTAAAAAGCAGAGCTGTCGTATTCATCTCGGGTGACACGATGATATTTAATATTAAATTACTTCAATTTTTATGTCTCTCTAGATTCTAGAAGAATGTAGAAGTGAAATTCTTTAGTAAATTCTTCTCCGAATATTAAATAATACAACGTTCCATGAAAGAAAAGGTTAGAAATGATGATTTCTTCAGTAATTATTTCCTTTGTTTCAAGTGAAATGTTAGTTAATCAGAGCACGTACAACGCGGAGCTCAAACAGTCTCTAATTTACAAAAATTCGTTTTCAAACGCGAGAAAAAATTCCTCTTTTATGACATACAGAATTTCTTCTTTCTTTAAATAACCATGCGTGCAGAAATCGAATAAAAGAAGACGTAACACATCGTTCACTTGTGGAAGTATGTTAACAATATCAAACGATAAATTTAATATTATTGGAGCGTATATTAGTTAAATACGTTTATTAGTTCAAGTGACAGAATTCGTAAATTGTCTAGAACGAAAGTTTGAAAGGTGTTTTTAAATTGGTTCTTTTTATTTACACATTAAACAAAAATGGTACAATGACAATAGAATAAGTATAAATGACAATAAGAAAATATGTATACATTTGTAAAAATATTAAGTTGAAACAATAATTTGAACAATGAAAAAAAAAAAATTAACATCAAAACAAAATTCGAACATTAAAAATTGTGATGCATAGTAATACGAGTACTGTATAACAAAAAATAAAAATTATCTACGATAGTGCGAAAAATTGACGTTTTAACGAATGATTAAAATTTTTAAATACCCTAAAGCCTCATTCACAGCTCCGAAATAAAAATAAAATTATACATAAAAATAAAAATAACGACATAAACAATTGATTATGAAAATGTGCACAGCTCTCGAAAATAAAATTAAACATAAGACATAAACATAAGTATTTGCAAATGTTAAATATTTTACACAAATGAAGCATATACGTCATATGAGCTGTCAATTTACGTTCAGGCAAAATGATTTCAATTTTAAAATATATTTTTAAAAACCTGTCTTAAGACAAAGGTTCACTTGTACCGTGAGTATTTTTTAATGTCAAATATTGGGTTTGCCATATACATGGTTACGATTTGACATTTGATTGACAGCAATGTATTTGCCTGTTCCATTTAAATTGAAACATAGGGAACGAATTTGACATTTAATAAGATGTCAATAGAGGTTAATTTTGTTTAAATAATTATACCTGCATTCTAAATTAAAATTAGTTGTAGAAAAAATATAGTGTGCACCTTGTGCCCGAGTGGTTTCCTGACTAGGCTAAATTTCTTACAACATTTAAATATAATACTTCTGTCAAATTCATTACCCATGTGTCATTTTAAATACGACAGACAAATACATTGCTGTCAATCAAATGTCAAATCATAACTTATAGGAAAATTCAAAGGTTATCTGTCCTATTGACAACATGTCATTAGACGTTAATTTTGTTTAAATAATTATACCTGTTTTCTAAAAATTAAATTTATATGTAGAAAAAATACTTTGTGCACCTTGTGCCCGAAATATGTTTAGTTCTATCTAGCGGTTTTCTGACTCCGCTAAATTTCTTACAATATTTAAATATAATACTTCTGTCAGATTCGTTCCCTATGTTTCATTTTAAATGGAAAGGGCAAATACATTGCTGTCAATCAAATATCAAGTCGTAACCATGGATATGACAAACCCAATATTTCACGTTAAAAAATACTCACGGTATGATTGCGTACAGTGCTTTAAAAGGTATGAAGTTATTATTGCACTCTCCACGCCAGCAATGAGTGCCATGAGGTGACGCCTGGTAAACGCCCGCACGGTACAAATATGTCATCATAATTACCGAAATCTGTGTACAACACAGATTGGCACACTCAGAAGTGGGTAATATGCCATGATGATATATTTATATTTTATTTAATTATGAATATATTAAATGACAGTTGATGTTCTATTTTCGAAGTTGTGAACACCAACCATAAAATCTTATTTACAATTTTTTTCGCGATCGCCCAGAAAATGAGCTCTTTCTGATCACTACTTAGACCGGAAAGTCCTTATTTGCTGAGCTAGCTAGGAAAGTTGTCTATAAGGGAAAGTACTTTACCGATCCCGGGACCGGTAAAGCTAGATGTTTCACAAGCCTTGCTCACCCAGTAAAGTATCACTTTCAGGTCTTGTTACGTAAATTACTATTATTTATATTTCTCATTTTCCTATCTTTGAATGGTCCTTAAATTTTCAAAAAGTATAAGTAATATTTTGTTATGGCAATCTCCTTATTTAATAATGAATACCTCGAAATTCTTATTGTTCATTTGGTTAGCGTGGAAGTAGCCTTTTTAAATGTTCAAAACTATATTGTCCTCTTTTTAAATTTAGCACCGAATAATTAGATAAATGATTACAATCCCTCGCAAAAAATTCTGATATTCAAAGCAGTGAAAACATAAACGAAAATCCGGGAATAGAAATAAAATAATTTTAAAAAACTGATGACCTTTCAGCAAACACAATCGGCTTAAAATTATTTATTCGCGTATTATCGCATACGGGGAAAAATTGAACGAAATAAGCCATGATTCAATAAAACATTTTAAACGAGAAAATAAAAAATTCAGGGAGACTACAGCAGTTATTTTATTGTGGATAGCGGGGCTTTTAGTGGGTAAATTTTTGTAAGTTTTTCTGAAACTTTTATCTACAAAGTTGCAGTTATTTCAGAGTTAAAATAATATTTGTGGGGCAAAGCAACTTAAACGCACCTGAACCTGGCGTTTTATTTTCCAAATAAAAGAATGTATTTTATATCACGTACTCGTACATAATTTAAAATTAGTTTTCTTATTACTTTAAATTACAATCTGGAATTTGCATATATGTATATTTAGTAACAACGTATGTATACTTATAATAATAAATAAAATATTAAATTAAATCATATAACGTGATGTCAAAAGTTATAAAACATCAGAAGACAAAAGTGATAAATAGATATTTATACACCAAGTGAGTTAAGATGATGTTAATTCATGAAAAGAAAATTCTGAACTCACGTGGTTTAGGTATAAAAAATATATTATTCAATTTTGACGAAATAATAAAAACCATTGCAGGTAACATGTATTTAATTTTGACAAAATAAAAATTAATCAATTAGTAGTCTATGCATGACAATCGTCGTCAAGTCGTTTATTTATAAATTATAAACAAGATTTATTTTCTGTCATTTGTGACGTGAAAATTAATTAAAATGGCTGATTTGTCTGATAAAAGCTGTGGTGAAATAGTATATTACATCCGAGGTGGGAGATGTTTCATTACTGCCAAGGGCTTATGTATATTACCGAGAGGCTATGTATACTATTTTACTCACAATTATCCTCATTATAAATCAATAATTTTCAAAATAAATCAATTAATTATAACTTTTAATTTTATTAATATTTTGACAGCTGTCTTAAATTTGTTTAGCCTACTTAATTATGGGGATCTACGGCAATGTTGCTAGGCAACCCCTACATAAACATTTCCAACCCAAGAGATGGAAGTGAAATCTGTTATTTTCAACCCAAGAGATTGTCATTAAAGTTAGGAATGACGTATTTTCCAACCTCCAAAATGTTAGGAATCTGTATATTACTATAATGATTGTGAATAAATAATAAATGTTATTTTCGTGCCTTACGTTGCATTATTTGTTTAGAGTAAGTTGAAATTATAATAAATATAAACAAATAAGAATAATTTTTGTTTTATTTTACTTTTTAAAAGAGTGACGTTGACTATACCTTTTTTAGTTTTCTACTACATCGTTAAATACGAGTATACAATATTTTATAACTTTACAAAATTTTGTGTTCTTGAATTGTTGAAAATGTATACCAATTACATAGTATGTTCAATAATTTACCTTAATTTGTTTAAGAACTTTAAAATTTTCAAAACTGCATGCACTATATACCACCAATAATTCTATCAATTTATATAAAGTAAATAATGATTTTGTTACACTAGGCTGCAGAATTAACCATGACGGCTTTACGGGTCCTGAAATATAAGTAAAGTGTGTCCCGTAAGGGATTTAACGTAAGCTTAGATTTAACCTGTTTCGCCTAATCCACAACCTGTCAAGTAAAGAAAAAACATATAGGAGAGTAGCAGTCCATGCATAATAATTATTGATATATTCGATGTAAACATGGAATATCGATAGCCAAATATCGATGTTTTTGAAATATTGATGTATCGTGCGCATCTCTACTGACGTATACCGATAAGGACGACAAATATTTAGTGAATTTGTGTAATATTATTAAACTATCTTATGTGCTTTATATTTTATATTTCATAAATCTCATTACATGTTACATCGTACTAAAGCAAATGAGAGTACTTACAAATTAATGTCAATTTAGTTATTCTTTGAAATGTCTCAAACACTCTCAAAACACTTGTAAAATATTCGACATAAAAATACGCAAAGTTGTAACAGATGCTCAAGTGCTCCGAATAAAATTGAATTTATTAAGGAAAATTTCTCCAGATTTAAATTCTGAGTAAAAAGCATATTTAATTTTTTACGGTTTTAAACAACTAGTGAAGGTGTTTCAGACATAAGTGCTTCTCTTTCTGTTTACTTAATTTTGTTATTCTATATGTAAATAGTCCAAATAAAAACAGAGGTAGCCACTCACTAAAATTATATGGAGCAGAAATGTTTTTGTTCCAATTACACATTTCATGAATGTATGGATAATGGTGTATACAAGTAGGTATACATATATGTATAAAATTTTCATATTAGCATATCATATTTGTATTAAAAATTTACATGGAATACATCAAATTACAAACCTGTGAAATTAAATAATTTATTCACGGATTTTAATTATAATAATTGAATAATAATTTTTTATCGTGAAATTAACATCGCCATTCGAAAGAATAAAAAATCTGTTGTGTCCAGCATTATACCACCCGGACAGTATTTCTGATGATGTAGCAACTGGCGAAATTTTCTTCTTATTCTTCTTAAAAACTCTCAACAGGATTAAATCCCAATTACTGAGTAGGTTCACATACACAAACATCCTTGCCTTAGTGGGATTCGAACCCAGAACCCCGAGTACACTCATGACTAAGAAGCGTTGCTCTAACCATTGCGCCACCATATAGGCTCCGGGATTTATAAAATAGATTATGTTATATATTATCTATAAAACTTATAGAAAAAGTACGTATGTACACCTGTAGCAAATTTAATAATCTATAATTCTTATAATAATATATATATCGCAAAAAAATTATATTTAAAGGTATTTTTTAATGGCTTCTGTTCATATTAGAATAAGGTGGAAATACAAGATTTCAGAATTTTCTGAATAACAGTATTTGAGTTAGAGAACACACAAACACACACACACACACACACACATATATATATATATATATATATATATATATATATATATATATATACAGACTACAGAATTCATCATGAAAATGTAAAAATCGGATTTTACGACCTTAACAAGTGATCGTTTACCAAAATCTCGATATGCGATTTTTAGCACGATCCCTATATCTCCGGTACCAATGGTGCAGGAGTTAAAAATGCTTTAAAGAAATGCCGGTCAAAATCCCTTGTTTTGAAAGATAAAAATATTCGAAATTTACATTTATATGATTTCCTAGAACAACTATTATCTAAATTAATCGACTTTGTATATTTTATATTTATCTATATTTCTTCTAGTGTACCTACTTCTCGAAATTTCTGACAGGTGCCCCTCATGAAATTTATTTGTTCTGGATTGATTTATAGTTTTTTTAAAAATTATTGTTAAGGTTAAGGGCTTTTTCTTTTTACCTCCCGCTACCCTTGGTAAGGGAGGTATAGGGATCGTGCTAAAAATCGCATAGGTATAGAGATTTTAGTAAATGACCACGTTTTAAGGTCCCTAGAATCCAATTTTAACATTTTCACGATGATGTCTGTATGTGTGTATGTGTGTGTGTGTGTGTGTGTGTGTGTGTGTGTGTGTGTGTGTGTGTGTGTGTGTATGTGTGTATGTGTACAAATTTTGTTTGCACTCTAACTCAAATACTATCATTCAGAAAATTCTGAAACCTTGTATTTCTACCCTATTCTAATAGGAATAGAAGCCATTAGATTTTGGTGTAAATCGGATAAACGGAAATGGTACTTTACTTGAAGCTCGTAATGGTTTTTCTTCAAAAAATACCATTAAATGCCATTTTTTCGCATTTGACGTCATTGCAAAATTATAGATTATTGAATTTTGTACAGGTATACATTAATACTTTTTCTATATATTTTACAGATTAATTTAAAAATCATTTTTCTTTTTTTAATCCCGAAGCCTAAGATAAACACAATAATTCCTTTGTTACACAACTGACAGGTAAACGTCATGGTCAAAATAGTAATCACTTCAAATTAATAATAGTGACATATTAAATAATAAAGAAAATCGTAAATAAAGCAATAGTTATATGCAATGGAACATAATATAGTTTGAAGCATTACTAAATACGTAAGTATGTATTTAAATTAATAAAAATTAAATAGCGGGAGGTTTTGTGTTGGCCACATCAGATTTTTTAGTAATAACTGTCGTGCTCCCAAGATAGAACCACCTTAAGGACAAGTATAAATTTAGCTGCTTCTAAATTATTTTGCAATGTTGTTAATACTATACACATTTCTTTATCTAGTAATATTATTCTGCACCTGGCATATTAATCTTGACGAATAATAAATAAATAAATAGTGCGTTACTCTTCAAGTCAAAAAAGTTGTTGATTATTTTTAATTTAACACTATGTGGGCATATGCATAGTTAAACTTTTAATATGTATTACTTATTAAATAGTCATAACCCATTTAAAAGTAAAAGGAAGGCAAACATTATTCACGCTATTAATTTTTACATTTGCTTAACAATAAAATACATCCAAATTAAAATATTTTTTAGGACAGGAACTTATGCCAATAAATTTCTTATTTCAGTTCGAATCTTTCGCCATTTCTGTCAGGAAGTGTATTAAAAAACCAGTTTCTTATAATTCGTGACACAATTTTCTTGACCTGCTGAAACAGCGAGAATCCAAGAATAAATAATTATGCAAGAACGCCATTGATTTCGAGATTTCGTGGACTACAATTGACAATTTATTATTTGCTGCTCAAGTTAACGTACTCGTAAACATTTCTTTGCACGACTAAGTATAATTTAGTACACAATGGAATATAAATCGAAGGAAGTTGTTAAAGAGAAATAAAAGTACTAATTCAAGGAAAGTAAAACGTAATAAAAAGTTTTAAATGTTTTCTTATACGTAAATAAGGACAATACTTTTGTAGTAAAAATAATTTATAGCTTTACTTCTATTATTTTATACCTCACGCTACTCTGTACGGGAGGTACAGGGATCATGCTGAAACACACATATTTTGATAAATTTGAAGATGCTACAATGGGGAAGTTTAGCATGGTAAAATTTGTACATAGCATACTATTTTCTCACAAATATAACACAAATGATTGCTGAAATTTAAATTAAAAATTAAAATTATTGCTCCATTTATTTATAATTATTTTTTTTTGGGTAAACTGTAAGTACGTCACAAGTCAGTTATGCGTAAACTCAGACAGAATGATGAAATCGAACCACTTGAACGTAGGTCGTAACAACACCTCAGTCTCAAGTGACTGGTAACCGCAACCGCGTGCGTCAGTGTATAAATTGACATACGTTGCGCCAAGCCTCTACCGACGTCATCACAGTTTAAAATCGGCTTTTCCGGAAAATCTGGGCATTTTTGAAAAAAATAAAACATGTTACATTATTCAAGTTATTTCCCATGGAATAAAAGAATAAAAAAAATCGCTAAACTTCTCCATTCGATTTTTAATATTTTTATGTTCTATGGTCATGCTGCAACAATTAAATATCTGTTGTGCCTAGCGCAATACCTCTCGCCATTTCCACATTAGGTTATATAAGTATTGTATTGCACTTCGCTATCGAACCGTCGTTTTATAACAAAAATTACAGAACTTTACCCAAATATTGTTTTTCATTGTATTTAACATGTCTTCTACACGCATACAATTCTAATTATATCTATTTTTCATTGTATGAGGAAGTTCGTAAATGTCAAATATTCTTCCAATTCATTAGCAAGATTGGCGGTATTTGTTATGGATATATGCATTTTACCTACAATTTTAAATATTTAATTAATAAAACAATAACAAAGATTAAATGTACTTCCCAGAAAAAGCTTTCAGAATGTCACTAAATCTGTTGATTTTTGACACTGACAACCGATTTCCTTAGTGCCCTAGCTTCTGCGATTAGATTATTCCATATATTACAGTGTCTTTATCTCTAAATCTATACAAGATATAATAAAAATTTGAAATGTATGAGATGTAGAATTATATGTTCTTCAATAATAGTAATATTATATATATAACAGAAATTTTCATAAAAATAACATTTATAAGATTATTTTAAAGAAACTATTACTTCCGGTTGTCCAATTGTTACCAAAATCTAATCAGCTCTTCCCAGGAATGTCAGATTGAGAAAACTGCAGTTAAACATTTTTTAAGTCTTATAGTATTTGAGAAACCGTGGCTCCAACATCCCCACACAAACACACACACACACACACACACACACACACACACTACACACACACACACACACACACACACACACACACACACACACACACACACGCATACGGACATCATCGTAAAAATGTTATAATAGGATTATGGAGAATTTAAAACGTGCTTATCCACTAAAATCTGGATATTTTAGCATGATTCCAATACCTCTCTTAGCGAGAGGTAATAAAAAGGAACAGGCGAGAGGTAATGTGGTGGGCATATCATTAACAGAAAATAAAATTAATTAATACTAATTTTCCATAATTTATAACCATCTTAATTGAAAAGAAATAGTTAATATATTGTTTGCATAAATAAAATATTTGAAGCAATTTTTTATAGTCTAATGAAACCTTTCTAATTTCTAGCTCATATTTTACAACTATCACTATTATTTAACTGAACTTGTATTTCTAAACTGTAATTTTATATAATGCAGCGATTAAAATTTATTATAAATGCATATTGCTCAGGTTAATACTCTATAAGATTTTTATTACAATAAATCACGCATATTCAGTAGCTGTAGTAGCATTACACTATAATCAAAGCATAACTGCATACCTATGTTTACTATAAAATATGTCAATGTTACAGATTATTTATTACTATAAAATCTAATGTGGTCAACACATGTAACATTAATAGGAGAATATTGTTAACAATTACTCAAAATCTAAGTCATGAAGCATTTATTCCAAAAGCAATATTACAACAATAATGGAGTGTATTCTGTATTCATCCAAGTTAATTTTACAAGACTTGTAACCAAGAGAAAATGACAAAGATTATTTTTTCAGTTGATTGATACCATAATTTACGTTGGATAATGGTGATCATTTGTTCAATAGAGCTTTTTTTTTGTTTTCGTAAATAATTAAGAAGTCCGGACAATTTCAAAGTCCGAGCGGAATCCTGACAAGAGTCTAAAAATTTGGACATGTCCGGACAAATCCGGATGTTTGGTAACCCTAGGCCTAGGAAAATATATCTGAGGTTTGGTTCTGCGTTTGTGTTTAGAGATGCATTCGGGCCAGGCCGGGCCGGACTTTGAGGTTTGGATCGACTCGGCCCGAAAATAAAAATTACCAGCCCGACTCGAAGATCGACTCGACAAAAAAATTAGCTAGCCCGGCTCGAAAATTGACTCGAAATCGGGCCGGGCCGGGCCAAAGCTCGAAATTGGGTGTATTCGGCATTCCTAATGTTGATTTTTATGTTAAAGCGAAATGTTTAACTATTTTCGTGTCAAACTTATAAAAAAACTCTACATTCTTATAACTTTCAACATTAGTTAACATAAGTAGTTAAAAAAGAGACCCTTCTAGTGTAAGTTTGTTATAAAAATTACAGACCTACGTGTATTTAACACTTTGTTTACCAAAGCCGTTCGAAAATTTAAACAACTTTTTCACAAATCTTATATAAAAAAATATAATTTACATAAGGATTTTTTATCTAACTTTGTTTCTGCTCAAAAATAGGACAAGAATATAACAATATAATTATTATGCTTTAATAAATAGCCTTAAATTCTTGAAGTAAAATAATAAATTTTTATTTATTAATGTGTGAAATTTGTTGTTATTAAATCATTTTGATCCTTTTTAACTTCATCCATTTTCAATAAAATATTAAGGATACTGTGCATTTAAATGAACTATAAGATTTTTCGGGCCGGCCCGAAAAGCTCGAATTTTCGGGCCGGGCCAAAATCAAAAGTCCGACTCGCCTCGATTTTTGAAAATGATTAGCCCGATTCGGCCCGATAAAAAATATCTTTGGCCCGGCTCGAGGATCGACTCGAAATCGAGAGGGCTTCGGGCCGGGCCGGGCCAAAGCTCGAAATCGAGTTCATCTCTATTTGTGTTCGGTAAACTGTTACAGTTTTGTTCAGGTTTTAGTTTGGTTTAGGTTTTGGTTTGGTTCAGGTTCGATGCCCTGATCTAGTTACTTGCAATAATCATTTATACGATAAATAAAAATAACCATTTAAACCGATGTTTTACATCTCATAAACCGAAGGAACCAGTTAATTGGAAAACCGGTGAATAGAATATTTTTGACACCACAAATTATTGTCTTATGAAAACTCAAATCGAGCTGACGAACTGTCTTTTTTGATGCATAGAATTAGTTTGCCGCCTGTTTTGTTGTTTTGTGATTGCAATTTAATTACAACCAGGTACATGAACTGAAACGTATTTATGGTTCAGATTTGGTTTAGGTTCAGGAAATAAATGTCGGTTCAGGTTCAGTTTTGGTTCAAGGAAAAGAAAATTTCGGTTTTGGGTTCGTGTTCGAATTTCGCTTCACAGCAAAAGCACAAAAAGATAAATAAATATAAAATAAATATATCATCACGGCATATTACCCATTTCTGGGTGTGCCAGTATCTGCAACACATGTAGACATCGGTAATGATGACGATATATTTTACCGTATGGGCGCTTATTAGGCGTCACCTCACGGGCACTCATAGCTGATGTGGAGAGTGCAGCACAGGGGTCGCTTTTGTGCCATTTAAAATTGGAAATATTTGGCGTCTGTCGGGATCAAACCCAGTTCCCCTAGGTTCGCGACCAGACACTATAGAATAGAATAGAATAGTTTATTTGTCTATTAAGTGGTACAAGACATTGTCAAATTGAAAGTACTAAGACATAAATTCATAAATATTATAATAACACTGTTGAACAAGATGTGAGTGTAGTGCCCTTTTGAAATGAATTACATCAGTAATTTCTCTAATATACACAGGTAATGCATTATAAATTTTTAAAGCCCTATAATAGGGACCCTTCGCAAATAGACTTGATTTGTGTACGGGAATACTTATTGGGTTTTCTTGTCGAGTGGTCATTTTTGAGTACACATCTTTATTTAACAGAAAAAGTGATAGGTTTTTCTTCACAAATAACGCTATTTCATAAATATATAAAGATGGTATAGACATCTGGCCCAGCTCAATAAAAATCGGTCTACAGTGGGTTCTTAGCGAGGCACCTTTTATGCATCTAATAATATGTTTTTGTATAATAAATATTTTATGAGCATGATTACTAGCCCCCCAAAATATAATAGAGTATTTAATTCTGTTTTCAACATGTGCAAAATAATATGTTTTTAAGATGTCAATACTAACACTATTTCTCAATTCTCCGTTAAATAGACTTCCATTTTTATACAATAAATATTTGTTGCACAACAACCAAATAGATATATTCAATAGTACCTTAACAAGCTACAATAAACAAGTAACAGATGCAGTAAATTTCTTTAGTTAACTTAGTTTGTTAATCTCTGTAGTCTTAGTATATAATTTCTTTTTATGAATGTAATTTTTAACAATTTAATTTACTAATACATGAATAATTGTTAATCTCAATTGCTACATTTAAAAATGTATAATTTATGCAAATTGAGCCATCCTGTTATTGGGACATTGTCCTGTTGGAAGGCCGAAGTAAATAAAAAAAAAAAAAATTAAAAAAAAAATTCATACACAGCATAAAAAATCCTGGATAGAGTGGCACGTAGGGACTCAATTTCAGGTAGCCAGTTCAAGCATCTATCTATTATTAAACCTAAAAACTTGGTGTTTAATGAGGTAGGTATAGATTTCCCTCCTACTTTTATTAGTGGGTTGATATGAGAAGTGAGCTTCGAGTTAAAAATAATAAGGTTAGTTTTGTTGGAATTTAACATTAAATCGTTATTTTGACACCAGTTTGACATTGAATTAATAGCATCAGTTGCTGCCACAGAGAACTGTTCTATAGTGTCTCTACTTATTAAGCATGATGTGTCGTCAGCAAATTGACATAAAAGATCACATTTAATAAAATAGTGAAGTTTATTCACATAAATTAAGAATAATATTGGCCCTAATATTGATCCTGGAGGAACTCCTTTATTAACTGGTAAAATATCTGATTTTCCATTTAAAAATAAGTCATTGCTATAATGGTTAAGAGCTACAAACTGTTTTCTTACACTCAGGCACGCGGCCACGGGACCCAAAAGGATGGTAATATTTATTATTTTTAAAATCATATTAATAATTTAATTAGAATTTAAATTTTTTAATTATATATTTAGCAGTTTTAAAGCGGTTTAAATTCGGTGTAGGTTTATTGACCTAGACAAATAAAGGTTTTGTTTTGGGTTTAGGTTCATCAAGAATTCTGGTTCGGGTTTTCTACACTTATATCCCTATCAACACAGTCAACAACATATTGGCTAGAGGGCCTCTAATCACTATTCCTCATTGCACTCTTACTAGCACCTCCTCGCCCATTCCCTCATTCAATTCCCCATCAGTTCTGTATACACTTTCCTCGTGAGCGTCAAGTGGTGCAAGAACCGCGACCATCCGGAGCTGTCAGTGCGCCTAAGACGTTGGCTGAGAAAACAACGGCTCGCGGTTCGTGGAACAGTTACACAAGCGGGTTAGTGTACACGAGTGA
This sequence comes from Ophonus ardosiacus, assembly GCA_943142095.1. Lineage (NCBI taxonomy): Eukaryota > Metazoa > Arthropoda > Insecta > Coleoptera > Carabidae > Ophonus > Ophonus ardosiacus. The sequence goes on along the minus strand of OW964831.1, from coordinate 48,169,298 downwards.
AGTGACAGTGTCTAGTGGATTAATTTGCACGGAGGTGAGTACACCAAGAGGAACGTTTTAATGTGTAAATAAACAATGGTGATAAGATTATGATTTAAATAAAATAAAGCACTAGAGAGGATAGAGATAAAATTGAGCTATAATCAATAAATTAAATCTTTGATTTTATTTTTGTTGATGAAAGACTCCAGTTCAGAATTCATTGTAGATAATCGAAAATAGGTTTAAAAATCGTCACTTCTATGTATTTTGTATAAATCCTACACCAAAAGTTCCTTGGGAAAGATTTTATATATCCATTAAAATTGTAACACGAACACTATTTTCTACAAATTCCATACAGAAAGTTCCTTGGAAAAAATTTTACAAATCCAATACTATGTAAATTTTACTTGTCAGTGACATCTGTCAATTAGAGTTATTTGAATATATCAGATGTTTCCACGATTATAGTAAAGCTGGCTGATTTATGAAAGTTAATCTCTTTATAATTCTTTAACTCTATATCTAATGAATATGAAGGAAAATGTATAATTAAACCGTACATACAATAAAATATTCTTTCATATTGATAATCACATAAAATGTCAAAATATAATATTTAACTGTTATTCAAAAAGAAAAAATCTGTTGTGGCCAGCACAAGACCTTCCGTCAATTCCATGTATTTTGTACAAATCCTATACCAAAAGGTCCTTGGAACAGATTCTATATAATATCATGTAAAATCGAACACGAACACATACTATTTTTTACAAATTCCATACCAAAAGTTCATTTGAAAAGGTTCTATAAATCCAATAAAATTATAACATAAACTGCACTAAGTAATGTCCTTCCATCTTCTCTTTGGCCTTTCTCTGCGTGTCACTTGCGAGCAACACTATGACATACCAATTTTAGATCCTATACTTTTTTCCATATTTGGTTTTGCATTTGCAACTGACATCTGTCAATTAAATTTTTTTGAATAATTATGTCAGCTGTTTCCATGATAAATAGCAAAGCTGACTAATCTTTGAAAATTAATTTCTTTATAATGCTTTAACTCTACATCTATTGAACATAAAGGAAAATGAATAATCAAACTATATAGAGAAGAGTATTTTATTTAATAAATATAATAACAAAATGTCAAAAAATAATATTTAACTGCGTTTTTTTAAGAAAAACTGTTAAAAACTTCAAATAAGGGTACCTCCGGTGGATCAATTATAACCAAAATCTAATCAACTCTTCATATGGATGTACAGAAGAGGAATACGAAAGAATTATAATTTTTAGAATTATAGTATTGGAGTTATCGTCGGAGAAAAATTTGTCACACACGGACACATATATACACACACACACACACACATACACGGACACAAACACACACACATACATACAGACATCATCTTAACAATAGTAAATTCGTATTGTAGGGACCCTAAAACGTGCTTATTCATTAAAAACTCCACCGAATTTTTTGACCAAAGACAATACCTTCCTTACCTAAAGGTGACGGAAGGTAAAAAGAAAAGAAAACTGTTAAGAAATTCAAATAAGGGAACTGTAGGTTGACCAATTATAACCAAAATCTAATCAGCTCTTCATGTGGTTGTAAAGAAGAGGAATAAGAAAAAATTATAATTTTTAGAATTGTAGTTTGGATTTATCGTCGGAGAAATTTTTGTCACACACATACACACACACACACACACACACAGACACACACACACACAAACTACCAAAATCGTATTGTAGGGTCCCAAAAACGTGCTTGTTCATTAAAAACTCGCCACCAAATTTTTTAATCAAAGGCTATACCTTCCTTACATAAAGGTCACGGAAGGTAAAAATGCCAAAAAAGGATGCTAAGATTTTCATATACTAGAAAAATGTAAACTTAATTTTGTTTAAAAAATGCTGATTCTACTAAATGCATGTGCGTACGATTAACCGGTATTTATTTTATTTGTAAATTAGAGTACCTACTATTCCATTAAATGTTTTTAGTTATGTGTATAATATTCTAAAAATAAAAATGAAAATGATTATAAGAAATGGTAAACTTCATCCTACCATTTTATAAACAATATTGACTCTGATACGATGAAAATATTATTTATGGTCGCGGAAGATGTTCTAAATTTTATTTTTCGGGTTCGTTCAATGTTTGACATTGACTTAAAAAATAGGTATTTAAAATTAACTTTGTTTAAGTAAAGTAGGAGCATTTTCCTAAACAAGTATTACTTATCTTAACCATTTTAAATTTAATAATTTCAAAGTTAATAATTTTATGTTTAGATTCAGTTAGGTTAGAGTAGGTGTAATTAGATGTAATTTGATTAGAAAACACTGATGATTAAAACACTTATTTTATTTTGGAACGTATTGTATTATATATTTATTTAGTTAAATTAAATTTATTTTTCATGTATATGAAAAGTTAATATATCTTAGAATTGGTTTTTCAACATTTGGTTAAAATTTTAACTAAGACTTAAATAAACAAAATTGAAACGAAATGAACTGTCAAATAACAGATTTATCATTGCTATCAACAAAACGATTCAATATTGTTTACTTAACTAGAAGTTAAAATTTTAACCGGAGAATGAAAAACCGGCTCTATTTAAGTTAACTATACGTACATACCCATACAGTAAGTTAAAAATTAACAGCCCGATTCACAAAAAAGTTTAAGCTAATCCTCATTTTTGGATTAGCGAATTCTACTCTAATTTTGACAGTTTATATCTTAAAATATAGTCTAATCTATTCCTAGTATCTACCTTTCTTGATATCATGAAAATTAAATTTTAAATACTGGAATAGAATAGAATTCACTAATCCAAAAATGAGGATTAGCTTAAACTTTTTTGTGAATCGAGCTGTAAGTGTGCCTGAAAAACATATGCCTAAAATGCTATTTTCATAAAGCTATTATTTTATCAACAGCTATTTTCTTAAAGTAAACTAATTGGTTCATTTTCAATTTTTTTCATAACTTAACTTTTTAGCGGATTCGTTTTCCTTAAGCGTCATATTTTTTATTTCGATATTCATAAACAAAATATAATTAGAATGTTATGATTCTTTGATTTCAAAAGAACGGGTGTCACTTTTGAGACAGCCTGTATTTATGCGATAGGAATTAATAGAGGAAATCGCTATTAAATAGAGTAGCAAATGAGTAATTAATCTAATATTTATTAGAAACGATATAGACTCATAATAACTCATAACTTTCAAATGTAAATGTCCTTGACGTGATGTGTTATTATAAACACCACCTACCACCAACAAAATATGTGGTCTTTGCAAATTTTGTATAAGCATAGGTTTGATTCGACGAGTTTCGGTTCTTGTCACACCGTATTCCGAGAAGTTTAGTACTAACCGACGCCCTAAAGGGCATAAGGTTAACTGTGAAGAAGAAGTATAAGCATAGGTAATACAGTGCGTTCAAAAAAAATAAAAAACTTAATTCGGAGTAGGCTATGAACACAGAAACGTATATTTGATCATTATTCAATTCATAAGTCAAGTTTTCTAATTTATTTCTATTTCTGAAATAAGGATTCAAGAAGATTTCTTTAGATAATATTTTTGAAAATATCTCATGCTAAATTGGCATTTAATTAAATACATTCAAATTGACATACGTTATTTTGTTCATAGCCTACTCTGAATTAGGATTTTTTAACACACTATTATATCTAGTAACAAGCAGAAAACCATGACGATTTATTAATACCGATAGAATCCGAACAGATTATGTTTAACTGTGACTGTGACTCACTTAAAACAGTTAGAAATGCCTGCTGGTAAAATAAAAACTCAGTCAACAATGACAATTGTACAAAATATATTCTGTCTAGAATATTTTAGAGATAAAATTTGTCGATTCGTACGCCAAACAATGTCAGATTATCATCATTCCACTTTTTCGCAGAACTATCTTCCCGTTATGTCGCTATATTTTGAAACAACTGCATGTTTATCTTTTCTGCGCACTCAGCATCTATGTACTCATAGAAAACAGAAATAAAATGCGACGATGACAGCGCCGGATTTAGGCTGTGTCCGATGTCGCACTTTTATCACCCTAATATCTAAATCCTAAATTTATATGCCCTAAATCTAGTGATTATTTGGAATTTTATGAATTAGATTTTAGGGTTTTGCAGGAGCACACTACGACTTGAAGTTGATGCGCACTAATTAAACAAATCATGTTCGTTGCGATAATTTGTGCAAAATGTCAAATTTACTGTCAAAGAATAGCTGCTTAGCTTCTATATTATGAAATATAATATTAACATTTACTCTCCATCATCAAATTGAATCGAATTGTATAATTCTTTTTTGTTGTTTTAAAGTATTGCTATACAAACCAATCGATATCAGTAGTGTGCCATTCGGAGTTGTATTTATGTGAAGAATACCTAAATGCCAAAATGCGACAACGGACACATCCTTAGAGTCGTTGAGGCCCTAAGCTATAATATGTTTGAGGTCCTTTGCTCTGTATAAAATAAATTAACCATTTTAAATAGGTACATAAACTGAAATTCGTAAGTATTTAAAAATTAAAGTAGGTAAATATATATTTTTTTGTAAATACATCATTTTTTTATTTACATGTGTATTATTAAATACAATTTAAGAAAATTAACAAGTCTTTAGTTTTTCGATTAATGACAAAATAAAATAATATATTATACATTCTTAGACTGTGTCCGATGTCGTATATTGGCATTTAGTATTTAGGATTTAGGTCTTCTTCACATAAATACAGCTCCGAATGGCACACTAGTTATATCCATTGGTTTGTATGGCAACACTTTAGAACAACAAAAATGAATTATACAATTCGATTCAATTTGATACTTGAGAGTAAATGTTAATATTATATTTCATAAAATAGAAGCTAAGAAGCTATTCTTTGTCAGCAAATTTCACGTTTTGTACAAATTATAGCAATGAGCATGATTTGTTAATTTAATGCGCGTCAACTTCAAGGCATAGTGTGCTCCTGCAAAACCCTAAAATCTAATTCCTAAAATACTAAATAATCACTAGATTTAGGGCATGTTATTCATCGTGAACAAAAATTTGCTTTTTCCAAAATATCCAAAAGAACTTTAACATGCAAATATTATCTTTTAAACTTTATAAATACAAATCTCTAATGTATTATCTATCTACTTATGTCGTATAAATATCTAAAACACCCAAAATTAATGAATAAACTGTAAATAAAGCAGCAAGTACAAATTCATTCGTAGGTCGTATCTGTTTTCGATTCTATTTAATCCTGACTTGCGCATGCATTTTCTTATCTGTCAAAACAATTTAGATCGTCAGCAAAGAAATTATTTATTGCGGAGAACGTAATAACCCTTTCAAACATCGCAAACAACAAAAACGAAAAAACTTATAACCCTAACTCGCCTCTGTCAACTTACAGTCCCATGTTATTCATACGGGCAGAAAAATATGCTATTTTCAAAGTGTTCAAAAGAACTTTAAAATGCAAATCTTTTCTGTTAAACTTTATAAATACAAATCTCTAATGTATTGTCTATCTACTTATGTCATATAAATATCTAAAACACCGAAAATTATTGAATAAACTGTAATTAAAGCAGAAAGTGCAAATTATTTATTGCGAACAGCTTAATAACCCTTTCAAACATCGCAAACAACAAAAACGAAAAAAACTTATAACCACCTTATATTATAACTTTAAAAACAAACAGCGTGAAACACAAAATTAACCTACAAATTCAGTTGATCTGTCACTGTAGTCATTGCACTAAGTTACGACATTTGCAATCCTACTTTCTTTAAAATAAAATTATGCTTGATTCATTATTTTGTTTGTTTCTCTACAAAAGCAAAGAGTATTGTTAAAAGTTAGTAAGAAACTCAAAATTGTACTTAAGAAACACAGAATAGCTTTAATAATATGATTTGAAAATGCGCTGCCCTAAAAACTTCGTACATTCTGATTTGATTTAGGGTATCGCTCCAAACGTGAATTTTAACCTCACTAATGTGGTGTATTAAAAAAATCCCCGACGTTCGAAGCGCCGAGGCTCCTTCTAATGTGGGGCCCTAAGCTGAAGCTTCTTTACCTTGTATGTAAATCCGGCACTGGACGATGCGCGGTTCTTGCATAGGATATTATAGAAAAAGAATAAAACCCATTGCAGACCTTATACGTAGGTACAAATTAACCTATATCTCTGAATAAATTAATTAATATATCTACTTTCGATGAAAAACGAGAGCAGTGGTTTTAATAAGTTGGGTTAGTAGTAACGCATTTATCGTGCATTCCAGGATTTTTATTTTGAAGCGTAGTGAAACCGGCCTCATTGCATTCAGTGAGTGTAATTGTGGCTCTATGTAAATTATTTCTCCTTATTACAGACACGAAATGTGCATATAAAATAGATTGAATTATACCTCTATATCTCGACGTACTGTGGAAATTACACTTTATAGCCAGATTCAGCGTGGAAAATAATTGTTATACGTAAGTCATCATCCCATGGAATCTCGCGAAGGTTCATTAAAAAAGGAAATAAAGGAAAACTACTAGTTTGCAATCCCTGTAATTGAATTTCTGATACTAAGTAGAGTAAATAGAGCCAATTTTGTAGCTGTACTCACAATTATAAAGGATAAATCATAAACCGTGAGTATTTTTTAACGTGAAACATTGGGTTTGTCATAACCATGTTTACGACTTGATATTTGATTGACAGCAATGTATTTGCACGTTCCATTTAAAATGAAACATAGGGAACAAATATGACACAATATTTTTTCTACATCTAAATTTAATTTTTAGAGAACAAGTATAATTATTTAAACAGAATTAACCTCTAATAACATCTTGTCAATATGACAGATAACCGTTGAATTTTCCTATAAGTTATGATTTGACATTTGATTGACAGCAATGTATTTGTCTGTCTCATTTAAAATGACACATGGGGAATGAATTTGATAGAAGTATTAAGTATGTAAATTTAAAAATTTAGCGCCTTTTTCATGTTGTTATTTAGTTTGTTTTGTTCTGTCGTTGCTAACATGGTAACTTTGAATTTGTCTAAACAAATATATGTTTTGAATGTCAGAGAAGAGGATATATATTCTAAATAATACAAAGCCTAATAAAAGGACTTTTATTCAATTCTATATTTTAGGTAATATTGTTTTAATTAAGTTGTAATATAAATATTAATAAACTATATTTTAGCAATCGTATAATTGTCCACATTATTCAAGAATTACAAATTGAATAAACGTCAAAATAATGGCATCACAAAAGAAATTACATGTACATATCGTTAAGAGAGGTGAAAATAAATATGAATTAGTTTCATTATCTGCTGATAAATTGGTATGGTTTGGAATACCAGATGAATTAAAAGATTTAACTTTTCATGAAGAATTATTAGCAATTAAAACTATTACAAGTAGTATGAAATCCATTACAAAATTAGGTGGTTTTCGAAAAATAAGTATAACATTTAAACCAGAATTACAGCAAAAGTATTTGGATGAAGATGAAAATTTTCGTATTAACGATCATTATCTAGAAGAATATGAAGAAGAATCTGGTGCTATAAGTAGTGTATTAGGTGAAACGAAAACTACCAATGAAATTTTTTTAATTAAACGAATCAAAGAATTAGAAAATCGTATTTCATCTGCAAATGAATTAAGTTTATGTGAAGTAGAACAGAAATTTTTATTAAACATTTTTAATGGTAAACAAGATGCTTCAACTTGGATTAATGTGTTTGAAAAAGAATGTAATAGATTTAAAATATTAGATGGTGCAACAAAAGTGGAAGCTTTAAAATTATTTATAGATGGAAATGTAAAGGAATGGTACAGTTCTAATTTAATTAAATTGTCATTATCTGACTGGGAGGGCTGGAAAAAATCCTTTTTATTAGTTTATGGAAAGAAAAATTGGTCATCTATTCGTGCTGCATTTAATTATAAATATATGTATGGTTCATTGATTGATTTTGTGCTTAAAAAAGAACGTTTATTACTTGAAGCTGATAAAAATATACCAGAATTATTTAGAATTTACCAAATAGTGTATAATTTACCACTAGAAGTACAAGATAAGCTCGAAAGAGATAAAATTAATACCATAGATGAGTTAGTGAAAGAGTTAAAGAAATTTAATGATTCATATGTTTTAAAAAAGAAATTAGAAGAAAGAAAATATGAAGAAAAGAAAAAAACTTGTCCTGATAAGAAAATTTTTGTTAAAACAGTTGAATTAGAGAAGAAACCATGTCCAATATGTGAAGAACTAGGTTATAAAAATCGTTATCATCCAATACAAGTATGTAGAAATAAGAAAACAACAACACTAACCAGAAATCAAATAAATTTAACTGAAAAAGGTGAAGATACTGAGAATGATATATTTAGGATTGAAATGAATCAAGACGATAAGAATACAAAAAACTAAGATGCCCGGAAAAATCCACGCCATGCTCATTAATTAAAATTAAGGTAATTGTAGACAAACGAAAATTAGTTAAATCTATATATGATAATGGTTCTACCTGTTCATTAATCAATGAGAAACTTGTAGATTTATTGAAAACAAAATTAAATACTAATAAAAGTGTTTTAAAAACTATAAGTGGTGTGAATTTTTGTAAAAGCCGGGCTACTCTACATTTAAAAATTGGGAAAATAGAAGATAAATTAGATCTGATAGTAGTAAAAAATAGTGATTTTAATTATGATCTATTACTTGGTTTGGATGCAATTAAAAAGTTTAAATTGATACAAGATGAAAATTTAAAAATTAAACAGAAAGTAAATGATAAAATAATAGATATAGATGATATAAAAGAAGATGAAATAAGAGAAAAAAAAGAGGAATTAAAAGAAGCTGTGAATGATTCCAAAGAAAAAATAATAGAAACATTTAAAAATAAAAAAATGCTCGAAATTTATGAACATGAGAATTTTGAAATGAATTTAGATCATTTAGATACAGAAAAAAGAAAGAAAATAATTGAATTAATAAAAGAATATGAATCATGTTTCGCTAAAAATAAGTTTGATGTTGGTTCAGTTAGAGCAGCGGAAGCTCAAATTAAACTAAAAGAAGACAAATACATTTCCAAGAAACCATATAGATGTTCATTCCCCGATCAAGAAGAAATAGAGTCACAAATTACGAAATTGTTGGAGAATGATTTAATAGAAGAATCTAATTCGCCATTTGCTTCTCCTGTAACATTAGCGTTTAAAAAAGAAGATGGAAGAAGAACTCGTTTATGCGTAGATTTTAGAGATTTAAACAAGATAGTAGTACCTGAACCTCAACCATTTCCCAGGATAGACGATTTAGTAGTGAATGTTGGTGATTGTAATTGGTTTACGGCATTAGATATCAATTCAGCTTTCTGGTCTATACCAATTAGAATGAAAGATCGTAAGAAAACAGCATTTATTACTCAAAAAGGTCACTGGCAATGGAAAGTACTTCCATTTGGTTTAAAAAACTCTCCAGCTATTTTTCAAAGAGTTTTGGCAAGTATAATTAGGAGATATAATCTAGATAAATTTTGTGTAAATTATATAGACGATATATTGATCTTCTCAAAATCATTTCATGAACATTTAAAACACATTAGATTACTTTTTGATGCAATTAGGAAAGAAGGATTTAAACTAAAATTAGTTAAATGTGGTTTTGCTAAACATTCAGTTAAATATTTAGGCCATGTAATAGAAAATGGTAAAGTTTATCCACTTAAAGATAATTTACTTGCAATTAAAGAATTTACTCGTCCTAAAACAAAGAAGATGGTTCGTCAATTGTTGGGAAAGATTAATTTTTATCATAAATTCGTAGATCATTGTACACAAAGATTAGCACCATTACACAATCTATTAAAGAAAAATGAAAAATTTATATGGACTGAAAAATGTGAAAATTGTTTCAATGAAATTAAACAGTATCTATGTTCAACACCAATTTTAGCTATTTATGATATAGATAAGGATATAGTAATAGAAGTAGATGCAAGTCGTTCAGGTTTAGGTGCAGTTCTTAAACAAACTCAAGAGGATGGAGTTCTACATCCAGTAGCTTACTTTTCAAAGAAATTAACACCAGGCCAAATGAAAAAAGAAATAATGTATTTAGAATGTCTGGCAATAAAAGAGGCAATTTTATATTGGCAACATTATTTGATAGGAAGAGAGTTTATAGTAACTTCAGATCATAAACCACTTATGAATTTAAAATCTAAATCAAGAACTGACGAAGCATTAGGTGATTTAATGTTATATTTATCACAATACAATTTTAAAGTAATTTATAAGGAAGGTAAAGATAATATTGAAGCTGATTCACTATCAAGAAATCCAGTTCTAGAGAGTTTTGAAAATGAAGATGATTGTTTGAAGGTAGTAAATATGATTCAATTAGAAGAAATAATTAAAGATCAAAAATCTATTAAAGAAGAAATTGAGAACTCAAAGAAGATTAAAAGAGAAGGTGACATTAGTTTTAAAATGTTAAGAAACAGAAAAAGAATATATGTATCAGAAGAATTTGGTTTACATTTAATAGACAAAATACATAAGTATTATGGACATATTGGCAGTAGTCAGATAGCTAACAAATTAAGATCATTTTACTATTTCAAGAATATGGATAAAAGGATAAATGAATTTTGTAGAGATTGTGAGATATGCATAAAAAATAAATCTAGATCATGTAGAGCATTTGGGTTGTTATCAAAATTGGGTCCAGCACAGTATCCATTTCACATTATGTCCATAGATACGATTGGTGGTTTTGGTGGTAATAAATCTGTAAAAAAATATATGCATTTGCTAGTGGATCATTTTAGTCGATACGCGTGGATTTTAACATCGAGAAAACAAATTGCAGATGAATTTATTAAATTAATTAATCCAATAGTAGAAAAATATAAGATTGAAATGTTGTTGGTAGATCAGTATAGTGCATTAAATTCCACTAAATTTAAAGAATATTTAAAAAGAAAGAAAATTCAGTTAATTTTTACATCAGTGGATAACCCACAATCAAACGGATTGAATGAACGTTTAAACCAAACATTGGTTAATAGAATACGTTGTAAATTAAATGATAATAACAATAATAATAATAGTCCATGGGCAAAAATTGCTGAATTATGTATTAAGGAATATAATAACACTGTTCATAGTACAACAAAATTTTCACCTGCTTATTTATTATATGGAGAGACATCTGAAATTATACCAATTACATTAGAAAGAGAACGTGATTTAGAAAAAGACAGGAAAGAAGCTTTCGAAAATTCAGAAAGAAGTTTTGAAAAAAATAAAAAAAGAATAGATCAAGATAGAAAAGATCATGAATTTAAAGAAGGTGATTTAGTTTATGTATCAAATGGTAATAAAATAAATAGAAATAAATTAGATGAAATTAGAAAAGGACCATTTGTGATAAAAAAAAGAATTTCTAAATCAATTTATGAAGTAGAATGTAACAAAAAACGTAAAGAAGCAAATTTATTCCATAGTTGTAAATTGCTGCCTTACTCTTTTTTACCTGAAAAAAAGAGTCTCCGACCACCGGAAGTGTAAATTTAAAAATTTAGCGCCTTTTTCATGTTGTTATTTAGTTTGTTTTGTTCTGTCGTTGCTAACATGGTAACTTTGAATTTGTCTAAACAAATATATGTTTTGAATGTCAGAGAAGAGGATATATATTCTAAATAATACAAAGCCTAATAAAAGGACTTTTATTCAATTCTATATTTTAGGTAATATTGTTTTAATTAAGTTGTAATATAAATATTAATAAACTATATTTTAGCAATCGTATAATTGTCCACATTATTCAAGAATTACAAGTATTATATTTAAATATTGTAAGAAATTTGGCCGAATCAGAAAACCACTCGGGCACAAGGTGCACACTATATTTTTTCTACAACTAATTTTAATTTAGAATGCAGGTATAATTATTTAAACAAAATTAACCTCTATTGACGTATTATGAAATGTCAAATTTATTCCCTATGTTTCATTTTATATGGAACGGGCAAATACATTGCTGTTAATCAAATATCAAGTCGCAACCATGGATATGACAAACCCAATGTTTCACGTTAAAAAATACTCGCGGTATTACCTACGTAATTATATTCTGATTCTAGCCGGACACGTTTTTTGTTTTATTTATTCAGGGTGTCTCTAAAAGATGGGGACATGGCTTAACCACAGATTCCTGAGGCTAAAATAAGACGATTTAGCTAAACTTGCTACCATTTAGTCAATATTCTGCTTCAAAGTTCTTCAAAAAAATAATAATAATAATAATAATAATAATAATAATAATTTTGCTCATAGTAACAGAACGCTTTATTCGATTTGGATGAAATTTGGTATGACAGTTCATATGGTTATAAAAGTCATCTTTCACGATGATTGTTATTATTAGTGAACCACTAGTGTATGTGTGTCAATATTGATTAGATCATAACTTTTTAATGGCTACGCCGATAATGTGAAATTATTTTTTTCAGAAAGATACATTCAATAGTAAACTTTTCTCTCTCTGTGTAATTTGTGATATTTGTTACGGTCCACACAGAAAAAAACAAAAATAGTATTTATGTTGAAGGAACAGTGAGATTATTTTACTATATTTTATTATGCAGAGTATATCTTGTCATAATTATGATATTTATAGTCTTATTGCTGGACCCGACAGAGTATTTTTTCTGACTATATTTACAAAATCTTAGCAAAACTATGTTATGAAAATGACCAGTACCATAAAGATTATTTACGCACGGACGTATCATAATTTGACAATTATACACGAATTTCTTTGACGTAAACGTCATTTTATAGCCCGCGGGCCTCATTACAGCAAGTCAAACCAAATTATAACCTACAATATAAACAGGCAACATGAAAAGTTTTTATTACAAATCGAAAATTTTTATATTCTTTAGGTAATGAAAAATGAAAATTAATTTTGTGATATTTATATGGAAAGCACGGAGATACACAAAATAAAACTCAAATGACAGAACTAATAAATAAACAATAAACTGTTGTTCTCCGCTTTCATAGCAACACTAGATACTGGATGTACGAGGACAAATTCTTTTCGATACAATTTTACTAACACTCATAATTTGAAAATTTTCGTCCGTGCATAAAGTTTTGTATGTACCACGAGCGTAACTTACTTTTATGGCCTTTGACGTGTTTTTATCCCTCGGCTTACGCCTCGGGCTCAAAATCCCGCCGCAGGCCATAAAAGCCTCCTTACGCTCTTAATACATAAATAACTATTATGCCATTCTATATAAATAAACCGTCTATTTATTTGCAAACGACTCCTTTACTTATATGAGCAAACACTTCATTTCAAACGCGTCTCATTTCAATTCAAGATTGTTTTATGGATGCTAAAAGCAAATATTCAATGGTATATAAACCTACAGTGCTATATTATACAGAACTCCTTATATTAATATCGTTGAACAGCACGTGTTGGCATCAATAAAGTTACTACAATCAGCTTGAACGATTTGTAACAGTATAGTTTTATTCCGTTATTTATTGGTTATGAATTTTCATTAATTTAATAATTAAAATCTATTTCTACGTTTTAATTTGACACGATATGTATAATTCTTTATTTCCTTTTAGTATTAAATATTAATTATAGATGACCAAGATTTTCCGTTAATATTGTTACTTCAGAAAAATATGAAATAAGTAATAATTTTTTTTCATTTACAGCTTGTTATTACTCATAATAGTTTCTAATGGACATTATATCTTCAAGATAAACAAAATATAGTAATTAATTTATCGCTCTAAATTATTTATTGTCAAGTTATGTGCTCGCAAATGGGTATATACGCAACGCAACGGCGTAACGTCACCGCTAACGCAAACACAAAATTTATGATTTATAATAAACGTCAAACCAATCAGAAGAATTCGGTATATTTCTTTTAAATTCGACTCACTTTTCTTTTTTGTCTTTATATGACATACATAAGTATAAATAAGGTTAGTATATAAAATAATTTAAATAGAAATGGATAATGATGAAAACAGCAGTAAGGGAGAAAGATGAGACTTGGTCATCTTCTGCGTTGCGTTTATTGCGTTCCTGATCGTGCTGCTACGCTACTTTTCATTATATATCAACAGATAGCAATACCATGCGTTCAGGTTTTGCGTTACCTTCTGCATCTGCGTTACCTCTTGCGTTACTTCATTACAAATAGACCTTAATATCTTTCTCGTTATTATGTTGTTCTTTATAAGTAATATTCAATAACTCTTTTAAATATAATACTTGTTTCATTTTCGAAATTATTTTGCTTTTGAATATAATGTAGTCGGTAGCACAATACAGTTTATTCTTTACGCCCGTAAAGTCAAATTATTGGATAAGCAATCACGAAAACGGCAATTTCAGAACTTGATACGTAATATTCTATATATTATAATCAATTCATTTTCTAAACATGATAGTTTTTACTATACTACTGATATTATTAGCCAATTCGATACGTAATTTTTTGCTTGCGTCAAAATATCGTCTAATAATAAGTTTAACAATAGCACAACGATCGTAATTTATCAAAAAATAACCATAACTCATTGAAGAGAGTCATTATAATTTTTTGTTATGGATTTAAGAGGTTTATTATGAGCATGAAGTACTTAATTTTGTACTTCAATCGCATTCCAAAGAAGTAAATTAAAGTTCAAACCACAATAATGATTTCAATAACTATTAATCACAAAGAAAAAAAAAAATGATGTGGCCAGCCCATAACCTCCCGCTGGATAAAATATTAATTATGTTCAAATATTTTTATATTCACTCATAACAATCTTTATTTTACATTTAACAAATATATCATACACACAATAAATTTCACAAACATTGTCAAAGCTAATAGAAAAACTTAACAAAAATCCAAAATAGTACTCGTATCTTTACACAAAGTTTTTTCAGAGCCGTAGTTTGAAAGACAATGAAGCAAATCAATAGTATATTTAATATTTATGTATGATGGAAAATATATTATTTATACAAACCTTAATTTCATCAAAATCAAATATATTTCTACTATATTCTCCTTAACAAGGTTTCATTACTAATTTTAATGTAATTGCTTCCTGACAGTGACATTTGTTTATGTCAAAATTGTTATTAAAGTATTATGTTTTTGTTTGGCGCATAGACAAGATGATGTATAATAATAAATTATTTTATAAATTATATTTAAAATTAGTTAAAAGTTATTTACTAAATACTGTTATCGTAGAATTGAAGATTGTACCATTATGTTCAATTATAATAGTAAAAGTTGCTGAAAAATTATATTCAATGTTAAAAGCTTGTATAAGTGATACTTCCGGTTATCCTATATACACTAAAAATTAATGAGCTCTTCCCACATTAGTATAGAATTGGTATTAAAAATCGTGTCCACAGGATCCACACATCCATACAGACACACACACACACACACGCACACACACACACACACACACACACACACACATATATATATATATATATAATATATACAGGGTTTAAATTTTAAAACGGGTCATAGGGCTATAACATAGAAAAACAGTTTTTTAAACGCTAAAAGTTTCTATATTAATTTATTGAAAAAATTACGAATTTTTTGATACCAAACACATTACATTTCTATTTCATATAAAGCCAGAAAATAAATTTAAAAATTTGCACAATTAAGAAAAAAATTATTAGCCGTGAAACTGACAGAAACAAAACAAAACAATTGTTGACTTAAGATTGTCAGTAATAAGCGTTTTTTGCGCATTATTTGTTAAATTATTATTATTTCCATCTAATTCAGGAGAAATCATGGATAATTTGTCTCATGAAGAAAAATTAGAAATTATTAAATAGTTTTAATTATTTCCTTGTAGTTTGCTGTTTTTCTCGTTTCTTATAAGTTATTTACATGTAGATCATCTTTAATTTGTAAATACCTATAACAATAAATAATGATTGTTTCTTAAATAAATATCCTAGTGTTTTTTTTTTATTTTGGGGCAATTTTTTATTAGTTAATAAATTAAAAACTTTAATATTTCATTGTCCTCTGTCATGTTAATAAAAAATGACAATGTTTTGTTATTGTCAGTTTCATGGCTAATGATATTCTTTCGTAATTGTACAAATTTTAAAATTTATTTTCTGGCTGTGTATGAAACAGAAATATAGTGTTTGGTATTAAAATATTCGTAATTTTTTTCTTTATAATATGCACTAATTCCTTTTTCAATAAATTAATATAGAAACTTTTGGCGTCTAAAAAACTGTTTTTCTATGTTATAGCCCTATGACCCGTTTTAAAATTTACACCCTGTATATATATATCCACAGATATCATTGCAAAAATGTTAAAATTGGATTCGGGGGACATCAAAACGTGTTTATTCACTAAAATCTCTACATGCGATTTTTAGCACGATCCCTATACATTTCTTAACTAGGGTAGCGGGTGGTAAAAACAAAGAACATGATGAGGATATTTGTTATGCAGTATTCCAACCAATTCTTAGCCACAATATCTAATTCCCGCAATTATTCTCCTTCGAAAAAACCAATTATCGAAGTAGGCACACGAATTCCTCAGTCGACCATTTAAATTCAAATAAAAACGGAACTTTCGACACATTGCCATCCGTGAGTTCAACCGCTAGTTGTCATCGTTTGATCGTGGAAGGCCATGAAACGTATTGAAGGCAGGCCTATATCGGCTGCAGAACGCGAGCAAGCAGCGAATCAAGAATGCTATGACGGGACCAGGGACCGTTCGTTGACTTCTAACGGGAGACGTGACGAGCTAGGCAAGAAAAGAAGAGGTCGGACTAAGTCGGGGGAACTCGGGTCTAGGTCACAAGGATCACACTGTGACACACAAAAGGAGTTTTAAATTTGTAAAAAAAGAAAGGAGATATTCTTCCGACACATGTGTAGATTCACATCTATGGGGCTTTAGGATTATGTAAGAGCACAAAAGAGATTCATATTCGCAAGTTTCTTCAAAAGAGTTTTGGATCATAGCTCGAACTAGACATACAATAAAATAATAATATGTATTTTAATATAAAGATTTCGAAACATATTATACCGGATGTCTATTTTAAATCCGTAATATAGGAAATATAATCTTATTTTTTACCTCTCGCTAAGGTATTGGATTCATGCTAAAATTCGAATGTTCAGATTTTATTGATTAAGCACGATTTAAGGTTCCTAGAATCCGATTATAACATTTTTAAGATGATGTCTGTGTGTGTGTGTGTGTGTGTGTGTGTGTGTGTGTGTGTGTGTGTGGATGTGTGTATGTGTGTATGTGTGTATGTATGTCTGGATGTTGTAGACACGATTCCTCAAAAACTATAAGACTTAAAAACTTAACTGCAGTTTCCTCAATCTGATATTCCTGGGAAGAGCTGAAAAGGTTTTGGTAACAATTGAACAACCGGAAGTAGTAGTTTCTTAGAAAATTTGTTCTATATATATATATTTTTTTGGAAATTTTTGTTATTACAAATATTGAAGAACAAAATTCTTCATCTAATACACTTAAAATTTTTATTATATCTTGTGTAGATTTAGAGATAAAGACACTAAGGCACTAAGGAAACGACTTGACAAATTCAAATGTTTATAACATAGTTTGAAAGTGACATATGTCAGTGTTAAAAATCAACAGTTTTAGTGGCTTTCTGATAGCTTTTTCTGGGAAGTATATTTAATCTTTCTTATTATTTTATTAATGAAATATTTGAAATTATAGGTAAAATGCATATATACATCAGAAATACCACCAATCTGGTTAATGAATTGAAAATTGAAAGACATATAGGAACTTCCTCATACAATGAAAAATAGATATAATTAGAATGGGGTATTCTAATGATTTTTTTTTATTTTTTTTTCTGAAACTTTCACGTATATGTATTACAAATCAAAAAATTTGAGTTCTTTTTTATTTAATTTGAGCGAGATATGAATTTTTAAATATTCTTTGAAAATTTGAATTTTACCGGATGTGACGTATGAGGGACTCATGACATTTAAATGGCGGGGCACGTTTACATAGGTACAAATACAACACTTGGCGCGGCAGTCTATCTGTCATTCGGCATTTTATGTTTGTTTGGTTAGTTGTCGCTTGTTTTCTATGTATTTCAATTTTGTTTACGTTATCTAAGTGAATTTTCCGAAATGAAAACTTGTATTAACAATAATAACTATTATAAGAACCAAATTAGAAAAGTTGAAAACTTGTAAACATATAAACGTCATACAACTAACACGATCAAGACAGCTCACAATGCATCAATGGCGGAACAGTTGTTTCCTGTATATGGTATAGTCATGCACAAATTTTTTTAGATGTCATGAGTCCCTCGTACGTCACAACCCACGTGATACGTGTTCAGCGGTAAAATAAAATACAAGAAAACTCATGTTAGGAAAAAAAAATTGATTTTTTTTTTCATTATTTGGGCATTTTAAAGCATAATTCACAATGTTGTAACATTTTTTACCTTAAATTTTACTACATTAGAATACCCCATTATATGTGTGCTGAAGACATGTTAAATATAATAAAAAACAATATTTGGTTAAAGTTCTGTAATTTTTTGTTATAAATCGACGGTTCGATAGAGAAGTACAATACAATACTTATATAGCCTTATATGGAAATAGCGAGAGGTCTTGTGCTGACCACAACAGATTTTTTTATTTTGCTATAGTTACTGACTTATTAAATTTAGAGAAAAGTTGTAAATATGAAAGTTGTTCAAAATGAAAAACAACATATAGGAGACTAAAAATTAATCACAATTTCATTTTATTTTACGAAAAACACGCGAATTAAAATTCGCAATCTATAGCAAATTTCAGAGTGCCATTGAATTACTGATGTTTAATTTATATTTGCCTATACAGCTCATCGTACATCGTTTGACACTATATTGGAATCTAGGAAACGATAAGATCTTAATAGTGCATTCGTGTTGCTAAAAATTTTTATGAACTATTGGTAATTGAGAAAAATGTTTATAAAAAAGAAAAATAAAAGTAGTAAATTTAATAACAACCGTCAAATATAGTTGTTACAGGTTACCTCAGTATTTTAAAAGCAAATTAGAAGTAGTGTTGAAAATTTGGGCTTAGCAGAAAGCTGATTTGTTTTTCTACAGTCACTATAGAAAGTAGCCATTTGCGCTCTCTTTTGTCAACGCAAAATGTCACTTTGCCGCTCATGCGCGACAAAGTAGAAAAAACGCTCGCTGTCCAAATTTCTAAATATACAATGTTGAGAAATGTTACTTGTCTACATTCTTAAAGAAAACGTTTAGTTAGGAACTAATGGCACTGTAGTTACACATTTACCACGTTCACAAGTCAATTTGACATATGCTCTGTCGGTATTTAACATAACCAAACAAAATGCCACACTGCTGTGAAAATGAAATATGGCATTCATTTACAAAAACGAAAGTATAAAATGCTTAGATTAGATTAAATAAAAACTCACGAAGAATGTAAAATAACGATAAAATAAAATTAAACATAAAATAATTTGTGTGAACAGTTAAGTTTAGTAATAGGATTGATTGTACACAGATGGCGGTAAGATAGTTGCGAGTCGTACTCTGACATCTGATCTCGAGTTAAATATTTATTTTGATTACAATAAAGTTATTAGTTATTTCGTTACTTAAATAAACTAACCACACATTTTGCTACAAAAACTCATCAAATCATCACAAATCCTTGCTTCCAAGCTCTAATTTTGTTTTTTTTATGGAATAGATGGCTAATGTAACGATATAATCATTTAAAAGCCTTTTTAAGTTTGAACCGTATCTTTTGTATTAGACAATCGTTATTTATTGAGCAGTACTGTAAGTATAAAGTGTACATTTTATTATTTTTTTGTTATGGTGGAGGACCCCATTGTGGTGACTGTAGAAAAAATCTTGCGTGTGTTTCGAGCGCAAATGGACATTGTCGATTTCGAGAGAATGCCGCGCTCCTTCGTCGCGCGGCAACAACCTCTCAATCGACAATGTCGAATTTTGTGCTCTTAATACACAAATAGCTATTATCACCATTTATTTCTTAATAACCTAAAATGTAAATTTAAACTGGATATAATAATTCCAGCTAACATACTAAGAAATAACAGGACTACGGAGTAACTCATTTATATTAATAAAATAACGATAATTTTACAACGATTATAACATTATTAAACTGCAATACCATGAAATATAAGAAATTTTACAACAAATAATTATTTTTCTTTATGTTTCATGTAGCGTGAAACATAAGAAATTTATATAGTTACTATGAAGCATATGTAGCAACAATTAATTTATCTAATTATCAAAGATTAATACAACCACGATAAAAATATGAAGGTTAATGTAACAGTATCTAATAATTCATAATTCACCTTTCATTATTTCTGCATTGTTGCATTTAATAAATACTTATGCATTTTATGCACTCTTTGAAAATTATTACTAATTAATGTCGGTTTTCCGAAACTCAAACATCAGTTTGATTTTACAATAATTAACATACTTGCGGAAAAATTTAATTAATATTACTATTTTAATAACAAATTATCTTGTTTAACAAACGTGAAGAGTTTAACATATTTACGTTTTTACTTCGTTATGAAAAATTTTAATTGCACTAGGTAGTCTAGGTTAATGATGGTGAAAATTATATAAAGGAAGTATTTCTAAACCTTTTATTATGTTTTATACATTTTTTGTACATTATGCAAACTAGAAACTTGCAAGAAAAATAAGATGAATGAGATAATGAGAAATGACATTGTATGAAGGGATAGTAAAAATTACATAAAGTATTTCATATCGTTCCTTCGTATTTTATCATTAAATTTATTACATTGTAAATATACTTACATATTTGATTATTTACTAGAGTAATGTATTTGTTTTCATGTCTGGAGTATATAAAATTGCCAGAGTAAAAATTATTATTAGCCCAAGCAATAGGTAGTTTTGCTTTGAAAAAAAATCAAGGAGTTTTGCAAATTTGCTGTTTAGTATAAAATAAATATAATCACGGCATATTACCCATTTCTGAGTGTGCCAGTATCTACAGTACAGTTTAATATCCTGAAAAATACTAAATTTGCAACCTTGAGGCACTGCGGCTAGCTCCGCCATATTGAAAAAATGGCGGCCATAATCAGTTTTTTGACATCTCCTTTCTAGTATCTCCTACACAAAAAGTATAGGAGAACGAAATTGCAGCTTGTCATTTATATGCAAAAAAAGGATTTTTACTTAGGATGAATTGTCAAAAAGTTACAGAAAAAAATCTGTTGTGGCCAACACAACACCTCTCGGCATTTCCATATTAGGCTATATAAGTATTGTATTGCACTTCCCTTTCGAACCGTCGTTTTATAACAAAAAAATACAGAACTTTACCCAAATACTGTTTTTTATTATATTTAACATGTCTTCTGCACAAATATAATTCTAATTATATCTATTTTTCATTGTATGAGGAAGTTTCTAAATGTCAGAGATCCTTCCAATTCTTTAACCAGATTGGCGGTATTTCTGATGGATATACGTATGCATTTTATCTATAATTTCAAATATTTAATTAATAAAACAATAAGAAAAATGAAATATACTTCCCAGAAAAAGCTATCAGAATGTCACTAAAACTGTTGATTTTTGACACTAACATGTGTCATTTAAAAACTATGTTATAAACATTGGAATTTGTCAACTGGTTTCCTTAGTGCCTTAGCCTCTGCGATTAAATTACTCTATATATTATAGTGTCTTTATCTCTAAATCTATAACAGATATAATAAAAATTTTATGTGTATTGGATGGAGAATTTTAAGTTCTTCAATATTTAATAACAAAAATTTCCAAAAAATTATATTTAGAAGAATTTTTCTCAGAAACTACTACTTCCGGTTGTTCAATTGTTACCAAAACCTTTTCAGCTCTTCCTAGAAATGTCAGATTGAGGAAACTGCAGTTAAATATTTTTTAAGTCTTATAGTTTTTGAGAAATCGTCCCTCCAACATCCAAACATACATACACACAGACCTTTTTGGTTAGGTTGTTCATAAGCTCTGCCGCTTTTTCTATAACTACATCTCGGCCCCGAATTCGGTGCCTTTTAATGCAGAATTGCAATTTGAGAATAAAAGCAAGTCACATGGCACTAGGTCAAGAGAGTACGGTTGATGATTTTGTATTTCGTCGAAAATATCTTGCCGGACAGGGCGTTTTGTTCCGGCGCGTTGTCTTCATGGAGAATCCATCACATTTCAGCTCTTTTTCTTTTCACCCGTGCATTAAGGGTTATCAATCCAAGTGAACAATCACTCGCATTTCGAAAAAAACAATGTCAGTGCACGGCCGAGGCGCTAATCGTCTCCGACATCTTTTCTTCCTTCTTTAAATCTTTCAAACTGCTCGAAAACTTCACTACTAGATATACCCTCATCAACATAAACATTCTTCAACAATTCGTACATTTCTGTAGCGGATTTTTTAAGTTTCACACAGAATTTCATATTGACATTAACATAATTCCGGCGGAGTACGAAAAAGTAATTAACTTCAATCAAAGGCTAATGCCGAACGGTATGCCAAATTATCTTGAAATTTTAACAGTGGATGGAGGGAAGATGACAAATTTATATGACATAGCCTGCAATGTTGCCAAATTTACAGAGAAGCCGGGAAAATATTCATTCTTGTAATTATTTATTTCTAAACTGATCCATTTGGTAACTCCTAATTTATTTAAGAACATTTCATCTGCATAGTTTGTATTTTACAACTTTGTCCTAAATTTATAACTCAAGATAGCTTTGTACAGAGCTACTTTTGTTTATTTTTTCACAATGTAATACGCTAATCAACAAACAATGAGCTAATCTTAGTTCTCAAGTTATATTTTCAAGCATTCATATTTATTTTATAACTGTAATCTAATTTTGCAAAATCACCGCTTGAAACTTTTTATGCCATAGCATAAATGGGCAAATTGTCATGTAGTGGCATTAAAGCTTTAGTGCACGTTGGCTTTATGCAGATATATAAAAGTTTCATGTAAAAAGTTGGGTTAGATGAGGTGTACAAAGTGTGAAAGTGATGCCGGTTGGAAAAACGCTAAAACCGGTGTATCATAAAATCTGTACAAAGTATCCGCGCGTTTTGATGCGAGAAACGAGAAACCGAATCCAGCAATAAAACACCCCAAGAGTGATTATTTTCGAATTACCCTCGCAATAATGGCTATCGATTCTCGTAAAATATAACCCAATAACATTTCCAACGAACGGAATTTTTTCTCCGAACTGTAACGTTAAACATCAACTGTTTATAAAACAGATATAAACATTTTAAAAATTAATTTTGTTTTTAACTACTCATCAGTAGTTCAACAATCTTGGCCAAAGATAAGATGGTCTCGTTAAAATTAATGAAAATAAGAAAATCAGTTAGGTCGTGGAAAACAAAATTTGCATCATTTTTAAACAGGCGTATTGATTTGTCATTTGAAATTAAGTTACGAATGTTATTTTAAAATCTTAATTAAATTTACGTTGTGAATGAAGGAAGGAACCAGACAGCATTTTCTTCAGTTTCTGAAGAAAAAAATAAATAAATAGAACATCCACTATATTCACGTAATGTGGCAATATGCCTCTTTTCACTACTTTTTTTCTTAAAAAAAAATACCATGCTGAAGGTTTTATTATTATACACCCTGTATATCGTGATCGTCGAAAATGTTTCATTTCTTAATTACTTCAGCTAAAGTTACTTTATATATATTCAAAGACTAAGAGCTACGTAAGAGTGAAACAAGAGACCTCCAATACATTTGAAACTACAGCCGGAGTAAGACAAGGATGCATTTTGAGTCCGCTTCTGTTTACGCTAATTCTGGACGAAGGAATAAAAGAGACAAAGAAAGAAGTAAAGAAATACTACATAGGACATTGGAAATTGAGAAGAGTGGAAATAACAGAACTATGCTATGCAGATGACATGGTCATCATACCAGAAGACGAAAAAACGTTAACAGGGAATATAGAAATATATGATAAAGCGCTACAAAAATTAAACATGAAGATCAATAAAGAAAAAACGAAAACCATGATACTAGGAAGAAATGAACAACAACACACGATACGACTAAAATATGAAAATCTACAGCAAGTCCAAAAATTTAAATACCTGGGGTCAATGATCTCAGAAGATGGAAGATTTGATGAAGAAATAAAAGAAAGAAGAACAACAGGAGGCAAAATATTCAATAGCATTAAACACAGCTTCTTAGGAAAGAAAGAAATGCCGAAAGAGACCAGAGTATAGATATTTAAGAAAGTAGTGACACCTATACTCATACACGGAGCTGAAACATGGACATTAACGCAAAGACAAAAAGAAAAAATTACGGCCATCGAAATGAGATTCTTGAGAAAAATAGAGGGGAAAAAAAGACTGGACAGAATTGAAAACACAACCTACAGACAAAACTTAAAAGTAAAATCAATAGAAGATAAGATAGCAGAAGGACAGCTGAGATGGTATGGTCATGTAGAAAGAATGGGAGAGGAGAGAATAGTTAAAAAGGTGTTTGAAGCAAAAATTGGAAGAAAGAAACCACGAGAACGACCAAGAAGAACGTGGCTGGAAGAAGTAAAGGATGCAGCGCAAAGAAGAGGTCTAACTTGGGAAGAAACGAAGGCAACACAAGATAGAGCAGAGTGGAAAGAAATATGGAGAAGACCAACGAATCAGAACCCAACCCCCTCCCCCGCAAGCCGGGGGAACGCCTTACACCCGTGAGGGTAGAAAGGTGCAGGATTAAGTAAAGTAAAAAGCTTTCTATAAGCATTCTATTAAAGTTATATTTATTTTGAAACGATGTATAAACCTAGACGTCTAGAGTTCTCGATCAACTAGAGCTATAATACATGTAGCTATATCTGTAGTACCACTGTAAAAATTCAACTATTGATAAAAGCGAAATAAATATTGCAATATTTTTTTCTAAAGTTTAACTTTGCACTCACGTACGACGAACGTAAATTCTCAGCGGGTATCTGTTCTATACCCTCGTGATTTAAACTGACGCGTCGGTGAGTCTCAATTCGAGAATGTTTCACTCGTCCATGTTTCGATTTTCAAACTCATCTTTGTTGCTTTTTTCTTGCACCCTATCTAACATAGCCTACTTTTTTTATTTAATTAAATTGTCCAAAAGAATAACATCCGATACGAGTAACATGACAAGATACAAGATACTAAATTATTAAAATAAAAAGAAAGCAAGGAAAAATGTCCGGCAACCGAAGTTTCATACATATAAAATGCAGAAAGTGGTGGAGTAGAGTTCGTGATCAGATGTGGTCCTAACAGGCCCGGTCGAAATTCGACCAGTCAATTTTCTTTCTATCTTTCTATTCATGTATCTACATATCTATCTGCTTATCTATAATGAATAAATGTGCATCTCCAATATCCCGACATGTCAAGAAAGAGTTGTTGTTGTTGTTATTAGTTTTTAACTAGCCATCTTGCTTATTATACAAGGTATATCAAGTTCAGTATTAGAACATACATACGACCAGTCTTTCTCAATTAAAGAAAATAAAATTGTTATTACAAAATAATGCTTAATTTTTACTTCTCGCTAAGACAGGTATTCGAATCATGCTAAAAATCGCATATCCAGATTTTAGTGGATAAGCACGTTTTAAGGTCCCTATAATCCGATTATAACATTTTACGTTAATGTCAGTGTGTGTGTGTGTATGTGTGGTTTCTCAAATACTGTAGGACTTGAAGAATATTTAACTGCAGTGTCCTCAATATGACATTCCTGGGAAGAGCTGATTAGATTTTGGTAATAATTGGACAACCGGAAGTAAATGTTTCTTTAAAGAAATCTTCTAAATATTATTTTTTGAAAATTTCTGTTATTAAATATATAAAATCTCTATCCGATACATTTAATTTTTTTTTTATATCTTCTATGGAGTTAAAGATAGAGACATATAAATATATAAAATAATAAGTTGTAAATTTATCTCAGCCCACGGAAAACAAGTGGAAAAATTAAAATGTTTGTAATTGACAGATAAATGTGAGTGTCAAAAAGCCAGAGACATTACTGATTTTTTTTCTGGGAAGTATATTTCATATTTCTTATTTTATTATTAATTAAATATTTATAATTATAGATACGTTATTAAATAATTATACCTGCTTTCTAAATTAAATTTAGTTGTAGGAAAAATATTGTGTACACTTTCTTCCCGAGTGATTTTCTAACTCGGCTAAATTTCATACAATATTTAAATATATAGGTAATACTTCTGTCAAATTCATTCCCTATGTTTCATTTTCAATGAGACAGGCAAATACATTGCTGTCCATCAAATATTAAGTCGTAACTTATAAGAAAACTGTCATATTGACAAGATGTCATTAGATGTTAATTTTGTTTAAATAATTATACCTGTTTTCTAAATATTAAATTTAGTTGTTGAAAAAATAGTGCGTGCACCTTATGCCCGAAATATGTTTAGTGCTCTCGAGTGATTTTTTGACTCAGCTAAATTTCTTACAATATTTAAATATAACACTTCTGTCAAATTCGTTCCCTATGTTTCATTTTAAATGGGTTCAGACAAATACATTGCTGGCAATCAAATCGAGTCGAGTCATAACCATGGATATGATAACTTCAATGTTTCATGTTAAAAAATACTCACGGTACTACAAGTCTATAAATGATACGAGTAAAACATACAAAAATATAGATTTCAAAAAAGAAAATATATTTGATTTAAAACAATCCTGATTGATGTTCATGCAAGAAGATTCAAGAAGGTAACATATCTTTTAACTTGAGATAGTCGGAATCTCAGTAATATATTTTATCTGCAACCAACTGGAAAACAGACATTTTCCGAACAATTTATTAATGTGAAAGTAATATTTTATCGTATTAATCCCGTAAAATCTCTCAAAACAAGTTGCTACAGTTAAAATTTGTAAAACTTGAGCGAATATTCCTTTCTAACCATATTTGAAAAATATATCACCGAGAACCTACAGCTTCCTTCCAGATAGATGCCTTCAACACTCAAACAGCGGGTAAAAATAGGGGGATGATATATTTAGTTATTTATTTATACGTAAAAATTGAGTTGTTTCCCCTGTGTTAAAAATTTACAAGAGCTATGACATCCTTGTTGTGATAACGCGTGAAATATCATTTGTTGACAGGTTGTTCGTTCGTACAACGGGACAATTCAGATTTTATCTTATCTTAAGCCAAATATGTCACGTGATAAATTTCCATACAAATCGCTTCCAAACATTCACTACTGTACATTTTACTAGAGTGTAATATCAGATCATAATCATTTTATGGTGCAAAATATGCATTTTTGAATAAATTCATTTAAAAGTTTGTCATACGAAAATAAAAAAAATCTGTTGTGGCTAGCACAAGGCCTCTCGCCATTTCCATATTAGGCTATACCGTGAGAATTTTTTAACGTGAAACATTGGGTTTGTCATATCCATGGTTAGGACTTGATATTTGATTGACAGCAATGTATTTGCCCGTTCCATTTAAAATGAAACATAGGGAACGAATCTGACAGAAGTATTATATTTAAATATTGTAAGAAATTTAGCGGAGTCAGAAAACCACTCGAGAGAACTAAACATATTTCGAGCACAAGGTGCACACAGTATTTTTTCTACATCTAAATTTAATTTTTAGAATTCAAGTAAAATAATTTAAACAAAATTAACCTCTAATGGCATCTTGTCAATATGACATAACCGTTGAATTTTCCTATAAGTTCTGATTTGACATTTGATTGACAGCAATGTATTTGTCTGTCTCATTTAAAATGACATATGGGGAATGAATTTGACAGAAGTATTATATTTAAATATTGTAAGAACCAGACAACCACTCGGGCACAAGGTGCACACAATATTTTTTCTACAACTAATTTTAATTTAGAATGCAGGTATAATTATTTAAATAAAATTAACCTCTATTGACGTCTTATCAAATGTCAAATTCGTTCCCTATGTTTCATTTTAAATGGAACGGGCAAATACATTGCTGTCAATCAAATGTCAAGTCGTAACCATGGATATGACAAACCCAATGTTTCACGTTAAAAAATACTCACGGTATAAGTACATATTTAATAGTTTTGGTACACAAAAAACACTTATCTTTTTCTTATATATTATTATATTTTTTAATTCATTCTATGAACAAGTTTCCTCTTATTCTCTTAATGTTCGAGATACTTCCAATTCATTGATGAGATTGGCGGTATTTCTGAACGGTATCTATAATTATAAATATTTAATTAACAATAAAATAAGAAATATTAAATGTATTTCCCAGAAAAGTCTTCAATAATGTCTCTGGTTTTCTGACACATAAATTTATATTTCTCTATCTCTAACTCTATAGAAGATATAATAAAAATTTTAAATGTGTCGGATAGAAATTTTCATATTCTTTAATATGTGTAATAAAATAAATTTTCAAAAAATAATATTTAGAATTTTTTTTAAGAAACTAGTACTTCCGGTTGTCCAATTGTCTGATTGCGGAAACCGCAGTTAAATATGTCTTAAGTATTATAATATTTGAAAAGAAACACACACACACACACACTCACACACTCACACGGAAAAATGTTATAATCGGATACTAGTGACCTTAAAAGGTGCTTATCCGCTAAAATTTGGATATGTGATTTTTAGCATAATTCTAATACCTCTCTTAGCGAAAGGTAAAAATTACATAACAAAAATATAGCAGAACTTCTTTTGACAGTTTGATGCAGAGTTATTAATTTTCAAAAGTTTCAAATTGTTACAGGATTAATTTTCAATGCTTTACGTCAAGTAACTTTTATTTATAGTATAAGTTTAAAAGAGTTAAAGTAAGAAGTTCGAAATTTGAAATTTCCTGTAATATGTAGGACTAGGACATGCCACAAAGTATTAGGTTAACTAGCACTTAATACTTTGAGCTACTTTATGAGTCTCCTACGTCTATTTTGACGGAAATGTAGGAGGTTCACAATATAACCTTATAAAATATTAAAAAAAATCTGTTGTGGCCAGCACAAGACCTCTCGCCATTTCCATATTAGGCTATATAAGTATTGTAGATATTTAACATTTCTGATACACACAAAAACACATATCTTTTTATATTTTTTAATTCATTCTATTTACTCTTATTTTTCTAATGTTCGAGATTCTTCCAATACATTGATGAGATTGGCGGTATTTCTACAGGGTATATATAATATATGTATCTATAATTATAAATATTTAATTAATAATAAAATAAGAATTATTAAATGTACTTCCCAGAAAAAGTCTTCAGTAATGTCTCTGGCTTTTTGATACTCACATTTATCTCTCAATTACAAACATTTTAAGTTTTTCACTTGTTTTATAAGTCTCTATCTTTAACTCCACGGAAGATTTATTTTAATAACATATTTTCAAGGAAAAACACCGGTTCAAGTATTTACGAATAGTAGGTTCATCTAAGATAGACAAAATGATTTCCAATAAAGTTGTCGGCCACAATTTTATCATTAAAAACAAATTAATAACTAAGTAAATTACATCGCTCGAGTTTGTTTATCGCTTCGCTTTTGTCTATCTTAGATGTACCTACTATTCGTAAATACTTGAACCGGTGTTTTTCCTTGTAAAAATGTTATTAAAATCAATTGAAAAACAAAAAAACAAACATACTGTTGTAAAGAGAAAAAAATCTGTTGTGGCCAGCACAAGACCTTCCGTCAATTCCATGTATTTTGCACAAATCCCATACTAAAAGGTCCTTGGAACAGATTCTATATAATATCATGTAAAATCGAACACGAACACATACTATTTTTTACAAATTCCATACCAAAAGTTCATTTAAAAAGGTTCTATAAATCCAATAAAATTATAACATAAACTACACTAAGTAATGTCCTTCCATCTTCTCTTTGGCCTTTCTCTGCGTGTCACTTGCGAGCAACACTATGACATACCAATTTTAGATCCTATACTTTTTTTCCATATTTGGTTTTGCACTTGCAACTGACATCTGTCAATTAAATTTTTTTGAATAATTATGTCAGCTGTTTCCATGATAAAGAACAAAGCTGACTAATTTTTGAAAATTAATTTCTTTATAATGCTTTAACTCTACATCAATTGAATATGAAGGAAAATGAATAATCAAACCATATAGAGGAGAGTATTTTCTTTAATAAATATAATAACAAAATGTCAAAAAATAATATTTAACTGCGTTTTTTTAAGAAAAACTGTTAAAAACTTCAAATAAGGGTACTTCCGGTGGATCAATTATAACCAAAATCTAATCAACTCTTCATATGGATGTACA
This sequence comes from Ophonus ardosiacus, assembly GCA_943142095.1. Lineage (NCBI taxonomy): Eukaryota > Metazoa > Arthropoda > Insecta > Coleoptera > Carabidae > Ophonus > Ophonus ardosiacus. Next base: position 48,138,666 of record OW964831.1, on the reverse strand, counting down.
GAAGAGGAATACGAAAGAATTATAATTTTTAGAATTGTAGTATTGGAGTGATCGTCGGAGAAAAAATTGTCACACACGAACACACATACACACACACGCACACACACACACACACACGGACACACACACACACATACATACAGACATCATCTTAAAAATAGTAAATTCGTATTGTAGGGACCCTAAAACGTGCTTATTCATTAAAAACTCACTACCGAATTTTTGACCAAAGACAATACCTTCCTTACCTAAAGGTGACGGAAGGTAAAAACACTCTATCGAATGGTAGAATAAAATTAATAGGTTCCCATTTAAAAAAATTACGCGGACAAGCGTAACTTAAAAACAATTGAAGAAAAATTAAATTCAAATATTTTCAAATGTAGATCAAAATTTTTTAAAAAACTTTTGTATTGAATATAATTTCCTAAAATGAACATTAAAACACTAAATCGCCGTCCCCATACTTTTAAATAACCCTGTATTATCTGTACATTTAAAGATAAAGAAATGTAAATTAAGAATACTTTTATAAAACAACCCATAGATTATTTAAGAAATAAAGTATAATGGGGGTATTTTACTATATTAAATTTACATCTAAAACTAGCTACATAGTTATGGCACTATATCAAATGCCCGCGATATTTCCAGGCGATTTACCAATTTGTTTTTAACGATACTCAACCTTCCTTGATTCAATAATTCACATTCAAGTTTACACATTCACAGCGAAGAGACTATGAGTTGCATAATATTATTTATTATTATATAGAAAATAAAATAGATCTATCAAATTTCTTTTTTTTTTTTCAAAAACTTTCGAATAGAAACATTACTGGTTTCGGATATGAAATACCTAACAAAGAAAATAATTTCTTCATAAAAAGCAAGTATTTAACCTGAACAAATTCCACGTTAATTGAATTTACTGAAGTTACAGCGGTAGCAGCTTCCGAAGACTTGGAAACGTTAAGCAATTTCATAATTCGTCCTGCGAATAAATCCCAACTGTTGTTGGGTCGTTTGATGCCGGAACAATACGGGAACATTTCCCCAGATAACACTTAAATAATAAAGAGTAAATATATAATTACGCCATTTAAATATAACCATGGGAACTCTCAAACTTTTATGATAAAGGAAAGTTTATTGACCAAGGTTCAACAACGTATATTCCTTACAGCATTTTCCGCAAGCGGGTGACAATGCCACATTTTACAATCCAGCTTTGTTTTGTTAATTTTCCGCGGTCATGATACAAGCCGTAATGAATTTCCTGAGCTTTTCACACTCTGTGCTCTACAAATAACCCATATTGTCTAAACAAACTTACTCGTACATGCTAGAAATATTCTAAGAAAATTCACAAACAAGTTTTATGCTTCATACACAATAGTCTCACAAAGCAAACACATAAATGAACTAAGAATTCTGCAAGAATTTAGAGTAATTGTAAACTTTGCGCAACGAAGGCGTGGTAATTTTTGTTCTGCACAATTAACGGTTAATATCGCACAAGCAGGTGCTTTATAGTACATCCTGCATTGGGTAATTTGTAAGAGCTAACTTTAAAATTAATCTTCTATGAAAATGCAATACTGAGATATAACTAGCTGCTTTCTTTTTAATTAAAATATCAGATAAGAGTTGACTTGTTCCAGTCAACTAAAAATTAAAAACTAAATAAATTTTCCTTTTTAAATATGTTGCTATAGTTTTTATATTTGTTTACTGTCAGTTTTAAATTTTTTTCCAATTTTCCCTTTCCGGTCTTCTAACTCAAAAAATAAAAAAATATAAAATATTATTATTTCTTTCGCACATTTCAGCTCTTTTAGAAAGAGAGCCGACCGTTCTACGTAACTGGTGTCTAGATATAACTTTCCACATAGCAAGATCAATTGTTTCCATGGCTTACTTGGCTAAATAAACTAATAAAACAGTTTACAAAATTTTAATTTTTAACCGTAAATAACTCGTTTATTTGAAAAAATTGTCCATAAATAACATTACCTTATTGGAAAGAGAAAAAAATACTCTTTCCAATAAGATAGTGAAAAATATATAGTTCCATTTAAAAAATATATATTCTGTCCCAAATTTTGGGAACCGCTGACACAATTTTTATTTTATCTACATGACCAATTTTCTAATATAAAATGGCACAATTTTGCTCATTTAACCAACCTCGTATCTCTTCAAATAAAAAAGTTACCAATAGTGAGCAAGCTTATTGAGACACCTGTATAGTACATTTAATATTTCTTATTGTATCATTAATTAAATATTTAAAATTAGTAGTAATAGTAATATAATATGCTGTTGTTATAACTAGGAAAAGACTCTGTCAACATCTAAAATAAGTAAAAAAAGGGGATTCATTTATAAGACAAAGTATGTACAGTATCAGTGTCAACTAAACATCATATACCTTTCAGAAATACCGCCATTTCGTTAATGAATTGGAAGAATCTCGAACATTTAGAAGAGTAGGAGGAAACTTATTGTACATTGAATGAATTGAAAAATACAGAATAGAATTTTGTGTGTACCAGAAATGTTAAATACAATACTTACATAGCCTAATATGAAAATGGCGAGAGGTATTGTACTGGCCACAACAGATTTTTTTTGCATTTTGTTTTCTTATATTGTAACTTGATATTAAATTGAAAAATTATTCTATTATATTTAGCTAATTAAAATGTATAGAATCTGAGTTTATATGCAATATTCTACTCAAAAGACGATTGGTATATCTATGTCACATCTATAAGTTAAAAAAAAATATATTTTGTAATCAATTTAATTTGAGGAAAAAGAAAAATAATATTTGTCTTTCATTATTGTGTGTTCTGTTACAAATAAACAAAAAGTTAGGTAAACTACCATTTCGTAGTTCTTTGGCAAGCAGATGTCATTTTCAGCGAACGAAAAAACAAAACTTTGGACGTAGAACATCTTCATCAAACAATATAGATTTATCACTTTTTATCAGTTTATCCTGCTTTTACCAACTCTCAAAATTTGCTGATAACTGCATTTTTACGAGCCGACAAAAAAGTAGTATTTTTACCTCCCGCTACCCTTGGTAAGGGAGGTACAGTAAAATTTTTGAAAGAAGTCCGATCAAGGCCATCTACCAATTGTATCTATGAATTAAGATTTTGTGCTGTCAAATTTAGTAATGTCTTTTACTTAGTTTTTATGAGGATACATAATCTTGTGTACCTCATAAAAACTATGTAAACGACACTACTAAATTTGATAGCATAAAATCTTAATTCATAGATGCAATTCGTAGATGGCCTTGATCGGACTTCTTTCAAAAATTTTACTGTATAGGGATCGTGCTAAAAAACACATATCGAGATTTTAGTAAATGACCACGTCTGAAGGTCCTTAGAATCCAATTTTAACATTTTCACGATGATGTCTGTATGTGTGTATGTGTATGTATGTGTGTATGTATGTGTGTGTGTGTATATATGTATGTATGTGTGTATGTGTATGAATTTTGTCTCCGCTCTAACTCAAATACTATCATTCAGAAAATTCTGAAATCTTGTATTTCTACCCTATTCTAATACGAAAAGAAGCCATTAGATTTTGGTGTAAATCGGATAAACGGAAATGGAACTTTACTTGAAGCTCATAATGGTTTTTCTTCAAAAAATACCATTAAATGCCAATTTTTCGCATTTTATGTCATTGGAAAATTATAGATTATTGAATTTTGTACAGGTATACATTAATAATTTTTCTATATATTTTACAGATAAACTTAAAAATCATTTTTCTTTTTTTAATCCCGAAACAAAATTCCTTTGTTACACAGTTTATTTTTCAAATGAATGTAACTGATAGGTAAACGTCATTGTCAAAAAATTAATCACTTCAAATTAATAATAGTGACATATTAAATAATAAAGAAAATCGTAAATAAAGTAATAGTTATATGCAATAGAACATAATATAGTTTGCAGCATTAGTAACGTAGGTATGTATTTAAATTAATAAAAATTAAATAGCGGGAGGTTTTGTTGGCCACATCAGATTTTTATTAATAGTTATTGGATGTGGGAGGATTTGAACCCATTACTTCTAATAGCACGTAAAAGAAAGACAATAATGATTCAATTTATTACTTCCAAATACCAGAAAATTGTGTACTCCCTAACACGATTTCTTCTCGTGTAGCCGAATTAGTGTCAACCTAAACACCATAACGCACAAATAGAACAATTTGCAGCTAAGCATCCTTAACAAATGCATTTCCAACTTTCCATGTCTGTCGGTTCCGTTGCTTATTCGACCTAAACTGAATCGAACCTGTACCACGCCTAACTCCATCCATGTAGGTGAATGGACATAGAACAGTTCGAATCAGTTCTGCAGATCATATAACTGAGCTTCGCGACAAAAACCCACTACAGATCATGGCAAAAACGATCGCGTTGTGGCTGGGGTTATTATATGGGCCAACCATGGCAAGAATGTTGAAATTAATGAATTACAGATTGGAGAATTGGTATTTCTTGTTTCGAAATAGCTAGCGAGTGCGCTTAGATTGAATTTTACACGTGCTTGTGTTGGTGTTAGCAATGAGACTCTGACATTTCTATACGATACGGTGTTTAAAGTTATATTAGAAGGATTTAATTGTTTATGATTTAGAAATAATAGCACATTGTTTGCCGGCGACATTTCACGCCCCTTCAAAATAATTCTCGGGTGTTAAATATCAGTTTGAAGATATTAAAAAACTGTCATTATTACACGCTCATAAATAATATTAGTAATAATAAATAAACTTGGACACTAAATATTAAAAATATTCCATCAAGTATCATGTATAAACTGTTGTGGCTAACACAAGACCTCTCGCTATTTCCATATTAGGCTATATAAGTACATATTGTATTTAACATTTCTGGTACATACACAAAAACTCTAATTATTAATATATTTTTTAATTCATTTTGGCGGTATTTCTGATATGTATATATGTATATACATATGTACCAATAATTTTAAATATTTAATTAATAATAAAATAAGAAATATTAAAAGTACTACCCAGAAAAATCCTTCAGTATCGTAAATGGATTTTTGACACTGACAACTCACATTTTCTGTCAATTACAAACATTTAAATTTTTCTCCTTGTTTTCCATGGAGTTATTTTGGCTACTAGATACATTACTCTAAAAATGCGTACACTTACGTAACTTTGTCTTTACAAGCAAATAATATTACTACCAAGTTTAAATATGTACCCATTTTTGAATTATTGCCCCAAAAGTCAATATACCCCATATTTAGATAAAATCTTCAAAATTTTCAAAAATCTAATTTTTATGTATCTAGATACTTCTTAATGCGTTGATTCCAAATTTTGAAACTGCAGGTCGATATCTCTTTTGGTTCTCGAGACATTTAGATTCAAAGTTTTGCTCAAAACTGCCCATTTTTGGGTAATAACACAAAAATGGGTCGAGATGTGAATTTGGCGACACGACCATTCGATTCTACGGGCAAAATTACATAAGTGTACCAATTTTCATAATTTTTGTCCATCCGGTTCATTTTTTATGAATAAAAGTTTGAAAACCCCCGAAAATGGTCAAAATTTGAAAAAATCTTAAGGGGTACCCCTTACGATTTTTGCGATTTTTGGCCATTTTCAGTTATTCTGCTTTAGAGATTGTATGCGGTGTTTAAAAATTATGAAAATTGGTGGACTTATCTATTTTTTCCCGTAGAATCGAATGGTGGTATCACCAAATTCAAATCTCGACCCATTTTTGGGTTATTACCCAAAAATGGGCAGTTTTGAGCAAAATTTTGGATCCAAATATGTCGAGAACGAAAAGAGATATCGACCTGCGGTTTCAAAATCTGGAATCAGCGCATGGAGAAGTATCTAGATACATAAAAATTATATTTTTGAAAATTTTGAAGATTTTATATTAGATTTTTAAAAATTTGATGTGAACTTGGTAGTATTATTATTTGATTGTAAAGAGAATGTTACGTAAGTCTACGCATTTTTAGAGTATTTATATATAAGTAATATATATTCATGTGATAATTTTATTGGATTTGTTGAATACTGAGAAGTATCTAGATACATAAAAATAAGATTTTTGAAAAGCACGAAGAATTTACACAGATTGCGTTTTAGAACACCGGGAAATTGATGTTGATTTTTATAATAATGTGTGTGTGACGATTTTTGCTTAAAATATAATTTGAAACAACATCTTAGATTTTGACCATATATGATAAATCGGATGTAGTACTTAATTTGGAGTTCTAACAGATTTTTGAGGAAAAACAATAAAATATAATCCAAAATTTCGTATTACAGACTTCTCTATTTATTGGACAACAAATTAGATTTTATTTACAAACAATCAACCGGAAGTGATACTTTACTTAAAACTCACTGTTGTTTTAAACATGGAATTGGCGGGAAGTCATGTGCTGGCCACATCAGAATTTTTTATTTTTCGAATATCTTCCGAAGGGTGATATAATATTGGATTTTAGTTTGCACTTGATTTTAGAAAATAAAACATTTATTGCTGTTAAAACCATATTTTCAGTTCAAGCTTATAATATTTTGGGATATCGATAAATAAATGAGTATTATATACACGAAATAATGCGAAATGATACAAAAATAAACCAACACAATAACAATATAAATAAATATTTAAAAATATTGCTAATTTGTTTTTGTGTAACAAATAAACAAATATTACACATTAACGTGTACATATTATGAAATATATGAAAATGTAATGTTTTTTTCTAGTATTATCTATTGAAATATTTATATTTATTTCCATACAAAATAAACAAAAAACCATTGCAATAAAAATGAAATAATAATATGTCATAAACATGAATTTTAAAATATATACGTTTATTAAAATTTATTATATGCCAATACGATTTACAATGAATTATTGTATTTTAATATTTCATAAAATATATTAATGTCAATATGAATATAATATATCCGCTGTTTTAGTACAAAATTTTATACTTGTAATAATTGTAAACTTGATATGAATGTCATGATTTCACTTAGAAATCTTGTGGACTAATTGATATGTAACAATTTATATTAACAAAAGGAAAAGTAAATTTTATCTAATAAACATTACAGAAAATTATACTTACTTCCGTTTCAAATTGAATTTTATCATTTCTTATAAAACTAAAATGGAGTCTTAAGGTAAAGTTATAACTAAAGAAAAACACCTTAACCTTAACAATAAATTTAAAAAACTAAATACGTATTTCGAGAACTAAGTTCTCATCATCAGTAGAAACTACAACGTAAAAACAGAGAAGTTAAGATTACTCAGTATGTAAACCATACCAGAGGTCAAAACAGCTCTGAGGAATTAGGGAGAGAACACGGGTTATATAGGGACAGGAGTCATGGGTGAATGGATACCTAATTGGGTAACTAAGATTAAACAGAGTAACTGTCTTATATTAACTCATATAATTTAGAATTTGGGATGGGACCTAGGTCCGCGTTCATCAATTTATCTTTAAATTTATGTATTATCAAACTCTCATGTGCGTCTAAATATCTATTATTATCAACTTGTTTCAATAATTTTATATTAGAACTGTCAATTTTATGATTATTAATAAACATATGTTGTGCTACGCTAGATTTATCAGGATTACCGCTTTTTAAATGATAGAAATGTTCTTTAAACCGAGTATCAATTTGTCTTTTAGTTTGCCCGATATAAACTTTATTACAATCTTTACAGTCAATTTTATAAACACCGGATTTTTTATTATTATCTATTTTATCTTTAGGGTTACCTAATAATGATTTAATGGTGTTATTTGATTTATAAGTTACCGTTAAATTTTGATTTTTAAAAATTTTGTTTAAACCTTTGGTGGCATTATCAAATGGTAATGTTATATATTTATTATTTTTATTATTAGTTGGCGTTAAAGTTGTAAAATCTAATACGGATTGACGATTTTTAAATTTATGGACTAGTTTATCTATAATTTTAACCGGGAATCCATTATATTTAGCTATTTCTTTAATATATTTCAATTCATTTTCAAAAAAGTGTTTTGTTTAACGGAAATTTGGTCAGTCTATTACTTAGTTCTCGAAATACGTATTTAGTTTTTTAAATTTATTGTTAAGGTTAAGGGGTTTTTCTTTAGTTTTATCATTTCTTACTAATTTTTAAATGGAATATTTCTTTAATAAAGTAGTTAAGTTTAACACACGTGTTAGACTATATTTATTATTATGGTTTTACTTTCACTAAAATCAATGTTTACCGCAAATCATAATCATCCATTAATAGAGTTCGTTAATAAACGATTTTCTATATACAACGGAAATGTTTTATAATTCATTTCAAGTTAGCTATACCACGATCTCTTCAAGAACCCAGTGACACACCTTTGGTATGGATAGAAAACATTATAATATTCCACCTGTCACACAACTATTTATTGTATTTTAAGTGTAGGTTGTCAGCTTATTGTTTGTGCAAGAGATTTAAACTTTACAAGTTGTAAATCTCTTGGACCTCATTTGCTACACAAATTGTTGATTTTAAGATACACTCATGATTCATTGTAGAAATATATTAACTTTTCTTTAACAGCTCGATTCACAAAAAGGTTTAAGCTAATACTCATTTTTGAATTAGCGAATTCTACTCTACTTTTGGCAGTTTATAACTTAAAATATAGTCTAATCTATTTCTAGTATCTACCTTTATTGACAATATGAAAATTAAATTTTAAATACCGGAATAGAATAGTATTCACTAATACAAAAATGAGGATTAGCTTAAACTTTTTGTGAATCGGACTGTATATATTTTCTAGTTCATTCTATTCACTCTTATGTTTCTAATGTTGGAGATTGTTCCAATTCATTGATTAGATGGCGATATTTCCGATGGGTATATGTAATATATACAGATTCCTGAGGTAGAAATAAGACGATTTGACCAAACTTGCTTCTACCGAAAAGTTTACCATTTAGCCAGAAATCTGCTTCAAAGTTCTTCGAAAAAAAATTAGTTTTGCTTATAATAACAAAACGCTTTATACTTATATGCTTTTTATTATTGATGAACCACTAGTGTATAAAACTTAGGTTTCCCAACATTAATTAGACCGTAACTTTTTAATGGCAATGCCGAAAACGTAAAATTATTTTTCTTCAGAAAGATACATTCAATAGTAAACTTTTGTCTCTCTGTGTAATTTGTGATATCTGTTACGGTTCACGCAGAAAAAATAAAATCTGAGTGTCTGCACTGCTAAATTTTAAAAATAAATTTAATCTAGCAGTCTTTCCAAATGTCAAACAAGTAATTTTGAATGTATCTTTCTGAAGAAAAATATTTTCACGTTTTCGGCATTGTCATTAAAAAGTTACGGACGAATTAATGTTGAGAGACCTAAGTTTCATACACTAGCGGTTCACTAATAATAACAAGTATCGCCTTAAAAGATGACTTATAACCATATAAACTGTCATACCAAATTTAATCCAAATCGAATAAAGCGTCCGATAATTATAAGCAAAATTAATTTTTTTTCGAAGAACTTTGAAGAAGAATTCTGGCTAAATGGTACACTTTCCGGTAGAAGCAAGTTTGGTTAAATCGTCTTATTTTAGCCTCAGGAATCTGTGGTTAAGCCATGTCCCCCTATTTAAGAGACACCCTGTATATATGTCTCTATCTTTAACTCCATAGAAGATATAATAAAAATTTTAAATGTATCAGATAGAGATTTTTATATTCTTTAATTTTACTAATAACAGAAATTTTCAAAAAAAAATATTTAAAAGATTTTTTTAAAGAAACTCTTACTTCCTGTCGTTCAATTGCTAATCAGCTCTTCCCAGGTATGTCAGATTGAGGAAATTGCAGTTAAATATTTTTTAAGACATAGTATTTGACAAATAGTGGTTCCAACATCCACACACACATACACACATACGGACATCATTGTAAAAATGTTATAATCGTATTATAGGGACCTTAAAACGTGCTTATCCACTAAATCTGGATATGCAATTTCTAGCATGATTCCAATACCTCTCTTAGCGAGAGATAAAAAATACATCCGTGTTACATTTTTAGGGTATACATTGATATATTAGACTGCGCTAAAACTACTTTTGTATGAAGTCTTGTAAGTGGAGCGAAAATAAATAAAAACAAATATATAAAGTACAGTTACGATGACCGAAAAAAGTATTTAAATTTAAGTTTCGAGAAAAACATTATCCCATCTACAATTTATCAAGTTTGTAGACATAATTTACTCTTTTTTGTTCCCAGTAATAATTACAACACATATACGTTCATATACAATAAATATTGCTCAATTTTCTCCCACTTATGTTAGTCAATTGTTTCCACGAATGTTTCAACGCAACCTTAGATAATTAAAAACGAATAATTATAAACATAATATTACACCTTTTACCCAGAAGAGTTGGTAATTTTATACACGTAAATACGAGTAAAAATAATATGTACAATAACTATCGACATATGTACGTATATTTCACAAATACGGACATGTAGTGATATTGCGAAGAATAAAAGGTAAAAACTTTATAATGAGCAGACAGAGCATAATTATTTTACTATTGTGACATTTTTTTAACGAGTTTAGCTGGGAAAAATATTCTACATATATTTTTTACTTTTATTGAAATTATAAATTTTAAAGTTTTTTATGTTCATCCGAAATCTAGTATTATTTCACATATGAAAGCATTTTGTAAAAATATGTTGTGTCTAGCACAATACCTCTCGCCATTTCCATTTTATGTTATAAAAGTATTTTGTTGCACTTCACTATCAAACCGTCGTTTTATAACAAAAAAATTACAGAACTTTACCCAAATATTGTTTTTTTTATTGTATTTAACATGTCTTCTGCACACATACAATTCTAATTATAGCTATTTTTCATTGGATGAGAAAGTTCCTAAGATTCTTCCAATTCTTTAACAAGATTGGCGGTATTTCTGTTGGATATATGCATTTTACCTACAATTTTAAATATTTAATTAATAAAACAATAAGAAAGACTAAATGTACTTTTCCAGAAAAAGCTTTCAGAATGTCATCTCTAAATCCATACAAGTTATAAATTTTAAATGTATCGGATGAAGATTTTTATATTCTTTAACATTAGTAACAATAGAAATTTTCAAGAAGTAATATTTAGAAGATTTTTTTAAGAAACTATTACTTCCGGTTGTCCAATTATTACCAGAATCTAATTAACTCTTCCCAGGAATGTCAGATTGAGGAAACTGCAGTTAAATATTTTTTAAGTCTTACTGAATTTCAGAAATCGTGGTTCCAACATCCACATATCCACACATCTACACCAAATACACATACACACACACATACACACACACACATACACACACACACACACATACACACACACACAGACGGACATCATTGTAAAAATGTTATACTCGGATTATAGGGACCTTAAAACGTGCTTATCCACTAAAATCTGGATATGCGATTTTTAGTATGATTCCAATACCTCTCTTAGTGAGAGATAAAAATAACAACCTACATAATTTACATTTCGCCTTTATCTAGTGATTTACCGTGAGTATTTTTTAAAGTGAAACATTGGGTTTGTCATATCCATGGTTACTTGACATTTGATTGACAGCAATGTATTTGCCCGTTCCATTTAAAATTAAACATAGGGAACGAATTTGACATTTAATAAGACGGTTTTGTTTAATAATTATACCTGCATTCTAAATTAAAATTAGTTGTAGAAAAAATATAGTGTACACCTAGTGTACCATATTTAAATATAATACTTCTGCCAAATTCATTCCCCATGTGTCATTTTAAATGAGACTGACAAATACACTGCTGTCAACCAAATGTCAAATCATAACTTACAGGGAAATTCAAGGGTTATCTGTCATATTGATAAGATGTCATTAGAGGCTAACTTTGTTTAAATAATTACACCTGTTTTCTAAAAATTAAATTTAGATGTAGAAAAAATACTGTGTGCACCTTGTGCCCGAAATATGTTTAGTGCTCTCGAGTGGTTTTCTGACTCCGCTAAATTTCTTACAATATTTTAATATAATACTCCTCTTAGATTCGTCCCCCATGTTTCATTTTAAATGGAACTGGCAAATACATTGCTGTCAATCAAATATGAAGTCGTAACCAAGGATATGACAAACTCAATGTTTCACGTTAAAAAATACTCACGGTATACATTATTTTTCAAATTACGATTCATCATTAAAATGATTTTTTAATGGGGTAAGTTTTATTTAATTTCACCGACATGTCTTACACATTCTGTATTGTTCAAATTTCATTGGACAGTAAGGAAATTAGTTTTTTCAGATAGTGTTTTTTAATAGAATATATTGAATGAAACCTCGCACACACAAAAACTTATGTAATGTAAAACGTGCCTTAATCGTGAGTGTGTCTGGACCGGAAATAACAAACGTGTTTCGCAAACTTTCCAGGCTTTATCACAACGGGAACGTTTATTACTTTTTTCAGAAAAATCACGATAAACCAAATTTGTTCCTACTAAACTACTCTTCAACCATTCTTTATTTAATAGTTATTTTTGCAACAAAACTGTAAATACAAGCTTTAGGACATGAGATCAAGTATTTCGGTAACGTACATACATATTTCGGGTCTTTTTTTACCAATAGTGATATCACTATCATTAAATTTACTTACACTAAAAATTTATATTATCCAGCATTAAGCGATTGTTTAAGAAAGAAAAATTCAGGGAACTTATATTTTTAATAACAGAAAATAATTAAAAAATTGTACGTCGCTATAATAGATATTTACACACCAAGTGAGCTAAGGTAATATTTATTCATGAGAAGAAAGTTTAGCTCACGAGCCCTTAAAGGCGAGTGAGTTAATTTCTTCGAGTGAATAAACATTCTTAGCTCACGTGGTTTGTACAATATTTTATTCAATTTGGACGAAATACTAATAAAAACCATTATAATATTTAATTTTGACAAAATAAAAAACTGATCAGTTAGTAGGCTAAGCATGACAGTCGTCGCTGATAGATGTCAAGTCACATATTTAAAAAGCTTCATTGTCTGTCATTTATGTTGTAAAAAATAATGAAAAGGGCTGATAATGTCTGATAAATTATGTGGTAAGTGTTATTTTCGTTCTTGATGTTATTTTTAAATGCATTTTTTGTTGCAGAGTGCCAGAGTGAGTTAAAATTTTGTGAGTGATTTAAAAAAAATTTAATTCACATGTGAAAAAAGTGTTACTTATATTTGTTGCTATGGAGTTAATAATGACAGTTTAAAACGTCAAAATTGAATAAAAATTATATAATTATTAATTTAAAATATAATTTCTAAATATTATTGTTTTAATAATGTTAAGAGATTCAATAGTAGGCATTTAGTGAAACATATTTTAAATAATTAAAACGGAAAAAACAGTTTTTTTCATTAATACTCATACAAGAATAACGCGATAACAATTTTCTTTTAAGACTTTAATTTCTAAAAATTCACTGTTTGTCAAATGCTCTAAATATGCGTACACTTACGTAACATTGTCTTTACAATCAAAGTTTATATATCTATCCATTTTTGAATTAATGTCCCAAAAGTCAGTATACCCCATATTTAGATAAAAACTTCAAAATTTTCAAAACTCTAATTATGAATCTAGATACTGAATGTGCTGATTCCAAATTTTGAAGCCGCAGGTCGATATCTCTTTTCGTTCTTGAGATATTTAGACTGAAAGTTTTGTATAAAACTGCTCATTTTTGGGTAATAACCCAAAAATGGGTAGAGATATGAATTTGTAACCATTTAATACCAGCAAAATTAGCACCGAGTAAAAATATTTTTGTCTCAGAACGTACCTACTTAATTTCGTAGATCTGAAACGTTATTAAGTTGAATCTTTCGGGAAGATTTTCTTCGTACCAAAACAAAACTTTCAAGTCCTGTAAAATACGCTACACTTAACAACTTTTAACGTTGGTTGGTAAAGTTAACCAGAGATGGCCAACAGTTTTAAGGTATTAAGATACCAAGCACGTAGAAACATTTAGATTCCCATTTCGCGACAACTCAAGTTTTAATTTTTCCGTTATATGATACGTTATATATATATATTCATTTGTTCTTCTCTATACGCTGAATGTTGAAAATAAAGTGACATCTGATTTTTTCCCTGTACTCATTTGTTAGTTTGTTCAAATAAGTTCATAAATAACTCAAAGAAGTTAATTTGATGAAAAATGCATTTCCGAATATATGAATTTATTCATAAATTCAATGTAATTATTGTCGTTTTCTTCATAGTATTTTTCGTTTTGCATTAAGTACCTATATTTTCATGAATTTATTCATGAAATGTAAAACTAGTCATGCGTCATGCGACAATTTTTATTTTTAATTATTTTATATACGAACTTAGAAAAATAAGATTAATTTTTTTACCTTTTCTGCCTGTAACAATGCTGATTTTCCAATAACCATTATTCATTTTATTCTTATATTTATATATGGATCCATTTTACGTTTGTAGTTACGATTACACTTACCTAGAAACAAAAACAATTATTAGTAAAGGAGAATATAATCAATGAATTAATAAGAGTGATAAATAAACAATTAAGATACATATACAGATTATTCTTAATCTATCGAAGAATAATTTTGTGCATTTATAATATTAATATTTAATGGAATCTCGTGGTTGTGTGCCTGTGTGTCGATCCATGTGGAGCACTTTCCACGCCAGCAATGAATGCCCGTGAGTTGACGCCTGGTAAACGCCCGCACGGTAGAAATATATTGGCACACCCAACCATAGGTAATATGTGGTGATGATATATTTAGATTATATTTACAGGATGGGGCAGAATGACCACCCTGATTTGAAGGGTTAATTGTAAGAAAACGGTTCAAGATACATAAAAAAGGTTTTTATTGCTCAAAAGTACATATAATGCCGTTTTATTTTCATGATGTTTGGAAAATGATATCGTCCAAGTGGCGGCCTTTGCGAGCAACGCACATTTTGAGCCTTTCAAAGAAGTTTTCGACTACTCTTCCCAGTATATCTAGCGAATTTCCAACGATGACGTCCTCAATTGTCTCATTCAGAGCTTCAAGCTACAGGTTTGACATATCCCCAAAGAAAAAAGTCACACGGGCTCAAATCGAAGGAGCGTGGGGGCCATGGAACATCCTCCCGATGAGAGATCAGGCGACCGGGAAAGAGCTCTTGTAGAATTTCGCGTGATCGACGGGCAGTATGGGCCGTGCCTGAAACCAGAAGGCTTCTGTGTCGTATTCCTCGCCATACTCTTCCATTTTAGGGCAAAAAGTTCTCCATGTGACAATAGCGAGCCGAATTGACGGTAACAGAACAGTTAATTTTTCGGATTCAAAAAATAAGGCCCAATAATGCGTATAGAGGACACAGCGCAACAAACTGTTACTTTGGGGCTGTGAAGAGGTCTTTGATGCAGTACACGAGGGTTCTCAGATTTTGTTTATTTACTGTGCCACAAAGATGAAAATACGCTTCGTCGAAAGGCTTAATATGTGCATTACTCGCCAAGGCCGCCATTTGGACGTTTTCATTTTCCAAACATCGTGAAAATAAAACGGCATTATATGTGCTTTTGAGCAATAAAAACCTTTTTTATGTATCTTGAACCGTTTTCTTACAATTAATCCTTCAAATCAGGGAGGTCATTCTGCCCCACCCTGTATTTATGTTACAAAAATATAACAAAAGGAGCCCTTGATGATTTAAAATTACCACATAAATGTTACAATCCGGAGTTCGTACTGAGAGTATGATGAAAAATACAACATAATCATCAGATGTGTACTACGCGTCAGATATTTTTAGGAACATGTCGCGCGGTGAATTCCTGATTTGATTGATTTATAATATAAACCTGCACGTTTGACGCATAACAACAGTTTATTGTTTATTGGGTCCAGTGTTCCGTTCGCTATAACTAAATTTGTGCTAGTAATAAATAACCAGAATTCAGAGGTTGTATAGTAAACATAACATAGAATCAGAATCAGAAAAACCCAGAATATGAACATGTGGAAATGCATGTACCGAATCAGAATTACATACACAACAAAACGCAGGGAATAGGTCATAATTCAGTAGGAAGTTTTGTTTTGCTGTGTTCGGATATGTCTGCTGTGTATCGCGAATATTCGTTTTGAAACCACAATGGCCACTGCGAAGGTTGTTTTTATAATTGCAGTTCTCTTTACTTTTACATATGTTTTGAAGTGTTGAGCTATTCTTTATTCATTGTTTTGTGTGTATTTTTTAATGAATAATTTCTACGACCAAGGTAAGAAATTAATCAGCCTAATGGAGAAAACACCAATAGACAAAAAAGGATGGGTTTTCGCCGAACCGACAAGAAATTTAAACTGTAGGAATCCGAAGCTAAAGAGATGAATGAGAGTGGTAATACTCAATAATCAATAATTATATTTAACTATGTACATGTGTATATTTATAGTGGAATGTACACAATCTCTGAATCACCTATGTGTTTTTGTTTTTCTGTGTTAAGTATAGGGTTACCAAACGTCCGGATTTGTCCGGACTTCTTAATTATTTAGGAAAAAAAAAAAACTATCAAAGACATTATTGAACATTATCTAATGTAAATTATGGTATTAATCAACTAAAAAATAATCTTTGTTACTTTCTGTGGTACCTAATGAACTCAAACTGTCAAATTAAAAATAATCTTTGTTACTATTCTCTTTAGCAAATATATACATAATAAATTAAACAAAAAACATTTTTTATTTCTAATTTCATTGGTAGGTATATAAGTCAAACGAAAAACAATCTTTTTGTAACACAAAAACCACTTAAATAAAAAACATTTTTAAAAATTTGTATTTAATTAATTAGATTTAAAAAAAATCTTTTGTGGCCAGCACAAGACCTCTCGCCATTTCCATATTAGGCTATATAAGTATTGTATTGCACTTCTCTTTCGAACCGTCGTTTAATAACAAAATATTACAGAACTTTACCCAAATATTGTTTTTATTGTATTTAACATGTTTTCTGCATACATATAATTCTAATTATATTTATTTTTCATTGTATGAGGAAGTTTCTAAATGTCAGAGATTCTTCCAATTCATTAAGCAGATTGGCGGTATTTCTGATGGATATATGCATTTTACCTATAATTTCAAATATTTAATTAATAAAACAATAAGAAAGATTAAATATACTTCCCAGAAAAAGCTATTAGAATGTCACTAAAACTGTTGATATTTGACAATGACATGTCATTTACAAACTATGTTATAAACATTGGAATTTGTCAACTGGTTTCCTTAGTGCCTTTACTCTATAAATTATAGCGTCTTTATCTCTAAATCTAAACAAGATATAATAAATTTTTTAAGTGTATTAGATGGAGAATTTTATGTTCTTCAATATTTAATAAAAAAAAACACCCAAAAAATTATATTTAGAAGAATTTTTCTAAGAAACTACTACTTCCGGTTGTTCAATTATTACCAAAACCTTTTCAGCTCGTTCCAGGAATGTCAGATTGAAGAAACTGCAGTTAAATATTTTTTAAATCTTATATTTTTTCAGGAATCGTGTCTACAACATCCCGACATACATACATACATACACACATACACACACACACATATATATATATATATATATATATATATATATATATATATATATATGCACATCCACAGACATCATTTTAAAAATGTTATAATCGGATTCTAGGGATCTTAAATCGTTCTTATTCAATAAAATCTGGATATGCGAATTTTAGCATGAATCCAATACCTCTCTTAGCGAGAGGTAAAAATACAGTATGTCCATAAATCTTCTAACAGTGTCACTAGATTTACAGTCTACTATGTCCTAGAAAACCTAATCAATAATCACCCATTAATTTCAATTAACCTCCGCCATCATGAATAACTTCCTTTTATTTCCGTGTGAGGTTACATAACATCTCTCACTCTAAACGTTTGGGAATATCTGCAACATAAACAATCGCACGATTACATGCAAAATTCTAACCAAACTTTCATTTCGTAACAGTTCCGTTTTTTCGTGTCAGCTGGAAAGAGAACAACGTATTTATGTTCTCGTTTCGAAGACAGAGATGGGAATATGTGTAATATGAGAAGATATATTGTAGTGATTTTTGCCTTGTTTCACAATGGTTTATAAAAAATTAAATGTACAAGTTTTATGTGCTGTTTTGAAAGCAATATGGAGCAGATATTTTCATTGTATATAATGTTTCCATAGACACGTGTTCGTTGCAAATAACTAAAATCTATAATACAGGGTGTTCTGAAAATGGGTGAAAAGCTTCAGGTAGAACGATTCTTTGATTCATTCTGAGTCAATAATTGAAGTGAAACTTTACTTAAAGCTCATTGCTATTTTAAACATGGAAAATTAACGCGTTCATTATCAATGTCACGACATCAATTGCAGGGCCAAGGCCTCAAATTCCGTAGGAACTTGTTCTGTGATCAACCGTAATGGTGAAATTAATGTCCTTAATGCGTGCGAGTACGACAACTATTTAATATCTGTTATGTCCAAGTCGGCTATCGGAATATAAAGTCGCCCGAATATTGGAATGTATTATGTTCACAAATATTACTTTCGAGAAAAACTGCTTCATAGTTCAAAACTAAGTCTGTTTAAAGTACAAGCAGCAATAAATTTGATGTTCTTTCTACTGGCTATGGTATAAAAAATACTGAGACTGTGTCCGATGTCGCATTTTGGCATTAAGTATTTAGGTCGTCTTCATATAAATACAACTCCGAATGGCACAGTAAAGACACCTTTGTTTTATATGACAACACATTAGATTTTAGGACAACAAAAACGAATTAAACAATTTGATACTTCAGATTAAATGTTAATATTATATTTCATAAAATGAAAGCTATGAAGCTATTCTTTGACAGTAAATTTGACATTTTGAACTAATTATAAAAACGAACATGAATTGTTTAAATAGTGCGCGTCAACTTCAAGGCATAGTGTATTCCTACAAAACCCTAAAATTTTATTCCTAAAATCCTAAATAATCTCTAGATTTAGGATTTAGATATTAGGGTGGTAAAAGTGCAACAACGGACACAGCCTAAATAACGACGTTATTTAGGGCATATAAATTTGGGATTTAGGTATTAGGGTGATAAAAATGCAGCATCGGAT
Source organism: Ophonus ardosiacus (assembly GCA_943142095.1). NCBI lineage: Eukaryota > Metazoa > Arthropoda > Insecta > Coleoptera > Carabidae > Ophonus > Ophonus ardosiacus. Next base: position 48,119,299 of record OW964831.1, on the reverse strand, counting down.
ACAGCCTGAAAGACAAAATTTGTCTATATTTATTTTTTTCTCAAAAAGTGGACTTGGTACATTCCAATAGTCAGTCGACGATAAAGCTGTGTCCGATGTTGCACTTTTATCACCCTAATATCTAAATACTAAATTTATATGCCATAAATCTAGTGATTATTTAGGATTTTAGGAATTAGATTTTAGGGTTTTGCAAGAGCACACTATGCCTTGAAGTTGACGCGCACTAATTAAACAAATCATATTCGTTGCTATAATTTGTACATAACGTCAAATTTAGACATAGAATAACTCCTTAGCTTCTATTTTATGAAATATAACATTAACATTTACTCTCAAGAATCAAATTGAATCGAATTGTATAATTCATTTTTGTTGTTCTAAAGTGTTGCCATACAAACTAATGGATATCACTAGTGTGCTATTCGGAGTTGTATTTATCTGCAAAAGACCTCAATCCTAAATATTAAATGCCAAAATGCTATATCGGACAAAGCTTAAGTGTGCGTGGTTTGTGTTCGTATGTACGTATCACATTGGAAGAAATGAAAGAAGCTATTCGCGTAGAAGTCGCCTAAATTGACAGAGCTAAATTGTAAACTTTGTAGAACGCCCCCAGAAATGCATTAATGATAACGGACACCACATACAACATGTTGTTTTCAACCCTAGATTTTGATGAACTCAAATTTGTCAATAATTTAAAGTATCAATTTTGTGACATTTTAAAAAACGTCTGCCCTTTCAGCCCAACTCTGTATTACTTTGTACTCGTAAGAATACACGGACCAATTTAGCTACGTTATTCGACCCAATTTTAACTGTCCATTATGCTAATTATTAACCACATCTACTGGTATCTTAAGAAAAAAGAAAACCACGAACGGCTGAAAATTATGGTAGTAGGTACAGCTAGTCTTTTATTATATCAGACACCACCTACTTGACCCGTCTGTTTCCAGAATGACGTGCTGTATCTAGAGAGAATAAACCCAGAGTACACAACACACATGCTGGCATTATTAGTACCGTTTTAATGTACGGATACTCCATCTGAACAGCTACAGCTAGCTCGTTTGAGGGCAAACAGAACAGGCAAGAGATAACAGGGCACGCAAGACCGGTTTCAAAGGGAAAACGATTATTAAGGGAAATCGATTCATTTGTTGTTGTTGTTCATTTAAATGGGATCAGGTTATCTAATCAGACTTTCTGATTTTTACGCATACGGGCAGTGAATTGAAAATAAGCTGGTGTATGGAAATTTTCGATAGGAGGTCGATGGTTAATGTATACACAGCAATAACCGATTTAGTGTTCAGTTGGGAGAGATAATAGCATTTCACCTATAATTACAAATTTGTGGAAACTGTGATATTATTAACTAATATCCTATAGATTAGACTTTTATTTGAAACTAAAATGTTTTGTTTATAATGATAAAATAGTTATTTACATTCGAGTGCGTGTAAGTTGTATTTTGCAGCGCGACAGCTTTGTTTAAGGCACGAGCCCTTAAGGCGAGTGCCTTATTAGCTGGAGCGCTGTAAAATACTCACGCACGAGAATTGTATCAATTTTTTTGGCCGACGATAATAAAAATCACTTTTTTTAATGAGATAGGTTGTACTTCTGAAAAGGGTTAGTTTAAAATACTGGGGTTAAGTCAATTTCCAAATTTGATTTTACTTACCTTCATTAGAGTACTTCTTCTAGCGAAAATTTATTTGTAATAATAAACGTTGTTTATGACTGATAATATATTTATTTGCTCATGTTTTCTTCGTAATAAATAATAGGTACGTGTCGATATTTGACATTTCAGCAATGTTCGCCTCGCGTATTTGACAGGTATATTGATCGGTGACTATGTCGGTAACGGCGGATTTTTACAATAATGATAGATGTCGCTGCCGTGATTTTGGTCAGTGTCAAAAATCAACAGTTTTAGTGACATTCTGAAAGCTTTTTCTGGGAAGTAGTAATCTTTCTTATTGTTTAATTAATTAAATATTTAAAATTATAGGTAAAATGCATGTATTTGTAAGCAATATCGCCAATCTTGTTAATGAATTGGAAGAATTTTTGACATTTAGGAACTTCCTCATACAATGAAAAATAGATATAATTAGAATTGTATGTGTGCAGAAGACATGTTAAATACAATTTGGGTGAAGTTCTGTATTTTTTTGTTATAAAACGACGGTTCGACAGTGAAGTGCAATACAATACTTATTTAACATAAAATGGAAATAGCGAGAGGTATTGTGCTGGCCACAACAGATTTTTCTATATTTCATATAAGCCTATAAAAACATTGTTAACACGTCGTTAAGAAGGTCTATAAGCGCATTGTTTGATACAATGCATTATCTTCAATACCAAACTCTTCAAATAAACAGCATAGGTGCACCCAGAATTGGGCAATAAGCCATAAAGATTTTTTTATTTACAAAAAAAATATTTTTTCGCGATCGCCCAGAAAATGAGCTCTTTTTGATTACTATTTAGACCGGAAAGTCCTTCTTTGCTGAGCTAGCTCGGAAAGTTGTCTATAAGGGATCGGAAAGTACTTTACTATTTATTTATTTCTTATTTGCTCGCAGTAAAATAAAACAATACTTTTTTATTCTTTTTTCAGGATCGCAAAAAAATATTGTACCCAACATGATCTGAAAGTGTCTATACTGGGCTCACAAGCTTCCAAAGCTCGCCTACGGCTCGCTCTGGAATATGCTTGCTCACCCAGTAAAGTATCACTTTCAGGTCTTATTACATAAATTACTATTATATTTAATTATATTAGAGTATGAAGAAATTAGCAAAAAATAAGTAGCCCATGAACAAATGAAAATAATAAATTTCTAATAAAACAATTATATGTATAATTTACAAACTACTTGTACTGTGTAATTTTAGTGTACACTAATTATTTCCTTTTTCCTACTTTTGCCTAACACAGTATGAAAAGAGACAAGCAACACTATTTTAACTAAATTTAATTTCACTCTATGCTACAGTAAATTTATCGTTCGTGAAGCAACTGTCACATTAAATTTTAAGGTTAGAATAAATCGGTGTTGCAAGCTGTATCAATTATTATACCCCACATGCAACAACATAAAAACAAAATATGCTATTCGTATAACATGATATTACAGAGGAAAAAAAAAACCTTAATACAATCTTAATACTGTCCGTAATCTTTCCTTACTCAATACAATCATTACTATTTCAATTTTTTTATGCTGTTAACAAATCGCAACTCACGGAATGTATATTCATTCCATACAAAGGTGCACATCAAAATAAAACTTTTTTTATCAAGATTGCGTTGCTAAATATGTTTTAATAAGCAATTGTTATGTGTATTGGGATATAATTTATTTGTCATTGAAACTCGAATTAAAATTGTTGAAGATAAGCATCTCAAATCCTGAGTTGTAAGAGAAATTATAACTTTCATTCTTCGTAAGATATTTAGTGAATGGCAACCTTTAATAACTATTTGTTTTCGTTACTTTCCCATGAATAACGAGGAAGGTTCGCATTTGAATAAAATTTTAAATATTTTTTCTCATGCTAAAAACAAAAACGCAAGGAAAATTAATTCCTGTTTTTACTTTGTCGGAATTTTAAATAGAAATAAAATTGCGGGCGCTAATCTAGCAGAGTTTATTAAACGAAAGGCAGAAAAAGTTGTTTATTGCTGCTAATTTATGGAAATAAGTTCTGTGACTTTTTTGATCTACTTCGGGTAAGTGAATGTAAGGCATTTAAAATTGCCTGTCCTAATACATTTTAAATGTCTTGCCGGTCGTTTATAATCTTTTCATTAATTTTATCCAGGACTGGCTTGAAAAACCAGTAAGCACTTTTCATAAAATAATTTAGGACTACCATTGTTAGATTCATTTGAAAATGTAACGTGAAAATAAAAACTTTTCATTTAATGGAGGTAGATACAGGAAAGTAAGAATTCTTCGGACTTGCAGTCAATTAATAAAATTTATTCACGCAGTCCATAAATTTAAAAATCGTCAATCCGTATTAGATTTCACAAATTTAACGCCAACTAATAATAAAAATAATAAATATATAACATTACCATTTGATAATGCCACCAAAGGTTTAAACAAAATTTTTAAAAATCAAAATTTAACGGTAACTTATAAATCAAATAACACCATTAAATCATTATTAGGTAACCCTAAAGATAAAATAGACAATAATAAAAATCCGGTGTTTATAAAATTGACTGTAAAGATTGTAATAAAGTTTATATCGGGCAAACTAAAAGACAAATTGATACTCGGTTTAAAGAACATTTCTATCATTTAAAAAGCGGTAATCCTGATAAATCTAGTGTAGCACAACATATGTTTATTAATAATCATTAAATTGACAATTCTAATATAAAATTATTGAAACAAGTTGATAATAATAGATATTTAGACGCACATGAGAGTTTGATAATACATAAATTTAAAGATAAATTGATGAACGCGGACCTAGGTCCCATCCCAAATTCTAAATTATATGAGTTAATATAAGACAATTACTCTGTTTAATCTTAGTTACCCAATTAAGTATCCATTCACCTATGACTCCTGTCCCTATATAACCCGTGTTCTCTCCCTTATTCCTCAGAGCTGTTTTGACATCTGGCATGGTTTACATGCTGAGTAATCTTGACTTCTCTGTTTCCACTTTGTAGTTTCTACTGATGATGAGAACTTAGTTCTCGAAATACGTATATAGTTTTTAAATTTATTGTTAAGGTTAAGGGGTTTTTTCTTTAGTTATACAATAGTCTTCTTCAGAGCTAGAATGGTCTAGTCGAAAAAAGGAAACCACATGTGGATAACAGAACATACAGCACGGACAATTAAAAAAATAAATAAATAAATATGAATAAATAAATAAATAGTTAAAACCAACATATCACAGAGAGAAAATCGTCAAAAAATGAATCTTATAGATAGTTATTTGTAGTTCCATATGTATCTTATAGATAGATATTTGTAGTTCCATATGTATTGTACTCATCCAAGACAAGTTTTTCATTTTTTGACGATTTTCTCTCTGTGATATGTTGGTTTTAACTATTTATTTATTTATTCATATTTATTTATTTATTTTTTTAATTGTCCGTGCTGTATGTTCTGTTATCCATATGTGGTTTCCTTTTTTCGACTAGACCATTCTAGCCCTGAAGAAGACTATTGTATATTCGAAACGTCGGCGTGAATAAATTTTATTAATTGACTGCAAGTCCGAAGAATTCTTACTTTCCTGTATCTACCTCCATCCTAACACAGTCGAATATTGATTTTTCAATTTTCATTTAATATTTACAATTTTTATATTATTATCGTTCGTCCTTGAGACAATAAAATAGTTACTTGGCGTGTGTTCTACAATATTTTATTTGTTATCAAATTTAAAATTATGTCCTAAATCTGTAAATTGCTACAACTGTCACTTATTTTTAATATGTATGACAGAAATAGCAAACAATTTTCACGTCAACAACGACATAGACTGATGTTCAACTTTTTCACTTCTCCGCACCCTGTATATTGTCCTGCGGTGTTAGAGATTCTTCATAACTTTATAGTCACTGAAATACCAACAGTGTAGAAATCTTCAGTCCATTTATATTTGGCGGCAACTATAACTTGTAAAATTTTAACAAATTATCTGTCAGTTTTACAAGTTAGTAAAAGTAAAAGATAAACATTAATTTTAAAAATATATACATTCGTATCAGAAACACTAAATTAAACACAGTTTACATAATTTTCTTCCATTTAAAATAAGATATTTAAACAGTATTACCTATTAAAAATAACATTAATTTTAATGTACATAGCTTCACAAATTCACAATTATTCAACCAGAAATTCAAATTTGGTTCGCTCTCGCTGTTATGAACTATATCGAAAAGTAATTCGTTTTGTTTATATAATTTTCTGTTATTAGAAATAAGACATTTTAAACAAAAAGTAGAAGGATTCCTTTACGACACGGTGTTATTTATATTTATATATACAGGATGTCTCTTAAATAGGGGGACATGGTTTAACCACAGATTCCTGAGACTAAAATAAGACGATTTAACTAAACTTGCTTCTACCGGAAAGTGCTTATAATAACCGGACGCTTTATTCGATTTGGATAAAATTTGGTGTCCCAACATTGATTAGACCGTAACTTTTTAATGGCCACGCCGATGACATAATTTTTTTTTTTTTTTCAGAAAGATACATTCAATAGTAAACTTTTCTCTCTCTGTTTAATTTGTGATATATGTTACGGTTCAGACGGAAAAAAATTAAACCAGAGTGACTGCATCGTGATTTTTTTTTAAATAAATTTAATCTAGAAGTCTATCCAAATGTCAAACACCTAATTTCTAATGACAAATCGTCTTATTTTAGCCTCAGGAATCTGTGGTTAAGCCATGTCCCCCTATTTAAGAGACATCTGTATTTATTACACACTTTTCATTGTTAACATTTGATTTGACTCTACTTTAAACACAATTCTGAATTGAAACAGTAAAATAAATAAACTAAACTATTAACTATAATAAAGCCAATATTTTTTGTAAATTAGTAACTAGAAGATTAGGATTAATAATTTACAATGTTGTACAATACTTTATTTTTACCTCTCGGTAAGAGAGGTATTGAATTCATGCTAAAAATCGCATATCCAAATTTCAAATTTAATAAAAAACACAAAAATACAATAAAAAACAATATTTGGGTAAAATTCTGTAATTTTTTTTGTTATAAAACGACGGTTCGATAGCGAAGTGCAATACAATACTTATATAACATAAAATAGAAATTGCGAGGTATTGTGCCACAACAGATTTTTTTTTATTTATTATTTTTTTTATTATTTTTTATTATTATTCTCCAATAATTTTAACATATTCTCAATTTTATTATATTATTCTAATTCTAATATTGATCATTGAGATGAATTTTTTACGATTTTAGAATATTAGCTTCTTTCAAGTTTGCTTAAGATGCCAAATTTTCACATGTCATCCCTGATTTTATCTACTCGTATACAGTCTTCACTAGGGGTTTCTGTTTTATGATTTAAAAGCAAAAGCTATAATTTATTTACGAGTATATTAAGTAAATCTAAAGAACGTATTCCGCTGCACGTTCTCCTAAAAATATTAACATCAAAAAGATTTTATTGTTATTATTTCGCTTACGTATTTATTCAAAGAATCAATGTAGGTCTTTCACATTTCCAATACTTTACTGAGTTTTATATTCTTTAATGCTTTAAATGCAGAAAAAGTTATTACTATTCATTACTTGTATCTGTCCTATATATTTACGACTATCGTACTATTGTTACGAATTATTACTACAACATTGACCCACATACGAGTACTTTCCTATAAAATTTGATGTGGCTTCCGTCATTTTGTAGCTTTTGAAGTGAATATTTAGTTAATAGGTATATAAAGGTAATCTAAAATGTTAATGGAAAATATACTACAAAGGCAAATTTAGAGTAATGAGAATGCCTATATTAAAATCCATAATATGATGCTTGATGTAAAAGGCTTTGTTCAATTTTGAGATTGATATTAAACGATAAACGAATACATTCGAGCAGTATCAGTGGATAGTCAATGGAAAAAAATAGAATACAATTTGATACCTCTAGAATTTTTTTGTACCAACTTATATAGTAAGAGAAAATACATAAGTGAAGTTTTTAACAGTTTTTCTTTTAAAAAAACGCAGTTAAATATTATTAAACATTTTTCTTTACATTCAATAGATATAGAGTTAAAGAGTTATAAAGAGATTAACTTTTAAAAATCAGTCAGCTTCGCTATTTATCATATTCAAAAAATCTGTTGTGGCCAGCACAAGACCTTCCATTAATTTCATGTATTTTGTACAAATCCCATACCAAAAGTTCATTGGAAAAGATTCTATAAATCCAATAAAACTGTAACACGAACATAATACAATTTTTTACAAATTCCATATGGAAAGTTCCTTGGAAAATATTCTATAAATCCAATAAAATTATCATATGAATATATATTATGTATACTCATATATAAATACTCTAAAAATGCGCACGAAATTTATATCTCCACTCATTTTTGAATTATTGCCTCAAAAGTCAATATACCCCACATTTAGATAAAAACTTCAAAATTTTCAAAAATCTAGATTTTATGTATCTAGATACTTCTTAATGCGCTGATTCCAAATTTTGAAACCGTAGGTCGATATCTCTTTTCGTTCTCGAGATATTTAGATTCAAAGTTTTGCTCAAAACTGCCCATTTTTGGGTAATAACCCAAAAATGGGTCGAAATATGAATTTGGCGACAACACCATTCGATTCTACGGGCAAAATTACATAAGTACACCAATTTTCAGAATTTTTGAATACCGCATACAATCTCTAAAGCAAAATAACTGAAAATGGCTAAAAATCGCAAAAATCGTAAGGGGTACCCCTTAAGATTTTTTCAGATTTTGGCCATTTTCAGTGGTTTTTAAGTTTTTATTCATAAAAAATGAACCGGTTGGACAAAAATTATGAAAATTGCTATACTTATGTACTTTTGTCTGTAGAATCGAATGGTGATGTCGCCAAAGTCATATCTCGTCCCATTTTTGGGTTATTACCCAAAAATGGGCAGTTTTGAGCAACACTTTAAAGCTAAATATCTCGAGAACGAAACGAGATATCGAATTGCGGTTTCAAAATTTGGAATCAGCGCATTGAGAAGTATCTAGATACATAAAAATTAGATTTTTGAAAATTTTGAAGTTTTTATCTAAATAGGGGGTATTTTGACTTTTGGGGCAATAAATCAAAAATGGGTGGAGATATAAACTTGGTAGTAATATTATTTGATTGTAAAGAGAATGTTATGTAAGTGTACGCATTTTTAGAGTGTTCGAACAACCGTGTGAATTTTTAGAAATAAAAGTATTGAAATAAAAATGGATAAATACTTTAAAAAAGTTCCTTGAAAAAGATTCTGTATATCTAATGTCCACCAACGATTTTTTTGACCAAAGACAATACCTTCCTTACCTAAAGGTAACGGAAGGTAAAAATTATAATTGACCTATGCCAGTGTCAAATGCAAAACCAAGAGAAGAGTAAAGAAGCAATGACCTCTAATAAAATAGGGAAAAGCTGAAGAAGAAATTATAAAACTAAAATGGAGTCTTAAGGTAAAGTTATAACAAAAGAAAAAACCCCTTAACCTTAACAATAAATTTAAAAACTATATACGTATTTCGAGAACTAAGTTCTCATTATCAGTAGAAACTACAAAGTAAAAACAGAGAAGTTAAGATTACTCAGCATGTTAACCATGCCAGAGGTCAAAACAGCTCTAGAACAGCTGAAGAAGAAAGACGTGTCAAGTGAAATTTACATAGTGTATGGCGATGTTATAATTTTATTGGATTTATAGAATCTTTTCAAAGGATCTTTTGGTATGGAATTTGTAAAAAATAGTATGTGTTCGTGTTACAAATTTACATGCTATATATAATCTTTTCCAAGGAAATTTCAATCTAGCTCAGATAAATAAAAATAACAATTTATTATTTTATAAATAATTAATATATTTAGAACCAACTTCAACCCATCCAGTAACTACTTCCACTCCCTAACCTAAATTCTCATCGCGCATCGCGCAATGCTTATTTAAATTCGCAAACCTACTCACACTAACCTAACCTGCTCGTCTGTAGGTTAAGAACTCTCGTGACGTAAGATGCGCGGTCGGCATGGCACTTGTTTCCTTGAGCACATTCTCGCGATGCAGCCGAGGCCCACGATTTCGGCAGGCAAGGTGCGTCATATGGAATGCGCTGTTAACGGTACACGGAAGACGGAAGACGATGAGAATGAAGAGAATGATGAATGAAGAATGAAAAGAGATTGCTTGCAGGGCTTTGTGTACGATATGTTGGAGAAGTATAGTGGATGATTTTTTAATGTATTGGAGGAAGATTTATGCAATGTTGTTAATTCGAGATTGTTTAAGTAATCAGTATTTTGGATCGTAACTAATTATTACAAATTGTTATCTTATAAAACATTTGATAGGTTCGTGTGACTGATTGTGGTATTCTTTCCATGACAATTTTGAGAGGTCGTGAAATGGCGCCCGATAAAGGACTACTCTGTTAACTATACACAATTTTATCTTTACCATAACTAGCGTCAGAAAATTCAAGTTATTTTTCATTGAATTAACTATTTCAACCTACCTCGAGCGAGGTGGATAAGTTTTACTCTACAAGCGCAAAAACTAAATCAAATAGATGTACAGTGAAAGCTCTCATAAGCGGACACCGCTGGTTCGAACTTTTGTGTCTCCTTATGGGAGGTGTCCGCTTATAAGAAAGCTCTATTTAAATATATGAAAAAATTAATAAATAAAGTACAAATTTACTAGGATTTTTTTATTGAAAAATATGCACTTGAAGAATATGTATATGTACATACTTCAAAATAATTCAAATATATCTAAAAATAATAATAATAGTACATGATACCCAAAAATATGGTTCCAGAAAAACTGACCTGTTATGAGAGATGTCCGCTTGTGGGAGCTGTCCGAAAAGGGAACTTTCACTGTACTATCATTCTTCTGAGATAAGTTGGGCAGAAAGGACGGACGTTTTTTAAAACGTCACAAAATTAATACTTTTTGCTCAAGAAAAAAAAAAGTGCGAACTTCGTAGAACGCCTTCAGAAATGCATTAATGATAACGGACACCACAAGCAAGATGTGGTTCCCCACGTTTAATTTTGCCAAATGCTATGTCATTACGAACTCAAACATGTCAATAAATTTTTTCTTAAGCAAAAAGTATCAATTTTGTGATAACCCTGAATTTTCCATATTTGACTGCACGTATTATACAAAACTCCAAATCTTTCGTAACATGAGTTTCTTCGAACTTAACTATAATGATTACGCTTCTTTCCTGACTCCGAAGTAAATTTGCGAACATAATCGTAAGTACCTACATAGGTACATTGTCATTATTAAAACGGGTATGTGAATAAAAGTAAACTGGCACACCCAGATATGAGTAATAAGCCGTGATGACAGGCCTTTCGCTACGAGGATCATCTTCAATATTTTCCCTCCCACGTTTAAATTCACCTGCCCACATTTTTATAATTTTGTTTGAAGGACAAGATGTTCCCAAAGTATTTGTCATGCCTTCATTTGCTTCGGTGTTAAATACTTTTTCGTGCAGGTTTTTATTCACTGTACTTTGTTCTAGTTTTTCTATTTAAAAAAATCATTCCAATTATGTCATAAATTATCGTAAGACTATGGCTGTGTCCGGTGTTGCACTATTATCACCCTAATATCTAAATCCTAAATTTATATGTCCTAAATCTAGTGATTATTTAGGATTTTAGGAATAAGATTTTAGGGTTTTGCAGGAGCACACTATGCCTTGAAATTGACGCGCATTAATTAAACAAATCATATTCGTTGCTAAAATTTGTACAAAACGTCAAAAATAGCTTCTTAACTTTTATTTTATGAAATATAATATTATCATTTAATCTGAGACATGGATGTCATTAGTGTGCCATTCGGAGTTGTATTTATGTGAAGAAGACCTAAATCCTAAAAACTAAGTGCCAAAATGCGACATCGGACAAAGACTGAATGATATAATTCATCTTTTGTTGTTCGAAAGTGTTGCCATACAAACCAATGGATGTCATTAGTATGACATTCGGAGTTGTATTTATGGCTGGGTCCTATGTCGCAGTTTGACATTTAGATTTTAAGATTTAGGTCTTCTTTGACGTTTGCACAAATTATAGCAACGAACATGATTTGTTTAATTAGTGCGCGTCAACTTCAAGGCATAGTGTGTTCCTGCAAAACCTTAAAATCTAATTAATTATAAATTTAGGATTTAGATATTAGGGTGATAAAAGTGCAACATTGGAAACAGCCTATGAAGAAAAGAAAACCCAGAATGCCAAAATGCGACATCGCAAAATGCCTTTGTAGAGGCACTAATGACAATTCACATAACCTCACTAAAATAATTGTGCATCAGTGGTGCCCTCTCGGTGTTAGCCCGTGAACTTTAAAATCCATCCTCGTAGCTATAATTTGCAACTCAGTTAATATTACTTTTCGAATCCGAATCAGAAATATTCGATCTATAATCCACGATTTCTGCGATTCGGTAATCCTAAACATGCCCTTCTACATTTAAGCGAAAATGTGGGGCATAAAATATTAAATTTCTGACAGGTTCCATCAGCATCGGTTTACTTCACCTATTCAGCCATTTGAAATTATTTTAAATACAAAATGATGTATTCAAAAGCGGGTTAGCCACGCTGCCACGCTAACGCTAACACTATGCATTCTGATACTTTTTTCGTGAGTGGTTGTCAAAGCTTGCTTGATTGATAACCACTCGTACATCGCATATGAAAAATGTGTCGAAGTATTGAATTTTTGTTACATGAAAACTCTACTGAAAAGTCTCGTCATTTACCATCTTTTTCGCTGTTTACATTACGTTTTATAATTACACACCGTAGTTCAACCATAACGAAAATTCGATATTTCTTGCATTCATGTATCGGTAGTATGCATATTAATCAAAAGTAATTGGAATGGAGATATCTATTTTTATTTCAATTGAAATGATAGGATGTTTTGAGAATCTTTCGACTGGATAAGTAAATGATTGGGAGAAACGGAGATATCAGGGCTGGTTTTATGATGAATTTAATTTATAAATTTATATTTAGAAATTTTGATTTAAAATTTACAATTTTCTCCCTGGTTTATGTTCGATTTTTAAATTCAGGATCTGACCAATCAGTATCTATCACGTGACTTGCCACTGTTTGTTATTTGACGTTTCACCAGTTATCAGTTCAGGTTTTAGGTTAATTTTATTTTCATAGCCATGAATTTGATAGACGCTAAAGAACAAGATGATTTTTTAATGATATCAGGTATGTTTTTTTACCTCTCGCTAAGAGAGGTATTGGATTCATGCTAAAATTCGCATATCCAGATTTTATTGAATAAGCACGATTTAAGGTTCCTAGAATCCGATTATAACATTTTTAAAATGATGTCTGTGTGTGTGTGTGTGTGTGTGTGTGTGTGTGTGTGTGTGTGTGTGTGTGTGTGTGTGGATGTGTGTATGTGTGTATGTGTGTATGTGTGTATGTGTGTATGTGTGTATGTGTGTATGTGTGTATGTCTGGATGTTGTAGCCACGATTTCTCAAAAACTATAAGACTTAAAAAATATTTAACTGCAGTTTCCTCAATCTGACATTCCTGGGAAGAGCTGAAAAGGTTTTGGTAACAATTGAACAACCGGAAGTAGTAGTTTCTTAGAAAAATTCTTCTAAATAAAAATTTTTGGGACTTTTTTTTATTAAATATTGAAGAACATAAAATTCTCCATCTAATACACTTAAAATTTTTATTATATCTTGTATAGATTTAGAGATAAAGACACTATAATTTATAGAGTAAACGGAGTAAACTAATCGCAGAGGCCAAGGCACTAAGGAAACCAGTTGACAAATTTCTAATGTTTATAACATGACACATGTCATTGTCAAATATCAACATTTTTAGTGACATTCTGATAGCTTTTTCTGGGAAGTATATTTAATTTTTCTTATTGTTTTATTAATTAAATATTTGAAATTATAGGTAAAATTGTGGTAAAATGCATATATTCATCAGAAATACCGCCAATCTGGTTAAAGAATTGGAACAATCCCTGACATGAAAATGATATAAAATAGATATAATTAGAATTATATGTGTGCAGAAGACATGTTAAATACAATAAAAAACAATATTTGGGTAAAGTTCTGTTATATTTTGTTATAAAACAACGGTTCGAAAGCGAAGTGCAATACAATACATATAGCCTAATATGGAAATGGCGAGAGGTCTTGTGCTGGCCACAACAGATTTTTTTTTTACTATTATTGATTTGTATAATAAAAAAATAAAACAAACACGAGCTTAAAAAACGTATATGGTCTGTTATGCAATGGTTAGGCTTATGAACATATTGACTTGTCAACGGGCAGTATCATAGTTTGTTTCTGAAAGTGAAATAACAAAATGATGAACAATTTTTCAAATATAGTCGTATGTATTTAATTCCTTACTATCCCTCGTTACATTGGAACTACGCAAACGTTTTTATTTTTGTGCAATTCATTTGCTTTGTCGTACAAATTACAGTAAAATTTTTGAAAGAAGTCCGATCAAGGCCATCTACGAATTCCATCTATGAATTAAGATTTTATGCTGTCAAATTTAGTAGTGTCGTTTACATAGTATTTATGAGGTACACAAGATATTATGTACGCTCATAAAAACTAAGTAAAAGGCATTACTAAATTTGACAGCACAAAATCTTAATTCATAGATACAATTCGTAGATGGCCTTGATCAGACTTCTTTCAAAAATTTTACTGTTCAATGTTCGCGAATATTGCTTATTACCAAAAAACAAAATAGTAATTTGTTCCTGTGAATCTATCTTCAAAATTTCAACAACTCACAAAAAGAAAAGACAGCTGATGGATGAAGCAAAGTTATACCTTACCGGTATGTTTAATAGTTCTCTCTTGTAATTGGTCGAATTTGAAATTTACATTTGGAAATATAAAGTATAGTTATATTGCAGATCTAAATTTCAAATTTCTAAATTTGCAAATCGTTCATAAACCATCGTATGGGTTTTAAATTAAATTTAAAATAAACCAGCCCCTCAGTCTTGAAAATTTATGAAAATATTTTTATTGTAAGTCCAACATTTTGGCAACCAATTTGTCTTCCTCAGGGAAATGTAAATTTATTGTAGCGAAAATTTTAAAAATAATATAGTTACATTTGTATATCATCTGAATTTAAAACTTTTCTTTATCCTACAGATCATCCGAGCAAGGGTTTAAAACAAAACTATTCATATACTGAGTTCGCTTGTATAATAAAGGCAATAATTATTAAAAGTGCGCTTTTTATCATGTACGTACTGGTACTATATTATTGTAGACGAAATGCCACTTTTAACAAAAATGTTAAAAATGTCTTAAGATAACAGATTATAAGGTTTTGTGAATATAGTTCCAGCGAAAATTTATTCATATTTTAAAGTTTTAAAATCATATTTTAAGTTTTGCTGTTAAATCGGGGAACACTCTGCATATTTAACTTTATCTATTATATGAGCTTTTGTTCCAAGTACCCAAGTAATCGTTAGAGGATCGATTAATTTGTGTACGGTCTTTATTCATACGACGTCCGGCGTCCTTTGATTACCATACTAACTAAAGAGGTAGCTCTGAAACTTTGTTAATAGAATAGAACTAGTAAATTACAGATGACCAAGGGGATATAAACTTCAAGTACCTGAATTAGATTAAACGTTTTACAAATTATCAAATTTACAACGAATATATGATTATCAGATCTAAAGTTTTAAATCTGTGGTGAAAATTCCATGCAGGGTGGTGCATCAAAAAACACATAATTACCATTTCGATGTTAATTTTAAAATGATCTAATATTACCTCACTTATTACCAGCAAAACAATTAGAATTTTGAAGAGGAAAAAACTCGGCATCTAATCCGTAGGGCCATGGAATAATAAACAAATGCGCGAACTTTATGATTGAATATTAAACAAATAAATAAATAAATAAATAAATAAAAGCTTCATTATGTACAAAACAATTTTTACCTTCTATCATCTTAGGGTAAGGTAAGTATTGTCTTTGGTCAAAAAAAATTGGTAGTGAGTTTTTATTCAATAAACCCGATTTAGGGTCCCTAGATTGCGATTTTACTAGTTATACTATGATGGCTGTATGTTTATCTCTCTCCCTCTCTCTCTCTCTTCTCTTCTCTCTCTATCTCTCTCTCTCTCTCTCTCTGTGTGTGTGTGTGTGTGTGTGTGTGTGTGTGTGTATGTGTGTGTGTGCGTGCGTGTGTGTGTGACAAAAATTTCTCCGACGATAACACCAAAACTGTATTTCTAAAAATTGTAATTCTTTCGCATTCCTCTTCTTTACATCCATATGAAGAGCTGATTATATTTTTTTGACATTTTATATGGTTGTCAATATGAAAGAATATCTTATTGTCTATACGGTTTGATAATACATTTTCCTTCATATTCAATAGATATAGAGTTAAAGAATTATAAAGAAATTAACTTTCATAAATCTTTTAGCTTTGCTGAAATCATGAAACAGTTGATATATTCAAATCATTCTTATTGACAGATGTCAGTGTGAAATACAATTTACATAGTGTATGTTTGTGTTATTTTATTGGATTTATAGAATTTTTTCCAAGGAACTTTCGGTATGGAATATGTAGAAAATAGTACATGTTCGTGTTACAATTTTACTGGATATATAGTATCTTTTCCAATGAACTTTTGGTATAGGATTTGTACAAAATATATAGAATTGACGCAAGGTAATGTGCTGGCCACATTAGATTGTATCTATAATATCTATTTCCAAAATACTAAATTTAAATTATAATCATTTTCACATTTTCAGTGACAATCAATAAAAAATAATAATTGCTTAGTTTTTATGTAATAAAACTTTATAACCATCTAAATTACACTTTTCCTTTTATATGAATCACTATCAAGGTCATTTCAATCCATCTAGTTTAAAGTAGAGAGTTGTAAATCACTTCCTCTGCTTAACAATAGTAAAAAGAAAAACAATTTGAAAATTCTAAGTCATGCAAAGAATATATTGTATCACCGGAAAACAATGATTTAATATAACGGAAAAGAATAAGGAAAGAAAGTCAATTGAAACAAAATACGCCCTTACAAGAATTGGCAAATCAGTAAGAACAATGATTAAACCCAACCACCAGTAATGTCAACAACACAGTCTTATTTTCCACAAATTACACAAAGTAATAACCACGCACTGCGTTGTGCATAGCTGCAATTTTCTTATTTAGTTCGCGGCAGAGAAACTCCGATCTAAGAAGCCTATGCATATGCGCAGTTTCTAGTCTTACAGGTAAAACAAGTGAATAGTGCTTTATTTTCGCATCGCATCAAGGCGGCTGCGATGTTTTTCTGATGCCCGACTCCGAGAGTTTGAGCTCTTTTGTTTTTTCCATCATGGCCTCCGGGATTCAGTTCAACGCCATTTACGTGTAAAATGGATGAGAGAGGGAATGCAATTTATAGCGATTTATCGGATGAATAAAGCGAACTTTTTAATTTAGAGTCAAATAAATGTATTCAAAAGTGTAGTCTATTGTTCTTAGATATTCGTTTGGAAGGGTGATTTCAAACACAAAAACTTCCCTGGCAGGCTGACAGCTTTATTTTTCATTTGTTTGAAGTTCATAAATTCATTGTATTGTTACAAAAATTGCCAATTCTAATTTTATATAATATCTGTAATAAATGTATATGATGGGAATTAAAATAATAATTAAATGTAACTATTATGTTTGATACATAGAGTGAAAATTTTAGATGGAAAGTTGAAATTCGATTTGAGGTTAACTGTTAACCATAACCACAACAGACGTGATTTTCCCAAAATACTCGTAACAATTGGTTTTCAAATATATTTAGGAAAAATTTCAACCACATCAAAATTGCATCATAGACACATTATTTTGTATTACAAATGTAACAAAATTTAGCGAAATCCAGTAATGCATGGAACATTAATTTTATATTAAGTTAATTTTTAATTATTTTTCATTAATGTCAATGTTTTGTTTGTCATTTTGAATGTCAAAATGAGATTATTTTTCGAATAAAAACAAAAGAGTGAGAGCTACGTAATTAGAAAACACCTTGCATGTGATCCATTGCAAAATCTTGTTCGTATTTATATTATTTTGACATAGTTTTTCTCCTTTCTTTGTTGCTCTATAAATTATCAACAAATCTTAAATTGTCATATTACTTCATGTAAATTTTAATATACATATACAATACGGACAAGATTGGTAGAATTCTTCGTAAGAACATGAAGATTTCGTTTTCTCCATATGTTAAACTTCGTCATATGTTGAAACAAGTGAAAGACATCATTCCTCTTCAATCATCAGGGATTTACAGAATTCCATGTGTCTGCGGGAGAGTTTACATCGGCCAGACTGGTAGAACTGTCTACAAGATTGAGCGAACATCATCGATCGATCAGATTGAACCAGCCTGAGAAATCGTCCGTTTCAGAACATGCCTTGGAAGAATTCCACCAAATTAAATTTGAAGATACGAAAATTATTGCAAGACTTAACAACAGATTAATTAGAGAAGCCATTGAGATTTATAAAACAAGAAATATCAATCTCAATCATTGTGGCGGATTAGAACTAAGTCGCGCATGGCTTCCAATATTAAATATGTTGTAATTTGTAATATGTATACAATTTTTTCTAGACTTTTTCTAACATCTGTTAATAAAGAGTACGGCTGCGGTATTTCGCTACCGATAAAGCGTCTCTGAGTTATACAGATCACTTCTCTGCCAGTTTTTGGGACGTTTTTCCTCTGGCAAAAGGAGATTTTTTCCTGAGAAGATGCATGTTCGCCGTCCAAGTTATTGCCGGGCATGCATATATTGTCTAGAAAATTGTATACATAAAAAATGTAACATTTACGAACTTTTCTTGTTACCTTGGTTACTTGTTGTTTTTGTTATTTCACATATTTATGTCAATGTTTTCCCCTGAAGAAGGCACCAGTTTATGGTGCCGAAACGTTGGGTTTTAATAATAAATAAATACAGAACTTAAACTAAAAAGAAGGTAGTATTATTCCAATATACAATATACCTTTTTCTTTATAGTTAAGTTTTATAATTAATAACTGAACTCCTTCATAATAAAAAGAGCATAACATAATAAAAAGAGCATAACATAATAATGCAGAACTTTTATTGTGGAGTATGTCTAACTTTATAGACTACTTCTTCTAAGTTTTCTATTCTACGCTTTTATTATAACTTTATTATGGCGGATAACTTGAAAAGTTTAGAGTAATTATAGAACATAATTAACTATGTGTCTCACTAATGCCCTTAGCTTTATAGGTTTTAGTTCACCGAAAATTTAGTTAATCATATATTTGTAAACTTGAAGGTTTACATGGAAGATCATCAACAACGATAAAACATACATTAAGAGTGGTTGTTTTTTCTTGAATGTATCATACACAAGTTTACATATTTACTACGAAAAAATGATTAAAAAGAGATAGATAATCCTGAATCGACTGACGCGAAACTCAAATAGGTATCTCATTTTTTTTTGGAGGTATTACTACTACTATCAAAGAACAGAAATGCATAATTTTTCTCGAGGTGTAATTTGATGACAAACATCCAAATTTTTAAGAATTAGCTTGTGACAAATTTTGCTGTCGTATCTAACAATTCAATGAATTTAAAAAATTAGTAGTTTTTATTAGTTTATGGGGTCCCGTGGCCGCGTGCCTGAGTGTCTGGTCGCGAACCTGGGGGAACCGGGTTCGATCCCGACTGACGCCAAATATTTCCAATTTTAAATGGCACAAAAGTGACCCCTGTGGTGCACTCTCCACACCAGCTATGAGTGCCCGTGAGGTGACGCCTGGTAAGCGCCCACACGGTAAAATATATCGTCATCATTACCGATGTCTACATGTGTTATAGACACTGGCACACCCAGAAATGAGTAATATGCCGTGATGATATATTTATTATTTATTTTAGCAGTTTTTATTAAGATCCACATCTTGACAACCCAGATTTTTGTTACAATTAAATTTTCTGAAATTTCATTTTGAGAATTTTAAGATCTACATTGTTTTTTTCTACAATGGAATACCAAGAAATCGTTGCTGCAGATTCCACAGCTGTTCTGCTGTTCTTAATTTTTTACTAATGAAATCTAAAAGTTGTACGATGCAGCCTCTAACCTAAATCAGACAAATGAACTGTTAAGTAATAATAAATTCTCTAGGAATTATTTTTGACTAATTTTCTCCTTAGAAGAAAAATATTTTGCTTTTGTCCTAATGTTTATATCAGAGTTATAGATTTCTACTAATTTTGATGAAAAGAAGGAATTTATATAACAAAAAAATTCAAGTACTTTAGTACTTTAGTACAATTAGCAGGTGTATACGTTTCACTATTTTGCGTCTATAGTTTACTGCTACGTCCTTACATTTTATATGGACGTGGCAGATTTATTATAGAATGGATCATCCTGAATCGATTGACGTAAGAATAAAATCAATACCTTTTACAGGTATTAAATTTTGTGTATTACCACGCCTTTAGCTACAAAGTATGTCATTAGTTTGCCCATACTCGTATATCTAAAGTTTTCTTTTCCATTTCAGAAGTTGCCAAAACTCAACCCGCCTTCCACAAGAAATATTGAATAGGTATGTAGGTTCTCAAGCACTTTATTACACATTACGACTTCAATAACAAACATTTGGCAACAAATTACACAATTACAATCTCAGTAAACATCTATCCAGACTTTTAACAACTGTGCAAATACACAAATAAATTTTCTTATAATGAATGGATTCGAACGGAGATTTGAAATTCGGTCAAGGCGTGAGCACATATTGTCTTACGAATTTTTACCATAAAAATTATTCATTTCCTTCTATTGCCATGAGATTAATTACAACATTGTATATTCAACATTTATTTTTTTGAAAATTTTTGACGAAATAATAATAAATTAATTATAATATTTAATTTTGACAAAATAAAAAACTAATCAGTCAGTTGGCTGTGCATGATAATCGTTGATGATAGACGTCAAGTTATCTATTTAAAAAGTATAATTGTCATTTGTGCCGTGAAAAATAATGAAAATAGCTAATAATATCTAATAAATACTGTGGTGAGTGTTATTTTCGTGCCTGATGTTACTTTAAATGCATTATTTGTTGCAGAGTGAGTTAAAAATTTTTGTGAGTGATTTAAAATTTTATAATTCACTTGTGAATAAAATGTTACTTATATTTGTTTCTATGGAGTTAATAATGACAGTTTAAAACGACAAAATTGAATAAAAGTTATTATTAAAGTTAAAGTGCAACTTTATCCACTATTTTGAGTCGATAAAACATACTTTAACATCTGCTCTAGAAAAAAAAAAAAATCGTTTCGGTGCTTAGAGTACGGACTGGCATACATATTATTGTAAACTTTTATAAAACTATAACACGCTAATGACTGTGGCGTCGTACCATCGAAATGACCAATAAATTATAAAAAAAATACTGAGATCTACTTACGTAGCCAAAATTATATCAGTTATTTAAACATTATCTTGGAACGACTTTTTCCCAGTATTGCAATACAACTGCTTTTTACACTAAAATAAACGAAATAGTTATTTATTCAATAAAGCAAAAAAGTAGTACATTCACGGCTGCTAGGTAAAGCCGAGTTTTTAAATTTAATCTATGCAGTGAATCTGCATTTTTACCATTTCGCAATGTTGCACACATATTTTTTTGTGATTGTTTAAAATTAATATTCTATAACTAAATATTTATAAGTTATTATAAATGTACCTTCGTCTTTATCTGCTGACAAAAACAAAACGTAAAATTATATTTTGCTTATGGTTTATTTTACATACATAAACGATACGATAAATTATTAACAATAAATGAGAATACTTTATCTTTCGAGTAGGTAGTGTTTACTATGAATTACAAATAACCATTCTGAATATTTAATGTTCAATAGGAAAAATATACAATTCGTTGAGAGAAACGACATATGTCTTTTACTTCATAAAAAGCATAATTCAATTGATCCAATTCTGATATATAAATATACTTTTCCATGAAATACAATTTGCTATCTTTCAATATTTATATTGGGAGAAAGAGAATTTACAAAAGGTATTATAAATCCGATATTCAGCAAATATGAGATCCCTGCCAATATTTTATGTATTGGTTATTTTTCACTGACTAATTTGAGAATGTTAAGTTAGGTAGGATTACCTAATCATTTTTTTTTAAAGAATTGCTGTAAGTGAAAATATGGAATTAACCGCAGAGCAGTTTGTTCAGTTTTTGGCGAAATAAATACAAAAAAATTATGGAACAGGTGCTATATTCTCCTTATTTGGTAATATGAGACTTGGATATTTTTTGAAATTAAATGTCTTTACATGAATAAAGAGATGAAAGCTGTTAGACATAATTCTCTTTAAAAATCATATATGAATAAGTAAATATTTGATTTAAATATTATGTGAATACAATTATTAAATTAATTTTTATTTGTGAATACAGCTTAACTATTTTGTATTTTTACCTCTCGCTAAGAGAGGTATTGGATTCATGCTAAAAATCACATCTCCAAATTTAAGTGAATAAGCACGATTTAAGGTCCATATAAACCGATTTTAACATTTTTACGATGATGTCTGTGTGTGTGGATGTGTGTATGTATGTATGTATGTATGTATGTGTGGATGTTGGAGGGACGATTACTGAAAAACTATAAGACATAAGACCTGTTTAACTATGAATTCCTCAATCTGATATTCCTGGGAAGAGCTGAAAAGGTTTTGGTAACAACTGAACAACCGGAAGTAGTAGTTTTTTAAAAAAAAATTTCTAAATATTATTTTTTGAAAATTTTTAATATTACGCCTTTTGAAGAACAAAATTCTACATCTGATACATTTAAATTTTTTATTATATCTTCTATAAATTTAGAGATAAAGACACTATAATATATAGAATATCAGGATATAATAAGTCGAATAGGCGAAACTACACTAAGGAAACCAGTTGACAAATTCAAATGTTTATAACATAATTTGTAAATGACAGATTTCAGTGTCAAAAATCAAAAGTTTAGTTACATTCTGAAAGCTTTTTCTGGGAAGTAAATTTAATCTTTCTTATGGTATGTATCCATTACAAATACCGCCAATCTTGTTAATGAATTGGAAGAATCTCTGACATAGGAACTTCCTCATACAATGGAAAATACATATAATTAGAATTGTATGTGCGCAGAAGACATGTTAAATACAATAAAATACAATATTTGGGTAAAGTTCTGTAATTTTTTGTTACAAAACAAGGGTTAGTAGCAAAGTGCAATACATTACTTAAATAACATAAAATGGAAATGGCGAGAGGTCTTGTGCTGGCCACAACAGATTTTCAAATATATTAACACTGTATCTAAAATCTATTACTTAGAAAAAACATAAGAGTGTAACCGATGACTGTACATTAATCATTTTATAAATATGTTTAATGACACTGTATGACATACACGCTAAAAGCGATTTTATTTTAGTTCACTAAATAAAAAATTGCTTTAACACTTGCATTATAAATAACCACAACTTTATATCTAAAAATAACATCTACTAAATTACAAAGTTGCCACGAATGAAATATGCATAGCTGAAACCACGTTGATGTATTTATATTTTGATAACAAGCATATTGTAGATTTCCATTATTGATGATGAAATACATTATGAACAGGAACATTTAACACAGTAAATGTAGCAGTATTAAATTTCCATAGAATCACGTTGATATAAATCGTCGAAACCGAGTACGTTTAAAATAGGATGAGATGCAAATTTTAATCAAGTGACTTGAACGGTTTGTGTGAAGATGCATTTAACTTCTCATAGCAAATGTTCACGATCTTTCAACCTCAACAAATAGCCCACGAATTTTAAGTAAAACGAACACTAAAACTAAAACTACACTTTGTCGAGATGAAAATATACCAATTTATACTTATACATTTATTTTTTCTGTTCGATAACATGGTCTCCAACTTTTAACGAATGGTTTCACACTTTTTTGGATATATATTTTGTTTTATTAACATACAGCAAACAAGAGGATGAAGTTTGCAATAAGTGCCGCAGGCGATAATTGTAATTCGTCAATTCGTCTAAACCGCAAGGTTTATAAAAGGGGTCCGCGAAAATAATTTAATAATGGCGGAATTACTGCCAAGTTTATATCTCTACTCATTTTTGAATTATTGCCCCAAAAGGCAATATACTCCACATTTAGATAAAAACTTCAAAATTTTCAAAAATAATTTTCATGTATCTCGTACTTCCCAAAGCACTGATTCCAAATCATGAAACCGCAGGTCGATATCTATTTTAGTTCTGGAAATATTCAACCTCAAATATTTTCTCAAAATTACCCATTTCTGGGCTAGATCTCTACCTAGTATTGAATTATTGCCCCCAAAGTCAATACCTCATATTCGGATAAAAACTTTAAAATTTTCAAAAATCTAATTTTCATGTATCTAGATACTTCTCAATGCGCTGATTCCAAATTTTGAAACCGCAGGTCGATATCTTTTTTCGTTCTCGAGATATTTAGATTCAAAGTTTTGCTCAAAACTGCCCATTTTTGGGTATTAACCTAAAAATGGGTCGAGATATGAATTTGGCGACATCACCAATCGATTCTACGGATAAAAATACCCAAGTATAGCAATTTTCATAATTTTTGTCCAACCGGTTCATTTTTTATGAATAAAAGCTTGAAACCCCCAAAAATGACCAAAATCTGAAAAAATCGTAAGGGGTACCCCTTAGGATTTTTTCAGATTTTAGCCATTTTCAGTTATTTTGCTTTAGAGATTGTATGCGGTGTTCAAAAATTATGAAAATTGGTGTACTTATGTAATTTTGCCCGTAGAATCGAATGGTGTTGTCGCCAAATTCATATCTCGACCCATTTTTGGGTAATAACCCAAAAATGGGCAGTTTTGAGCAAAACTTTAAATCTAAATATCTCGAGAACGAAACGAAATATCGACCTGCGGTTTCAAAATTTGGAATGTGCGCATTTAGAAGTATCTAGATCCATAAAAATTAGATTTTTGAAAATTTTGAAGTTTTTATCTAAATAATTCAAAAATGGGTAGAGATATAAACTTGGTAGTAATATTATTTGATTGTAGAGAGAATGTTACGTAAATGTACGCATTTTTAGAGTATTTATATATGAGTATACATAATGTATATTCATGTGATAATTTTATTGGATTTAAAGAATATTTTCCAAGGAACTTTCTGTATGGTATTTGTAAAAAATACATCAAATTCCATAGACTCTGACAAATAATAATTATTACAGTAACTTTGTGTTTCTAACTTCATTTGTGTACGCTTATGATTCAAATATCAACAAGAAAGGAACTGATATGAACGCCAATTGCACAGATAAACTGCCAATATAAGAAAGGCTCGTAGCTTTACAACTTATTTGTGCAACTGTTATATCTTATATTAGGTATGCGAAAAGTAAATTAATTGTATTTCTTGTGAATGTTAGACAGTGATTTGTGCTAACATACGTATGTTCCGGACTATACGTTTCAGCAATAGGTACATCTTTTTTAATTAGTGAGTTACTCAATAATTTTCTACTGGCAGTGAGTTTTATATGATAAATCTTCCATAACTAAATTTGAACTCAGCACATTTGATGTTTGCTTATAATTCTAAGTTCATCGGAGGTATGTGTTTACTGTAGACATTTACAAGTAAAATTCCAACGCACACTTCAACTTGCAATTCGACTCTAAGCTTGCAAGTTTGTTTACGAAGTTCATTGTTCCTATTATCCTCGGGCACGATCAACTAAGCGACGAACAAATGACTGACAGACAACTGGACGATAATATATACAATACAGATTAAGTCGTTAGGTTAGGTTTACAAACATTTACCAAAAGTTTCTGTCGGTCAAATGACGATCACTCGTTGATTGACACTTCGTTTATGGCTAAACTTGTCCCAGGCACCAAATAATTTTTGGCACAGTAAATTTAACTTTTTTGTGCATGTTATACTTGGTACACATAACTTATATTTATCGACCTATCCATCAATCAATTACTCGATGTACATAGACAGGTTTAACGCACCTGATCACACCGTACAGTATATGAAAAAATAAATCAAACTATTTATTTATTACAGCGGGAGTAAACATCAATCCTTTTTAAGTAAAAAAAAAACCTGTTGTGGCCACCACAATACCTCTCGCCATTTCCATTTTATGTTATATAAGTATTGTATTGCACTTCGTACTCGAACCGTCGTTTTATAACAAAAAAAATATAGAACTTTACCCATATATTGTTTCTTATTGTATTTAACATGTCTTCTGCACTCATACAATTATAATTATATCTATTTTTCATTGCATGAGGAAGTTCCTAAATGTCAGGGATTCTTCCAATTCATTAACAAGATTGGCGGTATTTCTGATGGATATATCCATTTTACCTTAATTTTTCCGGTGGCCGCGTGCCTGAGTGTCTGGTCGCGAACCTGGGGGAACCGGGTTCGATCCCGACAGACGCCAAATATTTCCAATTTTAAATGGCACAAAAGTGACCCCTGTGGTGCACTCTCCACACCAGCTATGAGTGCCCGTGAGGTGACGCCTGGAAAACGCCCACACGGTAAAATATATCGTCATCATTACCGATGTCTACATGTGTTGTAGATACTGGCACACCCAGAAATGGGTAATATATATTTATTTATTTATTTATTTACCTTAATTTTAAATATTTAATTAATAAAACAATAAGAAAGATTAAATGTACTTCCCAGAAAAAGCTTTCATAATGTCATTAAAATTGTCATTTACTTTGTTATAAACAGTACTATGTTAAACATTTGAATTTCTCAACTGGTTTCCTTAGTGCTTTAGTCTCTGCGATGTATTACATTATTTTATATATTATAGTGTCTTTATCTCTAAATCTATACAAGATATAATTTTAGGTGTATTAGATGGAGATTTTTATGTTCTTTAAAATTTGTAAAAACAAAAATTACCAAAAAATTATATTTAGAAGATTTTTTAAAAGATACTATTACTTTCGGTTGTCCAATAGTTACCAAATGCTAATCAGCTCTTCCCAGGAATGTCAGATTGAGGAAACTGCAGTTAAATACTTTTTAAGTCTTATAGTATTTAAGAACCCTGGTTCTAAGATCCACACACATACAAACACGGACATCATCGTAAAAATGTTATAATCGGATTATAGGGATCTTAAAACGTGCTTATCCACTAAAATCTGGATATGCGAATTTTAGCATGACTCCAATACCTCTCTTATCGAGAAGTAAAAACAATTCATACTATTATTTTCGCTAGGTCATAGATGAATACTATGTTTTCTACTTTTTATTTGTATATAAGATAAAATAGAATTAGCGGGAGGTATTATCCTGACCACAACAGACTTTTTCATTACAGTATTTAGTTCATCCTAAAAACTTAAAACTTTCCTGAACTAAAAGTTGAAAAGTGCAGAGAGATAAGCAAATCCACTTTCCTGCGATAACATCATTTAATTTGCAGGAAGTAATTGACTTGGCCACAATATTTAATCCTGATTTCAGGCCCTAATCTCCCCATAATTTCTTCACTGAAAGTTCCCAAAATTCCATTTAAATTTGCTTCCTTTAATAGACTTGTTCATCGGGAGTTAAATTGCTCTGCTGATGAGAAATTGTTAAAGAATTTTATTTCCGCCGTAGTAAAACTCAAGTGAGGTATATTTATGTGTAGCGGTGAGGTTGTAGACTGGTAGAGGAAATTTGTGGACTGTTGAAGACCTCATAATGATATTTTATTACGGGTGAACAGTAAACTTGAGCTGGCTCTAAAATATTATAGTTGGATTTAGTGGATTCAGTTCACGGTTTATAGTTCGCTGATGCATGAATATATTTCAAAATTTATGGAAATTTTCAATTTATTTAATAGTCGGTAATAGAGTATTGACGGAAATAAAATAAATCCAATTACTTAATGATAATTCAATTTTCAAGTCTGATGAATATTGCATATAAAACAATAATGACAATTACATTCGCTGTCATAATTTTTATGATAAAAACAATGGATATCTATATGAATACGAATAAAGGGGTGCGGAATTTGTCGAGCGAATACAATATGTATACTCTTGATCAAAAGTTATTTGTGTGTATACAATAGGAATGAACTAGAAGACTAGAATATTATTAGTGTAAAGTGAGATAAAGGAGAAGATTCTAGAAATCCGGCGACCAAAAATTAGTTGTAAAACAAATAGCTCAGAAAAATATTCGTAATTAGTAATAGTCATTAAGAGCAAATAATTTTAATTATATTTTTTCTCCAATAATCAATATTCAAAATTTTCGCTTTCTTAGATGTAATGATATAAATAGAAAATTACAAAACAGTCATTAGTTGCAGTAAATAAATACTGGGCATTTTTTTAAATCCACATTAAATAAATAAAAAAAAAATCTGTTGTGGCCAGCACAAGACCTTCCATCAATTCGATGTATTTTGTACAAATCCGATACCAAAATTTCCTTGGAAAAGATTCTATATATCACGTAAAATTGTAACACGAGCACATACTATTTTTTGCAAATTCCTTACCAAAAGTTTATTTGAAAAGATTCTATAAATCCAATAAAATTATAATGAATGAACATACACTATGTAAATGCACTTGACACTTCGTGTATCTTATTTAGCTTTCCTTATTTTATTTAGGGGTCGCTGTTTCTTACTCTTCTATTCCACTCATTCCTGTCCAACTTCACACAGTTCTTCCTCTCTCAAGTCTTCTACGATACAATCCTTCCATCTCTTTGGCCTTCTTCGTGCTCCCCGCATTGGAAGTTCCAATCATAAGACAAGGCTGCAACTGCATGTCACTTGCGAGGAACACTATGACATACCACATCCTGATCTTACACTTTCAATCTTTGGTTTTGCACTTGACACTGACATCTGTCAATTAGAATTTTTTGAATATATCACTTTTTCCATGATAAAACAAAGCTAACTAATTTTTGAAAGTTAATATCTTTATAATTCTTTAACATTATATCTACTGAATATGAATGAAAATATATAAGCAAACCATTTAGAGAAGAGCATTTCCTTTAATATATATAAAAAATAAAATGTGAAAAAATACTATTTAACTGCGTTTTTTTAAGAAAAACTGTTAAGAACTTCAAATAAAGGTACTTCTGGCGGAACAGTTGTAACCAAAATCTAATCACCTCTTCATCTGGATGTAAAGAAGAGGAATACGAAAGAATTATAATTTTTAGAATTGTAGTATTGGAGTTATCGTCGGAGAAAAATTTGTCACACACAGACATACGGACACGCACACACACACACACACACACACACACACACATACACACACACGGACACACATACAGACATCATCTTAAAAATAGTAAATTCGTATAGTAGGGACCCTAAAACGTGCTTATTCATTAAAAACTCTCCACCGAATTTTTTGACCAAAGACAATACCTTCCTTACCTAAAGGTGACGGAAGGTAAAAAATACACTTTATTGTGACGTTGGTAAGATAAAAAGTTTGCAGTCTATTAACGAAAGACTGTTTTGGTGACAGAAATTATTTTCAACTGGACTTAGTTCAACTAAGTTTTTTTTTTACTCCATCACGGGCTTCCTTCAAAGTTTTCAGAATACTTATTTACACCAATTTTTATCACATTATCAGAATAAAAATAGTTCGTCTATACGTTTGTTTCATTTAAGTATTTTTATATTTGCTTTGAAATCATCTAAGACTGTTTGTACCGAGCGGGTGCTTACCAGGCGTCACCTCACGGGCACTCATTGCTGGCGTGGAGAGTGCACTACAGGGGTCACTTTTGTGCCATTTAAAATTCGAAAAATATTTGGCGTCGGTCGGGATCGAACCCGGTTCCCCAGGTTCGCGACCAGACACTCTGGCACGCGGCCACAGGACCCCGTATTAATGAATACAGATCATTTATTCAAACATTCGACCTTATAATTCTAAACAACTTTGCACTCTATAGTTTTTGCCGTCACCACCCGGTTACTCAGTATACGCTTCATAATAACTTTTGTAAACATACTAAAAATCTCTTGAACATTTTTTATTACCCAGGAGTGTATGTTCAACCAGTTTGTATCATAAATTACACTTATATTCTCTGTGGTGTGTACCTACCATGAGATAAGATATAAAACACTTTTAATTCCAGCGGAAAAAAGTATATGTTGAAGGTAAATTTTTTACCGTAAGGCTTGTTTCATTTTTTGACAACTTTTACTAAAGAGAGTTCAGCTTTCTGCGTTCTACACTAGGCTAACCAAACGAAACATCTTCCAGTTACTTTCTGAGCCCGTGCATAAACACTCAAATTAAGTTTTTCGCCGCATCTTTCACTCAAAGAAACTCAGCCTGACGTTGGGCTTTTACGTAATCAACTCTGCTTAATCGAATCCGAGATACGGATTTCCAAATGTTTCAATAATAATAGAATGAGAATTTAATTTCCCAGGGAAAAAGCTTTTACGTAGATTCCAGATTGAAATTTCATCTGAAATAAGGTGGTATATAAATAGATGATATATTTTCCTGACGTCGAAGTAGCCAGCAAATTTTGATGGATAATACAGAAATTCTAAGAAATTTTACAAAGTTTATTTTTAAAATAATATACTCTACGGAGTCGAGTACAGATCAGTTATGATGACCTACGTTTTAAATCAATAAGGAATCAATTATTTACAATTTAATTTTCATTGACCTAAAAAAATACCACTTTGGTATACTCTCCACAAAAGTAATGTGTATCCCTAAACTAATACAGTAAAATTATATCATTTCGATAAAAAAGACTGTATATCCTATAATAGGTGATGATAAAGTTTCTGAATTTTTTTATATTTTAAGGTTTTTAATCTCTATCCTGATAGAACAATCTCTTATCTAGAACTTCTGTCTATGTTTAATGTGAAAAGTCTTTATGAACGGCGTGAACTTAATGTAGTGAGTTACCTGTCTAAATTGATAGATAGTACCGTTGATGACACTCAATGCCTGTCCCATCTTAATTTCCAGTTTTCCTCTATTCGAACTAGATCAACTGTAATATTTTATCTTCCTTTTGCTCGCTCTAATGTTCTGATGATCTCTCCTATTTACCGTATGTATTTCTTGTATGAACATAGGTACTCACATGTGGATATTTTTCTTCACAAATCTAGTTACTTTAAAAAATTAATTGCTTAATTTCTAATGTTTTTTTTTTTACTCTAATTTCTATGCTTTAAATTTATGTAGTTTTTACTTGCAACCCTATTATTGGGCTTTGCCTGTTGGGTTTTGTATTTAAATTAATAAATAAATAAATATACAGCGTGTCTCTAAAATACGTGGACATAGTTTAACCACAGGTTCCTTGGCGTAAAATAAAACAATTTACTTAAAATTTCTTTTAAGAACAATATTTGGAATTATAAAAAAAACCGCATTTTTCCATTTGGATGAACTTTGGTTATGTCATCTTATTTATAAATAAATAAATAAAATAAATATATCATCACGGCATATTACCCACAGTTGGGTGTGCCAATATACTGTGTCACATATAGCGGTAATGACGATGACATATTTATACCGTGCGGGCGTTTACTCACGGGCACTCATTGCTGACTGGAGAGTGCACCACAGGAGTCACCTTTGTGCCATTTAAAATTAGAAATATTTGGCGTCGGTCGAGGTCGAACCCGGTTCTTCAGGTTCGCGATCAGACACTCTGGCTTACGGCCACGGTACCCCATGGATCTTATTTATGATATTTTTTTTTTAACGTAAGGTTGACTTTCGACATATCTTTTTCAAAACTCTTTTACTTTTTTAATTAAATATTACAGCAATTAACAATAAATATTAATGCCCATATTCATAAACACTCGTAAAGTTTCAAAACGGTTCGTTATAATTTTTGACAAATAGAATCAAACTTGACAAATTTTTCTTTCAATGTCGACTGTTTTTATTGGATGAAAATTATAACGAACGTTTAAATGTTTACGAGTGTTTATGGGCATTAAAATTATTGACGGTGGGCCAATATCTTCAATGGTCCTCAGTTTCATAAAGAATAATAAAGTGCAGAACTACTCTAGGAGAAAGAGAGCAAAATTTTAATTAATATATTTTGAAAGTAATTTTAAAACAAATAATCATAACTACTAAGAGCGTCATAGTTTTCCTGTGATTATACAGCCGGAATAATTAGCACCAAAATAATTCCTGAATTTGGAGAGGAAAGATCGTATATCCGGCTTTTAATTTGGATGACAAAAAGAGTCCACAAATGTGAAAACTTTTGAATTAATTTCAAATTATCTGCGAAGATTTTAATGATGAAAAAAGCACAAAAGGTATTTACTACCTTCTTCAGTAAATTATATTTCCTCAAAGGAATTGATTTTAATCTTTTTCTTTTTCAATAATACGAGGATTTTAATTTTCAGATTATATGTACTATCATTATCGTTTTAAATTTTATTTAAAAAAATGTGGTTCAATTATTATAGTTCTATTAATAAAAAGCAATCATTGCACAATCGTAGTTAGGAGTATATGTTATACTGGGTCTATTTTTAACTGGGCATTTCGCAATTTTAAGTGTAGTAGTCGTAGTGAATTCAGTGTAAAATCAAATATTTCCATATTAGGGGGTTATTTTAAGGATGCTTTTGTTTTTCTAGAAAAATGCGTAGATCAAATATTGCCACCTTCAATGTACTCTCCTCTCCGAACCCTATACCACGCGATGCGAATATTCCATTGTTGGAAGCAATGCCTGCAGGCCTTTTTGTTAGGTTGTTCATAAGCTCTACCGCTTTTCTATAACTACATCTCGGCCCCGAATTTCCTGCCTTTTAACGCAGAATTACAATTTAGGAATAAAAGCAAGTCACATGGCACTAGGTCAAATGAGTACGGTTGATGTACCAACACGCTGATTTTGTATTTCGTCAAAAATGTCTTGCCGGACAGGGCGTTTTGTTCCGGCGCGTTGTCTTCATGGAGAATCCATAAGTCGTTTTCTCATTTTTCAGCCCTTTTTCTTCTCACCCGTGCCTGAAGGGTTATCAAAACCTTCGTGTAATATGCTTGGTTAACGAAATGCCTCCCAGGCACCCAATCCATGTGAACAATTACTCACATTTCGAAAAAAACAATGTCAGTGCACGGCCGAGGCGCTAATCATCTCCAATCTCTTTTCTTCCTTCTTTAAATCTAAACTGCTCGAAAACTTGAGTACTAGATAGACCCTCATCACCATAAACATTCTTCAACAATTCGTACATTTCTGCAGCGGATTTTTTAAGTTTCACTCAAAATTTCATATTGACACCAACATAATTCCGGCGGAGTACGTGAAAGCAGTTAACTTCAATCAAATGCTACTGCCGAACGGTTTGCCTAATTATCTTGAACTTTTAACAGTGGATGGAGGGAAGATGACAAATTAATATGACATAGCCTGTAATGTTCCCAAATTTACAGGGAAGCCGGAAAAAAATAAATCTCGTTATTTAATTGCCACACCCCTTATGTACGCATGTTTTAGATCTTTGGATCTTTAGATATTTTAGATTAGGTAAAAGTTTTGCCTGTTAAGTTACAATTTAAATATGTAGTTAAAAAGTAATCTTTTTTAAAAAGAGGTCATAAAGTATTCAAGACTTTTAAACCTGAATTAATTCCTCTACATTAAAAATGATATATTTCAACATTTATTCGATTTTCTCTTGCATATCTTATAAAACGAAATACCGAACGACATAAAGTCTGCTTTTATGATAGCGTACCTCGTAAAACTTCAATCCTAATCCCATTTCAGATTAAACTCACAAAGAAATATTACACGTTCCGTCATATTGACAAGTGATTCCTCATGTAAATTGAATTTGTTATGGAAATATCTCGTTGCAGTCGTGCATCCGTGGATAACGCGAATGTTTTGTATTCTCAAAGGCAACTGCTGTATTAACACTGGCAACAAGAAGACCCTAAGTCCTTGTAGTTCTTCCCGGACGATTGAAAGAACCGGATTCAATTGACAAGCTAGCCAGGATCCTTTTAGTGCTGAAGTGAAAATCCCTGAACTAATGTGATCCCATCAGAGGGAAACCAACCAAGTTTTTCTACATTTTTACTCAATTGTTTTTGTTTCCGCAGCAAGTGATGCGTGATTTCCTAAATAAAATATTCATATCGCTACCTTTTTATATATTTGTTTCAATGCTTTGCTAATACTGCAGAGTGATCTGATTTTTTGTTGGACGCATCGTTTTGTACAGATTGCATGGGCGTACAGTGAATTTTTGAAAGAGGATGAAAATAAGGGTATTCAGGATATTTAGAGAAGAATCAACGAAAATATGATTCCAAAATGCGATGTTCTAACGAAACGGTTTGTATAAATAACAGTTTAATTTCAAAATATAAAAAGAACCTGGGGCAACCGGGTTCGATCCCGACAGACGCCAAATATTTCCAATTTTAAAATGGCACAAACGTGACCCCTGTGGTGCACTCTCCACACCAGCTATGAGTGCCCGTGAGGTGACGCCTGGTAAGCGCCCACACGGTAAAATATATCGTCATCATTACCGATGTCTACATGTGTTGTAGATACTGGCACACCCAGAAATGGGTAATATGTCGTGATGATGTATTTATTTATTTTATTTTTATATAATTTTAATCATAATCAGAATCAATTAACGTGAATTGCAATCATTGTATGTATATTCGTACACATGGTACTTTTGTCGCAAAATTTATTGCAAGAAATATTGGGCTTTCAAATTATCAACAGATGGCGCTGACAACAATTTCCAAAATCACGACCGAAGGTATACTTTACGCTGGCTTCCATAAGAATAGCGTTGCTGTAAAAAATTATCTCGTTTCTTAATTTATTTTGTGTTTTAATTTAGCGTTTATTAATTTTGGCATAGCTTAGTTTAAAGTTTCCCATAGTTGTAGTTTTATTAATATTTTAATTTAATAAGGATATTTATAATTACATGATGAATTCTTGAAGGATCAAAAAGTATTATTAAAATAAAATATTTAAAGAAGTTTCGTACTATAGTGGTCCATCTTCGGTTACAAAATAAATACAATGTAATAGTTACAGAAATATAAAATTGTTTTTAAATAAAAGTAAAAGTATAACAATTTAGTGTAACCACTCACCTTTTTTAAAACAATAATATGAAGAAAATTCAATGTTATATTTAAGTTTTTTATATTAAATAATTCATTGCTAAATTAGGCATTAATCAATAATTTTAATGATATTATTTTTTACGCTAGTACAATCACTACTCCGAATAAAAAACGTAGATGACGAAAATATGAAAAACTGCTTAATTTTCAAAGCTGAAGAGAGTTATTATTAGCGGAGGTATTAATTGGACGCTAAAAATATCTTAGCACAGACAGCAAAAACTAGAGAGGAATATTGATACAACCAATGACAGGACGACAAGAAGTCTCCGAACATCAATTATCCTTCCAAGTAGTTCTATTTTTATATTTAGTCTAGAATACGTGTGGTACTATTAACACATTTAGTTAATACTTCTATCATTAATAATTATAATTTGTTTCTTTATGCTAACAATCAACAATATAATAAATAAATAAAGTTTTATAAATTTTAGGCACATCAAAATTTACTTATTAATAATAATAACCCATAAAATAAAATTGTAAGTAGGTATAGGTACATATCGCACCCCGGCGAAAAGAGTGACACAAGTCCAAAAAATAGTTTTGCGTAAAACTTAAATTAAAGAAGACAGTTCTAGAATGTACAGTAACTTACATTAGCTCGAAATGAAACGACATTAGCTCCATCTCTCGAAAAATATAATCTTGATTTATGTCACTATTCCTGATTATTAGAAGCATATTTTTGACTAATTTTATCTGATGAACTTAGAATTTCTAAATTTTGACTTGTGTCACTATTCTCGCCGGGGTGCGATATGTATATCTACCTAAAGATAAGTGACAGGCTTACAAAAGAATAACGGTCAAACAGACGCCAAATTCAAACTCAGTTCATAACTCTGAGAACATAATTTTGATCCTTGTGTATTTCTTAAGGGAAAAAAGTTTGCTCAACAAGGTCGAGAAGTCTCATAAAATTAAACCTCTTATGCAATGTTGCACCTACACCACAAAAATAAAACATTACAAAATTCAATGAACGTACAACTACCGGGTGGGCCAAATAAGACCTACCAATGTTAAACACAAATAACTTTTTTATTTTTTGATATAATTATTTTTTTCTTTTTGCAGGTTATAATTGAATTCTTGGAAATTTATTATGAAACCATACAGTACAAAACAACGCGTTAAAATTATCGAGTTTTTCTATTCTTGTCAACGATCAATTGTTATGGCGCAGCGTAAATATGGCAATATTTTAATTCAAGATCAGCTCCCACAATCTTCATGATTAGGAGTTTGATCGGTCGTTTTGAGGAAGTGTATGTTAATAAATCAGAGACTATTAGACAGCTGAAGCAGAATATTTGAGACGAAATACTGAGCCTTCAATCAGAAACATTACGTGGTGTAATGGAAAACGCGTTAAAAAAGCCAATCTCTGTATTGAGAAAAATGGTGGGCATTTGTCTGATATCATATTTCATTCACAATTTCCATAAAATATATTAAATGTATAAAAAAAGTAATCAAAATAAATTATTATTACAAGAGTTATCCGTGTTTAAGATTAGTAGGTCTTATGTGGCCCACCTGTACAACATGCTACACGGGTTTAAATTGTTGCGATAACAATATACAAACTATCGATTTTTTTAACAAGAGCTGCTTATTTTTTACAAAATATCTTTTTACTTTTGTCTGTAAAATATGAACTCGCGCCAAAGCAAATACTACCATTACTTTTCTGGTCTACTGCATCGAAATATTAATCTTCAATTTAAAGTATAGAAAAAAAGTAAAATTTAATACAAATAATTTCTAATTAATATTATTAACAAAATATCATACATACATACATAACATACATAAAATCACGCCTTTCCCACTTAGTGGGTTAGCAAAAACCCGAAAACAATAAGAAAAGGGATGAAAGTAAGAGCTCCACTGAATTACTTAACTCTTTAAAAACATTCTTCTTTCGCCTTGTCAGAAATCATCATAACATTCATACAAAGAACATATTAATGTGACCGATTTTCGGTAGCGAAACAAAATAACGGATAATACAAACCTAGAAATGGGTAATAAGGCGTGATATATTTATTCATATTAAATATAATAAATAATATCTAAATACCGTCAGTTATATTACCATTTTTATACATATTAAAAAATTTTAAACCTCGGACACGTGTCCCTAGTCTAGCACACATACGTAGATAATATCATTATACAACTTATTTTATTGCCTTTCAAGTTTTTAATGTGCTATTCATAAAACGTACCGAGCTAAAAAGGTAATTAAAGTATGAAAATAATTAGAAGTTTTTTGTTTATTAAAAATTAAATACATATTTTAAACAATCAGTAACATATTTAATTGGTTCAAATTAGACTATGTTCGAAATACTCTCTATTGGATATATGAGTATTGCTAGCAGTCACATTCAGAAGTTTCTAAAAACACATCAAAGAATCAATATAATGAATCCATGTTGTCAGATGCACAATTCTACTTATTCCATTTCCACTCGACCAGCGACTTTAATTGATTAATGGATTAGTTCGATCCCTCCTACAGATGCTTTTTGTAATCGAAAGTATCTTCCTCAATTTATTTTCTAATTCAAATTGTTAAAGTACATTTACAACCAATTTGGATCCTGCTTTATTTTATCCTAAATTGGAAATTGTTCAAATATTTATTATTTACAACTACTTCGATGGAAAAGTGAAAATATACTCTTGAAATATTTCAACCTTTATACAAATCACAATATACTTTACCTATTACCATGGGGTACCAGGTTCGATCCCGATAGGCGCCAAATATTTCAATTTTAAATGGCACAAAAGTGACCCCCGTGGTGCACTCTCCACACCAGTTATGAGTGCCCGTGAGGTCACACCTGGTAAGCGCACACACGGTAAAATATATCGTCATCTTTACCGATGTCTACATGTGTTGTAGATACTGGAACACCCAGTAATGGGTAATATGCCGTGATGATATATTTATTTATTTTTTTTATTTGTAATAAAATAGTAATCCTGCTATTAGTATTTTTTTTACTGGCTGTGTCCGATGTTACAGTTTTATCACTGTAATGCCTAAATTCTATATTTATAAATTAGTGATCATTAACAGTTACTTATAGTATGTTCACGTGAAGTTGAGACTGATGACACATGTTTAAATTGCATCTATTAGCAAACCAGAAAATATTGACTGTAATAAGCACAGGCTATTTATCAGGGAGTTATTACAACTTCTAAGATGAAAGAACGTAAACGTTAACCTTATGTAGAAAACACTTTATTTTAGAAATAAAGGACTTTCAATTTCAATGTTTACCGTATATAATTAGGGAGTTATTGCAACTTCTAAGATGAAAGAACGTAAACGTTAACCTTATGTAGAAAACACTTTATTTTAGAAATAAAGGTCTTTCAATTTCAATGTTTACCGCATTTAATTAGTGTATTCACGCTAACGTTAACGCTAAAAGCAACACAAACGCGGTTCCATCCACACTTTTCACCGAAACATAACTTCAAAAGATACAGAACGTGTGACGTTAAACGCTCGCTATTCCATTGCACATAACGTGTCTCCTTATTCATTTAACGTGAACCTTATTAGTACGCAAGCGCATTTATGCTGTCACGTGACTTTAAAGTGCACGTTATTTTTGCGTTGAAACTGCTATAACTCTATTGTTTTGCACTGTATGACTACAATACAATAAGTAGCACGTACTTACTACATTCGATATTTATTTATAGACGCATGTGTCATCAGTCTCAACTTCACATGAGCATACTATAACTAACCGTTAATGATCATTAATTTGTTGTAGTGTCTCGGGTATAAAGCTGTCCGATGTTGCACTTTTATCACCCTAATATCTAAATCCTAAATATATATGCCCTGGATAACGTCATTATTTAGGATTTTAGGAATTGGTGAAGAAGAAAATAAAGTACTCGGAAACTGCAGTCAGTATGGTTTTATTTGATTAGAACCTACGTTTCGACCATTACAATGGTCTTCCTCAGGGTTAAATCAAGTCATAAACTATGAAGAAGATATTTGTAACTCATGTTAATAAACATCAAAATGTAATAGATGAATTACAGCGTTATAAAATTGATGAAAAACAACTTTTAAATAAAATATAATGTAACGAACCAGGGGTATTCCACTCAATATTTTTTATTATTTTAAATAAAACTTCATTCAGTTTTGAAGCGATTCATAGTATTAAAATATCTTAATTGTTCCTAGTTTAACAGTATTTTATTTTCGAGAAATCAGTGTAGCGACACATTTCCCCTATACTTGTTTTTCTCACACACACTGCTTTGAGTACGCTGCGAGAAAACAATTGTATGACGTCGATTTTCCCTTTTAGCAAATGTGAAATATCTCGTAAAGTAATTATTTAAAAAATGTTTTCATTGTTTTAACTATTATTTATTGAGCCATACTTTATGTTAAATTGAATATTTTTAATTTTTTTTTTTTATGGTGGAATACCCCATTAGGAATTAGATTTTAGGGTATTGCAGGAGCACACTATGTCTTGAAGTTGGCGAGCACTAATTAAACAAACCATGTTTTTTGTTATAATTTGTACAATACGTCAAATTTACTGTCAAAGAATAGCTTCTTAGCTTCTATTTTATGAAATATAATATTAACATTTAATCTGAAACATCAAATTAAATCGAATTGTATAATTCGTTTTTGTTCTAAACAATGGATGTCATTAGTATGCCATTCGGAATTGAATTTACGTGAAGAAGACCTAAATCCTAAATACTAAATGCCAAAATACGACATCGGACACAGCCTAAATGACATTATTATTTAGGATATTAGGAATCAGATTTTAGGGTTTTGTAGAAGCACATTGCTTCTTGTTTGTTATGTCAAATTTATTGTTGAAGATATTCATGGCTTTTGTTTCATGAATTATAATACTAACATTTAATCTTGAACAATAATTGAATGGAATTGTTTAATGCACTTTTGCTGTTCTAAAGTTTTCTCATACATTCGGAGCTGTATATATGAGAAGTAATTGCTGAATATGTACTAAATGCCAAAATGTAACATCGGGCAAAGCCGTTACGAACTTTAAATCCAGATCAATATGTTACTTAAACAACTAATTAACTTATGTCAAATATATTTTAGCAGGGTGCTTATGGAATTAGCTCTATATTGCAAGTGTGTCCAACTTCAACATTTCCAGTTGATATTTGCAACGTAGTCAAATTTCAAATTACATTGTTAATGCAGTGCAGTGTTCAAACACCGATTATTATCTTTGCTATGCTATGCAAAATGTGCATTAATTAAATTCTATTTTTACAGAGAATCAATAACCATCGACTATTTATAATGGAAGATTAAAGAAAAGTTACTTTGTTAAATATTCTGGAAACCTCCACTGGTCATTTATTATTTCTGTGATGAAGCCGCTTGATTGTACTTAGTGGGTTGAAACTACATTAAAGATGAATAAATGGCAAACCTATCAGACGTAAAAGGGAACTTTGTAATTTTGCATTATACCGACCTACTGATTCCTTTGAATTGTAAATACGTTTGAATAATTATAAGCTAAGATTGATATAAGATGAAATTTCACGAATAAAATAGCTATTAGCTTATTGCTTCATTATTATTTATTACATTTTCTTACAATGTAATTTTAAATTCAGTGTAGGAATACGAATAAAAATCATTGTTCATACTCATAATTCTGAATACAAAATTTGCTTTTTTATCATAAATGAATGTCCTTGTAATTGTAATTTATTTATTTAGTTAAATACACAAAACTTTACATACCTTTGTATTTTTACAAAGTAAGCCAAAAATGAAGTAAATACCACATTACAAACCTTTTTTCTACAAACACAGTGAAAGATAGAAAACATTAAAGAAGGGTACTTATATAAAATAGTTTTGTTTTGCAAAATGTTTTGAAAATAACATCTTCAATATAATTTTTGGGGTCCGCGAACAGAATTTGAAGTTATTGTTATTTCTACCATCTGGAGTGAACAGAAAGGATTTTATCTTATGTTGTTGGTATTTGTCATTGTCACATAATGATATTAGGCGTGTTTCTTCGGACTGTGATTATGATTTTCTAAATAATGATTTATTCAATAATGATTCTTTCGAATCATGATTAAATTTAATTCCAAAAAACAACAAAATTAACTCGATCGACGTGAAACCTACATAACATCGAACGAACTAACGGCAAACGTCAAATGATAAATCAGCTGTTTTGATTGAAGTAATACCCAAATCGAAAATAGTTTAAAGATGGATTGTGCTGAAATAGAAATAATATTTTTGATATGGAATGTGAAGTAAAATATGAAAACAAGTTTCTTTAACTTTTTTTTGTACCTGCAGGATCTAATATTAGAAAAATCGAAACCAATATTGAATGTTGAATCTACTGACTCAAGTTCTAGTAGTTCGGATGATTCTGATGTAGACATAAATTTGCACATTCCAATATTTCATTGCTTGCTTTTCCGCCATTTTCAAATCTTTTGTTATTTCATTCACAGTCATCATGCGAAAAGACTGATTCAGAAGGGAAAAGGGAATGGCGTGTTGTGATCACAAAATGAAAGAGTGG
The DNA here is from genome assembly GCA_943142095.1 of Ophonus ardosiacus. Classification (NCBI taxonomy): domain Eukaryota; kingdom Metazoa; phylum Arthropoda; class Insecta; order Coleoptera; family Carabidae; genus Ophonus; species Ophonus ardosiacus. The sequence continues at coordinate 48,077,403 of OW964831.1, read as the reverse complement.
GGATTACGAATAACGAACGAAGAAACAATTTTCGTTTTGATCATGTTCACTTTGTTCAATTTTATCACGAATCACAGTCCGAAGAAACACGCTTATTATAATCTTAATTTAGTTCCTGCCTTTATTTCTGGTTCTCTTAAATTTACACTCGAAAATCTACATGACAATATAACAAATATTTAGTGGTTTGGAAGACTTTATAATAAATTTTGATATGTCTTTTCTCTCGATTTGGCTAGTACAAATGCATGTAGGAACAACAATGCTCGTTAATAGCAAGAAGTTCCAATGGGCATGTAACAAACTAAAAATTTCTTTAGTATCTGCGGCGGACTATTCTGACGGTTGGAACTGATCCGGGATTGAAATATTTTGCTGAACGAACAAATGATTTTTGTTGTGCGAGCATTTTTAAACTGACGCGCATGCTCAGAATGGTTTGTGACTTTCTGACTGCGAACAAACCTAATATTTCTCTGTCTCTCCTACTTTAATAATGAGTACACACGTATAACACAACATGGACAATTTTAGAGCTGTATTCAAATCACCTTCTGTCAAGCAGCTACTATGATTCATTAAAGTTTGAGTGACACGTTAAAACACGTCTACTCTCACTTACGATTTATCGTGCGACTATGTCATGGTCTGACATCTTTACTTGAAGTGTAAATTTACACATTTAGAGCGAACTACTGAGACTACGAGTTAATTAAACTGTTATTCAAATAAACTTGCTCGCTTCTCATCTAGTCAGGATAGTAAATATAAACTGTTAATAAGGCTGCTAAGGTAAAAGTTATATTTACGCTACGTCGTTTGCTGTGCCACTACATTTTATATTAAACCCCGAGTTGTACGTGACGTATGTCATAAATGAGTAGGTTTCCATGTGTATTTGAAACTGAAAATAAATGAAATGAAGTGATACTATTATAAAATTTTTGTAATACCATATTGTTATTTGATATAACAGGACTAAAAACAAAAGAGGAAAATCTGGAGTGGGATCACGTAAAAGTGAAAACGATATTGCGATTATCGAGAAGTGAAAACGATATTCGTTTCCCTAGCGATCACGTAAAATTAGTCACTCACTACGTTTTTAACTTCGGTTATTTCCGTAAAGTGACTACGTTTTGTGAAAACGATATCGTTTATACACTAAGTTTTTGTTTTAATTAGTAGTTTTGACAGATAATTTATATGAATGTCATTAAAAATTTTAATCTGTCAGAACGTATTATTCTCACCATTCGTTTTTATTTCGTTCATAATAGCAATATCACAAAAATTGAAGAAGGACACAAGTTTAATTATCAATTAGTTACAGATGCCAAGTACCAACCAATTTTATTTCTTTTGATATTCCAGAAGAAAATTTTTTGAAGTAAACAAAAATATTTCTAAATATATAATTAAAACTTCAAGAGACCTTTTAAGACTGCAAATATACAATATTGTTATTTTAAAGTAATCTAGTTTTTATTGTTTTGTATTTCAAGTAAATAAAGTACGGGCCACATTTAAATAACGGCGCACAACATTCGACGGGCTGCGGAAAATGAGCAATTCACAAATTTTAATTTTGTGTAAAAACTACAAAATATTAATCATAAAACACAAGCTAGAATCGCTATATTTGATGCTTCGCAGAATACAATATTATTAAAATATTAATAAAATTTTCTTTCTTGGATTTATTTTTGTAATCAATCAAAATATGCTTTGTTGTAATCAACACTTTTACAGTTATTGGAATATCAATATTGCCAGAAAATATTTCTTTTGTGTAGTTCTTTTATTAAATCAAGTACTAAATTTCAGTAGAAATAAGAAAATATCTAATGACCAAGATTTCAATTTTCTGTCATAGATTTCAAAAGAGTAATATACTGCTCACTACATTCTTTTACCTAAATGCATGTAAATAAGAAAAGGATATACCTATACCCAAATGTATGAAATAAAAAGAGACGTAAGAAACGACTATCGTTTTCACATGCTTTGAGAGTGTCGACTAGAATTCTCATTTTTTTCAGTCTAAAACGATATCGTTTTCGGTTTTCACTATTTACGTGATCACATTTTCACTTGTCGACAGTCGCAATATCGTTTTCACAGTTATGTGATCCCACTCCTGATGTGGTCAACACAATACCTCCCGCTATTTAATTGTTATTAATTCAAATACATACGTACATATTTACTAATCCTGCAAACTATATCCACCACTTTTATTGAAAGTTTTTGTTTGGACCCGCAGCCACTCATGCACAAACTCTGCAATATCATCATCGTCTTGAAATTTTGACCCACCCAGTGTCTCTCTTTCAGCGGTCAAAAGAGATGATAATCACATGGTGACAAATCCGGACTATATACTGGGTGTGGAAGAACCTCCCAATGCATTTTTTCGAGGACATTTGTAGTCAATTGGGCAGTATACAGACGAGAGTTATCGTGAACGGTTTCTCCTTTTTGAACGAAATGCATGCAGGCTTCATTTTTTGTGTAAGTAAGAATAATAAAGGGCATTCACGGTACGTCGTTCTCTCAAAAAATCGGTCAAGAGAATACCCTTATTGTCTCAAAAGGCGGTGGCCATTACTTGATCGGCTAAACGCACAACCTTGGCTTTTTTCGGTTTCACGGAATTGTGTCGAAGTTTTCGGACCCTCCTTAAATTCCTTACACCATTCAAACACCTGGGTTTTTGATAAGGTGGATTCCCCATACTGTGCTTGAAGTTTTTGGAAAATATCACTTGGTTTGACACCCTCATTTATACGTAATCTAATTATTATGCGTTGCGCACCGGTAAGATGAACTACCTGCTCTGTCATTTTGATAATTACTAACTAAAAACAATTGAAGTGACGATGACATTATGCACGCCTTCTAGATACCCCATTGCAAGAATGTTAAGAAATAATTGCTGCTAAGGCCATACGTTTGGTTCTAAGAATAAAATTCCGGGTCATATCTGAATTCTCCTCGTAATAAACTCTTTTGGATTGCTAAAACTTCTAGATAATATATAGGCAAGACAAAAATGAAGCGAAACTAGAATTGTTGTTTGAAATTATTCTAAAAGGAAAAGGGAACAATATAAACAAAGCAATCAGTAAATGTAGGTATACCGTCCGAGATAAGAATGAATATGTCTATACAAACAAGTAATATTTAAAATATTTCGTTATGTATATACATATCTATATTTAGTTCGTATCATACATGAATGTAATCTTCTTAGGTGAAATCCAGTATACAATAGATATTGAACACAATGCCGCGATACTATCATAATATGAAACTTGAACATCTGCGAATATTCCAGATATAGAAACGAAATTTATTCAGAAGAATCTTTGCTGGTATTAAAGAGTGCGATCAATTTTAGAAATCAAAGAGAGTTGAAAATGAAAGATATTTATGAACTAAATATTATAACACAGATAAGAATAAGATAAAACCTAAGAAAAGACAAACAAAAACATTAAAAACATAAATCAAGAAAAATTGCATCTAATGGAGGTAAATACAGGAAAGTAAACGTCCGTCTTGTATGTCCCGTTATCCACATGTGGTTTCTTTTTTTGACTAGACCACTCTGTAAGGTTTTATGTTATAGTTTATGTAATTTATAATTATTTTGTGTTCGTATTGTATAGTCGAAACGTCGGCATGAATCAATTTTATTAATTGACTGCAAGTCCGAAGAATTTTTACTTTCCTGTATCTACCTCCATCCCAACACAGTCGAATATTGGTTTTTCAAATTGCATCTAATGTATGCGGTAAGAGACCTAATGGCTCTCGGCGACATTAAAGTAAGACCTGAACATGTGCAATAGTTTCCAACCGTTATATCATCCTTCTTACTTTAGTCAATTTTTATACCGTTAGATAAAAATTGATAATAATTAATTGTGATCCAACCAGAAGTTTATAAACACAGAAATGGCCTTAAAGGATCAAGGAGAATTTTAAATATACGAAGAAATTATGAAAAATTCAATGACACCGCAGGGATTTGAACCGCGGACCTTCTCCATATCTAGTGAGCAAGAGGTCCAGGGTTCAAATCCTTGCGGTGTCATTGAATTTTTCATAATTTCTTCGTATATTTAAAATTTTCCTTGATCCTTAAGGCCATTTCTATGTTAGATAAAAATATTAAAATAAAAATTTAGAGATAAAGTAACCCTCGGCCTAAATATATTAAGGTCTAATCTTATTCGCACTACAATAAAAGTAGAAAATTTCTCTCCGCATTAATAGTGTTGATATTATATGAATCATGTTACATTGTATCTGACATCTATTTGCTTAATAATTGATTAATATTAAACTGACAAGTTCAGTAACTACAAATAAGTAAAATAAATGTATCGTATAAAATCTACATAATTTCCTTCGCACAATCTCATATAAAAAAATCATCTGACACATTAAATGGATAAGTTGAATTCGCTATCAGCCAATTAGGAAGACTTCCGTAAGTTTCTCTACGTTTTTTCATTAATGGTTTTCATTAGAGTGTGTCAACACACAAAACGGCAAACAAATATAATAAAACGCAGACTTTGCTACACATAACCTGACAGACTACGGCGCGAAAGTGAGACAATTAACAAGAACATTAACTTTCAGACGGTAAAATTCTTAATAAGAGATTCAACGCCCTCGTGAAATTCTTCATTATGACGAGATAAAATTATAATTAGAAAGACAATTTTAGATATTCTCTCATTATATTATCGTTCAAGACTATACTAAGAGCTTTATACCAATTTTAAGATTGTTACTTTTACACTAAAAATGTTTTTGTGTTTTAGGTCCTCTTTCTATAATAACTTTAAGTGTATAAATTATTCGTCCTTCTACTAATCTGAGAATAAAATTCAAATTGACACACAACGCAATGGGTAATAAGTCGTGATAATATATATTCTTTAAAAAGGGTGTAACAAACTTTATTAATTTGTTGGGGATAATATATATAAAGTCAAAATTATGAAATACCAAACAATTAATTTTTAAATTTCGAATTATTAAAATATCTTTCAGAACTCATATTAATAATTGGAATAATACTACCTTTTTTAGTTTAAGTTCTGTATTTTTTATTAATAAAACCCAACGTTTCGGCACCATAAACTGGTGCCTTCTTCAGGGGAAATTGACATAAAAATGTGAAAAAACAAAAAACAACAACTAACTAAGGTAACATGAAAAGTATGTCAATGTTACCTTTTTTATGTATACAATTTCTAGACAATATATGCATGCCCGACAATAACTTGAACAGCGAACATACATCTTCTCAGGAAAACTCTTTTTTTGCCAGAGGAAAAACCGTCCCAAAAACTGGTAGAGTAGTGATCTGTATAACTCAGAGACGCTTTATCGGTAGCGAAATACCGCAGCCGTACTCTTTATTAACAGATGATACAAAAAGTCTAGAAAAAATACAGAACTTAAATTAAAAAAGGTAGTATTTTCCAATTTTTAAATTTTGTTAATTAGGATTTTGGAAAACATAACGCTATAAATCATTTTATATAACTAATCATTATAAATGGTACATCATATTGAACACATTATTTTCTTACAATTAAAAAAAAAAAACCTTAGTTCAAATTTTGTAAATTTGAGTTATATTCAACGACATATATCAAAAAGTATCTTAACTGCCTTAGTTATGGTGTATTGGTTGTTTTTGAAGGAAGCTTGTAACCTAATTTTGTCTATTATAACAGACGATAAAGAGATACTTTATCGACAAGCAGAAGATAAAGACAATAAAGAAATTTTAAAATAAGGAATTAAGAAGAAAAGCTTTGATTTCTTTAATTAAGATTTTTGACAATATCTCGTGTCAAATTTAATTAAAAACTTTCAAAATGGCATACGTTTTTGTTGTTCATAGCCTACTCCGAATTAGAATTTTTTTGAACCCTTTATACTATATATTCAGTTGTTTTCATTGATGACTATACTTGCCGTCAAATAAGTTTGAAGTTTTCTACACTGTTGCCAATTTCAGTGGTCATGTTGAAAATGCTAAGTTATGAAGAAGCGGCCATACCACCGGGCAAAGGACAGTTTGGGGAGAAGGGAAAAAATTGAGCGTCTATACTTATTTGACGGCGAGTATAGCTAGATGACATTGTAAATCATCCTCGTATTATTGTTGTCTACCACAAACCGCAATATAAATTATTTATCTTGTAATTTCCTTCTGAACATACATTGTATTCTTGTCTAAATGTTCACCGTAACAAAGTAAGTACCATGTTATATTTTAACCATATAGTTCAATGGAATCAAAAACACTGTTATACTGCCATTGTACTATTCATTATGTTTTTATTAAAAATATTTAGCCGGAAATAATTATCATAAAATTTAAGTGAACAACTATGTATCATAATTAACAAATTTTACCGTTTTGTTTGAGAACATTGTATTATATTAAATTAACGTGCGTTACACATCTATTTCCACGCAACACTAACAACTTGCTTAGAAGACTAATATTATTGCTGACACTGAAAATTAGTAGACCAAATATTTCATCACGAACATTAATAGAATTTGTTTCCAATTCATATTTGGAATCCACGAAGCCTGGTTGAGTGGTTTTCAATTGTCCTGGTTTTAATTGTTTTCAAGGATTAATAGTTCGTTACAATTTAAATGGTAATCGAATTGTTGGAATGAAACAAATATTTGTGACCATAAAAGAATGAAACTCCGCAAGCTCATAACGGAATTTGACATAGTTTTATGTCACGTATTTCAAACCCATAAAGCAAGTAATGATAGATATTAAAAATGTTATGGTATTGCTTGAATGGCCAGTGGACAAGAATAGAATTTTAATTCTGCTACCAAACAATGTCCAGTTATATTTATATTGACGCCTTGCCGGATACTTTGAGTAGACAATAAACTTTAATTTCCTGTCATTAATTAATTGTTTGATTTTGTTTTATTCCGCCACACTATAAAAGTAGCAAATAGATATACTTAAATAATAATAACAATAAATTTTAATTTTATGCGTACAATTTTGAGGAAACTGCACTCATTTTCATTTTTATGGAAATTAATAGTAAAAGATTATGTTTACAAGTTTATTGTCTTATGTTAATAATCACACATTTAAATAAAAATATTTAAAATAAAAATGTATGGGCCGTTCTCATAATCAGGCTCACTAAGACTTTAATTAAAATTACTTTAACGGCCGGATTAATAATAAATATAAAGTCACTTTACTTTGATGTAAAAGTGAAAAAAGCGTTTCATAATTTCATTTTAAGTTAAAGTTGTCAGTTTAAAGTCCTTTAACTTAAATTTTCGAGTTTAATTTTTTTAAATTTATGTCTCAGGCCCTTAGTGAAATGATGCCCAGTTTTATAAAAGATGGATAAGTAAATTACTAGCAAAGTAAAATTTATTCTCGAAGTAAAATAGTTTATTCCAGAGATTTTCGTTTTATAAAGCAAGAATAAAAATACTAGCTAAGCAAATCTATGGAATAAATTACTCCACTGATTTTCGAGGAAGTAAATTTTAATCTGTAGAATAAATTTGACACCTGTCAAAATTAATTATTTTATAGGGAACGCAGAAATTTATAGAAAACGAAAAGGCTGGTTTTCTGTGAATTGCCAAATGGTATGTTCAGCAAATCTAAAAATAACGGATGTTGTTACTAGATGGCCTGGTTCCGCACACGACAGCAACATATTTAACAATTCATTAATAAGAGCTAGGCTTGAAAACAGAGATTTTGGTAATTGCTACTTGTTAGGGGATAGTGGATACCCTTGTAAAAATTACTTATTAACACCTGTACAAAACCCAACTACTACAAGCTAACATAAATACAATGTGTCATATAACAGTTTCATTTGAACACTATTCCGGGGACCTATTTGTGAAACTGCATTAAATTTTTTACAAATCTCATCCCATGCACTATTTTTGCTTTTGACGCTTGCTACGTCTGTCTGCTTGTTTTCAATAATACATATATATTTTTTTTTGTTATCTCCAACATGTTCACTGTATCTATTTCAGTATAATTCTTTTCCCATTCTCTCTTTTTTTCCATTTTTAATGTGAACTGACACTTTATGATACTTTATTTTGACGTTTGAATAATAATAAACGATGTCTCTATCGGTAAATCACTAGAATAAAATATTTACTCTGCAAGTACTTATTTTACTCTGCAACTTATTTTATAAAACAGACATTTTTATTACTCATCGATTAAATTTACTTTCAAAGTAATAACTTATTGTACAAGACGATAAAGATATTCGATGTTTATAAAACTGGGCATGAGAAAAATTAATTTAAAAACGTAGTAAAACTAGATATAGAATATGTTTTTTAAGAAAATGAACATTGGATTAACTAAAAAAATTCAGTACTTGCTAATCCGATGCTCAATTTCTGAAATAAGAATATATTAAATTTATTTTTATCAAGTTTTTACATTAATTATATTTGGTTACTAATAAAATATATTTAAAAAATTTAGTAGGTACCAAAAAATACGAAATTTTATGCACATATTCTCATATTGATCCTGATCATGTATTTTTAAATTTATGTACCTTTTAAATAATAGTATATACTATAAATGTGATTAATTTACACTAAAAAAAAAGCCAAGCCTTCTATTAGCGCTGGTCTAATCAGAGTAATCATCAAGATTTACAAGTTACTATCAACCTAAAATAAAATGATAGTTCATGCTCCGATAATCATATAAATTACATAATTTTCTAGTTTCAATGTTTGCATGTTAATTTATTGTTATAATTATATACGAGTGTGTAATCTGAAGACGGCACAAAAACTTTAAAGTTTGTTATATTTTACACGAGTTATTTTTCACATTAATGGTAAAAACCAGGGCATCGAACCCGAACCTGAACCGAACCAAAACCGGAACCAAACCGTAACATTTTAGGGAATCCAAACCGAGAACCGAACCTCAAATATATTTTTAATTGAACCTGAGTCGAAACCGAACCGAGTATTAAAATTCAGGTTCGGTGTTCAACTCCGGTTCTGGTTAATTTTTAGTTCGAAAAGTAAATACAGCCGATAATCGACGTCTTAGGCATTTGCGTTGCTGACTTTTCGTGAAAATTGTGTTCGTTTCTTGTTGCGTTTTGCGTAAATTCCGGCTCTCATTTTACATTATTTCGAACCTGAACCGCGAACAAAACCGCAAATTTTATTAATGCTTGAACCAGAACCACACCCGAACCCATCTTTCAAAAAACAAATTAACCTGAACCTATACCGAACCAAGTTTTTGGCGGGTTCGTTGCCCTGGTAAAAACAATGATATATTAAACACTAAATATATCGGGTATTTTTCATGAAAAGTATTTACGGATTTGTACAAAAATATGAGCGGGATTTTTCTCCTGCGATTCAAGATACGCACAGCTTCAACTAAAACGAAAAGCATGAAGTATAGTATTCAATAGTAGTATTTGCGAAGTCGTATATCCATTTCATGCTCACATATCATTGCAGAAATATCAATGCACTCGAAACTCGAAGTTATCTATTCACTTAAATTTTGTATATACTTTTTAAACGTTTGTATCGTGTAATATGCGGTAGGTACCTACCAGAAAATATATACATAAATCGAAAATGAAATTTTTGCAGTTATTAGACATTTAGAGAATTTAATTATGACCAAACACAATATTTTATTTTTATTTTCATGTTGTTTTGTTCATAAACAGATCAGAACAAGATTAAAATATATTACAAAACGTTCTACCAAGTGCATGACCTTAAAATTCCTGTTGCATGTATGATAATTCAAAAAAATAATCTAATCAGAGTATCATATGAAAAACGTTCTAAACGATATAAATGTCTTATTATTATTATGGATTTGAGTAGCATATTCACCAAAAGCCGTAATGAAATATCTATGTATTTAAATTTCTAAGTTGTTCAATGATTTAATCAGAAAGATGATGACAATAAGGGCACGAATGATTAATTCATACTTATATAATAAATGCGAAAGTAACTCTGTCTGTCTGTCTATTACGTTTTCACGCCTAAACCGCTGAACCAATTTTGATGAATTTTGGTATAGAGATAGATTGGACTTTGGAGACGGACATAGGCTACTTTTTATCGCGAAAATAAAACTTAAAGGGGTGAAATAGGGATGAAAGTTTGTACCGCTCTATTAGTACAGTTGCACAAGTAAATAATGAATTGAACGTCACTGACGCATGATGAGTAATTCTTTGGTTAATTAGACAATGAAATTTTTGTCATTGGCGTGTAGCGCAAGATAAAACTTTCGTGAAAAAAATTGAATTATCAAAATTTAATAATCAAAATGAATCGAAAGCATAAGCAAGGTCCTACAATAAAACAAAAATAAATTTAAATAATCCAGAATTAAAATTAAATTCTCCGGGAAAGAACAAAATTGAAAATTTTGATTTCCAGGTATTTCTCATATTCTTTCTCACATCTATTATTTTTACAGTTTATTACAGTGTAGTTTTATTTGATTAGAACAAATAAGAGTTCAAATACAAAAGATTAATTTTGATTACAACAATGAAAAGTTTTACAGTTAATAACAATGTAGTTTTATTTGATTACAACAATTTTCACCGACAGTAGACTAAATCTGATTACAATAATAAAAATAACTATCACACAAATTGTCATCATCGTTAACTATATTGATTATTGTAATAAAAAAAAAATTAATTAATCTTATTCTCAATATTTCTAGAGTGACACCCGTATTGTATCGTAACGCATTCACTGATGTAATTCAAAACTGTAATAAAAATTCAAAACAATAGACATAGAAATATATGACCTCTTGTGAATGAAACAGCCACACTCAACTTTAATAGCAAATGATGTGAAGAGACTCTTTGTTTACTTATAAAACGTCCAAATGACAAATACTAGTTAAGTGAGTTTGTTACGTCCCGGTTTAACTGCACTGAAATCCTCCATCCTACGCAATAAAAAGACGGAAACCCATTACAAACAAGTCTTCAAATAAAGCGGCCAATATTTTCAAGTCCGCCGCCCGGCCGCGGCCGCGACCTCACTGAAAAGGAAGTTATGAAACTAACAAAGCTTTAAAATAAATCCGCAGAGAATAGAAATGAATTTGCTGTGGAGCAGTTTATAATGAAAGTGTGTGCATAGGAGCAGGCACAAATAGCTTGCCTGCGTTTTTAATTTCCGGTCGTATGATAAATGAATAGGTGTTTTAATAATAACTAGTGACGTCAAACAAAATCACTATTTGACAATGAAAAACTATACAGTCCGATGTCGCATTTTGGCTTTAGTATTTAGGATTTAGATCTTCTTCATATAAATACACGAATTGCACACTAATGACATTCATTGGTTTATATGGGAACACTTTAAAACAACAAAATAGCTAAATAATAAAAAAATAATTTGAAGAAAGAAAAATTATTGCCAGACCAACACGACTTAACCAGTGTTGTGTTTATCTAGATAACATTATCTAAAATTTTATCTAGATAACGTAGTTAGTATCTTTTATCTAATATCTAGATATTTTTAAAATTAATATCTATCATCTTATCTGTTTTATCACATGCAGAAGAAAGATAAAATAACCATTATTTATGTTAGCTCCATCTATACTCAAATCAAAATACTATTTAGCAAGTTAGGACAAGCACAACCTACCGCATCGCATAGTGCCGTGTCGTATGTTCTCCGTCGCCGGTGTGTCTGCCTGCGTAAACTAACTTATGACGTGACGTGTGATCGTGATTCGTGAGCAATATTATTTATGAAAATATTCATTTACTGGCATATTTATATGCTTAATTTTATGCAGGTAATTAATATGAAACAGTGTTTATCCGGTCCCGTTTTATAAAACCAGAAATAACAATCTCAATCATTGTGACGGTTTAGAACTTAGTCGCGCATGGCTTCCAATTTTAAATATATTGTAATTTGTAATATGTATACAATTTTTTCTAGATTTTTGAAACATCTGTTAAAAAGAGTACGGCTGCGGTATTTCGCTACCGATAAAGCGTCTCTGAGTTATACAGATCACTTCTCTGTCAGTTTTTGCGGACGGTTTTTCCTCTGGCATAAGGAGAGTTTTCCTGAGAAGATGCATGTTCGCCGTCCAAGTTATTGCTGGGCATGCATAAATGGTCTAGTAAATTTAATACATAAAAAAAATAACATGTACATTTAATGTTACACTGGTTACTTGTTTTTTAAACTTTTGTCACATATTATATGTCATTTTTCCCTGAAGAAGGCACCAGTTTAATATTAAATAAAAATACAGAACATAAAATAAAAAGGTAGTATTATTCCAATTATTAATATGAGTTCTGAAAGATATTTTAATAATTTAACAAAATAGCTATTTATGTAATCAGTTGCAAAATGATAGTGTTTTGGGCACGCGATATGAAATTTGTATGCACGCGTGCGTGTTACAAAACGTCAAGTGTCTAAAACACTCATTTAGTAATGTATTACATACAAGATTTTTTATAACAGCGTTTTAAAACAGATCATTTATTCTCAAATATCAACATTTTGAATTTTTCAAAATTAAAAAGTAGGCAGACGTCAGGTTCATCTATTCGTTGCTAAATGAAATACTTTTAAGCACTAGTGCTTAAAAATAACATTTTATGCATTAAACTGTTACTTATACGTATTAAACTGTCATTTTTAAGCATTAAACTGTCATTTTTCCGCATTAAACTGTCATTTTTAAGCACTAGTGCTTAAAAATATTACTTATAAGAACTAGTGTTTAAAAGTATTTCATGTAGCAACGAAAATGACAATCAAAAAGTTGTTTGTATAAAACGCTAGTATTAAAATGAATTATATAATTCGATACTTCTCGCTATTCCTATTTTGTTACATAAGTATAGAATTTTTTATACACACAAATAATTCTAATTATGTATATCTATTCTTTCATTCTATAAGGAATCTTGTTCTACTCTACTAAAATGTTTAATATTGTTCCAATTCATTGACGGGATTACGATATTTCTTGACGTACCTACCTATAATATTAATTTAATAATTCAATAAGAAATGTTAAATGTACTTACCAGAAAAATCTTTCAGTAACGTCAGTAAAATTGTGTATTTTTGACATGGACATTTATCTGTCAATAATAAACATTTGAATTTGACTACTAGTTTTCTTCCGAAATTCTAGATTTTTTTAAATTTATATTAATTCTTTAAAGAACCAACAGAGTTAAACCATAGAAACTAATAATAGAAAATTATATCTACCTAAATATATTGAGAATGAAAACAGTAAACGATTTTAACTGAATCTTTACGAGAATATGTCATAAAGAGCCGGATATTTGCTAAGCATTCCTGTTCCAAATGTTTCACCAAAGACTAATTTTCAAAGCTGAGTTGACTCGACGACATATACATGAATCTGTCAGGTTTCTCTCATGTTTGAATTCATGGTATGCGTTATTACAGCAAATACCTTAACTACATATTAATTACAGAATGTTTTGTAATAAGTTACATTTATCATTTATAACTAGTTACAGACTTTATAATTGGTACTGCTGAAATGAGTTATAATTATTGTTATAACAATTTTCATTAGACTTTTTTCAAATGCATATTTACTTTAGTAACTAAACTAAGGGCCGGTCTTATAAACAATAAATTAATCCTTAGTTAGTTACTGGACAAGTAAATTAAATGGACCATTAAAAAAGAAATGGATATTATAAAACTAATCTCACTATCAAATAACTAACGGGGGATTTAATTAAATTTTAGTAGTGTGTTTGTGGTTTTGTGAAAAGTTTCTATATTCACATTCGTTATAAAAGTAAATCAGTTGATTTGACAGTTGGAAAAGAATATAACCTATTAGATATTCTTGAAGATTATTTTCATATAATTTAGAACAACCCGGTTGCGTAAAATCGTAATGTTATTACTAGCTGATTCATTGCGGAATTGACATATTTCTTAATGTTAGTGGTCTTATATTTCTTTCAATCTGTTCCAATATGTGTAACACACATTGTTTTGACAATCGAAATCTATCATGGTTTTAACAAAAATGTCAAATTCAAATTTCAAAATGTAATTTCACCCTTATGTTAGAAGAACAATTTATTTAAAAATATTTGTTTGAATACAAACTATGTTCTGCTTTAAAATCATATTTTGATAAATTTAATAGTATTTATTATTATCATTAAATAATAAAATTTGACATTTCTTAAAACAGTGTTTTAGTTAAAACCGTGATAGTGGTACGAGCCATTGTCATCATATATTTCATATGGATTTGTCCTGTTTCGGAACAATTTTGGTAGCATACCTCGTGCAAATATAAATGCATCATCATTATCTGTATATGAATCCGAGGACACTGATGATACAGACTCTAAAGATGACATACTCGACACAGACATTTCTTAAAAAAATATTTAAAAAGTAAATAGTTCCCTATTTCAATTGTTAAAATAAACATAACAAAAAAAAAAATACAGTTTGCCGTTTCTTTAACAACTGATTTAAATGTAATAGCATGAAATTCCGCAGTTACTTTAACAGGTCGATTTACTTGTCATTAAACTTTTATAATACCCAAATCTTCAGTTAAATTAGTTTAGTAGCTAACTAAATTTTATCTGTTGATTAAATAGTTTTATAAGACCGGGCCCTAAATAACTTTTTATTTGAAATCATGTGTACTTTAAATACTCAGTGTACGGCAATGTCTTTTGTAAAATGATGATACATTAACAAAAATAAAAGAATCTAGTTCATTTATTTTTTATTAAACTTTTACAGTAATTACTTTACTTTAAAAACAACTCGGGATCTCTTATTCTCCATTAGAACTACCTTGGAGCGAAGGATATTTAAAATTCAATGATAATATTGGAATTTATTTAAAGGTTAGTTGTTTTGTTTATATTTAATTATCTAATTATAATTACAATGTAATTGATGATGTGAGAAATATGCGGACACACCTCATTGTTACTGAGAGTTGTACGTCTCCTGGCATTTGTGAATTAAGTTATAGTACGATAAATTTCGTCCCTGAAGTCTGAATCGATTGGCGAACATTTGATATTTTATGCTGACCTGAGATAGGATTATAGAAGAATCTTTTCGCAATAAAATTTCTGATCGCAGCTAAACAATTGTTCAATAAAAAGATGAAACTGTTTTATATTTTTTGTATAAAATATTTTACAATGTTTCGGTTTTATTTGCTTTATTTATTGAAAGGTATTCTTCGAAAATCGTAGGTCCCGGATTCGATCCCGCGAAAGCATGCTTGTTTATGTGTGCCTTTATTATATCCGTTGCTCCAATAACTGAACTGATAACTGGTGAAATGTCAAATACAAGCAGTAACAAGTCACGTGATAGATCCTGATTGGTCAGATCCAGAATTTAAAAATTGAGCATAAACCAGAGAGAAAAATGTAAATTTTAAATTTAAATTTCATGAACCAGCCCTAAGCCTTTTTTACTTTCCGTCACCTTTAGGTAAGGAAGGTATTGTCTTTGGGCAAAAAATTCGGTGGTGAGTTTTTAATGAATAAGCACGTTTTAGGGTCCCTACAATACGAATATACCATTTTTAAGATGATGTCTGTACGTGTGTGTGTGTGTGTGTGTGTGTGTGTGTGTGTGTGTGTGTGTGTGTGTGTGTGTGTGTGTATGTCCGTGTGTGACAAATTTTTCTCCGACGATAACTCCAATACTACAATTCTAAAAATTATAATTCTTTCGTATTCGTCTTCTGTACAACCATATGAAGAGTTGATTAGATTTTGGTTATAATTGATCCACCGGAAGTACCCTTATTTGAAGTTTTTAACAGTTTTTCGGGATCGAACCCGGTTCCTCAGGTTCGCGACCAGACATCAGGCACGCGGTCACGGACCTCATAACTAATATTTAAATAAATAAATTAAACACAATAAAAATAGGGATAATGATAATTGTTTAGATTGATAAAAAGAAATTTTGTACCAGTCATGATTTTGGTATCATCGAAAACAACATTCTACCTCGGTCGTAGAAAAAGTTTTAGTTCTTTAGTAATTTGTCATTTCTTGTATTTTTCATTATACTTGTATGTGTATGTATGTAACTAGTAATTATAATGTTGCATTTCCTGACATTGTTACCATAGAATGTTTCAAAATATAACATTTTTTTTCTTACCATCAATCCAGGGTAGGATAAGCAGACTTTTTATAAATCATTCTTCAAAATTAACCGTTTATAAATCATTTCTGGACACCAAAAAAGAAAGAAGTAAAGAAATTGGAAACAGTAAAAATACAAAAACAGAAGGAGCAGAGCAGGAAATAGCGTAAAACCACAGAATAAACATCTATACAGAAGCAACAGTCAGAGAGAGAAAGAGTATGCCAACAAATTTAAAGGGCTAATCGGATAAAATCTGATTGTTTCGGCATATCTTCGTATCTTGCGATTCTTTGTTCTTTTCATTATCTCGACGTGAACATTTTCCGTTAGGGGTTAATAATAAAAGTATATTGAGAAACACAAATTGATTTCTAATAAAAACAAATATATTATTTTTTCAACAAACGATAGGAAAAACCGTTATCAAAAGGAAAATCATTATATTTCACATATTCTGGAAGAGCTGTTGTCTCAGCTTGTCACGCCCATGTATTTTAGGGTTATGGCAAATCAAGCAAACCAAACACGTCTTCTCACTTTTGACATATGTCATTTTGTGAACTGTTTGTGAATTTTAGAAGTGGTGTTCGTTTCTAATTAAATGGATAAAATGAAGAAAGTAGAATCGGGAGGACTTATTTATTCATATAAAGACTGTATAAATAGATTTAAAAAATGGAGAAAGGGAAATGTAAGTTTTTTTCGTCTCCGAAAGATCCAGAAATTTAAGTTATGTAAAACGACTACCGTATCATTTAAAATGTATATTCATTTAATAAATATATAGGTGTAAAATGTGGCTCAAGGCCTGTGGAAGAGAAGATTTGATGGAGAAGGATATATGGGACATATTCATCGAGTCTGACGTTTGTTTCCCACATCAAAGATATAGAAAATTCTGCATTGTAATAAATTTGTAAAATTCAGGTATTTGTTTAATAAAAATATAATTATGTGATTATTTTATCTGATTTCTTTTTAATTCGTTAATAAAATTAAAATTTTAGTACTTTTATGTCCTAATTTTTCTTTTACCATTTAAAAAAATTTAAATTTCGCGCGTAAATTTGCCAACAAATTTAAAGTTCAAGGTCATAAACGTAAAATCGCAACAAGAATGGTGCAGGCAAGGAGTGTCGCTTCTGTATAAATGTATTCTGTGGTAAAACTAAAATCCCATGTTAAATGTTCATCACTGACCGACACCACCCTGTAGAAAATGAAAAGACAAGTTTTTTCATGTTGCAAATAGCATTTAATTTGGCTTTGACTACATAACCTGGTTTTAGCAATATGAAACTCTCATTTTCTCAGTTAATAACCTCGAGTGCGGGTAGGTATCTAGCATATTAAATTATTAATTATATTCTGCGATAAAATATTACGCAGAGCTAAGCAAAGTAATTCATGTAAGGCCATCATAACATTTAAGCTCATAATGCTTTCGGAAGCATTCAACAGATGATTTTGCTGTACGGTCCAAATGTCAAGCATCTAAATTTTCATTTCGGACGTGCGGTCTTAAGCACACATACTTATCTGTGGGGTCCCGTGGTAGATACCTAATTTAAAATGGGTAGCAATCCAGAGATAAAGTAATCGATGTTTAATTAAAATGCCAATAAATCACGCAATGTAAATTATAATCAACGAGTTAAAGACGTACAGTACCGTTCTATTTGGTAAGTGTATCAAAATCTCTAACCAGAATCACTTTACGCTCCGTTGCCGATAACTTACGGTTACTGTAACGTGACATGTTTCTGTAAATGCTCTTTATACTCACATAAACACTGCCCCAGCCAAACAACTTCATTATTCACAGAAGAATAGACACAACATATTCGAAGAAGTTCAGGTCTTCAATAAGCGTAATATGGTCTTGTAAAAATTATATGTGAAAAGCGTAATATGGCTTGCTTGTATTCTAATTAGATCAAAGAGTTTAAGAGAGAAATTCGGATATGCTCTGAAAGAGGACTAATTAGTTTTTTGTAGGGCGTGAGCTTGAAAGACTAACTTACTTTTGTTAACAATCTTTTTAGTTAATCAAATAAATTGGCTATTAGATTACATACCGTATCAAATTTTCGAACTTACGTATTCTATAACTAATACGTTTTTATACTTATTATACAAACCTAATTTATAACTAAAAAAGAAAAATCGCTTAGCCCTAACAATAATTTAAAAAGAAACTATATATGTATTTCGAGAACTACGTTCTCATCATCAGTAGAAACTACAAATTAATAAGACAGAGAAGTTAAGATTACTCAGCATGTAAACCATGCCAGAGGTCAAAACAGCTCTGAGGAATAAGGGAGAGTACTAGGGAGAGGAGCCATAGGTGGGTAGATATCAAATTGGGTAACTAAGATTTAACAAAGTAACTGTCTTTTATTTACTCATAATTTAGAAATTGGGATGGGACTTAGGTCCACGTTCATCAATTTTTCTTTAAATTTATGTATTATCAAACTCTCGTGTAGGTATGTCTAAATATCTATTACTATCAACATGTTTTGATAAATATATATTAGAATTGTCAATGTTATGATTATTAATAACATATGTTGTGCTATACTAGATTTATCAGGATTACCGTTTTTTATATGATAGAAATGTTCTCTAAACCGAGTATCAATTTGTCTTTTATTTACCCAATGTAAACTTTATGACAATCTTTACACTCAATTTTATAAACACCGGTTTTTTTTTATTATTATCTATTTTATCTTTATTAATCATTTAATAGTGTTATTTAATTTATAAGCTACCGTTAAATTTAGATATTTAAATATTTTGTAGCATTATCATATGACAATCTTGTATATTTATTATTATTTTTTACCTACCGCTACCCTTGGTAAGGGAGGTATAGGGATCGTGCTAAAAATCACATATCGAGATTTTAGTAAATGACCACGTTTTAAGGTCCTTAGAATCCAATTTTAACATTTTCACGATGATGTCTGTATGTATATATATATATATATATATATATATATATATATATATATATCATCACGGCATATTACCCATTTCTGGGTGTGCCAGTATCTACAACACATGTAGACATCGGTAATGATGACGATATATTTTACCGTGTGGGCGCTTACCACCCGTCACCTCACGGGCACTCAGAGCTGGTGTGGAGAGTGCACCACAGGGGTCACTTTTGTGCCATTTAAAATTGGAAATATTTGGCGTCTGTCGGGATCGCACCCGGTATGTGAGTGTGTGAGTGTGTGTGTGTGTGTGTATGTGTATGGATGTACCCTATTCTAATATGGAAAGACACCATTAGGTTTTGGTGTAAATCAGATAAATTTAAAAATCAATTTTTTAAAAAATCCCTAAGCCTACGATAAATACAATTCCTTTGTTACACAGTTGATATTTCAAATGAATGAACTACAGGTGAATGTTACTGTCAAAAAACTAATCACTTCAAATTAATAATAGTGACATTTTAAAAAGAAAATATTAAATACAGAAATAGTTATATGCAATGGAACAGTTTGCAGCATTGGTAAATACGGAGGTATGTGTTTAAATTAATAAAAATTAAATAGCGGGAGGTTTTGTGTTGGTCACATCATGTTTTTATTTTTATTATTAGTTGGTGCTAGAGTTATAATCTATATATAAAAAAAAAATAGTTTTAATAATGCATATTCAAATATTATTATTATATATATATGACATTTTAAAGTATTACACATAATATATACTTTCTACAAAATAATTATGTACCCGCATAGCGATACAAATACAATTATAAACGACCATTACCCTAAGTAATAAAGATTATAATAATAAAAATTAATTTCTTTTCTTATGAAAAAAAAAACAACAAACGTGTTAAAATTTCACTTAAGTTACATAATAGGTAAATATTTTCAAGATTAAATTTGTTGTAACTTAAGATAAAGCTATTAAAGAGATTCCATTTCAAAGCAAAAGTAGCATATTTTCTCTTGATATTGAAACGATAGAAGTCAGCTTACGTAAATGTCGTAAGAGCAATAACAGAATTCCGATTTCACTAAAGAAGAGAGAAGATTCCCTATTATACAATACACTATATAAATTTTCATTTTAATAGCTATTAAACAACATTTCCATCACATTAGTTTCATCGCTTCCTATATTTGTTGTGAAATTATTTACTTTATCAACAAATTTTGTTTTCATTCACCGATAATGAGGTACAGTAAAATTTTTGAAAGAAGTCCGATCAAGGCCATCTACGAATTGCACCTATGAATTAAGATTTTATGCTGTCAAATTTAGTAGTGTCGTTTACATAGTTTTTATGATGTACACAAGATATTATATACCCTCATAAAAACTAAGTAAAAGACACTACTAAATTTGACAGCACAAAATCTTAATTCATAGATACAATTCGTAGATGGCCTTGATCAGACTTCTTTCAAAAATTTTACTATAAATATGTACAAGCCTTTTATGAATACTTTTCAATGCGATAATTATTCACATAGACACATTTCATTATGTGGCACAGTTTTTACAAAAGGATCATTTTGTCGAAGAGGGCATTTTTTTATTTCGAAACGCATGTACAACTTTAGCGGTCAGTAGACTCAATCATTTCGGCAAGGTATAATTTATGACAGTAGTTATCGCACAGATATTTGATTCTTGATAACATTATTTGCTAATTATTTCATTTTATTTTTGCTTAGATCATGGGTGAAGGCGTTATAAGTAGGTAACTAGGGAACATGATAGCCATGACATGATAAATACCTGAGACTTTTATGAATTGTTAATCTGTATGAGTGTTTACGATAAGATATTTGGAATTTTACTTTCACGTGCGCAAATGAATACAGTTCATATGCATATAACTATATAAAATTCAGAGAAATATATTATACTAAAATTTATAATCTAATTCAGTTTGGGGTTGCGTGGCCGCGTGCCTGATTGTCTGGTCGCGAACCTGGGGGAACTGGGTTCGATCCTGACAGACGCCAAATATTTCCAATTTTAAATGGCACACAGTAACCCCTGTGGTGCACTCTCCACACCAGCTATGAGTGCCCGTGAGGTGACGCCTAGTAAGCGCCCACACGGTAAAATATATCGTCATCATTACCAATGTCTACATGTGTGGTAGATACTGGCACACCCAGAAATGGGTAATGAGGCGTGATGATATATTTATTTATTTATTCATTTAATTCAGTTTGAAGGTCTAGTTGTCTAGTTTTTATTATAAAAAATCAATTTTCAAATTTGTTGTGGTGGAGGTCATTATTTAAGAAAACTTTTACAATTTGGTACTAGCGTTGTATTTTTGATTGTCATTTTCGTTGTTAAATGAAATACTTTTAAGCACTAGTGTGATTAGATTTTGGTAACAATTGGACAACCGGATCCGGAAGTAATAGTTTCTTTAAAAAAATGAGTGCCCGTGAGGTGACGCCTGGTAAGTGCTCGCACGGTACAAATATGTCATCATCATTACAGAAAACAGAATGGCACACCCAGAAATGGGTAATATGTCGTGATGGTATATTTATTTTAAAAAATCTTCTAAATATAATTTTTTGGAAATTTTTGTATTACAAATATTGAAGAACATAAAATTCTCCATCTAATACACTTAAATTTTTTATTATATCTTGCAGGGCATCGAACCCGAACCTGAACCGAACCTGAACCGAACCAAAACCGGAACCAAATCGTAACATTTTAACGAACCCAAACTCAGAACCGAACCTCAGATATATTTTTCAATTGAACCCGAGTTGAAAACGAACCGGATATTAAAATTCGAAAATTGCGGCTTTCATTTTAAATTATTTTTATTTGGTTGTCATTCAAAAAACCTGGTTTATAATTTTAATGTTTTTATTATCGTTCGGAATTTAATGGTATGTTTGTCTATTTTTTATGTTTAATATACCAAATAATGCTTTTAATTCTGAATTAAAACAAAATATATTATAGACTTTCCAAACATTCATTAAACTATTATCATATACCTCCTGCTACGTATTTTTGTGTCAATGTAACCTAACCTTTTGTTACATTAAAAATATATAGTTTTAAATGAAATAAGCTATGGAAATATTGTTATTTTTATGAAAACATTTATAATAAACAAATTTTAAAACAAAATACAATATCTAACCTTTACGAAGTCCGCCTTCGCTTCTTTCCTTGGACTGCAAGCCACGAATCACGGATCATAACCATATTTCACTATTAAATAAACCAATATAGTATAAATAACACATAAAACACTTGATAAAGTTTATAATAATAAATAAAACGTTCAAATTGTTCGTAAATAGCAACAAAAACACTCATTTCACGTCACAAAAACATTGGGAACTGAGGACTAACGCTACCACGCTTACGAATACATTAATGCAAGAATAAACCAGAGAAACAAATGAATGAACAGACAACAGACGGAATTAATATTTAAATAAAATAACTACATATATTGAACTGTTTTTATCGCGGTAAATTTAAATGTTTGAATATGTTAAAAAATATTAAAAATATTTTTTCATTTTAAATTATTTTTATTTGTCATTCAAAAAAACTTTAATTCAATTTTCATTACGTCGAACCGAATTTGAACCCCGAACAAAGCCGCAAATTTTATTAATGTTGAACCAGAACCGCACCCGAACCCATTTCTCAAAAAACAAATTAACTTGAATCTAAACCGAACCCAGTTTTTGTCGGGTTCGGTGCCCTGATATCTTGTTTAGATTTAAAGATAAAGACATTGTAATATATAGAATTATTTAATGTAGTACATCGCACAGGCTAAGGCACTAAGGAAACCAGTTGACAAATTCAAATGTTAATAACATAGTTTGTAAATGACAGATGTCAGTGTCACAAATCAACAGTTCTAGTGACATTCTGAAAGCTTTTTCTGGGAAGTACATTTAATTTTTCTTATTGTTTTATTATTTATGTATTTAAAATTCTGTGTAAAATGCATATATCCATCAGAAATACCGCCAATCTAGTTAATGAATTGGAAGAATCTCTGACATTTACGAACTTCCTCATTCAATGAAAAATAGATAGAATTAGAATAGTATGTGTGCAGAAGACATGTTAAACACAATAAAAACAATATTTGAGAAAAGTTCTGTAATTTTCTTGGTATAAAATTTTGATATTTGTAAATAAATGATCTGTTTCAAAACGCTATTATAAAAAATCTTGTATGTAATACATTGCGAATGAGTACTTGACATGTTGTATCACTCGCTTACCCTCGTGCGTACAAATTTTACGTCGAGAGTCTTATTACATAAATAGCTATTAAAAGAGTGTGATGATAAATAGTACAGCGAAGAGTCGAAATTTTGTTTTATACATTTATATGATAATGTTTAGTTCGCAATTATTGCAATATTTGTCAAAATCGTTATGTTATAACAACTTATCTTGCAAAAAGTGTTCCTAAAGCAACTTATATTATCGCTAGATTAATATTTCTCATCATAAAGAGAATAAGGCGTGAAAATTCTAATGAAATTCCTGTTCCGAATTTGAATAAATCTTCTAGATGACAGCTCTGCAAATTCCTTTAATCTTAACAATTCTTTTATCTTGTAATTTAAGATCACAGGAAGTTGGAAAAAATAAATAGTCCTCTACATAACAGAAACAATTTACATTTAGGTCTTTGCACAACTGATTTACTGCTTTACCATTTGAATATCTGAGAGACAGTTAGCACATCATATATAAATAACTCACGATAAAGATTAGTAATCAGATGAGATTGGCTTCTCAAAGATAACTTCTAATTTATTCTGTTTCGAAATAAATTGAAGACTTCTCTTGGATAGGAACTCCGGTTTGAGTAGGAAACAAACTATCTTTTCCATCACCTTTGTGAAACAGGTTTTTCAATGCACTGGAGTAAATTACAAAAGCACTTTATTTAGAGCAGTAATTATCTGCATTTTCGAAGTAGATAAGTGCAGGAAAATCTCAAGTAAAAACCCATTGGATAAAACTGAAAATTACTAGTTACGAGAATAATAATATAAAAGCCCTGTTAAGCTGTAACGGACACATTGCGAAACTGAATCGTTGTTTCCGACAATAAACTATACTTTTAGCATTTTAGATAAGTACCTTGCAAAATTTCTTATGGTTGTCTTAGAGTAAAAACACAAGCTGTTTTTTTAAGTCACTGATAAATTAACTAACCAAAATATTTTATTCACAATCATTATAGTAATATACAGATTCCTAACCTTTTGGAGGTTGGAAAACACGTCATTCCTAACTTTAATGACAATCTCTTGGGTTGAAAATAAAAGATTTCACTTCCATCTCTTGGGTTGGAAATATTTATGTCGGGGTTGCCTAGCAACATTGCATTTAGAAAAGAAATCATCTTTACTATAATAAAATTCACGGAAAAAGTACTACCTACCTAAGTTATTTTTTTACTTTAACATTTCCTATATTTCAAATTAATGTATATATACCAAAATCACGGCAGCGACATCTGTCATTATTGTAAAAAATCATTACCGACATAGTCACCGTTCGATATACCTGTCAAATACGCGAGGCGAAAATTGATGAAATGTGAAATATCGACACCTACCTATTATTTATTACGAAGAAAACATGAGCAAATAAATATATTATCAGTCATAAACAACGTCTATTATTACAAATAAATTTTCGCTAGAAGAAGTACTCTAATGAAGGTAAGCAAAATCAAATTTGGAAATTGACTTAACCCCAGTATTTTAAACTAACCCTTTTCAGAAGTATAACCTCATCTTTTTAAAAAAAGTGATTTTCATTATCGTCGGCCAAAAAATTTGATACAATTCTCGTGCGTGAAGTATTTTACAGCGCTCCAGCTAATAAGGCACTCGCCTTCTGTCGCGCTGTAAAATACAACTTATTCGCACTCGAATGTAAATAACTATTGCTTATTGATTCAGATGCAGATTATTATGCTTTGCTACTTTTGTTTGAAGTTCTTTTATCTAAAATAATTAGGGAAGCAATAAATACCGAAATTATTATTTTACATCTTAAAGTCCACCAGCCTATACTTTCCAGATTAGAATCTGTAAAAGACCAAGAAAAAGAAATAAATATAGAAATATTTATAACACTCTCGCAACACACAGAAACATACTTTTATATGCAAATTTTATTGACAAACTCCACAACTCCAGACAGTGTCCCCAGAACAAGGGCACAAATTTAATTAACAGTAATAAGATTCTGGTATGTTAAAATTCAACGTCACGCTGTACAAATGAACTGAATAAAACTTCCTTTGCAGGAGCTAACGGGTGTTTTGTGGAACTTTCGCATTGTAACAAGGTGAAGCAACACATTCATTCTTACACAAAACTAATATGAACATTATGCACGAATGCCGACACGTGACATATGGAAAATGTTAGTGTAACACGTGCTTTCCTCACGAAGCACGAGATGCATCTTCACGTGTATATGTATCTGAGGAATATTTATATTTCTTATGGTTGTCACGCGTAAATATTACTGTAAAATAGTATAGCTATAAATAAATGTTAAAGAGTTGCATATTTTTTAACTATAAAGATTGTAATGGTAAAAGATAAATACTTCAGTTTTTGTAAAAAAAAAACTAACAACAAAAATTACTTAATTGTAATAATATAAACATAATTATTGGTTTCAGTCAATTTATTAAAATAATTATTCAGTCCAACGTTTCGGCCGTACTGCGGCCTTCTTCAGGGAATGAATAGTCATAAGTTACATTTGGTTAAAAAGTTGAACATATTGAAAAATCCAATTTTCATGCACTAATTCCAAATCATGAAAAAGCAGGTCGATATCTCTTTTATTTTTGGAGGTATTCAACGTCAAAAATTTTCTTAAAATTAGCCACTTCTGGGCTAGATCTCTACCTAGTTTTGAAATATTGCCCCAAAAGTCAATATACCCCATATTCAGATATAATCTTCAAAATTTTCAAAAATTTAATTTTCATGTATCTAGATACTTCTCAATGCGCTGGTTCTAAATTTTGAAACCGCATGTCGATATCTCTTTCCGTTCTCGAGATATTTAGATTCAAAGTTTTGCATAAAATCGCCCATTTTTGGGTAATAACCCAAAAATTGGCCGAGATACGAATTTCGCGACATCACCATTCGATTCTACGGATAAAAATATATAAGTATACCAATTTTCATAATTTTTGACTAACCGGTTAATTTTTTATGAACAAAAGTTTGAAAATCCCTGAAAACGGCCAAAATCTGAAAAAAATTTCAGTTATTTTGCTTTACAGACGGTATGCGGTGTTCAAAAATTATGAAAATTGGTATACTCATGTAATTTTTCCCGTAGAATCGAATGATGATACTTCCAAATTCATATCTCGACCCATATTTGGGTTATTACCCAAATATTGGCAGTTTTGAGCAAAACTTTGAATCTAAATATCTCGAGAATGAAAAGAGATATCGACCTGCGGTTTCAAAATTCAGCGCACTAAGAAGTATCTAGATACATGAAAATTAGATTTTTGAAAATTTTAAAATTTTTATCTGAGTATGGGGTATATTGACTTTTGGACATTAATTCAAATATGGATAGACATATAAACTTACTAGTAATATTATTTGATTGTAAAGACAATGTTACGTAAGTGTACGTATATTTAGAGCATTTGAACAACTGAGTGAATTTTTAGAAATTAAAGTCTTAAAAGAAAATTGTTATCGCGTTATTCTTGTATGATTATTAATAAAAAAAAAGTTTAAATATTAATTCATTCGGGAACTACAAGCAATTTGAAGTTTGTGTGACATGTCATGTAATTTTAAAAATTATTACAAAAGTTCTAGGGTCCTTATAACGATGCTTCTTCACTAAAATCTTGATATGCGATTTTTAGCATGAATCCAATACTTCTTGAGAGTAAAAATGTATTGTTTTATCTTGGTGGTGCACTCTCCATGCCAACAATGAGTGCCCACGTCAAATGTTGTGACGATAGTAAAATATTACAAATATTGTGCTGTAACACACACACACACACACACACACACACGCACAGATATCATCGTAAAAATGTTAAAATCGGTTTGTAGGGACCTTAAATAGGGTACGAAGAAGGGAAAAAGTTGAACATTTTCATATATTTTATTAATGATATATCATTTACCTACCACGTGGCCGCGTGCCTGAGTGTCTCGTCGCGAACCTGGGGAAACCGGGTTCGATCCCGACAGACGCCAAATATTTCCAATTTTAAATGGCACAAAAGTGACCCCTGTGGTGCACTCTCCACACCAGCTATGAGTGCCCGTAAGGTGACGCCTGGTAAGCGCACACACGGTAAAATATATCGTCATCATTACCGTGTCTACATGTGTTGTAGATACTGGCACACCCAGAAATGGGTAATATGCCGTGATGATATATTTATTTACCTTATTTTATTGCCAAGATAAAATAAACTATTATTATTATATTATTACTTGAAATAAAGTACTCCATCGAAAAGTTGTGTCTGTTATTTGAAAATAAAATTGATTGGCTACAAAACTATTCAGTTTTGTTTAACCTAATTTTGTATTCTGTGTACCCATTCTATTAAACTATCCGGGCTTTATTCTGCGGCATTTCAACTGGCATTTTAATCCAATAATAAAATAAACCTAAAAAAAAATTACATTGTCACATAATTCAATTAAAAATTTGTAATTCTACTAAGTGAAAAATCCTTATATGCTTTATTCATTTATCAATGTTTCTGCTACCACATATGACTAATTACACTTACGGAAAATACAGTTGGCACTGGTTGCAGGATTGCAATATTATAATATTACAAATAATTACATAGCGAGTAAGCTTTTCTGTAAACTCCCTACCAATCTGATGCACATTACGGATATATCAGGGAATGCAATACATTTGCGAATAAAAACCACTATTAAGTCCTTCGGGATCTGGAAGCTTATGAATAAATGTATTTATGTTGATTAATTCCGCTGCATGTTATGTGCGCATTCAATTATTCAGTTAATTATTTGATGCGTGCGTGGGTTTTGCGGTCATAGTTCAGATTGTGCCTTAGGGGATAGCTTTGTGCCTTTGAAGTGCCAAATTCAATCCCGGTTCAATGAACAAACAATTGTATTACACACTTTTTTAACTCTCGCTACGAGAGGTATTGGATTCATGCTAAAAATCGAATATCCAGATTTTAGTGAATAAGCATGATTTAAAGTCACTAGTATCCGATTTCAACGAGAGTGGAGCAGTTTCTCAAATTCTATGAAAGACCAATTTAAATACGTATTCCTTTATCTGACAATAATGGGAAGAGCTGAAAAGGTTTTGGTATAATGGGGTATGTGACTAAATTTTGATTATACTAGAGCAAAAAATAAAATACCCGTATTTTTTTAAATTGATTAATTATTTTTAGTTTACGAGAAAATAATTATTAAAACTTTGGAGAAGGGATCTGTGACGTCAGTAGGGTAGAATGATAGAAGAAGACAGTTGACTGAGATAGATATATTGTGGAAGGCGAAGTGACAGCAGCTGTCACGTTCGCCATTTCATAACCTATCACAACATATCTATCTCAGTCTAACTGTCTTCTTCTACCATTCTACCCTAGTGACGTCACAGATCCCTTCTCCAAAACATTAAATTGCTAATAACAATATTATTACAAACTAATGTTCAGTTTTTATTATTATAATAAAGATACTGGCACACCCAGAAATGGGTAATATGCCGTGATGATATATTTATTTATTTATTTATTTAAATATACTTCCCAGAAAAAGCTATCAGAATGTCACTAAAACTGTTGATATTTGACAATGACATGTGTCATTTACAAACTATGTTATAAACATTGGAATTTGTCAACTGGTTTCCTTAATGCCTTAGCCTCTGCGATTAGTTTACTCTATAAATTAGTGTCTTTATCTCTAAATCTATATAAGATAATAAAAATTTTAAGTGTATTAGATAGAGAAGAAACTACTACTTCCGGTTGTTCAATTGTTACCAAAACCTTTTCAGCTCTTCTCAGGAATGTCAGATTGAGGAAACTGCAATATTTTTAAGTCTTATAGTTTTTGAGGAATCGTGTCTACAACATCCAGACCTACATACACACATGCAAACATATCCACACATACACACACATATCATTTTAAAAATGTTATAATCAGATTCTAGGGACCTTAAATCGTGCTTATTCAATAAAATCTGGATATGCGAATTTTAGCATGAATCCAATACCTCTCTTAGCGACAGGTAAAAATGGTATTTTTTGTATGTTCGTCATGGTTAATTATAATTAATAGAATATCTATGTTAAGTAACTACATGTTTATTACAATTCAATAACTGTAAATCATAAATTATGACATAACCAGAAAAATATTCCCAAGAAAATCTTGTTTTTCATCCATCACATAAATACTGTTATTCTCTTGTGACATTAGTGGAAATTAGAAATATCTTTCCTGAAGGTAGAGATGATATTTCTTTCCAAAACGAGAATTACAAAGTTATTAGATCAGAATGCTTGAAAGGTTAAAGAAGACACTGTGAAATGTCACTACAATTGTTGTTGTGTTTTCCAAGTCCTTGTACGCTATGCAAATTTATGTGTAGGATAATTAATAGCTACAATCTGTAAACTTTCATTTTCACTCCAATGCACCTGATACTTTTACGGCGACATTGAATATTGTGTAGCTACATAAGCTAAAAGTTTTGTTATTAAGAACTTGGAGTTATCAATAATTTTTTTTCTGGAAAACTTTAACACCCCCGTTGGGAAAGTAACTTTATTAAAATAAGAAAGAACAAGCATAAAATTTAAATATAAAGTATGAAGTAGCTCATCAGTCATTGTTAACATAATATAGAGCGGTGGAGACATTATATCCATGTATTCCGGAAGTTCTTATTTTATTTAACCGGTGCTTTTTATCTCTAGCTAAGAGTGGTATTAGAGTCATGCTAAAAATTAGTGGTGGGATCCGGATCCGGATAGTTTCGGTTTCGGATCCAAAAATATCCGAATATCCGGATAATTGATTGTTGAACTATCCGGATCTGAGTATCGGATTTTGGATCCGGATCTGAGTATCGGATCTGAGTATCGGATCTGAGTATCGGATTTTGGATCCGGATCTGAGAATCGGATTTTGGATCCAAATCTAAGTATTGGATTTTGGATCCGGTTCGAAATATATGTATGAGTATCGGATTTTAGATATGGAATTTCAGAATCCGCATCGGTTCTCGGATTCGAATATTCTCAGTATTGAACCCGATGATAATATTTGAATGTATAAATATTATCATGGAGTTTCAAATAAATCTGATTATGAAATAATCCACAATAAATTTTTGTTTGATATACTTAATAGAATTGGATCCAGAATTAAAATTCGGATCCGGATCCGTAAACAAAACATCGAATCCGGATCCAGATCCGAATCCAAAAGGGATCCGGACTCAAATCTGGATCCGGATCCAAATAAGGATCCGGATCCAAATCCGAATTAAATTTACGGATATCCGCTTCAATATCCGAACATCGGATAACCGAGGAACCGGATATTTTGAGATCCGGGTACTCGGATCCAAGTTTTGTCGGATCCTCCCAGCACTACTAAAAATCGCATATCCAGATTTTAGTGGATAAGCAATCCGATTATAACATTTTTACGATGATGTCCGTGTGTGGGTGTGTATGTGTGTGTGGATGATGGAACCATGGTTTCTCAAATACTATACGATTTAAAAAATATTTAACTGAAGTTTCCTCAATCTGACATTCCTGGGAAGAGCTGATTAAATTTTAGTAACAATTGGACAACCGGAAGTAATAGTTTCTTTAAAAAAATATTATTTTTTGAAAATTTCTGTTTGCGAATTCTGCTTATTAACAAAGAACAATATATCAGTTTGTTCCTGTGAAATCATCTTCAAAATGTCAACAACTCACAAACAGAAAAGACAGCTGACGGATGAAGCAAAGTTATAGCTTAGCATGTTTAATAGCTCTCTTGTGATTGGTCGAATTTGAAATTTGTAAAATGTTCATAAACCATAGTATGCATTTTAAGTGAGTTTATATTTTAAAATCTTACAGCCCTATTCACAAAAAGGTTTAAGCTAATCATCCTCATTTTTGGATTAGCGAATTCTACTCTAATTTTGACAGTTTATATCGTAAAATATAGTCTAATCTATTCCTAGTATCTACCTTTATTGATAATATCATGAAAATTAAATTTTAAATATCGGAATAGAATAGAATTCACTAATCCAAAAATGAGGATTAGCTTAAACTTTTTTGTGAATTGGGCTGTAAATTATAAATTGTA
The DNA here is from genome assembly GCA_943142095.1 of Ophonus ardosiacus. Taxonomy (NCBI): domain Eukaryota; kingdom Metazoa; phylum Arthropoda; class Insecta; order Coleoptera; family Carabidae; genus Ophonus; species Ophonus ardosiacus. The sequence goes on along the minus strand of OW964831.1, from coordinate 48,045,670 downwards.
AATTCATAAATTAAATTTATCATAAACGAACTCTTGAACAAGACAGATATCCCACATACATATTTTTATAGTAAACTTATTTTGAGATTTAAATAAACTATTGCAAAAGTTAAGAGCGTAAAAATGGAACTATATATCTAAAATTTAATATATTCAGTGAAATGAAAATTAATTTACACTTTGCGTTCTGTTCTGACATTACATTTTAACAATAGAGCATAGAAAATTTATTCCGAAATTGTAGCTTTTTTACTTTTTCTTCTATTGCCTAATATCTTTTTAATTAATGAGAAAAGTGTAATTATAATTAGAAAGCATTCCATTTTTAAAATTAAACCACAAAAAATTTTAATTTCATTTTTAAATATAAATCAAGAAAGGCAACACCACAAGTGCTGTTAAACAATGTGAATTTAATCATAAATCCGTAATTTTCTGGCTAAAAATAACCATGGCCAAAACATTAAGAGGAAATTATTAATGAATTACTCCCATCTGTTCGTGAGGATATAAATTAATGAATTTTTAACCACAAATTCCAAGGAATTAATATTTTTAGGCCAATCGATAATTCGATATTACAAATTATAAAATATTTAATCTTTCAACGGATATATTTGCAATTACTTCACATAGTATGCATTTACTTATTCACGATTTCCACCTTTAAACGATGATTAAATCTCATTTAATGCTAGATGTACAATAAAAAAGGTATTGTCGTTTTTATTAGATAATTTAAACATGCAAGTGAATTTGAAATCAGTTTTTTAACGAAGTGACCGTAAAAACATTATAAATTTACTAATTAAATTTTACAAAAACAGTTTTCTTTTTATAACGGTAAAGACCATTAAAAGTATTATTAAAAGTATCATCTTCTTAAAATAATGGTTAAATAAAAAAAAGATATTTAATATTCTGTCTTTAATAAAATTTTCTTAAGAAATTAATTAGCTACTTTATATTTAGATAGAATATTTACTCAAATCCATAGAACATTTTATTTTAAGAAACGGTTTTTGACCTTACGAACAAAATTTACATTTATTATAATCTACATATTTTTTTATTATATCTGTTTCATAAATGTTTACGAATTCTTGCCAGAACAATGACCTTAATATTTTAATTTAAAAATCTGTTGTGGCCAGCACAAGACCTTCCGCCAATTCGATGTATTTGGTACAAATCCCATACCAAAAAGTCCTTGGAACAGATTCTATATAATATCATGTAAAATCGAACACAAACACATACTATTTTTTACAAACCAAAAGTTCATTTGAAAAGGTTCTATAAATCCAATAAAATTATAACATAAACATACACTAAGTAAAATGCACTTGACACTTCCTTCTTTCTTCTTCAGCTATCTCCTATTTTATTAGGGGCCGCTGTTTCCTCTACTCTTCCACTCATTCCTGTCGAACGCATCTTCTTCACACATTCCTTCCTTTCTCAAGTCTTCTGCGATACATTCCTTCCATCTTCTCTTTGGCCTTTCTCTGCATGTCACTTGCGAGAAACAATATGACATACCAATTTTTGATCCTATACTTTCCATATTTGGTTATGCACTTGCAACTGACATCTGTCAATTCAATTTTTTTTAATATATCAGCTGTTTCCATGATAAATAGAAAAGCTGACTAATTTTTGAAAATTAATTTCTTTATAATGCTTTAAATCTACATCTACTGAATATGAAGGAAAATGTATAATCAAACCGTATAGAGAAGAGTATTTTCTTTAATATATATATAACATCAAAATGTCAAAAAATAATATTTAACTGTTAAAAACTTCAAATAAGAGTACTTTCGGTGGATCAATTATAACTAAAATCTAATCAACTCTTCATATGGATGTACAGAAGATTAATACGAAAGAATTATAATTTTTACAATTGTAGTATAGGAGTTATCGTCAGAGAAAAACTTGTCACACACGGACACACATACAGACACACACACGGACACACATTTATCATGGAAAGAGCTGATACATTAAAAAAATTCTAATTGACAGATGTCAGTTGCAAGTGCAAAACCAAATATGGAAAGTATAGGATCAAAAATTGGTATGTCATAGTGTTCCTCGCAAGTGACATGCAGGGAAAGGCCAAAGAGAAGATGGAAGGACTGTATCGCAGAAGACTTGAGAAAGGAAGGATTGTGTGAAGAAGATGCGTTGAACAGGAATGAGTGGAAGAAAAGAGGAAACAGCGACCCCTAATAAAATAGAGAAAAGCTGAAGAAGAAAGAAGGAAGTGTCAAGTGCATTTTATTTAGTGTATATTTATGTTATAATTTTATTGGATTTATAGAACCTTTTCAACTGAACTTTTTGTATGGAATTTGTAAAAATAGTATGTGTTCGTGTTCGATTTTACATGATATTATATAAAATATGTTCCAAGGACCTTTTGGTATGGGATTTGTACCAAATACATCGAATTGACGGAAGGTCTTGTGCTGGCCACACCAGATTTTTTTTATTTTTATTTTTTTCAGTTACCCTAAAATCGATGCCTCTTCATGCATTAATAAAGTTACTTTGTAACCATATGTGAAAACCGTTTATTTTGTAAACTTTAACAATAATATATTACGCTGTAAATCTTGAAAGTCTACGAATACAGTAAAATAGCTTGTGGTGTGCATGCTATTTATGTATATGCTGCCGACAATAAATTCTAAAGTACAATAATTACTAACTCAAATCACCGTATTACTAGGTACATTAATTTTGTCTGTTAAGATAAATATGAATTCTCCACATAAAAATTTGTAAGAACATCAAGACTAATGTTATTCATGACGTCGCGACACGAAATTTGCTGATATTTTACATACAGATAATCAAGTTGTTGTCTGCACATAGTTTGACAAACCTTTATCTTAAGTTCTGTTTCATGTCCACGGTTAAATATCTTCTTGTTTTATTGTATGCAGCAGAATGCAGCTACGTTATCAGTAGGGCAGTATATTAGCCATAAGAGCTATTATCAGTATGTCAGTATCACACATGTTAGTGGAGAGTGCACCACAGGGCGTTATAATAAAGCGATGAAAGGGGCATTGATCTAGTTTGAGATACATTTCATGTTATCAGCTTCACAGCATGTAGCCCATAACCGCACAAATAACGTCCATGGCCATCTTGGCTGAATAAATAACAAGTTAACTGGCAATTCTTGTACACCAAAATACGCCAATCCGAACTAATGGTGTTTTTGTATTTCATAAATAAATATAATAATAATAATGTTTATTTCTTAACAGGCGAACCCAAAACAAGAAAATGTACATAAAGTATTACAAAAAAAAAATACAAACTATACGGAAAACAAAATTTAATTAAATTCATTATAAGCGTTGCACATAATAACGATCGGAGATTTAAGCAAAGTATTCGTCTTGCAAGATGGTAGATAAAATAAACGGTAATTCCGCGATGATGTTGAAGGTACATGAAATGGCAGTTTATATAATAAACTTGGAGCATCAATATTATTATTTAAAATGCTAGAAATTGTATTAAGTGCTATAAGCTTATGATGCTCTTCAACGGATTCAAAGTTAAATTCTTGTAAAAGAATATTATGTCCTATTCCTTGAGCAGGGTAAACATGGAATTTTTTATACCACATGAACTTAAGAAATTTACGCTGAACACTTTCAAGTAAATATTTATAACTGATTTGAAGAGGGTACCAGATTAAACATCCATACTCAAGTTTAGAGCGAATGTAAGTCAAGAATAATATTTTAAATGTATTATCATTGTAAAATTGTCTGCTATTTCTCACAATAAAACCGAGTAATCTGTTAAGTGAACAAACTAATTCAAAAATATGCTCAAGAAATTTTAATTCAGAATCAAATACGATGCCTAAATCTTTCACGGAAGAAGTACGGGATAAGGGCACATTTTCAATACAGTACATAAAATGCAATGGATTCCTTCTACGTGTGTAAGACATAATTTTGCATTTACTAATATTTAAGGGTAAATTGTTAATTTTACACCACTCGTGAAAGGTATTAATATTATTCTGCAAGTCAATGCAATCTTGTACAGAATTAATTTCTCTAAATATTTTTATATCATCCGCGTACAAAAGTATGTCACAGTTTATAGAGGAGCAAACATCGTTAATAAAAAGTATGAAGAAAAGCGGACCAAGATTTAACCCTTGAGGTACCCCGGAAGTAGCAGGAAAAGCCTGACTAATAAATCCATTGTAAGAAACTAATAACAATCGATCAGCTAAGTAGTTTTTAAAAAAAAATAATAATATCATTATTGAAACCAAATAAACCCAATTTATGTAATAAAATATCATGATCTAATTTGTCGAAAGCTTTGGAATAATCAGTGTAAACTACATCAAGGCATATTAGCCATTTCTGAGTGTGCCAATCTGCTTTATCGCAGATATCGGTCATGATGATGACATTTTTGTACCGTGCGGGCGCTTACCAGACGTCACCTCACGGGTACTCATTGCTGGTGTGGATAGTGCACCACAGGGGTTACTTTTGTGCCATTTAAAATTCGAAATATTTTTGCAATTTTAAATAACTTCCAGTACTTGAAGAAAACACTCCAAAATAATCGTTTCTTTATTTTATATTAGCCATTGTTCATATCTGATACCATTAAACCTTTCCTGAAGTATGCCTGAACTTACTATGATAACAATATAAAAATTTACAGAGCTATATTTACTTCAGTTTTAAGATGCAATAGAGTATAAATATAAATGGTCATTTTACGGTGTGTTAAGAAAGTTATTTGCAAAGATTGTTTAATAATAACATCTCTTACTGTTTACGGGAGATTTAACTCGGAAATGATATCACAAGATCAGTGAAGCAATATCACATATATTAAAATGAAGAAAGTTAACTGAAAGTAAAATTTGTTGACTGGAACAATGATTTAGTTGTTTTTAAGTGCGCTTTATATTCTACATATTCATTGTATTAAAATCATTCTTTTATCTAAGAATTTTAATTTAATTTAATTCCGTATTTTCAATCAAAATGATACCTTAAAAATTAATTAAATTCTAACTTAATTGTCGCAACTTAATTTCAAATGCAAGACAATAACTGTTAAAATGATAGTGCAAATTTATGATAATATATAAATTATGGGGCCTATTCAGAACTCAATATTTGCATAGTCGTTATGGTCTTTATGGTTGTTACCTATGTACTGTAAAGATTGTTAAAATCAAAATTGGTATTCTCAGTACTGAAGGTGGTTACCGTCAACAATTGTTACGTGTTTTGACAGTCTTTATCATAACGACTGCTAAAACTATGTATTTATGGTTGTTATCACGTTCTTATTTCTAATATTTGACAAGTGACAGATTATTACATGAATCATATATTATTAATAATGCCCTTTCTGCTAAATATTAGCAGGATGCAGTTAATTATACGCATGGATCCTGTTTCGACTTAAATAATGATAATAAGAACGATAAAAACCGTCGTGGACGAAAGTTATTTTTGACGTAAATACATATTTCTTTGAAAATATTATATTCTGTGGTAGATATTCGTGAAAACCTAGTTATTTATTCTGGTACTAATGTGCGCTTTTTCTTCAGTCAAAATTTTAAAAAAATCTTTCCATAACTTTTCAGTCACGTTGGGATCAGTGGTAAGAATTAACATACTCGTTCTAAATAATTTAGAAGTTTTCAAATATGACACAAATGTCATATTCTTCTTTAGTTGTTTTGGCAGAATGTTTGCATTTTAAATATAATTGGCAACACATTATTAAAAGAATAAAGAGTTGACATATAAGGTTAGGTTAAGTTCATATATGCATAATGAAGTTAGCTATTGTCAAATAATCTGGTTCATTCACAAGTATTATTTTATAAAGTTTGTCAATAATACCGACGTAGGTTCTGAATTTACAAATTTATAAAGATTGTTACAAATGTCTTTATGATAACAATCTTTATATCCGTAACAGCCTTTATGGCTGTGTTTCTCTGAATAGGCCACTATGTCATTGGAAAACAAAATAAATTTATTTTCATTGCTGTTATTGTTTTTATGTTGACTATGCTTTTAAAATAATTTTTATTAAAAATATAATAGAATATTGTTTTTATAACAATATATTAATAAATTTCTTCATTTCTCATATTTTCATGCACCACTCATAAACGGTTGAAGATAGAATAATGCACGATGAAAATCTGAATTCAGCATAAAATTCTCTTTCTTTTCATATCACGCATGATTTTTTTACATCACCCGATTTCGAGCAACAGCCCTTTGAAATAACATGATTTTTCATCGAAATTTTGTATTATTGAAAACACTCAAAATTCCAAACGGCTGTAACTCGAGATCATGTGTAACATGAAAAGAAAGAGAATTTCATGCTGAATTTAGACTTTCATTGTGCGTTATTCTATCTTCAACCGTGTATGAGTGGTGCATAAAAATATGAGAAATGAACTAAATTATTAACCTAGGCATGAACCTAATTTTTTTTATAATTCGTCAGATATTCATGCAGTACACGTTGTCTAAAAATCCTATATACATGAGAAACCTTTCATATCCACTGAAAACCCCTGTAAACATGAAAAATACAATATCTACAACTACAAGACGACCGAAGTATAAGAGTCTAATTATTTATTCATTTATCATTCTCATATGTATGCAATATAAATCTGAAATGAAATACAAAGTTTCCATAAATTTTAAAGTTTAAGATATATGAATTTCGTGACATAAAACTGTATTTGATATGCGATTCATCAAATTTATAACTTTCAAATATGACACAAAGATTCTACAAATATCTATTTCACATTAAATTCCGAGTAGTAAAGCTTTTGCAGGAAATATGAATTTTCCACTATGAATTGAAGAGAAACATTGTGACAAAGACATTTTTACAACTAAATTTGAATACATTATAATTTCAAGCTTGCTGAAAAATTTAAGACGATATTTGATGTATTTTACTGTAACCACAACCAAAATGCCATTTCCACTTTGATTGAAGTTTGTACGGTGTAAAGTTTCGCTTCAAGTCAAGAGTGAATTTGACATTTGTATATTGTTTATAAAGTTTACTGCTCCGATTAATCTTGCCACCAGTTTTATCATCAAGTACAAATACATTTAAGGGGCCCAATGCAGTAGATAAGAAAAAACATCTGTATTAATCATTTTATAAAAAGAAAAACTATAAATCTTAGAAGTGCAAATAGAGGTAATCTTTTTTTTTCACGGGAAACACAAATTGCCTGTTGTACTATGTAATAAACTTTGATTTGCACTTCTAAGATTTATAGTTTTCTTTATTTTATAAAATGTTGAATACAAATATTTTCATTGACCTATTAACAAATTAAACCACCTGCAGATGTGGTGAGAAATTTTCACAAAATTATTTCGACTATTCTAAAATATAAACTTTAAACTTACAAAAACTGTAGTCCAACTGACGTGTTTGCTGGCATTTAATATTGGGTTACTTCACCTTTACTAATAATAAACATAAGTTGTATTCGTATTTTTCCTATTAACAATTCATTTTTTTAATTATATAAATAAAATGGTAATTCTACAACATTTGAATAGTTATTCCCGAATTATATTTTGCAAATCGATTTGTTAAAAACGTACATTTCCTATGCTTACAATGCAATCGTTGGCCTCTCGCTGTGACGTCACGAAATAAGCATTCAGATCTGTTATTTCATGCGGTCTCCGTATAACCCCCATTGGGCTACAGCTATATATTCAGTTTAAAATTTATATTTAAAAAAAAAAAATCAAAAGAAATTTCTAGAAACTTCTCACCATTTGTGTAGGTTTTATGCCTTTACTTGAAAATATAAGCCGGCCGAACTATAACCTGAGCTTCTTAGTTTTTTTTTTACCACTTCGAAAAAAAGAGTGGCTAACTATCAGGACATTTTTTGCGTTTTTTAAAGTGAATTATTTGATTAAAATGCAAATTGTAAAGCCGTAGAATAAAAGCCCGTACAATGTTTTAATAGAACGGCTAACAAAATAGAATACAAAATTAAGTTAAACAAAGATTATGTTATTTCAGGCATTACATCAATATTTTGATATAACTAATATAAGTCCTAGAACAGGAATGTTAAATTTTTTTACAACCTAGATATCAATATCGTATTTTCATTTTTGCGTCGAAGTGGTGGTAATAAAAATTGAACCCAATACAATATTCAGCACAAGTTAAAATTAAACAGGCTCCAATATTGGTTGTAAATATAGCTTAATACATAAACCATACTTCGTGTTTCTGATTGACAACAAATCGATGCACCATTTGATTTTCCCTCTTTGCTTGTCCAGAGCTTGTTTCGCTAAAACGACTGTCTCTTGCGATCAGATTTCAATTTATCAAAAACATCTGAGCGCGTGACGAAGGACCAGCTTCATGTGATCAGCACAGGGGTTCGCTCGTTGCCGAACGCTGTCAATTTTTTACCAGCTAAGGACTTGATGGTACGACGAGCGACGACCCTACGGTTTATTCAACAACCTCGCGATTTTTTATTTAATAATAACTTAAGGAGATGTCTATCGATATTCGACTTAAAGAACTGAGCATAGTTTTATGTATTAGTTTCAATATACAGGGTGTTATTTAAGTAATCTGCCGTAGTTCATGGTGTGATAAAGAGAACTAAAAGAAGTTATAATCTGAAATATATACAGCAAAATCTGTTAAATTGTAAAAGTTATGGGGCTGTAAAGTTGACCTATCACGAAGCAGCTCCTTAATAAATTAAAATTTAAAAATCAAGTTGCTCAAAAAAAAAGAAACAATATTTCCTGGTTGTCATAAATGACGTTGAATTTGAATCAGTGGCGTATTGTTTAAATATTCAGAAATGCCTGTTACTTTCACAAACCAAGATTACGCAGACATGCATTTGGTTTACGGAGAAGTGCTGCTGTGACGCGCTACAGGGAGTTATATCCGAATAGAAGAATTCCTAACCGAAAAGTATTTGTACAAGTACATCAAAGACTCAGCTAATTTGGTACAGCACAACAAAATATTTTTGATTTGGGGCGTAATCCTAATCGAAATGCCGTTCAGCGTGATGAGCAAATTTTGGATTTAATAGATCAAGACCCTAACCTAAGCATTCGCCAAATTAGTCAATTGGTTGAAACGTCAACATTTACAATAAGGAATAATCAGGATATGCTACCTTCTATTAAGGCTTCATTGCTGAGACGCTTACAAGCTTGTGTTCAGCAAAATGGCGGACACTTTGAACATTTATTATAATAAAATTTGTCAAAAATGAAAAATGATTTATATATGTTCCGCCTATGACTTCAAACCTTAAAAAATGACAAGTGTTGTTGTTTTTATTCAAACTACTGTGATTTTTAAATTATTGTTTATCGAAATAAATAATTCTTATTGGTCCACTTAAAAGTGTTTTTATAGCTGCTACAAACACATTAGAAAAGAAATGATTGCAGATTATGATACATTACAACCCAGTTTATTAAGTGGTGACGTATGGCAGATTACTTAAATAACACCCTGTATACGAGGTGTGGTAAATTTGGCAACATTGCAAGATGTCACATTAATTTGTCATCTTCTCTCCATCCATTGTTAAAATTTCAAGATTAGGCGAACCGTTCGGCAGTAGCCTTTGCTTGAAGTTAGCCACTTTCGCGTAATCATCCGGAATTATGTTAGTGTCAATATAAAATTATTTCTGAAACTTGAAAAATCCGCTACAGGAATTTACGATTTGTTGAAGAATGTTTATGGTGATGAAGGTCTATCTATTACTCAAGTTTTCGAGCAGTTTAGAATATTTAAAGGAAGAAAAGAGATCGCGCCTCGGCTGCGTACTGACATTATTTTTTTCGAAATTCAAGTGATTGTTCACATGGATTTGGTACTCTGAGGGGCAGTTTGTTAACCAAAAGTTTTTATAACTCTTCATGCACGGGTGAGAAGAAAAAGGGCTGAAATGTTAAAAAACAGATCATGGATTCTCCATGAAGACAACGCGCCGGAACACAACGCCTTGTCTATCAAGACAATTTTGACGAAACACAAAATCACCGTGTTGGTACATCAACCTAGTTCCATGTGACTTGCTTTTATTCCCAAATTTTAAATCTGCGTTAAATGGAACCAAATTTGGTACCGAGATACAGTTATAAAAAAGTCGGCAGAGCTTATGAACAACCTAACAAAAAAGGTTTTCAGGCATTGCTTCAAAAAATGGAATATTCGCATCGGGCGGTGTAGGATTCGGGGGAAAGAGTACATTTAGGTTGGCAATATTTGTTTTGTGTAATTTTATAAATTGTCAATGTTCTCATTATTTTGTAGCCACACCTCGTACGTCCTATATTACAAGGTAATTGGACTTCTTGCCACATACAATGTTTCTCAAACATAAAAATATAAAAACACAAATTACTCTCTAGTTATTAGCTAAAATTAGACCGTGTAAAAAGTGCCCTAGTAAATAATAAACCACAGTTTTTTCCCTATTTTCACAAGCCATAACATAACATCAACTGTTTTCGAACCTTGTTGCGTTCCAAAGCACTCTATCTTACTAGCTTGATCGTGACAGAACAGCAGCGCATAGGTCATGGCCGTCTTGGATGTACCATAGAGTAGTACGCCTATGTACGTGTATGAGTGGATAACTGGTATGCAAGTGTCTTGCGAGGGAGTACAAAGCAGTGACGTACACAGGTATTTCTCAAAGAGGTAAAGATGGAAGACTTTGAAATTTTAGTAAGATGTTCTACAAGTGAAAATGAACTAAAAATTAAATTCAACAAGAATTGAAAATTAATAGCTGAAATCACGCAAGAAAATTATATTATGATATCGTCATTAATAAAGTTTACACCCTGATACTTAAAAATAGAAAATATTGCAAACTGACGTATGTAATATTAGATAAACATTTAAAAACTAGAGATAAACTGGAATTATTGTTTAAAATGTTTCAAATATGAAACATGTACAATCTGTATAAAAAAAAAAAAAAAAAAACACCTGATTTCACATATTAAATTTATATAATTTTCTTCAGTTGTTTAACCATAGTACATATTAATAATAAAATTATTATCGAAAGGACACTATTTTTCTGCCTATAAAAATATCGTCATTAAAAGAAAAATCGGTAATATGTATCTTTTTCTTTAAAGCTTGAAGGACTATCAAATGAAGTAAAAAAGATTTTATTAAATCCTAAGAGTGAAAAGTTTTCATTTTATTTTTCCCCACCTCTCTTCACTAACTAATGAAAAGAGTGTTACGAATAAACTAAAAAGATTATAAAATAATGGTATTAAATAACCACTGATTCAATACAGAGATTAAAGTCTACATCTCTTGGGTCATATTCAGAGGTTCTTCTGCAATGGGGTATGTGCCTAAATTTTGATTTTTACATATATGATACTAGACCAAAAAATAAAATACCCGTATTTTTTTTAAATTGATTAATTTTCGTAGTTTACGAGAAAATAATTATTAAAACTTTGGAGAAGGGATCTGTGACGTCAGTAGGGTAGAATGATAGAAGAAGACAGTTAGACTTAGATAGATATATTGTGGTAGGCGAAAGTGACAGCAGCTGTCACTTTCGCCATTCCATAACCTATCACAACATATCTATCTCAGTCTAACTGTCTTCTTCTACCATTCTACCGTACTGACGTCACAGATCCCTTCTCCAAAACATTAAATTGCTAATAACAATATTATTACAAACTAATGTTTAGTTTTTATTATTATAATGAGAAGCTACAGAGGTTTGTTTTTAAATATTATGACGTATATTGAAATTCGATTATGGTCACATACCCCATTCTTGTAGGAGACGAAATCGGGCACTTTATTATAACATTTTTCCTTAAAATTATTTGCACAACGCATACACGTTGAGTCACTAACGCACCCTAGTTAACAGATGTGCGGCCGCCAGCTTTTCTACAGTGGAGACAGGCGGGGTCGAAACCACAGAAATAGGAAAAAGGGCGCCACGCAATTTTTAAAAGGAAAATTACGAAAAATATGCTACAAACGAGATAAAATGTTTAAGTTACCTCGTAACGAAAATATGTCATTTATTTGAACATACATATTTCGATACATTCATGCTTACGTCAAACAATGCAAATATCTGTAACACCAAAAAATCTGCATTAATCAAAATTCTCTTCATATTTACATACAAAATCAAACAGAAGCAAGGAAGCTGTAATCAGGACAAAGCGCAAATTCCTCGCACACGTCACTGCCATCGCCTGGCAAAAACAACTGCACATCGCCTCGTCTCTCGTGTTCTACCTACTTGATGCCGGTTAGCTTCAGCTTCAGCCGGCAATGCCATCCAGCACATGCAGGCCCGGCTTGCCCTAATTTCCGTGATTAATGACACCCGAACCGATTAAGTAGCTCCGGTATCCGGACTTTTTGTCTTTATTCCGATGAATAAGGCAAAGGCAGAGCAGGTTCAAAGTTATGCGCTGATACCATCTTAAGTAGGTTTAGCTGTTGAGGAATTTTAAAAGTAAGACGTTACATGGAGGTCTACTTACTCAACAATTTTCCTTCAAAGGAAGGAATTTTTGATGAAGATATTAAGGAAATTTTACATTGATTCTGGAGCAATGCTTTGAATTCTTTTCTTCTTAATCTCTCGTATACTCGTAATTTATAGTAAGCAGATGTATTTCATTTACAGCCCGATTCACAAAAAAGTTTAAGCTAATCCTCATTTTTGGATTAGTGAATTCTATTCTATTTCGGTATTTAAAATTTAATTTTCATGATATCAATAAAGGTACATACTAGGAATAGATTAGACTATACTTTAAGATATAAACTGTCAAAATTAGAGTAGAATACGCTAATCCAAAAATGAGGATTAGCTTAAACTTTTTTGTGAATCGGGCTGTTAAATCGGTTCGGGTGTCATTAAAAGGCGGGTATGATAAACGTCCAGATAAATTTATTTTTATACAAAATTTATTTAAATGAACAAATGCAAAACGAATTTTTTATAACAATGATTTAAATGTCATAAAAATATCGAAATTGATTCGAATTTCTTCATTTTATTAAATTTACTATAGAACTAAATTTAACTGTTCGTTTATAATACCGGACCTTAATATACACATATATTTTTTTTACCTTCCGTGACCTTTAGGTATTGAAGGTATTTTCTCAAAATTACCCATTTCTGGGCTAGATCTCTACCTAGTTTTCAATTGTTGCCCCAAAAATCAATATACCCCACATTTAGATAAAAACTTCAAAATTTTCAAAAATCTAATTTTCATGTATCTAGATACTTCTTAATACGCTGATTCTAAATTTTGAAACCGCAGGTCGATATCTCGTTTCGTTCTCGAGATATTTAGATTTAAAATTTCGCTTAAAACTGCCTATTTTTGGGTGTTAACCCAAAAATGGGTCGAAATATGAATTTGGCAACATCTCCATTTGATTCTACGGACAAAAATACATAAGTATAGCAAGTATCATAATTTTTGTCCAACCGGTTCATTTGTTATGAATAAAAGCTTGAAAATCCCTGAAAATGGCCATAATATGAAAAAATCGTAAGGGGTACCCCTTACGATTTTTGCGATTTTTGGTCATTTTCAGTTATTTTGATTTAGAGATTGTATGCGGTGTTCAAAAATTCTGAAAATTGGTGTACTTATGTAATTTTGCCCGTAGAATCGAATGGTGAAGTCGCCAAATTCATATCTCGATCCATTTTTGGGTTACTACCCAAAAATGGGCAGTTTTGAGCAAAACTTTAAATCTAAATATCTCAAGAACGAAAAGAGATATTGACCTGCGGTTTCAAAATTTGGAATCAGCGCACTAAGAAGTATCTAGATACATGAAAATTACATTTTTGAAAATTTTAAAGTTTTTATCTGAATATGGGCTATATTGGGCTATATTGAGAAGTATCTAGATACATAAAAGTTAGAATTTTGAAATTTTTTAATTTTTTATCTAAATGTAGAGTATATTGACTTTTGGGGCAATAATTCAAAAAATGGGTAGAGATATAAACTTGGTAGTAATATTATTTGTAAAGTGAATGTTACGCAAGTGTATGCATTTTTAGAGTATAAATATATGAGTATACATGTGATAATTTTATAGGTTTTATAGAATATTTTCCAAAAAACTTTCTGTATGGAGTTTGTAAAAAATTGTATTATATTCGTGTTACAATTTTACTGGATTTATAGAATCTTTTCCAATGTACTTTTGGTGCGGGATGTGTACAAAATACATCAAATTAACGGAAGGTCTTGTGCTGGCCACAACAGATTTTTTCAATTAATGGTGAAACTATAATGAATGCAAATAATATAATTTTGTCTATGAAATACAAGATTGTTTCTCATTATTCTATTGTATAAAAATAGAAAATTAATTTAAAATTTTACACTTGAATATCACAATAGAATATTTTAATAAATTTTACCAGACACGGCATTAAGTACAGTAAGTTTACAATAACTTTAAAACGTAGGTAATTAAGTATTTTATTTTATAATTTCCAATAAAGTTACAGTAATAATGAATAATTAATATGTTACGCTATTTCAATATACCAGAAGTCTCAAGCACTTCTACATAGTAATATAAAATTGTGGATTACCTATCCCGTTAAATTTTTGAAATTACATCTATGGTAACCGATTAAACTTAATTTAAAGCTACAATAAAAATAAATATATTTTTATGCTCTAAATTAATACCCCGTAAAATTTTCCGGAAGACGAAAAAACCTTAACAAGGAATATAGAAATATATGATAAAGCGCTACAAAAATTAAACATGAAGATCAATAAGAAAAAACGAAAACCATGATACTAGGAAGATATGAACACCACCACACGACACAACTAAAAAATGAAAATCTACAGCAAGTCCAAAAATTTAAATACCTGGGAGCAATGATCTCAGAAGATGGAAGATTTGATGAAGAAATAAAAGAAAGAAGAACAACAGGAGGCAAAATATTCAATAGCATCAAACACAGCTTCTTAGGAAAGAAAGAAATACCGAAAGAGACCAGAGTACAAATATTTAAGAAAGTAGTGACACTTATAGATACTCATACACGGAGCTGAAACATGGAAATTAACGCAAAGACAAAAAGAAAAAATTACGGCTATCGAAATGAGATTCTTGAGAAAAATAGAGGGGAAAACAAGACTGGACAGAATTGAAAACACAACCTACAGACAAAACTTAAAAGTAAAAGCAATAGAAGATAAGATAGCAGAAGGACAGATGAGATGGTATGGTCATGTAGAAAGGATGGGAGTGGAGAGAATAGTTAAAAAAGTGTTTGAAGCAAAAATTGGAAGAAAGAAACCACGAGGACGACCAAGAGAAACGTGGCTGGAAGAAGTAAAGGAGGCAGCGCAAAGAAGAGGTTTAACTTGGGAAGAAGCGAAGACAGCAACACAAGATAGAGCAGAGTGGAAAAAAATATGGAGAAGACCAACGAACCAGAACTCAACCCCCTCCCCCGCAAGCCGGAGGAACGCCTTACACCCGTAAGGGTAGAACGGTGCAGGATTAAGTAAGTAAGTAAGTAAAATTTTCCGGAGCTAATAATATTTGAAAAAAAACTAATTTTCCAAGTTATACTGCTATGTCAAAGATTATATGGGAAACTAGTTATGACAAATAAAACAAAAGCAGCATATATTATTTTTCTCATCTTTGTACATCAAAGTTATTTATAAATCAGAAGCAATTTTTACGGTAATAACTGTCTTTATATGAAATAATGTCCATAGTTACAGTTGAAGGTGAACATCTTTCCAAAAAGTGAAAAAACAAAACACAAGCTACATTACGGATGCATTTAGTAGAAAATTATTCAGTGTCGGTTACTGAGCCGCCCCTGCAGTGCGTTATTATCGTAGTTTTGTTTATTGTTTTCGCTTGGTTTTTGTTTCTAGCAGCGCTGGGCTGTGTGAACATCATGTTTGTTTTTTCTAAACTTTAATGTGCATAGATAACTATTCGTACCTTGCCATGCAAATGGCTTACGCCTATTGTGGAAACAATACTAACGCCTGCATGTAATTTATGAGCCTGAAGGTAATTAGGTATTTAAATGCTAATTAATTTCGTACATAAAAATTAAATAAATTTGGTCATTTGCATATTTCGCAAAGAAGAACTGTTCTGTACGTAAATCAATGAAAGTGTATTCTGTGTGGGTATGGGTATATCTTACCTTCAAATTTCAATGTTTTTATTTTGTAAGATAAATACCTACGAACAAAATTTGAATATTTTTAAATTTTGTACACATTTGTTACTCGTACATACATAAAATGTCCTACATAATTATGTACAATAATCAAAGACAAAATGTTGAATTTGTGAATATATTCGAAAACAATAAATTATAAATTTAATTGTTTCATTGGGTTTTCTTATTTTTACCTCCCGCTACCCTTGGTAAGAGAGGTATAGGGATCGTGCTAAAAATCACTTATCGAGATTTTAATAAATGACCACGTTTTAAGGGCCCTAGAATCCAAATTTAACATTTTCACAATGATGTCTGTATATGTGTCTATATATATATATATATATATATATATATATATATATATATATATATATATATATATATATATATATATATATATATGTGTGTGTATGTGTATGAATTTTGTCTTCGCTCTAACTCAAATACTAGCATTCAGAAAATTCTGAAACCTTGTATTTCTACCCTATTCTAATAAGAAAAGAAGCCATTACATTTTGGTGTAAATGGGATAACCGGAAATGGCACTTTACCTGAAGCTCATAATGGTTTTTCTTCAAAAAATACCATTAAATGCCATTTTTTTGGATTTTGTCGTTATGAAAATTAAAGATTATTGAATTTTCTACAGGAATACATTAATACTTTTTACCTCTCGCTAAGAGAGGTATTGGATTCATGCTAAAATTCGCATATCCAGATTTTATTGAATAAGCACGATTTAAGGTCCTTGGAATCCGATTATAATATTTTTAAAATGATGTCTGTGTGTGTGTGTGTATGTATGGATGTTGGAGGGACGATTCCTCAAAAACTATAGGACTTACAAAATATTTAACTGCTGTTTCCTCAACCTGATATTCCTGGGAAGAGCTGAAAATATTTTGGCAACAATTGAACAACCGGAAGTAGTACTTTCTGTGAAAAATTCTTCTAAATATAATTTTTTGGAAAACTTAGTTATTAAATATTGAAGAACATAAAATTCTCCATCTAATACAATTAAAATTTTTATTATATCTTGTATAGATTTAGAGATAAAGGCACTATAATTTATAGAGTAAACTAATCGCAGAGGCTAACGCACTAAGGAAACCAGTTGACAAATTCCAATGTTTATAACATAATTTGTAAATGACACATGTCAATGTCAAATATCAACAGTTTTAGTGACATTCTGAATTCTGATAGCTTTTTCTGGGAAGTATATTTAATCTTTCTTATTGTTTTATTAATTAAATATTTGAAATTATAGGTAAAATTGTGGTAAAACGCATATATCCATCAGAAATACCGCCAATCTGGTTAATGAATTGGAAGAATCTCTGACATTTAGAAACTTCCTCATACAATGAAAAATAGATATAATTAGAATTATATGTGTGCAGAAGATATGTTAAATACAATAAAAAACAATATTTGAGTAAAGTTCTTTAATTTTTGTTATAAAACGATGGTTCGAAAGCGAAGTGCAATACAATACTTATATAGCGTAAAATTGAAACGGCGAGAGGTCTTGTGCTGGCCACAACAGATTTTTTTAGCCTGTAGCGAGTTAGGATTTTTTTGAACACACTATATTATACTGTTAGAAATAGTGAGACAAAAATTATATTACGAGAGTATAATACTGAAAAACTAAAACCACAAAAAAGAAATTTTAAAAAATTATCTTGTATGACTGACTCACTCCATTAATATGTAAACAAACGTGATGACAGTAGTAAATGTTTATGTATATTAATAAATTTAACGGTATTTTATATTTCATACATTTAAAGTATTAAAAAAATATCAATAAAAATGAAACGCACGTGCAAAAGCTATAATTATTGGTCATTAATAAACAATACCTGTGAAAATGATAAACTATCACCATAAAAAAAAAACTGCCGCACAAAATTCCAGAGATGAAGGTCATTCTTGTTTTACTTCACAACGAAGCATCACTTTTACAAATCCTGTTACACACCAACCAACCTTGAATATTGAATCTTTTTCTCTGTATTCATGGTCAGAGAAAGAACATTATCATCTATACGTAATCATCAAAAATAATTTAACAGTAAATTTTACATGTTTTTACCGTTGCTAGATTCGTAAAGCAAGAGGAAAACACAAATTTAGAAAAGTAGGTTAGATGATTAGTTCCAGATCGCTGAATCAAGTAAAAAACTGAAAATCACTGGGAAGATACAGTGTAGGTGCTTTGAACATATTCGTTTGATCTCGAGATTCAAATGTTTTGGCATAGACTGCAATCCAGTTAATAGCAAATGTAAACATGAGATTTTCATTCGTTTCAAAGATGTCATTTGGGCTTTATAAATGAACAGAAAAGCAGAGGCTAGAGAATTATTCTCGCTATTTTTAGATAAAAATAAAGAAAAAAAAAATGCTTTTATTGCTAATGCCAACAGTAATGGGATTGGCTTATATGAAAAGTTATCTCGATCTCATATGAACGAGAGTTCGAAGTCCATTTTCCTACCTACAATACATGTCCAGGATGGGTATCTCGAAAATGGGGTCATGCCACATTTTCTGTTTTATTTTTTTCCTAGAAGTCTACCGGTCACAGTATATGTAAATAATATTTTCACGCCATTTGTGTGCATTGTTTTGTAGATATATTTTTTTTAAAATAAGGTTCAATTTCAAAACTCAATGAGGTCACGTGAGCGCATACGTCATGTATCTGAACGATTCCAGTTCACCCTGGCGGACAAAATGTAAATTAAGATTGTTTATAAATAGTCTTTTTGGGTTTTTTAATAAATTGTTTCCACAAGTTGGAACTGCACAGTTCTTCTTCACCATGTTTTATCATTATTATCATTATAAATATACAATTATTGCACTTTTATGTATTAAATTATATATCAAGCACACAAACCTACAATTAAAAATAATATTTCTCTAATGAAATAATTAAATCTTTATGAAACAAAAAAAAGATTGAATAGAGCGCACTTTTCCTCTAACAGCTTTATAAATATTTGGCTAGTTTACTCTGATCTGACGTTTAACTTTAAAGTTTGTGACATTGTGACCTTCGCGTACGTGTGACTAGTGTCGTTGTGTGAGTAGCCGATACATGACGTCACAGAAAATCGTAGCGCGAATATCTTTTAAGTAAATTATGAATGAAAAGTATTATATTTTGGGATGTTTTATGTTGCAATATGGATAATAACTTATTATCCATATTGCAACATAAAAGAAGAATCTATGACACTTATTATTAATAAGTGTCATAGATTCTATTTTTATAAAAATATTAGCAATATTTTTTTTTTTTGGCATGACCCCATCAAGAGATACGAAGTCGGTTAAATTAGACAAAAATTACCACATTGACTATTTTAATTGTGTTTTGTTACTTAACATAAAATGATTTTTTATCTTCCGACACCTTTGGTAAGGAAGGTATTGTCTTTGGTCAAAAAATTCTGTGGTGAGTTTTTAATGAATAAACACGTTTGAGGGTGCCTAGAATACGATTTTACTAGTTTTACGATGATGTCTGTATGGTTTTCTCCGACGATAATACCAGTATTACATAATTCTAAAAATTATAATTCTTTCGTATTCCTCTTCTTTACATCCATATGGAAAGCTGATTAGAGTTTGCTTATAATTGGTTAACCGGAAGTTCCCTTATTTGAAGTTCTTAATAGTGTTTCTTGAAAAAACGAAGTTAAATATAATTTTTTGACATTTTATGTTACTATTAATATGAAAGAATATCTTATTGTCTGTATGGTTTGATTATGCATTTTCCTTCTAATTTAGATATAAAGAATTATAAAGAGATTAACTTTCATAATTCAGCCAGCTTTGCGAAAATCATGGAAACAGCTAATATATTCAAATAATTCTAATTGACAGATGTTAGTGTCAAGTACAATTTCCATAGTGTATGTTCGTGTTACAATTTTATTGGATTTATAAAATCTACTCCAAAGAACTTTCGGTATGGAATTTGTAGAAAATAACATTATGTTCGTGTTACAATTTTGCTGGATATATTTTTTAAGGAACTTTTGGTATGGGATTTGTAACAAAATACATAGAATTGACGGAAGGTAACGTGCTGGCCACATCAGATTAAAAAAAAAAATATGTAATATGTAATCATTTGAAGATACCCACATTAATGGATATTAAGCTACGGAAATATTTATGTGTAAATGAAATATAACAATTAGTAATTTATAATACCGTAATTATGTATTTATTATTTATTATGTTATTTAGTAACCAATAAACAATTTTATTTAACAAATATAAATGTTAAAACATTTGCTCGCAGCATACGTATAATAATTTAACATTTTAAAATTTACATAGATATTTATGGTAATAGTAATAATTTTCTCGCATAATTCATAATTACTTGGAAAATAATAAATATTCAGTTATGTTTAGTTCTACTAGCACACAACAAACTGTTAGTCGACACGTAACATACATTTCTCATGTCGGACAATCCATTAGACAGCACAACAACACAAAAAACACCTGACAACAAATGAAAAATAAACAAACACATCTCGATAATAACAACAATCAATCTCAGCTTCACTTTCTGTGACAATTTCCCGTCAAAACAAGATCACATCAGCAAATAAAATGACAATCAGTAAAAAACACAGCCTTCCTTGATGTTGTCAACATCTAATTAATTCTCACGTTTCCTTTAGGTCAGCCGAACCGCAAGTGGGGGAGATATCGCACTTCATCTGTTTTGCCAACAATGGAAAAGCAGTTTTTCACTTCTACGTAACAGAAAATTTATGTGAGTATGATTTAATACGCTCGACGAGTGCTAATAACGTTTTAATTGTGCGATGTAGACAAAATATGTTTGTGAAATGGATGGGGATAATTAGAGATCTCCAGGCGTTCCTTTTCCGGTTTCAGTCGCGTCACAAGCTTTCAATTATAATATAAATGTGAGAAATTTAGATGTACTTTTCATTTTGGCTTTTGTGTTGGATGTTATATAACCTAAACTTTACTGGAACTATTGTTCTGGTGATAAAAGTATAAAAGTGATAATAATTTCGCAGAGGGAAATTCGCTAGAATCCTAGACAATAGTAGAGATAATTTATTGAGGTAATGGGCTATTCCACTACTATTTTCTTTTTTTTTCTGCAACTGTCACTTCTATACATTATAAATATAAAATTTTAGTTGTTGGAGTAACGAAGATCGACTGGAAATTAATGCAGGAAAAAAAATATTCGGAACTGCAGTCTGGAAGATTTTTATTGATTTCAAACCAACGTTTCGATCATAACTATGATCCTCCACAATGTTATAATAATAATGGAAAAAACTGTTTCTCAGTCTAACTGTCTTCTTCAACCATTCTACCCTACTGACGTCACAGATCCCTTCTCCAAAACATTAAATTGCTAATAACAATATTATTACAAACTAATATTTAGTTTTTATTATTATAATGAGAACCTATAGACGTTTGTTTTTATATATTATGACTTATATATTCAAATTCGATTATGGTCATATACCCCATTCTATTCAAAGCCAATTTATATAAAATTTATACATTTATTATATACAACTGTCATAATATTTTTTATTTTAATTGTATAAAATCCAAAAATTCCGGAAACAAAAAATAAATATAGAATTCTAAAGTGCATGCTACCAAGATTCGTAAAAGTAAAATCGCATTCGCCTGACTTACATACATACATACATAAAATCACGCGTTTCCCACTTAGTGGGGTAGCAAAAACCCAAAAACAATAAGAAAAGGGATGAAAGTAAGAGCTCCACTGAATCACTTAACTCTTTAAAAACATTCTTCTTTCGCCTTGTCCAAAATCATTGTAACATTCATACAAAAAACATATTAATGTGACCGATTTTCGGTAGCGAATAACCGCATCCGGACCACAATAATAGTTACGCCTGTCTTCTATGATAGAATTCTAAAGTGCGTGCTACCACTACAGGTTCGCGACCAGACTCTTAAGCACGCGACCACGGAACCCCATAAAAGAGTTTTACAAAAATTGTCCATTCATTCTATTCCGTTTATATTATATTTAAAAAAAAAGTTTTTTTCATCATGCATTTCAGTAAAAACAAATACCCATATCTTTATCATTTCACAGAGGAAAATACGCTAGACAATAGTATGGATAATTTATTGAAGCTATTCCACTATTTTTTTTTTTTTTTTTTTTGCTTGCTACTATAATTTCTATAAATTATAAATATAAAAATTTAATGCGCGGTTAGACAGTTAATTCTTATATGTTTCTTAAATCGACAATAGGTATCGTATAAAAACGAAATACCAAATATTAAATTTAAGAATTAGCGATGAAAGCTGAGCTTTTTGAAAAACGTCAATAATTTCCATCTACGTCACACGAAAAAGAGCAAAATTTAATTAGACAATAAAACGTAATAAACTAGTTAGTAAATAAAATAACATTGATTTTATTTTCGCATCACTATGGAAAAAAAGAGGCACCCGAAACATATTACCGTTGAAATTTTAGATAAGCTTTCGGTGTATATGTCACTTTTCCTTCCATTCCAATAAACGTCACGTATCTTTATCCGAAATGTAGTAACAGCGGCACCAGTGTTTCAGATGAAAAATGTAAATGCAGTTTTCTACTTCAAAAATTCGTACACTTGGACCGCTCTTAATAATAACTCTTGCAATACGTGGCAACTAAAAAAATCATGCATTCTTATTGGTTTATAATTTAATAAATGATATACCTAGTAGATCTGTGAATATACAAAGATGTTACCACTTATCTGGTACTACATAATTTTAAATTTTCTTTTGTTGCAGACTAGTTATAGCCACCCGACTTAATTTGGAAGAGAGAAGGAAGGTAGCAGCTTGGATGGAAATATTTGGGTCACCCTCAATCGTAAGAAAAAAGTGAGCACAAATTTATCATGCAGTCGACAGATAATTAAACGGCTTGGAGGATCCTTATAAAACCATTGCAGAAACTTTTTTCTTACTATTGAGGGTAACCCAAACACTTCCATCCAAGCTGCTACCTTCCTTCTCTCTTTCAAATATAGTCGGGTAGCCACATCTAGTCTGCAACAAAAGAAAATTTAAAATTATGTAGTACCATATAAGTGGTACCCTGTTACCAGCTTCCAACGGCCTTTTTACTTTTGAAAGCAGACCTGGAACTCGTTTTTCGGTATTGCCTTTAGAGCGTTCGTCGTATATTAGTTTCGACTGTTTCTTTGTCGTCGAATGGGGTCATGCAAAAAAAAAAAAAATGTTGCTAATATTTTTATAAAAATCGAATCTATGACACTTATTATCCATACTGCAACATAGAACATCCCAAAATATAATACTTTTCATTCATAATTTACTTAAAAGATATTCGAGCTACGATTTTCTGGAACGTCATGTATCTGCTACTCACACAACGACACTACTCACACGTACATGAAGGTCACAATGTCACAAACTTCCAACGCGAAATTAAACGTAACACAGAGTAAACTAACCAAATATTTATAAAGCTGTCAGAGGAAAAGTGCGCTCTATTCAATCTTTTTTGTTTCATAAAGATTTATTTATTTCATTAGAGAAATATTATTTTTAATTGCAGGTTTGTGTGCTTGATATATAATTTAATACATAAAAGTGCAATAATTGTATATTTATAATGATAAAACATGGTGAAGAAGAACTGTGCAGTTCCAACTTGTGGAAACAATTTATACCAGTCTTTTATTTGTGTTTTGCTCATACACTCGTCCCCAAATGCCATCTTCATCATTTTGATGGTCTCCACACAACTCTTTTTGAGTTTTAAGCAAAATTTAGTGCAAATTCGTTGTTCCGATCTTTCAGTCATTTTTTACAATAACAAAATGCGACAAAAGTAAAACACACTTTGTAAACAAACGCATGCTGCACGTAAACTAAGGCGTCCCGACGAAAACTGCGGCAACTAGGAAGTTCGTGAAGCTTTACAGTTGACACTCGTACCCAGCAGGGGGTGCTAAAATTGCCAGGCGCGAAGATATGAAGGAAGGTCGGATACTTTTGGGACAGACCTCGTATATCTTTAAATTTGTTTGTTGAATCCATTAATGCTTTGCCTCCGTGCTCTTAATAAACGACTGCGCTTTACATATTTTTGTGTTTTGTTCCAGAATAAAGCAATACCCCATTGTAATGATATACTGAGGCAATTTGAATGTTAAGCCCTTCTTTATGAGCAATCCGTGCAACTGGACTAACTAGTACTCCCCTTTCTCATTACACGTAAACATATTCTTGTCTGCAACTAATCAACACTACACGCAATAAACTTCATGCAAGTGCATAATGGTGCCAGTGGCGTACAGCAATTATTTCACAGCATAAAACAAAATGTACAGTAGCTTTTACAAAATTACAGTTACTTGAATAAATTTAATTAATTTTATGTACCTTATAAACTAGTAAAGAAGAAGGATGCTTATTATTTACCAAGTAATTTGGAATTTTAGATTACTGTGATTCCAGTTATTTGTGTTTAAAAAAATTAATTAATAAGTTTATAGATGTTTTATTAATAATAACATATTCATATCAATTTCAAATTAAAATATATATAATTATTTATATATATAGGGTCCCGTGGCCGCGTGCCTGAGTGTCTGGTCGCGAACCTGGGGGAACCGGGTTCGATCCCGACAGACGCCAAATATTTCCAATTTTAAATGGCACAAAAGAGACCCCTGTAGTGCACTCTCCACACCAGCTATGAGTGCCCGTGGGGTGACGCCTGGTAAGCGCCCACACGGTAAAATATATCGTCATCATTACCGATGTCTACATGTGTTGTAGATACTGGCATACCCAGAAATGGGTAATATGCCGTGATGATATATTTATTTTATTTATTTATTTAATTAAGATTTAAGCTGTCAAATTTAGTAATGTCGTTTACATAGTTTTTATGAGGTACACAAGATATTATGTACCCTCATAAAAACTAAATAAAAGACACTACTAAATTTGACAGCACAAAATCTTAATTCTTAGTTACAATTCGCAGATGGCCTTGATCGGACTTCTTTCAAAAATTTTACTGTACAACGCATGTACGCCGGTAATGATGACGACATATTTTTACCGTGTGGGCGATTACCAGGCGTCACATTACGGGCACCCATACTTGGTGTGGAGAGTGCACCACAGGGATCACTTTTGTGCGATTAAAAGTCTACACTGGCCGGGATCGAATCCGGGTCACTAGATTGGCAAGCAGACACTATACGCATATGGCCACGCGACCCCTTTAAGTTCCTATTATAAATAATTAGGTATCTTATACGTAGTTACAAATTTTCTCCGTATTGATATTATACTGACATTTTCATGAATAATAGAGGTGCATCGAATATTCGGTTATTATTCGTTATTTGGCATATTCGAACATTTTATTCGGTTATAGCCGAATTATTCAGTTGTACGTACCGAACATCGGGATTTTAAATGGCACAAAAGTGACCCCTGTGGTGCACACTCCACGCCAGCAATGAATGCCCGTGAGATGACATCATCATTACCAATATCTGCGATAAAGCAGATTGTAGCACACTCAGAAATGGGTAATATGCCGTGATGATATACCGTGAGTATTTTTTAACGTGAAACATTGGGTGTGTCATATCCATGGTTACGACATTTGATTGGCAGCAATGTATTTGCGTGTCCCATTTAAAATGAAACATAGGGAACGAATTTGACAGAAGTATTATATTTAAATATTGTAAAAAAATTAATTGAGTCAGAAAACCATTCGAGAGCACTAAACATATTTCGGGCACAAGGTGCACACAATATTTTTTCTACAACTACATTTAATATTTAGAAAACATGTATAATTATTTAAACAAAATTAACCTCTACTGACATCTTGTTAATGTGACATTCCATTGACAGCAATGTATTTGTCTGTCTCATTTAAAATAAATCATAGGGAATGAATCTGATAGAAGTATTATATTTAAATATTGTAAGAAATTTAGCCAAGTCAGAAAATCACCGGGGCACAAGGTGCACACAATATTTTTTCTATAACTAAATTTAATTTAGAAAGCAGGTACAATTATTTAAACAAAATTAACCTCTATTGACGTCTTGTCAAATGTCAAATTCATTCCCTATGTTTCATTTTAAATGGGACACACAAGTACATTGCTGTCAATCAAATGTCAAGTCGTAACCATGGATTTCACAAACCTAATGTTTCACGTTAAAAAATACTCACGGTATTTAATTATTTATATAACAGATTAATAATAGAAATAAAAAGTTGTCCAATTCCTAGTATACTTGCCGTCAAATAAATATGGACTGGAGATCACTACACTGTCACCAATTTAATTAATAGTTATGAAGAAGCGGCAACATCGCAGGGCAAAAGACAGGGTGGAGAGAAGGGTAAAAATTGAGCATCAGTCTATATATATTTGACGACAAGTATAATTTGTTCTCCCTGCGCCACTGTCTACAGTAGGTAACTGACACGTCCGTCCTTGACTTACAGGTGATGAGCTGGTGCTGGCGCCTAGTGGCGGCGGCGGCGCTGCTGGCCTCAGCCACGGCGCAATGCCCGTGGCACCGCGAGAACCCCGACCTGCAGAGCTCCTGCCTCTGCGCTTACAACCTCGCGCACGAGCTCTCCGTGCAGTGCGACATGGTGGACTTCCCCACACTCCTAATCGCCCTCGACCGCTACGCCAGAAACACTCCCCTCGACCTCCTATACATCAACAACTCAACAGTCTCGGGACTCAAAGATTCCATCTTTGCTAACCTCAAAATACACAACATACAGTTGTCAGGGTGCAAGATTAAATCGGTCACTGAAAAAACTTTCTTAGGACAAGAACCATATCTGAAGAATTTGAATCTACAAGAGAATGATTTGACAGAAGTACCAGTTGATAGTTTGAAGATATTAACGAATTTGTCGCTATTAGATTTGTCTAAAAATAGGATAACAGATGTGCCAGATAGTGCTTTTCAAACATTAACGAAATTAGCAACATTAAAACTATCGGATAATAATGTTACATTAGCTCCTGGTGCACTAATAGGTTTAGAAAATTCTTTAAAGAATCTAAACTTAAAAGGCACACGACAAAAAAATATTCCAGACGCTGTACGAGGTCTCAAAAATCTAGCCTTCTTAGATTTATCGCAAAACAGCCTACGTGACCTCCCGGGTCCAGACAACCGAGACTTCGACGGTCTGGACTCATTAACAGCCCTAAATTTGGAAAGAAATCTGCTTCAGAGTCTCGGAGATAAAGCTTTCGATGGAATCAAATCAACACTGAGCTCTTTAAGTCTGTTAAACAATCTATTACCAGAGTTTCCGACTGGGGCTTTAAGCACGCTAACAGAATTACGCGTGTTGGACATCGGTTTCAACCTGTTAACCGAGTTACCGGCTGATGCGTTCCACGGCAACCCGTCGATAACTTTGTTAGCTCTAGACGGGAATCCGCTTTCCACAGTTCCGTTTGCTGCTCTTGCGCATCTCAACAACACACTACGCGGATTAAGTCTTGGAGGGAGGTTCCTACATTGCGATTGCCGATTGAAGTGGGTGGTAAACTGGATAAGAAATGGAGACCTTCAAGTTACAAGCAGAGAAAGAAATCCACAATTTTGTGGAAGTCCTCCTAGATTTAGAGATAGAGGTTTTTATAGTATTCAACCAGAAGAACTGACTTGTAGTGAAGGTATTGGCGTAGCAACTGTAGTAAATAATGATAATGAAGAAATCTTCTTACAAGAAGACACTTTTATTGCTCCTAAATCAACTCCCCCAACTACTAAGGAACCTTCTACTTCTTTATCAACATCAACAACAACTAAACTGACTACATCTTCAACTACATCCAAAAGCACAACAAGTACGAGTACAACTACTGCAAGAACTAAAAGTACAACGCAAGGTACAGCCAGGAGTACCACCCCTTCTTGGAGAGTAAACGCCCAAAACAGACCTCCTCTAGTCATGGGGTTCCCTTCGAGGAAGCCAGACGAAAGTACTGAAGTGATAGTGAAGAACGCCTATAGACAAGATAATTCTGTCATTATTCAGTGGGGATCAGAAACTGCCAACATACTTGGTTTCAGAGTTGTTTACAGATTGTTTGGTGATAAACTTTTTAAACAGGGGCCTCCTTTAGAAGCCAGTGAAAGGGAGTTCAAGATTAAGAACGTTCCATCACAGGTAAGATAAATGATTAGGAAGTTTAAACCTATAGGTATAAGTTTGTAAAAATCTATTAACTCTCATGTTAAATGATGCATGATCATTAAATACACTCTAAAACAGGGGTGCAGATACCAATAAAAAATACATATCAACCCAAGGAACACAGACTTTTTATTAAGACATTACAACTAATAATGTTGTTACTGTAACTTACATTTAACGGAATTATAACACTTTTAAGTTATTTTGCCCTGTACAACTTTTTTCTAGTCTGCTAAACTACAATACAAAGTTATGATGTGTGGTACTTATTATTTGGTCACGTAATAGTTATTAAAACGTTTTATATTTAAGTTTCATTGGCGTCGATTGTTTTAGTTTTATTAACGTCTTTCGCACTAAATTAAAGGTAGTGTTAGAAACGTAATTGACAGTTATTTATAAATAGATTTTTTAAAGTTTTATAATACAGTTTAAAAATAATTATTTAGTATAGCTGCATTAAAGTTTATATATATTACATATATTAGTTAGTTTACTGTTTTATAAAAGTTTTATAAATTTATTTAAAACTTTTAAATAACTGCAAAAATAACAGTTTTATTTTAAACAGAAGAAAGTGGGAGTATGGTTTCTAAGTAACTTAATGCATCAACTAAAAAACTGATGTGAAGTAGTTCTTAGGAAGTTATTAAAACTGAAATATCGAATTATAATATGTACGGCCATATTTATGCATTTAAACAGAAACTGGTTTAGAAGCCATTTTGTAAAATTTAGTATAAATTAATTTTATTGTGTTTTTAGTTTAATATTCTGCAAGTAATTATTCTCCTATATGGTTTATTATAATATACTTTATTCATTATAATATCGAATGATTTAAAAAAATACAAAAATCAATTTTTCATAAAAATTTAATAAATTTTCTTTTATTTATTTTAGGATATTATAATGTCCCTTGATTTTTTTCGAAGTATAATATAATATTTCACAGTAAAAATAAATTTGTTTATAAAATGAGTTCAACAGATATGTAAAAAATATGATCTTTATAAAGATGATCTTAGATTTAAAAAGTTGCAGAAGACATTACAAGTCTTGGTACATATAATTATACAACATAGTCATGCTTAGACTACTTATACGACTCATGATATGATAAAATATGAATTTACGGTAGAAAATAGTTTGCTGAGAAACCTGTATTGTAGTTTGAATAGTAACCCATATTATAGTTTTATTAGTGAATATATCTCTTATCAATTAGCTTTAATGAAACCAACATATTATAAGTCCATGCAAAATACATTTGCAACTATTGCATGTAAGTGTTACTTAAGTGATAATAGAAAGTTAAAAAAACGTTGTAAATTAGTTGAATAGATTCCCCACCCGCCTTACATTAACGTCGTATAAACGTTAGAATCAGTAAATTATCGTTACATAAATGGTATAGTACAAGTTAAAAAGTTTTAAGAAAAGTTTTTTTAAAGTTAATAGAACTAATAGAACTAATAACTAATTTGTGCTCCTTGGGTAATCATCTAACATCTCAACGGTAAATGGAAATTACACGATCCACTACTTTTAAGATCATAAGAAATGCATATGATTTGTTCGATCCATAATGTACTCGTATCATTATTTATTCACTGGACATTGGTTGTGAAGACTATAATTAGAACATTTGTTCGAAAGACAGTGATCAGATTTATAATCTCACACAGAACTTATCACAAAATAGTACCGCTATATGAAGGTAAAACAATTTGCAGATGTTGCTGCGGTAAATATAATCAAAAATTATTACGGAAACAGATGTTATATCGAAGATACTATAGATTCATACCACGATGTACGAGTAAAATATATAAGTTAATCGTCTATGGCCCAGTTTTCGTGTTAATAAATACAAAAACACACGCATATCTCTGCAAAATATCCAACTTTTTTGATTTTAGGAATGCATCGTTGTGTGCGTAATATCCCTGGAAGAAATCAACGTGACTCCTGACACCGTGCCCTATTCCCAATGTCGGGAAGTCCGCACCGTAGCATCCTCAGCTTCCAACATGGATAAGATCACGATCGCAGCAAGTGCTGCAATCTGCGGTACTATTGTCATAGCTGTTATCGTGTTCATAGCAGCCTCTAGGAGGCGATCAAGAAAGATGCATGATATCCAGCAACAGAAGATGGGTTCAAAGAGTGGTCTGCCCATAGCTGGACTCCCAGTGAATTGTTGTGCAGGGATGGGGCCTACAGCGAGTCCTGGAGGACCGCTGAGTTCGTTGGCCACGCTCAACGCGTTCAACACACATAAGGTAAATGAAAGACTAATAAATAATACTAATAGATGCAGCTGAAAACACCCTTAATATTAATTTGGGCTTTATAAAAACTAAAACGGTTGGAACCTTATTTAGTATGATTATTAGTATAATAGATATTATGATTTCAGATCACACGTAATATACAAAATATCGTGCTAAACTGTCCGTCGCATTATACAGGTCAGACGAAACGGTACATAAACACAACATAAGAGAAATTGCAACAACAGAAACACCAATAATGGCAAATGCGCTCTAGTTAGTCATGTGGAATCACTTGGCTATAAGTTTAACTTTGACAACGTTAAAATACTGAACACACAAGTTAACTTACATAAAAGACTCACACTTGAAATGCTACACCTTAATAATGATTCTAATAATATTAATCTAAAGACAGACAGCGCCAATAGCAATGAAATACCGTGAGTATTTTTTAACGTGAAACATTGGGTTTGTCATATCTGGTTACGACTTGACATTTAATTGACAGCAATGTATTTGCCCGTTCCATTTAAAATGAAACATAGGGAACGAATTTGACATTTGAAAAGAAGTCAAAAGAGGTTAATTTTGTTTAATTAATTATACCTGCATTCTAAATTAAAATTAGTTGTAGAAAAAATATACTGTGCACCTTGTGCCCGAGTGGTTTTCTTACAATATTTAAATATAATACTTCTGTCAAATTCATTCCCCATGTGTCATTTAAAATGAGATAGACAAACACATTGCTGTAAATCAAATGTCAAATCATAACTTATAGGAAAATTCAACGGTTATCTGTTATATTGACAAGATGTCATTAGAGGTTAATTTTGGTTAAATAATTTTACCTGTTTTCTAAAATTAAATTTATATGTAGAAAAAATATTGTGTGCACCTTGTGTCCGAAATATGTTTAGTGCTCTCGAGTGGTTTTCTGACTCCGGACTCCGCTAAATTTCTTGCAATATTTAAATATAATACTTCTGTCAGATTCATTCCCTATGTTTCATTTTAAATGGAACGGGCAAATACATTGCTGTCAATCAAGTATCAAGTCGTAATCATGGATGGACAAACCCAATGTTTTAATTTAAAAAAATACTCACGGTATATAATAATATATTAAAATTTGATAATAAAAAACAACAAACAAATTTTTCACAATTTTATAAAGTATAATCCAAACAAAAAAACAGTATAACTACATTCACTTAAATTAGTAACAATAAGAAGAAATATGACTTAAAAAATTGGGGGTTTATAAACGTGTTTTTTTTTTTTAATTCAGACATTTGGGTTGAAATGAAAATTACCTTTCAATTTTATTTTCTATGTTATTTATTATATATCTTTATACGATTCAATCTTAATTTTTGTTTAAAAAAGTTAAAAACTGTTTTTGTCCATAATATTTGTAGCATCATGTGAATAATTTTCTAGCTCCTGAAAAGGCACATGTGGTCGAAACTAGTTGAGGTCAAAAATATATTTTTCAACTATTGACTATCCAGTAGTTTTCCTTTACCCGGAAAGTATAATATTATGTTGATATAACAATTAAAATTTTCAATGTTTGTATGATGAAACAAAAATCTTTTCTGGCCAATGGTTTAGTGTTCTAGCAAATGTGTACATCGGGTTATATTTGGCAATTTTGATATATCGATTTGCTGTAAATTCTATTTAGACAACCTGGTTTGGAGTAAATTCAATTCGAATATAGTGTAAACGTGATTCGGATGTAGTGTGAACATGATTCGGACACGGCAATTCAATATAAATATAATCCAGACAAATTTACGCCAGGTTTAATATTAAAGTACATTGGTACAATCGGCCATTAATTCTGTCGATTTTATTTAATAAACGGACAGCTGGCAGGTGATATTTTTCTCGTTTTTATTAACTAGGTGTGCAATCTGACAGTGGCGGACCTATGGAAGGGTAAATGGGGTAATTAAAAAAAAGAAACTGAAAATTAATAATTCATTTTTAATAACTTTCCTCTTACTCTTCTAAATGTTCGAGATTCTTCAAATTCATTGACGAGTTTGGCCGTATTTCTTATGTGTATGTTTATATGTACCTATAATTTTACTCACATTTTTCTGTCAATTACAAACATTTTAATTTTTCAACTGTTTCCATGGAGTTATTTGGGCTACTAGATACATTACTCTAAAAATGCGTACACTTACGTAACATTCGGCGCGATTCAGTACTTTTCTATAACACTATAGAACTGTAACTCTCAACAAAAGCGCATCATTTTTTAAAGTCAAACGATAATTAATATATTAGTAAACAAAAATTGTTGCGATTTTGTTCCCTTTTACATTTCTATTTCATTTGAAACCGCAGATCGATATCTCTTTCCATTCTCGAGATATTTAGATTCAAAGTTTTGCTCAAAACTGCCCATTTTTGGGTAGTAACCCCAAAATGGGTCGAGATATGAATTTTTCGATACGACCATTCGATTCTACAGGAAAAATTACATAAGGGTACTAATTTTCATAATTTTTGTCCAACCGGTTAATTTTTTATGAATAAAAATTTGAAAAGCCCCGAAAATGGCCAAAATCTGAAAAAATCGTAAGGGGTACACCTTAGATTTTTGCAATTTTTGGCCATTTTCAGTTATTTTGCTTTAGAGATTGTATGCGGTGTTCAAAAATTATAAAAATTGGTATACTTATGTATTTTTTCCCGTAGAATCGAATGCTGATATCGGCAAATTCATATTTCGACCCATTTTTGGGTTACTACCCAAAAATGGGCCGTTTTGAGCAAAACTTTGAATCTAAATATCTCGAGAACGAAAAGATATATCGACCTGCGGTTTCAAAATCTGGAATCAGCGCATTGAAAAGTATCTAGAAACATGAAAATTAGATTTTTGAAGATTTTGAAGTTTTTGTCTAAATATGAGGTATATTGACTTTTGGGGCAATAATTCAAAAGTATGTAGAGATATAAACTTGGTAGCTACATTATTTGATTGTAACGGATTATTTTATATATTTACGAGTCTCTATCCCTAAATGTATAGAAGATAAAATAAAAATGTTCAATGTATTGGATAGAGAATCCAATGATCTTTAATATTTGTGATTATATAAATTTCAAAAAAAAATCTCTACAGATTTTAGCGGTTCATGTATAAAATGGATTTACTTAGAACACAAATGAAATACATAAACATTTCTTTAAATGTCATTTATTATATACATATTATATTATACCTTCTCCATAATTATATACCGGGTGTCTACTTTTATTTCTGAACATAGGAAATTCAATGTTAAAATTTTGATTCGACGATATCTCCTTACCTATTAATTTTAGAACAAAAGAAGATAAATGTTCAGAGTAAAAAACTGCATTGATTGAGTTCCAGGTTTGTTGTTCAATTGTTTTTATGTATAAGTTAGAAGCAAAAGAAAATACTCGATTTAAGGCAATTATCAGAGTGCCATGAAAAAGAAAACAATAATTCATATTTCTTGTCTCTGGTATATCTGACAGATTTGACATATCTTGTTATATTATTATTATTACTAGAATAATGGGAAGTGTTAATCTAGAAGAAAAAAATAATAATCACTAATTCTAATAAGAATAAATTAAAAAGAAATGTCAAATCTGTCAGATATGCCAGAAACAAGAAATATAAATTATTGTTTTTTTCCTTGGCACTCTGATAATTGCCTTAAATGACGTATTTTCTTTTGCTTCTAACTCGTCCATAAGAAACAATTGAACAACAATATTGGATCTCATTAATACAGTTTTTCATTCTGAACATTTTTCTTCCTTACACTTTTGTTCTAAAATTAATAGGTAAAGAGATATCACCAGATCAAAATTTTAACATTTAATTTCCTATGTTCGGAAATAAAAGTAGACACCCGGTATAAGTATATAGATACTTAAATTTTTTTATCAAAATGTGGGCCATATTTACTTTTGGGGCAATAATTTAAAAGTAGGTAGAGATATAAACTTGGTGGTAACATTATTTAATTGTAACGGATTATTTTATATATTTATGAGTCTCTATCTCTAAATTTATAGAAGATATAATAAAAATGTTCCATGTATCGGATAGAGTATCCTACGATCTTTAATATTTGTGATTATACAAATTTAAATACAATAAAATATGGATAATGACACATAAATAACTGTATAGCACAAGTATATCATAACACTAACCCATCACTATGTGTTTCATTTCACACATCAAATTTCACTATTTACTCATTTCGATGGCTTAACTGTAATACCGCGTAAGTGAATAATACCTGATTTTGCAGGAGAGCAAAAAAACTGTTTTATTTTTAATTTGTTTTAATATATAATATGTTTATTTATTTATTTTTATTTATTTATTTAGAAAGAAAGGCCGTACAACAGGCCAAGGCCCAATAAAAGTACAGCACAGTAAACAATAAACAATATACATAATGTTAATACATAGATATGATTTAAGCCCGCTCAAATTTTCTTTACATACTAGGTATTGTTCATTCGAAGCGCACAATGATTCTACGCACAGTGATGTAAATAACTCAAAAATTTAAAAAATGTCAGATACGTGGTATTGCAGTTAAGCCATCGATTTACTAAATGCGATATATCACATTAAACCCTTAGGTATCATGCTTGTCTTACACCCTCTACTAATATAATACCTAATCCATTTAGGACTGGGACCAAGTATCAGCGTACAGCACCCAAAGCATCCAACGTCCCCGCATCTACTCCATGGAGCAACCCTCCAGCTTAACGGGGATGCAGGACGACATGCGCGGCCACTTTACATCATCCAAGCCCGCCAAGACGCGCTCAGTAGCTGACGGACAGTCCCAACACAGTTTCAGCAACAGCTCGGGACGATACCTCACTGGATTCCCTACTAATCTCGTCACTTCTAGACAAGGTACTCTCCGTAGATACTAACAGTGTATATGCGAGTCAAATACAGTTGATGACATGAGATGAGATGACACTAATAACGGATTTGATTTGATTGTATAGGAAGAGATAAGATCCTATTTGTGATGATGAATTGTTGAATAGAGAGATTTATTACTGGATGTGAGTAAGCAAGTTTTTAAAAGAATAGATATTTGTATAAATTTTATGAATGTGAAAAAAATGAATGTTGTATGTTTGACAAATATGTACAGTAAGCCTGGTTAAATTTAAGACAGGTGATATAATTATGAACAATAATCAGATATTCCACATTAATTTCAAATTATTTAGTTTGTACATACCAGGGTTGGCCTGATTTAAATCATTTGATTTAAATCATGTTTTAAATCATGATTTAAATCAACTGATTTTTTTTTTAAATCACTGATTTTTATCACAGATGAAAAAAAGATTCAAATTGTAATAAAAATTAATTTATTAACTACAAAAGTATAAATAACAACAAAAATATGGACTGTATTCGTATTCTAACAGATTACTGATTACATGTTTTGATCTATTTTATTTAGGTATGCATTGTTTAAAAAAGACGCGCGCGCGTTGGTACGTTATATACTAAATATATGCAAAAATTCAAATGCATCTTTTAGGGTTTATTACAGATTTCGTTTTCGTTTATGAAATAAAATATTTATATTCCTTTTAAAACAATTTAAAAAGTACAATAACACCATTAGATCTTTAAAAATAAAAAAAATCAAAAAAATCAATGATTTTTGATTTTTTTAAATAAATCATGATTTTTTCCCACCCTGATACATACTAATTTCGCAGAAGAGTAAAATAGTATATTGTGCAACAAGTGCGGAAAAGCACGAGACGAAGTCGAGGGTTGGAATCACACAAGTAGGCAATAGGTGTTTCTGCACGAGTGGTATACCTCGTCCATATTTCATTTGAACAAATGACTTTTAAATCCTCTGTGTTAATCCTAATCTTTGCTACTGTGAATATTTTTACGTTTCACGCAAAATAGTTTCTTCTCAAAGTTCCTGAGAATCATAGTTGACCTGTAAAATTCTTATCCAAGATGTTATGCTTGCTTTAACAATGAACGCTCATTACTGAATTGAGCAACTGATAGTGCCAAAATGTAAATATGCACGAAGTACAGTTATACCCCAATACCCCAATAAAACTTTTCCCCTTTTAAATAGTTACAAGCAATTTTCAACTTTCATAGACATATAATGTACTTTGAGAAGAAACTATATTTGCGTGAAACGTAAAAATATTCACAGTAGTAAAGATTAAGATTAACATAGAGGATTTAAAAGTCATTTGTTTAAATGAAATCTGGACGAGGTATACATTATATTTTTTCTACGACCACACTTTTTGATAAAATATAAATAGTCCATTTTTACTAAAAAATTGAACTTTGAAATAATTACAGTAGGTACTTTTACTATAAATGGAAATATATACTTGGATAAATAATTATCAAATATTTTGTAATTTACAAATCAAAAAATGCTTATTTCAATATTAACATTATATTATGGTTGGCAACTTGTGCGAGAAATAATTTCTCACACTTTACCCACGACTGTGGGAAATGAATAACTTTCGGGCCTTATAAAGCATGGTGATATGTGAGAATAGTATATTGTACAACAAGAGTGGATATGATGCTCATATCCCATGAGGATGATTGAGGCACTCCGCCTGCGGCGTCGTGCCCCAATCATCCGAATGGGATATGGGCATTCCACTAGTGTTGCACAGTATACTTTTTCTACGACCAAGATATTTAAAATATATAAATGAAAAAACCTTGTATACATACAATATGTACCAGTGAATAGATTTAATTAATTTATTTTTTTATTTAAAATTCCTTCTACAATCTACTGATTTAGTAGCATTAAAATTAATTCAGTTGTTTTTCATATCCACCCTAGAGTGGATATGACTATCATATCCACACTGTTCAACGTGCGAATTTTTCATATCCACCCTAGAGTGGATATAACACTGAAATATATACTAACTGGAATGCGCGTACGAACCGTGACTGTGAAGCATATTGAAAGCCTGATGCTGGAGTAGTCGGCAAACATCGAGACAGTTCGTGAGTAGACGGAAGCCTGCTGCTGGAGTAGTTGGCAAACATCGAGACAGTTCGTGAGTAGACGGAAATTATTTCGTGTGGCGCATGTTTAAATAAATGAAGCATAATATGAAAACAAAGCGATCAGCTATGATACGAGTTATTCGGCTAGGTTCGGTTCGGCACGAACGTACGCGAACAGGACCAGTCATTATTGTTCAATGAGCTTCAGTGCAGCGTACGCTGATAGGTAGAGTATGCGAGTTCCAGTTAGTATATATTTCAGTGGGATATAACTATCATATCCACACTGTTCAGCGTGCGAATATAACATCATATACAGTAGGGAGTAGGAAAATAATTTCTCACACTTCAATCAACGACTGTGCCTGTGGGAAATGAAAAACTTTCGGGCTTTATAAAGCATGAGAAAAGTGCAATTTTCTGTAATGGTCGTAGACAAAGACAGTTTCAACTGTAATGTTTATAGCAACATATTAATATAAATTACACCTACACAAAGAAATATTTTTACCTCTCGCTAAGAGGTACCTATTGGATTCATGCTGAAAATCGCATATCCAGATTTTAGTGAATAAGCACGTTTTAAGGACCCTACAAATCCGATTTTAACATTTTTACGATGATGTCTGTGTGTGTATGTGCGTGTGTGTGTGTGTGTGTGTGTGTGTGTGTGTGTATTTGTAATCTGACATTAATGGGAAGAGCTGACTAAGTTTTGATAACAATTGGACAACCGGAAAAAAATTCTAAATATTATTTTTTGAAAATTTGTTATTACAAATAGTAAAGAACATTAAATTTTTAATCTGACACATTCTAAAATTTTATTATATCTTTTATAGATTCAGAGATATAGTTATTTTAGTATTAAGGACAGAAGGTACGTCCTATACTGGTTGAGAATGATTTTGGAGTTCCAGATAAAGATTCAATCTTATGAAGTTAGCAATATTACATTTTTAAATAACATTTAATTTCACATTTTTATATAAAATATTGTAGTATTAAACATTATCTTAAGTCTTATGGCCGGTTGCACCAATACATAATTTTTGCTGAATTCCCATTTAATATACATTACAATAAACTAAGGCTAAAATTAATATGGAATACACATTTTTACCTCCCGCTACCCTTGGTAAGGGAGATATAGGGATCGTGCTAAAAATCTCATATCGAGATTTTAGTAAATGACCACGTTTTAAGTTCCCTAGAATCCATTTTTAACATTTTCACGATGATGTCTGTATGTGTGTATGTGTGTGTGTATGTGTGTATGTATGTGTGTGTGTATGTGTAGGGATTTTGTCTTCACTCTAACTCAAATACTATCATTCAGAAAATTCTGAAACCTTGTATTTCCATCCCATTCTAATATGAATAGAAGCCATTAGATTTTGGTGTAAATCAGATAACCGGAAATGGCACTTTACCTGAAGCTCATAATGGTTTTTCTTCAAAAAATACCATTAAATGCCATTTTTTCGCATTTTATGTCTTATGAAAATTAAAGATTATTGAATTTTCTACTGGAATACATTAATACTTTTTCTATATATTTTACACATAAATTTAAAAATAATTTTTTTTATTAGTCGCGAAGCCTAAGAGAAACACAATAATTCGTTTGTTACACAGTTCATATTTCAAATGAATGTAACTGACAGTTAATGTCACTGTCAAAAAACTAATCACTTCAAATTAATAATAGTGACATTTTAAAAAGAAAATAGTAAATAAAGCAATAGTTTTCTGCAATGGAACAGTTTGCAGCGGTAGTAAATACGTAAGTATATATTTAAATTAATAAAAATTCAATAGCGGGAGGTTTTGTGTTGGCCACATCAGATTTTTTAAAAGGAAGTTCTGTTGAAAAATCCCCTCTATAGTATAAAAATATCGACCGTAGTGCTAATGCTTTAAAAGGTCACTCTTGTATGTTGCAAAATTCATAGAGACATTCCCTTCGTGTGCGATTATTATTGTACTTCACTTATAATGGTATTTTCAAGTGCCTCAATTCCAGAATGAACTAACCAGAAATCTTTTTCATTTGCTGTATTTCTTTTCGGAAAATATTCTTGTTGAAATGAGCTATACAGTTAAATTTTCTATAGCGAGTTTAGTAGAAAAGTGAGTAAAAGAGATGTAGTTGTTCTGAATTTAGAGATCAAAAGCTACGTACCTATCTCAAGCTTAACTAGACTTATTGTACAGTACCTAGTATACCTACCTATATAATAAGTAGTGATATTTTAATATGCAACTTATTATACTAGTTTGTTTGTTAATTTAACTCTCTTAGGAACAATATTTATTGCTACCTTACCGTTTACTAGATTATAAATATAAAATAATTTACTAAAAAAAAATACTGTATATAGAACTTTTGAACGAATTAATATTAATAATTGCGTGACTGATTTATTATATAGTAAATATAGTTTTAGTTTAAAATAAACTTACATTATTTATTAATAATAATTAAACCAAGAATGAATGGTTACCAATTGTATTTGACTCATTAAATTCAACTTTACTGATACTCATACTGAACAATACAATATATTTTCTTGTATATTTTATTACTTAATGCTTTAATAAATATTTTAATTACTGTATTATACTGTTTTACTATTATTTAATTTTTTCATGGGTGATCCAGTTCTTCCGTAGTAGTAAGGTGGTAGGTATAGTTTTACTTATTTATTTTACTTTCTGCTTTAAGTATTATTATACCTTACGCATTATAACTTTAACTTTCGCTTATGCTTTCAATACAGGTATGGATTTGTGCTCTTTCTACAGCAGCAAAGAAGTATTCCAATAATATCCCAGGCTCAAACGTGACACTTTTTGCTGTAGCCAATCCAAATTTGGTTCATAACTGTCTCTTTGAAGATCATTATTATTAAGAAATATACATAAATTTGATAATTAAAGATCTTTAATTTTAACAATATTTAAATAATGTTTGTTTACAAAAATGAATTCAACTGTAACAAGGGGGGGGGGCGGTTTGGGGGACGTTACCAACGATGACTTTAACTAACTGGTGGGCGCTTCATTGAGGATGAACACACTCACACACTTAAACTGATGATTATTATTATTGAAAGGAGGTGGTTCATTCTTGCCCCTGTACTGCGACCTTTCTGGTCTATTGTACCCTCCGTGTTTCCTCCTATTCTAGGAGCCCTGTCCTTTAGTGTCTCAGCGTGCAATTTCTTTGCTCCTAAAAGACTATGTCTGCTTGCCATAAATGCTTCACAGTGACATATTAAGTGTTCAGGGGTTTCATCCTGTTCTCCACATCCTCTGCATGTTAGTTCTTGTTTGAGGCCCAACTTATGCAAATGTTTATTTAATTGACAGTGTACTGTTACCAGTCCTGTTATTAGTCTGACATCTTGCTTGCTCATTACAAGTAAGTTGTCTGTTCTTTTCTTGGATGGCTCATTCAGGAAGAGTCTTTGGCCTGATGTGGCTGTCCAATGCCGTTTGTGCCATTGCCAAAGCAAAGTATTAAGTTCTTGCTTAACTGTTTGCGCAGTTATTCCGCAAGCAGGTTCTGGTCCTATAAAAGGTATATTTGTCTCATCTTTTGCAAGATGGTCGGCTGCCTGGTTTCCTTCAATTTCTGAATGCCCGGGTATCCATATCAATCTTAATTTATTCGTCGCTCCTAAGGCATTCAATCTGTGGATGCAGTCCAGAATTAGTCCTGAGCCTACCTCACACGAGTTTAGTGCCTTAAGTGCGGCTTGGCTGTCTGTTACTATGGAGATTCTTCTATTGTGGTAGTTTTTCTCCAATAGTAATTGCACGCTGGTAAAAATTGCGTGTACTTCTGCTTGGAATACTGTTGCATTTGTCCCAAGTCCAACCGATTGGTTGTGTCTTAGTCCCTTTACCCCATGTATTCAAAAACTGATGATTAATGAACACTGCTTTTATGGATAACGACACACTTAATATTTTTACTACTACTAATTTTTATTTACACGTATTTACATTTAAACTAACATATTATTCCGATAAAACTAAACATCTTTAAAAAAAAAAACTAAACATAACTGAACCTTAAAGATCGCGTTACGCAGAACACGATCCAAAACGTTCCCCAAGGTATTATAAATACATTGTCATTCTAATCACAACAACAGGCGTGTATTATCATCTAATAACATAGACAGGAGGGGAGAGGGGAAGGTATTAGGTCCGTCCCAGACCTATTGTGAGAGCTCAGCTTACGGCCATAAGTAGGTCCCAGACCTATCATGGACCTCAACCTCTCATTTAATGGTGTTTCACCACTAGGTACTCTAACCACCTTCACATGTCCCAGACATGTATGAGAGCTTAGCTTAAGAGCACCAGGTCCCAGACCTCTAGTGAATCTCAGCCTCCCACTTATCGGTGTTTCACCACTAGGAACTCTAGTCCCAGACAACCCTTCGGATAAGGAAATACACACGTTTGCGGCCACAAGGTACTCTAGCCACCTTCACATGTCCCAGACATGTATGAGAGCTTAGCTTAAGAGCACCAGGTCCCAGACCTCTAGTGAATCTCAGCCTCCCACTTATCGGTGTTTCACCACTAGGAACTCTAGTCCCAGACAAACCTTCGGATAAGGAAATACACACGTTTGCGGCCACAAGGTACTCTAGCCACCTTCACATGTCCCAGACATGTATGAGAGCTTAGCTTAAGAGCACCAGGTCCCAGACCTCTAGTGAATCTCAGCCTCCCACTTATCGGTGTTTCACCACTAGGAACTCTAGTCCCAGACAACCCTTCGGATAAGGAAATACACACGTTTGCGGCCACAAGGTACTCTAGCCACCTTCACATGTCCCAGACATGTATGAGAGCTTAGCTTAAGAGCACCAGGTCCCAGACCTCTAGTGAATCTCAGCCTCCCACTTATCGGTGTTTCACCACTAGGAACTCTAGTCCCAGACAACCCTTCGGATAAGGAAATACACACGTTTGCGGCCACAAGGTACTCTAGCCACCTTCACATGTCCCAGACATGTATGAGAGCTTAGCTTAAGAGCACCAGGTCCCAGACCTCTAGTGAATCTCAGCCTCCCACTTATCGGTGTTTCACCACTAGGAACTCTAGTCCCAGACAACCCTTCGGATAAGGAAATACACACGTTTGCGGCCACAAGGTACTCTAGCCACCTTCACATGTCCCAGACATGTATGAGAGCTTAGCTTAAGAGCACCAGGTCCCAGACCTATAGTGAATCTCAGCCTCCCACTTATTGGTGTTTCACCACTAGGAACTCTAGTCCCAGACAACCCTTCGGATAAGGAAATACACACGTTTGCAGCCACGAGGTACTCTAGCCACCTTCACATGTCCCAGACATGTATGAGAGCTTAGCTTAAGAGCACGAGGTCCCAGACCTCTAGTGAATCTCAGCCTCCCACTTATCGGTGTTTCACCACTAGGAACATCTAGTCCTAGACAACCCTTCGGATAAGGAAATACACACGTTTGCGGCCACAAGGTACTGTAGCCACCTTCACATGTCCCAGACATGTATGAGAGCTTAGCTTAAGAGCACCAGGTCCCAGACCTCTAGTGAATCTCAGCCTCCCACTTATCGGTGTTTCACCACTAGGAACTCTGGTCCCAGACAACCCTTCGGATAAGGAAATACACAAGTTTGCGGCCACAAACAAATAATACAAATGTATACTTCACATATACCATGCATATCAAATACACAAACAGTGTATAAGCATATCAATCAAGCATCTGTTGATTTGCACCCCATCGTCATACCTGTACAATAATTAGAATGACTGTGAGCTCTCACTCACCTTTCATTACAGCAAACTGCCAGCGCTTCTAAACCAGTGGTGCGTAAGAGAAAAATGAATCTTACATAAACATTTAAATATCGTGAAGAATAATGATGTTTAATTTTCAAATTTATGTACATTTATTTAGAAAGAACGCGTGGTCTTATTTAAAAAATCCCGGGATGTGGTTTACTAGAAACGTTCAGAACTTGAGCAGAATAATACGTAGAAAAATTAAAATCCCGGCCATGTTTGTTTGCCTAGTCTCAGCATATGTCGTAGTCAGAATGTGAAATCAATGTTTTTATAAAACGCCTACACATTTTA
This sequence comes from Ophonus ardosiacus, assembly GCA_943142095.1. Taxonomy (NCBI): domain Eukaryota; kingdom Metazoa; phylum Arthropoda; class Insecta; order Coleoptera; family Carabidae; genus Ophonus; species Ophonus ardosiacus. The sequence continues at coordinate 48,001,463 of OW964831.1, read as the reverse complement.
TAAAACGCGACCAGGTTGAGTTGCGCTACAAATTGATTGATTTATTAAACGTCTAGGCTTTTTATAAAACGACGAACAGTTTACTTATAGTCAGAAAAATTTACTTGTAACTGTAATTAGTTGAATTGGCTGAAGTAAAAGTCATATGTGAGCCGTTGATGGAGACCAAAAAAAATCACTAGCAATCTGCGACAGCATAATACTTTGCTTATTTCTTCTTATTTTAATATTCTCCATAATCTCAATTCTTTCATATAGATCTAAGACAATCCCGCCAGTCTCTGGCCATGCACTCGGACCGTATGAGTCGCTCAACGCACGCCATGGGTCACCACCACGCTCCAACACACTCCGTCACATCTTCCACGCGGAGAACTCGCCCTAGAAGTCGCTCAAGAGACCAGCACCGGCCCAGCAGCAGGTACAGCACAGCAGGGTCCACGCACACTCTTAACAACTACTGTGACACGTCGGACAACAATTGGACCGACCATGATATGGATATTTACATGGCTAGAAATCCCACAAGGGGAGGGTTGGTGCCGTTGTAGGGACACAATACGTAACGTATTTGGTTCTTGTGCAATAGTTTTGGGATGCCAAAGCTAGTTTGTATGTCGGCTTATGAATTTTTGGGGATATGTGCAAGTTGCAAGAAAATGTAAAATACGTTCATGATGTACATTTCAGTCTTTCTTAAAACAGTGTTCAAGGTTGTTGTTTATGTCAACAAATTGTAGAATATACCGCATGGTTTCTGATGGGCCCATAAACCAATTTTTCAACAATCGTTAGCAAAATTCATTATTATTCAACTTAAAATAGTGAGCAAAGTAGCATGTTGAATCACAAGTGAGTAAGTAAATAACTTCATAAATGAGCAAAATACACAAAAGCCTATAATAATCTACATCAGGAGTCATAAATTTTGATGGAGTTACAAATTGTACAATAAATATCTACTATTCTACATGAAGGAACAATCATTTTTTTATAATTAACTTTACGTTATTCAGTTCTAAACATACGTACTGTTGAGTTTTACATTAATAAAAAATTACATTGTTTCGTTTTTTAGAAAAATTACATTTCAAGATTGTGGAAAAAATTATGTTTAGCACACGTATGTCTTTTCTCACGCGTCCGGAAACTGGACAAGTGCTCATTTGTACTAAAAATATCTATTAATATTTTTTATGGAACTTTGTACAAAGATATGACGATTAATGGAATGGAAACCAGACATGAAAATTCCTTATATTAAGAAAGATATTATTTTTACTTCCTTGTACGCAGTAAAGGAAGTATTATAATCGCGAAAAATTTCGGTTTTCAGATTTGTCCGGAAATATCCTTTTTGACCAACCCTGAATCCATTTTGACTAATTTCGTCTTGACGTTTGTAGTTTGTACGTACGTACTTACCTATGTACCTACGTGTGTATCTCGTATAACTCAAAAACGGTACGCCGTAGAAAGTTGAAATTTTGTATTTATGACTGTTATAACATCTAGTTGTGCACCTCCCTTTTTGGTCATTATATAACTTCCGGAAGTAGTACTTTACTTAAAGCCAATAATAGATTTTAATGAAAAACTATATTAAAATATAATCCAAAACTTTTCAAATTTGATATATGACTTTCATAACAATGAGAATAACATAATAGATTTTATTGAAAGAAATGGGCCTTAAGGATCATGGGGAAATTAAATAAACGACGAAAGAAATTATGAAAAATTCAATGACTGCAGGGATATGAACCCCGGACCTTCTCGTATCATTGAATTTTTCATAATTTCTTTCGTCGTTTATTTAATTTCCCCATGATCCTTAAGGCCCATTTCTTTCATTAAAAACTTCAGGTAGGATCAAAAATAACTTATTTCAATAATAGATTTTAGTTAAAATGTGCTAACCGGAAGTGATACATTACCTGGCGCTGTTAACAGTTTCTCTTAAAAAAATGATTTTATTTTATTTTTAGAAATAAATGCTTCAAATAAAATTCTGCGTCCAATACATCAAGTATTATTAAATTAGCTCTTTGTATAAACGAGACATGTTAATTTAAAAATTATATACCTTTGGTTTTTGTTATTAAAAAATAAAAAAAATGTTAATGTCAAATTACATTAAATACGTTATTTAATTACTAAAAAATATATGTATAGTTTAACAGGTGTACAATGAAGTTATGTGGTGTCCAAACCAGAATATTATATTTTTATGAAACTATATGACGATTAATGAAAAACCCACATGAAGATTCCTTATATTAAACAAGATATTTTTATTTTTATACAAATTTGTTATATTTCGATTATGGTTTATGGGCCCATTATTTCAGAAATAATTGCAAGATTCATGTAAAAAGTACTCATTTTATATTTATACTTCCGTATTTTCGTTTTCAAATTCGAAATATTTTTGCTTAAAAGTCATTATTCGAATTTGATAATACTCTAACAATAATTTATTCTTACTATGCGCAACATTTTCTTGAATTTTAATAAAATACTTAATTTAAACAAAGTTAAAACTCAAGAAAATAAATTTTGTGGCCAAACTAGCCATTTGTTTCTTAACTTAGGATGTTAAATAATTTAATAAATATATAGTTAGTTAAACATAATTTATGTACCAAACAATATTTTCTTACTTTTATATTAATAATTGTTAATAGTAATTTATATGTCGTATTAGATAGCGCAATATACAGTGTGTTCACAAAAAATCCTAATTCGGAGTAGGCTATGAATACAGATCATTATTCAATTCAAAAATCAAGTTGTCAAAATTGATCGTGAAATGTAATTTTAAGGAAAAAAGATAATAAAGAAGGATACAGAATATTGCCATTCACCGTTTTCTAATTTATTTCTATTTCTAAAATAAAGATTCAAGAAGAAAAGTTTTGATCTCTTTCAACAACAGTTTTGACAATATCTCGTATCAAATTGTCATTTAATTAAATACTTTGAAATTGTCATACGTTTTTTTTTTCATAGCCTACTCCGAATTAGGATTTTATTGACACGCTGTATTTTCTGAGTGTGTGACTGCTTGCGCGACAATGTCTTTGTAATAAAACTGAATATTTACTAAATAAAATATAAAAAACCACTTACCCTGGAATGCAAATACTCTTCTCCCATCTGTAGCGCATTTCCTGAACGAACTCGTACCACATGTAGGCAACTGTTTTCACTCCACCCAATGAAACCATCGCCAGCGCCAATACGACAGACAATCGCCAAACGAGGGAGTCAGCTACGCAAGTTTTCAGCCCGCGACACATGTATTCGATATCGGAACTCATTTCTGAGTCCTGGAAAGAAAACGATATTGTAATAAAATTGATATGAAAAGATATTTCATATTCATACCCACATAACATATTTTGATCAGGAAAAATAATAATAAATGGTATATATTATATATTGTGGTGTGAAGATGTATGGTTAGTAAGAATGTTTTATGAGAATGAAGAGACAGCTGAACTTTTATGTCGACGAGGTGAAAGAAGTGTGCATGGATAGGAATGTGTGGCGAAGGATGATTGTTGCGTAACTACTATTGTGGTCCGGATGCGGTTATTCGCTACCGAAAATCGATCACTTTAATATGTTTTTATGCTCATATGTATGAATACGTTTATGAATGTGGCTGAGGTGAAAGAAGTGTGCATGGATGGGAATGTGTGGCAAAGGATGATTGTTGCGTAACTATTATTGTGGTCCGGATGCGGTTATTCGCTACCGAAAATCGGTCACTTTAATATGTTCTTATGTATTAATGCTATGATGATTTTGGACAAGGCGGACAAGGCGAAAGAAGAATGTTATTAAAGAGTTAAGTGATTCAGTTGAGCTCTTACTCTTATCTCTTTTCTTTTTGGTTTCGGGTTTTTGTTAACCCACTAAGTGGGACACGCGTGATTTTATGTACACATAAAACAAAGAAAATGTTCAAATTGAAAGCCATTATTTCTTTCGCACATTTAAACTCTTTTGGAAAACAAACAAAGAATCAATTGTTTCCATGGCTTACTTGACTAAAAAAAACTAATAAAATGGTTTACAAAATTTAAATTTTTAACCGTAAATAACTCGTTTATTTGAAAAAATTGTACATAAACAACATTACTTTATTAGAAAGAGAAAAAAATACTCTTTCGAAAAAGATAATAAAAAATATATGGTTCCATTTAAAAAATATATATATATTGTCCCAAATTTTGAGAACCGCTGACACAAATTTTATTTTGTCCACATGATAATTTTGGACAAGGCGAAAGAAGAATGTTATTAAAGAGTTAAGTGATTCAGCTGAGCTCTTACTCTTATCTCTTTTCTTATTGTTTTCGGGTTTTTGCTAACCCACTAAGTGGGAGACGCGTGATTTTATGTATGTATGTATGCATGTATGTATGTATGTATGTATGTATGTATGTATTTATGTAATGCATGTATGTATATATTACAAGATATGAAAAGATTTTTTAGAAAATTCTCAAAATTAATTCTATTTTCTATAGTATATATTTTCGTTATTTCAATGGTAAGGGTTATTGTGTTTCGTAAACGTATTACTTCTATATTTTTACCTCCCGCTACCCTTGGTACGGGAGGTGTAGAGATCGTGCTATAAATACACGTTTTAATTTCCCTAAGAGTACAATTTTAACATTTATACGATGATGTCCGTACGTATGTATGTGTGAGTGTATGGATTTTGTTAACGCTCTAACTCAAATACTATCATTCAGAAAATTCTGAAACCTTGTATTTTTATTCTATTCTAATATGGAAAGAAACCATTAGATTTCGGTGTAAATTAGATAGCCGGATATGGCACTTTACTTGAAGCTCATAATGGGTTTTCTTCAAAAAATAATATTAAAAGCTATTTTTTCGATTTTATGTCATTAAAGATTATTAAATTTTCTACACGTATACCTTAATATCTTTTCTGTATATTTTACAGGTAAATTTAAAAAATAATCAATTTTATAAAATCCAGAGCATGATAAACACAATAACACAATTCCTTTGTTATACAATTCATATTTGAAATGTATGCAACTGACTGATAATAAATCAATAATAATTAAAATAATTTAAAAACAAATAGTAAATAAAGCAATAATTATATGCAAAGGAACATTATTTAGATTGCAGCATAAGTAAATACGTAGGTATGTATTTAAATTTATAAAAATTAAATAGCGGGAGGTATTGTCTTGGCCACATCAGAAATATTTCATTTAATTAACTAATTTATTTCGTTGGATATGTGTGTACACATGTGGATGTGTGTGTGGCTGTTGGAACCTCGGTTTCTCAAATACTATAAGACTTAAAAAATATTTAACTGCAGTTTCCTCAATCTGACATTTCTGGGAATAAATGTTTAGATTTTGGTAACAATGGGACAACCGGAAGTATTACTTTTTGAAAATCTCTGTTGCTAATTTTAAAGAATATAAAAATCTCTGTTCGACACATTTAAAATTTTTATTATATCTTCTATGGATTTAAAGATAAAGACAAATAAATATATAAAATAATAAGTTTATAAGTAAATTTATCCGGCAGCCCATGGAAAATTAAAATGTTTGTAATTGACAGATAAATGTGAGTATCAAAAAGCCAGAGACATTACTGAAGAATTTTTCTGGCAAGTACATTTAATATTCTTATTTTATTATTAATTAAATATTTATAATTATATATACATTTACCCTTCAGAAATACCGCCAATCTCATTAATGAATTGGAAGAATCTCGAACATTAGAAGAATAAGAGTGAATAGAATGAATTAAAAAATACAAAAATATATAAAGAAGATATGTGTTTTTGTGTGTATCAGAAATGTCAAATATGTACAATATTTATATAGCCTAATACAGAAATGGCGAGAGGTTTTATGCTGGCCACAACAGATTTTTTACTTACATTAGCGAAGGAACACTCCGAAACAGTCTCCTTATTTCCAGTATGTATGTACGGAGTTTCAGAATTTTCAACAGCATCAGGAAACAAATAATACAAAATAGTAACCAACGTATCTTCAGTAATCGGGGCATTAGCTTTCGAATACTTTCTCTTCATATGTCCAGCACTTTTCTTAATCACACTACTTATAGTAGGAATTTTCGATTCCGTTAAAAGATCTAACGGATTTGAAGAATCAGCATGTTTCACAATTAAATCACCGAGAATTTCTTCCAACGATAAGTTATTACTAAAGAGAGATAAACATTCTGATAGACATTCAGACATCATGCAAATAGGTCTTTCGGACATCGTTATCTCCGTTGACCATTTCGGTGCTTGTAGTGGATCAAAATCAGAATAATGTTCAGAATCCACAACTAAATGTTCTGGAAGTTGTAACCAGGTTGCATTTAAAACTAATTCGCTGACTGGTTCGAATGTAACTCCAAATCGAAGTTTGGAAATAGCTTGATAATCCAAATTGTTATCAATATCATGAGAATCATTAGTCCAAGTACTGTTCATCCAATTGTTCAGAAAATAAGACAGTTGAACAGAAACAGTTACAGGTTCCAAAGGTAAAGGAGAAGATATTTTAGTTTTGAATAAATCAAGAAGGCCTGTTAAGTATTTGCAATGTTGTGGACCTTTTCTCAAATGAACCATTTCGAAATTTGTTCTTTTTCCATCATTTTCATAAATTCCTTGATAACATCTCTGCCACTTTTCTCTTATTTGAACGAAAATAGGTATCTCACAACCTGAATTACTAATCACTATATTTGCTGAACTCAAAAGTATTTTTATCTGACTTTCGTTGTTAATCGGTGTATTTTTTGTAGTAGATAACAACATAAAATGCTGTAAGCCATACCAATATTCTATTGAATATTCAGGTCCTACATCCTTTCCATTATAAGGTAAAAAATCATATTCAGGATTATGTAAGTTAGCTAACTTTCCAGTATCGTTGGATAAGTCGTCATTTTCTGTTTCGTTTTCCAAGCTTAAATTCTTATATTGAGTCAAAATAAACTCAACATCAACAAATTGTATTTTTTCACTTTTTATGATCCAGTTATTAATTATAGTAGCTGATGAATCAGAGTCATTTTTTGAGTCTTGTATCTTCCACTCATGTATGATTTCTTCCATGCGAGCAATGAATATTTCCCATTCTGAAGCTGTTGTAAAGTCTTGATGATAAAAATCTCCTTCATCTATTTCTTCATTCATTGTTTTGTTGTAATAACTTATAAACGAATACAACAATTAAAATCTTAATTCAATAAACAACGATAATAAAACCTTACTTTCTGTTGACAACAAACAGCTGGTTGTCAGATTGAGCAGTCGGTGAGCAACAAAACTGTTGTACCGACGTACTTATCGCGTATGAACAACTTAAGGTTTGTTCACCACTATTTTATTTGAATAAGGTTTGTTCAGCAATTTTTGTTTTAGTACTATAGTGTGATCAAGCGATATGTGCCCCTGGCCTTGACGCGGAAGGCACGCGCTGGCGTAAATACTCGACCAATAACATTTGAGAATTTTGCCGCGAACGCGAAGTACATACAGAATAAAAGTAGACGTGTAGTGACAAGGAACTTGCGACCGGCTTCTAACTATAACAATGGTGATCGCACGAGAAACCTGTATCAAAATAACATTATTTGACACTTTTTAGTGAGCATTTGAAAATCTATACAGATTATAATGTTGCTGCAGCATTTAAAAACGAAAATGGTATCAAAGAGATAATGTTCTCTGCCTATAACATTGGAATAAACATGTTAAGTTAAATGTTATTGTTTAAACCGAACCACTGTAATTTATTTTAAAAAGGTTTTTTATTACGACAAAAACAATGTTTAATAGTTCACAAAAATTGTTTATAATAATTGTTATAGTATGTCTTTACTATAAATACGGGTACTTGTATACAGACTGTTCATTTTATTTTGTTTACTATCGATATCTCGAGAACTATACCCAAGAGGTCCGAGGTTGATTAAATTACCAAAACAATTTCTGTTTGATGAGCTAATGAGCATATTTTTTTTTTTTCAACCCACGGTACACAAACTGTGATACACAACTATTAAATATCATAGGATTCTCTGTTCAACACATTGAATATTTTTATTATATCTTCTATACATTTAGAGATAGAGACTCATAAATATATAAAATAATCCATTACAATCAAATAATGTTACTACCAAGTTTATATCTCTACGCACTTTTGAATTATTGCCCCAAAAGTCAATATACCCCATATTTAGATATAAACTTCAAAATTTTCAAAAATCTAATTTTTATGTATCTGCATACTTCTTAATGCTCTGATTCCAAATTTTGAAACCGCAGGTCGATATCTCTTTTCGTTCTCGAGATATTTAGATTTAAAGTTTTGCTCAAAACGGCCCATTTTTTGGTAATAACCCAAAATTGGGTCGAGATAAGAATTTGGCGACACGACCATTCGATTCTACGGGCAAAATTACATAAGTGTACCAATTTTCATAATTTTTGAACAGCGCATATAGCCTCTAAAGCAAAATAACTGAAAATGGCCAAAATCTGAAAAAATCTTAAGGGGTACCCCTTACAATTTTTTCAGATTTTGGCCATTTTCAAACTTTTATTCATAAAGAATGAACCGGTTGGACAAAAATTATGAAAATTGGTACACTTATGTAATTTTGCCCGTAGAATCGAATGGTGATGTCGCCAAATTCATATCTCGACCCATTTTTGGGTTATTACCCAAAAATGGGCAGTTTTGAGCAAAACTTTGAATCTAAATATCTCGAGAACGGAAAGAGATATCGACCTGCGGTTTCAAAATCTGGAATCAGCGCATTGAGAAGTAGATACATAAAAATTAGATTTTTGAAATTTTTGAAGTTTTTATCTAAATGTGAGGTATATTGACTTTTGGGGAAATAATTCAAAAATGGGTAGATACGTAAATTTGGTAGTAATATTATTTGTTTGTAAAGATAATGTTACGTAAGTATGTACGCATTTTTAGAGTAATGTATCTAGTAGCCCAAATAACTCCATGGAAACCAGTTGAAAAATTAAAATGTTTGTAATTGACAGAAAAATGTGAGTTGTCAGTGACAAAAATCCATTTACATTACTGACGGCTTTTTCTGGGAAGTACATTTAATATTTCTTATTTCATTATTAATTACATATTTAAAATTATAGGTACATATATTCACTACACATCAGAAATACAGCCAAACTCGTCAATGAATTTGAAAAATCCTACATTTAGAAGAGTAGGAGGAAACTTATTAAGAATGAATTAAAAAATATATTAATAATTAGAGTTTTTGTGTATGTACCAGAAATGTTAAACACAATATGTACTTATATAGGCTAATATGGAAATGGCGAGAGGTCTTATGTTAGCCACAACAGATTTTTAGCTATAATAAAAGGCATACATTATTTCACTGAATAAAATTATCTAATATGTATATAAAAAATAATGCTCCAATTTAAAATAACAAACTTGGTTCCGACAATTTGAAAACCAATGGTTGAAAACTATTAATTTTACGCTCATTAAAATAGTCTAGTACAATAGAAATTGTTTCTTGTTTACTAATTCAACCGACCACGTAGCTCGTATAGTTGTCGAGATGGCAATAGTAGGCAAAATAAAATCAAGGCTACATATAATTTAATGAATACTGTCCCTCTAATTGTTATATCACTTTAGTTTATTTAAAAAAATTACTGCAACAAAAACAATACTTAAGTACAATAAAGAAAATTTGATTATATTAATGAAAATGACTAATATATGGGAATACACTCTTATAAAAGCAATATAAGCAAAATTTGGTACCAGGAATATTACTCATCTTACACGCTGTTATCTGGCGGATGTAACTTCGTGAACATGATGACATAATATTTGTGATGAGTTCGCATATCTACAGAATTTATATAACGTGGCACATGTTTTAGAAAATCTGATGTGGCCAGCACATTATCTTCCGTCAGTTCTATGTATTTTGTACAAATCCCATACCAAAAGTTCTTTGGAAAAGATTCTATATATCCAGTAAAATTTTAACACGAATATACACATGTTATTTTCTACAAATGCCGTACCTAGAGTCCCTTGGAAAAGATTTTATAAATCTAGTAAATTATAACACGAACATACACTATGTAAATTGCACTTGACTGACATCTGTCAATTAGAATTTTTTGCATATATCAGATGATTCCATGATAAATAGCAAAGCTACCTGATTTTAGAAAATTAATCTTTTTATAATTCTTTAACTTTATATCTATTGAATATGAAGAAAAATGTATAATCAAAGTGTATAGACAATAACATATTTTTTTATATTGACAATCACATAAAATGCCAAAAAATGATATTTAACTGAGTTTTTAAGAAAAACTGTTAAGAACTACAAATAAAGGAACTTCCAGTTGAGCATTTATAACCTTAATCTAATCAGCTCTTCCTATGGATGTAAAGAAGAGGAATAAAAAAGAATTATCTGACTGTGACAGCAGATATACCATACTGATGAGCTCTAACAAGAGCGAAACGCGTCTATGGTTACTAGCTGAGCATGGCCGGCGTCTGTTGATGGCTGAAAGGTTGATTCAGACGCTGTAATCTTCCGAAACATGGCAAGTGTTTTCTTAAATATTTTATTTAACAAAACAATTAGAATTTTTAGAATTGTAGTATTGGAGTTATCGTCAGAGAAATTTTTGTCACAAACACACACACACACACACATTCACACATATATAGACATCATCGTAAAACTACTGAAATTGTATTCTAGGGACCCTGAAACATGCATATTCATTAAAAATTTACTACTGAATTCTAGAATTTATACAACGTGGCATATATATTAAAAAATCTGATGTGGCCAACACAAAACCTCCCGCTATTTAATTTTTATTAATTTAAATACATACCTACCTACGTATTTACTAACGCTGCAAACTGTTCCATTGCAGAAAACTATTGCTTTATTTACTATTTTCTTTTTAAAATGTCACTATTATTAATTTGAAGTGGTTAGTTTTTTGACAGTGGCATTTACTGTCAGTTACATTCATTTAATAAATGAACTGTGTAACAAAGGAATAGTTTTTATCTTAGGCTTCGCGACTAATAAAAAAAATCTGATGTGGCCAACACAAAACCTCCCGCTATTTAATTTTTATTAATTTAAATACATACCTACCTACGTATTGACTATTACTTTATTTACTATTTTCTTTTTAAAATGTCACTATTATTAATTTGAAGTGATAAGTTTTCTGACAGTGACATTTACTGTCAGTTACATTCATTTAAAAAATGAACTGTGTAACAAAGAAATAGTTTTTATCTTAGGCTTCGCGACTAATAAAAAAAATTATTTCTAAATTTATCTGTAAAATATATAGAAAAAGTATTAATGTATTCCTGTAGAAAATTTAATAATCTTTAATTTTCATAAGACATAAAATTCGAAAAAATGACATTTAATGGTATTTTTTGAAGAAAAACCATTATGAGCTTTAAGTAAAGTACGATTTTCGTTTATCCGATTTACACCAAAATCTAATGGCTTCTATTCCTATTAGAATAGGGTAAAAATACAAGGTTTCAGAATTTTCTGAATGATAGTATTTGAGTTAGAGTGCAAACAAAATTCGTACACATACACATACACACATACACACATACACACACATACACACACACATACACACATACAGACATCATCGTGAAAATGTTAAAAATGGATTCTAAGGACCTTAAAACGTGGTCATTTACTAAAATCTCGATATGAGATTTTTAGCACGATCCCTATATCTCCCTTCCCAAGGGTAGCGGAAGGTAAAAATCTGATGTGGTCAGCACATTACAGGAACATACACTATGTAAATTGCATATGACACTGACATGTCAGTTACAATATTTAAATATATCAGCTGTTTCCATGATTATAGCACAGCTGGTTGACCAAAGACAATACCTTCCTTACCCAAAGGTGACGGAAGGTAAAAATGTGAATAAAACATTAAAATATAAATACAGCCTTATATTTATTTTTAAAACTGAATGATCAGATTATAAATTTTATTTTTTGTAAATTTCGTTACATCAATAATTATTTCGTGACAAGGTATAAAACAAGTTTTTTATTACATTTTTATATATTTAATTTAAGCATAAACCAATGAAAGATGCCCAAGATGCTAAAAGACATTCCAACGGGAAATACTGCCGCATTTATCCACGACCAAATACTGAAAAAAAAAATTTTAATTATAGGTACAATAAAACAAATGAAAATATGCGTACCTTATTTCATAGGAATCAAAGTTTAGCGGGATCTAGCATACAGAGATCTATGAGCTACAAGCTTTGATATTTACTCAAATGGCTCATCAGAAACGGTGAATGGTTTCTTTGTTTCAATAGTTCCAGACGCCGAAATTCTTACGTCATCGATAGGATGATCGTCAGTATCAGTTTTCACATGTTCTATTTTATGAACCACATCTTGACCTTCAACAACCTAAAACAACAAAATTATTATCTAGACAGTTAATTTGAAATCAGGCTAAACTAAAGTTAAAGTTTATCGCTGCCGAAATTTGAATCAGATTATTATTTGCGTTGGTGTAAACATCCGTGAATTCGTAAAGCGGAATCAAATAATTCTAGAACAAATGAACAATCGCGTTTTCGTTATGGTGAACTATTTAACAATTAATGAGTTTAGTTACAATGGTTTACTATTGCGTAATAAATTCTAGTTCCTTATTTGAAAAACTTTCTTATTATGCACGCTACAGAAAATTGATGAAGGTAAGGTCTTTATGGGCCAATTTTTTGAAATAACTTCAATAGGCACCACAGGAATTTTCGATCGTCTTTTGTTTTTGAGCTACAGGCTAAAACTTGATTTTTGCTTTGTTTGAAAATACCTCTTTTCTCGCTTTATATATAAGAAGAAAAAAAAAATGATGAGATGATTTTTATACGGTTTTTTACGAAGAATAACATGGCGTAATTAGATTTTTTCCAAACTTAGTAATTCTCAAGATATGACACAAATATGCTATTTTTCAAATGGAAATATATGTTGAAAATAGTTTAATCTTTTTCCTTATTTTATTAGCTTTTCAATGAAGTATAACAACCCTACATTCTTTCGTTTTAAACATGAATAAAACATGAATTATTAATTTTTTGGGGTGAAAAAATGAAATTTATTGAGAAACAAATGAAAAAATGAATTACAGATCATCATTTGTTTATTCTGTTTCTATTAATTAAATTCTAGGGCTGTTGCAAGAATTTTTATATGACTTCTAAGTATTAAATTTGAAAAGATATTGTTCTTTAAAGAGCCTCAAATTTTAAAATATCACGAAATATCCTTTAGATATTTTACAATTAATTTTTGAAATTTGGATAAAATTTTGAATAAGTCACGTGATCTGAAACAGAATGTGACGTCAGAGTACATACATCTTCAGCGGTTCTAAGGTGTCAAGTGTATTGTCAAAGTTGTCAAACAAGTATCAAATAAGAGTCACGACCAGAACTTTAAAGTAAAATTTATATAATAAATTCAGTTATTATATTTTATTTTACCTTTCCACAAATAACAACAAATTATTAAAATAAAAATTATTACTAACAAAAGCATTCCATAAACTTTCATTTAAAATAGTTTTTGAAAAATGTGAAACAGGCTCATTATTTTCGGATTTGATAATTTTTTATTTGCGTTGTAGTTGGCTTTGAGAAATTTTAAAAAAATGTGGTTTAATATGCTTTCTGAAGTATATAAATTAGACAAATGAGTAAAAATAAAGGAAATAACATTAAAAATAAACAAATGATAATCTGCAATTGATTTTTTTCATTTGTTTCTTAATAAATGTTTTTCACCCCAAAAAAATTATAATTCATGCTTAGAACAGAAGAATATAGACTTGTTATACATCATTCAAAAGTTTATAAAATAAGGAAAAAGATGATATTATTTTCAACATGATGTTTCCATTTGAAAAATATTATGTTTGTGTTATATCTAAAGAATTACTAAATTTGGAAAAAAACTAATTACGTCATGTTATTTTTCTTAAAAAAAACCGTATAAAAATCATTACCGATGTCTACATGTGTTGTAGATACTGGCACACCCAGAAATGGGTAATATGCCGTGATGATATATTTATTTATTTTTTTATTTATAAAAATCATGTCATCATATTTTCTTGGTCTTTTATAATAAGCGAAATGTGAGATTTTTCAAAGTAGCGAAAATCAAGCTTTAACCCGATATTTTTATCTCTGGTTAAACTGCCGGTTAAGTGAACGGTCGGTTATAAAAACAATGCGACATCCAAAAATTGATACATGTGTAATTTTTACAATTTAGGCTATAATATCGATGCTGTGTTTTTCTTTTACGTACGTTATAATCCGTAATCAATATTCGATTTAAAACATATAGAGATAATGCAATAAAGAATACCTATGTGTTAGTAAATCTTGTTATAAACAATGAAATTTTCAGTATGAGATACCTACTTTTCTAGCAACTAATTTTATCTACTTATAATTACTTTTCCAAAGACGGTGTGGTGCCCGTCTAACCATGGTGTAGCGATTGTCGTGATGAAAAATTGGCAGCCATTTGTATCTTTCCCTGAAAATAAAACCAATTAGTTTTTTATTTTAAATAAATAAATAAGCTAATATACCTGCGTTTGCCATACTAATAAAACCAGGTCCTGTGTGTCTAATATCAAAGTTTTCATCGTCAAAACTTCTTCCATAAATACTAAGTGATCCGCTACCATTTGTTGAAACAATATCACCCCCTAATAACAAAAACATTTAAAAATATATATAAAAATAAATTGTTTTATGTATTTATTTACCTTGTATCATAAAACGTTCAATAACCCGATGAAATGTTGTTCCCGCATAAGTTTTTCCATTTATTCCTTCAGTAGCAATTGTAAAAAAGTTTTTAACAGTTTTTGGAGCTGCTTCCCCAAAAAGGCCTATTACAATTCTACCTAAAGGTTTGTCATTTTGTTCTACATCGAAATATACTTGATCAGTTACTTTGTACTCCAATCCCTACAATATAAAATTATTTTAATTTTTGATATTTCTTTTTCTTTTCTTTTTATTCAAACTCTATTTATTTATGAGAACAGGAACGCAGTGAATATACATAGTATTTTTATTTTTTGGCGAACATTGACGTTTCATAGCTTGAGGAAAAGTCAAGTGAAGAAAAGCAATTTTATGTTATTGCAAAAATGGAAAATCTTTTGATTGTAATAATCATTTATGTTTTAATACAACAATAAATACTTTCAAGGAAAGTGATTTTTGATTATGAATTATAAGAAGAAATTCATATTATAGTAAACAAAATTGTGTGTGATTACAACAAAGAAGATAGGTAACTGATTACAACAATACACCATTGGTATAAATACAGAAAATTATTGATTTATTAGAAGAGTAATTGTTTCCTGGTACCTATATTTAATTTAGTAAATGTTTATAACTAGAAAAAATATTTTAAACTGTCTTTCTTATCTTCAGTAGAGATTGAAAATCTTATGCGTAAATTCATTAGGTAGTTTCCCATTTCAAGTGTAAAAGTAACTTCTTTCATAAATACAGGGTGTTCTGAAAATGGGTGAAAAGCTGCAGGTAGAACGATTCTTTGATTAATTCTGAGTCGATAATCCTAATGCAAAAAAATCTGATGTGGCCAACACAAAACCTCCCGCTATTGAATTTTTATTAATTTAAATACATACTTACGTATTTACTACCGCTGCAAACTGTTCCATTGCAGAAAACTATTGCTTTATTTACTATTTTCTTTTTAAAATGTCACTATTATTAATTTGAAGTGATTAGTTTTTTGACAGTGACATTAACTGTCAGAAACATTCATTTGAAATATGAACTGTGTAACAAACGAATTATTGTGTTTATCTTAGGCTTCGCGACTAATAAAAAAAATTATTTTTAAATTTATGTGTAAAATATATAGAAAAAGTATTAATGTATTCCAGTAGAAAATTCAATAATCTTTAATTTTCATAAGACATAAAATGCGAAAAAATGGCATTTAATGGTATTTTTTGAAGAAAAACCATTATGAGCTTCAGGTAAAGTGCCATTTCCGGTTATCCGATTTACACCAAAATCTAATGGCTTCTATTCATATTAGAATGGGATGGAAATACAAGGTTTCAGAATTTTCTGAATAATAGTATTTGAGTTAGAGTGAAGACAAAATCCCAACACATACACACACACATACATACACACATACACACACACATACACACATACACACATACACACATACAGACATCATCGTGAAAATGTTAAAAATGGATTCTAGGGAACTTAAAACGTGGTCATTTACTAAAATTTCGATATGAGATTTTTAGCACGATCCCTATACCTCCCTTACCAAGGGTAGCGGGAGGTAAAAATTGTACGGCCCTTGGCCACATTGGAAATTCAAATTGGGAATTGAATTTATAAACTTAAGATACCAGCGCCAGCTTTGCTTTATTAATTAAAAAAAAATTCAATGTAAACGATATTTTATGTAGTAATAAAAATAACAAAAATAATAATATATATTAGCGTATTCGTTAAAGGTATACATTCTAATTATCCAATATTTCATTCACCATACAAAAAGAAATAAATTATAAAATCAAACATCAACTGATAAACGTCAAAATTTGACAAATTATTTATAATTTCTGTTTCAAACAAAAAACTGTTTTATACATGGTTGTCGTACGTATTCAAATTAAAAAAAATCTATTTTAGAAAAGTTAAAATTTTAAAGATTTGATATCAAACGTTTAGCTACGTAGATCAAATTTTACACAATTCTTTTAGAATGTAAAGAGCAATGATATTACGAAAAGGTTTTTAAAAAATCGCTTAGTTCTAGTTGCACATTTACAAGTTTGATGGCTTCGTGCGGCTTTACGAAGGGCCGTACAAATTTTTTGCATTAGGATTATCGACTCAGAATTAATCAAAGAATCGTTCTACCTGAAGCTTTTCACCCATTTTCAGAACACCCTGTATACTGACTGCATATTGGCTAATATTATTTATAATATTAAAAACAGTTTTCTGTGAAAATATAAACAATTTAGCAAATCTCCAATCTAGTATAGTCTAAATTCTTAGTTACATTATTACGTGTTTTTTTTTCTATTTTTTGTAAAATACTTTTATCTTCCAAAATATGAAATAACAGCGTTGTTCACCATATCAAATAATTCTATTTTATTAATACAACAGAAACATGTTTTAACACAAAATTCACGTAGGTTTATTTGACGTTTGTCATATACTTTTGAAATTGGCAGGTTAGTGCAGTTTTTGTTATGTTTAATAATCTTTTATTGGTTGAAAATTCAAAACGGGTAAGATCACACGAATGTATGCGACGTGAATTAACGTTGGCGATTTTTAACGTTCCACGTTCACGCCAGAGTTTCAGAATACCAGTTTAACGCTGAAACGTGAAAGTTACTTAACACCGAACGTTATTTAACGCTGGTTTCAGAATGCCATTGTAAAGTTTAAAATGAAAATTAGGTGTTACAGGATACATCAAAAATTGAAATCATCAACAGCACGTGAGAAGTTGGAACACTGCAAGAATAAGTTCCAACAATGAGCGCAACTTCTCAAGTGCTGTTGATGTTTAGCATATCATACCCATATTCATAAACACTCATCAAATTTTAAACGGTTCGTTATAATTTTTAACCAGTAAAAACAGTCGACACTGACAGAAAAATCGAAATGTAAATTGTCAAGTATGATTCTATTTGTCAAATATTATAACGAATCGTTTTGAAATTTAACGAGCGTTTATGAATACGGACATTAATGTTATATATTTTGATGTATCCTGTAACATCCTGAAGAAGTAGCAGTAGGCTATGAAAAGTCGATGTTCGTCAAAAAATAAAAATACCATCTATATTACTGCATTCCTCTATTATTCTCTTTCTTATTAATTCTACCAGTTGTTCAGTATTTTTTCTATTTATTTATTAAATAATAAATGCAACTTACATAGACAGCAGTAACGATGAATAATATCACAGCAACAAAATAAAAATTAGTCTGCATCTTTGGTCTGCGCGTTATGAACTGATGAGTCAAATTCAAGCGATGAACTTTTGATTAAATAAACTTGGTTCACTAGTCCTATGTCGTATGCGCAACTGATAGGATGAAAAAGTTAACGACCACAGCAGCCTTACATCTGCTTAGTTAAACACATGGACGATATTTTATAAACACTTTGTTGGCTTCCGCATTACACAATCTACGTAATGCTTTTTGCTGTTTATTCTCAAGAAATACTTGAAAAATAACAAAATCACAAAAATTCGATTTAAAATACTTTTTATGCACGGACGTATCATAATTTGACAATTATATACGAATTTCTTTGACATAAACGTCATTTTATAACCCGCGGGCCCCATTATAGCCCGCCGGGCTATAATGAAACGTCAAACCAAATTATAACCTACAATATAAACAATTTAAACAGGCAACATGAAAAGTTTTTATTACAAATTGAAAATTTTTATATTCTTTAATGAAAAATGAAAATTAATTTTGTGATATTTATATGGAAAGCACGGAGATACACAAAATAAAACTCAAATGATAGAACTAATAAACAAACAATAAACTGTTGTTTTCCGCTTTCATAGCAACACTAGATACTGGATGTACGAGGACAAATTGTTTTCGATACAATTTTTCTAACACTCATAATTTGAAAATTTTCGTCCGTGCATAAAGTTTTGTATGTACCACGAGCGTAACTTGCTTTTATGGCCTTTGACGTGTTTTTATATGCTCTTTGTATGAATGTTATGATGATTTTGGACAAGGCGAAAGAAGAATGTTATTAAAGAGTTAATCGATTCAGTGGAGCTCTTACTTTCATCCCTTTTCTTATTGTTTTCGGGTTTTTGCTAACCCACTAAGTGGGAAACGCGTGATTTTATGTATGTATGTATGATCTTAATACATAAATAACTATTACCTCCCGCTACCCTTGGTAAGGGAGGTATAGGGATCGTGCTAAAAATCGCATGTCGAAATTTTATTAAATAATCACGTTCTATAGGTAAGGTACGTAGAATCCAATTTTAACATTTTCACGTGATGTCCGTGTGTTGTGGATCTTCTTAACGCTGTAACTCTGGTACTATCAATCGAAAAATTTTGAAACCTTGTATTTCGACCCTATTCTAATATGGAAAAAACCATTAGATTTTGGTGTAAATTAGCTAACCGGAAATGGCACTTTACTTGAAGCTCAATAGCTATTTATGTAATAAGTTTTGAAATGATAGTGTTTTAGGCACGCGACGTGAAATTTGTACGCACGAGAGTAAGCGAGTGGTACAACACGTCAAGATACAAGATTTTTTATAAAAGCGTTTTAAAACAGATCATTTATTCTCAAATATAAACATTTTTAATTTTTCAAAATTAAAAAGTAGGCAAACATCAGATTCATCTATTCGTCGCTAAATGAAATACTTTTCAACACTAGTGCTTAAAAGTAACATTTTATGCATTAAACTGTCACTTTTACGCATAAAACTGCCACTTTTACGCATTATACTGTCATTTTTAAGCACTAGTATTTCATTTAGCAACGAAAATGACAATCAAAAAGTTGTTGTTATAAAACGCTAGTATAAAAGATAGTTTTTTTAATTTTTCGCAATTTATGTTATTATAAAAATTATTAAATTTCTACAGATATGCAATTCATACATTTTCTATATAAATTTATAAAATAATCTCATTTATAATTTATCAGCCCGATTCACAAAAAAGTTTAAGCTAATCCTCATTTTTGGATTGGTGAATTTTATTCTATTCTGCTATTTAAAATTAAATTTTCATGATATTGTCAATAAAGGAAAGAAATAGATTAGACTATATTTTAAGATATAAACTGTCAAAATTAGAGTAGAATTCGCTAATCCAAAAATGAGGATTAGTGAATTCTATTCTATTCCGGTATTTAAAATTTAATTTTCGTGATATTATCAATAAAGGTAGATACCAGAAATAGATTATATAGACTATATTTTAAGATATAAACTGTCAAAATTAGAGTAGAATTCGCTAATCCAAAAATGAGGATTAGTGAATTCTATTCTATTCCGGTATTTAAACTTTAATTTTCGTGATATTATCAATAAAGGTAGATACTAGGAATATATTAGCCTATATTTTAAGATATAAACTGTTAAAATTAGAGTAGAATTCGCTAATCCAAAAATTAGGATTAGCTTAAACTTTTTTGTGAATTGGGCTGTATAAGTTTAGTAGCTTATGTTTTAAAGATAAACATAATTCCTTTGTTACACAGTTCATAATTCAAATGTATATGTAACTGACAGATAAATGTAATTGTTAAAAAACTAATCATTTCAAATTAATAAAGATGATATTTTAACAAGAAAATAGTAAATAAAGCAATAGTTATATGCAAAGGAACTTAATATAGTTTGTAGGATTAATAAATATGTAGGTAAGTATATAAATTAATAAAAATTAAATAGCGGGAGTTATTGTGTTGGCCACATCAGATTTTTTACTTTTAAAATATCGACAATTACAATGAAATAAATGATTACTAGATATATTGCACTATTTGATACAAATATTAATATCTGACATTATGTTGTAACAATATATTTTATATATTTGATTTGTTTGAAATAATTATTCTCTGTAGATGTGTTGATGAAATAGGGATAAATAAATACACAACAATAAAATAATGTATATGATATTTAATGCATACGTTATCATGTATTAACTATTGTGTCTTGAATGTGGATATTTTGATCGTCTGGCAGGGCAGCTAGGGAGCAGTGATGAGGTTCCAGGAAAAGGAAGGAAGGATTTGTACTTTGATCAAGGGCAAGGGGGGGATTCTGGACGTACAGGCCTGGATAAATATCTCGATAAAGTAAGCACACATTTATAATAATGTCATCATATGCTCATATATACAGAGAATGCCACATGATTCTTCTATAGGGTAACAAATAATGCGATTAACGTATATCTTCTGCACGCACAAGACTCCCAGTGCAAAAGTCTTGTCCGTCATCGACCATTTAGGAGACAATGAATTTACAAAGGGCTTAGCTGGGTCGGACATGTATGCACACAATACAAACCGGGAACCGTAATACGAAAGTCTTCACTGTATACAATGCATCTTACATACAATTATAGTACATACGTAGAAATACGCGATAAAATCAACAGCAGAAATAGCAACCACTACAACTCATTGCATTGCAGACGCGTCTAAATAAATATAAATATTTACATATAAAATTATAAATACATACATACTAATAGTAAAAATTAAGTAAAGTTTCACGGCTGATTTCATCACCGATTTCTAAACCGTTCTCTAAATTTAAGAACTGCCTAAACTGATTCTTATCCATTTTGGATTTCACCAAATAAAGCAATGCCCAGCTAGGAATTACTTACGTAGGCATCAAAATATTAGTCATTTTTCTGATATTATATTTGCATACTGGAAATAAATGAATAATTTTTTAATTTATGACTTTTGTCAATTGTATTTGTCAACATTGACATTGGAAATTATATGGAGATATTATTAATATTACATTGAGTTATACAAAATTATTAAGTTTTTAATAAAAGATATTTTAAAATTTGTATTACAGAAATGGAAAATATAATTGAAACACACGAAAATGAGCAAAAAAAAAGAAATATAACTGGAGAAATATAGAATAAATAATACAAAAACAGTAAAACGGAACGAATATGATACTTGGATATTAGGCATTTTTGTAAAAATTACGAATTTAATTATACAGGGTGTCTCAATAAGCTTGCTCACTATTGGTAACTTTTTTATTTGAAGAGATACGAGGTTGGTTAAATGAGCAAAATTGTGCCATTTTGTATTATAAAATTGGGAATGTAAACAAAATAAAAAATTGTATCAGCGGTTATCAAAATTTGGGACAAAATATATATTTTTTAAATGGAACCATATATTTTTTATTATTTTATTAGAAAGCGTATTTTTTTCTCTTTCCAATAAGGTAATGTTGTTTATGTATATTTTTTTCAAATAAACGAGTTATTAGTTTATTTAGCCAAGTAAGCCTTGAAAACAATTGATTCTTTGTTTTTTGACGTTTAATAATTTCTCCCGTAAAGTTCTCAGTTCTCTGTGTATAATAATGTTAAATAACTTTACAAATGAAGAAAAGTTAGATATGATCATGCTATATGGAAAGTTATATCTAGACATCAGTTACGTAGAACGGTCGGCTCTCTTTCCAAAAGAGCTGAAATGTGCGAAAGAAATAATGGACTTTAATTTGAATATTTTCTTTAATTGTTTTTTTATTACTGTAAAATAAGTTAATAAAATAATAATTTTATAAAAGACAAATGTTTCCATGGTTTACTTGACTAAATAAACTAATAAAGGATAATTTTTATCTTTAAACGTAAATAACTCGTTTATTTGAAAAAATTGTACATAGACAACATTACCTTATTGGAAAGAGAAAAAAAAATACTCTTTCCAATAAGATAATAAAAAATATATGGTTCCATTTAAAAAATATATATTTTGTCCCAAACTTTGAGAACCGCTGATACAATTTTTATTTTGTCTACATAATCAATTTTCTAATATAAAATGGCACAATTTTGCTCATTTAATCAACCTCGTATTTCTTCAACTAAAAAAGTTACCAATAGTGAGCAAGCTTATCGAGACACTCTGTATATTTTAAAATGTGTGATACAGAAATGGAAAATATAAATGAATTTAACGTTAAACATTGGGTTTGTCATATCCATAGTTACGACTTGACATTTGATTGACAGCAATATATTTGTTAATTTGTCAATAGAGGTTAATTTTGTTTAATTCTAAATATTAAATTTAGATGTAGAAAACATACTGTATGCACCTTGTGCCCGAAATATGTTTAGTTCTCTCGAGTGGTTTTCTGACTCCGCTAAATTTCTCTATTTAAATATAATACTTCTGTCAGATTCATTCCTTGTTTCATTTTAAATGAAACGGGAAAATACATTGCTGTCAATCAAATATCAAGTCATAACCATGGATATGACAAACCTAATGTTTCACGTTAAAAAATACTCACGGTAGAATAAATAATACAAAAACAGTAGCTGAATCCTCTGATTTTAGATAAAGATTTAAAATTAGACAAACGGAACGAATAAGACACTTGGCTATTTGGCATTTTTGTAAAAAATACGAATTTAATTATATATGAATATTTAATGTAAATTCCCTAAATTTAAAATAAAGAATAGTAACGATATATATACAGGGTGTTATGTAAGTAAGTGATCAATGCTTAACCCATGGTGGAACTGACCCCAAAAATAGTATATCTGGAAATAATTTTTGTTTAACATATTTTCTACAAGAACTAGAGGGCCTTTAAAACTGACCAATCACGTCATAGTTCAAAACTTTATAAAAAATTAAAAATCAATGTGTTCTCTGGAAAAAATATTAATTGTCAATCTGACGTTAAATGTTTTTTTGCATTGACGTACAATTTATATTGTTTTTTTGATATTCTCAAAATACCATTTACCTTCACCAACCAAGAGTATGCAGACATGCATATGGTTTATGGCGAGACATTACCAAATAGTCGTACTGTTGTAAGATGGTACAGAGAGTTATTTCCAAATAGACGTCAATGATTTTATATGTCATTTGTGACAGGTATCACATTTTTTCTAGAGAACACATTGATTTTTACATTTTTATAAAGTTTTGAACTATGACGTGATTGGTAAGTTTAAAAGGCCTCTAGTTCTTGTAGAAAGTATGTTCAACAAAAATTATTGCCAGATTTACTATCTATGGGGTCAGTTCTACTATGGGTTAAGCGTCCAACACTTACATAACACCCTGTATATATATACTAAATGATTTTATTTCATATATAAACTCGTAATGCTGTCTTTTATTCAAAAACACATCTTAGAATTTATAATAATTTGTTCATTCTTTTCTTGAACATGTCTTTTTATTTCTTTATTATAATTGTTAAAATATTCAATAAACTTGTACAATTTTCATTTTATAGTGTCAGCTTTCAAACGTTAGGAAATGCTTAGCGATTTGGGCATCGGAAAACAGATACCTAGCTAAGTAATTCCTAAATCAAGATAGGCAATGCCTGGAAGTTGGTGAAAACGAAATTTTGCTAGGTAACGCCTATGTGGTGCACATCGGCTACTTAAATTTTAGGAATCGGTGGTGAAATCGGCCACTAGTGTTTTAATTTGTCGTTTGCGACAAAAGTGACGCGATTATCTAAGTGAGTGATTGCCATTTCCGGCAGACAATGTTGGGTAATAATGATAATGAATAATACAATAATAACGTACAAGTAACGTAAAGTAGAAGTAAAAACACAGCAGTAATCAGTGGCAAGCCTCGGTTCGGCGAATGCCGCTCCTACAGCTGGTGTAGTTATCACAGAGAAAGGGTTTGAACCCCGCATTGCCCCGACCCACACATTCACACAAGTCTCTCTCTCTCTATCTTACATCTTACGCATCTAGTTGCAACTGTCAATTGTCTCTAAAACCCAATCAGGGATAGGATTAACCGTAGAGTCCAGTTAAACAACAGAGTCTTTCGAATGATCGAATTGTTCTCGGAATTATTAGACTAGTTTCGATATAGGAACATTGCAGCCATGTTGACATGATGAGAACAACAGTATCAGTAGTATCAGTATATGTAAACAGTCTAGTGCGGTTGGATATGTACGGTGGCGCTGGAGGGGGGCGCGGGAAGCCAGCTTCATGCAGCCAGGCCTTCGCCCCGCGGGGGAGGCTGCAGGCCGGAGCCCTCGAGCGCCGGTTCGGCGGACTTGCGCTCGTAGTGGAGGTCCCACACCCGTGGCGGCGCCTCGCGCTCGGCTCCTGGACTTTCCGACGCTTCTGATTTCACCGCTAGAGGAGAGTCGGCTGGCGCTCGAGCACTCTCTGGTGGTGGGTAGCCGAAGCCTAGTAGTCCAGTGTATTTCCCGCTGCTAGCCAGTCCATTGTTCGCGTTTTGGATCACAGAGATTTCGTTCAGCTGCGCAAACACAACGAATATTAATTACTATCGCACGTGCCATCCTTTGCTATAATTAGCATTGGACAAACATATTATAAATTTATTGTGTTAAGAAAAATATGACAATATAATACTGAATCATGAAGTTGCTGCAAGCTGCACTATTTGATATTCACAATGGGTCGAATTCAGCTCTCCTTATTTTATTAATAAGTCATTGCATATTCTCTCATTAGCAGGGCCGGCTCAAGATATATAGGCGCCTTGAGCCAAATTAGATTAGATTAAATAAGTCAATATACCCCACATTTAGATAAAAACTTCAAAATTTTCAAAAATCTAATCTTTTTGGGGCGCCCAAAATATATAAAATCTAAAGATATATATACAAAAAAAAATCAATGTATGGAATATATACCTGACCTGTATTATTAAATTTTGGAGCCCCTCAAAGTTAGTTTTGTGTAAATAAATGTTGTATAATCAAATAATATTACTATCAAGTTTATATCTCTACTAATTTTTGAATTATTGCCCCAAAAGTCAATATACCCCACATTTAGATAAAAAGTTCAAAATTTTCAAAAATCTAATTTTTTTGTATCTAGATACTTCTCAAAGCGCTGATTCCAAATTTTGAAACGGCAGGTCGATATCTCTTTTCGTTCTCGAGATATTTAGTTTCAAAGTTTTGCTCAAAACAGCCCATTTTTAGGTAATAACCCAAAAATGGGTCGAGATGTGAATTTGGCGATAACACCATTCGATTCTACGGGCAAAATAACATAAGTACACCAATTTTCAGAATTTTTGAACATCGCATACAATTTCTAAAGCAAAATAACTGAAAGTGGCCAAAAATCGCAAAAATCTAAGGTGTACCCCTTAGGATTTTTTCAGATTTTGGCCATTTTCAGGGGTTTTCAAGTTTTTATTAATAAAAAATGAACCGATTGGTCAAAAATTATGAAAATTGCTATATTTATGTATTTTTGTCTGTAGAATCGAATGGTGTTGTCGCCAAATTCATATCTCGACCCGTTTCTGGGTTATTACTCAAAAATGGATAGTTTTGAGCAAAACTTTGAATCTAAATATCTCGAGAATGAAAAGAGATATCGACCTGCGGTTTCAAAATTTGGAATCAGCGCAATAAGAAGTATCTAGATACATAAATTAGATTTTTGAAAATTTTGAACTTTTTATCTAAATGTGGGGTATATTGACTTTTGGGGCAATAATTCAAAAATTAGTAGAGATATAAACTTGATAGTAATATTATTTGATTATACAACATTTATTTACACAAAACTAACTTTGAGGGGCTCCAAAATTTAATAATACAGGTCAGGTATATATTCCATACATTGATTTTTTTTGTATATATATCTTTAGATTTTATATATTTTGGGCGCCCCAAAAAGCCAGGCGCCCTAAGCCAGTGCCTAAGTGGCTCACACCTTAAGCCGCCACTGCTCATTAGTTAATATACAGAAAGAAGCTTAAAGGGTCAAAGAAAATTTAAATAACGAAGAAAGAAATTATGAAAAATTCAAAGACACCGCAGGGATTTGAACCCTGGACCGCCTTCTATCTAGCGAGGCGCTCTAACCTACTGAGCTCGAAGTCCGTTCCTAATGGAGTCAATGAATCTTCCACAATTTTTTTTTTTTTATAAACATAGAAATAGGCTTAAAGGATCAAGAAGAATTTAATTAAACGAAGAAAGAAATTATGAAAAATGCACTAGATATGAGGAAGTCCGGGCTTCAAATCCCTGCGGTCTCATTCAATTTTTCATAATTTATTTCTTAAATTTGTATTCGTAATTATTTTATTAAAAATTTCGAGTCTGCCAGTGACGCTAAAAAGTTACGGATTTGGGTAATTCGGAAAAATTCCTTTTGCATTATTATTACAACATACATCAATTTTTTTAAATACCCGGTATAAAACAGATAAAATATGTACAGTAAAATTTTTGAAAGAAGTCCGATCAAGGCCATCTACGAATTGCATCTATGAATTAAGATTTTATGCTGTCAAATTTAGTAGTGTCGTTTACATAGTTTTTATGAGGTACACAAGATATTATGTACCCTTATAAAAACTAAGTAAAAGACACTACTAAATTTGACAGCATAAAATCTTAATTCATAGATGCAATTCGTAGATGGCCTTGATCGGACTTCTTTCAAAAATTTTACTGTACCTACTACGATATGGTATTAAAATTAATCAAAATTATTTGTTTTGTAATAACTCAATAATAGGGATTCGGAAAACAAGTTTATATGACTTTTTTGTCCTGGGATGTACTAACTATTCTGAAGGTAGTAATTAACTATTAAAAAATCTACTAAGATTGACAGTTGGTTAGATTAAATTTTTTTATCAAAGTATCTTGATTATTGATTATTAGGTAATCAGCTCGATTTTTCTTAAAATTTTTGTTTTGCACCCTTATGATTTATTTGCATGATCATAAAGAGAAGAAAAATCAATATCGGATTCTATAGTAAGTGTATATACATAGTGTGGCCAATAGGGGGATCGATTTTGATTGGTCGGCGTGAATTTGCCTAAATATGGCGGATATATGCCGACAAAGTGACATTTTCAGATTTGTAACGTGAATTATACGTGAATTGAAGGTAATTATATTATATTTATATTTTAGAGAGTGCAAATAATTAAATTACACATGTATTTGTATATTTATAATAAAGTAATATATACATATTTTTAACATCACATCTTTTTTAGGTTAACTGTCAAAATGACTAAAAATGTCTAATATTAAGGTATATATTTTAGATGCCTGGTTGCATGGCGGTTGGTTGTGACAACAGTTCTTCAAAAGGATTTAAAATGAAAATAAATATTTTGTTTCCATTTAATATGCTCTTTAATTAATTGTTTATCGAATTTTGTTTAGTTATCACATCATATGAATTCAAATTTCCCGCGCATTTGGCTAAATATGGTGGCGGTTGGCCACACTATGTATATACAGTCACTATATCTGATTCCACTACTAAAAATCTATGTTGCCATTTAATTTTTTTTTTTTGTGATGTCATAACTGAAAAACAAATAAAAGTCGGGAGATGAATCGCACATATGAACGTGTATTTTTAAAAACTAAAATCGACGTGTTTCAGCGTTTTTAAAAAAACCGTCTGAGTTCGGATTTTTTTTTTATTATTCAATACTTTAATCTCACACTATATGTTGGGTTAGTTAGAAAAATATGTACAGCAATAATGTAAATTAGACTGTTTAAATTATTTTGTAAAGCTCTAAAATATGGTACTCGTATACTGACGACATTAATTATATTTTGGACCATTATACAGTACTTGGTCTTTGTAAGTATTAAATATATTTATGGAACAGAATGAGTGAGTATAAAAGAATAATTTGGTGAAGGATTTGAAACATGCGTGATGATATTACGGCTGACATTTGAAATGAAAGGTTACGAGATATAATTAGCCTGGAACGATTGTAGTTACCTTCTGCTGCATGCCGTTAAGGAATGGAGCCGGGAGGTACGGGTAGAAGAGGTCGGGTCTCCGCTGTAGAAATTCGGAATCCTTGGGCGTCATGGGGATGGGCGGCAGGTCGAGAGACATGCGACGTCCGCGTCGCGACGCTCCGTTGCTCCACATGTGTGTGCCCATGTGAACCTAATATTGCCAACAATACCACATATTATACCATACAGTCAAAAGACTCCACTCTAAATGCACATCATAGAACTAACACAAAATGGAAATAACTAAGTGTTAAAATTTACATTTTTTTTTTTTCACTACTAGTCTATAAACATATCATTATTGGCCCATTTTTGTTCAGCGAAATTGTTTTTCTATACCTAGAGATCAATTATTGGCCTAGGTCAATAATAATGCTATTGTTTTCATTCTATTATTTTTGACACCATATGTCAAATTGCCAATACAATGGAATAAATTTCGTAACTAATTCTTATAATTAGGTAAGTGCTAGTAGTGAAAACAAACAATATAAACACCACGGTTATGTATTCATAATCTTGATGTATAATATAATGCAATTTTTATGTAAATATATCTTATCTTTTTCATAATCCAAAAATGTGGTATTAATTTTAATAGTTTCTAAATTATTTTTTATACATATTTTAATATCATTTATTTCCAGTGTTCCGTTAATTCTATTATTCATATATTTGTCTAGTCTACAAGATATGAACCCTGTTGCACATCAGTTCGCCCACCCGTTTTAATTTCATTTTATTTAGTTAATATATGTTACAAATAATAACATAACATAAATTATCGCTAATTTTTAGTAATATTACAGACATTTTGTCGTTCTAATGACATCTAGCAAGATAAGTTTTCTTAGATATTTTATTGTTCTTTTGTAAAATGAAATAATACTTAATTTTGCCAATTCAGGAAATACTGAAAAAAAATTTAAAGAATTTAAATCGTAAGATAGTGAGGTTTTATTAAATAAAATGTCTGGAAATATTACAGTAATAATTTAGAATAAAAAACTATATTACCCAATATTGATAAATAATCTGATTATCGATTTCTTTTACGGTTATACCGTTAATTTTTACCTCCCGCTACCCTTGGTAAGGGAGGTATAGGGATCGTGCTAAAAATCACATATCGAGATTTTAGTAAATGACCACGGTTTAATGTCCCTAGAATCCAATTTTAACATTTTCACGATGATGTCTGTATGTGTGTATGTGTGTGTGTGTGTATGTATGTGTGTGTATGTATGTATGTGTGTGTGTGTGTGTATTTAGAATAAAAAACTATATTACCCAATATTGATAAATAATCTGATTATCGATTTCTTTTACGGTTATACCGTTAATTTTTACCTCCCGCTACCCTTGGTAAGGGAGGTATAGGGATCGTGCTAAAAATCACATATCGAGATTTTAGTAAATGACCACGGTTTAATGTCCCTAGAATCCAATTTTAACATTTTCACGATGATGTCTGTATGTGTGTATGTGTGTGTGTGTATGTATGTGTGTGTATGTATGTATGTGTGTGTGTGTGTGTGTGTGTGTGTGTGTATGTGTATGGATTTTGTCTTCGCTCTAACTCAAATACTATTATTCAGAAAATTCTGAAACCTTGTATTTATACCCTATTCTAATATGAAAAGAAGTAATTACATTTTGGTGTAAATCGGATAACCGAAAATGGAACTTTACCTGAAGCTCATAATGGTTTTTCTTCAAAAAATACCATTAAATGCCATTTTTTTCGCATTTTCTGTCTTTTCTACAGGAATACATTAATACTATTTCTATATATCTCACAGATAAATGTAAAAATATTTTTTTTTATTAGTCGCGAAGCCTAAGATAAACACAATTCCTTTGTTACACAGTTCATATTTCAAATGAATGTAACTGACAGTAAATGTCACTGTCAAAAAACTAATCACTTCAAATTAATAATAGTGACATTTTAAAAAGAAAATATTAAATAAAGCAATAGTTTTCTGCAATGGAACAGTTTGCAGCGTTAGTAAATACGTATGTATTTAAATTAATAAAAATTAAATAGTGGGAGGTTTTGTGTTGGCCACATCAGATTTTTTTTTAATACCATACTGTTATTATGATATAGCAGGACTAAAAACAAAAATGAAAAGATAGAAATAACGGCTTAAGCCGTTATTTTTTATAACAGTCGCATACAATTAAGAATCAGGTGTTCCTAGAAAAATAACAGAATACTGATGGACTGTTGTCTACGAGAATTTATAAATTAACGAAAAAGTTTTTCAGTGACAGATATAGAAGAATTTTATTATCCCTTAATTTTTAATTTTATGTTATTACGAAAAATCTTGTACGCCACACGGCCGATATACAAATAACGAACTCAGCTGATTATAAACCTCAGCCGTGTCCGTTATTTGCCTCACATCGGCGTAATGTCGTTAATAAGTATAAACTTTAGCTAAAAAATTAATTTAAATTTACTTTATAATGTTGAAAAATCTTCATTTAATTAATATTACAAGTTCTATTAGTTAAGTCATGCTAAATGAATTTTTAACAATTGGGCGAACTGATGTGCGACAGGGCTCGTGTAATTAATTACAATAATTACAGTAAGAGCAGAAGTGATATTTACAATAGAAGAACATATAATTATTATGTACAGAGTGCACTTATTGAACTTATATGTGAGTGTGAGCGAGATTTATCGACGAGCTAGCATTAGTGAAGCAAAGGCAAAGCTACGTTAAAAGTGAAGAAGAAGTTCATACCTTGAGGTTACCCTTGGTGGTGAAGGCCTTTTGGCAGACCGTGCACCGGAACGGTTTGTCGCCGGTATGTGTGCGCATGTGTATCTGCAGCGCCGAGCTCGAGGAGAAGTTCTTATTGCACACGTGGCACAAATGCTTACTGGACTGCACGTCTGCAAACACACACACAACACGCGTCCAGCAAGGTTAGTCGCAAAGCTCCCGACCACGAACAGTAGTTAATCTTATACCAATGAAATGAACAACATCAAACTATTCAATGTTCAGATACTTACTTGGGGGTCGTTTGGGCAGCGGCAGTTCTGCAGCATCGGTAGCTCGCTTCACAGCAGCGGACACTATTTCCTGCTTGATGAGCGGTTCTACAGATGGCGGTGGCAGCGCAGGCTCCGGCTCCGACGGCATAGGTGGAGGAGGAAGCTCTCGCAAAGGCTGCTCGTCGAGAGACGACGTCGAGACGATCGGCTTGTCGAACATATGCTGAGGCATATCTCTAATCTTGTGCGTCAACATGTGTTGCTTCATATTGCCCTGTAAAACAAAAATTCCTTCAAGTATATGCCGCTTAGGAATTGCTCGCTACTCGACTTAAACCAACTTTAGAGCTACTCAAGTAAAGTTGGATTAATCTCGCGCAGAGTAAATGATGCGAAAGCAATTTCTATAGTAAAAATTTTTAGGCAGAGTAGTCACGTCATCATTTCATTACAAAATGAAAAAACACTGTAGTATCGTATATGTTTAGGAAAACGAAGAAAATAAATACTGTTTTTTGCATACTATAAGTAAAGTACATTTTAATTAAATTTACAATTATTTTAAAGTCGAACATAATGTTTTTAATGAGTTTTAAATTATTTAAAATAATTGTAGTTCATTTTTTCACCACATGTTGGTACTATTGGATTTCAATATTTAAACGTTTACATGACATGTTTCTCCCGGAATTGTCAAGCGTCTGCTGTCATTATTTCGTTACTTTGAGATTGATCTTGAGCTTTTCTGTTTTTAGTTTGTGCTAATTTCAATAATTGTAAATTGTATTATTGGAGTATTTTCAATCAAATATAATATGGGGTCCCGTGGCCGCGTGCCTGAGTGTCTGTTCGCGAACCTGGGGGAACCGGGTCCGATCCCGACCGGCGCCAAATATTTCCAATTTTAAATGGCACAAAAGTGATCCCTGTGGTGCACTCTCCACACCAGCTATGAGTGCCCGTGAGGTGACACCTGGTAAGCGCCCACACGGTAAAATATATCATCATCATTACCGATGTCTACATATGTGTAGATAATGGCACACCCAGAAATGGGTAATATGCCGTGATGATATATTTATTTATTTATATAATATATTTTTTAAATGTTATTTTAAT
Source organism: Ophonus ardosiacus (assembly GCA_943142095.1). NCBI lineage: Eukaryota > Metazoa > Arthropoda > Insecta > Coleoptera > Carabidae > Ophonus > Ophonus ardosiacus. The sequence goes on along the minus strand of OW964831.1, from coordinate 47,968,497 downwards.
TATATTTTCAATAAATCGAATTTATAGTGCTACTCTTTACTTTTCTATAACACTACAGAATTGTAAATCTAAATAAAATCAAATCAATTTTTTTAAAAATATTTTCAATGTCATTTAACATTAATTTTCTTATTTTTCATCAAGTGCTTCATTTACTCCCCGTATTCCTTCTGAAACCCGACTAAGTGTGCCCTACACCGAATTTTCAATACCATAAATTAGAAATATATTACATTTTACAATAATATTCAATTATTATTCGACTATTAAATAAATTAACTTGATCACATAAATTAGCATCGCAGATAAATACAATTATTTTCTAAAATTAAATTAGTGTACCATGTAAACCTACTAATTTCGTGACGTCATTATCTAGTTACAAACTTTGATGACGTGACTACTCTGCCTAAATTTTTTTACTATACTAGCCAAATAGCGTCCCTTACCAGCAAGGGACTCCATTCGAAGGCAGTGGCGTATCCAGGTGTCATCGGCAGCGAGGGCGGGGGCAGCTTAGAAGGGATCTTGACAGAGCCGGAGGGTGGTCTTTTCTTTCGCACCCTCCTAGGTTTGTGGCCCCCGCCGTCCTGGATACGCCTCTGGCCTTGGCGACACGTACATTCCGGACGATTCTGCAAGTCAAGCGAGACGTTACGATACACGATCACCCGAAGCAATTGTTTGTTTGTCATATCAGATATTTAAGTGGCTACGAATATAAAAATCAGGAGTCCCTAATCTAAAATAGATCCACTTAAGCATCGGACATAACTTATGGCTGGCGCTCAGCCAATAGCTAATTTGAGAAAGAGAAGGCTCGTCGGCAGCTCTATTGTATCTCTAAGAATAACAACTTGTTTTTATTTTCTTTTGATTCAATCATAACGCGGATAGAATGGCTTGCACAACACGTCTCTCTGAATGTCTCACTGTTTATTTTTATGTGGTTAGGGTTTCGACAACTAGAATTACATCAATTAATTTTCTGACTCCACATAAAATTTATTTGAATTATTTTATATCTAAATATACGAACCTTGGTAGAAAATCCTCTGTCGCATACCGTGCACTTGAACGGACGTTCCTTTGTGTGGCTCCTGTAGTGGATCTCCAGAGCCGAATTGCACGCGAAAGTTTTGAAACATATGTTACACGTTGTATTGCCTCTTACTGAAATCAAAACACGTGTAAGATTATTAAATTCTGTGTGTTGGAGTCAGAGCTGGGCAGTAACTAGTTACTTTAGGAACTTAGTTACTAACTAGTTACTTTTACGTAACTTGTAACGTAACTTAGTTACTTTTTAAAATATGGTAACTGTAACTCAACTTGCTGCGGAAAAGTAGTTGGTAACTTTACGGTTTTTAGCTACTAGTTACTTGAGTAACTTAAGTTACTTAAAGTAACTCAGAAATTAGAATGTAACTTAAGTTAGTCAAAGTAACTTAAAAAGTGGAGTTGTTGAGCGCAGCATCGCGCATGCCCTCTGTAATGTGTAACTTTTATTTTAATACTTAATTAAATTCAATATTATTGTCGATTGAATTCAAGCCATAATAGATATTAGCTTTGTTCGATGACATGTACTAGGTCGCCCTAGTGTTAACTTTCTTGAACTAACATGTTTTATGAGAAACGGGCAGCTTCTGGCAGGCTGTTCGATGACAAAAATTTTAAGAACTAGTGCTCACTTTTCTGACCTGACTCGCGAGGTAGTGTAGAAAGTGCAGACTAGGAGTGGGGGTAGCTAAATGTTGTTCGGTAGACATTTTAATTCTATCCTATCTACACATCTGTTTATTTAACCTAAAATTTTGTTTTGCTATATAAAGAATTAATTAATATATCTGTCTCTGAATCTGATGAAGAATCAAGTGATGATTGATCTTCGTCAGAATCGTTTATTAGTTCACTATGCTCTTTAAAACAGACATTTCTGCAGTCACTTTTTTGCAGCTTTATATCACTGTGCTTATAAAGAACCTAACCTTTTACACCTTTGGCTATGCTTGGCTTGATTACTCACAGCGGAGCAAGCTTGCCCAAATATACACTAGTGTGTTTTATGAAACCACAAGAATTAGACTGTACTAGTGTACACTACACTGCACTGCACTATTCTGCTCTGCACTTCAAGCACTTCTCATCGAACAGAGCTAATAAAATAAGTAATTATGTTGATTAATAATAGAGTTTTTGTACGGTAAACAGAAAAACTAAAAATAACACATTATTTTAACTTTTAATTCTAAAATTAAAAAGTCACTAAATGTTAAATTTGACTTATAAAATATATTATTTTCAAATGTTTTCCTCGCTTACAAATGATACGTTTTAATAAATTATAATTAAAATGCCACTAAATCATCAAAATTATTCCAATTTTCAGGTTACACAAAAAATAGTGTATTTTGTTCGTTGTTCCAAGGGTTGGAAGACTTGAATTCGTCTCATTTTTGCAAATTCCCTTCTCACAAGATAAAATGTCACTTTTAATTTTTATATTATATTATAATGTAGATCCGCAGGGCCTTTTTATCACAGCAACCGGACCCTGATGGCCCCTTGTCAAAGCGGGCCCTAGGCCGTGGCCTCGTAGGCCTAGGCGGTAATAAGGCCCTGTAGGTCCGTTAACATTAACAATAATAATCTGATTGGGTGTTGCCAAGCAATAACGTTAAAATTTAGGTTAACGTAGTTAGTGCAAAAACTCCCTGATATGTATACTACACAATAACTAAGTCAACAGTCAAAGTCTACACTTCACGCCATTAAAAGTAGTTAGAAAGTAACTCAAGGTAACTAAGTTACTTTTAATGAGTAACTAGTAAATAACTTAGTTCTTTCACCAAAGTAACTGGAACTTAAGTAACTTAGTTACTTTTTTTTGGAGGTAACTGTAACTAGTTACATTTTTAAAGTAACTTGCCCAGCTCTGGTTGGAGTGTTATATTTACTTGGTGCAAATGCACCTGCCGGTCCGACGGCTAGGCCGAGAGGACTGAAGGCGGTTGAGGTAAGCACGGACGATGTAAGCGACGACAAGGCCGAGGACATGAGCGGTGACGAGCCTTGGCTGGGCGGCAGCAGCCCGAAGTTGCTGAACATGGGCGGCGGGCCTGGACTGGGCGTTGGGGGCTGCGCGGACCGTGGGGTCAGATCCAATGCACCCAATGAATTTGATTCAGACGGGGTTGGGCTGCCTGCCTGCTGGCTAGAAGGCGGACGAGGAACCTGACAATAAAACAACCATTTTAACTTCTATTATTATTTATTTAAAATGTAATTTTACCTGGACGGGCATGTGATTTGGCGAAGAGCGTAGTTCTGATCCATTCGGACTCATAATCCCCGACTGAGTAGGACTCTTGTCTCCGTTCTGAGGAGTAGGCGTCGTGGTGGCTGGCCTGGTAGAACACAAGTCCTCCGGGGAACAATTACTTGTATTTGCAGACATCTGTGACGCCATTGTAGTTATAGTTCGCACTTGATTCTCTAGTGCAGCGAGGGACGTTGAAAATGAAGGTAAATGCTGTTCCCCAGTGGACATATCATCATCATCATCTTCGTCCTCTTCTGGAAATTCACTCTCGGATTTCATTTCTATATCATGATTCTTCATGTTTAATGGAAGATTAGCCGCATTTAAGGAGGCTAAACTAGGAACGGTAAAATTCTGTCCAGCAAGGAAAGGGTTCATGGAATTGGGCAATGCCGGGAATGGACCAGCTCCAGGTGACGGGAAATCTTTAATTTCCGCAGCTTGGATTTGTTCTGGCGTGAGATCAGTCGGCTCTCCGGTATGTAGACGGATGTGTTGCTGCAGCACCAAAGCGTTTGTGAACTTTTTGTGACACACAGGACATTGATGAAGCACTCTCATTGGTGGCTTAGCTCGATGAACTCCCATGTGGGTTTTCAAGTTTCCTTTTGTCGTGAAAGCTCTGCCGCAAATTTTGCATTTGAAAGGACGTTCACCGGTATGTGTTCGGTAGTGCATTTGTAACGCGCTCTTGCATGAGAGGACACGATGACAAATCACGCACTGATTTGGATCTGTCAATTTGTGTTCGATATTGTCTACTAATTGTTGCAATTTACTGGTTTCTGATGTTTTTGTAACTTCAATGAGACTTTCCCATGAGTTATCATTGCTGCCGGGACGCGGTAACAAACTAGTGTAGACGGCTGGATCTCTGGCTGGATCAGTTCCAGATTGCGTTGAGAAAGGTCCTAAACTCCCTGATGACGTGCTGCTGGGAGGGGACGACGCGTGTGGAAAGTTAAAGGACGCGGGAAGTCGTTGACCTGTTGCGATGCTTAAAGGAGCTGTGATTGAGTTGATTTTGTTTGATAAATTTTCTGGTTCTTCTTGCATGTGTTCCATGGGACTCCTTCGCCCTAATAAATCCTCATTACTGTACTTGCTGTCCATACTGCATTCGTCGTACGGTGGTGGGGATTGATAGCGGTCGTTCTCATTTTCTGGTTCATGGTCTATGTCCATTTCCTGCTTTGGCGTGAAAGTATTGTTCATGATAGGCGGCGAGCTTTTTTGTTCATCGTCTCGTTTGTCATCGACGGGTTCAGTCTTGAGACGCGAGTCGGGCGCCGTAGATGCCGGCGGCGGTGAGCGCGCGGGCTTGCTAAGGTCGGCAGGCACGCTAAGGTCGGCGGGCACGTCTTGCTCTTCGCGCTTCATAAACAGCGGGTGCGGTGGCAAAACGCGACTTTGGCCTAGCTCCTGCGGTCGGTGAGGCGACGGTTGCAATCGGTTCTGCAGCATATCCGGCGGCGGCGGTGGGATCGACGGACGGTAGATTGGGATGGAGGTTGGCGGGAAGGGATGTGAAGGCGGGAACGGGTGTGGCGGGTGGTGCACTGGGCCACCGGGTGATAATGCTGATTGCTGGCCCATCTGTGCCAGCAACGGAGGGTGATACTTGTCTAAATGCTCCGGAACTGGATTAGGATTCATTTTGATATGTGGAAACTTGGCTGTGTGTCGTTGGAAGTGGACTTTCAAGTTTCCTTTGGTAGTGAAACGGCTTCCACATACATTACACTTGAAAGGCCGTTCACCTGTGTGTGAGCGAATGTGAATTTGAAGCGCGCTGTCAGATCCGAATACTTTGCCGCAATATCGACAGCGGTGTTTGAAAAATGGTTCGTTCCGGCCGGACTTGCCGTCGTACGGTGACATAGAACCCTTGCTTTTTCGGAATGCAAGTTCGTCTGCCAAATTATTAGCTAGCAGGCCTTGGCTGGCGTTGTCCAGGACTTCTTGTGCGCGTTTTTGCAACATTTCCAGAGTGTTGGGTTCATCGAGCGAGGGCGGCGGGTCGTTGTTGGTGATGATGGAGGCGGCGAGCGAGGAGGAGATGGAGCACATGGATGGTGCGACGCTGACGGGCTGCATCTGAGGCATGGGCTGGCTTGCGGGAATAGGTGGAGGCGTAGACGCCACGGACGGCGCGGGTGTGATGCTGTCTCCCGCGGCCGGTGTGTCTGCACATGCACTGAGACTGAGGGGCATCGGAGACGGGGACGGGGAGTGGGCGGGAAGGGAGGCGGGCGGCGCGGGCGAGGCGGGCCCGGGGGCAGCTTCGGGGGCGGCGGGAGATGGTGGGCTGCTTTCTTTGGATCTGTTAAGAGACAATTGTTGTTGAAGTTGATTAATCAACTGCAATTGAAATACTTGCTGGTGTTGTAAGGTAAAGAGGGTCGACTGGAGCACCGCCAGCTCTTGCAAGGCGGCCTCATTGTCGGCATTGTTGGCCATGGCGGTGGCTGCGAACTGCGCCACGGCCACTTTGGTGTTCTGTAGGGCCTCGAGCGTGACGTGCGAGGCAGAGGGGAAGGGGAAGCCGAGCCGCACAGCCTCGCCACTCTCGCTCTCCTCCACGCTGTTGTTGTTGGCGGCGTCTTGGCGGTGGCGTCGTGCCGCCTCCAGCCGCTTGCCCTCGTCCGAGTCGTCCTCGTCCTCGTACTCCGACACCACCATGTCTTCGGGGTCGGAGTGCGCCGTGTCTTGGTGCCGCTGCGCTTTCTGCTCGCACGCTTGCTTGTGCGTCAGGAACTCGGGCACCTCGGTGAACTGCTCCTGGCAGCGCGGGCACATAAGCGCCACGGGCTCTATATCGTCGCCCACCGCGCAACTCACATCTTCTTCTGAACATGACGCAGAACTTTCACCTGCAACAAACAAAAACTCTTTACAATACACTATACACACTATTATGTAATTAATCACCATTCTTAAATTTGTATATTGGTGGCACTACGGTACAAATCATTGTTGCTTTGTTGGCGTTAAGCACAGTACTAAGTCAGTCGCGTGGTTCACACGCGGTGGGGACTAGAAGCTAGAAGGGAACACAGAGCAAGCGCGAGAGATGATAAACTGCTTGCCGCAGCCAGCCACTGGCCCGGTTATGACAGCTGGGCGGTGCCTCACATTCATAAATAACACGCACTTGTTGCCCGTTCATAATCCCCGCCTTCGAACCGCCCAGATTTCATATCTGACATGAAGGGGGCCGAAGCCGACTCCCCTCTAATATGCAGCGAGCGAGTCTTTCATCATAACTACATAGCACTCGGTAAGCATCGCATCGTAAAGACTGCTGCAACTGCGTTTAGGGTTGCCAGATTTTGAAAACTTTTGTATAGGAGATTTAGTGAATATATACGTATAGGATACATTTCTATTTCAAACTCTTAATTAGAGTATTAACACTAACAAAAAAAAATCTGATGTGGCCAGCACAAAACCTCCAGCCATTTAATTTTTATTAATTTAAATACATATCTACATATTTATTACTGCTGGAAACTTTTATTAACTTTTTTTTAAATTTAAGTATTGTTCCTTTTACTATTTTCTTTTTAAAACGTAATTATAATAATAATAATAATAATAATTATTAGTTTGAAATGATTAGTTTTCTGACAGTGACATTTAACTATCGGCTACCTACATTTGAGATCTAAACTGATACGTTTAAAGCATAGGCTCCGAGATTTATCTTATAAATTGATTTAATTTAATGAAAAATGAGTTTTTTCCGGGTTTACCTCTGTTATCTCGAAAACTGTAAGAGTTGCGATTTTCATTAAATGAGACTTTTTGTTTACCTTTCGAAGGCCATCTTAGATATGTTTTCCTTTTTGAAAAAAAAATCTGTTGTGGCCAGCACAAGACCTCTCGTCATTTCCATATTAGGCTATATAAGTATTGTATTGCACTTCTCTTTCGAACCGTCGTTTTATAACAAAATATTACAGAACTTTACCCAAATATTGTTTTTTATTGTATTTAATATGTCTTCTGCACACATATAATTCTAATTATATCTATTTTTCATTGTATGAGGAAGTTTCTAAATGTCAGAGATTCTTCTAATTCATTAACCAGATTTCTGATGGATATATGCATTTTACCACAATTTTACCTATTTCAAATATTTAATTAATAAAACAATAAGAAAGATTAAATATACAGAAAAAGCTATCAGAATGTCACTAAAACTGTTGATTTTTGACACTGACATGTGTCGTTTACAAACTATGTTATAAACATTGCAATTTGCCAACTGGTTTCCTTAGTGTCTTAGCCTCTGCGATTAGATTACTCTATATTTCATAGTGTCTTTATCTCTAAATCTATACAAGATATAATAAAAATTTTAAGTGTATTTATTAGATGGAGAATTTTATGTTCTTCAATATTTAATAAAAAAAACTCCCAAAAAATTATATTTAGAAGAATTTTTCTAAGAAACTACTACTTCCGGTTGTTCAATTATTATCAAGCTCTTCCCAGGAATGCCAGATTAAGGAAACTGCAGTTAAATATTTTTTAAGTCTTATAGTTTTTGAGGAATCGTGTCTACAACATCCAGACATACACACATACACACATGCACACATCCACACACACACACACACACACACACACACACACACACACACACACACACACACACACAGAGATATCATTTTAAAAATGTTATAATCGGATTCTAGGGACCTTAAATCGTGCTTATTCAATAAAATCTGGATATGCGAATTTTAGCATGAATCCAATACCTCTCAGCGAGAGGTAAAAAAAATGAAATAATTGTACTAAGACAAATGTTGTGGCGATCTTGGCCAATATTTAGTTTTCAAATAACTTCGTAACTATTAGAAACTCAAAAAAATGTTTCATATAAAATTTTATTGTTTTTTTATGGTCTATTATTTACTGACATAGACAAAATTTTGTTCAGTCACTATTTTTGTCTGTTTTCTTCGATTCTAATACAGAATGTCCTCTTTCTCAAAAACAGTTGAAGATCGGACCAATATTGATTAAGCTTTTTTTTCTCATTTTGGTCTGTACTATATACCCTCATAGTTTGTGACACATATTTTTTAACACCCTGTATTTATAAATCTGTCACAGGTTACTTTAAATTAAAAATCCTCGGGATGAAATTTGAGCGAGTTTAATTTACGTTATACGTGGGGAGTAGAAGAGAATAAGTCTGTCGTCTTTATGACTGGTTTAGAGTTAAAATGCGCACAATGGAGCTAAATATACCGGGCGAGGGTGGAAAAATAATCGAAACGCTGAAAATATATTAGAAGGAAGGCAGGGTGCGAGTTCCGGCCCGCGAGACCACCGAAATGTGAAATATATAAGGTCTATCTATTTCTGTTCAGTCAGACTTGAATGCAATATTCATTGTCGTAAACCGTGGAAGAGACTTTGGTGTTCTTTACTTTCTTTCCTCCCCGTGCCCATGCCACTGCTTCGGAGCATTTTCAAATTGAATTTCAAACTTGAATGCGATACCCATGTATCTCTATTACCTGATAGTCTGACATCGTATCAAATCAATAATTTAACGCATGTGAGCGGGCGAGAATTAGAAAATTTACCTATACGAGTGATCTTATTCCATTAAAAATATATACGAATATATATGGAGCGTTTTCTTTTTCATTTTTCCTCAGACTACAGAACTATGCTCTTCCCTTTTTAAATTATATACGTATTACAACTGCATTTTACATACCTCCGTTAACTATTATTCTACACATTTTAAATTACAAGTTCATATGCATACTTTGTTACAATAACTATTATTTTCTTACGATACCAATTTTTTTTACATTTGTTGTCAATAATAAATTATATTTGTCGGTATATAATCATTCCTATTAAAATTAGTAAACACTATCAATTTTGAAGGTATTGCTACTGCTTCATACAAAAAGAATACTATTGTTTATTTCAAAATGAAAGTGCTTTTCCTTCGCACCTACGGTATTATTTTTGAACTTACATTTTTGTATTTTCAACTAGTTCAACAATGAACTGACCAGGTACCAAAAACTGTCCCATTTCTTTATTTCTTGCAACGGATATTTTCGTCATAAGCCTGCACCAAAAGGAAAGCCGGTGCGATTACAATAAGAGGTATATTTTAAATGAAATATGAAAATTTTATTTAAAATGTATAATAATATAATAATAATATATTTGTATCACAAGCAACGCTTATTACAAAGGAAGTTGGTAACTACATTTATTTAACATACGTATGTTAAGATATTTTACATTTTACATTTTAAATTAAACAATGAATGAATTGAATTAACTATGAAAGCTCAAGATTATTATTCGGTTGAAAATCACTTTATAGAGTCGTTATAGTCCACAGTCTTTTGCAATATTTTCAAGATTGCTGCGATGTCGAATCAGACACTACCACACTACCACAACCACTGAACTCGTGTTTTGTACGGAAGCACGAGTTATTTAAAATGTATTTGATTTTATTTAAATTTATAAATATTTGCAATAGCTACATAATATAAATTTCAAACATTGTTTTCTTTCCAAAGCACGCACTAAATTTTGACACACATAATTTTTATTTGTAAAAGTTGCTGAAAAATTATATTAAATGTATTTTTTTCAAAAGTGATACTTCCGGTTATCCGATATACACTAAAAACTAATGTGTTCTTCCCACATTAGTATAGAATGAGTATACAGAATTTCAAAATTTTCTGATAGATCCACACACACATTCATACATACACACACATACATACCCGCAGACATCATTGTAAAAATACTAAAATCGGATTCTGGGGATATCAAATAAATAAATAAAATAAATATATCATCACGGCATATTACCCATTTCTGGGTGTGCCAGTATCTACAACACATGTAGACATCGGTAATGATGACGATATATTTTACCGCGTGGGCGCTTACCAGGCGTCACCTCGCGGGCACTCATAGCTGGTGCGGAGAGTGCACCACAGGGGTCACTTTTGTGCCATTTAAAATTGGACATATTTGGCGCCTGTCGGGATAGAACCCGGTTCCCCCAGGTTAGCGACCAGACACAAATCTCTTTATGCGATTCTTAGCACTACCCTTATACCTCCCTTACTTAGGGTAGCGGGAGGTAAAAATGTGAAACCCGCTCATTTGTAATAGATATTTATACACCAAGTGAGCTAAGATAATGTTTATTCATGTGAAGAAAAGTTTAGCTTTAGTTAAATTCTTCGAGTGAATAAACATTCTTAGCTCACATGGTTTATACAATATTTTATTTAATTTTGACGAATTAATAACAAAAAGCATTATAATATTTAATTGTGACAAAATAAAAAAACTAATGAGTTAGTAGGCTGTGCATGACAATTGTCGATGATAGACGTCATTGACGTCAAGGCATCTAGGTATTTAAAAAGCATTATTGTCGTGAAAAATAATGAAAATGACTGATAATATCTAATAAATACTGTGGTGAGTGTTATTTTCGTGTCTGATATTATTTTAAATGCATTATTTGTTGCAGAGTTAAAAAATTTGTGAGAGTGATTTAAAAATTTTTAATTCACTTGTGAATAAAATGTTACTTATAGTTGTTGCTATGGAGTTAATAATGACAGTTTAAAACGTCAAAATTTAATAATAGATAATTACACACCAAGTGAGCTAAGGTAATGTTATTCATGAGTTAATTTCTTCGAGTGCATAAACATTCTTAGCACACGTAGTTTGTACAATTTTGACGAAATACTAATAAAAACCATTATAATATTTAATTTTGACAAAATAAAAAACTGATCAGTTAGTAGGCTGAGCATGACAATCGTCGCTGATAGATGTCAAGTCATGTATTTAAAATGCTTCATTGTCTGTCATTTGTGCCGTGAAAAATAATGAAAATGGCTGATAATGACAGGTACAGTAAAATTTTTGAAAGAAGTCCGATCAAGGCCATCTACGAATTGTAACTATGAATTAAGATTTTGTGCTGTCAAATTTAGTAGTGTCTTTTACTTAGTTATTATGAGGGTACATGATATCTTGTGTACCTCATAAAAACTATGTAAACGACACTACTAAATTTGACAGCATAAAATCTTAATTCATAGATGCAATTCGTAGATGGCTTTGATCGGACTTCTTTCAAAAATTTTACTGTAAATATTATGGTGAGTGTTATTTTCGTACTTGATGTTATTTTAAATGCATTACTTGTTGCAGAGTGAGTTAAATTTTGTGAGAGTGATTTTAAAAAAATTTAATTCACATGTGAAAAAAGTATTACTTATAGTTGTTGCTGGAGTTAATAATGACAGTTTGAAACGTCAAAATTGGATAAAATATTATACAAGCCATAGTAGTGATGACATATTTTTTTTTATTTACTCATTATCTTTTAATGTCTCCTAAAAATATATTTCCCCCGTTATTTCCCCCGTAAATCGTCCCAATCTTATCTAGTTTCGTATTAACTCAAAACTTCCTAAAATACTTCCTGTGGATGAAGTCTTCTTGTCTAAATTTAGCCGCGCATTGTTGGTTAACTAAGCCAGTCATAAACACCGTCACGGCACACGCGTGATACAGTTCTCTGTTTGGGGCTGTATGGGGAAACTTGTATTCGGAATAGGGCTTCGTCTCCGACTGATATATTTATCTAGTGGCGCGTGCCTCTACGCGAGGGTGTGTGCCGAGAGACAGACAAATGGCCCAGCAGCCGGCAGCATGCTGTGACGCTAAATCAAAAGTTTACAAAAATGAGAAAATCTCAAAGGGGTTTAAATGAGATAATAAGGAAGGGGGGATTGTGTTTATGAAGATGAGGAGAAATAATGATGTTTTCTTTTTATAATAAAAGAAATAAAAGGAGATTTTAAATTTAAAAATATTTTTCTATTTTCCATCTGCAACAAAGTTATTACAGCACCCAAAGAAGTTAGTGAATAGCTCATTCGAGTGATACAAATACCGTGAGTATTTTTTAACGTGAAACATTGGGTTTGTCATATCCATGGTTACGATTCGACATTTGATTGACAGCAATGTATTTGCGTGTCCCATTTAAAATGAAACATAAGGAACGAATTTGACTGATGTATTATATTTAAATATTGTCAATCAGAAAACCACTCAAGAGCACTAAACATATTTCGGGCACAAGGTGCACACAATATTTTTTCTACAACTAAATTTAATTTTTGGAAAACGTATAATTATTTAAACAAAATTAACCTCTAATTAATGACATCTTGTCAATATGACATAACCGCTGAATTTTCCTGTAAGTTACGACTTGACATTCGATTTGATTGGCAGTAATGTATTTGCCTGTCTCATTTAAAACATATGGAATGAATTTGACAGAAGTATTATATTTAAATATAGTAAGAAATTTGGCCAAGTCAAAAAATCACTCGGGCATAAGGTGCACACAATATTTTTTCTACAACTGAATTTAATTTACAAAGCAGGTATAATTATTTAAACAAAATTAACCTCTACTGACGTCTTGTCAAATGTCAAATTCGTTCCCTATGTTTCATTTTAAATGGGACACACAAATACATTGCTGTCAATCAAATGTCAAGTCGTAACCATGGATGACAAATCCAATGTTTCACGTTAAAAAATACTCACGGTATAACAGACTGGTACAATTTAATTTTATAAGGTTGGTGGCTAGGAATTTCAAAAATATCAATTGTCAATTATCGTTAAATAAACGAACACAAACGATTGTTAAGATTTTATTTTTATATAATTTTGAATTTAAAACTAAGAATAAGAAGAAAAGATTATAAAGTAGTAAATTTTGTATGAAATAGAAAATATCGTATGGTGTTAGAGTTGTCAAATGAATTATCAAACGTCATATTAGTACCGCCAACTGACAAAATTCCCTAAATTTTGACATCACTAATTTTTCATTTAAAAAAGGCATAGGAAGAGCAAAATAGAAAAATCTGTTGTGGCCAGCACAAGACCTTCCGTTAATTTGATGTATTTTGTACAAATTCCATACCAAAAGTTCATTGGAAAAGATTCTATATATCCAGTAAAATTGTCACACGGACAATACAATTTTTTACAAATTCCATACATAAAAATGCGTACACTTACGTAACATTCTCTTTACAATCAAATAAAATTACTACCAAGTTTATGTCTCCACCCATTTTTGAAATATTGCCCCAAAAGTCAATATACCCCACATTTAGATAAAAACTTCAAAATTTTCAAAAATCTAATTTTTATGTATCTAGATACTTCTCAATGCGCTGATTCCAAATTTTGAAACCGCAGGTCGATATCTCGTTTCATTCTCGAGATATTTAGATTTAAAGTTTTGCTCAAAACAGCCCATTTTTGGGTAATAACCCAAAAATGGGTCGAGATATGAATTTGGCGACAACGCCATTCGATTCTACGTGCAAAATTACGTAAGTACAACAATTTTCAGAATTTTTGAACACCGCATACAATCTCTAAAGCAAAATAACTGAAAATGACCAAAAATCGAAAAAATCGTAAGGGGTACCCCTTAGGATTTTTTCAGATTTTGGCCATTTTCAGGGGTTTTCAAGCTTTTATTCATTAAAAATGAACCGGTTGGACAAAAATTATGAAAATTGCTATACTTATGTATTTTTGAACGTAGAATCGAATGGTGATGTCGCCAAATTTATATCTCGGCCCATTTTTGGGTTATTACCCAAAAATGGGCAGTTTTGAACAAAATTTTAAATCTAAATATCTCGAGAACGAAGCGAGATATCGTCCTGCGGTTTCAAAATTTGGAATCAGCGCATTGAGAAGTATCTAGATACATAAAAATTAGATTTTTGAAAATTTTGAAGTTTTTATCTAAATGTGGGGTATATTGACTTTTGGGGCAATAATTCAAAAATGCGTAGAGATATAAACTTGGTAGTAATATTATTTGATTGTAAAGAGAATGTTACGTAAGTGTACGCATTTTTAGAGTATTTATATATGAGTAATGTACATTCATGTGATAATTTTATTGGATTTATAGCAGGGAATCGAACCCGCTAAAAACTGGGTTCGGTTTAGGTTCAAGTTAATTTGTTTTTTTGAGAAATGGGTTCGGGTGCGGTTCTGGTTCAACATTAATAAAATTTGCGGTATTGTTCGGGGTTCAGGTTCGGTTCGACTTAATGAAAATTGAATTAAAGGTTTTTTTGAATGATAAATAAAAATAATTTAAAATGAAAAAATATTTTTAATATTTTTTAACATATTCAAACATTTAAATTTACCGCGATAAAAACAGTTCAATATAGTTATTTTATTTAAATATTAATTCCGTCTGTTGTCTGTTCATTCATTTGTTTCTCTGGTTTATTCTTGCATTAATGTATTCGTAAGCGTGATAGCGTCAGTCCTCAGTTCCCAATGTTTTTGTGACGTGAAATGAGTGTTTTTGTTGCTATTTACGAACAATTTGAACGTTTTATTTATTATTATAAACTTTATCAAGTGTTTTATGTGTTATTTATACTATATTTGTTTATTTAATAGTGAAATGTGGTTATGATCCGTGATCCGTAGCTTGCAGTCCAAGGAAAGAAGCGAAGGCGGACTTCGTAAAGGTTGGATATTGTATTTTGTTTTAAAATTTGTTTATTATAAATGTTTTCATAAAAATAATTTCCATAGCTTATTTAATTTAAAACTATATATTTTTAATATAACAAAAGGTTAGGTTACATTGACACAAAAATACGTAGCAGTAGGTTTATATAGTTATAATAGTTTAATGAATATTTGGAGAGTCTATAATATATTTTGTTTTAATTCAGAATTAAAAGCATTAGGTATTTGGTATATTAAACATAAAAAATAGACAAACATACAATTATTTTATTTACTTGTAAAGTAATTATTGAAAGTATTCATAATTTTATTACAACAAAATTCCGAACGATAATAAAAACATGAATTTTGAATGACAAACAAATAAAAATAATTTAAAATGAAAGCCGCAATTTTCGAATTTTAATATCCGGTTCGTTCCCAACTCGGGTTCAATTGAAAAATATATCTGAGGTTCGGTTCTGGGTTTGGGTTCGGTAAAATGTTACGGTTAGGTTCCGGTTTTGGTTCGGCTCAGGTTCGGGTTTGTTGCCCTGATTTATAGAATATTTTCCAAGGAACTTTCTGTATGGAATTTGTAAAAAATTGTATGTGATACAATTTTACTGGTTATATAGAATCTTTTCCAATGAACTTTTGGTATGGGATTTGCACAAAATACATCAAATTAACGGAAGGTTTTGTACTTCCTATAAATTATATTATTCTTGTATTCTCATGTCTATATCCATCTCCATTTAATTCCGGTATTCTTCCTGTAAATTACATCATTCTGAATAGGTGTCATTTATTCTTTTCCTTTCAAACTTGCGGCAGAACGTCATAAATTCCATTATATAAATCACACCGGGCTAGCTAATACAACCGTTCGTCTACCTTTAGGACCATAACCTGACAATGGGTGGTTGAAATGACCATCTCACATCTGTCGCCCACGCATCTCGCCCCCTCTGATTACTGTCAAACACCCTGACCCAGGGGACGAAGCTGGCCAAGTGTCAGTTGCGAGCAAGCCACCCCACGAGTTACGTAAGTCGACGATTATTGTTGTCCGATCGCTGATTCTGACTAATAAATGTATAACGATGAATTGATGTCGTCAAATGACATCAATATACTCCAGATGTTTTGTTTGGAAGCAGAAGGGTTTTATTTTTAGAATTAGGGTGAGTTATGTGCGACGGACATGCGAGTTTTATTTGATTTCATGGTTTATTGATATACGGAAAATTGGGACTTTTATGACGTTATCTATATCTCTATTCACCTTTTGCTAAATTAAATTGATGATGAAACGAACATATTTCTGTATTTATTTACTATATTTCCAATATAGCGTGAGTATTTTTTAACATGATACATTGGGTTTGTAATATCCATGGTTACGACTCAACATTTGATGGACAGCAATGTATTCCCTGTCCCATTTAAAATGAAACATAGGGAACGACTCTGACAGAAGTATTATATTTAAATATTGTAAGAAATTTAGCCGAGTCAGAAAACCACTCGAGAGCACTAAACATATTTCGGGCACCATAATATTTTTTCTATATCTAAATTTAATTATTAGAAAACAAATATAATTATTTAAACAAAATTACCTTCTAATAACATCTTGTCAATATGACAGATTACCGTTTAATTTTCCTATGGAACAATCCAGAACAAATGAATTTCGTGAGGGGCAGCTGTCAAAAATAAATTTCATACATAATTTACTCAATGATGGAGCCATGGAAAAATTTATGGTTTAATTTTATAAATGAATTGTATCAAAATCAAAATTTCTCGATATTTATCATAAGATATATAATTAATTAAACATAGTGAGGTTAAAATCACTCCTGTGGAGGGCAGGTGACGTCATTTTGGAATGGTCTATAAGTGCCGACTTGACACAAGAGGAATGTATTTGACAGAAGTGTTATATTTAAATATTGTAAGAAATTTAGCCGATTAAGAAAATCACTCGGGCACAAGGGGCATCCAATATTTTTTCTACAACTAAATTTAATTTACAAGGCAGGTACAATTATTTAAACAAAATTAACCTCTATGACGTCTTGTCAAATGTCAAATTCGTTCCCTATGTTTAATTTTAAATGGGACAGGCAAATACATTGCTGTCAATCAAATGTCAAGTAGTAACCATGGATATGACAAACCCAATGTTTTACGTTAAAAAATACTCACGGTAGGTGCGGTCGTTTTCATATTCCCGGACTAGGCATGAAAAGAAAAGATTAGAACAGCAATAATAGTATATTACGTTCCAAGTTAAGAAAAGTGAAAATTTACCAGACGAGTCTGGTAAGTTTAATTACGAGCGATAGCAAATACTTAAATGCCATACGAGTACAGTAAAATTACTTTTCTGGCGCGGTGCGTATATTATTTTTTCGTATTTTATTTTAGCATTAAAATTTGAATTTTTTAGAGGCATAATATACTGAATTAATCTAGAAAAACATAGGTTGTGCACTTTTATCACCCTAATATCTAAATCCTAAATTTATATGCCCTAAATCTAGTGATTATTTAGGATTTTAGGAATTAGATTTTAGGGTTTGGCAAGAGCACACTATGCCTTGAAGTTGACGCGCACTAATTAAACAAATCATGTTCGTTGCTATAATTTATGCAAATTTACTGTCAAAAATAGCTTTTTAGCGTCTATTTTATGAAATATAGTATTAACATTTACTCTCAAGCATCAAATGAATCGAATTGTATTTTTGTTATTCTAAAGTGTTACCATACAAACCAATGGATATCACTAGTGTACCATTCGGAGTTTTATTTAGGTGAAGAAGACCTAAATCCTAAATACTAAATGCCAAAATGCGACATGGGATCCCGTGGCCGCGTGGGGGAACCGGGTTCGATCCCGACCGACACCAAATATTTCGAATTTTAAATGGGACAAAAGTGACCCCTGTGGTGCACTCTCCACGCCAGCAATGATTGCCCGTGAGGTGACGTCTGGTAAGCGCCCGCAAGGTACAAATGTGTCATCATCAATACCGATATCTGCGATAAAGCAGATTGTGGCACACTCAGAAATGGGTAATATGCAGTGATGATATATTTATTTATTTATCTAAAATGCGACATCAGACCCAGCCACAGTAGTCTGATTCTCAGTAACAAAGTAGCTTGAAGTGTGTCCGTCTCCAGAAAAGTGTTCATCAATTATTTACCTAATAGGAAGCTACAATATTGCCACAACAATAATAAAAATACATTTTGTATGTATTGGTAGATAATAAAATATGTAATTTATATGTTTATCTCATTGAAATTTAATTTAAATGAAATAAGTGTATTCCATGAAGCTGCTAAATATGTTTTCATACTCAAATTTCATTAAACTTTGTTGATTAAATCTGTAACTACGTCCACAATTTCGATGATGCACCTAACACGCTAACGCTGCACTAGTAAAACTATTTGATACCCAACCCACTATAAAATTTCCACCATGACTGTACTTCAATAAAACACGAGCTTAATACCCGTTGCTAGCATACATAAACATAAATGTAATTTAATTAAACCGGGCTGAAAACATATCATGCATCGATCGCACTATCATTAATACCATCCACATCCACATGCACTCATATCGAGTCATTTCCGAAGACCTCGCAGTCGCAATATCACATCACACCAACGGCTTCGGTGGAAACGTGATGCCGAGTTGCGCGAAGCCCCGCTACGCGCGCCACATCCGCTCGATCTGCATTTGTTTACCGAAATAACATTAAAACAGCACAGGGCAGAGAAGAAATCATCAGGAGCACGTGCCCTGAACAGATGCAGCAGTAATTTCGAGAGAAACAGGAAAAAATCGGGAAGGAATAGGGTTGGAAACGACTGCCGGAAGTCCTGATGTTTTGTTTGAGGTTTGAATGATGGAGAGGTCTATGCATATGGTAATAGAATCTCGTAACTAAAGTTCTTGTTCTCAGTTCTGGTTCTCTTCACAGTCATAGTGATTGTGAAGCGAATGTGATTAATTCTTAAATCTGGTTTCATTAGCTCCAGATAATACTAATTGGGAAACATGTTCCGTCTTTCTGAATCTGAATATCAACTAGCTGTTTCGTTATATTATATTAAAATGATTAACAAACTTTTTAAATATACACAAACAAAAAGATAAACTTCCTAGGCATCTAGATTCTGGAACTAATAAGTTTTAATTTTAGCTAAAAAGTATGGTAGATCAGATAGATAAGACGACCATACCCCATTCATTAAAAAAAAATCAATTTTTATTTAGGGAAATTATATATATTCTAGATTTAGACACGTATTTCTCACTTAATATATTTTTGTCTTTTATATTTAAAAGGCACTTGTGTTTATAAAAACGTAACCATCTCATATTTTAATGATTTTTTATGAAAAGAATAAACAAATTTAATTTTGTGTAGAAGACGATTTGTCTGTAGCAATTTGCTTTCTAATATACGTTACAACTAAATAGACTTTAAAAAAATTATTAGTTTTTAAAATATTCGAGGTTTTTACACATCTACTCTATTCAAATTTTTTACTACATACATTATATTTTTAAGTCTTCTTCTATCGCCGGTTTGAAATCCGAAATCCATTTTCAAGTAAATAACAAAACAATGAAAGTAAACCAGATCATCAGCCCTATTTTGTAAGAAAGTTGTCTTAGCAATATTGCTAGTAAATAACCAATAATAATTGCGAACATAGAAGCTAAGAAGCAAGAATTATAGCAACAAATATGATTTTTTTAATCTGTTCGCGACAACTTCAAGGCATAGTGTGCTCCTGCAAAACCCTAAAATCTAATTCCTAAAATCCTAAACAATCATTAGATTTAGAGTACATAAATTTAGGATTTAAGTCTACTTCACATAAATACAACTCCCAATGGCACAATAATGACATCCATTGGTTTATATGGCTACAGTTTAGAATAACAAAAATGAATTATACACTTTGATGTAATTCGATGCTTCAGATTAAATATTAATATTATATTTCATAAAATAGAAGCCAAGAAGCTAATCTTTGACAGTAAATTTGACATTTTGCACAAATTATAGCAACGAACATGATTTGTTTAATTAGTGCGCGTCAACTTCATGGCATAGTGTGCTCCTGCAAAACCCTTACGGCTATGTCCGATGTCACATTTCGGAATTTAGTATTTAGGTCTTCTTCACATAAACACAACTCCGAATGGCACACTAGTGATATCCATTGGTTTGTATAGCAACACTTTAGAACAATAAAATTGAATTATACAATTCGATTCAATTTGATGTTTGAGAGTAAATGTTAATATTATATTTCATAAAATAGAAGCTAAGAAGCTATTCTTTGACAGTAAATTTGACGTTTTGTACAAATTATAGCAACGAACATGATGGCTCGTAGTTTGATCACGGTTTTAACTAAAACGCTGTTTTAAGAAATGTCAAATTTCATTATTTAATAACAATAATAAATAATATCAAATTTATCAAAATATGATTTTAAAGCAGAAAATAGTTTGTATTCAAACAAATATTTTTTAAAAAAAATCATTCTTTAAATGTAAAGGTGAAATTAAATATTGAAATTTTAATTTGACATTTCTTAAAACAGTGTTTTAGTTAAAATCGTGAGCATACTACGAGCCGATTTGTTTAATTAGTACGCGTCAACTTCAAGGCATACTGTTCTCCTGTAAAACCCAAAAATCTAATTCCTAAAATCCTAAACAATCACTAGATTTAGGCTATATAAATTTAGGATTTAGATATTAGGGTGATAAAAGTGCAACATCGGACACAGCCTAAGTGATAATGAATTTTGCTAACGATTGTAGAAAAAATTATTTTAATATAACAATTTTGGTCGATCCTTGAAAATAAAGTTTTAAAGTAAAAATATATTCTAAAGTATTTCATTCATTATATGTATTCATTCTTGTGAACCTAGTAATACTTCTTAAAATCATGTCGAGATTTTGTTATGTATACTTAAGAATGTCATTGAGTCTTGGGTTGACAATATGACAATATATAGAATATCTCTCTGCTCTGTGAATATTAGTTACACAAAGGCGGGTAAACTTGAAGCAAACCCCACTAATCCCTGTTATTGAAGATCTTTGCCAACAATCTCAACAATTGCACAACACAATGGAAAGATCAGAAAAGTACAGCATTCAGAATATTATCAGCAGTGACATAAATAGAGTCGGTGTTATCTAGGAGCATCGGTACTCTGCAGTATCGGCAAGTAATACTAATGCAAGCCGCGGTCATTAGACGTCGCAGGATCTGCAGTGCCCGCATGGCGTATGACCGCCAGGCAGGTATTGGTACAGAAGATAAACATCTCGTATTACATCTTTCTTTGCGGGGTATTGGTTTGAAAGGCTCATGAGTTGACAAACACAAAGGAATGACAAACAAACGGGGACAAATTTGTTGCGGTGAAAACACAGAAAGGAAATATCCTGGCCGAACGCTGTTATTATAAAATGTTTATGTTTGAGTTTGAGAGACATCGGGACAGTTCTTTTTATTTTCTCGGAGACAAGGACTTGTTATTACGGGTAGATTGTCGGCAGGTATTTCATGATTGCTAAATATTGTCATTGTCCTGGTTTCTTATATTAGTCAAATAACAGGCGACCTTAGAGAGAGTGGGAACAAATATTATAACGAAGGAAAAGAAATATTCCTACAAAATAAATACGTTTTCTCAGTAATGGATAAATACAGATAAACAACTAGCTATTATCGATATAAATTAACTTGTAGCCACATACGGGACTAATTTATAATTCCCCTCTGAAAATACTTGCTTTTAAGTTTATTAATAATTTATATGTGGTAGACTTAAAAATCTGATGTGGCTAGCATATTATCTTCCGTTGATTCTAAGCATTTCGTACAAATCCCATAGCAATAGTTCCTTAAAATTGTAACACGAACATCCATATACTATTTTCTACAAATTCCATATCGACAGGTCCTTGGAAAAGATTCTATAAATCACAAACATACAATATATAATTTGCAATGGGCTACTTGCGTGGTACTGAAAATCCGATTTCTGTCACTATATACCTACGTAATGTTATATTGAAAACATATATAAAAATATAAATTTTATTTTAAAATAATTATTTGTTTTTTACTAAATTAAGAAAGAAAATTTTCTGTGACGTCTTTATATTGAACTGGGGGAGGGGAAGCATGTTTAAGAATGTTATCAATAGATGGCATGGCGCGAGAGAAAGTTTTAATTTGAATTTGACATTAGTTCATTTTTCTCTCTCTCTGGTCTCTCAAATACATTAATTACTTAATAAATAAACACATAGGTAGTTACTTCTAATTTAAAATATTGATACCAAAAAAGTAAACTAAAATACTAACCTCCAAACTATTATTGAAACGTCAAACAGGTGATCTACATTATCCGCACGAACATACCATTACTATGGGACGGCACCACGCTGTGACTTTACGACTATTCATTGGTGCGGCGTAATTCTACGTCATACATGGCGGGAATTCAAATAATCAAATTTCATTATTTTTTTTCTGGCTAATTAATACAAATTTTGCCAAAAGAAAATATATGGGTAGCAAGTTTTTACCTTCTCTTCAAAAATATTAAATAAAAAAAAGGTACGCAAGTAGCCCATTGATACTGACATCTGTCAATTAGAATTATTTGAAAATATTAGCTGTTTCTGTGATTATAACAAACCTGGCTGATTTCTTTATAATTCTTTAACTCTATATCTATTGAATATAAAGGAAAATGTCTAATCAAACAAGATATTCTTTCATATTGATAATCAAATAAAATGTCAAAAAATAATATTTAACTGCGTTTTTTCAAGAAAATCCGTTAAGAACTTCAGAACTTTCGGTTGAGCAATTATAACCAAAATTTAATCCGGTCTTCATATGGATGTAAAGAAGAGGAATACGAAAGAACTATAATTTTTAGAACTGTAGTATTGGAGTTAACGTCGGAGAAATATTCGTCACACACGCTCAGACACAAACACATAAACACACACACACACACACACACACACACACACAGACATTACCAAATTTTTTGACCAAAGACAATACTTACCTTACCTAAAAGTGACGGAGGTAGAAGGTACCATTGCTGTGTTTAGGACATTATGAATATGACGTGAAAATATATTTAAAATTGACTTATGGCAGAAGTATTTTTTGCCAAAAAAGTCAATGTCCTCTAAGGAAACGATATTAAATTAATTTTAAAAACAAGTAGTTAATTTTTCATAGTTCAATGAAACAAATTTGAAAATAAACTAATAATCAGTAATAAAACTTGATACGTGTTCTAAACATACAAATTACAGCTCCGTCAGTAGAAGCGTTTTTTTTCTATAAAGATTGGAAGTAGAAAAAACAGGAATTGCTTCATTAAATAAAAATGTGAACAAAAAGAAACTTGTAAAAGTCAATGCTCGTAAAATACTGTAAAATTTAAAAATGTCAGCATCATAATAAAACGAGAAACGAAATAAAATATAACTCTCAGATATCAGAACTTGTTGACATAATAAATTTCTAGTTGAATTATCCAGTTTCTAAACAATGTAGTTATTTCCAGATCAGATAAAGAGATCTAAGTTATAGATCGAGATTGGCTCGAGAGTCTGGTTGGAATAATAAAGTTAATAAGATTTGATCTTGATCTAAATTAATATACAAGATCAGAGTTGCCAACTGGTAGGTACCAGCATGAATAAATTATTATGAAAATAAGTTGTTTTTCATTTGTAAATTGTAAGTAAAAATGTAAAGCACCAAGCACAAGATGTTTTCGCTAGTGCTAATTAATTTCTTCGATAGAATTTAACTGAAAATCTTACATTTTTATGTCTAAGACATTTTACAAGACATAATGAATTATATCTTGAACTCAACCAATTTAACATATTATCAAGTGTTATTTACCTTTTCGGTAAAAATTAATGGTGTTAAAATTCGATATATTGATTTATATTCTTAGTTTAGTGAGTAAATATCATTGACATTGGAGTTTTTCAAAGAATTTTTAATGGAGGTTGAATCAAGAAATTTTATATCGTCGGTTAAGATTTTTTTACTGAAGTCGTCGAAAACCCCAATTAATTTTTTAAAAAAACCTCTCAACAGGATTAAATCCCAATTACTGTGTAGGTTCACATACACAAACATCCATGCCTTAGCAGGATTCGAACCCAGAACCCCGAGCACACTCATGACTAGGAGCCGTTGCTCTAACCATTGAGCCACCGAAGCCGACAAATTTAGGAGAAAATCAATAAACCACTGTATTAATGTGTAACGAGTACTTTTATAATTGCGTATAAAATCTACACCCGTATGTTAATTTATAATAGACTAGTCTAGTGTCCTGACAAAGAGACTGCACTCTGATTCCGACTTCAGTTATTGACGTCTTATTTGTGACGATAGAAATGATATGCTGGGATACAAGTTGGCTTCGGAAAATTTTTAGTGCACAAATGTCAAACTACAATTTATTTAAAATATCTGTCAAATAATAACATCTGGTTGAAGTGATTTATTGTGGTGGAATTCAAAGTGGAAATAAACTGTAACATGAAGTTAGAAAGAGAGCATTATCGCGCTATGATTTACTACGACTTTAAAATCGGATTACGTGAAGAACAGTGCGAGGAACGTCTACGATTGGCTTTTGGAGATGAAGCTCCATCTCGAGCAACTATATTTCGCTGGTTTTCAGAATTCAAAAGAGGCCGTAATTTCTTGCGTGATGAGAAACACTCAGGGAGATCTTGTACAGCGGTAGTGCCAGAAAATGTAGCTGTCATCAGACAAATGATAAAGGATGACAATCGTGTCACCTATCAAACGATGGAAGATGCCCTTAGCATTGGATCAGCAGCAATAGCAAAAATTTTGCATGAAGATCTTCGTGTTAGAAAAATTGTTTCTCGTTGGGTGCCACACAACTTAACGGAAGAACAAAAAGCCAAGAGTGTTACAATTACTCGCGCCACTTTAAAATTGTTAAATAATGGCGGTCATCGTATTCTTTCTAAAATTGTAACTGGCGATGAAACTTACATACCCTTTTATGATGTTCCAACGCGTCAAGAAAGTAGGGTATGGGTGTTTGAAGATGATCCAACATCAGTTACCGTGAAAAAACAACGTGCACTTAAAAAGTTATGTACACTGTATTTTTCAGAAGTACAGATGTCTGTTACTAGTACATGTGCATATAAAATTCTGTTCTTTTTCATTTATATGTGAAAATATAATTTTGTTAATAATTTTTATACACTCATGTTAAGCCGTTTTGTAATAAGCAATTCTTGTGTAACAAATAAAGTTATTATTATTCTAAGTTTAGTGAATAAATAGCATTGACATTCGAGTTTTTCAAAGAATTTTTAATGGAGGCTGAACCAAGAAATTTTATTAGGTCCGTTAAGATTTTTTATTGAAGTCGTCGGAAACCCCAATTAATTTAGGAGAAAAATCAATAAACCCCACAATTAATATCGAGTCCAGCCTGAACCGAAACGAACAAAAAACCCATTTGGAACTTGGTTCAAATGGTGATACATTCCTACTTGAAGATACCCACGCGTAATAAAATATTCGGTATTAAAAATCATTTCGGAACGTTGAGATTGTGATAAGGATAAATTGAAACACGGGCCCTCATTAAAATATTTCGAGGCGTTTCTATGGCAACGTCGGCGGTAGGTGTTGTGGCTGGTTGGCTTATCGTCACCTCTATCGCGGACGTATTTTTACGGCCCGAAATCATCTCCTTGGAATAAACGGCGTTAGTGTTCCACTGTACCTGAATTTCGGATTTCGGCTCGGCTCGTTAGATCTGACCGAGGACTGTAAATCACAGTGGTACAATAAACGTTTTTATATTGTATGCAGGGACTTTCAACGGGTTATTCTGGGGTTATTCGACACAAGAAATATTGGCCATGGATCTTTTATAAGACGGAGATGTTCACAGATAAATTATACCTAAAATAAGTGTGAACACGAGAATTATAACGAGTCTGCTTTGCTTGAAAAATTATGTTCAAATACCTACACAATCTACCATGCCTATCTTTCACATCTGATAGAAAATACATTTTATGCTTCCTCCCACATTAGCAAATTTGGACTATTGACTTCCATTTTTATAAAAACGTGTATGGCAGAAGCCATTTAACAATTTAGAAGAAACAATAACAAACGAGCATCCTGATGAATACTTTATTATTTTGTAGTTTTGTAAAATTGTCCAGTCCATAATCTATACGAATCTTAAAGCATTCGCCAATTATATGCGGAGATTTTAATCTAGCAAAAATAAATATATCATCACGGCATATTACCTATTACTCGATGTGCTAGTATCTACAGTACATGTAGACATCGGTAATGATGACGATATATTTTACCGTGTGGGCACTTACCAGGCGTCAACTCACCGGCACTCATAACTTTTGTGCAATTTAAAATTGGAAAAATATTTGGTGCCTGTCGGGATCGAACCCGGTTTCCCCAGGTTCGCGACCAGACACTTAGGCACGCGGCCACGAGACCCCATGGGGTCTTCGTTAATATGTTACACATGCAAATTTGAACAGTTTTAAATGATATACAGTGAAAGCTCTCATAAGCGGACACCGATGGTTCCAACTTTTTTGTCCCCTTATGGAAGGTGTCCGCTTACAAGAGAGCTCTATTTAAAGATATGAAAAAATTAATAAATAAAGTACAAATTTACTAGGAATTTTTTTATTGAAAAATATGCACTTGAAGAATATGTATATGTATATACTTCAAAATAGTTAAAATATATCTGAAAATATTAATAATATTTAATATGTATGTAGATAAAATCTAAGATTGAACACAAAACAATACAACATATTTGAACATATCGAAAAAAGATTATTTAAAAAAAAATCTGATATTTTTAACTACTTCAACTTCAACTTTCTATATTTTTCTTGTAAAAAATAATGTTGATAATGTGACTCAATATTTTTTTAGATGTTCAAACGCAATAAAATCTTCTTTTAAAAACTTTTTTAGGTTTTCAACGACCTTCAAGGTCAATAAAAATGCTACAATCAGCCCGATTCTGTAAAAAGTATCTAACATTGTTACTCGTTAGCAACGTTACTATGAAGTTACTCTGATAGCAACTGTCCTAGTAACTGAATACATATTTCGTATTTTGTAATTAAATGTTTAGGAAGGTTACTACCAGAGTAACTAAACAAACTTAGTTACTAAGTTAGCAGTGAAATGAGGAACACGAATTGTGGTGCGCATGCGTATTTCTTCTTCTGCGTGTGTTCTAATCTGACAAGTGGCATTTCTTAGTGTTTACAAGTGAACAAGTGTTATACCTTTTTGAATCATGGTATATAACAAGTCTAGGGCTTCAAGAACAACC
Organism: Ophonus ardosiacus; assembly: GCA_943142095.1. Lineage (NCBI taxonomy): Eukaryota > Metazoa > Arthropoda > Insecta > Coleoptera > Carabidae > Ophonus > Ophonus ardosiacus. The sequence goes on along the minus strand of OW964831.1, from coordinate 47,941,031 downwards.
AACGAACAGTTGGAAATATTAATAGCTTATTTAGAAAACCACAAAATAATGCTCGAAATGAAAACACATCCTCTGAAAACTCATGAGGTTAAATTGTTATGGGAAGAACAATTTTTTAAATTTTACATCCGAAATTAAGAAAGGATTACTCTCGTCTCTTACGAATCTATTTTTTAACCTATTTCTTCTTCTGTGAAATAAAAATATTAATATAAATTTATCCAATATCATAAATAAACATTACCGAAAATTATTTACAGTTACTTATTTATACATACCGATTTTTCAAATCTGCTCTATGAAATTCAAAATTTATCCAAATTCCAGCCATTCTGAAAGGTTACTACACCTTAAATACTACGTTTGGCTAGTCTCTAGCGTAATAACTTGTTTAACAACTAAGTATCTAAAACTGTAATGACTCTGTGCTTAGAGAATACAAAAAATAACAAGTTACTGTAGTAGTAACTGACCTTCATTTTAAAGACTATTTTAGTAACTTTATTCTAGTAACTCTTCTTACAGAATCGGGCCGATTAGACAAACATTTCCCCTGCCTTAATGTAAAAAAAAAAAACGTTTTCCTGGATGCCATTGTCACACAAGTTTCAAACTATGAATCTCGGAGACATAAAACACTGCATTTCTGTAAAATAGGGGAACCCCCCTGTGTTAATGTTACACCTTGAGAGGTTATACTGAGGAGGCTGTTTATGTCCGGTTTCGGAGTTTCGCGTCCGCTCATGAGAGAGTTTCGGGCCTGCCGGGAAAAATTGTGTTGTCCGCGTCCGTCCGGTAGAGAGTGCGCTTATGAGAGAGTCAGCCCGATTCTGTAAAAAGTATCTAACATTGTTACTTGTTAGCAACGTTACTACGAAGTTACTCTGATAGCAACTATCCTAGTAACTGAATACATATTTCGTATTTTGTAATTATATGTTTAGGAATGTTACTCCCAGAGTAACTAAACAAACTTAGTTACTAAGATAGCAGTCAAATGAGGAACACGAATTGTGGTGCGCATGCGTATTTCTTCATCTGCGTGTGTTCTAATCTGACAAGTGACATTTATTAGTGTTTATAAGTAACCAAGTGTTATATCTGTTTGCATCATGGTATATAATAATAATAATAATAATAATAATAATAATAAATCTTTATTGACAGCATGTCAAAGGCGAGGTTCAGCCAAAGGCTGTTCTTCCACCTAACCCATACAAAAAATTTAACAATGACATTTAACAATAAAAGTCAACGGACAAGAATACATTACAACTAGTTACATATTATGTTAAAGAAAGGTAATTAAAAAAAAGGAACAGAGGTCGAGCAAATTATCTTAGAGACGTAAGCTTACAACATTTAAATATACGAGTTATATAAGTTTTTAACATGGTACTTGAAAGAACTATACGTAAGAGACTTTAGTTTCTCGGGCAAACTGTTATATAAAGACGGTGCTAAGTATGAAAAAGAAGCTTTGAATTTTGATTTTCTATAAGATGGCACTATGAACAAATCTTTAATTCGTAGCGTATAGTTATATTTTATATATAACAAGCCTAGGGGTTCAAGAACAACCAACGAACAGTTGGAAATATTAATAGCTTATTTAAAAAACCACAAAATAATGCTCGAAATAAAAATACATCCTCTGAAAACTAATGAGCTTAAATTGGGAAGAACTTACAAATATTTTGAATAATACAAAGAAAGGAGCCAAGAAAAATGTACAGATTACTTTTAAATGAATAGGTACGCCTGTTGATCTTTTTGAAGGTTCCGCTAACGGAGTTACTTTTTCAATAAGATCTTGTACAATTGGTTTTGGTAATCGGAACAATTTTTAAAATTTTATATCCGGAATTAAGAAAGGATTACTCTCGTCTCTTACCAATCTATTTTCTAACCTATTTCTTCTTCTGTGAAATAAAAATATAAATTTATCAAATAAATTTTCCAATTTCATAAATAAACGTTACCGAAAATTATTTACAGTTACTTTTTTATACATACCGATTTTCCAAAGCTGCCAGTGCTCTATTAAATTCAAAATTCAACCAAATTCCAGCCATTCTGAAAGGTTACTAGACCTTAAATACTACGTTTGGCTAGTCTCTAGCGTAATAACTTGTTTAACAACTAAGTATCTAAAACTGTAATGACTCTGTGCTTATAGAATACAAAAAATAACAAGTTACTGTAGTTGTAACTGACCTTCATTTTAAAGACTATTTTAGTAACTTTATTCTAGTAACTCTTCTTACAGAATCGGGCCGATTGTCTTAAATAGGAATTGAAACCCAAAAATATGGTTCCAGAAAAACTGTCCTGTTATAAGAGAAGTCCGCTTGTGGGAGCTGCCCGCAAAGGGAACTTTCACTGTATTTATTTGTTATTACAGCATTTTATTTAATCGCAATAAATGTAGAAATGTCTTCGGTTATTAGTTCTTGCGGTGAACATTCTCACAATAAATTCTGCAGGAGCCTGAAAAAGTGTGCTTGTATATTTTTCAATACGCGAAGTATTTTGTTGTGTAGTGGTTGTTTTTCCTGTGCTGTAGCTGTAGTCCTGTAGTATGGGAACACAATCCAATCCAGTGCTTGCGATGAGCCCGCGACAAGAAGCAGAAGGCTGGATGCCGCGTCGCGAGCGAGTCATTGTTTTAAAAACCACTAATTATAAAGCTAGCAAAGGCAAACAAACAAGCAGGCGAGTAAGAAAGATTTATTTTTCTTGCATATTGAAAGGCTGGCTTGTAGCGGACCGTGTCGGTGGCTATATAACTCACATCCGAGTGACAGCAATGCTGCCCGCACCCCACAGCCCGGCTCTTTGCAGGATGGCTAAGGCTTGTTGCAGACGTGCCGATCTTCCTTTTATTGCCATCCCCATGCAATATCTTGCCCAGACAGAATCGACACAGTGCCGGGTTTACATATTTCGGCCAATCAAACCTCCAAGGCTGTCTTCTGTAATCTCGAAATTATAAATTTGACGTCACATAACACACATCATCTCTTCCAATACTACATGTCTTTAGAAAAAGACCATAAGCTCGACGAGAGAGATAGTTTTGTATTTTTTCAATCTATTGTCCTAAACCGATTTCACATTTCCTCTGTTTTATTTTGCTGTGGTGTTTGACCTATGTATGAATATCAGTTTTTTTTTTTATAGCTGATGATAATTCTAAAAAAAAATTTATTGTGGCCAGCACGATACCTCTCGCCATTTCCATTTTCCTTTATATAAGCATTGTATTGCACTTCGCTATCGAACCGTCGTTTTATACCTAACAAAAAAATTACAGAATTTTACCCAAATATTGTTTTTCATCGTATTTAACATGTCTTCTGCACACAAACAATTCTAATTATATCTATTTTTCATTGTATGAGGAAGTTTCTATATTTCAGAGATTCTTCCAATTCATTATCAAGATTGGCGGTATTTCTGATGGATATATGTATTTTACCTACAATTTTAAATATTTAATTCCAAAAAGAGCTTTCAGAATGCCACTAAAACTTGATTTTTGACAATGACATCTGTCATTTACAAACTATGTTATAAACATTACTATGTTATAAACTTTTGAATTTGTCAATTGGTTTCCTTAGTCCTTAGCCTCTGCGAAGTATTACATTAGATTATTCTATATATTACAGTGTCATTATCTTTTAATCTATACGAGATATAATAAAAATTTTAAGTGTATTAGATGGAGAGTTTTATGTTCTTTAATATTTATTGGTTGTAGTTGAAAGATCAAGTTCAAATCATTTATATATGAGGGAAGGCCTTAATGATCCCAGAACAATTTTTATAAAAAAAATCCTTTATTTAGGACGTTTCGAGCCCAAGTGGCCCATCATCAGCTTCAACATGGTAAATAAATTAAATAAATAAATATATCATCACGGCATATTACCCATTTCTGGGTGTGCCAGTATCTACGACACATGTAGACATCGGTAATGATGACGATATATTTTACCGTGTGGGCGCTTACCAGGCGTCACCTCACGGGTACTCATAGCTGGTGTGGAGAGTGCACCACAGGGGTCACTTTTGTGCCATTTAAAATTGGAAATATTTGGCGTCTGTCGGGATCGAACCCGGTTCCCCCAGGTTCGCGACCAGATACTTAGGCACGCGGCCACGGGACCCCATAAACAACAAAATAAATAAATAAATAAATATAATAAATTAAGTAAACATTTTTATAATAATAACGTCGATATAAATGTTTAAAAATAAAATTTCAAATAAAATAACACAAAATATACAATTAACTTGTAAGTTTATAAATGTAATGACATTACTTTTATTTGAAATTTGATTTTTAAACATTTATATCGACGTTATTATTATAAAAATGTTTACTTAATTTATTTACCATGTTGAAGCTGATGACGGGCCACTTGGGCTCGAAATGTCCTAAATAAAGGAATTTTTTTATAAAAATTGTTCTGGTATCATTAAGGCCTTCCTTCATATATAAATTCTTCAATATTTGTAATAACAAAAATTTTAGAAGATAAAGAAACTATTACTTCCGGTTGTCCAATTGTTACCAAAATCTAAACAGCTCTTCCCATTAATTTCAGATTGAGGAAACTGCAATTAAGTATTTAAGTCTTATAGTATTTGAGAAACCGTGGTTCCAACGTCCACACATACACACACACGGACATCATCGCAAGAATGTTATAATCGGATTATAGGGACCTTAAAATGTGTTTATCCACGAAAATATGGATATGCTATTTTTAGCATGATTCCAATACCTCTCTTAGAGAGATGTGAAAATAAAACACAAAAATGGAGGAGGACAAATATTTTTCTACGGTAATGTTTCAATTTATAATTATATTTCATATACTTCTATAGTTTTCTTCTCAAGTATCGGAATATTTAGGATCAATTCATCCTGCCACAGTTTTCATTTAAACTCTTGTAACTATAGGTAGTAGAATCTGAATTATTAATGACGCAGAACTTGTTATTTTAATCGAATATAAATTCAACATTTAAACATTATAACCAGCTGTGTATTTACCACATACGATAATAATAAATTCGTATGTAGGTGATTATTATTCAAACCAGGCACCCTTATTTGAGAATCTAAATGTGTGAAACCGGCCCTGAATGAGAATATTCCACCGCGAAGTGTTTTACTTTCATTACGACCTCATTCGGCTGGTAGCGCAGCAGTTGCAGCGATCGAGCAGGATGTCTGTATTTGGACAATTACTTATATGTCGATATCTCACAGCCATAAAATGAAGGCTTAACCTGCAGGTCGTAAGATGAGAGCGATTTATTTGACACTAAGATTGATTCTAAAACCAAATAAGACTAGAGTTATTATTCGATCTAAGTCAAATTCTAAAGCGTGACTGTGTCTTTGTCGTGAAAATATTCTTATTAGCAATATGCACATGTAGCAGTGTTGTTCTCACGATCAGTGATCGCTTTGTAGAAAGAACTTTTCAACGGTTTACAGATTTAAGTTAAAACTGTTTAGTCATGCGTTCTACGTTTACTTTAATTTCCGGTTTAATTTTTGTCATTCACAAATAAATGCAAAAACAATTATGGGTTTCGTTTGTCATTAGACATTATTTATACCTGTCTGACAAAAAAAAAACAAAAAGTTTTTATGTGTATAAAAGTGCTGTTCACTATAGTTATATTGTGATGCGTGTTCTTGAAGTTCTTTAATTTAAATCGAGTTGATGTAAAGGTATTTCATAAATTTTTTTAATATAAATATCAAGATCTGAATAACACTAGGATATCTTCTCAAATTTACTTTTCATCCTACAAATTTTGCTTCGTTTTTTCTATTGTCTTCAGTTTGATAATCAACATTTTTAATGACGTTACTTTCGTAATTTCTATTGTTTTGAAATTAAATTTTATGGCCCGATTCTGAACAAAACTGTAAGTCTTACAGCTTATTCGCTGGAGCGCTGTAAAATACTTCACGCACGAGAATTGTATCAAACTTTTTGGCCGACGATAATGAAAAAATCACTTTTTTTAATGAGGTAGGTTGTACTTCTGAAAAGGGATAGTTTAAAGTACTGGGGTTAGGTAAATTTCCAAATTTGATTTTACTTACCTTCACTAGAGTTCTTCTAGAGAAAATTTATTTGTAATAATACACGTTGTTTATGACGGATAATATATTTATTTACTCATATTTTCTTCGTAATAAATAATACGTAGGTGTCGATATTTGACATTTGAGCAGTTTTCGCCTCGCGTATTTTTACAATAATGTTTATATAAATTAGTCTTAAATATAGGAAATGTTAAAGTAAAAAAATAACTTATGTAGGTAGTACTTTTTTACATGAACTTTATTATAGTAAAGATGATTTTTTTTTTAATGAAGTAGGTTACACATGTATACAATTGTAAAGTTCGCATTAGACTTCAGGAGGACAAAATATATTTTTTATACTAGCGTTTTATAACAACAACTTTTTGATTGTCATTTTCGTTGCTAAATGAAATACTTTTAAGCACTAGTGTAACTCTAAATATGCGTACTGGCGTACGCACGCGCCCAAAACTAAACCACAGACTAGATGTCTTCTCGACATAAGTATCTCTACTCTATTCCCTAAAAACTAACGGTTATCATCTTCAGTAGAGCATAGCTAAATATCAACCTTGCACGTAGGCTGGCAATAACTTACAGACTTAATTATCAATAAACTAAAAGTTGAAATATTGATTTTGAATCTATAATTTAGAAGAGTTTGTAATAAAGTTATTTGCTTGTTATTGTTCTACTTATTACCTTTCTTTATTACCTATGTTATATCCGTAAAATAAATAAATATATCATCACGGCATATTACCCATTTCTGAGTGTGCCAATCTGCGTTGTACACAGATTTCGGTAATAATGATGACATATTTTTACCGTGGTTACTTTTGCGCCATTTAAAATTCGAAATATTTGGCGTCAGTCGGGATCGAACCCGGTTCCCCAGGTTCGCGACCATACACACACGGCACACGGCCACGGGACCCCATAGTTATATCTACCGTGAGTATTTTTTAACGTGAAACATTGGGTTTGTCATATCCATGGTTACGATTCGACATTTGATTGACAGCAATGTATTTGCGTGTCCCATTTAAAATGAAACATAGGGAACGAATTTGACATTTGATAAGACGTCAGTAGAGGTTAATTTTGTTTAAATAATTATACCTGCTTTCTAAATTAAATTTAGTGTACCTTGTGCTCGAGTGATTTTCTAACTTGGCCAAATTTCTTACAATATTTAAATATAATACTCTATAAAATTCATTCCCTATGTTTTCAATGAGACAGGCAAATATATTACTATCAATTAAATGTCAAGTCGTAACTTATAGGAAAATTCAGCGGTTATCTGTCATATTGACAAGACGTCATTAGAGGTTAATTTTGTTTAAATAATTATACCTGTTTTCTAAAAATTAAATTTAGCTGCAAAAAAAATATTGTGTGCCCGAAATATGTTTAGTGCTCTCGAGTGGTTTTCTTACTTAGCTAAATTTCTTACATAATGTAATACATCTGTCAAATTCGTTCCCTATGTTTCATTTTAAATGGGACACGCAAATACATTGCTGTCAATCAAATGTCAAATCGTAACCATGGACATGACAAACCCAATGTTTCACGTTAAAAAATACTCACGGTATATGTACAATTATTCTCGTTTCTGATCCTATGTGAAATCAGGACAATCGCTTGGGGCGTTCGGAGATAATAGACATGTTAGGTGAATTTAGGGTCGTGTGATACAAGTTTAGAGAAACATTATGTAAAGCAGAGCATTGCAAAGGGCCCCTAATTACAACCGACGCAATCAACAACAGAACAGTCCAAGCCGAGCGAGACAATACAGACACAGGCTGAAACCTGTGCATAGAATTAAAGGTCCGGTGAATGCATGCTGGTTTATGCGGCCGGCAATGAGCTATGCGCTCGGCGATTGGCCTGGAGAACGGGTTATGATGAGGTGAGATTGGCTACACCTGAGCCAGGCCCCGCCCCGACCCGCCCTTCACTTGTCTTGCTCATGACTTGCTTTATTGCCACTGCCACGCTCGATCCCCACCAAGCCAAGACTTACCTGCGCTGCTTTATGTTCAAAACGTCCTAATAAATACAGACCAAAATCAAAGGAATCTTGGGAAGGGTTTAATGAAGAACTTGGGAACTGGTTCCACACTCACACTCCATACACACAGCACAGACACGGACTAGAGGGATTTCTTATTGATCCAACCTCAATTCAGGATCAATAACATGAAAATATGATCCATGGTGAACTACCGTATGTCCCATTTAGAAGTGCCACCATTGGGATCTCGAGAACTATAAGAGATACGATGTCGGTTAAATGGAATTTTTTGTGCGCCTTTGGGAGGCCATCTCAGATGTGCTTTTGTTTTTCCAAAAATTCTCAAAGGGCACTAGATAATGACGAAAAACTGATTATTGTTAATTTTTTCTTTTTCTTCTAAACTATTGGAAATTGAGCAAAATGTTTCAAATATAAAAGATAGATATTTTTATTAACTAACAAGTGGCGTACGAAACAAATTTTTATATCCGTAAATTTTCGAAATATAACACAAACTTATATTTTTTTAAATGGAACCCATATCTGATTTTAGTCTCAAAAAAATAACTATTTTTTTCTTTTTTCAATGTTGCAAGGGTTATTATATTTATATTTGTTTTGCCTTTAAAATTATTATTTTTTCTTATTTAGTATTAAATTTACAATTATTTTGAAAATATTGCTAGATTTCTATTTAGAAATACTGCTTGTATTTATATAATTTATTTCGTTAGAAAAATTTGCTCAAAACTCGTATCAAATTAATTTTTATAATATTTTGCATCAGGTCACCCTTGGCACATTATAGTGTAATTTGCAATTATAAGTCTAGAATAAAAATATTAAGTAATAAAGGCATAAAATAAATTATATCGATTAAATACAATATAATTAATAAAAATAATATTTTTTTTTTGAGAAATAATAAGAAAATCCACAAAAATAAAGAAAAAAATTAAATTTTAGCAGCAAAACAAATATAAAACATAATAACCCTTACATTATTGAAAAGAGAAAAAAGTAATTATTTTTTTGAGACTAAAATAAGATATAGGTTCCATTTAAAAACTGGTTAATTAATAAAAATATCTATCTTTTATATTTGAAACGTTTTTCTCAATTACTAATAGTTTAGAAGTTATTTCAAAAAGAAAAAATCAACAATATTCAGTTTTTCGTCATTATCTAGTGCCCTATGAAAATTTAAAAGAAAAAGTGTACGTCAATAAGCCAAGAACAATTCAAGAGCTAAAGGATGAGATAATTCGGCACATTAACACCATTGAACCTCAATTATGTCTCAAAGTCATTGAAAATATGGACCATCGGATAGAGGTATGCTACCGAAGTCGTGGCGAGCATTTGGCCGATATTTTGTTTCACACATAATTGTCATAGATCCTTCTATCATAATAAAAAATATTAAGATAATTCTCTGAAAACTTTTTGTTTTATTTACAATTAACATCGTGCATAATGGTTGGACCACCCTTTAGATACTGACACACTCAGTAATGGGTAATATGCCGTGATGACATATTTATTTATTTAAATAATTGGTTCCCAGTATATAAATCTGTAAATTGTAATAAATATTAATGCGCTATAATTTAATATGCAAAAGAAATGTAGAATTTAATTTTCTTTAACACTTATTTGAAATAAAATGTGGGACTCTAAAGTTATTAAGCAAAGAACTCATTTTATGATGTAAATACCAGAAAATTAATTTATATTTGAATATAAAGTACCTATATTGGCAACATATGGGGTCCCGTGGCCGCGTGCCTGAGTGTCTGGTCGCGAACCTGGGGGAACCGGATTCGATCCAGACTGACGCCAAATATTTCCAATTTTAAATGGCACAAAAGTGACCCCTGTGGTGCACTCTCTACACCAGCTATGAGTGCCCGTGAGGTGACGCCTGGTAAGCGCCCACACGGTAAAATATATCGTCATCATTACCGATGTCTACATGTGTTGCAGATACTGGCACACCCAGAAATGGGTAATATGCCGTGATGATATATTTATTTATTTTATTTATATTGGCAACATTTTATGGATAGGTAGGTACTCTCATTTATAACCGACATTATTTGAATGAATTAGTGAATAAAACTAACGGTCGGTTCTATAATAAATATAAAGTCACTTTATTTTTACAGCTTGATCTAAAAGTGAAAAAAGCATTTCATAATTTCATTTTAAATTAAAGGAACTGTCAGATGACTTTATTTTAAAGTACTTTAAATTAGCAATTTTAAATTAAAGTGAAATTATGAAATGTTTTTTTCACTTTTAGATCAAACTTACTTACTAAAAGTAAAGTGACTAGATATAGTTATTATGAAACCAGCCGTAAACATACTTCAATATTCAGTTAGGTACCACTTTTGTTTAACTATACCGTTATTAAAACTAATTTAGTTGCTGTCATAAAAATATTTTTATATGCCCTCTTAGTATTAAATTTTAAAAAATAATATTCGTTAAATAGCCTCAAATACGAAAATATCACGAAAAATCCATTACATATTTTACAACTAATAATTGAAAATTGTGTAACACTTTATTTTGAACAAATTATGTGATCTGTCCATATGTAAATAAATAAAAGATATAAACACACTCAATATTTTATCCGTGTAAAAACCGATTTGGTAAGTGGTGAAATATATTAGTGTAAAAATCAACACTAAATTTTGTAAAATTTTGCTAATTGCAAATAATAAAATATAATAAAAATTGCAATGTTAAATAATTTATAAAATTTTTACATTATTTATAGTAATAATATAAAGAAATTTCATTGTACACTCTGATCAGAGTGGTCGTATTCCTAATAAAACATGTTAAAAATCGCTTGGTACTTACTTACTTAGTATATCGCGATATTTTGTAGTGTTCGGATGTATATTTCTGAGTTCTGTGTATTAAATCAGTATTAAATGATAATGAACAACTAACTTTTAAAGTGAAATACAAAAATTTGTGTAAATGTGTTTTCTAAAGGAAGACATCAGGTATGAAGATTTTCTATTACCCGGTAAGTTTAATATCATTATTTAATCTATGTAAAATGCGTTCTATAAATGAGATTTTGAACATATTATTTTTACCTCCCGCTACCCTTGGTAAGGGAGGTATAGGGATCGTGCTAAAAATCACTTATCGAGATTTTAGTAAATGACCACGTTTTAAGGTCCATAGAATCCAAATTTAACATTTTCACGATGATGTCTGTATGTGTGTATGTGTGTGTGTATGTATGTATGTGTGTGTGTATGTATGTATGTGTGTGTATGTGTAGGGATTTTGTCTTCGCTCTAACTCAAATACTATCATTCAAAAAATTATGAAACCTTGTATTTATACCCTATTCTAATATGAAAAGAAGCCATTAGATTTTGGTGTAAATCGGATAACCGGAAATGGCACTTTACCTGAAGCTCATAATGGTTTTTCTTCAAAAAATACCATTAAATGCCATTTTTTCGCATTTTATGTCTTATGAAAATTAAAGATTATTGAATTTTCTACAGGAATGCATTAATACTTTTTCTATATATTTTATAGATAAATTTAAAAATATTTTTTTTTATTAGTCGCGAAGCCTAAGATAAACACAATAATTCCTTTGTTCCACAGTTCATATTTCAAATGAATGTAACAGACAGTAAATGTCACTGTCAAAAAACTAATCACTTCAAATTAATAATAGTGACATTTTAAAAAGAAAATAGTAAATAAAGCAATAGTTTTATGCAATGGAACAGTTTGCAGCGTTAGTAAATACGTAAGTATGTATTTAAATTAATAAAAATGGATAGGGATATGTGTGGAAGGATGATTGTTGCGTAACTATTATTGTGGTCCAGATGCGGTTATTCGCTACCGAAAATCAGTCACTTTAATATGTTTTTATGTATGAATGTTATGATGATTGTGGACAAGGCGAAAGAAGAATGTTGTTAAAGAGTGAAGTGAGTTAGCTGAGCTCTTACTCTTATCCCTTTTCTTATTGTTACTATTGTTTCCGGGTTTTTGCTAACCCACTAAGTGGGAAACGCGTGATTTTATGTATGTATGTAAAAATTATATAGCGGGAGGTTTTGTGTTGGCCACATCAGATTTTTATTTATTTATAATACATACGTACATATATGTATGTATCTTCTAACATCATTGCACAGTTAAAATACATTATGTGGTTGGTTCAATGTTACGAAAACTTCGTATTCAATTTTGAACCACTTCAACGTATACTTTTATACCAAATCGTCGGCTTTATAGGAATGTACCGAGTCCACTTTTTGAAAAAAAAAAAATATAGTCAAATTCGGTTTCCCGGTATTTATTTGTACCATGGATAGTAGAAAGAATATCAAATTCAGTACTTCTTGTACTTTAAATAGACATAGTTTTGTACCATGTCCCTTAAAATGACACACTAAGAATTGTTTTGAATCAAGTTCAGAGTCAATCAGATTTCATAATTCTATCACATGCTTCTGGACGTAGTACAGTAAAAATAATAATAAAAAGTGTGAACATGGTACAAAAAGTCTCTTTATTAATTTTTTTTTTTATAAATTTACTATGTTATTGTGAACCATGTCCAACTAGGTTTTTTTATATTCCGAAAATATTTAAAAATTATAATTTAACAATTTTCATACAAAGTTAAGGAGTGTCTGGTCGCGAACCTGGGGAACTGGGTTCGATCACGACCGACGCCACATATTTCGAATTTTAAATGGCATAAAAGTGACCCATGTGGTGCACTATCCTCGCCAGCAATGAGTGCCCGTGGTAAGCACCCGCACGGTACAAATATGTCGTCAGCATTACCGATATCTGCGATAAATCAGATTGTGGCACACTCAGAAATGGGTAATATACCGTGATGATATACAGGGTGTTATGTAAGTAAGTGATCAACGCTTAACCCATGGTAGAACTGACCCCAAAGATAGTAAATCTGGCATTAATTTTTGTTTAACATACTTTCTACAAGAACTAGAGGCCTTTAAAACTGACCAATTACGTCATAGTTCAAAACTTTATAGAAAAGTAAAAATCAATGTGTCCTCTGGATAAAATATTGATTGTCAATCTGACGTTAAATGTTTTTTTGCATAGACGTACAATTTATATTCTGTTTTTTTGATATTCTCAAAATACCATTTACCTTCACCAACCAAGACTATGCAGACATGCATATGGTTTATAGCGAGACATTACAAAATAGTCATGCTGTTGTAAGACGGTACAGAGAGTTATTTCCAAATAGACGTCAATGATTTTTTGTCATTTTTGACAGGTATCACATTTTTTCCAGAGAACACATTGATTTTTACTTTTTTATAAACTTTTGAATTATGACGTGATTGGTCAGTTTTAAAGGCCTCTAGTTCTTGTAGAAAGTATGTTAAACAAAAATTATTGCCAGATTTACTATCTTGGGGTCAGTTCTACCATTGGTTAAGCGTTGATCACTTACTTACATAACACCCTGTATTTATTTATTAAATGTTTGAAGCAGTTTTTCTCGAAAGTAATATTTATGGACTTGTGGACATAGTTCATTCCAATAGTGGTCCGACGAAATTTGTAAGTGGTTAAGTTTACACAATTTGGTGTGTACCTATACAAACCAATTTGAGTGCGTATTTTACAAAGAATTTCCTCTGGGTACAATAGTTGTTTATCAACGCTCATTAGCTTACGAAAATTGTGGGTTCAGTGAATTGATTTATCAAAAACATGTCTGAAAAGTTGAAAATTCTTTGTTTACGGTCCTGTAAGGTGGTCCAGTTTGGTTGAGCCTAGACAAGACTTCACGCATTTGGTTCAGTGTGACAGAGTGATAATGCCTACGCACCGCACCGGTTTGACGGTCGGGCCCGTCTCGTTCGAGTACTGCACCCGTTCGCTTTGTCTCGGAGCTTTGCTCTCAATCCACCAGACGCTATGAATTCTTCCTTTTCACCAAACAATCGATACCCCCGACATATTTTATTGAACAATCATCAAAATAGATTCCATTAGGATAATTAGATTCTTATCGGCGAAACACTGAAATATCTTCATTTCTACAGAAATGAAGTTCAAGTAGAAAATATTTCTCAAATTGTCAACCAATTTCGAAATGGAACCAGGAAATTTCATTGCGCAATTTAATAGAAATGAGGATATTTTTGTAAAATATATTTAAGTAATGATATGGCTAATGGTTTTAAAATATTGCTCCGAATAACAGAACAATATTTCAAGTAAACTGCAGATTTTATTTACATGTAGTGTAAACTCACAATTTGTGTCATTAATAAACAACATTTGGCAATGAGGCAAGTGAATTTTTTTGATATATGCACCTACTAAAAAAATAATATAAATATTCAAAATCAAATTGTTTGATTCGAATTTGATGCAACATTGGATAGGTAAATTAAAAAATAGTTATTTGTGTAACAAGTGCGTAAAGTAGTAGTTTTTGGTTGATCGCCGAATGCCAAAATTAGCAATAGATAAAAAAATACTATTTGCACGCAGTTGCACACAATATTTTAGAACATATCTTGGGGATGCAGAGTGAAAGGTTATCATACAGCATCCATAGCTAAATATCAACCCTACACGTAGGCTGCCAATAACTTACAGACTTCAATTCATTAAATGTCTAAGCGGCTGACTAAACAGAGAGATAGAAAGAAAGATGTGGAAAAATGATAATAATTTTGACTTTGGATATATTGATAATAAAACTATAATTTAGAATAATTTATATTAAAGTTATTTACTTACTCACCATGTCACAATACCTTGATCATATTTTAAAAACTACAAAACCTAAGATGAATTATGTAGTTACAATGGGGTATGTAACCATAATCGAATTTCAATATATACATATGTCATAATATATAAAAACAAACCTCTATAGCTTCACATTATAATAATAAAAACTAAACATTAGTTTGTAATAATATTGTTATTAGCAATTTAATGTTTTGGAGAAGGGATCTATGACGTCAGTAGGGTAGAATGGTAGAAGAAGACAGGTAGACTGAGATACACGATGTACACGATCACGTGATATCTATCACCGTAGGCCAGCTGTCACTTTCGCCATTTTATAACCTACCACAATATATCTATCTCAATCTAACTGTCTTCTTCTATCATTCTACCCTATTGACGTCACAGATCCCTTCTCCAAAGTTTTAATAATTATTTTCTCGTAAACTACGAATAATTAATCAATTTAAAAAAATACTTTTATTTTATTTTTTGGTCTGGTATCATATATGTAAAAATCAAAATTTAGTCACATACCCCATTAAAAATATTATTAGTTAATCATAAAAATCATTAGAGTCTAACGAATAAATGAGAGATGCACGTATCATCACTGCACCTTTCTTATTGCTCTTGGGTGTACCTTCCAATTACAGTAATGACAAAATTACTGAATTGCGCAGGGCGTTTACAAAACCTATTAATTGAACCCATCAATGTTCAATAAGAGTTACTTTTATTAAATAATTGGTTTTGGCTAGATTTAGGACCTTAACATGTATAAAGCGTGTCTCTAAAATAGGGGGACATGGCTTAACCACAGATTCCTGAGGCTAAAATAAGAGGATTTAACTATAGACTTGTTTCTACCGGAAAGTGCACCATTTAGCCAGTATTCTGCTTCAAAGTCCTTCGAAGAAAAATTAATTTTGCTTATAATAACATAACGCTTTATTCGATTTGGATGAAATTTGGTATGACAGTTCATAAATGGTTATAAGTCATCTTTTAAAATAATGTTTGGTATTATTAGTGAACCACTAGTATATAAAACTTAGGTGTCCCAACATTGATTAGACCGTAACTTTTTGATGGCCACGACGATAACGTAAAATTACCTTTTTTCAGAAAGATTCATTCAATAGCAAACTTTTCTCTCTCTGTAATTTGTGATACCTGTTACGGTTCACACAGAAAAAAATTAATTCTGAGTGTCTGCATCGTTAAATTTTTAAAATAAATTTTATCTAGCAGTCTGTCGAAATGCCAAACATCTAATTTTTAATAACAGTAACGAGTTGTCAATTTTCTCAACGTGTTTAGGAGTAAGCTAACATATGTAATCGTCTTATTTATAATAATGGTAGTAAAATACTATTAGGCCGAACAAACGGATGATACTAGTTTGACAACCCATTAACAATTGTTGCTGTCATTAAAAATTAGTTGTTTGACATTTGGATAGACTGCTAGATTAAATTTATTTTGAAAAATTCACGCTTGTCACTCAGATTTTATTTTTTTCCGGGTGAACCATAACAGCTATCACAAATTACGCAGCAAGAGAAAAGGTTACTATTGCATGCATCTTTCTGAAAAATAATAATTTTACGTTATCGGCGTGGCCATTAAAAAGTTACGGTCTAATCACTGTTGGGACACCTACGTTTCATACACTAGTAGTTCACTAATAATACCAAGTATCATCTTAAAAGATGACTTATATGGACTGTCAAATCAAATTTCATCCAAATCGAATAAAGCTTTCTGTTATTATAAATAAATATATCATCACAGCATATTACCCATTTCTGGGTGTGGCAGTATCTACAACACATGTAGACATCGATAATGATGGCAATATATTTTACCGTGTGGGCGCTTACCAGGCGTCACCTCACGGGCACTCATAGCTGGTGTGGAGAGTGCACTACAGGGGTAACTTTTGTGCCATTTAAAATTGGAAATATTTGGCATCTGTCGGGATCGAACCCGGTTCCCCCGGATTCGCGACCAGACACTCAGGCACGGGGCCACAGGACCCCATATAAGCAAAATTAATTTATTTCGAAGAATTTTGAAGCAAAATACTGGCTAACTGGTACACTTTCCGGTAGAAGCAAGTTTATTTTAGCCTCAGGAATCTGTGGTTAAGCCATGTCCCCTATTTGAGAGACACCTGTATATGCACACGGCCCATCACCTTATTAATTAAACGAGCATTTGAAATGGTTGCAAACGGTGTCTTCTTGGGAATGTGTCCAAGAAGGATTTAATTTAAAAAATTTATAGGTTTTATCTGCGCGTTGAAATGAAGAATAATCCGGATTTCACGTTATCATCTTGTCCGGTTGATGCTCGATATAATTCACGGTGTTTAATAAAGCAGAGAGAGTGGCTTCTGCTGGTGCAGCCGTGTATCAATATTCCAAACGCATTGTTCGAAAGGAGACACGAAATTGAAACAAAGAACTCTAATAAATTTTAATCATCGACTGCTTCGTTTAATTAAAATTAAAATACGTTTATTCGTGCGTTGTCGAGCCAGGTTGTGGGAGCGAGAGGGCAGACCGAACAACAAATAAAGAAGAAGTGTGGTGGGTTGGCCTGCGCTTGGCTGTGTCTCGGTGTCTCGGGGAGTTACGACGTACAAACGCCATATCTCGCGAACTACATATTGCGTCTTGTCTCGCTGGCCAACTCGCTCCCCTGTGCACCCTTACCGCCCGCCGCTCGCCGCCGATTTAAATATGATCGTCCGTGTTAATTGAATTTGAGAGCGAGGACAACCTCGAGCTCGAGGACGTGAAATAAGATGAGACAAAGCGCATTATGCATCCACTACACTACGGGCTATGCAGCAAGCCACGGATAAAATACCTCACTTCTCTAAGATAATAATGAACATGCAACCAAATCAACACACAACATATTTATCGCCATCGCCGCAACGGACAAACAAACATATTTTCCTAATGCTTATCACGAAACCAGCTATTTTTATTATAACATTATTTAAATGAAGGGATTATTGGAATTCTTCAATCCGGCTCAACGTATAGTCAATGTTTGTCTTCAGTCTATTAAGATAGGTTCATAAACAATCATAACTCTTTATCATTTAAACACAATATTCTGTTTTTTTGTATAAGTAATGAG
Organism: Ophonus ardosiacus; assembly: GCA_943142095.1. NCBI lineage: Eukaryota > Metazoa > Arthropoda > Insecta > Coleoptera > Carabidae > Ophonus > Ophonus ardosiacus. The sequence goes on along the minus strand of OW964831.1, from coordinate 47,922,915 downwards.
CCGGTTTCATATTTTTTAAAAATCTGTTGTGACCAGCACAAGACCTCTCGCCATTTCCATATTAGGCTATATAAGTATTGTATTGCACTACAGAACTTGACCCAAATATTGTTTTTTATTATATTTAACATGTTCTCTGCACACATACAATACTAATTATATCTATTTTTCATTGTATGAGGAAGTTCCTAATTGTCAGAGATTCTTCTAATTCATTAACCAGATTGGCAATATTTCTGATGGATATATCCATTTTACCCCTACAATTTTAAATATTTAATTAACAAAAATTAAGAAAGAGTAAATGTACTATCCAGAAAAAGCTTTCAGAATGTCACTAAAACTGTTGATTATTGACAAACTGTATTATAGACATTTGAATTTGTCAACTGGTTTCCTTAGTGTCTTAGCCTCTGCGATTAGATTAGTCTATATATTACAGTGCCTTTATCTCTACATCTGTACAAGATATAATAAAAATTTTAAATGTATCAGATAGAGATTTTTATACTCTTTAATATTACTAATAACAAAAATTTTCAAAAAAATAATATTTAGAAGATTTTTTTAAAGAAACTATTACTTCCGGTTGTCCAATTGTTACTAAAATCTAATCAGCTCTTCCCAGGAATGTCAGATTGAGGAAACTGCAGTTAAATATTTCTTGTCTTATATAGTATTTGAGAAACCGTGGTTCCAACATCCACACATCCACACATACACACACACACAAACACACACACACATACACACACGGACATCATCCTAAAAATCCTAATAATAAAAATGTAATTTTATTTGTTTTAAAACATATTTTAAAGTATGAATAGAATTATATAGTTACTAAAACTATTTCTAAAAAAGTATTCAGGGACACACTCAAATTAGAAAAATGTTCCATCTCAAAAAAATTGATACATAGTCATTGTTACCTTTTGTAAGAGATTCAAATTTTAGCAATTTTCTGCTTAAAAATGTTGTTGTTTTTAAAATAACTCACAAGTTGCCAACAAAATTTAAATTGTTATATTATTCACGGAAGAAAATTTTGTTGACTATTTATTCTTATATCTGATCTATTAGAAAGATTTTGTAAGAATATTTAAAAGGTCGTATAAACAGTACTAAAATTTGAACCTGCAAGCAGTATTCGTTTTGTCTATCTGGATATTTAAATAACGATACTGATTTTTATACCTTTTTTTGGTAACCCTGCAACTTGCTACCACAGGCCATGGTGATACATTAGAACTTCCTATAGTCGTCCCCGACATAATTAAACACTTCTCACCTCGATTTATAACATACAATTATTAACAATTTGTGCTGTACATTGTATTTCATCTTGATCAAAATTAGATTAAGATTGAACCATGGCGAACATAAATGTGTATACATATATGAAATATGATTGTATTGTTAATTTTAGGAGAATGTGTAACATTGTGTTGTTTGTTTGGCGCCGCACGCGTAGGCTGCCAGCGCCATCATCAGCTTTACAGCTCTCACGATCTGCAATAACGCGAATGTTCAGCGCTCGATGTCCGATGTCCGATTCGATGGCCGATGGCTGATGTAGATACTCCGGTCTTGCTTCGGCGACCGGGTACGCGGGATAACGATCCTCGCATTGTAATGTCGCATTTAACAAGCGCCTCATACCGGCATAGATAAATCCGCACCTGATATCATCACGTGCTAATCAGACGCAAAAACCTATGCAAAACCCCCAACATCAATTGCTTTTTATAACCCCACAGGTAGGTAAGCTCTCAATACCAGTAGCCACCAATAAAGCTTCTCTACCTATAATTTCCGTTTCTGTAGAGGATTATTTGCAAACTAATCTATTTTGCTAGTGCTGTACATATTTAAAGTTATGGATACATACGACTATATAATTTTTTTTTCCTGCATACTTGATTCTAAACGTTGAAGACATTTTTTCATAATTTTTTTTCCTGCATACTTGATTCTAAACGTTGAAGACATTTTTTCATAAATTAGATGAATCTTAAGGATCATTGTCTTGAATTTTTAGTAACCTGTAGTTAGATATAGAAGTATTGTTTAATTATTTTTGCTTCTTAAGACATTTGATCCTAGAAAATTTCGTTTTTAAAAGAAGCATTGATTATTAGAAAAATCTGCTGTGGCCAGTACTTCTGATGAAATTGTACATTAAAGTTAAAAATATACTTTTCCCGTGAAATTAAACCTAATGATCTTATTTTTTTTAACTTTTATTAATTTAAATACATTCCTACCTACATATTTATTGGTGCTGGAAACTATTTTATGCTTTTTTCCATTCGTATAATTGTTTTATTTACTATTAATTTTTTTTTAAAAACGTTAGCATTAATAATTTGAAATGACAGGTTCTTTGACAGTGACATTTACCTGTCAGTTACATACAATTGAAATCTGAACTTTGTAACTAAGGAATTGTGTTTATCTTTAAATCATAGGTTCCGGGATTTATAAAATAAATTATTTTATATACTTATCTATAAAATGTATAGAAAAAGTGTGAATGCATACCTGTAGAAAAATTAATAATATTTAATTCTTATAATAACATAAAAGCGAAAAAATACATTTAAAGGTATTTTGAGCTTCACACACGCACACACACACACACACACACACACACACACACACACACTCACTCACTCACACACACACACACACACACACACATACACGTGCATACATATATACACACGGACATCATCGTGAACATGTTAAAATTGGATTTTGGAGATTTAAAATGTGGTCATTTACAAAAATCTCGATATGTGACTTTTAGCACGATCCCTATACCTCCCTTCTCAAGTGTAGCGGGATGTAAAAAACATTGCTGATGGTTTTACAATTATTAGTTTAAGGTTAATATATAAACAAGATCTAGAATTCTTAATAGAAATTAATAAATATGTTCATATTTGACGCTGTCGAAATTATTTATTAATTAGTAAAAATAAGATAAAAAATATTATTATTATTATTATTATTATTATATTTATTCTTGGCTAACCGGCTTGGAATCTACATTATATATATATATATTTTACAATAAATTGTAGTACTACATCATGAATTAACCCGCCGTTTCTCGATGACTTTCTTCATCCAATCTTGTTCCGACCTTATATCGTCTAACAGAACCGTTTCTTTTCTTCCTTCTCTCGTAACTTTCCTGTGCGAAATCCTTAAATGCCTGATAGTTACCTCTTCTCTCCCGCATAGCCTACAACTCCTCTCATCACTTGATAGCCAGTATTTATTGTTTCTCTCTCCATTACCACATCTGAACCTAGCAATCATCTTGATGTTTTTCTTTTCATCCAATAAATACCTTGGTATTGACGTCGTTTGTATTAGTTTATATCTCTTGTTGTAATTTGAGATGTTTATCTTAATTTGTTGTTCTTGCCGCTGTATATCCCAATCTCACTGGTGTAGTAAGTAATGTGTGATTTCTCCATTTATGCGTAGCCTCTCCATTTGTATAAATTTGTATATTTTTGTGATAATTTTTATGAAAAGTATGTATTAGTTCATAAAAGCATTTCGAATCAAGTTGAAAGATTTTCCGAAGATAATTTTATAGGGCAACTTTCAAAAAAGCAGTTAGGTAACATAATTATCGTTATAGAACCTGAACAATTTATTAATTAAGATGCTTCGAAAGTTTGAAAGTACCATTCATATACAATAATATGCCGTTGCATCAAACAAAATTCTCCTCCTCCTAATAACAGAAAAGTAATCTAATCTTTATAATTTATCAGCTACATTAAATTTAACGAACAAAATAAATTTGGAAGCTACTATTGATATGTTGGATTGAGAAAATAAGAATTTGAATTAATTTAAAATTCATGTTTTACGACGGAGGATAGTGGGAAAAATATGTTGGAGTCTTGTTGGTTTTTGTCATTTTATTTCTTCATCTATTTACAACTTTGTTGGAAATATATGTGAGACTAAGACTGTTATTTGAATACAAAAACTTTGCAAAACATAAATTTCTAATTCTCACTAGAAAGTGCATGAAGATTCTCGTAAGAATTCTTCGCACATGTACGCAAAGGCGATATAATACAAATACATAGACATATCTTAATTATTGTTTTAGAGAGTTAATTATATATCTACTCCAACATTTCAATATTTTATTGCTCATTAGTTTTAATTCCTTACCTTGTTGATATTAAAATTTATTGTCACTATTTTTATTTTAGTGGATTATAAATTATTTTATACACAAATAAATTTTTAACAAGAAATGGATTAATTATAGACCTGTCACAGACGTCAAGTTTATTACAATTATTAGTAGTTGATATAAAATAAAGATTTGTAAAAAAAATTATGACTTTTTAATGGTATCAATTCTCAAATATTCTTAGTCGAATATAAATTTGTCATCTACAAATATTAATTATTGTTTATCAATTTTTATATTCGTTTGAAGGTTAGTAATTTTCGTAACAAACATTGCAAAAAATTAACATGAAAACAATTTATAAATAATTATACGTTTTTTGTTTCAACAACATATAAAAATTAATAACGATAATTAGGAACTGATTTATAATGACATTTAAAATTGCTGGGAAAAACATAAGTTTTGTAACCTTATCACAACAATGAGATCCTTCATTACATTTTTTTTTTTATTAAACGAGCTATATTAAAATAAATTTTAGAAAGTGTTAACTGTCATTCGTTAAACGGTAATCATTATTTTAATATTCTATGACGTAGATGTTAAGCTCATTTTGTTAACTGTAGAGGTCGTCAATAATTGAAATTACAAAATTGTTTTTTTTTCAACAGTCATAAAAATATATAAAATACTACAAAGATATTTTTGTGGTCAATAATTTAAAATATACATATATAATAATAACCATATATGTTATATGTATGTTTTACTTTTGTTATTTTCTGCATTAATTTAAGTACTTAAAAATGGATTTCAGATTTCAAAAAGGTTATAGCTGAAGACTTGCAAGTAGTAAGAATTTGGAATAGAGAAGATTTTTTATACTTTCTTTCATACAGTTTTAAAAATTATATATATACTTAAATGATCAATTATTTAATTTGTTACTATGATAAAGGATATTAATGAAGTATATTTTTACATCAAGATTTTTTAAGAATAAAATCAGCAATTGTCAGTGGCGTAGCCAGAAAATTTTCGAAGAGGGTGCACAATTCTCATCAATAATCTTTTGTAAAACTTTCTTTTAATTGTTATGTGACTAAGTCCAAAAATTGTCAAAATAAGCTTATTCGAAAATAATCTTCAGGGTTCTCTGCATTTAAATTATATTAAAAATTCTGTCTGCCTGTAGTTTTAGGTACGGTAATGCAAAAATCATCCCCTATAAGTTTTTTATAAATTTTTTCACAATTTTGAAAAATTTCTTTCAAAATCTTTTCCGAATTATTTCGCACATTTTCTAATTCACAAATTGTACTTTCTGTAATTTGTATAGCAATAAATATACCCACGGCCTCTTTTTCTACAGTAAATAAAGATAATATAAAGGAGCAAGAATATATAGAATTTAAAAGAGTATGCGCAGTTGAAGAAGATTCTCTGCCTTTCCAATTTTTATAGTTCTACTGTATCTGTAATTTTAGAACACTAGAACAACTATACAAGAGACGACGTACTTGTTTTGCATTTGAATTGTATCTGAACCTACATATAGGTAATTAACTTATATCAGTTATATAAAATTATAGAGTTGTGGGTGAACATTTTTACCTCTCGCTAAGAGAGGTATTGGATTCATGCTAAAATTCGCATATCCAGATTTTACTGAATAAGGACGATTTAAGGTCCCTAGAATCCGATTATAACATTTGTACAATGATGTCTGTGTGTGTATGGATGTGTGGATGTGTGTATGTGTGTGTGTGTGTGTGTATGTATGGATGTTGGAAGGACGATTCCTCAAAAACTATAAGACTTAAAAAATATTTAACTGCAGTTTCTTCAATCTGACATTTCTGGGAAGAGCTGAAAAGGTTTTGGTAACAATTGAACAACCGGAAGGAGTAGTTTCTTAAAAAAAAATTTCTAAATATAATATTTTTGGAGTTTTTTTTTATTAAATGTTGAAGAACATAAAATTCTCCATCTAATACACTTAAAATTTGTATTATATCTTGTATAGATTTAGAGATAAAGACACTATAATTTATAGAGTAAACTAATCACAGAGGCCAAGGCACTAAGGAAACCAGTTGACAAATTTCAATGTTTATAACATGACACATGTCATTGTCAAATATCAGCAGTTTTAGTGACATTCTGATAGCTTTTAACTTTTCTTATTGTTTTATTAATTAAATATTTGAAATTATAAGTAAAATTGTGGGAAAATGCATATATCCACCAGAAATACCGCCAATCTGGTTAATGAATTTAGAAACTTCCTCATACAATGAAAAATAGATATAATTAGAATTATATGTGTGCAGAAGACATGTTAAATACAATAAAAAACAATATTTGAGTAAAGTTCTGTAATTTTTGATATAAAACGACGGTTCGAAAGCCAAGTGCAATGCAATACTTATATATCTTAATATGGAAATGGCGAGAGGTCTTGTGCTGGCCACAACAGATTTTTTAATATTTATCCAATAATTAAAAATTCAAATACTTGTCTTCCAAAATTTAGGGGGTGCACTTGCAACCCCCCCCCCCCCCCACCTGTCGACGCCACTGGCAATTGTTTATCCTTACAAAAAATTACAAAATTATCGTAAACTCTGTGGAAAACGAAAGTTATCAAAGAATTACTAACGCTAAATTCTACAAATATAATGTAAATACATAGTTTGCTTTTGAATGTACATTTAGAAAGAAACGATTATTGTACAAAGAACCATTTCTGCAATCCCATATTCCGTAAAAGTTGTCTGGCACTGGCAGTAATGCCAAACTCTATTTGGAATGAACTAACGCGAATGGTAATCTACTCTAAATTATATAAAATTCCCGATTCCAAGATATTATACGTGTCACAAACCCGTTCTGCAACAAGTTAAATCGCCATGGCGCAAAAAGAATCCTTTACAAGCGTAAATAATGCAAGATATTAGTCCCATCAGCATGTAGTATTTGTGTGTTTTTACTTCGGACTCAAAGAGTTGAGACTTTATCGCGCAATTTATATCAAACGCATCTCAGACAAACGCTGTTTGTTCACTTCTCCTTTATTAATATTTATAGTCAACGGGTTGTTCAAAGCGAGGAGACATAGGCGGAGAAGGGGGATTGTCTTCATAAATACATTAACCCTTATTTAGTTGTTGACAGAAATAGCCATTCAAATAGTTGATTAAAAACAAAAGTTTATTAATTTATCAGAAATTAATTTGCCAATTTATTTCTGTTCGGCTTATGGTCGTTGCACCAATATTTTTTTTTGGGAAGTAAAGAAAAATTAAATTAAATTTGTATACGCACAAAATATATTATATGTAAGTGTTGATTATGTTTTTTTTTTTTTTTATTTCGTTCAATTCCCAATTTTTCGTATTCCTCTTCTTTACAACCATATGAAGAGCTGATTAGATTTTGGTTATAATTGGTCAACCGGAAGTACCCTTATTTGAAGTTATTAACAGTTTTTCTGGGAAAACCGCAGTTAAAAATCATTTTTTGACATTTTGTGATCATTAATATGAAAGAAAATCTTATTCTCTATACAATTTGATTATACATTTTCCTTCATATTCAATAGATATAGAGTTATAGAAAGATTAAGAGAGGTTAACTTTCAAAATTCAATTAGCTTTGCTAAAATTATGGAAACAGCCCATATATTCAAAAAAATTCTAATTGACAGATGTCAGTGTCAAGTGCAAAACCAAAGTGGAAAGTATAGGATCAGAAAGTAACATAAGTGACAGAGTGTCCCTCGCATAAGTGACTTGCAGTTTCAATGCCGGGAGTACGAGGAAGGCCAAAGAGAAGATGGAAGGACTGTGTAGCAGAATATTTGAGAGAGGAAGAACTGTGTGAAGAAGATGCGTTGGATAGGAATGAGGAAGTGTGAAGTGCAATTTACAGAATGTACATTCGTGTTATAATAATATTGGATTTATAGAATCTTCCCAAAGGAACTTGCAATATGGAATTTGTAAAAAATAGTGTGCTCGTGTTACAATTTTACAGGATATATAAAATCTTTTCCAAGGAACTTTCGGTATCGGATTTGTACGAAATACATTGAATTGACGGAAGGTTTTGTGCTGGCCACAACAGATTTTTTTATTATATCTTCAACGTTTCGACCCTACCAGGACCATCCTCAGGAAAAAATAAATTAATTTTGGTAGGGTCGAAACTTTGAATATATAAAAAAAATTACTGCATCCAAGAATAATTTACTTTCCTAACTATCCAATCCAGTCAAAACACTATGATACTTTTCTTCTTCAGACAAATAAAATAAATAAATATATCATCACGACATATTACCCATTTCTGAGTGTGCCAATCTGTAATTACTGATATCGATAATGATGACATATTTGTACCGTGCGGGGGCTTACCAGGCGTCACCTCACGGGCACTCATTGCTGGCGTGGAGAGTGCACCACAGGGGTCACTTTTGTGCCATTTAAAATTCGAAATATTTGGCGTCGGTCGGGATCGAACCCGATTCCCCAGTTTCGGGAAATTTCAGAGAAATTTTTATTTTACATTTCTTGATATACAAACTGAATACTTAACCCACATTTTCATAGTTAATTTTAATCAGAAACTAATTTAAAAAAATATATAATCATTAATAACAATTAACTATAATTGAGATTGTCATTCAAGATTAATTCAGAAGGTAATCTGTTATCTAATTTGACATATTTAATTTTGGCGTTTATAAATAAAATCCTCCTACGCCTATGGACTAATGCGAGATGAATAGCGCGTATGTAACATCAGTTCATTTTCATGTCCGAGTTAAACTTGAAGTTAAGTTCCAATTTATAATAAATTCCTTTTCTTTCTCCAAGTGCAAGCTATAGTATTACAATATATCTTTGTATTTAATCTTTATGTCTATTTTATTTCGTTCAGTTTTTGCCGCTCGCTGTAATGTTTAATAATAATTATGGATCTGAAGAACAACCTTGAATGCAAATGCTCACTACGAATTATTCTTTTTCAGTGTAGCAGAAATTTTAATGTTTAACAATAAGATTTATGAGCTGCATTTTTGAGAAATACGAACTAATTTTATTTGCAATTACCATAGTAATACTGTGTAATTAAAGTAAAACTAATTGTTTTTTATTAATTTCTTGAGGGAATATTGTAAGAAATATAACAATTAGTAACAAAATTCACATGCTTCTGTTTTACGTAATTGAAAAAGATAACGAAACAAATTAAAATTGTAAGTAAGACAGCTAAACTGGAAAATTAATTGAAAAGGATTGATTAATAACAGTGAGAAGGCTTTTAAAGGGTGCGTTTAATGCTATTAATTAAATATAATGATTAATAATCTAGATAAATAATATCCTTTAGTTCAGTTAAGCAACGATAAAAAACTAATTAAAACGGAAAATATACTAGACGTATATTTGACAAACAATATTAATTAATCAGATTTTTTTAATGCGTCGCGCCTACATTCAGGTCTGAATTAATTATTGATAATAAATCGATTTTTACTTACGTTTATTTGGTATCATTTACTAAAATTGAATATTTTCAGAATACTTCCTACGATTATATACCTACATTTTTGACAATAAAATAATGACAGTATTGAATACATGTACCTACCATTGATTCATTACCATGATTACAAAATAAATATAATTAAAATGATGTATTTAGTAAGTAGGTAACATAAATTGCGGAATTAATTCATTAATAACAATAATAATAATAATAATAATAATAATAATAATAATAATAAATATTTATTTTCTGTAGACACAATACATGCATAGAAAACGTCAAAATTTCAATCACAAAAACAAAATATAAAAGTTGTTACACAAACAATATATTTAAATTACAAAGATATAAACTCTTTATAATTTTTTAACTCTATATATATTGAATATGAAGGGAAAATGTATAACCAAACCATACAGAGAAGAGCATTTTCTTTAATAGGTATTTATAAAATAAATAATATTTTTTCTATAGCAGATTTTAAAGTGTGCTTTTTTCAACTCGAAATAGTTGACTAAGTGACATTTTAACCGCAAGGGTAGATAAAATAATACTTTAACAGCAAGGGTAGATAAAGAACTTTAATTTTTATTTAAATAAAAACACATTATACATTTTGGCGATTCATATTATATATAAATATGAATAAAATGAAATTGTTTTCAAACAAATTCTATAACTACCACGCTACTGAGATTTTTAAATTGTTCTTAAATAATTTAATTTATAATCGGTTTTTTAATTTTTGCTCTTTAAAATCTGCTATAGAAAAAAATAGAATTTTACACACGACGATAAAATTAAATTTTCGACTCGCGAAAAATAATTCACTCGAGAAATCGTAAATTAAACTTTCCTCTCGTCAATAAAATACAATTTTATCGTCTTGTATAAAAAGTAACTATTTTTCTGCGCTTTTTTAGTAATACTGTCAAAAACTTCAAATAAGGGTACTTCCGGTGGATCAATTATAACCAAAATCTAATCAATTCTTCATATGGATACGAAAGAATTACAATTTTTAGAATTATAGTATTGGAGTTTTTGTCGGAGAAAAATTTGTCACACACAACCACACACACGGACACACAAACACACACACACACACACACACACACACACACACACACAGAGAGAGAGAGAGAGAGAGAGAGAGAGAAAATAGTAAATTCGTATAGTACGGACCCTAAAACGTGCTTATTCTTATTCAATAAAAATATCACAGATTTTTTTGACCAAAGACAATACCTTCCTTACCTAAAAGTGACGGTAGGTAAAAGCAATACTCATGCCATTAGGGGTTTCCACCATAATCAAAATAAAGAAAAATAACACTAGTACACTAAAATATATTACAATACATTCATGATGTTTAAATATGTTTCTATTTTTTTTTAAATGCGTTTGAAACGTTGCCAAATTTGTGACGTAAGGGCCCGGGACGGTTTTACAGTTTAGATTTTACCAGTTTAGGGCCGTTTTCATAAAAAAAATTATCTTCACTTTAACACTTTAAATTAAAATTAAAGTTGTGTTCGTTTTCATAATATAACTTTAGCACTTTAGGGAGCACTGTAGCATTACTTTAAATTAAAGATAAAGTCTTAAGGTAATTTTAATTAAAGTCTTAAACTGAGTGTGATTATGAAAATGGCCCTAAGCCAGTCAACATGGGAGTAGTTTACAGTATTCCATTTTATATACATGCGTCAAATAAATTGAATATAGATGGCAGCACATTCAAATTCTAACATTACATTTAAAAGTATTTGAGGTGAATTGTTATTTTAAATTAAATAAAATTGTAAATACAATTATTATTGTTTACCTTATCGTATATTAGTGAAGCATTTTCTATATTTTATAGACTTTTATATCTCGTCCATCTATTGAGCGTTAGCAGAAAATCGGCGGGAGCGTACGCACTCATCGTGGCGGTAAAAATTAGCCGTTTAAACGAGATATGAAAAATACTGTTTTCAAAATTTTTTTACACAAAACCTGTTATGATAAAAATGTTTTCTTTATTCCAATATATAACTTTTCATGAAGAATAACATATAAAAAAATTGAAAATTAGTGGACACCCCTATTATGTAGGCTTGTTTTTATTTAATTGCAATGTTCATTTCAAACACAATTCACACACTTTCATCCTCCACCCCTGCATAAATTGCCACAAAATTTAATAACCTCCCTGATTCCAGTGATTCTCTTCTCTGAAATCCGTTAAATCTCAGATAACAAATCCTTCATAGCCTCTCATTTAGCAACACAATGCCAATTCAATGTCCAGTATGTTCTGTGTCCACGTGCGTACACACGTGCCACATGTCACCCTACGCCCACGCACCACAATGACCAGTGATCCCCAACTTAGTTCCGGTTCATAACTGAGTGAAGCATTATTGCTAGATGGACATTGGACTCTGTATAATAACCTACATAAATCTCCTGTCAGTAAAGTTAGGGTAGCAGATGTGTTTGACAATTTGGAGTTGTGGGTGGGGTTATGAATTTTGAAATCTGAAGTGGTGTGGAAATAATATTGACATTTATGTATTTAATTGGAATAAACTAATGTTCAATTATAGAATATGTACGTAATTTAATTTTCATAAAAAACAAAACGGAAGTACAACGTTAAAATTTTTAATTAGCGATCTCTTTACCTATTATTTTAGAGCAAAAAGTTGTTTAGTATTAAAAATTGCGTTTATTGAAATCAGAATTATTGGCCAAATATCTTCCTATCTTCCAAAAAATGTTTCTTGCTAAAAATCGCATAACCTAATTTTAGTGAAGAAGCATCGTTATAAGGACCGTAGAATTTTTGCGATAATTTTTAAAATTACATGACACGTCACACAAACTTTCAATTGCTTGTAGTTTTCGAACGAATTAATATTTAAACATTTTTTTTTATTAATACTCATACAAGAATAACGCGATAACAATTTTCTTTTAAGACTTTTATATCTAAAAATTCACTCTGTTGTTCAAAAGCTCTAAATATGCGTACACTTACTTAGCATTGTCTTTACAATCAAATAATATTACTAGCAAGTTTATATCTCTATCCATTTTTGAATTATTGCCCCAAAAGTCAATATACCCCCATATTCAGATAAAAACTTGAAAATTTTCAAAAATCTAATTTTTATGTATCTAATTTTATGTATTTAATTTCTAAAAATTCACTCAGTTGTCCAAATGCTCTAAATATATGTACACTTATTTAGCATTGTCTTTACAATCTAATAATATTACTAGCAAGTTTATATATCTATCTATTTTTGAATTATTGCCCCAAAAGTCAATATACCCCATATTCAGATAAAAACTAGAAAATTTTCAAAAATCTAATTTGTATGTATCTAGATGCTTCTCAGTGCACTGATTCCAAATTTTGAAACCGCAGGTCGATATCTTTTATCGTTCTCGAGATATTTAGAATCAAAGTTTGTCTCAAAACTGCCCATTTTTGGGTAATAACCCAAAAATGGGTCGAGATATGAACTTAGAGGTATCTTCTTTCGATTCTACGGGCAAAATTACATAGGTATACCAATTTTCATCATTTTTGAACACCGCATACAGTCTATAAAGCAAAATAACTGAAAATGGCCAAAAATCGCAAAAATCGTAAGGGGTACCCCTTAGGATTTTTTCAGATTTTGGCTGTTTTCAGGGGTTTTCAAACTTTCATTCATAAAAAATGAACCGGTTAGTCAAAAATTATGAAAATTGGTATACTTATATATTTTTATCCGTAGAATCGAATGGTGGTGTCGCCAAATTCGTATATCGGCCCATTTTTGGGTTATTACCCAAAAATGGGCAGTTTTATGCAAAACTTTGAATCTAAATATCTCGAGAACGAAAAGAGATATCGACCTGCTGTTTCAAAATTTAGAATCAGCACATTAAGAAGTATCTAGATACATGAAAATTAGATTTTTGAAAATTTTACAGTTTTTATCTGAATATGGATGGGGTTTATTGACTTTTGGGGCAATAATTCAAAACTAGGTAGAGATCTAGCCTAGAAATGAGTAATTTTGAGAAAATATTTGAGGTTGAATATCTCCAAAACAAAAAGAGATATCGACCTTATTCATAATTTGGAATCAGTGCATTTGGAAGTATGAGATACATGAAAATTGGATTTTTTAATATTTTCAACTTTTTAAGCAAATGCAGGTATTTATGACTTGTTGGGGTAAAAACTTGACAACAATGAGAAAAGTTATGAACTTCGTGGTAATATTAGTCAAAACAAATGAATTGTACAAAAATAAAAAACATTTGTATAATTTCAATGCAACGAAAGATAGCAGAAACGAACTATGATAATGCTCGTTGAAAAATCAATTGGAAGAATCTCGAACATTAGAAGAATAAGAGTGAATAGAATGAATGAAAAATATAAAAATATATAAAGAGGATATGTGTTTTTGTGTGTATCAGAAATGTCAAATATGTAGGTACAATACTTACATAGCCTAATATGGAAATGGCAAGAGGTTTTGTGATGGCCACAACAGATTTTTTAAGATGATATTATTGTTTTACTGAACAAGAGCGTTTACCGTATTTCATTTTACGGATATTTATAATTATTGATTTCATATTATATTTATACAATCGTAAATAATAACTGTTTATAGTTTATATATTACCTATACAAAATATGTGAACGCACATAAAATAAATTAGTATAATTAAAATTATTTTCATAAAGTAATTAATAACAGAAATCAATTACAATAATTTGTATGAAATTGAATATGTATGGTATGTACAAAGGTGTAAACATGTGAATTAATTTCTCCTTTTCAATAACAATAATATACGATGAAATGGATTCATTTCATGTTGATGCAAATGTTCATATAAAATGAAAATAATAATTCCAGCTATATTATTTACTATAAGTAGATATACAGGGTGTTTCACGGATACAGGACACCCCAATTATTTTCTTAATTATTAAGAACAGAAGAAAATCATTCAAATAAAAGTTGCAGTAGATCAAGGGGGACATTCACTTATTGAAGAAAAAAAAATTTAAACCAGTGGTTTTCAAGTTACAAACCAACGTTATATTTTTTTTTAAATGGGATATTATACTTATAAATTATAAAACTAAAATGGAGTCTTAAGGTAAAGTTATAATTAAAGAAAAAACCCCTTAACCTTAACAATAAATTTAAAAACTATATACGTATTTCGAGAACTAAGTTCTCATCATCAGTAAAAACTACAAAGTAAAAACAGAGAAGTTAAGATTACTCAGCATGTAAACCATGCCAGAGGTCAAAACAGCTCTGAGGAATAAGGGAGAGAACACGGGTTATGTAGGGACAGGAGTCATAGGTGAATGGATACCTAATTGGGTAACTAAGATTAAACAGAGTAACTGTCTTATATTAACTCATATAATTTAGAATTTGGGATGGGACCTAGGTCCGCGTTCATCAATTTATCTTTAAATTTATGTATTATCAAACTCTCATGTGCGTCTAAATATCTATTATTATCAACTTGTTTCAATAATTTTATATTAGAATTGTCAATTTTATGATTATTAATAAACATATGTTGTGCTACGCTAGATTTATCAGGATTACCGCTTTTTAAATGATAGAAATGTTCTTTAAACCGAGTATCAATTTGTCTTTTAGTTTAGGGATATTATACATTTTTTGGGCTCATTCGACAGAGAATTCAACCATACAAATATTTTATATGCTTCCATAACAAAAATTTTGAGAAAAATTCATTTGAAAATTAAATAAATTTTATTTAACATAACACAAAACAATTTATTTATATTAACGTTTACTTACTCACCAAAAAGCACAACAATCACAATTACTTATTATAAATAATGATATTTTGACAATAGCAGTTTAGTATAAGTTAATGGGGTATTCCGACATTTTTTAAAAATATTTTTTACTTTAGTACAGACCAGTAGGACTCTTAATATCTAACTTTGAGTAAGAAAATGTATGCATCACATGAGATATGAATTTTAAAAAATTTCATCACAATTCAAATTTTCTTATCATGGCGCGCTCATGACGTCAACTCGATGGTGACATCTGCAACGAACTTCAGCGCCTAAATCCACATGTTCATGACAGCCATTTGCTCGTTTACATATGATTTTAGTAGCAGCGTATATTTCGGTGTTTGTCCTGTGTTTGTTTATGGTAAAAATAGGAGTAATAATTATAAAGTGGACGAAATGACAAATAAGAAATATACCCGCGCGTGTTAATTACTGGCTCCATGTGTGATTTAAACGAAAATATTTACTTTGAAATGAGCAATAGATTATCAACTTGACGTCACAAATTTAGAGCTGTAAAAATTTCAATTTTGTAACATTAAATTATGAATTAAAACTTTTTATTAAACATGTTTTATTATATTTTTCTACTATATGAAGATGGAAACTATAGAAAAAAGTTATTATTTTGCATTAATTCCATATCACCGGAATACCCCATTGTGCGTCCGTCTGCATAACAGTGTTCATCAATACAATCTACAATAAAGTGGTTCTATAAGTCATCGGCGGTACGGGGAAACCAGCTCCCCCCTCCACTCCTCCTTCCGTGTTACAATTTAAATATTTAACTTCTTAAATTTGAGATAAACATTATCCATGCGATTTAAAACTATCTAATAAATATTACATTGAAATACTTATTAGGATTACAAATATAATACGACCTACTATCTTTTCCAAATATGGAACCATTAGAAACGTGAAACAGTAGGTCCTATTCTAACCTCTATAATTGGTAGGTTCAGGTGTTCGTATACGCTATACTATACCGTGCTATCGGCCGTCTTGGTTGTTTTTGAGGGCAGTAAATCATCCAACATTACTTAATTAGTCAAACGGAGATGGTTGAGTGATTAGATAGCCAGTTTTAAATGTTAATAAAAGTGATAAGAAGCACGGTTTCAGGACTGGAACCAGGAATGAGTACGACAAGGACGCAGCCGAAACAACTGAGCAAGAAAATGGAAGATGGACTCATATGTATGCAAACCTCACCAAGAATGAAAGAAAAAATTAAATCATAAGCGCAGGTTGAAAATTTTGAATTTTGAATATTGATATTTATAAAAATTATTAATGAAGTCAAAATGTGTGTGTGGACATGATTACTCAAATATTATCAATCAGAAAATTTTGAAATTTTGTATACCCATTCTATACTAATGTGGGAAAAGCTCAATAATTTTTAGTGTATATCGAATCATTTATAAAAGCTTTTAACAGTTTTTCTTGTAAAAAGTTCATTGAATATAATTTTTTAGCAACTTTTACTAATAAAAGTTGGATATAATGATACAATCTTCAATTCTACGATAATAGCTTAGCGCCATTTTCATAATCAGACTCATTTTAAGACTTTAATTAAAATTACATTAAGACTTTATCTTTAATTTAAAGTAATGCTACAGTGCTCTCTAAAGTGCTAAAGTTATATTATGAAAACGAACACAACTTTAATTTTAATTTAAAGTGTTAAAGTGAAGATAATTTTTATTATGAAAACGGCCCTAAACTGGTAAAATCTAAACTGTAAAACCGTCCCGGGCCCTTACGTCCCAATTTGGCAGCGTTTCAAACGTAGTAAAATGTTTTCATGCATTTAAAAAAAAAATAGAAACATATTTAAATATAATTGGAATAATACTACCTTTTTTTATTTTAAGTTCTGTATTTATTTATTTATTTATTATTAAAACCCAACGTTTCGGCACCATAAACTGGTGCCTTCTTCAGGGGAAAACATTGACATAAATATGTGAAATAACAAAAACAACAAGTAACCAAGGTAACAAGAAAATGTTACCTTTTTTATGTATACAATTTTCTAGACAATATATGCATGCCCGGCAATAACTTGGACGGCGAACATGCATCTTCTCAGGAAAAAATCTCCTTTTGCCAGAGGAAAAACCGTCCTAAAAACTGGCAGAAAAGTGATCTAGTAGTATTGTTCCAATTATTAATAAGAGTTCTGAAAGATATTTTAATAATTTAAATATTAAATTATAAAATAATTTATTTTTGTACATCATCTTGCCTATGCGTCAAACAAAAACATAATATTTTAATAATAATTTTAACATATTTAAACAAATGTCACTGTCAGGAAGCAATTACATTAAAATTAATAATAAAACTGTGTTAAGAAGATTGCATTGAGTCTATTGAAATTAAGGTTAGTAAAAATAATATATTTTCCGTCATACATAAGTATTAGATGTACAGAATGATCCGATATAAATTTGATATGTTTACAGCACTAAAAAGCAAACAGCTGTGAATAAGTACGTGTTATCAAAGTGTGAAATATTAGTTTACAACTACACATTAACGAAATGAATCATGTAAAGCAATAGATATATGTAAAGGATTAGTAAATATGAAGGTATGTATTTAAATTAATAAAAATTAAAAAGTGGGAGGTATTGTGTCGACCACATCAGATTTTTTTTATAATTAGATGTTAAAACTTATATTAGTGGTGGTAGCACGCACTTTAGAATTCTATCAAAAGAGGCATTTGTTTTCGCTTTTCGCCACGAAGCGAAAATTTGGTAGCATGCGTGTCTCAAAATATTCGCCTGCAAGCGTACGACTCGAGGCGAAAGTGTCAAAGTAACGTCATTATTTTACCACAATTCTATTCAAAGCCAATTTATATATAATTTATACATTTATTTTATACAACTGTCATAATATTTTTTATTTTAATAGTATAAAATCCAAAAATATTCCGGAACAAAGAGCGAATATATTCTAAAGTGCATGCTACCAAGATTCGTAAAAGTAAAATCGCATTCGCCTGCTCTCTTTGATAGAATTCTAAAGTGCGTGCTACCGCTACAGAATATCATATTATCTTGTTTATATAGAGAGTAGTTCTATTAATAACCAAACAGAATTAAAGAAAATGAAAGCAAAGCCACAGACATTTTCTTTAAAAATGTAATAAGAAACTCCTTTGAAAGAAATCCCTCGTGTACGGCACTGGTCTCTGCGCGGGTCCGGCTTAATTAGGCGGCAGTTAAACGTTCATAAAACATAGTACATGATTGGAGGCTGACTGAAGCCAGCCCTCGAAAAACGGGCATAAAAACGCGCGCACAATATTACGAGCAATTTTAATGCGCATAATGGCGAATTAGTTACAGTCTGTTTGGAATAAGGTGGACGCAATCTAAATGCTAATGACACGCGGTGATACGTGCCAATAACCGTTGCACGATGCAAATAAGAATTGAAAAACTGTCTTCCAGCAGTTTTCTCTTATGTGCGCTACGAGAATTTACAATGGAAATCAATTTTTAACAACTGATTAATTGCTATTATCGATGGAACAATTTTAAATTCAAAGTAAGTTTAAACTGTACTTGTGTTAATCACTTTCTTTCAATATTATGTTAAACATCTAAACTCTTTTTCTGTACTACCGACTTTATAAAGAAAATAAATAATCATCACGGCATATCACCCATTTCTGGGTGTGCCAGTATCTACAACACATGATGACGATATATTTTACCATGTGGGCGCTTACCAGGCGTCACCTCACGGGCACTCATAGCTAGTGTGGAGACTTTATAAGTGATATTAAAACTTTTATTAATGTCAGATGAAGTGTAACAAAGCGTCAAAGCTTTTTGCACCAGATTTTTCACTTGACAACGCGTTAAACGCGCTGTCAAATTATTTTGACATAACGTCAGTTAACGTCGCGTCGGATGGCTTTCTGCAACGAGTACTTTGATCTGACGTTACGTCACATCGTCTGACGTGATGTCAAATATCTGACAACGCTTTCTGCAACTGGCCCTATAGTTATTTACAATACAAATGCGGAAACAAGAACTTCCGTGCATGAGCTTTTGTTTGAAGTACGAGCGAGCAACGCGAGCGAGTATTTCATTTAGGCGAATGCACGGAAGGTATTTCCGCATAAGTATTGTACAAGATTTTTTGTAACGAACGAATTAATTGTAAAACTTTTCTACCTTCGACATATGTTACGCAGAACATGTCGTCGCATCAAATAGAGCCATCAATTTCACTAACTAATTGTCAGATACAAAATATAAATATATAATAATTATTGCTATACCAAACTGTATATAATCGATTCAAATACAATGTATTAAATTTAAGATCTTATTTTATTTTAAAAGTACATATGTATAGTAGTTTGGTTATAAATTTAGGAACATATCACTACCTAAAACAAATAAAAGTATGAATACATATTAAATTATCTTTAAATAAAATATATTCTTATACCTATTAATAATAATAATGTTGTTTTTATAGTATATTAATACCTACTAATATTATCTTTAATATTGTGTGCAATATACAGTATGGTCGCCATGTTCATCATTCTCGATTCTCATTACATTAGTTTCTAATAGATGGCGCTAGTAGTATTAAAATGTCAAAATTAGCAATAATTCTGATTTTATTTAAATAATTTTTATTCTTTCAACTAATTTTCCTAAATTATTATGTTCTTATATTAAATTTGTTATAATGTACAAAAATATTAAAAATAAAATAGCACTTTTAAGCTACTCGATCAAAGTAATTTCCATTGAGACACTAGTGCGGGAAGTAAAACAATAGCGCGGGAATATGGCCTTCCGGATTGTGAGTTGGCTGCGGGAAACATTAGTTTCTAGGCAGTGAGTACGAAAATACTTTTATTCCTATAGTAAACAGCAAAATTATTGTTAGTACTTATACCTGAATTAGTTAGTGTTAGTGGTGACTCCTAGCGATTTTTTTTGTATAATAATACGCACTTTATGTTATCAATTGACAGTTTTTCCTATGTTTCCTGTAATACTTCGTTTTTTTTTTCTTTTTACATCCCGCTACCCTTGGTCTTC
Organism: Ophonus ardosiacus; assembly: GCA_943142095.1. Taxonomy (NCBI): domain Eukaryota; kingdom Metazoa; phylum Arthropoda; class Insecta; order Coleoptera; family Carabidae; genus Ophonus; species Ophonus ardosiacus. Next base: position 47,902,220 of record OW964831.1, on the reverse strand, counting down.
GCTCTAACTCAAATACTATCATTCAGAAAATTCTGAAACCTTGTATTTCTACCCTATTCTAATATGGAAAGACACCACTAGATTTTGGTGTAAATCGGATAACCAGAATTGGCACTTTACCTGAAGCTCATAATGGGTTTTCTTCAAAAAGTACCATTAAATGCGATTTTTCGCATTTTTTTCATTATGAAATTTAAAGATTATTGAATTTTCTACAGGAATACATTAATACTTTTTCTATATATTTTGCAGATAAATTTAAAATCATTTTTTTTAAATCCCGAAGTCTAAGATAAAGACAATTCCTTTGTTATACAGTTCATATTTCAAACGAATGTAACTACAGGTGAATGTCACTGTCAAAAAACTATCACTTCAAATTAATAATAGACATTTTAAAAAGAAAATAGTAAATAAAGCAATAGTTTATGTAATGGAAAAGTTTTGCAGCATTAGTAAATACGGAGGTATGTATTTAAATTAATAAAAATTAAATAGCGGGAGGTGTTGTGTTGGCCACATCAGATTTTTTGTATATGTTGTTGACATAGGATACACACGAAATTTTTAGTGGAATATAACATTTCAATGGCTAAAACCTGCAGTGCACGAGTCGATATATTTTTATTACGTTTTACAAATTTAAATATTAGTGTATTCTGTTCAAACTACGTTTCCCTAAAAGCAAATACTTAATGTATAGCATAAAATACAGATAATAATAACTTCTCTATTTAAAATTTGTAGACATTTTACATAAAACGTAACAAGCCAGGAATTTCATCTCATTAACTGTATTTTAATGATACAAATTGTTAACCTACAATTTGGCACAAGATTTACAACTACATACAATGTATTCAAAAACTTGGATAGCTCGATTTAATTTAACTATGTATTAATTAGTACATTAGATTTATAAATGATAACATTTATAAATATTTTACTTTTAAATTCGACACTATACCTTTTTAATTTCAGTAAAAATAATTTCAGAAAATTTAATTCTATATTTAGAAAAAAAAATATATCAGTTTCAGAAAAGATAAATGTAGTTTTAGTAAAGGTAAATTAATTTTTGGGAAAGCAAACTAGGAACACTACCGACTCCGGTACTCCCGTTAGTGCAGTGGGTAACATAGCGGGTACTGTGTTAGAATCCCGGGTATGGTATGGATGTCTGTGTATGTTTCTTTTCATCATCTCATCTCCCACAACGCAACGTGAAAAGTAGTAAGAGGGAGTTATTGCAACTTCTAAGATGAAATAACGTAAACGTTAACCTTATTTAGAAAACCCTTTATTTTAGAAATAAAGGACTTTCAATTTCAATGTTTACCGCATTTAATTAGTGTATTCACGCTAACGTTAACGCTAAAAGCAACACACACGAGGTTACATCCACATTTTTCACCGAAACATAACCTCAAAATATACAGAACGTGTGTCGTTAAACGCTCGCTATTCCATTGCAGATAACGTGTCTCCTTATTCATATAACGTGAACCTTATTAGTAAGCATGCTCACTCAAGCTGTCACGTGACTTTAAAGTGCACGTTATTTTTGCGTTGAAGCTGCAATAACTCTCTAATAACTTATAATAAGGTGATATATAATAAATATTATTATATTAGATAAACTAAATTCAAGTTCAGAATCTATTTCTGTGTATCAAATAATTACATACACATGAAAGTGACAAATGACAGTCATAATAATGCTTAAACATTACATATTAACTCTGTTGAAACTCATTTTTTGTAAAAAAAAAATTGGAACATAAAAAAAATATATCATTACGGCATATTACTCATTGCTTGGAGTGCCAATCTGCTTTCTACTAAAATATCGGTAATAATGAATATATTTGTACCGTGCGGCTGTAGAGTATACCACAAGGGTCACTTTTGTGCCATTTAAATTCGAAATATTAAATATACTGTTACAGAAATTGATGTTTTTTTTCGAAGATGATTTTACTATTTCAGGAAATGATTTACTTTTTCTAAAATAGAAGTTACATTTTATGAAACTGATGTTACTTTTTCTGAAATTGTAGTTGAAAAGTACAGATGTCTCATTCTTAATTTCAGTTGTAAGTACCTATGTATTGAAAAATAAAAACTAAATTACGATCCTATTCAGAACTATTACAATAACTATATATTTTAATAAATATAAGATCACTTTAAAAAAATGCCTACCTATATATGACAAGGATACGTTTAAAGTTTAAAATTTAAAATGTACAAGAAGACTATAACAAATTTAAGTAAACATTCAATGATATGCTATTTTATAAAAAGCAGGTGCGGATTCTTAGATTTTGGTGCCAAGTAAAGAAAATATCAGTATACATATACAGGCCGCGTGCCTGAGTGTCTGGTCGCGAACCCGGGGGCACCGGGTTCGATCCCGACAGACGCCAGATATTTCCAATTTTAAATGGCACAATTTGACCCCTGTGGTGCACTCTCCACACCAGCTATGAGTGCCCGTGAGGTGACGCCTGGTAAGCGCCCACGCGGTAAAATATATCGTCATATACTGGCACACCCAGAAACGGGTAATATGCCGTGATGATATATTTATTTATTTATTTATTTATTTTATACTACAAAACAATACATGCAATTACTAATGTACAACACTACTTTCAAGTAGTAACTACCAAATAAAAATTTAGTGCGTTGATGATAGCTGCAGTGACAAATGTATTGTGTATGCGAGAGTGACGCCCTTGTGTGAGTGTAGCGACTAGCGACTAGCCGGTGTGCGGCGCGCACATACTTCCTCGACGCGTCGGTCTATTTTTAAGCGTCGATCTTTAGGAAGACGCGAAGACGGCGTGATTTGCGTGCAGGAGACACTTGTGCGGTGTGTCCAAGGCCGCCCTTGACCTTGTCTCCGCGCTAGAACTTGTCGCGTGGATATGGAATGCACTAGATTGCCGCGGGAATTTCAGATAGGCAAATTCAAAATTTCTAATTATGATTTTTGAAAGTGAAGATTTTATTGTTTCTGCTTCGCTACGAACCACACGCCACAGAATTACCAATGTGGAAAATGTAATCAAATATACATAGGGGAGACGTCCCAACCTCTTAAAAAAGAATGTATCAACATAAATATCACAGTAACCTATTAGATCCAAATTACAGTGCACTCACTAACCACACGGTTAATACTGGCCATAAATTATTTTTTTTTAAATTAGATTAATTAATTAATTATTATTTTTAATTTATGGGGTCCTGTGGCGTGTGCCTGAGTATCTGGTCGCGAATCTGGGGAACCAGGTTCGATCCCGACCGATACCAAATATTTCGAATTTTAAATGGCACCAAAGTGACCCATGTGGTGCACTCCACGCCAGCAATGAGTGCCCGTGAGGTTACAACTGGTAAGCGCTCGCACGGTACAAATATGTCATTATCATTACCGATATCTGTGATAAAGCACATTATGGCACACTTAGAATGGGTAATATGCCGTCATGATATATTTATTTTAAATTTAAATTTCATGTTAAAATTATTGATAAAGTTAATAACAAATATCCTCGTTTATTTAAAGAGACGCTTCATACTAACATAAATAAAATCAAATATGTCAATTTCCATACAGACATTAAACATAACTTAAAATACAGGGTGTTCTGAAAATGGGTGAAAAGCTTCAGGTAGAACGATTCTTTGATTAATTCTGAGTCGATAATCCTAATGCAAAAAAATTATCCGGCCCTTCCTAAAGCCACACGAGCTACTTAAAAGAAATGTAAATTTAGCAACACCGAATCAAATTGTTATAGAAGTTATCAGGTAGCTATGCATATCAGTATGAATTTTATGTCAACATTATTTTGACAGGTACACTCAGTGGAAATTCAAATTGGGAATTGAATTTATTTACTTAAGATGTCAGCTTTGCTTTATTAATTAAAGAAAAAATCAATGTAAACGATATTTTATGTAGTAATAAAAATAACAAAAATAATAATACATATTAGCGTATTCGTTAAAGGTATACATTCTAATTATCCAATGTTTCATTCATCATACAAAAAGCAATAAATTATAAAATCAAACATCAACTGATAAACGTCAAAATTAGACAAATTATTTATAATTTCTGTTTCAAACAAAAAACTGTTTTATACATGGTTGTCGTACGTATTCAAATTTAAAAAAATCTATTTTAGAAAAGTTACAATTTTAAAGATTTGATATCAAACGTTTAGCTACGTAGATCAAATTTTACACAATTCTTCTAGAATGTAAAGAGCAATGATATTACGTAAAAGATTTTTAAAAAATCGCTTAGTTCTAGTTGCTTATTTACAAGTTTTGATGGCTTCGTGCGGCTTTACGAAGGGCCGTACAAATTTTTTGCATTATCGACTCAGAATTAATCAAAGAATCGTTCTACCTGAAACTTTTCACCCATTTTCAGAACACCCTGTATATAAACAATTTCAGAGACAAACAAAAAAGTCACTAATCACACGCAAAATTTTAAAAACAACTACAGTTTAGATGAGCGATTCGAATTTGAAACTGCAGCCATTACACCATCAGTAGGTACCTATTTTAATCGATAAATAATATTTTGATTTTATTTTCAGTGTCCCTGAAAATAATAAACGTCTTATTTCCAAATTGGCAAATATCTATACATTTATAGAACAATAAAAAAATTGTGTAATATTTGTAGAATATTTATTTTATGTTTTTCTTAAATCACCTTGTGATGAAATGAAAACGATAAAATTAAGTTATTATTGTCACTAAAATGAATAAATAAAGTTGTTTGTAAAGTTAATAAAATATTTATACGTATGACAAATGTCCTTATTTTTCATTACATTGTTATTTTCATGTTACAATATTAGATGCCAACACATAGACTGCCAGATTTTGGCTTTCTTATTGTGTCTGGTATAATTTATATATTAAAACTGTGCTGGAATACAGTAGCATTCATAATCTTTTTCTGCTGATTTCCTTAGTCTAATAATATAATCTATTTCAGTGGATGTTATTGATAAATTGATATTTTTTTATAACACCTATAAAAATAGTTTCCAAATTTTCTTTGGTATGCTCATGAATGGTATTTTGTGGTATTAGTGCCTTAAGGTTCGTTTTCATAATCAGGCTTACTTTAAGACTTTAGTTAAAATTACTTTAAGACTTTATCTTTAATTTTCATAATCGACATCCATAGTTACTTTAACAAAAGTAAAATTTTAGGTTTTTTTAAGTATGTTGGTATACCTGAACGAATAAAAATTCAAAGTTTGTCGTTTGACATCTGAACTTTTCGAGTTTCTTATCTTCAATAATGTGTACAAAAGACAAAAGAGAAAAAAGAGTAATATTAAAAAATAGTAATATTCAAAATAAAAATATAATATAATCAAATGTTATTCTATTTTACCACATGAGCGGGTAAGTTATTTAAATCATTGGAATATATCAATATATTATCACGTTTCATTTAAAGGAAAAAGCATGGACGCCATGAAAGAATTAAACAATACAAACCCACATACAGCTTTGTAACAAATAAAGAGAAAATTCCATATCCTAATCTTAGTGAAAAAAGGCGCGAAACTATATTGACGCCAATGGCAAAAATTTGAAGAAAACACTATAAATTAATTCAGTGATATATCTGTATAATCGTTCCGATGAAAACTATTCTTGATACTTCATTTCATTATTTTAAACCAACAATGACAAGAATTGATTACAATAATCAAACATTGATACAATGAAAATTCATTATATTTTCTTTTAATTTTAATAAAAAATTACTGATATTATAAATATGTGTATGTATTATAATTTTAGTATACAGAAAGTTTAGTAGGTAGTATGGGTTAAGTTCTTGCTTTCGTGTGATAACTGAGTACCTACTTCCAATGAAATTAATTTATCTCGAAATCATGATCAGAATCTATTTGTAATTTAACTAATTCATTTATATTATGATCTTATAATCTACAATATAGTTAATAAAATTCTTGATTAATCCATGTACCTATCAAAATTAGTAACAAAATTTTCATGAATTACTGATTTTCTTAATTTATTTTGAAATACAAAAATGAGAGATAAAAGTAAACTAACCTAACAAAGAAGAGTTAAAGTCTTAAAGTACACCTAAATTGATGAATGATTTAACTTTATCTTAAAGTACTGTTAAAGTGCTAAAGTTGTATTATGAAAACGAACACAGCTGTAATTTAATTTAAAGTGTTAAAGTGAAGATAAAATTTATTATGAAAATGGCCCTAAATTCTTTTACAAAAGTTTAAATTATACCTACTTCACATAAATACAACTCCAAATGGCACATTAGTGATAGTGATATCCATTGGTTTGTATGGCAACACTTTAGAACAACAAAAATGAATTATATAATTCGATTCAATTTGATGCTTCAGAGTAAATGTTAATATTATATTTCACAAAATAGAAGCTATAAAGCTATTCTTTGACAGTAAATTTGACGTTCTGTACAAATTATAGCAACGAATATGATTTGTTTAATAAGTGCGCGTCAACTTCAAGGCATAGTGTGCTCCTGCAAAACCCTAAAATCTAATTCCTAAAATCCTAAATAATCACTAGATTTAGAGCATATAAATTTGGGATTTAGATGTTAGGGTGATAAAAGTGCAACATCGGACACAGCCTTACATCCGTTGTATGTAGGGATTAATTAAATTTGTATGACAAAATAAAGTATTATTACCATTAGTACGTTTTCAAATTCAATAAATTTTAAATTTTTCATTATTTTCTTGTTATTGATTTGTATTTCGCTCGTGGGGAAACCACCGGACTTAGCAGATCGTTACGAGAACGCGAAGAAACATGACTAATTAATTATCTCTCTTTATGGGCGTGTTAAAATGAGGAGTAGCCGTTTTAAAGTTCGTTAGTAATCCATCAACTATATAATGGCCACGTATACGTATTCGTACGAATATTACTGCTCGCATGTGAACTTGTGTGCTCTGTTAGTTAACAAGGGTCAGGACCGGCCTATACACATTTTTAGGACCACGACATGGAACGAATTTTAAAATTGAGTTAGCGTTTTCAATCACGTTTAAAATAAGACCTACTCCTTTAAATAAGTGCCAGGACAGTCAACGTAAAATTTTAACAGTACCTAAACTAAAACAATTAAACATAATTTACAATTACTAAACATCAAGGGGAAAATAGCATTCTGTCCTAAAGTGTTTATAATAATTCTCGTGTGTGAAGTATTTTACAGCGCTCCAGCGAATAAGGCACTCGCCTTAAGGGTTCGTGCCTTAAACAAAGCTGTCGCGCTGTAAAATACAACTTACACGCACTCGAATGTAAATAACTATTTGACACTGACAACTCACATTTTTCTGTCAATTACAAACATTTTAATTTTTCAACTAGTTTCCATGGAGTTATTTGGGCTGCTAGATTACAACGGATTATTTTATATATTATTTTATATATTTATGATTCTTTATTTCTAAATCTATAGAAGATATACCTGACAAAAATGTTCAATATATCGGATAGAGAATTTTGTATGCTTTAATATTTGTAGTAACACAAATATCCAAAAAATAATATTTAGAAGATTTTTTTTAAGAAACTACTGTTTCCGGTTGTCGAATTGTTACCAAAACTGTCAAAACCTTTTCAGCTCTTCCCATTAATGTGAGATTAAGGAATATATAGTTAAATTGGTCTTTAGTTTCATAGGATTTGAGAAACCGTCCCTCCAACATCCAGACACACATAAACACATTCATACACACACACACACACACACACACACACACACACATAAACACACAAACACTCACACACACAGGCATCATTGTAAAAATGTTAAAATCGGATTCTAGTGACTTTAAAACGTGTTTATTCCCTAAAATCTGGATTTTAAATAAAAATTAAAGTAGGTACTTTACGTTTCCTTGCTGTTAAAGTATTATTTTACATGCCCTTATTAATTTTAAAGTACTATTTGATCCATTATTTTGAGTAGAATAAAAAAAATATTATTAATAATATTATTATATGTATACTTATTAATAAAGTGTATATAGTGTCCTGTGGCCGCGTGCCTGAGTGTCTGGTCGCGAACCTGGAGAACCGGGTTCGATCCCGACCGGCGCCAAATCATTCGAATTTTAAATGGCACAAAAGTGACTCCTCTGGTGCACTCTCCACGCTAGCAATGAGTGCCCGTGAGGTGACGCCTGGTAAACGCCCGCACGGTACAAATATATCATCATCATTTCCGATATCTACGACAAAGCATTTTGGCACACCTAGAAATAGGTAATATGCCGTGATGATATATTTATATTTATTTATTTGTATAGAGTGAAGAATGTATAAGTTAGTTATTTTTCTGGCTAAATATCTATAAATCTGTGGAATGACAGTGTCTGGTCTATAAATCATCGGAGGTCATCTAAATGGTTCGTAAAATGTGACATGATGTTTGGTAGGTATTAATTTTGTAGAGCATTATCTGTTCCGATAAGAACACATTATGCATATAATCAAAACTAGTTTATTCGGTGATTAAACTTTATGGCTCTTTGTTTATGGTCGACAACGTTTTATAAATGATGAAACAACGCGTATTAACTGAATGTTGGAGCGAATGTGAACGACAAATCACGCAGTAGTACGGCTAATCCACAAATAAAATAAATATCAGGACGTACGGCAACATTTACATGAGCTTTTCGTAACGCTCCGTCAGTTCTCTTTATACTTTTCTCTCTTGCTTGTTCTAAGCTCATTTCTATTTGCATTTCATAAATCCGCATACTAATAAACCAACACTACATGAATAATATTGATTATGAAAGCTGACATGAATTACATATTCATAATGCCAATGTCGTCCTAAAAATTTCTATGCATAGACTACAAAACAAAGGCAAGGAAAATATTATCAAGAATGCACAGAATAAAGTTATAATCTGCTACATAATGAATGCAAACAGTGTGTTAATTAAAATTCTGGCCATAGGCGTTTAACAATGGGAAAACAATTTATCTTTGCTCAAAAGTCCCAAATTAATTGTAGACAATAGCTATTTGTGTATTAAGAGTGCAAAATGCGACATTGTCGATTGAGAGGTTGTTGCCGCGCTCCTTCGTCGCGCGGCATTCTCTCGAAATCAACAATGTCCATTTGCGCTCGAAACACACACAAGATTTGTTCTACAGTCGCCACAATGGGGTCCTCCACCATAAAAAATAATAAAATGTACACTTTATACTTACAATACTGCTCAATAAATAACGATTGGCTAATACAAAAGATACGGTTTAAACTTAAAAAGGCTTTTAAATGATTATATCGTTACATAGCCATTTATTCCATAAAAAAAAAACCAAAATTAGAGCGTGGAAGCAAGGATTTGTGATGATTTGATGAGTTTTTGTAGCAAAATGTGTGGTTAGTTGTCACGCCTGTCACACTGAAAAAATTAACAAATATTTCAAGGAATTTGTGATTATATAGACATGTATGTGCATTGACTGACTTCTCGCAATTATTTAAGTAACGAAATAACTAATAACTTTATTGTAATCAAAATAAATATTTAACTAGAGATCAGATGTCAGTACGACTCGCAACTATCCTACCGCCATCTGTGTACATTCATTCCTATTACTAAACATAACTGTTCACACAATTTATTTTATATTTAATTTTATTTTATCGTTATTTTCCATTCTTCTTGAGTTTTTATTCAATCTAATCTAAGCATTTTATACTTTTGTTTTTGTAAATGAATGCCCTATTTCATTTTCACAGCATTGTTAGGTTATGTTAAATACCGACAGAACATATGTCAAATTGACTTGTGAACGTGATAAATGTGTAATTACAGTGCCATTAGTTCCTAACTAAACATTTTCATTAAGAATGTAGACAAGTGACATTTCTCAACATTGTATACTTAGAAATTTGGACAGCGAGCGTTTTTACTACTTTGTCGCGCATGAGCGGCAAAGTGACATTTTGCGTTGACAAAAGAAAGCGCAAATGGCTACTTTCTATAGTGATTGTAGAAAAAATGATTTTTAACTTCCGTCACCTTTAGGTAAGGAAGGTATTGTCTTTGGTCAAAAAATTCGGTGGTGAGTTTTTAATGAATAAGCACGTTTTAGGGTCCCTACAATACGAATTTACTATTTTTAAGATGATGGCTGTATGTGTGTCCGTATGTCTGTGTGTGACAAATTTTTCTCCGACGATAACTCCAATACTACAATTCTAAAAATTATAATTCTTTCGTATTTCTCTTCTTTACATCCAGATGAAGAGGTGATTACATTTTGGTTACAACTGTTCCGCCGGAAATACCTTAATTTGAAGTTTTTAACAGTTTTTCTTAAAAAAACGCAGTTAAATAGTATTTTTTTTCAAAAAATTCTAATTGACAGATGTCAGTGTCAAGTGCAAAACCAAAGATTGCAGTTGCAGCCTCGTCTTATGATTGGAACTTCCAATGCGGGGAGCACGAGGAAGGCCAAAGAGATGGAAGGATTGTATCGTAGAAGACTTGAGAGAGGAAGAACTGTGTGAAGAAGATGCGTTGGACAGGAATAAGTGGAACAGAAGAGTAAGAAACAGCGACCCCTAATAAAATAGGGAAAGCTGAACAAGAAAGAGGAAGTGTCAAGTGCATTTACATAGTGTATTTTCATTCATTATAATTTTATTGGATTTATAGAATTTTTTCAAATAAATTTTTGGTAAGGAATTTGCAAAAAATAGTATGCGCTCGTGTTACAATTTTATCTTTCCCAAGGAAATTTTGGTATGGGATTTGTACAAAATACATCGAATTGACGGAAGGTCTTGTGCTGGCCACAACAGATTTTTTCAAATAAATGTTGTATATAATTATATTTTACACCTAAATCACTAAACAGATTTAATTTTGCACGTTTGGTAACTTGTAAAATTACGTCATTCTCCTGGAAAAACCTCTATAAATATAATGTGCGCGTTGTTAATGATTCCATATTAAACATAAAGGCATGTGTATATCCTCTTTTCATTTTTGTTTTTGTGTGGCGTTTTGTTTTTACGTATATTCATTCATGCTATAACACTATAAATAGCTACGTGAAGAATTGTTGTAATGTAATTTGTTTATTTTATTATTAAACCAAGCGCCAATGTTAAATTAATTAAAACAAAGGAAATCAGTGTAATCGCAAATTATTTGACGTCACAAGGACAAAATTGTTTCACTTATCTTGGAATGTAAAAAGAACATTATAAAAGAATAAACACAAATATTTTAATGTTTACTATATACCATTTTGCAAGTAATAAAATTTAATAATTAACAGTATATTTCAGAATGAAATATTTTAATGTGCAACGAATTATTGTACGAAGTATGTATGTGGAAAGAGGTACAGATAACGGGAAAATAATTGTAAATAATTGCAAAAATAGAATCATATTTTCATTACTACTACTGGAATATTATATATTTCCTCTATTTCACGGTAATCCTTTCAAATTTATTTTATTTTGTTCAAGTATAGTCAGAGTTCTGAGTGGTCAGACTATTTACTACTGTACTGTAACCAAATAAATTTTATCAGAACTTTTATTAAAAAAATCGTGTCGAGGATGCGTATAGCTATTCTACTGTACAATACAGAGCTGACAATGTGCTATACCTTTTCTGCTTCAAGTTCAGAAAAAGTAACTTTAATTGCGGGAAAAAGTAAATTCAATTTCGGAAAAAGTAACTCCAATTTCAGAAAAAGTAGCTTCAATATTAGAAAAATTATAAGAAAATATCAATTTACTTTTTCTGAAATTGAAGTAACTCTTTCTGAAATTGTAGTTGAAAAATCTCTTGTGGCCAGCACAATACTTCTCGCCATTTCCATGTTATGTTATACAGGCTGTTAAAAATAAGTGTCACAAATTATGAGGGCATATAGTACTGACCAGAATGAGTAAAAAAAGTTTAATCAACATGGGTCCGATCTTCAACTGTTTTTGTGAAAGAGGCCATTTTGTATTAGAATCGAAGAAAAATTGATTAAGATAGTGGTCGAACAAAATTTTGTCTTTGCCATTAAATAGACTATAAAAAACAATAACATTTTATATGAAACAGTTTTTTCACTTTCTAATAGTTACGAAGTTATTTGAAAACTAAATATTGGCAAAGGTCGCCACAACTTTTATCTTAGTACAATTACTTGATTTTTTTGAAAAACAAAAACACATCTAAGATGATCTCTGAAAGGTAAACAAAATGTCTCATTTAATCAAAGTCGTAACTCTTACAGTTTTCGAGATAGCAGAAGGAAACACCGAAAAAACTCATTTTTCAATGCCTTTTATCTCGGAAACTATTGAAGATCGGACCCATGTTGATGAAACATTTTTACTTATTTTGGTCAGTGTTATATACCCTCATTATATGGGACACTTATTTTTAAACACCCTGTATAAGTATTGTATTGTACGTCGTTATCGAACCGTCGTTTTATAACAAAACAATTACAGAACTAAAGGTGACGGAAGGTATTGTCTTTGGTCAAAAAATTCGGTGGTGAGTTTTTAATGAATAAGCACGTTTTAGGGTCCCTACAATATGAATTTACTATTTTTAAGATGATGTCTGTATGTATGTATGTATGTGTGTGTGTGTGTGTCCGTGTGTGCGTGTGTGTGTGTGTATGTGTGTCCGTGTGTGACAAATTTTTCTCCGACGATAACTCCAATACTACAATTCTAAAAATTATAATTCTTTCGTATTCCTCTTCTGTATAACCATATGAAGAGTTGATTAGATTTTGGTTATAATTGATCCACCGAAGTACCCTTATTTGAAGTTTTTAACAGTTTTTCTTAAAAAATCGCAGTTAAATATTATTTTTTGACATTTTATTATTATCCATATTAAAGAAAATGCTCTTCTCTATACGGTTTGATTGTACATTTTCCTTCATATTCAATAGATGTAGATTTAAAGCGTTATAAAGAAATTAATTTTCAAAAATTAGACATCTTTTCTATTTATCATGGAAACAGCTGAGATATTCAAAAAAATTTAATTGACAGATGTCAGTTGCAAGTGCAAAACCAAATATGGAAAGTATAGGATCCTAAAATTGATTCATACTGTTCCTCGCAAGTGAATTGCAGAGAAAGGCCAAAGAGAAGATGGAAGGACATTACTTAGTGTAGTTTATGTTATAATTTTATTGGATTTATAGAACCTTTTCAAATGAACTTTTGGTATAGAATTTGTAAAAAATAGTATGTGTTCGTGTTCTATTTTACATGATATTATATAGAATCTTTTCCAATGAACTTTTGGTATGGGATTTGTACAAAATACATCGAATTGACGGAAGGTCTTGTGCTGGTCACAACAGATTTTTTTTTTATTGTATTTAACATGACTAGGAAATACAATGTTCAAATTTTTAGTTAGCGCTATTTGGTTACTTATCAATTAATTTTAGAGCAAAATGTGTAAGGAGTAAGGATAAAAATTGTTCAATTAAAATCTGTTTTTTTTTTTTTGCTCAAATATCGTTGTATCTCATGGGAATTGCTAAACAATTTTAACCCGGCGTTACTAGCTATATGAGAGATTCTCTCACATTTTTAGAAAAACGCGCAAATCTTTAACAATAATTGGCGGGGGTACTTGTCGTCTCAGTTATGCTCTTGTCCAATTTTGCGCATCATATTATATTTTGTCATTTGAGGGTACTGTGCATAGTGGCTGCGTTACGTGAAGTTTTTGTGATTGCTGCAGACTGTGTGAGTACTTCTCTCATCACGCGGGTAAAAAGTTTCGCAATAGAGGTAAGGAACAATATATTATTAAATTTCTGTTATCTTTATTACATATTTTTGTTTATAGACATAAAGATAGAAACCATCATCGAAGAGCTAAGTGCGGATGAGCAACTAGATTAAGGTAGCGATGCTGATAGTGAACAAAATGATCAAAATACTGAGACAGAACAATTAAAAAATAATTTTTATAAAATTAAATTATACCCACTTATTATTGTAGTAAATTTTATTTGTTTTATTGAAAATGTATAACATATTCAAATTTTAATTATATATTTGCTGTTAAAAAATACTTATCCCTAAAAAAAAATTAAATATACCTGCCTATTATTCATGTACATTTTGTTTGTTTTGTTTAAAATGTTTAATAAACATATTCAACTTATAATTATATATCGGCTCTTTCATTTCATTTCGTTTACACTTTAATTTCAGATGATTTTTGTAATGTGAGAAAAGTTCTCACGCGCGAGTAATGCCGAGGGACTCGAATTAGCGAGTAATGCCGGGTTAACAATTTTTAAGTACATTTTAGTGTGGTGACTAAAGTATTATTTGGATTCAAAATACATGAAAAGTTTTCTTATTAAAGTCGTTCATAAAAATGGATTGAAATACCAGTCAAATGTGGAAGGTACGTACATAATATATAAAATATCATGTTAGTTATTCTAATATCAATAAAAATAAAATTATCCTATTAATGAATAATATAAATGGAATTTGCTTTGGAATGATTATCAGGCATGTTGTGGTCGCCATTTCAATTAATATTTAATAATAAACTTGAATATTCTCCGAGGCAGTAGAACCTGGCTGGTTTTACGATCTTACTTTAATCTGGTTTGACTTCCAATCATCGCATACTCGCTCGAAGTCCGCAGCCTCCTCGGATGTGCCTTACCAACGTCCTTGCAGCGCTTCGCATATCCCCACCCAGCACTTAATTAATGGAAAACAAAACGAACCAGGCGACTCTGATCACAAACTGAAACTGCTTGTATATTAATGAATTTTATGTGTCTTCTAGAGTCTGCTTAATTAATATCACTTTGCGATTTATGGTGCATCTAATGTGGTACAGTTATGGATTTTGAATTGCAAATATGTTTACGATGTTGTAAACTAAATAGATAATTTTAATGGGAATATTTAAATGTGGAATTTGCATAAAATCATACTACTTTATTAATATCTCGGAATGGTAATTTTATTATGGGTAATAATATATGCCAGGTATAATAATTAGAGCCATTATCTTCTCTACGCAGTACAGTGTCGTCCTAAAAGTAATCCGTCCCAACTGATTCATCAGCCGATTTTTGTCTTAATTGCTGCTCCATTCCCTTCAGTCGCAAGATGCAAGTACTCACAGCAGGAGAATAATAAGTTGGTTTTGTTTTCAATTATTAGAAATGCAACGGATATCCGGTTATTAGCCGGTATCTAATTTTTACCTCCTGCTACCCTTGGTAAGGGAGGTATAGGGATCGTGTTAAAAATCACATATTGAGATTTTAGTAAATGACCACGTTTTAAGGGCCCTAGAATCCAATTTTAACATTTTCACGATGATGTCTGTATGTGTGTGTGTGTATGTGTGTGTATGTATGTATGTGTGTGTGTATGTGTAGGGATTTTGTCTTCGCTCTAACTCAAATACTATCATTCAGAAAATTTTGAAACCTTGTATTTATACCCTATTCTAATATGAAAAGAAGCCATTAAATTTTGGTGTAAAACGGATAACCGGAAATTGCACTTTACCTGAAGCTGATAATGGTTTTTCTTCAAAAAATATCATTAAATGCCATTTTTTCGCATTTTGTCGTTATGAAAATTAAAGATTATTGAATTTTCTATAGGAATACATTAATACTTTTTCTATATATTTTACAGATAAATTTTAAAATAATTTCCCGAAGCCTAAGAAAAACACAATTCTTTTGTTACACAGTTCAAATTTTAAATTAATGTAACTGACAATAAATGTCTTTGTCAAAAAACTAATCACTTCAAATTAATAATAGTGACATTTTAAAAAGAAAATAGTAAATAAAGCAGTAGTTTTCTGCAATGGAACAGTTTGCAGCGTTAGTAAATTCGTACGTATGTATTTAAATTAATAAAAATTAAATAGCGGGAGGTTTTGTGTTGGCCACATCAGATTTTTATAATATAAACAAAGTAAAAATAAATAGTTTATACAGTGCGGGGCGAGCTAAAGGGTAAAGGAAAGAAATGCTCATGTCATGATATTCCATTGACGCCATCAAATAATAATTATTACAGAACCTTCTAACTCATTTGTGAACGCTTATGATCCGAGGGTAAACAAGACAGGAAATGGATATTTATAAAAAAAAATTATGCGTATTTTTACGTATATAAAATCTGTTGTGGCCAGCACAAGACCTTCCGTAAATGCGATGTATTTTGTACAAATCCCATACCAATATTTCCTTGGAAAAGATTCTATATATCACGTAAAATTGTAACACGAACACATACTATTTTTTACAAATTCCATACCAAATGTTTCATTGAAAAGATTATATAAATCCAATAAAATTATAACATGAACATACACTATGTAAATGCACTTGAGATTTCCTTCTTTCTTCTTCAGCTTTCCCTATTTTATTAGGGGCCGCTATTTCTTACTCTTCTCTTCTACTCTACAGTCCTTTCATGCATGTCAAATGCGAGGAACACTATATGACTTACACCACATCCTGATCCTATACTTTCCATCTTTAGTTTTGCACTTGACACTGACATCTGTCAATTAGAATTTTTTTGAATATATCAGCTGTTTCTATGATAAATAGCAAAGCTGACTGATTTTTGAAAGTTAATTTCTTTATAATCACCTCTTCATCAGGATGTTAAGAAGAGGAATACGAAAGAATTATAATAATTTTTAGAATTATAGTATTGGAGTTATCATCGGAGAAAAATTTGTCACATACACACTAATCGATTTTTTTTTCAGTTTATCGTTGAAATACGCAGGCTCTTATAGATCGCAATGATAGCCTCTTAAAAATGAGCACCCAGTATATTAGAATTTTAGAACTGAAATATGTATGTACTTATTAAAAAATTAAAAGTAGAAAAATATTAATGAATTAATTGAATTATATGTTTGCACACCACTATACTACATTTTTTCAAATTATTTCAAATTCCAAATTAGTTTTGTGAAATATCAAAAAGATAATTATGTAGGAAAAGTCATAAATGTAGCATCTTCAACAATTTTCATTGTTCATAATCCGTGTTTCGTTCTTGGTGCATTTACTAACGACA
This sequence comes from Ophonus ardosiacus, assembly GCA_943142095.1. Classification (NCBI taxonomy): domain Eukaryota; kingdom Metazoa; phylum Arthropoda; class Insecta; order Coleoptera; family Carabidae; genus Ophonus; species Ophonus ardosiacus. The sequence continues at coordinate 47,885,014 of OW964831.1, read as the reverse complement.
TCGACTGTCAAAATGACAAATATTCGAGCTATTCCAAGGTGAAACTAACTCTTTGCTTCGCAAGTTTATGATTTACAGGTTCGGTCGTAAAACTGTCCGGAATACAATGGGGAGAATTGGAATTGTTTGTGGAATCTCCGAAAACAGGTGTGGAAGAAATTTCGCCAAGGAATTATTGCACTGTCTGAGCTTGGACCCTTGCTTTTATTTCTTTGTGACTTGAGATTCGTGACTGCACGAAAAAACTGTTTATATTTTGAAATGGTCGCTTTTATGGCTGTATTCTTCCACGTTAGTTTTTGCTCTTTATGTGAACCCTTTCTGGAATTTTGGAAAGTGAATTTTACGACACGGTTTTGACTTGCTAACAAAAACTGTGAAAGACGACCTTTGTGTACCTGTCATTTTTCAAATTATAACAAAAAGCAGAACTAATTCGATAGCATATAATAGTTATTTGTACTGTACTAGTATGATTGAAAATGAATTATTGTCAATATTTCAATTTTCATATGGAATAAATGAAATAAATAAATGGGATCACATTCATCTTCAACATTATGAGAATATAAACATTTTCTGGGTAACTTTTAAGACTGGTCTCAAAAATTCGTATTCTACTGAACTAGTCAGGTAAAATCTCTTAGAAGAATATATAATATCTAAATCCTAAATTTATATGCCCTAAATCTAGTAATTATTTAGGATTTTAGGAATTAGATTTTAGGGTTTTGCAGGAGCACACTATGTCTTGAAGTTGACGCGCACTAATTAAACAAATAATGTTCGTTGCTATAATTTGTACAAAATGTCAAATTTACTGTCAAAGAATAGCTCCTTAGCTTCTATTTTATGAAATATAATATTAAAATTTACTTCAAGCAACAAATTTTTCGCATGGCATCGAACCCGCCAGAAACTGGGTTCGGTTTAGGTTCAGGTTAATTTGTTTTTCGGAAGATGGGTTCGGGTGCGGTTTTGGTTCAAGCATTAATAAAATTTGCGGTTTTGTTCGCGGTTCAGGTTCGAAATAATGTAAAATGAGAGCCGGAATTTACGCAAAACACAACAAGAAACGAACACAATTTTCACAAAAAGTCAGCCCAGACAGCAACACAGACGCCTAAGACGTCGATTATCGGCTGTATTTACTTTTCGAACTAAAAATTAACCTGAACCTGAGTTGAACCCCGAACCTGAATTTCAATACTCGGTTCGGTTTCGACTCAGGTTCAATTAAAAATATATCTGAGGTTCGGTTCTCGATTTGGGTTCCCTAAAATGTTACGGTTTGGTTCCGGTTTTGGTTCGGGTCAGGTTCGGGTTCGATGCCCTGAATTTTTGTTGTTCTAAAGTGTTGCCAGTATGGATATCACTAGTGTGTCATTCGGAGTTGTATTTATGTGAAGTAAACCTAAATCCCAGATACTAAATGCCAAAATGCGACATCGGACACAGCCTAAATCTAGTGATTATTTAGGATTTTAGGAATTAGATTTTAGGGTTTTGCAGGAGCACACTATGTCTTGAAGTTGACGCGCACTAATTAAACGAATCATATTCGTTGCTATAATTTGTGCAAAACATCAAATTTACTGTCAAAGAATAGCTTCTTAGCTTCTATTTTATGAAATATAATATTAATATTTAATTTGAAGCATCAAATTAAATCAAAGTGTATAATTCATTTTTGTTATTCTAAAGTGTTGCCATACAAACCAAAGGAATGCCATTAGTGTGCCATTCGGAGTTGTATTTATGTGAAGAAGACCTAAATCCTAAAATCTAAATTTCAAAATGCCACATCGGACACAGGCTTATTTAAAATAGTATTTACATAAATATGAAGTTCGATATACTTTAAAAATATGAATTTAAACAAATTTGTAATATTTGATTTTGAGCTGCTAAATAAATGAACGTTGTATCTTGTTTACACTTAAAAACAAAAAAAAAATCTGTTATTTACTCATAAATTTTTCGGTTGTTTAACCAAAAAATTCATCGGGTACAAAAAGAAGACAAATTGAAATTCATGGCGAGTACCCTCCGCTCTTGTAATAATAGATGGCATTAATTACTCCGGGTGACATTTTTCGCGAATGACGTCTTGTCAGCAACCCTTCAACCTTCAGGCTTGCGAGTAATAACAAGATGGCGGAGAAAGCGTACGTCAGTACGACAGTTACACTGTGCACGCCATCGTAACGTAAATAATTCACCCGAATATCCGTTTGTCAATTTGTAGCATCATGCCTTAATGTTGCTTGCTGCAGATTTACCGACATTAATATTTCCGCGAAGTAGATTCCTATTATATTACACGAGGGAGATAATTGTCAGATGAGGAAGTTTTGATGGGGAGAAAGAGAGAGAACATTGAAAGGGTTAAAGCGAAAGGAAAGGTTAATTTGAAATATATAATACTGTCATTAAGTAATACTAACCTAAACTTATTCAAGTTAACCTAACTTACCCAATTCAACATTCAAAAACAAAACTAATATACGTACCTATTGTATACAATAGGTGCGTTCGGCAAATGAGTTCTGTTCACTCTTTTCACTCTGTACACTCCTAGCACCGTTCGGTAATTACATGGAGTGAGAAGCGTCTTAAAACGGAGCGTTCGGCAAATGCAGAATGGAGTCAAGTGGAGTGAAAAGTGTTAACTCCATAAGTCCAACCTCGATATGCAAGCATACATGTAGTTTTTTATGTTATATTTGACATATGTCAGATCATTTTGTATTTTTATGTTGAAATATTTTATTATACACAATTATTTTATATTTATAATATTGTTTTATAATATAACAAGGCACAGTATGTCGGAACGGTAAGAATTCTGTACCATTTCTAATATATACTTTCTTCAGAATCATTAAAGAATAATACCGAACTGAATAACTTCTGTATGGTTCATTATTTATTTTTTTTAGCAGTGCAGTATTTCAGATTGTCAAAAAAGGAGGTTTTATATTCGTGCACCAAAATTTTAACTCTACTCGTTCGGTTAATCACAAATTAAGGAGTGTACCTTGTTCCCTCGATCTACTCCAACTCCAGCTCTACTCCCACTCCACTCTAACACCGCTCCGTATGATTTACCGAACGCACCTAATGTACGTACTGTATGTAAAAATAGCCTCTTTCTTTTTAATATTCTCATTTCATAATACATAATTAAAGTATATAAATTAAGTTTAATGGCGGGAGGTCCCGTGGCCGCGTGCCAGAGTATTTGGTCGCGAACCTGGGGAACCGGGTTTGTTCCCGACCGACGCCAAATATTTCGAATTTTAAATGGCACAAAAATGAGCCCTGTGGTGCGTTCTCCACGCCAGCAATGGGTGCCTGTGAGGTGACGCCTGGTAAGAGCCAGCACGGTACAAATATGTCATGATCATTACCGATATCTGCGATAAAGAAGATTATAGCACACTCAGAAATGGGTAATATGAGGTCCCGTGGCCGCGTGCCTGAGTGTCTGGTCGCGAACCTGGGGGAACCGGGTTTGATTAAGACGCCAAATATTTCCAATTTTAAATGGCACAAAAATGATCCCTGTGGCGCACTCTCTACACCAGCTACGAGTGCCCGTGAGGTGACGCCTGGTAAGCGCCCACACGGTAAAATATATCGTCATCATTACCGATGTCTGCATGTGTTGTAGATACTGGCACACCCAGACATGGGTAATATGCCGTGATGATACATTTATTTTATATATATATATATATATATATATATATATATATATATATATATATATATAAATTTAAATGGATTTGAATGCCAGAAAAAAATATGCAAGATTTTTACAAGCAAACGTTTTATAAATATTTTGACTTTTGCGTTGAATGCTCACAATAGGTAAAGGTCACACTGCATCGCTCAACATCCATTAATCCACGCACATCGACTACAATCAACCGTTTTTTCTTGTAAGTGGTCACACTACTGCGTCGAGTAGTAAAAAGTGACTGTCACTTTTAAAATTATTAATTGAGCAATGAAACAAACAAGTCAACAGGTTAAAATCTCAGAATAGTCGACGATACACGATCTTGCGCAATTGTTATCAATGCACGTACTGTGCTTATTCACTAAAATCTGGATATCCAATACCTCTCTTAGCGAGAGGTAAAAAGTTGCAGCTATACATTGTTATATCGTACAAAACAATGTTAGCCGAATAATTTTAAAATTCAAGTATGACACTTAAGTCCCTTTGGCCTTAAACGCTTTAATTTATTTGAAAATATATAAATATAAATATAATTTATTAAAAAAAAAACATTTTTCAAATAACTAAGCAAATTACTTTTTTACTATTTATAATGTCAACCAATAACTAGTGATAAATTTATACACAAATAATCACACAACTGTAAAATATGTATTCAGTTGCGTTTTTTCTTTAATTTACATGTTCCATAACTGTAAAAGGTATAATGTACATATTATCATTATAGACTTGTAAATGTTTTTCCTGTCATAAACAAATAAAAATCACTTATACATGCGTGTGTTATCTATGTAGTAATAAAATTGTTAAAAAGCATATTTTATTATTTTAATTACTAGGAAATGATTAAAATATTAGTTTATGTACAATAAAATAATTTATTAAAGCGAAGTCCAGTCCATCTGCCAAAATTAGCACCAAGCGTGAAAATTAGAATATGAAGCAAGTCGAGAGCTATTCCAGTGGCGCAGCCAAAGGGGGAAGGGGGGGTGGGACAATTAGTGGCGGTCGTGGATTAGACAATAGGGTATTCCACCATAACAAAAAAATAAAAAAAAATATTTTAACTTAAAAGTATGGCTCAATAAATAATAGTTAAAACAATGAAAACATTTTTTAAATAATTACTTTACGAGATATTTCACATTTGTTAAAAGGGGAAAGTGACGTCATACAATTGTTATTGTTATCTTTCTCTCGTAGCGTACTCAGAGCAGTGTGTGTGAGAAAGACAAGTATATTGGATAGGCGCAAAATACAGAACGAAGATATATATACAGGGTGTAAATTTTAATACGGGTCATAGGGCCATAACATAGAAAAACAGTTTTTTAGACACCAAAAGTTTCTATATTAATTTATTGAAAAAATAATTGGTGCATATTATAAAGAAAATAATTCCGAATTTTTTGATACCAAACACATTACATTTCTTCTGCAAATAAAGCCAGAAAATAAATTTAAAAATTTGTAAAATTAAGAAAAAATATCATTAGCCATGAAACCGACAGTAACAAAACATTGTCTATTTTTACTAGATCAAAGTTATTAATTTATGAACTAATACTAAATAACACAAAATAAAGAAAATACTAGGATATTTATTTAAGAAACAATTATTATTTATTGTAATAGGTATTAACAAATTAAAAATGGTCTACATGTAAACGAGAAAAAATAGGCATTTACGGAAATTGTACCGGTGAACTGTTACAGTTACCGGGATAGATACTTTAAGAACGCAAGTGATAAACAGGGTAGATCTATAACTGTCTATAACTTATGAAAAGCAGTTGAAAGATGAAACAGATTTGAAATTTGACGTAATTAAACGTTATCTTGTCTTGTCTTCTGCATTAACATAATTAATTTCTGAAATCTATTTCTTATTCCAACTTCGCTTGACATCTATACCTTTTTTTGAGGTTAAATTCTTCATTTACCGCATCTACCGGCTGAATTACTCGATCCACAAATCATGAATCCGGTAGATGGATCTGGTAGATATGGTACAATTTTCGAACACGGTAACTATTAACCAATTGTGTTTTCGAACGCAGTCGGTAGATGAGGTATCTAATGGTAGAATTTTCGTAAATGTCTTACGTATCTATTCCGGTAGCTGTATCCTGATGAACAGCTGTTTACCGGTATATACCGGTAATAGTTCACCAGTAGAATAGGGTATTCCGACATTTTTTTAAAATATTTTTTTACATTAGTACAGACCAGTAGGACTCTGAATATCTAACATTGAGTACGAAAATGTATGCATCACATGAGATATGAATTTTAAAAAATTTCATCGCAATTTAAATTTTCTTATCATGGCGCGCTTATGACGTCAACTCGATGGTGACATCTGCAACGAACTTCAGCGCCTAAATCCACATGTTTATGACAACCATTTGCTTGTTTACATATGATTTTAGTAGCAGCGGTATTTCGATGTTTGTCACGTGGTTGTTTATGGTAAAAATAGGAGTAATAATTATAAAGTGGACGAAATGTCAAACAAGAAATATACCCGCGCGTGTTAACTATTGGTTCCATCTGTGTTTTTAAACGAAAATATTTACTTTGAAATGAGCAACAGATTATTAACTTGACGTCACAAATTTCAAGGACGTTTCTAGAGCTGTAAAAATTTCAATTTTGTAACATTAAATTATGAATTAAAACTTTTTATTAAACATGTTTTATTATATTTTTCTACTATATGAAGATGGAAACTATAGAAAAAAGTTATTATTTTGCACTAATTTCATATCACCGGAATACCCCATTTTCGTAAATGCCTATGGTCATTTTATACAAGTGTATGAGAAAGTCTATCAGAATTTCATACCCGCTAATTATATCATTATTAATGCAACATTTTTAATAAGTAGTTAATTACACCGTCTTTGCTACATTTTCATTAATCTGATAATCCTTTGGTTGTAAATTACTCGAGTCTGTGTCCGTTCTCTCGTAAATCATGCCGGGCGGATGCATTATTGATACGTGCAAGAAGTTACGACGCGCATCTTGCGGTTATAAAACGTGTCTATAAACCTGGAGCGAGTAGCGAGGCTACTCTTACACACCCTCTGTCAGTGCAGAATTGCTACAAATTACCCACAGGTGCCTAGCCAGCGCAGCATTGTAGGTAGAGGCACACCCTCGCAAACAACAATGATTGATTGAATCAAGTGCACGCTATACCACACTATGGTATGGATGGACTTACAGAGGTTTATTATATTTGCGGTAGTGCTTCTGTTAAGTATTATTTACGGCAAGTAAAGATTGTTGTTTTGGGAGATGTTTGGTCAAATAGGAGGTATTACGCGAAAAAGCATAACATAATGCAAATTTTAAATATATTTTTGCAATGTTGGTTTGTGATTGGAATTAATTGAAACGTACCTTTTGTGAAATAAAGGTGTAAGGTAACGTATAAACGGAAGTTCTTTCTTTTGGATAGTAGTTATGACGCTTACCTGTAACAGAAAAAAAATATTAGAATGGATTAAAGAATTAGCTTAACCCTTAACCAACTACTCGATGTAAACTGCTAAGTGGGGTAACTCAGTGACCCCTTATGTAATAATGAGGTCATGCAAAAAAAATAATTGCACCTTTTTTCTGTTTAAATCGAAGAAGGATAGTCTAATTTATCGTTCAATATGATTGAATTATTTTTTATTTACAATTTTTGTTATATAAAATCGTTTTAAAGTATGATATTTTTAAAAAGTTGCAAAACCCAGCCATGTTTTGTCGTCACAATGTTCCGAACGAAGTTCAGACTCATTTCAAATAGCCATTTTATATGAACACAATTTCTAAAAGAAAAATATATATATAAACTATAAATTGAGGATTACATATCTGAATATGCTATAATATATTAATATAACATCGTTCTATTTATTTTTATAAATATAATTTTTATTTGGCGTGAAGTTATCTACACGTTACATCAAATGATTCCTTCACTTTTGTATTGAGATTAGATGGAAGAAGGTTATAAACGCATGTGAGACATTGAATATATTGCAGAATATTATGTTATTCTTTATTTTGGCACGAACCAACGTTCCATCGACATGTTTACTTTCATAAATTTTAGGTTATCTTTAAATGTCACTTTTACTTTTAGATAAGTGTGAAAATCAAAATGGTCGTACCTCTCACTTTGTGACGTCATTGGACAAGGGACGAAGCGGGGGTCTAGCAGCCTCATTTTAAAGAATGTCATTTTCAATTACAATTTTTTCATGATTAAAGATCGATTTGAGGAAAAATAAAAATTTTTCATTACTCTATCGATTAAAGTTATAAAAAAAGTCGTGCATGACCTCATTACTTAATACATGTATGAACCTAAAATATATGATTAATAGGCTTATTAAAGCTTCATTCATCAACTAAAACATATTTATTGTGTAGTAGCTTTCAGAAAAAGTATTTATTTTTTTAATTTGTCAGTGATTTTTGACACTTTGAGCATCTGAGTGTAATTTTTAGTCGTTCTGTCGTGTGCAGAGAAAGCACCTACCCCTCTTTCTATTGGCGGCTAGTGGTGCGGGTGGTGGAATTGCTCTATTTATTTTTATTTTATCCTGTACCAATTTTTGTAACAGTTTAACAGAAAGTAGGTGACAGAAGGAATGATTACATGAAACTTCAACATAAGAAAAAAAAAAATCAAAGAAATATCAAGTAAAATGTATACCTGAAATCACTAAGTTACCCCACTTAGTCGGTTAAAGGTTAAACTATATATTGTACATGTGGAATGAGTTATAGGCTTTAATGTTCCATAAATTTATTTAAAAATATGTATATACAAGATGGACGTTTCGGGCAATTAGCCCATTTCAGCTGGGGATTATGGTTATACATAGTTCAATTTCTAAATGTACGTTTTATTGACAATCGTATTGCAGGAACGAAGAGTAAAATACTAGTAGCGTTCTCCATGACAACAGGAGAAGTTTTATAGGAAAAAATATAAAATGTGAATTTACGAATTGAAAAGTACGGGATCCCAACATTATATGCACAGATTAGAAGGTTAAAAAATATAAAAATTGGCGCCAAATTGAAACTAGGAGTGTAAGATGTCAAAAAGTGAAAAGTAAATAAGAAATAGAAGATTATTATTAAAAATTAATGAAATTGTTTAAATAAAGGAGTCTTGTGTTTTTAAATTTTGATTGTTGTAGAATTTTAGGATTTTCAAAGTCAATTTGGTGGCCAGTTTAACAAACATGTTTACATAAATCACTGTGGTCTGGGTTGTTTCTATTTGAATCTTTTAACTTTAAATCTTAAGCAGGTCCCCAAAAATATTCCTAATATATTGTACACTTTAATACATTTTACCCTTATGTAAATAATTCTTATTGCTACAAGCAGTACATGAGAACTGGATTTGCCTCCCATTGAATCTAACAATACTCGCCATCAAATAAATACAGGGTGTTAAAAATAAGTGTCACAAATTATGAGGGTATATAGTATTGACCAAAATGAGTAAAAAAAGTTTAATCAACATGGGTCCGATCTTCCACTGTTTTTGAGAAAAAGGCCATTATGTATTAGAATCGAAGAAAAACTGACTAATATAGTGGTCGAACAATTTTTTTTATTTTCTAATAGTTACGAAGTTATTTGAAAACTAAATATTGGCCAAGGCCGCCACAACTTTAGTCTTAGAAGAAGTACTCGATTAAAAAAAAAAAAAAAAAAAACACATTTAAGATTACCTCTGAAAAGCAAACAAAATGACTCATTTAATCAACGTCGCAATTCTTACAGTTTTCGAGATAGCAGAGGTAAACACCGAAAAAACTCATTTTGCATTGCCTTATATCTCGGAAACTATTGAAGATAGAACCCATGTTGATTAAGCTGTTTTTTTCTCATTTTGGTCAGTACTATATGCCCTCATAAGTTGTGACACATATTTTTTAACACCCTGTATAGACTGATGATCATTTTTTTTCCTTCTCCTCACTCTGTGTCTTGCCTTGCGGTGTTGCCGCTTCTTCATAACTTAGCATTTTCAACATGACTAGTGGAAATGGTAGCAGTGTACAACCCTCTAGTTCATATTTATTTGACGGTAAGTATAGTAGTCATTTTTTGATTTTCAGGAAATACATGTCGCTGTTTTATAATAAGAATAACATATTCTAGAATTTTTATTGACAAAATCATAAGCTTTATTTTTAATCGATGCAATATTGTCAATTTAAGCAATGTTTAATATTTAAGCTACGTTGGTGCAACCAGCCATAAGGAGAACAAATTTCATTGAGTTTAGACTGATCATCACAAATGTAATGAGATTGAAATGAAATCAAATAAGATAATTCAGGAATATAATGAAAAATCCAAGTAAGTATTAATCCCTTTCTCCTGGTGGAATAACAGTGCAATTAGTATCGATAAGTGGCAAATATTTCATTGCTGTAATTCTAATTCGAGTTATCTGTGATTGTAATTACCCAATCAATTCCACTTGGGGAGCTGAACCGGGATCGATCCGGCTCCATCAGTTCGTTATACTTTACCAACATAACCTGCGGTTACGTTACGGTTACACACCGTATAAATCCACCAAGACAAATTCCCAGAAATCTACCCATCGGAAGATTATAACCCCATAAATTTTCATTTCCAACCTTGGGGTATAGTCTCGCGCGCTATCAATATCAGCGGTTGATGGATGGAATCAAAACGGTGATCTATAGACGGAGAAAATGGAAGCCAAAGCCATTTCGCGAATGCTTAATTAATAATAAATAACGGAATATTGCACGATATATGGATCCATTTGCTAATTATGTTATTATCAGCACCAAGTGATTTATTAAGTGATTGGGATATTGGGAGTTTACGACCAACAAAAAATGAAAGAAAGAGGGAGAATTTTGTTAGATAAATTTTTAATACTAGTAATGATACAGACATATATGCTAGGGTAGTATTTAACCAAATACTATAATCATAAAGTTCAATATAATTGTGACACTTGTTGAAAATGTTGTAATATGATATTTAAAAATCTGTTGTAGCCAGCACAAGACCTTCCGTTAATTTAATGTATTTTGTACAAATCCCATACCAAAAGTTCATTGGAAAAGATTCTATATACCCAGTAAAATTGTAACACGAACATAATACAATTTTTTACAAATTCCATACAGAAAGTTCCTTGGAAAATATTCTATAAATCCAATAAAATTATCACATGAATATAATATACTACCAAGTTTACATATCTACCCATTTTTGAATTATTGCCCCAAAAGTCAATATACCCCACATTTAGATAAAAACTTCAAAATTTTCAAAAATCTAATTTTTATGTATCTAGATACTTCTCAATACGTTGATTCTAAATTTTGAAACCGCAGGTCGATATCTCGTTTTGTTCTCGAGATATTTAGATTCAAAGTTTTGCTCAATATTGCCCATTTTTGGGTAATAACCCAAAAATGGGTCGAGATATGAATTTGGCGACATCACCATTCGATTCTACGGACAAAAATACATAAGTATACTAATTTTCATAATTTTTGTCCAACCGGTTCATTTTTTATTAATAAAAGTTTGAAAACCCGTGAAAATGGCCAAAATCTGAAAAAATCCTAAGGGGTACCCCTTAGGATTTTTGCGATTTTTAGCCATTTTCAGTTATTTTGCTTTAGAGATTGTATGCGGTGTTCAAAAATTCTGAAAATTGGTGTACTTATGTAATTTTGTCCGTAGAATCGAATGGTGATGTCGCCAAATTCATATCTCGACCCATTTTTGGGTTATTACCCAAAAATGGGCAGTTTTGAGCAAAACTTTGAATCTAAATATCTCGAGAACGAAAAGAGATATCGACCTGCGGTTTAAAAATTTGGAATCAGCGTATTGAGAAGTATCTAGATACATAAAAATTAGATTTTTGAAAATTTTGAAGTTTTTATCTAAATATGGGGTACATTGACTTTTGGGGCAATAATACAAAAATGGGTAGAGATATAAACTTGGTAGTAATATTATTTGATTGTAAAGAGAATGTTACGTAAGTGTACACATTTTTAGAGTATTTATATGTATATAAATACATCATGTATATCCATGTGATAATTTTATTGGATTTATAGAATATTTTCCAAGGAACTTTCTGCAGATTGCAGATTTGAGCAAAACTTTGAATCTAAATATCTCGAGAACGAAAAGAGATATCGACCTGCGGTTTCAAAATTTGGAATCAGCGCTTTGAGAAGAATCTAGATACATAAAAATTAGATTTTTGAAAATTTTGAAGTTTTTATCTAAATGTGGGGTATATTGACTTTTGGGGCAATAATTCAAAAATGGGTAGAGATATAAACTTGGTAGTAATATTATTTGATTGTAAAGAGAATGGTACGTAAATGTACGCACTGTTAGAGTATTTGAACAACTGTGTGAATTTTTAGAAATAAAAAAAATGATATAAAAAATTCTGAGACCGATCCACTCCACCAGAACCACAGACGCGTTTCGCTCTTATTGGAGGCGGATGATAAACATCCCAAAAATATACTTCTGCAGTCATTATTTCTTTTCAGGACAAAAAGAAATTAGGATTAGTTAATATGGCAACCATGTTAGAGACTTTAACCGTCCTTTTCCTCAGAGAATAGTTAACATTACTCAACATGAAAACCATACCAAAGATCTTAACGGTTCTTATTCAGCTACTAATCGAAGTGCTACTATTCCAACCTATTCGTGATTTAGTTATGTTTGTTTTGATATTAGAAGCAAGATACTATGAACTTTCGATGAGAATCCGTTTTACGGACTGCAGCAATGGTAATTAAAATAATTAACATGTACAAATAGATTAGCCATAATAATAAACCAAACAAAAAGCGAAGATTTACACTAGTCGATATAGAATCAAAGCAGAGAGAGAGCTCGTGGACCATACGTCAGGTGGTAGCGCCAGAGTGGTATCAGATCCACACATTCGATTCCTTTCCGGCGGCACACAACTCCTTCTATCTGATTCTCTTCTTGTTCTTCCTATTTTTATAATTCCTGCCCGAGCCTTTCTTAATTAGTGAAACTTAGTCGGGCGTTATCTCGCGCTGGAGGATAGAAGTCTCAGGACGTGGATGTGGACGACGAGTATTTATTTGGCTCCTCGGCGATGCCTCGGTAGATATTCCGGCGCTAGCGACGCCCCTGACGCCCGAGATGCACGATATGATGGTCACGACCCAACTGGGAAACGGAGGACTGGAGGATTTTTTCGAAGTCAGATGTGGAATTAATGCAAATAAAATCGAAGATAGCAAAATGATTTTGAATTTCTAATACGTGTTGTTTTTACAATATTTATTTTTTAACTCTGTTATATGTATTTATTTGGTTTTGTTTGAATTAATAAATTAACATATTAATTATCTGATGCCTTTTAAGAACAATTAAATTAAAATTTATTTGTGCAACAAAACAAATTAATATTAAATAAGATTAAGTGTCAAATGTCATTTTAAGGTTGAAAAAATTATGCGTTATCGAATAGATAAATCAGGTTTTGAATAGTTAATCTTTATTTATATTTCTACTTATTTTATTTGCTATAATACATTTTTCTAACAAGAAGTTTTATATTTTATTGCTTCATTTAAATTTATTAATTGAAGAATTTTTCCCTAACTTGGAGAAACGGTTTCTCAAATTCTATAAGACTAAAGACCTATTTACCAACGTATTCCTTAATCTGACATTAATGGGAAGAGCTGAAAAGGTTTTGGTACCAATTGGTCAACCAGAAGTAGTAGTTTCTTAAAAAAATTTTAAAGATCAAAGGATTTTCTATCTAATACATTGAAAACTTAAAACTTTTATTATATCTTCTATACATTTAGAGATAGAGACTCATAAATATATAAAATAATCCGTTACAATCTAATAATATTACTACCAAGTTTATATCTCTAACTACTTTTGAATTATTGCCCCAAAAGTCAATATACCCCATATTTCGATAAAAAATTTAAAAATTTCAAAAATCTAATTTTTATGTATCTAGATACTTCGCGCTGATTCTAGATTTTGAAACCGCAGATCGATATCTCTTTTCGTTTTCGAGATATTTAGATTTAAAGTATTGCTCAAAACTGCCCATTTTTGGGTAGTAACCCAGAAGTGGGTCGAAATATGAATTTGGCAATATCTTCATTCGATTCTACGGGAAAAAATACATAAGTACACCAATTTTCATAATTTTTGGACACCGCATACAATCTCTAAAGCAAAATGGCCAAAAATCGCAAAAATCTAAGGTGTACCCCTTATGATTTTTTCAAATTTCGGCCATTTTCGGGGTTTTTCAAACTTTTATTCATAAAAAATGAACCGGTGGGACAAAAATTATGAAATTTTGTACACTTATGTAATTTTGCCCGTAGAATCGAATGGTCGCATTGCCAAATACATATCTCGACCCATTTTTGGGTAACTACCCAAAAATGGGCAGTTATGAGCAAAATTTTGAATCTAAATATCTCGAGAACGAAAAGAGATATCGACCTACGGTTTCAAAATTTGGAATCAGATCTTTAAGAAGTATATAAAAATTAGATTTTTGAAAATTTTGAAGTTTTTATCTAAATATGGGGTACATTGACTTTTGGGGCAATAATTCAAAAATGGGTAGATATATAAACTTGGTAATAATATAACTTGTTTGTAAAGACAATATTACGTAAGTGTACGCACTTTTAGAGTAATGTATCTAGTAGCTCAAAAAACTCCATATGGAAACCAGTTGAAAAATTAAAATGTTTGTAATTAACAGAAAAATGTGAGTTGTGAGTATCAAAAATCTATTTACATTACTGAGGGCTTTTTTTAGGAAGAACGTTTAATATTTCTTATTTTATTATTAATTAAATATTTAAAATTATAGGTACATATACACATCAGAAATACGGCCAAACTCGTCAATGAATTTGAAGAATCTCGAACAGTATGAGGAAACTTATTATAGAATAAATTAAAATATATAAAAATATATTAATAATTAGAATTTTTGTGTATGTACCAGAAATGTTAAACACAATATGTACTTATATAGTTTAAAATGGAAATGGCGAAAGGTCTCGTGTTAGACCACAACAGATTTTTTATGAGTTATGTTTCTGAGAGTAACAAATACGTCCACGGAAACACGTTATCAAATTACACGATATTATAAAAATAATTCAAATGACAAACAATCCGCCACGTATATGAGGTATCAGTTTACCTTTTGTTCGCCGTTGCATCAATTTGTTACAGATTTTTAGTCTGTATCCTACACCACACTCTAAGAGTGCAAGCAGTACATACAGCAGCAAGATCACCAAGGAGATCACCTGCCTTTGTTTTACTCAGAGTCAAAGCCAACTCTTCGCAGCTGCACATTTGAATATACCACCCCCGCGGTGCCTACGGTTCACAGCACCTGTTCGACACCTTCAACTGTCCGAGAACATACGACGAACGATGGACTAACGTACGGGAACGGCACCAAAGCTCATGAATGTGAATTTCTACTGACAGCCTAATGAATAATTATCAAGGGTGTGTTTAGGGCATTTTACGATGTGAACAGGAAGAAGTGATGATATAAAAATACAATGAGGAGGGAATACATGAAATAATAGATAACTTATTCAGGAAATTTGTATATGCATTTGGTGACATTGTATAAAATGTTTTAAAATTTTATTGCACATTATAATAGTAATTTACGTAACAAGACCTGAAAGTGATACTTTACTGGGTGAGCAAAGGCGAGCTTTGGAAGCTTGTGAGCCCAGTATAGACACTTTCAGGTCATGTTGGGTACAATATGTTTTTTGCGATCCTGAAAAAAGAATAAAAAAGTATTATTTTATTTTTTACTTTGAGAAAATAAGAAATAAATAAACAACTAATCTCCATGGAAACATTTAGCTTTACCGGTCCCGGGATCGGTAATAGTTATTTACATACTTAGTGCGGGAAGACACTTTTCCCGCATGAGCTTGCGAGCGAGGGCTTCATTTGCGCGAATGCGTGGATGACGTCTTCCCGCAAGAAGTTTGTACAATACTTTTTGTAACGAACAAAATCATTATTATAAATGTTAAGATGATTGTACAAAATTCGCAAATATATAAGTAAATAGCACAGCGGCAATTTCATAGCAACGGTTGTTAAGTAAATTGTTGATTCCAAAACATAATTGTTTGCATATTTTTTCAGAATTAAAAGTCAAAATGTCTAATTCTGAAATTATTAATAATAATAATTGTTAGGTGGAAGTAACGCCGTACTTGTTAATAGATAAATGTATTAACGGATTCTCGGCGGTGATTGTAAGGAATTATATTATTGTTATTCCATAAAAAAGTTAATTTTATTTAAATTCGTACCTAACCCTAAACTTCTAGAAATTAAGCAAAAGTTGTCAAACATATTTTATGTTGTACTTACCAACTTTTCAAATAATTAAATAAAGAAGAATGTAGAAGTAGGCCTTATATCCCAATTGCGTTGCACCAGCAAATTTAAATGCGAACTTAACTTATGTCACAAATTATATTGGCAACAGTGTAATGCTGCTCTATGATTGGTCAATTTGAAATTTAGCGATTCAAAATAAAATACCGGCTGTTAAACGTCAAAGCTGTCATTGTGTTTATCAGGGTTTATGTTTGTATTCATTAAACAATATTCGATATAGATTTACAGAATTTCCCTAATTTTGATACTGTGAAAGAAGTCGATATTGTCGAAAACGGTGGAACTCCGCGACAAATAAGTAACAAAATTGATTTGTTCCAAATATATTATATTAATCTCTTTATAATTCTTTAGGAATATGAAGGAAATTGTATAATCAAACCCAATAGAGAATAAGATATTCTTTCATATTGATAATCACATCAAATATCAAAAAATGATACTTAAATGTGTTTTATTTTCAAGAAAAAATGTTAAGAATTTGAAATAAGGGAACTTCCGGTTAAACAATTATAATAAAAATCCAGTCAGCTCTTCATATGAATGTAAAGAAGAGGAATACGAAAGAATTATAATTTTTAGTATTGTAGTAGTAGAGTTATCGTCGGAGAAAAATTTGTCACACATACACACACACGGACACACAGGCATACATACAGACATTATTGTAAAACTAGTAAAATCATATTCTAGGGACCTTAAAACCTTAAAACTTGCTCATCATCGATTTTTGACCAAAGACAATACCTATCGGTGAGAAAAGTTAAAAATGCAAGACAATTATAAAGAAGTTACGAAGTGCTAATTTCAATAACAAAATTTATTCCATGTAAAAAATTATAAATAATGTATTTGATTGTTTTGAATGTTTAATATGTTTGTTTTTCGTTCCATAAACTCGCGCATGTTTACTTCTCTTGGAATATCATTCCGCTGTTTGAAAGGAGTCTCATCTCATAGTCCCATTAAAGCAGGCATCGACCGCAGATGTAAAAAAAAGTCAGAGGGTCCTGATAAACATTTCGCATTCAAATCAGAAGCCCAAAATTTGAGTCTGTCTGTGGTAATTCTTTATGTGAACGCGATACGATGGACATGCGTCCAATTAGTAGCGAACCACCGAGATCGTAGTTGACTGTGATCTGTGGCTTTGCAAACAGATGACTATCGCGGGACAGTCCCTTGCTCTTCCACAAACACTCGCCTTTCTACGGTGATCCAAATATTGATAAAGTCTTCATTATGAGGCGGAGATCATTTGCGTAATGAAAGGTGATAAAAGATTCAATTTAATTCCTTTCCAGTATGAACTCGGTTTTTCTCACCATCAGTCGAAAGGACATCATCACATTCATTCTATATTTTAAAGAGTGCGGTGGAATACATTACACATTAAGCGGTTTTACATGGTAAAATATGTAACTTATTTTCAAATAAGATGTCAAACATTTACATATTTTAAAAAACCTGATGTGGCCAGCACATTATCTTCCGCCAATTCTATGTATTTTGCACAAATCCCTTACCGAAAGTTTCTTGGAAAATGGTTGATTACGATGATCGACTGATTTCAGAATGTAAAAATGGAAAATAATCAAACATGCAGTCGTTTGTAAATTATTTATTTCCTGGCCGACGTTTCGACTTTAACAAAAGTCTTCTTCAGGGCTACGACTGCATGTCTGATTATTTTCCATTTTTACTTTCTTGGAAAAGATTCTATATATCCAGTAAAATTGTAACACGAACATAACTATTTTCTATAAATTTCACACCGAAAATTCATTGGAAAAGATTCTATATATCCAATAAAATTATAATACGAACACATACCATGTAAATTGCACACTGATATCTGTCAATTAGAATATTTGAATATATCAGCTCTTTCCACTGAATATGAAGGAAAATGTGTAATCAGACCATATAACAATCAAATGTTCTTTCATATGTACAATAACATGAAATATCAAAAAATGATATTTACTTGCGTTTTTTTTAAATAAAAACTGTTAAGAACTTAAAATAAAGATACTTCCGGTTGTTCAATTATAACCAATATCAAAACAGCTCTTCATATGGACGTAAAGAAGAGATATGTGAAAGAATTATAATTTTTACCTCCCGCTACCCTTGGTAAGGGAGGTATAGGGATCACATATCGAGATTTTAGTAAATGACCACGTTTTAAGGTCCCTAGAATCCAATTTTAACATTTTCACGATGATGTCTGTATGTGTGTATGTGTGTGTGTGTGTTTGTATGTATGTGTGTGTATGTATGTGTGTGTACGTATGTGTGTGTATGTATGTGTGTATGTGTAGGGATTTTGTCTTCGCTCTAACTCAAATACTATCATTCAGAAAATTTTGAAACCTTGTATTTATACCCTATTCTAATATGAAAAGAAGCCATTAGATTTTGGTGTAAATCGGATAACCGGAAATGGCACTTTACCTGAAGCTCCTAATGGTTTTTCTTCAAAAAATACCATTAAATGCCATTTTTTCGCATTTTGTCGTTATGAAAATTAAAGATTATTGAATTTTCTACAGGAATACGTTAATACTTTTTCTATATATTTTACAGATAAATTTCAAAATAATTTTTTTTTACAAGTCCCGAAGCCTAAGAAAAACACAATTCCTTTGTTACACAGTTCATATTTCAAATGAATGTAACTGACAGTAAATGTCACTGTCAAAAAACTAATTACTTCAAATTAATAATAGTGACATTTTAATAAGAAAACAGTAAATAAAGCAATAGTTTTATGCAATGGAACAGTTTGCAGCGTTAGGAAATCTGTAGGTATGTATTTAAATTCATAAAAATTAAGTAGCGGGAGGTTTTGTGTTGACCACATCAGATTTTTAGAATTGTAGTGTTGGAGTTATCGTCGGAGAAATTTTTGTCACACACACACACACACACATACACATACACCACACACACAGAATTAGTAAAATCGTATTATAGGGACCCTAAAATAATTTATAATTGTCAAAAAAAAATACAAATTGTTTAACAAAAAGTACATTAATGACCAGTAGCACCAAAAAGGCTTAATTTTAGGCTAGGCTTAACAGCAATAGGTATATCGATAATTATTAGACATATTATTTCGATGTAACATACGAGTGTGCGTAGCGACCTCAGGTTACGCCCGTTCAGGGACAGTGTTTGCTTGCGCGCTGTAACACTTAAAACAATTTAGCATTTAAAACCAAAATTAAATGACAACCCTCCCCCCCACTTCCTTTCTCTCTTTCATGACATTCTTCTTCTTTTTGGGAGTAAATCTGCAAGATCTGCTCAGAGTCGCACTGTGCTAACGAGTACGAACTCTTCACTTCAGGTTCCGTGTCACTGCGATTGCATCACAGAGCACAGAGCACCTGTCACTTGAGTGATATTTATGGTTTTCATAATCGTATTTTATAAACCAGGCGACAGTGGCGGCGCAACGAGTAGGAAGTATGGGGCACCTGCCCGTCGCTCCGGGCAACATGTGTGCTCATACTCCCACGAATCGATTAAGTTTCGGTGAATATTTAACATGAGATGGGGTGAATGGTGATACTTTCTACTATTTCAAATTAACATACAAAATTGTACAACAACATATTGCTCACTTTTCATTTTAACTGTCTAGTTTAAATTTTTACAGAAATTTCCATTCTAAAATTTATTAGCCCGTATTACGGACTCACTATTATGATAATAGCGCCTTTACATTATATTCTTATGAGGATAAACGTCACTTTTAACAAAAGCTATCTATAAAAGTGCTAAAATGGGTAATACAGGCTAATATCATCAACAAGGAAACGACAACTTATTAAACCCAAAATTACAAATGTTTTATGACAACCTACCTAATTCCAATGGAATGTTTTATTTCTAGAAATAATTATAAAAAGATCATGGAAGAGTCAGCTTTGAAAATTAATTATTTGGAATAATACTACCTTGTTTTTAGTTTAAGTTCTGTATTTATTTAATATTAAAACCCAACGTTTCGGCACCATAAACTGGTGCCTTCTTCAGGGGAAAACATTGACATAAATATGTGAAATAATAAAAACAATAAGTAACCAAGGTAACAAGAAAAGTTCGTAAATGTTACCTTTTTTTATGTACACAATTTTCTAGACAATATATCCCTGCCCGGCAATAACTTGGACGGCGAACATGCAACTTCTCAGGAAAAAATCTCCTTTTGCCAGAGGAAAAACCGTCCCAAAAACTGGCAGAGAAGTGATCTGTATAACTCAGAGACGCTTTATCGGTAGCGAAATACCGCAGCCGTACTCTATAGGTTTGTTCGAACCATCAATTCGGAACTGTTCCAGAATTAGGAGTTCTGCGCATGACATATAAGAAAGTGAATTCAGAACTGTTCTGTCATGGACAGGTTCGAACGCTCATATTGGTTATAATTTGTCACAAATATTTGTTTTAATAAATGAAAATTGTTTTAAAATGTGCGATCGAGGAGAAAATATACATATAATTAAATAAATTAGGTATTTTCAAATTTTCAATTGTACCTAATAATAATTGGACATACTCCTCAAAAGGAGTATAAAGCAACAAAATCGAAGTGAATATATGTACAAAGTAAACAAAAGTTAAAAGTAGAAACAAATACAAAACGAAGAATGAAAATATATGTTTTAAACGACATATAACGCAATAAATATGATTATATTGTCGCTAATTGTGAAAAGAATTTTTAATATTTTAATGATGTGGATGAACGTCTTACAATCCTGTAGCTTTTCGTGTATATTAAAAATATTTAACATTAACAATATCAGACAATACATACTTATGAAACTTTTCTTAACCAAAATAATTATTAATAAAAAAAAAAATAATAATAAAATTAGCACGTATATTAATCTATTACTTCTATTTAGCCTTCTAAACGTCAAACAGAATCTTAAAACTTCACTGCGCATGTTTAGAATTTGAAATACTTGCTCCGTTGCTCGAACTGGTAGAACCGTTCCACGAGAATTTGAATTCAAAGTTCTAGCCTGTTCGAACGCCGAACTGATAGTTCTCAGAATTTCGAATTTCAGAACTACAGAGTTCGAACGCTTTTAAGTGAAATGCGCATGCTCACTAGTTCGTGAACTGCTTAGAACTGTAGGTTCGAACAAACCTTATATTAACAGATGTTAGAAAAAATTGTATACATATTACAAATTAGAACATATTTAATATTGGAAGCCATGCGCGACTAAGTTTTAATCCGTCACAATGATCGAGATTGATAAAACTAAAAACAAGGTAGTATTATTCCTATTATTAATATGAGTTCTAAAAGATATTTTAATAATTAATTATTTGGTTAATATCCATAACAATGAAAACTGAAAACCAACGATTCGATGACAAATCCGCCTTCTTCTATTGGCCGGATTTAGACTCTGTTGTGGCCAGCACAAGACCTTCCGTCAATTCGATGTATTTTGCACAAATCCCATACCAAAAGCACCGTGGAACAGTTTCTATATAATATCATGTAAAATCGAACACGAACACCTACTATTTTTTACAAATTTCATACCAAAAGTTCATTTGAAAAGATTCTATAAATCCAATAAAATTATGACATAAACATACAATAAGTAAAATGCACTAGACACATTTTACTTTCTGCTACAACTTTCACCTATTTTATTAGGGGTCGCTGTTTCCTCTTCTCTTCCACTCATTCCTGTCCAACGCATCTTTTTCACACAGTCCTTCCTTTCTCAAGTCTTCTGCGATACAGTCCTTCCATCTTCTCTTTAGCCTTTCACTGCATGTCACTTGAGAGGACCACTATGAAATACAAATTTTTGATCCCATACTTTCCATATTTGGTTTTGAACTTGCAACACACATCTGTCAATTAGAATTTTTTGAATGTATCAGCTGTTTCCATGATAAATAGCAAAGCTAACTTATTTTTGAAAATTAATTTCTTTATAATGCTTTAACTCTACATCTATTGAATATGAAGGAAAATTAATAATCAAACCACATAGGGAAGAGTATTTTCTTTAATAAATATAATAACAAAATGTCGAAAAATAATACTTTACTGCGTTTTTTAAGAAAAACTGTTAAAAACTTCAAATAAGGGTACTTCCGGTGGATCAATTATAACCAAAATCTAACCAACTCTTCATATGGATGTACAGAAGAGGAATACGAAAGAATTATAATTTTTAGAATTATAGTATTGGAGTTATCGTCGGAGAAAAATTTGGACACACATACACACACACGGACACACACACATACATACATACATACATACAGACATCATCTTAAAAATAGTAAATTCGTATTGTAGGGACCCTAAAACGTGGTTATTCATTAAAAACTCACCACCGAATTTTTTGACCAAAGACAATACCTTCCTTACCTAAAGGTGACGGAAGGTAAAAAAATCATTCCTACAAAAATGTTAAACATAAGGGTCTCTATCACTGACAACAGTTTTATATAAATTGCGTTATTAATAAACATTGGTATCATAACTTGAAAATGACTCAGAAGAAATTTGTAGCTGAAAAGATTTGTGACGCAGATGTTAAGAGCATTAAAAAGTCGAAAAACTTTTCTAAACTTTGTTAGTGCCTTCCCTATCATACAGTTTTAAAGTCTAGTTTTAATACAAATGATACTACGCTGGAGGACCCCATTGACATGAGATCATTTGCTGGCCATATAATATTTTTATCCAATTATTTCATGTTGTTACTGTTGTTATATTTATGTTAATACTAATAAATATTCTATTTTTAACCGTGTTCCTCTATGTAAGGAACTACTCGTATGATTTATCGATGCAGGAGTCAAATAATTGATATTATCTACTCACTTTCTCCATTCCGAGATGCAATCTCTGCGATGATTTACTGTCCCACCCACGCATACGAGCATCCGAACAACCGTTCTTTTAAATAACCCTCATTTTACGACCTACGGATAACTTCTCTTCAAACGCTAACTCTCTTCCTAAGGCCAAATCTGCAAGAACGAACAACGCTTCGTATAAGTTGCGCCTAAGAAAATTATGAGAACAATAGACAGAAAATGTTTATAAGTTCAATATTCTGTACTTAATATACGAATGTCTATTTATATCTAATAACAGTTAAAATTTAAAAATTACAATAAAGTAGTACTCGTATTATACCTAATTTTAAAAACTATATACCCCTGTTTTTAAATAAATCACATACCTATGATTAAAATTAAGAAAAATGGCATGAACTGTAGCGTTACGTCACAGATATACTTAATAGGTAAAAAATAGTGAGAGAAGATTATTATTTATTATCCAAATATTGATTTTTCCAACTTACTAGTGTAGAAATGAACGTACCTATACCAAACAATATAAATTACGAAAAAAATATATTTTCCGACGACCACTACGAAAAGTATATAAATTCACACGCTAAACTATTACTAAAACTTAGTCATTGCACATCACTTGCAATGCTATGTGATAAAAGCTTGTTAGCCAATCAGATGCGTTCGCAACTGTGTGATATGATTTTATCACACGCTGCAATAACTGACCAAACTAACCTAAAAATTTGTATTTAAAAATTTGACAGTTGCAGATAATTTGCTGAATTTACACGGGTTAAGAAGGTTGGACCCTGATTTATCAGAATTTAATATAAGTTTTGGCGGATTCTGATAGCAATTATGTTCACGTAATCTGTTTTAATATTTTATGTAATTTTCTTATTTCACATTACATATACTCATGTGATTAAACCACTCGGCTTCGGCTCGTGGCTCATACTTCACATTCGTGTGAAATATCCAACTTTCAGCACTAGTTATACAATATACTATTAAAAGCATTTTTTTATCGGAAACTATGTAATAAAAATAAAACAGGTAATCTACGATACTCCTAGTATTTTCTGTTTATTTCATTGCTTCTGCTATTAATTTTATAATTATTATATTTTTGCTGTTCAAAACAAAAAAATATTTAAACTGTGGAAAGTGCAACATTTTTAAGGACCTTAAAAATATTTATTTACCAAAATCTCGCGTGCCTGAGCGTCTGGTCGCGAATCTGGGGAATCGGGTTCGATCCCGACGGACGCCAAATATTTCGAATTTTAAATGGCACAAAAGTGACCCCTGTGGTGCACTCTCCACGCCAGAAATGAGTGCCTGTGAGGTGACGCCTGGTAAGCGCCCGCACGGTACAAATATGCCATCATCATTACCGATTGGCACACTCAGAAATTGGTAATATGCCATGATGATATATTTATATTTTATTTATTTAAAATCTCGATATGTGATTTTTAGCAGGATCCCTCAGGGGTAAAGGTCCGTCCCCGTAATAGTTATTAACGTCATTAGACCGATATGAGGCAAATAACGGACGCGGCTGAGGTTTATAATCAGCCAAGTTCGTTATTTACATATCGGCCGTGTGGCGTTCAAGATTTTTCGTAATAACAAAATTTAAACATTTAGAAATAATAAAATAATAAAATTCTTCTTTTTCTGTGATACTGAACAACTTTTTTGTTGATTTATAAATTCTCTTCGACAACGATACACCAAGATACTGTTACTTTTCTAGGAACACATGATCCTTAATTGTAGGCGACTGATAAAATCTTTTCACTTTTGTTTTTAGTCCTATTATATCATAGTAATAGTATATATTACGAAAAATGAAATAACAGGTGTTTTCTTTATTGTCGGGTCCCGTGACCGCGTGCCTGAGTGTCTGGTCGCGAACCTGAGGAACCGGGTTCGATCCCGATCGAAGTCGAATATTTCGAATTTTAAATGGCATAAAAGTGATTCCTGTGGTGCACTCTCCACACCAGCAATGATAGCCCGTGAGGTGACGCCCGCACGGTAAAATATATCGTCATTATTACCGATGTCTACATATGTTGTAGATTCTGGCACACCCAATAATGGGTAATATGCCGTGATGATATATTTATTTATTTCTTTATTACGGATGTAGAAAATTTTAATTTGTATGTATTATTCTTAATTTTGAGTATAGTCACATATCCTCATTTGTCTAAAGATAAACATCAAATTCAATTCTGACTTTTTTGTAAAAAGATGTAAATGATAAAATACTTACATTTTCCCAAAATTAACATCTTAGCACATTTTAAAACTGTTTACAAACTATCACAAATTAAAACAGCATATAAAAATGTCTTAATCAAAGAAAAGAATGGTAGAATCATATCATTATCCAGCTGAACTCTTTGTCATTGAGCGTATCTTGAAGCATAATAAAGTAATTTCCTAACAATGCGTTTCAAACAAACTAAAAATAATGTAGACATAAATGTTTAATTAATTCCCTCCCGGAAACAAGTGTTATATACATATTACGAAAAGATTGAACATCTTGCAATTAAAATTAGTAAGTGAAACAAATTCAAGAGAGAAGTGGAGATAATCTGCAGTGAGATCACCGCAACAATGTAAATGAACTCTAGTCGTACACGCACAAGGTATGGCGGCCGAAAGCGAAATAGTGGGGGTGGTCACAAACCATGACCATTTTTATTCCGGGCTTGTCATTTCACACTATTGTGGCGCGCGTATCATGTTCAGACATATTTGAATATTTCATTCATTTGTATAAATACAAATTAAAATTAGTGCAGGAAAGAAAGAACAAAGAAGAACAGGGCCGGCATGAAAATTTTATGATGCGTTCAGTTAAGCCATCAACGAACCGTTCTTTAGAGTGTTAAAATCATCGACCTTTAAACTAATGGACCAAGTGTCTCCTATTCATTTATTGTTAGAATATTGCTCCAACATAAAAGGATAGAGATATATATTCTGTCCTTCAACAGCACGGAAGTTCTCAGTTACAGTATACTGTGCATGCGTTCGTACTCATTGTACATCTTTTTCAGCCATATGTAAACCTCTATACATCGCTCTCTATCACTGATCACTAATTAGTTGTCAAAAGCTACATTTGACGTTTCGTGATTGTTTGTGTATTATTTACTTTTTTTGGAGAACATTTACAATTATTTCTGACAATATATACGTATATGTGTTGTGATGTGTGTATGCGACAAAATAATGGGGAAACGGTGTATTTCGTACAGTGAGCAGTACGTACGCGGTTCAGCTGTGTCATTTCATATGTAAGTTCTTATTAATTATTACTTGTCCCCTATAATATAATATGTATATAATATTTTGTATTAAAAATATATAATAAAACTAATTATGCACAAAAAAATTAAATCTATACTCTTAGAGATTATGCACCAAGTATAACAAGTTAGGGACAAATCAAATTTTTTATTTTGCCGCGTTTTCTTAACTTCCGTCCTGTTGAAGGACAGAGATACTGTGTCCGCACCGTCATGGC
The DNA here is from genome assembly GCA_943142095.1 of Ophonus ardosiacus. Taxonomy (NCBI): domain Eukaryota; kingdom Metazoa; phylum Arthropoda; class Insecta; order Coleoptera; family Carabidae; genus Ophonus; species Ophonus ardosiacus. Next base: position 47,858,300 of record OW964831.1, on the reverse strand, counting down.
GGGACAAGCGTTTTGCTCGTACGCTGCATCTATTAGTTTAAAGATCGATGGTTAAAATGTATAATTTGACTCCATGTGTCAAAATAGTTTTAATTTAAAAATATAAAATCATCAACATCTATGGCCTTGTAGGGCCAAAGCCTCAAGTACCGTAGGTACTTGTTTTGTGACCGATAGTACTAGAGAAGTTGGTGTACTTAATCCGTGCGACAACCAGTGCGGCAGCGGGAAGACTCCTTCTACAGCTAGCACCACTCATGTTTAACATGGACAACTGGTCAGTTCGTCGCATGCGAGTGCGATTAATGCCTAATATTGTGGCATTTTAACGACTACGCATTTAGTCAGCCGGTAGATTCGAACCGAGGATAGATCAGATCGATCAGAACATATAGAGAGGGCGCCTTAATGAGCACGACCAATACACAAGCAAAAATATAAAATAAAGCATCTTATTTTTCCCACGATTGTTTTATAAGGGGTCTCGTCGTAGGCATGGTTGCTTGAGGGTCAAGTCCTGGATAAAAAAAGTTAAAATATTATCATATTTTATAACTCATTCCTGGATGGGTCCATGAAGAATTAAATTTAAATAAATAAAATTTAAAAAACCAATTAATGATTTTTGCTATTATTTTTAATTAATATCCAAAACTGTTATTGCTGCACGCCAAAGAAAGTCCTTGAAATATGTGACGTAGTCCCCACCGAATGATAGAGAGGAGAGAGCAGCGCGAAACCTTATAAAATAAAATATAACTTGTATTTTTAAAAAAAGAAGAAAAAAAGTACTAGTATTAAGAAACGTATATATTAATAAAATTTAAATTTGATTCAGTTTTTGGAAACAATTAAAAAATTTTTCTATACGAAGAGGTTTTTGGTTGAATTTTTGTTAGCTTGAAAATGGTTCTAAACGGAACCGAAACGTCGCAGTTGTCAAATTTGTAAATTATTGACTATGTTGAAATAAATGAAGCATTCATTCAAAAACCTTTTCGTATAATAAAATTTTAAATTATTTATAAGTCAATCCCTATTCCTTTTACAGGATGTAAAATTATTTTAGATATTTGTAGTGGGCTTTTATACCATACATTGGCATGACAATGTTTACATTAAATTTTATATCGATCGAATATCGATCATGTCACTATTTTGACACTTGTTGTCAGTTTTTTCTGCCTTAAGTAACTGCGACTTTTGCTACAGTATTACTTTTTTGTTTTAATAAGTAATATACTATAATACATCCATAATCATGTCTAAATCTATAACATAGCAATTTCAGACGCTAACCATGAATGTCGTGAACTATTTCTAACGGGAATTGATCAACGATGGGCCATTGATTCCGTTGAAAGCCGTTCAAAAGATAATTTTTCTCAAATATTTCTTTTTTTATCAAGCTTTAATTAAATAATGTATTTCAGAAAGCCCTGAAAATAAGCAAATCAGTTGTGACTTGTGAGTAAAATTTCGGGAAAATTTGGAAGAGTCATTTTTATTTCTAAAATAGGGCGCGAGCAGTCATGTGATTTTGTTGGTCTTTATTGACAAGCAGATATGGGGGCTTGTGCCAAAATGAGAGCTAGTAATTATGTACAGGGTGTAAATCGAAAAACGAGAGATAGGCGTTTAACATGGGAATTCAGTTTTTCTTGGCACAAACGTTACCTAATTATTTTATGTAAAAATGCTTCAAGTAAATTTTAGAGAGAATTATATTCTGCATCTAAATCATGTGGAATGATTATTCTTGCTCTTCAAATAAACGTAAAAATTAATTATAAAGTTACAGTTTTTATGAGTTTTTAGTCTAGACAGCCATGGATTTATAACAAAAAATAAACAAATACATTGTTTTTAACTGTCAATTAAAACTAAAACATTTTAACTTTTCGTTTCTTGTGCTAATTTACTACTGTAATCCAAATTTAGTTTTAAATGACAGTTAAAAACAATGCATTTGTTTATTTTTTGTCATAAATCCATGGCTGCCTCGACTAAAAATTCATAAAAACTGTAACTTGTGGGGACTTTATTTGGCGAGTTAAATAAACACATGAAATTGGAAAATCATGTTATTTGGAATGAACAATAATGACATTTGACATCTATGTACATAATTACTAGCTATCATTCTGTCACGAGTCCCCATATCTGCTTGTCAAGAAAGACTAACGAAGCGCCTTATAAATTGGTATCCCATGTGAACATAGTAGTATATGACGTCATTACTTTAGTAACATTATTTGATGATGTGGGTCTTCTGCATAATCATTTCTATACACCGATTTTTCATATTTAACGGTTGCATCATTATTTGCTGAACAGCAAAATAACAAATAATTGTATGTTTATCTCTGTCTTACTTATGGTTTCCCACATTCTGTCTTCGATACGTATATCTAATATACGAACATCAAACTATGACGTAACGGTCAAGTGTGAAAAATCGGTGTTTACCATAGTATTAAATCGAACCTTTAGAGAAAAAATTATTATGAACCCATTTGCTTGATAAAGCAGGATTTGTAAGACGTCATCTTAAGGTCAATGATTTAAAAATAAATGACGGTTTGGACTTGAACTTGGACCAGCAGATCTACAACAGCCTGAATGCAAAGAAAATAGAAAACATATCATGCAGGAAGCAGAGTGTACGTGATTTAAGTTGAATGAAAATTGATTCGAATCTAACTTGTCTAATCTATTATTTTGCATTCTTGAGCAATGTAAATTACAGCGATAACAGTCCTACATAGTGTGGGAAAGGCATATTTCACATATTTTACATTTGAGTTGTAGTCTGGTTAATTTATTTGATAGTTTGCTGGCTGGATCGGTTAGGGTTTTGTTTATTAGAAATGAAACTGAAGCCATCGATCCGATTTGTTTTATTTACATTTAGTTTAATAGCGCGCGCGTCACATGTTAACCAGGCATCGACTACTGCGATCTGTATCTAAAATCATGAAGTCTGGAGATATAAATATCTGAAATAACGACCTGATTCCTACACGGACATCACAGATATCAAGGCAGGCCACGGCGACGGGATGCTTTATAGATGACTATGCCATACCATACAACACACAGAATGAGAATGCCCTTCCTATTCCAGACATTCGCGCTGCCAAGTGTATTAATACTCATAAGAGATGCACGCACTTGGGTTTCATAAATAATAATTTATTTTGATCGTGTATTAATGGGTTTCATTAATGTATAGGACATCATTCATTAATGACGATAATAGTAAAAGGAGTCTAAGGTTAAATTAAGGTCCTGACAACTCTGAGAATGGCCAGGACCTCTGGCTTGATTGACATGTTGAGTAATCTTGGATACTCTGTTTAACTTTTCCTTGTTGTACTGAGGATGAGAACTTAGTTCTACAATACAATATTAATAAATTTTTATTTGAAATTGATTAGTTTAATTTTAATATTTTTTTATACACACAAAAAAATTATTGAAAATTAAACTAATCGATTTCAAAAAAAAAAAAAATTATTGCAGATTCGCAAAGAGCGTAAAAAATATGTTGGTTTTATTCGGAAATTTTTTTGTACTCCCAACACGTGGCGCTGCAATCGTAAAAATGTAGAATTAATTTCTGATGAAATCGAGTTGTCCATAGTCAGTTTTTAAAAAGTTTCTTTCTTTTAATTCCTCCTGAGTGCTGAGGAGTCATATTTCTACAATTTTGTGTATGTATTGAAACAAAAAACGTCATTTTTTATCATATTATTAATAAAATATTAATCGGTTAATTTTTTTTTAGCAAATTTACATTGCCACCTGTTGGTAGTACAAAAAAATAAAACCAACATATTTTTTTACACTCTTTCCGAATCTGCAATAAAAAATAGGGGGTCCCATTTAAGATTTTTAAGTTGACCCCTTTCCCGCCCCCCCTGGGGTGGTCGGGGGGATATTTTGTCAGAATCTGATGTCCCCCCAAAAACTATGAAGGTTTTGATTCGGCACACTTTTTGTTACGATGCATTGTTTTCGAGATAATCAAGAACGTAATGTTACATGGGACACCCGGTATATATATATATATATATATATATATATATATATATATATATATATATATATATATATATATGAGGAGCAACATTTCAAAAGAAATAATATCCACTTTAAAAAAATTTGAGAAAAATAACAATTTTTATTACATAAAAACAGATAAAGAACATTTTGAATATTCTATTACCTAAAGTTACTGTTGAAGAAAACCTATCCAAAACATCTGTTCTTTTATCTGCTTTTACGTTAAAAAAAAAAATGTTATTTTTCTCAATGTTTTTTAACTGGATATTATTCCTTTTGAAATGCTCCTCATATATTGTTATTATTTTAATATTAATTAATTTAAAAATATGAAAATTGGTATAGTTATGTAGAAATGTATAGTCTATAAAAGAAAGTGTTTCATAATTTTTGAATTTTTTTTAAGCAAGTTATTTAGTTTCAAACTCAACTGACAATTATTTCCTCGATAGCAGTCCACTGTAGTATATTTCGCACTGTTTAAAATGTTTTGCATTATTGACAAGCAATATAAACATGACGTTAACATACAGTATCTTCTTCTTAAACGTATTTAATATATGATAGAACTGCACTGTAATTTTAATAGTTGAAGTATGTAATAGTTTGTCACTCAATTTTATCATTATTGATGTTGTCGATAGTATCTGCTTTACGTTCAAATTCTGGTATATACAAGTCTCGTAACACCTACCCCCATTTTCTATTTTAGTGGGGCGTAAAGTTAATCTGGTGATAAAAATGCGGACCAGATGCTAATGTGAAATTAGTGACAACTAATTCGACACGTGGTCATGCATTTCCGTTGGCACGTCCATAGTTTTCCGTCTATCTGTAATATCTAACGCATCCAATTCCCTGTATAAACAACGATTAATTCTCTATGGCCTACGGCTAATTTCATATACATATCATTCCTGCTTGTTTGCCAGGTAACGTTTCTCTGCTGCAGTTGGCCATGTGCACAGGCCTTTGTTCGTCGGGGGATGCTTTCATTTGTTTTATACTCATTAAAGATATTTAAATTATGTAAATACGGTAAATTATGCATTATGCTAACAACAGAGAAAGGAGATTTTTAAAAGGAAAATGTTGTTTTGTCATTGCTATAAATCTCAATGAACGCAGTCATAAATATTTTGGATTTAATCCAATTTTTATAAATCTTTTTTTTGATATTCTTGAATTAGTTTTTTACCTCTCGCTAAAATTCGCATATCCACATTTTATTGAATAAGCACGATTTAAGGTTCCTAGAATCCGATTATAACATTTTTAAAATGATGTCTGTGTGTGTGTGTGTGTAGATGTGTGTATGTGTGTGTGTATGTGTGTGTGTGTGTATGTATGGATGTTGGAGGGACGATTCCTCAAAAACTATAAGACTTAAAAAATATTTAACTGCAGTTTCTTCAATCTGACATTCCTGGAAAGAGCTGAAAAGGTTTTGGTAATAATTGAACAACCGGAAGTAGTAGTTTCTTAAAAAAATTCTTCTAAATATAATTTTTTGGGAGTTTTTTTTTATTAAATATTGAAGAACATAAAACTCTCCATGTAATACATTTAAAATTTTTATTATATCTTGTATACATTTAGAGATAAAGACACTATAATTTATAGAGTAAACTAATCGCAGAGGCCAAGGCACTAAGGAAACCAGTTGACAAATTCCAATGTTTATAACATGACACATGTCATTGTCAAATATCAACAGTTTTAGTGACATTCTGATAGCTTTTTCTGGGAAGTATATTTAATCTTTCTTATTGTTTTATTAATTAAATATTTGAAATTATAGGTAAAAATGTGGTAAAATGCATATATCCATCAGAAATACCGCCAATCTGGTTAATGAATTGGAAGAATCTCTGACATTTAAAAACTTCCTCATACATTAAAAAATAGATATAATTAGAATTATATGTGTGCAGAATACATGTCAAATACAATAAAAAAACAATATTTGGGTAAAGTTCTGTAATATTTTGTTATAAAACGACGGTTCGAAAGCGAAGTGCAATACAATACTTATATAGCCTAATATGGAAACGGCGAGAGGTCTTGTGCTGGCCACAACAGATTTTTTTATTCTCAAATGAGGTACTGCGAAAAATAACATAACTTTTTACCTCCCGCTACCCTTGTAAGGGAGGTATATGGATCGTACTCAAAATCACATATCGAGATTTTAGTAAATGACCACGTTTTAAAGTCACTAGAATCCAATTTTAATATCTTCTCACTTTACTTGAAGTTCGTAATGGTTTTTTTTTTTTCAAAAATGCCATTAAGTGCCATTTTTTAGCATTTTGTCATTTTAAAAATTATAACAAATGCATAGAAATGCATAAACTACAAAACCAACGATAATTTACTTAATTCGATACCACGGCGAATATAAGCTATTACAAATAATTATTAAAGTATTAAATATGTTAAATTGTTTATTTGTTTTTTTGTGAATAAATATACGTAGGTACAGTACATAATAAACATAAACCTCTGAGAAAGAATGCAAATAATCTTATTTTGATTTTTGTTTTTAAACTGCAGTTATTTTTTCAAAGTTACCTTCGTGATTTCAACTATTCAATCAATACGTTTATTTTATCTCAATTAGTTAACACATGTTCACATTTCAAATTAACTAAGTGCATTTACCAATTATGACACGCGAGCCGTTCTATTAACTCTAATAAAAACGACACTGTTGCATATTTAAATAATTGATCACGCATTACAAAAAACTAAAAGCAGGACTCGTGTATGACACTTTGACATTACTAACGCATGCGCATACCTCGCTTAATTGACCGTAGATGACTCTGAAACCAATGTTGCCCTCCATTATTAAAATTGTCTAGGGAAAAATATATTTTGATTGTTGTGTACTTTGTCATTGTGAAATGAATCATTTTGTGTTTGTAATTCTTGACAGCAAAGATTTATTATTTTACATTTATAGACATGTTTTTCCTTTTATTGTTATTAGTTGACATTATTTTGTTTGCAGTGCAATTAACGTATGTCTGTTTAATGAAATTGGAGGTTATAAAGTAGAAAACTATATACTAAATATTTAGTACACAATTCGTTAAGTACAAATAAATATAAATATAACTATAGTTTATAGCGAAACTGAATGGTACAAACATTATGGTTGTTTAAATGAGACATATGTTCCAATAAAATAAATTTTCTTTATTTTTATTAAATACAGCTGTGAATAAAGTTGAGAACGATGAAATACAGGCTTTATATCTCCTCATAGATAATGTTATTGCAGTGCATGTAGATTATATTATCCATAGCATTTTATGAAACATTCTCGGATTCCTATTTTAAACACTGTACCGACATGTTTACAATTTAGATTTTTACTAATGCCTGGCATGCATTAGTGTAGATACACGTGTTATTTACGCTTAAGAGGGGTTACTACTACGTACCCACATAATGTAGGTAGTTTTATTTATAAATACCATTTTTAATGGTCGCCAGATACCAAATAATTATAAATTACTCGTGATAGTTTTCTACTAATGTTTATATCAAGCTACATCTGTAATTTCCTGCCTTATTGAGGACTATATTTAGGCAGAGAAGCGTTAACAAAAAACAAAACACTTATGAATACGTACTAACCACTGAAATATATACTAACTGGAATGCGCGTACGAACCGTGACTGTGAAGCATATTGAAAGCCTTCTGCTGGAGTAGTCGGCAAACATCGAGACAGTTCGTGAGTAGACGGAAATTATTTCGTGTGGCGCATATTTAAATAAATGAAACATAATATGAAAACAAAGCGATCAGCTATGATACGAGTTATTCGGCTAGGTTCGGTTCGGCACGAACGTACGCGAACAGGACCAGCCATTATTGTTCAATGAGGCTTCAGTGCAGCGTACGCTGATAGGTAGAGTATGCGAGTTCCAGTTAGTATATATTTCAGTGGTACTAACATATGAATATGTCAATAAAAATGTAGTAAGTATATTAATAAATAGTGTTAATATAAGACAAAAGCGTAAATATAAAAACTGAATTTCGTTTGCGACAGAAAAGACAAATAAATATTTTCAGTTGACCGTGTATTAATAGGTTATATTAATGTATAAGAAATCATTCATAATTTTCATCAAAAAAAAACCTCTCAGCAGGATTGAATCCCAATTACTGAGTAGGTTTACATACACAATCATCAATGCCTTAGTGGGATTCGAACCCAGAACCCCGAGCACACTCATGGCTCAGAGGCGTTGCTCTAATCCACCGGAACCGACAATGACCCATATTATTGAATGATTTTTTATTAATAAATGATTTTAGTACGAAACCTTAGATACCACATATCTTTGCAGAGCAATGGGGTATTCCACTCAATTTTTTTTATTATTTTAAATAAAACTTCATTCAGTTTTGAAGCAATTCATAGTATTAAAAAATCTTAATTGTTCCTAGTTTAACAGTATTTTATTTTCGAGAAATCAGTGTAACGTCACATTCCCCCTATACTTGTCTTTCTCACACACACTGCTCTGAGTACGCTACGAGAGAAAGATAACAATTGTATGACGTCAATTTCCCCTTTTAACAAATGTGAAATATCTCGTAAAGTAATTATTTAAAAAATGTTTTCATTGTTTTAACTAATATTTATTGAGCCTTACTTTAAGTTAAATTGATATTTTTCTTATTTTTTGTTATGGTGGAATACCCCATTGTTAAAACATGTATCAGACGTTACTAACCTAATTTTTTTGTTGTAGAATAAAATTAGATTTTACAATTCAGTAAAATATGGTCAACTGAATAATATTGTAACTAACACGTGTGTTAATTGGCGATTAATGATCTTATCAATCAAAAAAATTAAAATAGCTCAATCACTAATCACTCTCATTAACACACTTGATAGTTAATAGTTATTTATGCAACAAGTGTAAAAAGTATAATCTTATTTCACGAGTAGGAAAATTTGACCGAACGAGCCACATGCGAGTTCGTCAAATACTATGAGTTTTTACTCGAGTTGCAGACAATTTTTTTTTACGTCTGCAATAAAAGTGTGAAAAAAAGTGCCGTGACGTTTCATTATTTCACTTCGAAGCGTTAAAAAAGAGCACTTCTTCACACTTTTATTGTGTTAAAAAAGACATACTTTATAAATCCATTTAAAAAAAGTATACTTTTTTAACAGACGTAAAAAATAACTATTTTAGTTGTATTATTTGAGTTTAACAGATGATACGTATCATAAAATTTAAATAATTATTGATTTCATTAAACTAATCATAGATACATTCACCATCTCTGAAAAAATTCAATGGAATAATATTAACAATTAAATATTAATTCATAATTTGTCAAACGTAAACACTAAGGGCCGTATTCTCACCTCTTGAAGTAGCGCTACTTCCGAAGTAGTGCTATTTCAATTTTTTTAATTTTATTTTATTTTATGAATAGATAAGAATAGGTTTCATATTGTTGTAAATGAAACCTAAAATATTTGAAATAAGTGGCGTTTATAATTTAATTTATTTTTATTTCTCTTATTTTTAATATTAAAGTTGACATTTGACAGTTGAACTAGCGTTTTTTTCGGAAGTAGCGCTACTTCAAGATATCAGAATACGGCCCTACTACTTTTTGAAATGTACCTGTTTTGTTTTTCATAGCACCCTGTAAACAGAAATTTTATTTTCGTCTATCAATAAATTTCCGCTCATTTGGCGCATTTTTTATATATTACAATTTTAGTCATGTATTTCTTAAAGTTTTATAAAAAATGTACATCAAGTGTAAGAAATTCAGAAGGATGCTTGGAAAACTTATGTAAAAGTTATTTTACTTTATTTACTATTAACATTAACACTAACAGCCCGATTCACAAAAAAGTTTAAGCTAAACATCAATTTTTGACTCTAATTTTGACAGTTTACATCTTAAAATATAGTCTAATCTATTCCTAGTATCTACCTTTATTGATAATATCATGAAAATTTAATTTTAAATACCGGAATAGAATAGATTTCACTAATCCAAAAATGAGGATTAGCTTAAACTTTTTTGTGAATCGGTCTGTTAAAATTTAGTGACATAAGCAACGATAGAGTTTATTCTAATTTTGTATTTTACGAAAATAAAACATCATTATTACATTTTTGTTGCTGTTTTTCAAAAACTGAGGAAAATTTCTTTTCTTCTAAATTTTTATGAAATTCAACAAGTTTGCTCTCCTCCTAGAGACGGCACTGTGTAATCATAGGCATACAGCAGGAAAAAATGAAAATAAAAATGTGGTTTTAAAAGGTTATTTTTCATGGAACCATTTCTCAACTATAGATTAGTTTAGATCAGAATAAAGCTATAGGTTTTTTGTGTTTATGTTTTAAGTATCGTTTCGATATAGATATCGTCGACTGTGTAACATTTTCTCTGAATTACACACATAAAACGAACGTGCATCATAATTTATGAACTAAATTGGGATATAATATTGACTGATATAAAGAGAGGAATGTAATTAATTAAAAATTATAAATTCGAAAACATATAAAACCTTTTAAATTGATTATTGAACGCCATAAAAACAAATGGATTAAAAGAATGATAAATTTTAGTGTCACTATAAAATAACTATGTATACTGTACTACAGCTCTAATTAGCGCCGTAAATATAGACTTTTTAATTCACTTTTAATCTTTCCTATAACTCCCTTTTCTATATTGTTTTACTAGAACACGAATTATTACATGACGTTAATACATTTTCCTGGTAATTACGCTTACATTCATTCGGCCACGCTTTCAACAAATTATACATATTAATACTTAACAATGTAAGGATGTAACATGTAAATAACGATCACAGATTTCAAATCTGCAATTATTACGATAAACTATACCTATGATTAATCGAATCAGAAGAAATTAATTTTTAACTCATTAGAAGTAGTAGTTTCTTTAAAAAATTCTTCTAAATATTATTTTTTGAAAGTTTGTTATTACTAATACTGTAGAACAAAAAATTCTACATCTGATACATTTAAAAAATTGATTCCATCTTCTATAAATTTAGAGATAAAGGCAATATAATATATACCTATCGAATAATCGGATGTGGGTCCCGTGGCCGCGTGCCTGAGTATCTGGTCGCGACCCTGGGGGAACCGGGTTCGATCCCGACAGGCGCCAAATATTTCCAATTTTAATTGGCACCCCTGTGGTGCACTCTCCACACCAGCTATAAGTGCCCGTGATGTGACGCTTGGTAAGCGCCCACACGGTAAAATATATCGTCATCATTACCGATGTCTACATGTGTTGTAGATACTGGCACACTCAGAAATGGGTAATATGCCGTGATGATATACTCGTATTATTATTATTTTATTATAAATCGCACTACACCAAGGAAACCAATTGACAAATTCAAATGTTTGTAACGTAGTTTGTAAATGACAGATAAATGTCAGTGTCAAAAATCAACAGTTTTAGTGACATTCTCAAAACTTTTTCTGGGAAGTACATTTAATCGTTCTTATTGTTTAGTAGTTAAATATTTAAAATTATGGGTAACATGCACATATCAATAAAAATGCCGCCAATCTTGTTAATGAGTTGGAAGAATCTCTTACATTTAGGAACTTTCCCATATAAAGAAAAAATAGATATAATTAGAATTTTATGTGCGCACATGTTAAATACAATAGAAACAATATTTGGGAAAAGTTCTGATTTTTTTATATAAAACGACGTTTCGACAATGAATACAATACTTTTGTAATAAAATGGAACTGGCGAGAGGTATTGTGCTGGCCACAACAGATTTTTAGTTTTTGTTAACTTCTTATAATATAATTTATTGTAAACGTAAAGTATATTTTAAGCGTAGATTACACGACAATAGTTATTTTTTATACAAGACGATAAAATTGTATTTTATCGACGGGCGGAAAGTTATTTTTTGCGAGTATGTAAAATGTATAATGTGTTTTTATTTAAATAAAAAATAAAATTCTTTATCTACCCTTGCTATTAAAGTATTATTTTATCTATCCTTGCGGTTAAAATGTCACTTAGTCGACTATTTCGAGTTGAACAAAGCACACTTTAAAATCTGCTAAAGAAAAAAGTTTTTATTTTCAAGTGACTAGAAATTAAAATATCTAAAAGTCAAAATTTAAGTTAAACCTCCATTAAAATGTCATTGAATTTTTATCACATAAATTTTTCATATATAACCTTCAAGATTTCAATTACTTCTCTACCCCATTTTGCCATTTTTCAGTTTAAAATCAATCACTATGTAATACCATACTTGTACACATCAAAAATATAAACACTAATGACATTTGACAGTTACTTGACAATCAAAACTTATAGCGTCTTTTTAAAAAAAAGTAGCGCATGTTCCAGTTTTTCTTTAAAAGTTTTTCGTGAAAAGTCTATTCATTTGTCTCTCTTGCACTCATGTCAATGTGTGAGAGAGAAAACTTTTCAAGTCACTTAAAAAAAAAACTTCATCGTGTAATTCACAATCAAGATATATTTAAATTTTATGCACAAATTAAGTTTTTCATAATCTTTTTAGTATACGAGCAGCAATATTTTTACAGAATTTCAATAATAGGTACAATACTTTGACTTTAATAATTTTTAGCAATTTAATCATATGTATATAAGTTTCTATTCGCGATTTTGTATAAATATTACCATAACATACAATTCCTTTTGTTTTTATAATGTTGTAAATTCGACTTTGGAATTTACTGCTCATATTCTGTGGTATTGTGGGTTATATTTTTAAGCTGGCACGAGGCAGAACTTAAAAAATATGGAATAGTTTTTTGATCGAATTAAAAACATACATAAAAAATTTCACATATGCTAGCATAATGTTAGCTAAATACTTTTTGTTTGAATATTAAAATATCTTGTCGTGCATTTAGAGAGTAAAACCGCAAATATAAATCATGATATTAATCTTTGAGCTGTTCTAAGAATTTAAATCAATTGGCTATGTTTCAAACAAAGAACTTTCCCATCCTACTATAAATTGTATAGCAAAGAAATTTAATTGCCATAAAAAGAACTTTAAAGACATTATTGTGTGAAATAATATGAGTAATATAAATTGTACCGAGTATATTACATTTATAAAGTACTGCAAATTTATAGGTAAACATGATTTGGCAAAATAACTGAGCATTAGAAAGTACATGAATAAAAAATTATTACACGACAATTTTATTGGTTACATAATGCATCAATCCAATTATTGTTGTATTTATGTACATAAAATCATAAGAAATTGGTTTTCATGAATGAAATGATTTACTTATCTAACATTGTATTACATAACATGTCCAGAAACTATCATTTTACTCAATAACATTCGTCGAATTTTTAAATACTTTTACAAAATTTTAAAAATTTTGTGCATATTTTAACTTACTGCCTTTGCAGGACGAATCAAGAAAATATGATTTTTATACAACTGTTCAAAAAATAAGTATTCTCAAACTCAAAATGAGTGAGAGAAATAAAACAAATCTTTTGTTTTATTACCATGGAAGCAGTTATCATGATTCTGAGGGTACCTCCTGCATTGTCTACATTAGGCATATTATATTTACATTTATTTTTATTAAAACATCTTTCCTTTATCAAATTAATTATTAATGAATACAGTCATAAAGGAAAATATTTAAAATAAATAAATATTAATTCGATATACTTCATGAAACATGTTGTGTTATTAGAATGACGCTAGTGTTGCTAGGACGACTTAATATGAATTCAAGCAAAAACAACTAACAGCAGTCTAGTTCGCCCGAATTCACCCGAAGTTTTACGATAATTATCGATCGGGCCATTGACGTTGCGTTTACAATAATTAAGCATTTTTATTACAACAAAGTAATATTTGATAATTTTCTTTCTACTAAAACTCTTAATCTAAAGTATGCTATCTTAAAATTAATCTAGTTTACTATTTCTTCGCAATGGTAAAATACCCCATTTCCCGCACTTGTTGCAAAACGAACTGACAAAAAAATCTGTTGTGGCCAGCACAAGACCTCTTGCCATTTCCATATTAAGCTATATATGTATTGTACATATTTGACATTTCTGATACACACAAAAACACATATCTTCTTTATATATATTTATATTTTTTAATTCATTCTATTCACTCTTATTCTTCTAATGTTCGAGATTCTTCCAATTCATTGATGAGATTGGCGGTATTTCTGAAGGTTATATGTAATATATGTGTATCTATAATTATAAATATATAATTAACAATAAAATAAGATATGTCTCTGGCTTTTTGACACATATTTATCTGTCAATTACAAACATTTTCATTTTTCCACTTGTTTTCCATGGGCTACGAGATTAACTTACAACTTATTATTTTATATATTTATGACTCTATCTTTAACCCCATAGAAGATATAATAAAAATTTTAAATGTATCAGATATACAGATTTTTATATTCTCTAATATTAATAAGAACAGAAATTTCCAAAAAATAATATTCAGAAAACTTCCGGTTGTCCAATTGTTACCAACACACACACACACACACACACACACACACACACACACACACACACACACACACACACACACATTAGCATGATTCCAATATCTCTCTTAGCGAGAGGTAATAGTATCTAAATATAATTAGACAAAATTTCAATTTTTTTTCTGTGTACCGTAAAATGTTATATTCTTGTAAAATCTAAGTTTCAAATTTTCTGCTGTTTTTTAGAATAAATAACCCATAAAATTTTATCTATTTAAGTTGAACTGTAATGTTACCTAATTTTATCAAAAAAAAGTAGCCTTACAAATGACATTATAATTTCCTAATGTTTCTGTCTCTTCCAGTGTCATATTGCACAATGAAGTATAAAAAGTCAATAGCGTGAACATATAAGTGCATTCGCATATAAATCATCATGCGATGCGATCCCCGTAAATAAGGGTTCGTTCGGTATCACATATGTCCGTATACGCAACGTACGTCAGAGTGAAACCCTGTAAGTTATGCGCGCAACATATGCTGTGAAATTAGTAAGAATTGCTTGCCACAATATTTACACAGTTTTTTGTTTTGTTTCTCTAAAAATATCACTGCCATCGATTTCTAGAATGCGTTATTCACATGTTTATTAGCTACTAAACCGACAGAAATAAAAATGTATAAAGATTATGTTTATCTCATGTAAGACGGTTACAGCACTATATTTTAGAATAAATGAAGATTAAATTGTTACATTTTCACATAAAAATATATTAACATAAGGAGAGTTTTATTAAACATAGCTATTATATTATCTCCGACAGCAACAATATAACATTTTTATTGTTTCTCTTTTAAATTTTGTTCCAATTCTATTTATCTACATTTACTTGCAAATTAATACATCTACTTTAGTAAAAATAAATAAAACAACTACAAAAAATTCTGGAACAATTTCTTACTTATATTTTAACTAATTAAAGTTGGTTGAATTGACATAAAAAAATTGTGATCCATAATATATATATATATATATATATATATATATATATATATATATAAATCTGTTGTGGCCAGCACAATACCTCTCGCCATTTCCATTTTAAGATATAAGTATTGTATTGCACTTCGATATCGAACCGTCGCTTTATGACAAAAAAAAATTACAGAACTTTACTCAAATATTGTTTTTTTATTATACTTAACATGTCTTCTGCACACATACAATTCTAATTATATCTATTTTTCATTGTATGAGGAAGTTCCTATCAGAGATTCTTCCAATTCATTAACAAGATTGGCGGTATTTCTGATGGATATACGCATTTTACCTATAACTACTACTTCCAGTTGTTCAATTGGGTATGTGACCATAATCGAATTTCAAAATATAAGTCATAATATATAAAAACAAACCTCTATAGCTTCTTATTATAATAATAAAAACTAAACATTAGTTTGTAATAATATTGTTATTAGCAATTTAATGTTTTGGAGAAGGGATCTGTGACGTCAGTAGGGTAGAACGGTAGAAGAAGACAGTTAGACTGAGATAGATAGATATGTTGTGATAGATTATGGAATGGCGAACGTCACGTTCGCCTACCACAATATATCTATCTCAGTATAACTGTCTTCTTCTGTCAATCTACCCTACTGACGTCACAGATCCCTTCTCCAAAGTTTTAATAATTAATTTCTCGTAAACTACGAATAATTAATCAATTTAAAAAAATACGGGTATTTTATTTTTTGGTCTAGTATCATATATGTAAAAATCAAAATTTAGTCACATACCCCATTGGTACCAAAACCTTTCAGCTCTTCCCATGAATGTCAGATTGAGGAATTTATAGGTAAACTGGTCTTAAGTTTAGTTTAGTTTTTGAGTAATCGTCCCTCCAACATCCACACATGCATACACACATACACACACATACACACACATCAAGGTACAAATGTTAAAATCGGTTTGTAGGGATTCTAAATCGTGCTTATTCACTAAAACTGGATATGTGATTTTTAGCATGAATCCAATACCTCTCTTAGCGAGAGGTAAAGATATTAATTTATTGTGATGTCCATGGAAATGCATTAGTGTTTACTTGTTAAGTAAATAAACTGCCAATTAAAGTGATCTGATTCACTGTTATTTTGCAAAAAAATAAATATAGCTATGAACGAGGCCATGAATGACGTTTACCTAACCATAATCTATTAGGATTTTAAAGCTCTCATAATGAAATATTCGAATATAACGTTTTTCTTGATTGTTGTAAGAAATAAATAAGATGTCTGCTTTTCTTGGCGTAAATACATACCGCAATACAACGAACATGGTGTGCTGGTTTGCTGTCACTTTTAACATAAAATGACACCAGTAGCAAGCCTAAAAACAATAGTTGAAAAGCTTAATTTTAATAGTGTTTGTAAATAAATGTAATTTTGGAATTCGGAGTTCTGGAGTTGTAGGATACGAAAATATCGTAGCACACACACACACACACACACACACACACACACACACACACAAAACACACACACACACAGAAAGCATTCACAAACAAATAAAATTGTATACTAGAACCCTAAGGACTTGTTTATGATGGATTTAATTTATAAATTTAATTTTATAAATTTAAATTTAGAAATATGTTCATATATGCATTTGCTGGTTCATGATGCATTTAAATTTGCAATTTAGATTTATAATTTTGTATTTGAAATTTTATTTTGCAATTTTTAAATCACACCCACCAGAATACAGTTTTCTTCCAAATTCATAGCAAAAAGTAACTAAATAGCAAAATAATGTGACAGTTGTTGACAGTATCAAAATAAATAAATGTAATTTATAATGGATATTCAATATCAATTAGGCATGGAATTAATTTTTGATGTAATTGCATAGTAATTTGTGTGAAAAGTAAACCAAATAATTCAAGAATATCGTTTATTTGATTGAATTAATTTATAAATCTAAATTCATCGTGTACTATACTCTGTCTGTTTTAAGATTGCAGTGGTGAGTCGAGCTTGACGAGAACGGTTTACGCAGCAACATTTTCAGGTTAAATGCGAATCTAAGTTTTCTTTAGATAAACTAATAATATTAAAATAATTGAAACATTTAGACACATCATTTGAAGATGGAACATCTTCAATATATCCATTTGAAGATTATTTTGATTAGACATGCGTAATGACCTACTTGCGTACCTTTTTTTTATTAAATATTTTTGAAGAGCAGGTAAAAACTTGCTACCCATATTTTTTCTTTTGACAAAATTTTTGTTAATTAGCCAGAAAAAAAATAATGAAATTTTATTATTTGAATTCCCGCCATGTATGACGTAGAATTACGCCTCACCAATGAATGGTCGTAAAGCCATTGCGTTTTTACAGGTAATGTAGATCTCCTGTTTGACGTTTCAACAATAGTTTGGAGGTGTTTATTTGTGAAGTAATTAATATATATGAGAGACCAGAGAGAGAGAAAAATGAACTAATGTCAAATTCAAATTAAAACTTTCTCGAATGCCATCTATACGCAGTGGCGTTTTCTCCACGCAAGCAAGGCAAGCAGTGCTTGCCTTTATATTTTGTTACTTTTAATATATTTTTACAATTATATTTATATATTTAGAACTTTAATATATTAAAATTTAAAAGCAAAGACACAAATGTATTTGCTGTTGCCTACCGCACCGTTAATCTAATTCTATCAGTGGGATACGTACTATTACGATCTTACCATGTTGTACAAAACGTGCTGGTAAGCAGAACTTCGAGTGCTTACACCGCCTATACCTACACTATACCGAACATTGCCGAACATGTAGCCTTCTATACTGAAAATATTTCGCTGTTTAGGTTCATCTGCAAGCAGTTTTTATATTGCTTCCATGAACAAAATATAAGTGAAATAGATAGTAAATGTTAAAATAGGATACGAATAAAAATAAAATTTATTTATAAGGTATCTATATTTTATATTTCTACATTTATTTTGTTTCAATTAAATTTTGAAAATAATAATACTCCTTATATTTTTATACAGAATGGATAACATTTGTGCAATAATAATAAAAAAAATTACAAGAAAAGCCATTTGGCAATTTTAAAGAAAAAAAACCTTTTTTGCAAATGGCAGACCAGTTCCTTCTATGGAGTTATTAACAACAACTGTTAAACATATAACAAGGCATTTTAATACCGATTTATATGACAAATATGTGTGGCTATGTTGACCACGTTTATTATTTAATAAAGAAAAATCAGTATGGAATGATATTAAGCGAGGCTTTTGCGACTTAAATAATATACATACGCAATATCACGTCAAGTCTGTGATCTGGCAATTTTTGTTTTTTGCATATGAAAGGGGAAAAACATGTATTTGCACATCCCTTCGAAACATGTAAGTCAATTATAAGGCATTTGACCTTGACTGAAAAAAAAATTCGCCTGCGGCGCATTTTTTTTATACCTTACCTACGCCATTGCTGCTTACCTTCTTATAAAATGCACGAGACGCCGCTGTCTATACGTTACATTTTTAAACATGGTTCTCCAGTTAAATATAATGACGTCACAGAAAATTTTCTTTCTTAATTTACTAAAAAACAAATAATTAAAAAAAAAATGTATTTTTATACATGTTTTCAACATAACATTACATATATAGTGATAGAAATCGGATTTTCAGTACCACGCAAGTAGCCCATTGCATGAATAATAAAATGTTTTTGACATTTATTGACAGGCTGACAGTTGATGTGTATTTTGTATTTATATTAATTTTTTATTAGTTTTTCTCAATTATATTTATATTAAAATTATTTACTTCACTTATTCAATTAAGTAGCCTAATCTATTGTACACAAATTCAGAAGAGAAGTTGCAATAATATATACCTATTAGGACAGTTTGAAATTGACTCGCGTTTGCACCAATCACTAAGCAGAAATATTGGCCCTATACCATGCTACACTGCATTCTTATAGCAGACAGAGTATAGTTACACTAAATCTAAATCATAAATCTAAATTCATAAATCTAAATTTATAAATTAAATCAATTATAAAGAAGCTTTGAAAAGTGCTTATTCATTAAAAACTCACCATCGATTTTTTTACGAAAGCCAATACCTTCCTTATTTGCAGGTGAAGGTAAGTAAAAATTAACAATTTTTAGGGTACCTAGTTTTAAATTCACAAAATTATTAATTAAAATTTAATATATGCACCAAAAGTTGTTTTAAATAAATAAAGTATTACTTCTTAGAACATAGTGGGTGGAATATGTAAATGGAAGATATTAATGAATACAAACTGTATTAAAATAAATGCGACCTAGTTGAGTTTTCTCTTAAGTATATTGTAAATAAGCAAGTAGAAAACAAAGTAAAATAAATCACATCTTTACGTTCATTACGGCGTTATTATAAGGCACCATAACTCCGTATCTCGGGCAACGAGTGAAAGAACACTGAAACGTCATAAAAGAAACAGCAGCAGCGGACTTAATAAAATAGCATGACGCAAAAATATAAATTTCAAATATACAACTACCGTTGTACATTCTACGAAACGTTGAAATATGATAGCAATATTTTACGATCCTGTACGTTAATAAATATCATGAAAATATGAAACTGCGTTCGCGCTAAAGCAGCGTAAGAAAAGCAAAGCAAGGCAGCGGAATTATGAATACGATTTCCGCTAGAGTATGCATAATGACGCTGCCTGTCATAAAAACTTGTGAAATATGCGGTAAAACACTCACTTATCTTTCAGCGCTTGCTAGATCGCGTGTTTCAGCCACTTACTACTTACACGCATTTCGATATACGAGGTGTCTCCAGAGATTCACTACGTTTATGTGACTTTCAACTCGGGGCACATAAATTTATGGATATGGTTTCATTTCTGGAAAAATGTCTGCTGATATCGTGTACATATAGATGAATCAGCAATAAATGAAAAATATATCAAGTTTATAGTTTGGTTAGGTCGGACTTAATTAGAGAACCATTGTCCTTATACACATTTTAAAGCTTCTTTGTCTCTTATTTAAATAAATAAAACACCTTACAATGATTTTTCTTTTCATTTACTATGTTTAATTGCTTCAATCAGATTGTAGTGCACTGTTGGTTGATCATTTAATTTATGTTATTGAAGTATCGTGAACATTATTGTTTTAATAGACAAATATTGTCGTATATTGGTATAAATTAGCAACAATAGATTAACTGTTTTAATAACAATAATAATAACAATTTTTTTTGTTCCAGTGAATGAAAAAAGGTTTCCTGAAGGACCGATATTAGGGGTTGCTGATCTTTGGAGCCGTTCTGGGGTTGTAGGTATGTAGCTTTTTCACTATCGTTTTTATGCTATTGTGTGTGTGTATGTGTGTGTGTGTGCGTGTGTGTGTGTATGTCTGGATGTTGGAAGATCGGTTTCTTAAATTCTAACAGCCCGATTCACAAAAAAGTTTAAGCTAATCTTCATTTTTGGATTAGTGAATTCTATTTTATTCCGGTATTTAAAATTTAATTTTCATTATATTATCAGTAAACGTAGATACTAGGAATAGATTAGACTATATTTTAAGATATAAACTGTCAAAATTAAAGTAGAATTCTCTAATCCAAAAATGAGGATTAGCTTAAACTTTTTTGTGAATCGGGCTGTATAAGACTAAAGACCAATTTTACTACGTATTCCTTTATCTGACATTAATATGAAGAGCTGAAAAGGTTTTGGTAACAATTGGAAAACCGGAAGTAGTAGTTTCTTAAAAAAAATTTTATTTTTGTAATTTGTATAATCACAGATATTAAAGATCATAAGATTTTCTATTCAATATATTGAACATTTTTATTATATCTTCTATACATTTAAAGAAAAGATAGAGACTCATAAATATACCTATAAAATAATCCGTTACAATCAAATAATGTTACTACCAAGTTTATATCTCTACCTACTTTTGAATTATTGCCCCAAAAGTCAATATACCCCATATTTAGATAAAAACTTCAAAATTTTTAAAAATCTAATTTTTAAGTATTTAGTTACTTCTCAATGCGCTGATTCCAGATTTTGAAATCGCAGATCGATATCTCTTTTCGTTCTCGAAATATTTACATTCAAAGTTTTGCTCTAAACTACCCATTTTTTGGTAGTGACCCAAAAATGGGTCGAGATATGAATTTGGCGATATCATCATTCGATTTTACAGGAAAAAATACATAGGTACACCAATTTTCATAATTTTTGAACGTCGCATACAATCTCTAAAGCAAAATAACTGAAAATGGCCAAAAATCGCAAAAATCTAAGGTGTACCCCTTACGATTTTTTCAGATTTTCGGGGGTTTTCAAACTTTTATTCATAAAAAATGAACCGGTTGGACAAAAATTATGAAAATTGGTACACTTACGTAATTTTGCCCGTAGAATCGTATGGTCGTATCGACAAATTCATACCTCGACCCATTTTTGGGTTACTACCCAAAAGTGGGCAGTTTTGAGCAAAACTTTGAATCTAAATATCTCGAGAACGAAAAGAGATATCGACCTGCGGTTTCAAAATTTGGAATCAGCGCATTGAGAAGTATCTAGATACATAATAAAATATTTTAATTATAAATTAGATTTTTGAAAATTTTGAAGTTTTTATCTAAATATGGGGTATATTGACTTTGGGGCAATAATTCAAAAATGGGTAGATATATAAACTTGGTAGAAATATTATTTGCTTGTAAAGACAATGTTACGTAAGTGTACGCATTTTTAGAGTAATGTATCTAGTAGCCCAAATAACTTCATATGGAAACCAGTTGAAAAATTAAAATGTTTGTAATTGACAGAAAAATGTGACTTGTGTGTCAAAAATCTATTTACATTACTGAGAACTTTTTCTAGGAAGTACTTTTAATATTTCTTATTTTCTTATTAATTAAATATTTAAAACTGAATTGAATCATGTTTTTTTATCATTTTGGTATTGAACATATAAATAGCAATTATTTTACAATGAAATAAGAACAAAGACCGCACAAATATTAACATAAACAATAATCAGTTTCAAATAAATATGTATTAGTAATATAGTGGTATCCTTTTAGCATGCAATAGCAAGTGCCGCACAGGAAACATTAATTAGACGAGTCTTTGACAACAAATAACCGAATAAAAATAGTTTGACGGAAAATTCCTGTTTTCCATCATCCGCCATTAGTTATCATATTAGGGGTAGCAATTCCTCAGCGGAAGTCACTTTGAACTGCTCATAAAAGAGACGACATGCGACATGTGTCCTGTACTAGTATAACGCAAATGCATTCCAAGTCGACTGTAAATCATTTTACTGATGATAAAATCATTATAACCAAGTGTTTGTGCTCATAGAGACGCCAAGGTTACGCGACAAGAGGATGTTTAAAGAAGACGTTGAGAGTTGAAAGGGTTTTTTGTATGTTAAGGATGTTTTTGGTCGTAAAATAAATTTATTAATAAATAGTTGGTGTAACTGTTTCAAAACGGCAATAAACATTAAAATTATTATTTACATGCGTAAATATGTTTGTTGTACAGGATTCACACATGTTGACTAATAGTCCAAGCATATATGACTTGTTTATGAATCTTATAAACATTCTAATGGGACACTTTGTGCCATTGGTAGACTGAGTATGATTTATTTTAACTACATGTCCGCTCGTAAAATTTATTTCTAAAAAACAAATTTCTAACGAAATAACTCATTTTCAAATTATTTCACTTCAGCAACAAATTGTATTAATTTTCAATGTACCTACATATTTGTAAAATTTGAAGGAATGAATCAATAACTTTTTATTGTTTTAACAATAAATATATTTTTGCCCTCCTGAAGTGTAATGGGAACTTTATAATTGTGTACACAGCAAGTGTAACCTATATTTTACGCTTACTGTGTTGTAACTTGTCTAACTATGCGGTAAAATAATCAAAATACACTAGACTTTTATGGGCATTTAGAAAAGAAATCATCTTTACTATAATAAAGTTCATGTAAAAAAGTACTACCTACTTAAGTTATTTTTTTATTTGAACATTTCCTATATTTAAAATTAATTTATATAAACCAAAATCACGGCAGCGACATCTGTCATTATTGTAAAAATCCGCCGTTACCGACATAGTCACCGATCGATATACCTGTCAAATACGCGAGGCGAACATTGCTGAAATGTCAAATATCGACACCTACCTATTTTTTATTACGAAGAAAAGATGAGCAAATAAATATATTATCAGTCATAAACAACGTCTATTATTACAAATAAATTTTCGCTAGAAGAAGTACTCTAATGAAGGTAAGTAAAATCAAATTTGGAAATTGACTTAACCCCAGTATTTTAAACTAACCCTTTTCAGAAGTACAACCTATCTCATTAAAAAAAGTGATTTTCATTATCGTCGGCCAAAAAATTTGATACAATTCTCGTGCGTGAAGTATTTTACAGGCACTCGAATGTAAATAACTATTACAATTACAAATCTATTTATATTTAGTAATGTAATAAAATAGATAACATAGTTGAAGAGGAAAATATAGCTACGGAAGCGTAGAAGGGCCATACGCAATTTTTTTTAAAATTTTTTAATTTTACCTTTTAAACATGAAATTTCAACTTTCGGGATCCCGAGTTTAAGAAGTCGGGGTTATGAATTGCCCGTTAAATTACGTTGCAGTTTGTATTTTTTTATTTATTTATTAAAAAAATACAACTGCATTTCATAAACCTTTCATAAACTTTTTAAACTCGGGATCCGAAAAGTTGAAATTTCAAGTTTAAAAGGTGAAATTTCAAGTTTGAAAAAGTTGAAATTTCAAGTTTAAAAGTTGATATTTCGAGTTTTAAAAGATGAAATATCAAGTTTGAAAGGTGAAATTTCAAGGTTTAAAAATTTAAAATTTATACAGATCACTTCTCTGCCAGTTTTTGGGACGGTTTTTCCTCTGGCAAAAGGAGATTTTTTCCTGAGAAGATGCATGTTCGCCGTCCATGTTATTGCCGGGCATGCATATACAGGAAATTTATTTTAACATGCAACATATGGCGAATCACTTCCATGGTTACTTACTATTGTCAAAAAATGACAGCAATGTAATATTTGTCCATTTTAAAATGCAACATACAAAATTTGTAGTTTTGTATTATCAAAACTAATTTCCTATAAATTAGCCTACTACGATTAACAAATAATCAAAACATGAATGTTGTACATCTTAAAAAAACGTTAGCTTACAAAAATTCATAACTTTCATGTAATAAATGTTTTAAAAAATACCCCCAATCACTCTGAGGCAATATTCTAGTCGGTCGTAATAAGAATTGACAACATTTGTGAGGAGGTATCTCCTGTACTGGAATACTATTTATAATGTTGCATTTTAAAATGGACAAATATTACATTGTTGTTATTTTTTGACAATAGTGAGTAACTATGGAAGTGATGAACTATAATGCTGCATTTTTAAATAAATTCTGTGTATTGTCTAGAAAATTGTATAAATAAAAAAGGTAACATTTATGAACATTTCTTGTTACCTTGGTTACTTGTTGTTTTTGTTATTTCACATATTTATGTCAATGTATCCCCTGAAGAAGGCACCAGTTTATGGTGCCGAAACGTTGGGTTTAAATAATAAATACAGAACTTAAACTAAAAAAAGGTAGTATTATTCCAATTAAAATTTCATGTTTTAAAAAGTTGAAATTTCAAGAAAAAAGGTGAAATTTCAGGTTTAAAAGGTGAATTTTCATAAGTTTTAAAAAGGTGAGGTTTCAGATAAAAAGATAATATTTCAAGTTTTAAAAATTTTTACGTATGGCCCTTCTACGCGTCCATATAGATAGTCATCGGGTTACATTTTCTTCTTAGTGAAATGAAGGACTTAAATATAAAATATATATAAAAGAACCTCTCTTGAAAGGTGAATATTTTCTTTGATTTCTTTTTTTAATAAATTTCTTTTTAATAAAGGCCAAATAACACTTTTCATCATACATATTTTCTAGTAAGCTATTATAAACAAAAACACCGGAAAATAATGTTTTGGCACATTCCTAAAATTGTTTACATAATATTCTTCTTTTGAAGCCTGCATTTGAAGAACTATTTCTCAAAAATTTAATACTTTTCAATTCCATCTTAAACTTACTATTTATTTATTGTTATTATTACCATTACAGAATCAAGATGAAATATAGTACAGGTGGTACAGATATTGTATAAAAACTTACGTTTCAAATCGAACTTGAACTTAGAAGGATGACTTACCTGTAACAAAAAGAAAAAAATATTAAGACACATAAATTTCTCCCGAATCTTTTAATGGTTATTGAATAATGATTAGTACATAAGGCTAAATCACACTAATAAACATAAAATCCCCACTATTAAATAACCACCCTCTAAACGTCTAAGCTAAGCGCATCCACAAGTAACAAACCGAAAAGTAAATATATTAGTGTGGAACAAGTGTATTAATGTAATCTGGTGACAGCATTGCGTGAGTACACTGCTTGTGTATCGCGTGAGGAAGGAACAAGACTAGAGGTGCGTGAACGTGAATAAACAGGGTGGTTTCTCTAGTTGGTGGTTAACATTGTGGTTAGCGTCTTGCGGTTGGCGTGAGTAGTTACAATGAGCTTGTAATGTGGTTGTTTAGTCAAATCATATTAAAGATGATTGAAACAGGTATTTAATAGCCTGAAAATAACTGCTTTTTTATTAATTTAAATACATACCTACCTACGTAGGTATTTACTAACGCTGCAAACTGTTCCATTGCAGAAAACTATTGCTTTATTTACTATTTTCTTTTTAAAATGTCACTATTATTAATTTGAAGTGATAAGTTTTCTGACAGTGACATTTACTGTCAGTTACATTCATTTGAAAAATGAACTGTATAATAAAGGAATAGTTTTTATCTTAGGCTTCGGGACTAATAAAAAAAATTTTTTTTAACTTATCTGTAAAATATATAGAAAAAGTATTAGTGTATTCCTGTAGAAAATTCAATAATCTTTAATTTTCATAAAATTCGAAAAAATGGCATTTAATAGTATTTTTTGAAGAAAAACCACTATGAGCTTCAGGTAAAGTGCCGTTTCCGGATATTCGAAATCTAATGGCTTCTTTTCATATTAGAATAGGATAGAAATACAAGGTTTCAGAATTTTCTGAATGATAGTATTTAAGTTAGAGCGAAGATAAAATCCATACACATACACAAATATAGACATCATGGTGAAAATGTTAAAAATGGATTCTAGGGACCTTAAAACGTGGTCATTTACTAAAATCTCGATATGAGATTTTTAGCATTAGCCCTATACCTCCCTTACCAAGGGTAGCGGGAGGTAAAAAAAAATAACCAATCAAGTACGTTGATATAAAACAAAAAAATGGATTTTTAGTTGCCAAATTAATAGCTTTTGGATAAAATTAATTAGTAGTAATAACTGTCATGACATAGCATTATGGATTAAATGTTTCAACAATATATATGTATATGCTGCCCATTTTTTTTTTTTGTTAAAAGTAAATTAAGTAGATATTAAATGTTAATTCCAATTAGGAACATGTCGGTTATAAAAAAAAGAATATGGAATTTATGAAAATTAGCTAAAAAGAATGAAATTTAGAAATTTCTTTATAAAATTGTGAAGAAACTAAAAACATAAAACAAATCAAAATAGATCTGTATACAACTTTTGATTCTAGACAACTTTGTTCTTTAACTTTTACATATTTGTCCATGAAATGAACAAGAGAACAGCAAATTTCATTAAACTAATAGCACATGTTCATCCCTAACTCGGTATAAAACTCAATTTTTTTTTTTTATTATTTTAAATAAAACTTCTTTCAATTTTGAAGCAATTCGTAGTATTAAAAAATCTTAATTGTTCCTAGTTTAACAGTATTTTATTTTCGAGAAATCAGTGTAACGTCACATTCCCCCTATACTTGTCTTTCACACACACACTGCTCTGAGTACGCTACGAGAGAAACAATTGTATGACGTCAATTTCCCCTTTTAGCAAAAGTGAAATATCTCGTAAAGCAACTATTTAAAAAATGTTTTCATTGCTTTAACTATTATTTATTGAGCCATACTTTAAGTTACATTGAAAATTTTCTTATTTTTTTGTATGTCTATAGACATGTAGGGTTTGAAAATAAGCATTCCGCTTATCAATATACAGCTCTGCTGTTCTAGAATGTCTACAGCAATCTGACGTATGTGTATGCAGTTCATAATTGGACATAATCTTGCAACAGATGATGGATCGCGCGTTTTGCATCAACGTGAGACATATCCACGTTCTTCGCAGACAGGTGTTGACCTGTTGACAGAAATGTCGACGGCTTGCTTGTGTTCGCTGATTTCTTCGTTTTTGTCACCTTGTAATGTGATAATTTTCCTCGTTTTTGCTAGTTAATTAATTTGTTAAATGGACGTAATTTGTTTGCTAGGTTTCCAATAAATAATGCATACAGGTTCTGGGAAAAATCGTAATAGTGAAGACATGAATTGTACGCACTTTAAATTTAAATTATCATATACAAAAATTAAAATTTAGGGTTTGAGTTTTGAGTCAAGCTTATCCAAATTTTCAAATTTTTAGTTATACAGTGTGTCCCATTTAAAAGTGCCACCATTGGGATCTCGAGAACTATAAGAGATACGATGACGGTTAAATGGAACTTTTTGTGCGCGTTTGAGAGGCCATCTCAGATGTGCTTTTGTTTTTCCAAAAATTCGATTGTTGATTTTTTCTTTTTCAAATAACTTCTAAACTATTAATAATTGAGAAAAACGTTTCAAATATAAAAGGTATATATTTTTATTAACTAACCAGTGACGTACGAAATAAATTTTTATATCCGTAAATTTTTGAGATATAACACAAACTTGTATTTTTTTAAATGGAACCCATATCCGATTTTAGTTTCAAAAAAATAAATATTTTTATATTTGTTTTGCCTTCAAAATTATTATTTTTTCCTTATTTTGCATTAAATTTACAATTATTTTGAAAATATTGGTAGATTTCTATTTGGAAATACTCCTTGTATTTGAATAATTTATTTCGTTAAAAAATTTTGCTCAAACCTCGTATCAAATTAATTTTTATAAAATTTTGTATTAGGTCGCCCTTGGCACATCGTAGTGTAATTTGTAATTTGAGTCTAGAATGAAAATATTAAGTAATAAAGGCATAAAACAAATTATTTTGATCAAATACAATATAATTAATAAAAATAATAATGTTTTTTTGGGAAATAATAAGAAAATTCAGGAAAATAAAGAGAAAAATTAAATTTTAGGAGCAAAACAAATATAATACATAATAACCCTTACATCATTGAAAAGAGAAAAAAATAATTATTTTTTTGAGACTAAAATCAGATATGGGTTCCATTTAAAAAAATATGTTTGTGTAATATCTCGAAAATTTACGGATATAAAAATTTATTTCGTACGCCACTGGTTAGTTACCTTTTATATTCGATACGTTTTTATCAATTACTAATAGTTTAGATGTTATTTGAGAAAGAAAAAATCAACAATATTCAGTTTTTCGACATTATCTAGTGCCCTATGAGAATTTTTGGAAAAACAAAAGCACATCTGAGATGGCCTCCCAAAGGCGCACAAAAAGTTCCATTTAAGCGTCATCGTATCTCTTATAGTTCTCGAGATCCCAATGGTGGCACCTCTAAATGGGACACACTATATATATGAACATGATATTTTTCTGCCTGAACTGTAACAGATATCACAAATTAAACAGAGAGAGAGAAAAGTTTACTATTGAATGTATCTTTCTGAAAAAAATAATTTTATGTAATCGGCGTGGCCATTAAAAAGTTACGGTCTAATCAATGTTGGGACACCTAAGTTTCATACACTAGTGGTTCACTAATAATAACAAGTATCACCTTAAAAGATGACTTATAACCATATGAACTGTCATACCAAATTTCATCCAAATCGTATAAAGCGTTCTGTTATTACAAGTAAAATTAATTTTTTTTCGAAGAACTTTGAAGTTAAATTCTGACTAAATGGTACACTTTCCGGTAGAAGCAAGTTTAGTTAAATCGTCTTATTTTAGCCTCAGTAATCTGTAGTTAAGCCATGTCCCCCTATTTAAGAGACAACCTGTATATATCATTATTTACAGTTAACTCATGGGCATTTATTCTAGTCAATAATAACAAGTTTGTTATAAAAAGTGTTGGTGTAATTATTATCAGAGTTATATTCAATAGAAATTACGAGTATATATTTTTAATTTCCATCGAAATTCATTTGCAAATTAATAAGTTAGAAAGATTTATCATGCAAGCAGTAAAACTGTCAAGTGCATAACGAAGTACAGGTTATGTTTCATTGCATTTGCATTTAAGCACAAATTAAAAACATATCCCGTTACAATCTTTTGAAATAAATACAATAAATATGACAACATTAAGTCAGCATTACAATATTTCTTAGTAACTGTACGTCTATGTTTGAAACGTAATGAGTTGTGTCAGTACGCAAGCGCAATAGACAAACGAATGACACATGTCCCAGCCAACTAGTATTACGCTGTCAAATGGAACCGAGTCGGGTCGAGCCTCACAATACGACAATAATTCAAAGGCCGCTCACAGCGAATTAGATAACAGATTTATCTCCGAGATATGCGCACGCACTTCCACCTAGCGTAAATAGGTGACCTTTGCTTTGAAATAATGTTGCCATTTGCATAAACAACTAATAAATACTTAAATTACTTGGCTATTCAGTATAAATCAATTTCATATTGTGCAAACCAAAGCCCGCAAGGTTGATTCAAACAGATAAAAGTCATTTGTTTTTATAAGCAACGCGAGATTATTAACTCAGGTTTATTGGTGATTCGTGGGAGAAAATGATTTAATATAAACATAAATCTTGTTTTAATGTACGCTATATTGAGATAATGAGAATTGTTATTGTTAATTATTGAAAATTTGGCAACGATGCTGGGATATAAGTGAATTAAATTAAGACTTATTTGACAATAAGAAATTTGGCAACCATCTACTAATATTAATCATGTACCATATTTGTAAAAGATTTGGCTTTGTAGTAAACTATAGACATTAATTTCAAATATATTTAAACATCCATTAAAGTTGGGAAAAAGTGGAGTTATCTTCCCAGAACAAATCATTCTATTACAGTTAGAAGCGAATGGTAGTAATTATTATAATGAAGAAAGTAGCTTAAAGTTGCAAAACTGTTCAATAATTTCATGCTAATTATTTTTATCTAAACTCCTACACAATAACTTATAACTTATTACAATTGATGATAACGGGGTGCGTCAGTATTTGCTTACAATTTTTGCAGCGTTATACGTTGCGTTGATGGAGATGAGATGATTATAGTACATGCACAGCACTATACTTTATCCGGTATTCGAAACCGAGACCCTTGGTTCGTGAGTCAACTACGTTACCCATAAAACCACCGGGGTCAAATATAATGAACAAAACTTAGGCTGTGTCGCTGTGTCCGATGTCGCATTTTGACAATAAACACACAAATGAAATTTGCAAGAGGCCACCTAGCGGGAAATCATAGAACTAAAGATTGCTATGGTTACCACGTCCAAACAAAGACCTGTCATCAGTCATAGACCTCTACACTTCAGCCATCGCTTTAGTTGAATAATCGAGTGATCTTCAATATTATCAAACAAAAAAAGTTGCCCCATGCACATCTTGTGGTTTTAAACTCATTTTTATTGAATAAAGCGAACAAATTACAAAGAATTAGGTTAACACTGAATAACAGATGCAAACATAATGACAGATAGAATCATGGAGCGGGACGTGAGACAACGTGGGGAGGTTTGTTTGGAAGCATAAGCTTCTATCTCTCTCTTACATATGACGTCAATTCTGTAAGTATGTATTTAGATTTTAAGATTTAGGTCTGCTTCACATAAATACAACTCCGAATGCCCCATTGTTGACATCCATTGGTTTGTATGGCAACACTTTAGAATAATAAAAATGAATTATACAATTCGATTTAATTTGATGCTTCAGATTAAATATTGTTATATTTCATTAAATAGAAGCTATTCATTGACAGTACATTTTACATTTTGTACAAATTATAGCAACGAACATGATTTGTTTAATTAGTGCGCGTCAACTTCAAGGCATAGTGTGCTCCTGCAAAACCCTAAAATCTAATTCCTAAAATCCTAAATAATCATTAGATTTAGGACATATAAATTTACGATAGATATTAGAGTGGTAAAAGTGTAACATCGGACACAGCCTTAGTACACAGTTCATTTTGGGTATTCTATGTATTATTATTATTTGTTATAACGAATTTTTTTATGGCCGCGTGCCTGAGTGTCTGGTCGCGAACCTGGGGAACCAGGTTCGATCCCGACCGACGCCAAATTTTTCGAATTTTAAATGGCACAAAAGTGACCTCTGTGGTGCACTCTCCACAACAGCAATGAGTGCCCGTGAGTTGACGCCTGGTAAGCGCCCGCACGGTACAAATATGTCATCATGATTACCGATATCTGCGATAAAGCAGATTGTGGTACACTCAGAAATGAGTAATATGCCGTGATGATATGATATATATTTTACGAATTTTAAGAAGCCCAAATTTCTTCTAATTTAAACTGATTGACTCCTATTCGACTTTTTCGCTCTAAACTAAAGAGATGTACCCCATCATTATTCAAGTCACTTCAGTGTTCTACATCTTGAAACATACTACACTACAAACTAAAAGAGCAGAATTATTGAATTTCGCGCGTTATTTGTTTTTGATTGAGTTCATCTTCTGTGAACAGCCAACTAGTAGTCCGAATTTGAAATTTGTGATTTTGGGAACGCTTTTATGTAACTGTACTGACGTATTCAAACCGTTCTATGAACAAAGCTTATATTGTACTTCGTAATCGCCGAATCACTGAGGAAGGTTGCTGAAGAAGTTGATATTTCCTTTGGCTAACTCGTGAATTTTGCACTACAACAACGGACCGGTTCACAAGTCACTAATCATCTGCATAATGCCGCAATCACAGTGTTCACCAGAAATGAATGAAGATGTTCTTTAAAACAGTAGTAGTACTAATGGTAAATTGAATCTGTTGTGTCTTAACCGCTTCCATATCTAATTATAATGCGGGGCGTTTTATCGAAGGCAAATATCATTCGGTGATTGAATTTTCAAAGACGCATTAATGTCGAACTCTCACTGAAGATGAATCAAATTCTGATACGATTCGCTCTCGCTCCCCGTGAATACATTGCGACGAAACGAGATTCTATTCCACTCGGAAATATAATTTTATTTGATTTTATCATCGGAAATTTTCCAGAAGAGTTTTCCCATTTCGATTGATCTCATTTTAATTCTACTTCTTCCGACCCGGAATACACAGCTGAGCCCCTGAAAAGCTAATATCGGATTACTAATATTTAGTAACATCATTTCCATAATTAGTTTATGTATTTATATTATATTACATTCCCGGCAAAATATTTATTTTCCATATAGAATATTATAAATATATTATCCAGCTCTTCAAAATTCATTATTACTACTGTTTGTGTAATTTACTTGATAATTGAATATTTCAACATTATTTACAATATAATAAATGTTTATTTATTTTACATATTTTACATTTGAAATTAAAATTATGAAATATGTTTTAAACATGAGAGTAATAGCAGAAAGAAATGTACAGAAATTTTTATACGTTTTTTTTTAAATACTTTCATTGTTAATAATAAATAATCACGTAATTAATGTTTACAATAATTGTTTTATTTATTTTAAAAATACTATAGAAATTAATTATTAATAAGAATATATCGGTGACAATAGATTCATCAAAGGTACTTACCTATACGAGTACAATGTTAAAATTGAGTTTTTTTTAGGTAAATTTTGAATTTACTCCGTCAAGCATCAATACAAATTATATTGACATAAAAGTTCCCTAAACAATTAAATAGGTATCTAAAATTATAATTCACTAATAGCATATAAGTACACAAAATATCGCTGAGAATCCGTGATATAAGAGTTGATTTTTAAAATATTATTTGGAATAACATTCTATGCTATACAGATTTTGAGAGCAACATTCCAAATTGTTTAGTGATAAATTTTTCTAATTTAAATAAAATAAAATAAGTATATCATCACGGCATATTACCCATTTCTGCGTGTCCCAGTATCTACAACACATGTAGACATCGATAATGATGTGTGGGCGCTTACCAGGCGTCACTTCACGGGCACTCATAGCTGGCCTGGAGAATGCACCACAGGGGTCACTTTTGTGCCATTTAAAATCGGAAATATTTGGCGTCTGTCGGGATCGAACCCGGTTCCCCCGGGTTCGCGATCAGACACTCAGGCACGCGGCTGGTTTATGATGAATTTCATTTATAAATTTACTTTTAGAAGTTTGAATTTAAAATTTCTGAGCGTTTCTGAGTTATACAGATTACTTCTCTGCCAGTTTTTGCGAATGGTTTTTCCTCTGGCAAAAGGAGAGTTTTGTTCGCCGTCCAAGTTATTGCCGGGCATGCATATATTGTCTATACTTGCCGTCAAATAATTATGGACTGGAGATTTCTACACTGATGCCAAATTTTTTGTGTCTACCTGCAGTGGCAGCACGCACTATAGAATTCTATCAAATGACAGTCATTTTTTTTCGCTTTTCGCATCGAAGCGAAAATTTGGTAGCATGCCATAAAAATACTCGCCTTCAAGCGTTCGACTCGAGGCGAAAGGATTTAGCTCGCGTTTCAATTCGAATGACTGTTTTTCTCTCTCTTTAACGTCAATGTATACACTTCGATCTTATAATGTTATTTTATAAGATCAAAGTGTTTCGTTGTGAATAACTGTTTTTCGTTGAATTTAATTAATTTATTGTGATCAAGATATATTTACGTATATATTTCTTGTTTCACATCGTAATTGTTAATTGTCATATTGACAAAATTATAAAAGACTACAATAATTAAAGTATTTTTGAAATATTTTTTGTTGTGTCTCTTTATAAAAAGGTACGTAAATATAATATATAAAATTCTATTTTACTTTATAAGAGTAACTGCATTATTGTTTACATTTATAATTACAGAAAATGAGAGTTACTCCAGACCATTGGGAAATTATTCTAAATTTTTGTGAAAGGCATCCGGAAATTATAACAAATAAATTTCGAAATCCTGCAGACAGCAAAAAAAATTTGAAAGAACTTTGGACAGATTTATCCGTAAAACTAAATTCTTTAGGACATGGGAAAAAATCATTAGAAGAATGGAAGAAGGTTATTAGAATTTGTAATTTTAATCATAATTTATTAACATTATTATTACTTGTAGACTTTATGTGACTGGAAATCAAAAACGAAAGCAAAAGCTAGTAAAATAAAAAGACATAATTCTGCAACAGGGGGCGGACCTACAT
Organism: Ophonus ardosiacus; assembly: GCA_943142095.1. Lineage (NCBI taxonomy): Eukaryota > Metazoa > Arthropoda > Insecta > Coleoptera > Carabidae > Ophonus > Ophonus ardosiacus. The sequence continues at coordinate 47,823,085 of OW964831.1, read as the reverse complement.
CCGATTTAAAATTGTCTAAATTTGAGGAAAAACTTTTAAATTTTATGGGAAGAACTGCAGTAGAGGGAAATAAAAATGTACCTGAAGTGGGAATGGGTACATCAAATTCGACAAGTACAATTTCAACTTCGATTGTAAACATTTCTTGTATTGATGAACCCGAAACTTATGAAATTCATTCCGGCCTTTTATCAGATTCTAATCCAAATTTTAGTAATACAATAAATGATAATGGAGACGACAAGAACATAGTTAATAATAAGAGGACTGCGAAAAGATGCACTTCTTCCCTTACTCCAGCATCAAAAAGACTTTGCTGTATTACTGATGAACGGCAGTCACCCTTGAAAAGAAGCGAGAAGTCCAAAGTCGGAGAAAATTTAAAGGCAATGAATGATGAAGTTCTGGGTGTTTTGAACAAAATTAATGACAATTTATCGAACTTAAACAATAATTTTACAAAACTTTTAGAAGTATTAGAAAAACGTCTTTAGATAATGCTAATTACGTTAATTTGTTTTCTTTTTCTTAATTTACTCTTATTCTCGTTTCACGTAGTATTTATTTATAACTTAGATGTAAAAGCATGTTTTTAATATTTGTTAGTTTTTACTTAATATAGGTTTTGTAATAAAAATTAAACTTAAAATATTTGATATTTGTTTATTTAATTAAGGTTTGTAGTGCATATGTACATAAAAATCACGGGTATCCCACTTAAAGTGTTGTCACAAACTCGAAAACATACTTTCTGAGTTGCTCCATTCTCCTAGGAACATTCTTATCATTCTTACTAACCATACATCTTCATACCATAATAGTTGCGAAACAATCACCCTTTGCCACACATTTCTATCTAAGCACGCTTCTTTTGCCTCAGCCACATTCAAAATAGTATTCATACATGCTCTTCTTCTCTTCCACTTGTGCTCCTTTACATTCATAATCGTACTCTCACATACCCTCAATTATCTAAAATAACGTTCAATTACATTATTTCTTGAATTTACACCTATAATGTTTCCATGTATAGGTGGTAATACAAATTGATCAGGTTGTTCAACCACCGGATCTTCGTTTAAATTTAGACGTGCATTAATACATAAATTGTGCAAAACAGCACAAGCAATAACGATGAAACCCGTCTTTTCAGGACCGTAGCGAAGTACTCTTTCACCCAGCAAACAACGAAATCTTGTTTTCAATACGCCGTTGCATCTTTCAATACAGTTTCGCGCAGAAGAGTGTCTTCTGTTGTACCGATCTTCAGGAGTTCCTACTACAGCATTTATAACTGGAGTCATGAGCCATGGTTCTTGAGGGTAACCCGAATCCCCTAGTAACCATGAATTATGATCACCTTGCAAGTGACAATTTTCAAGTTCTTGCCGTACGTTTGAATTTCTCCAGATAAAAGCATCATGCGTCGCACCTGCATACCGTGGATTTATATTTAAAATCCGGAGATCATAATCACATATCTGCAGTAAAGATTTATTTTAATTTTAAGTACATTATAGTATAATAGAAAAATTATCGTTTACTATTTGAACATTTTTAGAATGAAATCCCTTTCTATTAATGTAGTTATGCTCTTCTTCGGTTGGTGCTAAAATAGCAATATGTGTACAATCAATCGCTCCAATTACACCGGGAAAATGTGTGTGTTGCATGAAAGTACGTTTAATATTTTGTTTTTCTTCTACTCTTCTTGGGAATTTTATGAAACGTCCAGCCAAATGGTTTGCAATTAAAAAACTTATATCTTCTACATAATTACTGACAGAACGTTGCGAAACAGATAACATAAAATTTTGTCCAACTTGTCTTTGGTAACCACCCGTAGCAAAAAAATTTAATGCAGTAAATATTTTTACATCCGGGCGCACAGCATTTAAATGATTTGATGATGACATGTGGGGCGCCAATTCTAAAATTAAATACCGCACCATTTCTTTATTTAACCGGAATGAACCAATGAAAAGGGTTTCATTCAATGAAAATGGGTCGCTGGAATCCCTTAAATTTCTCCTTTCGATATTTTGTTGTCGAATTTGTTCTCTTCTGTCATCCTCCATATATTCAAAAGCGGCGAACAATTGTACAGGTAACATTCTTTTACAATATAATTCACGAAACGTCAAATATAATGTCAATTATTTTGTCACATTTCAATTCAAAGCCAAGGTATATTTTTATTTAAACAAATATTTCAAGTTGATTAATACAACTGTCGCGATGTTTTTTATTCCAGTAGTACAAAACCCGAAAATTCCCGAAACAAAAAGCGAATATAGAATTCTAATGTGCATGCTACCAAAATTTATAAAAGTAGAATCGCATTCGCCTGTTTTCTACGATAGAATTCTAAAGTGCGTGCTGCCACTACTGTACAAATATCTGTAATATGTCAATGTCATTTTAGATTCTGACATTTTCGTAAGTACTTGCGTGCGCTTTTTATTCCCAATCTTATAAATTGCATTATATTTAAACTTTTGAGAAGAAAATGAGTGAAACTCATGAATTAATGAGTGCTAGTTCTAATAAAAAATGTTTAGGAAAACAAGATTTAAATGGGCAGGCAAAAGCAATTATTGCCAATGCACACATTTTTTTCAAAAAACATTGTAATTTATTAAATAACAAGAAAACTTTGGATTTGACTGCAGAAGCATGTTGTGTTGGTAGATCTACTGTTCACCTAATAATCAATTATTCTTACCTTTTATTTAGATTTCACCGGTTATCGTATTTTAACGCAAAGGCGACCTTAGCTTGATGTGTGGAAATTGATCAAAATATAAATTTTCCACAGAGACAATTTTTATATTACGTATTACTGTCTTACCCTACTTACTTGTTACAATATTTTCTTCATTTACGATGTATTAAAAATTTTAATTAGTTTTAAATGTATTATATGACATTTGCGTTCATTCCTGGTCATGTCAAGTTATAAGCGGCAACACCGCTAGGCAAGGGACAGGGTGATGAAAGGGGTAAAAGTTGAACATCAGTCCATAATCATTTGACGGCGAGTACAGTAAATTGTATACATAAAAAATATGTAACTTTTACGTACTTTTCATGTTACCTTGGTTCCTTGTTTTTTGCTTTTGTCACATTTTATATGTCATATTTCCCTGAAGAAGGCACCAGTTTATGGTGCCAAAACGTTAGTATTAAATAAAAATACAGAACATAGACTAAAAAGGTAGTATTATTCTAATTTTTCAGATTTTTATTCTTTAAAAATGTATGATGAAAAGCATCCCATACAGTTTTACGGGACCCATAATATTTCTCGTGTAAACCTCTAGTTTCAGATTCTCGTATATGTAAGCTACTTTTATCAGAACTATCTAAGAGAATAGATGCGGTGCAGATAGTCATGAGTATGTACATATTTTATGAATGTGTATTGGTTTTATGAATGCATAAGTGAAGAGTGCATCTGTCATTTTTAAATTTATGCACAACAATCGCAATGATATACGATTGCAGAGCCATAAAAGCTTTAATAGTTGACAGGAAGGCAGTCTCGCGAACTTTAATCACTTGGCTCTCGACTCACACTCAGTTCGGTTTACGACTTTCAAACGCGTTTGTTGCACTTGTTAATGCATGTAGCTCTGGCTTTTGTTTTGCTCTATATTCATTTGTTTGCGAATGGGCGTGACGAATCCATTTCACTGAAGACGAATGGAATTAAACAGCCTAAAATGTCTGCCAATGAACAACAAATTATTTTTTTATTACACCGTCAGTATTCATGAGCTTCAAGTGTTCATTCAAGACTATAGGTACTCAATTTAAATACGAATTACTGCCACTCGGTTACTTGATCACTTTTCTAAATTAAGAGTGAGAGTCGCATCATAAACAAATGCCGTAATGACATACATGCTCTTTCTCCTTTTAACACATACATTTTTGTGCAACTTATAGCTCATTTTGCGAATTGGTAGCGCAGTCTCGTCTACATTTCGTGAAATAAATAAATATATCATCACGGCATATTACCTATTTCTAGGTGTGTAATTTTTAATAAATAAATAAATATATCATCACGGCATATTACCCATTTCTGGGTGTACCAGTATCTACAACAAATGTAGATATCGGTAATGATATATTTTACCGTGTGGGCGCTTACCAGGCGTCACCTCACGGGCACTCATAGCTGGTGTGGAGAGTGCACCACAGGGGACACTTTTGTGCCATTTAAAATTGGAAATATTTGGCGTCTGTCGGGATCGAACCCGATTCGACCAGACACTCAGGCACGCGGCAATGACAGTAGCAATCGTTTTACGGGTTGTCACAAATTTTCTTCGCAATATTCTAAAATTAGTAACATCCGTTTGTTCGGCCTAATAGTATTTTACTACCATTATTATAAATAAGACGATTACATATCTCAGCTAACTCCTAAACAAGTTGTGAAGATTGATAACTCGTTACTGTCATTAAAAATTATTTGTTTGACATTTGGATAGACTGCTAGATTAAATTTATTTTAAAAATTTATCAGTGCATACACTCAGATTTTATTTTTTTCTGTGTGAACCGTAACAGATATCACAAATTACACAGAGAGAGAAAAGTTTACTATTGAATGTATCTTTCTGAAAAAATTCACGTTTTCGGCATTGCCATTAAAAAGTTACGGTCTAATTTATGTTGGGAGACGTAAGTTTCATACACTAGTGGTTCACTAAGAATAACAAGTATCATCTTAAAAAATGACTTATAACCATATAAACTGTCATACCAAATTTCATTCAAATCGAATAAAGCGTCCGATTATTATAAGCAAAATTAATTTTTTTTTGAATTAAATTTGAAGATACAAAAATAATTGCAAGACCTACTCGACTTAACAACAGAGTATTTAGAGAAGCCATTGAGATTTATAAAACAAGAAATATCAATCTCAATCATTGTGACGGATTAGAACTTAGTCGAGCATGGCTTCCAATATTAAATATGTTGTAATTTGTAATATGTATACAATTTTTTCTAAACTTCATCTGTTAATAAAGAGTACGGCTGCGGTATTTCGCTACCGATAAAGCGTCTCTGAGTTATACAGATCACTTCTCTGCCAGTTTTTGGGACGGTTTTTCCTCTGGCAAAAGGAGATTTTTTCTTGAGAAGTTGCATGTTCGCTGTCCATGTTTTTGCCGGACATGCATATATTGTCTAGAAAATTGTATACATAAAAAAGGTAACATTTATGAACATTTCTTGTTACCTTGGTTACTTGTTGTTTTTGTTATTTCAAAAAATATGTCATTGTATCCCCTGAAGAAGGCACCAGTTTATGGTAAAGGAAGTATTTTTCCTGTTAATAATATGAGTTCTGAAAGATATTTTAATAACTTTGAATCAGATTTCTGGCTGAATGGTACACTTTCCGGTAGAAGCAAGTTTGGTTAAATCGTCTTATTTTAGCCTCAGGAATCTGTGGTTAAGCCATGTCCCCCTATTTAAGAGACATCCTGTATATCAATTCTTTGACTGTATAATTCTAATGCGAATAAAAGTACAAAGTTTATAATTACACTGTTCTTGTTGCGATAAAAAAATGAAAGTCGAAACATTTTTAGAAAATGATAGAAATAGGATGATTTGCATAAAATAATTGCTTATTTATGCCATAGTGTTTAAGCAAGATTTAAATTAGTAATATTATATTGGAAAGAAACGAGAAAAAAATGTTAACATTGCCTTTAAAATTTCGATATGCTTTTTAGGTTAACTGAGAGATAGACAGATATAAATAGTTGAGCGATATGCATATTACGCGTTTCGAATGATTTGGCATAAACAATATGAGAACAGAATCCATTTAGTTGAATCGGAATGAATAGAAAGGAATTTCCACTACACTACATCAATTTGTGGCAAATAATGCCCCGAGCGACGGATATTATGACAAATGGCGTGCAGATGTTAGCACGGAATCCGAAATTAAATCTTTTCTGGTGTTTTTAGGCGCTTCCGAATTGACTAGCTTTGGCGGAAAGATTTAAGCGATAGGGAGAAATGAAAAGAATGTGGAAAGACTCGTTTTAGACTTATTTATAGAAATACGAAAATACTCTATTCAAAACAAACCATTTTTCCAAAACAAAGGACATCGCTCAATAGCTCAAATCCAGACAAATTAATTAGCATCGAATCAGCTTACCACGGAGAAATCTATCAGTAAAATTGAGTTTTAATAACTTTGAGCCTTACAGTTCTATATGTTTATTGTTATATATTACATAGGACGTTCCGGGTAAAATAAGAGAGTTAATTTAACATGCGGCAGCTATATCTATAATTTTCAATATTTAATTAATGATAAAATAAGAAATATTAAATGTACTTCCCAGAAAAAGCCTTCAGTAATGTCTCTGGATTTTTAGCTCTAACATTTATTTTTCAACTGAATTCCATGGGCTATTTGAGGGATACAATGAAATATATTATATATTCATAACTCTCTATCTCTAAATCTATAAAAGATATAATAAAAATGTTCATCATACTAGATAGAGAATTTTATATTCTTTAATATTTGTAATAACAAATTTCCAAAAAATAATATTTAGAAGATTTTTTTTAAGAAACTACTACTTCCGGTTGTCCAATTGTTACCAAAACCTTTCCAGCTCTTCCCAGAAATGTCAGATTGAGGAAACTGCAGTTAAATGTTTTTTAAGTCTTATAGTTTTTGAGGAATCGTCCCTCCAACATCCATACACACATACACACATACACACACACGCACACACACATACACACACACACACACGCACACAGACATCATTCTAAAAATATTATAATCGGATTGTAGGTACCTTGAAACGTGCTTATCCACTAAAATATTAGCATGATTCCAATACATCTCTTTGCGAGAAGTAAAAATGGGCATAGACGTACGCACGGTGGGTGCCATGGGTGCCACGGCAGCCCCTATTGTATAATTAATAATAAAAACTAAGTTTTTATATTATTACCTATTATTGTGAAGTAATAATGATAAAATGAATGTTCCCATTTACATTTATTATTTATTTTAAAGTAAAATAATAATACATCTTCATTTTGGCACCCACAAAAAAAAAGTTCTGCGCACGCTTATGAAAATGAGTACATTAGTTGAAAGTAACAATATTGTGCTGTTAACACTCACCCCTTAAAAGTTACAATCAAATAAAATTATAATAAATACATAATCTTGTGTAAAGTCTACATGGCTTTAATTGTTCAAAAAATAGAGAGTCTCATTTCTTGAAATGGGTTTGCCGCTCAACAACTGACAACTGGAAATTTTTCAAATTGAGCACTTTACCGCGCGTTGCTATGGGAGACGCGCGGTAAAGTATTTTTTTGCTCTTCCTTAGTAACCATCAACTTTACAATGACAAAATAGAGCACAAATGTCAACTTTTTATGGTGGTCGTAGAAAAAATATTATATTGCAGGAGTAATTAAGTTACAACTTAAGGAACTTGTAATGGTTTGCAATGTATCTTAGTCCATTTACATACGAATATGCAAAATAATATGTACGTTTCATTAATAAACACCTAACCTTGATCTCCCAAGCAATAAATGTCTCCCAAGCATTGCATTCATCAAATATTACCAGTAAATCCGCTGGCAGAACAGTTTGGTCATAAAGTAGATTTGCTACGCTATCTTGACTTCTGTTCTACATAAAGAAAAAAATTGAAACCCTTCGTTACACGTCGTTTTTGCCCAAGGCCGCAGGCAAAACCTCCTGCTTCAAGGCCAGGTTTGACAACGTCAACTTTGCGTTATTTGTAGCTCGCCAGAACACTGATTCTTCCATCGATAATCTCCCGATTCGTTCTGCGTATTCAAACGGATTGCAACCAGCATATTCATGTCGTAAGAAGATGCTAATACACACGAAATTTTATGTGCAGCGTAAATCAGTTCATTGTCTTAAAACCGCTTCTTGTGTCTGTAACATGATGCTAATGGATGCAAATACAGTAATGAAATGTTGGAAATATATTCACAAAAAATATTACTCGAGGTGATAGGCTATATTATATTTTCTTAAACATTTTTTTAATCGTTAATTAAATCAATGTTTCTAAATGAAGATATCATGAATAAAATGCATGTGATTATAAAAAGTGAATAATGTTTTACATATTCTAAATATAATATTTATAAAAGTAAAGATGTACTCAGGATTTCAGTCAGAGATAATAATTTTATTCTACAGCCAACGTTTCGCCCCCATTTGGAGCTTCATCAGGGCAAAAAACAAGTTAAAAAAATTTTACAGTACAATAATGTCATAAATATATCTAGAAGATATCGTCAAATAATACATTCTTGTACTTTAAAATTTTTTTAACTTGTTCTTTGCCCCGATGAAGCTCCAAATGGGGGCGAAACGTTGGCTGTAGAATAAAATTATTATCACTGACTGAAATCCTGAGTACATCTTTACTTTCGTCCTTAGCACAGTCGTTTACTATTTCTTCATAATATTTATAATTAACAAAAGTAACGTATAGCCTTTCTTTGAATAACTTCCAATATCACGTATATTTTGTACAAACCTCATACCAAAAGTTCATTGAAAATATTCTATAAATTCAACAAACTTATGACACTGACATACAGTACTTATGTAAATTGCAGTTGACACTGACATCTGTCAATTAAAATTATTTGAAAATATCAGCTGTTTCCATAGCTCATTTATGAACGTAATCTCTTTAACTCTATATCTATTGAATATGAAGCAAAATTATTAAAACATCTTTCAGAATACATACATAATACACTAGGAATAATAGAACCATTTTAGTTTTCGTACTGTTCCAACGTTTCGGCACCATTAACTGATGCCATCTTTAGGGAAAATGACAAATAAATTACGAGACAAAAGCACAAACAAGGAAAATGTGTAATCATACCGTATAGACAATAAAATATTCTTTCATATTGATAATCATACAAGAAGATGCCAAAAAATGATATTTAAGTGCGTTTTTTCAAGAAAAACTGTTGAGAACTTCAAATAAGGGAACTTCCGGTTGACCAATTATAACCAAAATGTAATCAGCTCTTCATATGGACGTAAAGAAGAGGAATATGAAAGAATTATAATTTTTAGAATTGTAGTATTGGAGTTATTGTTGGAGAAATTTTTGTCATACACACACACACACACACACACACACACGGACACACACACACACACACAGAGATATATACAGCCATTACCGTACAACTAGTAAAATCGTATTCTAGAAACCCTAAAACGTGCTTTTACCTTAGAAACTTACTACCGAATTTTTTGGTCAGAGAAAACACCTTCCTTACCTAAAGTTCGTCTTTTCATAACAAATTTGGAGATACTGAGATGAAATGGAACTTCAATGACGAGATAAGTATTAAATTTCTTCACAATGAACTATTTAAAATTGTACAAGAATTTAAAACAAATGTATACTGGACACCATTTATTTTAATGTTGTAATTGTATTTAATATTAAAATGTAAAATATGTTTGTGAACATAAATATGGCAACGTTTTATTTTACTTCCCAACCTAGGCAGAGAAATTAAATTAAAAATCGGCAGGGAAGTAGTAGATTACATGACGACACAGACAAACCCTGTGTCTGTGATGACGATTACAGGAAAAAACATAACCACTGACCTGTAAACGGTACTTTAAATTTTACAAAATTTGTAGTATTAGTATATTGCGTTACAAGAGTTGTAAAAAGCTTATTAGACTTATTACATTACGAGCCGTTAGACGAGTGTGTAATTTCACTCATACAAAATTTATTTACAAAAAAATCTGTTGTGGCCAGCACAAGACCTCTCGCCATTTCCATATTAGGCTATATAAGTATTGTACTACACTTTGCTATCGAACCGTCGTTTTATAACAAAATATTACGGAACTTTACCCAAATATTGTTTTTATTGTATTTAACATATTTTCTGCATACATATAATTCTAATTATATCTATTTTTCATTGTATGAGAAAGTTCCTAAATGTCACAGATTCTTCCAATTCATTAACCAGATTGGCGGTATTTCTGATGGATATATGCATTTTACCACAATTTTACCTATAATTTCAAATATTTAATTAATAAAACAATAAGAAAAGTTAAATATACTTCCCAGAAAAAGCTATCAGAATGTCACTAAAACTGTTGATATTTGACAATGACATGTGTCATACATTATAAATATTGGAATTTGTCAACTGGTTTCCTTAGTGCCTTGGCCTCTGCGATTAGTTTACTTTATAAATTATAATGTCTCTATCTCTAAATCTATACAAGATATAATAAAAATTTTAAGTGTATTAGATGGAGAATTTTATGTTCTTCAATATTTAATAAAAAAAAACTCCCAAAAAATTATATTTAGAAGAATTTTTCTAAGAAACTACTACTTCCGGTTGTTCAATTGTTACCGAAACCTTTTCAGCTCTTCCCAGGAATGTGAGATTGAGGAAACTGCAGTTAAATATTTTTTAAGTCCTATAATTTTTGAGGAATCGTGTCTACATACACACATACACACATACACACATCCATACACACATAATTTTAAAAATGTTGCAATCGGATTCTAGGGACCTTAAATCGTGCTTATCCAATAAAATCTGGATATGCGAATTTTTGCATGAATCCAATACCTGTCTTAGCGAGAGGTAAAAATATTGGCATTTTCTTGAAAAAAGTATCTACTTATTAATTTTTAGAATTCAGGATCTTTCCACACCAAAAAATGGCATAGGTATAAAATTAATTATAAAGAAAATATCCATTTGCTTCTATTTTTGCTTGTAAGTTTGTAGAAATAAAAATATGAATTTTCTTTCAAGAGTATAATACTCGTTGCTTCATTGTCTCTATTTCATTTGGGAAAACAAAAAAAGCTATGTATCTTTCGGGAATTGGATTAGCAATATTTTCATGGCAATTTAAAAATTTCCATTTGAAATAATCCGAGAGAATCAAACCCATTGAGCACATTATACTCAATTGGATGACTCGCGATTATGATATCTGAGGAGGAGCGTTTAATCAAAGAAACTCGGAGCGTCGGAATTCCGCACACAAATATGAAAGTTCTCTGGCTGGAGCGTCGGGTCGAGATCGGAGTCGTCCTCATCCTCATAACATGCGCCATTAGCTCCCTCGCCTGCAGCAGATTGAAATGATAACAGACAATGCGGCGCGGCCGCGTTTTTTATAAATCGCTACTATTTTAAGACAGCGACAGATGCTAGCTTTGACACAGCTAAGACGGATAGAGATGAGATGCGACCACTGAAATGAACCACCACTTTGCGCTGATTATTTACATAATTACACAAAAATAGATAATGTTAGGAAAAAAATATTAAAAGAATTTAACGATTTGGATTCTGCATAACCTTTAACTTGAAGTAGTATTTGTGTTGTGTTTAAAGTTTTATCATTTACTGTGTGTCTGATGTTGCACTTTTATCAGAAGTAATATCACAAGACCTCCTGATTTTATCGATAAATTTTTATTTTGTACGATTTTTTTTTGCTTAGAAACAAACACGAAAGCAAACTGCATGGTAAATCCCGACTCCGAAGGAGGAGAGATTTTACGTAATGTCAGTTTGCTTGAGTGATTTTGCTTAAAAGTAAAAAAAATGAGTGCTTAAAAATAAAAGTTTATCTGAGAAAATCTGAGAGGTCTTGTGTTATTTGGTGAGATAAATTCCAAAGACAACGCAAAATGAAACTTGACACTATAACAACTGTTTATTTACTTGGTAGCGGAAAATTATCGGCGTAACGGGGTTTTATCAGTATAATACTGTTTCCATTGGTTGAATTTTCAAGTGTTTTGCATCATGATTGGTTAAAAACTAGTCGTTGAAATTTATCACCCTAATATCTAAATCCTAAATTTATATGCCCTAAATCTAGTGATTATTTGGGAATTAGATTTTAGGGTTTTGCCTTGAAGTTGACGTGCAGTAATTAAACAAATCATATTCGTTGCTATAATTTGTGAAAAACGTCAAATTTTCTGTCAAAGATTAGCTCCTTAGCTTCTATTTTATGAAATATAATAATAATTAATCTGAAGCATCAAATTAAATCGAATTGTATAATACATTTTTGTTGTTCTAAAGTGTTGCCATACAAACCAATGGATGTCATTAGTGTGCCATTCGGAGTTGTATTTATGTGAAGAAGACTTAAATCCTAAAAACTAAATGCCAAAATGCGACATCGGATACAGCCTTGGAATCATTTCGATGGAAAAATGAAAATACAAAATATAATACATTCCTGTTAATAACAAAAAGATGGCATATTATCCATTGCTAGGTGTGCGAATTTGCTTTGTATGCAGATATCGGTAATAATATGTTTGTATCGTTTAGACGTCTATCAGGAGTCACCTCACAAGTACTCATTGCTGGCGTGTATCCGAAAGTGAACTCATTAAAACAAACAACTTTTCTTTGTTCCATTTTTTACCTCCCGCTACCCTTGGTAAGGGAGGTATAGGGTTCGTGCTAAAAATCACTTATCGAGATTTTAGTAAATGACCACGTTTTAAGGTCCGTAGAATCCAAATTTAACATTTTCACAATGATGTCTGTATGTGTGTATGTGTGTGTGTATGTATGGGTGTGTATGTATGTGTGTATATATATATATATATATATATATATATATATATATATATATATGTATGTGTGTATGTATGTGTAGTGATTTTGTCTTCGCTCTAACTCAAGTACTATCATTCAGAAAATTCTGAAACCTTGTATTTATACCCTATTCTAATATGAAAAGAAGCCATTAGATTTTGGTGTAAATGGGATAACCGGAAATACCACTTTACCTGAAGCTCATAATGGTTTTTCTTCAAAAATACCATTAAATGCCATTTTTTGGATTTTGTCGTTATGAAAATTAAAGATTATTGAATTTTCTACAGGAATACAACTATACTTTACAGATAAATATAAAAATAATTTTTGTTTACAAGTCCCGAAGCCTAAGATTCCACAATTCCTTTGTTACACAGTTCATATTTAAATGAATGTAACTAACAGTAACTGTCACTGTCACAAAACTAATCACTTCAAATTAATAATAGTGACATTTTAAAAAGAAAATATTAAATAAAGCAATAGTTTTATGCATTGGAATAGTTTGCAGCGTTAATAAATACGTAGGTATGTATTTAAATTAATAAAAATTAAATAGCGGGAGCGCAGGAGGTTTTGTGTTGGCCACATCAGATTTTTGATTTGGTGCCCCGGTTCGTAGCTATTGGAGTTCTTTTGTTTTTCGAAAAATCGTCCTTATTCCCTTATTTTAAGGACTACTGAAAAATTAGCTATTTTTTTCGAAAATAACTTTCGGCTCTCTAAAACATTTGCATTTACAATTATTTTTTATTTTTTCAAATGGCAAAATGGCGATCAATCAAAAATTGTAAAACAAGATTTTTTGATAACCACTCGATTTTTGGAAGTAAAACATTTATAAACTCCTTAAACTATCTACTACAACATTTTTTCAATCACACCAACAAAAGTCTTTATTCATTTACTTAATCACCCTTGATTAAGAGTAAATACTAATAGTAAAACTGATTAGACAGTAAGGGAATCTCCCATTGAAACAGGACCTGCCTCAATACATCATCATTAGTAAAGTTACTGCAATTATTATCTTTGAAACAATCTATACCTCATTCTATTAGAATTACGCACAGTATCAGTTTTACCAAAATCACATACAGTTAAATTCTATACGTACGCTTTTAGCGACTGTAAGAAAAACATAGAAAAAATGTACTTAAGGGTTTTTGTTTCAGGTTTTATTTTAAGCCGAAACAGATGGTGAGTTTTAGGAAATTAAAGCCTGTTTGCGCTGTTTATGATGCTAACGAAGGAAATACAATATTTTAAAAACTTCGTCGAATGGGGAAGACACGCGCGTGCTGAGATAATATTGTCTGTGTCTCAGTTGGCCCTGGTGCGGATTTGGGTAGGGTTTCACTGATTCTCCATCTGCAAGATGGAAATAGGGTAAAATAAATGCGAGCGTACGAGGTATTTTAGGATGCAGGAAATAAACGTATTTATTTTGGCTATTGTTTTTGTGACTTCCATTTAAATTTGTCGCGTGTTCCCCCAAAACAACTTTTCTGGAAAATTAATATCACCCAACAAAAAACGGCGTGCCGACATGTGGAACAACGGAAGAGGAACTAATTTGACTCGAACAGTTACGCCTAAGTTAATATATGAGTAAGGAAGATGACAAATTTCGGATGAAAGAATATAAGGTTAACATTTTGACGAAATTTTTAAAACAATTCCTATATGTATTCTTTTGTAACAATGAATAAACAATGAAATGAAATTTCTATTTTTTACACCCATACGAAGAGCTGATTAAATTTTCGTTATAATTGGTCAACCGGAAGTTCCCTTATTAGAAGTTCTCAACAGTTTTTCTTAAAAAAACTCAGTTAAATATCATTTTTTGACATTGGATGTTATAATCAATCATTTTTCTTCATATTCAATAGATATTTAACGAGATCAACATTCGTAAATCAGCCAGTTGATATGCCTGTTCAAATAATTGACATATATCTGTGTCAAGTGCAATTTGCACAGGGTATGTTCGTGTTATAATTTTATTAGATTTATAGAATCTTTTCCAAGGAACTTTTGGTATGGGATTTGCACAAAATACATAGAATTGACAGAAGGTAATGTGCAGGTCACATAAGATTTTAGCTATGAAAACGAACTTTTTACATAAAAAATCTGTTGTGGCCAGCACAAAACCTTCCGTTAATTTGATGTAATTGTACAAATCCCATACCAAGTTCATTGGAAAAGATATATATATATATCCAGTAAAATTGTAAAACGTACATAATACAATTTTTTAGAAATTCCATACAGAAAGTTCCTTGGAATATATTCTGTAACTCCAATAAAATTATCAGATGAATATACATTATGTATCTCATATACTCTGAAAATGCGTACACTTACGTAACATTCTCTTTACGATCAAATAATATTATTACCAAGTTTATATATCTACCCATTTTTGAATTATTGCCCCAAAAGTCAATATACCCCACATTTAGATAAAAACTTCAAAATTTTCAAAAATATAATTTTTATGTATCTAGATACTTCTTAATGCGCTGATTCCAAATTTTGAAACCGCAGGTCGATATCTCTTTTCGTTCTCGAGATATTTAGATTCAAAGTTTTGCTCAAAATTACCCATTTTTGGGTAATAACCCAAAACTGGGTCGAGATATGAATTTGGCGACAACACCATTCGATTCTACGGGAAAAATTACATAAGTACACCAATTTTCAGAATTTTTGAACACCGCATACAATCTCTAAAGCAAAATAACTGAAAATGGCCAAAAATCGCAAAAATCCTAAGGGGTACCCCTTACGATTTTTTCAGATTTTGACCATTTTCAAGGTTTTTTTTATAAAAAATGAATCGCTTGGACAAAAATTATGAAAATTGCTATACTAATGTATTTTTGTCCGTAGAATCGAATGGTGATGTCGCCAAATTCATATCTCAACCCATTTTTGGGTTAATACCCAAAAATGGGCAGTTTTGAGCAAAACTTTAAATCTAAATATCGCGAGAACGAAAAGAGATATCGAATTGCGGTTTCAAAATTTGGAATCAGCGCATTGAGAAGCATCTAGATACATAAAAATTAGATTTTTGAAAATTTTGAAGTTTTTATCTAAATGTGTGGTATATTGACTTTTGGGGCAATAATTCAAAAATGGGTCGAAATATAAACTTGGTAGTAATATTATTGATTGTAAAGAGAATGTTACGTAAGTGTACGTATTTTTAGAGTATTTGAACAACTGTGTGAATTTTTAGAAATAAAAGTATTGAAATAGAAATGGATTAATCCTGTAAAAAGTTCCTTGGAAAAGATTCTATACATCTAATATGGTAGATACTATTAACTTAATTAATTTGCAACTTTTATTTATAACAGGTACTTATTTTTATAATTTGTTACGAAGTTTCTAATGATTATTGCAATCAAAATACTACCATCTCCCTGCTTGTGCGGCTTTATTAAAAACTGTCATTTCTGTGGCTTATTCCTGTGCGCCCTTAGGGCACGCGACAGCGTGTCAAGCCGTCACATCGTCTGTTAACTCAGTAAATATGAAATTCTAACCGCTGCTGGCATATCTCGAACATGTTAATATTTCCTTTATACTCGGCGTTGAATAAACACGCGATATTGGCGTCGGCGCTTGTGTAAAGGGTGCTCACTTCACAACTTGCTGCATCATATCATGAATGTGTACTTAGGACGATATTGCCAGGAATGTTATGTTTTGCCAAAAGGGGTAGGAAATATGAGACCGGGAAATATTGTTATTGCAAATATTAAGTGAAATGAGAATTTAATTGAATATTTGCAGGATGTTGGTTGTGAAAATTATTCGATTAAAAATGAAAATGCGAGACAAGTGATGGATGAATAACTTTAACAGGCCGATTCTCAAAAAGGTTTAAACTAATCCTCATTTTTGGATTAGTGATTTATATTCTACTGCGGTATTTAATTTAAACCTTCACAATTCAAAAAAAAGTAGATACAAGGAATAGATTAGACTGTATTTCAAAATAAAACAGTCAAAATTGGAAACCAAAAATGAGGATTAGCTTAAACTCTTTTGAAAATCAGGCTATAAAAAAATAGGAACACATTTGGACTGCACAGTTGCGAATTAACATATCAACAGAATTCATTTGTTTATAAATGATTTAAAAATCTTTCAGAACACATAATAATAGGGCTAGGACATAGAACTGGGTATTTAGTTGAAAAGAAAAAAAAATCTGTTGTGGCCAGCACAATACCTCTCGCCATTTTCATATTAGGCTATATAAAGTATTGTATTTAACATTTCTGGGACACACAAAAAAAATCTAATTACATATGTTCTTTATTTTTCAAATCATTCTATGAACAAGTTTCCTCCTACTCTTCTAAATGTTCAAGATTCTTCCAATTCATTGACGTATTTCTGAAGGGTATATGATAAATTATATGTATAGTAAGCGCGTGTTTAATTGACACTGATACTGTACTTACTTTGCCTTGTAAATGAATCCCCTTTCTTTTTATACCAATTTTAGAAGAAAAATGGAGTCTTTTCCTCATTATAACAACATATTATATTACTGTTACCTATATATTTCGACTTGTTCATGTACGAATAATTAATGATAAAATAAATAATATAAAATGTGCTTCCCAGGAAAAGTCTTCGGTAATGAATTTTTGACACTGACATTTATGTCTATTATAAACATTTTGATATTTCAAGTGGTTCCATAGGCTGATTGATTCGTGGATTATATTTATAAATCTATATATTTCTAAATCTATAGAAGATATAATAAAAATGTTCAACGTATTGGTTAGAGAATTTTATATTCTTTAATATTTGTAATGACATAAATTTCCCAAAAATAATATTTAAAAGATTTTTTTTTAAGAAACTACTACTTCCGGTTGTTCAATTGTTACCAAAATCTAATCAGTAGTGGTAGCGCGCGCTAAAGAATTCTATCATAGAAAGCAAGCGAATACGATTTTACTTTTACGAATCTTGGTAGCATGCACTTTAGAATTCTATATTCGTTTTTTGATTCGGAAATTATTGGATTTTATATTATTAAAATAAAACAATATCTTGACAGTTGTATATAATAAATGTATAAATCATATATAAATAGACTTTGAATAAAGTTGTAGCAAAATAATGACGTTATTTTGACATTTTCGCCTCGAGTCGTACGCTTGCAGGCGAATATTTTGATACACGCATGCTACCAAATTTTCGCTTCGTGGCGAAAAGCGAAAACAAATGCCTTTTTTGATAGAATTCTAAAGTGCGTGCTACCACTACTGCTCTTCCCAGGAATGTCAGATTTAGGAAACTGCCGTTAAATATTTTTTAAGTCTTATATAGTATATATAGTATATTAAAACGGGCTTCTCCACTAAAATCTGGATATGCGACTTTTAGCATGATTCCAATACCTCTCGTAGGAGAGGTAAAACATAACCACTTACCTAAAGGGTAAAACGATAAAAGAGTGTGTAATGCGTGTATTTCGGTATAAAATTATACAAAAGGAATTGTGTGCTTAGTTATGTAAGAAGAGAAGAGAAAATCATGTTGTAAATCGGTATGAATTTCCTGGAATGTACAACGCACAACGCGGTTGCATGCAGACAACAGTATCCGTGGATTAAAAGCGAGATGACAACGACATGGCTCGCGAGAATATCACACGTACTTTCACCCTCACCTTCCGCACGTCGCACTCAACTTATCCAATTTCTCACCTCTAAAGATCTCATAACGCGTCGTATTTATTGAGTAACTCGAGATATGTGTTTGCATTTCTGTCTCTGCCGTCGGCAATGTGGAAAGCAAACTGGGGTGCAATACTCAAACAGAGTAAATATATCATTTTTCCTCGAAATTATATTAGCTGCCGCAAATTTGTTTGGAGCTTTTCCTTTACAGACGCAGGTATTATGTCTGACAAATATGTTTACAAATACCACTGGAAGTGTTATTCGATGGAACGTATTGACAGTTCTGAATTAGAAATGGGGGATAAAATAAATATGACGATATTAATTTAAATGTGGCAGTTTAATTTGATATAAGCTTTGTTCGAGCAGCATTCAGAAACTGTCACGAACAATCAGAAGCATGCGCATAAGAATTTTGGCGTTCGAGCAGCGGTAAATCACAAATTCACACTAAGAATTCGGTGTTCGTGCAGCGGTTTGAATCCGTTGGGGACGGTTTGAAACAGTCAGGAGAATTTGAGGATTGTTTTCAAATTTTAAATCCGTGACATGCGCACTAGCATTTCTAACGTCAAATCGCAAGGGGAAAACTTCGGTGACTGGGTGACAGCAAAGGTTAATACGGTTATTTCTTTTTAATTTTTAAAATGTCTGATTTAAATACATCACGCAGTGACTCTGAGTCGAGTATATCAATATCTTCAACGTCATCTGAAAATACCTAAAAATACCTGTCATGATTTTAAATTATTGTCCTAATCTGACATCAGCCATAACACCAAACAGCTGAGATAAACAATACAGAAAACAGCTGGCGTCAACAAGAGACAACTACCACCGGTAAAAGTAACTAGCGCGTTCGAACAACGAAAATTTCAAACTAATTTGAAACTATCAGAGTTGGACGCATGCACAGTACAACAGTACGTCAAATTGTTGCAAATTGTCTGCTCGAACAAAGCTATATATATATTTTCCTTATAATACAATTATTCGAATATAATAAAAATGTCAGTGTATAAGTATTGTAAGTGAGAAGTACATTTAATAATTCTTAATTTATCATTAAGTAAATATTAAAAAATTATAGATATAGCTGCCGCACTTTAATATGGCACTGACCTTAAATGCGAAGAACCTAAAATTCGTACTTGGACACGTCGAAATGTACTAGTAATCATAATTATGCAATTGTTATTAAGAGGAAAAGACTCCGTCTACATCTAAAATTGGCAGAAAGAGAAAGGGGATTCATTTATAAACCAAAGTATGCGTAGTATCAGTGTCAACTAAACATGCGCTTGCTATACATATTTCATCACATACTCTTCAAAAATACCACCAATCTTGTCAATTGGAAGAATTTCGAACATTTTCATTGTTCATAGAATGAATTGAAAAATATATTTTTTGTGTGTATCAGAAATACAATACTTATATAGCCTAATATGAAAATGGCGAGAGGTATTGTGCTGGCCACAACAGATGTTTTTGTTTAATTGATGTGATTTTCATTGAATATTAATATATACATTTTCCAATTAATTATGAAAAAAAGTATAGTCAAACCAATTTGATGAAATGTTTTATAACTTTCGGGCAGAAATATGGCTCAATTTCATTAAAATTTCGTTAATTTCAATTTTGAGCTCGGGAATTGTTGTGTGTTGTTGGCATAGACATAGACCTTTAATTTCAGAAAACCCCACGAAAAGAAGTTGCATGGAGTTAAACCACAAGATCTTGCTGGCCAATTAATGTCACTACTTCTGCAAATGAGACGAATTGAAGATTGTTGATGTAATAAACCAATTATTTCTTACGCTGCGCCACCCTGTTAGAACCACAAACAGTTAATACTAGAAGAACCCCGAAATCATATTGCGGTAGCGTGTATCAATTATCTTTACAGAGGTTTCAGTTTAATTTTTATAATGCGTTTTCACAATAATTATTCTTTCGCAATGCTTTCCATTTTTATTAATTGGAACAATGACAGATTACAAATGTTAATGTTTCAGAGATAAATATTATGAAAAAAAAAAAAAACATCTCTTCCCGAAAGTAAGAAGTTTCCACATTTGTTTTTCTCTGTTATTCAAAAACATTTCTGTTAAGAAGTCATACAATTTTATAATCATTTCATTACAAAACTGAATATTCAAAAGATTTCAAAAACATCGGTACGTAATCGCACTTGCAGATGTTTCTTACTTTAAAGGCATTGACCAATGAGAAGAGCTAGAGCTTTGTAATAAGGGTAGAAAACGAGTGTACCGTTTATATTACAAGAAAGTCGTTTATAATTACAAACTAGTAAAAGCAATAATTTTGTCACGATGCTTTCAGTTTTTGTTTTACATAGAAAGGAAGTAATTTTGTGACGTGACGAGAAAATTTATTGATACGGGTAGTGAAATTAAAATGTAAACAATGTATTTTGAATTATGAATTCACTTTGTGTACTAATATTATGAGGGTATTAATAATTATTTCAATAATGCATATATCATTATGTCTTTCACGTGAATTTGAAATTAGTTTTTCGTTGGAGTATTTTTTAACAGAACACGTGTGAAACATCGTCTGTCAGACAAACTCCGCTTTCCGTTACAAAGTAAAAAATGTCACATCATATTCAAATTTCGTTGTAAATCACTCAAAACTTCAATATATTTTTCGAGGAAATCAATATACCCACATTTCCAAGTAGACAGACCGCCATCAATATTAAAAATAATTTGAGAGGAGAATAATGAGTGAAAGAGTCGCTATGTGACAATGTGACTCGGAAATAAATCGTCTGGCATAAACAAAAAAGAAGGAACGAAGGAGCAGCAACCAGCCCGGGAAAATAACGACAAAGGTAACATGTAAATTGGGAGACAGTTGATTTAATGAGTTGGGGATGAACCACGTCTAGGGAAATTTATTATTAAATGCTGTACGGTGAAAAAAGACTATCGTGGTGTGTGTCAAGCATGTCACCATAAGATGCTACAGCCTCTAAAAAGTCGAAAGTATATACAGTGTGTTTCAAAACAAACGAAATAAGAACCAAAACGCAAAAAATGACACCCTATACAAATATCAATTATTGTAATAAGTTATTAGTAATAACTTTATATACTCGTAGGTAAAATAAAATTTTACTGTAAAAGTGTAGATCACGAATTATATATTTGCTACACAGCAAGTTAGCGATATTTATTAATTAGTTCATATTTTTATAAATTTATTAACGATGTAAAATGGCGAAACATTTAACTATTTTTTTAAAAAACAACATTCCAATGTTTCTAAATATAGTTGTTAAAAGAGCAGATATACTGCAGTAATTTAATATTTCACGGTTCCTGAGTATCAAGGATAGTAATGGGGTCCTTCACCATATTTTTACCTTCCGTCACCTTTAGGTAAGGAAGGTATTGTCTTTGGTCAAAAAATTCGTTGGTGAGTTTTTAATGAATAAGCACGTTTTAGGGTCCCTAGAATACGAATTTGCTATTTTAAAGATGATGTCTGTATGTATGTGTGTGTGTGTGTGTGTGTGTGTGTGTGTTCGTGTGTGTGTTCGTGTGTGTGTCCGTGTGTGACAAATTTTTCTCCGACGATAACTCCAATACTACAATTCTAAAAATTATAATTCTTTCGTATTCCTCTTCTTTACATCCATATGAAGAGCTGATTAGATTTTGGTTATAATTGATCCACCGGAAGTACCCTTATTTGAAGTTTTTACCAGTTTTTCTTAAAAAAACGTAGTTAAATATTGTTTTTTGACATTTTATTATAATACATATTAAAGAAAATATTCTTCTCTATACAGTTTGATTATACATTTTCCTTCATATTCAATAGATGTAGATTTAAAGCATTATAAAGAAATTAATTTTCAAAAATTAGTCAGCTTTGCGATTTATCATGGATACAGCTGATGCTGATTTATTAAAAAAATTCTAACTGACAGATGTCAGTTGCAAGTGCAAAACCAAATTTGGAAAATGTAGGATCACAAAATTGGTATGTCATAGTGCTGCTCGTAAGTGATACGCAGAGAAAGGCCAAAGAGAAGATGGAAGGACTGTATCGCAGAAGACTGAAAGGAATGCCTGTGTCAAGAAGATGTGTTGGACAGGAATGAGTGGAAGAAAAGAGGAAACAGCTACCTCTAATAAAATAGGGGAAGCTGAAGAATAAGAAGAAGTGTCAACTGCATTTTACTTAGTGTATGTTTATGTTATAATTTTATTGGATTTATAGAATAGAAATAGTAAGTGTCCGTGTTTGATTTTACATGATATTATATAGAATCTGTTCCAAGGACCTTTTGGTATGGGATTTGTACAAAATACATCGAATTGACGGAAGGTTTTGTGCTGGCCACAACAGATTTTTTACCTTCCGTCACCTTTAGGTAAGGAAGGTATTGTCTTTGGTCAAAAAATTCGGTAGTGAGTTTTTAATGAATAACCACGTTTTAGGGTCCCTACAATACGAATTTACTATTTTTAAGATGATGTCTGTATGTATGTGTGTGTGTGTCCGTGTGTGTGTGTGTGTGTGTGTGTGTGCGTGTGTGTGTATGTGTGTCCGTGTGTGACAATTTTTTCTCCGACGATAACTCCAATACTACAATTCTAAAAATTATAATTCTTTCGTATTCCTCTTCTGTGCATCCATATGAAGAGTTGATTAGATTATGGTTATAATTGATCCACCGGAAGTACCCTTATTTGAAGTTTTTAACAGTTTTTCTTAAAAAAAACGCAGTTAAATATTATTTTTTGACATTTTGTTATTATATTTATTAAAGAAAATACTCTTCTTTATATGGTTTGAATATTCATTTTCCTTCATATTCAATAGATGTAGAGTTAAAGCATTATAAAGAAATTAATTTTCAAAAATTTGTCAGCTTTGTTATTTATCATGGAAACAGCTGACATAATTATTCAAAAAAATTTAATTGACAGATGTCAGTTGCAAGTGCAAAACCAAATATGGAAAAAAAGTATATAGGATCTAAAATTGGTATGTCATAGTGTTGCTCGCAAGTGACACGCAGAGAAAGGCCAAAGAGAAGATGGAAGTGTAGTTTATGTTATAATTTTATTGGATTTATAGAACCTTTTTAAATGAACTTTTGGTATGGAATTTGTAAAAAATAGTATGTGTTCGTGTTCGATTTTACATGATATTATATAGAATCTGTTCCAAGGACCTTTTGGTATGGGATTTGTACAAAATACGTTGAATTGACGGAAGGTTTTGTGCTGGCCACAACAGATTTTTTTTTTAATTTGAAGGAATTTAAATATTAGATCAAGCGTCATATTAACTTTCACCATTGAACCTATTGTTTTTATTGAAATTTGTATTAACGGATTGGCACAAATGAGTATGATCTTGTGATTTGCGCAACACCCGGTATCCTGCCTCTCGTCACAGATGCGCTGTGGAACAAATGAGCGCGGATCGCGTTTATGACAAGTGGGCTGGGAGCTATGCTGCAATTAGCATCCGCGGGCGCATGTCAGGTATGCCGGCACGCGCCTGCGCATACCTCTGCCTTATTAATTATGTCCTGTTGCATTCAGCATCCATAGCACTGGGCTTAGCTGCGCGCAGACAGAAATGATTCACGCGGCACACAGATACGTTATGTTTACCCGCTGTCTGTGTAATGTCTAAATGTTACAGACGTAACTCGTCTATGTAATCATGTTTATGTTTTGTTAAGCGCGATTTATTGCCACGTGCGGCATTTTTCATAAGGATTTTATCTCCACGGAGATTATTTTCACACTTCATAACTTACTACTTCATAACAAGAATTTACTGGATAACATTGCGTTAACACTTAACTAAATAAATAAGCATGTTAATGATGCTATTATGGAGATAGAAATATGAATTTATTGTATGTTCAAAACATGCAATACAATACCATACAATATACGACATGTAATAGAGTATAATAATAGAGACTACAACTCCTAAATGATATATAAATTTCACCTGATAAATAATATTATCATCATCTATCAATCACATTTATTATACAGGTAATATGTATACATACAGAGGATGTCTACTTGGAATCCGTTATATAGGGAACACAATGTTTTTTTACCTCTCGCTAAGAGAGGTATTGGATTCATGCTAAAATACGCATATCCAGATTTTATTGAATAAGCACGATTTAAAGTCCCTAGAATCCAATTATAACATTTTTAAAATGATGTCTGTCTGTGTGTGTGTGTGTGTGCGTGCGTGTGTGTGTGTGTGTGTGTGTGGATGTGTGGATGTGTGGTTGTGTGTATGTGTGTGTGTGTGTATGAAAAGGTTTTGGTAACAATTGAACAACCGGAAGTAGTAGTTTATTAAAAAAATTCTTCTAAATATAATTTTTTGGGAGTTTTTTTAAATTAAATGAGTAGTTTATGTGACCGGTTGTAGTTTTGAGAGCCCGGGTTCGAATCAATTTTCAATATAAAAGTCAAAAGTGACCCCAATGATGCTCAGTGTATTACAATTTATAGATACGTTACTCTAAAAATGGCGTACACTTACGTAACCTTGTCTTTACAATCAAATAATATTACTACCAAGTTTATATCTCTACCCATTTTTGAATTATTGCCCCTAAAGACAATATACCCCACATTTAGATAAAAACAAAATTTTCAAAATTCTAATTTATATGTATCTAGATACATCTCAACGTGCTGATTCCAAATTTTGAAACCGCAGATCGATATCTCGTTTCGTTCTCGAGATATTTAGATTCAAAGTTTTGCTCAAAACTGCCCATTTTTGGGTAGTAACCCAAAAATGGGTCGAGATATGAATTTGGCAATATCACCATTCGATTCTACGGGCAAAACTACATAAGTACACCAAGTTTCAGAATTTTTGAACAACGCATACAATCTCTAAAGCAAAATAACTGAAAATGGCCAAAAATCGCAAAAATCGTAAGGGGTACACCTTACGATTTTTTCAGATTTTGGCCATTTTCAGGGATTTTCAAACTTTTATTCATAAAAAATGAACCGGTTGGACAAACATTATGAAAATTGGTACACTTATGTAATTTTGCCCGAAGAATCTAATGGTCGTACCACCAAATAGAGTAATATATCTATATAATATCTATAAATTGTAATACAGTGAGTATCACTGGGGTCACTTTTGACTTTTATGCTAGTTGAAAATTGATTCGAACCCGGACTCTCAAAATTACAACCGTCACATAAACTACTCAACCACATGACTTATTGTACTTTTATATTCATTTAAACAGGCATTTGTGACTAAAATTAGAAAAACATATTATCGAAATTGATTGATATTGTAACCAGTTAATGGTTGGCCAAAATACTCTTAATAATACCTTTATAACGTCCAAATTAATCCAATTTCCATACCTGCGGGCCTGACCCTTGTTTCGTCATCAATCATCACACCCACCCAAATCAGCCACCGCCACCGCGTCAGTAAAACAAATGATCCAAGTCACCATCGGGCACCGAACATCCTCGCATCGCATCACGGCTTGCTATGATCCCGTGTTCGACGCAGGTGGGCTCGCCTGCGCCCGTATCATGTCACCCTGTCACCGAAACAAGTGACAAGCGGAATACTAATATTCCAAACAGAAGAAGCGACATATGGCGGGAGTTATGAACAGTAAACACTCAGATATTGAAAGGGGGTTATGAATAAATAAATAAGGGATGTTTTGGGTGAACGAGACCTATTTCCGGAGGGATGTAAACATTTTCGGGATGAATACGAAAAGAGAATGCTGGTTGTGACTTGAATATGAATTCTGTGAGAAAGTTATTGTAAAATAAATAAATATAACATAAGGCGTGTTTCTTCCGACTGTGATTCGTGATAAAATTGAACAAAGTGAACATGATCAAAAAGAAAATTGTTTTTCGTTCGTTATTCGTTATCCCCACTCTTTCATTTTGTGATCACAACACGCCATTCCCCTTTCCCTTCTGAATCAGTCTTTTCGCATGATCACTGCGATTGAAATAAAAATTTTGAAAATGGCGGAAAAAGCAAGCAAGCTAGAACTTGAATCAGTAGATTCAACATTCATTATTGGTTTCGATTTTCTAATATTAGATTCTACAGGTACAAAAAAAAAGTTAAAGGAACTTGTTTTCATATTTTACTTCACATTCCATACCAAAAACATTATTTCTGCTTCAGAACAATCCATCTTTAAACTATTTTCGATTTGGGTATTACTTCAATCAAAACAGCTGATTTATCATTTGACGTTTGCCGCTAGTTCATTCGAAGTTGTGTAGGTTTCGCGTCGATCAAGTTAATTTTGTTGTTTCTTTGGAATTAAATTTAATCATGATTCGAAGGAATCATTATTGAACATATCATTATTTAGAAAATCATAATCACAGTCCGAAGAAACACGCCTGTATTTCCAGTTTATGGTTTCTTATTCAATGATTTTTTCTCCAAACATCATAGGTCACGATTACGCATAGGTGGAGCAGAAAAGTAACAATTTTAGCAATATTTTATTTCGGTGTGCTGGTATGCTAAAACGACATAGAATTTATTATAGTGTCATAATTTTAATGTCTCTCGTTCACAGGTCTATTAATAAATATAAAGTTAGGTGATTTGGATATTATGTTCGTATTATAAACATAGTAAAGCTATATCTATGGAATAGCGGAAAACGCTTTCGAAAAGAAGTTTACTGCTAAAGCATATGTATAACCACTTCATAAAATTATATCTTCCAGTTTTGAACAGGACATCGAACCCGCCAAAAACTGGGTTCGGTTTACGTTCAGGTTTATTTGTTTTTTTGAAAGATGGGTTTATATGCGGTTCTGGTTCAAGCATTAATAAAATTTGAGGTTTTGTTCCGGGTTCAGGTACTGGGAAAATTTAATTATTGTTTTTTGAATAACAATCTTTATACATAAATAATTAAAATGCGAATCTGAATTTATGATGCAACGCAAGACAATGACATTTTCACGAGCAGTCAACACAGGCAGCAACGTAGACGCCGAAGGGTTGCGCTTACGATTCGAACTGAAAATAAACTTGAACCGAAACTGAACCTAGAACCCGAATTTTTATATCCGAAGCGGTACCAACTCGCGCTCAATTGAAAACTGTGATTCGATTCTGGGTTTTAGTTCGGTAAAATGTTACGGTTTTGGTTTGGTTCAGGTTCGGATTCGATGTCCTGGTTTTTAAATTTGTAGTGTCGTTCCACAATCTGAATTTCTGAATTCTAATCCTTGGTACCTTGGAATTTAAAATAGGATTATGCATATATGTACGAGACCAAACTCATAATAATTCGACCGGTTTACATTTTCAACAAATTATAAAAACTACACAAATGGTTAGAAATTTTTATAAAATTCTTTCAACTACTATAGACTTAAAACTTTAAAAACCAATGGGCCAAATAATTGGTAATAATAGCATTTTAAAGGTTATCAAAATCTAATCAGCTCTTCCCAGGATTGTCAGATTGAGGAAACTGCAGTTAAATATTTTTTAAGTCTTGTAATATTTGAAAAATCGTGGTTCCAACAACCACACACATACAGACACGCCACACACACATACACACACACACACACACACACACACACACACACACACACATACATACATACATACACATATACGGACATCATCGTAAAAATGTTATAATTGGATTATAGGGACCATAAAACGTGCTTAAAATCTGTAGTGACAACACGCACTTCAGAATTCTATCAAATGAGGCATCTGTTTTTGCTTTTCGCCACAAAGCGAATATTTGGTAGCATGCGTGTCTCAAAATATTCGCCTGTAAGCGTACGACTCGAGGCGAAAATGTCAAAGTAACGTTATTATTTTGCCATAATTTTATTCAAAGCCAATTTATATGTAATTTATACATTTATTAT
Source organism: Ophonus ardosiacus (assembly GCA_943142095.1). Lineage (NCBI taxonomy): Eukaryota > Metazoa > Arthropoda > Insecta > Coleoptera > Carabidae > Ophonus > Ophonus ardosiacus. Next base: position 47,794,662 of record OW964831.1, on the reverse strand, counting down.
ATACGACTGTCATAATATTTTTTTATTTTAATAGTATAAAATCCAAAAATTTCCGAAAGAAAAGGCGAATATAGAAAGTGCATGTTACCAAGATTCGTAAAAGTAAAATCGCATTCGCCTGCTTTCTATGATAGCATTCTAAAGTGCGTGTTACGACTACTAAATATGCGATTTTTAGAATGATTCCAATACCTCTCTTAGCGAGAGATAAAACCAATAAATTTCTCTATTACAAAAAATTCTAATTTAATTTTAATATTGTTTTATAGTATATTTGGTCTTGCTCAGTCGTTACAGCCATCATTTTTTCACACTAATTTCTAAATCTATTTTTAGATTCTTTGGTTCAGTAAATACTTTTTTTCAAAGTACTTATGTACTATGTTACAGACAAAAGTTCGTCACTGCAAGTTTGTTTCAATGTTTGGCAGATCTTTGTTTCTGTACGATCTCAAAAAAGAACACCAATATCTAAAATCTAATATAAAAAAAAAATCTGTTGTGGCCAGCACAAGACCTCTCGCCATTTCCACATTAGGCTATATAAGTATTGTACTGCACTTCGCTTTCGAACCGTCGTTTTATAACAAAATATTACAGAACTTTACCCAAATATTGTTTTTTATTGTATTTAACATGTCTTCTGCACACATGTAATTCTAATTATATCTATTTTTCATTGTATGAGGAAGTTTCTAAATGTCAGAGATTTTTCCAATTCATTAACCAGTTTGGCGGTATATCTGAAGGATATATGCATTTTACCACAATTTTACCTATAATTTCAAATATTTAATTAATAAAACAATAAGAAAAGTTAAATATACTTCCCAGAAAAAGCTATCAGAATGTCACTAAAACTGTTGATATTTGACAATGACATGTGTCATGTTATAAACATTGGAATTTGTCAACTGGTTTCCTTAGTGCCTTGGCCTCTGCGATTAGTTTACTCTATAAATTATAGTGCCTTTATCTCTAAATCTATACAAGATATAATAAAAATTTTAATTGTATTAGATGGAGAATTTTATGTTCTTCAATATTTAATAAAAAAAAACTGCCAATAAATTATATTTAGAAGAATTTTTTTAAGAAACTACTAATTTCGGTTGTTCAATTGTTACCAAAACCTTTTCAGCTCTTTCCAGGAATGTCAGAGAGAGAAAACTGCAGTTAAATATTTTTTAAGTCTTATAGTTTTTGAGGAATCGTGTCTACAACATCCAGACATACACACATACACACATCCACACACACACACACACACACAGACATCATTTTAAAAATGTTATAATCGGATTGTAGGGACCTTAAATCGTGCTTATTCAATAAAATCTGGATATGCGAATTTTAGCATGAATCCAATACCTCTCTTAGCGAGAGGTAAAAAAAAATAGATAGAATCTAGTCACACAAAAATCTCATTTCACCAAAAAAATGCAGTTACAATATGATATATTACGTCATTCCCATCTGACGAAATAATTGTTGGAACCGTTTAAACAAATAATACTGGCAGTCGCAGTTACAATACCCGTTTGAATTCCGTTCTACCCTATAGAACCATGTCACCAACGTCCCGCTAGGGCACATTCGTGCTCCTTGAACCGTGTAATGTGGGGCCCTAGCCTCGCTCCGTGTCTCGCCCCTCGCATTAGCCGCTTGTCATATTGTTTACACTGCGCACAATAACCTATGTTCGCTGCCACAGAGGACAAGCAGCCTCTTCCTAAACTAATAGACTTGTCATACAGACAGCGAATCATTGTCAGAGTTAAGGGTATGAAGTATGTTTTAAAATGGAGCATGAGATGCAATCTGGGAGAATGAAAGAAAAGGGATGAAATGATTAGGGTTATTGTATAAAAAGTATTTTAATTTATTAATGGATATGTTCTTTTCATGTGTTATTCTAATTTATGTAATAAAAAGATGTATTAATTTAGAAAGTGACTTCTTGAACATGTAAAGTGATTGGTTTAGTTTAGATAGATTACATTATTTTAAAATAGGATATGTCTATGTCGTGGCCGCGAGCCTGAATGTGCCCTGTGGTGCACTCTCCACACCAGCTATGAGTGCCCGTGAGCTGACGCCTGGTAAGCGCCCACACGGTAAAATATATCGTCATCATTACCGATGTCTACATGTGTTGTAGATACTGGCACACCCAGAAATGGACAATATGCCGTGATGATATATTTATATTTATTTATTTATTTTAAAATAGGATTAGTTATTTAAAGGTTTTCAAAATCCTCTTTTACAGTAGCTGTAATAGTTATTTACATTCGAGTGCGTGTAAATTGTATTTTACAGCGCGACAGCTTTCTTTAAGGCACGAGCTCTTAACGCGAGTGCCTTATTAGCTGGAGCGCTGTAAAATAATTCACGCACGAGGATTGTATCAAAATTTTTGGCCGACGATAATGAAAATCACTTTTTTTTTAATGAGATAGGTTATACTTCTGAAAAGGGATAGTTTTAAATACTGGGGTTAAGTCAATTTCCAAATTTAAATTTACTTACCTACCTTCATTAGAGTTCTTCTACTAACGAAAATTTATTTGTAATAATAGTCGTTGTTTATGACTGATAATGCATTTATTTGCTCATGTTTTCTTCGTAATACATAATAGGTAGGTGTATATGAGTATTCTTCGCCTCGCGCATTTGACAGGTATTTCGATCGGTGACTATGTCGGTAACGGAAGATTTTTACAATAATGACAGATGTCGCTGCTGTGATTTTGGTTTATATAAATTAGTTTTAAATACAGGAAATGTTAAAGTAAAAAAATAACTTACGTAGGTAATACTTTTTTAAGTGAACTTTATTATAGTAAAGATGATTTCTTTTCTAAATACCCATAAACGTCCAGTGTATTTTGATTATTTTACCGCATAGTTAGACAAATTACAACAAAGCGTAAAAAGTAGGTTACACTTGCTGTGCATACAATTGTAAAGTTCACATTACACTTCAGGACAAAAAGCAATTTTTGGTTGATCGCAAAAAAGTTTTTGGTTAATCGCGAAAATTCGTAATGAAAGCATTTACCATAAACGAATTTAGTGTTTGTATTAATAAAATTCATTAGTTCACATTTAAATAATGATAGAAAATACTAGAAATCCATTCAAATAAATTTCTTAATATATTTAATTAATTTCTGAAAACTGTTATTTTTGCCCGCTATACAATGTGCTTGAAAGCTGTGACGTCACAAAACTAATATTTATTTAGGAAGGGAAGCTTGACAAAATAGAAAAAATTCGCGTCAGAAAAATATAATGCTAGACAATTATTTCATATGACGACAAAATATTTGTTTAAAGAAAAAAAAAAATAATGAACAACTAATGACAAAAATATAAGTGAAACGCTGCCCCTCAAATTTCCGCAAAATATAAATGAGTCGTTCAAAGATGACTGCTCCGACCTTACCTAACGTAACTATAGGTAATTTTATCGTTAACTTTTCCATTTTTGGCGTGCCATATTCGTCGTTCGACGTACTAATTTTGTCGTGTGATTATAACCACCATGGACTTTTCTTGTAAATAAAAATATAAAGCATTAATGCAAATTATGATTCTCCTACAAACTATGAATTACAAATAATACCTGTAAATTGATACTTGGTAATGCGTTTTATATCTAGTTATTTCTATTACTTTATAAACAACTCTTAAAGGTTAAACGAATTAATTGATATTAATTTCTAATTAATAAACGTAAATATAAATATCAGTCAATGTTTATACATTTAATATGTAGTATTCAGGTCATTATAAACACTAAGAATTCTCCATAAGGTAATATTCATATATTGATACTATATTATTGTGTAATTATTTAATGTATGTGACATTTTATATTAATAAAGTAATTAAATTTTATTAGTTTATTTGGTAAAAATATGCATCAATATGAATATTTAACTATACTCTGTCGGGTACAAGAATACAGTGTGTTCAAAAAAAACCTAATTCAGGGTAGGTCATTAAAAATTACTTGTTTGACATTTGGATAGACTGCTAGATTAAATTTATTTTAAAAATTTAGCAGTGCAGACACTCAGATTTTATTTTTTTCTGTGTGAACCGAACAAAAATCACAAATTATACAGAGAGAGAAAAGTTTACTATTGAATGTATCTTTCTGAAGAAAAATAATTTCACGTTTTTGGCATTGCCATTAAAAAGTTACGGTCTAATTAATGTTGGGACACTTAAGTATCACCTTAAAAGATGACTTATAACCATATAAACTGTCATATCAAATTTCATCCAAATCGAATAAAGCGTCCGATTATTATAAGCAAAATTAATTTTTTTTCGAAAAACTTTGAAGTAGAATTCTGGCTAAACGGTACACTTTCCGTTAGAAGCAAGTTTAGTTAAATCGTCTTATTTTAGCCTCAGGAATCTGTGTTAAGCCTTGTCCCCCTATTTAAGAGACACCCTGTATATTTATTACATATTTTATATGTATAAGGGTTTAACAATGATTTCTAATAAAATATTTCTTAGCTGTCATCAAGTCCCCTCTTTCCGCTCCACGGCTCCGCTACTGATGACTAATAACCTCAGGCAGCGAAGAAAAATGATTTGTCGTTCGACTTATTCATAAACCGTAAATCAAAACTCACTATTAGCGGCTAAGAGCTGCCGAGAGTATTAATCTACTTCGGTGGCCCAGCTGACAGCGTTTCACACTTGTGGTTGTTGTAAGATGTTGGCTTTATCTTATCCAAAATGTGCCTTTTACAAAGCAGATCGTGCAAACACTAATCTAAGATTAGTCATTTATCAAAAACGAGAAATGTTAGTTTTTTAACACCTGACGCAATCGAAAATTTGACCTCTCAAAAAGATTTTATAGAGATAGATAAGAAGGTAGATTAGGTTAAAAAATTTGGCTCATTAATCATATTAATATTTTTTATAAGTAGAAGTAAAAATATGGAGTTTTCTAAACAATAAATTTAAATCCTCTGTATTTTACAATTAATTTAGATGTGATTTAAGTACGTGTGTCATTATAGATACAGGATAAAAATTATTTGGGAATATAACCAAAAATATCAAATTTTCATTAATAACTTTATGAAAGTGAGTACGTACTTATTTGCAAAGTTCATCTGTATTCAATACGTATGAAAAAAACAATAGGATACTTGCGTAACTTTTTTTATTTAATATTTTTGAAGAGAAACTAAAAACTTGCTATACCCAAATCATTCAAGCAGCCAATGCACGTCATCACTTAGTGTAAAAACCTTAATGCATTAAAATCACTAATAGTGAAAAATAAAATAAAATTTCAATCATTTTTAACCGTCAAAAAGTGTATAGCCTTATACAATTATTATTAAGATGAATAGTAGAGTTCATTACTTATCGTATATGACATGAATAATATATAAATAATGTACATCAACGTCATATTATTCGTTTAATTGTTGCTATAGTTGGCAACATTGATAATTTGTATGTTCATACTGTCAAAGTTATTATTTGAAAAATATTTGTATCGTGTTTGAAACATTTTTGTGCGTTGTAAAGGTCTATTTATAATTAAGTAATGTTAAACGCAACGCAACGACGCAACGTGGCCGTTAACGAAAACACAAAATCTGTGAATCTGCCAAAGGTAGCACTTCTAATCAATCAGAAGAATTCGGTATATTTCTATGAAATTCGGCACACTTTTATTTATTGCCTTTATTTGGCATACATAAGTTTAAATAAGGTTAGTATTATAAAATAATTTAAATAGAAATGGACAGTGACGGAAATATAGTATTTATATTGTAGATGTGACAGTTCATGAACATGTCGATAATATAGATTGCAATCTGTATAACTCTTTTCATAAAGATTTTTCATTTTAAATGGAACGGGCAAATACATTGTTGTCAATCAAATATCAAGTCGTAACCATGGATATGATAAACCCAATGTTTCACGTTAAAAAATACTTACGGTATATTGTACAAGCTGAAATTTATAATTTAAATCACATTAGAATAATCCATTTCAAGTTTTAAATTAAACGAAATTTAAATTGAAAATTTAATTTTTATGAAATAAATTAAATAAATTATACTTTTCTTCATTATATTTTCGTATGGTATGGTGACCTCAAAAAATATTCTCAAATTTGACATTTGACATTAATTTTCAATTCAAATTCATATTTGAAAATTTGAATTTTTTCACTTGACAATAACCTCGAATGCCTTAGAAATATGATGTATAAAGTTGTCCCCGCTAAGTTAAAATTAGATTACGTTATGTCAAACCAAGATTAGCACGAGCATAAATTAACTAATATAAAATAATTTTACCGTGACAGGTACATCTTTATTTACCACCACAGATATTATGGGTTAACGTAGTTTTCAGTGTAGAATTTGTGCACAAATCTTCATTTTCATTGAGATTAAAGTACGAGATTAATGTGCGTTAGAAGAATAATATTTATTATTTTCTAATTGGTTTTTATAGGTTACTGAACATGAAAAATAAAATCTGATTATTGAAATAGGTGTGGAATTTTATTATTTAGAACATTTATTTGAAACATTTTTGTTTTAAACTAAATAGGAAGTTTTGCGCAAGGAAAAACTGATATCCCTGTTAAACGTCCATGGCCCGCTTTTTAATTAACACCCTGTATATATCCTGCTTTCAAATAAGATTGAGCAAATGTTGCCAACTCTTAATATATACTTTATAATCAGTGCACGTTTTACAGCAAAAATACAGTAATTTTCGCAATTTGAAATTATGAAATTAGGAAGAAAAATTTTCGTAACGATTTTTACCTTCCGTCACCTTTAGGTAAGGAAGGTATTGTCTTTGGTCAAAAAATTCGGTGGTGAGTTTTTAATGAATAAGCACGTTTTAGGGTCCCTACAATACGAATCTACTATTTTTAAGATGATGTCTGTATGTGTGTATGTGTGTGTGTCTGTGTGTGTGTCTGTGTGTGTGTCTGTGTGTGTGTGTCTGTGTGTGTGTGTCTGTGTGTGTGTCTGTGTGTGTGTGTGTGTGACAAATTTTTCTCCGACGATAACTCCAAAACTACAATTCTAAAAATTATGATTCTTTCATATTCCTCTTCTTTACAACCATATGAAGAGCTGATTAGATTTTGGTTATCATTGGTCAACCGGAAGTACCCTTATTTGAAGTTTTTAACAGTTTTTCTTAAAAAAATGCAGTTAAATATTATTTTTTGACATTTTCTTATTATATTTATTAAAGAAAATACTCTTCTATATATGGTTTGATTATTCATTTTCCTTCATATTCAATAGATGTAGAGTTAAAGCATTACAAAGAAATTAATTTTCAAAAATTAGTCAGCTTTGTTATTTATCACGGAAACAGCTGACATAATTACTGAAAAAAATTTAATTGACAGATGTCAGTTGCAAGTGCAAAACCAAATATGGAAAAAAGTATAGGATCTAAAATTGGTATGTCATAGTGTTGCTCGTAAGTGACACGCAGAGAAAGGCCAAAGAGAAGATGGAAGGACATTACTTAGTGTAGTTTATGTTATAATTTTATTGGATTTATAGAACCTTTTCATATGAACTTTTGGTATGGAATTTGTAAAAAATAGTATGTGTTCGTGTTCGATTTTACATGATAATATATAGTATCTGTTCCAAGGACCTTTTGGTATGGGATTTGTACAAAATACATGGAATTGACGGAAGGTCTTGTGCTGGCCACAACAGATTTTTTTTTCTTTTTTTGGTATGTCTGATTTTCATCGTAGACAAAATCTCAATCTGATTCTGAATAATCTGGCGACACTCGCGGGTAATTAGTCACAGTGGCGTAGAGTGCGCGCGGGGGAAAGGGGGCGTGATGACAGCTACAACGGCCCTTTGTCATCGGCCTGCCCATCCTGCAATAACCTGATCCATATCGCATATTTAATGTTACTTTAAAATTGGTATAACACAATGGACCAGCTGCACGGATGAGATGCTATCAATGCGTATCTTGTCCGGGTTCATGCAGCCGCGCATATGTCACCAGGTCCCGCCGAACCAGGGGCGTGCAGGAAAAATCACAGGCAGGAGTATCAACACACAAAAAAAAAAAAAAATGCCAAAAGAAATAGATGTACAAATTATTATAACTGATGTTCAACTTTTCCCTTTTCCACACCCAGTCCCTTGCCCTGCGGTGTTGCTGCTTCTTCATAATTTAGCATTTCTAACATTGCCATAAATTAACAACAGTGTAGAGATCTCCAGTACATATTTATTTGACGGCAAGTATAGTGCACAAAATTCACACTCACAAATCTCTGGGCGAGTTTTGTGCATTAAGTTAGATTATATTCTATTGCAACTCTTCTGTAACAACACTAAAGACTTTTGCAAGACTATGATGTATACCATATATATATTTATTAGATCTCATCTCAAATGTTAAAAATTGAAATGTAACATTTAGTAAAATGACGTATTTTAATTACATTTCCTACACATGCTCTTTGAATAAATATATCGTTATTATCGAAAAAAAAATCTGTTCTGGCCAGCACAAAACCTCTCGCCATTTCCATTTTATGTTATATAAGTATTGTATTACACTTCGCTATCAAACCGTCGTTTTATAACAAAAAATTGTAGAACTTTACCCAAATATTGTTTTTATTGTATTTATCATGTCTTCTGCACACATACAATTATATCTATTTTTCATTGTATGAGGAAGTTTCTAAATGTCAGAGATTCTTCCAATTCATTAACTAGATTGGCGGTATTTCTACAATTTTAAATATTTAATTAATAAAACAATAAGAAAGATTAAATATACTTCCCAGAAAAATCTTTCTAAATGCCACTAAAACTTTTGATTTTTGACACTGACATCTGTCATTTACAAACTATGTTATAAACATTTGAATTTGTCAACTGGTTTCCTTAGTGCCTTAGCCTCTGCGATGTACTACATTAAATTATTCTATATATTACAGTGCTTTTATTTTTAACTCCTTAGAAGATATAATAAAAATTTTAAGTGTATTAGATGGAGAATTTTGTTCTTCAATATTTGTAATAACAAAAATTTTCAAAACATAATATTTAGAAGATTTTTTTAAAGAAACTGTTACTTCCGATTGTTACAAAATCTAATCAGCTCTTGTCAGGAATGTCAGATTGAGGAAACTGCAGTTAAATATTTTTTACGTTTAATAGTATTTGAGAAACTGTGGTTCCAACATCCACTCACACACACACACACACACACACACACACATACGCGGACATCATCGTAAAAATGTTAAAATGGGCTACTTGCGTACCTTTTTTATTTCATATTTTTGAAGAGCAGGTAAAAACTTGCTACCCATATTTTTTCTTTTGACAAAATAATTATTAATTAGCCAGAAAAAAAATAATGAAATATGATTATTTGAATTACCGCCATGTATGACGTAGAATTACGCCGCACCAATGAGTGGTCGTAAAGCCATAGCGTTTGTTTGTACGGGTAATGTAGATCTCCTGTTTGACGTTTCAACAATAGTTTGGAGGTTAGTATTTTAGTTTGTCGTTTCGTATCGATATTTTAAATTATATGTAACTACCTATGTGTTTATTTGTGAAATAATTAATATGTTTGAGAGCCCAGAGAGAGAAAAATGTCAAATTCAAATTAATTTTTTTTCGTACGAAATGCCATATATAAGTTACATTCTTAAACATGGTTCCCTTCTTTAGTTCAATATAATGACATCACAGATAATGTTCTTTCTTATTTTAGTAAAAAACAAATAATTTTTTTAAAATAAAATTTATATTTTTATACATGTTTTCAATATAACATTACGTATTAAGTGATAGAAATTGAATTTTCAGTACCACGCAAGTAGCCCATCGAATTATAGGGACCTCAAACCGTGCTTATCTATTAAAATCTGGATATGCGATTTTTAGAATGATTCCAATACCTCTCTTAGCGAGAGGTAATTAGGTTTTATTTTAATCTTCGGAATTGTTTAATTCGTTCTTCTTCAACCCATTTTCTGTCATTGTACGTATAAATTTACTATTATATATCGTACACCTACCCAAATTATCTTATATTTATAGGTACAATAATTGTTATAAGATTGGCAACACTGCATTTTCTTCTTTGTTTTTGTGCACTTTAGTGACGATTTAAAATAAAAACTATATACTGTATCCAATTTTGTAAGAATGGCATGCAAATTAAATATCCGTAAAGTATATATTTTTATAATATTATCTTCTTCACATCATATTTCTCGGTAAATTGCTAGTATAAAGTCTAAGTCTAGTGAGATTTACGTCATTTGAAAATGTGCAACCTTAATTGAATAAAACTTGTAATGACATATGTATCTACTTACATATATATTATTCATATAATAGCGGACTTTAATACTTATTTAATTATTAGTAATTATATGCAATTTTAAAACCATGTCGAAAGAACATAAATAATATAGTTAATAATTTCTATAAAATGCAATTTAACATCACAAAAGAAAATTAATAATAAAAGTTGTGTTGCACATCACTTAATGTGTCTAATTCCTTTCAATATTGCTCATTGTATTGTCAATAAAACCTTGGCATATACATTCAAACTTACCTATAAATATAGAATCATCCACATTTACAATAGCCTTTCAAAATAAATATATTTACGGAACGTTAATTACGATTAAAATTAATTCATTGTGTACGTATAAAATTAAGATTTTGATTCTGAGAATCATTACAATATAATTCGCTCACGATATCAGAATATGAAAATAACTGTTGAAAAACAGTTTTTAACATAAATTATTAGTATATCTAAAATACCAATTACTTGCATAGTTCGCATTTTTGCCAATAGGACAATAGTTTTTAAAAAATCGATAGTGAGAGCTTTTTTTTCAGGGTCCCTAAAATATTTATTTGAATAATTATACATCAACAATGGTAAATGAAAATAGATGTATATGAAAATAATTCTGCTACGATAGTCAACTATAATTTCAGTTTCAGTTTCTCATTTTTTATGTTTAAATAGTTTTTTTTTACTATCGTAGTTTGTTTACCTTATATGTAAATAAAATTTGGCAATTTAAACAGAAAACATATTTAAATTTAATTAAATGAAGCATTTGAATTAAAAAGAATTTAAATGATAACAATATAACAATTATTGTATTGGTCAAAATTTTTTACATGAAAACAGTCTATGAACCGAACTTAAAATTTTCTGAATAATAATAAAAAAAGTAATCATAAATTCTAAAACGTGGCTGAAACATGTAACCAAAGTTGAAACAATTTTATGAGCAAAGAGATGTTTATAGGGACACAGGATTAAATAAAATAATGAATTTTATCGTTTGTTATAGGTACTTTCCAATTCAAATGTGTATTGTTATTGAATCATAATTTTTTAAACATTTCACTGAATATCAAATTACGTTATGTGAGACCTGTAATATGTACGCCGCTTCATAAAGAAAGCTAGAACAAAAATTTTTTACTCTTTTTTACCTTCCGTCACCTATTATGTAAGGAACGTAATGTTTGGTCAAAAAATCGGTGGTAAATTTTTAATAAATAGACACATTTTAGAGTCCCTAGAATATGATTTTATTAGTTTTACGAAGATATCTGTATGTGTGTCTGTATGTCTGTTTCTCTATCTGTGTGTTTGTGTGTGTCTATGTGTGACAAAATTTTCTCCGACGATAACATACCAATACTACAATTCTAAAAACTATAATTCATTCGTATTCCTCTTCTTTACATCCATATAAAGAGCAGAGATTTTGGTTATAATTGATTAACCGGAACTTCACTTATTTGAAGTTCTTAACAGTTTTTCTTGAAAAAACGCAGTTAAGAAAATCTTATGGTCTATACGGTTTGATTATACATTTTCCTTAATATTAAATAGACATAGATTTAAAGAATTATAAAAAGATTAACTTAATCATGGAAATATCTGATATTTTCAAATAATTCTAATTCTGTTAGGTGCATAGTGTATGTTCCTGTTATAATTTTATTGGATTTATACAATTTTTCGATATGGAATTTGTAGAAAATAATATATGTTCTTAATACAATATTACTCTACATATAAAATCTTTTTCAAATAACTTTTGGTATGGAATTTGTACACACTACATAGAACTGACGGAAGGTAATGTGTTGGCCACATTAGATTTTTATAATATTCGGCTCGGTTGCTTAAAATTTTGATTCTACAATACCTAATGCCCCTAGAAAAAAAATCCCTCCGCTGTCCCTGCAGTATGAGCCCAGCAGCACTCATCCATCCAATTCGTCCATCCTTGCCGCTTGTCGCAGAGATTAGCCGCTATTTGGGGCTCATAATATTGTGTAAATATGTCTCTGCGCATCGCTACCCCACTATTGTGCCCTATTGTGGAACCGGATTAATTTTTTGTTGCGATTAAATAAATTTGTTACATTTCAAAAATCACGCTGAGAGAAAACTTGCAACTGCGGTGCAGTTAGGCGTATTTATCATAATTATTTTAGCATTGAGGATCAACGTTGCCTGGGTAGTTCTCATCCGTTTTGTCAAATGTTAGGTTATAACGGTAATGGAAGTAATGACGTTTGAAAGTGGGGTTATGTTGCGAAAAAGGGAAGTATAATTTTGTGGTTCAAACAATTTAAGTATTAGTAAGTTCTTGGGCAATTTTTTTGCAAATATGTGTGAAAAATTACTGACTATATAGGTCACTATTACGTTCTTTTCTTTGTTCTAAATATATGAATTCAATAGTTGGATAACAACAGTCTACTTGGTTTGCATAATGTTTTGACAATTTTTTGTGAATAATTCATGTTAAAACAAATACAGAAGCATATTTTAATATAATGCAACATAAATATCATCTATAGGAAGCAATCAATCAACAACGTAAATAGAATTTTATTTCGGATTATTTTTTCAAGTAATGAATTTGTGATTAACCACAGAATGACTAATTCAGATAACTGGTCCAACTTTTTCAAATTAATTTCATTGAAGAAAAGGTTGTCATTATAAAATAAGCGGGAAATATAAAAAAATTGGTAGACAAAAGGAAATCTAGTAAATAGTTGAAAGGAGCTTTCAGAACTCATATTAGGTAATTTAAATAGCATGTGTGTGTTTCATTCTGTATATAGTTTTATTTATAAAACAAAGTTTCGACAGTGAGGAGCTATACTTTATACTTTCATCCGGTAAAAACAAATACAATAAATATATATTGTCAATTATAATAGTTCAAAGGGCACGACGATTTGAATTTTACACTTTATTTCTTGAATAAATGGTTAAAATGATGTAGGTAGGTATGTATACGATATTGCGTCTTCTAACAAGATTTTTTGGTCAGAAACGACCCGATTTTTACGGGCGTTATTTTAAGTTAGGTTCAGAAAAGTTGTAACCGAAAAATGAGCAAATAATATTGACGCAAACAAACGGAAAATGAATATTCTTCATACTTTCGAAGAGTAGTTAACATTACATTTGGCACGGTTGACATATTGAGTAATCCTAATTTCTCTTTACTCTCTAAATATGGTTTCATGTAAAATTTACTACTGAAGACGAAATACGTATGTTTTAACTTTATTTTGTGGATAAGGGTAATTTTTAATTCAATTATTGTAATTTGTCTTAAACAGGGCATCGAATACAAACTTGAACTGAACCTCAGATCAGGACATCGATCTCGCCAAAAATTGGGTCCGGTTTAAACCCAGGTTCAGGTTAATTTTTTTTTTCTGAAAGATGGGTTCGTGTACGGTTCTGGTTCAAGCATTAATAAAATTTACGGTTTTGTTCCGGGTTCAGGTACAATCTAATATGATTCTGAATTTATGATGCAACGTAGACGCCGAAGGCTTACGCTTACGTTTCGAATTGAAAATATACCTGAACCGGAGCTGAACCTAGAACCCGAATTTTAATAACCGATTCGGTTCCAACTCGAGTTCAATTAAAAAATATATCTGAGGTTCAATTCTGGGTTTGGATTCGGTTAATGTTACGGTTTGGTTCCGGTTTTGGTTTGGTTTACGTAAGGGTTCGATGCCTCAGATATATTTTTCAATCGAACCCGAATCGGAACCGAACCGGGTATTAAAATTCAGGTTCAGGGTTCAACTCCAGTTCAGGTTCATTTTCAGTTCGAATAGGAAGCGTTATCGTAATATAACCAATAATTGACGCCTTCAGGGTCTGCGTTACTGCTCGCATTTTAAATTATTTCTGTAGAAAGATTGTTATTCGAAAAGTATTAATTCAAGTTTTATTAAGTCGAACCGAATCTGAACCCAATATCTGAGTCCGGAACAAAACCGCAAATCTTATTTGTTTGAACCATAACAGTACATCTGTCAAACAACAAATTAACCTGAACCTGAACTTAACCCAGTTTTTGACGGGTTCGATACCCTGGTTTTAAGCCGAAGTATCATGAAAAAAAAATCCAATAAATGTAAAGTAAAGTTGGTTAAAATTCATAAGTAGCGTTTTTATTTTCTACAAAAAATGAGATCCGTTAAATATTAGAAAGGCAGACAAATTATAAGTTCATATATTATTATGACACCATATTTATTTATATATGTAGGTATCATTTCTCGAAATGCCTCCTTCCTGTAGGTAAGGTCAAAAATGCTAAATTTAATTTATGATGCACTGCTACTTAAATATTAACGGATACATGTCATAAATAAAATATTGAATTCTCTTATCTCATTTTTTGAGTTACAATCTTTTGTAATTAATTCACGTAATTATATTCCTTTCAAAGTGTTAGAAGAAATATATATTTTGACATTGGCATTGACGTATGAAAAATGAAAGAATATATTTGGTTATTGAAAATTAATGTAGTTCATATTTATCAAAATGCGGAAGTCTGAAGGTTACAGAAGAGCAATAGAATGGATATTTTTTAATTTATAATGATCTGAATAATTATACTGCAAAATAGAGTTTATTTATTTAGTCATGATAAGAAGTTTTATGGAATTTTTATACTGAATTTGCATCTCACTGACGACAATTATTGAATTTGAAATAAGAAATTCTGCTGCTGTTTATTTCAAAGAAATGAGACATCCATACATACATATTAATAAATAAAAATAGTACATATTCTTACACTGGATATGATTTTTCTATTCGATTTTTTTTAGTAGGTACGACAATCATTATCGTATTGTTTGATATTTTAGCAAATTAAAACACGCATGCTTTTTCCATAAATAAATTACGAATGAATTCAGAATTTGAAAATTTTAAATAAATAATAGTATATTAAAGAACGAATGTCATAATTGTCATTTTATTTTGTGAGAATGAACTCTTCGAACAAAATAATCGACAATTATTATGAAATGAGTTTTTTATACTATTTTTTCTATTTTGCGCTTTCTATGCCTTTTTTGAATAGAAAATAGTGTTAAAATTTAGGGAATTTTGTCAGTTGGTGGTATCAATGTGACGTTTGAAAATTAGACTATTCTAACCTTATTTTTTAACACCATACGATATTTTTTATTTTTTCTAACTTAACTATTCTATTTCTTCTCTTCTTCGTATTCTTAGTTTTAAATTCAAAATTACATAAAAATAAAATTCTTAACAACCGTTTGTGTTCGATTATTTAACGAGATTTGACATTTGATATTTTTGAAATTCTTAGCAACCAACCTTATAAAAATAAAATATACTAGTCTATTACAGCACTTGAATATACCATTAACGAACCCCTTTGGGTACTGTAAGAGCTTCGTTACAGATGCGAAATAGAAAAAAGTATATTACGACTTTAATTGATTCTAAATAATTGTCTCCTATCACTTCATATATATTAAGAGACTCAATGCCTCAAAAAAGTGAACTTTAAACATTTTATGTGGTCAACACAGACCTCCCGCTTTTTAATTTTTATTAATTTAAATACATACCTATATAATCCTGCAAACTATATTACGTTCTTTTGCATATATCAATTACTTTACATGATCCATTTCGTTAATGTGTAGTTGTAAACTAATATTTGACACTTTTATATTTATGTATGATGAAAAATATATTATTTTTATTAATCTTAATTTCATTAGACTCAATACAATCTTTTTAACACGGTTTCATTATTAATTTTAATGTAATTGCTTCCTGATAGTGACATTTGTTTAAATATGTCAAAATTGTTATTAAAATATGTTTTTGTTTGACGCATAGGCAATACAAAAATAAATTATATTATAATTTAATATTTAAAGTTATTTCAAGTTATTTACTAAATGCTATTATCGTAGAATTGAAGATTGTACCATTATAGCCAATTTTTATTAGTAAAAGTTCCTAAAACATTATATTCAAAGAATATTTTACAAGAAAAACTGTTAAAAACTTGTATAAATGATCCTCCCGGTTATCCGATATGCACTAAATGAGCTCTTCACACATTACTGTAGAATAGGTATACAAAATTTCAAATTTTTCTGATTGATAGTATTTGAGTAATCGTGTACACACAATCCACACGGACACACAACAACACACATACATTATACATACCTAGAGACATCATTATAAAAATGTTAAAATTAGATTCTGGGGACATCAAAACGTGCTTATTCACTAAAATCTCTATAAGCGATCCCAATACCTCCCTTACCTAGGGTAGCGGGAGGTAAAAATGAGTGCTTCCTTTAATAAGTTTCGAAGAAATGACTGGAAGTAAATATGTACTAATTTTAAATAAATTTTGGAAATATATAAAAAGAGTCAACAACTTAGTAAACTAGTTGAAGCATGCTAGCACACCTACGACTGGATAATGATGTATTTATTTATTAACTTATTTCATATGCTGAGAAAAAAGTCGTTTTAATATTTCATTCTCCCGTAGTAAACAGCTAAAACAATAGGCATTCCCAAAAAAATCCAACAAAATGATTATGCGCATGACAATCCCAGAATGAGAATGACAACCCAGAACTGAACTCTTATTCATAAATTCAATCTGAGAGTTGAATATGATAAACTGCCAAGCGTCTCTCTCTTTCTCTCCATTGAATTATGCTTGAATGATAAACAAAGCGCATAAACATCGGAGATTAAGGGAGCATGAAGAAGTGTATTATGGGAGCAGGGCATGGCGGCGCGAGCGGGGCACAGGGGGCACCCCGCTGCGGGGGCGTATTCTAATGCTCTGGCACTGGCGTTATCCGGCGAGCATCGCAACTCGACCAGGTACACTCGGAAGAGGAAATTACAACGTGATATCAGACGGGGAACATCATAAATAAAAACTGAGACACGGAAACCACTGACAACGATTAATTTTGCTATTATTTTTAGCTGAGGTTCAGAGCTTGAATTATTGCAAGTGAGAACATGCTGGAAACCAACAAAATAAATTGAACAATTAAAACATAAAAGAATATTAATTGGTTTCACCATGAACCGAAATAAATCACATTTCTTTTAACACAACTCAGATAAAGTTAGTCAATTTCTATAAGCTACATTCACTTTACAAAAAATATTGGCAAATAATAGTTTCCTTTAACTAACAATAATTTTGTTGTCATATACAGGGTGTTTCAACATACATAAGTGCAAAATATTTTAAGGGCATATAGTACTGACCGAATTGAGTAAAAAAAAAAATACATGAATCCGATCTTCAATAGTTTCCGAGATATGAGGCAGTGAAAAATGAGTTTTTACGGGGTTTACCTCTACTATCTTGAAAACTATGAGTTACAACTTTAATTAAATAAGACTTTTCGTTTACCTTTCAGAGATAATTTTTTTTTAAATCAAATAATTGTACTAAGTTAAATGTTGTGGCGACCTTGGCCAATATTTAATTTTCATATAACTTCGAAACTATTACAAATTGAGAAAAAATTTTCATATAAAATTTTATTGTTTTTTACCTTCCGTCACCCTTAGGTAAGGAAGGTATTGTCTTTGGTCAAAAAATTCGGTGGTTTTTAATGAATAAGCACGTTTTAAGATCCCTAGAATACGATATTACTAATTTTACATTGATGTCTGTATGTGTGTGTGTGCGTGTGTGTGTGTGTGTGTGTGTGTGTGTGTCCGTGTGTGTGTCTGTGTGTGTCTGTGTGTGTGTCTGTGTGTGTCTGTGTGTGTGTGTCTGTGTGTGTGTCTGTGTGTGTTTCTTGTGTGTGTGTCTGTGTGTGTCTGTGTGTGTGTGTGTGTGTCCGTGTGTGTGTGTGACAAATTTTTCTCCGACGATAACTCGAAAACTAAAATTCTAAAAAATATGATTTTTTCGTATTCCTCTTCTTTACAACCATATGAAGAGCTGATTAGATTTTGGTTATAATTGGTCAACCGGAAGTACCCTTATTTGAAGTTTTTAACAGGTTTTCTGGGAAAACCGCAGTTAAATATCATTTTTTGAAATTTTGTGATCATTAATATGAAAGAAAATCTTATTCTCTATACAATTTGATTATACATTTTCCTTCATATTCAATAGATATAGAGTTATAGAGAGATTAAGAGAGGTTAACTTTCAAAAATCAGTTAGCTTTGCTAAAATTATGGAAACAGCAGGTATATTCAAAAATTTCTAATTGACAGATGTCAGTGTCAAGTGCAAAACCAAAATGGAAAGTATAGGATCAGAAAGTAACATAAGTGACAGAGTGTCCCTCGCATAAGTGACTTGCAGTTTCAATGCCGGGAGTATGAAGAAGGCCAAAGAGAAGATGGAAGGACTGTGTAGCAGAATATTTGAGAGAGGAAGAACTGTGTGAAGGAATGAGGAAGTTTATAGATTTATAGAATCTTTTCAAAGAACTTGCAATATGGAATTTGTAAAAAATAGTGTGTTCGTGTTACAATTATATAGGATATATAGAATCTTTTCCAAGGAACTTTTGGTATCGGATTTTTACGAAATACATTGAATTGACAGCAGGTTTTGTGATGGCCACAACAGATTTTTTACTCATTTATGTCAGTATCATATGCCCTTAATTTTTTTACACATTTTTTGAAACAGTCTGTATAACATGTAGGAATAATATTGGCTATTTGCAAAAACAGTAAAGTAGTAAAGCAATTCGAAAACATTTTAAAATCCTTATAGTAAGTTACTGTGTATAAAATACATAGTCAAATATCCGTACATAATCTAAATACAAATGTATTGTTTAATTGCAATTAAAATTGACCTTAAAATTTTCAAGGTAAAACTTGAATATTTAATTGAAACATTCAGGTACATATTTAAAATTTTACGTTTTATTTAATATTATTTTATTTTTCATTTTCATTTCATCATGCGGAATCTCTACGTTCAATAATAATGCCCAATATTTGTTATTATACAATATTATTCATCGTTTATAAGAACTTATATTGTTTCAATATTTTGACAAATTCCATACCGTAAGTTCCTTGGAAAAGCTGCTATAAATCCAATAAAATTATAACAGGAACATACACTATGTAAATTATTTGAATATAATCAAACCCTATAGACAATAAGATATTCTTTTAAGAATTTCAAATAAGAGAATTTCAGATTTCAATTATAACCAAAATCTAATTGTAATATTGGAGTTGTCGCCGGAAATTTTTTTGTCACACAAACAGACACACACACATACAGACTTCATCGAAAAACTAGTAAAATCGTATACTAGGAACGCTAAAACGTGGTTATTCATTAAAAACTCACCACCGAATTTTTTGACAAAAGACAATACCTTCCTTACCTAAAGGTGACGGAATGTATTACTGAAAGTAAAAAAATAACCCACTTATTAATACCTATAACTTGAATATGCGATATTTCAAAAATACGAATATATCTATAGAATAAATAAATAAAATATAGTCTAAAAAGAAATAATTTAAATATTTCTGGCCAAAGTCCAAAATGCAAATAAATGAAACAGATTTTATATTTAATTTATAAAATCGATAATACAATAATAACATTTGAATGAATTTAAAAGCAAACAAAAAACTTAATTTTCAAGGTTCTTGTGGCCAAATGAATAAAGATGGGACAATTATCTAATTTAAGTAATTTTATTGATCTTTGTTTAAATGATTTTGTTATTTATAGTACTAGGAATCGCAAAAATTTGAATTAACGAATAGCAAGCGTAAATATTATTTTTATTAAATGTTTCCGTATTTATATAAAAGAGTATCAATAATATACAAAAATATAATCCGTTAAAAATAACATTTTTGTTTTGATAATGATTTAAAACAGAAATAACATTCCCGAATTTTCAAAAATGACATCCTTTAGTTTAAATTATCTAAATAATCTATAATTTCAGGGATTAAAAAAAATTCTTCTCTCAATTTTATAATTGACTAATTAAAAATTTGAATAATCCTTGGTGAAGCAAGCGATCAAATTTAGAATTCGATTGTCACTATTTCGAGTGAGAAGAAAGAACAAAATGTATCGCGACAAATGTGTTACTACAATAGTTCAGTGACAGTGCTATAGTGCGAGCTATTTTTAGAGTAACATAATCTACCTGACGTCTGCTTTCTTCTGTTCTCCGCCGTTGTCATAGATACGCAGTGTTTGTTATTAATGATTATATATTTAAATAAAAAGGAAATTCAGTCATATAATGTAAATGTTTTATTTTCTTTGTCTCCGTTTCGGAAACTATTTTTCCTTCATCAGGACACTACAATAAATATATAAAATACAATAATCAAATACATAAAGGGTAACTATAATACTTACAAAAAATTATAACAGGAAACGGAAAAATAAGGTCATATAGGAAAGAGAAAAGTGTTTTATATGTTTGTAAATGTCATTAAAATATGTAACGATGGCAACAACAAAAAATGTATTAAAAATATATATATATGAAAAATAGTGATAAATGGGCTTTGATTTTATTTATTTAATTTACATATTCTGTTATAAATACTACTAAAATTTTGAATGTCCGTTCTGAAATTAACATTATTACTATTATTTTGAATACGTACCATTTCCAAAAAAAGTCTTTTAGATAAATTGCTTTCCCTGTCCAAAATTTTGACCCTATCAAAATCAAATGTATGATCAAACTCTATGCAATGCTGGGCCAAAGCACAATTTCCATTTGTCAAGTGTTTGTTAATACTTCTTTTATGCTCTGATATTCTTGTTTTAAGAAATCTTTTCGTTTGCCCAATATATACTTTGCCACAGCAATTACATAGAATTTGATAAACTACATCCTTATTTTCAGAAATATCGTATTTATCTTTTAATTTGCTATAAAGTTGTCTGATCGTTTTAACAGGTTTTATTGCAATTTTAACTGCTAATTTTCTTTCCAATAATTTTTTTAAATTTTGCGTCAAACCAATGACATTGGGAATTGCAAAATATCTTCTGTCATTGTTATTTTTATTTTTAATGTCAGTAGTAGTACTGTCAAATTTTTCATAGTTGTTCCAAATCTTATTTATTATTCTTTTCGGATATTCGTTATCCATCAATATTTGTTTTATAATTTTGAAAGTTTCGTTTCTGTATTCTAAGGATGTTAATTTGAGAGATCTATTTGCCAGGTTTGTTGCAGTATTAATTTTTTGTGATGTCGGATGACAGGATTTGAAATTTATATATCTTGTTGTTGATGTCGGCTTTCGGTACCATCTGTATTTAATTTTACCATCTGGTTGGTGACGTAGAAGTATGTCTAGGAAAGGTATTTCATTATTATTTTCTTCTTCCAATGTGAAATTTAAATGTTCATTATAATTGTTAAAAATTTTTAGAATAGTGTTAGACTGTCCAAAAGGTATTGCCGTTAGAAGGTCTTCTACATATTTGTACATAAAAGGAATGTCAAAAGGAAGAAGCGGAAGTATAGTGTCCAGAAGAGTGTCCATAACCAAACAAGCTGCTATTGGAGAAAGACATGATCCCATTGCAAATCCTAATTTTTGTTTATAATATTTGTTATTAAATTTGAAAAATCCTTGAGTATAGCAGAAAGTAACCATATTTAGAAAATCTGTTTTTGTTATAGAAGTTTTAAGTTTTATTAAAGGCCATTTTCTTTCAATAGCTTGAAGGGTTAGATCTAAAGGAATGTTGGTGAAGAGAGATTTTACATCAAGAGACACAAGTATATAATTTGGTTTTAAAGTTATATCTTTAATATTTTCTACAAAGTCGAAAGAATCCTTTATATAACAATTATCTTCATAAAAGTTGCTTAATATATTATGTAGGTATTTGATTATTGTATTTTATATATTTATTGTAGTGTCCTGATGAAGGAAAAATAGTTTCCGAAACGTAGACAAAGAAAATAAAACATTTACATTATATGACTGAATTTCCTTTTTATTTAAATATATAATCATAAAGTATATACAGTCGTTTAAAAAATATATATATTTGTTATTAATATTAAACGCTGTTTCTTATGGGATTATAATTGCGTTTAACACGTTTTTCATGAAGCTATTTGTACGCTTCACTAAATATAATTTTTTTCTCATTTTATACAACTAACGGTATTTGAAAAGAAAGAAATTTATGGCCGGTGACAAACTGTCAGACTTTTTTGAGATTTTAGGGCTTGGATGGGATAGAATCATAAAATTTTTTCACTTCACAGGTAATAATTTATGTTGAAATCAAGATAAATAAAAATTAATTTTCTTGTCATTTATTTTAAGTTAGATACAATCAATATTTATGAACAACTAAAAATAGACTCTTCTTTGTCGTCGGCATTCATTTGCAAAATAAACTTTGTAACAAACATGTCTCCATTAAGAAAACTTGTTTGTATTATTGTGACTAGTTTTGCCGATAGAGTTCCAAAGCTTTTGTTAATCGGAAGGAAATGAAATTTCGTTTATAAAATTGATTGTGAGTGGTAACGGTAAAATGAATGAAATTTAAATTTCACTTTCTGTCTTTTATAGTGGATTTGAAATTCGATTCAGGTTCCTTAACATAATTAAAACCGGTTGTTTGCATTAGATAATACTCAAAGATCGGGTTCTTTTCGAGGGCACATTCCAACGAATTATGCCATAGAAAGAGGACCACGATATTTATTACTTACTTCAGTCAATTTTACAAATGTTCTAGTTGGATTGTTAAATGTCTGTTTTAACAAGAGTGTCTTTTTCTCGAGATGATATATTTTCGTTTTTAATTTTTACTTTGCGTCACCTTTAAGTAAGGAAGGTAATGTCTGGTGAAAAAATTCGGTGGTGTGTTTTTTGAATAGCACGTTTTATGGTCCCAAGAATACGATTTGTGTGTCTGTGCGTGTGTGACAAAAATTTCTACGACATTAACTCCAATAGTACAATTCTAAAAATTATAATTCTTTTGTATTCCTCTTCTTTACATCCATATGAAGTTTTTCTTTAAAAACCCCGGTTAAATATCATTTTTTGACATTTTATGTAATTATCAATATGAAAAAATACCTTATTCTCTATACGGTTTGATTATACATTTTCCTTCATATTCAATAGATACAGAGTTAAAGAATTATAAAGAGATTAACCTTCATAAATCAGCCAGCTATGCTATAATCATAGAAACAGCTGATATATTCAAAGAATTCTATTGACAGATGTCAGTGTCAGGTGCAATTTACCTAGAGTATGTTCGTGATATAATTTTATTGGATTTATAGAATCTTTTCAAAGGAACTTTTGGTATGGAATTTATAAAAAATAGTATGTGTTCTTGTTAAAATTTTATTGGTATATAGAATCTTTTCCAAGGAACTATTTTATAGCATTTATCCATTTTTATTTCAATACTTTTATTTCTAAAAATTCACACAGTTGTTCAAATACTCTAAAAATACGTAACAGTCTCTTTAGAATCAAATAATATTACTACGAAGTTTATATCTCTACTCATTTTTGAATTATTGCCCCAAAAGTCAATATACCCCACATTTAGATAAAAACTTTAAAATTTTCAAAAATCTAATTTTTATGTAACTAGATACTTCTCAATACGCTGATTCCAAATTTTGAAACCGCAGGTCGATATCTCGATTCGTTCTCGAAATATTTAGATTTAAAGTTTTGCTCAAAACTGCCCATTTTTGGGTATTAACCCAAAAATGGGTCGAGATATGAATTTGGCGACATCACCATTCGATTCTACAGGCAAAATTACATAAGTGTACCAATTTTCATAATTTTTGTCCAACCGGTTCTTTTTTTATGAATAAAAGCTTAAAAATGACCAAAATCTGAAAAAATTGTAAGGGGTACCCCTTACGATTTTTGCGATTTTTGGCCATTTTCAGTTATTTTGCTTTAGAGATTGTATGCGGTGTTCAAAAATTCTGAAAATTGGTGTACTTATGTAATTTTGCCTGTAGAATCGAATGGTGTTGTCGCCAAATTCATATCTAGACCCATTTTTGGGTTAATACCCAAAAATGGGCAGTTTTGAGCAAAACTTTAAATATAAATATCTCAAGAACGAAACGAGATATCGACCTGCGGTTTCAAAATTTGGAATCAGCGCATTGAGAAGTATCTAGATACATATAAATTAGATTTTTGAAAATTTTGAAGTTTTTATATAAATGTGGGGTATATTGACTTTTGGGGCAATACTTCAAAAATGGGTAGAGATGTAAACTTGGTAGTAATATTATTTGATTGTAAAGAGAATGTTACGTAAGTGTACACATTTTTAATGTATATTCATGTGATAATTTTATTGGATTTATAGAATATTTGTAGAAAATAGTATGCTCGTATGATTTTACTAATTTTACAATAATGTCTGTCTATGTGTCTGAGCGGGTGTATGTGTGTGTGTATGTGTGTGTTTTTAAACTCATGGTTAACAGTTACGTCAAAAAAGAGTAGATGAATTTGAAAGATTAATGATTAGAATATTTACAATAACATTAATTGAATGCTTATACATAAATTCATTTATAATGTGAAAGAAATATTGCATGGCGAGTTTTTATCGAATGAGAGAAAATGCTTTTGCAACTAAATTGATCTGGATAATATTTTATACTCGCTGGCCACTGTGGTATCAAATGATATGACACGCGAAAATGAGATATTTATTTAGGTAGTAATTACATTCATTAAAATTGCTCGCTGCAGTGAAACCAAAATATAACAAAAATAACACAAAACAAAATCAACAAATTCATTATTGAAACCCGAAAGCCGAAAGTCACACCGCAGTTTCAAATATCACCCGTCGGTTTACAAATTCACGTTCGTCAGATTTAGAACAAAGCATTAAAATGTGTAAATGGGAATGTGAATGGTTCATAGACTTCTTCAGTCGCTCAAGTATATTTGGCATTTCCTGTCAAATTGTGTATTTATTTATGCGTAGTCGGATTCGATTTGTGTATGTCTCCGTGTCAATCTCAGGTCTCAGCCGCGAGAAGAAATCACCGATTGCTACGTTTCTATATTTACACCTAAATGCACTAATTTAACTCAAACAACCCTAATGTTTGTTTTAAAATACTCACTTTTTATAAATACATTAAATCATTACCAACACACACAATTTCCAACGCATTAAAACCACATAAGTATATTTTTATAACCTCACATTATTCTATAAAATTTATTTTAATACAACTTAAGTGTTTCGTTATTTTGCATGCTATATTATTAAAATAAAATTTTAGCATTAAGACCAGACATAAATTATATAGAAAGACATCGTAAATAATTAAACAGATAATTAAATAAGAAATACACATGGCCGCGAATTTACAGTTGTTTATCATTTTTACAAAAAAATCTGTTTTGGCCAGCACAAGACCTCTCGACATTTCCATATTAGGCTATGTACATATTTAGCATTTCTGGTACACACAAAAACATATCTGCTGGACAAAAAAATCTGTTGTGGCCAGCACAAGACCTCTCGCCATTTCCATATTAGGCTATATAAGTATTGTATTGCACTTTGCTATCAAAACGTCGTTTTTAACAAAATATTACAAAACTTTACCCAAATATTGTTTTTTGTTGTATTTAATACGTCTTCTGCACACATAATTCTAATTACATCTATTTTTCATTGTATGAGGAAGTTCATGATTGTCAGAGATTCTTCCAATTCATTAACCAGATTGGCGGTATTTCTGATGGATATATGCATTTTACCTATAATTTCAAATATTTAATTAATAAAACAATAAGAAAGATTAAATATACTTCACAGAAAAAACTATCAGAATGTCATACTGAAACTGTTGAAACTACAAAATTTACATATAGGTCTGTATCTAGTGACCCATGTATTTCTTCTGAATAAACAATACATTGCTAAAATGCCATCCTAATATAGGATAACTTTCGTCTAATTAACCGAGTTCATAGGTACGTCTTATAGTTCTCGAGATAATAACAAAAATAAACATTTAAGAAACCAAGTGTCCAGCAGTGTAGTTTTATATTTTTAAATTTATTCTATAAACAAGTTTCTTCTTATTCTTCTAATGATCAATAATCTTTCAATTCATTGATAAGATTAGTGGTATATGTATCTATATTTATACATATTTGATTAATAATAAAATAAGAATTATTAAATGTACTTTCCAGAAAAGTGTTCAGTAATGTCTCTGGTTTTTTGACACTGACATTTATGTCAATTACAAACGTTTTAATTTTTCCACATGTTTTCCATGGAATAGGAGATTCATTACAATATATTATTTTAAAATATATTTAGATTTCTCTAACTTTATAGAAGATAATAATATTTAGAATTTTTTTAATAAACTAGTACTTTCGGTTGTCTAATTGTTACCGAAATCTAATTAGCTTTTCCCAGTAGTATCAGATTGGGGAAACCGTAGTTAAATATGTCTTATCTTATAAAAATGTTATAATCGGATTCTAGGGAATTTAAAACATGCTTTCCACTAAAATCTGGATATGTGATTTTTAGCATGATTCCAATACCTACCCGCTGTTAGCGAGAGGTAAAAATAGTATGAAAAATTATTATTCCGTTAAATTGTAAATGTTTCTAGCATGGCTAATAATTTATTTTTGTAGTATAATAAAAAAAAGTAAAATAATAAATGGAAACTAAATTTAGAATGTCAAAATATTTCGGAGTGTCATGTACATAATATTTTATTTAATTCAATTTGTCATACGTCATGTCGACCAGGCTTTTGAAACCGAAGATGATTCTAATCATGTCATTTAAATCTTTATTAATTAATAAACTTTTTATGCCCTTATAAACATGCACATCGCTCTAGGCTGTAATATAAAATCAATTATAAAAACGTTAATCTCCTGATGATCAATTAAAAATTATTTATTAATCATTAAATTTTCAATGATGTTTCTAATGCATACCTTTAACAAAAATCATACTAAACATATGTTTACTGACGTCAGAAATTTAACTGTAAGTTTACTCAAATGCAATAAAAATATACAAGTATTATAAACATGAACGAAGGTTGTGCCTAATGATTATAATTATAAAAAATCATTCCACAAAACTATACATACACCTGAGAATTTCTTTTGTTTCACAAGAATTTTCGCATTTGGAAAACGGATATAAATATTGCTTTTACGTGTTACAAATATTGAAAATAGTTGAACAACTACATTAAGATGTAAAAAATTAGTATTCACGGATATTTGAAGATTTCATTCAACAATAACCACAAGTATTTTGACATTTGCTAGTTCAGGTTCAATGGTTATAGTTGCGAAAATTTGTAACGAGACTTCTTTTTATCGTTTTCAGTATGACAAACGATCTTTATGAATAAATTATGATTTCATGCGTACACTTTTTATACTTCTGTATTAGCTATTTAGATTTCAAATTTCAAGTAAATGAGAAATACCAAATACAAATAAAATTGCTCTTTATTATAAGCGCGTTTTCGTAATATCATTACAAAACCCTCTACTACGTTATAATATTCATATCGGGTAAAGGTTTAATTTAAGAAAAGCTAGAGTAAAAGCACAATGGGAATACGGACCGTTCTTTGTATGTTTTGCTGTGTTTCTCTAATCTTCCTTAGACATATTATAACCAGTACTTGCAAAAACTTAGGTTCTTTAGTAAATAAATCCGGCCCTCTGGTTTTATTGGTCTTTTTTGGTTTTATCGGGTAGGTAATATTTAGTTTTTCTATTTTATAGCAACCAATTTGAAATTGGATATTTTATAATGAACTCTACCTTTAAATTATATGATAGGGACTATCAACGTCTGGAAAAGGTTTTTTTTAATATCTACAACTACATCTACTACGTATTCTGAATTCCTATATTATTAGTTTTAAGCCGTTCTGTTATCGCTATTTAATTTTGGAATCCATTTTAAAATAAATGAATGTAATGCAGAAAATAATGGAACAGCGAAAGTTTGATTTTATGATCCTATGTCAGATAGAAATCACTTGTTTTTGTATGAACCTGAAAGATATGTATGTTAAATGACATCGGCAATCAAACTGGAACTATATATATATACAGTAAAAATTTTGAAAGAAGTCCAATCAAGGCCATCTACGAATTGTATCTATGAATTAAGATTTTGTGCTGTCAAATTTAGTAGTGTCTTTTACTTAGTTTTTATGAGGGTACATAATATCTTATGTACCTCATAAAAACTATGTAAACGACACTATATACTAAATTTGACAGCATAAAATCTTAATTCATAGTTACAATTCGTAAATGGCCTTGATCGAACTTCTTTCAAAAATTTTACTGTATATATGTATAATATACGTAGTTTTTACCTCCCACTACCCTTGGTAAAGGAGGTATAGGGATCGTACTAAAAATCGCATGTCGATTTTTGGTACATAACTACTTTTTAAGGTCCCAAGAATTCGATTTTAACAATTTCATGATGATGTCTATATGTATGTATGTACGTATGTATGTATGTATGTATGTATGTATGTATGTATGTATGTATGTATGTATGTATGTATGTGCATGTATGTGCATGTGTGTGCATGTGTGTGTATTATCATTCAGAAAATTCTGAAACCTTGTATTTTCGACCCTATTCTAACAGTAACAGGGAAAAAACATTTAGATTTTGGTGTAAATTTGAAAAATTGAAGCACAATAATTTTTCAGAACTACGACATAGAATATTTAAAAAATATATTACGGCTTATCGAATAACAAATAACAATTCCCAGAATCACAGATCGTTTTCAACAAAAAAGAAATTTAAAAAAACAGATGTTTCAATACAACCCAACAAAAAAAAATGTAAAAAATCTATAATCTGCACATATAAATAAATAAATAAATATATCATCACGGCGTATTACCCATTTTTGAGTGTAACAATCTGCTTTATCACAGATATCGGTAATGATGATTACATATTTGTACCGTGCGGGTGCTTACCAGGCGTTACCTCACGGACACTCATTGCTGGCGTGGAGAGTGCACCACAGACGTCAATTTTATGCCATTTAAGAGTCGAAATATTTTGCGTCGGTCGGGATCGAACCCGGTTCCCCAGATTCGCGACCAGACACTCAGGAACGCGGCCACTACACATTACTAGAGAATTAGAGAATACGAAAACAAGCAACTACTTCTAAATAAGACAGTGTTATTTCGAATATAATTGACAACAAATTAAACAAACAATATGTCATCTCGTCCCTCATGCAACATTATTCAAATAAACAATGGTATTTATTAAAGTTTTTGAACATCATTAAAATGGTTTAAAAACTCTGATATAAACACATTAAAAGAGATAGAGCTCGTGTTGATATTTTCATTTGTCGTCAAAATAATTTCTAAAATTAAATACAGGAAACGGGCCTAAATTATGCCACAATTCAGTGGCGTTAAATGCCTAGCATGTGTTTCTAGATTTAGATTTAAATACTAGATTTGTTGAACAAAAGCAAAACAGATATAATTTTTAATAATTAATTAGCAGTAACGTCACAGTTGAGGAGATTTTTGTTTACGCATCGCAACGACCGGAAGTTCTAATCAAAACAAATCATTAGCACTCATATTCATAGAGGAAATTATTTAGCAGCTATGTTCATGCTTATCACCAAAGCTTGTAAACATTGTGTTAAGTAGATAATTCCAGATTGGTTGTCCCTGCTTATAAAATGAAGTGTCAGACGAACGAACACTGTTTAAAAAATATCTAGCGCTCATTTTTACATGACCATTAGAATAGAGATAATGTTTTGCTTTGTTTGTACCCGTAGTAACTTGTAATTCCATACCAGTAAATTAGCTAAAAATAAAAAGAATTTATTGCAAAAAAAAAAAATTTCTAGAGTTTATAACTATCATTAAATTATTTTTTGCTGAAACGAAGCAATGTACGAGTTTAATATAATTTTAAATTTTATTGCTATCTCAATAGTCTGGTACTTTTCTTGTAAAGTTATGTTTTTTACTTAATCAATTTTTACCTCTCGCTAAAAGAGGTATTGGATTCATGCTAAAATTCACATGTTCAGATTTTATTGAATAAGCAGAATTTAAGGTTCCTAGAATCCGATTATAACATTTTTAAAATGATGTCTATGTGTATGTGTGTGGATGTGTGTATGTGTGTATGTATGTCTGGATGTTGTAGACACGATTCCTCAAAAACTATAATACTTAAAAAATATTTAACTGCAGTTTCCTCAATCTGACATTCCTGGGAAGAGCTGAAAAGGTTTTGGTAACAATTGAACAACCGAAAGTAGTAGTTTCTTAGAAAATTTCTTCTAAATATAATTTTTTGGAAATTTTTGTTATTACAAATATTGAAGAACAAAATTCTCCATCTAATATACTTAAAACTTGTATTATATCTTGTATAGATTTAGACATAAAGACACTATAAAATATAGCAGATTCTAATCGCAGAGGCTAAGGCACTAAGGAAACGACTTGACAAATTCAAATGTTTATAACATAGTTTGAAAATGACATATGTCAGTGTTAAAAATTAACAGTTTTAGTGGCTTTCTGATAGCTTTTTCTGGGAAGCATATTTAATCTTTCTTATTATTTTATTAATGAAATATTTGAAATTATAGGTAAAATGCATATATCCATCAGAAATACCGCCAATCTGGTTAATGAATTGGAAGACATATAGGAACTTCCTCATACAATGAAAAATAGATATAATTAGAATTATATGTGTACAGAAGTCGTGTTAAATATAATAAAAAAACAATATTTGGTTAAAGTTCTGTAATTTTTTGTTATAAATCGACGGTTCGATAGAGAAGTACAATACAATACTTATATAGCCTTATATGGAAATGGCGACAGGTCTTGTGCTGGCCACAACAGATTTTTTAATTAAGGATTTTGAAAAATAAAAAAATCTGATGTGGCCAGCACATGACCTCCCGCCAATTCCATGTTTAAAATAGCAATGAGCTTTAAGTAATGTATGATTTCCGGTTGATCGTTTGTAAGTAAAATCTAATTTGTTGTCCAATAAATAGAAAAGTCTGTAATACGAAATTTTGGATTATGTTTTATTGTTTTTCGTCAAAAATCTGTTAGAACTCCAAATTAAGTACTACATCCGATTTATCATGTATGGTTAAAATCTAATATGTTGTTTCAAATTATACCTATATGAGTTTTTAATACCAAATTTGAATGATAGTTTTGAATGATAGTTTAATAGACTTTAAGGAAAAATCGTCACATACACATTCTTATAAAAATCAGCATCAACTTCTAGGTGCTCTAAAACGCAATCTTTGTAAATTCTTCGCCGTATGATCCATTTCGTAAATATTAATTTATAGTGCTGCAAAAATAGAAAAAATTTAAATCAGATCATCCTGTACATCTAATATTTATGTATGATGGAAAATATATTATTTTTACAAACCTTAATATCATTAGAATTAAATATTTTAGTATTATATTCCCCTTAACATACATACATACATAAAATCACGCGTTTCCCACTTAGTGGGTTAGCAAAAACCCGAAAATAATAATAAGAAAAGGGATGAAAGTAAGAGCTCCACTGAATCACTTAACTCTTTAAAAACATTCTTCTTTTGCCTTGCCCAAAATCATCATAACATTCATACAATGAACATATTAATGTGACCGATTTTCGGTAGCGAATAACCGCATCCGGACCACAATAATAGTTACGCAACAATCATCCTTCGCCACACATTCTTATCTATGCACACTTCTTTCACCTCAGCCACATTCATAAACGTATTCATACATAATAACAACACGGTTTCATTATTAATTTTAATGTAATCGCTCCCTGGCAGTGACATTTGTTTAAATATGTCAAAATTGTTATTAAAATTACCTATGTTCTTGTTTGACGCATAGGAAAGACGATTTATGAAAATAAATTATATTATATATTCATATTTAAAGTTATTTAGAGTTATTACTACATATTATTCTCGTAGAATTGAAGATTGTACCATTAGATTCAATTTTAATCAGTAAAAGTTACTAAAAAATTATATTCAATGCATTTTTTACAAGAAAAACTGTTAAAAGCTTGTATAAATGATACTTCCGGTTATCCGATATGGACTAAAAACTAAGAGCTCTTCCCACATTAGTATAGAATGGTATACAAAACAGGGCATCGAACCCGCCAAAAACTGGGTTCGGTTTAGGTTCAAGTTAATTTATTTTTTGAGAAATGGGTTCGGGTGCGGTTCTGGTTCAACATTAATAAAATTTACAGTTTTGTTCGGGGTTCAGGTTCGGTTCGACTTAATGAAAATTGAATTAAAGTTTTTTTTGAATGACAAATAATTTAAAATGAAAAAATATTTTTAATATTTTTTAATATATTCAAACATTTAAATTTACCGCGATAAAAACAGTTCAATATAGTTATTTTATTTAAATATTAATTCTGTCTGTTGTCTGTTCATTCATTTGTTTCTCTGGTTTATTCTTGCATTAATGTATTCGTAAGCGTGATAGCGTCAGTCCTCAGTTCCCAATGTTTTTGTGACGTGAAATGAGCGTTTTTGTTGCTATTTACGGACAATTTGAATGTTTTATTTATTATTATAAACTTTATCAAGTGTTTTATGTGTTATTTATACTATATTTGTTTATTTAATAGTGAAATGTGGTTATGATCCGTGATCCGTAGCTTGCAGTCCAAGGAAAGAAGCAAAGGCGGACTTCGTAAAGGTTAGAAATTGTATTTTGTTTTAAAATTTGTTTATTATAAATGTTTTCATAAAAATAATAATATTTCCATAGCTTATTTCATTTAAAACTATATATTTTTAATGTAACAAAAGGTTAGGCTACATTGACACAAAAATACGTGGCAGTAGGTATACGATAATAGTTTAATGAATGTTTGGAGAGTCTATAATATATTTTGTTTTAATTCAGAATTAAAAGCATTATTTGGTATGAATGAAAAAGGGTTTATTTCTTGGCTGGAAATGGTGATGTAAATAAAGAAATTTCTGGATATCAGCCAGCCACTAAAATTTATTCAGTCTCGACCGTTTCGACCCCACATGGGACTTCTTCAGGAGATGAACCTTGTAAACCAGTAGCAATACAACTACATTACACACTACATGTATTGCTACTGGTTTACAAGGTTCATCTCCTGAAGAAGACCCATGTGGGGTCGAAACGGTCGAGACTGAATAAATTTTAGTGGCTGATATCCAGAAATTCCTTTATTTACATTATTTGGTATATTAAACATAAAACATAGACAAACATACAATTATTTTATTTACTTATAGAGTTTTCATAATTTTATTACAACAAAATTCCGAACGATAATAAAAACATTAAAATTATAAACCAGGTTTTTTGAATGACAACCAAATAAAAATAATTTAAAATGAAAGCCGTAATTTTCTTATTTTAATATCCGGTTCGTTTCCAACTCGGATTCAATTGAAAAATATATCTGAGGTTCGGTTCTGAGTTTGGGTTCGGTAAAATGTTACGGTTAGGTTCCGGTTTTGGTTCGGTTCAGGTTCGGGTTCGTTACTCTGGATTTTATTATCCAGTAATGGATGTCATCTATTTTTAAAGAGTTCGGGAATAATAAAATTTGTTTACCCTACGTTTATCAAAAATATTCAAAGCCAATGAATATGAATATAGTGCATCAGTTAACTGTTTCTTAAATTTGAATTCAACCACATTCGAATTCAAACCGTCTAAAATACAGCCACTCACATGACACACTCATTCTGCATACATTCCTAAATGCAAGTAAAATTAGATAATCTGCTTAATTAATATGTCATTGCATTAGTTGTAAATTGCGAAAACAAACCACATTTTGTTGGTACATTAGAAGTTTTGCAAGCCAACTTAAAACTTTGCTTTGGGTGGTTAGATATTAAATTCTGTAATTGCATTGGTTGGGATCGCTTGAAGTGAGTTTTCGGGCGCGTAAACACCGCGCAGGGGCGGCAGCCACGCCGAAGGGAAAGGGTGCTCCGCCACCAACAGAAACAAACCAGAAATCAGATTTCAAAGAGGGCGCTATTTAATTGCGTTTTACGTTATTATTACGAGCATGTGTAACATTCGGCCAGCGGGCGTCATAACTTGCGCTTTGATCTGAACTCGAAGTGGAGGGGAGGCGACCCCTAACGCTACGCTAATGCTAACCCCCACCAGAAAAGTGTTTGTGTATGCATGACCGGTTATAACAGACACCGTTCTAATGAGATTATGATATGGAAAGGGTTGCTCTCTGGCTCCCGGCGCAACAAAATGGCTGCCCCGACGGATTTAATATGGCGAAATGATAATCCGGAACTCGAACAAGCCGTCTGTGTAATTACTAACCATTGATAATTTCACAGTTCGAAAATTAAAACGTCACTTAGCTCGCTCGATTCGAATTGGTTTTAATCAAGACAGAGCAGATTTAATATCTTTTATTAAATTCTCACTCACTGCAATCATTCGAAGAGGAATTACTCCCCTGCAATCTACTATAAATAAATTATAACCTTCACAGATATAACCTAACCTACACAGCATAAAATTGACAGACTGGAATTTACTACCGTGTAATAAATTGAAACCTAATGGAATTATCGTTCAAAAAAGAAAAAAGAATTATTTAATATTACATTAATTTAAAATTAAAATATACACATGAATAAGTGAGCATCCGTAGGTATATATTGGGAATTAGATTCAATTTAGTTAGGACATTATAATATAATTAGAATTTTTAGTTTATACTTCATTTCACGTAAGAAAATAGTAGATGGCGCTTGAGAGCCAACCGTTTTTACATACATTAAATAAATGGTTTAAATTTTTAAAACCAAACTTTGTCAATAATAAAAATATTTTATCTCAAAAATGTGCAAGTCCTGCGTATTATAAATTACAGCAAAACATGATTAAATATCACTTAATTCTGTCGATTTTATTTGATAATTGACAGCTAACAAATAATATTTTTTTCGCTTTTGTGAACTAAGTTAGCATTCTGGTCAATCAAAGAGTAGAATTTGCTTTCCTGTCTAAACCAACGCTATTTTCTTACGTGAAATGAAGTATAGGTACTGTATTTGCTACAGTAAAACCTGAAATTAGCGCCAATGTGATGAAGAGGTCCATCTCTCCTTACAGTCGAAGGAGAGACGAACCGCACTGAAAGAAGGATAGATGGAACAGAAATTAGTTAGTTTACATTTTATAATAGAGATGCCTACAGTTTATAAAAGAAAGAAAAACATTTAGCCAAGAGGAGAATGAACAGAAAACAATTTACGGACAATAAGTGAAGTTCCTAGGCGATTTAACGTACCAAAAACAACATTTAAACCAAAAGAAACTACATCTAAACAAAAAGACACTCCATCCAAAATTTTAAATGAAATTTCACCAATAACTGCGACTATAGTAAGTGCACGAAAAAAAAGGAAGAAACGTAACCAAACTTTTACCTGCGCCAGTAAATATTCAACGTAGGAAAAATAAAACTCAAAAACGCGTAAAAAGGGAAGAAAATACAAATAGAGAGAAAGGTAAAACAAAAAAAAGCGAAAAATGTACAGATGTCAACATCTTCAAGTTCGGATGAAGTTATTCTAAATGATACTTCATATGATGAAAATTTAGATGATTACGAAAACGAATGCGCGGGATGTGGCGAAGATTATAGGAAAACACAAAAGAAGGATGATTGGCAGAAATGTGTAATTTGTGGCAGATGGTTGCACGAAAGTTGTACATCTTACGAAAATTTATGCCAACTTTTCTGAAAGCACACAGCAAAGAAAAAAGCTCGTTAAAATATATGGTCCGTCTGAACTTCTATACATGGTCCGTCTAACCTACCGTGAGTAGGAGAGACAGATCATTTTCGAATCTTTGTATTTTCATTTTTTTATTTTTCCTATGCAATATTCCATTGTTTTTGTACTGTCTTTAACTACGTGTCAGTATCTAATATACTTACAATTTTTATAGAAGTTGTTTTTGTTTTAATAAAGAAGTTATCTTAATTTATACAAAATGTGGTCCATCTCACCTCACTTTATCCTATATAAATACAACTCCGAATGACACATTAATGACATCCATTGGTTTATATGGCAACACTTTAGAAAACAAAAAGGAATTATACACTTCAATTTAATTTGATGCTTCAAATTAAATATTAGTATTATATTTCATAAAATAGAAGCTAAGAAGCTATTCTTTGACAGTAAATTTGGCGTTTTGCACAAATTATAGCAACGAACATGATTTGTTTAATTAGTGCGCGTCAACTTCAAGACATAGTGGTCTCCTGCAAAAACCTTAAATCTAATTCCTAAAATCCTAAATAATCTCTAGATTTAGGGCACATAAATTTAGCATTTAGAAATTAGGGTGATAAAAGTGCGACATCGGACACATCCTAAAAGATAATGAATTGATACGATTGTAGAAAAAATTATGTCAATATAACTATTTTGGTCGATACTTCGACTTTTGATGTCATGATCGAATAATTTAAACTATGATAAGCATTCAAAATTTGTAGATAGAAATATATAACCAGAAGCTACTAAAATTTCAAACCGTCAAAATATCTTTCCCACAACTAAATTCCACATATTTTGAATATGAACTTAATTAATTTCTACCTCTAGGCCTAATGAGAAATATGTATAAACATCTTAGCTATTTAGCGAAATAATACGTTGTGTTTAGTGTCTCAGATCTACATAGCTGCAATTTAATATTCTGTGTACGCGATCAGTTTTTCTGGATCATTTCAGCTCTAATCATTCTCTAAGATAATAAAGCTAATGCGGTTTCTGCAATCGACTTATTATAGTCGGCAAGTGCCTGCTATTTTACGTTTATTAAATACTTCGCGAGTTCCTTTCACCACCTGAGAAATGAAATCTGAGACGTGATATCTGCTAATTATATTGATTCGAGAATTATTGATCCTTTCACAGCCTACTAGAATGACAGATATTTTTTTAATTATAGCTAGAATTGGAGAATTATAGCCAATGAATGAAGATTTATATTTTACTTGGATTTACAATTTTTTAATATACCTTTATACCGTGTTGTGTTGTGGTGTAAATAGGGATTTAATGTGTGATATTAGTTTTGTGCAATTTACTGTTCTTCTTAAGCTAATCCTCATTTTTGGATTTTATAATCGTTATATCAAAAATATAATAATAAATTTTAAAACTATTTTCTACTCGTATTTTGAGCAATATCGCACTTCACAGTTTTTACCGTAAACACAAAAAAAAAATTGTTGTAGCCAGCACAAGACCTCTCGCCATTTCCATATTAGGCTATATAAGTATTGTATTGCACTTCGCTTTCGAACCGTCGTTTTATAACAAAATATTACAGAACTTTACCCAAATATTGTTTTTTATTGTATTTAACATGTCTTCTGCACACATATAATTCTAATTATATCTATTTTTCATTGTATGACGAAGTTTCTAAATGTCAGAGATTCTTCCAATTCATTAACCAGATTGGCGGTATTTCTGATGGATATATGCATTTTACCACAATTTTACCTATAATTTCATATATTTAATTAATAAAACAATAAGAAAGATTAAATATACTTCCCAGAAAAAGACATCAGAATGTCACTAAAACTGTTGATTTTTGACACTGACATGTGTCATTTACAAACAATGTTATAAACATTGGAATTTGTCAACTGGTTTCCTTAGTGCCTTAGCCTCTGCGATTAGTTTACTCTATAAATTATAATGTCTTTATCTCTAAATCGATACAAGATATAATAATAATTTTAAGTACAGTCGAACTTCAGTAAGTCGAACTTCGATAACTCGTATTTTTGATAACTCGAATCAAACTGGTTGGCAATAGCGCCAAGAGTGAGAATTATGGGTAATTTTTACTTGATAACTCGAACTTCGATTACTCGAATATCTTGGTAATTCGAACAGAATATTTGGCGCCAGCTTCAATAAGTCGAATTCTGGGG
Organism: Ophonus ardosiacus; assembly: GCA_943142095.1. Lineage (NCBI taxonomy): Eukaryota > Metazoa > Arthropoda > Insecta > Coleoptera > Carabidae > Ophonus > Ophonus ardosiacus. Next base: position 47,756,072 of record OW964831.1, on the reverse strand, counting down.
GGAAAATTGTCAAAATTACACCAGAAGGTGTCACGTTAAATGATTTTATACATGTGGATTATGATATTGTTACTTCGGAGTTTCCCACAGATGAAGATATAGTCGAGCTCTACACATCTGAATCCGAATCTGTAGACTTCGACAATACAGATGACAGCGAAAGTGATATGATGGAGGATGATTTGCAGCAACCACCTTCAAACGAGTTGGTTGAAAATTCGTTGAGCGTTTTGAATTCGTATTTAAAAACTAATGAGCATACAACCGATTCCCTGTATAATGGTTTAAATAACATTGAACCTTTTTTTTATTGAAAATCAAAATAAAAAAATTATCTCGTCAGTCACAAATAACTGACTTTTTTACACAAAAATAATGTTTATAACTTTGATCTGTACTTATATATCAATCTGTATATGTATATCATAAGGTAAGTGGTTTTTACTCGAATAAATAGATACATGAATCATATTTATACATGTGCATTATATTTAATAACCCGAAGTCTTGATAACTCGAACTTTTTTTGTGGCAAGTCATGGTTTGAGTTATCGAAGTTCGACTGTATATTAGATGGAGAATTTTATGTTCTTCAATACACACACACACACACACACACACACACACACACACACACACACACACACACACACACACATACACACATACACACACACATACAGACATCATTTTAAAAATGTTATAATCGGATTCTAGGGTCCTTAATCGTGCTTATTCAATAAAATGCGAATTTTAGCATGAATCCAATACCTCTCTTAGCGAGAGGTAAAAAACAAGAGCGTAGAAAATTGTATAAAACCATATAACAGTTATCATAAACTAATACGAAATCTTTTTCTTCTTTGGGTAAGTGTGGTTTTTAGTATTCATGAAATTTTAGTAAAGGCTTTTTAAATAAATTTGTAATAAAGTTGCCAAAACTGTCAAAATTAGAGTAAAATTCGTTAAACCATAAATGAGGATTAGCTTAAACTCTTTCGTGAATCGAGCTGTTAGGGATTATTCCCGGGAATAATCTCTGTAGCTTTTGTTTTGTTAGGCAGTTATCAACATATAAATAAAATGAACGAAAATCACAAAATTAAAAAATTATAGAAACCACTTCTGGAAACACCGTAATTAATAATCACTCGGTATATGAAGGCGATTATTTATATTTTTGTTCATAAGAAAAATGTATAAAAAGTTATTAAGTTCTTAACAAATATATAAATAAATATTGTAACTTCATAAGAAAAATAATTAAAGTTAAATGGAACAAAGTTTTCGCTGCAAAAGAAAAAGAATAATTGCAAACATTTCGCAATTTGTATATCTTGCAAATGCCAGAAATTATTTACTTATCCTTTGTTATAACTTTATTCAGTTACACAGCGTGTGAGAAATGGCGCGAATTTTCCATGCATGTATTCTGTATGATAACAATAAATTACAATGATTTACATGTTATTATATATCTCACAGGATAAAACAAATAAATCTTGTTTAATTTGCGAATGTAAATATTTGTAATTTCGTTATTTATTAATTTCAAAATGGTGAATGGCCTGAGATAAAGATAAAAATCATTCGTGTCATTGTTTTATAATAAATTGATTTCTGCTTCGTAAAACATATAACAAGTCTTCTGTCAAATAAATTACAAATGAGTAATGATCATCAAGTATAATTTTCCGATCCCCGCCTAATTTCCATCAACCAGCATGGAGACATAATTGGACTTTTTATTAATAAATGTAGGAGAATTCGTTCCTAATTAGCGTACATTAAATATTTGAAACTTTCGATAAATGACAGCCGTTAATAAATCCGTAGATTTCCTGACTCCTGACAAGACAATAGTTGAATGCTTTCAAAACTAAATATCAATAAAAAGCAGATAATTTGAGTTGAGTTTCAGTCCGAATACATACTTATAATATATTTTTTTTCAATTTGAGCACAATGAAGTACTGGAATTCTTTGTTATGGTCGGGCTTAAAGTAAATCTTCACTTCCATCGATTGTCCTAACGCGTAAGAGCTATAATTAATAACTAAGCGCAATGCATAAAAATGTTTATCATATGGCAAACATTTGGTTTTGCACTTGACACTGACATCTGTCAATTAGAATGTTTTTGAATATATGTGCTGTTTCCAATTTTAGCAAAGCTAACTGATTTTTGAAAGTTAACCTCTCTTAATCTCTCTATAACTCTATATCTATTGAATATGAAGGAAAATGTATAATCAAATTGTATAGAGAATAAGATTTTCTTTCATATTAATGATCACAAAATGTCAAAAAATGATATTTAACTGCGTTTTTCCCAGAAAAACTGTTAAAAACTTCAAATAAGGGTACTTCCTGTTGACCAATTATAACCAAAATCTAATCAGCTCTTCATATGGTTGTAATGAAGAGGAATACGAAAAAATCATAATTTTTAGAATTTTAGTTTGCGAGTTATCGTCGGAGAAAAATTTGTCACACACACACACACGGACACACACACGGACACACACACATATAGATATCAATGTAAAATTAGTAATATCGTATTCTAGGGATCTTACAACGTGCTTGTTCATTAAAATCTCGCCACCGAATATTTTGACCAAAGACAATACCTTTCTTACCTAAGGGCGACGGAAGATAAAAATTTACACTATTTATAGTAATAATTCATCGAAATTTTATTCTCCACTCTGATCAGTTGAGTCCTGCTCCTAATGAAACAAGTTAAAAATCGCTCGGTAGTTAGTTTATCGTGATATATAGAAGTGTTCGGATGTATATTTCTGTGTTTCGTGTAATGAATAATATTGAACAAACTACATTTGAAGTGAAATACAAAAATTTGTGTAAATGTGTTTTCTTAAATGAAGGCATCAGATACGAAGTTTTCTCATTACCTGGTAAGTGCTATATCATCATTTAATCTATGTAAAATGCGTTCTATAAATCAGATCTTTGAACATATTGTTCTTAATTATTTATTATACAAGGTATCTCTAAAATAGGGGGACATGGCTTAACCACAAATTCCAGAGGCTAAAATAAGACGATTTAACAAAACTTGCTTCTACCGGAAAGTGTAACATTTAGCCAGTATTCTGCTTCAAAGTTCTTCGAAAAAAACATAATTTTGCTTATAATAACCAGACGCTTTATTCCATTTGGATGAAATTTGGTATGACGGTTTATATGGTTATTTTTTACAAAATCGTAAGAAAATATACATGGAGAAATAGCTAGACAAAACTTGACAAACTACAATGCAAAAAATAACGCGCAGCAATTACTATTTGAATTGTGTTTGTGTAAATGGCGCTTGACTACAGCGCAATAGCGCTTAGCAACCAATAGAAGCACAAGAATCTATCTGTCAAATTCGATATTTCAAACAGAGTATAGACTAATCATAAGTTGTATTTTACACACACTTTGAAAATTTGACAATTATTGTTTTCCAGATAAATATAAATATGGGGTCCGACAATTTTCGAAACTCTAAAAATAAGTAACTTATACAAATAAATTTCTATATTGTAATTAATTTGATGTATTCAATGTCGCATCATTCGTTTAATCCGATTTATTAACTTAGTTGAAAAAATTGTTGTTAATAGAATACCTACAGTTAAAATGTGTGAACGTGTATGTATAATAAAAATGACATATTTATAGCATTGTGGTTTAATGATCCCACTTTTCGAACGATCCACGGCATTCTAGATATCAAACATAATTCTGGCCAGCCATGGGTTGCTTGGATTCTTTTTATAATGATTTTGTGTTATCTCAAATATTTCTTTCTTTACCATGGGAGACGTTTTTGTTGTCTGCCTCAAAATGGCCTTAATAATTTTTGGGTGATACACAAATACTTTTTGTTTACCTGGGAATGACGTAGCTGTTTAGTTATTTAAAATAAGTGGTAATTGTTATTGACAAGTAATAATTATAACTTTATAAATAGTTTTTTTTTTTAATGGAATATGGCTTGTCATTGATATTTATTTAACTGCTAAGTAATTTAGTTTTGCAAAAGCTAAACGCGTTAAAATAGAAAGCATAACATCATGCACTTATAATTCATTTTTACAAATAAATTTATTTACTTTGCAAAAAATAAGAAACACATTTCATGGTACGTAACAATTTATTCAAATATGAAATTACAATCAAGTATAATTTAAACTATATTTCTTGTCGTAATATTTTCTACAGATATATGTAGTTCATATAATCACGCCAAACTGTGAAATTCTTGTATTTATTACATTTTAAAAAATATTATTATAACTTTGTATGAGACAAGAGCAATACCATTATTTTCAAATCGTTTCTAAATTACGTTTATCGCAAAACAAAAAATAAATGTAAGTATATTAATAAAACATACATTTTATATTGTAAATATAATTTTGCATTAATTATGGTAACTACATTTTTTGCTACCTAGTTAACATAAAATACAACTGTATTGTTTTTCTAGATAAGTTTTTATTATTATACACCGTTTATTTTATTAAAAAAAAAACTAGCCTCGATTATTTCCATACATAAACATACATATTTGTAAGAAAAACTGTCAAATTAGAGATAAAGTATTATAATAAATTTTAATAAATATTTTTTTTTATATTTTAATACTATATTTTATAATATATTTAATAAGAGTAGTATTTTACAGTACTTAATCGTTAAATTTTAAATATGATATTTAGTAGTGCTATCAAAAATTATAGAACATAGCAGCTGATGTGGTTAACCGGTTAACCCTGATTAATCGATCCGCGGGTTACTTAGGCTAACAAATGAATATATTCGTCAATTCTGTTAAAATTTCGTTCTTCGTTTTAAAATAAGCGATTTCAGCAATAAGCCGTTAATTGTTCAATCAATTTCTATTTCTTGTAAACCGGTTAATTGAAAATTTTTAGACACTAACTTAACTAGTATCTACGTATTAATAATTAATTTTATTAACACATTTTGCCACCATATAGCACCAGACAAATTTTTAAAAGCTATTTTAAGTAAAACTAATATTTTAATTAATACATAGGTAATAATAATATAATATATCATCACGGCATATTACCCATTACTGGGTGTGCCAGTATCTACAACACATGTAGACATCGGTAATGATGACGATATATTTTACCGTGTGGGCGCTTACCAGGCGTCACCTCACGAGCACTCATAGCCGGTGTGGAGAGTGCACCACAAGTGTCACTTTTGTGCCATTTAAAATTGGAAATATTTGGCGCCTGTCGGGATCGAACCCGGTTCCCCCAGGTTCGCGACCAGACACTCAGGCACGAGGCCACGGGAAAGACATGTGAAGTAAAAATATAATTATTATTATAATTTAACTGAGCGTACCCGTTATTGACGAGCATATTTTATGTATTGCAATATTTCACAATTTATTCTGACAAAATATCGTTGCCGTACAAATATTTACTTTTATTGGAATCAGGGACCTGAAACTGAACCCGAACCTGAACCGAAAACCCGAATTAACCCGAATTAACCTGAATTTTGAACCAAACCTTTATTTGTCAAGCTCAATAAACCTGAACCTAATTTAAACCGTTTTAAATACAGATTCGGTTCAAAACTGCTATATTAAATTAAAAATTGTAAATTCAAATCAAATTATTAACCTGATTTTTTAAAAAAAAAAAGAATATTACCACCTTTTTGTGCTCTGAACCGAAATTTGAGCCCGAAACCAAAACCGATGAGCCGTTATTATTTGCTTTTTCTTGAACAGAAACTGAAACTGAACCGGCATTATTTCATGAACCTGAACCGAACCTGAATCATAAATATGTATCGGTTCAGATCCCTGATTAAATTATTATTAATTAATTAGTCTCTATTAAAATGATTTTTAGCCCAAATTCTGTATCTATATACATACCGAAAATTAAAAATTTGATAATTATAAAATAGACTGAGGCTGTGTCCGATGTCGCAATTTGGCATTTAGTATTTAGGACTTAGGTCTTCTTCACATAAATACAACTCCGAATGGCACACTAGTGATATCTATTGGTTTGTATGGCAACACTTTAGAACAGAAATGAATTATACAATTCGATTCAATTTGATGCTTGAGAGTAAATGTTAATATTATATTTCATAAAATAGAAGCTAAGAAGCTATTCTTTGACAGTACATTTGACGTTTTGTACAAATTAAAGCAACAAAAATGACTTCTTTAATTAGTGCGCGTCAACTTCAAGGCATAGTGTGTTTCTGCAAAACCTTAAAATCTAATTCCTAAAATCCTAAATAGTCACTAGATTTAGGGCATATAAAATTAGGAATTAGATATTAGGGTGATAAAAGTGCAACATCGGACACAGCCTGACAATTGACAGTTCAGGTTAGAAGTTTGCAGTATTTGTTTTAACGCATTGCTCTTAGTTCAAGCATTAATCCTTACGCAAAGCTGAAATGTTAGTAAACGTTAAACGTTGTTTTATGATAAACAATTTTTGTGCTTAGTTATTAATTATAGCTCTTACACATTAGGACAATCGGTGAAAATAAAGCTTAACTCAATTTTATTTCTATTTTGGGTGCTTTGTTCATCTCTGATAAATAAGTAAGAAAAAAATTAAAAAGGTTTATATTCTAATTCGATTTTGGTGAATATAACCTCAATTTTATCGTTTTGAGGTTTTGCCATGTCAACTGTTTAATGAAATATTCTTGTTATTAGTTTCTACGGTATTGACGAAGTAAACAAAACAGTTCTTGTTAATTTGAATTCCACGGCTATAGTATTGTTGATAATGAAAGTTCTAAAATTGAAATTTGCTTAGAAAAAATTCCTGTCTGATGTTTTTACAGAGTAAATCTTACGTTTAATTTCGCTCTTACCTAAAAAACACACTTCGTATAGCTAGTATTTTTATGTATTTAATATATCTATTCTTCACTTTCAATGTGTGAATAATTTCGTTTAATTTTTTCCTCATCTACTGATATAAAAACGTATGAATGACTTTTATTTCCAATACTTCCCAAGTTCACGGTTAAATTTTGCACCAAAATTTTACAATCACCAAAACAATTTATTTGTCTTTGTGTTGGGATACCTCAGCGTTCATTCTTAATAAACTCGTCTAAAAAACCATACCCATCGAAGCTGACCGATGAATCAGAGAATGAACTTAGCACATTTCGGCTTTTTGTCGGCGCGGTGTTATGATTTCAATTTCGGGCGAATAATGCACGGACTCCGGCTACGGCTGGAGGCCGCTTACGTGGTAGGTAAGACTATAGATACTGTGCGGCACGAATCATGGCATTTTTTATTTCCAAAGTGGTGCTACTGTAGGTAAAAGGTGTGAACCTGCCGAGGGGTGTGATATGTATCAAATCGATTAGTGGGATGCTAGCCTCAGGCCGAAAAACAAGACAAAGAGGGGAGTTTTTCACAGGATTCAAATCTGGAATATCACCGAAAATCCAGCTGGAATATTAAGCTTTTTATAATAAAAATTTGATTTTACTACAAAAACGCAGTCTCTCACTGTGTGATACTAAAAGTAAGTAACTTGTCTGCGATAAAGCAGATTGGCACACCCAGAAATGGGTAATATGCCGTGATTATTATTTATTTATTTACATGTCTTTCCGATGATATATTAGCAAGTATTATAGTGGTATAAATATTCACAAAAGAAAATATTTTGTCATAAATACACGCATAATTAATAAATATGTAACCACGTACATGCTTTTTAACCGTTATTAACTGTGCCACTCTATTTTATACATAATATTTCGTAATTTGTTAAAAAAAAATTTACCATCTAAAAGACGTTATCCCATATTCATAGTATTCATAGTTATTCTGGAATATACATCACAAAGAACACTTTTATACGATAAAAGTAAGATTTCTTGAATCAGATTTAACATAGGTCATATGCAGTTACAGCACTTGGATATGTACTATGTATTACATTTACATATTTACTGATGAAATGAAGTTCCGGTTTCAATCGAATCCGGTCAATAAATAGGAATTTGAAAAAATCGGCCGGATTATCAAAAATGTTAATCTGTCAACCAAAATGTTGTAAAACATTGTTAAAACTGTTAAATAAATAGAATACAATATTTGGGTAGCAGAAAAATGGTTTCTTGGTATAACCATATAGACTCGACTCAAAATTAACTTCCGGTGACCGGAATTCGGGCGATCAAGAAAATAAATATTATGCCAAAATTTGGTATCCGGTCTTCCGATGTCCGTTCCATCATTATTACAAACATAAATATTTCATAAATGAGTAAAAATGAATGAAAATCAATATTATAAGCACGAATCAGCACAGGCATTTTTACCTCCCGCTACCCTTGGTAAGGGAGGTATAGAGATCATGCTAAAAATCGCATGTCGAGATTTAAAATGGCTAAACATCACAATGGAAAATTGTTTTTGTTTAGAGTTAAGCAAGGCTAGTAACCAATCAGATTGTTATTGAAATAGGTATACCCAAAGCATTCAAGCAGCCAATGCACGTCATCACTTAGTGTAAAAACCTTAATGCATTAAAATCACTAATAGTGAAAAATGAAATAAAATTTCAATCATCGTCAAAAAGTGTATAGCCTTATATAATTATTATTAAGATGAATAGTACAGTTCATTACTTATCGTATATGACATGAATAATATATAAATAATGTACGTCAACGTCATATTATTCGTTTAATTGTTGCTATAGTTGGCAGGCAACATTGATAATTTGCATGTTTATACTGTCAAAGTTATTATTTGACAATTTGAAAAATATTTGTATCGTGTTTGAAACATTTTTGTGCGTTGTAAAGGGCTATTTATAATAAAGTAATGGTAAACGCAACGCAACGACGCAACTTGACCGTTAAAGCAAACACAAAATCTGTGAATCTCCCAAAGGTAGCACTTCTAATCAATCAGAAGAATTCGGTATATTTCTTTGAAATTCGGCATTTATTGCCTTTATATGGCATACATAAGTATAAATAAAGTTAGCATTATAAAATAATTTAAATAGAAATGAACAGTGACTAAAATAATATTTATTTTGTAGACGTGACAGTTCATTAGCAAGTCGATAATACAGATTGCAATCTGTATAACTCTTTTCATAAAGATGCTAAAACCTCTGCAAACGTACCAGTACATGACGTCACACATCTAGTTACTTTTATTCAATTTTTATTAATGACGTGCATTGGCTGCTTGAATGCTTTGGGTATACTACAATTAGCCCTAAAGCTGACTATTATGCATATTATAAAATGATTTGGCACTTTTACAATGAACAACCCGAGTGAGAATTCTTTCTTTGTTGTTGGGTTTTAAGTAAAAGCACTATGAAACACATCTTACAAACATACAGCTCCTGCCTGTGCACAGACTTTCGCTGCAACAAAACTCAGAACAAGTTTTAGTTGAATTCTTGTTAAACATAATCCACAACACAAAGAAAGTATTTATAATTTGTTCTCACACTTTTTGCCCTGATATTTACAGTTATTTATTAAAAAGTATCATTTCTACTGAAACAGGGCTTAACGAAATTAAAAAGCGATATCGGAGCGCTCGAGCGAACAATACTGTCAGATAAAATTTTGACACGGTTGATTGGACGATGTTAACACAGCATTTTCGGTGTCCGGTTTTAAATAATCAATGAAAGAGAACTTATGTAAATTACTAGTTTTTGCTTTGAAATATTGATTTTTCACTTTTCAGATTAAAAAATTTATTTTAATTATCGATACAGCTTTTTGTAATATTTGAACCATATCTTTTACTGAATTTTATTTTAAAATTACTATATTTTAATCTAAAGCTTTTATATCTAAATCTTAAATTTATATACCCTAAATCTAGTGATTATTTAGGATTTTAGGGTTTTGCAGGAGCACACTATGCCTTGAAGTTGACGCGCACTAATTAAACAAATCATGTTCGTTGCTATAATTTGTACAAAACGTCAAATTTACTCTCAAAGAATAGTTAGTTTCTATTTTATGAAACATAATATTAACATTTACTCGCAAGCATCAAATTGAATCGAATTGTATAGGTATAATTCATTTTTGTTGTTCTGAAGTGTTGCCATACACGGAGTTGTATTTATGTGAAAAAGACCTAAATCCTAAATACTAAATGCCAAAATGCGATATCGGACACAGCCAAAGTTTTTACATTCTTCTTTTATAGACAAAAATACTTACAAACACTTCAAAACATTTTTGTAAATCGCAAATTTTTATGATTCTCTTTTTACCTTCACAAACTTTAGGTAAAGAAGGTATTGGCTCTGGTAAAAAAAAGTGGTGGCGAGTTTTTAATGAATAAGCACGTTTTTGGGTCCCTAGAATACGATTTGTATGTGACAAAAATTTCTCCGACGTTAACTCCAATACTACAATTCTAAAAATTGTAATTCTTTCGTATTCCTCTTCTTTACATCCATATGAAGTTTTTCTTGAAAAACACAATTACATATCATTTTTTGACTTTTTATGAGATTATCAATATGAGGGAATATCTTATCGTCTATACCGATTAAAGAATTATAAAGTTTCATAAATCAACCAGCTTTGCTATAATCATGGAAATAGTTGATATATTCAAATAATTCTATTTGACAGATGTCAGTCTCGAGTGCAATTTACATAGTGTATGTACATGTTATAATTTTATTGGATTTATAGAATCTTTTTCAAGGAATTTTTGGTATGGAATTTGTAGGAAATGATATATGTTCGTGTTAGTTACAATTTTACTGGATATATAGAATCTTTTCCAAGGAATTTCTGGTATGGGATTTGTACAAAATATGTAGAATTGAAGGAGGTAATGTGCTGGCCATATCAGATTTTTTACGGAAGACACCGGTGGATTATTAAAAAATATTAAAAATGTGTTCGCAATAAAAATTTGTATAAATACATAAAGATTGTTATCTACAAAACAAGTTTATCTAATATTTATATTTCATAAATTGTTTTTATTTTCAGGCCTTAAAATTAAGTTTTTCAGCACGTTATAACAACAAATATTTTGTGTCATATTTAATACTAATATAAATCTACAGTTAAAAAATACAAAACGAACATAAATATATAATGAAACGTGTCCAAAGTCAAATCTTTAACAAACGAAAAATGATTATTTTTTATAAAATTGCTTAGCACGTTCACCGTGGTATTTTTCTTTTCGAGTTTTATTGTAATGCGTTTACATACGATTGAACCCAAATGTACCTACCAAGTCTAAATTCTACAGTCTCTTGTACTTAAATTTTTGTTTCATATATTTCTAACAGTATGAAAATTGACTATAAACTTTTGGAACGGTTCGAAGTCTGGGAAATATTGTAAGAATACAATATACACATTTTGGTCTTACTTTTGCGTCGCTAAGAGAAATGGGATCCTTTATGATGTTTTAATAGAGTTTTTATTTTTAACACATCTTCTGCTAAATGGGGAATCTGTTTCATACGTTTCATTATCAACAATAGCGGATTTGTCAACAAAAGATATACAAAACAACAAGTTTAGTGATGGTATATTTATCATAATATGAGGGAGTAAATGTCTTAAATAAAGAAAACTTTAAAAACATACTCTGCCTTTAATAAGATTCAAAATGTTATACCCTTTACTATTAGTTTCCGTTGGAATTATTGAAATTACAGTTTGTGCAAAATCGTTAATACAGGCATTAAATTTTTCCATACTGTGAGAAGGTATAAAAAATCTGATGTGGCCAGCACATTACCTTTCGTCAATTCTATGTAATTTGTACAAATGCATACCAAAAGTTTTTAAAAAAATATTCTACAAATCCAGTAAAATTACACCACGAACATATACTATTTTCTACAAATTCCATACCGAGACATTCTTGGTAAAGATTCTATAAATTCAATAAAATTATAACGCGAACATACACTATATAAATTGCACTTGACACTGACATCTATCAATTAGAATTATTTGAATATATCAATTGTTTTCATGATTATACCAAAGCTGGTTGATTTATGAAAGTTAATCCCTTTATAATTCTTTAAATCTATATTTGTTGAATATGAAAAAAAATGTATAATCAAACCGTATAGACAATAAATAAGATATTATTTCATATTGATAATCACATAAAATGTTAAAAAAATGATATTTAATTGAGGTTTTTCAAGAAAAACTATTAAGAACTTCAATTAAGAGTACTTCCGGTTGATTAATTATAACCAAAATCTAATCAGCTCTTTATATGAATGTAAAGAAGAGGAATACGAAAGAAATATAATTTTTAGAATTGTAGTATTGGAATTATCGTCGGAGAATTTTTGTCACACACATATACACACACACGCAAACACACACACCCACATCATCGTAAAACTAGTAAAAACGTATTCTAGGGATCTAGAACGTGTTTATTCATTAAAAATTCACCACAAATTTTTTTGACTAAAGACAATAAATAAAAAATGGATAAAAGTATTTCTAAACATAGTGAACATATTAAAAATTAAAGCTTTATTTAAAAAGCTAATTAGTAAAAGTTGAATATACCTATTACCCAGAAGAATAATGCGAAGTATGAATCGACGCTGAAGAGCGATAGGTAAAATACTATTTGAATTTATTTAGACATTTTAGTTTGAGATATTATATTTACACACAAATAAAAGCAAATTTTTCTATGTACATACAAGTATTACGAAGCAAGTAAATTCACTTTATATTTTGCGAAGGCATTATCAATTTAAGTCATTATCATTTGTTTTACGCAAATAACCTGAAGTATATAATTAAATTTAACAGATGCATGTATTTTAATGCCTGAAGGCTCGTATTATTTATAAATTTAAAATAACAGTAATCAATCTATATAAAATTAGCAACATTGTATTCAAATTAGTACCTAACTCTGCAAGAGCGTCAGTACTAAATAAAGCATAATACTAGAGTTAGAAAAAATAACAGAAAAATAGTATTTTGGTTACCTAATATTTGAAGAAAGTGTCTGATGTATTGTATTGTGTTTATAGTTTCATTTATTTACTGTTGTGTTCGTAGTATTGTAGATACGTATCGTTGTATTCAAAATAAAAACAAAAAAATTTGTTGTGGCCAGCACAAGACCTTCTGTCAATTCGATGTAGTTTGTACAAATCCCATACCAAAAGTTCCTTGGAAAAGATTCTATATATCCAGTAAAATTGTAACACGAACATTCTTATTTTTTAAAAATTCCATAGTGAAAGTTCCTGGGGAATGATTCTATATATTCAATAAAATTATAACACGAATGTACACTATGTAAATTACACTTGACACTGCCATCTGTCAATTGGAATTATTTGAATATATCAGTTGTTTCCATGATTATAGTAAAGCAAGCTGCTTTATGAAAGTTAATCTCTTAATAATTCTTTATAACTCTTATATCTATTGAATATGAAGGAAAATGTATAATCGAACCGTATAGAGAATAAGATATTCTTTCATATTGAAAATAATAACTGCCTTTTTTTCAAGAAAAACTGTTAAGAACTTAAAATAAGGGAACTTCCGGTTCACCAATTATAACCAAAATCTAATAAGCTCTTGATATGGATGTAGAGAAGAGGAATACGAAAGAATTATAATTTTTAAAATTGCTGTATGGGAGTTATTGTCACACACGGACAAACACACATACAGACATCATCGTAAAACTAGTAAAATCGTATTCTATGGCCCTAAAACGTGCTTATTCATTAAAAACTCACCACCGAATTATTTGACCAAAGACAATAACTTCCTTACCTAAAGGTGACGAAAGGTAATATTTATGTACAATACAGAACAATATTAACGCATTAAACTACTTAGCGGTATTATAAAAATAAATACTGTTTAAATTGTCAAGTATTCGGTATAATATACTTCTTCTTACACTTTGCCGCTAACAAGAATATCTTCTCAACAACTCCAACTCTCGCGATCTGAAGTCTTTCTCAACCTCGAAAGAGCCTTGAGTATCAAAAATTATTAAGAAAAAGATTATAGTTAAAAATGTTATGAATTGCTGCATCGGAGACAAAAACCACTCACATCTGAGATCAAAAGGCCGCGCTCACACAAGAACCAATTATAAACGTCGATATATCCAGAAATTGACAACAAATTATGGTCCTTTGTGCTCGCCGAACGCGACCGCGAACATCCATCATCAATTAGAACAAGCAGTGCAAGTTTTTCTCCGCGGCTGTTATGATTTGACTTACACAGGTAGCTGTCAAAGTATGTCGCGTGGAGAATTTTTCCCGTGAAATCGCGATGTTTTTATTCCCGGGAATATTTTCGATCTGTTTTGATTAGATGTAAATAATAGTGGGTTCATTTGGCCGACGTATTTTTAGAAGCAGGTAGGATTATTGTATGTTTTAACTTTTTAACACCAGAATAAATTCAAAGAAATTTTTGCTGGCTTTGCTATTTCGCTAGGATTGACGATTAGGTACATAGTTTGTAAAGTAAAAAGAATTTACTTGTCATAAATATTTGTTTTGTAATTTTGTAGTCTTTTAGTTTGCATTAGGAAATTATTGATATTTATTTCAGCTTTAAATTGGAAATTCTCTTATAATTCTGTCAGTTTCGTCACTTTACAAAAACGTAGAGAAGTGTTGGATTTGACATTTTTATACAAAATCATAAATAATTATATAGATAGTCCCGTCCTTTTAAGTAAAATATCTCTGCGTGTGCCTTCCTATTCTACTCGTTCTCTTGAAACGTTCTCTTCTAAAAAATATAAAACCAATGCTGCTATGTTTTCTACAGTAAATCGATTAATGTGTTCTTTCAATAACATGATTCTTAGCTCTAATGTTCCAGATATTTTTAATTGTTCACTATTTAAGTTTAAATCATTTCTAAAATATGCTTTCTCGCATTCTTTGTCTGATCCTTAGTTTGTACTTCTCATTATCTATTATTGTACTGTCTAGCTAGAAACTTTTATTCTTTATGTATATTGTTACTGTGCTGTACTTTTATTGGGCCTTGGCCTGTTGTACGTCCTTTCTTTCTAAATAAATAACTAATATTGTTATTAGTGTTGTAAATACATGTATTTAACCACATTTTGTCCAGTTCGTATTTTAGTTTCTACTACAATATTTTGGTGGTATATATAACTTGGAGCGTTTAGCGTCGGTTTTTCAATATTTGCTTAAAATTTTAACTAAGAGTTAAATAAATAAATTGAATTGTCAAATGACAGATTTATTATTACTGTCAACAAAACGATGCAATATTGTTTACTTAACTAGAAGTTGAAATTTTAACCAGAGATTGAAAAACAGGTCTTTAGAATTTAAGTTTTAATTAGTTGGAGCGGCAAACAGAACAGATTTGTCTAATGCCAGTATATTATTCTTAAATGCTATATTCGTAATTTGTTTTTATTACAATATTTTGGTCGAGATTTTGGTGGTAATTTGTTACTTGCTATATCTATAATCCAAGTTTTATGCCCATTTCATATCCGCTTGTTAAATCTTAACAATTTGTTAAATAATTTAGCAACTGATTAAGTAGGAACTATTGTTTCATCAACAAATGTTATATTTAAACTATGGTTAAATGGTTTGCTATTTTAACAACAGTCTCGGGTCTTGTTAAATTTTTAACAAGTTGCTATTTATGACATCTGTCACATATGTGTAATCAGAACAAAATATTTATTTTGTCTTTTCCGTCATAAATTAATTTGCAACAAGAAAATTAGTATGTACAAGTTGCATTAGCTGTGTAATTTAAAATAAAAATATATTCATTACATTAATGTTATAGGAAATATTATTCAACTATGTTTTCGGAATCTGATGAATCTGAAGAAGAAAATTTTGAAATTGATATTCGATTTCTGCGAATAGAAAAAGTATTCAGAGATCGAGGAAATCCTTTTGAATTTTTTGGTGATGTACAATTTAAAATGAGATATCGACTATCTAAGGACACCGTTCTGTTAATTTTGGATCATATATATGAAAATTTGATATCATACTCTAAAAGAAATCATCCAATTGTTCCAATCAATCAGTTATTATTAACATTAAGGTCCTATGCAACTGGTACTTTCCAGTCTGTCAATAATGACATTTATTATTAAACTATAAAATTGGTGTTTATATTACTAAAAAATACAATAATTCCCTAAACAAATTTTAACATGCATGTTGACTAACAACAGTTTAAAATTGATTTGCTAATTTCATGAAACATCATAAAAATTGAACAAGTTGTTAATTTTGAAAAGTTGTTAACTAACACGAGATTTAACAATCGTGTATGAAACCGGGCATTAGTTTCAGAAAATTTGTCTAATGCCTAATGCCAGTATATTCTTTACATGTAAATCTAAAGTTAAAATATAGTATATAATTTTGTATTACAGAGTTTTGGTGGCAAAATTTGCGGTCAAGTATTAGTTTCATCAGTAAACAGATTTGATATCAGGATATTGGTTTCATCTTAAATTTTGTAAATATTTATAATACTTGAACGCTGGCAATAATGTTCGTGGTATTTCTTTTAGTATTACAAAATTTTGGTGCAAATATTTGCTTGTTTATAAATGATAAGTATATTTCGTTGAGTTTTATAATTGATTTGGCGCATAAGATCCAAAATATTTTGTGGATCACTGGTTAAGTATGCAACACTATGTTGTGGCATGTTTTCCCGTTTGTTTGGGAAGTTTGGCACAATCGGTTGTTGTGTGTTTGCGCGCGTAGCGTCGGATCAGAACCCGTCCGCCGTCCGGTACGATCCGGGCCGATAGAAACGTTTCACTCCACGTGTGTCACCTACACTTAGGCGCAATTCACTGGTGGTAGCACTGTTTGTTGGTGCGGTCTGGATGATCTTACCGTGGGTGGGTGGTGGTGCCTGCTGTGCCGACGGCGGCGGTGGTGGTCCCGCGATGCCGTCCTCCTCCAGGTGCTTGATCGGGCGGGCCTGCTTGCGACGCGACATCACTGCACTGATTTGGTTAGGCAAACTGTCACTCAGTCTCACTTGTCACGAGTGGTGCATGTCGCACGGATGATGCGATGCGATGCGATCGGCGCCGGGCCGCACTGTGCAGTGCTGGCGTGCGGCGTGCGGACGCCGACGTCGGCGCCACCCCTCGCGGCCTCGGCGCGCCTCGGGCCCGCTCGGCCCCGCTCGGCTCGGATCCTCTGCCACTCGCACTCGCTGCGCACTGCCACACTCACACGAGGGATCATGCACTTTGCACTATTTGTCACTATATGTACGTGTGTCCTGTTGATAATAATAATATATAGTCCTGATGGTGTGGTGGTGATATGATGGATGTGTGTCTGTCTGGTGGTGTGGTGTAGTGGCCGGCGGCCGGCTGAGACTGACTGTGAGCGCGCGGCCGAGCAGCGACGCGACGGAGCGGGCCGCCCCACGACATGGCCCGCCTCCCTGGCTCACCTGGCCTCCTCGCAGCTCCCGCCCCACTCCCGCTTCACAACACAGCACGCTAGCACAGCACCGGCACTGGCACTACTCATTCACCGGCCACTACCCAACACCTTCATCTCAAATCACACTCATTCATATCGCACTACATATTACCCAAGCTGCCATCTTAACTTCAACTCTCAACTCATTCTTATTTCTTATAACACGGTAATAATTTATTTAAGAATAAGTCATTAATTAATAATTATCACGAACATTCATCTTAATTCACTGTTACTCATATGGCAGATTTCATAGCCGCCATTTTAAACCAACCAGTCAAATCAATCTCATTTATATTTAATATTAATTACTAGTGACCACTATTTTTACCTCCCGCTACCCTAGGTAAGGGAGGTATAGGGATCGTGCTAAAAATCGGATATAGAGATTTTAGTGAATAAGCACGTTTTGATGTCCCCAGAATCCGATTTTAACATTTTTACAATGATGTCTGTAGGTATGTATGTGTGTGTGTCTGTGTGTCCGTGTGTCTGTGTGTCTGTGTGTGTGTGTGGATCATGTGGACACGATTACTCAAATACTATCAATCAGAAAAATTTGAAATTTTGTATATCCATTCTATGCTAATGTCGGAAGAGCTCATTAGTTTTTAGTGTATATCGGATAACCGGAAGTATCATTTATACAAGCTTTTAACAGTTTTTCTTGTAAAAAATTCATTGAATATAATTTTTTAGCAACTTTCACCAATACAAATTAAATATAATGGCACAATCTTCAATTTTACGATAATAGCATTTAGTAAATAACTTGAAATAACTTTATATTATATTATAAAATAATTTATTTTTGTACATCACTTTGCCTCTGCGTCAAACAAAAACAATACTTTAATAACAAATTTGACACATTTAAACAAATGTCACTGTCACGAAGCAGTTTTCATTAAAATTAATAATAATACCGTGTTAAGAAGAATTTAGTAGTTTAAATATGATTCTAACGGCATTAAGGTTTGTAAAAATAATATATTTTCCATCATACATAAATATTAGATATACAAGATAATTCGATTTAAGTTTGATGTTTGCAGCATTATATATCAAACAGCTCTCAATAAGAACGTGATTTCTAAGTGTCAAATAATAGTTTGCAACTACACATTTACGAAATGGATAATGTACGGCGAAGAATTTACACAGATTGCGTTTTAGAGCATAAGAAAGTTGGTGATGATTTTGACAATAATTGTGTGACGATGTTTCCTTAAAATATATTAATGATCCAAAACTTCGCAAAGTTGGTAGGTATTTAATACTCTTATATAATTTGAAACAACATATTAAATTTTGACTATATATTATAAACCGGATGTAGTACTTAATTTGAAGCTCTAACATATTTTTCAGGAAAAACATAATAAAATGTATTCCAAAATTTCGTATTACAAACCGTTCTTTTTATAGGAACAACAAAGTAGATTTTGTTTACAAACGATCAATCGGAAGTGAAACTTTACTTAAAGCTCATTGCTATTTTAAACATGGAATTGGCGGGAGGTCATGTGCTGGTCACATCAGATTTTTTAATTCTTGTTTTATTAATTTTATTTTTAGTTTATTTATTTACATATGAGGGTTCCATAAAAAATAGCGAAAAAAAATAATAAAAGTTATTGTTAAGGACGAAGGAATGTTTTTCTTTTTAAAAAATTTTCCTTCATCCTTAATAATTCAACTTCACACTTGGGTCTATCTTCATTCATTAAAAGTTATTGTTTTATTTAAATAATGTCTGGGTCGAAAATGACCCATTGGTTCTGTATAATTATGGCTGTGTCCGGTGTCGCATTTTGACATTTAGATTTTAGGATTTAGGTCTGCTTCACATAAATAGAACTCCGAATGGCACACTAATAACATCCACTGGGTTTATGGCAACACTTTAGAGTAACAAAAATAAATTATACAATTCGATTTAATTTGTAGTTCAAATTAAATATTAATACATATTATATTTCATAAAATAGAAGCTAAGAAGCTATTCTTTGATAATAAATTTAACGTTTTGTACAAATTATAGCAACGAATATGATAATTAATAATTGTGCGTCAACTTCAAGGCATATAGTGTGTTTCTGCAAAACCCTAAAATCTAATTCCTAAAGTCCTAAATAATCACTAGATTTAGGGCATATAAATTTAGGATTTAGATATTAGGGTAATAAAAGTGCAACAGCCTATGTCAAGAGGAAATAAGGAAAAGACTGTAATGTTCTATTTAACAGTTCCAAAAACATGGTATTTGAATGTACATAAAATCATTATTTGTTATGGAAATATACAGAACATTTGTCATGAAGCCGGTACATTACAATTACCACAGACTTTATCCGTTTTATTTTTCAAAAACAGCACATCGTCTGCCTGGTTGATCAACTATAAGGTGATCTGCTACATCCCTCATTTAGTACCTATATTTAGTTATAAGATATTCTTTTTTACCTCTCGCTAAGAGAGGTATTGGATTCATGCTAAAATTCGCATATCCAGATTTTATTGAATAAGCACGATTTAAAGTCCCTAGAATCCGATTATAACATTTTTAAAATGATGTCTGTGTGTGTGTGTGTGTGTGTGTGTGTGTGTGTGTATGTGTGTGTGTGTGTGTGCATGTGTATATGTGTGTATGTGTGTATGTATGTCTGGATGTTGTAGACACGATTCCTCAAAAACTATAAGACTTAAAAAATATTTAACTGTAGTTTCCTCAATCTGACATTCCTGGGAAGAGCTGAAAATGTTTTGGTAACAATTGAACAACCGGAAGTAGTAGTTTCTTAGAAAATTTCTTCTAAATATAATTTTTTGGAAATTTTTGTTATTACAAATATTGAAGAACAAAATTCTGCATCTAATGCACTTAAAATTTTTATTATATCTTGTATAGATTTAGAGATAAAGACACTATAATATATAGCAGATTCTAATCGCAGAGGCTAAGGCACTAAGGAAACGACTTGACAAATTCAAATGTTTATAACATAGTTTAAAATAACATATGTCAGTATTAAAAATCAACAGTTTCAGTGGCTTTCTGATAGCTTTTTCAGGGAAGGATATTTAATTTTTCTTATTATTTTATTAATGAAATATTTGAAATTATAGGTAAAATGCATATATCCATCAGAAATACCGCCAATCTGGTTAATGAATTGGAAGACATATAGGAACTTCCTCATACAATAAAAAATAGATATAATTAGAATTATATGTGTGCAGAAGGCATGTTAAATATAATAAAAAACAATATTTGGTTAAAGTTCTGTAATTTTTTGTTATAAATCGACGGTTCGATAGAGAAGTACAATACAATACTTATATAGCCTTATATGGACATGGCGAGAGGTCTTGTGCTAGCCACAACAGATTTTTACCTTCCGTCACCTTTAGGTAAGGAAGGTATTGTCTTTGGTCAAAAAATTCGGTGGTGAGTTTTTAATGAATAAGCACGTTTTAGGGTCCCTACAATACGAATTTACTATTTTTGAGATGATGTCTGTATGTATGTGTGTGTGTGTGTGTGTGTGTGTGTCCGTGTGTGTGTGTGTATGTATGTCCGTGTGTGACAAATTTTTCTCCGACGATAACTCCAATACTACAATTCTAAAAATTATAATTCTTTCGTATTCCTCTTCTGTACATCCATATGAAGAGTTGATTAGATTTTGGTTATAATCGATCCACCGGAAGTACCCTTTTTTGAAGTTTTTAACAGTTTTTATTAAAAAACGCAGTTAAATATTACTTTTTGACATTTTGTTATTATATATATTAAAGAAAATACTCTTCTCTATACGGTTTAATTATACATTTTCCTTCATATTCAATAGATGTAAATTAAAAGCATTATAAAGAAATTAATTTTCAAAAATTAGTCTGCTTTGCAATTTATTATGGAAACAGCTGACATAATTATTCAAATAAAATAATTGACAGATGTCAGTTGCAAGTGCAAAACCAAATACGAAAAGTGTAGGATCTAAAATTGGTATTTCATATTGTTACTCGCAAGTGACATGCAGAGAAAGGCCAAAGAGAAGATGGAAGGACATTACTTAGTGTAGTTTATGTTATAATTTTATTGCATTTAAAGAACCTTTTCAAATGAACTTTTAGTATGGAATTTGTAAAAAATAGTATGTGTTCGTGTTCGATTTTACATGATATTATAGACAATTTGTTCCAAGGACCTTTTGGTATGGGATTTGTACAAAATACATCGAACTGCCGGAAGGTCTTGTGCTGGCCACAACAGATTTTTTTTATAAGTTTAAGTCCTATATTTACAGTAGGCGAAATAATTTTATAGAAATAAGCCAGCCTTTGTGTTTTATAAATTGTTGAAACTATTAATGGCAAAATGGTTTACATTTTACAAACATTCGTATTAAAAAGGGATGTGTTGTATAAATTTATCATAAATTTTTTTAGTGGTATTTATTAGACATTGGAAAATAATTAGCAGCTTCCCCAACTGCAAAACAATGACAAACGCATAAAATAAAACAATTCCCTGGTCTTAATCGTAAATAGCGCAGTAGTATCATAACATCTTCGCGTTACTTATAAATCACGATAATATTCCCAGGTATCTTAATGATATTCCGACGTGGAGTAATGCGTCGTATCGGTCGATCAGTGCGTCCTAGTCGGCGTCCGCGTCCGCGGTCACGCATCGCTTCGCTGCTGTCCGCCTTCACAACCCTTCCGTCTATCTCACCCTCGAGCAGATCCGTCATTCCAATCCACCACCAACACCAACCTCATATTGCTATTTGCAGAACACAACACAACACAAACGCTCATTTTTCACCACATTATCACATGCCATCCTATCAACAGCATAAATAAACGCTTTCATGTAAGAATAAGGAAAGGATGGAATTAAGTGAATATAGTTTAATTTGAATATGTTTACTATAAATACATTTAATTATCTTTGTAGATAAGTATATTAATTAAATTAATTATGGATTTGCAAAACACTTTGAATCAGTAAATAGTATATTAAAGAACGCATCATTTTATTTTGTAAGAAAGAACCCTTCGAACAAAATAATCAGCAATTATGAAAAGAATTCTTTATTCTATGTTTTCTATTTTTCATTTCTATGCCTTTTTACCTCTCGCTAAGAGAGGTATTGGAATCATGCTAAAATTCGCATATCCAATTTTTAGTGGATAAGCACGTTTTAAGGTCTCTATAATCCGATTATAACATGTTTACGATGATGACCGTGTGTGTATGTGTGGATGTGTGGATGTTGGAACCACGGTTTCTCAAATACTATAAGACTTCAAAAATATTTAACTACAGTTTCCTCAATCTGACAATCCTGGGAAGAGCTGATTAGATTTGTACAACCGGAAATAATAGATTCTTTAAAAAAATCTTCTAAATATTATGTTTTGAAAATTTCTGATATTATTATTGAACATAAAATTCTACATCTGATACATTTAAAAAAATATTATATCTTGTATAGATTTAGATATAAAGGCACTATAATATATTGAATAATCTAATCGCAGAGGCCAAGGCACTAAGGAAACCAGTTGACAAATTCATATGTTTATAACATAGTTTGTAAATGATAAATGTCAGTGTCAAAAATCAATGGTTTTAGTGACATTCTGAAAGCTTTTCTGGGATGTACATTTAATCTTTCTTATTGTTTTAATAATTAAATATTTAAAATTGTAAGTAAAATGTATATATCCATAAGAAATACCGCCAATCTTGCTAATGAATTGGAAGAATCTGTGACATTTAGGAACTTCCTCATACGATGAAAAATAGATATAATTAGAATTGTATGTGTGCAGAAGACATGTTAAATACAATAAAAAACAATATTTGGGTAAAGTTCTGTAATTTTTTGTTATAAAACGACGGTTCGATAGCAAAGTGCAATATGATACTTATAAGTATAGCCTAATATGGAAATGGCGAGAGGTCTTGTGCTGGCCACAACATAAAAAATAGTAATGTCAAAATCTAGGGAATTTTGTCAGTTGGTGGTATTAATGTTTAAAAATTCATTTGACAAATCTAACCTTATTTTTATAACACCATATGGTATTTTCTATTTCTTTCTAACTTTACTACTCTATTTCTCCTCTTCTTATTCTGTTTTAAATTCAAAATTATATAAAAATAAAACTTCAAATATTGAAATATGTATTTCTAATTAGAACAACAATAAATGAAATAAATTTTTAGTTATAAATATTTTCACTATTTAGGTTATCTAAATTTTGGGACACCGTTGTTACCCCCAAACCCTGCCACTGTTACGGGTACCTAAAACTATCGTGGAGAGATTTAAAAATTTCAAATAATTTTCAAAATTGACAACCACGCTATCACATAAAAAATAATATATGTATTTTGTTTATTGCGAACGAATTACTACTTACTGATAACTACCATTATTATTATTACCAGGTAGTAAATCAAAGACGATGTTTTAAGACAAAACCATTAATAGTGAATTAGTGTTATTCGAAAATGATAATTAGTTTTTTCCTAAATTATAAAACTGTAATAAAAGTTTTATGGCATTAGAAAGACAGAATTTAAAATGTTAAACTACAATAATGAGAAAACCAAACTACAAGTCGCAATATCGATAGTTTTTTTTTCTGAAAAAAAAAAAATACGTTATCAGCGCGTCCATTAAAAAATTACGGTCTAAACAATGTTGGGACATCTAAGTTTCGTACACTAGTGGTTCACTAATAATAACAAGTATCATCTTAAAATATGACATAACCATATGAACTGTTATCCCACATTACATCCAAATCGAATAAAGCGTTCTGTTATTAGAAAGTAAAGGATAAAGTTCTGTAATTTTGTTATAAAACGATGGTTCGAAAGCGAAGTGCAATACAATACTTATATAGTCTAATATGGAAATGGCGAGAGATCTTGTGCTGGCCACAACAGATTTTTTACCTCTCGCTAAGAGAGGTATTGGATTCATGCTAAAATTCGCATATCCAGATTTTATTGAATAAGCACGATTTAAGGTTCCTAGAATCCGATTACAACATTTTTAAAATGATGTCTGTGTGTGTGTGTGTGTGTGGATGTGTGTATGTGTGTGTGTGTGTGTGTGTGTGTGTATGTATGGATGTTGGAGGGACGATTCCTCAAAAACTATAAGACTTAAAAAATATTTAACTGCAGTTTCTTCAATCTGATATTCCTGGGAAGAGCTGAAAAGATTTTGGTAACAACTGAACAACCGGAAGTAGTAGGTTCTTAGAAAAATTCTTCTAAATATAATTTTTTGGGAGTTTATTTTATTAAGAACATAAAATTCTCCATCTAATACACTTAAAATTTGTATTATATCTTGTGTAGATTTAGAGATAAAGTCACTATAATTTATAGAGTAAACTAATCGCAGAGGCTAAGGCACGAAGGAAACCAGTTGACAAATTCCAATGTTTATAACATGACACATGTCATTGTCAAATATCAATAGTTTTAGTGACATTCTGATAGCTTTTTCTGGGAAGTATATTTAATCTTTCTTATTGTTTTATTAATTAAATATTTGAAATTATAGGTAAAAATGTGGTAAAATGCATATATATGGAAGAATCTCTGACATTTAAAAACTTCCTCATACAATGAAAAATAGATATAATTAGAATTATATGTGTGCAGAAGACATGTTAAATACAATAAAAAAACAATATTTGGGTAAAGTTGTGTAATATTTTGTTATAAAACGACAGTTCGAAAGCGAAGTGCAATACAATACTTATATGGTCTAATATGGAAATGACGAGAGGTCTTGTGCTGGCCACAACAGATTTTTTTATTTCAATATTCAAGATATATTACTGAAACTGTTATGTTGTCGTCCTAGAAACAATTTCTTACAGCACAGTGAAATTTCTCAAGCATATCATCGCGTGTATCGATTCTATGAAGAACATATCAGTTACATAAGTTACTCTGATATGCATACAAAACAAGCGAGTTTGAGTTTACGATACGCAAGCATCCACGATGTCGCTCCGTTGGGCATTCATATTTCCAGCCAATATTATGTATCTGTCATCGTGAATTCCTCTCGTTGGCATTGTGCTCGCTACGAACGCTCAGATATCCAAATATCATAAGGGGAATTTACATACTGACAGATTTATCCGCGAAGCACTTATCCTCGAGTATTAAAAATCTCTCATTGTTATGTCGACGTCACGATCTGGACTCAAAGACGAAGTTGGACACATGTCGACGGAGAAATTCACAGAATGCAAGCTTCAGGCTTCTCTCTTATCTGACAGGATTAATATATTTTATATCCAGCTATGACCTTTTGTTAAACAATGAGAAACATTATCCGTACATGATCTCATTATTTATTTAATAACTTCGGTGCTTTATGCAACTCAGCAATTATTATTTTCAAGAGGAGACAGTTATTACTTTGAAAACTGTGTATTGAAGTAAAAATACTTTGTATTGTCATTCTATCAGTAGGACACGATTTGAAATACTATCTGGTTATGCCACATGCCTGTTATTTCATTGTTTTTGAGAATATAATTGGTACTCTTTTTATTGAATGTCCACTAAATGCGCTTGCGCTGGATGTTAACGACCCTATTTTAGCCTATTTTTTCTGAACATATAAATAAATATAGAACTAGAAATAGTTTATTTGGTTATGTTATACTACATTACAACATTTATAACACGTTAAAACTTAATATAAAAATCTGTTGTGGCCAGCACAAGACCTCTCGCCATTTCCATATTAGGCTATATAAGTATTGAATTGCACTTCCCTTTCGAACCGTCGTTTTATAACAAAAAAATACAGAACTTTATCCAAATAATGTTTTTTATTGTATTTAACATGTCTTCTGCACACATATAATTCTAATTATATCTATTTTTCATTGTATGAGGAAGTTTCTAAATGTCAGATATACTTCCAATTCATTAACCAAATTGGCGGTATTTCTGATGGATATACGCATTTTACCTAAAATTTCAAATATTTAATTAATAAAACAATAAGAAAGATTAAATATATACTTCCCACAAAAAGCTATCAGAATGTCATTAAAACTGTTGATTTTTGACACTGACATGTGTCATTTAATATCTATGTTATAAACATTGGAATTTGTCAACTGGTTTCGTTAGTGCCTTAGCCTCTGCGATTAAATTACTCTATATATTATAATGTCTTTATCTATAAATCTATACAAGATATAATAAAAAATTTAAGAGAATTTTATGTTTTTCAATATTTAATAACAAAAATTTCCAAAAAATTATATTTAGAAGAATTTTTCTAAGAAACTACTACTTCTGGTTGTCCAATTGTTACCAAAACCTTTTCAGCTCTTCCCAAGAATGTCAGATTGATGAATTAATAGTTAAACAGGTCTTAAGTCTTATAGTTTTTGAGGAATCGTCCCTATACAACATCCAGATATACACACACATACACACATCCGCGCACACACACACATACACATACATCATTTTAAAAATATTATAGTCGGATTCTAGGGACCTTAAATAGTGCTTATTCACTAAAATCTGTATATGCGATTTTCAGCATGAATCCAATACCTCTCTTAGCGAAAAGTAAAAATGTTTATTAGGCAAAAATGCAACAATGAGGTCATGCACGACTTTTTTTATAATTTTAATCGATAGAGTAGTGAAAAATAATAGATCCGTATTTTTTATTTTTC
Organism: Ophonus ardosiacus; assembly: GCA_943142095.1. Lineage (NCBI taxonomy): Eukaryota > Metazoa > Arthropoda > Insecta > Coleoptera > Carabidae > Ophonus > Ophonus ardosiacus. Next base: position 47,728,722 of record OW964831.1, on the reverse strand, counting down.
CTCAAATCGATATTTAATCATGAAAAAATTGTAATTGAAAATGACATTCTTTAAAATGAGGCTGCTAGACCCCCGCTTCGTCCCTTGTACAATGACGTCACAGATTGACAGGCACGACCATTTTGATTTTCACATTGTCCTAAACGTCAAAGTGACATTTAAAGATAACCTAAAATTTATGAAAGTAAACTAGTAAACATGTCGATGGAACGTTGTTTCATGCCAAAATAAAGAATAAAATAATATTCTGCAATATATTCAATGTCTCACATGCGTTTATAACCTTCTACCGTCTAATTCAAAGATTCAAAAGTGAAAGAAACATCTGATGTAACGTAGATAATTTCACGCCAAATGAAAATTATATTTATAAAAATAAATAGAACGATATCATATTAATATATTATAGTATATTCAGATATGTAATCCTCAATTTATAGTTTATATATATTTTTCTTTTAGAAATTATGTGTCCATATAAAATGTCTGTTTGTAATGAGTCTGAACTTGGTACGTAACGTTGTGACGACAAAACATGGCTGGTTTTTGCAACTTTTTAAAAATATCAAACTTTAAAACGATTTTATACCGCAAAAAATATAAATAAAAAATAATTTAATCATACTGATCGATGAATTAGACTACCCTTTTTCGATTTAAACAGAAAAAAGATACAATTATTTTTTTTGCATGACCTCATTGTGTTAACACCAAATGAAAGTAATGAATGACGTACCTTCAAAATTTTGTTATTCCTATTATCGAATAAGGAAACCTGAATTCAGAATTAAAATTTTATATTAGAATTAGAACGAGGCACAGAACTTTGTAGTGATTACTTCGTGGTTTTTCATCTCGCCGATCTGTAACAAGCAAGAAGCATTGTTCTAACAACGTAACGTAACATCTAGTTATAAGTGCGTGCGAGTAACAAGTGCAGAGGCAGAGGATGCCGCGTGCGACTTGCGACACGCGTGTAACAAGCACATCGCATCAGAGCGCTGCGCTGCTGTTCTGACCGCTTATTAGCGGTAAACGACGCACGACGACAGTTTGATTGCCGTTTACATTTTCATGAGGCCGGAGCCCGACATCACAACAAACAAACTGCCAAATTTGTGCGGGGAAAACCAACTACAATTCCATATATGACTATAAGTATACATATTTACTATTTTAATTCGATGTAGGGATGAGGGGGCAAAACAAAATATACCCTATCGGTGCCTAATTACCGAATTGCAGCCTAGAGACTTTTTCAGTTTTTTGATTACCTGGCGTTGGAGCTAAATAATATCAGAATGATTCAAAATTAATTATGCGTGCTTTGTAATACCCGAGACACATTACCAAAATTAATGATCATTAACGGTTAGTTATAGTATGCGCACGTGAAGTTGAGACTAATGACAGATGTCAAAACTGTGTCTGTTAACAAACCAGAAAATATTAAATGTAGTAGTGTTTTTTTTACCAATAAAAACAATAAATAGCACGTGCTTACTAGTCAATATTTTCTGGTTTGTTAATAGACGCAATTTTGACATCTGTCATCTCAAATTCACGTACGCATACTATAACTAGCAGTTAATCATTAATTTTTGTAATATGTCTTGGGTATAAGGGTAGAAATTAGGTATGAAAATGTCGAAAATCACCTGAAAAACATAGCGATAGCCATGGAATTGAAACTAAGAAACAAAAAATGTTAATGATTTAACTGTCAAGCTTGGTTAGTTTATTTTGTTATATTTATTATTGTTTGTAATATTTGTTCAAGTAAACAATTATTTATTTAAATTGATAAACAATTGTTCTCTTGAACAGAAACTGCAAATAATACCTAATAAAAGTATATTATAAAAAAAAAATGGACCATTACACCATGCTTTAGGAAACTTACTTATGTAAGGTAGAAAAAATGACGTACGCACAAGTTTGTTATGGAAACTACCTTTCATTTTAAAAACAACGTTAAGAGTGATTTTGTATTAGCAATATTTCACATGTAGATAATACAATTACATATTTTTATATATAATTTTTTACCTTCCGTTACCTTTAGATAGGGAAGGTATTGTCTTTGGTCAAAAAATTCGGTGAGTTTTTAATGAATAAGCACGTTTTAAGATCCCTAGAATAAGATTTTACTAATTTTACATTGATGTCTGTATGTGTGTGTGTGTCCGTGTGTGTCTGTGTGTCCGTGTGTGTGTGACAAATTTTTCTCCGACGATAACTCCAAAACTACAATTCTAAAAATTATGATTCTTTCGTATTCCTCTTCTTTACAACCATATGAAGAGCTGATTAGATTTTGGTTATAATTGGTCAACCGGAAGTAGCCTTATTTGAAGTTCTTAACAGTTTTTCTTGAAAAAACGCAATTAAATATCAATTTTCGACATTTTATGATCATTAATATGAAAGAAAATCTTATTCCCTATACGATTTGATTATACATTTTCCTTCATATTCAATAGATATAGAGTTATAGAGAGATTAAGAGAGGTTAACTTTCAAAAATCAGTCAGCTTTGAAAAAATTATGGAAACAGCAGATATATTCAAAAAATTCTGATTGACAGATGTCAGTGTTAAGTGCAAAACCAAAGTGGAAAGCATAGGATCAGAAAGTAACACAAGTGACAGAGTGTCCCTCGCAAGTGACTTGCTCAATGCCGGGAGTACGAGGAAAGCCAAAGAGAAGATGGAAAGACTGTGCAGCAAAATATTTGAGAGAAGAAGAACTGTGTAAAGAAGATGCGTTGGATAGGAATAAGGAAGTGTGAAGTGCAATTTATAGAATCTTTTCAAAGAAACTTGCAATATGGAATTTGTAAAATGTGTTAGTGTTACAATTTTACAGAATATATAGAATCTTTTCCAAGGAACTTTTGGTATCGGATTTGTACAAAATACATCGAACTGACGGAAGGTTTTGTGCTGGCCACAACAGATTTTTTTACAATAATGTAGCAAATGAAAACATAATAATTATATTTTATTGTTAATATAAAATGAAAATGACTTAGTCAAATTCAAATTAATTTCTTTGAAACGTATAATCAATCTTGTTAAAAAGGCAATTCTATCAAAATGAACAGAGTAAATTATATGTTTTACACTGCAATAAATTATTTACTGTATCACCAGTTCGATCTGAAGTTGCAAGCAGTGCATATGTCGTTAGACAAAAACTCCACAATATTCCAGAAACAATCACTGTGTAACAACAAGCAGAGCGCAGAAAAAGTGTTTAACAACAAGCAGCTTTACATTTCTGATTTGATCCAATTTGAGTGGATCAATGAGTGATAAATCACCAATGAATTTCAAGTCAGTGTTTGTCGCGGTGATAAAAACTAACGAACTAAGTTGTCGCACAATGGCTAGGCATGAAGCAGAGCACAGCGGACACTTGAAATGTTTTATTTTATTAGTGAAGCGGTCGCGGTACGCGGTGTCATTCAAAACGGCAAACGACGCACTCGATGGGAGCCCTTTACAGCAGTGAAGTGACGCAAATAAATACATACATACATACAAATAATTGTGAGAATTGTCAAAGGTAGCTTGACTTATAAGGACGCCAAACCAGGATGCGTGTTTTCAAATATTACCAACATAAAAGGGTAATTACGCATTTTTGGGTGTGTCAATCTGCTTATTATTGGTAATTCTGATCGTATATATTACTAAATTTTATGGCTACATTATACAGTGTGTTCAGAAAAAAACCTAATTCGAAGTAGGCTATGAACACAGAAACGTATATCTTATCATTATTCAGTTCAAAAGTCAAGTTGTCAAAATTGATTGTGAAATGAAATTTTAAGGTGAAATGATAAAAAATCTGATGTGGCCAGCACAATACCTCTCGCCATTTCCATATTAGGCTATATAAGTATTATATTGCACTTTGCTATCGAACTGTCGTTTTATAACAAAATATTACAGAACTTTGCCCAAATATTGTTTTTTTTGTATTTAACATGTATTCTGAACACATATAATTCTAATTATATCTATTTTTCATTGTATGAGAAAGTTTCTAAATGTCACAGATTCTTCCAATTCATTAACCAGATTGGCGGTATTTCTGATGGATATATGCATATTACCTATAATTTCAAATATTTAATTAATAAAACAATAAGAAAGATTAAATGTACTTCCTAGAAAAAGCTATTCAGCTCTTCCCAGATATGTCAGATTGAGGAATTCATAGTTAAACAGGTCTTATGTCTTATATTTTTTGAGGAATCGTGTCTACAACATCCAGCCATACACACACACACACACCCACACACCTTGAAACGTGCTTATTCATTAAATTCTGGATAGGTGATTTTTAGCATGATTCCAACACCTTTCTTAGCGAGAGGTAAAAAGGATACAGAATATTGCCATCTACAGTTTTTTAATATATTTCTATTTCTAAAATAAGGAGTTAAGAAGAAAAGCTTTTATTTCTTTACAAAATATTTTTGACAATATATCGTGTGAAATTGACATTTAAGTAAATACTTTCGAAATGACATATGTTTTTCTGGTCATAGCCTACTCTGAGTTAGGATGTTTTTGAACACACTGTACTTTTCAACCTGTATTGTGATTTCATTGAGTTATTGACTCGTTGTTCATTGTCAAATGCTCTGTCATGTCAAATTCAAGAGCTTGTGGTTCATTTATTAACTTATTTTGAAAATGAAAAAAAAAAAAATGGTGGAGCCCTTATTTATGATGTAATTAAGGTAATAATTACAGTTACCAGATTTATCTACCGGATCCATGATTTGTGGATTGAGTAATTCAGCCGGTATATGCGGTAAATAAAGAATCTAACCTCAAAAAAAGGTAGAGGTGCCAAGCGAAGTTGGAATCAGAAGTAGATTTCAGAAGTTAATTATGTTAGTACAGAAGACGAGACGAGATAACTTTAACTACGTCAAATTTTAAATCTGTTTCATCTTTCAACTGCTTTTCATAGGTTATAAATCTACTTGTTTATCACTTGCGTTCTTAAAGTCTGTGTCTATGAAGATACATCGGTGGACAGCTGTATTTTACACTTTCGCTTTTATTATTGCATATATACTTGTTCCTGTTCCTACTTGTACTTGCTGGATACGATAAAATCGTTCACCGGTAGAATTTTTTAAATGGCTATTATTTCTATACTCGCCGTCAAATGATTATGGACTGATGTTCAACTTTTATCCCTTTCCGCACCCTGTCCCTTGCCCAGCGATGTTGCCGCTTTTAACTTGTAACTAATTAAAATTTTTAATATATCGTAAATGAAGAAAATATTATAACAAATAAGTAAGGTAAGATAGTAACACGTAATATAAAATATAAAAATTGTCCCTGTGGAAAATTTATATTTATATTTTGACCAAAGTTTCCACACTTCAAGCTTAGGTCGCATTTGCGTTAAAATACGATAACCGGTGAAATCTAAATAAAAGGTAAGAATAATTGATTATTAGGAGAACAGTAGATCTGCCAACACAACATGTTTCTGCAGTCAAATCCAAAGTTTTCTTGTTATTTAATAAATTATAATTTTTTTCAGGATGTAATACCAATTTTTTTAATAAAATGCGTACATTGGCAATAATTGTTTTTGCCTGCCCATTTAAATCTTGTTTTCCTAAACGTTTTTTATAAGAACCAGGACTATTTAATTCATGAGTTTTAGTCATTATCTTTTCAAAAGTCTAAATACAATTTCTGAAAGTTTTAGACAGTTCTGAACAAATTTGTTTCGGTTTTCTCTACACTGTTGCCAATTTGTATAATGCAATTTATAGGATTAGGAATAAGTACTAAGGAAAATGTCAGAATATAAAATGACATTGACAGATTACAAATATTTGTACAGATAGACACTTAAAAAATTTGGCATCAGTGTACAAATCTCCAGTCCATAATTATTTGTCGGCAAGTACAGTGATATTGTATTTATGACGTAATCCGCTTGACTGGCTGGATATCCTACGGCATATATCCCTTTGTAACAAGTAGGATAATGAAAGAGCGAATGAATAAAAATCTTATCTATGCCAAGCGTGTACGACAAAGATACTAGATAAAAGTTTAGTTGTAGCAAAAATTGACGTATCAACTAGTGGAAATACATCTTTTGCGTTGAATATACTTGTATAATATTTCCAATATTTTTCTTTCATATTTCCGTATCACCTGTTTTGCAAACTTTCCAATTCCTAAAAGCATCTTTAACCCGTCCTTCACGTTTCATACCCCCTTTTAGCACAACAAATGACAACAGTAACAGCTAATAGTGTCTAAGCTAATCTCCGAGAGAAAGTAAGCGATGCGCACCGCTGCGGTACGGTACCTGACTGATCCTGGACGTCATAATCCTCATACACCCCGTCCGGGCCGTAAATAATCCGCTCGCTTTCGGCCGCAGCAGGACACCTACAGGAAGATACGGAGAAGACCATAGAACAAACATGAAAGGGTGTTTTCAATAGCAACTGGGTCATACGATGATAAATGTATCGAGTGAAATAGATATAGTACAAATACGGCACCAAGAAATATGACGGTTGGACGAGTTGTGTTCTTTGTGGAAATGTTTAGGGTAATATTAAGTAATGATGGGTTTACAAGTAGAGCGTTATGCATAAATCATTTTCAGTGGTATGAAAGCTTTAGCTGAGACATGAGCCTTAATTGCAAATGCTGGAGGTAATATACGTGTTTTGTAATTTATACTAGTGCAGTTGAGAGTTTTTTTAATTCATATATGAGTATTACTATAATGTAATAGTCAAAGTAACGGTGTTACTTCACCACTACATATGGTCGGTCTAAATAAACCAGACTTTTTCAAAAACTCCTTATCATCTAAAATATTTCTATAAAAATAGGTTATTTTTCTATGGATCCAAATAAAATGGTATATAGGAAATTAACAAATATATATAATATGTTGTGGCCAGCACAATACCTCTCGCCATTTCCATTTTATGTTATATAAGTATTGTATTGCACTTCGCTATCGAACCGTTGTTTCGTAACAAAAAAAATCTGTTGTGGCTAATAGAAGATCTCTTGCCATTTCCTTGTTAGTACATATTGTGTTTAACATTTCTGGTACATACACAACAATTCTAATTATTAACATATTTTTATATTTTTCAATTCATTCTATAAGTTTCCTCCTGCTCTTCTAAATGTTCGAGATTTTTCATTGACGAGTTTGTCGGTATTTCTGATTTGTATATATGTACTTATAATTTTAAATATTTAATTAATAATAAAATAAGAAATATTAAATGTACTTCCCAGAAAATTTTTGGCACTGACCCAGGCACTGACAACTCATTTTTCAATTACAAATAATTTTAATTTTTCAACTGGTTTCCATGAAGTTATTTGGGCTACTAGAAAATTGCGTAACATTGTCTTTACAAGCATATAATATTACTACCAAGTTTATATATCTACCCATTTTTGAGTTATTGCCCCAAAAGTCAATATACCTCATATTTAGATAAAAACTTCAAAATTTTCAAAAATATAATTTTTATGTATCTAGATACTCTGATTCCAAATTTTGAAACCGCAGGTCGATATCTCGTTTCGTTCTCGAGATATTTAGGTTCAAAGTTTTGCTCAAAACTGCCCATTTTTGGGTAGTAACCCAAAAATGGGTCGAGATATGAAATTGGCGACAAGGCCATTCGATTCTAAGGGCAAAATTACATAAGTGTACCAATTTTCATAATTTTTATCCAACCGGTTCATTTTTTATGAATAAAAGTTTGAAAATCCCCGAAAATGGCCAAAATCTGAAAAAATCGTAAGGGGTACCCCTTACGATTTTTGCGATTTTTGGTCATTTTCAGTTATTTTGCTTTAGAGATTGTATGCGGTGTTCAAAAATTCTGAAAATTGGTGTACTTATGTAATTTTGCCCGTAGAATCGAATGGTGATGTCGTCAAATTCATATCTTGACCCATTTTTGGGTTACTACCCAAAAATGGGCAGTTTTGAGCAAAACTTTAAATCTAAATATCTCGAGAACGAAAAGAGATATCAACTTGCGGTTTCAAAATCTGAAATCAGCGCATTGAGAATTATCTAGATACATAAAAATTAGATTTTTGAAAATTTTGAAGTTTTTATCTAAACATACCCCATGTTGACTTTTGGGGCAATAATTCAAAAGTAGGTAAAGAATAAACTTGGTAGTAACATTATTTGATTGTAACAGATTATTTTATATATTTATGAGTCTCTATCTCTAAATGTACCTCTAGAAGATATAATATAAATGTTCAATGTATTGAATAGAGAATCCTATGATCTTTAATATTTGTGATTATAAAAATTTCAAAAAATAAAATACAAATGAATTTTTTAAGAAACTGCTACTTCCGGTTGTCCAATTGTTACTAAAACCTTTTCAGCTCTTCCCATTAATGTCAGATAAAGAAATACATAGTTAAATTGGTCTTTAGTCTTTAATTTAAGAAACCGTCCCTACAACATCCAGACATACACATACACACACGCAAATACACACGTAACACGCACACACACACACATCATTGTAAAAATGTTAAAATCGGACATCACGGCCATATCGAATTTTTTGATACAATAATTTCATTATGAAACAGTGGGGTCCCGTGGCCGCGTGCCTGAGTGTCTGGTCGCGACCCTGGGGGAACCGGGTTCGATCCCGACAGACGCCAAATATTTCCAATTTTAAATGGCACAAAAGTAACCCCTGTGGTGCACTCTCCACACCAGCTATGAGTGCCCGTGAGGTGACGCCTGGTAAGCGCCCACACGGTAAAATATATCGTCATCATTACCGATGTCTACATGTGTTGTAGATACTGGCACACCCAGAAATGGGTAATATGCCGTGATGATATATTTATTTATTTCATGAAACAGTCATTGTATTTGAAATATTTTAATTAACAACACCACCCTTTTTCTAAACTCGATATACTTTTTCCAAACCCTGTACTTCGATGTGTTAACAAGTTTTTTCACCCACTAACACCCTTCGAACAACAACTTTCCAAGTGGACAAAAACCAACCCAAGTTTTTCATTGGTGTCAGGTGTCATCTAGTGGTTATAACGAGTGAGATTCCAATATGTATCCCCCCGCGGTCGTTCCTGTGCGACACCGCGAGGTGTCCAGCGCACATTCCGCGCCGCAGCGTTCGCACAAAATAAATAATTCATGCGCGAGAGGTCGGGGGAGGCTGAGGTGATATGAAAACAAGCTGGCCGGCATGTGTTTTTCGAGCCATTGTTGTGACGAGGTATGCGACGTCGCGGTCGCGAAACGGCGTATCGCCGGCCGCCGATCTCGATGACAGGGTGATGGTGTTGGTTAGTTATGAACAGGACCCACGGAGGTTTGGGCTGGAAGATACAGAAGAGAAAGGAATAGGCGACAAAGAATACAAAGATGGTGAAAGAACTGCCACTATTTTCAGTATTTGGCATATATTTCCTGACAAATTATTCAGAGTTAGTTAATTTTTTACTCCGATTTTCCAACTTTCATCAGAAGAAAAAGGTAGTGAACTGTGTAAAGCAGGGCTTATTACCTTTTTTACCTCTCGCTAAAAGAGGTATTGCATTCATGCTAAAATTCGCATATCCAGATTTTATTGAATAAGCACGATTTAAGGTTCCTAGAGTCCGATTATAACATTTTTAAAATGATGTCTGTGTGTGTGTGTGTGTGTGGATGTGTGTATGTGTGTCTGGATGTTGTAGACACGATTCCTCAAACACTATAAGACTTAAAAAATATTTAACTGCAGTTTCCTCAATCTGACATTCCTGGGAAGAGCTGAAAAGGTTTTGGTAACAATTGGACAACCAAAAGTAGTAGTATCTTAAAAAAAATCTTCTAAATATAATTTTTTGGGAGTTTTTTATTAAATATTGAAGAACATAAAATTCTCCATCTAATACACTTAAAATTTTGAATATATCTTGTACAGATTTAGAGATAAAGGCGCTATAATTTATAGAGTAAACTAATCGCAGAGGCCAAGGCACTAAGGAAACCAGTTGACAAATTCCAATGTTTATAACATGACACATGTCTTTGTCAAATATCAACAGTTTTCGTGACATTCTGATAGCTTCTTCTGGGAAGTATATTTAACTTTTCTTATTGTTTTATTAATAAAATATTTGAAATTATAGGTAAAATTGTGGTAAAATGCATATATCCATCAGAAATACCGCCAATCTGGTTAATAAATTGGAAGAATCTCTGACATTTAGAAACTTCCTCATACACTGAAAAATAGATATAATTAGAATTATATGTGTGCAGAAGACATATTAGATACTATAAAAAACAATATTTGAGTAAAGTTGTGTAATTTTTTGTTATAAAACGACGGTTCGAAAGCGAAGTGCAATACAATACTTACATATCCTAATATGGAAATGGCAAGATTTTTTTCACTTGCAACCCCTATTCGATATAGAAAATTTTACGCCCGCGTAAGTAAGGGACTATTTCAGAAGTAGAGGCAAAACGAATAGTTCCCAAAAAGAGTTGTTTATTACTACCGTTACAATGACTATTCAACATAATATATATTCGGCCATTTCAACGGGGTGAACTCGTTTTATTAAAAATGTAAGTAAGAAGTTTGGAAAAGCTGCAATGCGAAATTACGAGGAGACATTTTTTTTTATAAATTAAAATTAACAATCTGTTGTACCCATAACAAGACCTCTCGCCATTTCCATATTAGGCTATATAAGTATTGTACATAATTGACATTTCTTATACTTACAAAAACATTAAAAATTAAATGTTTGGCATTCAGACAGACGGCAAGATTAAATTTATTTTAAAAAAATCTGTTGTGGCCAGCACAAAACCTTCCGTCAATTCGATGTATTTTGTAAATATTCCATACCAAAAGTTTCTTGAAAAAGATTCTATATATCCTGCAAAATTGGAACAAAAACACACTATTTTTTACAAATCCATACTGAAAGTTCCTTTGAAAAGATTCTAAAATCCAATACAATTATAATACGAATTCGAACGTATGTACATTATATATTGCACTTAACACTTCCTCCTTCTTCAACTTTTCCCTATTTTATTAGAAGTCGCTGTTTCTTACTCTTCTCTTCTACTCATTCCTGTCCAACGCATCTTCATGACACAGTTCTTCCTCCCTCAAATCTTCTGTTATACAGTCCTTCCATCTTCTCTTTTGCCTTTCTCGTACTCCTGGCATTATAAGTTCCTATCTTGAGGCGAGGCCGCAAATGCAAGTCACTGGCGAGGGACACTGTCACTTATATCACTTTCAGATCATATACTTTCCACTTTGGTTTTGCACTTGACACTTACATCTGTCAATTAGAATTTTTTGAATATATCTGATGTTTTCATAATTTTTGCAAAGCTGACTGATTTTTGAAAGTTAATCTCTCTTAATCTCTCTATAACTCTATATCTATTGAATATGACACACATCCATACACACACACAAACACACACATACATACACACACACACAAACGCGCGCGGACATCATCGTAAAAATGTTATAATCGGATTTTAGGGACCTTAAAATCTGGATATGCGATTTTAGCATGATTCCAATACCTCTCTTAGGTAAAAAATCTGTTGTGGCCAGCACAAGACCTCTCGCCATTTCTATATTAGGCTATATAAGTATTGTATTGCACTTTGCTATCGAACCGTCGTTTTATAACAATATATTACAGAACTTTACCCAAATATTGTTTTTTATTGTATTTAACATGTCTTCTGCACGCATATAATTCTAATTATATCTATTTTTCATTGTATGAGGAAGTTCCTAAATGTCACAGATTCTTCCAATTCTTTAACCAGATTGGCGGTATTTCTGATGGACATATGTATGCATATTACCTATAATTTCAAATATTTTATTAATAAAACAATAAGAAAGATTAAATGTACTTCCCTGAAAAAGCTAACAAAATGTTGATTTTTGACACTGAAATCTGTCATTTACAAATTATGTTATAAACATTTGAATCTGTCAACTGGTTTCCTTAGTGTGGTTTCGCCTACTCGACTTGTTATACCTCGATATTCTATATATTATAGCGTCTTTATCTCTAAATTTATAGAAGATATAATAAAAATTTAAATGTATCAGATGTAGAATTTTGTTCTTCAAAATTAGTAATATCAAAAATTTTCAAAAATTAATATTTGGAAGAATTTCTATTAAAAACTACTACTTCCGGTTGTTCAATTGTTACCAAAACCTTTTCAGCTCTTCCCAGGAATGGCAGATTGAGGAATTCATAAGTTAAACAGGTCTTATAACTTATAGTTTTTGAGGAATCGTCCGTCCAACATCCAGCCATACACACACACACACACACACAGACATCATTTTAAAAATGTTATAATCGGATTCTAGGGACCTTAAATCGTGTTATTCAATAAAATCTGGATATGCGAATTTTAGCATGAATCCAATACCTCTCTTAGCGAGAGGTAAAAATTAGCAGATTAATGTAAAACTTGACAGAGACAATAATCTCACCCTCGAATTATTATTAAAGTAGGTAACATTGTCGCTTTGCAATCCAAAGTTATGGGGTTCAAATTCTTCTATCGAGAGGTAAAAACCACCCCTAATAGTTTCAAACTAATTTAACACCCTACGCACTGCACTACTAGTAAAGTAGTAAAACCCTAGCAAATTTCACGTTGCGTTAACCATGTTTACTTACAAACATTCACAAGTTCCCCGGACAAATCTCGCAGGTAGAAACAGAAACCACAGTACTCCGCTTTCGAGACAGAAATGGACGTGGCATTATTTATAGCTCATTTCAAACCTCCAAGACAATCAGATAATCACGTAATCCTAATCAATGTTAATTTATAGCGGTCGCCTTATACGTATATGAACCCTTTGTTTCAAGGGACATTGTGCCTGTAGTTGTTATCGAAGTTTCGACATTTCGTAATGAGCTGCATATCGGGATGTCATCACCACCACGGTTATGGCTTTATACAGATGGAAGATGGCTGCTTCTTCTCATTTTATTGATGAAAAAAACAGATTATAATTAAAAGTGAATTCCTTTTCTCTCAGTATTTCTTGTATATAATTAAATCTTTTTTGTCTTTTTTGGAGTATAAGGTAAGAATTTCATCTGTTTTTATGATAATTTTTATATTTATTTTAATGGATCACGCCGAAGATATTTGTGAGGGACCTACAGCTCTTAAGTAGTGGATTGTGGAGTCTTAACCATTCAGATGAACAAGTAATTTTTGAGAATGTGGGATATAAACCCAAACAAGATTTTTTCATGTATTTTTTTTTAATTTTCGTTGTAATCCTTCCAAACCTATGAAAACATTTTCAGTTGGTGCTATTTTATTTGTAAAAATAGAGAAATGACAAAATTCTAGAAAAAAAGTCACTAAATGTTAAATTTGACTTATAAAATATATTATTTTCAAATGATTCCCTCGCTTACAAATGATACGTTTTAATAAATTATAGTTAAACTGCCACTAAATCATCAAAATTATTCCAATTTTCAGGTTATACAAAAAATAGTGTATTTTGTTCGTTGTTCCAAGGGTTGCAAGACTTGAATTCGTCTCATTTTTGCAAATTCCCTGCTCACAAGATAAAAAGTTACTTTTAATTTTTATATTATATTATAATATTGGTCCGCAGGGCCTTTTTATCAGATTTTTTATGACAGCAACCGGGCCCTGATGGCCCCTTGTCAAAGCGGGCCCTAGGCCGTGTCCTCGTGGGCCTAGGCGGTAATAAGGCCCTGTAAGTCCGTTAACATTAACAATAATAATCTGATTGGGTGTTGCCAAGCAATAACGTAGTTAGTGCAAAAACTTCCTGATATGTATACTACACAATAACTAAGTCAACAGTCAAAGTCTACACTTCACGCCATTAAAAGTAGTTAGAAAGTAACTCAAGGTAACTAAGTTACTTTTAATGAGTAACTTGTAAATAACTTAGTTCTTTCACCAAAGTAACTGGAACTTAAGTAACTTAGTTACTTTTTTTTGGAGGTAACTGTAACTGTAACTAGTTACATTTTAAAAGTAACTTGCCCAGCTCTGGGCAATGCTTAGCGGTTGGTGAAAACGAAATTTTGCTAGGTAATAAAAGTGCTGTATATTGGGTACATAGGCATTACTTATATTTTAGGAATCGGTGGTGAAATCGGCCATTAATATTTGCAATCATGGTTATTGATTATTGATGTAAAAAATAAAAATCTGAGATGACGGGTAGAACTATGGTTCGATATTATTTATAGTAGCTTTGTAAAATAAGGATCTGCAACAGTTAATAGTACTTTTAAGAATGGATAAACCTGCTTTTAACAAACTGATATGACAGAGTCAGTTTTTGTTCTAGAATGATAAAAATCAGGCTAATTTACAAAATAATTTGTTTTGGGCTTAAACTGCGTCACTGTGATAATTATTATTTTATATAAAATATCAAAATCCATCTAAATTTTAACAATTGTTTATTAAAATAATCTTTGTTTCTTTTCTGAAAGAAGAAAAAATCGATTCTCACAAATAAAAAAAACGTTATGAATGCTCTTGGTCTGGCGATGAACCATTTTTAAATATTGGGTGTCCCATACACGTATAAATAATTGGTCAACTGTACGGCTGGATATCTTGGGCCGAGACAAGCAGAAGCAAAGCCACAAATCACGAAGTGGGATCCAGTTTTAGGCTAAAACTGAACATAAATCTATATTATATCGAGGCTGGGATCCAATTAGATGAAGTTTTGTTGGGCTCGGGCGAGGCAGCGGCTGAGGCTGGTGACAACAGCGGCAGTCGCGTTGTCAGGGACTAGTTTAGTTTAGTTGTCGGCTGGATGTGGATGCAGGATCGAGATGCCCTCAGAGCCTGAGTTATATCCGAGCACCTTGCACAACGGACACTTATCAATATCGTGCTCTGCGCTGGATTGCGCCCATCCGATTTAAACGTGACGCATACAACGACTTATCTGATACACGGACGACAAAAATGTACGCCATGTGTGATACTTTTAATTTTAACATTTTTCAGTTTCTCAATAAAGTTTCAATAACTTTAATCGTCATATACAATATTCTAAATAATAATATTGACGCTACAGTCTTACAATAATAGGGATTTTTATTCATTAATATACGTCGAGGGCGTGGCTGACCAAATGAGAAAAGCATTGGCGCGAAATTTGAATGTAGGCGTTGGTTTCAAACAAGCGAAAACTATTGGAAATTTATTCTCTAGACTAAAAACCAAAATTGCAATTGAATATCAATCTGGTATGGTCTACAAAATACCTTGTAAGGATTGTGTAGCCCAATATACAGGGCAAACAAAACGTTATCTAAAAACTAGATTAGATGAGCACAGGAGAAATTGTTCTGCGCAAAGAACAAAACAAGTAACGGGGAAATGTGCTCTGGTAGACCATGCTATAAAAAATAATCATGAGTTTAAATTTAATGAAACAAAAATACTGGACAGGGAAAAAAATCTTAATAAACGGTTGACATTAGAAATGTTACACGTACAGCAGGCTAAAAATAATGTTAATTTCAGGTCTGATGCTATGTACATGAGTAAAATATACACCAACGTCTTAAAACATAGCTTAAAAAATAAGGATAAAACTTAATCATAAAATACATTTTTCTAATCCTTAAAAATAAAAAAAAAAATTGCATTAAAAAAACAAATTGCACTAAAATAAATTTAAAATATTGTACTTAATTAAACAATAAAAAAACCTTGACTTTAGTAAGTGTCTTAACTTGCTAATACTTTACTTAAGTAGTTCCATGGGTGTGGTTCACGTAGAACATTTGTTCTTAGTTTTTATAAAAGTTTTGTATAATTTATTTTATTTATTTTTTTATCTTGTGACGAAATCCATGTGCTTTATGTTGCACTTACGTTTTCATTTTTTTGCCATGTATCTAAAATTTTCTTAATTCTCATGTAAGTAATTTATATTTGTTATTTCTGATTATTAAATTGTAATGTGTTGTAAATACTGTTCAGCTCCTGAGGAAGGCTCAGGTGGAGCTCGAAACCGGTCGACCCCAGAATTTAAAATAAAATTTTTGACTGCAATCCAGAAATTTTTATTACCTTATAATCTAAATTACCGTTTTATGTACCCTCCATTTCTTCCCGAAATAATAATAGTTATTTATGTATTAAGAGCGTAAGAAGGCTTTTATGGCCTGCGGCGGGATTTTGAGCCCGAGGCGCAACCCGAGGGATAAAAACACGTCAAAGGCCATAAAAGCAAGTTACGCTCGTGGAACATACAAAACTTTATGCACGGACGAAAATTTTCAAATTATGAGTGTTAGAAAAATTGTATCGAAAAGAATTTGTCCTCGTACATCCAGTATCTAGTGTTGCTAGGAAAGCGGAGAACAACAGTTTATTGTTTGTTTATAAGTTATGTCATTTGAGTTTTATTTTGTGTATCTCCGTGCTTTCCATATAAATATCACAAAACTAATTTTCATTTTTCATTAAAGAATATAAAAATTTTCGATTTTTAATAAAAACTTTTCATGTTGCCTGTTTAAATTGTTTATATTGTAGGTTATAATTTGGGTTGACGTTTCATTATAGCCCGCGGGCCTCGTTATAGCCCGCCGTTTATGTCAAAGAAATTCGTGTATAATTGTCAAAAAATTATGATACGTCCGTGCATAAATTTTTTTATTTGCCTAACACCTAACTGCAATATGTTATTTTTTAAATGCATAATATTTTTGTATTTATATTGCGTTGTTCTTTTTTATATTTTATTCTCATTTTGTTGTTTTGAGTGTATTCATGTTAGGAAATAAAGATTATTGTTATTATTATTACTATTATTATTATCATTGTTATTATTATTATTATTTACGTTACATGCAAAAAATACACTTGATGACAAAGTAAAGAAATAATAATTAGAATAATATTACTAAGAGAATATGCAACCGATTCATTTTTGATAATGGAGATTGCCAGAGTAGAATTTGAACCCCATAACTTTGGATTGCGAAACGGCATTGTTACCTAATATACGTACGGTCTTATGCTCTATAATATGATAATGAGATATCTGCCATTCAGGATTATAACCTAATTCTTTATTCTGCTTTGTTTTGTTGATTAAAAATAACATTAAAAGCGGAAGATGCGCCTGGGGCATTTTTTTTATTTAATAATATTGAAGATTATTCGCTAATACAACTCAAATATTAAAATAGCGAATATTTCTCATTCTATTTAAAAGTTTATAACGTGAATCATTTGTGCACAATCCGTATACATATTTCATATTTCAAATTAAAACAATAATAGGCTAAAACTATATTAATTACCAAATAACGTTTGACGTTTACCATATTTACATATTTGAATTTGTAGTGTCAATGGTCGATGACAATTCCTTGTTTGTATTATCGTAACCAGAACAACCAAACCAATACTATACAGTGTCCCTAGAAGAAGAATGTCCAGCTTATATAATATGCGCTGAAATTTTGAAGGTACAAGAAAAACCTATCACATTGTATAGAATGTTAAAAAAATTATTACAGTTTAACAGATAACAATTAAAACTTTTTAAAACTACATATCGCTTTCGGAGAAAGTTACAAAAAATGAATTAAAAAAAATAATGGAGGACTCCATTAACGTACAGAGTATATTTATATTAATAAATATTATTCTTTTTCTTATTATTCAAATATTGTGAAACCTGTTTCTTGATAAATTTTATTTGCATTTTAATGATGTTGCTATCTGTTTTTTTTTCTTTGTATTCCAAAGATATTTAAATACCTGAGTGTGGTCCGATTTTAACTAGTTGTAGAATTCAGGCTGCTTATTTCAATAGCTTTTAATAAGAAGAGTAAAATCTCGTCTAAAATTTATTGTACATATTTCAATAGAATAATTTGTCGATCTACATTTTATAAACTCTGTAAAACAACTACAACTTCAAATGGGTGCATTTCGTTGAAGGCTATGACTAAATTAATTATTTGCAGTTAATCTTGCTGCATTTTCACAATGATGTCTGTATGTGTATGTGTGTGTGTATGTGTGTGTGTACGAATTTTGTCTAGGCTCTAACTCAAATAATATCATTGCGAAAATTCTGAAACTTTCTATTTCGATTACCATTAGATTTTGGTGTAAACCGGATAACCGGAAATGGCACTTTACTTGAAGCTCGTAATTAAAGATTATTGAATTTTCCAGAGGTCTGCATTAATACTTTTTCTATATAATTTACAGGTAAATTTAAAAAATATATTTTTATAAATCCCAGAATGTTTGTTAAACACAATTCCTTTGTTACACAGTTGCATATTTCAAATGTATGTAATTAACAGGTTAATGTCACTGTCAAAAAACTAATCAATTGAAATAGTAAATATAGCAATAGTTATATGAAAAAGAACATAATATAGTTTGCAACATTAGTGAATACGTAGGTATGTATTTAAATTAATAAGAATTAAATTGCGGGAGGTATTGTGTTGGCCACATCAGATTTTTAATTTTAATCATAATCAGCTATAATGGACAAAACCGTCAGACCTAATAGACATACGATAGCGAGTATCATTATGTACTTATTTCATAGGCAATTTATAATAGTGTTTAATTCGTGCCATGTTGGTAAGACTGCTTACTCTGTTGAGACTCCGGCCCTGCGCTCCGGGTGGAGTGACGAGTCCGGGGACAGTGGACGAGCAGACAGGGCGGTGTAAAGTCTGACAGGTTTATTGCCTTGACTAAACATCATTTCAATCCGAGCGCTGTCCGCTCTCTGCTGTGTCATCCTTCAAACTCGTGACTCGTGAGTCGACCACTGCTCACCATCGCCTCACAATAACGACCAGATCACTTAACCAAAACAAACACAACTGCTCCAAACGGAAATATTGTTTTAATTATCCAAATAGCACTGATTATAAGGTGCCTAATGATATATTAGCAAATTAGGATCAGGTCTTGATTTATTTCGATAATCGACTCCAGTATTTGTCGTTATAATGAGCCTGTTTAGGCCGCCTCGGTGGTCGAGCGTGTAAAGGCAGCGCTCAACCTACCTTCTCCTTTCAGCCCTGAGTTAGTGAGTTCGATTCCCACCAGGGATTGGATGATTGTATATTATAACACTCAAATAAATAGCTCCGGACTAATGTACAAAAAGTATGAGGTCGAACCTAATTAAAAAATAATGAGCCTGTTTCTCATTTTTTTAAAAAGTATTTTAAATGAAAGTTTATAAAATATTTTTCATAGTAAAAAAAAAAATAATAATAATTTATTGTTATTTTCGTGAATAATTCAATAAAAAGGTTAGCGTCAAAACTAGTCCTAAAAATCAGTTGTGGCCAGCGCAAGACCTCTCGCCATTTCAATTTTGTGTTATATAAATAATATATTGCACCACGCTATCGAACCGTAGTTTTGTAACAAAAAAATTACAGAACTTTAACCAAATATTGTATTTTATTGTATATAACATGTCTTCTGCATACATACAATTCTAATTATATCTATTTATCATTGTATGAGGAAGTTCCTATATGTCAGACATTCTTCCAATTCATTAACAAGATTGGCGGTATTTATAATGCATATATATGCAGGTTACCTATAATTTTAAATATTTAATTAATAAAACCATAAGAAAAATTAAATGTACTTCCCAGAAAAAGCTTTCAGAATGTAACTAAAACTTTTGATTTTTGTCACTGATATCTGTCATTTACAAATTATGTTATAAACATTTGAATTTGTCAACTGGTTTCCTTAGTGTAGTTTCGCCTACTCGACTTATTATTTTTAAAGATTTAATATTGGTTTAAATATTTATTTATTTCAGAATGTAAATATTTTGACTGAAAATAAATTATCATATACACATCAATCATATCAGTACACTCTATAGTAACAATAATAAATAATAAACAACTTATTCAAAGCATACTTTTAACACTTTCCCTCTTTGAATAAATTGTTAAAATAAATAATACATTTCATTGAATTTAACAAACATCTAATAAAGTCCTAGAACCTTCATAAAATTAATAATTCTGGGTTTATTTATCGGTTTTGTCATCACGTCTGCCAGTTGTTCTTCTGAAGATATTTTTTTGATGTTAAGTTGTCCATCCATAACAATTTCTCTAACGAAGAAATGTCTCAACCTGATGTGCTTGGTTCTTCGATGATACTCCGGATTTTGGGCTAATTTAATAGCTGCTTCATTATCAACATGCAGATAAGGAACTGTTTTAAAATCAATCAAATCTTTTAACAAACGTGTTAACCAAACTATTTCTCTCGTAGCTTCACTTGCTGCCACTATTTCGGCTTCAGTTGTAGAAATAGATACTGAAGTCTGTCTCTGACTTAACCAAGACACTGTTCCGCCAGCATACATACAAACAACTCCAGTAGTTGATCTTCCAGTTGATACATCTCCTCCGAGATCTGCATCACTAAATCCTTCCAGAATTCCCTTTTTGTAATTTGTTTTGTAATGTATACTAACTTTACTGGTTCCTTTGAGATATCGAAACACTCTTTTTACGCGAATCCAGTCTTCCCATGTAGGGTTTTCTAATTTTCTAGATAATACACCTACTGCGTAAGCTATATCTGGTCTCGTTCCAACCATTAAATACATTAAAGCACCTATAGCCTGTCTATACGGAAAATCTTTCTCTTTCTCTTCTTCCTTGTACTCATTTGCTTTCACTGGCTGAATATCTTCTTTAATTATTGGAGTTGGTACAGGTCTACAATTTTTCATTCCAAATCTTTCTAATATTTTCTTTGTGTAAGCTTCTTGATTTATTTTTAGATGATTATTTTCATTTTTAATTTCTAAGCCAAGAAAATAAGAAGCTGACTTGGTAGTAATTTTAAATTCCTTTTTCAGTTGGTTAATGAATTCTTCACTATCTGTTTTATTGGTGCTAGCAACTAACCCATCATCTACATAGAGAGCAATTATAATTTTATCCCTATCTCTTTTTCTGATAAATAAACATGGATCTGCTTGGGATTCTTTAAAACCTATCTTGAATAAATAGTCCACAAAACGTCTGTACCAGCAGCGTGGAGCTTGCTTGAGGCCATACAAGCTTCTTCTTAGTCTGCAGACTTGTCCTGAACCGTCGTTAAATCCCTCGGGTTGTTCCATATATATTTCTATTTCTTTTTCTAAGTTTCCATACAAAAATGCTGTTGAAACATCAAATTGAGTTAAAATCATATTCTCACTTGCAGCAACACTTAATAAAGTCCTGATTGTACTCATCTTAGCTACTGGACTGAATGTCTGTTCGAAATCTATTCCTTTCTTTTGTGCAAAGCCTTTTACAACTAGTCGTGCTTTAAAACGTTCAACAGAGCCATCTGGATTGGATTTAATACGATAAACCCATTTACAAGGAATTGCTTTCTTGTTCATTGGTAGATTTTCCAAAGTCCATGTATTATTTTCATTTAAAGAGTTAATTTCTTCATTCATAGCATGAAGCCAACTTGTTGATTCTTTGCTATGCGTGGCTTCACCGTAGTTTTCTGGAGTAGCTATTTCATTCATAAGATTCATTGCTACTGAGTCCACGTAATAACAAAATCTTTCTGGTGGTTTCAATGTAGAACGATCTCGAAGTGTACTTCTTTTTGATTCTTGTTGCTCATAGAATTCATTTTCTTTATTTGAATTTTCAGCTTCTTCTATTTGGTTTTCTGTATCTGAATCTTCATTTATGAATTCATTACTGTTCGGTTCTTTCACCTTTTCTTCTGCATTTTTTAAATTTGACTCTTCTTTAACCACTGTTTCATAATTAGAGAGTAAAATCTTTTCTCTGAAAATTACATCTCTAGAACGAATTAGTTTATTTCTTTCTTTACTCCATATTCTATATCCACCGTAATCATATCCAATTAATATGCCTTTTTCAGCTTTGCTATCCATTTTCTTTCTTCTTTGTTTTGGAATATGAACATAGCATATCGTTCCAATGATTCTGAGATGTTTCAAACTTGGTTTTCTTCCAAACCATAATTCATGAGGTGACTTGTTATCTACTTTTGTTGGACCTGTTCTGTTTAGGATATACTTAGCAGTATTTATTAATTCTGCCCACAATGACTGAGGTAGATCTTCATGTGAATATTTCATTGCCCTTGCTGCTTCTACCAAAGTTCTATTTTCACGTTCACTACACCCATTTTGTTCCGGAGTGTAAGGCATAGTTAAAATCTGTTTAATACCGTTTTCTTCTAGAATTTTCCTTACAGTTTTATTATCAAACTCACCTCCGTTGTCGCTTAAAAAATTCTTCACTTTATGTCCAGTTGCTTCACATTCTTTCAAGAAATGTTTTAACTTATCTTGTACTTCCGATTTTTCTTTTATAAAATAAACAAATCTATACCTTGTAAAATCGTCTTTAAATAATACAAAGTATCGGTAGCCTGAATATGAAGCAGCAAATGGTCCACACACATCTGAATTTATTGATTCACCTGGAATTGTAGCCCTTTCCCTGGTTCCAAACTTCAGTCGATGAGCCTTTCCATAGATGCATCCTTCACATAATTCACTGTCTAGATCAACTTTAATACCTAATTCTCGTTCTATTACTAATTTTACATGTCTCTTGTTCTGATGACCTAAACGTTCGTGATATAATTGAAGTAAGTTTTCTTTTGTTGATTCTACTGAAGATGCTTCTTTTGAATTTGGAATAACATGTTTCATCATCAACTTGTACAAACCTCCATAAGTTTCACGATGGCCAACAAGTATCACATTTCCATTTACTTTTAATTTACAGATATTTGCAGTTGAAACAAATTCGCTGTTATTAGGATACTTGTCCTGTGCTGCTAAAACAGAAAATAAATTTTTCTTTAACTGGGGCACATACCATACATCAGAGAGCGTCATCGTATTCCATTGACCGTTAACTTGAGCTTCAACTACAATATTTCCTTTTCCGACTGCCTTTACAGAGTCGCCGCTAGCAGTGGTTACCACATGAGGACCAGAAAATCGGTCAAATGAAACAAACAAATCAGATCTGTTGCAAATGTGGTTTGTTGCACCATTGTCAACAAACCAATTATGATTATCACATTCAGAAAGAAAAGTGCAACTTGTCGAAGTTATCAAAATCATGTTAGAAGCAGAACTTTTTTCAGCCGTTTTAGATGGTCGACCGTCAGCTTTCCATTTGTAACAGTTTTTAATGCGATGACCTGTTTTCTTACAGTAATGACAAACCATATTTGCATCAGAATTTTTAGGTTTAAATTTGTAATTATTTTTCTTTGTAATGTTAGCCTTAGTGACAAGAGCTTCTGCATTACTTGCAGGATCTTTACTTCTCAATGTTAATGCTCGTTCATGTGAACATAACTGACTTGTTAAATTGTCGATACTGCGTTCGTTTTTAGGAATCAGAAGCCAACTAGACTTAAAAGAAAAATATTCCTGGGGTAATGTTCCCAAAATTTTACAAATTAATAAAATATCTGGCAAACCATTTTCATTATTGCATTCTTTATTAATTTCTTGTACCAAATTATTCCACAAATTCTTCAATTTTGAGAGATGAGCAGCTATATCATCTCCAGTTTGCATTTGGTACATAAAGAATTGCATACACAGATCATAGGCCTTATCATCTGTCACTCCTTCGTATAATCTATGCAGTTCCAGCCACACATCTCTTGCATTGGTGAAACGCATGATCTTCTGAAGTGTTTCTTCTGACATGTTTGTTGTTAACACTAAAAGCGCATTCCCATCAGCTTTTATGAATCTATCTATTTCTAAATCATATTTAGCTATTTCCTCTTTTGATGCAGTTGAATTAGGTTCTACCGGTTTCTTTAGAACACCCTCAACAACATTTAATGCTCCTGGAATACTTCTTAGAAGAATTTGCACCTTATATTTCCAAGTTGCCCAATTGACTTTTCCGTCCAAAATACCAATATTAATTCTAGGATCCATTGACTTGTGAAGAAAACTCTTCCTTATACAAAACTGAGATATTTAGTCAATGCAATAATACCAATTCACTCAATTTAAAGCATGAACTGGGCACCATAACCTTTTAAAGATTTAATATTGGTTTAAATATTTATTTATTTCAGAATGTAAATATTTTGACTGAAAATAAATTATCATATACACATCAATCATATCAGTACACTCTATAGTAACAATAATAAATAATAAACAACTTATTCAAAGCATACTTTTAACAATTATATCCCGATATTCTATATTATAGCGTCTTTATCTCTAAATTTATAGAAAACATAATAAAAAATTTAAATATGTCAGATGTAAAATTTTGTTCTTCAAAATGCGTAATAACAAAAATTTTCAAAAAATAATATTTAGAAGATTTTTTTAAAAAAACTACTACTTCCGGTTGTTTAGTTGTTACCAAAACCTTTTCAGCTCTTCCCAGGAATGTCAGATTGAGGAATTCATAGTTAAACAGGTCTTATGTCTTACAGTTTTTGAGTAATCGTCCCTCCAACATCCACACATACACATATACATACACACCTACACACATACATACATCCGCACATACACACACACATATACATACACACACACACACACACATCATATCGTCGGTTTCTGTTATCCAGGTACTTTTCTAGCTTTCTTTTTTTACCTCCCGCTACCCTTGGTAAGGGAGGTTAGAGATCGTGCTAAAAATCACTTATCGAGATTTTAGTAAAAGACCACGTTTTAAGGTCCCTAGAATCCAAATTTAACATTTTCACGATGATGTCTGTATGTGTGTATGTGTGTGTATGTATGTATGTATGTATGTATGTATGTCTGTATGTGTGTGTGTGTATGTGTAGGGATTTTGTCTTCACTCTAACTCAAATACTATCATTCAGAAAATTCTGAAATCTTGTATTTCTATCCTATTCTAATAAGAAAAGAAGCCATTAGATTTTGGTGTAAATCGGATAACCGGAAATGGCACTTTACCTGAAGCTCATAATGGTTTTCTTCAAAAAATACTATTAAATGCCATTTTTTCGAATTTTGTCGTTGTGAAAATTAAAGATTATTGAATTTTCTAAAGGAATACATTAATACTTTTTCTATATATTTTACAGATAAATTTAAGTCCCGAAGCCTAAGAAAACCACAATTCCTTTGTTACACAGTTCATATTTCAAATGAATGTAACTGACATTAAATGTCACTGTCAAAAAACTAATCACTTTAAATTAATAATAGTGACATTTTAAAAAGAAAATAGTAAATAAAGCAATAGTTTTATGCAATGGAACAGTTTGCAGCGTTAGTAAATCCGTAAGTATGTATTTAAATTAATAAAAATTAAATAGCGGGAGGTTTTGTGTTGGCCACATCAGATTTTTTAAATTATTTTTTATCGACTGATTAGAGCGTATAACTAATTTATTATAAAACTTATTAGAAACCTAATTAATAACAATGTTATCGCAATCTAAATGTTTTGGGTTCGAATCCCGCTTGAAGATGGATGTTAACGTTAATTTAATCATTAAAATCCGTCAGCTGTATTTAAACTTAGTCGTTTCGTGGCCGCAAAATTATGTTAATAAAGTAGGTAGGTACCTAGAAAAATATTCTTGTATTTCGTTTAACTTAGTAAAGGTAAAAGAACATGTTATCATATGCTATGGACATTCCTGAAATTGCATACCCAAGTATAACTAATATTATTTTCTAAATATGACTACCATTTAAAATTCCTGAACGGTGTACATGTTCTTACGCCGAAGGCTTACGGAAGAATCTGCAGTAAGTCATGATTAAGATTTCTCCTCCATCGCGACACAGTAACATCTAAATTAATTCCATTTGCAAATGTGGATCTTGCCGACCTGTTTTCAAATCCCGCGGCATTGCTGATACGCGATCTAGTCATCTGCGACCGCGTTATGAGCACTTGTCAAGCGACTGACGCTTGTTCTCTAATTACTGCAATCTGGGGAGTTAATTAGTAGGAACAGACCTTTTCTATAATTTCATTCTCAGAGATGTTGATATCGGAGACATATTTCATTGTATGTAAGTATTTACTCTGGAATTTATATGTTTGCAAAATCGAGATAAATTGAATTTATACCCGGTGTAAAATAGTGCAAGTACTTATTATTTCTGATAATATTTGCGTTGTGATAATTGTTGACTTCCTACAATTTTCGCTGATTGTGACGCTGTAAATCATTTACAACTTTGTATGGACGTTTTAATTTTGGTTTATCATGGACAGCTATACGTATCTCTAATCAAAATAGAACAGAATTATAATTTAGAAACTGAATACTTTTACACTGTATTTAACTGTATGTAAACGCATTATTACATAAGTCGTTGCAATTAGAAACTTTAGTTGATTGATATTTCCTTCTTACAAAAAACTTTGTGGAGTAATAATTATTTTACTAAATTATCTAAAGTTGGTAGAACCGATCAACAAAAAATATCACGCTGCGTGCTGTGACTTGGTGCTTTCCCCATTTTACACTGTAAATTACAATGAATATGGTCCTCCACTATTTCTTTTTTTTATGCATAAGCATAAGATTTGGTGGAAAAGTCAATGTTGTTGATTTAGGTAACACAGGAATGCAGTTTGTTTGACGTTTGGCATTTGAAATTTTTACCTCTCGCTAAGAGAGGTATTGGATTCATTCTAAAATTCGCATATCCAGATTTTATTGAATAAGCACGATTTAAGGTCCCTATAATCCGATTATAACATTTTTAAAATGATGTCTGTGTGTGTGTGTGTGTGTGTGTGTGTGTGTGTGTGTGTGTGTGTGTGTGTGTGTGTGTGTGTGTGTGTGTGTGTGTCTGTGTGTGTGTGTGTGTGTGTGTGTGTGTGTGTGTGTGGATGTGTGGATGTGTGTATGTGTGTATGTGTGTATGTATGTCTGGATGTTGTAGACACGATTCCTCAAAAACTATAAGACTTAAAAAATATTTAACTGCAGTTTCCTCAATCTGACATTCCTGGGAAGAGCTGAAAAGGTTTTCGTAACAATTAAACAACCGGAAGTAGTAGTTTCTTAGAAAATTTTTTCTAAATATAATTTTTTGGGAGTTTTTTTTATTAAATATTGAAGAACATAAAATTCTCTATCTAATACACTTAAAATTTTTATTATATATTGTATAGATTTAGAGATAAAGACACTATAATTTATAGAGTACACTAATCGCAGAGGCTAAGGCACTAAGGAAACCAGTTGAGAAACTCCAATGTTTATAACATGACACATGTCATTGTCAAATATCAACAATTTTAGTGAAATTCTGATAGCTTTTTCTGGGAAGTATATTTAATTTTTCTTATTGTTTTATTAATTAAATATTTGAAATTATAGGTAAAATTGTGGTAAAATGCATATATCCATCAGAAATACCGCCAATCTGGTTAATGAATTGGAACAATCTCTGAAATTTAGAAACTTCCTCATACAATGAAAAATATATATAATTAGAATTATATGTGTGCAGAATATATGTTAAATACAATAAAAAATAAACGACGGTTCGAAAGCGAAGTGCAGTACAATACTTATATAGCCTAATATGGAAATGGCGAGAGGTCTTGTGCTGGCCACAACAGATTTTTTAAATATACTTCCCAGTAAAAGCTATCAGAATGTCACTAAAACTGTTGATTTTTGACACTGACATGTATCATTTACAAATTATATATATATATAAACATTGGAATTTGTCAACTGGTTTTCTTAGTGCCGTAGCCTCTGCGATTAGTTCATTCTATAAATTATAGTGTCTTTATTTCTAAATCTATACAAGATATAATAAAAAAATTTAAGTGTATTAGATAGGGAATTTTATGTTCTTTAATATTTAATAAGAAAACCTCCCGAAAAATTATATTTAGAAGATTTTTTTTAAAAAACTACTACTTCCGGTTGTTCAATTGTTACCAAAACATTTTCAGCTCTTCCCAGGAATGTCAGATTGAGGAAACTGCACTTAAATATTTTTTAAGTCTTATAGTTTTTGAGAAATCGTGACTACAACATCCAGACATACATACATACAGACATCATTTTAAAAATGTTATAATCGGATTCTAGCATGAATCCAATACCTCTCTTAGCGAGAGGTAAAAATGAAATCTAAGTCGATTTGCAGATGTCAAAATTTGCAAAAGTAATCCTTATTGTTGTACTCTTTACTCCGTACAATTATGTGAGATGAGAGATTTTTTTATTATCACTGGATAAAAATCTACGATGATATATTTTATTTAATTATTTTTTATTAGAGAAAAATCTGTTATGTTATGTAAGAAGAAAGTTTTTCCTGTGTAACAATTATAATTGCGCCATTTTCATTTAGTACTGAAAGTACTCCATTACCGAGCAATATTATTAACTCTCCTCTTCTAATTGATCTAATTAATAATGAATAGTATCAAACAAGGTAGTAACAGTAACGATAAAAATAGTATTGAGATCTTAACTCTTCTAACGAGTAATAAAACTATTAGAACTTCAGCAACGTCTGGTGTAGGCCAAATACGTTTGTACGCTTGCGACATGAATATGGCAGTAGTGCAATAATATATATTATATCTAATTGGCATTGGCAGATTCGATCATAAGCCGTAGCCTAAATACCGGCCTCCCAACTTGGCGTGCACACGTGTGTGGCTGTTTATGGCTTGCACGTCAGATCCAGCTATTCAGTAGAAATATTATATTACGTATACGTATACGCACTGCCTTTCCATTAATCTGGAAAATGTACCGCTTTACGGCGCGGATACGTTATATGTGATGTTGTTACGCGGAGATGTTCAGCCTTTAAGATGTAACCACCGAGATAAATGTAATGAGAAGAGGGGGATGATGAAAAGCTAAACCACCCTTACAATATAATGTGTGCACCACTAATTTTAACCGGGAAATTTGAATATTTTACTAGTATATAATAAGGAAAATAGGTATGCCATCAAGCTATGTTTCAGTCTTTACTTAATTTAGTGGGTTACATTAGTTTTAAGCTCAGTAAGGTAAGGGTAAAACAGAGCTGTCTGCTGCATAGTAAGAAGAATCGTAAATTTGAAAATTGTACAAAAAATAAAGAAATTAAGGGGCACTGACAGAGACATAAAATTAAGTTTAGTGTTGGCATAAGACGAGACGAGACTTGAGGTCGGTCTTGTCTTGGTCTCGTCTTGGTCTCGACTATATTGGTCTTGTCGAGACGAGACTTAAAGTGTCTCGTTTTGTCTAGGGTCTCGAAAAGACACTCGACTTTGTGTCCATTCAAAATTTTCTAAAAAAATTGCGATATTAATTTTTAAATAATTAATATAAATACAGAGTGTGTTTATTTATTATTATTATTATCATTATTATTATTAATATTATTATTATTATTATTATTATTATTATTATTATTAATAGAATATTTGATTTCAATTTCATACCTACAGAATAATTGATCATACATTTCTCTTAACAGCAATAGGAAAGTAGTTAAATTTAAACATTTGAAATAAAAAATAGATATCGCGTTATTTGGGAATAATTAATAAGAGTACAATTTAATTTTCATGCTTTTAACGAGTTTTTCATGTAGAGTCCAATCTGTATAGTCTGTACTTCCCATTTCAAAATATACCTTCTTTATATACAACGAGTTTATATTATCTAATAGTTATTATACATGAGTTGCATGCACTATTTTTTCTGCTATTCATAATAATTAAAAAATATATATGTGTGTGTGTGTCCCTGTGTGACAAATTTTTCTCCGACGATAACTCCAATACTACAATCCTAAAAATTATAATTCTTTCGTATTCCTCTTCTGTACAACCATATGAAGAGTTGATTAGATTTTGGTTATAATTAATCCACCGGAAGTACTCTTATTTGAAGTTTTTAACAATTTTTACTAAAAAAACGCAGTTAAATATTATTTTTTGACATTTAGTTATTATACATATTAAAGAAAATACTCTTCTCTATATGGTTTGATTATACATTTTCCTTCATAATCAATAGATGTAGATTTAAAGCGTTATAAAGAAATTAATTTTGAAAAATTAGTCAGCTTTGCTATTTATCATGGAAACAGATGATATATTAAAAAAATTCTAATTGACAGATGTCAGTTGGAAGTGCAAAACCAAATATGGAAGGTATAGGATCTAAAATTGATATGTCATAGTGTTCCTCACAAGTGACACGCAGAGAAAGGCCAAAGAGAAGATAGAAAGACTGTATTGCAGAAGACTTGAGAAGGAAAGGACTGTGAAGAAGACGCATTGGACAAGAATGAGTGGAAGAGAAGAGGAAACAGCGACTCCTAATAAAATAGGGGAAAGCTGAAGAAGAAATGAAGGAAGTGTCAAGTGCATTTTACTTAGTGTGTGTTTATGTGATAATTTTATTGGATTTGTAGAACCTTTTCAAATGAACTTTTGGTATAGAATTTGTAAAAAATAGTATGTGTTCGTGTTAGATTTTACATGATATTATATAGAACATGTTCCAAGGACCTTTTGGTATGGGATTTGTACAAAATACATGGAATTGACGGAAGGTCTTGTGCTGGCCACAACAGATTTTTTTAGTTATAATTATTTTTTAAAACTTTGTATTCTACGCACAAAAAAGTAATCCTTAGCTATTTAGCTCCCAAATGCAGCAAGCCATTTTTTCAGCAGCGAATTTGTTAACTTATTAAAAAGTGTGATTGATACATACTTTCACTAAACTACACCATGGTATTTACAAAAAATCTAAAATATATTTATTTCAATGTTAAACAGTTTTTACTCTTTCTTGAAAATTTTATAAATATTCCTCCTTTTTGCACCGGTCTCTGGTGCAACATTGTTTTCCGACGATCTCACATACTGTTAATCTCCGTGTTCATGGTAATTTTTCTCTATTGATCATTATAAATTAAATACTAAGAACCTAATTTATAAATCTTCCACTTTTCTCATTTATTTTCTTCATCACATACCATCCATGTATGAAGCAACCATTCTTATTCTCTTAATTGTATTCACGCGCTAACCACACTTCTTCTTTCCATTCTCCCACATAACTTCATTTTCCATTCGATTCTCTTCAGCGATCTTAACTTATGTCCTGTAAGCTACACAGCTACAGCTAGTTAGTCCACTACATTTCAGTGGCAGGCGCCTATGCTGTAGTATATACTCTGTGCCTGTAAACTGCAGTGAGAAGGTGTTAATCTCCTTGCCCCGCAAAACCCGAACTGAGCACTTACACGCTGTGTAATTATAACGAAGCAATATTTCCTACGCAATGCCAATTCGTTATTTTGTACGGGAGAGAGGATAGGAGGGAAGACAATGAGAATGTATGGCAAAACCTACTAGACTAGGGGCCGGTTTTATAATAGTTATTTATGCAACAAGACTAAAAGTATAGTTTTAATTCACTAAGAGGAAAGTTTGACCGAACGAGCCGCAGGCGAGTTCGTTAAAGCCTATGAGTGAAATAAGACACTTTTCACTTGAGTTGCATACATTTTCTTTACGTTTGCATTAAAAGTGTGAAAAAAATGCTGTAACATTTCATTATTTCACGCGTTTGCATTAAAAAAAGTGCATTTCTTATGATATTTAAATCGTTGCTGTCAAAGAAACGCGTTGCATTTTTTCTTTTCATTAAATTTAGTATGGAAGTAAATTTTAAGAGAAGATTACATTTCTTTATGTTCTACTGCATCATACTCACTTTGTTTATGGTTGCATTTAGTGTCCATAATGTGACACTTTATTGGACTAGAACATTTACTTTATTTTATTGGACAAAACTGTCACTGTCAAAAAAAATGTCACAAAAAATTAAATTTTTATTTACATGAAATAACAAATAAGTATTTTCAACAAATTTTTCGACTTGTTGGGCAAGAGTGATTCTTTGGCACTTGTTGCCAACTCTTCTACACTTTCTAAACTATCCATTTCTTTGTGCAAAGATATGGTTAATAAACAAATTACTAAATCATATTTTAATTATTTTTGATATTTACGTAAATACAAAAAAAAAACAATGAAACAATAGCATCATAAAAAACCACTAAGTTATTTTTATATAGGGAAATAAAAAATAATTTTAGGAGCTATCCAGCTTTTCTAGAGTAGTCGAACATAAAGTTTTGTATGTAATTCGTACATAAACAAACTTTATAGACTCGCCTTATTTATTATACTCGCTCGCTCTGCTCGCTCGTCCATATACAGCGTCTCGTCCAATGAAGTTGTATATTATGTACTAACTACATAAATAGCTATTATAAAACCGGCCCTTAGTGATATAAATAAAATGGACAATCAAGGAGAAAAATTGTAGTATTTATTTCTAGTGTAATAATTATTTAATATAATAATAATATAATGGTTAGACTGGTGAACTAGGTTCGATCCCGACCGATGCCAAATATTTCCAATTTTAAATGGCACAAAAGTGACCCCTGTGGTGCACTCTCCACGAGTGCTCGTGAGGTGACGTCTGGTAAACGCCCGCACGGTAGAAATATGTCATCATCATTACCGAAATCTGTGTACAACACAGATTGGCACACTCAGAAATGGGTAATATGCCATGATGATATATTTATTTATTTATTTATTTATTTATAATAATATAAAGTAATAATAAATTATTGAAACAAATTGGTACTCTATATATTTACACTTTTGTTACGCTTTCCACAACGTTATTTAAATGTCTTTACTAAAGAAACACCTTAATTATGAGAATGGATAAATTTTTAATTATTTTTTCTAACTTTATAAATTAATAATAATTATTTTTTTACCCCCCTGGCCTTCGGGGTTCAGTGTGCGATTGGCCAACGACAATATTATTTGACTGTTATAATTTAGGTCATACACAAACATTCAAGCCCCTTGTGGGAATCGAACCCATGAACCCGGAGTCGACAAGCTTGACCACCGAGGCGGCTAATAACTAGAAATTAACCATAAATGGTTGTATATATAAAAAACCAAATTAACAATCAGCTATTTTCATATTTATATAATGATCAATCGAATAGTCAATAATTTTCAATGTAAAAGAATTTTTGCCCTCCTGAAGTGTAATGGGAACTTTACAATTGTATACACAGCAAGTGTAACCTACATTTTACGCTTACTGTGTTGTAACTTGTCTAACTATGCGGTAAAATAATCAAAATACACTGGACGTTTATGGGCATTTAGAAAAGAAATCATTTTTACTACAAAAGTTCATGTAAAAAAATACTACCAACATAAGTTATTTTTTTACTTTAACATTTCCTATATTTAAAATTAATTTATAAAAAACAAAATCACGGCAGCAACATCTGTCATTATTGTAAAAATCCGCTGTTACCGACATAGTCACCGATCGATATACCTGTCAAATACGCGAGGCGAAAATTGTTGAAATGCCAAATATCGACACCTACCTATTATTTATTACGAAGAAATCATGAACAAATAAACATATTATCAGTCATAAACAACGTCTATTATTACAAATAAATTTTCGCTAGAAAAAGTACTCTAATGAAGGTAAGTAAAATCAAATTTGGAAATTGACTTAACCCCAGTATTTTAAACTAACCTTTTGCAGAAGTATAACCTATCTCATTAAAAACAGTGATTTTCGTTATCGTCGGTCAAAAAATTTGATATAATTCTCTTGCGTGAAGTATTTTACAGCGCTCCAGCTAATACTCGCCTTAAGGGCTCGAGCCTTAACACGTTCACTGCTAACGGCGTCTTTCGACGTCACCAGCTTTTTATGGAGCAACACCTGTAACACACACCCCCTGTAAGCGTTCAAATAACACAGCCTAAACAAAAGCCAAAATAAAAATTTGTTCCAAATTATTAATGTTCTCATTATTCATTATTTCACAAAATATGCTTTTAGCCCCTTGGTGTATGTAAACATATATTATTAGCAGTGAAAGTGTTAAACAAAGCTGTCGCGCTGTAAAATACAACTTACACGCACTCGAATGTAAATAACTATTAGCCTATCCACAACAAATTTTTAAAAAGAATGTTATCCATCCAACAACGCGAATATGTAATCGTATTTAAATAGATGTAAAAGTTAGAAAACGATTCATCAAGAAATTTGCAAAAATGAGTTATTTTTCTAAAATAATTTTTGCGTTGCTGAGTGTAATAAAATATGAAACACTTTATATTTCTTTAAAATTACACAAAATTTATACTTAAGTAACACTATGCAGAGACAATGTTGTGAAATGGAGTCATCTTAAATTAATGAAGAAAGACAGTTGTAATTTTATTTTCTTCCATTAGTACTGTAAATACAAATGTCTTACAACTTTCGTCCATTCTATTCGTTATCATTATAGCTATAATTAGCAACATTTCTCAATTAAAATATTTCAGAATCCACAATTACAATAATAAATTCAATTGCAACGTATCCGTTCCTGAAACAATACTCTTTTAGAAATACATCCGAATCCAGGTCAAACAATAAAAATGTTATGAAATCCTCATTATTCACAGATAACAGTTAACTGCACTAGGCATCATTACCTGCATTTTAAAAAGCAACCGCTTAGTGGGGGGTAGCAATAAACGCACGTAAATTATACTAAGTTATATGCGGGATGTAAACGTAGTGAATATTCACCAACTTAATTATACTGCGACACACAAAATCATTCTATAATCTAACACTTAAGATAAGTTGGCATTGGCTCCGACTGGCATTTGTTCTCTGGACACGTAGTAGTTATATCGTAGGTAACAGAGCAAGGCAAAGCAACACTCACTAGATCTGTCTCCATAAATTATGAAAACATCGAATGGTCATTACAGAGGGTGGCCCTTCTTCAAATACATAAATTATGCTTAAAGACCTACTAATAGATAAATATTTATTAGAGCACGAATGGACATTTAGCACTAAAATAATATGAATGCAGTTTTACATTTTCTTATCTCTAGAGTAAATTTATTTTCCCTAAAATGTCCACTGTCACAGAAATAATATACATTATTAACTTATATTTATTTAGTTTTTGACAGGGACATTTATTTATTAATTATACAGAGTGCCCATTTTATCTGTTTCCATCCGAAAGTTTAAAAATAGAATACATTTCACTATCCACTTCCTTTAAATTATTAATATGTACTTTATATCGAATAATCACAGTACAGTTGGTAAGCGCAAAAAAAAATCAAGAGATTTTTTCATCGATTTTTGAATAAATCTATTTTTTGGAAAAACCGTTCTTTCAGAATCCAAAAGATCGATATACAGTATGTCCTCGGATTGAGTTTACAAGAGGAAATAAATTATTATTTTTGATTTTATGAAAAAATGCCAAGGGAAGAAAAATTTTTGCTTGAATTAAAACGCATGTTTCAGTTATTAAAACTTTTAATTAATCTACGGTTCTTTTATTATAACGTTTTTTCGTATTTTGTCCTCTTAATAATACAGAAAAAAAAGAGTTAATTGAATAAACTACAAGTATTTTGATTTTCGCCGTTTTTACCTCCCGCTACCCTTGGTAAGGGAGGTATAGGGATCGTGCTAAAAATTACATATCGAGATTTTAGTAAATGACCACGTTTTCAGGTCCCTAGAATACAATTTTAACATTTTCACGATGATGTCTGTATGTGTGTATGTGTGTGTGTATGTGTGTATGTGTGTGTGTATGTATGTGTAGGGATTTTGTCTTCACTCTAACTCAGATACTATCATTCAGAAAATTCTGAAACCTTGTATTTCCATCCCATTCTAATATGAAAAGTAGCCATTAGATTTTGGTGTAAATCGGATAACCGGAAATGGCACTTTACCTGAAGCTCATAATGGATTTTCTTCAAAAAATACCATTAAATTCCATTTTTTCGCGTTTTATGTCTTATGAAAATTAAAGATTATTGAATTTTCTACTGAAATACATTAATACTTTTTCTATATATTTCACAGATAAATTTAAAAATATTTTTTTTTATTAGTCGCGAAGCCTAAGATAAACACAATAATTCCTTTGTTCATATTTCAAATGAATGTAACTGACAGTAAATGTCACTGTCAAAAAACTAATCACTTCAAATTAATAATAGTGACATTTTAAAAATAAAATAGTAAATAAAGCAATAGTTTTCTGCAATGGAATAGTTTGCAGCGTTAGTAAATACGTAAGTATGTATTTAAATTAATAAAAATTTAATAGCGGGAGGTTTTGTGTTGGCCACATCAGATTTTTTTTTTTTTTCTGAAATTAGAATTAATAATCATTTGTCAATATTTCGAAGCTAACTGAAATCATGTTGGATTCAATTTAATAACTGTATTATTAGGAGGACAAAATACGAAAACACGTTATAATAAAAGAACCTTACATTAATTAAAAGTTTTAATAACTGAAACATGCGTTTTAATTCAAGTAAACATTTTTCTTCCCTTGGCATTTTTTCGTAAAATCAAAAATAAAATTTTTTTCCTCTTGTAAACTCAATCCGGGGACATACTGTATACTTTTTAGAAAGAAATCTAAATGAACGATTTTTTGATTGATCAATCTTTATGAACAAAATCGATTTTTCAAATGATCGGTCTTTAAAAAAAGGAGATCAATCGATGTTTTTCGCAGTCAACGTACTGATCACGAAATATAAAGATTCTTTTTTAAAATTAATAAAATTATAGAGTTTTTTTTATTGTAATATAAAAATTAGTTATACGAAAACCAATAGTAATTATTTAAGTTTGATGAAAATGCAGTACATATTAAAAAAAATTACTTACATTTCTTCTATAAAAACTATTCAAAATTATAAAATAAAAAGTACCAAGCGTTCACGCGCATAAATATTAAAATTAAAACAATTTTAAATAAAAATTAATTCATATTTTATATAAAAATTGCACTTTGAATAAACATGCTAAAGTTCAATTCTTAATTATACAGAGAATTTATTTTAAAATGCTATAGAGCAGATTGGCACACCCAGAAATGGGTAATATGCCGTGATGATATATTTATTTTTATTTTATTTAACATTATGATTGATCACTTCCATGGTTACTCATTATTGTCAAAAAATGACAGCAATGTAATATTTGTCCATTTTAAAATGCAACATTATAAATAGTATTGCAGCACAGGAGATACCTCCAGAA
Source organism: Ophonus ardosiacus (assembly GCA_943142095.1). Taxonomy (NCBI): domain Eukaryota; kingdom Metazoa; phylum Arthropoda; class Insecta; order Coleoptera; family Carabidae; genus Ophonus; species Ophonus ardosiacus. Next base: position 47,691,336 of record OW964831.1, on the reverse strand, counting down.
CACATCACAAATGGTGTCAATTCTTATTACGACCGACTAAAATATTGCCTCAGTGTGAATGGGGGTATTTTTTTTTAAACATTTATTACATGAAAGTTATGAATTTTTGTAAGCTAAAGTTTGTTAAGATGTGCAACATTCATGTTTTGATTTTTTGTTAATAGTATGTAGGCTAATTTATTGGAAATTAGTTTTGATAATACAAAACTACAAATTTTGTATGTTGCATTTTAAAATGGACAAATATTACATTGCTGTCATACAGAAAGTTCTATGATTGATTGAGTTATTATATGAAGACATATTTTGAAATAAATATGTGGTAATTTCTAAATTGATGACTTATAGAAATAAGGTTATAACTTTGTAATGAATTGCAATGAAGTCTTTTAATTAACAAATTTATTCGTTGTTTATCTAAGAATGCAGTAACTCTTCTCTCTCTTCTCTTTCTATTTGGTTTTCTCGTATGGTAATGAGAGATTCCTCGTAATTATTTTTACATCGTTTGGCGTGCAAATTATCTGCGACACCCGATCCTATGTTGGCCGCGTCGCGTGTCTGCATGTCGATATAACACATGTGCGACATGTGCGATGGATGTGACGAAGCACCAAAAACTCATGAAATGCAGATTGAAGCAACAAGAACTTGCGAATTGACAGTGATTTGTATCGCGGGCTATTATTGTCCAAGCAGGTGATATTCGTCATCGTTGAGTAGCTAACTAAGGAGGTGGATTCTATTCCCCTCCCAAATGATGGGAAATTATCGGGAGCCAGGAACGGATCAGCCCCAATTGTTAAAACATTATAGAAATACATAATATGAGGTCGCATGATAATATACAGTGTGCAAAACAGAAGATTGAAGTTTGTATCAAGTTGGGATTGAAAAATATTCCAATTATGATTATCAATAAATCCTGGAGTTGAATTAGTCAAATAACAGGTACAAATGTATTTTTCTACAGTCACTATAGAAAGTAGCCATTTGCGCTCTCTTTTGTCAACGCAAAATGTCACTTTGCCGCTCATGCGCGACAAAGTAGAAAAAACGCTCGCTGTCTAAATTTCTAAGTATACAATGTTGAGAAATGTCACTTGTCTACATTCTTAATGAAAATGTTTAGTTAGGAACTAATGGCACTGTAATTACACATTTATCACGTTCACAAGTCAATTTGACATATGTTCTGTCGATATTTAACATAACCTAACAAAATGCCACACTGCTGTGAAAATGAAATAGGGCATTCATTTACAAAAACGAAAGTATAAAATGCTTAGATTAGATTGAATAAAAACTCAAGAAGAATGGAAAATAACGATAAAATAAAATTAAATATAAAATAAATTGTGTGAACAGTTATGTTTAGTAATAGCAATGATTGTACACAGATGGCGGAAGGGGGTAGGATAGTTGCGAGTCGTACTGACATCTGATCTCTAGTTAACTATTTATTTTGATTACAATAAAGTTATTAGTTATTTCGTTACTTAAATAATTGCGAGAAGTCAGTCAATGCACATACATATATATATAATCAGAAATTCCTTGAAATATTTGTTAATTTTTTCAGTGTGACAGGCGTGACAACTAACCACACATTTTGCTACAAAAACTCATTAAATCATCACAAATCCTTACTTCCACGCTCTTATTTTGGTTTTTTTATGGAATAGATGGCTAATGTAACGATATAATCATTTAAAAGCCTTTTTAAATTTAAACCGTATCTTTTATATAAGCCAACGTTATTTATTGAGCAGTACTGTAAGGTGTACATTTTATTATTTTTGGTTATGGTGGAGGACCCCATTGTGGCGACTGTAGAAAAAATCTTGTGTGTGTTTCGAGCGCAAATGGACATTGTCGATTTCGAGAGAATGTCGCACTCCTTCGTCGCGCGGCAACAACCTCTCAATCGACAATGTCGCATTTTGCGCTCTTAATACACAAATAGCTACTGTAATTAGATTTCATAAAGGGAAAACAAAATTTGTCATTTGCTGTCGACGTGCTCATTCTTGTCCGAAATGTTCAAATTTTATACATTATTGAAATAAATTATATGGAACATTAAGACCTGAAATCAGTCGACATAAGGTTTATACCGTGAGTATTTTTACCTCTCGCTAAGAGAGGTATTGGAATCATGCTAAAAATCACATATCTAGATTTTAATGAATAACCACGTTTCAATGTCACTACAATCCGTTTTTAACATTTTTACAATGATGTCTGTGTGGGTATGCGTGTGCATGTGTGTGTGTATATATATATATATATATATATATATATATATATATATATATATATATATGTGTGTGTGTGTGTGTGTGTGTGGATGTGTGTATGTGTATGTATGTATGTGTGTATGTGTGTCTGTATGGTTGGATGTTGGAGGGACGATTCTTCAAAAACTATAAGACTTAAGAACTGTTTAACTATGAATTCCTTAATCTGACATTCCTGGAAAGAGCTAAAAAGGTTTTGGTAACAATTGTACAACCGAAAGTAGAAGTTTTTTTAAATTTCTCCTAAAAATTATTTTTTGAAAATTTTTGATATTACTATAAGAACATAAAATTCTACATCTGATACATTTAAATTTTTTATTATATCTTCTATATATTTAGAGATAAGTCGAGTAGACGAAACTACACCACGGAAATCAGTTGACAAATTCAAATGTTTATAACATACATAATTTGTAAATGACATGTCAGTGTCAAAAATGAAAATTTTAAATATTTAAAATTATAGGTAACCTGCATATATCCATTAGAAATACCACCAATCTTGTTAATGAATTGGAAGAATCTCTGACATTTAGGGACTTTCTCATACAATGAAAAATAGATATAATTAGAATTGTATGTGTGCAGAAGACATGTTAAATACAATAAAAAACAATATTTGGGTAAAGTTCTGTAATATTTTTGTTACAAGACGACGGTTCGATAGCGAAGTGCAATATATGATTTAACATTAAATGGAAATGACGAGAGGTCATGTGCTGGCCACAACAGATTTTTTAACGTGAAACATTGTCATATTCATGGTTACGACTCGACATTTGATTGACAGCAATATATTTGCCTGTCCAATTTAAAATGAAACATAGGGAACAAATTTGACAGAAGTATATTAAATTTTGTAAGAAATTTAGCTAAGTTAGAAAACCACTTCAGGGCACTAAACATATTTCGGGCACTTTTTCTACAACTAAATTTAATTTTTAGAAAACATGTATAATTATTAAAACAAAATTAACCTCTTATGATATCTTGTCAATATGACAGATAAGCGCTGAGTTTTCCTATAAGTTACGACTTGACATTTGATTGACAGCAATTTATTTGACAAAAGTATTATATTTAAATATTGTAAGAAATTTAGCCAAGCTAGCAAATTGCTTGGGCACAAGGTGTACACAATATTTTTTCTACAATTAAATTTAATTCAGAAAGCAGGTATAATTATTTAAACAAAATTAACCTCTATTGACTTCTTGTCAAATATCAAATTCCCTGTTTCATTTTAATGGGACATGCAAATACATTGCTGCCAATCAAATGTCAATTCGTAACCATGGATATGACAAATCCAATGTTTCACATTAAAAAATACTCACGGTACTTATATTTGATATTTGAATATTGCCTGAATACAATACTGTTTTAATTTTTTTGCATGCTACGTAGATATATTTAGATGCATTCTTTACGGAGCAAATTTTATATGAGTGCTTCATTACAATAGCGGCCGAAATAACCATTCGACATATCATAGTCGAACTGAAATGCAAATGTAAGTGTATTTATATCTTGAAGCTATTGGTAGCCAACAGATGTCTTGTTGCGAGAAGACAGGACAAATTTCATACAATGTTAGCTTGTTGAACACGCATTACATTGTCAATTATTTGCAAATAAAATAATTGATTATCGGAACTTATCATTAACTTTAACCTTATATAGTATATCATGGGGTCCCGTGGCCGCGTGCCTGAGTGTCTGGTCGCGAACCTAGGGGAACCGGGTTCGATCCCGACCGGCGCCAAATATTTCCAATTTTAAAATAGCACAAAAGTGACCCCTGTGGTGCACTCTCCACGCCAGCAATGAGTGCCCGTGAGGTGACGCCTGGTAAGCGCCCACACGGTAAAATATATCGTCATCATTACCGATGTCTACATGTGTTGTAGATACTGGCACACCCAGAAATGGGTAATATGCCGTGATGATATATTTATTTATTTATTTTATTTAGTATATCATATTTAAAATTCTCTAATATTATCTCATTTTCAAAAATTTTAACTATTTTTACCTCTCGCTAAGAAAGGTATTGGAATCATGCTAAAAATCACATATCCAGATTATAATGAATAAGCACGTTTCAAGGTCACTAGAATCCGATTTTTGCATTTTTACAATGATGTCTGTGTGTGTGTGTGTGTCTGTGTGTGTGCGTATGTTCTATAAGACTAAAGGCCAATTTAACTACTTGTTCCTTAATCTGATATTAATGGGAAGAGCTGAAAAGGTTTTGGTAACAATTGGACAACCGGAAGTAGTAGTTTCTTAAAAAAATCTACTAAATTTTATTTTTTGAAATTTGTATAATTCTCTATGAAATACATTGAACATCTTTATTATATCTTCTATACATTTAGAGATAGAGACTCATAAATATATAAAATAATCCGTTACAATCAAATAATGTTACTACGAAGTGTATATCTCTACCTATTTTTGAATTATTGCCCCAAAAGTCAATATACCCCATATTTAGATAAAAACTTCAAAATTTCCAAAAATCTAATTTTTATGTATCTAGATACTTCTCAATACGCTGATTCCAGATTTTGAAACCGCAGGTCGATATCTCTTTTCGTTTTCGAGATATTTAGATTCAAAGTTTTGCTCCAAACTGCCCATTTTTGGATAGTAGCCCAAAAATGGGTCGAGATATGAATTTGGTGATAACACCATTCGATTCTACGGACAAAATTACATAAGTACACCAATTTTCAGAATTTTTGAACACCGCATACAATCTCTAAAGCAAAATAACTGAAAATGGCCAAAAATCGCAAAAATCGTAAGGGGTACCCCTTAGGATTTTTTCAGATTTTGGCCATTTTCGGTGGTTTTTAAACTTTTATTCATAAAAAATGAACTGGTTGGACAAAAATTATGAAAATTGGTACACTTATGTAATTTTGCCTGTAGAATCGAATGGTCGTGTCGCCAAGTTTATATCTCGACCCATTTTTGGGTTACTACCCAAAAATGGGCAGTTTTTAGCAAAACTTTGAATCTAAATATCTCGAGAACGAAAAGAGATATCGACCTGCGGTTTCAAAATCTAGAATCAGCGCATTGAGAAGTATCTAGATACATAAAAAATAGATTTTTGAAAATTTTGAAGTTTTTATCTAAATATGGGGTATATTGCCTTTTGGGGCAATAATTCAAAAATGGGTAGATATATAAACTTGGTAGTAATAATAAATATTCTATAGTATAGAGAAATACAAATATATAAAAATTAAAATGCTTGTAATTGACAGATAAATGTGTGTTTCAAGAAACCAGAAACATTACTAAAGACTTTTTCTGGGAAGTACATTTAATATTTCTTTTTAATTAAATATTTATAATTATAGATACATATATTACATATACCCTTCACAAATACCGCCAATCTCATCAATGAATTGGAAGAATCTCTAACATTTGAACAATAGGAGGAAACTTTCTCACAGAATGAATTAAAAAATATATAAAGAAGATATTTTTGTGTGTACCAGAAATGTTAAATATGTACAATACTTATATAGCCTAATATGGAAATGGCGAGAGGTCTTGTGCTAGCCACAACAGATTTTATGTTGAATGATGTGACGCGATGCGAAGGAAATTAAATTTTTTGATGTGTGAAGAGAAGCAGAACTCGTGTAATGATTTCGCTGGAACCAAAAATAATAAAGGATATTGTAACGCATATTTTCGTAAATTAAGTTAATCATACGTGAAGCTGAATACCTCCCACTATAATAACATAAATGTACAATAACAGGTGAAACACTATAACCTAAATTTTGTCACGCCTGGATACACAAGAAAAAATTGTCGTTTGGCTAGACAATGCGATACTTATCCGGAATTTATTTTTATAAAAACTTGCAGTAAAATTTCTTTCACAATTTCTAGTTTCAATTAGTACAATAATAATGAGTGAGGAAGTTACAGATTATTTTAAATTCATGCTTTTAATTAAAAAAACTTTAATTGTTTAGCCTAACTGTTAACAATGAGAACAAGCAGAACATTGTAAATTTTATTCTAAATAATTTTATTTATATATTTTTTCTATTTCGGTGTTCTTACCAGTCTATAAAAGCATTGTTTATCACTGAAAACACGACGTTTAGAAGATCTATAAGAGTTCTATTTGTGGCACCTTTCGTGTTGTAGAGTTGGTCATGATTTTATAACTGTCATATTAATGAATAATTACATCTAACCTCAAAATGTCAAGTTATTGGTAATACTTCAACATATTATTTGTAACGTGCAGTATTTTCTTAGAATTTATGTAAATTATAGTTAAGATGTGAATACGGCTCTGTGCGAGTGAAATTGAAGTGTGGAATGTGCGCGATAGACGAGTACGCAGTGTAACGGACAACGAGAAGGATAGCAGGGTGTGGTCAGTCAGCACGCGGAGAGCGTAAGAGACACATGTATGTTGCACACGCACTGTAAACCTTCAGGTGACGAGAAGACCTGCCAACCGTCCGCCTTCGAGGTCGAGCAGATAGCACGGTGACGAGAACCGTCCGCCACACCGTATTCCCTAATACACACAATACACTAATCAGTTGTCAAAATTTGAAATTTCAATTGTTAGCGGGAAGCGCTACCAACATAAACATAAGTGACAAAAAAACACCAAGTCAAACTTTTGACATAGCATTTTTAAAAAAATTAATTGTAAAATTACCTCAATAGAAAAAATAGTATAAAAAACATGTATCATAAGGCCTGTTAACGCACTCGTCCTTTGTAAAACTCACCTACGGCTCGTTTTCCAAACTTAGACTCGTATGTTAACAGATTGCCTTATGATACTTGTGTTTTAATGTACTATTAAGCTGGTGTTAATGTCCTAAACATCCATTTAAATTTACTTCTAGGAATAGCAAATATAATGAATAGAGCTGTTGCAAGAATTTTTATATTAGGTACTTTTAAGTTGTAAATTCTAAAAGATATTGTTGTTTAAAGAGCTTCAAATTTAAAAATAAGACGAAATAGCCATTAAATTTATTTATTTATTTATTTTTTCGCGATCGCCCAGAAAATGAGCTCTTTCTGATCACTATTTAGACCGGAAAGTCCTTCTTTGTTGAGCTAGCTCGGAAAGTTGTCTATAAGGGATCGGTAAAGCTAAATGTTTCCATAGAGATCAGTTGTTTATTTATTTCGTATTTGCTCGCAGTAAAAAATAAAATAATACTTTTTTATTCTTTTCTCAGGATCGCAAAAAAAATATTGTACCCAACATGACCTGAAAGTGTCTATACTGGGGTCACAAGCTTCCAAAGCTCGCCTACGGCTCGCTCTGGAATATGCTTGCTCACCCAGTAAAGTAACACTTTCAGGTCTTGTTACGTAAATTACTATTATTTGTTAGCTGGAAAAGTATTATTGTGCAGTGTGCAGATTGTAATAAAAACATTTTTTAATTTCATTCACAATTGGTTAGTAAAAGGCATTTACGAAAATTCTACCGGTAGATATCGCACCTACCGACTGCCTTCGAAAACACAAGTAGTTAATAGTTACCGTGTTCAAAAATTGAACCACATCTACCAGATTCATCTACCGGATCCATGATTTGTGGATCGAGTAATTCAGCCGGTAAATGAAGAATCTAACCTCAAAAAAGGTAAAGATGCCAAGCGAAGTTGGAATCAGAAGTAGGTTCCAGAAGTTAATTATGATAATACATAAGACGAGACGAGATAACGTTTAATATGTCAAATTTCAAATCTGTTTCATCTTTTAACTGCTTTTCATAGGTTATAAATCTACCATGTTTACCACTTGCGTTCTTAAAATATCTATCCCGGTAACTATAACCTGATGAACAGTTGTTTATCGATATTTACCGGTAACAGTTCACTGGTAGAATTTTCGTAAATACCTAATATGACAATTTCTGACTTTTAAATAGTTAGGAAGTTAGTTGTTGTTAACTTCATTTTCCAAGAGGTCGAAAATTATAACATGAATACAGCTGAGGTTAAAAAACCAACTTCGGGGCTATTTTCCATTCCCACCCTGAGAGATCAGTGACTTGTAAACAAATACTAGCTTTTCATTTAATATGAATATTCCTGATCATTCATGTATAACTCTTTAAATGAATTACAAGTAGAATAACCCGCCTTAAATGAAATTACATTTACTTATTTCCAAATACAGATACGAAACAAAAAGCTATAATTTATATCCAAATCTAGTTCATGTAGGTAAGCACAATTATAACCAAATTCAGATACGGTATAAATTCTATTAGAACAAACCTTCAACAACAACTGTAAGAATCAGATAATAAAAGTTGAAACACCTAATGACGATGACACTTGAGAAAGAATGCGTTGCCGTTTAGAGAGTGCAAGTGTTCGCGTACCCCTGCTTGTTAGCTGTCACAAGCACAAGATGTGCAAGTGACTAAACCTGACAAGACCATACTTAGCCACGATTCGGTCTAGGAGTAACAAATCTGGACTTACTCGAACTGAATATATAAAAATTGTCACGTTGATGTCGCACTAACAAAGAGAAGAAATGTTGCCTTTAAAAACAGATAGAGAATTAGTTTCTCCTTATATAAACCGTAATGTTACACGGATCCTTTATCTTGTGATGATTCATATAAAATACATTATTTTAATCAATATTTTATAAGAAAAGTATATTAGATACATTATTATTTGCCCTCCTGAAGTGTAATGGGAACTTTACAATTACATACACAGCAAGTGTAACCTACATTTTACGCTTACTGTGTTGTAACTTGTCTAACTATGCGGTAAAATAATCAAAATACACTGGACGTTTATGGACATTTAGAAAATAAATCATCTTTACTATAATAAATTTCATGTAAAAAAGTACTACCTACATAAGTTATTTTTTTACTTTAACATTTCCTGTATTTAAAACTAATTTATATAAACCAAAATCACGGCAGCGACATCTGTCATTATTGTAAAAATCCGCCGTTATCGACATAGTCACCGATCGATTTACCTGTCAAATACGCGAGGCGAACATTGCTGAAATGTCAAATATCGACACATCGCTTCACTCGGGCTGCCAACCCACACTCGTCGCAAAATGCCTCTTTCGTCCCTAGTTGCACAATATACTATTTTTATTTACACATTTCTTTCACCTCATCCTTCATTCATGGTCTCAGTCGTCCTACTTACAAACTTTTTCTTCTATAACATAACTACTGAACGACATCTTTCCACTTAATATGTAGGGAAGCATTTGGGCTTGGTTTCAGGCCGTATTACAAAAACTAAAAATCTGTTGCGGCCAGCACAATACCTTTCGCCATTGTATTGCACCTCGCTATTGAACCGTCATTTTATAACAAAAAAATTACAGAACTTTACCCAAATATTGTTTTTCAATGTATTTAACATGTCTTCTGCATACATTCAAATCTAATTATATCTATTTTTCATTGTATGAGGAAGTTCCTAAATGTCACAAATTTTTCCAATTCATTAGCAAGAATGGCGGTATTTCTTATGGATATATGCATTTTACCTACAATTTTAAATATTTAATTAATAAAACAATAAGAAAGATTAAATGTAGGTATTTCCCAGAAAAAGCTATCGCTAAAACTGTTGATTTTTGACACTGACATCTGTCATTTACAAACTATATTATAAACATTTGAATTTGTCAACTAGTTTCCTTAGTGCCGTAGCCTCTGCGATTAAATACATACTTTATAAATTCATTTTAAAGAAACAACTGTACTTACATAAAAAAATCTGATGTGGCCAACACAAAACCTCCCGCTATTTAATTTTTATTAATTTAAATACATACCTACGTATTTACACTGCAAACTGTTCCATTACAGAAAACTATTACTTTATTTACCATTTTCTTTTTAAAATGTCACTATGATTAATTTGAAGTGATTAGTTTTTTGACAGTGACATTTACTGTCAGTTACATTTATTTGAAATATGAACTGTGTAACAAAGGAATTGTGTTTATCTTAGGCTTCGGGACTTAAAAAAAAAATTTTTACATTTATCTGTAAAATATATAGAAAAAGTATGTATTCCTGTAGAAAATTCAATAATCTTTAATTTTCATAAGACATAAAATGCGTAAAAATGGCATTTAAAGGTATTTTTTGAAGAAAAACCATTATGAGCTTTAGGTAAAGTGCCATTTCCGGTTATCCGGTTTACACCAAAATCTAATGGCTTCTTTTTATATTAGAATAGGATAGAAATACAAGGTTTCAGAATTTTCTGAATGATGGTATTTGAGTTAGAGCGAAGACAAAATCCATACACATACACACACACACACACACACACACACACACACACACACACATACACATACACATACACACATACAGACTCATCTTGAAAATGTTAAAATTGGATTCTAGGGACCTTAAAACGTGGTCATTTACTAAAATCTCGATAAGTAATTTTTAGCACGATCCCTATACCTCCCTTACCAAGGGTAGCGGGAGGTAAAAAAAAATACAAACCTTACTGATTACAATAATAATTGACAATACAATTTTTGTTGCAGCCTTTCAACTTCTTAAGCAAAGCAAAGATGACTGCACTTCAGAATCGGTGAGCCAGATATCATCTAAATTAAATTTACTATTTAGCTTTTTAAAAAATGTTAACAAACCACAATAAATTACCGCGTATCCAAAAATATCTCATCGTCGCATCCGTAACGTATTCATCGCAAAACAATGAGTCCGGCCTTTCGCGGCATAGCCGAGCGACAGCCGGCGTAAATTTCACGCAAGTATTCGAGGCAGCTCGCCGTTATTATTCCCGAGTTCGACTGGAGTCGCAGCCTCATGTTCTAGCGACAAATAAAACGAACGAAATTATATGTGCGCCGCGATTTTTTCCCCGCCGCTGGTATTTCATGTTTATATTCAGTGTGGAATAAATATTGGAGCAAACAATGGAGAAGAGAATGTACAAGGAGATGTAAGTGGAAATTATAGGAAGGTGCAGACAATATGGTTTATTAAAATGTTCACCTATTTTATGATCGTGTTCTCCAAATGGATTTACAAATAATGAGGGTATATGTATACGTTTCACTTACACCGACACCATACATCGACCGACTGATACACTTCTTTTTATTTTTATGTTATTCTGCCTTACGTACCTGCGTCATTATGTTTTGTACACTTTTTATATAAATCGAAAGGCAGTGAAGTATGTGCAGGAAGTTGTGAATCACCCTGTATACCTTATATATCAGTTATTATAAGATCCAAAAGTCAGTGAAGTTGTTTCTAGTTCCAGTTAGATTCGATTTAGATTCTATTTTTACCTCTTGCTAAGAGAGGTATTGGATTCATGCTAAAATTCGCATATCCAGATTTTATTGAATAAATAAAATAAATAAAATATATCATCACGGCATATTAACCATTTGTGAGTGTGCCAGTATCTACAACACATGTAGACATCGGTAATGATGACGATATATTTTACCGTGTGGGCACTTACCAGGCGTCACCTCACGGGCACTCATAGCTGGTGTGGACAGTGCACCACAGGGGTCACTTTTGTGCCATTTAAAATTGGAAATATTTGGCGTCTGTCGGAATCGAACACGGTTCCCCAGGTTCGATCCCAACCGACGCCAAATATTTCGAATTTTAAATGGCACAAAAGTGACCCCTGTGGTGCACTCTCCACGCCAGCAATGAGAGCCCGTGAGGTGACGCCTGGTAAGCGCCCGCACGGTACAAATATGTCATCATCATTACCGATGTCTGCGATTTTATTGAATAAGCACGATTTAAGGTACCTAGAATCCGATTATAATATTTTTAAAATGATGTGTGTGTGTGTGTGTGTGTGTATGTGTGTATGTGTGTATGTGTGTGTGTGTGTGTGCGTGTGTGTATGTATGTCTGGATGTTGTAAACACGATTCCTCAAAAACTATAAGACTTAAAAAATATTTAACTTCAGTTTCCTCAATCTGACATTCCTGGGAAGAGCTGAAAAGGTTTTGGTAACAATTGAACAACCGGAAGTAGTAGTTTCTTAGAAAAATTCTTCTAATTATAATTTTTTGGGAGTTTTTTTTTATTAAATATTGAAGAACATAAAATTCTCCATCTAATACACTTAAAAATTTTATTATATCTTGTATAGATTTAGAGATAAAGACACTATAATATATATAGTTATTTAATCGCAGAGGATAAGGCACTAAGGAAACCAGTTGACAAATTCCAATGTTTATAACATAGTTTTTAAATGACACATCAACAGTTTTAGTGACATTCTGATAGCTTTTTCTGGGAAGTATATTTAATCTTTCTTATTGCTTTATTAATTAAATATTTTAAATTATAGGTATCCATAAGAAATACCGCCAATCTTGCTAATGAATTGGAAGAATCTCTGACATTTAGAAAGTTCCTCACACAATGAAATGTAGATATAATTAGAATTATATGTGCGCAGAAGACATGTTAAATACAATAAAAAACAGTATCTTGGTAAAGTTCTGTATTTTTTGTTATAAATAATATAGCCATTATGAAATTAGCTGCACTGTAAATACGAGTTATATAGTTAAACATTATAGAAGCAAGTAAAGAACAGCACTGTAGGAAGACGATTTACAGAGCTCCGTAACTTACAGTGCCTGTAAAGATACAAATTACAGAGCATTTATACAGAATAGAGGCATAAAATTTGCTAATAGTGCATCACAAAATGTGGGACAAATTGTAAAGTTAAATCATTTATATTTTTTCGCACTATATATAGTAATAATTTAAAGAAATTTCATTCTACTCTTTAATCAGTTCAGTCGTGTTCCTAATGAAACAAGTTAAAAATCGCACGGTGCATAGTAGTTAGTTTATTGTGATATTTCTAAGTGTTCGGATGTATATTTTTGTGTTCTGTGTCTTAAATGATAATGTACTAAATAACATTTAAAGTGAAATACAAAAAATTGTGTAAATGTGTTTTCTTAAACGAAGGAATCAGGTATGAAGATTTCCTTTTACCTGGTAAGTACTAAATCATCATTTAAACTATGTAAAATGCGTTCTATAAATGAGATCTTTGAACATATTGGCTGGTAGCACAAGCCCTGTTTTAACTAAAACGCTGTTTTAAGAAATGTCAAATTTCATTATTTAATAATAAAAATAAATAGTATCAAATTTATAAAAATATAATTTTAAAGCAGAACATAGTTTATATTCAAACAAATATTTAAAAAAAATCGTTCAATACGCATAAGGGTGAATTTAAATATTGAAATTTGATTTTGACATTTTTTAAAGCAGTGTTTTAGTTAAAACAAGGCTCGTGCTACCAGCCATTGTTTTTATTTATTTATAAAACATACATTCATACATATAGGTATGTATCTTGTAACATCACTGCATAGTTAAAATTAAAATACATTAGTTGGTGATATGTTACGAAATATTCGTATTCAATTTTGAACCACTTCAACAAGTACTTTTCTTCCAAATTTGTTAAACTTACACAACTTGGAACAGAATTTTTTGGAATGTATAGACTACTGAAATATATACTAATACTAATAGTATACAGGTGTCTCTTAAATAGGGGGACATGGCTTAACCACAGATTCCTGAGGCTAAAATAAGACGATTAAACCAAACTTGCTTCTACCGGAAACTATACCATTTAGCCAGAATTTTGCTTCAAAGTTCTTCGAAAAAAAATTAATTTTGCTTATAATAATCGGACGCTTTATTAGATTTGGATGAAATTTGGTATGACAGTTTATATGGTTATAAGTCATCTTTTAAGGTGATACTTGTTATTAATAGTGAACCACTAGTGTATGAAACTTATGTGTCCCAACTTTTTAATGGCAATACCGAAAACGTGAAATTATTTTTTTTAGAAAGATACATTTAATATTAAACTTTTCTCTCTCTGTATAATTTATATCCGTTACGGTTCACACAGAAAAAAATAAAATCTGAGTGTCTGCACTGCTAAATTTTTAAAATAAATTTAATCTAGCGGTCTATCCAAATGTCAAACAAGTAATTTTTAATGACAGTAACGAGTTGTCAATCTTCACAACTTGTTTAGGAGTAAGCTGAGATATGTAATCGTCTTATTTATAATAATGGTAGTAAAATATTATTAGGCCGAACAAACGGATGTTACTAATTTTAGAACATTTCGAAGAAAATTTTTGACAACCCGTAAAACAATCGTTACTGTCATTAAAAATTACTTGTTTGACATTTGGATGGACTGCTAGATTAAATTTATTTTAAAAATTTAGCAGTGCAGACACTCAGATTTTATTTTTTTCTGTGTGAACCGTAACAGATATCACAAATTACACAGAGAGAGAAAAATTTACTATTATTACTATAATTTCACGTTTTCGGCATTGCCATTAAAAAGTTACGGTATAATCCATGTTGGGACACCTAAGTTTCATACACTAGTGGTTCACTAATAATAACAAGTATCACCTTAAAAGATGACTTATAATCATACAAACTGTCATACCAAATATCATCCAAATCGAATAAAGCGTCCGATTATTATAAGCAAAATTAATTTTTTTTGATGAACTTTGAAGCAGAATTCTGGTTAAATGGTACACTTTTCGGTAGAAGCAAGTTTGGTTAAATCGTCTTATTTTAGCCTCAGGAATCTGTGGTTAAACCATGTCCCCCTATTTAAGAGACACCTGTATATTTCAGTGGTGTAGACATTGTATGGTTTGTGGCTACGTCTTGAAAGGTTATGTTCTCAGTCCATATGAGTTGGCATTTAAATCCTGGTGTATTATAAAATCTCTTGACTCGTATAATTGGAGATAATTTTAAATTTATAGATATGAAATTGGTAGTGTTTTTGTGGAAATCGTGTGCGGCGAAGCAAAAAATCCACGTTTAGGTGTTTTTAGTTAATAATTAAGTTGACGTATAAATGAGTGGCTTGTGTGATAGGTCTGAAAGACGTCGCTCCACACACGATTATAATATCAGTAATAAAGGATCGTTTTCCTATCAGGCGCCTTACTTAAATTGTCTCCTCCACGTTCCCACACTCCAGATGGTTCATGTTAGATGTTATTTTTATGTTTTATGAGCTTAACCCTTCACGAGCATTAATTACACACAATTTTTGTATTTCTGACAACGAATCAACGGAAATGGAATCGCCCGCGACAGCCTAATTATCGAATTAAGCCAATGTTACACGATCTATAATTCTGGATATAAATCTACCGAGAAGTTTGCTTATTGTACAATTCATTATTAATTCAACCAATGGAATTTAAGAATTTTAGTTAGTTATCATGTATTGATAATCGATAATACCCTTGACGACGTGGTGTTACCATTATTGTGTTTTCGCAGGGTCCCAAATGTAATGTCGCCATAGTAACCACCAGTAACGTTAATTTATCTAGCAACAAACATCAGCAATTTCATTTTATTTTTGTCATTAAATTTATTTATTATATAATCATAACGAATATCCAGAGCTGGGCAAGCAAAAGAAAATACAATGCATTGTTATTATATCAATGTTTTGATTATTGTAATCAATTATTGTTAATTATTTTCTCTTTATTTATTACAGTGTTATTATTATTTTTAAATGACTGTAATAGGAAATATAAATAAATAAACAAATAAATAAATATATCATCACGGCATATTACCCATTTCTGGGTGTGCCAGTATCTACAACACATGTAGACATCGGTAATGATGACGATATATTTTACTGTGTGGGCGCTTACCAGGCGTCACCCCACGGGCACTCATAGCTGGCGTGGATAGTGCACCACAGGAGTAAAACAATATATAAAACAGATTTTTGAAAATTCAACAATTTTTGTGTAAAAAAAACTCAATAATTACCCTAATGAACCTATTTGAACATCTGATTAGATTTCATTTATTATTGATTAGCCGTTAATGGTACTTCACATGAAGTTCTAAAGTTTTTCTTTAAAAAACGGAGTTAAATTTTATTTTTTGACATTTTTACCTTCCGTCACCTTTAGGTAAGGAAGGTATTGTCTTTGGTCAAAAAATTCGATGGTGAGCTTTTAATGAATAAGCACGTTTTAGGGTCCTTACAATACGAATTTACTATTTGTAAGATGATGTCTGTATGTATGTATGTGTGTGTGTGTGTGTGTGTGTGTGTGTGTGTGTGTGTGTGTGTGTGTGTGTGTGTGTCCGTGTGTGACAAATTTTTCTCCGACGATAACTCCAATACTACAATTCTAAAAATTATAATTCTTTCGTATTCCTGTTATTTGCATCCATGTGAAGAGCTGAGTAGATTTTGGTTATAATTGATCTACCGGAAGTACCCTTATTTGAAGTTTTTAACAGTTTTTCTTGAAAAACGCAGTTAAATATCATTTTTCGACATTTTGTGATTATCAGTATGAAAGAATATCTTATTCTCTATACGGTTTGATAATACATTTTTCTTCAGATTCAATACATATAAGAGTTATAGAGACTCTAAGAGAGATTAACTTTCAAAAATTAGTCAGCTTTGCTAAAATTATGGAAACAGCAGATAATTCAAAAATTTTTAATTGACAGATGTCAGTGTCAAATGCAAAACCAAAGTTGAAAATAGGGTCAGAAAGTTATATGTGAATGTGATAGAGTGCCCCTCGCAAGTGACTTGCAGTTGCAGCCTCGCCTCAAGATTGGAATTTTCAATACCGGAAGTACGAGAAAGGCCAAAGAGAAGATGGAAGGACTGTGTAGCAGAAGACTTGAGAGAGGAAGAATTGTGTGAAGAAGATGCGTTGGACAGGAATGAGTAAAAAACAGCGACCCCTAATAAAATAGGGAAAGGAACTTTCGGTATAGAATTTGTAAAAAATAGTGCGTTCGTGTTACAATTTTACAGGATATACAGAATCTTTTTCAAGGAACTTTTGGTATGGGATATGTGCAAAATACATCGAATTGACGGAAGGTTTTTTATTTTCACTTTAGTTTCTTAGGAGTAAAAATGGTATTAACGTCCATGTCCATCACTTATAATTAATTAACTGTTAAAAAGATCGTGTAGTGAAACAAAATGGCAAATGGGTTATGAAATAATATTATCTTAAAATTTAAATATATATTTTAACCTATAGTTAGAGATTTAAATATAAACATTACAAGCGAGCAGTAATCAATTGGTACTAACAAGATAATAATTTTACAAGCAAAAGTACAAAATCCTTTTGTTTACAGTATAGTCTACAATAAAGCGCTGTGTAAACCAGGCTTTATAAGCTAAACCGGCAGTCAAGTTTTTTTGGTATATTTTTCAATTTTTTAACTCGGTATTTGAGACGGAAAATAATTATATTTTTATAGCCAATTAGTGGAATTATTTTGAAATAATAAATAATGTTATTCGTTCGTACGCCAACGCAAGTTTTGCCATAAAATTTTACGAGTGGATTTTAATTGGTAATTGAACAGTAAGCAGATGTAATTTTGTAAATATTATGAGTAGCGATGCGCGGTGTAAAACTGGGTGATGCGACGGGGATCTGACAGAGCGAACAATCTCGTAAAGATGGTAATTAGAGTTGTAGCTATGTGCGGTGCGGAGCTGAAGCTGGATAATGAGTATAATAGCAGAGCAATATGAGATCGGCCAACCTGTCATTATCGTGTTGGATACCCAGACGCATGTCAAACCAGACTAACCTTTACTACACTTCTTAAATATATATACACATAAAATAGATCTATATCTATATATCTAACATCAAGTCATATAGAAATGCTCTATATTGAAATGTTTTTAATTGTGTTTACTGATTTTTCCGACGACCTCTACGAAAAGTACATAAATTCACACGCTAAACTATTACTGAAAGATGGTAATTGCACATCACTAGCAATGCTGTGTGATATGAAAGCTCGTTAGCCAATCAGATGCGTCTGCAACTGTGTGATACGGTTTTATCACACGCTGTGATAACTGAGCGAACTAACATAAAAAAAAATATTTAAAAATTTGATAGTTGCAGATAATTTGCTGAATTTTCACGGATTAAGAAGGTTGGACCCTGATTTATCAGGTTTTAATATAATTTTTGGTGAATTCTGATAGCAATGATGTTAACATAATCTGTTCTAATATTTTTATGTAAATTTTATATTGTTTTTTTTTGTGGTTATCGGAAAAGTATCATGTACAACACGTGCTGAAAGGGTATTTCACAATAGTGTGATTAAACAACTCGCCATCGGCTCGTGGCGCAAACTTCACATTCGTGTGAAATATCCAACTTTCAGCACTAGTTATACAATATACTATTTAGAATATTAATTATTATAGCAAAGAAATACGTATCATTTGGACACTCATTTTAAGGAGAGTGGGACAACTAGTATATTTTAAATCGTGGCTCTGTCTAAATAAATGTCTATTTTTTTATTAATTATACATATTATCTTAAATTACTGATATATTGTTATATAATTGATTGGAAAATAACTTTTTTTAAACGTAATTCTATTCAATTTTATCTCTTTTTGATTCACACAGTAATGTTCAAAAACAGAACACTTAAAAATATATATTTTACTTCACCTGTAAAATTTTTAAACTAAAGTTGAACCATTTTCAAATTACCATTTCAATTTTATTCCTCCGTAACAGGTTACTCAAAGGTTTTAACACCTTTTAACTTATATTACCGCAAAAATAAATGTGTTAACTTTTACTAGCTGCTAGAACATGTGTCCAAATTTCTAAGTTGCATTGTCTAAGAAAAATTTAGACATATATGAAATTTAATATTTATTTAAGAATATAATGAGCATAAAGTTAACTTTTTAAACAAAAAAAAAAAAAAAAACTATATCTAGTGTCATAGGGAAGCATCGAATAGCATTGCGAAGAGTATTTTCAAAAAGTATGTCTAAAATATTTGTTCTAATTTTACTTTTTGTTTAATTCATACTGGAAAAAAGTTACTCACAGTACTCCCTGGAAGAGACATCAGGAATAGGAGATGTTCGTGAAGTGCCGAATATTTTTCTTTAGTTAGATACATCGTAGTCTAATAAAGGCACTTTTTTACCTCTCGCTAAGAGAGGTATTGGAATCATGCTAAAATTCACTTATCCAAATTTTCGTGGATAAGCACGTTTTAAGGTCCCTACAATCCGATTATAACATTTTTAAAATGATGTCTGTGTGTGTATGTTTGGATGTTGTAGACACGATTCCTCAAAAACTATAAGACTTAAGAACTGTTTAACTATGGATTCCTCAATCTGATATTCCTGGGAAGAGCTGAAAAGGTTTTGGTAATAATTGAACAACCGGAAGTAGTAGTTTCTGAGAAAAATTCCATCTAATACACTTAAAATTTTTTTTATATCTTGTATAGATTTAGAGATAAAGACACTATAATATATATATATATATATATATATATATATATATATATATATATATATATATATATAGAGTAATTTAATCGCAGAGGCTAAGGCACTAAGGAAACCAGTTGACAAATTCCAATGTTATAACATAGTTTGTAAATGACAGACGTCATTGTCAAAAATCACAGTTTTAGTGACATTCTGATAGCTTTTTCTGGGAAGTATATTTAATCTTTCTTATTGTTTTATTAATTATATATTTGAAATTATAGGTAAAATGCATATATCTATCAGAAATACCGCCAATCACATTCGAACCGCGGGTTAGCCATGCCTGTGCTAAAGGCGGGCTACACTTTCAGAGTAAAGGACCAGACATCACAACAAGAGTTTTCTCCCAACTAAAATTATGCCTTTTTCGAAACTTTGAATCTTTGTATTAAGAATTTTAGCAGCAGACATGGAAGCACATCACCATCCGTCATCAAGCAAATAGTGATTTTCTCCTCACATTAGGTCCATAGGTCTATAAATTCCCATCACGCCATGCAGTGTCCAGTGCTGTGTCCACTCTCCATTGCTTTGCATGAGCTCGCAAATTGTAAACATGAATTACGTGAAATGGCGTGTGCGAGTGCGAGTGCGTACGTTGTTTGTTGTTTGCATGCGAGCCCTATGAGCTGACGGTATTGTGCTGTTACTGCGGCTGTTGCTGTTGCGAGAGTCCTTGTAGGTGCAACAGAATGCAGCATGACAATTAGATGGGTAATGAAAATTCAGGGATTGTTTACGTTAGGGCCCGACTGATGGAAGAAGCATAGGCAGAGGATAATGAATTGTGATGTGATGATGAGGTATCCACTACAGAGACGGATTTTTAGAATGGTGTGTAAATGCTATTGATGGTGTATCATATTTTTCCTACAACTGTGATTTTGTTGTTATTACGGAACTATGATTGCCTGGGTTACGGCTAGAAAGAAGGTCAATTCATGTGCAAGTGCTTTCTGGTAAATGTAAAACATAAGGGCGCTTTGTTTACGCAACTGTCAAATATAAACTGACATCTAAAGTATTATTTAAATCTAACGAATTTTAAAGAAATTTGCTTGAAATTTTTACACCTCCTCATTGTTGACTCTCTCTTTTCACCAAATCTCCTCCGACCATCACCACAACCACATTTCAAAACTCCAAGTAAAGTATTTTACGCACATCTGCTTTAAAATTGTTTGTTTACATTGTAGTTACCATGGCGGAAACTGAAAGATTACACCCTGCGGGCGGTAAAGTAGCATATGCGGGCGGTAAAATACTGAAAGAGCCCGCTTACTGGTAAACAAAACATCAAAAATACAATTGGAAATATAATCAAACTCTTATTTTTAAAAAATGATATTAGTTCCGCTAAATTTTCACTAGATTTTATTCGAATTGCTTAAGGAATTACTTCAGAAATTGTCTCAAATCTCCAAGTTTGACATTTAAAAAAATATTCATATAACCAAATAGTTAGCAATGCAACGCATCGCCTTACTGTTTTGTGACATGGCCACCTGGCCACTTAATATTTTTATATAGCAACAAGCTTTAAATGTATTTAAAAAATAATTTAAAAGCATTTCATTTGATTCCATTTGTGCGTAAAACGTTGTACATACCTCGGGCCGAAAGAAGTTTACACCCTTGGACGAATAAAATTTCGTCCGCAGGCGTAAACCTTTTCTTTCGACCCTCTATATGTAAATAACTATTACGCACAACTACATTAAAAAATTTTGTTTACGCCTTAGTTACCAGGGCGGAAAGTTGAACGTTATATCCGCCCGGTTTTTTCTTTCGGCCCTCTATAGGTAAATAACTATTGTAAATCTGTTTCTTAGGTCTTGCGTCTTGCTGTTTCTGGTGTGATCTTTTCCTTGAGCGATAGTGCTCCTAATTTCTTCTATATAGGATTTTGTTGTTGAGATTTAGAAATGTCTTTGATTTTAGTCTGTTAGATAAGAGGTTACATTGTCGCCAGCTTAATCGCCAAATCAAATACACTTAAAAGTGATACCATTTTGGTAAGATATTAGGTATTGGACCTTATTTATGAACAACAATTGAAAAACAAGTTTTTCTCTTGGATTATCTGTGATTTGAGAAAAAAGAAAAAATACGTGTCTTCTTTAACAATAATTAAGTAAATTGTTTCTTGGTGGTGCATTCCATACTTCTACTAATTTGAGATAATTATTTTAATTTTAATTATTAATAAACTCCTTGAGTGAAGAAAATTATTCTACTTGCAATTTCCTGCTAATGTTTTGTTTTGTATAAAATTTGTGAGTTGCGTAAAGATTGCGTTTCCTCAGTTGTCTTTGAGTGATCTTGTTGAGTATCCTTGTGGCGGTCGCGGTCCTTGTGAGTTTGAAATGAGAACGTCGCAGACAATCAATATACAATTTGAAAACATCGGAAAAAGTGGTCCGGTTACTCGCTGTTTATGTTTTGACGTGTAATTTGTCTCCCAGTCATTTTAATTACTAACTCTACAAATAATACTTATTCCCTCCATCACTCCATCATTTTTATTAGGCACATCTAATTCATTCTGAGATGGCAACTTAATATTCACAAATTGATTATTATTAAAAAGATTGGATCTCTTCGGTGTGGTTTATTGACGCCTCTAGGAAAAACAGTCACAATGCGCTATGAATTTATCTAAATTTATAAAAAGGGATATTTATTTGATTATCATTTGTTTAACAAAATTTTTATTTTATATTCCTTGACTACAATTTTACATTATCTCTTATTTATTTATTTATTTATTTAACAATTTTGACTTTTCATCTTTTTTAATGTTTTTTATTTATGTTTTTATAAAATACGACGATCAACTCTGTGATTATTACCTCCCTCTACCCTTGGTAAGGGAGGTATAGGGATCGTGTTAAAAATCTCATATCGAGATTTTAGGAAATGACCACGTTTTAAGGTCCATAGAATCCATTTTTAACATTTTCACGATGATGTCTGTATGTG
The DNA here is from genome assembly GCA_943142095.1 of Ophonus ardosiacus. Lineage (NCBI taxonomy): Eukaryota > Metazoa > Arthropoda > Insecta > Coleoptera > Carabidae > Ophonus > Ophonus ardosiacus. The sequence continues at coordinate 47,668,546 of OW964831.1, read as the reverse complement.
TGTATGTGTGTATGTATGTATGTATGTGTGTGTGTGTGTGTGTGTGTGTGTGTGTGTGTGTGTGTGTGTATGTGCATGAATTTTGTCTTCGCTCTAACTCAAATACTATAATTCAGAAAATTCTGAAACCTTGTATTTCTACTTTATTCTAATACGAAAAAAAAGCCATTAGATTTTGGTGTAAATATGATAAACGGAAATGGCACTTTACTTGAAGCTCATAATGGTTTTTCTTTAAAAAATACCATTAAATGCCACTTTTTCGCATTTTATGTCATTAGAAAATTATAGATTATTGAATTTTGTACAGGTATACATTAATACTTTTTCTATATATTTTACAGATAAATTTAAAAATTATTTTCCTTTTTTTAATCCCGAAGCCTAAGACCAACAAAATTCCTTTGTTACACAGTTTATTTTTCAAATGAATGTAACGTCATCATCAAAAAACTAATCACTTCAAATTAATAATAGTGAGATTAAATAATAATGAAAATCGTAAATAAAGCAATAGTTATATGTTATATGCAAAGGAACTTATATAGTTTGCAGCGTTAGTAAATATGTAGGTATGTATTTAAATTAATAAAAATTAAGTCACAGTCAAAAAACTAATCACTTCAAATTAATAATAGTGACATTTTTAAAAGAAAATAATAAATAAAGCAATAGTTATATGCCATGGAACAGTTTGCTTCATTAGTAAAAACGTAGGTATGTATTTAAATTAATAAAAATTAAATAGCGGGAGGTTTTGTGTTGGTCACATCAGATTTTTTTAATTGTTCCTCATGGATGGTTGCGACTAAAAACTTATGTTATTAGACAATTTCTTACCTTGAAGAAGACTAACGTTTTAGTCGAAATGTCGGCTTAAAATTAATAATTTTACTACAGACTGGTTGTCCGATTATTTTTCCTTCGGGAACCCTCATATATGAGTATGTTACGCAACAACACAAAATTACAAGAAAGATGTAAAATATATAGGTACCTATGTAGATGATAGTGCATATTTTAATTAGACCCGTGTAAAATTTATTTGTACTGTGTAAAATGTAAACATTTTATAGATCGGTTTGATTCGGGAATCGAGAGCAGTTTGTATTATGAAACATTACTTTAGCTAGTAAATTACAACGACTGCAAGCAAAATGCTGAATGTTCGATATCCGTATTTTATAGGAATTTGAAACAGAGCGCACAACATATTGGAACTGGTACTGGTGGAATAAATAGGAAGCATTTGTATACAAAGTGTAGCACTCGCAGTAAAATTCTTATTAAATCGAATGTGGATCGCTCCCATCACATGGGGGCGGGGCGGGCCGCCTCGTCAGTCGTCGCAATAAAAAACGCCCGTAATTATAAAAGAGTGACATTTGACATGACAATGTCGAGCGAAGGGGGCAGTAAAAAACGGGGTTACTACACTGCGGAATGAAAACTTCTATTCCAAAATGTAAATACGTATAAAGTTAACGTCAGACTGCGTTCAGCAGTCATCAATATACGCCGTGATTTACAGCGGCTCCCCTAACTGCCATGTCAATAGACATAGCCAGATCCCATGGCACACTACGATGCGATATATATATATACGCGCCACCACGCAATTTCATACGTGATATGTGAATACACACGGGGAAGTTTTGCCTAAACAATCATCTGTCAAACGGAAATCATCATTTGTTAATACGTTTTACTCACCAGAGCCATATTTTAACAACACACGCAGTAGTTGTCGTAGCTTAATAGAGAATTCTATCATTAGCATACTTTTTGTGATAAACTAAAAATCAATTATTAAATTCAGAATTTCACTAACATCTTTAATTTCCCACGTATGTATCTGCAATTTTTGCCCTTGTTGTGTAGAATAGTGGTTATAAATAAATAAATACAGGGAATTTATTTTAACATGCAACATATGATCAATCACTTCCATGGTTACTCGCTATTGTCAAAAAATGACAGCAATGTAATATTTGTCCTTTTTAAAATGCAACATACAAAATTTGTAGTTTTGTATTATCAAAACTAATTTCCAATAAATTAGCGTACATACGATTAACATAAAAATCAAAATATGAATGTTGCACATCTTAACAAACTTTAGCTTATAAAAAATCATCTTTCATGTAATAAATGTTAAAAAATACCCCCATTCATACTAAGGCAATATTCTAGTCGGTCGTAATAAGAATTGACACCATTTGTGATGTGTTCTGGAGGTATCTCCTGTGCTGCAATACTATTTATAATGTTGCATTTTAAAATGGACAAATATTACATTGCTGTCATATTTTGACAATAGTGAGTAACCATGGAAGTGATGAACTATAATGTTGCATTTTAAAATAAATTCTCTGTAAATAAATATATCATCACGGCATATTACCCATTTCTAAGTGTGCCACAATCTGCTTTATCCCAAATATCGGTAATGATAATAACATATTTGTACCGTGCGGGCGCTTATCAGGCGTCACCTCACGGGCACTCATTGCTGGCGTGAAGAGTGAAAAATTCGAAATATTTAGCGTCGGTCGGGATCGAATCCGGTTCCCCAGGTTCGCGACCAGACACTCTGACACGCGGGCACGGGAGAATTTTATGACATTTATGTTTTTTCCAAGTCCCATCAATTAAGAATAAATGTTGGTTCAAAATTTGTAAATATCAAAGTGCAAAGGTTAGACATTTGTTTATTTTCCTACCAAATGTATAAAAGGAAGTTAATTTCAGTTTTACATTTGTAGTCTATTGTGACTTTCTATTTTAATAAAAATGGTAGATTTTATATTTTATGTAAATTCATCACAGAAAATTTATGGTTAGATATATTTATGAATGAAATTGTAATGAAAAATAAATTGCCAAATTACCCATTTCTGGGAGTGCCATTCTGCTTCTATTCTTAGATTTTATTGTTATTCGAAAAATAATAAAATGTATACTTTATCCTTAAAGTACTACTCAATAAATAACGATTAATATAAAAAAACATTTTTTTTAATAATTACTTTGCGAGATATTTGAATTTATTTCCAGGGCCACGGATGACGTCACACTATTGGTATCTTTCTCACGCAGCCTACTACAGAAACTGGTGTGAGAAAGATAGCTATAGGTTTCTTTAAAAATCAAATGCTGTTATACAAAAAACAATTATGACTTTTTGATACCACGAATTGCTTCAAAATTAAACGAACTTTCATTTAAATATATTTTAAAAAATTGGTTTATGAGCCCAATGTAAATAATTTTTAAGTTTAAAGTTTGACTTCGGTCGGGATCGAACTCAGCTGTCTGAATTATAACCAATGGACACAGCCACACGATCCGAAAAAGAATTTTAATTTTTAAACATTACCTGTAGATGAACAAAAACTGTCGTACGGAAAAAATCCCTTTCATTTTAAATCAAGTTTGAAATAAAAATAAAACTGTTGAATAATAACGATAATAGGTAAAGTTGAGAGCTCTTCTGATGATAAATATTTTAATTTGTAAATGTAAAAAATTGGTTTGATTAGATCCTGATGGTCATCTATTTCGAAACGTATAAATAATGTGTTAATCTCCCTTTGTTTGGAATTGGGTGGGCGGATTTTTTATTGATTTCGTTCTGGTCGTTTATTTTCTTCAACGGATGTAAATTCAAATGACAACAAAGAACTTCCTTTTGATATACAATGAAAATATATCGTACCGAGTATAAAACTATTTTTAGCTTCGACAACTAACTGTAAATGCGTTAAAATATTAAGTTTTACTTTCTACAGACTGCAAGACAGATGGCACCAGTCTTTCACTTTAAACATCCGATCATTGCGGTTTTATATTTCATCAAAAAAACTGAAATAATATTGTAAATAAAACACTCATCATAAGCATCATATTGAGGGAGATACTTATCACTAATATTTATACTGGATGAAGTGCTCAACTTTCGGAGAAACTTAATATAAAACATTTTTAAAATAACAGACATATGAGTAAATAAACTACATATTATTAAAATAAACATTAACATAACATACTTTTAAATCATTTTCCGGGTACTGTTGACTCAGAATAAAAAGAAATAGATTTCCGTCTTTTTTTACCTCTCGCTAAGAGAGGTATTGGATTCATGCTAAAATTCGCATATCCAATTTTAGTGAATAAGCACGATTTAGGGTCCCTACAAACCGATTTTAACATTTTTACGATTGTGTGTGTGTGGATGTGTGTGTGGATGTGTATATGTATGTGTGGATGTTGGAGGGACGATTACTCAAAAACTATAAGACAGTTTACCTATGAATTCCTCAATCTGACATTCACGCAGAGCTGAAAAGGTTTTGGTAACAATTGGACAACCGGAAGTAGTAGTTATAGGTAAAATGCATATATCCATCAGAAATACCGCCAATCTTGTTAATGAATTGGAAGAATCTTTAGGAACTTCCTCATACATTGAATAAGCACGATTTAAGGTTCCTACAATTCGATTATAACATTTTTAAAAAGATGTGTCTGTGTGTGTGTGTGTGTGTGTGTGTGTGTGTGTGTGTGTGTGTGTGTGTGTGTGTGTGTATGTGTGTGTGTATGTGTGTGTGTATGTGTGGATGTGTGAATGTGTGAATGTATGTATGTGTGTGTGTATGTGTGTCTGGATGTTCGAGGGACGATTCCTCAAAAACTATAAGATTTAAAAAAATATTTAACTGTAGTCTGTAGTTTCCTCAATCAGATATTCCTGGGAAGAGCTGAAAAGGTTTTGGTAACAATTAAACAACCGGAAGTAGTAGTTTCTTAGAAAAATTCTTCTAAATATAATTTTTTGGAAATTTTTGTTATTACAAATATTGAAGAACAAAATTCTCCATCTAATACACTTAAAAATTTTATTATATCTTGTATAGATTTAGAGATAAAGACACTATAATATATAGAATATTCTAATCGCAGAGGCTAAGGCACTAAGGAAACCACTTGACAAATTTAAATGTTTAAACATAGTTTATAAATGACATATGTCAGCGTTAAAAATCAACAGTTTTAGTGACATTCTGATAGTTTTTTCTGGGAAGTATATTTCATCTTTCTTATTATTTTATTAATTAAATATTTGAAATTATAGGTAAAATGGATATATCCATCAGAAATATCGCCAATCTGGTTAATGAATTGGAAGACATATAGGAACTTCCTCATACAATGAAAAATAGATATAATTAGAGTTATATGTGTGTAGAAGACATGTTAAATATAATAAAAAACAATATTTGGTTAAAGTTCTGTAATTTTTTGTTATAAAACGACGGTTCGATAGCGAAGTGCAATACAATACTTTATAGCCTAATATGGAAATGGCAAGAAGTCTTGTGCTGGACACAACAGATTTTTTTTCTGTGTAGTAGTTCTTTATGCATGGTAGTAGAAAAGTATATATCTGTATTGAACTAATTAGGTTAGCTATATATCAAAATATTTCTTGGAAATTCATCTTTGAAAATAGTAAATTTTTAAAATAACGAAAATGGAAAATGTCCTTTTATCTGAATATTGTGAATCTAAAACAAAAATTATGAGAAACAGTTTAATGAAGTTTGTAGGAGAGATTCCTTGTTGTATCCTAGGCCCTGGGGCCATCCATCGACATGTCCTACATAAGCCTTCCATCTAGTCTGCAAAGGCCTTGTGAACTCCAGCCGTTTGTATAATTATTGCCAAAACAATCCTCGGAACAATGTTTGAAGGAAGGTTGGTTATATGGCTCCAGCTACGGATGCCGGATTCTGGATTCTGGATCCTGGATCCGGGATTGTGGGGCGGAGGGCGTAAGGGTGTTGTTTGTGTTATCTCTGGCAAGCCAGCTCATGTAAGAAGGATCAAAACTTAGCTGGAGCTTAGCCCGAAGTTCCAGATTGTTAGCGGGGCCGCTGTGTGCTGCAGGGCCCACTCCTTGACCAGATTAGTGTCAAACGCGTTCCGACTGTTCTTAGCAGGGCAGGACTTAGGGGTTACAATGCAACCAAATATACAAATGTATTCAATCAGTACACAACATGACGAACATGTACACCAAGCAAGTACGACACATGTTTTGTTATTCGCTAGTGAAATAGAGCAATATGACGTCTAGCGGCGAAAATATGAAATAGTACGTGGTAGTAAGTCCTAGCCGAGGTAGCGTCGAACGCATCGTTTCTGTCACTTATTTAACAAATAAATCACGAGTGGATTGAAATTTGTAGGCTATACTTCATTTTACGTAAGAAAATAGTAGATTACTCTTAAGAGCCGACCGTTTTTACATGCATTGAATAAATAATTTAAATTTGTGAAACCAAGCTTTGTCAATAATAAATATATTTATCTTTAAAAATGTCAAAATCTAAAATTGCAACAAAATATGGTTAAACATCACTTAATTCTGTAGATTTTATTTGACAACTGACAGGCGATATTTGTTTCGTTTCTGTGAAATAGGTTTATATTCTGACCAATCAAAGGGTAGAATTTATATATTCCTAACTAAACCAACACTATTCTTACGTGAAATAAAGTATAATAACAAAATCTAAAACTTCAACACGTTTTAGTTGCGTTTAATCTATGTACGTCATTAGCATGCAAAAATCCAGAAATAATTAATTTCCCAAAAACAAGAACCTAAATTCTATAGAAAAATTTATTAGAGAAATTTGCCAATTTGAAATAGTTGGTAGACGAAAGTTATGCATTCATCTTTTAAAAATGGGAAAGAAACCGAGTAAAAATAATGCTTGCTCCTTGCATTTTGTAAAGCAAGATTATATTTTGCCGGGTATAACTACAAGATAATAATTACTTAGTGCCTTTATTAAAATACTTTGTAATGAAATCTAAACTTGTACACCTGCCTGCACAAAGATGACAAAATAATAACACTTCTCTCCATTAATCTACCAAAGACTGTAATAATGCAGTACTATGTAGATTCAAGAAAACAAAGACTGGAATCATGTAAATTCAAAATTCGAGAGTATGCAAATTTTTTTTATGAAACGGACTAGTTCGCAAAATTCAAAATGTTATTCATACTTGAAACATTATTTTTATTTAAAATTAACTATAATATTAATATTACTTTGTATTTCAAACGCCGCAGTGTATAAGAATAGACAGTTGCGGGAAACGAAGCATCTACCTTAAACCGGCCATATTGTTACGTCACACGCTAAGCTCCTCCTCTTCTTCACTCGCGAATAGTATGAGAAAACTAATGAAGCATTTATGTTCATAAAAATACTGCCATATTTAAGGTTAAAACTATAACAAAAATTAAATTATTGTTTTTCTAATAAATTGAAAGCGAATAAGCATCAATATTAATAATTATTTATATACAGGGTGCCCATTTTATAAGTTCCCACCTTAAAGTTTAAAAATAGGCAAAACAGAATACATTTCATAAAACACTTGGTAAATATTAGTACTTTAAATCGTATAATCACAGTAGGTATAAGAGCAAAACGAAATTTTAGAAACCAAGTCACTTATGAAATTTAACATGGGTTGCCTATTTTAAACTTTAAGGCGGGAACTTATAAGAGAGGTATTGGAATGATGTTAAAAATCGCATATCCAGATTTTAGTGAATAAGCACGTTGTGTATGTATGTGTGTGTGTGTGTGTGTGTGTGTGTGTGTGTGTGCGCGGATGTGTGTATGTATGTGTGGATGTGTGTATGTATGTGTGGATGTTGTAGACACGATTTCTCTAATTCTATAAGAATAAAGACCAATTTAACTACGTATTCTTTAATCTGACATTAGTGGGAAGAGCAAGGCAAGAACAACTGGACAACCGGAAGTAGTTGTTTCTTAAAAAAATCTTTTAAATATTATTTTTTGAAATTTGTGTTATTACAAATATTAAATAATATAAAATTCTTTATCTAATACATTGAATATTTTTATTATATCTGCAATAGATTTAGAGATAGAATGAATTATAAGTATATAAAATAATCCATTGTATAATGAATCAATCAGCCTATGGAAACCAGTTGAAATATTAAAATGTTTGTAATTGACATAAATGCCAGTGTCAAAAATCCATACATTACTGAAGACTTTTCTGAGAAGTACATTTAATATTTCTTATTTTATCGTTAAATGAATATTTAAAATTATAGATATAGCCCCGAAGCCCCCACGTAGTCGGCCCCTATGCTTATCATATTTAGTTCTTAATATTAAGATTTTGTAAAAAATGATGAAACAATATTATTAGGTAATCGTCAGTATTTCAAAACTGTATTATAAAAATGTTTAAAAATAGAAGCTGGTATATCTGATGTAATTAATGAAGTGTTTGCAAAGACAATTAAATATAGTTATATTACATATTAAGATACATGTTTTACTAATGAGAAAAATACTTTGTTATGTACCTGTTCCAGGAAAGGATTTTATTACGTATTGCAAATAGTAATAAATAAAAGGAATAAAATAAATCTTTAAAAATAGAAGTTGAAAACAATAAAAATATATTATTAAATAATTAATCACTATTTTTATAATTGTATAGAATTAAAATAGTTGGAAAGGGCAGTATCTTAACTCTTGGAGATTTTGAAAATTACAAGAATGAAATATATAGTCTTTTAATAATTTAAATACTGAAGTTTTGCTAATATATTCCTAAAATCCTAAATAATCACTAGATTTAGGGCATATAAACTTAGGATTTTGATATTAGAGTGATAAAAATGCAACATCGGACACAGCCAAAATATATTTAAAGCATTACTTCAAGTTTATTTGACATTGCAAACTTTTACAATATATGTTGCATTTTATCGGTGGAGTATGTATAATTAATATCTATAGTAATACATTAATGACAGAATATTAAATATTGCATCTTAGCTGAAACTCACGGTATATGGCTATGTCTAATATTGCACTTTTATCACCCTAATATCTAAATCCTAAATTTATATGCCCTAAATTTAGTGATTATTTAGGATTTTAGGAATTAGATTTTAAGGTTTTGCAGGAGCACACTATGTCTTGAAGTTGACGTACACTAATTAAACAAATAATGCTCGTTGCTATAATTTGTACAAAACGTCAAATTTGCTGTGAAAAAATAGCTTCTTAGCTTCTATATTTATAAAATATAATATTAATATTTACTCTCAAGCATCAAATTGAATCGAGTTGCATAATTCATTTTTGTTGTTCTAAAATGTTGCCCTACAATCAGTTAGTCGGAGTTGTATTTATGTGAAGTAGACCGAAATCCTAAATACTAAATGCCAAAATAAGACATCGGACATAGCCTAACAGGCCTATTCTACTAAAAAACTGTATAACGGTGTCGTTACTGAACGACTGTCGCTAAGCATTTAGTTAAACGACTTTAATAACGACAAATGCCAAAAACCTATTCTACTAATCATATCGTTATAAATTATCGTTATCAGGATTATAACGATAATATCTAACTTCATGTATATTTTGACAGAATAAATTTTTATATGTTTTTCAATTTAAATTTGACATATCGATTCATTGTTTATTTATTTAATTGAATTTGACAATGGATATAAAGAAAAGGGCTTCGAGGACAACTCAAAGAAAGTATGAAATATATGTTGAAGAACTGGAAAATAACAGTTCATTAAGAATTAATAAATTGTCCACTGAAGAATTGGAAGAAATATGGAGAAGACTTACAAGTCATTTAAATTCTGTGAGACCGGGTAAAAGGATCTGATGTATCACGCAGTGTACGATTTTATACTCTGACATCCCTATACAAATATATAATTTTTAAATACATAGATAGTGCATCTATATTCTATTATATATCAATATATTAAATAATATTATCTAAGGGTAGAAAAAAGAAAAAGTTTTTTCGTTACAGAATGTATTTGAAAATTATTTATTTATTATTTACATTCTGCAACGAAAAAACCTTGGATTTTTCTTTTTTCTACCCTTATCAACATGCAAAACAGCCTGGAGTCCTTCATCCACTAAATATTATCTAAATCTAAATTTTTAAATATATTTCTGAAATATAAATAAAATGCCTAATAATAAAAAGTATAATATATATATAATTAGTGTACAGAAGTGAATAAATACTCATCTTTGCAGAATCTCTTTCTCAGCTACAATTAACAAAATATCTTCTTCAGTCATTTTTACTTTTGTTCTCAAAATATGTCTAACTTTACGACTTCAACGATGCATGTGAACTTGTCGTTAATAAACGATGTAAAATAACGATATGTAACGATTCGTAACGGTAAATAAATTAACAGAATAGGGTTTTGGCAAAAATCGTTATCATAACGACTTATCGCCTAGTAACGAGTCATAACGATACATATTTTTTTGGTAGAATAGGCCTGTAAATATGGACAGAAATTTAGCATGGCTTGAACTTTGACCTGAGTACCGTCCTGCGTGCGTTCGGTCGGCTACTATGTCCTGCGGTTTATATACATATAACAGTAACCGCCGCTATATGATCCGTGGAGGGTTTATTGTAGGCAAGTAGCGGGAATTAGTATATCTTCACCCGAGTGGGACATGTCGTTCCCCTACCGCCCGCCGGTATCCCTGAGACAGTGCCCAGAGTCCTCGGAGTTGCACAAGATTACGCCAAAGTTGCTAAAGTTTTAGAATACCTTCCTCATCCCCTGCCCCACCACTGCCTGGTTCATTAATCCACCACCAACATCAAATCACGGGGATTCATGAGCTGGACAGGACACAGCAAAGGGATGTATTGTGTTTTCAAATCAGGGTTGATTATACAAGATTGGAACGGGAATTAATCAACTCATTTCAGATTGTAATAAGGAATGAAAAAATCTGATGTGGCCAGCACATAACCTCCCGCTACGTATTTTACCACACAGTATAAATAAAGCAATCATTATATTCAAATATTTTTATATTCATTCATAACAATCTTTTGCATTTAACAAATATATCTTATACAAAAATTATAAATATACCCAAATCATTCAAGCAGCCAATGCACGTCATTAATAAAAATTGAATAAAAGTAACTAGATGTGTGACGTCATGTACTGGTACGTTTGCAGAGGTTTTAGAATCTTTATGAAAAGATTTATACAGATTGCAATCTGTATTATCGACATGGTCATGAACTGTCACATCTACAAAATAAATAATATATTTTCGTCACTGTACATTTCTATTTAAATTATTTTATAATACTAACCTTATTTATACTTATGTATGCCATATAAAGGCAATAAATAAAAGTGAGCTGAATTTCAAAGAAATATACCGAATTCTTCTGATTGATTAGAAGTGCTACCTTTGACAGATTCACAGGTTTTGTGTTTGCGTTAACGGTCACGTTGCGTCGTTGTGTTGCGTTTAACATTAGTTTATTATAAATAGGCCTTTACAACTCACAAAAATGTTTCAAACACGATACAAATATTTTTCAAATAATAACATTGACAGTATGAACATACAAATTATCAATGTTGCCAACTAAAGCAACAATTAAATGAATAATATGACGTTGATGTACATTATTTATATATTATTCATGTCATATACGATAAGTAATGAACTCTACTATTCATCTTAATAATAATTATATAAGGCCATACACTTTTTGACGGTTAAAATGATTGAAATTTTATTTCATTTTTCACTATTAGTGATTTTAATGCATTAAGGTTTTTACACTAAGTGATGACGTGCATTTGCTGCTTGAATGATTTGGGTGTAGTACTCGTATCTTTTGAAAATGAATGTTAACCAGTTACTAATTTGGAAAATTTACAGCTAGTTAAAAAAAATTCGTAATACTATACTGTTATTATGACATAACAAGACTAAAAACAAAAATGAAAGGGTAGAAATAACTGCCTAGGCCGTTATTTTTTATAACAGTCGCCTACAATTAAGGATCAAAGTGTTTATGGAAAAAAACAACATTTTGATGGTCAGTTGTCTAGGCTAATTTATAACTTAACAAACAAATTTGTTCAATATTCGTAGTAGGCTATGATTAAAAAATCTGTTGTGGCCAGCACAAGATCTTCCGTCAATTCGATGTATTTTGTACAAATCCCATACCAAAAGAACCGTGGAACAGTTTCTATATAATATCATGTAAAATCGAGCACGAACACATACTATTTTTTACAAATTCATACCAAAAGTTCATTTGAAAAGGTTCTATAAATCCAATAAAATTATGACATTGACACATTTATTTCTGCTTCAGCTTTCCCCTATTTTATTAGGGGCCGCTGTTTCCTGTTCTTTTCCACTCATTCCTGTCCAACGCATCTTCTTTACACAGTCCTTCCTTTCTCAAGTCTTCTACGATACAGTCCTTCCATCTTGTCTCTAGCCTTTCTCTGCTTGTCACTTGCGAGGAACATTATGACATACTAATTTTTGATCCCATACTTTCCATATTTGGTTTTGCACTTGCAACAGACATCTGCCAATTATAATTTTTTGAATGAGCGGCTGTTTCCATGATAAATAGCAAAGCTGACTAATTTTTGAAAATTAATTTTTTTATAATGCTTTAACTCTACATCTATTGAATATGAAGGAAAATGTATAATCAAACCATATAGAGAAGAGTATTTTCTTTAATAAATATAATAACAAAATGTCAAAAAATAATATTTAACTTCGTTTTTTTAAGAAAAACTGTTAAAAACTTCAAATAAGGGTACTTCCGGCATATCAATTACACCAAAATCTAATCAACTCTTCATAGGGATGTACAGAAGAGGAATACGAAAGAATTATAATTTTTAGAATTGTAATATTGAAGTTATCGTCGGAGAAAAATTTGTCACACACACCCACACACGGACATACACACACACGGACACACACACACACACACACATACATCATCTTAAAAATAGTAAATTCGTATTGTAGGGATCCTAAAACGAGCTTATTCATTAAAAACTCCCCACCGAATTTTTTAACCAAAGACAATACCTTCCTTACCTAAAGGTGACGGAAGGTAAAAACGTATGTAAATTTGAAAGTATTTAATTAAATGCCAATTTGACACGAGATATTATCAAAACTGTGATCCGAAGAAATTTTCTTGAATCCTTATTTTAGAAATAATAAATTAGAAAACAGTGAATTGCAATATTCTGTATCCTTATTTATTATCTTTTCTCCTTAAAATTACATTTCACAATAAATTTTAACAACACTCTTTCCTAATTTATTTAGAATATATAGGCTGCGTACTCAAAATTCATATCAAATATTTATAATTATAGATTATGACAAGTCACTGATGTTTCAATGTAGTGGTTAAACCGTAACCTCACATCAATACGTGACGCTGAGTATTCTCAACAAATTAGAATCTTTCAGTCTAACATTTGTGGAAGATAGTGTGAGCCAACGGGAGGAGTCCACCATAGCTCAATTGGTAGAGCATTGTCCCGGCAAGACAGTGGGTCTGGGATCAAATCCCGGTGGCTGACATTATCTTTTCACTCTTTCCTAAAATTTTATTAACAACTTGACTTTTGTATTGAATAATAATCAGATATAGGTTTCCGTGTTCATAGCCTACTCCGAATTAGGTTTTTTCTGAACGCACCGTACCGTACAAATTTTAGAACTTTTATCATATAAATTTATTACATGAAATAAAATTAATATTAGTGGAAGATGCTGCAGTTGTATTTAAGATTTATTTTCACTCTTATAACACGTCTGCAGAAGTAATTAAATTATCATTATTCGTATATATTCATTTGCAAATATTAAGTAGTTTTTTGTCGAAGTTCTTTTGGTATGAAAGAGCACAACACATTTTTATATCTCGTATTTCATTTATTGAAGTCATTGCAGAAGCGTAAAAAGTAACAGCTCTGTTAAAAAGTTGTTCTGGTGAACCATTTAAATTTTCATTTACTTCTTTGGATGTTTCGCAATAAAGCCGCAAAAATATAAGTGAATTTCATGGCATTTTAGTATCGAGCATCATTTCGTTGTGGCGGAATCCACTTTGGGAAGTGTATTAGGCATCGGCATCATGGATGGAGGTATCCCGATACTGATATAGCAATAAGCGAGCATGGATAAATTCTGGAGAATATTCGAGGCCGTCATCGTAAAACGCCGTAATATAGCACTCCAGCCCCTAACAGATGGATCCGCGTGAGAAATCTCTGGACTAAATTATTGAGTACGTTGTTCTTGATGTTCAACGCAAGCACAGATCTACGGGCGTTTTCATTGCAACCGCTTATTCTAAAATTCAATACTAACCAAGCGAATTTATATTTCTTAAATTAACTTTATTTTTAAAAATATTTGTGCCCAATTGCACCAACATGACATTAATTTTAATCACGTTTAATCTAAGTTTAAACAAAAAATATGCAAATCAAAATTTTGACAGCAATTATTATAATTCATTTGACATTTCATTTCGATGCAATATTGGCAATTTAAACCGTATTTAATATTTAAGATATGTTGGTGCAATCGGTCATTGATCTACGTAATAATTACAACACAATATATTCTAACGTTTGTGTTAAAGGAGACAAAATTTATAACAAACAACTGATGTGGCCAGCACATTACCTTCCGACAATTCTATGTATTTTATACAAACCCCATACCAAAAGTTCATTGTAAATGATTCTATATATCCAGTAAAACTGTACGAACATATACTATTTGCTATAAATTCTATATCTACCGAAAGTTCATTAAAAAAAGATTCTGTATATCCAATGAAATTATAACACGAACATACATTATGTAAATTGCACTCGACACTGACATCTGCTAATTAAAATTATTTTATTCAATTTTGACGTTTTAAACTGTCATTATTAACTCCATAGCAACAATTATAAGTAACACTTTTTTCACAAGTGAATTAAAAATTTTTAAATCACTCTCACATTTTTTTTAATTCACTCTGCAACAAATAATGCATTTAAAATAATATCAGGCATGAAATTAACACTTACCATATATTTATCAGACATTATCAGCCATTTTCATTATTTTTCACGGCACAAATAACAGACAATAAAGCTTTTTAAATAGATGACTTAACATCTATCATCAACGATTGTCATGCACAGTCTACTAACAGATTAGTTTTTTGTTTTGTCAAAATTAAATATTTTAATGGTTTTTATAATTATTTCGTCAAAATTGAATAAAATATTGTACAAACCACGTGAGCTAAGAATGTTTATTCACTCGAAGAAATTAACTCACTCGCCCTTACGGGCTCGTGAGCTAAACTTTCTTCTCATGAATAAACATTACCTTAGCTCACTTGGTGTGTAAATATCTATAAATGTATAAGCTGTTTCCAAGATTATAACAAAGTAACTGTTTTATGAATGTTAATCTCTTTATAATTCTTTATTTGTATATCTATTGAATATGATGGAAAATGTATAATCAAACCATATAGGCAATAAGATATTCTTTCATGATGATCATCAAATAAAATGTCAAAAAATAATATTAACTGCGTTTTTTCAAATAAAGATACTTTCGATAGATCAATTATAACCAAAATCTAAGCTGGTCTTTGGTCTTCACGGATGTAAAAAGGAGAAATACGAGAGAAATATAATTTTTAGTATTGTAGTATTGGAGTTATCGTCGGAGAAAAATTTGTCACACACAGACACACATACACACACACGAACACACATACACACACACGAACACACGAACACACATACAGATATTATCTTCAAAATAATAAATTCATATTCTAGGGACCATCAAGCGTACTTATTCATTAAAAACGATTTTTTTTGCCAAAGATAATACCTTCCTTAGCTAAAGGTGACGGCAGGTAAAAAAAGTTATTCATATTTGCCTACCACGGTAAAATACTTGTTTAATTCTTCATCCCTTACGCTATTAAAAGAAATCTAAATAAATACTACTCCTTTTTCCCTAAAGCTAAATTTATCTTATTAGAGAAAAGTTTTCTTATTTTTAACAAAACACAAAACTGTTTAGTGTTTATTATTGACTTCCCTATTCCGCTTCTCTTTCCGTACAAACATATACACGAGTATTTGTCGAACTTCCGTAGGGCTAGTTTTTCTACTTCCTTCCTCTAAAATTGGTAAATCATTCTATTCATATCCTCTTGTAAATAATTAACTAAAAGTGTATATAATCAGTATTACGTTTACCTTATTTTCCTATTTCCTATCTCCTAAAGAGAAATGATTTTTTTTTTGAGAAAAATAAAATTTAACGTCTTTCGAATTAGAACCTTGGTATTAAGAACCATTAGAAGTATTAATATCAACAGGTTTAATATTAATATGTTCAGGCTGTCTCAATGTGTGCGTGTGTGTGTGTATGTGTGTGTGTGTGTGTGTTTGTGTGTGTTTGTTTGTGTTTGTGTTTAAGCTACTTCGAGTAACATTAACAATACTGTATCTTTAATATTTTCCTAGATACCTTTAAAATAGTTTGAAGAAAATGATATAGTCTGCAGTTTTACCAAATATTAAAATGACAATAAAATATTTTAAAAAATCTGTTGTGGCCAGCACAAGACCTCTCGCCATTTCCAATAAAATATTTAAAAAAATCTGTTGTGGCCAGCACAAGACCTCTCGCCATTTCCATATTAGGCTATATAAGTATTGTATTGCACTTCGCTTTCGAACCGTCGTTTTATAACTAAAAATTACAGAACTTTACTCAAATATTGTTTTTTTATTGTATTTAACATGTCTTCTGCACACATTTAATTCTAATTATATCTACTTTTCATTGTATGAGGAAGTTTCTAAACGTCAGAGATTCTTCCAATTAATTAACCAGATTGGCGGTATTTCTGATGGATATAGGTTTAATAAAATAATTATACCCAGATTACATGTTTTTCTAATTAACTGAAATTCTATCAACTTTCAACATAGGACATGTTACATAAAGTACCCTTATTTTTTGCCGTAGAACACATTTATGTAATAAAAAAGGGGGGGGTTCCATTTAAAAAAATTGTCTTTTTTGAAGTTTGTCAACTGAAATTTAGGTGTAACGTACTCGTCACATTTTTATAAATAATTGAGGATTCTTCTATGGATGATGTAGCTTAAAGTCTCCTTTATAAAAGGCTTTTTTCAGATTATAAAAATTCGATCTCGTTCCCGATATACGGAGTTTTGAAAATGTGCCGGATTTCAGACAAAAAATCAAAAAACGTTG
The DNA here is from genome assembly GCA_943142095.1 of Ophonus ardosiacus. Classification (NCBI taxonomy): domain Eukaryota; kingdom Metazoa; phylum Arthropoda; class Insecta; order Coleoptera; family Carabidae; genus Ophonus; species Ophonus ardosiacus. The sequence continues at coordinate 47,651,279 of OW964831.1, read as the reverse complement.
AATAACGCCGGAAGTAGTTGATCCTGAGTAAAATGTTTTTATTGCTTCATATGTAGAATTTTCCGCTGCATTCAATGGTAAAATAAAATATAGCGTATTCCATTTAAAATAAGAAAGTTGATGTCAATTTCCGGTCAAACCGGAAGTGCTACTGCTTTGAAAATATTTTAGTTGAAACGGGATAACCCCTAGATACCAAATTTCGTTAAATTATATTAAATAGTATTTAAAATGTAGATAGCGTAAGCTCGTCCTGAGACACCCTGTATAGTGACAGAAATCAGATTTTCAGTACCACGCAAGTAGCCCATTGGGCTTATTCTGTAATACAACGATTAATGTGTTAACAATTACTCGAAATCTTAATTAAACAGCAATTATTCTTACAACACCGACATAAAGTAGAGAAATCAATCAAATTTATGTCAATATTTATTATTTCAATATCTTAAAAAATCTAGTAGGTATATTGATTAACACATACTTGTCATTTTTTGTGGGTTTTTGGTGGATAGCCTAGGTGTTTACCGTACTAAATCTAGGTTAGTGTGGTTAAGTTTTAATGACGGGATTACAGCGTCAAAACAGCGCGAACTTTGAACGTGAACGTCGAACAGGAACAGGTTGGAGTCTACCGTTCACATTGCACTGGGATTTGGCGCGATACAGTATGCCGGTGCATAAATGACAACATTAATTTATACTGACTTTAACATGCTCATTTGTACAAAGTTAAACGGCTACTTGGACATTCATTATACATTTATGTATTGTAAACAAGAACACTGGTGCCATCTGGCGAGCCATAAGTGTACTAGATGTGTCAACATGATCGTTGCACCAAATTTCTAATGTTTCATAAATTTTGAAAGGCGTGCTGTTTGTAGTTTGCTGACGTTTTAACGAATTTAGTTAATAAATGAATAGTCATTAATTTTGAAGTGCGGAGAATTTATGTGCATTCGGTATTGCAATTTATATGTTTGTATTTGTTGGACACTGTACGTGTTTCATGAATTCAAAATGGAAATGCAATGAATAAACAGTCACGAAAATTCAAATCTGGAACAATCATACTGAAAATGAAAACGCCGATAACACTGAAATTAATCGCTACTACTGTTATGCTTCTATTGTAAGAGACGTTTTCATAGCTGATTTATATAAAAATTGCAAGATTTTCTCATTCCGGAACCTAAATGTAAACTTTTTTAATATAGCGAATTAAAAAAAATAATAATAACTCATAATGTGATGATGAGGTCCTTTGGCCGCGTGTCAGAGGTCTGGTCGCGTACCTGCGGAACTGGGTTCGATCCCGACCGACGCCAAATATTTCCAATTTTAAATGGCACAAAAGTAACCCCTGTGGTGCACTCTCCACGCCAGCTACGAGTGCCCGTGAGGTGACGCCTGGTAAGCGCCCGCACGGTACAAATATATCATCATCATTACCGATATCTGCGATAAAGCAGATTGTGGCACAACTAGAAATAGGTAATATGCCGTGATGATATATTTTTTTTATATGTGACGATATAACTTATTTCTTAATACTTAAATCTTAATTAGTAGAGTTTGAAAGAAATGCAAAGGAAAATACTTTATTTGACAAAGCTATTCTAATGACATCAAAATTCTATTATATTAATTTTCCTTTCATGGGGAACCCAATTCCTGGTTTTGTACCTCTCTCTAAAAGAGGTATTGGAATCATGCTCAAAATCGCATATCCAGATTTTAGTGGATAAGCATGTTTTAAGGTCCCTAGAATCCAATTATAACATTTTTTCAATGATATCCGTATGTGTGTGTGTGTGTGTGTGTGAGTGTGTGTGTGTGTGTGTCTGTGTGTGTGTGTATGTGTGTGTTTGTGTATGTGAATGTTCGAGCTACGGTTTCTCAAGTACTATAAAACTTAAAAAATATTTAACTGCAATTTCCTAAATCTGACATTCCTGGGAAGAGCTGATTAGATTTAGGTAACAATTAGACAACCGAAGTAATAATTTCTTTAAAAAAATCTAAATATTATTTTTTGGAATTTTTGTTATTACAAATTATGAAGAACATAAAATTCTCATCTAATATACTTAAAATTTTTATTATATCTTGTATTAATTTAGAGATAAAAATACTATATTATATAGAATAATTTAATGTAATACATTGCAGAGGCTAAGGCACTAAGGAAACAAGTTGACAAATTCAAATGTTTATAATATAGTTTATAAATGACAGACATATCAGTGTAAAAAATCAACAGTTTTAGTGACATTCTGTAAGCTTTTTCTGTAAAGTATATTTAATCTTTCTTATTGTTTTTTAAATTAAATATTTAAAATTGTAGGTAAAATGCATATATCCATCAGAAATACCACCAATCTAGTTAATGAATTGGAAGAATCTCTGACATTTAGGAACTTCCTCATACAATGAAAAATAGATATAATTAGATTTTTAACTATGCAAAAGACATGTTAAATACAATAAAAAACAATATTTGGGTAAAGTACTGTATTTTTTTTTGTTATAAAACGACGGTTCGATAGCGAAGTGCAATAAAATACTTATATAATTTAAAATGGAAATGGTGAGAGGTTTTGTGCTGGCCACAACAGATTTCTTTTGAGAAAATGGCTTGTGTAGTAATGCATAATAATCGATATTCTATCTCTGCTTATGAACAGCTAAAGTTTCTTACAGTAGGTATTTCCTTGTTTATATCTAAAATTCATTCCTAGTTTAATTATAATTACGCCTGGAGATATCTAGTTCTTGGTACTTTTTGTTTAGATTTCCAGTTATAAATATCTAATTAAGGCAGTAGCATATTAAGCAGCGAATTCTTATTCAAAACAGCAGCAATGAGTATAAAATGCATCAAATATCACAATGAGTCCGGCGAGTAGACACAACAAGCTCATTACCCACTAAGAACCTTTCCTCTAGAACTCGTATAATGCCTCGACGTTAAATCAGGGGTGAATAATCCCATTAAGATAATAAACTCAAGCCCCCCTAACAACTTATTAAAGAGATCACTTTCCTAAAACATGAATTTATAAAACGCTCACGGAATTTTAACCTCACTTCGTTCGATGTTTACACAGCGCTAGGAAAAGATTCTATCCCTTATAAGACGCCCGGGTTCTACCAACCCTAATTAAACTGCTCTTTCAGTTCATCTCAAAAAACTTGAAAAGATAGCCCGATAAAAACTTTAAGTATATTATTACGTTAGTGACATAAACATACCAAATAAATAAATATAATGGCTGGTAGCACAAGCCCTGTTTTAAGAAATGTCAAATTTTATTATTTAATGATAATAATAATAATATATTATACGCCAAGGTTGAGAAGATAATCATTATTGACCCAGCGCCTATTGTAACCCGAGGGCGAAGCCCGAGGGATATAAGGCGCCTGGTCAATAATGATCTTCTCAACCGTGGTTTATATACTACTAGCACATAAATTCTTTTTGATTTTTTTTTATTGATAACAATAATTTTGACATGAATAATAACGTTACTTATTTGTTAATATTCACAAAAACAAAGTAGGCTGCATTTGTTTTTATCTGAAGTTTTGCTCAATTCGCTGGTTTGATAACCTCTCTTATGGGCCTTGATTTGTATTTGATTTAATTATTTAATAAAAACACTTTGTGCTGTTACAGTCAGCAGCCTTATTAGTTTATTATTATTTTTAAATAAATCTATTGCAATGTATTTACCTACAAATACAAAAAAATAGTGATTTGTTCAATCCTACATCTACAAATATTTCACATTTTCACCAAAACAGCACAGTGGCCAGGCGAGGCGGCAGCATAGGTCAATTTAAAATTATGGTGGCAAATTTAAATTATATACTTAACACCTTTCTTGAGTTTAATGAGTTAAATAATATTTGGATTTGGAGGCTTGAGTTTGATTAAAAAGTGACAGTTCGCATTATAGACCAAGGTTAATAATAAATTATTATTGACCTAGGTTACCATGGTTACAAGCAAGCGGTAGTGAAAAACAATTTCTCATGTCAAATAAAGGTAAATAATGGTGGGTTCCTAGGCTAGTAGTGAAAAAATACTATTAAATTTATCAAAATATGATTTTAAAGCAGAACATAGTTTGTATTCAAACAAATATTTAAAAAAAAATGGTTCTTTACATAAGGGTAAAATTCAACATTGAAATTTGACTATGACATTTCTTAAAACAGCGTTTTAGTTAGAACAAGGCTTGTGCTACCAGCCAATATGACTTATTACGAATATCTGAATCTACTTCGCAGATTTTTTTAATAACGATATTATAATCTGTGTACAAATACGCTCATTAGTTGTCACTTCACGAGCTCTCAAAGCTATCTTAGAGAGAAATACTGTGAAAACAGTAGAAAATAGTAGCCGGTTAACCGTAATTACTAACCGTCTACTAACCAGGATTTTTTTTTGCTACAATTTACGACAAGGACCACCCGATTATCCGGTTAATCAGCTAGTCGCAAAAAACCGGCAATTTCATTACACTAAAAGTAATCGGTTAACTAGTAAAAAATCTGTTGTGGCTAGCACAAGACCTGTCAATTCGATGTATTTTGTACAAATCCCATATCAAAAGTTCCTTGGAAAAGATTCAATATATCCATGTAAAATTGTAACACGAACATATTATTATTATAAATTCCATACCGAAAGTTGCTTGGAAAAGATTCTATAAATCCAATAAAATTATAGCACGAATGTACAGTATGTAAATTATACTTGACACTAACATCTGTCAATTAGAATTATTTGAATTTATCAGTTGTTTGCATGATTTTAGCAAAGCTGGTTGACTTTTAAAAGTTAATCTTTTTATAATTCTTTAACTCTATATCTATTGAATATGAAGGAAAATGTGTAATCGAATGTAAGAAAATGATATTTAACTTCGCTTTTTTAAGAAAAACAGTTAAGAATTTAAAATAAGGGAACTTCCGGTTCACCATTTAAAACCAAAATCTAATCAACTCATATGCATATAAAGAAAAGAAATTTACACTTATTCAATTATTATTCCTAAACTTACTTTTATGTTATTAGAGTTAATTAATAGCTTACATAAAATGCGCTATCATAATTAATAAATGTGTAGCTACCTTGTAAAGAGAAGGGATGTAGTCAGTGAATATTTCCTCAGTATCTTCGTCAGGCATAAATATTTAGATGCGACAAAATTAAACAAAAATAATGCTCCAAATGATCAGGATCCGGGTAAACAAATATTTGTTTATCAATATCGTAATTATTATGTGATTTTCTATTAGAATAGTCTTGTCTTCTTCCCCTTAGAGTGCGTACGAAATAAAAGAGGATTAGACAAGTGTTTTTCTGCAATTAATAAAATACAAAAAAAAAAATCTTCCTTCTTTATTGTTCTCCCTCGGTTAATTAACTCCCGTCTGTTTATCGCATACAAATACCGGCTTGAAAAGATCATCAGCGGGCGATCGGGGGTGTATTTTGACCGCGCGATGGCGTGTGGGGTGAAGGAGCAGTAGCAACCACCCGCTGGGTCGAGACACAGGGGGAGAACAGATGCTGGCGCTTGACCCTCGCTGAGATTTCCGAAGGATTTTTGCGGATTGATATGATGCAATTAATCCTGACAATGGATGGATTTTGGTACTTAGGTGCTGAAAGCTCACGACAAATTGATTTTTCGGAAAAGATGATGATGAAATATACTTAGTTATATATATAAGAAAAATTGAGTTCAAACATCAAATATACACGAAAAGCGGGCGCAAAAGTGGAAAAGATTCTATATATCCAGTAAAATTGTACAAATTCCATACGTAAAGTTCCTTGAAAAATATTCTATTAATCCAATTAAAATTATCACATGAATATACATTGTGTATACTTATATATAAATACAATCAAATAATATTACTACCAAGTTTATATCTTTTGAATTATTGCCCCAAAAGTCAATATACCCCACATTTAGATAAAATCATCTAAATTTTCAAAAATCTAATTTTTATGTATCTAGATACTTCTCAATGTGCTGATTCCAAATTTTGAAACCGCAGGTCGATACCTCTTTTCGTTCTCGAGATATTTAGATTTAAAGTTTTGCTCAAAACTGCCCATTTTTGGGTAGTAACCCAAAATTGGGTCGAGATATGAATTTGTCGACAACACCATTCGCTTCTACGGACAAAATTATATAAGTACACCAATTTTCAGAATTTTTGAACACCGCATACAATCTCTAAAGCAAAATGACTGAAAATCGCCAAAAATCGCAAAAATCGTAAGGGGTACCCCTTACGATTTTTTCAGATTTTGGCCATTTTCAGGGGTTTTCAAACTTTTATTCATAAAAAATGAACAGGTTGGACAAAAATTATGAAAATTGCTATACTTATGTATTTTTGTCCGTAGAATCGAATGGTGATGTCTCCAAATTCATATCTCGACCCATTTTTGAATTAATACCCAAAATTGGGCAGTTTTGAGCAAAATTTCAAATCTAAATATCTCGAGAACGAAACGAGATATCGACCTGCGGTTTCAAAATTTGGAATCAGCGCATTGAGAAGTATCTAGATGCATAAAAATTAGACTTTTGAAAATTTTTAAGATTTTGTCTAAAATATGGGATATATTGACTTTTGGGGCAATAATTCAAAATTGGGTAGAGATATAAACTTGGTAGTAATATTATTTGATTGTAAAGAGAATGGTACGTAAGTGTACGTATTTTTAGAGTATTTGAACAACTGTGCGAATTTTTAGAAATAAAAGTATTGAAATAAAAATGGATAAATGCTATAGAAAAGTTCTTTGGAAAAGATTCTATATATCCAATAAAATTATGACCTGAACACATTTAATTTAATCAGCTCTTCATATGGATGTAAAGAAAAGGATTACGAAAGATTTATAATTTTTAGAAATGTAGTATTGGAGTTATCGCCGTAGAAAAATTTGTCACACACGGACCCACATATACACACACGGACACACATACACACACACATACACACACACACATACACACACACACCATCTTAAATATAGTGAATACGTATTCTAGGGACCATCAAACGTGTTTATTCATAAAAACTCACCAACGAATTTTTTGACCAAAGACAATACCTTCCTTATCTAAAAGTGATGGAAGGTAAAAATTAACCATGAAAAAATCCGCCCTCAGCCATGAACATCATAAAATGTTTCTCTTCTCATTGTTGTTCATTTCATAACGTCTGCCCTTATAAACCATAATGAATTTACCTTGTTTAACGACACTCCATCAAAACTTACACTCCCTTGCATTTCACCCCCTGCAACATAACTCTGTAACAACTGGAGTTACCTGACAAAATCCTAATAAAAACGCCGACGTTATTAAGTAATAAAACGGGGCCTGGCGCTGAAATAATAAAGATGGAGAAATAAATTCCGCAGCGCATCTAGCGAGGGCGAGCAGAACTGTACCGTGGGGAAGGGGTAATGGTGAGATAATTCTCAGACGCAAGGGGCGGACGCTAATTACGTTAATTAGTTCCGACTCGAAGATGATCAACACTGGACGGAAGGACATAGGCGGGGATTGCATTATCAACGGATGATTTGATTATAATGATTATAGCCCTTAAAATATAAGGCACAGTATCGTATTATACTTATACCTACTGATTTATAATAGAGAGTAAGCGGATTAGCAAACTTGCAAATGATATTAAAATAAATAAAGTGGCCTATTCAGAGAAACACAGTCATAAAGGTTGTTACGGATATAAAGATTGTTATCATAAAAACATTTGTAACAATCTTTATGAATTTGACAATTCAGAACCAGATTATTTGACAATAGCTAACTTCATTATGCATATATGAACTTAACCTAACCTTATATGTCAACGCTTTATTCTTTTAATAATGTGTTGCCAATTTTATTAAAAATGCAAACATTCTGCCAAAGCAACTAAAGAAGAATATGACATTTGTGTCATATTTGAAAATTTCTAAATTATTTAGAACGGATATGTTAATTCCTACCACTGATCCCAACGTGACTGAAAAGTTATGAAAAGATTTTTTTTTTTATTTTGATTGAAGAAAAAGAACACATTAGCACCAGAATAAATAACAAAATAACAAGGTTTTCACGAATACCTACCACAGAATATAATATTTTCAATGAAATATGTATTTACGTCAAAAGTAACTTTCGTCCACGACGGTTTTTATCGTTCTTATTATCATTATTTAAGTCGAAGCAGGATCCATGCGAATAATCAACTGCATCCTGCTAATATTTAGCAGAAAGACCATTATTAATAATATTTGATTGATGTAATAATCTGTCACATGTCAAATATTAGAAATAACAACGTGATAACAACCATAAATACATAGTTTTAGCAGTCGTTATGATAAAGACTGTCAAAACACGTAACAATTGTTGACGGTAACCACCTTCAGTACTGAGAATACCAAATTTGATTTTAACAATCTTTACAGTACATAACAACCATAAAGACCATAACGACAACACAAATATTGAGTTCTGAATAGACCCCAAAGTTACATATCTAAAGATTATATTCAATATAGATAAAAATAAAATTTGTTAGCGGAAGATCGATTTTGTTTGATTTATGCCCATAGTCATAAATACTCGTAATGTTTCAAAACGGCTAGTTATAATTTTTGACAAATAGAATCAAACTTGACAAATAAAATTTTGATTTTTCTTTCAATGTCGACTTTTTTTATTGGATAAATATTATAACGAATCGTTTAAATTTTTGTGTCTGAATACGGGCATTAATTTTATATTGAAGGAATACAAATTTATTAAAAACAAAGAGCTTTTATCCAATGTAAATGAGATAATAAATAACATTATGTAATATGAAACCTGAATAAAATTTCTAATTACAACAACCTCGATTATCCGTGTTCATCGGGATTGAGTATGTGCCGGATAATTAAATCCATACATTCTCGGCTTTGCTCTTAAAAAAAATACATATATTATAAAAAAACATTAGTTACTCTGAACAAGTACATACATAGTACATAACCTATAAAATTATAAAGATCATAAATTCCCTTATAATTCTGTCAATTTCGTCACTTTACAAAAACGTAGAGAAGTGTTGGATTTGACATTTTTATACAAAATCATAAATAATTATATAGATAGTCCCGTCCTTTTAAGTAAAATATCTCTGCGTGTGCCTTCCTATTCTACTCGTTCTCTTGAAACGTTCTCTTCTAAAAAATATAAAACCAATGCTGCTATGTTTTCTACAGTAAATCGATTAATGTGTTCTTTCAATAACATGATTCTTAGCTATAATGTTCCAGATATTTTTAATTGTTCACTATTTAAGTTTAAATCATTTCTAAAATATGTTTTCTCGCATTCTTTGTCTGATCCTTAGTTTGTACTTCTCATTATCTATTATTATACTGTCTAGCTAGAACTTTTATTCTTTATGTATATTGTTAACTGTGCTGTACTTTTATTGGGCCTTGGCCTGTTGTACGGCCTTTCTTTCTAAATAAATAAAAAATAAATAAATAAAGAACAGCGTGGAACGATTTGGTAAAATAACTAAATACAGATTCACAACAGAGCTTCGCGAATCATTTTTATTAGTAATGGATAATCATTCGCACGGTTGATTTTTTGGTTGCACGTTTTTTTACCTCTCGCTAAAATAGGTATTGTATTCATTCTAAAATTCGCATATCCAGATTTTATTGAATAAGCACGATTTAAGGTTCCTAGAATCCGATTATAACATTTTTAAAATGATGTCTGTGTGTGTATGTGTGTGGATGTGTGTATGTGTGTATGTACGTCAGGATGTTGCATATTTAACTGCAGTTTCTTCAATCTGACATTCCTGGGAAGAGCTGAAAAGGTTTTGGTAATAATTGAACAACCGGAAGTAGTACTTTCTTAAAAAAATTCTTCTAAATATAATTTTTTGGGAGTTTCTTTATTAAATATTGAAGAACATAAAATTCTCCATCTAATACACTTAAAATATTTATTATATCTTGTATAGATTTAGAGATAAAGTCACTATAATTTATAGAGTAAACTAATCGCAGAAGCTAAGGCACTAAGGAAACCAGTTGACTAATTTCAATGTTTATAACATAGTTTTTAAATGACACATGTCATTGTCAAATATCAACAGTTTTAGTGACATTCTGATAGATTTTTCTGGGAAGCATATTTAATTTTTCTTATTGTTTTATTAATTAAATATTTGAAATTATAGGTAAAATTGTGGTAAAATGCATATATCCATCAGAAATACCGCCAATCTGGTTAATGAATTGGAACAATCTCTGACATTTAGAAATTTCCTCATACAATGAAAAATAGATATAATTAGAATTATATGTGTGCAGAAGACATGTTAAATATAATAAAAAACAATATTTGGGTAATGTTCTATAATATTTTGTTATAAAACGACGGTTCGAAAGCGATGTGCAATATAATACTTACATAGCCTAATATGGAAATGGCGAGAGGTCTTGTGCTGGCCACAACAGATTTTTTAAATTAAGAACTCAACTATTGGCAACGAAATTTTGAAGTTCAGATTATTTTCCTATTTTTTATATTTTCTAAAAAATAGTTATAACATTAGACTTTGTATAGATAAATGCAAGTATCCATATGTATCACTTAAGCACGCATTTTAAATTTGTTAAATAGCAAGTAGTTGTGAGCTTTCAATTACATTTCATGTTGTGAAACCTTATGAGTACTAGCATGTCTTACATGTCTCCTTGGGGTAAAATTAAAAACGTAGCACCCCGTCACTGGTGGTCTGTTGGAAATAAGGCGAAGGCTAATGAAAATGACGTAACGCTACTCCTAGCGCTCCATTAGCTAACGTTAATTAGAAATCAACACCGTACCGTTCACTGCCCTGGGGCCGAGAGAACCACCCCCTTCCTTCCCTTGCGACCCCTGCCGTCTTCATTGGGGCAGAGGCAGACTCCGCTGCAGGAGAAAAACTAATAACAAAACCAAAACGTTTCAATCTTGCCTACTTTGTTTTTAAATTTAAAAGACGCCCGAGGCAGCAAGTTGTTTGGTTTATGGAATTAAACGGACGGGCGCTGATGTCGGCACTAATTATACAGGTGTTCAATTTACGTAATTACGTTGCTCAAAGGGGAATCGCAGGAGGCCAGATTGCTCAGTTGTTCCATAGCCGATGCGATTCTTTCTTCCTTTTCATATCGCGTGAATCATTTCTTAGCCTACTGGGATGTGAATGCTACTCATTTACTGCCCAATCTGAATCTCTTGCTGAAAGAATATTCATACAAATTTATAAAAGGAAACACCAACCCCTGATTTTTTGTAAGATTTTTTCAGCCTTTTCATGAATTTTTAAATGATAGAATGCTGAAAGAGCAATATTCTAATTACTGCAGTTGCTCTTTAACCCTTTCAAGATATAAAGAACTGGACTTGAGCAAAATTTACTTCTGTACGTTAGGGTAATTCCGAGAGAGATGCCACCGCAGGAGAGATGACATAGAGCTCGTTTTCCTAAAAATAATTGTTTGGTGGTACTAAGGTTGTAGTATGTGGCAATGCATAAGTGTCATCGAATCGTACTTTTGAAATTTTGTCGATGAAGTTTCTCGTGGAGAAGTTGTCATAATTTGTTTTATTTGTATGGTGCGAAATTTTTTTGGATATGTCATATCCTTGGTTGTAACTTAGGCTTACTTAGTTTTTATAACAAGATTCTTACTTTGTTATATGAATAAGGGTTACATTTGAGGATTATCAACAGTTTTTGTATTTTGCGTGCCTCGCTGCGAAATTTCAAAGCGCAAAATCGGGAAAGATGAGGGACAAAAAAATTATCGGTATAAACAACACAGTTTTTCTTTAAATACTTTATCATTGTTTTAGAAGAAAAATTAGTATTTTTTGTATTTGTGTTTTGATGTTACTCCATTTTTATACAATAATTTATTTTTTCTTCAAACGTCATGAAAATGGCACTTTTTGTGACTTGATTCACAAGGTAGAAATGAAATAAATAAATATCCATAGCAATTACAAAAAAATGAGCGAATAAGAAGTAACTTATAGAAACCTGTCATATCCCCCAAGTTAACCAAGATAACCTACAAATTGAAATATAAACAGTTTATATTTAACGAAATAACATATTATAAAATAGCAGACATACATATGGGCAACGACGGTAAGAATATTTAGAATTAAGTAATATGAAAAGTTCATATTGTTTTTCAGCGATTCTTTGACATATTATTGAACTTCCATTCATTTGAACAACTTCAAGGGCCGTACATGGCAATACTTCAAATTCTGATATAATTGCACATAAGAAGAATATAAAATTGCATAGTTTTTTTTTAGCGTCAAAACGTGAAAATTTTCACTTGAATGTTTATAACAAAAAGTGGACAAATACCAAAGTATCCATATAATACGTCCATTATAATAGATAGGTACTTGTATAATTTATACTTTTTACCTTTAGGTAAGGAAGGTATTGTCTTTGGTTAAAAAAAAATCGGTGGAGTTTTTAATAAATAATCACCTAGAATACGATTTCACTAGTTTTATGATGATGTCTCTATGTGTGTGTGTCTCCGTGCGTTATAAATTTTTTTATGATGATAACTCCAATACTACAATTCTAAAAATGATAATTCTTTCGTATTCCTCTTCTTTACATATATGAGGAGCTGATTAGATTTTGGTTATAATTGGTCAACTGGAAGTTCCCTTATTTGAAGATCTTAATAATTTTTCACGAAAAAAACGCAGTTACATATCATTTTTTGATATTTTATATGATTATCAATATGAAAAAATATCTTTTTGCCTATACGGTTTGATTATATAGTTCCTTTCATATTCAATAGGTATAGAGTTCAAGAATTATGAAGAAATTAATTCTCATATATTCAAATAATTCTAATTAACAGACGTCAGTGTCAAGTGCAATTTCCATACTGTATGGTCATGTTATAATTTTATTGGATTTATAGAATCTTTTCCAAGGAACTTTCGATATGGAATTGTACTGGATTTAAATAATCTTTTCCAAGGAACTTTTGGTATGGGATTTGTACAAAATACATGGACGGAAGGTATTGTGCTGACCTCATCAGATTTTTTGAAATAAGACCCCAATTCTGCAATAAAACAGATATAAAATCAAATCAATACGAGACAACTAACAAGTAATCCACACGTCTATAATCCCAAGTTTCCTCATCCGACATCCCGGCTATCAATAGCCTAGGTCTATAAGTCAACAATTACCTATTCCCTTGGGCTATATATCCCTACCCGCTTGGATCCGATCGGATCCAGTCATCCCGGCATCCTGCAGCAATCATCGCAACATGGTGCAATTAAATCTGGAACTTGCTGACCAGGAGCGGGAATTACCCGGTGTCTTCGCAGCTCGGAACTGTGATGTGAGCTGTGTGTTGAGACTCCAGCCCCCTGGCCCGGGCGGATAGTTGTACTGCTCGCGGTGATTTCGAAGTTTTGGAGACGTGCCGTGAGTTGGAAATTCTTCTGGACAACCAAGGAGTTTTAGATTAAGGCTCCAAGTTTCTAGTTAATATTCTCAAGGTATAGTGCATTATTTAATTATTATTTTCATCATGAATGCAAGAGAAAAGAAAACAAATTTTAATTAACGGAGTTCTTGAGTTTTTCTTTGGCCTGTTTCCTGAATTACTGTAATGTACGTACTTATGTGTTATACGAATACCATTAAGGCGATTGCCGGTACTACGCTAAACAGCACTTTAGTAGAAATCAAACTACACTCGTAAATATTAAGTTATAACTTCAAACTTGATACCATTATATAATAGATAGATCAATGCATGGGGCTGACCAATTATTTTGCATAATTATTAATTTCTATTGCATTTAAATTTAATTCGAAAAACATCATAAAAATGGCTATTTTAAAATTTATTTTTAACACGATAACTGTTCTTTATACAAAAAATGTTTGGGTCACCCCCATAGCGCCCACCTTTAGTAATAAGTCTGTGAAAAAAATCTAAATTATCTCTTTTAGTTTAGCTGTGATTTGATTTCTACTAAACCCCTTTTTGCCGCTTATTTCAGAAATAGGAACGATAGACTATAGAGGAGAAAGTGTTAGGAGAATATGTTCCCCCTCTACTATACACATGTCCTCTCTCACTCCAACAATTTGCTTCACAATACGGGCTGAGTTTTCCCCTTATGCTTTAAATAAGGACAAACACATATAAAAGCAGATAGAGAGAAATAAACTTAGCAATCTTAAAAGTAGTAGGGGAACGTAAGAAGTTTGTCTGCACTAGTGTCATACTAGCTACAAAACTGATTTCGCTGAGCGACCAGCAATGCTCTTAAAAAGAATTTTATTCAATTTTGACGTTTTAAACTGTCATTATTAATTCCATAGCAACAACTGTAAGTAACATTTTATTCGCAAGTGAATTAAAAAAATTTCAATCACTCTCACAATTTTTTTTAAGTCGCGCTGCGACAAATGATGCATTTAAAATAACACCAGGCACGAAAATAACACTCACCACAGTATTTATTAGATATTATCAGCCATATTTTTTACCACACAAATGACAGACAATAATGCTTTTGAAATAGATGACTTGACGCCTATCATCGACGATTGTCATGCAGAGCCTACTAACTGATTAGTTTTTTATTTTGTCAAAATTAAATATTATAATGGTTTTTATTATTATTTCGTCAAAATTGAATAAAATATTGAATAGCCTTTAGTGCTGTACAGAGTTTAAGGTGGTTCTTCATTTATTGATCGGGGGATTTCAACAAAAAATCTTTTGTCATTATATTCTTTCCATACACACGGAAATTTGTTGATGTCCAGCACAATACCTCTCGCCATTTCCGTGTTGTTATATAAGTAACGAATTTAACATGTCTTGTACACACCAATAATTCTAACTATATTATTTTATTTTATAAGGAATCTTCTACTCTTTTAAAATGTTCAAGATGGTTCCAATTCATTGACTGGATTAGCGATATTTCTTAAGGATATACAGGGTGTCTCACAACTCGCGCCCCAGAGCGAATGAGGAAACACGAGACTGCACTCGGATGTGCAATTTCGAAGGAAAAAAAATCTAGCTTAAAAGATATTAGAGAAAAGACGTCTTAAAATTGACTAATCAGAGACCTACACCTTTAACGTGTGTTTGCCGTAATTTTACGTTACTATGGTTTTAAACAAATCATATCTTCTTTAAAATGTGTGGGCGACTGTAGTTTTCGAAAAATGTCAGTGTCAAATTAAATTTGACAAGGTGAATAAAAAAAGGCAAATTCTTACCATGTATTCAGCCGCTGATTACTTAGAAATGATTACAATTTTCGAAGAATGTGGACGTAACGCCAGAAAGGCCATTCGGAACGTTTTCCGGATGGAAATCTTGTGATGATCTCGGATGACACCTTCGCTAACCTAAATTTGTTGACAGTGAAAAGTCAGCTCTAAAGTTTCAAAATTACAGTAAGTCAAACAAATTTTGTAACTAACCAATAATATTTTTAAAACCTAGCAACCAGTTTTATTTTGTAATAATATCATCACATCTCAAGATATCCTTCCGGGATTGGTGGATTAAAAAGTCTTGTAACTCCGTTGTGCAAGCAGCCGCAAATTATTTTCTTCTATTTGTTGGCAACCTATTGTCGTCGGCAAGTGTCAGTTTCGTCTGGGGCGCGAGTTGTGATATACCCTGTATTTACTATTATTATTAATACAGATACCTACAGTAAAATTTTTGAAAGAAGTCCGATCAAGGCCATCTATGAATTAAGATTTTATGCTGTCAAATTTAGTAGTGTCGGTTACGTAGTTTTTATGAGGTACACAAGATATTATGTATCCTCATAAAAACTAAGTAAAATACACTATTAAATTTGACAGCACAAAATCTTAATTCATAGACACAATTCGTAGATGGCTTTGATCGGACTTCTTTCAAAAATTTGACTGTACCTACCATTTTAAATATTTAATTAATAGTTCAATAAGAAAGATTCAATGTAGGTACTTCTCAGAAGAAGCTTTTAATAAAGCCAGTAAAAATGTTAATTTTTGACACTGACATTTATTTGTCAATTACAAACATTTGACAACAGGTTTCCTTGGTGTAGACTACACTGTGTTGTTGCAACATATTATTCTACATTATATTTTCTTTATTTTTAAATCTGTAGAGACATAATACAAATTTTAAGTGTACATATTACATGGGGTCCTGTGGCCTCGTGCCTGAGTGTCTGGTCGCGAACCTAGGGGTACCGGGTTCGTTCCCGACCGTCGCCAAATATTTCAAATTTTAAATGGCGCAAAAGTGACCCCTGTGGTACGCTCTCCACGCCAGCAATGAGTGCCCGTGAGGTGACGCCTGCATTGTGCACCTCATTTATAAACCAGTCCCACAAACATAGGTCTAAAGGACCTACAGACTTGAAATGTTGTATTGTTTATCACTTTCATACAATCAATAATGAATGACAGATTATTGTTTGACACTCGAAATTAGATTACAAATTTAGGCTTTCTTTTTAGACTTTGTATGTTGCACAACAATCGATACCTTTGCCGAGATTTGAATCCAGAACTGTTAGTAACCTACGCTTGTTATACTAGTTAGGTTTAGGCTAATAAAGTAAAAATTTATAGTTATTGTTATTCGGAGCGAGTGCAATTGCAATACTACCCGTTTTCCTTTCCGTATCCATATCGTAAGATGGGGCGATAAAAAGTGTTGGAGTAAAGTAGAAATCGTGGTGAGTCGGGAGTCAGTAGTCGTAGAGTGCAGAGCGGAGGCTGTCATGGGGGACTTCACATAAGGTATAATTTTCCGCGAACATAAAGAGAATACGCTGATGTCCAGCGCGGTCGCTCTGCCCGTCCGGGCTCCCACGGGAACCTTAAAGAAATTGCCGATGTATGAGTCCCGATTTGTTACATCGTGCCAATGTGCTCTACGATATGCTATCGATATTCGATATAGTCTACCATACCACGAAATCGCATCGTCAACTCTTCGCAGCTGCAAAACATAACAATACTCGTACAAGTTGACTGGACGAAGACATGCGCCATTTCGCCATGTTTATTACGTGATATTCCCCCAACTCTCGAGCTGTTGTTCGTTGTCTGCAGAATTGGAATACGAATACGAGTGTTGCGTTATGGCCAAGTGTAATGTTTATATGCGGAGATACGTGTGAATATCCTGGGCACTCATACGCAAAGCTATTCCAATACATGCCATCACATATGTTATTTTAACAATATGTTATCAACAAACTAATACGCTCTGACGTTTCTAAATATGCCATTAGCTTTAACAATATGTTGTTATTGCGTTTGTCTCAACACTCAACAAACCATTACAATGCATATTACGGATTGAAAATTTATTCAATGTTTTTGTAGTTTGTACTTCAAATTTATTTATACCTACAATATGTATAGGACTGTATTCTAAATACACTTTTATTAGCACTATTATTAACATTGACGTTTTAACTTCTTCAGAATATAATGTAATAGTGCGCTTCTATTTAATACTTTTAATATAGATTTTATTTATTTTTTATTTATTTATTTATTTAGAAAGAAAGGCCGTACAACAGGCCAAGGCCCAATAAAAGTACAGCACAGTTAACAATATACACAAAGAATAAAAGTTTCTAGCTAGGCAGTATAATAATAGATAATGAGAAGTACAAACTAAGGACCAGACAAAGAATGCGAGAAAACATATTTTAGAAATGATTTAAACTTAAATAGTGAACAATTAAAAATATCTGGAACATTATACCTAAGAATCATGTTATTGAAATAATACATTAATCGATTTACTGTAGAAAACATAGCAGCATTGGTTTTATATTTTTTAGAAGAGAACGTTTCAAGAGAACGAGTAGAATAGGAAGGTACACGCAGAGATATTTTACTTAAAAGGACGGGACTATCTATATAATTATTTATGATTTTGTATAAAAATGTCAAATCCAACACTTCTCTACGTTTTTGTAAAGTGACGAAACTGACAGAATTATAAGGGAATTTCCAATTTAAAGCTGAAATAAATTTCCGTTGGATACCTTCAATTCTCTTAATATATATTTGGTAATGAGGAGACCAACAAACGACACCAAATTCTAATTGTGAACGCACAAGTGAATAATATAGTTGAACGAGAGTGTTTTTTAATTAATAAGCACTTTTTAGGGTCTCTAGAATACGCTTTTACTAGTTTTACGATGATGCTTGTATGTGTGTATGTCTGTGTTCGTGTGTGACAATTTTTCACCGACGATAAATCCAATACTACATTTCTAATAATTATAATTCTTTCGTATTCATTTCATATGCATATGAAGAGCTGATAAGATTTTGGTTAAAAAAGTCAACCGGAAGTTCCCTTTTTTTGAAGTTCTTAACAGTTTTTCTTGAAAAAAGAAACCGTTATATATCATATTTTGACATTTTATATAATATCAATATGAAAGAATGTCTCATTGTTTATATAGTTAGATTATACATTTTCCTTCATATTCAATAGATAAAGAGTTAAATAATTATAATGATATTAACTTTTATAAATTAGCCAGCATTGCTATAATCATGGAAACAGCTGATATATTCAAATAATTCTAATGGAGTATTGCACTCAATTTTTTTTATTATTTTAAATAAAACTTCATTCAGTTTTGAAGCAATTCATAGTATTAAAAAATCTTAATTGTTCCTAGTTTCAGAGTATTTTATTTTCGAGAAATCAGTGTAACGTCACATTTCCTCTATACTTGTCTTTCTCACACACACTGCTCTGAGTACGCTGCGAGAGAAAGATAACAATTGTATGACGTCAATTTTCCCTTTTAGCAAATGTGAAATATCTCGTAAAGTAATTATTTAAAAAATGTTTTCATTGTTTTAACTCTTATTTATTGAGCCATACTTTATGTTAAATTGAAATTTTCTTAAGTTTGTTGTTATGGTGGAATACCCCATTGATAGATGTCATTGCCAAGTGCAATTTACATTATGTATGCTCGTATTATAAATGTATTGGATTTATAGAATCTTTTCCAAGGAACTTTTGTTATGGGATTTGTACAAAATACATAGAATTGACGGAAGGTAATATGCTGGCCACATCAGTTTTTTTTTTCTAAAATGGAAGACAGGAAGACCAAGAATTCAACGAAGAACCTTCGAAACAACTCCAAGATTTCGATACAACCTCAGCAGATGTACTATGCTTGATCCATAATTCATTTTTGTACAGCTTTTCACTCTTTTAAGGAACTTTCAGCCCCTTTTATTTTGGTTTCACCTCCTGTCTTCACAAACTATACTTCATTGTCATAGTTTTGTAGAATTTCATTTGTGTGTCGATTTTTACAATTTCTTTCTAATGTTCAATTTATTGTAATTTTACTAAAATTCAATATTTTAACCTTCTGTCACTTTAAGGTAAGGAAGGAATTGCCTTTGGTCTAAAAATTGAATGGTGAGTTTTTAAGGAATAAGCACGTTTAGGGTCCTTAGAATACGATTTTACTAATTTTACAATGATGTGTGTGTGACAAAAATTTCGCTGACGATAATTTCAATACTACAATTCTAAAAATTATAATTCTTCTTTATTCCTTTTCTTTACATTCATATAAAGAGCTGATTAGTTTTTGGTTATAATTGGTCAATCGGAAGTCCCCTTATTTGACGTTCTTAACAGTTTTACTTGAAAAAATGCAGTTAAATATAATTTTTTGACATTTTATGTGATTATCAATATGAAAGAATATCTTATTGTCTATACAGTTTGATTATACATTTTCCTTCATATTCAACAGGTATAGATTTAAAGAATTATAAAAAGATTAACGGTGTGATTTTGTAATTTTCTATAACACTATAGAACTTTAATTTCAACAAAAGCACATCATTTTTTAATGTCAAACGATAATAAATGTATTAGTAAACAGAAATTGTTGCGATTTTTTTCACTTTTATATTTCTATAGCGTTACAGAAAATTACAAAATTGCGCTATTACTTTCATAAATTAGCCAGCTCTGCTATAATCATGGAAACAGCTGATATATTCAAATAATTCTAATTGACAGATGTCAGTGTCAATTGCAATTTACATATTGTATTTTTGTGTAACAATTTTATTGGATTATTTTTTCCAAGGAACTTTTGTTATGGGATTTGTACAAAATATAGGCCATCCAGCGAATCAAGCGGTTTACGTCATCGTTTAGGGATTTTTTAAATTTTCTTTATTTTTTAAAATATATTTTATTAACGGTATTTTATTGGTTTTTCTATTATTATCATGTATTTGACACCTTTAATAGAAATAATTATATTTGAATATATTATTATTAAGTAAAATTTTGTAAATTTTTGCAAAATGACGTTTGATTATATTTTTTTAATATTGGTAATTCTGAACATGTATATTACTAAATATTATATGTCTATATTATACTTTTCAACGTGTATTGTGATTTCATTTTATTTTTGGTTTCGTTGTTCATTGTCAAAATGTCAAATACTCTGTCATGTCAAATTCAAGAGCTTGTAGTTAATTTATTGACTTATTTTGAAACTGAAAAATAGATTGGTGGGTTTTTACTTTCACTGAAATCTTATATTGAGGTAATATTTGGCTCTATTTGTTAGTAATAATTTGAAAATTAAATCTATATGTACAACGTGTGGCAAACGCTATACGCAATGTATAGAAACAGTGAGAAATCGTATGGTATGCTGTATTCTGTAATTTTTTAAGGATCTCACATAATACTAGATAGTTTGTTGCATATACTACAAGAATGAATTCGTTCAGAATATTTTAAATAAAATTGGATTTCGCTGGACAAATATTACACCAGACGTGTTTTTAAGAAAAATTTGGGTTTATGAAGACAACCCACAGATCATATTTTAATCCGTTTTACATGCTCATGTAAACTTTTTAACATATGGCGTCATTGTTTCTAGTGATATTGTATTTATGACGTAAACCGCTTGATTCGCTGGATGGCCTATACATAGAATTGACGGATGTTGTTGTGTTGGCCACATTAGATTTTTATACTTATATCTCTATCACTACAATACTTTTATTTTAAGTCGCATCCAAAATACTTAAAATTCTTATCATCGCACAACATATGGAACTATGATATTTCGGTATAATAAAGGAAATAAATTCACGTAACTAGATTCTTTTTTGAGAGTCCCCGTACCATATCGGAATACTTATTGATGAGTTTAGTTAGCAATAACTATTATAACGCAATAAGAGAACTTGACGGGTAATTGGTGGCCGTAGAAGGCCTCATATCTCCGGTGTTTTGTATTCCCCGAGCTGTTCGCGTGCCGCGTGCGCAAGGCCACGAGGAGGGCGTCCACTGTAGCAGAGCAGCGCTCTATTTACGGGAAAATAAACCGCTACATATTCATCCCAGAGCACCGCCGGACTTTTTTTCCTGCAGAAGCAGAACCACCGCGTCCGACTGCGTAATTAGTAGCAGAGCGGTTATTTCGCTCAAAATAAACTCAGGAAAAAACCCAACATGGAAATTTACCTCCCTGAAGGTTTACTCCTCTATCATCTGGGGATTTACAACAACTATTTCATTCAACTAAATATAAAATGCAAGCCTGGGTTCTATTTGCTAGACAAATAAGGAACAAGTACGATGAAAATTTGATGTGGCCAGAACATAACCTTCCGCCAAATTAATTGCCCCTCGCTAGGTATTGGAATCTAAAAATCGCATATCGATTTTAGTGGACAAGCACGTTTTAAGGTCCCTATAATCCGATTTTAACAATTTTACGATGGTGCCCGTGTCCGTGGTGTGTGTGTGTGTGTGTGTGTGTGTGTGTGTGTGGATTTATGGATGTTGGAACCACGGTTTCTCAAATACTAAAACACTTCAAAAATATTTAACTGCAGTTTTCTCAATCTGATATTCCTGGGAAAAGCTGATTAGATTTTAGAGACAGATAAATATATAAATTAATAAGATGTAAATAAATCTCGCAGCCCATAGAAAACAAGTGAAAAAATTAAAATGTTTGTAATTAACATTAAAGCCAGAGACATTACTGAAGACTTTTTCTGGGAAATACATTTAATAATACTTATTTTATTATTAATTAAATATTTAGCCGCCTCGGTGGTCGAGCGGTTACAGGTAGCGCTCAAGCGACCTTCACCGCTTGGCTCTTGGAGTTGTGGGTTCGATTCCCACCAGGGGCTTGGATGTTTGTGTATGTCCTAAAATTATAACTTCGAAATACCGCAGGCCAGGGGGGTACAAAAAAATTAAATATTTATAATTATAGATACATATGTTACATATACCCTTCAGAAATACCGCCAATCTCATCAATGTATTTCAAGAATCTCGAACATTAGAAGAATAAGAGTGAATAGAATGAATTAAAAAATAAAAAATTACATACAGAAGATATGTGTTTTTCCGTGTATCAGAAATGTCATATATGTATAATACTTATATAACCTAATATGGAAATAGCGAGAGGTCCTGTGCTGGCCACAACAGATTTTTTTTTACCTCTCGCTAAGAGAGGTATTGGATTCATGCTAAAATTCGCATATTCAGATTTTAATGAATAAGCACGTTTCAAGGTCACTAGAATCCCATTTTAACATTTTTACAATGATGTGTGTGTGTGTGTGTGTGTGTTATAATTTTTATTATATCTTGTATAGATTTAGAGATAAAGGCACTATAATTTATAGAGTAAACTAATCGTAGAGGCTAAGGCACTAAGGAAACCAGTTGACAAATTCCAATGTTTATAACATAGTTTGTAAATGACACATGTCAGTGTCAAAAATGAACAGTTTTAGTGACATTCTGATAGCTTTTTCTGGGAGGTATATTTAATCTTTCTTATTGTTTTATTAATTAAATATTTGAAATTATAGGTAAAATTGTGGTAAAATGCATATATCTATCAGAAATACCGCCAATCGGGTTAATGAATTGGAAGAATCTCTGACATTTAGAAACATCCTCATACAATGAAAAATAAATATAATTAGAATTATATGTGTGCAGAAGGCATGTTAAATACAATAAAAAACAATATTTGGGTAAAGTTCTGTAATATACAATACTTATATAGCTTAATATGAAAATGGCGAGAGGTCTTGTGCTGACCACAACAATTTTTTTTTGAAATGGTTTCGTGTGCGGTTCTGGTTCAAGCATAAAATTTGCTGTTTCGTTGGACTTAATGAACATTGAGTTAATGTTTTTTGAGTAACAATAGTATTTTAATACCCGGTTCGGTTCCGACCCAGATTCTATTAAAAAATATATCTGTGGTTCGGTTCGACGTTTGGGTTCGTTAAAATGTTACGGTTTGGTTCGGTTCAGGATCGGGTTCGATGCCTGGTGAAAATAGTATATTTTATGTGAATTTTTAAAGTGAATTTTCCCTGCTCATCTACAGGTTCACCTCTTTATAAAATAATAGGTAGTTATTCCAAAATATTCATTGGCAAATACAGTGAAGTTATTTTATAAAAAAAGTTTTGCATTGGTTGTTTTATTGTATGAGATTTGAAGTTGGGGTTTGATGCAATGTGACGTGTGCATCCTCGTATTGCGTTGGCATCCCCGGCTAGAAGCTGAAGTCGCCGCTGTCATAATCTGATCCCGTTGGGAGCTGCGCGCGACATAAATATTTTATGGATTTACGTTGTTCAGTGCATTATACTTATCGTGTTTGCTATTTGATCTGCCGCAATGGCTTTGGCAGTTGTGACAAATACAGTACCGACCCTGATGGTGGTCGATCGCGTGTAGTGCTTTTTCTTCACTGTCGCTTCTTTCAGCATCCATTGTCTCTGTCTGTATCACGATAAGCCAGCATCATAACTGGTTCACGGCATCTCTGTCTGTTACACTTGTACCACAGTATTGTTGTAAGTTATGCAAACGGGGACATTTACTTTCTGATGAGGTATGCGAGCGAAAAAATCTTGTCGCGTTCGACTTAATCATTGAAAAAATTTGCTTAGCTGTTCTTGTTGCCGATCTAATGATTTTGTTTTCTGTCATTATCTGCGGACGTTTAAAAATTTTACTTGCATCTTGGAAATGAAAATTATATGCAAGTTTTTGTAAATGAGATCACCATAAATGGAAATTAAAGAAATAAAAGACTCTTTTGTTGTTTCTGATTCTATCTTGCAGTAAATTGTTTTCTTTTTCATGTTTCATACATTTTTAACTTACACACGTAAAGTATAGCGACTGGATGTGGATTCACTGTATTTTTTTAAATTGTAATTTAAAAGTCTACCACTTGAAGTGGCAGGAACTTTTTTTATAGCATTTATCCATTTTTATTTCTAAAAATTCACAAAGTTGTTCAAATACTCTAAAAATGTGTACATTTACGTAACATTCTCTTTACAATCAAATAATATTACTCCAAGTTTATATTTTTACCCATTTTTGAATTATTGCCCCAAAAGGCAATATACCCCACATTTAGATAAAAACTTCAAAAATCTAATTTTTATGTATCTATATACTTCTCAATGCGCTGATTCCAAATTTTGAAACCGCAGGTAGATATCTCTTTTCGTTCTCGAGATATTCAGATTTAAAATTTTACTCAGAACTACCCATTTTTGGGTATTAACCCAAAAATGGGTCGAGATATGGACTTGATGACATCACCATTCGATTCTACGGACAAAATTACATAAGTATAGCAATTTTCATTATTTTTGTCCAACCGGTTAATTTTTTATGAATAAAAGTTTGAAAATCCCTGAAAATGCCCAAAATCTGAAAAAATCGTAAGGGGTACCCCTTACGATTTTTGCGATTTTTGGCCATTTTCAGTTATTTTGCTTTAGAGATTGTATGCGGTGTTCAAAAATTCTGAAAATTGGTGTACTTATGTAATTTTGCCCGTAGAATCGAATGGTGTTGTCGCCAAATTCATATCTCGACCCATTTTTGGGTTATTTCCCAAAAATGGGTAGTTTTGAGCAAAACTTTGAATCTAAATATCTCGAGAACGAAACGAGATATCCACCTGCGGTTTTAAAATTTGGAATCAGCGCATTGAGAAGTATCTAGATACATAAAAATTAGATTTTTGAAAATTTTGAAGATTTTATCTAAATGTGACTTTTGGGGCAATAATTCAAAAAAGGGTAGAGATGTAAACTTGGTAGTAATATTATTTGATTGTAAAGAGAATGTTACGTAATTGTACGCATTTTTAGAGTATTTATATATGAGATACATAATGTATACTCATGTGATAATTTTATTAGATTTATAGAATATTTTCCAATGAACTTTTGGGATTTGTACAAAATGCATTAAATTAACGGAAGGTCTTATACTGGCCACAACAGATTTTTTCATTTTGCTGTAGTTAGTGACCTATTAATTTTATTGCTTTATAAAACGAAAATTTCTTGCAAATTAAAATAAGAATAGGGTCCTCCACCATAACAAAAACTCAAAATAAGATAGCAATATGACGTCATATTAACATTGAAAATCAAATGTTAAACTAAAAACAATTGAGACTTTTTAACTTCCAAGTGAAATGAATTATTTTTAAAATAATAAAAAATAAGAATGGAGGACTCCATTAGAGAATACTCAACTAAAAAAATTATTTTATTTTCTAACAAACTGACCATATTACTCTATTTATTTTTTATTCTATAAACCGCAAAAAAGTACCTACATTCACAAAAACCGGGACAACTGCTCGGTCCGAAAAGTATTTTCGGGACACCGGGACAATCGATGATCAACACACTCTCTATTGTCAAAATATTAATTATTTATATTAATAATGGTAGAATTTTAATAAGAAAATATTAAAATATTATTTTATAAAATAACTAATCAATATGTAATATACATTTGCCAACTTTGGTAAGTAGTCTTATATATTTTGTCTACAAGTCGACATGAATAAAAATCTGTTGTGGCCAGCACAATACCTCTCGCCATTTTCATTTTATGTTATATAAGTATTGTATTGCACTTCGCTATCGAACCGTCGTTTTATAACAAAAACATTGCAGAACTTTACCCAAATATTGTTGTTATTGTATATTACATGTCTTCTGCACACATACAATTCTAATTATCTACCTATAGAAGATATAATAAAATTTTTAAATCAGATGTAGAATTTTATGTTCTTCAATAATAGCAGTAACAGAAATTTAAAAAAAAATAATATTTAAAAGATTTTTCTAACGAAACTATTACTTCCGGTTGTCCAATTGTTACCAAAATCTAATCAGCTCTTGCCAAAATTGTCAGATTGAGGAAACTGCAGTTAAATATTTTTTAAGTCTTAGAGTATTTGAGAAACCGTGGTTCCAACGTCCACACATCCGCACACACACATCCACACACACTCACACTGACATCATCGTTAAAATGTTATAATCGGATTATAGGGACCTAAAAACGTGTTTTTCCACTAAAATCTGGATATGCGAATTTTAGCATGATTCCAATACCTCTCTTAGCGAGACGTAAAATTTTAGACCACATCAGATATTTTCATTATCTCGTTGATTTTATAATTGCGTAAATTTTTGTACAGAGTTGTGAAACCCAGAAGTATAATTAAAATTAGGAATTTATTTCTGTTTGTATTTTCCAATTATTTCACATTTAAAAATAACAATTGAAAATTGCAAAGGATAACTAAATAACAGTACACTTACTTGAATTACAAATAAAATCCAATTCTAAATTTTTTATTTTTTGAAAGAGAAATAAACAATTGTCACAAATGCTCAAATTATACATTTACTCTTTTGTTTTATAAAAATAACAGTTTTTAATTTCAGTTCAAATAATTACTAGCAATGTTTAAATATAAAAAACTAAACTGTGTAAATTTAAACAAAATGTAGGTTGACACCATTAACTTTAAACACTCAAACAAAAAATAATTAAAACCTCGCTTTGTAATTTTAAACAACGGGGTAAAGTACAATCGACAAAAAAACCATAAATTCCGCGCGTCGTCGGTCGTACGCAATTTCACTAGTGATTACAAACAATTAAAATGAAAGTATTTAATAACCGACGCGTGCGCTGAGAACCGTCGCGACGGTGTTAGAGGCGTCCCGGACCGACGCCTGGTGCGTGCAGGTAAATTAAGTGATAATAGGATTCGTTCTGCTGGAGTTGAAGTTACGCCTAGTTGTCATGTGCAGAGAGAACCGAACTCTATATTAATTTAGATGTATTTTTAGCACAGAAGATAATAGAATTTGTTACAAAGCTCAGTAATAGTATTTTATTGAAAACACTGTGCCCTGTGCTTTACATTTACGATGTCCAACACGATATAAATTTTGCTATTGTCGATTGATAGTGCTCTTACTGTAATTATCATAGTAGTTTCTGCAACTAGGAAGAGTGATATAAAAAGAAATATTTACAGTTTAATAACTAATGTAATCATTTGAGAATAAAATGAAGGATCATTATAGAACTGCGAAAAAGATTTGCAAAATGCTTTATATGGAGTAATGAAGAAAAGGTACAAATTGTTTTAAATTTTCATTATTTAAGAAACCTTCACGTTAATTCATCATATACTGTACTGTTTATATGAAGTATTGTACTGTATGTATGCGAAATATGGATCTTCAAGAAGAAGGAGAAAGTTTTTTTGGGAAATATTCCGAAAATTTTTTAAGAAAAATTCGTAGACATAGGTTAGCCAGACATTTCTGAGACTAATAGCCAATTGCACCAACAATATTTAAATTTGACAGCAATGTATTATAATTCATTTGACATTTCATTTCGATGCAATATCGTCAATTTAAACCATGTTTAATATTTAAGATACGTTGGTGCAATCGGCCATAAGGGCTTGTTTATAATGAATTTATTTACGAATTTACAACTTAAATTTAGATTTTAAAATCAAACATACTTAAAGCGCATACGATGTTTCATGAACGATTTACAAATTTAGAAATTTTAAATTTTGATTTGGAATATATATAATTATATTTTATATTTCCAAATGTAAATTTCAAATTCGACCAATCACAAGAACGAACTACTCTTTTTCAAGAAAAACTGGTAAGAACTTCAAATAAAGGAACTTCCGATTGCCCATTTATAACCAAATTTTAACCAGCTCTTCATATGGATGTAAAGAAGAGGAATACGAAAGATTTACAATTTTTACAATTGTTATCGTCGGAGAAAAGTTTGTCACACAGAGACACTCACACTTAATTATCGTAAAACTAGTAAAATCGTATTCTAAGGACCCTAAAACGTGCTTATTCATTAAAAACTCAGCCCGAATTTTTTGACGAGACAATACCTTCCTTATCTAAAGGTGACGGAAGGTAAAAAAAATATTGACTAAACTATAGTTTTGGATAAAGGTACCATTAGAGTGTCTGGTCGCGGACCTGGGGGAACCGGGTTCGATCCCGACTGACGCCAAATATTTCCAATTTTAAATGGCACAAAAGTGACCCCTGTGGTGCACTCTCCACGCCAGCTATGAGTGCCCGTGAGGTGACGCCTGGTAAGCGCCCACACGGTAAAATATATCGTCATCATTACCGATGTCTACATATGTTGTAGATACTGGCACACCCAGAAATGGGTAATATGCCGTGATGATATATTTATTTATTTATTTAGTTAAGTAAACAATTTTCAATCGTTTTGTTGGCAGCAATAATACATCTGTCATTTGACAGTTCATTTCGTTTCAGTTTTGTTTATTTAACTCATATAGTTAAAATTTTAACCAGATATTGAAAAATCGGCCCTTAGGTAGTTAAATCGTCTTACTTTTGATTTGATCTAGGATTCTGTGTAATTGTAGACGTCTATTTATTTAAGATGTATTTGAATGTTTGCACCATAAATGTAATGCAATAAAATCATAAAATCAACTGTCATTTGAGGTGATATGAAATTTATTGATATTTTACTTAAAAATGCAAGTGTTTGTTCTCTCATAAACTATTTGCCTAGTAGAATCTATATACACTTAATCTCATATTTTATTCATATGTTGTTGCATTTGGCGTTTGCCAGAATAGGATGGACATCTAACAGAATAAAATTCCTTGCTTGTTAATAATACATCACAGTTATAAAATGCCATCTGAAATTGACCCTTATTCTCGTTGGTATTACAGTTCGTTGGTCCTGCTTTTATTGGGAGAGTAAAATTTCCTGTATGAGTAACACTGGCCGCAGGGAACGATTTTTTCCCGTTTTTGGGAGTTCGAACTGATGTCGCAATTGTATTATTGCCAATAAATCTATGCGCATAAAATGCTGATAGTAATTTGGGGGGTGGAACAAACTAGACGTTTTATTTGATTTTTCTTCTTTGTATTTGAGTAAATAATAGGAAATATTTGTTGTGAGGGTGTGATTGGGCATTTTTGCCAAAAATATGGCTAATAAAAACGTCATCTCTTGTATTGAAATGCAATCTGTTAAGAGTGGATGGTCTTTACTTTTACAGACAATTTGATTTCTATAGAGTCATGTTTTTAGTTGCAATAATTTAATTAATTAATAGGAAATATTTGTCGAAAAGATTTGATTGGGCATTTTGCTAAAAATATTTCTAATAAAAACGTCATCTCTTGTATTGACATGCAATCTGTTAAGAGTGCATGGTTTTTACTTTTACGGACAGAAGGACGATTCCTCAAAAACTATAAGACCTAGGACCTGTTTAACGACGTATTCTTCAATCTGATATCAATAGGAAGAGCTGAAATATTATTTTTCTACAGTCACTATAGAAAGTAGCCATTTGCGCTCTCTTTTGTCAACGAAAATGTCACTTTGCCGTTCATGCGCGACAAAGTAGAAAAAACGCTCGCTGTCCAAATTTCTAAGTATACAATGTTGAAAAAGGTCACTTGTCTACATTCTTAATGAAAATGTTTAGTTAGGAACTAATGGCACTGTAATTACACATTTATCATGTTCATATGTCAATTTGACATATGTTCTGTCGGTATTTAACATAACCTAACAAAATACCACACTGCTGTGAAAATGAAATAGGGCATTCATTTACAAAAACGAAAGTATAAAATGCTTAGATTAGATTGAATAAAAACTCAAGAAGAATGGAAAATAACGAAAAAATAAAATTAAATATAAAATAAATTGTGTGAACAGTTATGTTTAGTAATAGGAATGATTGTACACAGATGGCGGTAGGATAGTTGCGAGTCGTACTGACATCTGATTTCTAGTTAACTATTTATTTTGATTACAATAAAGTTATTAGTTATTTCGTTACTTAAATAATTGCGAGAAGTCAGTCAATGCACATACATGTCTATATAATCACAAATTCTTTGAAATATTTGTTAATTTTTTCAGTGTGACAGGCGTGCAACTAACCACACATTTTGCTACAAAAATTCATCAAATCATCACAAATCCTTGCTTCCACGCTCTAATTTTGGTTTTTTTTTTTATGGAATAGATGGCTAATGTAACGATATAATCATTTAAAAGCCTTTTTAAGTTTAAACCGTATCTTTTGTATTAGCCAATCGTTATTTATTGAGCAGTGCTGTAAGTATAAAGTGTACATTTTATTATTTTTTATTATGGTGGAGGACCCCATTGTGGTGACTGTAGAAAAAATCTTGTGTGTGTTTCGAGCGCAAATGGACATTGTCGATTTCGAGAGAATGCCGCGCTCCTCCGTCGCGCGGCAACAACCTCTCAATCGACAATGTTGCATTTTGCGCTCTTAATACACAAATAGCTATTTTCGTAAATATACAGGTTGTCTCTTAAGTAGGAGGACATGGCTTAACCACAGATTCCTGAGGCTAAAATATGACGATTTAACTAAACTTGCTTCTACCGGAAAGTGTACAATTTAGCCAGAATTCTGCTTCAAAGTCCTTCAATAAAAAATTAATTTTGCTTGTAATACCAGAACACTTTATACGATTTGGATGAAATTTGGTATGACAGTTCATATGGTTATGTCATCTTTTAAGGTGATACTATTATTAGTGAACCACTAGTGTATGAAACTTAGGTGTCCCAACATTGATTAGACCGTAACATTTTAATGGCCACGCCGATAACATAAAATAAAACTTTTCTCTCTTTGGTTAATTTTTGATATCTGTTACGGATTAGACAGAAAAAAATAAAACATCCAGTGTTTGTAATTGACAGAAAAATCTAAATAGGTACGTTACTGACGGCTTTTTCTGGGATGTACATTTAATATTTCTTATTTTATTATTAATTAAATATTTAAAATTATACTTGTGATAAATATCTATATTACATATACGGTTCAGAATTACTGTCAATCTCGTCAACAAAGAATCTCGGATATTTAGAAGAGTAGCGGGAAAAAATATATTAATAGTAGATGTAATTAGAATTTTTGTGTGTCTACCAGACATGTTAAATACAATGTGTACTTATATAGCCTTTCGTTGAGTTAGTTGGGTAAAATTTAAAGTAATAAATTACTAAATACTTTTGGTCAGTATCTTAAGTCGTTATACATTAATGTTCGAGTAACATAAATAAAGCTAAATTAATCATTTAGTCCATATCTTTCCTTCTTCCACTAACACAATGAGTGAGTGATTGCAGAATTCTATTACCATATACACAATTTGTCAGTGTCAGTGCAAAACAATTTTAATTCACACCTCTCCCATCACGTTTAAAGTGCTGGACAAACATCCTCGTTGCCATTCTCACCCCGTATGTTAATCCCTGTGTGACGAATCCGAATCCAGACGAGTAGGAGAGCGAGGGTGTAGCGAGATACAGTGTCCAGTCTGCACTGCATTCTACATCTGCGAGCAATCTGCAAGCTATACACTGGAGCTGTCAATAAACAGATCGCTGGAGCTGGAGTTGAACCCTACCAAGCCACGGAAGAATGTAATATTTCCCTTGTGTGTGCGGGGCGGATGCTGGATATTGCTGCTGCCCCTGACCGCCTTGACCACGTCAAGGGGATTTATTGTATTGCCCCCGTGAATATTACAACTATGATTTTGCTACTGTCTGTAACCTGCGTTGAAATACGGAGTAATGATTCTGAAAGTGGTAATGTTTTCTTAGAAAAATCATTAAAATGAATCTAATCCTTTTTAGTGAATAAGTATATTTTGAGGTCACTAGAATTCGATTTTAACATTTTTACAAGATGTATCTCTCTCTCTTTCCTCCTTCCCTTTCTCTCTCTCTCTCTCTCTTTCTCTCTCTCTCCAATACTACAATTACTGATTAGATTTTGGTTATAATTACTGAACCGGAAACCCAATTCATGATTTCAAAAGAAAAAAAAGCTCGAAGTGCTTCGGGTTTAAAATTGAAACAATTTAGTATTTCAAGCTATACCTTCAAATAAAAGGTTAAATTAAATAAATGCTCAAAGGACCTAATGTAAATGTCTTTTTTTATAATAAATGCTCGAAGGACCAGAATTCCAATTAGAAATCAATTAATGAATAATTAATATGAATATATGTGTGAGAATAATATCACAAAGGAACCAGTAAATCAAGCACATTTATCAAATAAATTCGACAGAATTAAGTCTAGTACTTAATACTTAACCATGTTTTGATGTAAATTTAATATTCAGGACTCGTACATTTTACAGATAAAAATTAATAAAGTTTGGCTTCACGAAATTAAATTATTTATTTAATTCATGTAAAAACGATGGGCTCCATCTGCTATTTTCTTACGTGAAATAAAGTATAGAATCTTTTAAAAGGTACTTTTATTATAAGATTTGTATAAAATACATAGAATTGGTGGAAGGTCTTGGGCTGGCCGCATCAGATTTTTATATTTTTATATGGGCTTCCAAATTATCAAGATATGGCGCTGACGTCAAACGTCAAAATTCAAACGAATGGTACACTTTTCGCTGGCTTCCATAAGAGTACAATTGGTGTGCGACTAATTTTCGTAGTTTTTAATTTAATTTCGGATTTAGTATAGTGTTTTTTATTTTTTGTTAATTTTGGTAGAATTGAGTTTGATCTTTCTTGTAGTAACAATTTAGTGATAGTTTTAATAATATTTTAGTTAATAGGGTTAATTTTAGTAAGTATTTGTAGGTTAAGAGTATTTTAGTCATATTTTAATTAACAGTATATTAGTTTTTTTAATAAAAAAACATTTGATTTCCTTTATTTAGATTGTATTTCATAGCCGTAGTTGTACATATATTAATTTCTATCTACATAGCTTTACTTTTATTTAATTGATTTTCTTTCATAATGAACAATTTTCTTTGTTTAGATTTAGATACTATTTGTAGATTTGGGAATTGTAGTGTATTATCTAGAAATATGGTGGAAGGCCAGCAAGTAATAAATAGTGGCCACATAATATTATGTGGTAAATATTTTCGGAGAAAACCCCATCGTAACTTTAACCTATAAATTGCATATCTCCTAATTTGTTCATTAATTTTTTAAAAATCAAAAACTTACCTGTTATATTAGCAGTAATTTAGATCCTACTAAGAATAAAACAATAATAGCCGAAGATAAAAGCGTATAAAAATTCGTATACAAGTAAATACAATCCCTGAATAAAACAACCTCCTTTGTACATGTACACTTCACTCAGTTCAGAAATCTGCCACCAGTGGCGCATTGTAATTTTGGAAGCCCAATACCTATGTATATTTATTGTATCTTACTGAATAATGTCTAATTCCTGAAAACAACGTTAGATACACTGACTTTATTACATTTATAGCACCTTTCTAACAATTTTCGTAACTAGGCCATTCTTATCATCACTCTTCACTGCTGGTTCGGCGGCCGTGAGAACCTCGCGACCTTCCGCGGGTGCAGGTGCTACATGCTCCTTGCATTCTTATCACCCACGCCAAGATAAACCTCTTCGTTTCACTATTAACCCTTCCGATCTCCTTCGGAATCACTCGAACATATCCATTCCTAGCCAGCTGCAACAATATGACAATCACGACTGCGAGACAGTGTATTGTTTGACTGCTAATACTGTTGATATATTTCAGGTCGATGTAGAAATTCATCAGACGTATAGATTATGAATGGATTATTATTTTTGTTATTGGTATTCGTGTTACGATCCAGGAAATATTATTTATACATAATATTCGCTGAATGAATATTGAGTTTATGATCTGTTTATGAAGCATGGGAAAATATTGTTCTAGAATGTTGAAACTGTTAATTCCTTGGTCGCTTATGCTGTCACTCAAAAATGTATACCGTATTTTAATAATTTATGAAATTGGTTATACGGAATTTTTGCATAAATTTCTTATGAATAAAAGTTTTAATGTCGATTGATCCACTTCTTTTTGAGCTTTTGACTTCTAAGGAATAATAATAGTACAATAGAGAACTCTAGGTAAAACAATGTTTTCCGACAACTACTACGAAAAGTCCATAAATTCAAACACTAAACTTTTACTGAAAGTTGGTCATTGCACATCACTATCAAAGCTGTGTGAAATGAAAGCTCGTTAGCCAATCAGATGCGTCCGCAACTGTGTGATATGATTTTATCACACGCTGCGATAACTGAGCGAACTAACTTAAAAATTTGTATATAAAAATTTGACAGTTGCAAATAATTTGCTGAATTTACACGGATTACGAAGGCTGGACCCTAATTTATCATATTTTATCACAATTTTTGGTGAATTCTGATCTGTGTCTGATAAAACTTTTTACCTCTCGCTAAGAGAGGTATTGGATTCATACTAAAATTCACATATCCAGATTTCAGTGAATAAGCACGATTTAAAGTCCCTAGAATCCGATTATAACATTTTTAAAATGATGTGTGTGCATGTCTGGATGTTGTAGACAAGATTCCTCAAAAACCATAAGACTTCTGGGAAGAGCTGAAAAGGTTTTGGTAACAATTGAGTAGTAGTTTCTGAGAAAAAAATTTCTAAATATAATTTTTTGGAAATTTTTGTTATTAAATATTGAAGAACATAAAATTATCCATGTAATACACTTAAAAATTTTATTATATCTTGTATAGATTTAGAGATAAAGACACTATAATATATAGAGTAATTTAATCGCAGAGGCCAAGGCACTAAGGAAACCAGTTGACAAATTCCAATGTTTATAACATAGTTTTTAAATGACACATGTCAGTGTCAAAAATCAACAGATTTAATGACATTCTGTTTCTTTCTTATTGTTTTATTAATTAAATATTTGAAATTATAGGTAAAATGCTTATATCCATCAGAAATATCGCCAATCTGGTTAATGAATTGGATGAATCTCTGACATTTAGAAACTTCCTCAGAAATAGATGTAATTAGAATTATATGTGTGCAGAAGATATGTTAAATACAATAAAAAACAGTATTTGGGTAAAAATTTTTTGTTATAAAACGACGGTTTGAAAGTGAAGTGCAATTCAATACTTATATAGCCTAATATGGAAATGGCGAGAGGTCTTGTGCTGGCCACAACAGATTTTTAGTTGTAAGACACAATAATTGAGCATAGATATAATGAAAATTATAGTTCTTAAAGCGATTACAGATATTGTACTGTTATATTAAACTTATCTGAAAGCATGTTTTCATTGAAACTGGGGGCAAACAACGAAGAAGTGCGAAATACAGAAGGTCGTCTGCATTTACAAATGAAGTGTTGTCTGTAAATTCTGGTAAACAAATTAGCGTTTAATGCCTGGTTTTGGCAAATAATTAGCAATTAGCAATGTGTGTAACAAGACAAGGTGAAAATTCTATATTCAACATGTGATTGACACTTGAGACCGTCAGTTATTTTAATTACGATGTGAAAAACTTTTCCTTTATTAATTGCGGCGTGTTAATACAACTCTCTGTTGTTATCGAAACAAGTGAGGATCAGGAACAGCGACAGCCAACTATAAAAATGTTTACATACTGTGCTGAGGCTTATCGCCTCCTTTTCATTAAATATCTCCTTAATAAAAATATGCAATTAAGTATAATGGAGTT
Organism: Ophonus ardosiacus; assembly: GCA_943142095.1. NCBI lineage: Eukaryota > Metazoa > Arthropoda > Insecta > Coleoptera > Carabidae > Ophonus > Ophonus ardosiacus. Next base: position 47,615,037 of record OW964831.1, on the reverse strand, counting down.
TTAATGTTTATTTACAATGTTTCCATGTGTGATTCGCGGATTTTAATGGCTCGGTAATTACAATGGATGTTGTTCGTGTTTTTATTTCTAGTATAAAACTGTACTTTCCAACTAACGGCCTACGTATGGACTAATTCTACTTTCCGGAATTTGTCATTTTGCCATTTTTGCTGCTAATTGTTTTTATGCACTACATCAATCAACGCGAACTTTGTTGCGGAATTTTTATTTTTCGCAGAAGTCGTTGCAAATATTTCAATGCATTGTCATTATTTATTTAATTACATTTACGTATAATACATCAAATAATAATATACCATTCCCTAATGACCTTGTCAACATGTGTTTATCAACATAAATGAGTATGAACAAGCAAACAATGGAATTGAATTTAATATATCTTATAATCATAATATTCTCAATAAATGATGACTTATTTGATTTCATGATAAATACATAATTAATTTGTGTAAATGTATTTTAATAAGTTTTCAAAAAGTCTTGATTATAATGTATTCCGATGCAGTTGAACATAATGCTATTTTCAACACAGTATAAAATTTAAATTTATATTTTAAAAAATCTGATGTGGCCAACACAAAACCTCCAGCTATTTAATTTTTATTAATTTAAATACATACCTACGTATTTACTAATGCTGCAAACTGTTCCATTGCACATAACTATTGCTTCATTTACTATTTTCTTTTTAAAATATCACTGTTATTAATTTAAAGTGATTAGTTTTTTGACAGTGACATTTACTGTCAGTTACATTCATTTGAAATATGAACTGTGTAACAAAGAAATTGTGTTTATCTTAGGCTTCGTGACTAATAAAAAAAAATATTTTTAAATCTGTAAAATATATAGAAAAAGTATTAATGTATTCCTCTAGAAAATTCAATAATCTTTAATTTTCATAAGACATAAAATGCGAAAAAATGGCATTTAATGGTATTTTTTGAAGAAAAACCATTATATAGCTTCACGTAAAGTACCATTTCCGTCTATCCGATTTACACCAAAATCTAATGGCTTCTATTCCTATTAGAATAGGGTAGAAATACAAGGTTTCAGAATTTTTTGAATGACAGTATTTGAGTTAGAGTGCAAACAAAATTCGTACACATACACACATACAGACACACACACACACACAGACACACACAGACACACACATACACACATACAGACATCATCGTGAAAATGATAAAATTGGATTCTAGGGACCTTAAAACGTGGTCATTTACTAAAATCTCGATATGTAATTTTTAGCACGATCCCTATACCTCCCTTACCAAGGGTAGCGGGAGGTAAAAATCTGTTGTGGCCAACACAAGACCTCTCGCCATTTCCATATTAGGCTATATAAGTATTGTATTGCACTTCGCTTTCGAACCGTCGTTTTATAACAAAATATTACTGAACTTTACTTTAACATGTCTTCTGCACACATATAATTCTAATTATATATATTTTTCATTGTATGAGGAAGTTTCTAAATGTCAGAGATTGTTCTAATTCATTAACCAGATTGGCGATATTTCTGTTGGATATATGCATTTTATTACAATTTAACTATAATTTCAAATATTTAATTAATAAAACAATAAGAAAAATTAAATATACTTCCCAGAAAAAGCTATCAGAATGTCACTAAAACTGTTGATATTTGACAATGACATGTGTCATGTTATAAACATTGGAATTTGTCAACTGGTTTCCTTAGTGCCTTAGCCTCTACGATTAGTGTACTCTATAAATTATAGTGTCTTTATCTCTAAATATATGCAAGATATAATAAAAATTTTAAGTGTATTAGATGGAGAATTTTATGTTCTTCAATATTTAATAAAAAAAAACTCCCAAAAAATTATATTTAGAAGAAATTTTCTAAGAAACTACTACTTTTGGTTGTTCAATTGTTACCAAAACCTTTTCAGCTCTTCCCATGAATGTCAGATGGAGGAAACTGCAGTTAAATATTTTTTAAGTCTTATAGTTTTTGAGGAATCGTGTCTACAACATCCAGACATACACACACACATACACACATCCACACACACAGACATCATTTTAAAAATGTTATAATCGGATTCTAGGAACCTTAAATCGTGCTTATCCAATAAAATCTGGATATGCGAATTTTAGCATGAATCCAATACCTCTCTTAGCGAGAGGTAAAAAATGAATAAATTTATCAGTAATTTAATTTAATTACCATTATTTTACAGAAGTAATAATTCCTTTTAAGAAAATTATAAAAAAATCCATTTTCATTGTTTGTCTGTTACAAGTTAAGTTTCCGATAAGGAGTTGATAGAAAAAGTTATTTATTTGCGACAAGGCAGTAATAGAAATTTATACAAGCAACCAGACATCTTTAGTAATATTTCCTGCAGAGAGTATATGTAATATTTGATTTGTTTTGAGGTCACCTATGTATAATTATAACTCTCCTGTATGTAGTAATGTATTATTCTTGTTTGATGTATCGGTAAAGAAGCATAAACATATATATTATAATTTCTTGTCACCGTCTGTGACGTGACTCAACGTACAAAGAAATAATAAAAGTTTTAATAAGTTATTTTCAAATAATTATATGTATAGAGACAGATAACAAGCGTATTACATATTCATACATCGCTATATAACATTTTTTTTTCCTGGAAAACAATGCGTTATTGTTATTTTTATATTACTATTTTATCAATACTTTTATAATAAAACATTGCAGTTTTTATAATTTATGGATTAAATGACAGAAATTACTATATTCAGAGCCGTAAATAAGATATTGAAAGTAGTTATAAAATTCATTATTTTAATTATTGTAATTATTGTTCCATTACCAAAGAAAATGATACAAAGTTGGAAAAACAACCATTTTAAAAATCATTATAAAAAACCGTGGTAACATTAAAAACATAATGCATAATTAATTTATAAATAGACAATGGTCGTACATGTGCTAATAAATTATTCTTTTATAGGAACTTCACAACATTCAGGAACTACCTGTCGGGTGGGCACAAAAAGAAGAACATCTTCAAAGGTCAGAATCTTATAATTTTTTCTAGTTCTTTTTCTTATGCGTACCTATCAATGTTTTCAAGTCATTATATTAGAAAATGAATATATTTTTTCCATTGCAATAGATATTAAGAAACTTCTTTTTGGATTATCTCATAGTATACATTTCGGAAGAAACAATTTTTGATTTTATTAAAACAAATATTAATTATTATACCCAAATCATTCAAGCAGAAAATGCACGTCATTGAATAAATTGAATAAAAGTAACTAGATGTGTGACGTCATGTACTGGTACGTTTGCAGAGGTTTAAGAATCTTTATGAAAGGAGTTACACAAATTGTAATCTGTATTATCGACATGAACTGTCACATCTACAAAATAAATACTATATTTTAGTCACTGTCCATTTCTATTTAAATTATTTTATAATAATAACCTTATTTATTCTTATGTATGCCATATAAAAATAATAAATAAAAGTGAGCTGAATTTCAAAGAAATATACCGAGTTCTTCCGATTGATTAGAAGTGCTGCCTTTGGCAGATTCACTGATTTTGTGTTTGCGTTAACGGTCACGTTGCGTCGTTGCGTTGCGTTTAACATTACTTTATTATAAATAGGCCTTTTCAACGCAATCATTTGTTTATTATTCCAATGCACCGCTGATTAGTTTATTAATAAAAATCATATTTCTTTTGTCCGTTTCTTACCTTCCATCACCTTTCGGTAAGGAAAATCAGTAGTGAGTTTTTAATAAATAAGCACGTTTTAGAAACCCTAGAATACGATTTTACTAGTTTTACGATGATGTCTCTGTGTTAGTGTGCTGTCTGTGAGGCTGTGTGCGTGTAACAAAATTTCTCCAAAATTAACTCCCAATACTACAATTCTAAAAATTATAGTTCTTTCGTATCCCTCTTCTTTATATCCATGTAAAGAGTTGATTAGATTTTGGTTATAATTGGTCAACCGGAAGTTCCCTTATTTAAAGTTCTTAACAGTTTTTCTTGACATTTCTGACATTTCATGTAATTATCAATATTAAAGAATATCTTATTGTTTATACGGTTTGGTTATACTTTTCGTTCATATTCAATAGATATAGAGTTAAAGAATTATAAAGGGATTAATTATCATAAATCAGAAAGCTTTGCTAAAATCATGGAAACAGCCGATATATTCAAATATTTCTAATTGATGTCACTGTCAAGTGCAATTTACATAGTGTATGCTCGTGATATAATTTTATTGGATTTATAGAATATTGTCCAAGGAACTTTTGGTATGGAATTTGTAGAAAATAGTATATGTACGTCTGACAATTTTACTGGATTAGTGTTTCACAAGAGTCTTGCATTTTTCTTGTTCTTGTCTTGTTCTTGCATAAAATGCAAGACAAGAACAAGACAAGACTTATATAGTTCGTTGCAAGACAAGACAAGAATATGCCCTGCAAGAAAAGTGCAAGAATAGCAAGATTTTTTAGTATTTTCTTGCATTCTTGCACTCTTGCAATATTATATTATAATTCAATATATCAACATTTTATTATAGGTTTTACCTCTAGCTAAGCTAACATTAATCGGAAAAGCTAAAAAGGTTTTGGTAACAATGTGACAACCGGAAGTAATAGTTTCTTAAAAAATCTTCTAAATATTATGTTTTGAAAATTTATAGTACAAAAAATAATAAAGAGCATTAAGTATTCAATCTGATTTAAATTTTCTTATTATATCTTCTATAGATTTAGAGATAAAAAATCTGATATGGCCAGCATATGACCTCCCGCTAATTCGATGTTTAAAATTGCAATGAGCTTGGAGTTAAATATCACTTTATCGTTTGTAAACAAAATCTAATTTGTTGTTCCAATAAATAGAAAAGTCTTTAATAAGAAATGTATTATATTTTATCATGTTTTTTTTTTTAAAATCTGTTAAGAGCTCTTAGTTGAGAACCACATCCAACTTATCATATATACTCATGTTGTTTTCAATCACAGGCGAGTTTTAAAATCAAATTTGAGAAGTTTTTTTTTATCATATTTTAATATATTTTTTCAAGGAAATCAGTTCAGAGCTTCAAGTAACGTACCACTTTAGGTTTACTAATATTAACAAGAATCTAGTATGTCGGTCTCATTAATATAAAAGTGTTAAATACAAGATATGAAAAGTTTTCAATTATAGCATAATACATTTTTTCACGTAAATCTCTTCACAGCTTCAAGTAAAATATCCCTTCCGATTTAAATATGTTGTTCCTATTGATATGAAATTGCAAGACAAGAAATATGCAAGAGTCTTGCAAGCAAGACAAGATTTTTGCTTGCAAGAGTAACACAAGACAAGAGTTATTTAAATTTAAATAGCCTAGCAAGACAAGAAATCTTGTCTTTTGAAACACTATACTGGATATATAGAATTTTTTTCAAGGAACTTTTGGTATGGAATTTTTACAGAATACATAGAATTGACGGTAATTATTATTTTCTGTAACGTTTTTTGTAACTCCAGTGCTGATTAATAAGTTAACACTGTAACCATCTATTTTTTCTCCGATAATTAATTATGGAATGTGCAAACAAAGTTAAGGTAGATAATTATTGTTTTAAGAGATGCGTTTCAAAATTACGTTTATCAGTAAAAGTTAGTCTGTGTTGCATCCCCCATATACCATATAAATTTGTAATACATATTCATTAACACCGTGTTTATATTTATCTTTCAGATAAAGCATTGCTTTATTCATTATCTATTTTATGTCGTTTTAAACAGCAAATTTTACCTTTCTCAAAATTTCTCTATAATTATTTAACCTCCCATATTAAAAATATATCCCAACACGTTTCAAAATGTCAGTTCTTCTCCCTGCTGTCCCGTGTGTTCGTCAGCTGTCAGTCGATCTGTCAGTTCATCACGTCCTCACTTTACATTCAGGCTGGACACGGCGACATGACGGTGGCTGAGACGTAACATGCTACGCGGAGACAAGGTGAGAACAGCAGAACAGTTACACTGGACAGCGGGACGCATTAGTATGATGGACGGGTTCCAAACGGTATCGGATGGGTGGTCGCGAACAAAAATCCTACGGTGATGAGACTGCACGGTGGAATTTTTTGTTTTTATATATTGAATTATTAACCAATGAGAAGATGAGTTGCAAATGTTACAGGATATTTAGGCATGTTGGATATCAATATTGGAAACAATATTCTATGATGATTATTCGGAAAGAAAAAGATACAAGGCACGAAATGTATTTCTAAATCATTTCATTTTTTAATTCCTAAATGCATTTAGGTATGCTCAATTGCACCAACAAGGCTTAAATTTTAATCTAGGCTAGGGTTCATTCCCCGGAATTCTCGGGGCTTTGTTCCCGGGAAATGAAGCTCGAAAAAAGTCGAGAACTCGAGAAATCATATTTGAGTTTAAAAGATTGTAAAAGAAGACTATTCTGCCAAAAATGGTGCTGTGATTATAATTATATAAGTCAGCTTAGCTCTGAATTCCGTAGATGTTTAAATTTTTAATTTGCTTTTTAAGGGAAGACAATTTTGGTAAAGAGATTTTGTTATTTTTGTTTTTTAAGAGAAGCTAATTTTGGTTCCTAATGTTTCTTTGAAAGAGATTTTGTTATGTTTTGTTTAGATTTTGTTTTCAAGAGAAGATAATTTAGTTAGTTCCTATGCAAGTTAAAACTGTCAATAAAGGTTTTATGATTATTTTGATACTTTTATTTAAGAGAGAAAACCACTTAATTTGTTGTTTTATAAAAAGATATTTTTTATGATACATATTTTTAATTTTGTGACGATATTTTTCATTTTTTGAACCGAAAAGATATGCAAAAAATACGTAAATGTAAATTTCTCGACAACCCGAGAAGACCCAAGAAATTACCCTCGAGAATTCTCGAGACCCGAGAAATTGATAAGCTTGAGAAATCATGAACCCTAATCTAGGCTTAAACAAAAAAGTGCAAATCGAAATTTTGACAGCAAAATATATTACAATTCATTCGACATTTCATTTCGATGCTATAATGTTAGGTATACCTGTTATTTCAACGAAAATGTGGAAACATCTAATAAAAAACTTTCGACACTTAAAGAGGAAAGTAATTACTTTCCTCACTTGTGAGGGAAGTGGTTACTATCACGTATCACAACTAAATTACGTGAAGAAAATGTCATTTTCACAAGTGAAAAAAAATATTTCAATATTCGTACGAATATTGAAGTAAATAAATCTTTCAAGTAGCAGTAGGAGAAGAATTTTAACCCGAGTTTTTACTGAAACTCTGAAAACTTTTTGTTTTACGAGAAACACTATAAATACGAGTAAAATATAGATACCTCGTAAATCTCATATATTTATTTTTGTAAAATAAAAGCGGTAAATACGAGTAGATTAGGATTATTATTGTGTAAAAGCACGTTCAATATACGGGTCATTTAGTTTTCCGACCACTGGTCTATCCAATATATTGTTGATAGTGTTGAAATTAATTCAAAGGTTTTATAATTTAAATTACAAACACATATTGCTGAAATGAATATGTCGTTGACCAAATATTTGCGTAATTTCCAAAATATATTTGTATTTAACACATACTGTTACGTTGATATGTTTCAATCATGCTGTCAGCTCCTTTTGGAATCGATAATTGAAACATTGGAATTTAGAAAGATCCAAGTGCTAATTTTATATTTTATAGATGAAACATTGAAAGTCAAATACACATGCGAAACACTCACATATTGTGTCTTCGGGCTTGTAGTTGAATCATATGCATCTGCATATTTTTGAGCGCAGCAATTTCCTCGACTTAAATGTCTGAATTACTTACTTTAATAGATAGTTATTTGTAGTTCCATATGTATTGTACTCATCCAAGACAAGATTTTAATTTTTTGACGATTTTCTCTCTGTGATATGTTGGTTTTAACTATTTATTTATTTATTCATATTTATTTGTTTATTTTTTTAATTGTCCGTGCTGTATGTTCTGTTATCCACATGTGGTTTCCTTTTTTCGATTAGACCATTCTAGCCCTGAAGAAGACTATTGTATAGTCGAAACGTCGGCGTGAATAAATTTTATAATTGACTGCAAGTCCGAAGAATTCTTACTTTCCGGTATCTACTTACTTTAATGTTCATATACATAATAGCAAGTGTTCATGAATAAGCATATAATAATTATTTTTATACCCATTCGTGCTAATTCATCACTTTATTGCAGTCATCATGAGTCACATATGAATAACACCTTCATGTATTACTGCTATAATGCAAATTTCCTTATAAATAGAAAAAAAAAACTTACCTTCATATTTCGTAACAAAGCAATCAGAATTCTCAATTATGTTGACGATAATTCTTACTTGTCGTAAAATTCACACTTCCTGTAACAAGAATAACTCATTAATTTGCCATTTTCTCTCGATCCAATAGTAATAAACATTTCATAAAGAAAATACAATTATGTAAATGGTGAAAAGCAGTTGATTAAATAAAGTGCAAAAGCTGATCGGGCAGCGGAAGGCCGTACATCATAAAAGAATGAAACGATAACGATAGAATAGGATTGGATAGGAAACGATAGGATGGCATGGCATAATGAATTCACGGCCGTCCGGGCTATTAGCGTGCAGATCATCGTTCACATTGTGAGCTTTTTACACGGGCTGCTTCAAAACGCTAAAGCTTTGACCAATGCACGACAAGCATTCCCGGCATGATTTTGGCTTCGACCTAACCTCTAATTTGGGCATGTTTAATTGCAGGTTTTTCAAATTATATTGTCACATTTACACCGCTCTATTTTGGTTAACAATATTTAGTTGTCATGCACGATTTTTACCTCTCGCTAACAGAGGTATTGGATTCATGCTAAAAATCGCATATCCATATTTTAGTGAAAGCACATTTTAAGGTCACTCGAATCCGATTTTAACATTTTTACAAAGATGTCTTTCTTCTCTCTCTCTCTCTTTCTCTCTTTCTGTGTATGTGTGTGTGTGCGTGTGTGCGTGTGTGTGTATGTCTGGATGTTGGAGAGAGTTTCTCAAATTCTATAAGACTACAGACTAATTTAACTAGGTATTCCTTAATTTGACATTAATGGAAAGAGCTAAAAAGGTTTTGGTAACAATTGAACAACCGGAAGTACTAGTTTCATAAAAAAATCTTCTAAATATTATTTTTTGAAAATTTATGTTATTACCAAGATTAAAGAATATAAAATTCTCTATCCAATGCAATGGAAATTTTTATTATATCATCTGTAGATGTAGAGTGTGTGTGTGTGTGTGTGAGAGAGAGAGAGAATTATAAATATATAAATTAATCCAAACAACTCCATGGAAACCAGCTGAGAAATTATAATGTCTGTAATTGACATAAAAAATGTCAGTGTCAAAAATCCAGATACATTAATGAAGGCTTTTTCTGGGAAGTACATTTAATATATCTTATTTTATTATTAATTAAATATATAAAATTGTAGATACATATACATATATACGCATCAGAAGTACCCCCAATCTCGTCAATGAATTTGAAGAATTTCGAACATTTATGCCCATATTCATAAACATTCGTAAAACTTTAAACGGGTCGTTGTCATTTTTGTCCAATAAAAGCAGTCGACACTGACTGAAAAATCGAAATGTAACTTGTCAAGTTTGATTCTACTTGTCAAAAATTTTAACGCACCGTTTTAATATTTTACGAGCGTTTATGAATATGACCATTAGAAGAGTAAGAAGAAACTTATTTACAGAATGAATTAAAAAATTAAAAATATATTAATAATAGATGTAATTTGAATTTGTGTGTGTGTGTGTGCGTGTGTGCGCGCGTGTGCGTGTGTGTATGTGTTTGTGTGTGTGTGTACCAGAAATGTTAAATACAACATGTAGGTACTTATATAGCCTAATATGGAAATGGCGAAAAGTCTTGTGCTGGACACAACAGATTTTTTTGCATTTCAAATAAATTTATTTCAATACCTAATAGCTTCTAAAATATCTTACAGGAAGGATAATTACAAGAAATAAAATTCCTCGATTACAGTCATAATAGAAAAATAAATTTTCTAAAGCAGGTGTAAACACCTCATTTGATTTCTATTTGGCGTTTGTAATTCAGGAATTTTATTTTTTACAATGTACTAACGTTTCAAGCAAAATTTCCGTAAATAATCTAATGAATCGCACCCACTTTTTAAATTCGGTGATTGGTATTCTATAGTCATACTCACAAATTTTGTACGAAGAATTTTAACAATTTAAATAATTTAATAAATAAATATTTATTTAATATTTGACCATACGCAAGTACACTTAATATAGTTATTTTCGTAACAAGTTATGAAAAATACCAAATATCATGCGAGTGTAAATTGAGCTAAGATATTTGTATTTCATACAAGTTATGAACATTATTTTTGAGACGAGCTTAAATAAATTTTACTTTTTTTATAAAACTGAAATTTAGGTTCAAACGTACGGACAGCTGACAAATGAATAATGTATACATGTAGCCAGAAAATAATGACATAGTAACCTAGCAACCGTGTCAACTATTACGATATGAAATATATCGTAACACTAATGTCATAAGTTCAACTTTCAGTGTTAGGATACTACGTTGATATGTCATACTTATCACAATGGTCGTCTAAAAAAATCGTTTTGTAATTTTAATTTAGGTTAAGTAAATCTTATTTTGATAAACCCCATGAAAAATATTTTTTCGCTGTGGAAATACTTGATTTGATTCGCGTGCATTTAGAATCACGCACAACACGCATAGATATAAATTAAATATTTGCTGTGCTGACAGTGTTTATATATGGATGGATCGTATTTACTTGCAAACCGTCCTCATTGTGCGGGGCCAGGGGTACGGGGATTTATTCGTTATTCCATTCCCGGTACGGTAATGCGAACGAGGAGACTCTGCTCAGCGTAAAACGCTCTGCATTATCATTTATATCATCATTAAAAATATTCCCCATACTCGACTTTCTCTCTATGCCACAGTCACAGTGATGCCTCACAATCGCATCATAAGGTTTCTCTCAACGCTCAACTTCTATTACTCAATAAATAAATATTTTTAATTAATGCTACAAAGAAGGGAAACGGCGTCATGGTTTACTTCGTATTTGTGTGAATGTTGAAATCGGAAAATATTGCATGGAATTTGTGATAGCATGGCAAGGTCTTGAGAATATTAAACATGAAATTATTAATTTGTTGATAATTTTGTCTATGAAGTAAAATTTAACACATCCCAGTAAATATGTTTCATTTAGATAAATATTTTTTAATCTGATCGATGTCAAACTTGAAAATTAATTCCTATTTTCAAATAGCATAAAAAACAGTTTTGGCCAGCACAAGACCTCTCGGCATTTCCATTTTAGGCTATATAAGTATTGTACATATTGGACATTTCTGATACACACAAAAACACATCTTCTTTATATATTAAACAGGGTGTTAAAGTAAGTAAGTGTTCAACGCTTAACCCATGGTAGAACTAACCCCAAAGATAGTAAATCTGGCAATAATTTTATATACTTTCTACAAGAACTAGAGGCCTTTAAAACTGACCAATCACGTCATAGTTCAAAACTTTATAAAAAAGTAAAAATCAGTGTGTTCTCTGGAAAAAATATTGATTGTCAATCTGACGTTAAATGTTTTTTTTTGCATAGACGTGCAATTTATATTCTGTATTTTGATATTCTCAAAATAACATTTACCTTCACCAACCAAGAGTATGCAGACATGCGTATGGTTTTTGGCGAGACATTACAAAATAGTCGTGCTGCTATAAGACGGCACAGAGAGTTATTTCCAAATAGACTTCAATGATTTCATATGTCATTTGTGACAGGTATCATATTTTTTCCAGAGAACACATTGATTTTTACTTTTTTATAAAGTTTTGAACTATGACGTGATTGGTCAATTTTAAGGGCCTCTAGTTCTTCTAGAAAGTATGTTAAACAAAAATTATTGCCAGATTTACTATCTATAGGGTCAGTTCTACTATGGGTTAAGCGTCGAACACTTACTTACATAACACCCTGTATATAGATTGGCGGTAATTCTAAAGGGTATATGTAATATATGTATCTATAATTTCATATATTTAATTAATAATAAAATAAGAAATATATTTATATTAAATGTACTTCCCAGAAAAAGTCTTCAGTAATGTCTCTGGCTTTTTGACACTCACATTTATCTGTCAATTATAAACAATTTAATTTTTCCACTTGTTTTCCATGGGAGGCGAGACACATTTACAACTTATTATTTTATATATTTATATGTCTCTATCTTTAACCCCATGTAAGATACAATAAAATTTTTAAATGTATCGGATAGAGATTTATATATTCTCTAATATTAGTAATAACAAATTTTCAAAAAATAGTATTTAGAAATTTTTTTTAAAGAAACTATTACTTCCGGTTGTCCAATTGTTACCAAAATCTAATCAGCTCTTCCCAGAAATATCAGATTGAGGAAACTGCAGTTAAATATTTCTTGTCTTATAGTATTTGAGAAACCGTGTTTCCAACATCCATACACATGCTTACACACACACACACACACACACACACACACACACACACTGACATACACACACGGGCATACACATTTTTCGTATTTATTATTTCTTATGTATATATGCCTTTTACCTACAATTTTAAATATTTAATTAATAAAACAATAAGAAAGATTGAAGGTACTTCCCACAAAAAGCTTTCAGAATGTCACTAAAATTGTTGATTTTTGACACTGACATCTCTCATTTACAAACTATGTTATAAACATTTGAATTTGTCAACTTGTTTCCTTAGTGCCTTGGTCTCTCTTGCGATTAGATTATTCTATGTATTACAGTACCTTTATCTCTAAATCTATTCAAGGTATAATAAAATTTTTAAATGTCTCATATGTAGAATTTCATGTTCTTCAAAAATATTAATAACAGAAATTTTCAAAAAATATTTAGAAGATTTTTTTTAAAGAAGCTGTTACTTCCGGTTGTCCAATTGTTACCAAAATCTAATCAGCTTTTCCCAGGATTGTCAGATTGAGGAAACTGCAGTTAAATATTTTTTTAAGGCTTATAGCATTTGAGAAATCGTGGTTTCAACATCCACACATTTACACATACACACACACACACACACACACACACACACACACACACACACACACACACATACATACACACACGGACATCATCGTAAAAATGTTATAATCGGATTATAGGGACCTTAAAACGTGCTTATCCACTAAAATCTGGAGATGCGATTTTTAGCATAATTCCAATACCTCTCTTGGCGATAGTTAAAAATTAAATTAAACGCAAAATAGGAAAAATCTTGAACCATATTAAAATTTCAATTTTGAAAGCTGTCGTTAAAATGAATAAGATTAGCCCAGATTTGATGCATGTGTTGCCTGCTGTTGGTGTATTTTTTTCTGTTGTCCTTCATGGCTTATAACAAGCATCTCCCGCGGCCCGTTTGATTGCGATGCCCGGCATGCACACGGCCCGACTGCAAACAACAGGTGTTTTTAGCCCGTAGCCACCGCTCTCGTTAGCTGTTTTTACCCACCGTTATTTATGATTATTCTCAATGTGACAATTTTTTCATCTTTTATATATCATACTTTTTGATAGAATTGCTAATTCGCTGTTGTCGAACGCAAGACACACACGAAGGAACTAGATTCCAAGCCGGTAATGTATTCTGAAAGTGAGGTTATGTTGTTTCAACCTGGGCGGTAAAGATTGATTCATTGCGACGAGCGTGAGCGTGGTGGTTGCTTTCTGAGTGACGGTGCTTTTCGACCTTGCCTCAACTGAGAATTTGTCACTATTATGTCTATTATACATACACAACCACACTAGAATTATATGGGAAGTGTATGTGAATAATCTATCAATGTCTGAACATCATTGCAAGATGCGGTTTCTAAATTAATAATAGGGTACAGTGCATTTACATTGGCAATATGAATTTGAAAATAATTGTAAATTTGTTTATTACCGTGACAGTTTTACATGTATTTTAATGACGAGAGTGTTATCCTCCAGTTTCTATAATAGTAGTAATCTAAAGATATAGATTTTGGTGATACTATAGAAAAATTGTGAATTAGAGATTTATCTGCTTTAAGTTGATTTGCAGATCAATTTAATAACATTGCTTATTTGATCCATAGGAATGAGATCTGAAAGTTGATTTACCGATACAGGTAACTAAATCATACACCGGGTATTTCAAGCAATCCTTGACAAAGAAATATGATATGGGAAAACAGTTTTTCTTATTTTTCAAATATTATTTGCCCCTGAATATATAAAATAAATAAATAAATATATCATCACGGCATATTACCCATTTCTGGGTGTGCCAATCTGCTTTATCACAGATATCGGTAATGATGATGACATATTTGCACCGAGCGGGATCTTACCAGGCGTCACCTCACGGGCACTCGTTGCTGGCGTGGAGAGTGCACCACAGGGGTCACTTTTGTGCCATTTGAATATATTTTAAATATAATTTTAGAACATTACATTCTGTTTGATATCAAAAGTTTTGGATGTGTATAATGGGGTATTCCGATGATATGGAATTAATGAAAAATAATAACTTTTTTCTATAGTTTCCATCTTCATATAATAGAAAAATATAATAAAACATGTTTAATAAAAAATTTTAATTCATAATTTTGTTACAAAATTGGAATTTTTACAGCTCTAGAAACGCCCTTGAAATTTGTGACGTCAAGTTGATAATCTGTTGCTCATTTCAAAGTAAATATTTTCTTTTAAAAACACAGATTGTGCCAGTAGTTAACACGCGCGGGTATATTTCTTGTTTGACATTTCGTCCACTTTATAATTATGACTCCTATTTTTACCATAAACAAACACAGGACAAACACCGAAATTCACGCTGCTACTAAAATCATATGTAAACAAGCAAATGGCTGTCATGAACATGTGGATTTAGGCGCTGAAGTTCCATGTATTGGCCGGGCGACCTCATTTTCGGGAACCTTATGGGTTCCAGTCTAAGGTGTGTTTTGCTATGTGTGAATCAGGCTTAATACTAAATTTAATTTCACCGTGGCTATAAATTAAATTTACTCGGTTACTAAAGAGGAAAAAAATATACATCAAAAAATTTAGAATTTGAAATTTCTCGTGTTAAATATTGGAATGATTTTGATAGAGCAGTTTTCTTTGCATAATAGTTATTGAATGTCTATCATCTTCAATCTTGATAACTTGCATGGTATGTAAAAGACAAAATTAAAGTAATTTCAAATTAGTTATCTTTTCCGCTAATAATACTTTTAGTGCCTCCGTTCAGTATGATTAGTTTTACATTTCTAAACAGTCCAGTGTCCAGAAACGCTCTGTTGCCGGAAGAGCCCTGAAAAAAGTAGAGACTTTTTACGTTCTAAAGACCATTAATTTTTGAGTGTTTTCGACCCAAAAATTAGAAAGATGTTTATTAATTCTTTTAATTTAAGCTTAAATATAAGTGCATAATATAATTGAACTTGCATTAGAAAACCATATTTGTTGATTTTTAGCTTATAATTATTAATCTACGAAATTCAAATCTTATGGTGATACTAATGTAAAAACTCCTTAGTATTTAATATTTATACAATAAATAAAATACATTTAATAAATTCCAGGAGAAATTGGCTCAAAAAATCATGTCTATTGTTCGTACAGAAACTGCTTTGCCATTGTTCGTTCATTTACGCCCGCAGGGGTGAACAAAATTAAGTCAGCCCCAACTATGATTTTGAAGAAGAAAAAAATCAAATATTTATTTATTTCAATTTTATATATCCATTACCGCTAAAATTGGGAAGTAATATTACAATTTTATACTAACTTTTTTATGTAACACCCCTTTCTGGGGTAACTAATTTTTCAGCCCATCTTACGAACATTCCTACGGGGTCCCTAAAATAGATACACACAAAATTGTAGTTTCTAGGCTAGTGATACAAATAAATATTCAGTTTACAAATAGAAGCCCTATGAAATATTTCAAATGTTTATGAGCTAAGTTTTCCGTTCAGTTTTTAGACCAATACTAATGAATTATTTGAACTCTTTCTTGAAATACATATGTAGTTACAGCATTATCAAATATACATCAAATTTTATGTTTCTTTGCACATTGAATAAATTTATTTCAAATTTGGTTTGTCACTTTTTACCTTCCGTCACCTTTAGGTAAGGAAGGTATTGTCTTTGGTCAAAAAATTTGGTGGTGAGTTTATAATGAATAAGCACGTTTTAGGGTCCCTACAATACAAATTTACTATTTTTAAGATGATGTCTGTATGTATGTATGTGTGTGTGTGTGTGTGTGTGTCCGTGTGTGTGTGTGTGTGTGTATGTGTGTCCGTGTGTGACAAATTTTTCTCCGACGATAACTCCAATACTACAATTCTAAAAATTATAATTCTTTCGTATTCCTCTTCTGTACATCCATATGAAGAGTTGATTAGATTTTGGTTATAATCGATCCACCGGAAGTACCCTTTTTTGAAGTTTTTAACAGTTTTTCTTAAAAAAACGCAGTTAAATATTATTTTTTGACATTTTGTTATTATATATATTAAAGAAAATACTCTTCTCTATACGGTTTAACTATAAATTTTCCTTCATATTCAATAGATGTAAATTTAAAGCATTATAAAGAAATTAATTTTCAAAAATTAGTCAGCTTTGCAATTTATCATGGAAACACATGACATAATTATTCAAAAAAAATTAATTGACAGATGTCAGTTGCAAGTGCAAAACCAAATATGGAAAGTATAGGATCTAAAATTGGTATGTCATATTGTTACTCGCAAGTGACATGCAGAGAAAGGCCAAAGAGAAGATGGAAGGACATTACTTACTGTAGTCTGTGTTATAATTTTAGTGGATTTAAAGAACCTTTTCAAATGATCTTTTAGTATGGAATTTGTAAAAAATAGTATGTGTTCGTGTTCGATTTTACATGATATTATATAGAATCTGTTCCAAGGACCTTTTGGTATGGGATTTGTACAAAATACATCGAATTGACGGAAGGTCTTGTGCTGGCCACAACGGATTTTTTGCTAAAAATTTAGGGTTATATTTTAAATATATTTGTGCATTATATTCAAAGATCTGTAAATAGATATCACTGGATATTTGGTAATACAATTTAAATTGCTGAAATGAATGAACTATCTATTTGTTACATTGAATACAGTAGCTGGCGGTTCAGTACAATATTTAAATTATTTTTTAAAAAAATAAAACCTAGTACTGTACCTAAATATTGTGCAAAATAAATTCTTTTGGTTTGAAATGGGACTTGTCGAATTACGATTTTATCTTTGTGTGTCGCAGCTTCAGATCGCTGACGGCTATATTAAAAACTGATCAAGATAAGATTGATTTCGATTCGATTTACATTAATTCATAAATACACAACATTAAAAACCTGTAGAATTCGATCATTGAACGCTGCTACTTCTTTGTGTGCAATTAATCAAAATTTGCTTCGATTGACAGCTATGAAAAACATATTTAAAATTCATTCTCCGCTTAAAAGGATTCAATAACTTCATAAATATTGTACAAGCTGCAGATTCCCACAGTTATTTTTAATCACTACTAGAATCATTCATAAATTTTATATAATCAACTGAATAATTTATACATAAAAGCCATATCATATTTAATTTAAAAAATGGTATCTTATAAATTTATAATATGAGTGATTTTCATTTTTCTCATAACGAAAGAGCAATTATCCTTATTTGGTATTCTTTATACAAGTCTTTTATAATATAAAATGTAATTGTTATTTTCTTTTTGTTTTTTCATGTAGAGTAATTATAACTATTAACTCAACAGAATAATTGTTCGTTTACACTTCTTGTAATAATTTTCTATTTAGATATATATAGAAAACAGATCCTATAAAATAAAAATCTGTTGTGGCCAGCACAAGACCTCTCGCCATTTCCATATTAGGCTATATAAGTATTGTACTGCACTTCGCTTTCGAACCGTCGTTTTATAACAAAATATTACAGAACTTTACCGAAATATTGTTTTTTATTGTATTTAACATGTCTTCTGCACACATATAATTCTAATTATATCTATTTTTCATTGTATGAGGAAGTTTTTAAATGTCAGAGATTGTTCCAATTCATTAACCAGATTGGCGGTATTTCTGATGGATATATGCATTTTAACACAATTTTACCTATAATTTCAAATATTTAATTAATAAAACAATAAGAAAAATTAAATATACTTCCCAGAATGTCACTAAAACTGTTGATTTTTGACACTGACATATGTCATTTACAAATTATGTTATAAACATTGGAATTTGTCAACTGGTTTCCTTAGTGCCTTGGCCTCTGTGATTAAATTACTCTATATATTATAGTGTCTTTATCTCTAAATCTATACAAGATATAATAAATATTTTAAGTGTATTAGATAGACAATTTTATGTTCTTCAATATTTAATAACAAAAATTTCCAAAAAATTATATTTAGAAGAATTTTTCTCAGAAACTACTACTTCCGGTTGTTCAATTGTTACCAAAACCATTTCAGCTCTTGCCAGGAATGTCAGATTGAGGAATCCATAGTTAAACAATTCTTAAATCTTATGGTTTTTGAGGAATCGTGTCTACAACATCCAGACATCCAGACATACACACATCCACACACACACACACAGACATCATTTAAAAAATGTTATAATCGGATTCTAGAGACCTTAAATCGTGCTTATTCAATGAAATCTGGATATGCGAATTTTAGCATGAATCCAATACCTCTCTTAGCGAGAGGTAAAAAAAGTACTAAACATTTTTATTGTTGAACAAATCTCCCCCAATGCATCAAGCAGGAAGTATTGTCCACATCCACAATCCCGTTTTTAATGTTTTGTTTTTGTGTCATTACGCCTTATAAAAATGACTTGTATGCTCAGTTGTGAGCAAAAGCAGAAGCAGAAGGCATCAATCGTGCTGTTGCCATTAGAAGTAAATCGATCCGAGAACTGTTATAACCGGAGTTATCAGCGGGTGATCTCCGTGCTCGAGATAAGAAGAAGAAGTTGCAGTTGCAGTGCATCGTCTGTTGCATTGCACTCAGCTCAGCTGGTACCGATGCGCGTCTTGTTTCCAACAGCAACAGCTTGTCGTATTAATTGAAATTTACACTGTTGCTAATAAGAACTTGATATCTCCGGCAAACACAACGATGGATATACTTGTGATATTTATCAAATTGAAATAATGCTATATATGTCTCAGCCTTTTTACCTCTACTTACTTTATCAGTTCTATTTTATGCAAATCTTTGTGATGATACCAGTACGTATATACGTATAAACCATCTGCTGGTTAGTTATCTTTTCAGTACAGTAAATTAAAGGAACCTGTATAAATAAAATTTTAAATATGCTCGCCTTATCGAACATTACTGGAACGCAATTTTTTTTAAAGCTCCTCGTTTGCTTTAGATTTAATCCTAAATGCAGGGCCGGCCTTCTTCATTAAGGGGTCCGGATGCAAGAAATACTGCGCGACCCCAACTGAACAATTTTTCAACGTTAAGATAGCATATATTTTCGCAAAAACGATATAATAGCTATAAAGGAAACAAACAAATAAACAATAACGCATTTGAATATGTGTCTATTTTATTGTTATATGAATAATAATTAATAATATTAAGGGAGTAATGGTGCACACGGTAAAAAATTACATTGATATTCCGGACAAAATTTAGTTAGCTGTATTTTTTTTGTTATTTCAACAATATGTTTTTGCCATGTATACGAAGAACTTTGTATTTTAAGTTTCCAAAACAAAACCATTTTTGTTGTGTATAAAAAGCATTATTTGCTGTAAAATATGAGTCATGGTAGCAATTATTATTGGTTGTACTAAGCAGTTATTTTGTTACTTTGTTCAGATTACAAAATCATTTTGCAACAATTAAAAATATTTGATCTGTTACTGCGACAAATTTTATTTTTTTGTATCCTGTGACATATATTTTGTAAAGATTACAAATTCTTCTTTCCGCCATATACTTTGTAAAGGTAACTAAAACTTTTGTGTAGACAGGGTATTCCCTGGTATACAGTATAATTCACTGTTCGTGTTATACTATACTACGTCGTGTCGCATTTGCTTGCGCTGTTAAGTTTTAGCCTGTCGAAAATTGTGTTTTAAAGGTGCTTGTTTCTTGTGCCCGTCGAGAAAAATGGATGATTTTGTAAAAGATATTTTAAAACAATGTCAATTAGTGTCTTATTGAGAAATTTGAAGGTATGTATCGATTACTGATAAATCTGTATAATTTAAGTGTTTCATATGTTTTTTTTTTTATATAATATTTGTTACATGTATATAGATTATAATTATAAATAAATAAAATTATTATAATACGCATGTATTTAATTTAATTAACTTACTACCTCATTAATGCATTTGTATATCTATCAAAATTTATTAGTTTCCAAAACAAATTCATAGTTATTAATGGTAACTTATTTTATTTGTTCGCATAACAAATTTATATTTCTTAATAGTAACTTAATTTATTTGTTCGTATAACAAATTTATACTTGTTAATGGTAACTTATTTTATTTGTTCGCATAACAAATATCTTTTGTTATATATAACAAAACTGTATTAGTTGCCACAACAATTTTTTACCAGCAAATTTACCTATGTAACTGTAACAAATATATTTGCTGGTCCTATATTGACAAAAAAAAAATTGCTGGTGGAACTCATTTTTGGTAATCACAACAAAGTTTTTATTTACCTTGTGGTATATGGATTGTGCTAAAAATCGAGATGTACTGGTTTCAGTTAAAGAATCTTTATTACGAAGATTAAGATTTTGTAATCAAAAAACAGAGGTAATTTTAAACATTTTCTGTAAAGTATTTAGTTTTGAGTTTAATATTGGTATGTCATGAGTGAGGAATATTTTCTGTATGAAGATGTAAATAACAATGTTGATAAGAGAGTAGAACAAGTCAGTTGAGCTCTATTGTTATTATCGGGTTTATGTTAACCCAAAAAGTTGAATATGCGTTATATACCTATGCATGCATGTTTTCTAGACATTTTATCAATAAAAATTATTTTGAAATATTTTGTACTGATCTATTTTATTTATTTGTTAGTCTTATTATAGGTACTTATAATCAGTGCTCATAAACATATAGTTTTTCATTATGAAAATCTGAAATTTGTTGCGACGCCAATGATCTTATATGTCATTTGTGACAGGTATGACATTTTTGCCAAAGAACACATTGATTTATATTTTTTTATAAAGTTTTGAACTATGGCATGATTGATCAGTATTAAAGGCCTCTAGCTCTTGTAGAAAGTATGTTAAACAAAAATTATTGCACATTTACTATCTATGGGGTCAGTTCTACCATAGGTTAAGCGTCGAACATTTATTTACATAACACTCTGTATAACATAAAATAGAAACGACGAGAGGTATTGTGCTGGCCACAACAGATTTTTCTATACAGTATGTTCCCGGATTGAGTTTACAAGAGGAAAAAAAATTATTTTTGATTTTACGAAAAAATACCAAGGGAAGAAAAATTTTTGCTTGAATTAAAACGCATGTTTCAGTTATTAAACATTTAATTAATGTAAGGTTCTTTTATTATAACGTTTTTTCGTATTCCAGCAAAAATTTTTCTTTCCTTGGCATTTTTTCATAAAATGAAAAATATTTTTTTTTTCATCTTGTAAACTCAGTCCGGGGACATACTGTACATTTTATGGAAAAATTTATAAAATACTCTAGTTTATAAATCCCAAAGCCTATGTTAAAAAATAATTCCTTCCAGATTTCAAATTAACTTACAGATAAATGACTGCCAATAAACTTATCATATCAAATTAATAATAAATTAAATGGCAGGAGGTATTGTGTTGAGCATAACAGATTTTTTTTATTATTAATGAAAAGGAGATGTAATAAATTTAAAAACATAAAATGATATCTTGTTATGTGGTACCTACCTATAATGAACTCTGAAGAATTGTTAACTTGAAACATATCATGTAGCTACAATTTTAATCGTATATTTGATATAATTGACTTTGATCTTTGAAAATTATGATGTAGGTTTTAAATTTAACGATGCCTATTAACTCATATTGGGAAACATGCTATTAATCTTAATTCAAAAGAAAATAATGTGAACGTCATCGTTGATATAAATTATTCTAATAGCTGTATTTATCGTTACGCCGTTTATTTTTCTTTCCATAAATTTATAGTTTAAATGGTATTGCTATAAATCTTGCATTAAAAATAGAAATCATTTTTCGACATTTTTAACTCTAGCTAAGAGAGGTATTGGATTCATGCTGTACAGAAAACATGTTAAATACAATTAAAAAAAATTGTTGTGGCCAGAACAAGACCCGTTAATTTGATGTATTTTGTACAAATCCCATACCAAAAGTTCATTGGAAAAGATTCTATAAATCCAGAAAATTATCACATTTGCATACACTTAACGCAACATTCTCTTTACAATCAAATAATATTACTACGAAGTTTATATCTCTACCCATTTTTGAATTATTGCCCCAAAAGTCAACATACCCCACATTTAGATAAAAACTTCAAAATATTCAAAAATCTAATTTGTATGTATCTAGATACTACTTAATGCGCTGATTCCAAATTTTGAAACCGCAGGTCGATATCTCTTTTCGTTCTCGAGATATTTAGATTCAATGTTTTGCTCAAAACTGCCCTTTTTTGGGTAATAACCCAAAAATGGGTCAAGATATGAATTTGGCGACAAAACCATTCGATTCTACGGGCAAAATTACATAAGTACACCAATTTTCAGAATTTTTAAACACCGTATACAATCCCTAAAGCAAGATAACTAAAAATGGCCAAAAATCGCAAAAATCGCAAGGGGTACCCCTTACGATTTTTTCAGATTTTGGCCATTTTGAAACTTTTATTTATAAAAAATGAACCGGTTGGACAAAAATGATGAAAATTGGTACACTTATGTATTTTTGTCCGTAGAATCGAATGGTGTTGTCGCCAAATTCATATCTCGACCCATTTTTGGGTTAATGCCCAAAAATGGGCAGTTTGGAGCAAAACTTTAAATCTAAATATCTCGGGAACGAAACGAGATATCTACCTGCGGTTTCAAAATTTGAAATCAGGGCATTGAGAAGTATCTAGATACATAAAAAATAGATTTTTGAAAATTTTGAAGTTTTTATCTAAATGTGGGGTATTTTGACTTTTGGGGCAATAATAATTTTTAGAAATAAAAGTATTGAAATAAAAATGGATAAATGCTATAAAAAAGTTCATTGGAAAAGATTATACCAATAAAATTATAACACGAACACATACTATTTCTTACAAATTCCATACCAAAAGTTCCTCTGAAAGGAGTCTAAGAAATACATTAATACTTTTTCTATATATTTTACAGATAAATTTAAAAATCTATTTTTTTATATAAATCCCGAAGCCTAAGATAAACACAATTACTTTGTCACACAGCTCATGTTTCAAATGAATGTAACTATAGGCGAATGAATCACTTCAAATTAATAATAGTGACATTTTAAAAAGAAAATTGCAAATAAAGCAATAGTTATATGCAATAGAGTTTGCAGCATTAGTAAATACGGAGGTACGTATTTAAATTAATAAAAATTAATTAACGCGAGGTTTTGTGTTGGCCACATCAGATTTTTTTAAATGGTAATATTTTTATTTAATTTCAGAAAAAGAACTAAATTCAAAATTGTTGTAGGTAATTTTAAAACTCTCATATAAAAAATAAACATTTTTACCTCCCGCTACCCTTGGTAAGGGAGGTATAGGGATCGTGCTAAAAATCACATATCGTGATTTTAGTAAATGACCACGTTTTAAGGTCCCTAGAATCCAATTTTAACATTTTCACGATGATGTCTGCATGTGTGTGTGTGTGTGTGTGTGTGTGTGTGTGTGTGTATGTGTACGAATTTTGTTTGCACTCTAACTCAAATACTATCATTCAGAAAATTCTGAAAACTTGTATTTCTACCCTACTCTAATAGGAATAGAAGCCATTAGATTTTGGTGTAAATCGGATACACGGAAATGGTACTTTACTTGAAGCTCATAATGGTTTTTCTTCAAAAAATACCATTAAATGCCATTTTTTACAGGTATACATTAATACTTTTTCTATATATTTTACAGATAAATTTAAAAATCATTTTTCTTTTTTTAATCCCGAAGCCTAAGATAAACACAATTCCTTTGTTACACAGTTTATTTTTCAAATGAATGTAACTGACAGGTAAACGTCATTGTCAAAAAACTAATCACTTCAAATTAATAATAGTGACATATTAAATAATAAAGAAAATCGTAAATAAAGCAGTAGTTATATACAATGGAACATAATATAGTTTGAAGCATTACTAAATACGTAAGTATGTATTTAAATTAATAAAAATTAAATAGCGGGAGGTTTTGTGTTGGCCACATCAGATTTTTTTTATTACTATTTACTAGCTTTAGATACAAAATAAAAAGTATTGTGATACCCTCGAGAATATACTAGTATAATAAATATTTAATTTTGCTAATAAAACAAAAAGGTAAGAAATAATATATCCCACGGAAATGGAAAAATAAGTGAATATAGAAAACAAGTGATGGTGATGAAGTGAAATAAAAAGTCCATTAATGGCAGAATATAACTGGTAATAGGCAAGTAAAGACTGCGTGCATATGCAGTAAAGTTTGAGAAACACTGCTTCTGTCTCTCTCGTCCACACATAAAGTGAATCCTCGCGCCGTTTTGTCGGCAGTTTATGCTTGGAAATGCAAAACCCCGACTGTTTTACATTTCAGTAAGCTCATATTTAATGGCGTCTGTGAACTATATCCCATGTTCACCCTCCTCCATCTCGGCATATGCCTCACGCGCGTATAACAGATTTAGAGCGGCTTAGATTTTATGGAGCAAATGAAATTACATTCCCCTTTAAAATATGATGAGCTCTCTTCGATAATGAAACGAGTTCAATCTCTCAGCGATGCGATGCGCTAGGGATAGGGTTCAGTTTAGTTTCTGTTCACGCCAAGACGTGCATATCGGTGCTGTTTATAGCGAAAAGACATTTCCACCCTCAGCGGAAGAGTGGGAGGGGGTCTAATTGAGCTAATAGCTTACTCTCAGCAGCGAATGATGGCTCTTTACTAACGCTTCATATTAATATATGGAAATCACTTTCAAAGCGCTATTAATGAACGTTTTACGAAGATCATTTATTTATTTTTAGTTTTAAAATTTTCTTTTTCTTTTAATTTCTGCTAAAATTGCTTTATTATTTCATAAGAGTCGGAATTTAATTGTTCTAAAGTCAAAAAAATCTGTTGTGGCTAGCACAAGACCTCTCGCCATATCTATTTTAAGCTATATAAGTACATATTGTATTTAACATTTATGGTACACACACATAAATTCTTATTTTTAATATATTTTTATATTTTCTAATTCATTCTATAAGTAAGTTTTCTCGTACTCTTCTAAATGATCGAGATTCTTCAAATTCGTCGTCGAGATTGACGGTATTTCTGATGGGTATATGTATGTAAATAAATAAATATATCATCACGGCATATTACCCATTTCTGGGAGTGCCAGTATCTACAATATATGCAGACATCGGTAATGATGACGATATATTTTACCGTGTGGGCGATTACCAGGCGTCACCTCACGGGCAGTCGTAGCTGGTGTGGAGAGTGCACCACAGGGGTCACTTTTGTGCCATTTATATGTATGTATTTATGTATCTATTAATAATAAAATAAGAAATATTATATATACTTCCAAGAAAAAGAGTCTTCAGTGTATTTGGATTTTTGACACTGACATTCTCCTCTATTATATAACTTAACTTATAAACATTTTAATTTTTCAATTGGTTTCTATGCAGTTATTTGGGCTATGAAATTCATTAGAATGGATTATTTTATATAATTATAATTCTCTATTTCTAAATCTGTAGAAGATATAACAAAAATGTTCGGATATAGAATTTTATATTCTTTAATATTTGTAATAAAAAAATAATGTTTAGAAGATTTTTTTAAAGAAACTACTACTTTCGGTCGTCAATATGTTACCAAAACCTTTTCAGCTCTTCCCATTAATGCCAGATTACGGAATACGTAGTTAAATTGGTCTTTTATCTTAAAGAATTTGAGAAACTGTCCCGACACACACACATACACACACGCGAATACACGCACACACACACACACACACACTCACACACGAAGAGAGAGAGAGAGAAAGTGAGAGAGAAGCATCATTGCACAAATGTTAAAATCGAATGACCTTAAAACGTGCTTATTCATTATAATTTTGATATGCGATTTATAGCATGAATCCATTACCTCTCTTAGCAAGAGACCAAAATTGGTTTAAAACCCTATTGTTTTTATCGAATCAAAACAATGTGTCACTAATTAAGAATGCTTATTTTACTTCACTGTTCGGTTCCTCCTTATTTTGTAAATTATATTTATTGTTCCTGTGTACCAAATTGTATTATTAAGATTTTTTTTGCCAATGCTTATCATTTTTCCAATACTTATGTATGTTAAATTTGTTCGGCTTAATTCGGTCTAAATATCAAATTAGTTTATTTTAAAGCATATTCTTAGCAATAATCTGGTGGCAGTACAGGCATAATAATGGTAAGCCTGTACTACTATTGCTATGATACGCATTTATAATAAAATAACTTTATCCACAACTGTCAAATAATATACCCATAATTCAATTGCTGTTATTGAATAGTATTGACAGTTTGATGGAATAATATTATTCAATCTTTATGTTAAATTCCAATCTTTTAAACAGTACGAACAAAACTACTTTAATGAAGTATTTTTTCACATAAGAAGTCAACGTTCCATTAGTTTCGTCATTTATCATACTTTTATTTTCTTCTTAAACTTACTGTAGATGAATAGCCGGTTTTAAGATTTTTCTTAAATGTCAAATCCAGGCCCGGGAAAATCAAATGGGAGATACCGGGATAGCATTTTTAGTTTTGCTTCCATACACTAGATATGGCGACACCAGTATCGTTAGTGTGTCAATTTTTTTCATTTTTTCTTTTGCGCGAATTTTGACATTTGTCATTTTCATTTGAAACAATTCTGTCATTGTGAATATATTTTTTGTATTATAAGTAGTTACTTGTGTGAAAAAACTTGTAAATATTTAAGAAGACAAGAATAAAGTGTTGTGTACCAAATTGTCCTGCTACCGGAAAGTGAAAATGTATTTTTATATAATTATATTATTTTATACCAGTAAAACATATTACAAAATCGTATTCTAGAGATAACAAACTATAGATTTCGACAGTCTCGAACTTATCGGGATTTATTTGTCAAGTGGTTGGAAGTTTTAAATATGGATCAATGCTATTAAGTATTGTATCTTTCCTAAATGAAATTACAGTGTTTTCAAAAATGCATTATTTTTACTCATTTTATGTAATCTTTGTAAGACTGATTTGTAGTTGAAGTAGATTTTTCATAAAATACTACGCATTGATAGTATTTTGTGAAAAAAATGCTTCAACTACAAATTAGGGGTAATTAATAAACCGAATATACCAATATTAATTCTAGGTAATGATAATACCGACCGAGTTTTATATTTACTTTTGCTTCCATACACCAGATGGCGACATTGATGTGGTATCGATGCTTAACATGTACGTTTCCAATCTAAAATAGTGTATATGGTCTGTGGTCAAATCACTTCATAATTTTGTTACAACGATAACTAGATTTGTCTATGTTTGTAAACAAATTTTTTTGCAGTTGTCAGTGCAAAAATTCGAATTATTTTCAATACAAATATGTCACATATATTATTATTTGACAGTGTGGGTAAAGTGTAGTATTTATATTCGCAAGTAATGGCTATTAATCATTCGAATGATGATTATACGCACACATTACATTCTCATTGTATAATATACTATTAAATTTGTTAATTTGCTTTATAAGTCAGCAGAAAAATTTATATTTTGAGCGTAATTTACTTGAATTTTAAAGTCAAAACACCCTCTGCCTCCCCCGCTATTGTGCTGTTGAAATCCTCTGCTTTATCCTGCTCATCCCGGAGTGTTTAATATTCCGGGCTTGCTCGTGTTCTCGGCTGCTATTGGCCGCGCCGCCAACGAATACACACTGCCGGATATAATCTCGTAAACGACATTTTACGATGAATTTCATGTTTAGTGCATATTTAATTAACAAGCCGCTTCCCTCGCCCCTCTGCCCAACGTGATAGGGAGATATGACTACACTGTAACATTGGGGATGAGCTTCTTAGCAGAGTTAATCTCGATACGTGTCTTGAGACATAATTACAAACAGGGCTTTGTTGCTTTTATCAAAGATATATTTTTATGGTGGGAAAATACCTACATTTTATGCAAAAGTTAATAGAGGTGAAGGTAATATTCTTGTTTATGAATAAGAGTAAAATGTTAACATACTTTTTATCTCCCGCTAAGATAGGTATTGGAATCATGCTAAAATTCGCATATCCAGATTTTAGTGGATACGCACGTCCCTATAATACGATTATAACATTTTTACCTCCCGCTACCCTAGGTAAGGGAGGTATAGGTATCGTGCTAAAAATTGCAAATAGAGATTTTAGTGAATAAGCACGTTTTGATGTCCCTAGAATCCGATTTTAACATATTTACAATGATGTCTGTAGGTATGTATGTGTGTGTGTGTGTGTGTGTGTGTGTGTGTGTGGATCTTGTGGACACGATGACTCATATACTATCAATCAGAAAACTTTTACTAATTAAAATTGAATATAATGGTACAATCTTCAATTCTACGATAATAACATTTAGTAAATAAATAACTGTAAATAACGTTAAATATGAATATATAATATAATTTATTTTCGTGTATCACCTAGCCTATGCGTCAAGCAAAAACAATTTTAATAACAATTTTGACATATTTAAACAAATGTCACTGACAGGAAGCGATTACATTAAAATTAATAATGAAACCGTGTTAAGGAGAATATAATAGTAAAATATTTAATTAAGGTTTGTAAAAATAATATATTTTCTATCATACATAACTGTTAGATGTACAGGATGATCTGATTTAAATTTGCTAATTGCTATTTTTGCAGCACTATAAATTAATATTAATTTACAACTACACATTTACGAAATGGATCATGTACGGCGAAGAATTTACAAAGATTGCGTTTTAGAGCACCTATACAAGATGATGCTGACTTTTATAAGAATGTGTGTGTGTGACGATTTTTCCTTAAAGTCTATTAAAAAATGATCCAAAACTTCTCAAATTTAGTATTTAAAACTCATATATAATTTGAAACAACATATTAGATTACAACCATATATGATAAATCGGATGAAGAACTTAATTTGGAGCTACAACAAATTTTTGAGGAAAAACAATAAAACATTCCAAAATTTCGTATTCCAAACTTTTCTATTTATTGGACAACATATTTGTTTATTTATTTTATTTACAAACGATTAACCGGAAATAATACTTTACTTAAAGCTCATTGCTATCAGCTTTTTACGATGATGTCCGTGTGTGTGTTTCAAAAAAATTATCCATTATGTCTTCACATAAAAAGAAAAAGAAAATAAAATAAATAAATAAATAAATATATCATCACGGCATATTACCCATTACTGGGTGTGCCAGTATCTACAACACATGTAGACATCGGTAATGATGACGATATATTTTACCGTGTGGGCGCTTACCAGGCGTCACCTCACGGGTACTCATAGCTGGCGGCGTGGAGAGTGCACCACAGGGGTCACTTTTGTCCCATTTAAAATTGGAAATATTTGGCGTCTGTCGGGATCGAACCCGGTTTCCCAGGTTCGCGAGCAGACACTCAGGCACACGGCCACGGGACCCCATATATTATTCAGAATATATGTAAACATCCAGTTATTGAATTAGTACATGTAGAAGACATCAAATTATAACATTTCATTTCTAAAATCAAATATCTCAATTTGCATTCGTAAGTTACGTCTCAACAAACCATTTACTCTGAACTGATATTAATATTTGGAAAGATTTTCCATTAGGAAAATTAATATCGAACAATCCCGCTCGGCGTTCGCGATCGCAACGTTGAAATGCAAAATAGAGAAAATAAAATCCGCATTGTGAAATATTTTGATTGAGTTAGTATCGTAGCGCAACGGAGTTAGATCCGAGACGGCAGTGACAATAAAACTGAACCCCCTTGCCGCACCACCGACACGACTAAGGGGTGGCGTGAGTTTTCTTTTTCTGTAGTTTTATGGGGAGAGTTCGCTGTAGCGGCGTTGCTTTACTGCCAGGTGCGTTTATGTTTTTTACGGAAATGGTAACAAGATTTTGTAGTTATTTTCCAATTTATGAAGTCGTTCGCTGCACAGATAAATAAATTAGTATTCATACATAATAGGATTATTCAAATGATACGAACAAATAGCCATTTTATTTTCTTTAATATTAATTTTAAACCTATAGTATTTTTCGTTTATCGTTCGCTTTATAATCTGTGCTGTCATCTACTAGAATACTATATTTTTCTTAAATACTTAAAGCACAGAATACATTTATACATAAGCGACACTCCTTGTCGGCACCATTGTTGTTGCGCGTTTACGTTTATGACCTTGAACTTTAAATTTGTTGGCAAATTTACGCGCGAAATTTAAATTGTTTTAAATGGTAAAATATAAATTAGAACATAAAAGTACTAAAATTTTAATTTTATCAACGAATTAAAAAGAAATCAGATAAAATAATCACATAATTATATTTTAATTAAACAAATACCTGAATTTTACAAATTCATTACAATGCAGAATTTTCTATATCTTTGATGTGGGACTCGATGAATATGTCCCATATATCCTTCTCCATCAAATCTTTTTTTTTCCACAGCCCTTCAGCCACATTTTACACCTAGGTATATTTATTAAATGAATATACATTTTTTTCGCGATCGCCCAGAAAATGAGCTCTTTCTGATCACTATTTAGACCGGAAAGTCCTTCTTTGCTGAGCTAGCTTGGAAAGTTGTCTATAAGGGATCGGAAAGTACTTTACCGATCCCGGGATCGGTAAAGCTAAATGTTTCCATGGAGATCAGTTGTTTATTTATATTTTATTTGCTCGCAGTAAAAAATAAAATTATACTTTTTTATTCTTTTTTCAGGATCGCAAAAAATGTTTTGTACCCAACATGACCTGAAAGTGTCTATACTGGGCTTACAAGCTTCCAAAGCTCGCCTGCGGCTCGCTCTGGAATATGCTTGCTCACCCAGTAAAGTATCACTTTCAGGTCTTATTACGTAAATTACTATTACATGATATGGGAGTCGTTTTACATAACTTACATTTCTGGATCTTTCGGAAATAAAAAAAAAAACTTACATTTCTCTTTCTCCATTTTTTAAATCTATTTATACAGTCTTTATATGAACAAACAAGTCCTCCCGATTCTATTTTCTTCATTTTATCTAATTCATTAGAAACTAACACCACTTCTAAAATTCACAAACAGTTCACAAAATGACATATGTCAAAAGTGACAAGACGTATTTGGTTTGATTGAATTAGCCACAACCCTAAAATACATGGGCGTGTCAAGCTAACAGTTCTTCCAGAATATGTGAAATGTAATGATTTTCCTTATGATAACAATTTTTCCTATCGTTTGTTGAAAAAATAACATATTTGTTTTTATTAGAAATCAATTTGTGTTTCTCAGTATACTTTTATTATTGATCCCTAACGAAAAATGTTCTTGTCGAGATAATGAAAAGAACAAAGAATCGTAAGATACGAAGATATGCCGAAACAATCCGATTTTATCCGATTAGCCCTTTAAATTTGTTGGCATACTCTTTCTCTCTCTAATTTTCGTTTTTCTCTCTGACTATCGCTTCTGTATAAATGTTTATTCTGTGCTTAAAGCATAAAGAAGTTTTCACTTCAAAAATTGCTATTTTTACATCCTAGCCAATAAAGTTTGCCAGTTGTTGAGCATATAAAAGAAAGTAATAATAAAATATCCACATATGTTGAAGTCATCATCACTCCATCATCTCCCTGTCTTTTAAAACCTCCCGCTTCTTTGGTTGTCAGTAGGTTTAAGGTTATGTTCTCCCACCTGACGTTCCATATCCATCTGGCTTTATATCGCCCCGCAATAGCAGCTCTTGACTGGCAACACTCATATTTCCTCGAATCCCGCTAACTCTCCTGAGTAATATTCACATCACGCTGATGTGCGGGACTAGGAGTAGCTCAGCTCAGCTCACTACGTGCCATCGGCACAGTTTCTCCCCTTTCAAGGAAACGCATCGCATGTGGATTGAGGATTGAGGATTTCTCTTCATAACTGGATTTATTGTTATTGATTTTGTGGATTCGTGCTTTTTATATACCAAGTTTTTTCTCAATTACGCGATGATGCTTGTCGGTAGAAAAGATCTAATAAGAACAAATTGAACATAAAGTATTTTCTACTATTGCTCTTACATAGAGATGTGGTCAACACAAAACCTCCTACTTTTTAATTTTTATTAATTTAAATATACAGTGTGTCCCATTTAGAAGTGCCACCATTGGGATCTCGAGAACTACGATGTCGGTTAAATGGAACTTTTTGTGCGCCTTTGGGAGGCCATCTCAGATGTGCTTTTGTTTTTCCAATAATTCTCATAGGGCACTAGATAATGACGAAAAACTGAATATTGTTAATTTTTTCTTTTTCAAATAACTTCTAAACTATAAGTAATTGAGAAAAACGTTTCAAATATGAAAGATAGATATTTTTATTAAATAACCCTTGGCATACGAAATAAATTTTTATATCCGTAAATTTTCGAGATATAACACAAACTTATGTTTTTTTAAATGGAACCCAAATCTGATTTTAGTCTCAAAAAAATCATTATTTTTTTCTCTTTTCAATGTATATTTAAATCGGCAATGGGGGATTACGACTCAATCGAATTAAAGGAAAATAGTAAAAAATTACGAATGTATATGATGACCGAGAAACCGCCTATACATGCATTACGAATAGCGTGTTAGGAGGTGGGGATTACTACCAATGGAAGTTAAGAAATTCAAATTCGAAAGGAGGGGCTAACATTCCTGTACTACAGTTTCCAAACAGTTTTTATTTTAACATAAATTTCTTGCATTAAATTTAATAATTTAAATACACCTGTAATTATAAAGTATGTAGACTTATACAGTGTTATAATATTCATTTATTTTTATGTAAATATAACTTAAAATAGCATATATTTCAAGAACATTTTGGTCCATGATGAAAACAGTTTGATATAAAAACACATAAATGTAACGTCACGTCAATCTTTTCTAAATTCGGGAGACCATAACTCGCTTATTAATAGGAATTTTTTCACCGGATTTTCATCAATAGTCTTAGTTTTCCTAATATTTTCAGATGAAATTATAAAAAAAAAATGGTGTAATCCCCCATTATGCCTAGGAACTAAGAAAGGAATTTTACCTAGGATTACGGGATCATTTATAATACAATGCAAAACTTTATAAAGGAACAATGATGATTGTATTTTTCTTCGAGTATCAAGAGACACAATACTAAATTCACACAACAAATCTTTGTAATCAGTATCAAAACTAGGATAATATCTGTAAAGCTTGAAGAAGCAAAATTTAATAAATTTGCTTTGAATAGATTCAATAACATGGCTGTATTTATTATATACAGGACACCAAACTTGCTGACAATATTCCAGTTTTGTTCTTACGAACGAGAAATGTAGTTCCTGAAATATGAACGAAGTATTGTGTATTTCTAATAATAAAACCTAAAACACCAAGAACTTTAAATTGTATGACCCTTTCAAGAGTATCTACAACACATGTAGACATCGGTAATGATGACGATATATTTTACCGTGTGGGCGCTTACCAGGCATCACCTCGCGGGCACTCATAGCTGGTGTGGAGTGTGCACCACAAAGATCACTTTTGTGCCATTTAAAATTGGAAATATTTGGTGGTTCCTCCAGGTTCGCGACCAGACACTCAGGCATGCGGCCACGGGACCCCATTGTATAAATGTTAAAATCTTGGGACATCAAAACGTGCTTATTCACTAAAATCTCTATAAGCGATTTTTAGCACGATGCCTATACCTCCCTTACAAGCGTGAGGTAAAAAGTACAATGTTTTATTTTTTAGAAAAATTATATTTCAAGATATGTATTGAATTCAATTTTAATATCATGTGAAACTAGATTCATCTATTTAATGTAAACATAAAAAACCCTTCCCTTCCAACTGATATTAAATAATAAAATAATGACACCTTTTATAGTCTATTAATTACATCCTCTCTCCCCTCATTGTCATATCCCCTCGTCTGTCCGTCTGGTCCGCTTACAGGGCTAAGCGTCGAAGCGTGCACTTGCAACATGCAGATCGGATTGCAGGGACGCCGACGCCAGTAACACAAGCAAAAGCGTCGCGACGGTTCGCGAGGAGGGCCCGAGTCATTTCACGCTCCTGCGACGCTCATTAATACACAATGCCCGGATAAAGGGATATGTGTTATAATATGCTAAACGGGTCATACGATACGGATGAGATTAGGGAGATTTGATTAGTCATTCGGAGGTTATCTATAACTGGGGATTTGAACCCGAGGGGAAGCTGAAACCTGTTCTTTTGATAATGTTATATTTTAATTGTTAGTTGACAACAATTTAATAAGAGGCTGATAAAATGTCGCTGAATATTTTATGCCAACAGGATCTACGATTGTGAGGTTTGTTAAAAAAGTAACGACAATTTATTTTCGATTGAGCAGCTTCTGTCACCATTAGGTATACCCAAATCGGCTAAGCAGCCGATACACGTCATCAGTTAGTGTGAAAACCTTACTTCATTAAAATTACTAATAGTGAAAAATGAAATAAAATTTCAATCATTTTTAATAGTCAAAAAGTGTATAGCCTTATATAATTATTATTAAGATGCCTGAGTGTCTGGTCGCGAACCTGGTGAAACGGGTTCGATCCCGACCAACGCCAAATATTTCGAATTTTAAATGGCACAAAATAACCCCTGTGCACTTTCCACGCCAGCACTGAGTGCATGTGAGGTAACTCCTGGTAAGCGCCCACACGGTACAAATATGTCATCATCATTACCGATATCTTCGATAAAGCAGATTGTGGCACACTCAGAAATGGGTAATATGCCGTGATGATATATTTATTTTTTCGCTCACTATTTTCTGATCACTATTTAGACCGGAAAGTCCTTCTTTGCTGAGCTAGCTCGGAAAGTTGTCTATAAGGGATCGGAAAGCTAAATGCTTCCATGGAGATCAGTTGTTTATTTATATCTTATTTGCTCGCAGTAAAAAATAAAATAATACTTTTTTATTCTTTTTTCAGGATCGCAAAAAAATATTGTACCCAACATGACCTGAAAATGTCTGTACTGGGCTCACAAGCTTCCGAAGCTCGCCTACGGCTCGCTCTGGAATATGCTTGCAGTAAAGTATCACTTTCAGGTCTTGTTACGTAAATTACTATTATTTATTTATTTATTTATTTATTTATTTATTTATTTATTTATGAATAGTACAGTTCATTATTTATCGTATATGACATGAATAACATATAAATAATGTACATCTACTTCATATTATTCGTTTATTTGATGCTATAGTTGACAACATTGATAATTTGTATGTTTATACTGTCGAAGTTATTATTGATAATTTGAAAAATATTTGTATCGTGTTTGAAACATTTTTGTGCGTTGTAAAGGCCTATTTATAATAAAGTAACGTTAAATACAACGCAACGACGCAACGTGACCGTTAACGCAAACACAAAATCTGTGATTTATAATAAACGCCAAAGATAGCATTTCAAATCAATGAGAAAAATTCGGTACATTTCTTTGAAATTCGGCTCAATTTTATTTATTGTCTTTATATGACATACATAAGTATAAATAAGGTTAGTATTATAAAATAATCCTTAAGTTGTAGTTCCATAATAGTTTCCAAATCACTAAAAATTAGTTGTTTGACATTTGGATAGACTGCTAGATTAAATTTATTTAAAAAAAATCCTGGTGCAGTCACTCAGGTTTTATTATTTTCTGTGTTAACCGTAACAGATATCACAAACTACAAACAGAAAGAAAAGTTTACAATTGAACGTATCTTTCTAAAAAAATAAATTCCCGTTATCGGCGGGGCCAAAAAGAGCTTTCTGCCTCCTCAACAATATCTCGGCTTCCAGAGCGTACTCAAACAACACAAAAGTAAGAATCTTCAATACCAACGTTAAATCCATTCTCCTATATGGTTACGAAACGTGGAAAGTGACAAAAAGCATAACCATCAACTGCAGGTCTTTGTCAACAAATTTCTGCGTAAGATACTTAGGATATTCTGGCCGGATCAGATAACAAACACAGAACTCTGGGTAAGATCCAAACAGGAACCCATCGAAAATCAAATTTGTAAAAGAAAATGGGGATGGCTGGGCCACACCCTCAGAAAACCCAGAGATGACATCTGCAGGGAAGCTCTAGACTGGAACCCGCAAGGATCGCGGAAGAGAGGACGCCGAAAAATCACCTGCAACCGAACCATCATAGAAGAGGCAAAACGTCTTAACAAATCATGGGGAGAACTAAAAGCCATTGCCGTTAAACTGTCATACCAAATCGAATAAAACGTTCTGTTATTATAAGCAAAATTAATTTATTTTCAAAGAACTTTGAAGCAGATTACTGGCTAAATGGTACACTTTCTTGTAGAAGCAAGTTTAGTTAAATCGTCTTATTTTAGCCTCAGGAATCTGTGGTTAAGCCATGTCCCCCTATTTAAGAGACACCCTGTATAGCAAATGAAACCAAAATATAGTATAATACTATATATTATAGTACGGTTGTCAACCCTAACTAGGTATCAGATCTAGAGTGGAAAAACTGCTTTCAAAATTGGTACATTTATATTAATTTGTAAGAAGTAGGTAAAATTATTCATAATTTGTTGGTTAAATGAGCATAAATCACCTGTGCGTAACAAATTAGGTTCACTTATGATCAGAGTCGACATGACGGCTTCATTTGCTGCTGCTGTCAGTCGACGTCGCTCGGGACATTCATAATAACAGCGCGGTGCATGTAGCGTTCCTGTCATCGCGCCAGCTGCTGCCGTGAAATCGTCATTTCAATATAACGCCTTGGAGCTGGAGTTGGAACACAGCCATTACTTATACATGGTAACCCCTTTACGCAGCACAGATTTCATGCTTGACATCTAATGAAGTTATACATAAAATTATCATTTATTATTTCAATATTTTATACATGATTAGATGCAGTACAAATCAGAAAATCAATTCTTATTTGCTAATACTGTGTATACAACGAATTTACAAATGTTTCTCTTACATAACAATGGCCGAAAATTGTACTAATGATAAATTGTAAAAAATATATAACTCCCGAATACAACAAACAATTTATAATGGGATTTGATTTTTTAACTTCCGTGCAAAGCAATGAGCCTGTTTCACATTTTTCAAAAACTATTTTAAATGAAAGTTTATGCAATGATTTTCTTAGTAATAATTTTTATTTTAATAATTTGCTGTTATTTGTGGAAATAATTAAATAAAAAGATTGGCGTCCTGAAAAACTACCCCCCACTCCTGTGACGTAGAAGCACATACATTACATCATTAATAGCCAACAGGAAAATAGTTTTTCCATCACCTAGGTTATTCATATTATTTACATAAATAAACGTAGGCTTACAGTTTGTCACATGTTAATAAAAAATCTTTTAATTTGACATTTGACGCTGACATTGCTCATTGTAAATGAATAATAATTACACTCAAGCTAAGTCGGGCAATTTACCGAAGGTCAGTAGCTGGATGGTGGCTGAATTTATATCAGAGAATGATTGTTTTATTGCTACCGAAATAAGGGGTGTTAAAGATCTGAGATAAAATAAAATATAAGAACTGAATTTACTATATAAATTGATAATATATTTTACTTTAAGGTTCTGGTTATGATTCTTACATTGAATCTGCTATAGGGTATGTAGATCTATGTCGAGAAAAAATATCTGTATAGTAGATGTAAAGTTTTCCCTGAACATAAAGTGAAACAACAAAAACATACTGTTATCTTGAAGGTGGATGAAAGTTGAAATGATCTTCACAAACATGAAAACACGATTTTTCCGACATTGTCAGCTTTTCAACCTATTGCTTCTAGCCACAATTTTCTTTCCATCACATCTTTTGACAAATTTATAAACTCTATAGTAGGTTTGTTCCTAACAGTATTTTTGTAAGAAGGCACAATACAATATCGTAAATTACTCATTTTATTTTGAACTTTTTATTACCTACATATTATACAACTTGAACCAATCTTAAAAATTGGACATTTGTTTGACAACTTTGACAATACACTTGACACCAAACACAAAAAATTTTACATTATAAAATCGGACCAATTAGAATCGCTGAAGATGTATGTGTTCTGACGTCACATTCTGTTTCAGATCACGTGACTTATTCAAAATTTTATCCAAATTTCAAAAATTAATTGTAAAATATCTAAAGGATATTTCGTGATATTTTTAAATTTGAAGCTCTTTAAAGAACAATATTTTTTAAAATTTAATACTTAGAAGTCATATAAAAATTCTTGCAACAGCCCTATTCCATGAAAATTATAGTGTATTTATCTCTAAATCTATACAATGTATAATAAAATTTTTCAGTGTATTAGATGGAAAATTTTGTTCTTAAATATTTGTAATAACAAAAATTTCCAAAAAATTATATTTAGAAGAATTTTTCTAAGAAACTATTACTTTCAGTTGTCCAATTGTTACCAAAACCTTTTCAGCTCTTCCCAGAAATATCAGATTGAGGAAACTGCAGTTAAATATCTTTTAAGTCGTACAGTTTTTGAGGAATCGTTCCTTCAACATGCAGAGACACATACATACATACACACACACACACACACACACACACACACACACACACACACACATCTATACACAGACACAGACATCATTTTAAAAATATTAAAAAAAAATTATAATCGGATTCTAGGAACCTTAAATCGTGCTTATTCAATAAAATCTGGATATGCGAAATATCTGTTGTGGCCAGCACTGTACCTCCCGCCAGTACCTACTTCTGATGATGCTGGAACTGGCGAAATTGTACAGATCACTGTTAAATACCCAGCGGGGGTCAGAAATCTAGCTATCCACAAGGAATTTCTAAATACATAATGCGATTAGATTTTTTTAACATCCACCGTACAAGTATATAGTATAGCTAGCAGGTGTCAAATACCTCACATGGCTTCGTGTTAATTTGTTGTTCCACTTGATATTAAATGGATTTGTGGTGTTCTTTGGGCTTATAATTTCCAGTAAGCAAGAAGTAAGGCGCTGAACAATGTAATCATGGTATTGTTCATAAGTCGTAGTTCCGCGACATGCCGAACTAAGTGAACTATCATGACAAACAGTTACCTTAACTAAGTGTCTTCCGGTACCACAATAAACACATTTTCTTGTTCCATGGAAATTATTTCTTCTGTATAATTTGTACCTAAGTAGTGTATGTCAATGAACTTGAGAAAACATGGAATGATGTCATTATTTCAGGTTAATGCTTTACTATAGTTTTTATTTTACGACAAAAGTCGATTAGAAAACTTTTCTTTAGAAAACGATTTTATTAACTGTATATGTGAATAAATTATAAGAGGGCCACAATAATACGTACCTACTCGTTCGGTTTATTAATTGACAAATTTGATTGTCACGTCAGTATAATTTACAAATATGCACATGAAATAATTGTACTGAGAAATATAATATATTTTATTTCTGTATGTATACAATGAAAAATATTTAGTACTAGCTGACCCGTCCCGGCTTCGCACGGGTAAAGCTAGAATAACTATTAGCTACACATGTACCAGTAATTTTTCACATTTACTTCGGAGACATGCGCTGCGTAGGGAGTCTGCAACCTGCCTCGCATCGTAGATGTAACAGGCTCCGCACACTGTCTACCCGATCCCCGCACCGCTCTCAACAGCGCTCTTTTCTAAACATGTCTCGGGTACTTTTGCTTATGTTCTCTCCGACAAAAATCGAAATCATCCCCTATTGTCCCGCTTTGAGGGATTATTTTTTTAAAACGCTAAAACACTCTTTATTTCTTACCAAAAGCATAAATAAGAATTTGTAACTTAAGAAATTATAATAATAATAAATAATAATATATCATCACGACATTTCTGGGTGTGCCAGTATCTACACATGTAGACATCGATAATGATGACGATATATTTTACCGTGTGGGCGCTTACTAGGCGTCATCTCACGAGCACTCAAAGCTGGTGTGGAGAGTACTCCACAGGGGTCACTTTTGTGCCATAAATTGGAAATATTTGGCGTCTGTCGCCAGAATAAGAGTATTGAAGAATAAGAATTTGTAACTTAAGAAATGATGGGTTCTCCATATAAACTTTCATCCCCTATTCACTCTTTTTAAGTTTTATTTTCGCGTCAAAAGGTAGCCTATGTCCTTCTCCCATGTCCAATCTGTCTCTATGCCAAAATTAATCAAAATTGGTTCAGCGGAAGAATTGATGGGTTCTTCATACACACTTTCATCCCCTATTTCACCCTTTTAAATTTTATTTTTGCGACAAAAGGTAGCCTATGTCCTTCTCCAAGTTCCAATATATCTTTCTACCAAAATTCATCAAAATTGGTTCAGCGGTTTAGGCGTGAAAACGTAACAGACAGACACAGACAGACAGACAGACAGCCAGAAAGACAGACAGACTTTCGCATTTATTATATTAGTATGGATTCATGAAAGATAATGTGTTGGCCAGATCATTTTATCCCTCGGTGAGGGAGATATAGGGATCGTGCTAAAAATCGCATGTCGAGATTTTGGTAAATGACCAGGTTTTATGGTCCCTAGAATCTAATTTTAACGTTTTCACGATAATGTCTGTATAAGTACATGGATTTTGTCAATGCTCTAACGCAAATACTATCGTTATTCATATGCAGAAATAGCAACTATATTTAGTTGTACTATACGTATTAATAATTTGTAATTTGACATTTATCGCATTCTAATGACAAAAATAATTAATAACACTAATCTCAAAAGTCAGTTAAGTAATTTCCATGTGACTCGTATATCCTTTCCCATTCCCTACAGGTGCTCGCCCCCTCCCCCGGCATTTCCGCATGTGTATATGATTAGCATACAATATGCTCTACATCCACTATGCGTATCGCGTGGGCGTAGCGTCACGGCAGATGATAAACGACGCCTTGTAATGCGCTCCCCGCGCAAGCTCACTGACACCTGACCAAGCAGGTGAGGTTATGTTGTATGCGTATGCGACCTATGCTAATTAATAAAGTTTAGCGCTAAAGGGATTCATTAATAAAATACATCTGTTGAGGTTATCGGTTATGAATCTACATACTTGAGGAATGTAGATGAGTGAATTGGTTAATTAAGATGATAAATGGATATGGGGAGGTATGTAAATAAAGATTTAATTGTGCGGTATAAAAAAGTGTTTTGCATATTACATACGAAATTAGTTGTAATTTTCTCTACATTGTAATGTATTACACTCAAGCACAATTGTATACGAATTTTTAAACATTCACTCTCATTTAATTTGTATGAATTCTTTTGTAGTCTGTAATTTATTAGATTGCAAAAATTCTCAGCAAATTTTTAACACGAATTGAAAATAAATATGTAATGTAAAATATTAATGCAATCATAAACGAAAACATTTGTAATTATGTTAACTACATAGGATATGGCTGTAAGTTTGATTTGGTGCCCTAGTTATTGCAGATCTTTTTTTTCAAAAAAACCGTCGTAATTCCCTTATGGACTATTAAAAAAAATTTTAAATTACCTTTCGGCTCTTTAAAACATTTGCATTTACAATTATTTTTTATTTTTTCAAATGACAAAATGGCGATTGATCAAAAATTTCAAAACAAGATTTTTTGATAACCACTCTATCGATTTTCGAAAGTAAAACATTTATAAAATCCTTAAACTATCTACTAAAACATTTATCCTAAACATTTTTTTCAATCTATCTAAAAAAAGTCTGCGAATAAAAGAAATGGGTAATAAGCCGTGATAATACAATTAAGAAGTTATTTATTTATTAATTTTTTCTTCTTAAATTTTGACGTTTTAAACTGTCATTATTAACTCCATAGCAACCACTAATTTTATTCACACGTGAATTAAAAAAATTTAAATCACTCTTACAAAAACATCAGGCACGAAAATAACACTCACCACAGTATTTATCAGACATTATCACCCATTTTTATTATTTTTCACAACACAGAATTACCGACAACCAAGCTTTTTAAGTAGATGACTTGACGTCTAACATCGACGATTATCATGCACAGCCTACTAACTGATTAGTGTTTTATTTTGTCAAAATTAACTATTATAATGGTTTTTATTATTTCGTGAAAATTGAATAAAATATTGTACAAACCACGTGAGCTTAGCTCACTTGGTGTATAAATATCTATTACGTCTGTTAAAAAAAATACACTTTTTCATTAAAGTGTATTTATAAATTGTCTTTTTTTACATTGAAAAAAAGTGCACTTTTTTTAACGCTACGGAGTGAAATAATAATAACGGCCTTTTTTTCGCACTTTTTTTGCAAACGTAAAAAAAAATTGTATGCAACTCGAGTAAAAAATGTCTTATTCCACTCCTTGGCTTGACGAACTCGCCTGCGGCTCGTTCAGTCAAACTTTCCTATTCGTGAAATGAGACTATTTTACACTTGTTGCATAAATATTATATGTGTATACTTTCACCATGGCGTTCATTTAGTGTACCGACACATGTCAGATTCAAAAAGCTTTATTTTGTAATTACGAGTTTTAAAAGTTTTAAATACAAACTGTATTTCCATTATATTTTTCCAACAAAATTGTGAGGTATTGTTTTTATTTGAAAACAGTAGTTTGGAAGATATAAATCCTTTATGTTTGTAAAATTTAGATTTATACCTGTTGTCATAAAGCCGACATTGAAATAGTGTTCCACAGCGCAATTTTAAAATATAGTTTGGGATGGGAAAAAGGTCAATATACGAAAAGATATTTGTACCATATTTTTGTTGACATGTAAACAATACATTTGAAATTCAAAACATGATGAGAGATGGATGTAGGCGATAATGGTACACCAAAAATCGATGAATAAAATCAGGTATTTAACATATATGAAAGTTTGGAAAACTGAAATGTAAGCTCTTCAAGATCACTACAGCAAAGTAAATAAATAATTATGTAGAAAATTCTAATTTGATTTGTATCTAAACATACCCTATACTCACTAAACAATTATGTTTTGTCATAAAGCCGACATTGAAATAGTGTTCCACAGCGCAATTTTAAAATATAGTTTGGGATGGGAAAAAGGTCAATATACGAAAAGATATTTGTACCATATTTTTGTTGACATGTAAACAATACATTTGAAATTCAAAACATGATGAGAGATGGATGTAGGCGATAATGGTACACCAAAAATCGATGAATAAAATCAGGTATTTAACATATATGAAAGTTTGGAAAACTGAAATGTAAGCTCTTCAAGATCACTACAGCAAAGTAAATAAATAATTATGTAGAAAATTCTAATTTGATTTGTATCTAAACATACCCTATACTCACTAAACAATTATGTTTTGAAATTAATAATTCAGCTCTGTTTAATTTTCCTTGTTATACTACTGATGATGAGAACTGAGTTCTCAAGACACGCATTTAGTTTTATTAAAATTAAATTTTAAGGTTAAGGGGTAATTTTATTAGAATTATTTAATAATTCATAATTAAAATATCTAAATATTTATGAACTTTCAGAATGGTATATTTATCTATGTATCATTTTTACCTTCCGTCAAA
The DNA here is from genome assembly GCA_943142095.1 of Ophonus ardosiacus. Taxonomy (NCBI): domain Eukaryota; kingdom Metazoa; phylum Arthropoda; class Insecta; order Coleoptera; family Carabidae; genus Ophonus; species Ophonus ardosiacus. The sequence goes on along the minus strand of OW964831.1, from coordinate 47,570,631 downwards.
AGGAAGGTATTGTTTTTGGTCAAAAAATTCGGTGGTGAGTTTTTAATGAATAAGCACGTTTTAGGGTCCGTACAATACGAATGTACTATTTTTAAGATGATGTCTGTATGTGTGTGTGTGTGTGTGTGTGTGTGTCCGTGTGTGTCTGTGTGTGTGTCTGTGTGTGTCTGTGTGTGTGTCCGTGTGTCCGTGTGTGTGTGTGTCTGTGACAAATTTTTCTCCGACGATAACTCCAAAACTACAATTCTAAAAATTATGATTCTTTCATATTCCTCTTCTTTACAACCATATGAAGAGCTGATTAGATTTTGGTTATAATTGGTCAACCGGAAGTACCCTTATTTGCAGTTCTTAACAGTTTTTCTTGAAAAATCGCAGTTAAATATCATTTTCGACATTTTATGTGATTATCAATAGAAAGAATATCTTATTCTCTATACGGTTCGATTATACATTTTCCTTCATTTTCAATAGATATAGAGTTATAGAGAGATTAAGAGAGATTAACTTTCGAAAATCAGTCAGCATTGCAAAAATTATGAAAACAACAGATATATTCAAAAAAATCTAATTGACAGATGTCAGTGGCAAGTGCAAAACCAAAGTGGAAAGTATATGATCTGAAAGTGATATAAGTGACAGAGTGTCCCTCGCCAGTGACTTGCATTTGCGGCCTCGCCTCAAGATAGGAACTTATAATGCCAGAAGTACGAGAAAGGCAAAAGAGAAGATGGAAGGACTGTATAGCAGAAGATTTGAGAGAGGAAGAACTGTGTCACGAAGGTGCTTTGGACAGGAATGAGTAGAAGAAAAGAGTAAGAAACAGTGACTTCTAATAAAATAGGGCAAAGTTGAAGCAGGAGGAAGTGTTAAGTGCAATACATAATGTACGTTCGTATTCGTATTAAAATTTTATTAGATTTTAGAATCTTTTCAAAGGAACTTTCAGTATGGATATGTAATAAATAGTGTGTTCTTGTTACAATTATACAGGATATATAGAATCTTTTTCAAGGAACTTTTGGTATAGGATATGTACAAAATACATTGAATTGACGGAAGGTTTTGTGCTGGCCACAACAGATTTTTTTGAATTTTTTTTAAAGTTTTTTGTTTAAAAAGTTTATTTTTATGCCGCCGAGATCAAAAAAGTATTTGCCGGAGAAGTATAACTTTCTATGGAGTTTTAAATATTAAATTTGTTTAACGTTTGATTAAAAAGGTATTTTTTTTAATTTCATAATTATTTTAAGTTTTATTATAGTTTTTTTTAAACCTTAGCTTGAAATCATCGTAAATAATTTATGAATATTTTATAATTTTTTTGTTCAATAATCTTAAAACTCCAATAGATCGTCAGTATTGTATTGCCATAATATTTTTTCAACACAAACGAAGCAATAATCTGTATTTTACTGCGTGTAAATCAAATATAATTTACTTTATTATAATTATGGGGTCCCGTGATCGCGTGCCTGAGTGTCTGGTCGCGAACTCGGGGGAACCGGGTTCAATCCCGACAGACGCCAAATATTTCCAATTTTAAATGGCACAAAAGTGACCCCTGTGGTGCACTCTCCACGCCAGCTATGAGTGCCCGTGATGTGACGCCTAGTAAGCGCCCACACGGTAAAATATATCGTCATCATTACCGATGTCTACATGTGTTGTAGATACTGACACACCCAGAAATGGGTAATATGCCGTGATGATATATTTATTTATTTATTATTTTATTGAAAAAGCAAATGAAATATCTTCAAATATGCAGTTTTGATTATGTCCCTAAATACAGGGTAAGTACTCATTTTATCTGTTCCAGCCCGTAAAAATAAACATCTCAGAATACATTTTACATGCCTCTTTGTGAAATCACAGTAGGTAAAAGCAAAGAATAAATTCTAAAAATTAAGTCACTTATGAAAAATAAAATAAGTTGCCTATTCATGAATTTTTCAGGCAGAAAAATATTTATATTGTATCGTATTGTAGATTCGTAGGCGTGCCATAATACGTAGGGAACTAAACAATATATTTTGAAATGAAAAACTTTACAATGATGGATGAGATGAATTTAAGCGATATTGGTAGAGCAAAGTGATCGCATGAATAAATCCAATGAACGAACTAATATTTAACAGATACGAGAATTAGTTAAACTGAACTGGTGAAACAAATTAAGGTTTAATCTGCACAGTGAGCGCGCAGTCGCCCAAATCGCCGTTTGATTTATCGCGCTCCGGCCGATACAAATTTAGTTATTCCAACATTGCATTATTTATTACATCTCAGCCGAACCCTACCCATTCATTACCGCCGCTTTATGTCTCTCATTCATATTTCACCAATGCTTCAAACGTTCTTTTTTTTTCCAACGCCGCGCATGACCGGAGCCAAACAGAAATATCATTGCCGTTAATTAATTTTTTGTGCGTTAACGCAAAAATCACAGCAGATTATTTTTAGTTCTTCTTCAGTGAAAACTTTTTCAAACAATTCCTTCTTATTGTTATCCGGGTAACTGTAATTTTTTCCGAATTATTTTTAATTTCTAATGTTTAAATGGAATCATTATAATTACCGAATATAAATTATTATATTGGAAAAATGACAAATGTAATTCAAATTCAATAAGATGTACTCTTCAAGTAATGGAAACTTAAGATCTTAAAATAAGGTGATCGAATATGAATGCTACTCTACATGTACAAGAAAGTAATACTTTTCTTCATATTTCTATTTACAGATTTAGGAAACGAATATATAATCATAAATTTGTAGCTATTGTAGGAAGAGAAGTCACTTATGTGGTATTTGAAAATTTTAAATAACTTTTAAGTTCGGCTTTCGTCAGAATTGAACCCGGGCTGCCCGAATCACAAAGTTTAAATATTTTTTTGCGGAATAACTATTAGGAAAGTAGGAGAAAAAGAGTAGATATAATTAGATTTTTTTTTTGAGAGAACTATAGATATGTTTTTTACCTCCCGCTACCGTAGGTAAGGGAGGTATAGGGATCGCGCTAAAAATAGCATATAGAGATTTTAGTGAATAAGCACGTTTTGATGTCCCCAGAATCCGAATTTATCATTTTTACAATGATGTCTGTAGATATATATGTATGTGTGTGTGTGTGGATCGTGTGGACACGATTACTCAAATACTATCAATCAGAAAATTATGAAATTTTGTATACTCATTCTATACTAATGTGGGAAGAGCTCATTAGTTTTTAGTGTATATCGGATAACCGAAAGTATCATTTTACAAGTTTTTAACAGTTTTTCTTGTAAATAATTCATTGACTATAATTTTTTAGCAACTTTTACCAATACAAATTGAATATAATGGCACAATCTTCAATTCTACAATAATAATAGCATTTAGTAAATAACTTGAAATAACTTTAAATATTAAATTATAAAATAATTTATTTTTGTACATCACTTTGCCTCTGCGTCAAACAAAAACAATACTTTAATAACAAATTTGACATATTTAAACAAATGTCACTGTCACGAACCAATTACATTAAAATTAATAATGAAACCGTGTTAAGAAGAATTTAGTGGTTTAAATAAAATTAAGATTTGTAAAAATAATATATTTTCCATCATACATAAATATTAGATATACAAGATAATTCGATTTAAGTTTGATGTTTGCAGCATTATATATCAAACAGCTCTTAAAAGAACGTGATTTCAAAGTGTCAATTAATAGTTTGCAACTACACATTTACGAAATGGATCAGGTACGGCGAAGAATTTACACAGATTGCGTTTTAGAGCATAAGGAAGTTGGTGCTGATTTTGACAATAATGTGTGTTTGACGATTTTTCCTTAAAATATATTAATGATCCAAAACTTCGCAAAGTTGGTATTTGCTCACAGATTTTTCAGGAAAAATATAATAAAAATATAATCCAAAATTTTGTATTACAAACTTTTCTATTTATTGGAACAAAGTAGATTTTGTTTACAAACGATCAATCGGAAGTGATACTTAAAGCTCAATGCTGTTTTAAACATGGAATTGGCAGGAGGTCATGTGCTGGTCACATCAGATTTTTTTTGTTAGTGTTTGTTCAAGAGTACGGTAAAGAAAATCTGAGCTAAAAATCAGTTTTTATATGAAATAAATTTGGCAAAAAAGTTGGATGAGCATTGCTATATCTCACGCACAAACGACTGTCTTGTGTGTAGGTCCGGTAAAGTCCACTTGGATATCCTATAGCCAGCAATATCATTTTTATCGTAAGAAAATAAAACACAGCGAAGCAGAAAATATCGTTTTCATATCGAAATCTTTTCATCCTGCGTAGAGTTATAGTGATCGTTCTTTGCCAGAGTTTGACCGATCGATTCCCGATAATAATATCGAGGCGGGCGCTATTATGACTTCCATAACGTCGCCATCAGTTACCTCGGCCGTGGCTATAATAAAAAAGTGTAATGCATCATGCAGTGGCAGATTCGCTTGGGCCGGAGGTCAGATATCACTTAAGCCGCCGTGATTGAAAGAGGGCCAGGGTAAAACCAATCGCTGCCCTACGCCTGTGCCTATACTCCGTACAAAAGCAGATGGGAACTTACAGAGATGGGTCACTGGGTATGAAAAATTGATTTTCCTGATGAAGTTGTGTCACTTTTACTACGATACAAGGTCAAACATTCTTTGTTTGTGTAAATAGTACCCATATCCAAAATTATACTATGTATATTACATATATCGAAGGGATTTAATTAACTTTCAATTCAAAGTAACTTCTTATTGTAAGTTTTATTTTTCAAAAAAATTGTTGTTTTTACATTTTTTAATTCCTCCTACTCTTCTAAATGTTCGAGATGTGTATATATGTATATATGTCCCTATAATTATAAATATTTAATTAATAATAAAATATGAAATATTAAATGTACTTCCCAGAAAAAACCCTCAGTAATGTAAATGGATTTTTGACATTGACACCTCACATTTTTCTGTCAATTACAAACATTTTAATTTTTCAACTGGTTTCCATGGAGTTATTTGTGCTACTAGATACATTACTCTAAAAATGCGTACACTTACGTAACATTGTCTTTATAAGCAATTAATATTACTACCAAGTTTATATGTTTACCCATTTTTGAATTATTGCCCCAAAAGTCAATATACCCCATATTTAGATAAAAACTTCAAAATTTTCAAAAAATTAATTATTATGTATCTAGATACATTTTAATGCTCTGATTCCAAATTTTGAAACCGCAAGTCGCTATCTCTTTTCGTTCTCGAGATATTTAGATTCAAAATTTTGCTCAAAACTGCCCATTTTTGGGTAGTAACCCAAAAATGGGCCGAGATATAAATTTGGCGATACGACCATTCGATTCTACGGGCAAAATTACATAAGTGTACCATTTTTCATAATTTTTATCCAACCGGTTCATTTTTTATGAATAAAAGTTGAAAACCCCCGAAAATGGCCAAAATCTGAAAAAATCGTAAGGGGTACACCTTAGATTTTTGCGATTTTTGGCCATTTTCAGTTATTTTACTTCAGAGATTGTATGCGGTGTTCAAAAATTTTGAAAATTGGTGTACTTATGTAATTTTGCCCGTAGAATCGAATGGCGTTGTCGCCAAATTCATACCTAGACCCATTTTTGGGTTATTGCCCAAAAATGGGCAATTTTGAACAAAACTTTGAATCTAAATATCTCGAGAACGAAAAGAGATATCGACCTGCTGTTTCAAAATCTGGAATCAGCGCATTGAGAAGTATCTAGATAGATAAAAATTAGATTTTTGAAAATTTGAAGTTTTTATCTAAATATGGGGTGTATGTGTGTATGTTTGGATGTTGGAGGGACGATTCCTCAAAAACTATAAGACTTAAGACTGAAATCTGTTTCTGGGAAATACATTTAATATTTTTTATAGAATTATTAACTAAGTATTTAAAATTGTAGGTAGGTATATATATTAATAGTATAAGAAATACCGCCAATCTGTCAACAAATTGAACATTTTAGAAGAGTATCACAAGTTTCTTAATAAAATTAAATAATAGATAGAATTTTTTGTGTGTATAAGTAATGTTAAATAAGATACTACGTAACAAAACGAAAATAGCGAGAGGAATTGCGCTGGCCACAACAGATTTTTTACCGGGTTGTTCTGATCTATCCTCATTATGTCTCCGTAACAGTCTAGTCTTTGTATGACTGATATATTTCTCAAATATTGTCCCATATTTTTCGACTAATCTGTATGTATAAGCCCGTATTGAGTTCTATCCTATTTCTCCTAAAACAAATTCTCATTAATTCACAAATATATAATATTACGAGTATTATTTATGCAACAACGTAACTGAAGCAACTATTTCTCAAAAATCAACATGTTAAGCCAATTAAAAATATACTAAAGATAGGTTTTAGGTTAGGGTAAAAGAAGAATATGTCATGTGATCATATGGGGTTCATGAGAACATTGCGAATGGAACACCGGCCGGGTGTCCTGCTTGTCGCCGAGTCCCGAGTCCCGAGTCCTGTGCGGATTATAATTTTAAAAGCGCCGGCAGGGGGCGAAGGGACTCCGCGGCATGAAAATGAAAGCCTGGGGTCTTGCGCCCCAAATAACTTACACAGATTGTATTTTAGTTATGTGCGTGTAAGCAATTAAGCCGATTAAATAAAATTTTATCAAGCCGAATTGATTTGGTCCCTTCCAACTGTCACTCACACTAAAAGCATCTTGTTTTCAAATTTTATAAATGTATCGATTATTTAATTCCAATTCCAACAGAACGCAGAACACTCGCCTACAGACAGTCTGTATATAGAATCATTTCACGAGACTAGCTTCACACTGATTGGAAAGGTTCATAAAAATCCAAGCAGCATGTTCAGAATCCAATAGCTGTTTTATCTCTTTCATAAATTTATTTTGTAACTTTATTTTGTTTGTAACTTTTATGGCGACGCAACTTCTATAAGCATAAGCCACTGTCCAATTATATGTACAACGTTTAAATTTCCTATTCATGGAATATATATGAACAAAACAATGAATTATCGAAGCTTTATGGCTGGTACTATGAATTTAATTTATAAATTTACATTTAGGAATTTTTATTTAAAATTTACAATTTTCTTTCTGGTTTATGTTCGATTTTGAAATTCTAGATCAGACCAATCAGTATCTATCACGTGACTTGTCACTGCTTGTTGACATTTCACCAGTTATGAGTTCAAATTTCATAACTATTAGAAATTGAGAAAAATGTTTCATATAAAATTTTATTGTTTTTTATAGTCTATTTCATAGACAAAATTTTGTTGGATCACTATCATTGTCAATTTTTCTTCGATTTTTCATTTATCTCGGAAACAGTTGAAGATCAGACCTATGTTTATTAAGCTTTTTTACTCATTTTTCTCAGTACTATATGCTTTACACTTCCTTTGAAACAGCCTGTACAGACAATGCATCAGTAACGTAAATAATTAAAAATATATTCCATATAAATTTAATTTGCTAATTTTGAATACAAACTATAAAAATACAACTGTCATCTTACGGAATTCTTTTTATTTTCTGCATACAAATTTTTAAAGAAACGTCTGTTCTAATCTATGGCCACTTTCCAAAAATATGTGCAATGAAGCGTTTAAAAAGACAGACACAATTATCACGTCTCTCCTAAAGTCTGTCAACGGATTGTTTTCATAAAGGAGGCATGAATACATTACGGAGGCCTCTCTTTTTGCACACCCGGACGATGCATTGAAAAATCGGACATATTTGCTCCGAATGCAGTCCAGTGACCTACAGTGAAAGAATAAAACACTAATTTTAGACTTTTTAAAACATTTTACAAAGACGAAAAATGAGATATTAACCTTGCTACATTTCTGTTAAATATATGTTTGTTTTTCTTGGCGCGACCGGCCATTGTTAATGGCGTCCACAAAATTTTAAACATTATAAACTTGTCATTTTTATATAAAGAAAATGATCTTTAATAACGTTGTCAAGTATAAAAACAAGAGAAGGAATGTAGTGACACTCATGAGGTCTTTCTCTTTCTAAACAATATGTGCTGGGGTGCGACTAAATTTATATTTTTGAATAAAAGCATTTTATTGGCTTGGAGTAAACATCTATAAAAATCGGAGATTCCGTCTAAATTATAGGCATGTTCTTTGTCAGAAGAACACATGTTACGCAGAGGAACGAATCCGAGGACAGATCGGTATTCTAAAACTGTTTCGCTGACTGATCTAAATATTTCTAGACTTTATGTGTGTCTGTGGGCTGTCTTTAGCATTTTATCCGGATAACTTTCATAAAAGTAAATATTATCTATAGTTCATCGGACATGTAATAACATTCATTTGTTTTTTCGTTTAATTTTAGTCTGTTCTACCAATTCAATTATTATTAAGAATAAAACAGACAATCTTTTGTTTATATTGATTATAACACTAACGGGCTACTATATCTGTTTCATTTTTTCAGAAAATATTTCGAATACATTCAAAGTTTGAACATCGAAATAGTTATTTATTATTTACGGTGCAGGTGCAACTCTCGGTTGACATTTAATACTTTTTACAACGCTTAACTTTACTCTTTATGAAGTGAAAACTTCAATAGGCGCTTGTACAATTTTTCCTGGGCAGTGAACAAGGCTGACCCCCTCGGGGAGAGCTGACGTGTCGTCGCGTTAATTCGGGTAAGGCCGGAAAACATCACAATATCTGTCAAAATATTACTTACATTTGTATTTGTTGTAGATTTTAATTGTTTATAATTTTTAAAAACCATATTGACAGCGTTACAAAATGTAAACCGCGAAATTGATTTTTAGAAAGTCTAAAAAAGACAACGGGAATAAATCGCTCACTTATCACCTATATTAAAACTGTTTTTAGGGTTTTTGGTCCGATAAAATAAAATTTGAGTTGTTTCCTAACCTTTTCCCAAGAAAATTAAAATTCTTGAAAATTTAGTTAGAATGCTCACAGGATTTTTGACATTTTATAAAAAAGTATGAATGTAAGCCCAGCACATTTAAACATTTAGGTTTATAACGCTTCCGGGAGCATTCAAGAGATGACATTGCTATACGATCCAAATGTCAACCATTTAAGTTTCTGAACCCTAAATAAAAATATTACTGAAGATTGATTCAGTCAATAATTTGTATTACGTTTATAGATATTTACACACCAAGTGAGCTAAGGTAATGTTTATTCATGAGAAAAGAAAGTTAAATTCTTCGAGTGAATAAACATTCTTAGCTCACGTGGTTTGTACAATATTTTATTCAATTTTGACGAAATAATAATAAAAACCATTATAATATTTAATTTTGACAAAATAAAAAATTGATCAGTTAGTAGGCTAAGCATGACAAACGTCGCTGATATACGTCAAGTAACATATTTGAAAAGCTTCATTATCTGTGATTTACGTCGTAAAAAATAATGAAAAGGGCTGATAATGTCTGATAAATTATGTGGTAAGTGTTATTTTCGTTCTTGAAGGTATTTTTAAATGCATTTTTTTTTTCAGAATGCCAGAGTGAGTTAAAATTTTTGAGAGTGATTTAAAAATTTTTTTAATTAACATGTGAAAAAAGTGTTACTTATAGTTGTTGCTATGGAGTTAATAATGACAGTTTAAACGTCAAAATTGAATAAAAAATATAAAACCAAAATCAAAGCAAGAAATTTTTATAGTAATTAAAATATCAAGTACACGTGAAATATAGGATAGTTGTTTTGATATTTATGTAAATACCAAGAAGATGGTATTATTAGGCATTTTATAATTGGTGTTCCGAATGATTATGGTACGCTCAATTTTTAATGGTATACTACAGTATAATTACTTGCAGTGTGCCATCATAATCGACCAAGAAGAAGAATCATACTGCATCATGATTAAATAGCAGCGTATTTTAAAAGAGTCGTCCAGCATATTGCCTTGACTTGACACCCAACAATTTTTTTTATTTTTACAGGTCAAAATTAAATTACGAATTCAAAATTCGGTCAATATAACTGTCCATGAGAGGCAAGTGACACACCTCCAGAACCATGGAAAAAATTAGTTCATTCGAATGCAAAATGCATTAACTGTAACGATTTACAATACTAGATTCAAAATTAATGGAACAGTTCTGGTATATTTTATTTTATAATTTTATAAATTTAACCAGCTGGTAAGTTTGAAAAGATTAATATTATTGTATGTCGTAAACGATTGTAACGTACCTACCTATATGTACAATATTCTTTAGAAAGCGAACAGATGACCATATTTAATGCATATAAGGTGAATGAAAAGAGTATAAAAATGCATGACATTCATTTGTCGCAAACGGTGGATCGAGCACAAAGAAACAATTTAAAAATGAATAAGATATTCCGTGAGTCACTTTACACATTTAACTGTGCATTAAAAAGGAACACGTGGTCTTCCAACAATTAATATTTACATAACCATAAGTCAGTGCATTAAAATTCTGGAGGAAACAAATGAGGTTCGCCCGGCGATAAGAATGCCCAAGCAACTGTCAAAACAACACATTATTACACTTAAAAATTAAAACGGTGTTATTAAGTGCATGTCAACAATTACCAGATAGTGATACGACATTAAGTTTAACATATTCAACAGCTGCTAAAATTATACGTTTGAGAAATGTGAGCCTGGTTATGCTTTGGAGAGATAAGATCACAAGTTATGGGCCGACTCCCACACCCGCCGAGCACTTCCGGCTCACTAGGCATGCGCACTACGCCATGGACGGATTCAGGAATATTCAATTATTTTTTTCTATTTCATTGTACAATACTCATTATTTTTTTCCTACTCCATTTGCTTTCAAAAATAAAATATTTACTGTAAATTTTAATATCAATCTATTTTACCATCTGATATGGTCAGCACATCACCTTCCGTCAATTCTAAGTATTTTTACAAATTCCATACCCAAAAGTTCCTTGGAAAAGATTCTGTATATCCAGTAAAATTATAACACACACATATACTATTTTCTACAAATTTCATACTGAATGTTCCTTGAAAAAAATTCTATACATCCAATAAAATTATAACACGAACATAAACGATGTAAATTGCAATATATCAGCTGATTCAATGATTATAGAAAAGCTGGCTGATTTATATATGTTAATCTCTTTATAATTCTTTAATTGTATATGTATTGAATATCAAGGAAAATGTATAATCAAACCGTATAGACAATAAAATATTCTTTCGTACTGATAATCACATAAAATGTAAAAAAAAAATATATTTAACTGCGTTTATTCAAGAAAAACTGTTGAGAACTTCAAATAATGGAACTTCCGGTTGACCAATTATAACCAAAATCTAATCACCTCTTCATATAGACGTAAAGAAGAGGAATACGAAAGAATTATAATTTTTAGAACAATAGTATTGCAGTTCTCGTCGGAGAAATTTTTGTCACACACATACAGTCATCGTAAAACTAGTAAAATCGTATTCTAGGGATCCTAAAACGTGGTTATTCATTAAAAATTTACTACCAAATACAACATCTTCCTTACCTAAAGGTGACGGAAGGTAAAAAGGTAACTGATACATCCATACAGTACTACCTACATCAAAAGATCAATCTATCAATATATCGAAATTTATAGGTAACAACAGCAAAATAATAAAACAAGACAGATAAAACGTTAAACATTTGTTAATTTATTTGTTTCTATGCCATGACTCGTTATTTTTTGGGTAATTTTGACATTTTTATAGCTAATCACTCCAATTCTGTAAGAAAGTTGTTAAGACTTAGCAATATTGCTATAGCAAATAACCAATAATAATTGCAAACACTGAAAAAAACATGAAAATGGCAGGCTTTACATTTGTTTTTATTGGTTATAATTTTTAGCAAGGTTCCTTACAGAATAGGGGTTTCCACTAATTTTCAATTTTTTTATATGTTATTCTTCATGAAAAATTATATATATATATATATATATATATATATATATATATATATATTAGAATAAAGAAAACATTTTTATTATAGCAGGTTTTGTGTAAAAAATTTTTTGAAAACAGTATCTTCATATCTCGTTTAAACGGCTAATTTTTACCGCCGCAATGATTGCGTACGCTCCCGCCGACTTTCTGCTAACGCTCAATAGATGGACGAATACAAAAGTCTATAAAATATAGAAAATGCTTCACTAATATACGATAAGGAAAACAATAATAATTGTATTTACAATTTTAATTAGTTTAAAATAACTATTCACCTCAAATACTTTTAAATGTAATGTTACAATTTGAATGTGCTGTCATCTATTACTACTAAACTGTAAAACCGTCCCGGGCCTTTACGTCACAAATATGGCAGCGTTTTAAACGTAGTAAAATGTTTTCTTGAATGTATTGTAATATATTTTTTTACTACTAGCCTAGGAACCCACTATTATTTACCTTTATTTGACATAAGAAATTGTTTTTCACTACCGCTTGCTTGTAACCATGGTAACCTAGGTCAATAATAATTTATTATTAACCTTGGTCTATAATGCAAACTGTCACTTTTCAATCAAACTCAAGCCTCCAAATCCAAATATTATTTAACTCATTAAACTCAAGAAAGGTGTTAAGTATGTATATAATTTAAATTTGCCACTATAATTTTAAATTGACCTACGCTGCCGCCTCGCCTGGCCACTGTGCTCTTTTGGTGAAAATGTGAAATATTTGTAGAAGTAGGATTGAATAAATCACTATTTTTTTGTATTTGTAGGTAAATACATTTCACTAGATTTATTTAAAAATAATAATAAACTAATAAGGCTGCTGACTGTAGCAGCACAAAGTGTTTTTATTACATAATTAAATCAAATACAAATCAAGGCCCATAAGTGAGGTTATCAAACCAGCGAAATGAGCAAAACGTCAGATAAATACAAATGCAGCCTACTTTGTTTTTGTGAATATCAACAAATAAGTAACGTTATTATTCATGTCAAAATTATTATTATAAATAAAAAAAAATTCAAAGAAAATTTATGTGCTAGTAGTGAAAAAAATAGTATATAATCCATGGTTGAGAAGATCATTATTGACCAGGCGCCTTATATCCCTCGGGCTTCGCCCTCGGGTTACAATAGGCGCTGGGTCAATAATGATTATCTTCTCAACCTTGGCGTATAATATACTATTAGTGTACTAGTGTTATTTTTTATTATTTTGATAATAGTGGTAACCCCTATTGGGGTGATTATCTAGAGTTACAAAGCTTGCAAAAATTTTTGCTTATAGATTGTAATGCAAAATTTTATGCTCTACAACTTTTATTTAAAACTTTTTTTAACTTAAAATAATTAAGTATTTTCCATTGAAATTTCTATGCTGCATTTCAAGTAGGTAGGTACCTGGAACTATATGATTTCAGATGAACTACTAATTCTAAAATAAAGTGTTCCATAGTAATAAATATTATAGTTAAATTTAGTTAAAAAAAAACATCGAGTATAATGCCCCTAGTTTTTGTTTTTGTTTAGGTTTTAGGTTATTTTATCTTAAAGACGGTATGTTTAGTAAAATAATATTGACAAAAACCTGCAATGAAAATAATATTTGTTAAAATTGTAAAATTAACCTCTTACAAAATCTTTCTGGATCCGTCACTGGGTACAATGCTCATTAAAAAATACCCGCGTGAGCGCGATATGTCCCTGTAGCGTCTTGCGATTTTAAGTTCGGATTATGCGAGTTTTGGGTAATTAGTTTTCGGTTATCAGGACCCAAAATGAAAATTATGTCTGACAAATGGAGAGCCACGATTAATATGTGTCCGGTCTGCACACCTCAAACGGTTTCTCACAGATCGCTTATTCGTTCTCACCTTGAACTGCCCGCTTTATCAGTACAGAACTTGATATATTACTCGTAAAATATTTAAAATAAATGTAACAATGTATCATTACCAAAAAGAAAGCATATTAAAGTCAAGGTTTACGAGATAAGTGTTTTAATGGCTTAGCAAAAATCGAATATACAAATATTTTAAGACAAATGAGAATGATAACCAACAGGCACTCATATTTATATCCACCTCTTCGTACCTACTCGAAGATAAAAAAGATAAAAATATGTCAATAGTAAGAATAACATTATTTTATCTATAATCACGCCAAAAATAGGCGGCGCGTTTTACAATCCTTATTTCACAGTAAGCAAAGTTTCAATAAAGTTGGGTAATAGTAATAATATATAAAAGTTTATAGAATGACGAGAATGAATAATCTAGAATCTGTGATGAACAAAGATTTATCTGTTTATCCTGTTTTAATTTTAAATTTTTAGGAACCGCAGAAGTGCAAGAAATAATTTTTTAATAATCTTTGGGAAACATATCGACTGTTTAGTTATTTCTTAAAGTAGTGTATCAGACTATATGTGTAAGTAATAAAAAATCTGATGTAGACAGCAAGTTACCTTCCGTCAATTCTAGGTATTTTGTACAAATCCCATACCAAAAGTTCTTTGGAACTGATTCTATATATCCAGCAAAGCTGTTACACGAACATATACTATTTGCTACAAATTCTACAACGAAAGTTTTCCAAAAAGACTATAAATCCAATAAAATTATAACACCAACATACACTATGTAAATTGCACTTGACACTTCTGTCAATTAGAATTATTTGATTATATCATATATATATATATATATATATATATATATATATATATATATATATATATATATTAGAATAAAGAAAACATTTTTATTATAACAGGTTTTGTGTAAAAAATTTTTTGAAAACAGTATCTTCATATCTCGTTTAAACGGCTAATTTTTACCGCCGCAATGATTGCGTACGCTCCCGCCGACTTTCTGCTAACGCTCAATAGATGGACGAATACAAAAGTCTATAAAATATAGAAAATGCTTCACTAATATACGATAAGGAAAACAATAATAATTGTATTTACAATTTTAATTAGTTTAAAATAACTATTCACCTCAAATACTTTTAAATGTAATGTTACAATTTGAATGTGCTGTCATCTATTACTACTAAACTGTAAAACCGTCCCGGGCCTTTACGTCACAAATATGGCAGCGTTTTAAACGTAGTAAAATGTTTTCTTGAATGTATTGTAATATATTTTTTTACTACTAGCCTAGGAACCCACTATTATTTACCTTTATTTGACATAAGAAATTGTTTTTCACTACCGCTTGCTTGTAACCATGGTAACCTAGGTCAATAATAATTTATTATTAACCTTGGTCTATAATGCAAACTGTCACTTTTCAATCAAACTCAAGCCTCCAAATCCAAATATTATTTAACTCATTAAACTCAAGAAAGGTGTTAAGTATGTATATAATTTAAATTTGCCACTATAATTTTAAATTGACCTACGCTGCCGCCTCGCCTGGCCACTGTGCTCTTTTGGTGAAAATGTGAAATATTTGTAGAAGTAGGATTGAATAAATCACTATTTTTTTGTATTTGTAGGTAAATACATTTCACTAGATTTATTTAAAAATAATAATAAACTAATAAGGCTGCTGACTGTAGCAGCACAAAGTGTTTTTATTACATAATTAAATCAAATACAAATCAAGGCCCATAAGTGAGGTTATCAAACCAGCGAAATGAGCAAAACGTCAGATAAATACAAATGCAGCCTACTTTGTTTTTGTGAATATCAACAAATAAGTAACGTTATTATTCATGTCAAAATTATTATTATAAATAAAAAAAAATTCAAAGAAAATTTATGTGCTAGTAGTGAAAAAAATAGTATATAATCCATGGTTGAGAAGATCATTATTGACCAGGCGCCTTATATCCCTCGGGCTTCGCCCTCGGGTTACAATAGGCGCTGGGTCAATAATGATTATCTTCTCAACCTTGGCGTATAATATACTATTAGTGTACTAGTGTTATTTTTTATTATTTTGATAATAGTGGTAACCCCTATTGGGGTGATTATCTAGAGTTACAAAGCTTGCAAAAATTTTTGCTTATAGATTGTAATGCAAAATTTTATGCTCTACAACTTTTATTTAAAACTTTTTTTAACTTAAAATAATTAAGTATTTTCCATTGAAATTTCTATGCTGCATTTCAAGTAGGTAGGTACCTGGAACTATATGATTTCAGATGAACTACTAATTCTAAAATAAAGTGTTCCATAGTAATAAATATTATAGTTAAATTTAGTTAAAAAAAAACATCGAGTATAATGCCCCTAGTTTTTGTTTTTGTTTAGGTTTTAGGTTATTTTATCTTAAAGACGGTATGTTTAGTAAAATAATATTGACAAAAACCTGCAATGAAAATAATATTTGTTAAAATTGTAAAATTAACCTCTT
Organism: Ophonus ardosiacus; assembly: GCA_943142095.1. Classification (NCBI taxonomy): domain Eukaryota; kingdom Metazoa; phylum Arthropoda; class Insecta; order Coleoptera; family Carabidae; genus Ophonus; species Ophonus ardosiacus. The sequence continues at coordinate 47,554,216 of OW964831.1, read as the reverse complement.
ACAAAATCTTTCTGGATCCGTCACTGGGTACAATGCTCATTAAAAAATACCCGCGTGAGCGCGATATGTCCCTGTAGCGTCTTGCGATTTTAAGTTCGGATTATGCGAGTTTTGGGTAATTAGTTTTCGGTTATCAGGACCCAAAATGAAAATTATGTCTGACAAATGGAGAGCCACGATTAATATGTGTCCGGTCTGCACACCTCAAACGGTTTCTCACAGATCGCTTATTCGTTCTCACCTTGAACTGCCCGCTTTATCAGTACAGAACTTGATATATTACTCGTAAAATATTTAAAATAAATGTAACAATGTATCATTACCAAAAAGAAAGCATATTAAAGTCAAGGTTTACGAGATAAGTGTTTTAATGGCTTAGCAAAAATCGAATATACAAATATTTTAAGACAAATGAGAATGATAACCAACAGGCACTCATATTTATATCCACCTCTTCGTACCTACTCGAAGATAAAAAAGATAAAAATATGTCAATAGTAAGAATAACATTATTTTATCTATAATCACGCCAAAAATAGGCGGCGCGTTTTACAATCCTTATTTCACAGTAAGCAAAGTTTCAATAAAGTTGGGTAATAGTAATAATATATAAAAGTTTATAGAATGACGAGAATGAATAATCTAGAATCTGTGATGAACAAAGATTTATCTGTTTATCCTGTTTTAATTTTAAATTTTTAGGAACCGCAGAAGTGCAAGAAATAATTTTTTAATAATCTTTGGGAAACATATCGACTGTTTAGTTATTTCTTAAAGTAGTGTATCAGACTATATGTGTAAGTAATAAAAAATCTGATGTAGACAGCAAGTTACCTTCCGTCAATTCTAGGTATTTTGTACAAATCCCATACCAAAAGTTCTTTGGAACTGATTCTATATATCCAGCAAAGCTGTTACACGAACATATACTATTTGCTACAAATTCTACAACGAAAGTTTTCCAAAAAGACTATAAATCCAATAAAATTATAACACCAACATACACTATGTAAATTGCACTTGACACTTCTGTCAATTAGAATTATTTGATTATATCAGCTGTTGCCATGATTATAGCAAAGCTGGCTGATTTAAGAAAATCAATCTCTTTATAATTCTCTATTGAATACGAAAGAAAATGTATAAAGAAACTATATATACAATAATATATTTTTTCATAATGATAACCAATAAATTGTGAAAAAATGATATTTAACTGCGTTTTTTTCAAGAAAAACTGCTAAGAACTTTAAATACGAATACTTTCGGTGGACCAATTATAACCACAATCTAATCAGCTTTTCATATGGATGTAGAGTCGAAGAATACGAATAGCAAAGCTGGCTGATTTATGAAAGTTAATCTCTTTATAATTCTTTAACTTTATATCTTTTGAATATGAAGGAAAATGTATAATCAAACTGTATAGACAATAAGATATTCTTTCATATTGATAATCACATAAAATGTCAAAAAATGATCTTTAACTGCGTTTTTTTCGAGAAACACTGTTTTATTAAAAAGTCATACTGTGACGTCACGGTGACACTGAAAACAAAAAAAATTCAAATATTGCACAAAGTACTTATTAAAAGTATGTTTTTTTTATCTTGATTGTTATATATTTTTTTAGTTTAGTTTAAATATAAAGTATACATTTTATTATTTTTTGTTATGGTGGAGGATTCTATTATAATTAAACTCTAATCAGCACTTCATATGGATGCAAAGAAGAGGAATTCAAAAGAATTGTAATTTTTAGAATTATGGTATTGGAGTTATCGTCAGAGAAATTTTTGTTACACACACACACGTGTGTCAATTACAGTTACAACATTTTAATTTTTCAACTGTTTTCTATGGAATTATTTGGGCTGTGAGATTCATTACGACGAATTATTTTATATATTTGTAATTCTCTATATTTAAATATATTAATAATAATGTTCAGTGAATTGGATAGAAAATTTTATATTATGTAATAAGATAAATTTCCAAAAAAAAATTTATATAAGATTTTTTTAAGACACAATTACTTGCGGTTGTCTAATTGTTGCCAAAACCTTTTCTGCTCTTTCCATTAATGTCAGATTAAGGAATAGGTACGTAGTTAAATTGGTCTTCAGTCTTATAGAATTAGAGAAACCGACCCTCCAACATCCAGACACACACACACACACACACACACACACACACACACACACACACACACACACACACACACACACACACACACACATACATACAGACATACATACATTATAGTAAAACTAGTAAAGGAACCCTAAAACGTGCTTATTCATTTAAAACTCACCACCGAATTTTTTGACCAAAGACAATACCTTCCTTACCTAAGGGTGACGGAAGGTAAAAATAGAAAACCTACAATAGATAATCCCCAAAATATTTTGTGCAAGAAAAGAAGTATTCACTCATAGTCAGAGCATATAAATTCGTGTACTAGTATGGAGAAATATATGTGTGTATTGGGTAATTAAGTCATTTGGTTAATTAATTAGCCCGGTGGGAAAGTTTTGGATTCTCTGCGCTGCTTTGTGGGCGCGTATGAATTTGTTTGGATTAAACATATCTCCCGTATGATCTACGCGATGAGCAGAAAATTAAGGTGATATATAATCCCTGGCCCCGGTGATGTAGAGATAATTTTGAGCTTTGTGTCACGGAATCGTAGAAATTTACTACTGGGCTGGACATAACACGAAGATTTAGTTTCTTCATATCTACGGTTTTGGGGCTGATAACAGATAAACATGCTATAGGGAGTGACCGGAGACGCAGAACAGAACAAACAGCGGAGTATTACACATTACCGGAGTCTCAGCCGAGGGCTTGCTTACAATCACTATTCACTATTCACTATTCAGTGGCCTTTGAAACACGTGAAACGTGGGTGCATTACGTGCGGTGCGATCCTACTCTACTTGTTTTATTGTTTTACCGACCAGTAGTAGGCAGAATTTAATTTATTACGGATATGGAACAGTAATTCGATAGGTGTGCATGACAACACAATATAAAATATTATCTGATACTTCTCAAATGAGAGAACATACAAATGAAAGTGTATGATGTATTTAAAAGCTTATATTGTATAAGAAAATTTATAAATACTGTTGAATTTGCGAAAAGAGATATAAATCAAGATTTTTTTATCTCTCGCTAAGAGAATCATGCTAAAAATCACATATGTGATTATGTGTGCGCGTGTGTGTGTGTATGTGTGCGTGTGTGTGTTTGTGTGTGTGTGTGTGTGTGTACGTCTGGATGTTTATAACATAGTTTGTAAATGACATGTCAGTGTCAAAAATCAACTGTTTTAGTGACATTCTGATAGTTTTTTCTGGGAAGTAAATTTAATCTCTCTTATTATTTTATTAATGAAATATTTGAAATTATAGGTAAAATGCATATATCCATCAGAAATACAGCCAATCTGGTTAATGAACCGGAAGAATCTCCGACATATAGGAACATCCTCATACAATGAAAAATAGATATAACTAGAATTACATGTGTGCAAAGGACGTGTTATAGTTATTTTCGTAACAAGTTATAAAAAATACCAAATATTATGCGAGTGTAAATTAACCCACGACGCGTAGCGGAGTGCAAGTCAATACACACGAGCTAAGATATTTGTATTTCATACAAATTATGAACATTATTTTTTAGACTTTTTTTACAAAATTGAAATTTAGGTTCAAACGTACGGACAGCTGACAAATGAATAATGTATATATAGCCAGAAAATAATGGCGCATAGTAACCTAGCAACCGTGTCAACTATTACGATATGAAATATATCGTAACACTAATGTCATAAGTTCAACTTTCAGTGTTAGGATACTACGTTGATATGTCATACTTATCACAATGGTCGTTTAAAAAATATAATAAAAAACAATATTTTGGTAAAGTTCTGTAATTTTGTGTTATAAAACGACGATTCGATAGCGAAATGCAATATACAATACTTTATAGCCTAATATGGAAATGGCGAGAGGTCTTCTGCTGGCCACAACAGATTTTTATTTGTTGGTCAGTGCCCTGCTGAAAATATCCGTCCACGATTAATGCATCATATTTAACGGCCCAATGTAATTCTGAAATATGTAAAATGTATTCAAAATCGAACTAGTATCCATTCACTGCTCAATAAAAATAAACATTCAAAATTTATTAATATATTCCAAAATGATGTAATTCTACACCTACTCAACATTTATCATGGCTGGGATATTATGGTAGCTGAGAAGTTTCTAAATTACTACATGGTAGGTAGGTATAATGTATGCTGAAAGATTACACTTAAAATTAATTATTCTTTGTAGTAAGCAACCACAATTCAAAATGTAGAAACTACAAACAAATGCTCATCTAGAAGAAAAATTTGTATACATGTTACTTAATTAAAATATTACAAAATTAGTCCGCAGCTAATTACCGCATGTTTAATTACGAAGAACTCCTTTCATAAATCATTCGCGGTCATGTTTTCAAGTTTCATCATCACGGCAACGAAACATCTGCATAAATAAACTCAGATCTCAACGGATGAGGATACAATGAAACACTAAAAATTCAACAACTGTACATATCTAACTCATTTGCATCTGGCTTTATTTATTCAGCGCTCAAATCACGGTTGGTAATTTTCTGAAGCCGGTGAAACAATACGTTAACGTTACGTTTCACATTTGTGGGTTTTATTATCGTTCTTTCCCATAAATGACAGCTTCTGGTGCTTATTAAGCGTGTGATTATAATATTAAATACGCGGGTGAGGACATCGATCGTTTCCCAGGGTATAAATCACTGAAAATGTTCAAGTTTCGCTGCACATGGAATATGTAATCTACGAGCTGCTGTTACTGCTGTTGATTTAAGGTCGAATGGGCTGCGACGTACGATGAACCCAATAACAAAACGCACCAACCTGAATTTCAATTTTCACATTTTTCCTTCAATTCCATACGAAATTTACTTTATTTTTATATTATGTTCAAGTTTATTTATTTTTATTTGTTATTCACCACACAGTTTTAAGCAAAAAAAAAAAAACAATTCACGAGACCTTTATTTCTACGCCATGTCAGTGGCGTCCTTTATTATTTTTTACCTCTCGCTAAGAGAGATATTGGATTTATGCTAAAAGTCGTATATCCTAGATTTTAGTGAGTAAACACGTTGTAAGGTCCCTGCAATCCGATTTTACTATTTTTACGATGATGTATGTATATGTGTGTGTGTGTGTGTGTGTGTGTGTGTGTGTGTGTGAAACTCTTGATTGTTTTGTCCGTCTCACAAAATAAAATGACAGTTATGGCATTTGTTCTTTAATATAATAAGTTAATAAAAAAATCTGATGTGGCCAACACATGACCTCCCGGCAATTCCATGTTTAAAATAGCAGTGAGCTTTAAGTAAAGTATCATTTCCGGTAAATCGTTTGTAAATAAAATCTAATTTGTTGTCCAATAAATAGAAAAGTCTGTAATACGAAATTTTGGATTGTTTTATTGTTTTTCCTCAAAAATCTGTACTAATAAGTACTACATCCGATTTATCATATATAGTTAAAATCTAATATGTTGTTTCAAATTATATAAGAGTGTTAAATACCAACTTTGCAAAGTTTTATATTTTAAGGAAAAATCGTCACACACACATTATTATCAAAATCATCACCAACTTCCTTATGCTCTAAAATGCAATCTGTGTAAATTCTTCGCCGTACATTATCCATTTCGTAAATGGATAGTTGCAAACTATTATTTGACACTTTTAAATCACGTTCTTATTGAGAGCTGTTTGATATATAATGCTGCAAACATCAAACTTAAATCGAATTATCCTGTATATCTAATATTTATGTATGATGGAAAATATATTATTTTTGCAAACCTTAATTTCATTAGAATCATATTTAAACTACTAAATTCTTCTTAACACGGTTTCATTATCAATTTTAATGAAAATTGCTTCGTGACAGTGACATTTGTTTAAATATGTCAAATTTGTTATTAAAGTAATGTTTTTGTTTGACGCAGAGGCAAAGTGATGTACAAAAATAAATTATTTTATAATATAATATAAAGTTATTTCAAGTTATTTACTAAATGCTATTATCGTAGAATTGAAGATTGTGCCATTATATTCAATTTGTATTGGTAAAAGCTGCTAAAAAATTATATTCAATGAATTTTTTACAAGAAGAACTGATAAAAGCTTGTGTAAATGATACTTTAATGATACGGTTATCCGATATACACTAAAAAGTAATGAGCTCTTCCCATATTAGTTTAGAATGGATATAAAAAATTTCAAATTTTTCTGATTGATAGTATTTGAGTAATCGTGTCCACAAGATCCACACACACAGACACACATACATACATACCTACAGACATCATTGTAAAAATGTTAAAAGCGGATTCTGGGGACATCAAAACGTGCTTACTCACTAAAATCTCTATATCCGATTTTTAGCACGATCCCTATACCTCCCTCACCTAGGGTAGCGGAGGTAAAAATGACTAATTATTGATGGCCACTGGCAGCTTAAGTTACTACAAATTATGACATTTCAAGTTATTGTAAATACCTAAACCTTTCCATATTTATGTCCTTAAATAAATAATGGATTTAGAAAATACCTAAATGAGTTCAAATCACTCTCACCTCTTCTTTCACTGCTGTTGAGTCAGCTTTGATCGGCATTGATCTATCCTGCAATAGAGTTTTATTTATTTATTCATTTAAATCTACATTTGCAAAAATGTTGGTACAAATTTATTTTAAACCAAACACATCCCTTTTCCTTTTCATAGTCCCCTGTGACTTTTTGACACCCGTCCAGCCTTCCAACATTGCGAAAAGTGAAATCTCTGTGTGTTGCATCCCCAGGTAGTTGAAGACGTTTATCATAGTGGCAGGAATAGGTTTTACCTGTGTGTTGCAGGCTGACAGACGCGACATGGCCCACTCCGGGGCCCGGAAAATCAAAGCCGGAGCTGTAAACGCGGATCACATGCCACACACGCACTATATCATCCACGTAGAATGCAGAGGGATGGAGGGAGCGATTGTTGAGGAGGGATTCTTTAAGAACGATCCGTATATTTTCTTGTAGGAAATGTATAGTATATAGTGTACCATTTTTAAGAATTTTTTTCATGCATAAGTTGTAAGATATCAATTACAAATTATAATATTTCATAAAATATAGATCCTTATAACCTTATATACTCCTTAAGCTAAATATACAAGAAAAGTTTTTTATTGTTATTTAGAAAAGGTTGGCGGTAATTATGGACTACATCATGGGTACTTCAAGTTTTTTTTACCTCCCGCTACCCTAGGTAAGGGAGGTATAGGGATCGTGCTAAAAATCGCATATAGAGATTTTATTGAATAAGCACGTTTTGATGTCCCCAGAATCCGATTTTAACATTTTTACAATGATGTTTGTAGGTATGTATGTGTGTGTGTGTCTGTGTGTGTGGGTCTTGTGGACACGATTACTCAAATACTATCAATCAGAAAAATTTGAAATTTTGTATACCCATTCTATACTAATATGGGAAGTGCTCATTAGTTTTTTGTGTATATCGGATAATCGGAAGTATCATTTATACAAGCTTTTAAATGTTTTTCTTGTAAAAAATTCATTGAATATAATTTTTTAGCAACTTTTACTAATTAAAATTGAATATAATGGTACAATCTTCAATTCTACGATAATAACATTTAGTAAATAACTCTAAATAACTTTAAATATGAATATATAATATAATTTATTTTCATGTATCAACCTAGCCTATGCGTCAAACAAAAACATAATTTTAATGACAGTTTTGACATATTTAAACAAATGTCACTGACAGGAAGCAATTATATTAAAATTAATAATGAAACCGTGTTAAGGAGAATATAATAGTAAAATATTTAATTAAGATTTGTAAAAATAATATATAAATGTTAGATATACACGATGATTTGTTTTAAATTTGCTAATTGTTATTTTTGCAGCAATATAAATTAATATTAATTTACAACTCCACATTTACGAAATGGATCATGTACGGCGAAGAATTTACAAAGATTGCGTTTTAGAGCACCTAGAAGATGATGCTGATTTTTATAAAAATATGATCCAAAACTTCTCAAATTTGGTATTTAAAATTCATATATAATTTAAAACAACATATTAGATTTTAACCTTATATGATAAATCGGATGTAGTACTTAATTTGGAGCTCTAACAGATTTTTGAGAAAAAACAATAAAACAATCCAAAATTTCGTATTACAGATTTTTCTATTTATTGGACAACAAATTAGATTTTATTTACAAACGATTAATCTGAAATGATACTTTACTTAAAGCTCACTGCTATTTTAACTTGGAATTGGCGGGAGGTCATGTGTTGGCTATATCAGATTTTTTTTTAATCTGATGTGGACACCACATGACTTCCTTGTACGCCTGTTAAACTATACATATTTTGTTAATAAAAATAACAGAAAACTTAATTCAACAGCGTAATTTCGTTCAGATTCATTTTAACCTTATGCAGACAGACACCACAATGTACGAAACAGTATTAACATTTCCAATAGATTGTAACTAGTTTAATTTAACCGTGCTCCTGTCATACAATATTGACATTTAATTTATAGCAACTAAAATTAATATCCAATTTGTAAATGGCTTGTCATACATACACGAACATATAGTCAATATAATTACGGGATAGTGAACAGTGAACTTGATTAGTATTGCAATATGAAACCGCTTATATTGAGTGTTCAGAATAACTGGACTGGTATGTATACTCGTATTTATTAACCCCAACAAATGTGTAAATTGTGAATTACTTTTTTAAAAAAGAGCGTACCTATTTGCTTGTTTTTTTTTTTTTTGAATAATACTACCTTTTTAGTTTAAGTTCTGTATTTATTTATTTATTTATTTATTTATTTATTTATTATTAAAACCCAACGTTTCGGCACAATAAACTGGTGCCTTCTTCAGGGGAAATTGACATAAAAATGTGAAAAAACAAAAACAACAAGTAACCAAGGTAACAAGAAAAGTTCGTAAATGTTACCTTTTTTATGTATACAATTTTCTAGACATTATATGCATGCCCGGCAAAAACTTGGACGGCGAACATGCATCTTCTCAGGAAAACTCTCCTTTTGCCAGAGGAAAACCCGTCCCCGTCTCTGCCAGTTTTTGGGACGGTTTTTCCTCTGGCAAAAGGAGAGTTTTCCTGAGAAGATGCATGTTCGCCGTCCAAGTTTTTTCTTGTTACCTTGGTTACTTGTTGTTTTTGTTTTTTCATATTTTTATGTCAATTTCCCCTGAAGAAGGCACCAGTTTATGGTGCCGAAACGTTGGGTTTTAATAATAAATAAATACAGAACTTAAACTAAAATGGTAGTATTATTCCAATTATTAATATGAGTTCTGAAAGATATTTTAATAATTTGTTTTTGATAAAGCATCAATAAATTCAAAAGTATCATTGAATTTAACTGCGTTTTTTCATGAAAAACTGTTAAGAACTTCAAATAAGGGAACTTCCGGTTGACCAATTATAACCAAAATCTAATCAGTTATTTACGTAAAGAAGAGGAATACGAAAGAATCATAATTTTTAGAATTGTAGTATTGGAGTTATTGTCGGAGAAAATTTTGTCACACACACACACGAAGACAATACTTTCCTTACCTACGGAAGGTAAAAACGTTCACTTTTTAGGCATACACTTGAACTTAATGTAAAAGAAACAAAAATTCTCTTATTTGAAAAACAACGGAATAAAATAGAAAAATACCGAATCTTAATTATAGATCACGGATTCATGGGTTAAGTTTTTTATGCTCTGACAAACATATGAAAATAAAAGGGGTACCAGATTGTCCGTGGGACCCTACTTAGGACGCGAAACATATTGTTTCGCAATGTTGACATATGTATCATGTTGTTAATATCGTATTTTGACTGCAGAAGACGATAAATAAATGTTATATCATGGTTTCTCATAAATTTTGTATAGAGTAGGATGATTAATACAATTATTATATTAGTTTAACTATATTTTTGTTTTGAAGTATGACTTTTAAACTGTTTAGTTTGACAATTCTATGAAATAAGCTTATTTTTAATTTCATCTAAGAAGTTCCGAATCGAGGGTTGCTTACACACTTTCTTAAAAAAATCTTATCTTCTTTGGAAATCCCTCCTCTCGTATAACACACTATTATATCTCCTGTGTTCGCAGTCAATCATATCCTCAGCTCACACGACTCCCTCGCCGCTGCTGATCCGTCTCGGTGGGCCCCACACCTGTCGCGTTCGAAGGGATCTCGCTTGTCACCGGAGATGTCGCGGAGCCCCACAGCGAAACTCTAAACGCACGTGAAACGGGAAATATTATATTGAAAAAGTGCCTCCACATGTGTGGAAACAGATTTATAGGTTATAGAGGGAATATTTCCCTGTCAAATATGGCGGGAGAAAAGATGATATGACAGTTATTTGCGGAAAGGAAAATTGGAAAATGTGACTATTTGCGGAGGAAATATTTGACAGGTATCGCTTTATCTGTAACCAATACAATGCACGTACAATAAATATACAGGGTGTCTCAGAAATAGGGGGGCAAAGCTTAAGGTGGATTTATAACATAACTGACACCGAACACAGAACATAATTTTTTAGCATAGAAAACATACAATTTGGTCATACGGAAGATAATATATCCATTTATCAGAGACACAGCGCACAGAACATAATTTAACATAGCATAGGAATTGACCTGTTTACAATTTTCTATGTCTGTGCTGTGCGCCCTATGTTTTTCGAGCATCTTCGTAACATTTCGTGGTAGTTCGAATAAATATTTGTAAATACCGCTACGAGAGTGAAACACATGTCGGTGATTTTAACCTCTCGCTAAGAGGGGTATTGGATTCATGCTAAAATTCGCATATCCAGATTTCAATGAATAAACACGAATTAAGGTCCCTAGAATCCAATTATAACATTTTTAAAATGATGTCTCTCTCTCTCTCTCTCTCTCTCTCTCTCTCTCTGTGTGTGTGTGTGTGTGTGTGTGTGTGTGTGTGTGTGTATGTGTGTATGTGTGTATGTCTGGATGTTGTAGACACGATTCCTCAAAAACCATAAGACTTAAAAATTGTTTAACTATGGATTCTTCAATCTGACATTCCTGGGAAGAGCTGAAAAGGTTTTGGTAACAATTGAACAACCGGAAGTAGTAGTTTCTAAGAAAAATTCTTTTAAATATAATTTTTTGGAAATTTTTGTTATTAAATATTGAAGAACATAAAATTCTCCAACAAATTTAACCGCAGAGGCCAAGGCACTAAGGAAACCAGTTGACAAATTCCAATGTTTATAATATAGTTTTTAAATGACACATGTCAGTGTCAAAAATCAACAGTTTTAGTGACATTCTGACAGCTTTTTCTGGGAAGTATATTTAATCTTTCTTATTGTTTTATTAATTAAATATTTGAAATTATAGGTTAAATTGCATATATCCATCAGAAATACCGCCAATCTGGTTAATGAATTGGAAGAATCTCTGAAATTTAGAAACTTCCTCCTACAATGAAAAATAGATATAATTAGAATTATATGTGTGCAGAAGACATGTTAAATACAATAAAAAACAATATTTGGATAAAGTTCTGTATTTTTTGTTATAAAACGACAGTTTGAAAGGGAAGTGCAATACAATACCTATATAGCCTAATATGGAAATGGCGAGAGGTCTTGTGCTGGCCACAACAGATTTTTTGGTTAAAAAGAACGACATAAATCATAAATAACAAAACCAAATAATAACACGAACTCGAAATTACAATGTGAATCAAAACGCTATCATGTAGTATAAGTCACTAACAGTGTTAAAATTAATTAAATGGGTAGTTGAAGCTTCAGACAAATCCCTGGTTTAATAGTGAACACAATGTCCTTGTTTAGATACAATTGTTTAAATGCAATGAATAAATTTAATATTTCTTTATTCAGTGTTCGTTAAAGTTTTTCGCTCGAGGCGCCAGAAGTGGCAAAAACCTAATAAAAATAATTGAATACCCTGCGCGTAACGAATTGCACAATCGCTGTTGTATAGCGGGCAATAAATCAGTAATAACTCCGCACAAAAACTCAGTTAATCAGACTGGGTCGCAAGAAGTCAGCCACCATAAAGCGCTTATGACTTATGTAAATCGCCAATGTCCATGCAAATTCGCCCATAAATCGTTCAGCCGACGACCATTTTATTGCCACATGATTTACTCACTCTGACACCGGATACGCTACAATTACATTTCCTATGTTTCCTGTCTTCGCTACGTCCTATCTCAAATTGTACCGTGCGAAGTCGCCTCCAAGACTTCAAGTACTAACTCAATATCTTTCTAGAGAGATACGGCGATGATTTATCTAATAAAAGAAGCTAAGAAGAGGCGTTGAACTTTGTCTTTATCTTCTTTGTTGCCCTTTTAATGCCCTTGATGTGTTGAGACAACTTTGAAACGATTCTATTTTTATTTTTACCTCTCGCTAAGAGAGGTATTGGATTCATGCTAAAATTCGCATATCCAGATTTTATTGAATAAGCACGATTTAAGGTCCCTAGAATCCGATTATAACATTTTTAAAATTATGTCTGTGTGTGTGAATGTGTGTGTATATGTGTGTGTGTGTATGTATGGATGTTGTAGGGACGATTCCTCAAAAACTATAAGACTTAAAAATATTTAACTGCAGTTTCCTTAATCTGATATGAAGTAGTAGTTTCTTGGAAAAATTCTTCTAAATATAATTTTTTGGAATTTTTTTTATTAAATATTGAAGAACATAAAATTCTCCATCTAATACACTTAAAAGTTTTATTATATCTTGTATTGATTTAGAAATAAAGACACTATAATTTATAGAGTAAACTAATCGCAGAGGCTAAGGCACTAAGGAAACCAGTTGACAAATTCCAATGTTTATAACATAGTCTGTAAATGACACATGTCAGTGTCAAAAATCAACAGTTTTAGTGACATTCTGATAGCTTTTTCTGGGAAGTATATTTAATGAAAGATTTTTGTAAACGAGCGTGAAGCTGTCAAAATTTTAAAAATAAGAGTGAAACACGTGTCTACAGCTGCTATGAGCGGTTTCCCTGTGAAAAAAATTTTTAGTATATTTAATCTTTCTTATTGTTTTATTAATTAAATATTTAAAATTATAGGTAAAATTGTGGTAAAATGCATATATCCATCAGAAATACCACCAATCTGGTTAATGAATTGGAACAATCTCTGACATTTAGAAACTTCCTCATACAATGAAAAATAGATATAATTAGAATTATATGTGTGTGGAAGACATGTTAAATACAATAAAAAAAAAATTTGGGTAAAGTTCTGTAATTTTTTGTTATAAAACGACGGTTTGAAAGGGAAGTGCAATACAATACTTATATAGCCTAATATGGAAATGGCGAGAGGTCTTGTGCTGGGCACAACAGATTTTTTTAGTTATGCCAAGCAAAAGATATAAAATAAGAATACCAGATATTACAATTATTTACAGTATAAAAAATAGATTTTTTTTCTAAATTTACAGATATGAGGTCTGTCCGAAAAGTATCCGACCTTCCTTTATATTTCCCCGCTGCTGTTATTCTGCGTCATCGGGCTGGTGGCATCCTTCGAAGTAGTCCCCATTTGATTGAAGAATACGCTTCCAACGGCCTTTCTACTTTTAGAAGCAGTCTTGGAACTCGTTTTTTGGTATTGCCTTTAGAGCATCCGTCGTATTAGTTTCGACTGTTTCTTGTCGTCGAATCGGTGTCATTTGAGCGACATTTTTAATCTTGGGAACAACCAAAAGTCGATGGGAGATTTTCATCATTATTGACCATTTCCAAATTGTCCTGAGCGATTTCAAGGCGAAGGTTTTTCTGCTTCACCGTTAGGAATTTCGGAATGAATTTCGCACATACACACGAACCATTTGCAAATTTTCAGTTAAAATCTTCCAAACACTAGTTTTAGGTATTCCCAGATCATATTCTAGTTCTCGCACAGTAAATCGACGATCTTCATTGCACACGTTCGATATTATCCGGTGTTTTTGTCGTCGAAGGCCGCCCAGAACGTAGGTTACTATCAACAGATGTACGGCCATCTTTGAACCGTTTATACCAGTCTTTTATTTGTGTTTTGCTTATACACTCGTCCCCAAATACCGTCTTCATCATTTCGATGGTCTCCACACAACTCTTTTCGAGTTTTAAGCAAAATTTAATGCAAATTCGTTGTTCCGATCTTTCCGTCATTTTTTACAATAGCAAAATGCGACAAACGTAAAAAGCACTTTGTAAACAAACGCATGCTGCACGTAAACTAAGGCGATCCAACCAAAACTGCGGCATCTAGGGAATTCGTGAAGCTTTACAGTTGACATTCGTACCCGGCAGAGGGCGCTAAAATTGTCAGGCGCGAAGATATGAAGGAAGGTCGGATACTTTTTGGACAGACCTCGTAAATAAAATTCTTTGTAAGTTTAATTTTCGGTGAGTAACGTCTTCACTATCTTACCAACATAAACTTATCTACTTTTTATGCCCTACAATATTCATTAAACAACAATTACTTCCTTGTATATACCTAAACCAATCCAAGTTAGCATAACCACTTAAAGCAACATGTAACATACACCTTCACCGATTATACACAAAGAATGAGTTAATTGTCTATACCGTAAGTAAGTACTCGTACAAGTCATTCGTCCATGGGAATGCGTGAAATGTCTAAAATCGTGTGAACGGTTCGGTCAGTGCTCGCCATCACAAATACACGATATTCGCATTTATAATAGGAAACGAATCACAGCTAACACACATGCAAGCTAAGGCTCCTCCTCCATCCAACTTAATTCCTTTGTTACAGGAAGTGTAAGCTTCATAAAAATCAACTATCGTGTCTAAGTAAAGTGCAGTCAGGTGTTGGAGGAAGTTAACCTATGCAAACTCAACACATACGGTTTCAATGTTTTATTTACATGTTATGTACCGTTAAACAACTGATGATGTATCGCACAATTAAATATAAATTAGAATATTTGATAATATGAAATAGTTTAACGGTGAATCAAAATGCTTAAATGGTCCACGTAAATTGTAAAATTCTTTATTATGGACGTTTCGGGCTTAAGGCAATCCCATCTTCAGCATTGCTACAATAATATTAGCAAAAAACAGTTTTACATGAAAATTATAATAGTAATTAAGGTACCAAGGTTTGTTATAAGGACAATAATGCCTGAGGTCCACAGTGTACTGTCGAGGGCCTCTGGCCCGAGGCGAGTACGTTGACCGAAGGCATTATTGTCGTTTAACACCCGTGGTGCCTTCAACGTTTTATGTCTTACTAGAAATTCTTAATAAACATTTTGTCTGACTAGAATTTATCAAACAAAAATAATAAATCACAAAATTTTAATACAACTTACAAAGTAGCCTGTGAATGCGATTTCTAGATAATATATTGTTTCTGTCAACAAAGCATTTTCAAACAAAAAATATATTTCTTGTGGTATTTTTATGTCAATATGGACGAGCAATGTTATTGCTAAGAATAAGAAGTATGCTGGTTTGTATTTGTGATGAAACAAATATGATTATAAACTACTACAATTCACAATGCTTTTTAACCTTACTGCACTTTATGTTAGTATCAGTATATAGTAATTAAATAAAATAAGTAATTAAAATAACTATTTGCATATATAAATTAACGATTTTTTGAAAAATATTAATTAATCAATTCGAATTTGGTAAAATACTGAAAGAAACATAACCAATGAAGTCATACGTGTGGTAGTTAGTGACTTTTATTTTGTCTATGAAGTTGTTTATATATTTTAAGTTATATCTAAAGTCCTGCTTGGAAATTGATACATTTGGTTTTATTTATGTTAACATGAAGGGCCTCTTTAAGTAAACGAGGATATTTCTTATTACCTTTATCAATAATTTTAACATTATCAAAAGGCTATAGATTTAAATTACAATTAAAGAATTGACTCTGTCGGGAACAAAATATAGTAAAATAATCTTACTGTTCCTTTAATATAAATTCTATTTTTGTTCGAAATAATTTCTTATGAGAAAGAAAACTTTGGTTCCAAAAATTATTTCAAACAAAAATAGCATTTTTTCGCGATCGCCCAGAAAATGAGCTCTTTCTGATCACTATTTAGACCGGAAAGTCCTTCTTTGCTGAGCTAGCTCGGAAAGTTGTCTATAAGGGATCGGAAAGTACTTTACCGATCCCGGGACCGGTAAAGCTAAATGTTTCCATAGAGATCAGTTGTTTATTTATATCTTATTTGCTCGCAGTAAAAAATAAAATAATACTTTTTTATTCTTTTTTCAGGATCGCAAAAAAATATTTTACCCAACATGACCTGAAAGTGTCTATACTGGGCTCACAAGCTTCCAAAACTCGCCTACGGCTCGCTCTGGAATATGGTTCCTCACCCAGTAAAGTATCACTTTCAGGTCTTGTTACGTAAATTACTATTACGTTAAAGGAATAGTAAGATTATTGTACTATACAGAACATTCAAAGTAGAAGTACCAGGCGATGTATATCTTCTTTCCAAAAGAGCGGCGCAAATAATGGCTTGTTTTATCCAATATTATACAGCAAAGTCACAATTACGAAATTTATAATTTTATTTCTGGATCAATCAGTCAATTTCTCTGACTATATTAAGCTAGTACAATGTTGTTGAATGTTTTGTAATGCTAGTACTATGCAATATTTCTTTCATTACTTACTTATGCAATAGTTATTTACATTCGAGTGCGTGTAAGTTGTATTTTACAGCGCGACAGCTTTGTTTAAGGCAGGAGCCCTTAAGGCGAGTGCCTTATTAGCTGGAGCACTGTAAAATACTTCACGCACGAGAATTGTATCAAACTTTTTGGCCGACGATAATGAAAATCACTTTTTTAATGAGATAGGTTGTACTTCTGAAAAGGGTTAGTTTAAAATAATGGGGTTAAGTCAATTTCCAAATTTGATTTTACTTACCTTCATTAGAGTACTTCTTCTAGCGAAAATTTATTTGTAATAATAGACGTTGTTTATGACTGATAATATATTTATTTGCTCATGTTTGCTTCGTAATAAATAATAGGTAGGTGTTGATATTTGACATTTCAGCAATGTTCGCCTCGCGTATTTGACAGGTATATCGATCGGTGACTCGGTGATTATATCGGTAACGGCAGATTTTTACAATAATGACAGATGTCGCTGCCGTGGTTTTGGTTTATATAAATTAACTAGCTGACCCGCCCCGGCTTCGCACGGGTAAAGCTAGAATAACGATTGCTACACGTGTACCAGTAATTTTTCACATTTACTTCGGAGACATGCACTGCGTAGGTAGCCGGCAACCTGCCTCGCATCGTACATGTAACAGGCTCCGCTCACTGCCCACCCAATCTCCGCACCATACCTAACAGCGCCCGTTTCTAAACATGTCTCGGGTACTATTACTTATGTAGGTACATATGATGTAAACTATCTCTCCGACAAATATCGAAAATGTACTAACGTTAAAACTTAACTATAGATACACAGATAAAAAATAATTGAAATCACCCCCTATTGTACCGCCTTGAGGGATGATGTTTGAAAAACGCTAAAACACTCTTTATTTCTTAGCAAAAGCATAAAAAAGAATTTTTATATCCCTAACTTGAGAAATGACGGATTCTCCATACAAACTTTAATCCCCTATTTCACCCCTTTCAAGTTTTATTTTCGTGACAAAAGGTAGCCCATGTCCTTCTCCAAGTCCAATCTATCTCTATACCAAAATTCATTTAAATTGGTTCAGCGGAAGATATGATGGGTTCTCCATACAAACTTTCATCCCCTATTTCACCCCTTCAATTTTTATTTTCGCGACAAAAGGTAGCATATGTCCTTCTCCAAGATCCAATCCATCTCTATACCAAAATTCATCAAAATTGGTTCAGCGGAAGATATGATGGGTTCTCCATACAAACTTTCATCCCATATTTCACCCCTTCAAGTTTTACTTTCGCGACAAAAGGTAGCCTATGTCCTTCTCCAAGTTCCAATATATCTCTATACCAAAATTCATCCAAATTGATTCAGCCGTTTAGTCGTGAAAACGTAACAGACACACAGACAGAGTTACTTTCGCATTTATTATATTACCTAGTATGGATTAATAACACTCGTACAAAACTAACAAATCGACATGTAACCTTTATTGGTTATATACTGACAGACAGTGGCAGGGGTGAGAACACGTTGTACTTTTACTTTTCCACTATGTGGATAGATGTCGCTAAATTGGCTGCGTTGCACTATAATTAGAAAGAGCATAAAATCCTTAAAAGTAGTGTACTAATTTTTTTTTACGTAAATCGATATTTTAATAGTCATTCTGCTATTCGGGGCGGAGACGAATCCTACAAATCAGAGATCATCAAAATCGGTCCAGCCGTTCTTGAGTTATAAATGGTGTAACTAACCCGACTTTGTTTTATATATTAAGATTTTAAATATAGGACATGTTAAAGTAAAAAAAAAATAACTTAAGTAAGTAGTACTTTTTTACATGAACTTTATTATAGTAAAGATGATTTCTTTTCTAAATGCCCATAAACGTCCAGTGTATTTTGATTATTTTACCACATAGTTAGACAAGTTACAACACAGTAAGCGTAAAAAGTAGGTTACACTTGCTGTGTGTGTGTATACAATTGTAAAGTTCCCATTACACTTCAGAAGGGCAAAAAAAGTATTTCGCACATATTTGTGTAATGTATAGCTATTATAATTATTGTGAATCATTTCTCTTCAAAATCGTATCAAATTAACTGTTAACTGACCTAAATATAAAATATTCGTCATAAAAATATTCGGTGTATGGCAGTATTCCCTTTTTTATTAGTTCACAAGATTAATTAAATAATATTTTAAATGTTATTGATTGTGATCTCCTTTCTAGTGTACAAAAATATGATCGTAAAATTCCGCTGTCAATTTAAAAAGCGGAACTGTTGTTTTTATTTCGACCACCTCGTTGAACCAAATAATTCCATGTAGTATCACTTTTTGCTCGCTGCGTGCCGAGAAATCATAACCATACATAACCTATACATCCGTTTTTTCCTCTGGTTGTCATGGAACAGGTCATCATCAACTTTCGCTTGTCACAGTCATTTATCTCTGTTGATTAATAGTATTTTAATTGTGTGCACATATTGTCAAATTTTCTCGTATGAGGATAGCTGGGATGTGCTGGACGTTGGATCCTGGTTGGCTTTAGTGGTAGGAGAAAGCAAGACGATTTATCATTGCAAGCGCATGTGTTCCGTGATGCCAGGATCATTTATATTCGCCCGGAACTGCAAGTTATGGCTTCACTGGGACTTGGACTCCGGAAGAAAGGTTCATGTGAGCGCACGCGTCTCACGGAACTTTGCTGACGAGGCTTATTAGCTGGTTCCAAATTTTGACATTTCAAAAAAGATAAAACCTTAAAAATTTAATTTAATATGTAAAATTATAATATAATTTTATTATTTCTAAAAATAAATTTTGAAACACGATAAGTACACACTTCTCATATATAATAAAATATAAAAATATTACCCCCAACCTTAAAATTAAGTAAAAATAAAAATATATATTCCAAAATCAATGGGTGAGATTCAGTGGGTTGTATTACCGTGTTTTAAGCTAAAACAGTCCTTTGTCAAAAATATTTTGGCAACTTTGTAATACCTGTCAGAAAAAAATTAGAGACCAAAGAAAAATATATTATTAACAGAAGTAAGAAAAAAAGGACAAATGTCAAAACTGATCAAAACGGGGGTTGAGATATTTTAAAATTCATTAACATTCAGGTATGAAATATTTGACACATAAAATTTGACATATTTCTAACCTAATTTTGCAATAATGAGTTTCCTTTTACACCTTCCATTTACAATAATACTTCCTCATTTGAGTAAAGGATATCTGTATTACTTTTCCGTGTGGTAAAATTTCTAAATCACAATTGAATCTCATTGATACATGTGGAAAATATTACAACGTTGCCATATACTCAATACAAGTTTTAATACAGACCTTAATACAACCCACTGAATTCCACCCAATGTTTTTATCTTCAGTAATAAAAATTTACGCAAAATCATACACAGAAAAAATCTGATCCTCCCGCTATTTAATTTTTATTAATTTAAATACATACCTCCGTATTTACTAATGCTGCAAACTGTTCCATTGCATATAACTATTGCTTTATTTACTATTTTCTTTTTAAAATGACACTATTACTAATTTGAAGTGATTATTTTTTTGACAGTGACATTCACCTGTAGTTACATTCATTTGAAATATGAACTATACAACAAACAAATTGTGTTTATCTTAGGCTTCGGGATTAAAAAAAAAATGTTTTTAAAATTTATCTGTAAAATATATAGAAAAAGTATTAATGTATTCCTGTAGAAAATTAAATAATCTTTAATTTTATTAATGACGAAAATGCGAAAAATGGCATTTAATGGTATCTTTTGAAGAAAAACCATTATGAGCTTCAGGTAAAGTGCCATTTTCGGTCATCCGATTTACACCAAAATCTAATGGTTTCTTTCCATATTAGAATAGGGTAAAAGTACGAGGTTTACATACACACATACAGACATCATCGTGAAAATGTTAAAATTGGATTCTAGGGACCTTAAAACGTGGCCATTTACTAAAATCTCGATATGTGATTTTTAGCATGATCCCTATACCTCCCTTACCAAGGGTAGCGGGAGGTAAAAAAAAGAATAGAAATTTTGTCTAATTATAATTAGATATTATTTTATTACGCATTATGTCTAATAATTTAGTATAATTTACAAATCTTAGGGCCGGTCTTATGAACAATAAATTGATCCTTAGTTAGTTACTGCACAAGTAAATTAAATGGAGCATTAAAAAAGAAATGGATATTATAAAACTAATCTCACTATCAAATAACTAACGGGGGATTTAATTAAATTTTAGTAGTGTGTTTGTGGTTTTGTGAAAAGTTTCTATATTCACATTCGTTATAAACGTAAATCAGTTGATTTGACAGTTGGAAAAGGCGTTTCTTTTCCACGTTTGATCGTGGGAAAAATCATATTGATATTGAAAAATATAACCTATTAGATATTGTTGAAGATTATTTTCATATAATTTAGAACGACCCGGTTGTGTAAAATCGTAAGGTTATTGCGGAAATTGACATATGTTAATGTTAGCGGTCTTATATTTCTTTCAATCTGT
This sequence comes from Ophonus ardosiacus, assembly GCA_943142095.1. Lineage (NCBI taxonomy): Eukaryota > Metazoa > Arthropoda > Insecta > Coleoptera > Carabidae > Ophonus > Ophonus ardosiacus. The sequence continues at coordinate 47,532,769 of OW964831.1, read as the reverse complement.
CTCAATATGTGTAACACACATTGTTTTGACAATCGAAATCTCTTTTTAAACTCATAGCTCGTACCACGATCATGGTTTTAACAAAAACGCTATTTTAAGAAATGTCAAATTCATATTTCAAAATGTAATTTCACCCTTATGTTAGAAGAACAATTTATTTAAAAATATGTGTTTAAATACAAACTATGTTCTGCTTTAAGATCATATTTAGATAAATTTCATAGTATTTATTATCATCATTAAATAATGAAATTTGACATTTCTTAAAACAGTGTTTTAGTTAAAACCGTGATCGTGGTACGAGCCATTGTCATCATATATTTCATATGGATTTGTCCTGTTTCGGAACAATTTTGTTAGCCTACCTCGTACAAATATAAATGCATCATCATTATCTGTTTATGAATCCGAGACTGATGATACAGACTCTAAAGATGACATAGTCGACACAGACATTTCTTTAAAAAAATATTTAAAAAGTAAATAGTTCCCTATTTCAATTGTTTTAAAATAAACATATCAAAAAAAATACAGTTTGACGTTTCTTTAACAACTGATTTAAATCTAATAGCATGAAATTCCGCAGTTACTTTAATAGGTCGATTTACTTGTCATTAAACTTTTATAATACCCAAATCTTCAGTTAAATTAGTTTAGTAGCTAACTAAATTTTAACTGTTGATTAAATAGTTTTATAAGACCGGCCCTTATTTAGTATTTCAACTAATCCGAAATAGATAATAAATATTTTGTAAAAAATCATTAACTTAACTACGCAAATTGTTACTTTAATTACTTATTTTATTTAATTTTACTATATTTTGGCTTCAATATTTTTGTCTTGCAATTTTTGGTACTAATTCAAATAGAAAATTTAAATACATATTTACTTAATTTCTTTATTTATATTTAGTTCAATACTTATTAGTTATTACGATATAAATGTAATCATTTTAGAAAATTTAACTAAATTACCTTAGATATTTTAAAGAAACATAGTAGGCTGAAAAATAAGGAATTTATTTAGTTAATTTAACTACAATGTAGATGATTTTTTTGCGCAGAATTATTTCTTGTGTTACGCAACCTTTTCGACTTGTTATTAATAGTTATGTAAGCTGACACAAACCACATACATATAAGCTACGAGTATCTCTCACTACTCTTATAAATCACCCTCGCGTCTCTCGATAGCCCGCATAGGTTCTCTTCCTGTTGCACGATGTAATAACTTTATGACGCCTCGTATGAAGTGATCCGGAGAGGGTGCGGGGCCTTCCCCTGACAAATGGCCCATGTCGGCGCGGAATGGCCCTCCAGATCCGACCTCTTAATACCGCACACGTGAGCAACACTGACCACGTGACGACCCACTCATAACTCAAGCAGGAGGCAGTGGTGCTACGGCCAAACAGATCGATCATCGATTATACAGGAATATGGATGGTATACGTATCAAAGGCTTAACGGTTTAAATTACGGTATAAATTATGAATTTGTCAGTTTAGAATCGATTATTTTTTGAACAGAGAGAGGCTCTATTTATATTTACCGAATTAGAGTTTGGAATTAATCACTATAAAAGTTCGAAATAATATTTATCGAAATTTATTAAAACATGGGAAATACGTATCCGGTGTCTACCTTTGTCTCCGTCAAAAAAATAATTATTACAGTAACTCTGTGCTTCTAACTTATTTGGGAACGCTTATGATCCGAGTGTAAACAAAACAAGAACTAATAGGGACGACCAATAGCACAAAGGCATAGATCAGCTGCCAATGCTATATGAAAGGCTGCGTAGCTTTAAAACTTATTTGGGCAACTATTTTACCTTAGACTAGACGGTAGTGGTGCGTAACTTTTTATAAAAATCTGTTGTGGCCAGCACAAGACCTCACGCCATTTACATATTAGGCCATGTAAGTAAAATTTTTAAAAGAGTCCGATCAAGGCCATACACAAATTACATCTATGAATTAAGATTTTATGCTGTCAAATTTAGTAGTGTCGTTTACATAGTTTTTATGAGGTACACAAGATATTATATACCCTCATAAAAACTAAGTAAAAGACACTACTAAATTTGACAGCACAAAATCTTAATTCATAGATACAATTCGTAGATGGCCTTGATCGGACTTCTTTTAAAAATTTTACTGTACATATTTGACTTTTCTGATATAAAAAAAAACATATCTTCTTTATATATTTTTATATATTTTAATTCATTCTATTCACTCTTATTCTTCTAATGTTCGAGATTCTTCCAATTCATTGATGAGATTGGCGGTATTTTTGAAAGATATGTAGGTAAGTATGTATCTATATTTATAAATATTTAATTAGTAATAAAATAAGAAATATTAAATGTACTTCCCAGAAAAAGTCTTCACTCACATTTATTTGTTAATTACAAACATTTTACATTTACAACTTATTATTTTATATATTTATATGTCTCTATCTTTAACTCTATAGAAGATATAATAAAAATTTTAAATGTATCGGGTAGAGATTTTTATATTCATTAATATCAGTAATAACAAAAATTTTCAAAAAGTAATATTTAGAAGATTTTTTAAAGAAACTATTATTTCTGGTTGTCTAATTGTTACCAAAAGCTCTTCCCATAGATGTCAGATTAAGGAAACTGTAGTTAAATATTTTTTAAGTCTTATAGTATTTGAGAACCCGTGGTTCCAACATCCACATAGCCACACACATACACACACACACAAAGGCGCGCGCGCACATCATCGTAAAAATGTTATAATCGGATTATAGGGACCTTAAAATGTGCTTATCCACTAAAATCTGGATATACGATTTTTAGCATGACTCCAATCCCTCTCTTAGCGAAAAGCAATACTAGATGTTGCAAAACAACAACTGTTAGGTATTTTTACACTTTTTGTTCCAAAATTAATAGGTACAAATGTTCAGAAAAATCACAGTTTATTTTCACATTTAATCAATGTTTAAAAATCATTTATTGGAATAATAATATACAGAGAATTTATTTTGAAATGCAACATTATAGTTCATCACTTCCATGGTGACTCACTATTGTCAAAAAATGACAGCAATGTAATATTTGTCCATTTTAAAATGCAACATTATAAATAGTATTGCAGCACAGGAGATACCTCCAAAACACATCACAAATGGTGTCAATTCTTATTACGACCGACTAGAATATTGCCTCAGAGTGGGGTATTTTTTAACATTTATTACATGAAAGTAATGAATTTTTGTAAGCTAAAGTTTTTTTAAGATGTACAACATTCATGTTTTGATTATTTGTTAATCGTATGTAGGGTAATTTATAGGAAATTAGTTTTGATAATACAAAACTACAAATTTTGTATGTTGCATTTTAAAATGGACAAATATTACGTTGCTGTCATTTTTTGACAATAGTAAGTAACCATGGAAGTGATTCGCCATATGTTGCATGTTAAAATAAATGAGCCTGTTTCACATTTTTCAAAAACTTAATAAAAAAATCTTTTAATTTGACATTTGACGCTGACATTGCTCATTGTAATTGAATAATAAAGTAATAATGGCTAATTCAAATTACACTCAAGCTAACTCGGACAATATACCGAAGGTCGATAGCTGGATGATGGCTGAATTTATATCAGAACGATTGTTTTACTGCTACCGAAATAAGGGGTGTTAAAGAGTTGAGGTAAAATAAAATATAAAAACTGAATTTACTATATAAATTGATAATATATTTTACTTTAAAGTTCTGGCCGTGATTCTTACATTGAATTTGTTATCGTGAAGGTGGATGAAAGTTGAAATGATCTTCACAAACATGAAGACACGATTTTTCTGACAAATTATCAGCTCTTCGACCTACTGCTTCTAGCTACAATTTTCTTTTCTTCTCATCTTTTGTAAAATTTACAAACTCTATAGTAGGTTTGTTCCTAATAGTATTTTTGTAAGAAGGCACAATACGATATGTAAATTACTCATTTTATTTTGAACTTTTTATTACCTACATATACAACTTTAACCAATCTTAAAATTTGACACTTGTTTGACAACTTTGACAATACACTTGACGCCTTAGAACCGCTAGAGATGTATGTACTCTGACGTCACATTCTGTTTCAGATCACGTGACTTATTCAAAATTTTATCCAAATTTCAAAAATGAATTGTAAAATATCTAAAGGATATTTCGTGATATTTTCAAATTTGAGGCTCTTTAAAGAACAATATATTTTAAAATTTAATACTTAGAAGTCATATAAAAATTCTTGCAACAACCCTATTCCCTGTATAAGCTACAACTGGTACAAAATTTCAATCATTTATATGAATAATAATAATGTTAAATGTATTTATGTTTTGAATGCAGGCTAATATAGATTCACCACTACATTGGACTGAAAAGTTTGTATATTGAAATAAAAAAAATCGATAGTGGAAGCACAGATTGGAAGTATTCTTGAAGCCAGAGTAAAAATGTAATTATAAAAATGAATGCAGTTTAAGAAGTGTAGTTGGCCCGTGATTTGTAGTGGTAGTTTTGTTGACGGCGTTCGAGGCAGAGTTGGGTGGTTGGAAGCAGGCGGCAGGGGGCAGGGGGCAGGAGGTACATCCCCTGCGAGATTAACTCTCGCCTGCTGCCGCCAGCAGATACAGATAACACGGCCAACACTAATCCGTATAACAACATTAAATACGACTCCAATTTACCGCACTGTGGATTCGGAATCATTCTTGCTAGTGGTGGTCCGCAAGACGAGCGCCGCGCCAGCCACGAATCCATCCACTTCACCCTTTCTGCCGCGGAAAGCAGAGAGCGAAGACGTCTTCTTCGTTATTTAAATGCCACCAACTTAAAAATAATCGTGTTTACCTAAACGCCAACGGCAACAGCAACAGCCATGGCTCTCCCGTCACAAATATCCCCTTAGCGAGCGTTCGAGTCACGGTACACAGCGCCCCCAAATTAAGGACACAAAAACCACATTCAAATCTTCTCCTCTTCGGGTATTTATAAAATCACGAATGCCGGGGGAAGATATGTCTCCGTCCATAGCATAACAGTTCCTCTCCACTCGCTTTCCTAACCAAACAACCATCTATTTCGTCATGCTTAAGCACAATTAACCACAAACTTTTTTCACATACGTGTAAATCTAAAAAAGTGTAGGCTACATTGTTCTAGGAGTTTCTTTGACATTAACAGCCTTTGAAGAAAATTTAACGAGTTTAAATTAGTTTTATGAATTCGTCCATGAAAACCCAAAAACAAAACATAGTTTTCTGAAATTGTCACTGAAACTCCCAAAAACAATAATTAAAGTAAAAAGATGGGCTTGTAGCACAAGCCTTGTTTTAACTGAAACGCTGTTTTATGAAATGTCAAATTTCTTTATTTAATAATGAAAATAAATAATACCAAATTTATCAAAATATGATTTTAAATAATTAAGTAATTCCTGATATCTCGCTTTTTGTGAAAAATAATTTTAAAAAGTTGTTCAGAAATTTTTTTACTAAAAATAAAGTTGTTTTTTAAAATTTTAACTTTTTTCTGATTTTATAAGTTTGTCAATGATCTGTAAGATGGTTAAACATGAGTAGAAAATTTTAAAACAAATAAGAAAATCAATTAGAGATCACCATTTATTTATAGGCCGAAAAAAATGAACCATACTTTTAAGTAATAAAAAGGAACTTCAGTGCCGAGGTGCATATTAAAATTTATTCTTTCTCATAAGCGAGATATGAAGTAGGTATTTTCAAATAGAAAAACAAGGTTTAATCTTTAAGTCAAAAACGAAAGACAGTTCAAATTCCTTTGCTAATTATTAATTTGCCATAGAAAGTGCAAATGATTTTGCGTAATCGTTAATCGTTGTCAGCAAGTTTGGTGTCCTATATATAATAAATACAGCCATGTTATTGAATCTATTCAACGCAAATTTATTAAATTTTGCTTCTTCAAGCTTTACAGATATTATCCTAGTTTTGATACTGATTACAAAGATTTGTGTGAATTTAGTATTGTGTCTCTTGATACTCGAAGAAAAATACAATCATCATTGTTCCTTTATAAAGTTTTGTATTTTATTATAAATGATCCCGTAATCCTAGGTAAAATTCCTTTCTTAGTTCCTAGGCATAATTCCCGATTTAAATATACATTCTACTGTAACACTCCTCGAACGAACTATGAAGTAAAGTCACCTATTCGTATGATTTGTTTTGATTTTAACAATTTACCTGAATATTTGGACATTTTCGTCGGCTCGATTGTAAAGTTTAAAAATGCTTTATACAATTATTATATTCATTAACTACTACTATTCATTACAATACATTTTCTTAAACAGCTATATGTATTATTAAGTTCTGGGTTTTTTTTTGTGTCATTCTATTTGTTAACTACTTGTGTCATTAAACATGTTAAATTTATGTTTTAGTATAGTCAGCCTGTAATTGGGGTCTTGAACCCTGTTGGTCAGACTAACAATAAATAAATATTACTATAAATAGTACAAATGTCATGATTTCTCTTCGAAAAATTTACGATGTTCCAAAATCAGAGTAAAAATCTATTTCCTTAAAAGAAAATGTTACTACATGATCTTGTTTCATAAACAAAATTTTTCGTTTCTGAGCAAAGGTAAAATTTTCTGTTTAATCAATTGACGTGTTCTTTTGTGAATTAATAGTAGATTATGAATATGTCGTGAAAATAACATTGACACTCTTTAAGTATATTTACCATGCATACTACTAAAATACATTAAAAATATCAAAAATATGTTCAGAAAACAAGCGGTAATAACAATTTATAAAGTGTAAGTATACAATAGATTTTTAATCATAGCATATTATTTATACTTTAATTATTGGATAAACAACCTTGTTTAAGTGTGAATACCTTTTAATTGACTTAATTACTTATATTTTATTACCAACTATTCTGACACTGCGATTTTTTTTTATTATGTTTTAATTGTTCACGTTGTTGTAAAAATTACATGTAATTTTAATGCATGCTATCGCTTGCTATCATTAAGGTTACAAGAACTATGTAAAGAACACAACTTAAATTTCACAGAGTGAATCTAAGATATTTTAATTTTTATATTTTTCAGTACCTATCTTTAAATAATTTTCATTTAAAACCATACAAATATTAAACATCTTGTGGTATAGAAATACTGAGTTGATAAAGTTTCTTGATGAAACTGAAGTCTACTATGAAGCTGAAGTATTCGATATTATTCAAGATCAACAAATGAAGCTTATAAGTTGTAAAGTATCTAAGACAAACTTAAGAATCAATGTATCTTTCTGAAAAAGTCTGTTGTGGCCAGCATAATACCTCTCGCCATTTTCATATTAGGCTATATAAGTATTGTATTTAACATTTCTCGTATACACACATTTTTATTCTTTATTTTTCAATTCATTCTATGAACAAGTTTCCTCCTACTGTTTTAAATGTCCGAGATTCTTTCAATTCATTGACGAGATTGGTGGTATTTCTGAAGGGTATATGATGAATTACATGTATTGTAAGCGCGTATTTAGTTGACACTGATACTAGGTACATACTTTGGCTTATAAATGAATCCCCTGTCTTTTTATACCAATTTTAGATGTTGACGGAGTCTTCTCCTCTTATAACAACAGCATATTATATTTCTATTACATTTTTAATTAATATTTAATTAATGATAAAATAAGAAATATTAAAAGTACTTCCCAGAAAAAGTCTTCAGTAATGTCTGGATTTTTGACATTGACATTTGTCAAATTTTCAACTGATTGATTCATTATATGTAGAATGGATTATTTTATATATTTATAATTCAGTCTATCCCTAAATCTATAGAAGACATAATGAAAATGTTTAATGTATTGGATAGAGAATTTTATAATCTTTCGTATTTTATATTATAAATTTTCAAAAAATAATATTCAGAAGATTTTTCTTTTTCAACTATTACTTCCGGCTGTCCAATTATTACCAAAATCTAATCAGCTCTTCCTAGAAATGTCAGTTTGAGGGAACTGCAGTTAAATATTTTTTAAGTCTTATAATATTTGAGAAATCGTGGCTCCAACATCCATACACACACACACACACACACACACACACACACACACACACACACACACATACGGGCATCATCGTAAAAATGTTATAATTGGATTCTAGGGACCTTAAAACGTGCTTATCCACTAAAATCTGGATATGCGATTTTTAGCATGATCCCAATACCTCTCTTAGGGTATGTTCAGAGAGAAAGCAGGTTACCTGTTTCTGATTTACCCGCTTTACCTGCTTTAACCTGCTTTAAAAATATTTACTTGTTATTAGGAGTAGGCGTTCTGAGTAAAAGCAGACAACTGCTTAACAGGCGCTTGTCAGGCACGTACTACCCGTTTTCCGATTTTGCCGGAACGAGACCAATATTCTTATTGAGCAGGTTAAAGTAATCAGGCCCAGAATGTATTCAGAAAATAACTTTGATATGGATGTTTCTAATATCCGAAATTCAAAAAAGGGAAGCAATTTGGAACAAATTTCACAAATGTCATTCTATAGAAAAATTATTGAAAAATTATGGGGAGATATTTCTATCAATATGCAATGTGAAAGTATGAGACATAAATATCACCCGAAAATACGATTTCTGTTATATTAATTACATAAATACATTTAACTTTTCATTTAATATTTTAAAGAAGAAATGAAAATATTTAAGACACAAGTTTTCGGTTTCTTATTAAACGGCCTTCCACTTTATGTAAAATATAGTTGAAAGTGTCTTTCGTCATCCTCATATACGCGAAAAAACTATCTTCGTACAATTTGAATCCTTGGAATAGGTGATGATACTCTTCGTATTTTACTCTATTCTTATTAATTGCGTGGATCCCTATTTTCTTTCTACGTCGTTTCAAATTATTATCACAACAGAGAATAAAATCTGCATCCGTGGAGCTTTAGTACTAAGACATTTTTTTACCTTCCGTCACCTTTAGGTAAGGAAGGTAGTCTTTGGTCAAAAAATTCGGTGGTGAGTTTTTAATGAATAAGCACGTTTTAGGGTCCCTACAATACGAATTTACTATTTGTAAGATGATGTCTGTATGTATGTGTGTGTGTGCGTGTGTCCGTGTGTGTGTGTGTATGTGTGTCCGTGTGTGACAATTTTTACTCCGACGATAACTCCAATACTACAAATCTAAAAATTATAATTCTTTCGTATTCCTCTTCTGTACATCCATATGAAGAGTTGATTAGATTTTGGTTATAATTGATCCACCGGAAGTACCCTTATTTGAAGTTTTTAACAGTTTTTCTTAAAAAAAAGCAGTTAAATATTATTTTTCGACATTTTGTGATTATCAATATGAAAGAATATCTTATTCTCTATACGGTTTGATTATACAGTTTCGTTCATATTCAATAGACATAGAGTTATAGAGACATTAAGAGAGATTAACTTTCAAAAATTAGTCAGCTTTGTTAAAATTATGGAAACAACAGATATATTCAGAAAAATTGAATTGACAGATGTCAGTGTCAAATGCAAAACCAAAGTTGAAAGTACAGGGTCAGAAAGTTATGTGGGAATGTGATAGAGTGTCCCTCCAAAGAGAACAAAATGGAAGGACTGTGTAGCAGAAGATTTGAGAGAGGAAGAATTGTGTGAAGAAGATGCGTTGGACAGGAATGATTAAAAGAGAAGAGTAAGAAACAGCGACCCCTAATAAAATAGGGAAAGGAACTTTCGGTATAGAATTTGTAAAAAATAGTGTGTTCGTGTTACAATTTTATAGGATATACAGAATCTTTTTCAAGGAACTTTTGGTATGGGATATATACAAAATACATCGAATTGACGGAAGGTTTTGTGCTGGCCACAACAGATTTTTTTTATTATTCATCAGTAACACTGACACTGTTTGACACTTGACAGTACGAGCAGTATGGCCTGTTTTCTGTGTGAACACAATCTGTGCCACCCTGCTTCGGCTTAACCGGTTTTTCACGTGCTTGTTAAGCTGAAGCGGGAAACCTGCTTTCTCTCTGAACGTGGCCTTAGCGAGAGGTAAAAAAATACGTTATCGGCATTGCTATCAAGTTTCAATCATAACACATGCTTTAAAAAAATACCCAAGTGTAGCATACAAATGCTTTTCTAAGTATGAATTCAATACCACTTTAGAAACATATCGTCGCGTTCAAGGCAAAACGGCCTAAGCGCCAAAAAATCGTAATTTGCGATTTTGGTACCGTTCGATAGATTGGCGTAACCTCCATCTATTAAACACAGTGGCATAAGTACGAAAAATTTATTTAAGTAGATATTTCACTTTGAAGTTGCGCAAGCGACAATCACAATTTTAATACGCAGGCTTAAAATGGCATAAGCTCCATTTCTACGTAGTTTCTTATGGGTTAATGCAGAGTGAAATGGCCCGAGTTATTGATGTCAAAGTAAGTGTTTTAAAAAATCTGCTTACTTTTAATGCAGTTAAGACATTAAAAATATATTTGTATAAAAGCGCAGACAGTTTTTTGTGTCTCCTGGCTTATTATGCAAATGGCGCTTGTGTCGTTTTGCCTTGAACGCGACGATATACTAGAAACCAAACATCTTTCTTTCATAAATCATCCTTCCCCTTCAAATGCATACTTAACCTCAACCCTAACCTATAACATCTTCACTAACCTTAAAAATCACGTGTCAGAATTCATATCGGGTGTATAAGCAGCGAAGCATCCACGCATAGCTAAGTTACAGAGTGCCAGAGCACTAATTCAACCGGCATGATGTGGAGCAGAGTAGAGCACATAGAGTAGCATGTGAGGGTTGAGGGTTGAGGCTGAGGGTTGTAAGTTATGATCGGCCGCGGATCCACCCGGGATAACCTGTGAGTTATAGGTTATGGGCATACCGATCGCTTTTATGATGGCAACAGGGATCAAATAGATGGATTTACTGAGGTTAGCTGATTGATTTGCTACATTCAGGATATGTCGAACATATATTGGAAAGGTAATAATAATTCCACGTCCGGGAACTATTAATCAATACATATGTCTGTCTGACTTATTGAAAACCAATATAAAATGAGCCTGCACTATTTATTAATTAATGTCACTGTTATTAATTTGAAGTTATTAATTTTTTGACAATGACGTTTACCTGTCAGTTACATTCATTTGAAAAATAAACTGTGTAACAAAGGTATTTTGTTTATCTTAGGCTTGGGATTAAAACAAGAAAAATGATTTTAAATACAATTACATGTGTGTGTCCGTGTGTGACAATTTTTTTTCCGGCGATAACTCCAATACTACAATTCTAAAAATTATAATTCTTTCGTATTCCTCTTCTTTACATCCATATGAAGAGCTGGTTAAAAGTGTTCCACCGGAAGAACCCTTATTTGCAGTTTTTAACAGTTTTTCTTAAAAAAAAAAGCAGTTAAATATTATTTTTTGACATTTTATGTTTTATAAATATTACTCTAAAAATGCGTACACTTACGTAACATTCTCTTTACAATCAATTAATATTACTACCAAGTTTATATCTGCCCATATTTGAATTATTGCCTCAAAAGTCAATATACCCCACATTTAGATAAAAACTTCAAAATTTTCAAAAATCTAATTTGTATGTATGTAGATACTTTTCAATGCGCTGATTCCAAATTTTGAAACCGCAGGTCGATATCTCGTTTCGTTCTCGAGATATTTAGATTTAAAGTTTTGCTCAAAACTGCCCATTTTTGGGTATTAACCAGAAAATGGGTCGAGATATGAATTTGGCGACATCACCTTTCGATTCTACGGACAAAAATACATAAGTATAGCAATTTTCATCATTTTTGTCCAACCGGTTCATTTTTTATGAATAAAAGTTTGAAAATGGCCTAAATCTGAAAAAATCGCAAGGGGTACCCCTTACGATTTTTGCGATTTTTGGTCATTTTCAGTTATTTTGCTTTAGAGATTGTATGCGGTGTTCAAAAATTCTGAAAATTGGTGTACTTACGTAATTTTGTCCGTAGAATCGAATGGTGTTGTCGCCAAATTCATATCTCGACCCATTTTTGGGTTATTGCCCAAAAATGGACAGTTTTGAGCAAAACTTTGAATCTACATATCTCGAGAACGAAAAGAGATATCGACCTGCGGTTTCAAAATTTGGAATCAGCGCATTGAGAAGTATCTAGATACATACAAATTACATTTTTGAAAATTTTGAAGTTTTTATCTAAATGTGGGGTATATTGACTTTTGAGGCAATAATTGAAATATGGGCAGAGATATAAACTTGGTAGTAATATTAATTGATTTTAAAGAGAATGTTACGTAAGTGTACGCATTTTTAGAGTATTTGAACAATAGTGTGAACATTTTCTTTAATATTTATAAAACATAACATGTCAAAAAATAATATTTAACTGCTTTTTTTTTGAGAAAAACTGTTAAAAACTTCAAAAATAAGGGTTCTTCCGGTGGAACACTTTTAATCAGCTCTTCTTTTTAAAAATTTTGAAGTTTTTTTTTTTGCAATAATTCAAAAATGAGTAGAGATGTAAACTTGGTAGTAATATTATTTTTTCGCGATCGCCCAGAAAATGAGCTCTTTCTGATCACTATTTAGACCGGAAAGTCTTTTCTGAGCTAGCTCGGAAAGTTGTCTATAAGGGATCGGAAAGTACTTTACTGATCCCGGGACCGGTAAAGCTAAATGTTTCCATGGAGATCAGTTGTTTATTTATTTCTTATTTGCTCGCAGTAAAAAATAAAATAATACTTTTTTATTCTTTTTTTAGGATCGCAAAAAAAATATTGTACCCAACATGACCTGAAAGTGTCTATACTGGGCTCACAAGCTACCAAAGCTCGCCTACGGGTCGCTCTGAAGTATGCTTGCTCACCCAGTAAAGTATCACTTTCAGGTCTTGTTACGTAAATTACTATTGATTGTAACGAGAATGTTACGTAAGTGTACGCATTTTTAGAGTATTTATTTATATTTATGTGATAATTTTATTGGGTTTATAGAATATTTTCCAATGAACTTTCTGTATGGAATTTGTAAAAAATTGTATTATGTTCGTATTACAATTTTACTGGATATATGGAATTTTTTCCAATGAACTTTTGGTATGAGATTTGTACAAATACATCAAATTAACGGACTTATATTGAATTTTTATATATTTATCCGTACCAGTTTGGACTTATTATTTCCATTTCATTATAACCACAACTCTTTTTCAAATATTATTTAAAAGCATTTAAAAATAAAACAAATAATTACAAAATTTTATTATAACTTTTGAATTAAATGTGTCAGAAGTGAAGATAATAATTTAGAAATCAATGAGGTAATAAAAATTTCTGGATTGCAGTCACAAATTTTATTTTAAATTCTCGGGTCGACCGGTTTCGAGCTCCACATGAGCCTTCCTCAGGAGCTGAACAGTATTTACAACACATTACAATTTAATAATCAGAAATAACAAATATACATTACTTACATGAGAATTAAGAAAATTTTTGATACATGGCAAAACAATGAAAACTTAAGTGCAATATAAAGCACATGGATTTCGTCACAAGATAAAAAAATAAATAAAATAAATTATATAAAACTTTTATAAATACTAAGAACAAATGTTCTACGTGAACCACACCCATGGAACTACTTAAGTAAAGTATTAGCAAGTTAAGACACTTACTAAAGTCAAGGTTTTTTATTGTTTAATTAAGTAAAATATTTTAAATTTATTTTAGTGCAATTTGTTTTTTTAAAAAAATTAATTTTTAAGGATTAGAAAAATGTATTTTATGATTATTTTTTTAAGCTATGTTTTAAGACGTTGGTGTATATTTTACTAATGTACATAGTATCAGTCCTGAAATTAACATTATTTTTATCCTGCTGTACGTGTAGCATTTCTAGTGTCAACCGTTTATTAAGATTTTTTTCCCTGTCCAGTATTTTTGTTTCATTAAATTTAAACTCATGATTATTTTTTATAGCATGGTCTACCAGAGCACATTTCCCCGTTACTTGTTTTGTTCTTTGCGAAGAACAATTTCTCCTGTACTCATCTAATCTAGTTTTTAGATAACGTTTTGTTTGTCCTGTATATTGGGCCACACAATCCTTACATATCTTTTCTATCATCTTAGAAATCAATTTTCTAAGAAATGAGTTCGAAGGGAGTTTAAGTGCTTTGAAACCAGTGATTGCGACTGTTCCAGATAATAATTATCTTAATGCAGATATTGTATGAAGTGAGTGAAAAGTGTGAAAACGGGTAAAGTGAATATAGCAGTTGTAATTGTAGTAGTTTGGCCGGGGGATTGAATTTACCCGTTCCTGTTCGTTCTGCAAACACGAGCCAATTCGCTTCGTGCAGCGCCGTGCAGTTTCAAGGATTAATTATACATCGTTGTGATTAAATGAGGCATGGCCATACGCGTCTATAGCTGAAATAATTCCCCGAATTATTCCCACTGAATATGCCCTAATGATTGCTATACGGATGCTGTTCATTTGCAAATGACTTCTCGAGGGTGAATTCGCTCGAGCAATCTTCATATTAAAGCTCCCCCCTACAATATGAACTTGAGAGTATAATTTTGACAGACATTCAAGGGCCTTGTGTGCGCCAATCGATTCAAGAAGGAAAAAAGCTTACGGATCCTTCCGGAAAATTAAACACTCATCAAGTTTGGCAGACAATCTGCATAGTTCCCGGTCATCTAATCCCCTCGTCATGGAAAAACTGATCGCTCAAATGCAAATTGAAAAATCGATATCCAACCTTCTCTCGACATTGGGGCGATGTTGAGCATTTTTGTTATGCTAATTTTCACTAAGTAAACATGAAACTATTTTCAATTAATTACGCTCAGTATAATCCTAATAACATTTGTGAAATATGAATGAATCAGCCAAGTGACTTATTGAAGGGGGACGTGACAGAGGAAATTATTTTTGAATTACATGATTTGTATACACAACCATATGTGTAGTGCGGGATACTTGTCCAGACGGGCAAGGGAAAGAAATGCTCATATCGTGATATTCCATAAATGCCGTCAAATAGTAATAGTAACTTTGTGTTTCTAACTCATTTGTGTACGATTATGATCCTAATGGATCCGACTGTAAACAAGACAGGAACTGGAATGAATAGCAAGTGCACAGATCAACTGCCAATATAAAAAATCTGTTGTGGCCAGCACAAGACCTCTCGCCATTTCGATATTAGGCTATATAAGTATTGTATTGCACTTCGCTTTCGAACCGTCGTTTTATAACAAAATATAACAGAACTTTACCCAAATATTGTTTTTTATTGTATATAACATGTCTTCTGCAGACATATAATTCTAATTATATCTATTTTTCATTGTATGAGGAAGTTTCTAAATGTCAGAGATTGTTCCAATTCATTAACCAGATTGGCGGTATTTCTGATGGATATATGCATTTTACCACAATTTTACCTATAATTTCAAATATTTAATTAATAAAACATTTGACAATGACATGTGTCATTTACAATTTACAAACTATGTTATAAACATTGGAATTTGTCAACTGGTTACCTTAGTGCCTTAGCCTCTTCGATTAGTATAAAATTCTCCATCTAATACACTTCAATTTTTTATTATATCTAATAAAGATTTAGAGATAAAATCACTGAAATATATAGAATAATCTAATGTAATACATCGTAGAGGCTAAGGCACTAAGAAAACCAGTTGACAAATTCAAATGTTTATACACACACACCCACACACATACATACACACACGAATATCATCGTAAAAATTATTTTTGGATTCTAATAGTATTGTTTATAACATAGTTTGTAAATGACAGATGTCAGTGTCAAAAATAAACAGTTATAGTAACATTTTGAATGCTTTTTCTGGGAAGTAGTTTTAATCTTTCTTATTGTTTTATTCATTAAATATTTAAAATTATAGGTAAAATGTATGTATCTGTAAGAAATACCGCCAATCTTGTCAATGAATTGGAAGAATCTCTGACATTTAGGAACTTCCTCACACAATGAAAAATAAATAGAATTGAATGTGTGCAGAAGACATGTTAAATACATTAAAAAACAATATTTGGGGAAAGTTCTGTAATTTTATGTTATAAAACGACGGTTCGATAGCGAAGTGCAATACAATACTTACAGAGAATTTATATTAAAATGCAACATTATGGTTCATCACTTCCATGGTTACTCGCTATTGTCAAAATTACAGCAATATAATATTTGTCCATTTTAAAATAGGATTGCAGCACTAGAGATACCTCTAGAACACATCACAAATGGTGTCAATTCTTATTACGACCGACTAGAATATTGCCTCAGTGTGAATGGGGGTATTTTTTAAAACATTTATTACATTAAAGTTATGAATTTTTGTAAACTAAAGTTTGTTGAGATGCACAACATTCATGTTTTGATTTTTTGTTAATCGCATGTAAGCTAATTTATTGGAAATTAGTTTTGATAATATAAAACTACAAATTTTGTATGTTGCATTTTAAAATGGACAAATATTACATTGCTGTTATTTTTTGACAATAGTGAGTAAACATGGAAATGACTGACCATATGTTGCATGTTAAAATAAATTCCCTGTATATAACATAAAATTTAATTGGTGAGAGGTATTGTGCTGGCTACAACAGATTTTTTTAAACTGCTTTATAAGAATCAATGAACACGAATCTACATTGAGTCACAATCAACTACACATCTTAATTCTAGCACAAAAACCTCGTCTAATATTCCATTATTATGACAGTTTCGTCCAGTAGGACTATTTGAAAACACATCTGTCAAACTTTTATCTGCTCTGGCTTCCCGGCACGGTATAGGGCTGTTGCAAGAATTTTTATATGACTTCTAAGCATTAAATTTTAAAAGATATTGTTCTTTAAAGAGCCTCAAATTTAAAAATATCACGAAATATCCTTTAGATGTTTTACAATTAATTTTTGAAATTTGGATAAAATTTTGAATAAGTCACGTGATCTGAAACAGAATGTGATGTCAGAACACATACATCTTCAGCGGTTCTAATTGGTCCGTTTATAATGTAAAAATTTTTGTGTTTGGTGTCAAGTGTATTGTCAAAGTTGTCAAACAAATGTCAAATTTTTTAGATTGGTTCAAGTTGTATAATATGTAGGTAATAAAAAGTTCAAAATAAAATGAGTAATTTACGATATTGCATTGTGCCTTCTTACAAAAATACTGTTAGGAACAAACCTACTATAGAGTTTATAAATTTGTTAAAAGATGCGATGAAAAGAAAATTGTGGTTAGAAGCAGTAGGTCGAAGAGCTGATAATGTCAGAAAAATCGTGTTTTCATGTTTGTGAAGATCATTTCAACTTTCATCCACTTTCAAGATAACAATATATTTTTGTTGCTTCACTTTATGTTCAGGGCAAACTTTACATCTACTATACAGATATTTTTTCTCGACATAGATCTGCATATCCTATGGCAGATTCAATGTAAGAATCATAACCAGAACCTTAAAGTAAAATATATTATCAATTTATATAGTAAATTCAGTTATTATATTTTATTTTATCTCAGATCTTTAACACCCCTTATTTCGGTAGCAATAAAACAATCATTCTCTGATATAAATTCAGCCACCATCCAGCTACTGACCTTCGGTAAATTGTCCGACTTAGCTTGAGTGTAATTATTATTCATTTACAATGAGCAATGTCAGCGACAAATGTCAAATTAAAAGATTTTTTATTAACATGTGACAAACTGTAAGCCTACGTTTATTTATGTAAATAATAAGAATAAACCTAGGTAATGGAAAAACCATTTTCCTATTGGCTATTAATGATGTAATGTATGTGCTTCTACGTCACAGAAGTGGGGGGTAGTTTTTCAGGACGCCAATCTTTTTATTTAATTATTTCCACAAATAACAGCAATTTATTAAAATAAAAATTATTACTAAGAAAATCATTGCATAAACTTTCATTTAAAACAGTTTTTGAAAAATGTGAAACAGGCTCATTGACAAGCCATCGCGAGAAGCTCGAGAAATCCTTGGTGCGTCTCCCGGGACCAAGTTTGCATATCACTGAATGTCATCTTCTTCATACGATCGGAGTTGAGTCGTGTCGTGTCTCAGTGTTTGTGTCTGCCCTGCCCCACACGATGCTGCTATGCTGATTTTATCGAACGCTTTCACGTAAAATATGTTATTATGATATTAGTATGATCATATCACAGTATGAAATATTAATCATACACTTATTGCAGATGTTATCGAGCTAAATGCTTCATATTTCGCCACAACATTTCAGGGAAGTTATTCAAGCTATAAAGATAATTATGTATGTGAACGACTTTTCAAAGGGGAGATAGAGGTTGAGTTTATGATTTTAATATGACGTTAATCGCGAGATTAAGTAATAATGGATCTCATAAATATTACGAGAAGCTACAACGAGGAATTTCTAAATATTGTTCAATATACAGTGTGTTAATTAAAAATTTGGCCATGGGCGTTTAACATGGGAAAACAGTTTTTCTTTGCGCAAAAGTCCCTAATTAATTTTAGCCAAAAATGTTCAAATAAGAGTTGTAGATAATTATATTCTACGCATAAATCACTTAACAGATTTAATTTTGCACGTTTGGTAATTTGTAAAATCTAATTTGAAATTGTACAAATATTGCTCATATCTAGCGATACCCTTGGAATTGAAACAAAATTACAAAGAAATGCGTATCGTTTGAATTGTCAGAAATTCAATTTTCAATTAAAATTCAATTCTGCACCTAAATCACTATACAGGTATTATTTTTAAAATTTAACACTTAAATAACTTTTATTATTATTTTAACTAGTAAAATCGTATAGTAGGGACCCTAAAACGTGCTTTTGAATAAAAACTCACCACCAAATTTTTTGACCAAATACAATACCTTCCTTACCTAAAAGTGACGAAAGATAAAAACCAAAATTGCGTTATGTTAACCAATGGTGTGTTTCTTCGGAATGTGATTATAATTTTCTAAATAATGATTTGTTCAATAATGATTCCTTCGAATCATGATTAAATTTAAATCCAAAGAAACAACAAAATTAAGTCACATATTTTCCTTACCGGCAATATATTCATACGTAATATAACAAGTGATATGATTATCATTGATGATATTTTCGAGTGAAACCGAGTTGCAGATTTCACGAGTCCGAAGGACGAGTGGAATGTGCTGCTTCGGTTTCACGAGCAATATCTTCGATTATTAATCATATCACGAAAATTGTGAATTTTTGTTAAAATTAACTGTCAATGTTGTAAAAATCCCTTAGTAACGAATGTAAATAAGGTGATAATTTCTTTGTTTTTTATCATCGCTGTGATAGACATGTAACTAGGGAAATTCTGAATGTCGATTGGTGGAAAACATGTCACTTGACTAATGAATTATATTCTCATTAGGTAAATGAATGTGGCGGTTCTTTTCACAAAACCCACATTCCAATATTTCATTGCTTGCTTTTTCCGCCATTTTCAAATCTTTTGTTATTTCAATCACGGTGATCATGCGAAAAGACTGATTCAGAAGGGAAAGGGATATGGCTTGTTGTGATCACAAAATGAAAGAATGGGGATAACGAATAATAATAATAATAATAATAATAATAATAATGAACTTTATTGATTTAGAATCAAAGGCGAGGTTCAGCCTAAGCTGCTCTTCCACCTAACCATACAATGATAATTAGATAAACATATATAGCTAGTAGACACATTATTACACAATACATACAACAGAATTAAGGATATGACGTGGAAATATACTAACATAAAAACATTACATGATCACATTTGTTGGCATACATTGAGGCATTAAGCAAACTTAATACTCTATTAGGGGTTTAATCTGCTTTATAAAACAATTTAGAGTGAGCACTTTGAGATGATCGGGTACGTTATTGTATAAATATGGGGCCAAATAGGAAAATGAATTTTTAGATTTAGATTTTCTGAAGGATGGAACAATATATAAATCCTTGATTCTCAGTTGGTAATTGTAAACTTTAGGTATGAATTTGTTATATAAGTAGGTAGGAGTACCAGTTAAATTAATTTTATGTAGAAGACATAAATATAAATATTTAAGACGGTTGTCTACAGATGGCATGTGTGATTTAGCGCGATACGCCGATATGTGATCATACTTTCGTACTCGATACGCAAATCTTAGACATGAGTTCTGAAAAAGCGTTATTCTATGCTTATCCGTTTGTGTGAGGTTTGGAATGTAAGTGCACGCACAATAATCAAACAATGGGAGGATCAAAGTATTTATAAGTTTCAGTTTCACTGCAGGACTCAGATCGTGGATTAAATGAAACAACTGTCGCAGTTTTAATCTGGCTGCACACAGTTTAACATTTAAATGATGACTGAAATTTAAATTATGATCAACATGTAACCCCAGAATTTTTGTATGGTCTGTACGTTTAAGTACTGTTCCATCAAGTACAATATCCGGAAGGTTACCGCAATCATTAAAAACAAGAAGTGATGATTTGTCGGTATTAATTTTAAGACCGTTACTTCTAACCCATAAAGCAAGTTCATTTAGCTCTTTATTAACTAAAGCGCATTGTTCGCAAATGAACAGTTGGTCTAGTGTTGCAATAACTTGCGTATCGTCTGCATATGAATGAATTGAGCTAAATTTGAAAATGGATGGCATGTCAGCAACAAATATCAAAAAGAATAACGGCCCTAAAATTGACCCTTGTGGAACACCACGTGCAAGAGGGAACAGATTCGAATTTAGACATCCTTGCTCTGTAGTCATATTTATGTAATATGATCTATTCTTCAGATAGCTGTCACACCATGACACTGCACTAGCTGAGAAATTATAATATTTTAGCTTCAAAAGTAATAAGCTGTGATCAATCATATCAAATGCTTTGGAAAAATCAATTTGTACTAGTAATGATGTTTTTGACTTTTCAAAGTTATTTAGTAAGATATCAACAATATTTAATGTACATGTACTAGTACTGTAGCCCGACCGAAAACCTGACTGATCGACTGGTAGAATTTGTTGTTCATTGACATAATCTTTAATTTGATCACAGCATACTCTTTCAAGAACTTTTGAAATGACCGAAGAAACAATTTTCTTTTTGATCATGTTCACTTTGTTCAATTTTATCACGAATCACAATCCGAAGAAACACGCCTCAAACAAACGCTGTAATTATCAGCTATAATATCCCGAGGACATTGATAATTACGAAATAATTTTATGACAGTTACCGAACGCGCGTTGCTTGGTAACAGCCCGACGCCGAAGGCGGAGGTGGTGTTACCTAAAAGAAACGTGCTTAAGGAAGTGTGATAAAATTATAAGTATTTATCAATGATCGAGGGATATTCGGTGAGAATTTTTTTTGCAGTTTTAACGTTAAATTTGCCTAAATTTGTATTTGATAGAATTTTTGTGTCTAACATAGTCCAGTAGATGTCACTAGTAGCTATGAACGTGAATGTGGCTATGAATATGTTCAGTGTGAGAATGAGACCTCTTTGAGTGAGACCAAAGAGAAGAAGATAAGACATACCAAAGTCCATAAATATTCTCCACATTTAGTTTTTCATTTAATACAGTATTTTTTGATGTGTTTCCTTTTATAATTTTGTTGATTAAATCATCAATTTCATTGACAGCGTGAAAATGACATTTTAAAATTAAAACAATTAATCTTTAATTATCTGTCAAAAACTGTTTCTTACTTAGCAACTTAGTGACATAAGTGATAATTGTCTTATGATAATTATCAGTGTAAGTTTGTTTTGATTGGTTACTTTCGCACAGGTGGTCAGCAATAAAGGGATTCAATTGAATAATTTTTTAACCAAAAAATTTTCATACTGAATTCACCTGCTATTAAAGGGGTTAAATAATATGATCATTAGATGTTTTAGGAATGAATCATTTCTTCATACATGTGTAGCCCCTTGAGAACTAGCCATTTTTGGTAAAAGGATGTTGATGGAAGAGAATGTGCGTGTACCATCACTTTCCCCGCGGGATCCGCATCACTGCTTTCCATCGCATCTCGCGAGACGCGTTGTCAATACATAAAGAAGATAAAAGTTTGACGGATGTGTTTTAAAATGTTGTCCGAGTG
This sequence comes from Ophonus ardosiacus, assembly GCA_943142095.1. Taxonomy (NCBI): domain Eukaryota; kingdom Metazoa; phylum Arthropoda; class Insecta; order Coleoptera; family Carabidae; genus Ophonus; species Ophonus ardosiacus. The sequence continues at coordinate 47,510,490 of OW964831.1, read as the reverse complement.
CTACAGTATCCTTCCTGGTGTCATAAGTCGTCTTTCAGAGGTGGAATATTAGGTAAAGCCCTCGGGCAGCATCAATAAGTCGAACAGAAATGGATTTTTCATCCTCGCGACTGGGAGACAAATGGCCTGGACCTCGGGCACCCCAGGGGGCGATTGCCCACCCCACGCTCATTTCCAGTGAACTTTCCCCGCCGTCCGTCATACCATCCTACAACTGACCGAATCTACAACTCCGACTCCCCTGAACTTTTCAAGATTTGTGATCTTTGTTTTACTTGTGACTTATTGCACTCCCAAATACGACCCATGCCATAATTTTTACACACAAATATACAAAGTTTGCACGAAGACAATACACTACCGGTTTCCCTTTCGCAAACTTATTTCTCGTCCTTGTTCTTAAGTTTGCTTATGCACAAGTATGTATAATACAAGTAGTATACGGAGAGTTTATTTTAAAATGCAACATTATAGTTCATCACTTCCATGGTTACTTACTATTGTCAAAAATGACAGCAATGTAATATTTGTCCATTTTAAAATGCAACATTATAAATAATTTTGCAGCTTATGAGATATCTCCAAAACACATCACAAATGGTGTCAATTCTTATTACGACCGACTAGAATGTTGCCTCAGAGTGATTGGGGGTATTTTTTAACATTTATTACATGAAAATTATGAATTTTTGTAAGCTAAAGTTTGTTAAGATGTACAACATACATGTTTTGATTATTTGTTAATCGTATGTAGGCTAATTTATTGGAAATTAGTTTTGATAATACAAAACTACAAATTTTGTATGTTGCATTTTAAAATGGACAAATATTACATTGCTGTCATTTTTTGACAATAGTGAGTAGGTAACCATGGAAGTGATTCGCCATATGTTGCATGTTAAAATAAATTCCCTGTATTACATCCACAGACCATATACACTATTTTAGATTGGAAACGTACATGTTAAGCATCGATACCACATCAATGTCGCCATCTGGTGTATGGAAGCAAAAGTAAATATAAAACTCGGTCGGTATTATCATTACCTACAATTAATATTGGTATATTCAGTTTATTAATTACCCCTAATTTGTAGTTAAAGCATTTTTTTCACAAAATATTATCATTGTGTAGTATTTTATGAAAAATCTACTTCAACTACAAATCAGTCTTACAAGGATTACATAAAATGAGTAAAAAATAATACATTTTTGAAAACACTGTAATTTCATTTAGGAAAGATACAATACTTAATAGCAGTTCATCCATGTTTAAAACTTCCAACCAGTTGACAAATAAATTTCGATAATTTCGAGACTGTCGAAATCTATAGTTTGTTATTCCTAGAATACGATTTTGTAATATGTTTTACTGGTATAAAATAATACAATTATATAAAAATATATTTTCACTTTCCGGTAGCAGTATAATTTGGTACACAACACTTTATTCTTGTCTTCTTAAATATTTACAAGTTTTTTCACACAAATAACTACTTACAATACAAAAAATATATTCACAATGACAGTCAGAATTGTTTCAAATGAAAATGACAAATGTCAAAATTCGCGAAAAAGAAAAAATGAAAAAAATTGACACACTAACGATACTGGTGTCGCCATATCTAGTGTATGGAAGCAAAACTAAAAATGCTATCCCGGTATCTCCCATTTGCGTTTCCTGGGCCTGATTACATCCGAGGTGGGAGATGTTTCATTACAGCCGAGGGCTTATGTATATTACCGAGAGGCGAAGCCTCGAGGTGAGATAAAGCTCGAGGGTATGATAAAACTGCTACCGAGGTTATGTATATTATTTTATTCACAATCAGCCTCATTTTAAATCAATAATTTTCAAAATAAACCAATGAGTTATAACCTTTAATTTTATTAATATTTTTGACAGCTCTCTTAAAAAAATTGTTTGGCCTACTTAATTATAAGGATCTATGGCAATATTGCTAGGCAACCCCTACATAAACATATCTAGCCCAAGAGATGGAAGTGAAATCTGTTATTGCCAACCCAAGAGTGTGACATTAAATAAATAAATAAATAAATAAATAAATATATCATCACGGCATTTTATTTATAATATTTTAATAAGAAAACTTGCTGATGTTGGGGTGTGTGGTAGTTTAGTTCAAATCATATTTAACGGGAAGAAGTCAGTGTGTTATACTCAATGGTTTTCAGTCCCAATTTGAAGAGATTCCGTCCGGAGTTCCTCAGGGATCACATCTTGGTCCGCTTCTTTTTAATATATTTGTTAATGATATCTCAGTGCTTCAAATATTGTAATTTATTATTATATGCGGATGACCTAAAGATTTATCATTCTATCACAAAATTTGAGGACTGCACCGCTATTCAATCTGATCTGGACCGTTTTCATCAATATACAGTGGACAATAATTTAATGTTAAATATATCAAAATGTTGCCATATTACCTTTACTAGAAATAGAAATATCGTACGGTTTTCTTATAAATTAAACAGATCAAATATAAAACAAGTAACTCAGATAAAAGATCTAGGAATCATCTTAGATCCTAAATTAATTTTTGACATTCATGCTGATAGTATAATTAAGAAATCATATAGAATGTTGGTATTTTTAATTCGATCTTCGCGAAGTTTCAAAAACCCTCATACAATAAATATTTTATACGTATCGTTGGTGCGCTCACAATTGGAGTTTGCAACTGTTTGCTGGTCACCACAGTATCAAGTATATATAAAAAGAATTGAGAGAATCCAAGAAAAAATTATAAAATACATGAAAATTAGATTCCAAAATTATATACATAATTTGATAAGTTTAGAAAAAAGGAGGTTGTTTTTGGATTTGTCCATTCTTTTTAAAATTATTAATAATTATTTCGACTGTCCTATGTTATTAAATCAAATATTTTTTCGTATACCACAGTATACAACAAGAGCTATAGATCTTTTCACATTAGAATTTAATAAGACAAATTCTGCTTTAAATTCTCCATTTACACGTATTCCACTTTTGTACAACAAGTATTCGAAATTAAATCATTTTCCTGATATATTTCTGTTGAATTTATATAATTTTAAAAAACATTTAAAATTGTTTATAAAATCACTATGATTTGTTTTGCATACTCGTATTCATTGATATAAGTATTAATATTATTGTAACTGTTAAACATAACTACTGCTATATATTTTTGTAATTTTGCACTAGTTAATTAGTGTTATTCTGTAATTGGGACAATATGTCCTGTAGAATAGCCAAAATATAAATAAATAAATAAATAAGTAAATATTACCCATTTCTGGGTAAATTGTAAATTTTTGTAAAAAAGGTTCTTACTTTTTTTACTTAGGATGAACTCTAAAAGGGTTATGTTAAAAAATAGTTAACCAGTAACCAGTATAACAATTTACGAAAGAAAATTAAATCACTCAAAATATAAACTACATTAAGTATTTAATACTTAGTCTAATTGGTTTTGTTTTGTGTAACAGTTTAAATTCGTCGTGGCATTGAAAGAAGTAAATTATCGATGATTTTTAAATCATATTTAGTTAAAGATACGATACCGTGGTTTGAAAATTTTAATTCAGCTTGGAATTCTTCTTTATGTCATGTATTACTCGATTCGCGAGTTATTAACAATTTAAACTTACCTACATAAAATATCTAAAATTTTGAGCATCTTCATATCGTCTTATTTTTACCCTTGGTAAGGGATGTATAGGGATCGTGCTAAAAATCACATGTCGAGATTTTAGTAAATGACCACGTTTTATGGTCCCTAGAATCCAATTTTAACATTTTCACGATGATGTCTGTATGTATGTATGTATGTATGTATGTATGTATGTATGTATGTATGTATGTATGTATGTATGAATGTGTGTGTGTGTGCGTGTGTATGTGTGTATGTGTACGGATTTTGTTAACACTCTAACTCAAATACTATTATTCAAAAAATTCTGAAACCTTCTATTTCTACCCTATTCTAATATGTAAGACACCATTACAATGGCACTTTACCTGAAGCTCATAATGGTTTTCTTAAAGAAAGATTATTGAATTTTTCTACAGGAATACATTAATACTTGTTCTATATATTTTACAGATAAATTTAAAAATAATTTTTTAAAAAATCTCGAAACCTAAGATAAACACAATTCCTTTGTTACACAGTTCATATTCCAAATGAATGTAACTACAGGTGAATGTCACTGTCAAAAAAATAATCACTTCAAATTAATTATAGTGACATTTTAAAAAGAAAATAGTAAATAAAGCAATAGTTATATGCAATAAAACAGTTTGTAGCACTAGTACGGAGGTATGTGTTTAAAAGAATAAAAATTAAATAACGGGAGGTTTTGTGTTGGTCACCTCAGATTTTTATTTTTTATCTACATGAACTTTATCAAAAAATAATATTACATCTTTAAATCGAAACCGTAATAAATCTCACTATTTTCCTACTTATTTCCAAAACACTCTCCCGTTGTAAAAACGGAGCTCTCCACAGGAATCACTTAGTCGTGGTGTATTTTTTACTTGGTCAGCGTGAGGATGATGTGTCCCCACGTGACGGGCGCCGCTGACAGGCTGGATTGAAATGTATGGCTCGGCCGTACCCTGGGGTAGCATCACGCGCCCCCGCGACCGCGCGCCTCTGTCGCGGACACTGCGATATTGCTTGATGTATCGCAGATACCCCGACATGGGACGGAAATAATGTAATAGTTTTATTACGAGCAAAAAACTCACTGCATGCTACAGGCTAGCGTGATCAATATCGAAGATTCTAAGGGATTACCTACCTACTAGGGGGAAGTTTTTTTTTTATGTAAAATTAAAGTATGCTGTGAATTCAGCACATTATTAGGATACAGATTATAAATAAGGATTTTTATGGAAAGACATGTCGCACTACCGCAAAAAATTACTCAAAATTACTAATTTTTAGAAAATCAATTTTAATTATTAAAATATCTTTCAGAACTCATATTAACAGTAACTACCTTTTTAGTTTAAGTTCTGTATCTTTAATTAAAAGTAAAGTTTCGGCCGCATACACCGCTGCCTTCTTCAGGGGAAAAGAACATAAATGACATTTATTTAAACGTTAGTACAGAACTTAAACTAAAAAGATATTATTTTGAAATATGCTTTCAGAACTCATTATAAATAAAATTAAACAATGTTTAACAATACGAAAATTATAGCAAAGGAAAATCACTGGATTAGAAGATTGATAAGAGAAGCTATAGAAATTCAGAAGTCTCCTAATAATATCAATCTTAACACAGGCTATGAACTAAATAAATCATGGTACCCTGTTATTCGTTTATAATTTTCTTTTTCATTTGTATGTTTTATATTTACCATTTATCAATGTACCGTTGATTTTATATACTATTAGTCTTAACTACATATTTATTTATTTATGTTATAATTATTAAAACCTGAAGAAGACAGTACCTTGCTGTCGAAACGTTGTTAATTTAATAAAATATCTACAGAACTAAACCCAAATATTGTTTAATTTGATTTAAAAGATATTATTATTCTAATCAATTTTAATGTTTTATAGAAAAGATAAACTGCTGCCATTTGAACTCAAATAAATTTGGCATACAATATAGCTGGCTGTTATACTAACTAATTACAGTGATTCCAAGCAAATATGTCATTATATTTCTCAGTGAGCAAGCTAAGTCAAAAACCACGCTTTTATCCTTTGCGTACTGAAAAAGTTTGAGCTGCGAAATTTTTCTCGTGGCGATTGTTTGATATAAATCTGTATTATTTTCATTAGGTATATTTTAATTGGGAATGAAACACAAATTAAATTAAAATCAAAGCATTTAAATGTATAAACTTTGATTTCATTTATTTTTACCTCCCGCTACCCTTGGTAAGGAAGGTATAGGGATCGTGCTAAAAATCACATATCGAGATTTTAGCAAATAACCACGTTTTAAGGTCCCTAGAATCCAATTTTAACATTTTGATGATGATGTCTGTATGTGTGTGTGTGTGTGTGTGTGTGTGTGTGTGTTCGTATGTATGTGTGTGTGTATGGATTTTGTTGACGCTCTAACTCAAATAGTATCTTTCAGAAATCTTGTATTTCTACCCCATTCTAATATGAAAAGATACCATCAGATTTTGGTGTAAATCGAATAACCGGAAATGGCACTTTATCTGAAGCTCATAATGGTTTTTCTTCAAAAAATTGAATTAAATGCCATTTTTTATTATGAAAATTAAAGATTATTGAATTTTCTATAGGTATATATTAATACTTTTCCCATATATTTTACAGATAAATTTTAAAATAAATATTTCTTATAAATCCTTATGCCTAAGATAAACACAATTCTTTTGTTACACAGTTCATATTTCAAATGAATGTTACCAAAAAGTAACAAAGAACCTATCATTTCAAATTGGTAATGACGACATTTTAAAAAGAAAATAGTAAATAAAGCAATAGTTATATGTTATATGCAAAGGAGCTTATATAATTTGCAGCATTAGTAAATATGTAGGTATGTATTTAAATTTATAAAAATTACGTTACTGTCAAAAAACTATTCACTTCAAATTAATAATAGTGACATTTTAAAAAGAAAATAGTAAATAAAGTTATATGCAATGGAACAGTCTGCAGCATTAATAAATACGTAGGTATGTATTTTAATTAATAAAAATTAAATTGCGGAAGGTTTTGTGTTGGCCACATTAGATTTTTTTTTTAATTTCCATTTAAAAATTGAAGCAATCTGCCAATAGAGATTTACTGGATCTGCCAACTACACATTTCAAAATAAATGTGTAAACTTTACATATCCTAAACCTATGAAGGAAAACAATATAAATAACTAAATCTCACGAGTTTTGCTCAATATTGGACAAGGCAGCTTTATTCAATTTGGATAAATCTTGATTATAACTAAATAGTTCTTCCAGTTTTCATAAGATTTTCAAAATTAATTTTCCTGCTGGTAATGTTCAAAATATACAAGAGAATAGAAGAGATTGCTGATTTTAATTGTAACCGACTGTGAGCACTTCTTTAAAATTGAATTTAAAAATTTGGGGGAAAATGAAAGCTTTGTGAGGGAGCGAAGGATGATAATGACACTGCAGTCGCTTATAATGCAAATGAAAATTATCCATGATTAAGACATTAATTATTTTCATTCTCGTCGCGATTTAAAAACACGGGCAATTAATTTCGACGGGAAACTTTGCTCATAGAATTTTCTAAATTGTAAAGAACAGCAAAACTTTTAAATTTGCGACAAAACAAAAGAATTTAATTTCAACTCGTCCCAGTTTTTCAATGAAAAGACGCGCAAATTACTTTTCCTTATTAGAATTCTTTCAAAAATATCTGTTTTGTAAATTAGAAAGTTTATTTTACGGGCGTGCGCAAAATAATTTACAATATCCATTAATCTTGCGCTATAATTAATCAAGAGTCCGCAAAGTACAAATTATAAAATTGTTGTAATTAAAAGTAATTTATATGTTTGTATACTTCCTGTGCTGCTGGCGGCATTGGCGTTGTTTGGACTGTTATGCACCATGCTCAGGAAACTTTAATTAGTTGCCTTTGCCTTGCCTGCCTGCCCTGCCTGCTGCGGGAATACTCCGAGAAGGGCAGGAACTCTGTGATGCGCTGTCTCCCGACCATAAACTACCACCTACGAATACAGGTCTTCAGGATGAACACCGCCACAGCTATATCTTTTACTTCTTACATACCACCCAATTACACTCATTCCACATCATATACTTTATTTTCAATTAAAAATGTTGCAAAAATTATTATGTACCTACTTATTTTAAAAACTGCACTTGGAAGTTTAAACTTTTAACGTAGACGTAATTATTAATGATTTCGGACATATTTGTTCTACTAAAATACATTTTTATGTACGAACATTTTTTTGTATTCTTTGCGTAATTATATAGCCTAATTGGAAATGGCGAGAGGTCTAGTGCTGGCCACAACAGATTTTTTATATGAAGTTAAGTAATATAAGAAGCATACAAGAATTAATAAAATAAAAATAACTACTAAATAAGTGAAATATACATATTTATTTGAACCAATTCTAGTAATACAATATCTTTTTTCTTCTTCGAAATAAGAACGACATGAGCTTCATTCTTAAACGATTTTTGGTGACATTTTGTTATTTGGGATTGGTATGACTGCAATAAATACATAAAATATTTTAAGCATTTAACGTTTTGCAGTGGTACATATAATTGATTAGCTAAAATCGGTTATTAAAAAAAATCAAAAACATTTATTAATAGTGGTCATTATTACACATTAACGAAATCTACATATAAATGATTATTGGAATATATATCTGTATTCAAACTCAATATTAAAGTTTAAAAGAGTATTACAAATTCGCTTATTTTACATTTTATTAGATTAATTACAACGGATTATTTTATAGATTTATAATTCTCTATCTCTGAATCTATAGAAAATATAAAAAAATGTTCAATCTATTTTATATTCTTTAATATTTGTAATGAAAATAATTTCCAAAAAATAATATTTAGAAGATTTTTTAAGAAACTATTACTTCCGGTTATCAATTTGTTACCAACATATTTTCAGCTTTTCCTGTTAATGAAAGATTAAGAAATATGTAATTGAGTTGATCTTTAGTCTTATAGACTTCAACTTTACATAAAATATATATTTTTACCTCCCGCTACCCTTGGTAAGGGAGGTTAGGGATCGTGCTAAAAATCACATATCGAGATTTTAGCAAATGACCACGTTTTAAGATCCCTAGAATCCAATTTTAACATTTTGACGATGATGTCTGTATGTGTGTGTGTGTGTGTGTGTGTGTGTGTGTGTGTATGTATGTGTATGGATTTTGTTGACGCTCTAACTCAAATACTATCATTTAGAAAATTTTTAAACCTTGTATTTCTACCCTATTCTAACATGGAAAGACATATTAGATTTTGGTGTAAATACATTAAATGCCAATTTTTGCATTTTATGTCATTATGAAAATTAAAGATTATTGAATTTTCTACAGTAATTCATTAATACTTTTTCTAGATATTTTACAGATAAATTTTAAAAATCATTATTTTTATTAATCCCGAAGCCTAAGATAAACACAATTCCTTTGTTACACAGTTCATATTTCAAATCAGGTTTCAAATGAATGTAACTGAAAGGTAAATAACACTGCCAAAAAAATAATCACTTCAAATTAATAATAATGACATTTTAAAAAGAAAATAGTAAATAAAGCAATAGTTATATGTAATGGAACATTTTATAGTTTGCAGCATTAGTAGAAATGTAGGTATGTATTTAAATTAATAAAAATTAAATAGCGGGAGGTTTAGTTTTGGCCACATTTTTTGTATTTCTAATAAAATATTATTATCCGTTAATATGAAAGAATTTTATTGGTTCGTCAAAGGCAGCAAATTATTTACTTTTTCTGCCGCTCTTAACGTAATTGTTAGAAGAGTAAAATTTTGTCTGTGCCTGAAGTTTTTAATTATTTTAACGTTGGTATTTTTTTCTACTACAATATAGTTAATTTAAAATTATAAATGTATTCCAAAATTCACTGAATATTTTGTCCTAAAGAACTAATTTAATTATTTTAATTCCAGATGTGCAAAACTACGCCTAGGATCCACTAAACTTTAAATTCGTAAGTTATTTTATATATTTTTAATAAATACAGCAAAATGGTTAATGTTAATGAACAATTTATGTATAAAAATAAACTAAACTGATAAAAAAATGTAAGAATTCTTGACACGCAAGTTTACTTTATAGTGGTCATCGTGCACCTGGGTTGAAAATTCTAGAAATATTTGATATAAAGGTCAAGTCGGTCATGATTACTATTTCAGTAGCAATATTTCAAACGGGAATCCCTGTAATATCAAGCCATAAATTTGAAAAATCAATTTCCCCGAGATAAAGTATCCTCTTCAAAGCGATCGTATGAGTCCTCATTTATTTATGAATATCATCGATGGGCCCAAGCAGGCATGAAGGAGGTGCGGGTTCGGGCTTTCCTATCGGCGTGGCTCTCTCAGCTCTCTTCAACCGGAAACCACTGCGGCTCAGGCACTCACCCACACCAACGAGTGCCGCAAAATGGAATATTTAAGTGCAAGAATTTAAAATTTCAAAAGCTCCCACTCTCTTTGCTTAACATATCCCATATCTAAAGACTCGAAAGAACGTGGAGGGTAAGTGATAGAGTGATCGGGAACTAAGACCCAAGAGAACTCTAACCTACTTATTCCAGATTCAATATTTCATCCAAGCAAGATTCGCAGCGCCGAAACTCATTCAATGACACCACTTTCAACTTTTAATTTCTTTCCAGTAATGTGTGAATAATAGTGATTTTTATTTCGTAAAAGAATCTGTTGTGGCCAGCACAAGACCTCTCGCCATTTCCATATTAAGCTATATAAGTATTGTACATATTTAACATTTTATATTTTTTAATTCATTCTATGAACTTTCCTCTTATTTTTCTTATGTTCGAGTTTCCAATTCATTGATGAGATTGGCGGTATTTCTGAAGGGTCTATGTAAGATGTGTATCTATAATTATAAATATTTAATTAATAATAAAATTAGAAATATTAAATGTACTTCCCAGAAAAAGTCTTTGATAATGTCTCTGGCTTTTTGACACTCACATTTATCTATCAATTACAAACATTTTAATTTTTCCACTTGTTTTCCATGGGCTGCAAAATTCATTTACAACTTATTATTTTATATATTTGTATGTCTCTATCTTTAACTCTATAGAAGATATAATAAAAAAATTAAATGTATCGGATAGAGATTTTTATATTCTTTAATATTGGTAATAACACAAATTTTCAAAAAATTATATTTACACTTTTTTTAAGAATTTAGTACTTCCGGTTGTGTCCAATTGTTACCAAAATCTAATCAGCTCTTACCAGGAATGTTAGATTGAGGAAACTGTGGTTAAATATTTTTTAAGTCTTATAGTATTTGAGAAACCGTTGTTCCAACATACACACATACATCCACACATACACACACACACACACACACACACACACATCGTAAAAATGTTATAATCGGATAGGGACCTTAAAACGTGCTTATCCACTAAAATCTGGATATGCGATTTTTAGCATGATTCCATTACCAAATGTTCGAGATTCTTCAAATCTATTGCCGATATTGGCAGTATTTCTGATTCGTATATGTAATATATGTATCTATAATTTTATATATTTAATTAATAATAAAATAAGAAAAAAATATTAAATGTACTTCCCAGAAAAAGCCTTCAGTATTATGTCTGGATTTTTGACGCTGTCATTTTTCTGTCAATTGCAAACATTAAAATTTTTCAACTAGTTTCCATGGGCTGTGTGATTCATTACAACATATTATTTTATATATCTATGGAAGATACAGTAAATATTTTAAATGTATTGGTTAGAGATTTCTATTTTCTTTAACATTTGTTATAACATGAATTTTCAAAATATAATATTTTTTTAAGAAACTAGTACTTCTGGTCCAAAATCTAATCAGCTCTTCCTAGTAATGTCATATTGAGGAAACCGACGTGAAATATGTGTTAAGTATTGCAGTATTTGAAAAACTGTGGTTCCAACATCCACACACATTCACATACACTCATACGGATATCATCATTAAAATCGGATTCTAGGGACCTTAAAACGTGCTTATTCATTAAAATTTGGATGAGATTTTTAGCATGATTCCAATACCTCTCCTTGTGAGAGGTAAAAAGAAAGTTACATGTATTTTTCAACTTTGTAGTACTACAACTGTACTCCATTATATTTTTTTTTCTTTGCTTAATTTTTTTTGACAAAACCTTGTTGCATAAATTATAACACCAAATTTCATCTCATAACTAATTTTTAAATATTTTTTCGATGCTCTAAACTTATATGTTTACTGTTAATAGTAAATTTAAAGAGTGTTTCACTTTAGCAAAATGAAGTTCAGTCTTGAGAGTAGTAACATTTCAAAATGACTTAAAATCAACAGATGCAGGCACGCCTGTTATCCTTCAAACAAGGTACCTACACCAATCGTTTTAAATTTAGCCAGAAACAATAAAGGTGGAACGTCATTTTTTGTATTTTAGTCGGCGTGCGTTTCAAAAATAGCGCACATCACATGTGTGCTGTGAGTTAGAGCGAGAGGCACTAACATACGCGAACGCACAATAGCATCGGCGGTGATGAGTTAGCCTTTTTATTTCGCTGTTGTTCTCCCATTCTTTTCCATACAGTTAGAAACATTTGGTGGAGTGCAGAAGACGGAGAATGAGCATGAGCATTCCTAGCCAAGCCAGAGCTTTCTTTTCTTAGTCCCTGTATGAGAATTCCCACTACGTGCGTTATTTATGATTCGTCTGACGACGGCTCGCTTCAATTTAGAAGAAAAAAGCGTTTTGGTTTTGCTCTTAAAATGGAAAAGGGAATCACTACTAATATTTCTTTTGTTTCTGCCAACGCTACCCTCTTCAAAGCTCTCAGTGAATCGACGAGCTTTTAAAATATACTAAAACTTGAAAGCGAAATTGACTAACTGCTCAAATAACCAAAGCAGGCTTTCACAAATACACACACTTCTAGGAATACTATTTGGCAATTAGAACTACAAGTAGTATCTGGTGACAGATTTCCAAATGCTTATTATAAATAGAAATCAATAAATAAGTATTCGTCATTCAATTTACTGCGAACGACGTTTTACTTTATACAGATGTCCAATTTTTATTGTGGTACAGATTAATGTTTTCTTCTTTATATATATTAACCAAATGTCTAAGTATTTTGGTTTTTAGCGTATTATTTGAATGTTTATTGATAATTTATACTACTAAATACGTTAATTTTTAGCATACAATTATAAAACATCAAAAAGTAAATATTAGCGTCAGTGTTAACAGTATTCCATAAAAATATTTTTTACTAAAGCACTGGTTAATAATTTCGTTAATATTAAACTTTTAGCCGTAAACGCTAATGAATACTATGAAATCAGTTTCACATTATAAAATAAAACTTCAAACCGTATGTCCTAACTTAATTTAATTGTCTGCTAAGGGTGAAAAGTATACTGGATTGGTGAATAATGGTGTCATTTCAAAAAAAATAATTGTCGATTTTTTTATAAAATCATGAAATCCATCTCATTTAATAAATATAGTAATAGAAAATAATTTGAAATATGCGACTTTTCATTCATAAATTTGCTAATAAACTTTCGCGCTTTTAAACACGGACTAAATTTGTGACGACACATATTCATACTCACACAAAGACAATTCTCTCTCACACACACACACGCTTCACAACATGAAACAGTAACCTAACCTAAAAGTGTGACAGCTGACAGCAAAATATACAAGAGAGAGATTATTTTTACATTCTATTTCTTTAAAAGTACTAGTGCAGTATAAGGTATGTAAATAAACCATTTATTTAAATAAATACCAAACCAAATAATCATAGTCCTAAATTAAACCGGTAGAGCTCGACTGTCGTATCCGTGAATATGTGTCGTCAGCCGTTGAAATATTTTAAATTAAACGCAACTTTTAAAAAATCATATCTCTGATTCTAAAGATTTGTAAGATGTAAAACATACACATACATGTTTAATTTGACCTATTTTTTCAAGAAAAAAATATATCAGAAAATGTGAAATGACCCCATTATAACTGTTTATAAATATATACTTTTGAACTACATTTAAATAAACTGTCATACCAAATTTCATCCAAATCGAATAAAGCGTCCGATTATTATAAGCAAAATTAATTTTTTTTCGGAGAACTTTGAAGCAGAATTCTGGATAAATGGTACACTTTCCGGTAGAAGCAAGTTTGATTAAATCGTCTTATTTTAACCTCAGGAATCTGTGGTTAAGCCATGTCCCCCTATTTAAGAGACACCCTGTATATCTTTTTCTCTTTAGTAATCAATGAAATATGTATCGCGAAAAAAAAAAAATTGGTCTTTATTTGATGTGGTAAGTGTACCAAGTTTGATAATTTTATTTGCAACTGTAACTTTCCAAATTAGAAACCACGTAAATGTGATTACTTGAAATTATTAGTAAAGTGATTTTATTATCATTATGTCAATTTTCCGAAAGAATTTCCACGGTATAAAAAGCGAGTATATCCCGCTATCGAAGTTTGCGATTATTATGCTGAAATATCAGCCCATCTCTCTTCATCACTTCTCCTGTCTCTATCTCACTGATGGCTCATTTACATTTTTAATCTTTTTTATTTGTTATTACGACTGTAGCTTTCCGTTCCCGGCCCGGCGGGTTCCGTTTTGAATTGTTCGTTATTCACGAGAAGAAAGGCCTTGTAAATTCTGATTGAAAAATATTTTCAGGAGTTGAAGGGAACTTGCGATTCTAAATTAATTCTGTCGTCGCTGCTTCTTATACACTGAATAATAATGTAGCGGCGAATCTACAGATTCGACTGCTCTGCATAAATGAAAAGTTTTTCATGTGATATTGTTTGCTTTACTGAATTAAAATTCGATTCCGAAGACTCTTACTCTAAAAATCATTTCCATATCCTCCTTTGTCTTCGCTCGACAACCAATGGACAAATTAATCTACTTTACAAGTATTTGCACCTTTATTCTACTTCATTTCAATATTCCTACTTATCAATTATTTGCATATTTATTCAACATTCAATTTATCTGTTCCTATCAATTTGCATTTATAAAAAAAATTAAGTTTCCTTCTTTTGACGCACATTGTACTTTTTTATCAGGCATCGTTACTTACTAAAAAAATTTGCTGTGACCAGCACAAGACCTCTCGCCATTGCCATTAACATGCACACATATAATTCTAATTATGTGAGAGATTCTTCCAATTCATTAACCAGATTGGCGGTATTTCTGATGGATATATGCATTTTACCACAATTTTACCTATAATTTCAAATATTTAATTAATAAAACAATAAAAAAGATTAAATATACTTCCCAGAAAAAGCTATCAGCTTACTGCCTTAGCCTCTGCGATTAGATTAATCTATAAATTATAGTGTCTTTATCTCTAAATCTATACAAGATATAATAAAAAAAATTAAGTGTATTAGATGAAGAATTTTATGTTCTTCAATATGTAATAAAAAAAAAACTCCCAAAAAATATATTTAGAAGATTTTTTCTAAGAAACTACTATTTTTGTTTGTTCAATTGTTACCAAAACCTTTTTAGCTCTTCCCAGGAATGTCAGAAACTGCAGTTAAATATTTTTTAAGTCTCATAGTTTTTGAGGAATCGTCCCTCCAACATCCATACATACACACACACACATCCACACACACACAGACATCATTTTAAAAATGTTATAATCGGATTGTAGGGATCTTAAATCGTGCTTATTCAATAAAATCTTTCTTTTTATACCAATATTAGATGTTGACGGAGTATTTTCTCGTTATAAAACAACAGCATATTATATTACTACTACATTTCGACTTGTCCATGTACGAATTCCATATCTATCTATAATATTAAATATTTAATCAGTGGCGTATTAAGGTATTTTGGCGCCAGAAGCCCTTGAATTTTTTTTATTAGTAAAATTTAGTAAATATTGAATTTATTATTTTTTTAAATTAAAATAAAATATAATATTTCTTGCTTTGGCCCTGGCAAAAATATTCAGTATTATCAATTTTATTTTTTAATTCCTAATAATAAATATTAAATGTACTTCCCGGAAGAAGTCTTCTGTAATGTCTGGATTTTTGACACAGACATTTATGACAATTACAAACATTTTAATTTGTCAACTGGTTTCCATAGGCTGATTGATTCATTATAGAATGGATAGACAATTTTATATTCTTTAATATTTGTAATAAGATAAATTTCCAAATAATAATGTTAAAAAGGTTTTTTAAAGAAACCGTTTTAGGTCTTTCCATGAATGTCGGATTAAGGAATACATGGTTCCAACATCCACACACACACAGAGACATCATCGTAAAAATGTTAAAATCGGATACTAGGGACCTTAAAACGTGCTTATTCACTAAAAACTAAATATACGATTTTTAGCATGATTCCAATACTTTTTTTAGCGAGAAGTAAAAATACATATCGTTGTGAAAATTATGTCAAACTTTTGGGAACAAATCTGAAGGAATTGATATACCCAAATCATTCAAGCAGCCAATGCACGTAATTAATAAAAATTGAATTTTAGTAACTAGATGTGTGACGTCATGTACTGCTACGTTTGCAGAGGTTTTAGAATCTTTATGAAAAGAGTTATACAGATTGCAATCTATATTATCGACATGTTCATGCACTGTCACATCTACAAAATAAATACTATATTTTCGTCACTATCCATATCTATTTAAATTATTTTATAATACTAACCTTATTTATACTTATGTATGCCATATAAAGGCAATAAATAAAAGTGAGCCGAATTTCAAAGAAATATACCAAATTCTTCTGATTGATTAGAAGTGTTATCTTTGGCAGATTCACAGATTTTGTGTTTGCGTTAACGGTCACGTTGTGTCGTTGCATTGCGTTTAACATTACTTTATTATAAATAGACCTTTGCAACGCACAAAACTGTTTCAAACACGATACAAATATTTTTCAAATAATAACTTTGACAGTATGAACATACAAATTATCAATGTTGCCAACTATAGCAACAATTAAACAAATAATATGACGTTGATGTACATTATTTATATATTATTCATGTTATCTTAATAATAATTATATAAGGCTATACACTTTTTGGCGGTTAAAAATGATTGAAATTTTATTTCATTTTTCACTATTAGTGATTTTAATGCATTAAGGTTTTTACACTAAGTGATGACGTGCATTGGCTGCTTGAATGATTTGGGTATAAAACACAAACAAAAGGAAACGTGGGGGGTGTTCTGGTACGATCGAATCCTCCGTCATGAAACGCACGTTGTCGTCGCGACGGGGACGTGTACAGGCACAGGCGCGGAGTTTATTTCTTACGCGGAATATTTTGAAACCCGAATGAGATTTATGGCCCTTGTCATGACTATAAGCCATCGCAATCTTGGATAATGGGCCCGCTCGCTCCAGCTCGCAGCAGCCAACAGGAGCACTAGCAGGAGCGCAGCTAACATGGCGGACGACGAGAGAATTAATTAATTGGCTCACAAAATAAAGACCATAAATTCACATAGCGTCACAAATTATGGCCGAGATAGGGAGTGTCGTGAAATAAAATAACCATATCTGGCGTACTCGGGACCGGCGCAGATTCATACGCTCCGTCCTTGTTGGGAATCGGGGCTTCTTTGTCGCGCAGGGGCGGACCACGATGGAAATTCGCACCGTGATTTCATATCATAACTCGCGGAGAACGAATAGCGGGTAAATATAGACGCCACAAGGAGGAAAATCTTACGGCAAAATGGATGACTGCAGCGCAAATATTGATATGGAAGTCGTAATGCTGACGTCGCCAAGTAGCTCTTTCAAAATTTTATTACTTCAACTTTATTGACTTTAATAACAAGTTCGGAGAATTACAATGTATTTCAGTAATGTTTTCATATGAAATCTAGCATTTTATTAGGAATCATATAATTCTATACCTATATTCAAGCTAATAGTTTATTACAATAATACTTTGATAATTAATCGTAGGCCCAGATCCGTAACTAGGACAAATCCGTCGATGCCCCCGCAAATAAATGCTAGTGTTTGTTATGTCACGAAATAATTTTATGACAGTTACCGAAAACGCGTTGGTTGGTAACCGCCCGACGCTGAATGCAGAGGGGTGTTATCTACAAGCAACGTATTTGAGGAACTTGTGATAAAATTAATAGTATATTGTGTTATTAGGAGTAAAAGTGATTCTTTCACACAATGACTTTTGACTTTTCTCCTAATCTTCTTGATTTGTTGCGCTCATATATTACAAATCGCAAGCAGTTTGTTCGGTGTAATGGCTTTAAATCTAATCATTTTATTCCTAGATCTGGTGTTCCACAAGGGTCAAATTTAGGGCCGCACTTCTCTTTGTTTTATTTATAAATGATATTACTGAGTGCTTAGAATATTCAGAATCACTACTATATGCTGATGATTTAAAATTATTTAAAGTCATTAATTCAGTTTCTGATTGCCATCAGCTTCAAAAGGATATTGATAATCTTCTGGCTTGGTGCTCTTCCTCACGTCTTTTCTTTAATGTCTCAAAGTGTAAAGTTATGTCTTACACAATGAAGCATACTACAACTACTTCGTCATACTGGATTGGTGACCGATGTCTTGACAGAGTAAATACTCATAAGGACTTGGGAGTTATTTTTGATCCCAGACTACATTTCGGCTCTCATTACGATTATTTAGTGAACACATCGTATAAAATTTTCATTGTATCCATCAAATAACCATCGTCTAATTTATAATGAAGTTGAGAGTATGATGAAAGAAGGTATAGATATTTTCAATTTAAGCTACTGTGAATTTAGAAATATTTTATGTAAAAATTTAATGTAATTTATTAAAATCAATCGCTACTTTTGTTGTTGTATTCGGAAATTTGTTATGTTATTGTTTACACTGATATTTTAGTTTATTGTGTGTCTATTCATGTTACTGTGATGTATTGGTTTATCCAACCCCCCTGTTATTGGGATACTTTGTATCCTGTTGGGAGGTTGTAAATAAATAAATAAATAAATAAATGACACTTTTACTCTAAATGACACGTTAT
Organism: Ophonus ardosiacus; assembly: GCA_943142095.1. Lineage (NCBI taxonomy): Eukaryota > Metazoa > Arthropoda > Insecta > Coleoptera > Carabidae > Ophonus > Ophonus ardosiacus. Next base: position 47,491,636 of record OW964831.1, on the reverse strand, counting down.
ATTTTTTCTTCAAACTTGACGTTACAATAATTATAAATATTTTACGTAAAGGACGTTTGCTGATTTCAATTGCTCTGTTTCTATGGATACTTTCGTATTTGTTCACTTTTTGTTATAAACATCCAAGTGAAAATTTTCACCTTTTGACGTTTCAATAAAAACTATGCAATGTTATTATTCTCTTATGCGCAATTATATGAGAATTTTAAATATTGCCATGTACGGCCCTTTGTTAACTACCTAACAGATTAAATTTATTCATCAGATAAACTCCATATTAATGAAAATGCGTTTTTCAATACGAATTTATCTATTCGGTAAGTAACAGTCGCATTTGGTTGTCAACTTTAAGGTTGGCAATAATTATAATCTGATATTTGCTATGTTCGTAAGAAATCACATGTCATTTTGAACATATTTCCATACATTTCGTTTCGAATGTGATTGACAGTTGCAGTTGTTGACAATACTGAATCTGTGACGTTCAAGCAAATTTAAAGTTTGCTTTAGTTTGTAGCAATATGTGGTAAGAATACATGAACTGAAGATTGGAAAAAACTATTTTACTATTGACTGTCATATCATTATGGATTTTTGGGCTTCAGGCATCAAGCAGTTGTAAATTTGTACAGGGATTTTGCCATGTTCTGTTTCTTAAAAAATATACTGTCTCATTGGTCATTAATTAGAAAAGGTAGCGAATTTCAGTATTTTATAAGAGCAGGTTTGGTTCATGTCTTCTTGGCAATTCTCAATTTCGAAGTGATCAGTACAACATTGTGTTACACATTCTATTTTTAACACTACACAAAATATTTTATATAATTTATTAGGATTAAACAATAACTTTGCTATATATTGACGCAACATTGTTGTTATCAACGTTTTGCTTGTTATTAATTCTTCTCATTCTTGTAATCAAAATAAATTATTATAAAGTGAAAATTATTTTCATTATATTATGTATTATAATTTAATGAAATATCAATATTATCTGAATACATAGCAGTATTTCTTTGCTAAATAAAATTGGTCTTCGATTCACTACCATTATATTAACAAACGAAATCTTTCAATTTTTCCTTGTCCTTGTCTACATTATCAAAAAACACATTTACATACGTCTATTGTATACATATTTCTACAATTTTCTACGAATATTATTTAACTGTCAATGTCAATATGTCAGAACAGCTGAATTTATCCTACTGGTAAACTTTTATCGGTAGGTCAAAGTGTCTGTTACGTTATCCTCTTGTTTACCTAAGACTTAGCCTGTTGCTAACGCTACCATGACATTGAAAAACTGAAATAGGTGTTTACCATGAGGATAAATTTTATAGAGACTTAACAGACACTTGCCAGTACATTGAAAAATCGGCCCTTAGCGAGAGGTAAAAAATATAAACATAAAATTTGACAGTGACTTTAAAGAAAATATGAATATTACGGCCCTGCTCGAATTTTCTCTCGTGTCCCTCACAATGTATACGCATCATTATCTCTGAAACTACTTATAATTAATAAAGTAATGAACTTCAAGCTGTGTGTTTAATGAATGCAATTTACAGTTTATGTAATACGTCACTGGAAATTAAATCGTCGCTGTTGGTTTACGCATGCGTTAGACTGCGTGCCCGTGCCCGTGCTGCGTGCACATAACCTAACTAACCGTTATTATAACGAACGCGTGCTCTGCAAATGACACAGACGCTTTAATTTGTTTACCTGATTATTTATTACGCGACTTACTCATTTCAAATGACTCTAATGAAATCTCGTGGTTTTTTGATACGCCGATTTATATTATCATAATTCGCTTCAATTTTGTACGGAATCCTATTTCATGCAGACATTTAATTTTATATTTAATGACGAGTTGCAATATAATTTTATAATATAATTAGTGCAACTATTCGATATTGCATTTCATATTTGTAACAACGTTTTAGAACCGAATATTTATCACATATAATAGACAATAATTAAAGTAATACGAGGGAAACACTAACATTTGACCACCACAATACCTCTCGTCAGTGCCATTTTATGTTATATTAATATTGAAGTGCATTCTCTGTTGAAACGTCGTTTTATAATAAAAAAAATACAGAACTTTACACAAATATTGTTTTTATTGTATTTAACACACAAGGCACACTCAATTCCACTCAATTTTTTTTTATTATTTTAAATAAAACTTCATTCAGTTTTGAAGCAATTCATAGTATTAAAAAATCTTAATTGTTCCTAGTTTAATAGTATTTCATTTTCGAGAAATCAAATGTGTTTCTCACACACACTGCTCTGAGTACGCTACGAGAGAAAGATAACAATTGTATGACGTCAATTTTCCCTTTTAGCAAATGTGAAATTTCTCGTAAAGTAATTATTTAAAAAATGTGTTCATTGTTTTAAGAATTATTTATTGAGCCATACTTTAAGTTAAATTGAAATTTTTCTTATTTTTTTTGTTATGGTGGAATACCCCATTCTAATTATATCTATTTTGCATTGTAGGAAGAAGTTCCCAAATGTCAGAGATTCATCCCATTCATTTACAAAATTGGCTGTATTTCTTGTAGATATATGCATTTTATCTATAATTTTAAATATTTAGTAAACAACAATAAGAAAGGTTAAATGCACTTCCTAGAAAAAGATTTGAGAATGTCAATAAAACCTTAGATTTTTGACACTCATATTTATCTGTAATTTATAAACTATGTTACAAACATTTGAATATCTCAACTGGTTTCCTTGATGTACGATTTATTACATACGATTATTCTATATGTATTATAGTGTCTTTATCTCTAAATTTATAGAAAATACAGGATGTCTCTTAAATAGGGGGACATGGCTTAACCACAGATTCCTGAGGCTAAAATAAGACGATTTAACCAAATTTCATACAAATCGAATAAAGCGTTCTGTTATTATAAGCAAAATTAATTTTTTTTCGAAGAACTTTGAAGCAGAATACTGGCTAAATAGTACACTTTCCGGTAGAAGCAAGTTTAGTTAAATCGTTTTATTTTAGCCTCAGGAATCTGTGGTTAAGCCATGTCCCCCTATTTAAGAGACATCCTGTATAATAAAATTTTTAAATGTATCAGATGTAGAATTTAATGTTCTTCTATATTAGTAATAACACAAATTTTCAAAAAAAAATATTTAAAAGATTTTTTTTAAAGAAAATACTACTTCCGGTTGTCCACTTGTATTGTAAGCATCTTAAATTGTGCTTATTTACTAAAACTGCATATGGGATTTTTAGCATGAATACAATACCTCTCTTAGCGAGAGGTAAAAATAGAAACAAAATTATTATGAAAATATGATATTGTCATCAGAATTAAAATAATAATTCAAAAATAATGGTTAAAATTTGGGTATCAACAGAAAATAAAATTATATAATTGTTGTAAGATATGTTAATTTCTTGAAAACTGTTCTGCAATTATATATATATCATTACAAGAAATCGTCTCTCAATTAATTTAAATTTAGAGCGAAATGATGTAATTTGCTCAAAGATGTAGTATATAGGCGACATTAGCATTCTTTAGTTAACACTCCTTCATGTGGGAAATATGTTTATTGACATTATTTTATTTAATTTTCCATGTAAATAGATAATGAAGTGTGTCTGTCTATAAAATTAATATTTACTGTTTCTGATAGAAGTAAATTTTAATTAAGTAGAAATTCTATTGTTGTCTTAATCTAATGGATAGTATAATCGAAGAAATGCCTATTATTGCAAGTAATGGTGAGAAAGTAGTAAAAGATATGACATATACATTGTCCTATAAGCTTTTTTATTACTTTTCTATGAATTTCAAATTAAGAAAATCTACAAATTTTCAAATATAAATACATCTAATGGGTAGTATCAATAAAAATAAGTAAATGCTTATACTGACAGTTTTATAAGTACTTATGTCCGTATTAATAATGTTTCAGTAAAAGCTGATGCTATAAGAAAATACTTATTTGACAAAAGTACTTACTTATACTTATAATCAAAATAAGTAATTACTTAAAAGTGTATTAATAAAATGGAGTTGATTCTTATAGAATTAAGTATTTACTTATAAATTTATAAGTATGATATTTATCATGCTTATGGGGGACTGAACAAAAATTTCAAAACTTACATTAATTTAAAAAATCTGTTGTGGCCAGCACAAGACCTTCCGTCAATTCCATGTATTTTGTACAAATCCCATACCAAAAGGTCCTTGGAACAGATTCTATATACTATCATGTAAAATCGAACACGAACACATACTATTTTTTACAAATTCCATACCAAAAGTTCATTTGAAAAGGTTCTATAAATCCAATAAAATTATAATATAAACTACACTAAGTAATGTCCTTCCATCTTCTCTTTGGCCTTTCTCTGCGTGTCACTTGCGAGCAACACTATGACATACCAATTTTAGATCCTATACTTTTTTCCATATTTGGTTTTGCACTTGCAACTGACATCTGTCAATTAAATTTTTTTGAATAATTATGTCAGCTGTTTCCATGATAAATAACAAAGCTGACTAATTTTTGAAAATTAATTTCTTTGTAATGCTTTAACTCTACATCTATTGAATATGATGGAAAATGTATAATCAAACCATATAGAGCAGATTATTTTCTTTAATAAATATAATAAGAAAATGTCAAAAAATGATATTTGTAGCAACGCCAAGTTAGATTTCAAAAAATAATATATAAAAAATCGAGACAACATATGAAAAAAAAAAAAAAAAAAAAAAAAAAAAAAAAAAAAAAAAAAAAAAAAAAAGATAATATGAGTTTTTGAATCTGTCAGAATATAAAAAATATATTGTAATAATAAACTTATAATACATGAATTAATAGTCTTGTATTTGTATTATTCTTTATTAAATGTCATTGAAACGTAAGTAAATATAATTTAGTGACTATAAATGAGTTTACTTGCACAGCTGTGATTGTTGTTGGATTTTCTGGGACGTAATTGTGTGAAAGAGCATCGAACCATTTTTATAAAGGCCATCCGCGCAATTACATGGTCCTTCGAGCCGGATCGGCCAAGCTCGTGGAATTTCTTGCTCATCATTGACCAATTTGGTAGTGTGAAGACGTCGGCTTGTGTTCGGCCCAAGAACACTTGTACGAGTGTGGATTGTGTCTACCACGGAAAAGAAAAGACACCAAATACGGTCTGTTGGCTCCAGTTTTTTCATTCCAATTTGAATCAAATTTAATTTGAAAATTTGATTGAGTTTTAGCCATGGAGATGGAAAATATCAGAAGGAGCGAGAGATTGAAAAATAAACTACTGACCGGCGAAACTAACAACTACCAAGTTGAATTACGAAGCTCCAGAAATGCAACAACATCGGTATCAGATCCAGGAATGGGTGAATCTGCTCAAATTTCTGTAGGGAAGAAGAAATCATCCATCAGTGTTTGTTCACTGAACTCCCGACGAAGTGTCAAGTCACCATCCGTCAGTGCTTGTTCATTGAACTCCCGACGAAGTGTCAAGTCACAAAATAGTGTTGCATTAGAGAAAAATGAAATAGAACTTAATGCACAAGAAAGACTAAATGACCTGCAAGAAGAACTAGACATTATAATAGAAGAAAACAATGATGAAGAATTTAAATTGAGAAGACTTCGTCATGAAGTGTCAAAAGAAGAAATAACGATTAATGAAGACAAAGAAACAGCTCCTGACATGAAGAAGAAGATAAGGAAACTGACAGAAGAGTTAAATGAAAGTGAAGAATTGTTCAAGCACCACAGTGAGAAGAGGCAGAGGAAGATTGAGCAGATAAAGCGAAAAATGAAACTCATACGTGCCCGTGCCGACCAAGACAAGAATAAAATGGATCTGGAAAGCGACAAACCTGATGTATCAGATGGTGAAGCAGAAGTTATTGAAGAGCGGATGAACAGAACCGAAGAATGGGCATCGCAGATAACAAAAGATGATATGGAAGACCAGTTTGAAATGGTTAACCAGTCTGCTGATGATGACATTCAACATCAAGAAAAATTGAATGTTGCGAAGTTACGAAGTTATAAAAAGGAAGAAACAGCGCTACACTCAATACAACAATGTACCTCATCACTACCAGTTTCAACGGCAGTTGCAGAGACTATTGTGACTGCACCACAGTCAGACATCACCCAGCTTATTCAAGCAGTGACAAAATTGGTTTCAAAGGTTAACCAACAACCTCAGTCATCAACTTCAACTCACGAAGAAACAAAATATATAACAAGAGCAGCTGTAGCTAAGGAGCTGCCTGATTTCAGTGGAATACCGGAAGAATGGATTTACTTCAAAGCTACATATGAAGATACCACTTACGCTTGCAAATTTAGTGCCCTTGAAAATATATCTCGACTTAGAAAATGTTTAAAGGGAGATGCTCTGAAGTCTGTGAAGTCATTATTATTGTCACCCGATAATTTATCTACTATTATGGATAGACTGGAAAAGAATTTCGGCCAACCAGAACATATCTTTGATGCATTGATACATGAAGTAGAAAATCTTCCGCCTGTAAGGGAGTATCAGTGCCATGCTCTAACTGAATTTGGGGATACGGTAATCAATTTAACTGCCACCATAACAGCATTAAAGAAGCCTCAACATTTAGAAAATCCTATTTTGATACGTAGATTAGAAGAGAAACTATCTCCTGTATTACATATGCAATGGTTAGAATGGAAGGAAGCAAACGGTGGCATAAAGAATCTTTTTTGGTTTTCAAAGTGGCTAGAAAAGAAAACAGAATTCGCCCGGGATCGTATGCTCTTATTAAATTCAAATATTTCTAAAGAAAAGGATAGGAAGATAAGAAAGCCAGAAGGTAAAAAGAAAGATGTTTTCTTAGCAGCGCAATATAATGAGAAGCCATGCGTGGAAAATAAAAATAAACCCAGAGTATGTTTGAAGTGTCATAAGACTGACCACAAACTTGCTAAATGTGAAGCATTCAAGAAAATGAAAGTTGACGATCGTTGGAAATTTGTTAAAGAGAAGAAACTTTGTATTGCTTGCTTAAATTATGGACATGTTCTGAAGAATTGTTATTCAAAGAAGAAATGTGAAATAGATGAATGTGACAAAGTGCATCATTGCCTGCTACATTCTGAGATCAGAAGAGAAAAGACAGAAGAAACCAATAGCTCTTTTCAACAGCAACCCGCAATTAGTCTTCATGCATCCAAGAGAGAAGACGTAAATGACAGTCAAATCAACCTACTCATTCTACCTGTGAAACTCAGAGGTCCTAAAGGTACCTTGGATACCTTTGCCATGCTTGATGGAGGTTCTACTACAACGCTCATACGCAAAGATGTCGCCGACCAATTAGGAATTATGGGTCAAAGAAAGAATCTTTGTGTGCAAGATCTACAACGTGAATCAGAACTAGAGAGTTTCAGCGTCAATTTAGAAATACTCACAGCCGATGGAAACAAGAAGTTTGAACTGAAAGATGTTCGAACAATCAAGAATTTACCGTTACCATACCAGTCGGTTAAAAGAAGAACAATTCAAAAATGGAAACATCTGCAAGGTATTGATCTGCAGACGTATATAGGAGGAAGACCAGTTATCCTTATTGGTCAAGATAACAAGGAAATAACTATGCCTTTTGAACGAAGAAAAGGACCACCCAATTCCCCCATGGCCGTTCATACAGAGTTGGGGTGGGTGTTGACCGGGGAAACTGATGGATTCAAGACTGATTCCAATTTTTTCATTCAAGCTCAGCAGGAAGAAGATGAAAATCTGCATGCAATTATCAAAGAATATTTCTCAGTAGAGTCGTTTGGAGTCAAAGTAAGTCATGAAAAACCCAGATCCAAAGAAGACAAACGTGCTCAGACAATTATGGATTCAACTCTCAAGCGAGTAGAAGACAATAGATTTGAAATCGGATTACTTTGGCGCCATGATAAAATTTCATTTCCGGAAAATACATCTGTAGCCTTGCGAAGACTTCGACTACTAGAAAAGAAAATGGATCAACAACCAGAATTTGGGCAACAATATTGCGAGAAGATGGAGGAGTACGTAAAGAAGGGTTACGCCTACAAGACAAGTCTGAACGTGACCCAAGGTAACAAGAATTCCTACTTTCTTCCACATTTTGCTGTTACCAATCCCAAGAAACCAGGAAAGTTCAGAATGGTGTTTGACGCAGCATCGAAAGCCAATGGAGTGAGCCTGAATGATCTGCTACTGGAGGGTCCAGACAAACTCATTCCACTTCAAGAAATTCTCCTCAAGTTTCGACAACGGAAGTATGCAGTAACAGCAGATATTGCCGAAATGTTCCATCAAGTTCGGATTCGTCAGGAAGACTTACCAGCCCAACGCTTCTTGTTTCGTGGAATGAATCGATCGGAACCACCACAAATTTATCAAATGGCTGTGATGATTTTCGGCGCAACATGTTCCCCAAGTTGTGCCCAGGAAGTAAAAAATAAAAACGCTTTGGAACAAGAAGAGCAGATGTCAGCGACTTGCAAAGCCATCCTTCATAAACATTATGTTGATGACTACCTAGATTCCTTTGACACTATAGAAGAAGCAAAGAAGATGGTTAAAGAAGTCATCTTAGTTCATGCCAAGGGTGGATTCAATATAAGAAATTGGATAGCTTCAAATCCGAAGATATTAGAAGAAATCCCTACCGAACTAATAGCTCCAGTTCAACTGAAAACAAACATGAACAAAGAAAACAATAGTGTAGAACGAGTACTAGGTCTCTACTGGCAACAATCTCAGGATAAATTTACATTTATGACAAATTTTCACAAAGTCAAGAAAGAGATTGTTAACGGAGAAGAAATTCCAACTAAAAGAGAAATTCTGTCTCTCATTATGTCAATATTCGATCCATTGGGATTTCTAGCTCATTTCATGGTAAAAGGCAAAATTATGCTACAAGAAACATGGAAATTACAAATTGGATGGGATGATCCTATACCCTCATCAATCGCCAAAAGATGGAAAATATGGTTAGAAGACTTAAGAGCTATCTCAAGCTTCAGTGTGCCCCGTTGTTACTCTCCAGCGTTATCAAGATCACTCGATGTACAACTGCACGTATTTGTTGATGCGTCTGAGAAAGCTTATTCTGCTGTGGCATATTTTCGGTTTCAAGCCAAAGATAACTGGGTTACTAAATTTATAATGGCAAGAACCCGCGTAGCACCATTGAAAAATATTTCTATTGTCAGAATGGAACTGCTAGCTGCACTTATGGGAAGTAGGCTAACAAAAACGATCAGAGAAGCACATGACGTCTCAATCGGCCGACAATATTTATGGACAGACAACAGAACAGTATTATACTGGATCACTTCAGAAAGCAGAAGATATCAGCTATTTGTAAGCAATCGAATTGGTGAAATTCAAGAGCTAACCAATCCGTTTGAGTGGAAATGGGTTCCCACAAGCCAAAATGTAGCGGATGAAGCTACTAGAAATGAAGGTCATTCCGATTGGTCACCTGACAGCCGATGGTTAAACGGACCTCCATTTCTACAAGAATCAGAGGAAAACTGGCCTAAACTACCCGGAAACGAACCGCAAATTCCAGAAGAAGAACTGGAACTCAAAAAACAATATGTTTTACTGTGTGCATCTTCCAATCTGATTGATATTAATCGTTACTCACGATATTTGCGATTAATTAGGACAACCGCTTGGTTATATAGAATAACCTGGAATCTACAACATTCGAATATGAAGCGAAGTGGAGAACTAGATCCAGAGGAAATCAATCAGGCAGAAAACTGGTGGTTTCGCCGTGTACAAGAAGAGTGTTTCGGGGAAGAACTTGCAGATTTGTTAAATCCAGCAAAAAAGGTATCAAAACGGAGTACACTATATACACTAAATCCTGCAGTTGATGAAAAAGGACTATTACGGATGGTAGGAAGACTGAGTGAGTCAGAAATAGGATCTTACGACACAAGATTGCCTATTATCCTCCCCCGGAAACACAAGTTCACTTGTTTACTTATTAGTTATTATCACGGGCAGTGTCAACACCAGGGAATTGATCAAGTAATAAACGTCATAAAGCAAAAGTTTTATATACCACGCTTACGACAAGAAGTTAGAAATGTGTTTTCTAATTGTGGAAAATGTAGAAAAATGAAAATTCGGCCCAAGAACCAGATGATGGCTCCACTACCGAACTGTAGACTAGCCTATGGTAAAAGACCGTTTACTATGTGTGGATTAGACTATTTTGGACCTCTTGAAGTTACGATTGGACGATCACATCATAAAAGATATGGGTGTTTATTCACATGTTTAACTACTCGTGCTATTCACTTAGAAATTGCACATTCTATGTCTACTAATTCTTGTATAATGGCTATAAGAAGATTTATTGCTAGAAGAGGTCATCCAAATACAATTTTTTCGGATAATGGAACAAATTTTGTGGGAACAGAACGAGAACTCAAGAAAGCACTAGAAGAGCTGACTCAAGATCAAATAAAAGCAGAATTGGCTCCAAAGGAAATTAAATGGGTTTTCAATCCACCATATGCTCCCCATATGGGGGGGAGCTGGGAAAGACTAGTTCGATCAGTCAAGTCAACACTAAAATGGATCCTAAAAGAAAAATATCCACGAGAAGAGGTTTTGCAGACAGTGTTCGCAGAAGCTGAAAGAATTGTCAATGGGCATCCACTTACTTACGTATCAACGGATCCAAATGATTCACCGGCCTTAACACCAAATCATTTTCTATTGGGAACTCCACATGGAAGCCAGCCAACAGGGAAGTTTGATGACAAAGATATCACTCTCAACAAACTTTGGAGACAAGCGTCACGTCTAGCAGAACATTTCTGGAAAAGATGGCTAAAAGAATTCTTGCCTACATTGGCTTGTCGTCAAAAATGGTATGAACCTGTGGACAATCCTAAAATAGGAGATTTAGCACTCGTCGTAGATGACCTGAAGACAAGAGAGGAATGGCCTTTGGGCGTCATTGAAGAAGTGTTTCCTGGAGTCGACGGACTTATCCGAAAAGTCACCATCAGGACATCAACCAGTTCGTACACTCGTCCCCTCAACAAAGTATGCATATTTGGACGTAATAATGAAGGTTTGGGACATACTAGCCCCAAACCGGGGGGGAGTGTAGCAACGCCAAGTTAGATTTCAAAAAATAATATATAAAAAATCGAGACAACATATGAAAAAAAAAAAAAAAAAAAAAAAAAAAAAAAAAAAAAAAAAAAAAAAAAGATAATATGAGTTTTTGAATCTGTCAGAATATAAAAAATATATTGTAATAATAAACTTATAATACATGAATTAATAGTCTTGTATTTGTATTATTCTTTATTAAATGTCATTGAAACGTAAGTAAATATAATTTAGTGACTATAAATGAGTTTACTTGCACAGCTGTGATTGTTGTTGGATTTTCTGGGACGTAATTGTGTGAAAGAGCATCGAACCATTTTTATAAAGGCCATCCGCGCAATTACAATATTTAACTGCATTTTTTTAAGAAAAACTGTTAAAAACTTCAAATAAGGGTACTTCCGGTTGAGCAATTATAACCAAAATCTAATCAGCTCTTCATATGGTTGTAAAGAAGAGGAATATGAAAGAATCATATTTTTTAGAATTGTAGTTTTGGAGTTATCGTCGGAGAAAAATTTGTCACACACACACACAGACACACACACAGACACACACACACACACAGACACACACACAGACACACACACAGACACACACACATACACACATACAGACATCATCTTAAAAATAGTACATTCGTATTGTGGGGACCCTAAAACGTGCTTATACATTAAAAACTCACCACCGAATTTTTTGACCAAAAACAATACCTTCCTTTTGACGGAAGGTAAAAACATATTCTAGGCTGTGCGAGATCGTAAAGATTATAAAATTCGTACGGAAAACATTAAAAAAAGCTGAAAAGCAAATTAGTTTTGGTGAACACAAGACTTTTATCATTAATATTTTTGCCTTTGAAGCTGCTTCCAAAACTAAATATTTTTAAAATTTCAAAAACTTATGTATATAGAACTGAATTTCAGATTAGTTTGTTAACTTTCTACAACTTTAAGCCCATGTGCCACGATCTATAATTCTGCACAGAATTATGGACATAATTATAGATAGAATTCCTGGGAAGAGCTGAAAAGGTTTTGGTAACAATTGAACAACCTGAAATAGTAGTTTCTTAGAAAAATTCTTCTAAATATATTTTTTTAGAAATTTTTGTTATTAAATATTGAAGAACATAAAATTCTCTATCTAATACACTTAAAATGTTTATTATATCTTGTATAGATTTAGAGATAAACACACTATAATATATAGAGTAATCTAATCGAAAGGCTAAGGCACTAAGGAAACCAGTTGACAAATTCCAATGTTTATAACATAGTTTGTAAATGACACATGTCAGTGTCAAAAATCAACAGTTTTAGTGACATTCTGATAGCTGTTCCTAAATAAATAAATAAATAAATATATCATCACGGCATATTACCCATTTCTGGGTGTGCCAGTATCTACAACACATGTAGACATCGGTAATGCTGACGATATATTTTACCAGGCACTCACGGGCACTCATAGCTGGCGTGGAGAGTGCACCACAGGGGTCACTTTTGTGCCATTTTTAAAATTGGAAATATTTGGCGTCCTGGGAAGTATATTAATCTTTCTTATTGTTTTATTAATTAAATATTGTGCTGGCCACAACAGATTTTTTTTTTGTAAATATTTAATAATACCGTGAGTATTTTTTAACGTGAAACATTGAGTTTGTCATATCCTTGGTTACGACTTCATATTTGATTGACAGCAATGTATTTTGCCCGTTCCATTTAAAATGAAACATAGGGAACGAATCTGACAGAAGTATTATATTTAAATATTGTAAGAAATTTAGCGGAGTCAGAAAACCACTCGAGAGCACTAAACATATTTCGGGCACAAGGTGCACACAGTATTTTTTCTACATCTAAATTTTTAGAAAACAGGTATAATTATTTAAACAATATTTACCTCTAATGACATTTTGTCAATATGACAGATAACCCTTGAATTTCCCTATCATAAATGTATTTGTCTGTCTCATTTAAAATGACACATGGGGAACGAATTTGACAGAAATATTATTTTTAAATATTGTAAGAAATTTAGCCGAGTTAGAAAACCACTCGGGCACAAGGTGCACACTATTTTTTCTACAACTAATTTTAAATTAGAATGCAAGTATAATTATTTTAACAAAATATTGACGTCTTATCAAATGTCAAATTCGTTCCCTATGTTTCATTTTAAATGGAACGGGCAAATACATTGCTGTCCATCAAATGTCAAGTAACCATGGATATAACAAACCCAATGTTTCACGTTAAAAAATACTCACGGTATGTGCCAAGAAGGATGTAAAATAATATTTCATTAGTTTTATCTGAAAGGGGGGCTAAAAAAATGTTTCAATTAGGGCGTAGGCTTAGTAAAATCCAATCAAACCCAAATTAAATCAGGGCAGTAAATAGAAAGAAAAAGCTCGGAAAGACTAAACCTCAACAGAAACATGGGCTGGCTCTAGCTGGTATTCGGAAAGGCGGAAAATGTTTCCATCATTTCCTTCTCAATTTATAAACAGGATTTACTGGACATCGGCTATTGGATCCGCATCGCATCTGCAGAGTAGAGGGAACCTTATATGCCGGCACCATTAACAGCGCAAATGGAAAATCCTTAGGTACACGATTTACACATTTTCAGAAAGAAGCTCGGCTTTCCACCGCGCTCATATGAGAAGCAGGAGCAGAAGCAGGAGCTCATTCCGTGCAGGAGTCCGCAGGATCGCATCCTGGGGATTAACACGGGAAAGGACATTACGGAGGGTGAATGCGACTGATTATAACACGTGTGTTTGTTCACCGGCTAATGGAATAAGAAACGTTACTCCTACTCCAAACTCGCTCTAATTCCACTCTTTTCAGATGAGAACCACATATTTCCTACTCTAACTGACACGTTCCGGCCGGAAGGAAAATGTAATTGCATGCTGTAATACCAACTTCCTAAATTAATAATTACATGCAGCAAAACTAAAAAAAAACTTCTTTAAGAGAATGGAAGATGTTTATTTTATTTTTCGCAATACCATACTGTTACTATCATATATTAGGCCGTTATTTTTTTATAACAGTCGCCTACAATTAATGATCAAGTGTGCCTAGAAAAATAACAGCATTTTGATGAACAATTGTCAAGGAGAATTAATAAATGAACAAAAAAGTTGTTGAGTACGATAGAAAGAGAAGATTATAAACCTCGGTTATCGCCTCGATTTATATACATCAACCGCATCCGTTATTTGCCTCAGATCGGCCTAATGACGTAAATAACTATTATAGTTGCAATGGGCTACTTGCGAACCTTTTTTTTATTTAATATTTTTGAAGAGAAGTTAAAAACTTGCTACCCATATTTTTTCTTTTGACAAAATTTTTATTAATTAGCCAGAAAAAAAAATGAAATTTGATTATTTGAATTCCCGCCATGTATGACGTAGAATTACGCCGCACCAATGAATAGTCGTAAAGCCACAGCATGGTGCCGTCCCATGGTAATGGTATGTTTGTGCGGCTAATGTAGATCACCTGTTTGACGTTTCAATAATAGTTTGGAGGTTAGTATTTTAGTTTATTTTTTTGGTATCGATATTTTAATTTACAAGTAACTACCTATGTGTTTATTTATTAAGTAATTAATGTATTTGAGAGACCAGAGAGAGAGAAAAATGAACTAATGTCAAATTCAAATTAAATCTTTCTCGCACGCCGTGCCATCTATTGATAACATTCTTATACATGCTTCCCCTGCCCCAGTTCCATATAAAGACGTCACAGAAATTTTTCTTTCTTAATTTAGTAAAAAACAAATAATTATTTTAAAATAAAATTTATATTTTTATATATGTTTTCTATATAACATTAAGTATACAGTGACAGAAATCGGATTTTCAGTACCACGCAAGTAGCCCATTTATTTATATAAACTACTCATTTTTAACAGTTGCATTGTTACATTTATTTAGAGATAAAGACACTATAATATAAAGAATAATCGGATGTAATAAATCGCACTGGCTTAACTACACCAAGGAAACCAGTTGACAAATTCAAATGTTTGTAACATAGTTTGTAAATGACAGATAAATGTTTGTGTCAAAAATCAACAGTTTTATTCATTCTCAAAGCTTTTTCTGGAAAGTACATTTAATCTTTCTTATTGTTTTATTAATTAAATATTTAAAATTATAGGTAAAATGCATATATCTTATGAAATACCGCCATTCTTGCTATGAATTGGAAGAATCTCTGACATTTAGAAATTTCCTCATACAATGTAAATATATGTAATTAGAATTGTATGTGTACACAAGACATGTTAATACATAAAAAACAATATTTGGGTAAAGTTCTGTAATTTTTATAAAACGACAGTTCGATAGCGAAGTTCAATACAATACTTATATAACATAAAATGGAAATGGCGAGAGGTATTGTGCTGGCCACAACAGATTTTTTTTTTCTTAATAATATATTGGCTTTCAGTTTAAAAATAATACAAACAGCAGACTTTTTGTTTGTATAAGTATATCAGAATATGCAAACTACCATAATCATGTGTAAAGAGTCTGTGTTCGGAAATCCATAGCCAATTAAGTTCGTTCGAACCAAGATATCACTGTCTGTATCATTACTACAAATAAATAAAACAACAAAATATTATAAACCTTAACAAACGACTAAAACAGATAATATTTATAGTTTTGTGTAATTCCACTAATGAGTTACCTGGAATGCAAGATCTTGCAGATGAGACACCCACACGTACACATGCTATCTTTATCTCTTTCTAACTTATACTGAGGTGTGGGAAAACTATGTGGCATCTCTCTCACACACAGCTTTTGCAGCAAGCTCACACAACAGCGCAAGCAATTAATACTGACAGTAAAGATTCTCGGTATTTATTTGAAAACATTCGCCTAACTGATCCCTGGGATGCCGATAAATAGAACTCTGGTAAAGAATTCATAACACAAATGTGGTAGTTCCATCAAGTGAGAATTATGCTACTTTCAGTGATACATGGTGTTGACACTGAAATATTTTATACATCAGACAAAAAAAAACTGTTGTGGCCAGCACAAAACCTTCCGTCAATTCGATGTATTTTGTATATATCCCATATCAAAAGTTCCTTGAAAAAGATTCTGTATATCCTGTAAAATTGTCACACGAACACACTAATTTTTACAAATTCTATACCGAAAGTTCCTTTCCCTATTTTATTAGGGGTCGCTGTTTCTTACTCTTCTCTTTTAATCATTCCTGTCCAACGCATCTTCTTCACACAATTCTTCCTCTCTCAAATCTTCTGCTACACAGTCCTTCCATCTTCTTCTCTTTGGAGGGACACTCTATCACATTCACACATAACTTTCTGACCCTATACTTTCAACTTTGGTTTTGCATTTGACACTGACATCTGTCAATTAAATTTTTCTGAATATATCTGTTGTTTCCATAATTTTAACAAAGCTGACTAATTTTTGAAAGTTAATCTCTCTTAATGTCTCTATAACTCTATATCTATTGAATATGAACGAAACTGTATAATCAAACCGTATAGAGAATAAGATATTCTTTCATATTGATAATCACAAAATGTAGAAAAATAATATTTAACTGCGTTTTTTTAAGAAAAACTGTTAAAAACTTCAAATAAGGGTACTTCCGGTGGATCAACTATAACCAAAATCTAATCAACTCTTCATATGGACGTACAGAAGAGGAATACGAAAGAATTATAATTTTTAGAATTGTAGTATTGGAGTTATCGTCGGAGAAAAATTTGTCACACATGGACACACATACACACACACACGCACACACGGACACACACACACACACACATACATACATACATACATACATACATACATACATACATACAGACATCATCTTAAAAATTGTATATTCGTATTGTAGGGACCCTAAAACGTGCTTATTCATTAAAAACTCACTAACGAATTTTTTGACCAAAGACAATACCTTCCTTACCTAAAGGTGATGGAAGGTAAAAAATTATGAAAAGTAATGACAAAAATATATAGGCATTTACGAAAATTCTACCTGTGAACTGTTACCGGTATATATCGGTAATGGCTACCGGGACAGATATTTTAAAAACGGAAGTGGTAAACAGGGTAGATTTATAACCTATGAAAAGCAGTTGAAACATGAAACAGATTTGAAATTTGACGTCTCGTCTTCTGTCACTGGTACGACACTACCCTATACGTGTGTATTTGAGTCTGGTGACCTTCAACAGGCTCGCTTTACGCCACCTTTGTTCGCCAGCTTAGACGTACGTAAGATATCCGCCTAGGTGTCTATTGGGCTTCCAAAATTACAATGCGCCACTGGTGGCAGATTTCTGAACTGAGTGAAGTGTACATATATAAATGAGGTTGTTTTATTCAGGGATTGTATTTACTTGTATACGAATTTTAATACGCTTTTATCTTCGGCTATTATTGTTTTATTCTTAGTAGGATCTGAATTACTGCTAATATAACAGGTAAGTTTTTGATTTTTAAAAAATTAATGAACAAATTAGAAGATATGCATCAATTTATAGGTTACAATTACGATGGAGTTTTCTCCGAAAATATTTACCACATAATATTATGTGGCCACTATTTATTACTTGCTGGCCTAATCTAAGCAAAAAAAATTGTTCATTATGAAAAAAAAATTAAATAAAAGTAAAGCTATGTAGATAGAAATAAATATATGTACAACTACGGCAATGAAATACAATCTAAATAAAGGAAATCAAATGTTTTTTTATAAAAAAAAACTAATATATTGTTAATTAAAATGACTAAAATACTCTTAACCTACAAATACTTACTAAAATTAACCCTATTAACTAAAATATTATTAAAACTATCACTAAATTGTTACTACGAGAAAGATCAAACTCAATTCTACCGAAATTAACAAAAAAAAAAACACTACTAAATCCGAAATTATATTAAAAACTACGAAAATTAGTCTCATGCCAATAGGGCTGTTGCAAGAATTTTTATATGACTTCTAAGTATTAAATTTTAAAAGATATTGTTCTTTAAAGAACCTCAATTTTGAAAATATCACGAAATATCCTTTAGATATTTTACAATTAATTTTTGAAATTTGGATAAAATTTTGAATAAGTCACGTGATCTGAAACAGAATGTGACGTCAGAGTACATACATCTTCAGCGGTTCTAAGGTGTCAAGTGTATTGTCAAAGTTGTCAAACAAGTGTCAAATTTCTAGATTGGTTCAAATTGTACAATATGTAGGTAATAAAAAGATCAAAATAAATTGAGTAATTTACGATATTGTATTGTGCCTTCTTACAAAAATACTGTTAGGAACAAACCTACTATACAGTTTATAAATTTTACAAAAAATGCGAAGAAAAGAAAATTGTGGCTAGAAGCAGTAGGTCGAAGAGCTGATAATTTGTCAGAAAAATCGTGTCTTCATGTTTGTGATCATTTCAACTTTCATCCACCTTCACGATAACAGTATATTTTTGTTGCTTCACTTTATGTTCAGGGAAAACTTTACATCTGACTATATAGATATTTTTTCTCGACATAGATCTACATGTCCTATAGCAGATTCAGAACTTTAAAGTAAAATATATTATCAATTTATATAGTAAATTCAGTTTTTATATTTTATTTTACCTCAATTCTGTAACACCTCTTATTTCGGTAGCAGTAAAATAATCGTTTTGATATAAATTCAGTCATCATCCAGCTATTATTGCTTTACTTGAACGGTATTTTTCCCATTAAAAAGTTGGTTGGTACTTCCTAAAAATCATATGGATTTGTCAATAATGACAGTATCTATATGTCATCCTGCGAACATATTGAGTGACGGATTATTTATATTTAAAAATCGAGCGTCCTTATTGAAAGACCTTTTAAAACCGACGGTTAAATTAACCGGCAGTTTAACCGAAGTAATTAAAGTACTCGTATATGATCATAATTACAGTTGCACAGTCGTTAAAGTTAAAAACAAAAATCTGTTGTGGCCAGCATAAAACCTTCCGTCACCTTCCGTCAATTCGATGTATTTTGTAGCACTTTTTTGGCGTTCCAGCCATCCTTTTCAGCGACGCTATGAGAGCGTCCTTTACAGGATCGACCATCTCTCCTTATGCTGTGTTTCCGAATTATTGGCGCCCGAGCAAACCCTTTGACAGCATGGAGAACGAGCAGGGACGTCATTACAAAATGGCGACCGAAAAGGGACAATAGCGTCCCTTTTATTTTTCGCCGTTACAAATGGCGCCCGAGCAGGGACCTTTTGACAGAAATGAAATCATGGGAGAAGACTGCAGGGAGACACCGAAATCGTACGGTGTCGATTCCGAGACAGCCCGTTGTAATCATCTGATGTGAGAAGTATGACCGTCGCCCCCAGGTGTTCGGGGTCATGGTCTGTGCGGAGATGTGAATTCTTCACAGTTCTGTGAACTGGAGGGCGTACGACGCCGTCGTGTTCGTCGAGTCCATGAGTCCGCCTGCCGACCGTAGTGTTCCCTTCGATATGGCCGACGACCGGCATCCTATGGTAGCCCCGACCGATCCCCCGAAGCTGTCCACTGTCCGCACACCCTTTGAGAGCAGTGTTGGAAAACTGCGAACCACCCCATCGGGAAGCGCGCCCCGGCGAGGTCCAGTTCCAGAACGTGTCCAAAACTTAAGGCAGCCAGTCAGCCCGAAGGACAGTGCAGTCCAGCCAGGGGAGACCAGTAGTGTAAAGACACGTGTGAGTTGAGTAAATATGTTTGATTGACCACTATAGTTTTGGGTGTAAATTATGTTTATGATTTTCTAAACAGTTAATAAAGTTTTGATATTCCCGTTCCTGTTTAAGTAAGTCGTTTTTGAAGCTAGTGGGAATTGAACTGCCTTTTTTTGTTTTTGTCTCCGAAGTGGGAGGGGGGTGTGATGATGGTCACTAGATTTGAATTTATTCTTCATGTTTAACGTAATAGCCTTGTGGTTAGCATGTCAGTTTTTTTGCTAAAGTTTGATTATTGAAATCAAAGTTCAAATCCCACAAGTAAAAATATTGTTTTCCATTTTTTATTGTTTTGTATTGTTTTGATTTACGCATACAATATAATTGTGTGGTTATATTGTATGTCGTTTGTTGTAAAATGTATTGTTGTATTTTGGTTATAGCTGCTAATGTTCATAAAATTGTTGTTTATCTGTCAGCTATTGTGTGGTCGAGTGGCTAGTGCGCTTGACCAGCACGCTAGAGATCGTCGGTTCGATCCTACATGAAACTGTATTTTTTTATTTTTTTATTCAAACTTAGCGAGAATTTGCAGGATTACTAGAAACGTGTTTGAACCTTTTTTGATATTTTTAACGGTTTTTCGGGGTATAAATAGAAGCTCGGACGTTAGATTCAAACAGAAAGTGTGTGCTTTCTCAAGAGAGAGTGTGTGCTCTCTCAAGGGAGCGTTAGCTCTCCAACGAGCTTAAGATGGTGTGTGCCGTCTTCTGCGAACCTGGTGAGGGCCAGGTGAGCGGGTTGTGGATAGCCTTGGCTGCCTCTGACTCAGTGCTGTTGGTGTGTGCCGGCAGCTCGTGAGAGAGTGCAGAAGGTGGACCGTACCGGTGTGCAGTGGTGTTGGCCGCTGTACGCCGTAATCGCGATTGTCAATGAGTGTTGGTGTGTGCCAACATTGTTAGATTGAAATCGCGATTGTTGATGAGTGTTGTCAAAGTGACAACACTGTAACCGTACCGTGTTCCCGTAACTTTGGTGTGTGCCATTGTTACTCGTTCATAGCGTGTTCCCGCAACCTTGGTGTGTGCCATTGTTGCCCGTTCATTGTTGATCGTGCGTAGTAGAGAAAATATCCTGCAAGTATCGCTAGTTCATTGTTACTTTGCTTTGTTATATTTATTACTTTCTCGTTTTAATATATTTTAATAAAATATTAAAAATGATTACAATTGATTTCATTGTCAAAAGCCGAACTCTGTCTCCACTAAGCTACCCGAGCACTTTTTTGGCGTTCCAGCCATCCTTTTCAGCGACGCTATGAGAGCGTCCTTTACAGGATCGACCATCTCTCCTTATGCTGTGTTTCCGAATTATTGGCGCCCGAGCAAACCCTTTGACAGCATGGAGAACGAGCAGGGACGTCATTACAAAATGGCGACCGAAAAGGGACAATAGCGTCCCTTTTATTTTTCGCCGTTACAATATCCTATACCAAAAGTTCCTTGAAAAAGATTCTGTATATCCTATAAAATTGTAACACGAACACACTATTTTTTTCAAATTCTATACCGAAAGTTCCTTTCCCTATTTTATTAGGGGTCGCTGTTTCTTACTCTTCTCTTTTAATCATTCCTGTCCAACGCATCTTCTTCACACAATTCTTCCTCTCTCAAATTTTCTGCTACACAGTCCTTCCATCTTCTTCTCTTTGGAGGGACACTCTATCACATTCACACATAACTTTCTGACCCTATACTTTCAACTAGTTTTGCATTTGACACTGACATCTGTCAATTAAATTTTTCTGAATATATTGTTGTTTCCATAATTTTAACAAAGCTGACTAATTTTTGAAAGTTAATCTCTCTTAATGTCTCTATAACTCTATATCTATTGAATATGAACGAAACTGTATAATCAAACCGTATAGAGAATAAGATATTCTTTCATATTAATAATCACAAAATGTCGAAAAATAATATTTAACTGCGTTTTTTTAAGAAGAACTGTTAAAAACTTCAAATAAGGGTACTTCCGGTGGATCAATTATAACCAAAATCTAATCAACTCTTCATAATATGGATGTACAGAAGAGAAATACGAAAGAATTATAATTTTTAGATTTGTTGTATTGGAGTTATCGTCGGAAAAAAATTTGTCACACACGGACACACATACACACACACACACGGACACACACACACACACACACACACACACATACATACATACAGACATCATCTTAAAAATAGTAAATTCGTATTGTAGGGACCCTAAAACGTACTTATTCATTAAAAACTCACCACCGAATTTTTTGACCAAAGACAATACCTTCCTTACCTAAAGGTGACGGAAGGTAAAAATAAAAGAAGAATTAAACTTTCATGTATCAAAACAACTTGTTATTATTCATTCTATTTGTCCCATTTTGTTGTACAAATTAGAAACAAATACATCGCCTTGTACATGTGACAAAACACCGCATGTGTTTAGCTGTAAAGTGTAAAGTTGTTTGATAAACATTCAGAACCTGACGTTTTCTGTTCACTGCTTTCTGGTTATCATCTGCGTGTCTGTGTGATTGTCGATCGACGATCCGTGATCCGTGTTGCGTTAGTGTGCGTGCACGCTACACTACATGTGCATGAGCGAATGTGTAGATGAAATGTAAATTGAAGTATTTTAACGATGAACGTGATATGTAGCTACAGGTTTTTGATTGCTATTGTAAATAAAATAATATACGTCAGAGAAATGTGGAACTATTTATTTTTATAATAGTTCTGGATATTGTTGCCATTATACGAATGTTTTAACTGCGGTAATTCTATAAATTGTAATGTGCAAATTTTGCATTCTGAAATGCGAGGAGTATGTATACTCGTAGAGGAATTCGATATAATTTTATTACAGTACATTTTTGCTTTTAATTTAAACAAACTGTTTTTTAAGTTTATAATTATTATGATAATGTACTATTATCGAAGAATGTGATAATTATAGTAACATAGGCATATTTACTAGGAATGACGAATTCTTTCTTTTTAATAAAATTCATTATTATTGTTTATACATATTTATTTAAAAAAAAGTAATACAAATAATTAATTATACTGTATCACTATAAAAAACTAAACACAAATTATATTAATTATGGTATAGTAATAAAAAGCTCTTCTTTTAGATACAATGATTCCGGCAGCTGAAAACTGTTCGAGTAATTAAAGGGTACCGGGTAATTAACAGGCAACGGGTATATTTCGGGTAGTCAAGTAAGAAATTTTGTACCCGGGTACATTATTATAGGGTAGATTCCGAATACCCGGGTACCCATCGTCATTCCTAATATTTACCCATAGAAATAATACTTATTCCTTCAGAAATAATAGTAGCACTTATTAAATTAAGCACAAATCTAAATATATACTGGTTCAATTTAAGTTTGCTATTTTACGAAATATTAAGAGGCACAAGGTATTGGCAAAAAAAGACTATATGACAAAAATATAAATAAAAAATCTGTTGTGGCCAGCACAAGACCTTCCGTTAATTTGATGTATTTGTACCCATACCAAAAGTTCATTGGAAAAGATTCTATATATTCAATAAAATTGTAACACGAACATAATACAATTTTTTACAAATTCCATACAGAAAGTTCCTAGGAAAATATTCTATAAATCCAAAAAAAATTATCACATGAATATATATTATGTATACTCCTATATAAATACTCTAAAAATGCGTACACTTACGTAACATTCTCTTTGCAATCAAAAATATTACTACCAAGTTTATATCTCTGCTCATTTTTGAATTATTGCCCTAAAAGTCAATATACCCCACATTTAGATAAAAACTTCAAAATTTTCAAAAATCTAATTTTTATGTATCTAGATACTTCTCAATGCGCTGTTCCAAATTTTTGGGTTATTACCCAAAAATGGGTCGAGATATGAATTTGGCGACAACGCCATTCGATTCTACGTGCAAAATTACATAAGTACACCAATTTTCAAAATTTTTGAACACCGCATACAATCTCTAAAGCAAAATAACTGAAAATGGCCAAAAATCGCAAAAATCATAAGGGGTACCCCTTGCGATTTTTACAGATTTTGGTCATTTTTAAACTTTTATTCATAAATAATGAACCGGTAAGACAAAAATTATGAAAATTACTATACTTATGTATTTTTGTCCGTAAAATCGAATGGTGATGTCGCCAAATTCAAATCTCGACCCATTTTTGGGTTATTACCAAAAATGGGCAGTTTTGAGCAAATCTTTGAATCTAAATATCTCGAGAATAAAAAGAGATATCGACCTGCGGTTTCAAAATTTGGAATCAGCGCATTGAGAAGTATCTAGATACATAAAAATTAGATTTTTGAAAATTTTGAAGTTTTTATCTAAATGTGGGGTATATTGACTTTTGGGGCAATAATTCAAAAATGGGTAGTAATATTATTTGATTGTAAAGAGAATGTTACGTAAATGTACGCATTTTTAGGGCATTTATAATGAGTATATTCAGATTTGGGAATTTTCAGGTGATCAAAACCAATTCTGAAAAATTTTTTTCAGACAATGCCCGAATTGGGTTTGTATAGCATATACACCTAAAGAGGGAATGTTGTTTTTTATTCGGTAATTATAGCCAGAGGACTACAAATTACACAGCAAAAATTATGCATTTCTTTCCATTGCTGTAGGTATAATACAGAATTAATTCTCGTATATTCTTATTCGTTAGAGAATTTAATAACGAATTCAAGTATATTTTAATAACCTCTCTAATAACGATTATGGATTGAGAAAAATGGATATAAAGTTTTGTATTAATTATTTTATTTTGTTATGGAAACTTTATTCGCCTACCCAAAGAGATTTTTGTACAAAAAGGAAAATAATCTTTCCTTTTTCTTTACTTTTTTAATTGAACGTTTCGGGTATCCAACAGACTCCCATCTTCAACAAGTTTACATGTCTAGGACAAGATTTTTTTTGTATTATCTCATAAAACAGCGAATGATGGTGGCGCGATGGTCTTCACCTCCGTCCTTGGTTTCTAAGGGAGTAAGGTATCAGTTGTTAAATAATTTTAAATTAAAATGTAAACCACTATTTCGATTACATGGTGGCATGATTTGTATTGTTATAATTATCCATGGTATGTTAAGTTTTTAATTTTAATACTTTCTAAACATAATTTTAATGGAAAAATAAAGACGTAATTGCATTGACAGTTAGGATGTTTTTTACCTCCCGCTACCCTAGGTAAGGGAGATATAGGGATCGTGCTAAAAATCGGATATAGAGATTTTAGTGAATAAGCACGTTTTGATGTCCCCAGAATCCGATTTTAACATTTTTACAATGATGTCTGTAGGTACGTATGTGTGTGTGTGTGTGTGTGTCAGTGTGTGTGTGTGTGTGTGTCAGTGTGTGTGTGTGTCTGTGTGTGTGGATCATGTGGACACGATTACTCAAATACTATCAATCAGAAAAATTTGAAATTTTGTATATCCATTCTATGCTAATGTGGGAAGAGCTCATTAGTTTTGAGTGTATATCGGATAACCGGAAGTATCATTTATACAAGCTTTTAACTGTTTTTCTTGTAAAAAATTCATTGAATATAATTTTTTAGCAACTTTTACTAAATTAAATTGAATATAATGGTTTAATCTTTAATTCTACGATAATAACATTTAGTAAATATTTCTAAATAACTTTAAATATGAATATATAATATAATTTATTTCCATGTATCACCTAGCCTATGCGTCAAACAAAATCATAATTTTAATGACAGGTTTGACATATTTAAACAAATGTCACTGACAGGCAGCAATTATATTAAAACTAATAATGAAACCGTGTTAATGAGAATATAATAGTAAAATATTTTATTATGGTTTGTAAAAATAATATATTTTCCATCATACATAAATGTTAGATGTACAGGATGATCTGATTTAAATTTGCTAATTGCTATTTTTGCAGCACTATAAATTAATATTAATTTATAACTACACATTTACGAAATGGATTATGTACGGCGAAGAATTTACAAAGATTGCGTTTTAGAGCACCTAGAAGATGATGCTGATTTTTATAAGAATATACGTGTGTGATGATTTTTCCTTAAAGCCTTTTAAAACATAATCTAAAACTTCTCAAATTTGGTATTTAAAACTCATATATAATTTGAAACAACATATTAGATTTTAACCACATATGATAAATCGGATATAAGTAGTACTTAATTTGGAGCTCTAACAAATTTTTGAGGAAAAACAATAAAACAATCCAAAATTTCGTATTACAGACTTTTCTATTTATTGGACAACAAATTAGATTTTATTTACAAACGATTAACCGGAAATGATACTTTACTTAAAGCTCACTGCTATTTTAAACATGGAATTGGCGGGAGGTCATGTGTTGGCCACATCAGATTTTTTTTATTAGTCGCGAAGCCTAAGATAAACACAATTCCTTTGTTACACAGTTCATGTATGTAATGTAACTGACAGTAAATGTCATTGTCAAAAAACTAATCACTTCAAATTAATAATAGTAACATTTTAAAAAGAAAATAGTAAATAAAGCAATAGTTTTCTGGAATGGAACAGTTTGCAGCGTTAGTAAATACGTAAGTATGTATTTAAATTAATAAAAATTCAATAGCGGGAGGTTTTGTGTTGGCCACATCAGATTTTTTTAAAAATCCAGTTGGTAGGAAATAATGTGCTGGGTATATGAGATTTTTTGCTTTTTGTCCGTCTGCATATAGGATTATAACAAGTATGTAGTTTGATGCGTGTAATAAAAATGCGTAGCGCCCATGGGATTACTCCATACTGCATGTTTCGCGTTTTGTGCGATGTCCGCACCGTCGCTTGCGCTTGCATTATTTAGCAGGCACTCTGTCACGGCTCGGACACACAGCGAATCAACCACTTTGTCACAAGCAAATTCTGCAAATTATCTTTCAAAGGTTTTGTATTGATGAAGCGGATTTATTCTCCTTCTTTTTCCTGCAGTCTCCCACATCCAGCATGACTTGCGTTTTCAGATGACGAAATTATTTTTGAAGCTGTTCGGAACAGATGAACAGAAAAAGTCCAGGTTCGTTTGTGGTTGGAATGGATTCTGAGAATGAACGGAAGTTCATTAATTTTGCTCGCGCACTTGAAAGCGACAAGCGGCTGCGAATGGCTGGGCTGCTTGGCTTATGTTGCTCATGCTGAATAACACCTTTGTATCGATTTTTTAGTTTGGTTTCCGCACCTTCGTTCATATCTCAATAACGCAGTCCGGACATTTTAGATATGCTTGCAGTTTTTAATCACGCCTCTTTGTTTGAGGATTGTTCCATTCAACTTTCTAGAAACCCGTACAGCATATCACGTTGTAGAAGAAGAGAAACGTGTAGGTAATCTGTAGTACACCTACACTATAAAACATAGTTTTAACATAAAAGTACATATTGAAGTCAATAAGAAATTTTGATTTAAAATCTGTTGTGGCCAGCACAATACCTCTCGCTATTTCCATTTTATGTTATATAAGTATTGTATTGCATTTCGCTATCGAACCGTCGTTTTATAACAAAAACATTACAGAACTTTACCCAAACATTGTTTTTATTGTATTTAATTCTAATTATATCTATTTTTCATTGTATAAGGAAGTTTCTAAATGTCAGAGATTCTTCCTATTCATTACCCAGATTGGCGGTATTTCTGATGGATATAAGCATTTTACCTACAATTTTAAATAATACAACAATAAGAAAGATTAACTGTACTACCCAGAAAAAGCTTTCAGGATGTCACTAAAACTGTTGATTTTTGACACTGACATATCTGTCATTTACAAACTATGTTATAAACATTTGAATTTGTCAACTGGTTTTCTTAGTGCCTTAGCCTATGCGATGTATTACATTAAATTATTCTATATATACCTATATATTACAGTGCCTTCATCTCTAAATTTTGTTTTATAACAAAAAAATTACAGAAATTTACCTAGATATTGTTATTTTATTGTATTTAACATGTCTTCTGTACATTTTACATTGTATGAGGAAGTTCCTAAATGTCACAAATTCTTCCAATTCATTTTCAAGATTGGCGGTATTTCTTACAAATACATGCATTTTACCTATAATTTTAAATATTTATTAATAAAACAATAAGAAAGATTAAATGTACTTCCCAGAAAAAAATTTTAGAATGTCACTAAAACTGTTGATTTTTAACTTTAACAATTTTCATTTACAAACTATATTATGAACATTTGAATTTGTCAACTGATTTCTTTAGTGTAGTTTAGTCTCTGCAATGTATTACATCCGATTATTCTATATATTATAGTGTCTTTATTTCTAAATCTATACAAGATATAATAAAAATTTTAAGTGTAGTAGATGGAGAATTTTATGTTCTTCAATATTTGTAATAACAAAAATATCCAAAATTTATATTTGGAAGATTTTTTTAAAGAAACTATTACTTTCGGTTGTCCAATTATTACAAAAATCTAATCAGTTCTTCCCAGAAATGTCAGATTGAGGAAACAGCAGTTAAATATTTTTGAAGTCATATAGTATTTGAGAAACCGTGGTTCCAACATCCACACATCTACACACGCATACACACATAGACATCGTCGTAAAAATGTTATAATCGGATTATAGGGACGTTAAAACGTTTTTATCCACTAAAATCTGGATATGCGAATTTTAGCATGATTCCAATACCTCTCTTAGCGAGAGGTAAAAATAGCCATTAGTTCTTATTTTTACCTCCCGCTACCCTTGGTATGGGAGGTGTAGGGATCGTGCTAAAAATTGCATACGAAGATTTTAGTAAATGACCACGTTTTAAGGTCCCTAGAATCCAATTTTAACATTTTCACAATGATGTCTGTATGTGTGTATGTATATAACTCAAATACTATCATTCAGAAAATTATGAAACTTTGTATGTCTACCCTATTCTATTATAAAAAGAAACCATTACATTTTGGAGTAAATCGGATAAACAGAAATGGCACTTTATTTGAAGTTCATAATAGTTTTTCTTCAAAAAAATACCATTAAATTCCATTTTTTCGCATTTTATGTCATTATGAATATTTTTTCTATATATTTTACAGATAAATTTAAAAATCATTTTTTTATATAAATCCTGAAGCCTACGATAAACACAATTCCTTTATTACACAGTTCATATTTCAAATGAATGTAACTGACAGGTAAACGTCACTGTCAAAACACTAATCACTTCAAATTAATAATAGTGACATTTTAAAAAGAAAATAGTAAATAAAGCAATAGTAATATGCAATGGAACATAAAATAGTTTGCAGCATTAGAAATAGGTAGGTATGTATTTAAATTAATAAAAATAAAACAGCGGGAGGTTTTGTGTTGGCCACATCAGATTTTTTCATTCATCTGTATTTATATTTCAATTTTAATCAGTAATAAAAGCTGGAATATCAGTTGATCATTAATGCATTAGTAAGATCTAAACTAGAATATGTTAGTGTAATTTGGAATCCATCTGAGCTATATCTCAAGGAAATAGTTGAAAAAGTTCAAAAGTAATTTTTAAGATATCTGTACTTTAAGAAATTTAGAACTTATCCAACTTTCATGCCATATACCACACTACTAAGTATTTTTAACTTCTTGAAATAAGAAACCAGACGAAACATTTCAGATATTATTTTAATTTGTAAAATAGTTCAGAATATTATTCAGTGTCCTAACTTACTATAAAAATTACCTTTTTATGTTCCAATGTATATTTTTTCGAAACCAAAAGATATATTTTATATTAAAAGATATAAATTAGAAATTAGGAAAAATTTCCCTTTAATAAGATGTTGCCTAATTTGTAATAATATTAATAACAATAATGTAGATATATATACATATAATATAGTTACATTAGTTAAGTATTTGAAAGTATTTTTCAGAGTAAGTTAATTTAGTGTATAAGTTAGTTTTTAATGAAACTATGTAATTAGGCCTTTGTGCCTGTTTAGTTTCAATAAATAAATAAATAAATTATGCAATCTCCACATCATATTTTTACATCAAAACTGTACAGATTCTTAAACTTCCACAGAATAAGTCTTATTTGAAAGTGTTATCTCCTCCTATGGCTCATCCTTATGATCAGCCAGACATCGACCAGTCCCTCAGGACCAAATCCAGCATTCCCTCAGGACGGTACAAACCGCTTTATGTGTTTTTTACTAAACCAACACAGACACCGTGCAGTAGCACTAACATCCTCTCCTGCAGAACAGCTCCCGCTGTCAAAATATCACATTGTGCGATTCTCATGTCCGAACACATTGATTTTTAAATCCGAGGCTTGCCGGAAAATCTTGGAATAACACTTTATAGGAATCGAAGGCGAGCAAAAGCAAGGAATGGAATGGTTCACTTACGCCGAGGAACACGAGTACTGTAGATTCTCGCTGAGAAATAAAACGCTTTCGTATCGAAAAGGATTTGCGCGGACTCACTTCACTTCACTGGCGAAAAGATGGGAGATGGGAGATTTGATTGTGAGCGAGAGCAAACAAAACAAAATTTCAGAAAGTGAGAGTGAATTCGTGGATTTTGCAACAAGTACTACTACATGCTATTTTTACTATTTTTACTTGCAAGGGATCGAAAAGCTGCTGATATATCAAAAATTATGATTTACGGAAAATAGGTACATACAACAATAGGCTAAAGTGCTAAAATAAAAATTTGTTGTGGTCAGCACAAGACCTCTCGCCATTTCCATATTAGGCTATAGAGAGTGGCGCGCTTAAGATGATCCACCCTTAATAACTTTGAAACGAATTGTGATACACATAGCCGGTTTACGCTAAATGTTTTAACATCAAGGGGGCCACATTTTATAAATATTTTTTTTTTAATTCACTAATCTCACCCCCACCCCTCTCAACTTTTAAATCTTAAATGGCAACATACCCCTTGTGACATATCAAATGAAAGCTCTTGAAAAATGCTATACAGGCTTCTCAATAAATTGATATTTGAATAAACCGTTTTAAAGTTAGAAACAATAATGTAATTCTAATTTAATTTAAAAATAAATAAATTGGTCTTTAGACTTATATAATTTATTCCATTCCTGCAACGTCCAGGCACATATGTACACACATACACACACACACACACACACACACACACACACACACACACACACACACGCGCGCGCGCAGACTTAAACTTAAACGTGCTTATTCGCTAAAATCTGGATAGGCGATTTTTAGCATGAATCCAATATCTCTCTTAGCAAGAAGTAAAAATCTGTTGTGGCCAGCACAAGACCTCTCGCCATTTCCATATTAGGCTATATAAGTATTGAATTGCACTTCCCTTTCAAACCGTCGTTTTATAACAAAAAAATACAGAACTTTACCCAAATACTGTTTTTTATTGTATTTAACATGTCTTCTGCACACATTTAATTCTAATTATATCTTTTTTTCATTGTATGAGGAAGTTTCTATATGTCAGAGATTCTTCCAATTCATTAACCAGATTGGCGGTATTTCAGATGAATATATGCATTTTACCACAATTTTACCTATAATTTCAAATATTTAATTAATAAAACAATAAGAAAAGTTAAATATACTTCCCAGAAAAAACTATCAGAATGTCACTGAAACTGTTGATATTTGACAATGACATGTGTCATGTTATAAACATTGGAATTTGTCAACTGGTTTCCTTAGTGCCTTGGCCTCTGCGATTAATTTACTCTATAAATTATACTGTCTTTATCTCTAAATCTATACAAGATATAATAAAAATTTTAAGTGTATTAGATGGAGAATTTTATGTTTTTCAATATTAAATAAAAAAAAACTCCCAAAAAATTATATTTAAAAGAATTTTTTTAAGAAACTACTACTTTCGGTTGTTAAATTGTTACCAAAACCTTTTCAGCTCTTCCCAGGAATGTCAGATTGAAGAAACTGCAGTTAAATATTTTTTAAGTGTTATGGTTTTTGAGGAATCGTCCCTCCAACATCCATACATACACACACACACACATACACATATCCACACACACACACACACACATATCCACACACATATCCACACACACACACACACACACACACACACACACACACACACACACACACAGACATCATTTTAAAAATGTTATAATCGGATTCTAGGGACCTGAAATCGTGCTTATTCAATAAAATCTGGGTATGCGAATTTTAGCATGAATCCAATATCTCTCTTAGCGAGAGGTAAAAATTGTGAAAACATAACATATAATTAACTGTAAATTACTTGTAGATCTTATGTGACAGCTGATAATTTACAATTTTGTCGCTATTGTGAGTTTGGTTTGCGATTTGACCAATCAGAGAGCAGGAATAGTACTCTTTTAAACCTACGATCCATTTTTACCGAATAAGTGTAAGGTTTGATAAACATTAACTTTTAAATTAGTCATTCATTCATTGTACGATTTATTAACGAAACACATGATTATCATAATTTTTTTTCATCTGATATGAAAATAATTATTGCTTGGTTGACGAAGTAAAAAAGAATGTTAATTTGCTGACATTAAAATGAAGAAATCTAAATGTGCTAGTATTTATAAGCAGAAATCAGTTAAAATACGAGTGGTATTTTATTAATATTGATATTATTCAAATGAATATCAGGTTATATCCATAAATAACCATTAAGATAAGAAGGCTGGATAAGTGTAATAAAAATACCACTATCCTTCATTTTTTAAATCAAGTAGTATGTTTATGAATATGGATATGTAAGTGAAAAATAAATGAAGTTATGCTAATGCACGTTATTACAGAAATTTATGCAAATGTCCCCAGCTACGTTATTTATAAATATATCGAAATGGTCCGATCCAATAAAATAAAACTGAACGGGTGTTTATCTAAACGATCGCGATCGACAAACTGTTTCTTCTCGCAGCTTTAATTACACGCTCACAATATCATAATAAATACTGCTACCTTCATCTGTAGAAACATACTAGTCAAACAACATCAACACTATTATACATATACCTTTTGTAAATCTTATCCATCATTATGATGTAGGTATCTATACAGGGTGTTTCAAAGAAAGTGTACAAAATTTTAAGAGCATATAGTACAGAATAAAAAAGCTTAATAAACATGGGTCCGATCTTCAATAGTTTCCGAGATATAAGTAAAAAATGGGGTTTCTTTGAACTAAATAATTTAGATTATTAAAATATCTTTCAGAACTCATATTAATAATTGGAATAATACTACCTTTTTTAGTTTAAGTTCTGTATTTATTTATTATTAGAACCCAACGTTTCGGCACCATAAACTGGTGCCTTCTTCAGGGGAAACAAAATTGACATAAATATGTGAAATAACAAAAACAACAAGTAACCAAGGTAACAAGAAAAGTTCGTAAATGTTACCTTTTTATGTATACAATTTTCTAGACAATATATGCATGCCCGGCAATAACTTGGACGGCGAACATGCATCTTCTCAGGAAAAACTCTCCTTTTGCCAGAGGAAAAACCGTCCCAAAAACTGGTAGAGAAGTGATCTGTATAACTCAGAGACGCTTTATCGGTAGCGAAATACCGCAGCCGTACTCTTTATTAACAGATGTTAGAAAAAGACTAGAAAAAATATGTTGTAATTTGTATACAATTTTTCTAGTCTTTTTCTAATATCTGTTAATAAAGAGTACGGCTGCGGTATTTCGCTACCGATAAAGCGTCTCTGAGTTATACAGATCACTTCTCTGCCAGTTTTTGGGACGGTTTTTCCTCTGGCATAGGAGAGTTTTTCCTGAGAAGATGCATGTTCGCCGTCCAAGTTATTGCCGGGCATGCATATATTGTCATACGTAATATAACAACTGATATGATTATCATTGATGATATTTTCGAGTGAAACCGAGTTGCAGATTTTACGAGTCCGAAGGAATGAATTATATTCTCTAGAAAATTGTATACATAGAAAAAGGTAACATTTACGATTTTTTTTGTTACCTTGGTTACTTGATGTTTTTGTTATTTCACATATTTAGGTCAATTTTTTTTCCCCTGAAGAAGGCACCAGTTTATGGTGCCGAAACGTTGGGTTCTAATAATAAATAAATACAGAACTTAAACTAAAAAATGTAGTATTATTCCAATTAAATAATTTAGTTCATTTCTCATATTTTGATGCACTACTCATACACAGTTAAAGATAGAATAACGGAAGATAAAAGTCTAAATTCAGCATGAAATTCTCTTTCTTTCCATGTCTCGCATGATTTTTTTTACTTCATCGGATCTCGAGTTACAGCCGTTTGAATTTACATGATTTTAACTCAAGATCCAAATGTAAAAAAATTAATATGAAAAGAAAGAGAATTTCATGCTGAATTTAGACCTTCATCGTCCGTTATTCCATCTTCAATCGTGTATAAGTGGTGCATAAAAATATGAAAAATGAACTAAATAATTTAGTTAACTACTGGAGCTTTTACCTTACATTCGGTCCCGTGGCCGCGTGTCTGAGTGTCTGGTCACGAACCTGGGGAAACCGGGTTCGATCCCGACCGACGCCAAATATTTCCAATTTTAAATGGCATAAAAGTGACCCCTGTGGTGCACTCTCCACACCAGCTATGAGTGCCCGTGAGGTGATTCCTGGTAAGCCCCCACACGGTAAAATATATCGTCATCATTACCGATGTCTATATGTGTTGTAGATACTAGCACACCCAGAAATGGGTAATATGCCGTGATGATATATTTTTATTTATTTATTTTATTTCGACGGAGGAATCTGATTTAATTAGAAACGGTAGTCCTGCAGTTGAACGTACTTTCATATTCCTGTTTAGGCGTTTTTGTAATATAATCCGTTCGAGATTGACATTGACTGGAGCAATACCTGTACCTGTTTGTTTATGATAGCCGGTATGACACACTAGGAAGTCGGTGTGGCAACGTCTGTGCGACGCGCGTCACTTTTTGTCGCAAGTTCCAAGAAGCAGCGCATAACAAAGCTACAAGTGCGCATTCCGGGAACCAGCACTGCTATTGCTCTCAGCACGGATTCGACTAAATATAAATTACATATGTCGCGTATTATACCGTTGTAGTAGGCTGTATTAGGAGGCCATTATGAGTCGTAATTAAAGCTGAGTACTGTTGATCATTTAGTTTAGATAAACACCCGTTTGCTTTTATTTTGTACACATAGCACAATATGTTATTTCTAACAACTTCGACTGCACCACATATAGAAAGAAGATACATTTATTATACTTTTTATACCTATACATGAATATTAGGTACCAGCGATATATGTCCGACATTTACTGCCTACACATATTTAGAAGCTATACCTAATTTAGAAAAAACCGTTTTCTAATTAATATTATAGTGAGGATCAACACAATATATTTTTTACCTCTCGCTAAGAGAGGTACTGGATTCATGCTAAAATTCACATATCCTAATTTTAGTGAATAAACACGATTTAAGGTCCGTAGAATCCGATTATAACATTTTTAAAGTGATGTCTGTGTAGGTATGTGGATGTGTGTGTGTGTGTGTGTATGTATGTGTGTATGTCTGGATGTTGGAGGGACGATTCTTCAAAAACTATAAGACATAAGACCTGTTTAACTATGAATTCCTCAATTTTGCGATAAAACTACTATAAATATGAATAAAGCCTACAACCATAATCGGGAGTTAGTAAAAGCTGTGATAAATATTTATTAGTGATTAACAAAGAACGAGAAAGCACATTAAGATATGTCTGTATAATATTGTATTTAACTGAACATGATAAAATATGATTTTCCCTTCTGCATTAGCATTTACTAAACACTATTATAAACACTCAGTATAAGCACAAAGGCAACCAGTTTTCCAATATTTCCGTCATCGGTGAGTGGTTGTTTATGATTATTACTCATGTTCACCGTTAATATCCATGTCTGATTTATTGGATTTATTATGTCCGCTTCTGCTTAACGTTTGGCCGGAGGCAGAGAGTGAAGCCGGAGCGCAGAGCGCATTTAATGCCTGATTTGCATGGCGTGCGCCGTTTGGCTTGGCTTGTTGTCTTGCCTTTCCATCGATGGTCTCATCTCTGTTTCTGTTATTGAAGATGATTGATATTTTGATGGAAATAAACTGGTTCACTGTTTTCTGTTCCTTATATTATAGCTTATTTAATGAATATATATGTCTCTCTTACATATTTTTAGATTACTTAAAATAGTTATTTTCATCAACAAGTTATGAAAAATACCAAAAATCATGCGAGTGTAAATTGACGCACGACGCGTAGCGGAGTGCAAGTCAATACACACGAGCTAAGATATTTGTATTTCATACAAGTTATGAACATTATTTTTTAGACGAGCTTAAATAAATTTTACTTTTTATACAAAACTGAAATTTAGGTTCAAACGTACGGACAGCTGACAAATGAATAATGTATACATATATCCAGAAAATAATGACATAGTAACCTAGCAACCGTGTCAACTATTACGATATGAAATATATCGTAACACTAATGTCATAAGTTCAACTTTCAGTGTAAGGATACTACGTTGATATGTCATACTTATCACAATGGTCGTCTAAAACAATCTTATGTGGCCAGTATATTACCTTCAGTCAGTTCTATGTATTTTGTACAAATCCCATACCAAAAGTTCCTTGGAAAAGATTCTATATATCCAGTAAAACTGTTACACGAATATATACTATTTCTACAAATTCCATACCGAAAGTTCCTTAGAAAAGATTCTATAAATTCAATGAAATTATAAACTATATAAATTGCACTTGACGCTGACATCTGGCAATTAGAATTATTTGAATATATCAGTTGTTTCCATGAGTATAGCAAAGTTGGTTGATTTATGAAAGTTAATCTCTATAATTCTTTAACTGTATATCTATTGAATATGAAGGAAAATGTATAATCAAACCATATAGACAATAAGATATTCTTTCATACTGATAATCACATAAAATGTTAAAAATTATATTTAACTGCGTTTTTTCAAGAAAAACTGTTAAAAACTTTAAGTAAGGGAACTTCCGGTTGACCAATTATAACCAAAATTAAATCAGCTCTTCATATGGATGTAAAGAAGAGGAATACGAAAGAATTAAACACACACACTCACACAAATACACACACACACACACAAACAGAGAGAGAGAGAGAAAGACAGAGAGAGAGAGAGAGAGAGACTCATACAGACATTATCGTAAAAACCATAGAAACCCTGAAATATGCTTTTTCAATAAAAACACACCACCGATTCTTTTTACAAAGACAATACCTTCCTTACCTAAAGGTAATGATCGTATCGAATATAGTTAATTTTCGAGATGAGAATAATACTCTCGAGATTTGCTCGAGACGAGAGTAAAAATTGGACATCTCAATTGTACGGTTTTTTAATATTATATAAATATATTTATCTAATTAAAATATATAAAATATTGATCAATAAAAATATATTTTATAATTACTTCAGTAAAAAGAAAATGCATAAAACGTGATACCTATAGTGCACATTCTAAGAAATTTTAGCCGTGTAAAACTAATTTGCTTGATTGAAAATCGACACTAAATTTTGTAATATTTGCACATTGTAAATTATAAAAATGGTAAAAATTGTACATACAGTGTTAAATAATATTATTTATAGTAATTTTTATAAAGAAATTTTATACTACGCTGTGATCAGTTCTGTCCTGTTCCAAATTAAACAAGTTAAAAATCTAAAGTAGTTAG
The DNA here is from genome assembly GCA_943142095.1 of Ophonus ardosiacus. Taxonomy (NCBI): domain Eukaryota; kingdom Metazoa; phylum Arthropoda; class Insecta; order Coleoptera; family Carabidae; genus Ophonus; species Ophonus ardosiacus. The sequence continues at coordinate 47,453,821 of OW964831.1, read as the reverse complement.
TCTGTTGTATTACTCCGAAGTGCGATGATGTATATTTCGGTGTATTAAATGATAATGCATAAACTTACATTTAAAGTGCAATATCAACATTTGTGTAATTGCGTTTGCTTGATAGAGGGCCGAAGGCGTCAAGTTAGAAGATATTCCATTATCCGGTAAGTACAATTACTATCATTTAATCAATGTAAAATGCATTCTATAATTGTGATCTATAAACATATTGTACTTATTTATTTATAATACATACGTACCTTGTACATTACAGACATAGTCAAAAGTCAAAATGCATTGGTTGATGCCAAGTTACAAAAGTATGCTTATTCAATTTTGAACCACTTCAACGCAACGATACTTATTTTATACCAAATTTGTACCTAACTCTTTAGAAGTACTTAGGGAACATTAGCGTTTCGTGAAACACCGATTAAGAAGCACTGTAGACACATAAATTTATAGGAAACTTTCGTAAAGTAACAAAATTTTAAATGAGAAAATGTGCATTGTTTCATAATTTCGATTACTATTTTTTTTTTACCTTCCGTCGCCTTTAAGGAAGGTTTTCTCTTTGGTCTGTTTGTGTGAGTGTGTGTCCGTGTGTGTGTGTCCGTGTGTTTGTGTGTGACAACATTTTCTCCTACTCAAATACTACAGTTCTAAAATTTATAATTATTTCCTCTTCTTTACATCCATATGAAGAGCTGATTAGATTTTGGTTATAACTGGTCAACTGGAAGTTCCCTTATTTGAAGTTTTTGACAGTTTTCCTTGAAAAAACGCAGTTAGACCACAGATTATCTATACTACCGTATACAGATGCGACACTCGGCGATTTCGTTGGGGCAAATTTTCAACTGCGCAAGTTGTTTGCGCATGCAACATTTCGTTAATAAAATGGCGTGTTCTTAGTTTGCCGTTATAGTTTGCAAAATAAATATGAAATATAAAAGTAAGTGCCGTGAAAATAAAATGGAACACTTTTTTTTCAAAATTTTGAAATTGTAGCCAATTTAATATCATTCAAAATATTGTAAAGTAAATTAAAGAAATTGAATCCTTGACAGGAAAGTTTATAAACAAGAACTTACAATAAAAGGAAAAAAAACTATTATTATTATAACAAATATAATAAGAAATGGCTTAATTGATTCTTAGTTTTTTTTTATGTTATGTTGTCATTTAATGCATAGTGTGTAGCAGTAGATTTTTACTTATTATAAATAATAGGTATTGTATTATTTAATTTTTTGTTTTTATATTAGTAATATATTTAAATAAAATGATATCTACTGACTATTTAGTAAAATAAAAAAAAAAACATTGAAATATAGAAACTTCTTTATACGGATTTGAACTCGCGACCTCACATAGATTCGGTGTTTGCTCTAACCCTTGCTCTAACCAACTCGGCTACAAGCCAAGCTGTACTGTCCTCATATTTGTAGGATTTTGAGGTAGTAAATTATTTTATTAAAAACATGGCCGCCAATAAATTTTTTTGGAGACACTAACTTCAAAGGTTCCGACATAGAGTGTCGCATCTGGTTACGATAGTATAGGTAATCTGTGGTTAGACACCATTTTTTGATATTTTATCCTATATTATATACCTTCTCATTCTTATAAAAATTCTCATCTTTGTTAATAGCCGTCTGTGCATCCTATTCTCCCATCCCATTCGTATTTCTCATCGATATTTGACTCCTTGCATCCCTCTCATCAGCAGGCCTGTAGTCCCCTAGCACGGCGAGTGATTATCATTAGCGGAGGCTAATGGTCATCCCGATACGTGATGATTCACTCACCCGGACCCGGACTAATTCTGTCACTTTTCTCCATATAGATCTATAGATGTTAGTGTTACGGTGTTAGTGTCATTCTGTAAGTAGCAACTGTCAGGGAGAAATGAGACGTAGTTTGAGATATTAGGGCTAATTGCACGATGAAATGGGTGTGAAATAGTGATAATACTTGTATTTTTTGAGGTGAAATGTAATTCTTATTCTTAAATTCATTACTGCATTTTTGAATTATTGCCCCAAAAGTCAATATACCCCACATTTAGATAAAAGTACTACATCCGATTTATTAAATCTAATATGTTGTTTCAAATTATATATGAATTTTAAATACCAAATTTGAGAAGTTTTGGATCATATTTTAATAGACTTTAAGGAAAAAACGTCACACACATATTCTTATAAAAATCAGCATCAACTTCAGTTGCTGTAAAACGCAATCTTTGTAAATTCTTCGCCGTACATGATCCATTTCGTAAATGTGTAATTGTGAATTAATATTAATTTATAGTGCTACAAAAATAGCAAATTTAAATCATTGGTATGTGTTCGTGTTATAATTTTATTGGATATTTAGAATCTTCTCCAAGGAACTTTTCTATAGCATTTATCCATTTTTATTTCAATACTTTTATTTCAAAAAATTCACACACTTGTTCATATACTCTAAAAATATGTACATTTACGTAACATTCTCTTTACAATCGAATAATATTACTACCAAATTTATATCTCTGCCCATTTTTGAATTATTACCTCAAAAGTCTATATACCCCACATTTAGATAATATCTTCAAAATTTTCAAAAATCTAATTTGTATGTATGTAGATACTTCTCAATGTGCTGATTCCAAATTTTGAAACCGCAGGTCGATATCTCTTTTCGTTCTCGAGATATTTAGATTCAAAGTTTTGCTAAAAACTGCCCATTTTTGGGATCAACCCATGGGTCGAGATATGAATTTGGCGACATCACCATTCGATTCTACGGACAAAAATACATAAGTATAGCAATTTTCATAATTTTTGTCCAACCGGTTCATTATTTATGAATAAAAGTTTAAAAATGACCAAAATCTGAAAAAATCGTAAGGGGTACCCCTTACGATTTTTGCTTTTTTTGGCCATTTTCAGTTATTTTGCTTTAGAGATTGTATGCGGTGTTCAAAAATTCTGAAAATTGGTGTACTTATGTAATTTTGCCCGTAGAATCGAATGGTGTTGTCGCCAAATTCATATCTCGACCCATTTTTGGGTTATTACCCAGAAATGGGCAGTTTTGAGCAAAACTTTGAATCTAAATATGTCGAGAACGAAACGAGATATCGACCTGCGGTTTCAAAATTTGGAATCAGCGTATCGAGAAGTATCTACATACATACAAATTAGATTTTTGAAAATTTTGATGTTTTTATCTAATTGTGGGGTATATTGACTTTTGGGGCAATAATTCAAAAATGGGTAGAGATATTAGCTTGGTAGTAATATTATTTGATTGTAAAGAGAATGGTACGTAAGTGTACATATTTTTAGAGTATATGAACAAGTGGTGTGAATTTTTTGAAATAAAAGTATTGAAATAAAAATGGATAAATGTTATAGAAAAGTTCCTTGGAGAAGATTCTATATATCCAATAAAATTATAACACGAACACATACTATCTGATTTAAATTTGCTATTTTTGTAGCACCGTAAATTAATAATAATTTACAATTACACATTTACTAAATGGATCATGTACGGCGAAGAATTTACAAATATTGCTTTTTAGAGCACCTAGAAGTTGATGCTGATTTTTATAAGAATATGTGTGTGACGATTTTTCCTTAAAGTCTATTAAAATATGATCCAAAACTTCTCAAATTTGGTATTTAAAACTCATATATAATTTGAAACAACATATTAGATAGATGTATCCAGATACATAGAAATTAGATTTTTAAAAATTTTGAAGTTTTTATCTAAATGTGAGGTATATTCAAAATAGGTAGAAATATAAACTTGGCAGTAATATTATTTGATTGTAAAGAGAATGTTAGGTAAGTGTACGCATTTTTAGAGTATTTATATATGAGTATACATAATGTATATTCATGTGATAATTTTATTGGATATATAGAAACTTTTCCAATGAACTTTTCGTATGGGATTTGTACAAATTACATCAAATTAACGGAAGGTCTTGTGCTGGCCACAACAGATTTTTTTTGTTAAATTCTTCTCAATTTATTTTTAAAATACTAGGGAAGAATGTTTATGGCTTTTACAATCCGCACTTAATATCAAAACTTTAAATTCCGTAAATCAATACAAATAACTTCTTGTTCCAAGTGGTCAGTTTTCCACCCTTATTTTAGCCACCCTTGCCCTCACATGGTAAGATCCAGCATCCAGCGTTCCATCCCTCTGAGATCCGGCAGCTGGTCAGTCATTGATTACCCTGGTGGGGGTGGTCCAAAGTCCAAGTCCAGCTGGTAACTCCCACCACCCCTACCGCCGCTAATGTTGATGACTGTTTTAACAGATAATGATGCCTGTACTCCGCATTGGCGAAAGTTGTAAATGACGGTCAAGCCAAGACGTACTCCTCAATGCAGGAATGTTAATTCAGGAGATCGGAGATCAAATTTGAGGGAGTGGTAGGAATAGTCGATGTAGATGTGGTCAACAGAGGGATGGACATTCATTAAAATGAATGTTCCGCCAGATGTAGCATTACTTATTTAATTTCACAGGCACTAATATCATATTTTATTGTACTAAATTAATGGAATTCACAACTCCTGGGGAGAGTATAAAAAGATTTAGAATTGCTCTTTTACTAAATCTCGTTTCTTGGACGTCATGTGGCGTGAATTTAAAATTTAATATTTTTCAATAAGGGTTTCACATGGATGTTTATTGTAGTGATATAAAGATTGTAACAAATAGTTACCATGGGGTCCCGTGGCCGCGTGCCTGAGTGTCTGGTCGCGAACCTGGGGGAACCGGGTTTGATCCCAACAGACACCAAATATTTCCAATTTTAAATGGCACAAAAGTGATCCCTGTGGTGCATTCTCCACACCAGCTATGAGTGCCCGTGAGGTGACGCCTGGCAAGCGCCCACACGGTAAAATATATCGTCATCATTACCGATGTCTACATGTGTTGTAGATACTGGCACACCCAGAAATGGGTAATATGCCGTGATGATATATTTATTTTATTTATTTAACAAATAGTTGCTGGGCGTTGGGAGGTCATTTCGTGTGAAAATTATTATATAAACCACCAAATTTACCAAAAATTCAATCAAACTAAGTCAAAATAAGTCCATTTTCAAAATTTTTTTAACCAAGATATTTTTGAGAAAACAAAGTATTTATAACGTATGTTTCTTAAACTCGTTTTGTATAGGCACAACGTGATGACGCCCTAATAGGATACGGCACTTTTTGTACATTTTATTCAGTTTTTTCAATTTTTTGAAAGTTCAACCAATGGGAACAGTATTATACTGATAAAACCCCGTTACCCCGATAATTTTCCGCTACCAAGTAAATAAACAGTTGTTATTGTTTATAACTGTCAGTGTGACAATTAATGTGTCAAGTTTCATTTTGCGTTGTCTTTGGAATGCGACCTCTCAGATTTTCTCAGATAAACTTTTTATTTATAAGCACTCATTTTTTTTTTTTGCTTTTAAGCAAAATTACTCAAGCAAACTGACAGGCAAAACCCCTCCTCTTTCGGAGATAGGATTTACCATGCAGGTTGCTAAGCAAAAAAAAAATCGTGCAAAATAAAAATTTATCGATAAAATCAGGAGGTCTTGTGATATTACTCGTACTTCTGATAATATTTCATACATTTTTAAATCAAATTATTATGTTTACTATTTGACAGGTCTTATTAACTTCAATTAGTTTAGTTACTTGAAATTTTCTTAAGATGGTTGGTAATGATAGTAATGAAATATTTAGGATTCTTGGATGATGAAAGCTTTTAAACGACAAGTAATTGTTTATTAAATCAAAAAGATGACGTTCGGTCGTGATTATGATCATTTTCAAATCAATAGTGAAAAACAATTGTTATGAATTGTTGAAATTGTCGAAGTATAAATTAATATATTGTAAAAACATTTTCACGGTAGAGGACAGAAAAACAACGAAAAGAAGTTATGAAACATCATTTTACCTCAATGTCAAAATAGTTAAACAAAAGTTGTGGGAAAACTTTAAAAATATATACTTATTTATAATTTTTATTAATATCTACGTCATCTTTTTCATCAAAGCTTTTTGATCAAATTATAGTCTAGCTACTTAATTTGTTTCACCACAATTTGTTAAAATTTTCAAATTATAAAATAATATTTTAGACTAGACATGTGGTAGTCCTGGGTTCAAATCCCGACGTCAGCCGATTTTCAAAACAAAAGTGACCTCTGTGGTGCACTCTCCACGCCAGCAATGAAAAACCGTGAGGTGACGCCCGCCTGGTATAAATATAACATCATTGTCGAAATCTGTATACAGAGCGAATGATTCGTGTATCGTGTATATATTATTTTATATTTAAATTCAAATCCCACTAAAGAATCCATGTTTATCATTTCATCTTCATCAATGTCAGCATCATAGGCGCCGCCAGAAAATTTTCCAAGGGGGAACTAAAACTAATACATCTTTTTTCTAAAACTATTTATTTTTATTGATAAGTATTTTGTTAAGACACTGGTCTCGATGTTGATAATATTGAAAACATAAAAATTTCCAATATTAAAGCACAAATAATTAAATTTTGAAAAGGTAAGTTTAGATGTATAATCTGGTAACAATGACAACGAGAGTGATGAATAGAGACGAAAGGAAAATATTCAGTCCAGCGCGTTGATGTCATTAAACAATGCCATTGTTGCAATCAATTTTGTCTTTGTTGTAATAAAGTTTTTTGAAGTACTTATTTATTTAATATTAAGTTCAGAAAACAGAAAGATATTCCAATATATTAGAAATATAATATCCTGGCGACGCGTATGTATCACTAACAGTTGCGCATCCGTAAAATATTCAAAAACAAATACCTATTCCTTAGACGACCATTGCATGGTTGGTTTACACTTAATTTACATTTTTTTAAATCTATTCATCGAAATTTTAATTTATCAATTATAAATGAGATACGTCTGAGCCTAAAAGCCCCAGCATTCATAACCCTAGTGTTGATGCAAACAAATGCAGGTTATGTAAACGATGCTGTGCGCTATCGCGAACGGAAATCAAGTTACCTGCGCTTGCTGCAGCCTTTGTTTTCTCCCACGATGCCTTATATTATTCATCATCCACTTGATATTATGGAAATGCCGCATATTCCGTCATCCGATTGATAAACGCCGTCTCCTCCTCATATTTATGCATGCGCTGCCAGCTGTCTCGGCCAGGGCTCACTGGATCTTCGCTCAGTCATCACTGAATAGTGAATTATAATGCTGTTATGTGAATTTTATTAAAATAATACTGACTGATTTATCATAGTTCTTCGTCCGGTAGTTTTGGCCTTCAGATTCTTATAATTCTTACATAAATTTATTCATTATCTTTAGTACTATGGCTTAATTGGATTCCGGTTTTTGAATATTAATTTGAACTGTTTTTTTAGAAGATGGGAATGTATCTTCAAAACATATTTATCTGTTATTGGACATATTTTACAAAAAGAGGTTTTTATAATTATTTTAATGACTCTTTAGATTTTTTATCATACAAATATCACCTTGTTGGTTCAAAATTTAATATCGTGAAACTTTCGATTTGTAGTTTGTTAAGTCTCATTTAAAATGTAATTGTGCAACTGAACATTAAGACATTAAGGTACTTAAATATGATTTCCTGTTTCCTTTTTGTTTGTTGCGCAAAAAATATCTTTTCTGATTGGCGATAAAGACATCACGTATACAGATACTGCTGACGCCTGAATATCTTTTAAACAGTCTTCGAATGTACGGAATGAACTTCTAAAAGTAGGCTATAGGCGTTCAATCAATTTTTTTTATACAAAAATACTTCAAATAGAAGTTATAGACATTTAAATTCTACATCTAAATAATGCGAAAAGATTATTCTAGCTCTTCATGTAAGTAAAAAAATAATTGTAATGTTACCGTTTTTGATCGTGTCGCATGATTTGGATGCAGAATTTTTATCAGAAGTAATATCACAAGACCTCCTGCTTTTATCGATAAATTTTTATTTTGCACGTATTTTTTTTGCTTAGCAACAAACACGAAAGCAAACTGCATGGTAAATCCCTACTTCGAAGGAGGAGAGGTTTTACCTAATGTCAGTTTGCTTAAAAGCAAAAAAATGAGTGCTTATTTTAGAAATTTGGTGAGATAAAATCCAAAGACAAAATGAAACTTGACACATTTATTGTCACACTGACAGTTATGAACAATAGTAACTGTTTATTTACTTGGTAGCGTATAATTATCGGGGTAACTGGATTTTATCAGTATAATACTAATTGGTTGAATTTTCAAGAATTTAAAAGATTATCTGAGAAAATCTGAGTGGTCGTGTGGTATTTGGTAAGATAAATTCCAAAGACAACGCAAAATGAAACTTGACACATTAATTGTCACACTAACAGTTATAAACAATATCAGTATAATACTGTTCCCATAGGTTGAATTTTCAAGTGTTTTGCATCATGATTGGTTAAAAACTAGTCGTTGGAATTTATCTCTATAATGTCAAATTTCTATGGCCGACTTTTCGATTTCACCAAATAAGCGGAGGCCTGCGAAAATTACACATTTGTTCTGAAGAAGCTCAATTTGTGACATCTTTTTACTTCATATTATTGTAATAATATCTTTTTACTTTGAATAAGCAGGTACTTGTAAATATATGTATGTATATGTATATTCTTTGGAATTATTGCCATAATTTTAAAATTAAAATCCATATTAATAATCTGAAATAATTTAAAACAGGAATCTGAACCGAAACGTATTTATTGTTCCGGTTAGTTTCAGGATCAAGTTTCAGTTTCGGTTTAAGAAAAGAAAATTATAACGGGTCGTCGATTTCTGATTCGGGTTTGAATTTCGGTCCACAGTAAAGCACAAAAAGATGGCAATATTTATTATTTTTAAAATTTAATTTGAATTTACAATTTTTAATTTTATGTTTAGCGGTTCTAAACCGAATCCGAATTTAAAAGGGTTTAATTTCGGTTCAGGTTTATTGATTTTGACAAATAAATATTTGGTTCGGGTTCAGGTCTATCAAAAATTCGGGTTAATTCGGGTTTTCGTTTTAGGTCCGGGTTCGGTTTCATAGGTCCGTGATTTAAAATATAAATAATAAAAATGAGAGATGGTACACCACACACTGACCAATAGATTGGTATCTTAAAGAAGTAAAGACTGTAAGAATGTTGATGAACGATATGCTTTGCTAACCCAGAACTAGAAGAGCGCGGAAAATGGTGTGTGCATAAAGGCACAATTATTTTACGATCTAAAATTATAAGACAGATAGCGATAAAATTTATCCGTGTTTAGTGGTGTAAGTTGTCAGTGTGCCTTTATCATATCTCCCGCGATATAATTTCATGTTTAAAATTTTCTTAATCGTGTTTAAAGGCATTTAATGTTCAGCGCCAAGCACCTTCCATGTACCTTATGGGAAAAAAGCCGCAAAATTTATGAATCGGACATCCGCTGTGTAAAGAAGAAATGTAAATAGAAAACGAGGGCTAATGATTTACGGATGGAAACTTTGCCTGCATTGTATGCGAGCGAAGAGGTAATAATTAAATATACACTCGTGTCATCCCGACGTGCATAAAACGAAATTAATGGCTGATATTTCCTCGTGCATAAAAGGCCTTCAACACTTCGACTTCGAAGGCTTCAGACGTACATGTTCGTTTAGCGCGCCGCCAATGTTCGGCTTGTCTGTATAAAACGTATTAATTTATAACGACAATCAATAGACTTTGACATATTCCCGCATTAATAAACAAATAAATAAAAAAACTTTTATCTACAATGAGACAATAAAATACGTTACATGCTTGTCTGCGAGTGAGCGCGGCGAAAAATACGCTTATAAGAAAAATATCGACATGAGAACTGGACAACAGAACACTTTCATAATGTTACGACACTTTATTTCTTGCTAAAAACGTTAAATTCAAAACATTCCGTAATACAAATCTAATCCATCGACACAAGACACAACGCTTTATCTTATCCACAACTACATCTAGGTACTATTTGTAGAAGAATTCCTACTACAAACGAATAGAACAGGAACAGTAGTTGTGTTTTCTCTTAAAATAGAAATGTTATTTTTAGACAACAAATATTTACTTTTAACGAAAAGAAAATTATTTGTTGTGTCCGTAATTGATTTATTAAAAAGTTAATTACATAATAGTTATTTATGTATTAAGAGCGTAAGGAGGCTTTTATGGCTTGTGGCGGGATTTTGAGCCCGAGGCGTAAGCCGACGGATAAAAACACGTCAAAGGCCATAAAAGCAAGTTACGCTCGTGGTACATACAAAACGTTATGCACGGACGAAAATTTTCAAATTATGAGTGTTAGAAAAATTGTAGCGAAAATAATTTACAAACGTACATCCAGTAACTAGTGTTGCTATGAAAGCGGAAAACAACAGTTTATTGTTTGTTTCTTAGTTCTGTCATTTGAGTTTTATTTTGTATAACTCCGTGATTTCCCTATAAATATCACAATATTAATTTTCATTTTTCATTAAAGAATATAAAAATTTTCGATTTGTAATAAAAACTTTTCATGTTGCCTGTTTAAATTGTTTATAATATAGGTTATAATACGGTTTGACGTTTCATTATAACCCGGCGGGCTATAATGAGTCCCGCGGGCTATAAAATGACGTTTATGTCAAAGAAATTCGTGTATAATTGTCAAATTATGATACGTCCGTGCATAAAAGTAATTATTGGATTAAATTCGGTTCACCAGCTTACACTCAAGGTCTCATAGTATGACCAAGGTTTTAACTAAAACGCTGTTTTAGAAAATGTCAAATTTCATTATTTAATAACAATAATAAATAATATCTAATTTATTGAAATATGATTTTAAAGCAGAACATAGTTTGTATTCAAAAAATATTTTTAAAAAAATCGTATTTTAAAAATACGTGTGAAATGTAATATTTAAATTTGATTTTGACATTTCTAAAAACTGTGTTTTAGTTAAAACCGTGATCATACTACGAGCCAAGATGAGTGCAAGTTCGGTTTTCAAATTATTTATATATGCATTTTACCTACAATTTTAAATATTTAATTCATTGAATGTACAGAAAAAGCTTTCAGAATTCACTAAAACTGATGATTTTTGACACTGACATCTGCCATTTACAAACTATGTTATAAACATTTCTCTGCAATGTACTGCATTAAATTATTATTATTATTATTATTATTATTATTATTATAATTATTATTCACCTGGGGAACCAGGTTCGATCCCGACCGACGCCAAATATTTCGAATTTTAAATGGCCCGTGAGGTGACGCCTGGTAAACGCTCGCACGGTTCAAATATATCATCATCATTACCGATATCTGTCACAAAGCAAATTGGCACACCTAGAAATAGGTAATATGCCGTGATGATATATATTTATTTATTTTTATTTAAATTATTCTATATATATTACAGTACCTTTATCTCTAAATCTATACAAGATATAATAAAATTTTTAGGGATATTAGATGGAGAATTTTATGTTCTTCAATATTTGCAATAACAAAAATTTTCAAAAAGTTATATATAGAAGATTTTTAAAGGGACCTATTACTTCCGGTTGTCCAATTGTTAACAAAATCTAATTAGCTCTTCCCAGGAATGTCAGATTGAGGAAACTGCAGTTAAATATTTTTTATGTCTTATAGTATTTGAGAAACCGTGGTTCCAACATCCACACACAATCCACACATATCCACACACACATACACACACACATATACAAACACACACACACACACACAAACACGCGGACACGGACATCATCGTACAAATGTTATAATCTGGATATGCGAATTTTAGCATGATTTCAATACCTCTCTTAGCGAGTGGTAAAAATCAAATTAAAGTAATTTATTTAGGTACCTACAAAAATATAAAATTACTTTTTCTAGTGTCATCTTCAAAGTTGACAAAAAATCGATTTATAATATGTTAATCTTATATTAACTATAGACTGATTTGCTCCTTAAAAGAAAATTTTTATTTATTAATATAATAGAACATTAATATTATAAACAATTCGAATCATATAAAACATAACAAATAACAGAAAATATTACCTAAAAAGAAAATCGATTTTTACACTAGTATCTTTTCAATTATCTAAAGAGGAATAGATTTGACTGAGTCTAATAAAAATTCTAGTGCGATTTTATTGACATATGACTCAGTTTCTATAGCAACAAAAATGAATATTTCATTTTTACATAAATAATTAATTAATTTGATGTCTGTTTAAATTAATTTAAATTTGTCATTATGGTAATAAATTAGAGCACAAATTCATCTTTCTAAATTTGTTTTGCCTAATAAAAAAATGTTTATCATTTTTCAATATGTAATCCAGTACAGATTCCCAAAATAACCTGCCATGACATCCACAACACAAACAGACAAAAAACAACAAAAACAAATAAATATTAATAAACCTCCTATCGCGAAGCGATCCAAACCCAAACCCCATTTCATTGAAAACAAAACAGTGGAAATCAGTTTTCATAAATTCAAATTGAAACAACAAAGAATCGATATTGTTTCACACTTATAAATTGTAAAGCAGTTGTAAACGGTGTGAATATAGGCGCATAGAACACACAGCGCACGATTCAGAGCCACCTACGTGCCTGCCTGGCCGGGCTCACTGGTATGAATATATTAACAGGACATAAACATAATTCTCGAGAACAATGCGAGTGAAGATAGCCAACATCATCACCGCACGCACACATTTTAGATTCGTTAATGGCGCACGTGATAAGTGCTTAAGTATGTTACTGTCCCAAACGGTCCGAAGGTAAGGGAACATGGATTTTAAATCACATCCCGAATCGTGACAAATATTGTTTTATGAGTGTTTTTGTTGGAATGGTTTCCAAACAAATAGTTTTTTAATTGCCAAATTGAGAATTCTACAGATATGAACTAAATAAGGTAATGAATTGAACTATCCACTATCCAAGTCTAACGTTTTGGGAACTAAAAAAAAATATATAATGAGCCTGTTTCACATTTTTCAAAAACTATTTTAAAGGAAATGCAATGATTTTCTTAGTAAATTTTTTATTTTAATAATTTGTTGTTATTTGTGGAAATAATTAAATAAAAAGTTTGGTGTCCTGAGAAACTACGCCCCACTCCTGTGACGTAGAAGCACATACATTTCATCATTAATAGCCAATAGGAAAATAGTTTTTCCATCACCTACGTTTATTTATATAAATAAAAGCTAAAGTTTGTCACATGTTAATAAAAAAATCTTTTAATTTGACATTTGACGCTGACATTGCTCATTGTAATTGAATAATAAAGTAATAATGGCTAATTCAAATTACACTCAAGCTAAGTCGGACAATTTACCAAAGGTCGATAGCTGGATGATGACTGAATTTATATCAGAACGATTGTTTTACTGCTACCGAAATAAGGGGTGTTAAAGAGTTGAGGTAATATAAAATATAAAAACTGAATTTACTATTGATAATATATTTTACTTTAAAGTTCTGGTCGTGATTCTTACATTGAATCTGCTATAGGACATGTAGATCTATCGTAAAGTAAAGCAACAAAAATATACTGTTATCGTGAAGGTGGATGAAAGTTGAAATGATCTTCACAAACATGAAGACACGATTTTTCTGACAAATTATCAGCTCTTCGACCTACTGCTTCTAGCCACAATTTTATTTTCTTCTCATCTTTTGTAAAATTTATAAACTCTATAGTAGGTTTGTTCCTAACAGTATTTTTGTAAGAAGGCACAATACAATATCGTAAATTACTCATTTTATTTTGAACTTTTTATTACCTACATATTATACAACTTGAACCAATCTAAAAATTTGACACTTGTTTGACAACTATGACAATACATTTGACACCTTAGAACCGCTGAAGATGTATGTACTCTGACGTCACATTCTGTTTCAGATCACGTGACTTATTCAAAATTTTATCCAAATTTCAAAAATTAATTGTAAAATATCTAAAGGATATTATTTCGTGATATTTTCAAATTTGAGGCTCTTTAAATAACAATATCTTTTAAAATATAATACTTAGAAGTCATATAAAAATTCTTGCAACAGCCCTATTGTACCTTGAGGTAAAAAATTCTATCTCACATTTTTGTCATTGTTGAGATTATGCTTTTTATCATGCAGAGGCTAAACTACATTAAGGAATCCAGTTGACAAATTCAAATGTTTATAATATAGTAATATATATATATCATAGTTTGTAAATGACAGATGTCAGTGTTAAAAATCAACAGTTTTATTGACATTCTGAAAGCTTTTCTGGGAAGTATATTTAAACATTCTTATTGTTTTATTAATTAAATGTTTAAAATTACAGGTAAAATGCATATATCCATCAGAAACACCGCCAATCTAGTTAATAAATTGGAAGAATCTCTGATATTTAGGAACTTCCTCATACAATGAAAAATATATATAATTAGAATTGTATGTCTGCAGAAGATATGTTAAATAAAATAAAAATGTAATATTTGGGTAAAGTTCTGTAATTTTTTTGTTACAAACCGACGGATCGATATAGCGAAGTGCAATACAATACTTATATAACATAAAATGGAAACGGCAAGAGGTATTGTGCTGGCCACAACAGATATTTTTTTATGTTACTGTTTGTTAAACAATATGACATTAAGGTCCGGTATTTCATCTCCGATTAAACAACCTGTTAATTTAACACCCAGGTAACAGAAAAACACAGCATTGTCATAGCCTAAATTGTAAAACATACACATAAGTGTCAATGCTTCGATGTCACATTGTTCTTATAACCGACAGTTAACTTAACCGGCAGTTTTATCAGAGATGAAAATGACATAAAAGATATTTGAATTAAATTCTGCTTGTTATTTTCTTCAAAATTTGTAAAAAAGAGCACACATTTCTTTATCTAAGATACAAATATAGGTGTCAAATGTTAATCCAAAAAAGTCAGGTTTAATTTTAAGTAGAACAAGAACTTGAAGATAGATATTAAAAAAAATGTATGCGTACCATTCTGAATAAAGACATTTTATCAACTCGCGGACACCAAAAACTCACTCGATTAAAATATTTTGACCTTTTCCACTTATTGATATTGTAGTCTTGTACCATAAAAAACGATAGTCTATTTCCAAATTGTTTCGTTATCATTTACAATTTCAAATTAAGTTTTCTTTTTTAAAATTTCTTTTATTTTTTAACTACCTTATCATATTTATAAGGTGCGATAGAGTTGTCATTATCGTTAGTAACTAGAAGATATTAGCGATGTCACAATAAAAAGGAAACATCAACAAAGTAATCTTCCGTTTTTATGATAAATAATCAAGATTTGAGACTGAAAAAAAAAACACCATATATGATTTTACTATCTAGCTGCATCGCTAACAATTTTTAATTTTTCTTAAATTGACAATTATGTAGTATCGAGTACATGTTATATTTGAAAATAATTTTAATTTTTAAATAGCAAGTTTCACAATTTTATCTAATAACCGTTTCAAATTAAAGACCAAAATATACTTCTTGGGTCATCTTCAAAAAGGTTGGTACTCCTATATGGGATGACATCGGGCATATGGCTATTAGAATTCTTTGCTTGGAATTGTGAATTAAATTCTGCAACACATAAAATATTCCTCTCAACTGCAGCACGAACAGCTACTTATCTGCTGTAATTCATTTGACAGATATTAGAGATTTATCTCAAATATATGCAAGAATTGTGCAAGAATCCTGCTAAGTTCAATAGAATATATGTTTTATTGTTAATGTTGTTTTATTTATGAGGAAAACATGATTTTATTCATAATCTGTAATTAATTAACAAAATGAAAATTTATGTATTTTATTTTGAAAGTCAAAGCAGCGCTTTCCTGCACAAGCGAAATAACATTTCCTCAAATTAAAATTATAAGTTTTTATGAAAGAATATTTTTAGTCAATTACCAATTATTTATTTCGGAAGTTAATTTGGAGAAATGTTCAGGAAAATTAAGTTATTATATTATTTTTTACAACTATAATTAGTTAATTAAGAAATTTTTATGTATTCAAACAAGGAAATGCTGATCATCCTTCGCGTAATAAAAATACTTTCGAGAAATTATAATGAAGATAAAAATAGAGAATTTATTTTGACATATGTGAGTTTATTACGCCGCAATATTAATAAATAACATGCATGTACATACATAATAGTTTTTATTAATATAAAATACCCATGTGAAAATAATCATTTTTATTTTGATTTGTCATTACCATCATTCTACAGGGAATTCAAAACATTAATATATAGTATACAAATAATGTATATTTTCTTGACAATAAATAAATATGTTATCCACTTCTGTGACAATCGGCTTCTATTCGAAGATTTTACCTCACGGACCTTCAAAACTGATCTGAAGCGATAGGAAAGTGACATTTAGCTAGCTATAATAGAATATTAAAATAGTACATTAAAAAATAAGTATCATAAGACAATCTGTTAACATACGAATCCAAGTTTAGAAAATGAGCCGCGAGAGGAGTTTTACAAAGGACGAGTGCGTTAACAGACTTTATGAATTTTTACCTCTCGCTAAGAGAGGTATTGGATTCATGCTAAAATTCGCATACCCAGATTTTAGTGAATAAGCACGATTTAAGGTCCCTATAATCCGTTTTTAACATTTTTAAAATGATGTCTGTGTATGTGTGTGTGTGGATGTGTGTATGTGTGTATGTGTGTATGTGTGTATGTGTGTATGTCTGGATGTTGTAGCCACGATTCCTCAAAAACTATAAGATTTAAGAACTGTTTAACTATGGATTCCTCAATCTGACATTCCTGGGAAGAGCTGAAAAGGTATTGGTAACAATTGAACAACCGGAAGTAGTAGTTTTTTAAAGAAATTCTTCCAAATATTAATTTTTGAAAATTTTTGATATTACTAATTTTGAAGAACAAAATTCTACACCTGATACATTTAAATTTTTTATTATATCTTCTATAAAATTAGAGATAAAGACGCTATAATATATAGAATATCGGGATATAACAAGTCGAGTAGGCGAAACTACACTAAGGAAACCAGTTGACAGATTCAAATGTTTATAACATAATTTGTAAATGACAGATTTCAGTGTCAAAAATCTACAGTTTTAGTGACATATTGATAGCATTTTCTGGGAAGTACATTTAATCTTTCTTATTGTTTTATTAATTAAATATTTGAAATTATAGGTAATACGCATATATCCATCAGAAATACCGCCAATCTGGTTAATGAATTGGAAGATTTTGTGACATTTAGAAACTCCCTCATACAATGAAAAACAGATATAATTAGAATTATATGTGTGCAGAAGACATGTTAAATACAATAAAAAACAATATTTGGGTAAAGTCCTGTAATATTTTGTTATAAAATGACGGTTTGATAGCAAAGTGCAATACAATACTTATATAGTCTAATATGGAAATGGCGAGAGGTCTTGTGCTGGCCACAACAGATTTTTTTTATACTATTTTTTGTTTCAATTTTTATTTAGGTACTTTATTTTTATAAAAATAGTTGATAACCCATATTAAGATATTGGTAGAATAGTTGGGTTGTTTTTTTATATTTTGCTCATTGCCTCGATATTTTGTGTATATAAATCAGTTGTGCCAATTCCAAATAACAACATGTTACCAAAAATCGTGTAAGAATGAAGATCATTTTAGTATCAATAAGCATGCTAAAATATCATTATTTTGAAACAGAGAAAAAATTATAATTTGCAAATGAAATAAATTAGGAATTGCTAGTTTATATAGGTTGTAAATACGATTACCGGCCGTGTCATAATTTTTTTTATATAATGAACAAGACTCATTTTGAAGGCAAATAATTTGGAATAATTATGATATCTGTCACATTGTCAACCTGTCAAAAAAGTTAACATTTTTAAACAAAGCGTTTTAAATAGTAAATTGTACATTTATTGGCCTAATATTGAATAATTAAATATATTTTATGCATGAACGTATCATAATTTGACAATTATACACGAATTTCTTTGACATAAAGTCATTTTATAGCCCGGCGGGCTATAATGAAACGTCAAACCAAATTATAACCTACAATATAAACAATTTAAACAGGCAACATGAAAAGTTTTTATTGCAAATCTATTTGTTTTATATTCTTTAATGAAAAATGAAAATTAATTTTGTGATATTTATATGGAAAGAACGGAAATACACAAAATAAAACTCAAATGACATAACTAATAAACAAACAATAAACTGTTGTTCTCCGCTTTCATAGCAACACTAGATAATGGATGTACGAGGACAAATTCTTTTCGATACAATTTTTTCTAACACTCATAATTTGAAAATTTTCGTCCGTGCATAAAGTTTTGTATGTACCACGAGCGTAACTTGCTTTTATGCCCGGACGTATCATAATTTGACAATTATACACTGACATAAACGTCATTTTATAGCCCGCGGGCCTCATTATAACCCGCCGGGCTATAATGAAACATCAAGCCAAATTCTAACCTACAATATAAACAATTTAAACAGGCAACATGAAAAGTTTTTATTACAAATCGAAATTTTTTATATTCTTTAATGAAAAATGAAAAAAATAATTTTGTGATATTTATATGGAAAGCACGGAGATACATAAAATAAAACTCAAATGACATAACTAATAACTGTTGTTCTTAGCTTTCATAGCAACACTAGATACTGGATGTTAGTGGACAAATTCTTTTCTATACAATGTTTCTAACACTCATAATTTGAAAATTTTCGTCCGTGCATAAAGTTTTGTATGTATCACGAGCGTAACTTGCTTTTATGGCCTTTGACGTGTTTTTATCCCTCGGTTTACGCCTCTGGCTCAAAATCCTGCTGCAGGCCATAAAAGCCTCCTTACGCTCTTAATACATAAATAACTATTATGGCCTTTGACGTGTTTTTATCCCTCGGTTTACGCCTCGGGCTCAAAATCTCGCTGCAGGCCATAAAAGCCTCCTTACGCTCTTAATACATAAGTAACTATTATAGTTTACTAATATTTGAAAGATAATTAAAATTCACATTCTAATCTCAAATAAATGTTGTTAAGTACTAGTCCGTAAAGACGTGACAACCGGACGAGTTGTTAAGCTAGTAGGCAAATATTGAAACAACCCGTATATGGATATTATTTCATTCCCACAATCGTTGTAAATAGATTTACAATATTTCCATAATAACATTCATCTTCTTTATTGCTCACGACTGAATTGTAAGCCGTAACAAATAAACAGTAATCGTTTATAATTACCACATGTCATTTCAGAACGCAACTGATATTACGTAAGGTGTATATTCCGCCACACAAGTTTCTCATACCGCGAACGGTATTAATCACATTCAATTGGAATTATTACACGAGACTTCTTTCACATAACTCAACTCCTGCTTCCTGTTCAAAGGTTACTGAGCAATCGTGTTACTATCACTCATATCTGAGAAATGTTAACAGTAATGGATTCAAATCGCACAACAAATGTTCGGAAATAAAGTTAATCTGAACTTATAATCACGACTCCAACCTTGCCCTTTATATAAAACTAACTTTACCCGTTTATTTTATATATGTATATTGGCAAAAAACAATAAGGGTAATGGTAATGGTACTAAAATATAATATTTTTTTTTGTATTTTTAATGTTTGGTGCTTTTTTATACTGGTTTTTAAGAATAGAGAACTATCATAGATCTAGGTATCATAATAGCAATTTATTGCTAATTATTTGTTGCGGAATTTGAAAATTATTGTAATAAGAACAATTTGATATGATAAGATTTGTTTTATACATTTTATGTAATACCGTGTTAAAATGTCGAATTTTACCTAAAATTTTGACGTTTTAAAATGTCACTTTTATATAACTGATACGTTTTGTAAAAATCTTTACGTAAAGAATATTACACAACTGACTAAAAAAAATCTGTTGTGGCCAGCACAAGACCTCTCGCCATTTCCATATAAGGCTATATAAGTATTGTATTGCACTTCGCTATCGAACCGTCGATTTATAACAAAAAATTACAGAACTTTACCCAAATATTGTTTTTTTATTATATATAACTTGTTTTCTGCACACATATAATTCTAATTATATCTATTTTTCATTGTATGAGAAAGTTCCTATTTGTCAGACATTCTTCCAATTCATTAACCAGATTGGCGGTGTTTCTGATGGATATATTCATTTTAACTACAATTTTAAATATTTAATTAATAAAAGATTGAATGAAAAAGCTTTCAGAATGTCACTAAAACTGTTGATTTTCGACACTGACATCTGTCATTTACAAACTATGTTATAAACATTTGAATTCCTTAGAGCCTTAGCCTCTGCGATTAGATTATTTTATATATTACAGTGCCTCTCTCTCTAAATCTATAGAAGATATAATAATTTTTTTAAATGTATCAGAATTTTATGTTCTTCAATAATATAATAACAGAAATTTTCAAAAAATAATAATTATAAGATTTTTTAAAGAAACTATTACTTCCGGTTGTCCAATTGTTACCAAAATCTAATTAGGAATGTCAGATTGAGGAAACTGCTGTTAAATATTACAGTATTTGAGAAACCGTGGTTCCAACATCCACACACACGAACACACACACACACACACACACATACACACACATACACACACATACATACACACAAACACACACACACAGACTATCGTAAAAATGTTATAATCGGATTATAGGGACCTTAAAACATGCTTATCCACTAAAATCTGGATTTGCGAATAAAATAGTGGAAGACCGCATTGTAATAATAAGACAATTGTATTCTTTGAATTCTAAAAGGTATTTATTAAATAGTAAATTTACTAGGTTAGAAAATAGCTACCTACGTAAAAATATTTCGATAGTTCATTTATATAGGGACGGAATCCTTTGAAACATTTACTGGGACACAGAGAATGATAGCATATTAATCTTTTCTTGTATAAAAATGTGTGAATAGATAGTTAGTTGTTTATTTATTGCATTGAAAGCTGGCATTTCCTTTGAGGTGAGATGGTCGATTGTAGGTAGATGCACAAGCACGATCCACTATATATGTAGATCCCGCGTTTACCGACCATCGAACCGTCGTGTATGCGTACACGCGCGTTGTGTTAAGATTTAATCAGGCCCGTGGCCCGTGTTAACAACCAATGCAGGTCGCAAACCGTGCTACGTCACACAAAATCTAATCAAAACCGATTGCTATGATGTTTTGACTGGACTGGCGGCGAGGTGAAGTGCGCGGGGATGTTTGCAATGAGACTGATGCTGATGCTGATTGAACCCTTTGTCCATTAGTGCAGTTCACTTGGGCCTGGCGGGCTCGTGTTCTGGCTATTGTCTACACTGCACTCTACCACTGCTGGAGCTGGAGCTGCAACTGGACGAAACGCGACAGCCTGGAGATATGATGGTTGGTTTGTCTGATCGCCAACTCGATACAGAAATAGGATTATTGCACCACGAGAATATTATACGGGTGGACGCACACACACACCTAAACACAAGGGTTGGAATCATTAGAGGTACTAGAATGTTCACTTCAACACCCTCATGTGTCAGTGAGAATTTCTTACAGTATCAATACTTTTATTATGCTTGAAATCACATAAATGTATCGCGGATACACAAATGGACATTGTCGATTTCGAAAGAACAACCTCTCAATCGACGATATCCCATTTCGCTCCCTTAATACATAAATAGCTATTATGCTGTTTAATTTTATGCTTTTAAATTTTTGTTTTCTGACAACTTGTTGCACTAGAACTAAACTGCTAAACGGATAAGTAAAAGGTGTCATTGTTGCTCTCCTATTCTTCTTAGGGCCGTGATATCCACCTCCTATTAAAGTTCCTAATAAATTTATTCTACTATTAAATATTTTTTGTGTATTTCCACCTACAAATAAAATTTATCTTGCTACTAAATTTAGTTATTAGCAGTATAAACTAATAGGAACTTTGAGGTGCTGGTAACTATTTTGAAAAGAGAAGAAAAGTGTGTAAAAATGGATTGCGACGTACTTATTCAGTACAAGTTAAAATGGACAATTTTGAAAAGTGGGATGACACAGGATCTATTAACAGATTTCGGTTGTCTCGTGAAACTAAATTTAATACGCGCCGAAATCGAATATAAAAGTGTCAGGTAGGTATGTTATTTTATTCAGGGCCGCATTTATTTATGAGCTAAAAATTCCAAATTTTAAGTTACAGCAATGAAAAATCTTGATTACAACAATGAATAAACTTGAGTATAACAGTGATTATAGATACTTGATTACAACAACAACTATACTTGGTAACAATTGATTATAGATCCTTGATTACAACAATAACTAAACTTGGTAACAATTGGTTACAACATTAACTAAATTAGATTACAACAATGATTAAACTTGATTAGAACAATTATTCAGTTTTTTTATTCTCTATTACATTTGCATGTTTTATACAAATATCAACTAATAATCTGGTTTCATTTGGCGAAAAATTAGCTGATCGTACTCATTTCGAATCCATATTGACACTACAATTATATAATTCGTAATCCGCACTTAAAAATTAAAATAAATCTTGAAATAAACAAACACAACCAAATATGAGTAAACATACGTCAACTCAGGTTGTGAAAACGAAAGTAACTAGTTTTCGTGCTACCAACTTTAAAATATTTTCTTTATTATTCTAGTAACTATCTAATAGCTATCTGGCAAATAAATTGTGCATGATATACATAATAAATTTATTTAGCTACTAACATATTTATTCTTCAGATAGCTATCAAGAATAGGAGGTGGATATCACGGCCCTTAGAGAAGAAAATGAAATTCATAATATACAGGGTGTCTCTTAAATAGGGGGACATGGCTTAACCACAGATTCCTGAAGCTAAAATAAGACGATAACTAAACTTGCTTCTACCGGAAAGTGTACCATTTAGCCAGAATTCTGCTCCAAAGATCTTCGAAAAAAAAATTAATTTTGCTTATAATAACAGAACGCTTTAAACGATTTGGATGAAATTTGGTATGGTAGTTCATATGGTTAGAAGTCATCTTTTAAGATGATACTTGATATTATTAGTGAACTACTAATGTATGAAACTTAGGTGTCTCAACATGGATTATACCGTAACTTTTTAATGGCCACGCCGATAACATATTTTTTTTTCAGAGAGATACAATAGTAAACTTTTTTCTCTCTGTTTAATTTGTGATATCTGCTACGGTTTAGAAGAAAAAAATAAATCTGAGTGACTGCATCCGTGAATTTTTTAAAAATAAATTTAATCTAGCTGTCTAACCAAATGTCAAACAAGTAATTTCTAATGACAGTAACAATTGTTTATGGGTTGTCAAAAAATTCCTTCGCAATATTCAGAAACTAGTAACATCCGTTTGTCCAGCCTAATACCATTATTATAAATAAGACGAATAAATATGTTAGCTTACTGCTAAACAAGTTGAGAAGTTTGACAACTCGTTACTGTCATTAAAAATTTGATGTTTGGCATTTGGACAGACTGCTAGATCAAATTTATTTTAAAAGAATTCACGATGCTGTCACTCAGGTTTTATTTTTTTCTGTCTGAACCGTAACAGATATTACAAATTAAACAAAGAGAGAAAAGTTTACTATTGAATGTATCTTTCCGAAAAAAAATAATTGTAGGTTATTGGCGTGGCCATTAAAAAGTTACAGTTTAATCAAAGTTGGGACACCTATGTTTCATACATTAGTAGTTCACTAATAACAAGTATCATCTTAAAAGATGACTTCTAACCATATGAACTACCATACCAAATTTCATCCAAATCGAATAAAGCGTTCTGTTATTAGAAGCAAAATTTTTTTTTTCGAAGAACTTTGAAGCAGAATTCTGGCTAAATGGTACACTATCCCGTAGTAGCAAGTTTAGTTAAATCGTCTTATTTTAGCCTCAGGAATCTGTGGTTAAGCCATGTCCTCCTATTTGAGAGACACCTGTATATCTTTCTTAACGAAGTCTCAGTTTTAGATAACAAATGAAGGGTACAGGGGAAGAAAGCGGGTTGTCACTAAAAATTTGAAATTAGGATTTTCATGCCATCTTGTAGGTAAATACCGAATCTTTTACGTGGAATATTTCTTTTGGGCAAAAACACGGTAGGTCAGAAGTTATTACCAATGGAAAATTTGTCGTACAGAGGAAGAAGGCGGGTATGTCCATGCGGTACCAAGCAAAAAGGTGGATTGTCCACTCTCATATATCAAGAAAGTTGATGAGTACAGGATAAAAAAGCGGTTTGTCAAAAAATGTAAAATTTGCAGGACATAGTTTTTAAGATTTTAAGATCGTGTCATTTTTTTGATAGTACCTTCAGCTATGCACAATTTTAATGCAAGATTCTTTACTGTTTTCTAAATAAGTACCACAAATTAGAAAACTTGTCTGGCATCCTATTTTGGTGAAAATTTTGACTTTTTATTTTGGTGTCAAATTAAAAAACCGAAATTTCCAGAAAAATAGGATGCCAGACAAGTATTCTAATTTGAGGTACTCATTTACAAAACAGTGAAGAATCCTGCATCAAAGTTGTTCATAGCTGACGGCATTATCCAAAAAATGACACGATCTTAAAATCTTATAAACTGTCTCCTGCAAAATTTACATTTTTTGACAAACCACCTTCTTCCCCTGTACTCTTCAAATGTATAAATACAATCTCTAGGCACTCACAAAAAATATAATTTAGAAACGACTAAGGGAGATGTGTTTATGGAATGAGATATTCAAAATATTCCGAATAGATTAATGTGGGGTTGGCAATTTGTGGGAATCACATACATCAGAGCTGGAATTGATACGCAATCAGAAAATGAAGCGTCTTTTTGCTGTTGTGTATAATAAATCGCGTGACGTTTTTACCGAGGAATGCTTTTAACAATGAAACGCTATTTATGAAATTCACACACCATTTCCAGCTATTGAACGAAGCTAAACCGAAAAATCTTTGGCCGTTTGCCAGCAACGCATAGCGCTACCGCTCAGTTTCCTTTATGTTCGATAGGGCTCATAAGTTTAAATATTCCAGGCATTTATTTCTGATAAAAAATGCGACGCAGAAAACTTAACAATGTCTCACTTGAAATACTTTTTGTCAAAGGCGATTTCTCAAACGTCGTACGGCTAAATGTGGGTGAACAAAAACTCTTTCCATCGATTCGCCATTTAATTAGCCCGATCAATGATTTAATTGACGATTACCAAATCTACTCATTTTCTACTCAAATTATTCTCAGCTTCTACCGCCACTTTTCTCACTTTTGTAGTTGTGGTCGATGTGAGGTTAGATATATAACTTTTGTAAGTTAACCTAAAAGACCTTTGTTTCCATATATATAAATTTAATACTGCCTACTCTCTATAGATTCTTTTTCAAATTTTTCAATATTATTGAATATTTTTGCACCACTAACTTTTCAGCCTTGTTTGTAGTTACGTTCAGTGTTTGTTATTGGGATATTTTTTTTGCATTTAGTTATTTTTAATTTGTTGCCTTAAGGGCCGACAACGCGAAATATTTTAACACTTGATCGGTAAGTACACAACAAGAATTGAAAATTGAAAAACTCGACCTTATCTCTAAAAGAGAGGTATTGGATTCTTGCTAAAAATTACATATTGAGATTTTAATGAATAAGCATGTTTTAAGATCTTTAGAATCTAATTATATTTTACGATGTGTGTGTTTGTGTGGACATGTGTGTGTGTGTGTGTGTGTGTGTGTGTATGTGTGTCTGGATGTTGGAAGGACTATTCCTCAAAAACTATAATACTTAAGACTTGTTTAACTACGTATTCCTTAATCTAACATTAGTGGGAATAGCTGAATAGGTTTTGATAAGTGGATAACCGGAAGTAGTAATTCCTTAAAAAATCTTCTATATATTATTTTTTGAAAATTTTTGTTATTACAAATATTGAAGAACATAAAATTCTCTATCTCATACACTTAAAATGTTTATTGTATCTTCTGTAGATTTAGAGATAAAGAAAAAATAATAAAAAGAATAATTTGTTGAAAAAAATCGCACAGTCTAGACTACACCAAGAAAACCAGTTGTCAAATTCAAATGTTTGTAATTGACAGATAAATGTTAGTGTCAAAAATCGACAGTTTTACTGACATTAATAAAAACTTTTTCTGGGAAGTACATTTAATATTTTTTATTGAATTATTAATTAAATATTTGAAATAGTAGGTAGATATGTATGTTAATAATAATAGTACATATATCTTTAAGAAATACCAGCAATGAATTGGAATCATCTTGAATATTTTAGAAGAGCAGGACAAGATTTTTTATAGAATGAGAGAATAAATAGGTGTAATAAGAATTATTTGCGTGCACAAGAAATGTTAAATTCGATACTTTTGTAACAAAATAGAATTGGCGAGAGGTATTATGCTGGCCACAACATATTCGTCGTCCTTCCTGTTATGTGCAAATTACCGATCTTGTACTGTAAATGTAGCTACTATTTCCGTTAATCATTTATTATTGCTAGTTTAGTTAATCAAAACTTTTCGTAAGATGAAGCTAGAATAAATCGGTTTTAAGTTGAATACTTAACACCTACATTTTGGGTATAAAATGTCACTAAAGATAAAAATTCTATAAGTTACTATATAATTAACACGGGCAACTAGAATAACTTTTGTTGCACATGTTTACTAGATCGTTAACACATATTAACTGAAAACTGCTATTTACTGTAGACAAATAACCAGCACCATTAAACTGCTGGTACAATTGTCATAAAGCAGGTGTATCTTCTTTTTATGCTTATGTTATGCCATGGGATACAGGCATAATATAAATGTTTGATAGTGCAGTGACGTGTTACTAGGTACCCACTAAAAAAATGGGTTCATTCATACCAAAACAAATTATTTTCAATGAATCTTCCGATCGAATCGCTGCCATTTCTTACGTTATTTGCAGCTTTGGTTATTGTCTTTTGGGAGATCATAGAATATTTTATTTTTTAAAATAAATATATCGTTTTTATTTTATATCCATTTTAGGGGCAAAGTATGTGAGGTAAATTAGTATGGCTATAACAAAATAAAAAAATAAATATATCATCACGGCATATTACCCATTTCTGGGTGTGCCAGTATCTACAACACATGTAGACATCGGTAATGATGACGATATATTATACCGTGTGGGCGCTTACCAGGCATCACCTCATGGGTACTCATAGCTGGTGTAAATAGTCGTAGAAAAAGTAGTGTATGTATAATTTTCTCCGTAAATCTAAAAATTATTCTCGGTTTACCTATTGTGAAGCAGAATTTTTCTGTATAATGTCATACATCTGTTTCCATGAGTATTTCGTTTTGCTTAGCCTTACGAGGATTCGTGTATGTTATTGCAATGGTAGGTTGTCAGTCAAGATCCTCCTGCGAACCTTGCTTCTTCTTCCTTATATCCTTATGCCATCAAGTGCAGGCTCAGACACGCTCCTCGCCTTGCGGGCCATCAACATCAGCCGTCAGCGCATCCAACACGCTTCACTGTCGGCCATCGGACGTCGGACTACAGACGGACATCCACCTCCAAGCCGAGACATACACAGCATCGCCATTATTACCAATTACCGTGTCTTAAGTGTTTATAGTCTTCTGCCAGCGGACATGAAAATTGCCCTTTAACTTTCGCATCATGTTACAATAACTTCTCTAGCAAATTCGCAATTCTGTGACTGTGATGCCATTGACGGTCTTGAGTTTTTGTTGGTAATTGAACCGAGGAAAGTGGATAGTTTTTGTCATTGTTTTGAAGGAGTTGTTTTACTTCACTCCAAACATATAAATTCTCAATCTTTGATCTTGTCTCCTTTGATGGAATCCGTAAAATGTCGACCTTTCAAAACACTTTTGCTTTTTTACGACAAAAAAGTTAAAGCTGCATGAGACTGGACGATCGACGTGTTCAATGTACAAAGTGATCAAAAATGATAAAAATATTGTCACACTTAAGCGCGTATCGGCAGTATGTCTGTTAATCGCCTATCAGGTCTATTCACTAAAAAGTACGTTAATTTTTAGCGTACAAATATGCAACGCTAAAAAGTAAATATTAGCGTCAGTATTAACGGTATTTCATAAAAATGTTATTCACTAAAGCACTGGTTAAAAATTCCGTTAATATTTAACTTTTTAGCGTATGCGCTAATAAATGATGTGAAGTGAGTTCCACGTGACGAAATTAAACTGGAAAACGTATGTCCTAACTTAATTTAATCGCCTATCAAGTGTGAAAAGTATACTACATTGATGAATAATTATAACTATTTATAAACATAATGTCCGACAGTGGTAATTACATATATTCAAGTAAGTATTTGCAATATTTTCAATAATAAGTTATTTGCAGAATCAAAGAAAAGAGGTCCATGGGCAACAAACAAAGCAGAGTGAATTGTTACGAAAACAAAATTCTGCTTTCTGGAATATTAAATCCAAAAGATTTACAAGTAGTTAATAACTAGTAATTAGTTAATGTAATATTAATTATGAATTTATTAAAATATTATTACCCGTACCCGTAGTGATAGGTATTGCAGTGGTTCTTATTGGATTCCTCATATAGTGATAGTGTGTAAGAGCAGTAATTACATCTAAAACACAGTACTTTGATAAACTAGAATTTCTCATAAATTCATAATCGGGCGAATGGGATAGATTACTTGTATTGCGAAGATTTCGAAAACGAAGTCTTGCGTAAGAGCCTAAAATGATAAAATGTATTTTGGACACAATTTAAAATTATTAGTATGTACCTTTGTGTCATAAACTTACAAGTAAAACCATTCATTAATCATTATTTATTCATATACATATTAGGAAGAATATGAAGGAGGCCTTCGTTCAACATTGGATGTAGAAACCCATCCCTTCATTAAATTAGCTACCTAATTGTAAATATTGTGTACATACATATACATATTTAACTTTATTAAACATTTAGATTTATTTAACATTGTAATTCTGGGGAGCCTAAATAAAGGCTATTATTATTATAAGTAATAATTAGTTCAAATAAATTTATTAATATTCTTATTTTTCATTCAATTAGTTACTCTATAAATTATAGTTATCTCTAAATCTATACAAGATATAATATAAATTTTAAGTGTATTAGATGGAGAATTTGATGTTCTTCAATATTTAATAAAAGAACTCCCAAAAAATTATATTTAGAAGAATTTTTCTAAGAAACTACTACTTTCGGTTGTTCAATTGTTACCAAAACCTTTTCAGCTCTTTCCAGGAATGTCAGATTGAAGAAACTGCAGTTAAATATTTTTTAAGTCTTATAGTTTTTGAGAAATCGTCCCTACAACATCCAGACATACATACACACATACACACACGCACACACACACACACACACACATACACACGCACATACACATGCACATGTCCACACACACACATATCATTTTAAAAATGTTATAATCGGATTCTAGGAACTTTAAATCATGCTTATTCAATAAAATCTGGATATGCGAATTTTAGCATGAATCCAATACCTCTCTTAGCGAGAGGTAAAAATAAAGAATATACGTAATTAGAATTTTTTGTATGTACCAAATATGTTAAATACAATACTTATATAGCCTAATATGAACCAATAGATGTCATTAGTGTGCCATTCGGAGTTGTATTTATGTGAAGAAGACCTAAATTCTAAAGACTAAATGCCAAATGCGACATCGGACACAGCCTACGCTACTGCTATGTCAACTGAATTAGACTTTAATGATCTCTGCTTTATAGTAGTTGTTAAATAATATAAAAATATAAATGTTATGGTTCGGTTGAAAATTATGTGCGTAAATGGAGCTCTTAGATGAATGAGCACAATTACCAGCGTAGTGTTATGAGAGTAAGTAAGTAGTGAAAAAACATTTAAATAATCGCAATCACATTAGTGTCGCTGACGCTGTCGTTTAGGTGACGTATCATCAATAGCATAAAATTAATTCAGTAGGTTTTAATTAATTCGCAAGTTAATGGATGTAGCTTGTTTAGATGAAATCTGCGTGGTGCCGGTGCCCCCGTAATTGGAATACAATTGAAACGTCAGTTGATTTGAACCAGCACCAAATGGCAAATGAAAACCTTGCGCAAATAAAGTATCCACCAATTTTGCACTAGTATAACCCACTACTCACTCCATCAAAAACACCGCATCGAAATTTTAACCTGTTAGCTTCACCAACACTGCAAAATGGAAATCATCATCGTCCATTATCTGCCTGTGTAGCTCTAGCAAAAAACCAAACACCAAACTCGACAATTTTTAAATTGGTTCTTTCTGTTTTGCGATTAAATAAAAAACTTTTTATAGTTTACTTTCAGAATTTATAATTCGAATTAGAGACAGGTGTCACATTTTTAATAACTTTATACCTCCCGCTACCCTAGGTAAGGGAGGTATAGGGATCGTGCTAAAATTGGCATATAGAGATTTTATATAATAAGCACGTTTTGATGTCCCCAGAATCTGATTTTAACATTTTTACAATGATGTCTGTAGGTATGTATGTATGTGTGTATGTGTGTGTGTCTGTGTGTCTGTGTGTCTGGGTGTGTGTGTGGATCATGTGGACACGATTACTCAAATACTATCAATCAGAAAAATTTGAAATTTTGTATACCCATTCTATACTAATATGGGAAGAGCTCATTAGTTTTTAGTGTATATCGGATAACCGGAAGTATCATTTATACAAGCTTTTAACAGTTTTTCTTGTAAAAAATTCATTGAATATAATTTTTTAGCAACTTTTACTAATTAAAATGGAATATAATGGTATGATCTTCAATTCTACGATAATAACATTTAGTAAATAACTCTAAATAACTTTAAATATGAATATATAATATAATTTATTTCCATGTATCACCTAGCCTATGCGTCAAACAAAATCATAATTTTAATGACAGGTTTGACATATTTAAACAAATGTCACTGACAGGCAGCAATTATATTAAAATTAATAATGAAACCGTGTTAATGAGAATATAATAGTATAATATTTTATTAAGGTTTGTAAAAATAATATATTTTCCATCATACATAAATGTTAGATGAACAGGATGATCTGATTTAAATTTGCTAATTGCTATTTTTGCAGCACTATAAATTAATATTAATTTACAACTACACATTTACGAAATGAATTATGTACGGCGAAGAATTTACAAAGATTGCGTTTTAGAGCACCTAGAAGATGATGCTGATTTTTATAAGAATGTACGTGTGTGACGATTTTTCCTTAAAGCCTATTAAAATATGATCCAAAACTTCTCAAATTTGGTATTTAAAACTCATATATAATTTGAAACAACATATTAGATTTTAACCATATATGATAAATCGGTTGTAGTACTTAATTTGGAGCTCTAACAAATTTTTGAGGAAAAACAATAAAACAATCCAAAATTTCGTATTACAGGCTTTTCTATTTATTGGACAACAAATTTGTTTATTTATTTTATTTACAAACGATTAACCGGTAATGATACTTTACTTAAAGCGCACTGCTATTTTAAACATGGAATTGGCGGGAGGTCATGTGTTGGCCACATCAGATTTTTTTATAAAAAGATATTGTGGAAGATTCATTAATTCAACGGGAAGGGACTCCATGGTTCAGTTGGTTAGAACGCCTCACTAGATACGAGGAGGTCCGGGGTTTAAATCCCTGCGGTGTCATTGAATTTTTCATAATTTCTTTCTTCGTTTATTTAAATTCCCATTGATCCTTTAAGGCCATTTCTATGTTTATAAACGTCAGGTAGGATCACAATTAATTATTATCAACTTTTTCTATTGCAGGTAAAATAACATTGAACTTAAGATCATACCTATGATTGTTTTCGTTATTATTCATTTTAGACATGTAGTTTAAATTAGATGTTAACAATTATACAAAAACTCAATGAAACAGCAAATATTCTTTCACAACACGACGTTTCAGTGCAAGAAAAGATCTTATTGAGAAAAAGGTGCAAGAGCGCACTGAAATGTTTGTGATGTAAGAGAATGAATATTGTTTGACTGAGATTTCGATTAATTGTTAACCTAATCTCTATCTTACTCGATAAATTTCTCACATTTCGCAAATTCTAACTTTTCAGACGTCCTGAAAAATTTTAAGTTCAATCAAATGCACAGTTTCCTTAATATGTTAATGAAATGGAGTTAAAATGGATCAAAATGATTTAATAACAACATACTTCACATCTTAATAAATAATATGTTATTTTTACCTCCCGCTACCCTAGGTAAGGGAGGTATAGGGATCGTGCTAAAACTCGGATATAGAGATTTTAGTGAATAAGCACGTTTTGATGTCCCCAGAATCCGATTTTAACATTTTTACAATGATGTCTGTAGGTATGTATGTGTGTGTGTGTGTTTGTGTGTGTGTGTGTGTGTGTGTGTGTGTGTGTGGATCTTGTGGACACGATTACTCAAATACTATCAATCAGAAAATTTTGAAATTTTGTATACCCATTTTATACTAATGTGGGAAGAGCTCATTAGGTTTTAGTGCATATCGGATAACCGGAAGTATCATTTATACAAGCTTTTAACTGTTTTTCTTGTAAAAAATTCATTGCATATAATTTTTTAGCAGCTTTTACCAATACAAATTTAATATAATGGCATAATCTTCAATTCTACGATAATAGCATTTAGTAAATAACTTGAAATAACTTTATATTATATTATAAAATAATTTATTTTTGTACATCAGTTTGCCTCTGCGTCAAACAAAAAGAATACTTTAATAACAAATTTGACATATTTAAACAAATGTCACTGTCACGAAGCAATTTTCATAAAAATTAATAATGAAACCGTGTTAAGAAGAATTTAGTAGTTTAAATATGATTCTAATGAAATTAATTATATAATTTGAAACAACATATTAGATTTTGACTATATATGATAAACCGGATGTAGTACTTAATTTGAAGCTCTAACAGATTTTTCAGGAAAAACATAATAAAATATAATCCAAAATTTCGTATTACAAACTTTTCTATTTATTAGAACAAAGTAGATTTTGTTTACAAACGATCAATCGGAAATGAAACTTTACTTAACGTTCATTGCTATATTAAACATGGAATTGGCGGGAGGTCATGTGCTGGCCACATCAGATTTTTACCTTCCGTCACCTTTAAGTAAGGAAGGTATTGTCTTTTGTCAAAAAATTCGGTGGTGAGTTTTTAATGAATAAGCACGTTTTAGGGTCCCTACAATACAAAATTTACTATTTTTAAAATGATATCTGTATGTATGTGTGTGTGTGTGTCCGTGTGTGCGTGTGTGTGTATGTGTGTCCGTGTGTGACAAATTTTTCTCCGACGATAACTCCAATACTACAATTCTAAAAATTATAATTCTTTCGTATTCCTCTTCTGTACATCCATATGAAGAGTTGATTAGATTTTGGTTATAATTGATCCACCGGAAGTACCCTTATCTGAAGTTTTTAACAGTTTTTCTTAAAAAAATGCAGTTAAATATTATTTTTTGACATTTTGTTATTATATATATTAAAGA
Source organism: Ophonus ardosiacus (assembly GCA_943142095.1). NCBI lineage: Eukaryota > Metazoa > Arthropoda > Insecta > Coleoptera > Carabidae > Ophonus > Ophonus ardosiacus. The sequence continues at coordinate 47,419,989 of OW964831.1, read as the reverse complement.
AAATGCTCTTCTCTATACGGTTTGTTTATACATTTTCCTTTATATTCAAATGTAAATTTAAAGCATTATAAAGAAATTAATTTTCAAAAATTAGTCAGCTTTGCTATTTATCATGGAAACAGCTGACATAATTATTCAAAAAAATTTAATTGACAGATGTCAGTTGCAAGTGCAGAACCAAATATGGAAAGTATAGGGTCTAAAATTGGTATGTCATATTGTTATTCGCAAGTGACATGCAGAGAAAGGCCAAAGAGAAGATGGAAGGACATTACTTAGTGTAGTTTATGTTATAATTTTATTGGATTTATAAAACCTTTTCAAATGAACTTTTGGTATCGAATTTGTAGAATGCAGAGAATATGTTCGTAGTCAATTTTACATGATATTATATAAAATCTGTTCCAAGGACCTTTTGATATGGGATTTGTACAAAATACATCGAATTGACGAAAGGTCTTGTGCTGGCCACAACAGATTTTTTTAGTTTACTTTCAGAACCTTGTATATCGTTGATCACTCCCATGATTTTAACAAACCACAAGTTATTGTTCCATATTAATAACAAAACAATACATTCATATTATTTACTTTCCGTTTTGCGGTCAAGTTTCTGGCACCCACCACCCCCCGCAATCAAAGCGAATATGATAACCTCTTCCTTCACGATATCCGCTCTTGTTAACTGGCGCTTCTTCACACGATATCGATTCACTCAATATCCGGCACACGTGACCACGTTAGAGTACACAAAGTTATTTGTATGTAGGAAAGATATTTAGTAATTAACGCTAACGCAGAGAACCCTTTGTTATTGTAAGGTGGATGTGACTGTGGGAAAATGAAAAGGAAAGGATATATTGGTTATGTTATAGTTACACACACGACAAGCTAAACGTACATAAGAATCTGATGTGGCCAGAACATTACCCTCCGTTAATATCTATGTATTTTGTATAAATCTCATACCTAGTAAAAGTTCCTTGGAAAACATTCTATATATCCAGTAAAATTATAACACAAATTTATACAATTTCCTACATATTCCATACTGACATTTCCTGGGAAAAGATTCTTTAAATCCAATAAAATTATAACACGAACAAACACTATGTAAATTTCACTTGACTGACATATGTCAATTAGAATTATTTGAATATATCAGCTGTTTCCATGATTGTAGCAAAACTGGCTGATTTATGAACGTAATTCTCTTTATAAGTCTTTAACTCTATATCTATTGAATGTGAAGGAAAATGCGTAATAAAACCGTATAGACAATAATTTCATATTAATAATCTCATAAAATGTCAAAAAATTATATTTAACTGCATTTTCTCAAGAAAAACTGTTAAGAACTTCAAATAAGAAAACTACCAGTTGTCCAATTATAACCAAAATCTAATCAGCTCTTATCAGAATTATAATTTTTAGAATGGGCTATTCGCGTACCTTTCTTTTATTTAATATTTTTGAAAAGCATATTTTTTCTTTTGACAAAATTTTTATTAATTAGCCAGAAAAAAAATATTGAAATTTGATTATTTGAATTCCCGCCATGTATGACGTAGAATTACGCCGCACCAATGAATGGTCGTAAAGCCATAGCGTTTGTTTGTACGGTAGATCTCATGTTTGACATTTCAACAATAGTTTGGAGGTTAGTATTTTAGCTTATCTTTTTGGTATCGATATTTTAAATTACATGTAACTACCTATGTGTTTATTTGTGAAGTAATTAATATATTTGAGAGCCTAGAGAGAGAGAAAAATGAACTAATGTCAAATTCAAATTAAAAGTTTCTCGCACGCAATGTCATTTATACGTTACATTTTTAAACAGTTCCAGTTCAATATAATGACGTCACAGAAAATTTTCTTTCGTAATTTACTAAAAAACAAATAATTTTTTAAAAATAAAATTTATATTTTTATATATATTTTCAACATAACATTACGTATATAATGATAGAAATCAGATTTTCAGTACCACGCAAGTAGCCCATTGCAGTTTTGGAGTTATCGTGTCACACACGCACACAAACACACATACATACACACACGCACACACACGGACACGCAGACACATATAGACATTATCGTAGAACTAGTAAAATCGTATTCTAGGGACCCCAAAACGAGCTTATTCATTAAAAACACCACCGAACTTTTTGACCAGAGATAATACCTTCCTTACCTAAAGGCGACGGAAATTAAAAATGCATTGTAAGAAAAAAACATTTATTTTATTTACATTGTAACTCATTTTATTAATACATTTATGAGTAATATAAATTTTTAATTTTTATATTAAAAATCTGATGTGGCCAACACAAAACCTCCCGCTATTTAATTTTTATTAATTTAAATACATACCTACGTATTTACTAACGCTGCAAACTGTTCCATTGCATAAAACTATTGCTTTATTTACTATTTTCTTTTTAAAATGTCACTATTATTAATTTGAAGTAATTAGATTGTGACAGTGACATTTACTGTCAGTTACATTCATTTGAAATATGAACTGTGTAACATAGGAATTGTGTTTATCTTAGGTTTCGCGACTAATAAAAAAAATTATTTTTAAATTTATCTGTAAAATATATCGAAAAAGTATTAATGTATTCCTGTAGAAAATTCAATCTTTTATTTTCATAAGACATAAAATGCGAAAAAATGGCATTTAATGGTATTTTTTGAAGAAAAACCATTATGAGCTTCAGGTACAGTGCCATTTCCGGTTACCCGATTTACACCAAAATCTAATGGCTTCTTTTTATATTAGAATAGGATGGAAATACAAGGTTTCAGAATTTGACAGGCGTCGTCTCAAGAGCACTCATAGCTGGTGTGGAGAGTGCACGACAGGGATCACTTTTGTGTGATTAAAAGTCTGCAATGGCCGGGATCGAACCTGGGTCACCAGATTGGCAAGCAGACACTATAGGCACACGGCTACGCGACCCCATAAATATTGTTAATTCTTTATTTGCATTAAGAAAAATATGATCACCGAGTTTATAAATAATGTGCGTTTAGAAAAGTGTCCTTATTCTTAATTAAAATATCTGAATAGTTCAGTTCTGTGGTCCTAATTGGGCATCTTTCCTCACCCAGTTTTTGTGTAAAAAGGGTTAAGTGTGACATGTTCCTTGGGTTGTGGTTAGGTATAGGTCAGGTACCGCAGCTGATGCGGTCAGTATCGGCTCGGTGTCTGTGACAAAGGCAGTCCGACCACTCACTTGTGGGAACCTACCCCCTCCACCGCCACATCGATGAATGAAACCGAATATTTTAGTATTTTAAAAGGTATTTTAATTTCGGGACAACAAACAAACAGACAAAAAACTATATTTACGGCTGAGAAAATAAAAGATAATGCATAAGGAGACATATAATAAAAATTATACGACTGAAAAATGAATGTTGTTGTCGAACGAGTGCCCGAGCCAGAGCCAGAGAGAATGATTAGATATTTGCTGATTTATGTTCGAGTATCGGGGAATAAATTTCCAACTGACACTGTCTGTTAATTAAATGTTTGCAAAAGACTGAATTTCTATCAAGCTATAAATTCTTCTTAATGATATTTATGTCTATTTTACTTTTGCTAAATGTTCGCACACTTGTCACGGCTTTAGTGTAGTGCGTTTACAATGTGAACATTTTAATTTCCCGGTGCTCATGACGATGACACTTAATTACTTAAAAAATTACACGCCATTTACAGATTTGCACACACGCAGTTTTACACATACTTTTATATATTCCAACAAGACTTATTCGCTATACGAATAGATACATATTTCAAATTTTATAAAATATAAAAAAATCTAGTAATATATTTATCTCTCGCTGAGAGGTATTGGATTCATGTCAAAAATCACATATTTCGATTTTAGTGAATAAGCACGATTTAAGCTCCATATAAACCGATTTTAACATTTTTACGATGATATCTCTGTGTATGTGTGTGTGTGTGTGTGTGTGTGTTGTGTGGATGTGTGTATGGATGTGTGTATAAAATTATAGATATAGCTCCCGCTCAGTAAATTGACACTTTTTTTGAATACGGAAAACCTAACATTCGTTCATGGACAAGTCGAGGTGTAGTAGTATTTATAATATACTATTAGTATAAAAAGAAATGGGATTTATTTAAAAGTGAAAGTATGTACAGTATCAGTGTCAACTAAACACGCGCTTGCTATACATATATTTCAATATATACCCTTCAGAAATACCGCCAGTCTTGTCAATGAATGGGGTATTCCGGTGATATGGAATTAATGCAAAATAATAACTTTTTTCTATAGTTTCCATCTTCATATAGTAGAAAAATATAATAAAACATGTTTAATAAAAAGTTTTAATTCATAATTTAATGTTACAAAATTGGAATTTTTACAGCTCTAGAAACGTCCTTGAAATTTGTGACGTTAAGTTAATAATCTGTTGCTCATTTCAAAGTAAATATTTTCGTTTAAAAACACAGATGGTAGTTAACACGCGCGGGTATATTTCTTGTTTGACATTTCGTCCACTTTATAATTATTACTCTTATTTTTACCATGAACACAGGACAAACACCAAAATACACGCTGCTCCTAAAATCATATGTAAACAAGCAAAAGGCTGTCATGAACATGTGGATTTAGGCGCTGAAGTTCGTTGCAGATGTCACCATTGAGTTGACGTCATAAGCGCGCCATGATAAGAAAATTTGAATTGCGTCTCATGTGATGCATACATTTTCTTACTCAAAATTAGATATTCAGAGTCCTACTGGCCTGTACTAATGTAAAAAAATATTTTTAAAAAATGTCGGAATACCTCATTGAAAGAATATCGAACAATTAGAAGACTAGAAGGCAATTTGTTCATAGAATGAATTGACACATAAAGAATAGATATAATTAGATATTTTTGTGCGTACCGGGAATGTTCAATACAATACTTGTGTAGCCTAATATGAAATTGGCGAGAGGTATTGTGCTCCCCACAACAGATTTTAAGGAATGTAATTTTAAATTATTAATAAAAATTGCTCGATCATTTTGTAATAATGTTAAATGCAAGTTTTCCACAAGATAAGTTTGAGAAATTTATTACAGGAATTTTCGTCTTGCATAAAGTAACTTGATACATAAATAACTATCATTATTAATATTTTTATTATACTTTGTAACCTATAAAGTTAAATGAAACCTATTAAACCACCTTGCAACGTTGAAAACATTTTCTTCAGTAGTATAAAAGTGTTGGTTGAAGTTAGCAAATTGTTAGTTTGAAAGATGTTGGTGTGAGTGTGGCAGTGTGGCGAGCGTAGCGCTGTGAAAACGTGGTCAGCCCTTTATAAATCTTAATTTAATTCTAGGCGGCAGATATGTGGTGATAAATCCCCATTTCTGCCGGAGATACGTCCTCATTAATCCCCGCCAGATGTCAGCGTTTATGGTCGCGGACATAACGCAGTTTCCGTGTTGCCAAACATAACCATCCCGTGGAATTTTACTCTTAAATCACACTCTATATGAAATGAAACTAAACTACGCTGCAACCAGACTTGTTTATCGCATACCGCACCCAGTTGAAATTTATTTTTCACATATAAACAATGCACTACTATACTTTTAATAATAATAATAATAATAATAATAATAATAATAATAATAATAATTCAATTTAATTTTACTCTTCTTTATAAACAGTTCGATTTTTATCTGTTTCAGAAAATGCATTTAAAGGTAGAAATTTTAGAACTATTCCGAAAAAGTGGTCACTTCTTAATTAAAAATCTGTTGTGGCACAAGACCTCTCGCCATTTCCATATTAGGCACTACAAGTATTGTACATATTTGTCATTTCTGATACACACAAAACCACATATCTTCTTTATATATTCTTATATTTTTTAATTCATTCTATTCACTCTTATTCTTCTAAAGTTCGAGATTTTTCCAATTCATAGATGAGATTGGCGGTATTTCTGAAGCATGTATGTAATATGTGTATCCATAATTATAAATATTTAAGTAAAAATAAAATATGAAATATATATTAAATGTACTTCCCAGAAAAAGTCTTCGGTAATGTATCTGGCTTTTTTTCATACTCACATTTATCTGTCAATTACAAACACTTTAATTTTTCCACTTGTTTTCCATGGGCTGCGAGATACATTTACAACTTATTATTTTATATATTTATATGTCTCTATCTTTAATTCCATAAAAGATATAATAAAAATTTTAAATGCATCAGATAGAGATTTTTATATTCTATAATACTACATAATATTGCAAATAATTATATTATAAACGCAGAATTGCCTGAGTGTCTGGCCGCGAACCTGGGGGAACCGGGATCGATCCCGACAGACGCCAAATATTTCCAATTTTAAATGGCACAAAAGTGACCCCTGTGGTGCACTCTCCACACCAGCTGTGAATGCATGTGAGGTGACGCCTGGTAAGCGCCCACACGGTAAAATATATCGTCATCATTACCAATGTTGTGTTGTAGATACTGGCACACACCTTTGCAACATGCTAGTATTAAAACATTCATGAATTTTTCATAGATTCATTCTTGTAATCAATATTCGTTTTATAATTATCGTATTTCATTATAATTATTTCATTTTCGCTTTGCTAAAAAAAAATACCTTTCAAATTTGATATATTAATTTAATGACATTCACTTCTCACTACATTATTTTACTTAAATGTAAGTAAATTAGAAAAAGATAAACCTATACCCAAATGTATGAAATAAAAAGGGACATAAGATACGACTATCGTTTTCACATGCTTTGACTGTGTCGACTAGAATTCACATTTTTTTCGGTCCAAAACGATATCGTTTTCGGTTTTCACTATTTACGTGATCACATTTTCACTTGTCGACAGTCGCAATATCGCTTTCACAGTTACATGATCTCACTCCAGCTATGAGTACCCATGAGGTGACGCCTGGTAAGCGCCCACACGGTAAAATATATCTTCATCATTACCGATGTCTACATGTGTTGTAGATACTGGCACACCCAGAAATGGGTAATATGCCGTGATGATATATTTATATTTATTTTATTTATTTATTTATAATAATAATAATAATTCCACTTATTCCTTATACTTACTATTATTTTAATATAATTAATGATTTAAGTAACAATATCTATTTGAATTATTTATTACTACATAAATTAATACAAATTGTGACATTTGTCTAATTTTATCTAAACTGCTTAACTAAGGAATTGTGTTTATCTTTGATAGAAGGGCTCCTGGACTTAGATGATTTTATAAAATCATATATAAAATATACCGTGAGTTTCAGCTAAGATTCAATATTTACTATTTTATCATTACTGCATTACTTATGGATACTAATTATATAAACAGCACCGTTCCGAATAAAATGCAACATAGGTTGTTAAAGTTGTCAATGTCAAATGTCAAATGAATTTCGCAGCACTCTTTAAAGATATTCACTAAAAAAAAAATCTGATGTGGCCAACACAAAACCTCCCGCTATTTAATTTTTATTAATTTAAATACATACCTACGGGTTTACTAACGCTGCAAACTGTTCCATTGCATAAAACTATTGCTTTATTTACTATTTTCCTTTTAAAATGTCACTATTATTAATTAGTTTTTTGACAGTGACATTTACTGTCAGTTACATTCATATGAACTGCGTAACAAAGGAATTATGTTTTTCTTAGGCTTCGGGACTTTTAAATTTATCAGTAAAATGTGTAGAAAATTCAATAATCTTTCATTTTCATAAGACATAAAATGCGAAAAAATGGCATTTAATGGTCTTTTTTGAAGAAAAACCATTATGAGCTTCAGGTAAAGTGCCATTTTCGGTTATCTCATTTACACCAAAATCTAATAGCTTCCTTTCATATTGGAATAGTATAGAAATACAAGGTTTCAGAATTTTCTGAATGATAGTATTTGAGTTAGAGCGAAGACGAAATCCATACACATACACACACACACATACACACACACACATACACACACACACACACACACACACACATACACACATACACACACATACAGACATCATCGTGAAAATGTTAAAATTGGATTCTAGGTACCTTAAAACGTGGTCATTTACTAAAATCTGAATAAGGGATTTTTAGATAATAAATAAATAAATATAAATATATCATCACGGCATATTACCCATTTCTGGGTGTGCCAGTATCTACAACACATGTAGACATCGGTAATGATGATGATATATTTGACTGTGTGGGCGCTTACCAGGCGGGCATTCATAGCTGGCGTGGAGAGTGCACCACAGGGGTCACTTTTGTGCCATTTAAAATTGGCGTCTGTCGGGATCGAACCCGGTACCCCCAGGTTCGCGACCAGACACACAGGCACGCGGCCACGGGACCCCAATAGATTTTTAGCATTATTCCAATATATCTCTTAGCGAGAGGTAAATATTGTCCCGAAAATATCCATTTACGAGTAGGTTACAGATGAAATAATTTTAAGCTTTTATTTAATGTAAAACTTTTTACGTAAAAATTCTTAATTTATTTAGTAATTTTAACTTGGATTGTTCGATAAAGGTGATAGTTCCTACCTAATTTATTTGTTTCGTCAATCAACTCTTTAGATTGGTTAGGAATACCTTTTTCGCAGACCTGTAATGTTTTTCCGTAGCGATCATTACTTCTCATTTACATTACGAGTGTAGGATCCCATTTGTTTCATTGTATTCTTATTGCAAGTGCACAAAAGTAAGAAAACTGTCATGAACAATCATTAATGGCCGGCTTTATTTATTGTTATGAAACGTTGTAATATATTGTCCAAAGTTAATGAAAGTCACAAACAAACAATGAAATACCGTCCTCCGTCCCTCGCAAGCAAATAAATGAGACATTCAGCTGTGATTTATGACTTGATTAGGTTGAAATACTAATTTCATTCCAGAGTGACAAATCAGTCAACCAATCGTCTCGTCTATCCGCAGTCAGGTTCAGGTTCTTGTGCAGGAATAGGAATCCGAATAAAGCTGCCATTAAATGATTTTTCTTGTGCTCTTTGTGCAATGATAATTACATGCAAATTGCCTCATAATAAAATCAGTAAATGACCAAATGTGGTAGTGTTTCTCCCAACTCGGTAGCTATTGCATGGTTTTATATCTCTCATACTGGCTTATTTCACCCAACCAGGACTGTAATAGGTACAATTATCTACATACTATTATTAAAAGGATTTCTTGCGATATTGCAAATTGGAAATAGTGTTTTCATACATAAGAATATATAATGAATAGAAAAAGGAATAATAATAAGTATATCGGGAAAAAAAAATGTGGCGAGTTTTTAATGAATAAGCACGTTTTTGGAATCTTACAATACGAGTTTACAAGTTTTGCGATGATGTCTGTATCTGAGTCTGTGTGAGTGTAACAAATTTTTCTCCGACGACAACTCCAATAGTACAATTCTAAAAATTATAATTCTTTCTTATCCCTCTTCTTTACATCCATATGAAGAGCTTATTAGATTTTAGTGATAAGTGGTCAACCGAAAGTTCTCTTATTTGAATTTATTTAGTTTTCTTGAAAAAATGCAGTTACATTTTCCTTCCTATTCAATAGATACAAAGCTAATGAAGAAAAAAAATATAATTTATTAGTCACGTGACATGTTTTCTGCCAATCAGCTTTTAGAAATTCCCTAGTTATATAAAATGGTGTAATTATTGTAAGAACATTTTTATCTCCCGTCATCCTTGGTAAGGGAGGTACAGGGATCGTGCTAAAAATCACATGTCAAGATTTTGGGAAATGACCATGTTTTAAGGTCCCTAGAATCAGATTTTAACATTTTCACGATGGTGTCTGTATGTGTATGTGGGTGTTTGTATGGATTTTGTCAATTCAGAAAAATCTAAAACCTTGTATTTCTACCGTACTCTAATATGGAAAGGAGCCATTAGATTTTGATGTAAATCAGATAACCGGAAATGGCATTTATGTTTATTATAAAAATTAAAGATTATTAAATATTCTACAGCTACGCATTCATACTTTTTACCTCTCGCAAAGAGAGGTATTGGATCCATGCTAAAAATCACATATCCAGATTTTAATGAATAAGCACGTTTCAAGGTCACTACAATCCGATTTTAACATTTTTACAATGATGTCCCTGTGTGTGTGTGTGTGTGTGTGTGTGTGTGTGTGTGTGTGTGTGTGTGTGTGTGTATGCCTGTATGTTGAACGGACAATTCCTCAAAAACTATAAGAGATAAGACCTGTTTAACTATGAATTCCTCAATCTGACATTCCTGGGAAGAGCTGAAAAGGTTTTGGTAACAATTGAACAACCGGAAGTAGTAGTTTTTAAAAGATATTCTTCCAAATATTAATTTTTGAAAATTTTTGATATTACTAATTTTGAAGAACAAATATCTTCTATAAATTTAGAAATAAAGACGCTATAATATATAGAATATCGGGATATAACAAGTCGAGTAGGCGAAACTACACTAAGGAAACCAGTTGACAAATTCAAATGTTTATAACATAATTTGTAAATGACAGATTTCAGTGTCAAAAATCAAGTTTTAATGACATTTTGATAGTTTTTTCTGGGAAGCACAGTTAATCTTTCTTATTGTTTTATTAATTAAATATTTGTAATATCATATATCCATCAGAAATACCGCCAATCTGGTTAATGAATTGGAAGAATCTGTGACATTTGGAAACTTCCTCATACAATAAAAAATAGATATAATTAGAATTATATGTGTGCAGAACATGTTAAATACAATAAAAAACAATATTTGGGTAAAGTTCTGTAATATTTTGTTAAAAACGACGGTTGGATAGCAAAGTGCAATACAATACTTATATAGTCTAATATGGAAATGGCGAGAGGTCTTGTGCTGGCCTCATCAGATTTTTGTATATATGTTATAGCTGAGGAAAATATTTGGTGAATGTCTCAAATATCATTTTTGTATCTTATCTTTTATTTATTTTTGGCTGATTGCCGCAAAGGTAGTGGCTATTCGGGTCGAACACTAACGTTCTGTAGGGTATATTTTTACTAAATTTATGGGGGGAACTTTTTTAGTAAAGGTTGTTAATTTTCAGATATTTATTTTCTAATTTTTTTTCTAATTGCGGGTTACTTTAACCACGTGCGACTGTTTTCGTAACTGAGCAGCCCAGTTTTGATATGTCTCTAAAATTTATTTTATTTTTTTTTTGCTTTTAAAAATACTTTGATCAGCCATCTTAAATATTAATCTAAATTTTTTCCGTATAAAGTATTAAATTTGAATCTAAAATAAATCCAGTCCTGCGTGAATCTCAGGAGTAAGAACCCAGTTACGTAGGTACGACCTTGCAGTGAAAACAGACGACTCACAGGTGTACCACATACACAAACACACTAGTAATCGCCCGTCACCAGATCATCCGTTAGCATTTATACAATCTCAAACATCTCATACCATCCAGTCCGCCAATTCGCCGCGATTTTAATCCTGCATTCCATAACTTCAAAAACTCCACAGCGCATAACATCCACCAAGACATCATATTAAATTTCAACACATAAAAACACGAAATTAATTGCCGTGATATTAAATATAATAAATATGTTTCCCCGGTACGCGGATTGGAATATGTCTCGAGAAACAAAGCATGCGAACGGAAGATTTCGTGGTAATTATAAGCCATTACAAATAATTGATACTTATTGGCATTGATTGCCATGCTTAATGTTTATGCGAATTCTTGGCCTGAGACACGGTGGCCAACAATTCCATTCGCTAAACGCAGACAACTGATGAACCTAAAGAATCTCCCGTGAAATTTCTATCGCCCTTTCGTTTCTAACGCGACAAATTGGTTTGCATTTTTTCTTATAAATACATTGGGCACAAGAGTATTATATCTACATGTGAAACAAATACCAATATTTGGTTATTTTTAGCAACTGACTAAAATATTTAGCCAGTAGTTATGGATTTACAACTAAAAATTCAATTTTTTGTTATATGTCGCTATTCAACGAAAGTTTCATAATCTAGACGAGTTTTGTAAACGGCGTTTTATTAAAAATGAAAATATGGATTTTATAATCTGGTTACGATATTCATATAATATTATTAGAGATGTGTCGACTACCGACTATATTAATCTATTCGGCCACTTTTCTAGTTCGCGAATAGTCGATAAAAAGACCGATTAATCGGCTTAGTATTATTGGATAAGGGATAAGCTATCATAAGGCGTAGTTAGTAAATTATTAATATATATATATATATATATATATATATATATATATATATATATATATAAATATACTATAAATTTGATAAAGATGACAAAAAGAAAATTCTGAACTAAAATAAAAAATTCTGTTTTGGCCAGCACAAGACCTTTCGTTAATTTGTACAAATCCCATACCAAAATTTCATTAGAAAAGATTCTATATTTCCAGTAAAATTGTAACACGAACATAATATAATTTTTTACAAATTCCATACAGAAAGTTCCTTGGAAAATATTCTATATATCCAATAAAATTATCAGCTATAATATCCCTAGGACATTGATAATTACGAAATAATTTTATGACAGTTACCGAAAGCGCGTTGCTTGGTAACAGCCCGACGCCGAAGGCGAAGGTGGTGTTACCTAAAAGCAACGTGCTTGAGGAAGTGTGATAAAATTATAAGTATTTATCAATAATCGAGGGGTATTCGGTGAGAAAATTTTTTGCAGTTTTAACATTAAATTTGCCTAAAATTTGTATTTGACATAATTTTTGTGTCTAGCATAGCCCAGTAGATGTCACTAGTAGTTATGAACGTGAATGTGGCTATGAATATGTTCAGTGTGAAGTGTGCAATGAGAATGAGACCTCTTTGAGTGAGACCAAAGAAAAGAAGATAAGACATACAAAAGTCCATAAATATTCTCCACATTTAGTTTTTTATTTAATACAGTATTTTTTTATGTGTTTTCTTCTATAATTTTGTTGAATAAATCATCATTTTCATTGACAGCGTGAAAATGACATTTTAAATTAAAACAATTAATCTTTAATTATATGTCAAAAACTGTTTGTTACTTAGCAACTTAGTGACATAAGTGATAATTATCATTGTAAGTTTGTTTTGATTGGTTACTTTCGCACAAGTGGTCAGTAATAAAAGGATTCAATTGGATAATTTTTTAACCAAAAAATTTTCACATGAATATACCTTATGTATACTCAAATACTCTAAAAATGCGTACACTTACGTAACATTCTCTTTACAATCAAATAATATTACTACCAAGTTCGTATCTCTACCCATTTTTGAATTATTGTTCCAAAAGTCAATATAGGTACCCCACATTTAGATAAAAACTTCAAAATTTTCAAAAATCTAATTTTTATGTATTTAGATACTTCCCAATGCGCTGATTCCAAATTTTGAAACCGCAGGTCGATATCTCTTTTCGTTCTCGAGATATTTAGATTCAAAGTTTTGCTTAAAACTGCCCATTTTTGGGTAATAACCCAAAAACGGGTCGAGATATGAATTCGGCGATAACACCATTCGATTCTACGGGCAAAATTACATAAGTAGACCAATTTTCAGAATTTTTAAACACCGCATACAATCTCTAAAGCAAAATAACTGAAAATGGCCGAAATTTGAAAAAATCCTAAGGGGTACCCCTTAGGATTTTTTCAGATTTTGGTCATTTTTAAACTTTTATTCATAAATAATGAACCGGTTGGACAAAAATTATAAAAATTGCTATACTTATGTATTTTTGTTCATAGAATCGAATGGTAATGTCGCCAAATTCATATCTCGACCCAGTTTTGGGTTAATACCCAAAAATGGGCAGTTTTGAGCAAAACTTTGAATCTAAATATCTCGAGAACGAAACGAGATATCGACCTACGGTTTCAAAATTTGGAAGCAGCGCATTGAGAAGTATCTAGATACATAAAAATTAAATTTTTATAAATTTTGAAGTTTTTATCTAAATATGGGGTATATTGACTTTTGGGGCAATAATTCAAAAATGGGTAGAGATATAAACTTGGTAGTAATATTAATTTATTGTAAAGAGAATGTTTCGTAAGTGTACGCTTTTTTTAGAGTATTTGAACAACTGTTTGAATTTTTAGAAATAAAAGTATTGAAATGAAAATGGATAAATGTTATAAAAAAGTTTCTTGGAAAAGATTCTGTATATCCAATAAAATTATAACACGGACACATACTATTTTTTACAAATTCTATACCAAAAGTTCTTTTGGAAAAATTCTACAAATCCAATAAAAATATAACATGAACATACACTATGTTAATTGCACTTGACAATTCCTTCTTTCTACTTTAAATTTCTCCAATTTTATTAGGGGTCACTGCTTCTTACTTTTCTCTTTCACTCATTCCTGTCCAACGCATCTTCTTCACACAGTTCTTCCTCTCTCAAGTCTTTTGCGATTCAATCCTTCCATCTTCTCTTTCGCCTTCCTCGATTCCCGATATCCTATACTTGCCTATACTTGCCATATTTGATTTTGAATTTAGCACTGACATCTGTCAAGTAATAATAAATAAAATAAGTCAAAAATGGGTAGAGTTATAAACTTGGTAGTAATAATAATTGATTGTAAAGAGAATGTTACGTATGTGTACCTACGCCTCTAAAATGCCCAATTAGTCCGTATTCGGTTAGTCAGCCAAAACCGTAGCCAGAACTTTAGTAAATGTTGATAAAACAAAGTTCGAAATAAATGAATATTAAATATAACATGATAACACAGGAGATTGAATAAATAACGCGTATGTAGCATTAATCATGGAAGTATTATATTCAATTATAGTATCGTTTTACATTGTGCATTGTGATGGTAATACGTATATCGTTAAAGCGATGAATAAACGAGGAAGTGCAGGTGAATAGAATGATATAATTTTTGTTTTGTTGTGACATGAAAGCCGCGTCGGAATCAGAATCATGTCAGCCGATTTATCTGGAATTATGTCGTAATTTTCGCTGCATGAACAAATCAATATAAATCATTGACAAACCCGTCCCAGTTAAACACAATCATATTGAAAACTCGTATTTTATATAACAATACTTGTGATCACTCGTTCGTAACTGCTGCGCGTTTTAAAATCCTTTCATCGCACCATTATTAAACAAATTATCATAGGTACACATACACACACCAGCACAAACCCAATGTGTATAAATAAATCGCCGCGCCTCTAGCGCCACGCCACCGTTGCGGCCAGCGCCAGAACTATATCATCATACGTGCAATCTGTATTATTTCCTTTTTTGCCTTTACCGATTCATACCATGCAGGATTAGCATTTTTCTTTAAAAATTTTCTTACTTTGACGGTAAATACAAAATATATTTTATTTCAAATTTATCTCATATAGAAATATAAAGAAAAAATCTGTTGTGGCCAGCACAAGACCTTCCGTCAATTCGATGTATTTTGTACAAATCCCATACCAAAAGGTCCTTGGAACAGATTCTATATAATATCATGTCAAATCGAACACGAACACATACTATTTTTTACAAATTCCATACCAAAAGTTCATTTGAAAAGGTTCTACAAATCCAATAAAATTATAACTGCACTTGACACTTCCTTCACTTCTTCTTCAGCTTTCCCCTATTTTATTAGGGGTCGCTGTGTCCTCTTCTCTTCCACTCATTCCTGTCCAACGCATCTTCTTCACACAGCCCTTTCTTTCTCATGTTCTGCGATACAGTCTTTCCATCTTCTCTTTGGCCTTTCTCTGCATGTCACTTGCGAGGAGCACTATGACATACCAATTTAAATCCTATACTTTCTATATTTGGTTTTGCACTTGCAACTGACATCTGTCAATTAAAATTTTTTGAATATACCTATCAGCTGTTTACATGATAAATAGCAAAGCTGACTAATTTTTGAAAATTAATTCCTTTATAACGCTTTAAATCTACATCTATTGAATATGAAGGAAAATGTATAATCAAACCGTATAGAGTGGAGTATTTTCTTTAATATGTATAATAACAAAAATTCAAAAAATAATATTTAACTGCGTTTACTAAGAAAAACTGTTAAAAACTTCAAATAAGGATACTTCCGGTGGATCAATTATAACCAAAATCTAATCAACTCTTCATATGGATGTACAGAAGAGGAATACGAAAGAATTATAATTTTTAGAATTATAGTATTGGAGTTATCGTCGGAGAAAAATTTGTCACACACGGACACACACACACACACACACACACACACACGGACAAACACACACATACATACAGACATCAGCATAAAAATAGTAAATTCGTATTGTAGGGGCCCTAATACGTGCGTATTCATTAAAAACTCACCACCGAATTTTTTGACCAAAGACAATACCTTCCTTACCTAAAGGTGACGGAAGGTAAAAATGATATAATCGGATTATAGGGACCTTAAAATTGCTTAGAGAATTTTGGAATAACTTGTCATTTTCGCATCTTCAAAATACATATAGACATCTCATTCGCAAGTCTTGTTTGATAATGAAAAGAAAATGAACGTAATTAAGTATTTTGATACCATTCAAGAATATACCTTATATCCCGACCGACGCCAAATATTTCAAATTTTAAATGGCACAAAAGTGACCCCTGTGGTGCACTCTCCACGCCAGCAATGAGTGCCCGTGAGGTGACGTCTGGTAAGCGCCCGCACGGTACAAATATGTCATCATCATTACCGATATCTGCGATAAAGCAGATTGGCACACCCAGAAATGGGTAATATGCCGTGATGATATATTATTATTATTATTATTATTATTATTATTATTACCTTACTATAATTTTTGATATTTTAATTTAAAAATTAATAATACAAATTGTGTAAGAATCGGCACCGGTTGAAATGACATGAACAAAATGACCTTGTTTGTGTTTGAACGTGTCACAGTTTCCGGTTTATGGGATATCCGGTCCGGCATAAAAGAATGATTTAATTTCAATTTCATAACACAATACAGCGGAGAATATGCATTATCGCTTGTGGTGGCACTCCTCGTCTCTGCTAATATGAATAATGGATTTATGCCGAGCGGTTCGGTGCGGTCCGGTGCGGTATCAACTGCACAGTACTGCAACTGGTGAAACTTTAATAATTATGTAATGTTTGATAAAATCGGCGAGTTCAGGGTGTTCATTATTGATGGTGACATGTGTGGCAGCCCCACAGACTTGTTGTGACATCGACATACAGATCAGGTTGGCTGGCTCTGAATTTAATTTAATTTAATTAATGAATTTAATATAACTTCTATGTTTAATAAATGAATTTGGCTGCAAACTATTTGCTGCTAACCGAAATACTTTCATTTATGAATGAAGCACACTGTTGATTTTTTTGGTGTATTAATTAAACTATCCTGTTTGATTTACATTTAATTTAAAAACAAAATAAAACACTCATTTGATTATGCGATTAACATACTCTATACGATTTGCAATCCATCCAATGCAATTAAAACTGTCTATGAAAATAAGCCCTCACTCACCAATTTACCTATGTATGTCTAATACAAAATAAACATGTGTTATCTACCTAGTCCTACAGAAAAAAACCAATTTGTCTTTAGTTAGTTCAAATATATTTTAGCTGTTATTGAAATAATTTGAAATTAATATTGTGATAGGTACTACAGGTACATTCGAATGGGGATTTCCACGATTTTATTTTTATGGTTATAAATAATAGTTATTGGTATTTAACACATCACTCAATAAGTTCGTAGGATGACTAATAAAACAACAACTTTTAGGCAAAATTCGACTACAATCATCAACATAGTTTCCTTCAAGAGCGATACATTCATTCCAACGCTTCTCTAACATTTCGATGCTTTTTTTTATAGAACGATTTATCTTTAGCCTCAATATACCCTTCAGTTTCGGCAATCACTTCTTCATTGGAGCTAAATCTCTTTACTGCTGACTGCCGATTTGACTCTGGAGTGAAGTGATGGATCCATGTTTCATCCATTGTCACATACCGCATGAAAAATTATTTTTATTGCGCTGAAACAGCTCTAAACAGCGCTCTGCACCGTCAACGCGTTGTTGTTTTTGATCGACTCTGAGAAAACGCGGTACCCGTTTCGAACACATCTTTTACATGCTCAAATTTTCATGCAAGATGGTAAATACACTGCCTTCTGATATCTTTATAGTGTCAGCTATCTCACGAAACTTCAATTTACGATCGGCCAAAACCATTTTGTGCACTTTTTTTATCTTTTCTGGAACAATTGCCGAATTTGGACGACCAGAGCGTTCAGCATTATCGGTGTTTGTACGGCCGCGTTTAAAATCAGTAAACCACTTCTTTACTATTTATCACGATGGAGCATAGTCCGAATAACACTTATCAAGCCATTGCTTTACTTGAACGGTATTTTTTCCATTAAAAAGCAATATTTTATCAACACAAGAAATTCAGATTTTTCCATTATATTGAAAACTATAAAAGTAGCGTCACCAAAACCATTACAACTTGTGAACTAAACGTCAGATTATCATAAAATTTTTAAACTTATCGCTTGAAAGTTGGTGCTTCCTAAAAATCATATGGATTTGTCAATAATACCAGTATCCATATGTCATCCTACGAACTTATTGAGTCAAGGGACTGAAGTTCTACTTTTATCACGAATAAGGAAAATAAACCATATGAGTGATAGGAACTTCAATGCCGAGTTATAAATAAATAAATATATCATCACGGCATATTACCCATTTCTGGGTGTGCCAGTATCTACAACATATGATTTTGTACTGTTACAGTCAGCAGCCATATTAGTTTATTATTATTTTTAAATAAATCTATTGAAATGTATTTACCCACAAATACAAAAAAAAATAGTGATTTGTTCAATCCTACATCTACAAATATTTCACATTTTCACCAAAACAGCACAGTGGCCAGGCGAGGCGGCAGCGTAGGTCAATTTAAAATTAAGCGGCAAATTTAAATTATATACTTAACACCTTTCTTGAGTTTAATGAGTTAAATAATATTTGGATTTGGAGGCTTGAGATTGATTGAAAAGTGACAGTTTGCATTATAGACCTAGGTTAATAATAAATTATTATTGACCTAGGTTACCATGGTTACAAGCAAGCGGTAGTGAAAAACAATTTCTCATATCAAATAAAGGTAAATAATAGTGGATTCCTAGGCTAGTGGTAAAAAACTTTTTTATATGGTAAATATTTAGGCTGGAACTATCAGTCACTTCTATGCCCTTAATAACTATTCACTGATGCTAATTCAATTTACGTATTTGCACATTGTCCTCTTAAAAAACTATCACATAATGAAATTCATCAAGTTGAGGCAATGGGCTATTAAAAGTAAAGAGTCCTCAACTATCAGAATAATTTTGAAGGGGCAAATCGCAATTCAAATATTGCGCAAATGTCCCAGACCGAAGCCGCAATTTTCATTATTCTCATCTCTTACCCTGGACATAGTGGACATCGAAGTGCTAGGGTCTTCTCTGCAGCCCTTGAGTGACCAGTGGTCTGAAATAAATTGTATTACAGGGGTCAACTTGGACAGATAGTTCTGTGCATGTCGGTGTCTTGTATTAAATTAATGTCCACGAGTTATCCAATTGCATGTGTAATAGTGTAATTGCGGAACGGACATGAAAAATATTTCACTAGGCGAGGGAGAACTTTGATAGACCACTTGAAACTTTGATATATTCTGTAATGCAACCAGTTAAGATTGTAAATTGTGGATAATTTTATATGATTTTTCACTGTACTCGAGCACAACAGTTTTTTTACCTCTCGCTGAGAGAGGTATTGGATTCATGCTAAAAATCACATATCCTGATTTTCGTGAAGAAGCATCGTTAAGGACCCTAGAATTTTTGCGATAATTTTAAAAATTACATGTCACATAAATTTTCAATTGCTTGTTGTTTTCGAACGAATTAATATTTAAACTTTTTTTTTCATTAATACTCATTTTTCTAAAAATTCACTCAGTTGTTCAAATGCTCTAAATATGCGTACACTTACGTAACATTGTCTTTACAATCAAATAATATTACTAGCAAGTTTATATCTCTAACCATTTTTGAATTAATGTCCCAAAAGTCAATATACTCCATATTCATATAAAAACTTTTTTTCAAAAATTTAATTTTCATGGATCTAGATACTTCTCAGTGCACTAATCCCAAAACCGCAGGTCGATATCTCTGTTTGTTCTCGCAATATTTAGATTTAAAGTTTAGCTCCAAACTGCCTATTTTTTGGTAATAACCCAAAAATGGGTCGAGATATGAATTTGGCAATATCATCATTCAATTCTACATAAGTATACCAATTTTCATAATTTTTGAACACCGCATACAGTCTCTAAAGCAAAATAACTGAAAATGGCCAAAATCGCAGATTTTGGCCGTTATCAGGAGTTTTCAAACTTTTATTCATAAAACCGGTTAGTCAAAAATTATGAAAATTGGTATACTTATATATTTTTATCCGTAGAATCGAATGGTGGTGTCGCCAAATTCGTATCTCGGTTTTATGCAAAACTTTGAATCTAAATATCTCGAGAACGAAAACAGATATCGATCTGCGGTTTCAAAATTTAGAATCAGCGCAAAGTATCTAGACACATGAAAATTAGATTTTTGAAAATTTAAAAGTTTTCATCTGGATATTATATTGACTTTTGGGACAATAATTCAAAACTAGGTAGAAATATATCCCAGAAACGGGTAATTTTGAGAAAATATTATTTGAGATTGAATATCTCCAAAACTAAAATAGATATCGACCTGCGTTTTCATGATTTAGAATCAGTGCGTTGGGAAGAACGAGATACATGAAAATTGGAATTTTGAGTATTTTCAACTTTTTAACCAAATGCAGGTATTTATGACTTTTTGGGGTAAAAACTTAAAAATGAGAACTTATAAATCATCTGCGAATAATAAACATTCATTTTTTTGACAGACGTTATATCATTTATAAATATTAAGAATAATAGGGGACCCAATTTAGAACCTTAATGGCCGTTTGCACCAACGTAACTTAAATATTAAACTCGGCTTAAATTGACAATATTGCATCGAAATGAAATGTCAAATGAATTATAATATATTGCTGTCAAAATTTCGATTTGCATTTTTTTGTTTAAGCCTAGCTTAAAATTTAAGCCTTGTTGGTGCAAATGGGCATAAGGGACTCCAGATGTAGCTTTATATAACTCAGAACTTTGTCCTAGGTATTGCATATAGAAATATCGATTTAACATATATGATTCTAGCAAGAGTATTAATGAGTCAAAAATGCCAAATATGTTGAGCTTATCTAATACAATAAAAAGCTTTTTAATGATCTACAGCAATTATTAGATTGTGAAAAATAAAAATGATTTGTTTTTTTTTTTGTAGAGTTTGTTTCTTTTATTCAGTATCACATTCCACTTTACTTATCATACAAACCCGCGTAAAAGTTAAAATTCTCTTTTTCTTCCATAACACTAATTTACACATTCTCTTCTATCTCCTCTTCTGTTATCACGCTATATTTCATCTCCCAGGTGTTTGTTTGGCTTGCAGTCCCATCTGTTGGTCATTTAATTACCATCCAATAAAGCACAGAAACCCGTTCCTCCGTCCAGAAGCCGCCGTCCCGCTGGTTCTCAGCAGGGCGCACATAACCTCACACTGCCGCCATGTTTGACAAATCACGGTGCCTGCAGAGCTGCCATCTCTTCGCATGTGGGAGAACGAGTTAGTGAGAGAAGCTGTACATGTTGATGTTGATGTCGTTTATAATACCAGATGAAATGCAAGTTAAGAGGTGATAGGACTATTTGTTTTAGAGAACTGAGACTTCTGATGGATTAATTGTATGTCAAAGGAATGATTTAGGATTTAATTGTCGGGACAATAATAAATTATAGAAGACGAAACTATCTATTACATTAAAAATCGTTGTTCCAAAATTCAAGCATGGTAATTTAATATAAATCAACAATAAGCACTTCGCATTAAATTTAATTGCAATAATGAAAATTATTAATCTAAGTACAGTGGAATCCGCTTATAGTGAACTTCAAGGGACCACGTATTTGGTTCACTATAACCGAGTGTTCTCTATAAAGACAGTACACATTTTATTTTTTAAAATTTTATTAACATATATTTGCATGCAGGTAAATGTAGAAAATATTTTTTTTTATTTTTTAAAGTAATCAGTAATTTTTGTTTGAACGTCTTTCTTTTTCAGAAAATAATTTTCTAATGTCATTTCTAATTTATTTAGATATATTCTTTATTTGTTCCTTCGCACTGAAAACGTTATTAAATATTAAATTTATCATTAATTGTAAAAGAACACCGTTTCTTATTTTCAGCTTCCATTTAGGAAAACTCCGATTTTCAAACATTAAACTAAAACAATACACGAACCAAAAATCTGGACTAGACTAACACATATACATATTATGGAAAATGGCGGAATATGTACCTCGTCTGTTGTAAATATAGACTTCATAAACTTCATTCAGTGTGGTCAAATGATATCTTTGAAATTTTACCAAAAGATGGCAGAAAAGTCGTTGTTGAGTTCGTATATAGTGAACGCAAGAAGTAAATTTGGTCCATTATAGCCGAAAGTTCACTATATACGAGTTCATTATACAGTGTGAACACTGAAAACCGTGACATAGGCGTTTAACATGGGATTATACTTTCGTAAATATTTCAATAATAAGGCATAAAATTAGAAGTATTTAGATACTCTTCGATGCCAAATTAAATAATCTTTTTAACCATATCAAAAACTCCCACTATAGTCTCACGGGACAGATAATATTTGAAAAAAACTGTTTCCCATGTTAAACGCCTATGTCACGGTTTTCAGTGTTCACACTGTATGTGTTTTGGTTTACATTAGGTGAAATATGTATTTAGTTGGGACTCAGTATATGCGTTCATTATAAGCGAGTTCACTATAAGTGGATTCCACTATATCCTTCTGATAATATTTAATCAATAAAAAACACTATGCCGAGTTTCCCCTAGGGCTCCGCCGATAGTATTTTTTAATAGTTTACCTACGTCCAATCCGTCTAAGCACAATTTAAACCCAAATTTCTAACGTTAACAGACTTCCGGATACTCAAACGACATATCTTTATGGAAAAAAAAGCCGATCGAGCTGTCGAATTTATGACCTTTCTGCATGGCAGCTCTTGACGATACCTCTCATTTGATACTAAACACGACATGGTTCTGACAACATTTTGCAAAAAACAAAAGCCGATCGAGCTGTCAAACTTTTGACATTTCTGCATGGCAGCTCTTAACGATAGCTCTCATTTGATTCCAAACACGACAGGGTTCTGACAACTTTGTGCAAAAAACAAAAGCCGATCGAGCTGCCAAATTTTTGACATTTCTGCAAGGCAGCCCTTGACGATTTTATATAGTGTATTATAATTATATTGGATTTATAGAATCTTTTCCAAGGAACTTTCGATGTGGTATTTAAAAAAAGTAGTAGTATGTGTTCGTGTTACAATTTTACATGATATATAGAATCTTTTCCAAGGAACTTTTGGTATGGGATTTGTATAAAATACAGAATTGACATCACATGCAAGAGATAGATAGAAGATCATGCTTTCAAACAAACCTCCCCTTGTTGTCTTACGTCCCGCTCCCAAATTCTATCTGTCATTATGTTTACATCTGTCATTCAGTGTTTACCTATTTCTTTGTGATTTGTTCGTTTTCAATAAAAATGAGTTTAAAAGCACAAGATGTGTGTGGGGCAACTTTTTTTGTTGGACTATTTCACTCATACATTTATAAACCAATCCAAATTCAGGATTCTACCTAGTTACCAAGTTTCATTTTGACAAAACAATCTCACAAAAAAAATTTCGCACCCTTTAAGCCAATAAGATGCTGTATTTTTACAAGTAAGTGAGTTTTGATAAGTGAATTTTTTTTTTTAGGAAATATTGTTTATATACCTCTCGAAGTCCTGTCCGCTTATTTTTATTTTTGAAATAGTCATCCGAATACCATTCTTGGTTAAATTTTATCCTGGCAAAATTTTCAGATTGTTACTCGAGCCTTTTTGCTAATTTATCTCGTCACATTGATCAAAAATCACTCGCTTGACAGCTCGTAATTTTTTGTCAATGTCACTCAATAAATTGCTAGGCAACCGGCTCTCGTAACAATCTGAAAATTTTTCCGGCAAAAATTTACCCCATATGATATTATACAGGGAATTTATTTTAACATGCAACATATGGTCAATCACTTCCATGGTTACTCATTATTGTCAAAAAATGACAGCAATGTAATATTTGTCCATTTTTAAATGCAACATACAAAATTTGTAGTTTTGTATTATCAAAACAAATTTCCAATAAATTAGCCTACATACGATTAACAAAAAAATCAAAATATGAATGTTGCACATCTTAACAAACTTTAGCTTACAAAAATTCTATCTTTCATGTAATAATTGTTAAAAAATACCCCCATTCACACTGAGGCAATTTTCTAGTCGGTCGTAATAAAAAGTAACACCATTTGTGATGTGTTCTGGAGGTATCTCCTGTGCTGCAATACTATTTATAATGTTGCATTTTAAAATGGACAAATATTACATTGCTGTCATTTTTTCACAATAGTGAGTAACCATGGAAGTGATGAACCATAATGTTGCATTTTAAAATAAATTCTCTGTATATGATAATTATTAAAGATCATTCGATTATTCAACTAAAACGATGGCTAGAGTGTAGAGGCCTATTGGTGATGACAGGTCTTTGTTTGCAAGTGGTAACCATAGCAACCTTTAGTTCTATGCTTTGCCGCAAGTTGCGCTCTTGCAAATTGCAATTGTATGTCTATTGACGGAAGGTCTTGCGCTGGCCACAACAGATTTTTTAAACGTTATATTGAAAACTAGTATAAATAATTTGTTGTGGATGTACTCAACTCGTATTAGTATTAGATCGAATGAATTGCAAAGCCTGGTTGGAGTATCTGATTGTTATTACAGATGATCCATTCTGTGCTGTGCGCACACACACTGGCTGGCATGGCATTCGTGCAGGCCTCACAATCAGTGCGACAGGTCGGTCTGGCGCACCTCGCGATGTTCCACCCGGCATTCGGCTAACAAAACAATGCGGCTTAATTAAATTGACTTTGAAAACGGGTTGAATTGTAAAATGGAGTAATTTATAAATGCGTTTCACGCTACGTGTGTTGTTTGTGAAGCTGGAGCAGAAGCACTCTCAGCAGCACGCGCGTGCGCCTATGAATAAACGCCATGCACGCGCCCTCGCACCATACAACCATTTCTTACTCCATTTGGTATAGAAATGAAACACTCAATTAAGATTTACCCACGCAACTTCCTAGTTTTGTTGTTTTCAACGCACGCCCGATGAATATAAATGAAGCTTTTCAATTTATTTTAAATACAATTAACTGACTGGGATGCGATGGGGTTGTTCAGCGACAACGTTTTATTAAAAATCAAACTAATCCAATAATTAATCAAATGGAGTTGGCTACAAGCTTCAAGAGACATAACTTCGTTTTAGGATTCAGAATACAACAGCCGTTTTTGGAAAATAGAAACAGATGGGAAATGGGGATTAAATAAAATGGTAAATAGATGCCTCCTTGATCAGAGATGGGCAACTTCAACTCCCGGACTACATGCAACCCATTTGGAGATTCATGTATAATTATGAACCAGTAAAAGGATTTTATTTGTTACTCACTTGTAAACTTCATTTATTGATACACCTGCTACTTTTGAAAATTAATCTTTACTATACACTCTGTTTTTTAACCAGAAGGAGTAAATGTGCAATGTTTTAACTCTGTCAATCGTTTATGGTTTATTTTAGAGAGAAATACTTCAAATACATGTTGCGTATAATTCATTTTTCTATAACTGTTACATATTTGATTTTTTTCTATAAAATAACCTATAAACAAATGACACCGCTAAAACACTGCACATTTACTCCTCTTGGTTAAAAAACAAAGTGTAGTTACTTGTAAATTTGGTTGAAATCATGCAAAAATTTAGGAGATAGTCACTTCGTTAGTAATTTTTTATATAAAAAATAAAATAATTACCTTAAAGGGGAATCGAACCCCAAGCTAAAATTTTAGAGTCATCTGTGATAACCACTGCGCCACGGTGATATTTAAAAATCTTTTCATATTGCATAATAAAAATGTGAATTTTTTTTATTTGAAAATTTTTATAATCTATTATAATTTATGCAATAATATTAAAGTAATTAATATTAAATAATGTACAAGATGTAATGTAAATACTACTATCATCACTTTTTGTTTACAAAAAACTGTTTAAATATAAATTTAGAATGTAAAGGATAGTTAGCACATACAGTAACGGGCAAAAATAGACCGACACTGTAGATACCAATAAAAAATACTTCCCCATATTTCAAAAAATTTAATACATTTTCAAACTTTTTATACACTGTAAAACCGTATGGACTTTACATCAGATTATTCTTCTTTATCTTTAAATCTGTAAAAGACATAATAAATATAATAAATATAATATATATATATATATATATATATATATATATATATATATATATATATATATATATATATATGTGATGATGACGATATATTTTACCGTGTGGGCGCTTACCAGGCGTCACCTACGGGCACTCAAAGCTGGTGTGGAGAGTGCACCACAGGGGGTCACTTTTGTGCCATATAAAATTGGAAGTATTTGGCGTCTGTCGGGATCGAATCCGGGTCCCCCAGGTTCGCGACCAGACACTCAGGCACTCGGCACATCCAGAAATGGGTAATATGCCATGATGATATATTTATTTATTTAATAAATATAATAATGTAATATAATTATTTTTATATATTATATGATATTCCTATTATTGAAAAACGCTGAAAAGAACAATTTTTGAAATGTTTGTTCTTTATTATCCTTTAAAAGATTATTCTATCTCTTTGATAACGCTGAAAATATAATTATGGCTGTGTCCGATGTTGCACTTTTATTACCATAATATCTAAATCCTAAATTTATATACCCTAAATCTAGTGATTATTTAGTATTTTAGGAATCAGATTTTAGGGTTTTGCAGGAGCACACTATGCCTTGAAGTTAACGCGCACTAATTAAACAAATCACATCGTTGCTATAATTTGAACTAAACGTCAAATTTACTGTCAAAGAAAAACTTATGACCTTCTATTTTATGAAATATAATATTAACATGTACTCTCAAGCATCAAATTGAATCGAATTATATAATTCATTTTTGTTGTTTTAAAGTGTTGCCGTGCAAACCAATGCATATCACTAGTGTGCCAGTAGGAGTTGTATTTATATGAAGAAGACTTAAATACTAAATACTAAATGCCAAAATGCGACATCGGATACAACCTATGTAGTTATATTCGTAGAATCGATTGATGATTTTCCCAAGTTGGTATCTCGACCCATTTTTAAGTTATAGTCCTAAAAAGAGATACCTATTTTTGGCTAAAAGCTTCAAAATTTTCAAAAATTCAATTTTTACGCTGTAGATACTTCTCAGCGCGATGATTCCAATTTAGTAAACTCCCTTGTTTGAGAATAAAATTGGAATATTTTTAAAACTAATAACTTAATATAAATAATTAATATTCTGATTTGTTATTATTGCGGAGGACCCCAAAGTTTACTCGAACAGATTCTAACCAAAGTCCTGTAGTATCGGAAAAGGCCCTACGTAAACAACTTAAAAGACAATTAACTTCATAACACACCATCTGTTTCTCTTAGCATCTACCCTGCAGTTATGAAATATCGTCCCAATCTCTTCAGCTTATTA
Organism: Ophonus ardosiacus; assembly: GCA_943142095.1. Lineage (NCBI taxonomy): Eukaryota > Metazoa > Arthropoda > Insecta > Coleoptera > Carabidae > Ophonus > Ophonus ardosiacus. Next base: position 47,391,962 of record OW964831.1, on the reverse strand, counting down.
CCCCCAATTACATAACCTAAATCTTCACACTTCCCTTGTTACCCACGCCCCTGCTAATAAGCAGCAGCGATGATAACCAGCGCGTGTCTACACCCTCGGGGCGCGGGGGTGGAGTCTCCGATCGATCGTGAGTTCCGCGTAAACAAACACAGGGCGCGTGGCGACGCTGGCGGTGGTTCCTGCCCAAGACTTTTACTTTTTACGGAGAAGCAGGACCGGGTCACCCGAGCCATCTGTTGACCAAAGGAGGAAGTAAGGAGCAGGAAAGATAAGGAGGTTTTTTTGAAAGGTGAAAGAGTATGGAAAGGGTTATAGGGCGGGAAACGGTTGTATATCAATGACAAAACGTGAAGAAATTTAAAAAAGGTTACAAATATGTACTTATCTACAGTCAAAGACTATTTTACAAATTTTCCGGATTGTATATCGTTATTTCTTATTGTTTTTTTGTCATTCGTAAAGATGATTATCTTTCTCTTGTTTGCTTTAAAGCATTTTTACCTTCCGTCACCTTTAGGTAACAAAGGTACTATCCTTAGTCAAAAAATTCGGTGGTGAATACGATTTTACTAATTTCACGATAATGTGTGTGTGTGTGTGTGTGTGTGTGTGTGTGTGTGTGTGTGTGTGTGTGTGTGTGTAACAAAAATCTCTCCGACGATAACTCCTATACTACAATAGGGCTGTTGCAAGAATTTTTATATGATTTCCAAGTACTAAATTTTAAAAGATATTGTTCTTTAAAGAGACTCAAATTTGAAACACTCCGAGATATCCATTAGATATTTTACAATATAACATTGAATTTTGCGCATGATCTGAAACAGAATGTGACATCAGAGGACATACAGATTAACATGTGACAAACTATCGCCTACTTTTATTTATATAATAAATAACTGTTTTCCTATTGACTATGAATGACGTGCTATGTGTACTCAGACGTCATAGGAGTGGGGATTATGTTTCATAATTTTCTGGCGCCGATCTTTTTATTTAATTATCTACGAAAATAACAATAAATAATTATTATTTTTATTATTGTAAAAATACTGCAAAACTTTCATTTAATTTTTAAAAAAATGTGAAACAGGCTCATTTTAAAAATTGTAATTCTTTTTTATTCCACACAGTAGAAATATATCTTCATAATTACCGATGTCTATCTACATGTATTTCAGATAATGGCACACCCAATAATGGGTAATATGCCGTGATGATATATTTATTTTATTTATTTACATACATAATATATTGTTTATATAATATTTGTGATATTATTTTTACATTTGACGATGATATTATAGCAATGTAACACTGCATATTCAGTTAAAAAATCTGTTGTGGCCAGCACAAGACCTCTCGCCATTTCCATTTTATGTTATAAAAGTATTGTATTGCACTTCGCTATCGAACCGTCGTTTTATAACAAAAAAATTACAGAACTTTACCCAAATACTGTTTTTGGTAGTATGTAACATGTCTTCTGCACACATGCAATTATAATTATATCTATTTTTCATTGTATGAGGAAGTTTCTAAATATCTGAGATTCTTCCAATTCATTAACAAGATTGGCGGAATTTCTAATGGATATATGCATGCTACCTATAATTATAAATATTTAATTAATAAAACAATAAGAAAGATTAAATGTACTACCGAGAAAAAGCTTTCAGAATGTAACTAAAACTTTTGATTTTTGACACTGACATGTGTCATTTACAAACTATGTTATAAACATTGGAATTTGTCAACTGGTTTCCTTAGTGCCTTAGCCTCTGCGATTAGATTACTCTATAAATTATAGTATCTTTATCTCTAAATCTATACAAAATATAATAAAAATTTCAAGTGTATTAGATGGAGAATTTTATGTTGTTCAATATTTAATAAAAAAAACCTCCCAAAAATTATATTTAGAAGAATTTTTCTAAGAAACTACTACTTCCGGTTGTTCAATTGTTACCAAAACCTTTTCAGCTCTTCCCAGGAATGTCAGATTGAGGAAACTGCAGTTAAATATTTTTTAAGTCTTATAGTTTTTGAGGAATCGTGTCTACATCATCCAGACATACATACACACACACATACACACACACACACACATCTTTTTAACAATGTTATAATCGGATTCTAGGGACCTTAAATCGTGCTTATTCAATAAAATCTGGATATGCGAATTTTAGCATGAATCCAATACCTCTCTTAGCGAGAGGTAAAAAGTAGTAATAAAAGTTGCAGTTTTCTTTTAGAAATTACATGTTTCTGGCGACTAATAAATATGTTATTGATGTATGCAAGATTTCCTATATTGTTTTTAGTAATATTTCCTGAATGAGTCATCGTTATAACAATTTAGAAACTTGATTTTTCCTGTTTTCTTCGTCTAAAGTACAATGAGTATTCCCAACAATTAATGATTTTATAAAGGTATTTATCTGCAAAATACACGTATAATACGATAGTGTAGTATATGTCATTATAATAGAAATTATACGTCGGTAATAACTTGAGTAATAAAATAGCTTGTTGAGAAGATTTCATTGTTTCAAGCGCGATTTCTAGAACAATACTGTTTCTGTTTGAATACGTTTTTCACATTAAAATAGATTTAAATTAGTCATTTGAGAAATAGGCGTATTGTGCTTAATGCGTTTGTATAATAGTCATTAAAAGCAGGAAATGTAGCAATTACACTATTGCGTTTAAATTCAGCTTTATGAATACACAAACACGGAGCATTAACACACTTGGCTTCTTTTTATACTACAATTATTTCCCTCTCTATTTTTACACTCCCGCGTGAAAAATCGCTTCAGATTTACATCTTTACTTCAAACTTAGAAACAGAAATACGCCTGCACTATCATACCAGTCATCTTTCACCAAGAAATAAATTTATCTACCCAGACGTTATTTCCAAATTATTTTAAGAATATTTAAATAAAAAAATCTGATGGGGCCAACACATAACCTCCCGCTAATTCCATGTAAACAAAATCTACTTTGTTGTTCCAATAAATAGAAAAGTTTGTAATACGAAATTTTGGATTATATTTTATTATGATTTTCCTGAAAAATCTGTTAGAGCTTCAAATTATATAAGAGTATTAAATACCAACTTTGCGAACTTTTGGATCATTAATATATTTTAAGGAAAAATCGTCACACATATATTATTGTCACAATCATCACCAATTTTCTTATGCTCTAAAATGCAATCTGTGTAAATTCTTCGCCGTACATTATCCATTTCGTAAATGTGTAGTTGCAAACTATTATTTGACACTTTGAAATCACGTTCTTATTGAGAGCTATTTGATATATAATGCTGCAAACATCAAACTTAAATCGAATTATCCTGTATATCTAATATTTATTTATGATGGAAAATATATTATTTTTACAAACCTTAATTTCATTAGAATCATATTTAAACTACTAAATTCTTCTTAACACGGTTTCATTATTAATTTTAATGAAAATTGCTTCGTGACAGTGACATTTGTTTAAATATGTCAAATTTGTTATTAAAGTATTGTTTTTGTTTGACGCAGAGGCAAAGTGATGTACAAGAATAATTATTTTATAATATAATGTAAAGTTATTTCAAGTTATTTACTAAATGCTATTATCGTAGAATTGAAGATTGTGCCATAATATTCAATTTGTATTGGTAAAAGTTGTTAAAAAATTATTTTCAATGAATTTTTTACAAGAAAAACTGTCAAAAGCTTGTATAAATGATACTTCCGGTTATCCGATATACACTAAAAACTAATGAGCTCTTCCCACATTAGTATAGAATGGATATACAAAATTTCAAATTTTTCTGATTGATAGTATTTGAGTAATCGTGTCCACACGATCCACACACATACACACACACACACACACACACACACACACACACACACACACAGACACACACACATACATACCTACAGACATCATTGTAAAAATGTTAAAATCGGATTCTGGGGACATCAAAACGTGCTTATTCACTAAAATCTCGATATGAGATTTTTAGCACGATCCCTATACCTCCCTTACCTAGGGTAGCGGGAGGTAATAAAATATATCATCATGGCATATTACCCATTTCAGAGTGTGCCACAATCTGCTTTATCGCAGATATCGGTAATGATGATGACATATTTGTAACGTGCGGGCGCTTACCAGGCGTCACCTCGCGGGCACTCATAGCTGGTGTGGAGAGTGCACCACAGGGGTCACTTCTGTGCCATTTAAAATTCGAAATATTTTGCGTCGGTCGGGTTCGAACCCGGTTCCCCAGGTACGCGATCAGGCACTCTGGCACACGGCCACGGCACCCCATTTTAAGAATAAAATTAAAAAAATTATATTTTAAGAATACTTCAACTTCGTAATAATGATAAATTAATATTTTTAAAGTATATCGAACTTCGTATTTATAAATACTAATAGGATAAATTATAAATATGAGAGAAAAATCGGGTGACGCCGGGATTTGAAACCGGGACCACCACATCTCTAGTCTTTTTTTTTCTCATATTTATAATTTTTTCTAAATATGAATATAAATACAAGTAACAGATATTCTTTATCAGGGATATTTTTTACTTCACTTTTACTTTAGATAGGTAGAGATACAGCAGACATGGTCAACTGGGCGATACACACCTGTGCATCGCGATATTTGAGCGATAAATTAATAGATAAGTAGAATTATACAATTGCGTGTTAGGTTATGTTAAAGTTTGTTTAGAAAAATCAGAGCATCACTTTTATCTTTTTTTCCTATTGCGAAAAAAATCAACAAATTTCATAACTGTTGGCGTACAAAATTTTTACTTGTCGCTAAGAGTATTGGATTCATACTAATAATCGCATATTCAGATTTTAGTGAATAAACACGGGACTGTATCACAAATTCTATAAGAATAAAGACTAATTTAACTACTTATTCCTTAATCTGACCTTAACGAGAAAGCTGAAAGGTTTTGGTAACAACTGGACAACCGAAGGTACTAGTTTCTTAAAAAAATCTTCTAAATATTATTTTTCGGAAATTTATGTTAAAACAAATATTAAAGAATATAAAATTCTCTCTCCAATACATTGAACATTTTTATTATATCTTCTATAGATTTAGGGATAGAGAATTATAAATATATAAAATAATTCGTTGTAATGAATCTCATTCCAAATAACTCCATCGAAACCAGTTGAAAAATTAAAATGTTTGTAATTAACAGAAAAATATCAAAAATCTAGATACATTACTGAAAGCTTTTTCTGGAAAGCACATTTAATGTTTCTTACTTTATTATTAATTAAATATTTAAAATTATATGGATACATATATTACATATATGTATCAGAAATATCTCCAATCTCGGCAATGAATTTGAATAATCTCGAACATTAGAATGGTCCCTTTTTAGAATAAATTTGAAAGAATTTTTTGTGTGTACCAGAAATGTTATATACAATATGTAGGTACTTATATAGCTTAACCCAAAATTAGCGAGAGGTCTTGTGCTGGTCATAACAGATATTTTTCTGTGTAAATTAGTTCTGAAACAAGTTATTTTAGAAATTAAAGAAAATAAATTATAAAAATACAAAAGCAAATAGCAAATTTCAGGAAGTTTTTCGAAAATACATAATAGATATGTGTAATGTACCTATTACAAAAATTAAGGATTAATTAAATAGGTAGAAATATAATATTTCCTTTCTCTAAATTGTTTAGGAATATGAAATATTATTTTATATAAAAAGTAAGATAATATATTTAGTTTGTAATGTAAAAGTCTAGCAAATAAGAGCTCAAGTTATATATATATATATATATATATATATATATATATATATATATATATATATATATATATATATACAGTATGTCCCCGGATTGAATTTACAAGAGGAAAAAAAAAATTTATTTTTGATTTTACGAAAAAATGCTAAGGCAAGGAAAATTTTTGCTTGAATTAAAACGCATGTTTTAATTTAATTAAACAGTTATTACATTGAATCTAACATGATTTTAGTTAGCTTTGATATATTGACAAATGATTATTAATTCTAATTTCAAAAAAAAAAAACGACGAAAACCAAAATACTTGCAGTTTATTCAATTAACTCTTTTTATCTGAAATTAGAATTAATAATCATTTGTCAATATTTCAAAGCTAACTAATATCATGTTAGATTCAATGTTATAACTTTATTATTAGGAGGACAAAATACGAAAAAACGTTATAATAAAAGAACCTTACATTAATTGAAAGTTTTAATAACTGAAACATGCGTTTTAATTCAAGCAAAAATTTTTCTTCCTTTGCCAATTTTTCGTAAAATCAAAAATAATTTTTTTTCCTCTTGTAAACTCAATCCGGGGACACACTGTATATAACAGTATAGTAATGAGAAATATTATTAAACTTTTTTCAACAATCACCTGTTCCTTTTAATTTACAGAGTCATTTTACGCTCCTCTATAAATTAAAACAAATAAATAAACTATAATACTGCTCAATATTCTAAGAAATATTTAATTTGCAGTTGTTTTTAAATGTTCCATTGAAATAATACTTATTTCTTTAACAAGTTTACTTATACATACTTAAATATAATTGCGTCCATCGACACGAATACAGATAATAAAAATGTACAAATCCTTACCTTTTTATAGTCTTTATCTTGTTGATGGCATTGAAATCTGTGAACCACAATCATATCTGCGACCACCTGAAATAAAAATTAATTTTATATTACATTACACGTCATATATCCCGAAGATCTGAACAGGTTGATAGTGTTAATTTTGTTTATAATCTCCCAACAAGCTGTATATTACTTGGTCGCCGACATTTCTTCCATCAGATAACTATTCGCAGGTAAAAACCCCAAAATACAAAAATGATATTGTTGTAGTATACAGGACGTAATTAATCCGTTTCAAAACGGCCCAAATTTCGCAATAAATTATACGTGACGCGGAGCGATTTAACAGTGACATTTAACAAATCAATGCGCTATTGGGCCAGCAGATCCCTTTTTGTTTTAATTAAATAACGAATGGTCATCAGAAAAACCGGACCCATAAAACAACGGGGCTAAAAAACGTACCGTCCCACGGGCTCAGGCTCGGCGTTCGGCGTACAACAAACGCACCTCACACGACGTCGCCAGGTGCCCCCGCCCCGCCGGCCGCCCGTACGCCACTGGTCGGCGGCCAAAGGGGTATCATGCACGAGAATCTGATCCTAACAGATGAGATTGTTCCAGGACCGTAGTTAAGATGAAAAATATCTTACATCACATTGCCTAAAACTATTATAATGAGGAATGCTATCGGGATATTGTTTCTCCAAATGATCATCCACCTTTTAGGTAATATTATTTAACAGAATAATTCGAAATAATTTTAAAAAAATCTGATGTGGCCAGCACATGTCCTCCCGCCAATTCCATGTTTAAAATAGCATTGAGCTTTAAGTAAAGTTTCACTTCCGATTGATCGTTTGTAAACAACATCTACTTTGTTGTTCCAATAAATAGAAAAGTTTGTAATACGAAATTTTGGATTATATTTTATTATGTTTTTCCTGAAAAATCTGTTAGAGCTTCAAATTAAGTACTACATCCGGTTTATCATATATAGTCAAAATCTAATATGTTGTTTCAAATTATATAAGAGTATTAAATACCAGCTTTGCGAACTTTTGGATCATTAATATATTTTAAGGAAAAATCGTCACACACACATTATTGTCAAAATCATCACCAACTTCCTTATGCTCTAAAACGCAATCTGTGTAAATTCTTCGCCGTAATCCTGTATATCTAATATTTATGTATGATGGAAAATATATTATTTTTACAAACCTTAATTTAATTAGAATCATATTTAAACTACTAAATTCTTCTTAACACGGTTTCATTATTAATTTTAATGAAAATTGCTGCGTAACAGTGACATTTGTTTAAATATGTCAAATTTGTTATTAAAATATTGTTTTTGTTTGACGCAGAGGCAAAGTGATGTACAAAAATAAATTATTTTATAATACAATATAAAGTTATTTCAAGTTATTTACTAAATGCTATTATCGTAGAATTGAAGATTGTGCCATTATATTCAATTTGTATTGGTAAAAGTTGCTAAAAAATTATATTCAATGAATTTTTTACAAGAAAAACTGTTAAAAGCTTGTATAAATGATACTTCTGGTTATCCGATATTCACTCAAATCTAATGAGCTCTTCTCACATTAGCATAGAATGGATATACAAAATTTCAAATTTTTCTGATTGATAGTATTTGAGTAATCGTGTCCACATGATCCACACACACACAGACACACACACAGACACACACACAGGCACACACACATACATACCTACAGACATCATTGTAAAAATGTTAAAATCGGATTCTGGGGACATCAAAACGTGCTTATTCACTAAAATCTCTATATCCGACTTTTAGCACGATCCCTATACCTCCCTTACCTAGGGTAGCGTGAGGTAAAAATAATTATATTTTATCTTCCGTGACCTTTAGGAAAAGAAGGTATTGTCTTGGTCCAATAATTCGGTGGTGAGTTTTTAATGAAATGAATACGCACGTTTTAGATGTCTGTCCCTTCTCTCTCTCTCTCTATCTCTCTCTCTTTCTATAATTCTAATATTAAAAATCTTTCGTATTCCTGTTCTTTATATCCATATGAAGAGCTGATTAGATTTGGTTATAATTGGTTAACCGGGTGTTCCCTTATTTGAAGTTCTTAACAGTTTTTCTTGAAATATCATTTTTCGACATTTTTGTGATTATGAATATGAAAGAATATCTTATTCTCCATACGGTTTTATTATACATTTTCCTTCATATTCAATAGATATAGAGTTAAAAAATTATATAAAGAGATTAACTTTCATAAATTAGCCAACTTTGCTATAATCAAAGAAACAACTAATATATTCAAATAATTCTAATTGATGTCAGTGTCAAGTGCAATTTTCATAGTCTATGTTCGTGTTATAGTTTTATTGGATTTATAGAATTTTTTCCAATGAACTTTCGGGATTGAATTTGTAGAAAATAGAATATGTTTGTGTTACAATTTTACTGGATATATATAACCTTTTCTAAGGAACTTTTGGTATGGGATTTGTACGAAATTCATAGAATTGGAGGAAGATGCTGGCCATATCATATTTTTCTTAACTCTCGCTAAGAGAGGTATTGGATTCATGCTAAAATTCGCATATCCAGATTATATTGAATAAGCACGATTTAAGGTCCCTAGAATCCGATTATAACATTTTAAAAATAATGTCTGTGTGTGTGTGTGGATATGTGTATGAGTGTGTGTGTGTATGTATGTCTGGATGTTGTAGACACGATTCCTCAAAAACTATAAGACTTAAAAAATATTTAACTGCAGTTTCCTCAATCTGACATTCCTGGGATGAGCTGAAAAGGTTTTGGTAACAATTGAACAACCGGAAGTAGTAGTTTCTTAGAAATTTTTTGGGAGTTTTTTTTATTAAATATTGAAGAACATAAAATTCTCCATCTAATACACTTAAAATTTTTATTATATCTTGCATAGATTTAGAGATAAAGACACTATAATTTATAGAGTACACTAATCGCAGAGGCTAAGGCACTAAGGAAACCAGTTGACAAATTCCAATGTTTAAAACCTGACACATGTCATTGTCAAATATCAACAGTTTTAGTGACATTCTGATAATATTTGAAATTATAGGTAAAATTGTGGTAAAATGCATATATCCATCAGTAATACCGCCAATCAGGTTAATGAATTGGAACAATCTCTGACATTTAGAAACTTCCTCATACAATGAAAAATATATATAATTAGAATTATATGTGTGCAGAAGACATGTTAAATACAATAAAAAACAATATTTGGGTAAAGTTCTGTAATATTTTGTTATAAAACGACGGTTCGAAAGCGAAGTGTATTACAATACTTATATAGCCTAATATGGAAATGGCGACAGGTCTTGTGCTGGCCACAACAGATTTTTTTTATTATCAATTTAAATTTGACAGCTGTTGAAGGTTTTTAGTAACTTTATTCTTAGGTTATCTAGTGTATAGTGCAACTTGGGCGACATGACAGGTTACTGTATTACTAGTTACTTCTTATTTTATATAGTTGCTATGGATATTTATTTATTTCATTTCTACCTTTTGAATCAAGCCACAAAAGATATCATTTTTATGTCGTTTGAATAAAAAATATATTTGTAATAGCTGATGAGTCCATAGAACTTGAATTTTGATTTTTTTTTATCCTTGACAGCAGAAGCGATTATACATACGAAAATTGAAAGAAACGGGAATCGCGTATATGTTTATAAACTTTATAAACAGCCAGGCCAAAAGCCGGCCCTTTGTTGTTTTTTTTATTATATACAAATATATTTATATATCCTGTGAATTCGACAATTTAAAATATCAGTAAGAAAGTATCGTTGTAGTCGTAAATTTCTGTCAAATACCACATTTTGCAACCTGCAAAAGTTTTATTTTTCCGTCATTGCTTTGCTCGCAACAACTGTCTTGAAAGTTGAAAAATTGGCACGTACGTTCGGCACTTGTTTCCGATTTAAATTGGTTGATAAATAAGTCGGGTTGGTGTCCAACATCGGCGATGCTGCGATGCACAATGCGAATGACTCTGACTCTGAATGGTGAATGTGGACGAGGCGACACCTGACGGCTGCGGTGACGTAGCATTTTATACCTGAGAGCCTCGGCAACGACGACTTGATGGTGATGGACGGTCAAGCAACAGAAAGGAGAGATCCTCACATGATGATTATTTAGCAGAACAAAAATTGAACTTCGAACGCGCGCAACAATATTCTTAATATGAACAGGCGCGCGGCGCACAGAGTGCGTATGACAAAATAATGTTTTATTTTTTATTGGTATTAAAAATTCAAGTCGTCAGAACATTGTATCATAGGCGGTGGGAATTTAAATTTTTGCCGTACGCTACACAACAGACAAGATCTGAAAAAGAAAATGCATTACCTATTATTAAAATATCTGTTGTGCCAGCACAAGACCACTCGCAATTTATTTGTATAAAATTGAATTTAACATTTCTGGTATACACAAAAATATTATAATTACATCTATTATTAACATATTTTTACCTCCCGCTACCCTTGGTAAGGGAGGTATAGGGATCGTGCTAAAAATCACATATCGAGATTTTAGTAAATGACCATGTTTTAAGGTCCCTAGAATCCAATGTTAACATTTTCACGATGATGTCTGTATGTGTGTATGTGTGTGTGTGTGTGTGTGTGTGTGTGTGTGTGTGTGTGTGTGTGTGTATGTATGTGTACAAATTTTGTTTGCACCGTAACTCAAATACTATCATTCAGAAAATTCTGAAACCTTGTATTTCTACCCTATTCTAATAGGAATAGAAGCTATTAGATTTTGGTGTAAATCGGATAAACGGAAATGGTACTTTACTTGAAGCTCATAATGGTTTTTCATTGGAAAATTATAGATTATTGAATTTTGTACAGGTATACATTAATACTTTTTCTATATATTTTACAGATTAATTTAAAAATCATTTTTCTTTTTTTAATCCCGAAGCCTAAGATAAACACAATTCCTTTGTTACACAGTTTATTTTTCAAATGAATGTAACTGACAGGTAAACGTCATTGTCAAAAAACTAATCACTTCAAATTAATAATAGTGACATATTAAATAATAAAGAAAATCGTAAATAAAGCAATAGCTATATGCAATGGAACATAATATAGTTTGAAGCATTACTAAATACGTAAGTATGTATTTAAATTAATAAAAATTAAATAGCGGGAGGTTTTGTGATGGCCACATCAAGGTCTTTTTGCACTGATATTTTGATAATTTTAAGCAGGTGTTTAATTAAAAATAAAATATTAAATTTATTTCCCAGAAAAAGCCTTTTTGACACTGACATTTTTCAGTCAATTACAAACATTTTCATTTTTCAACTGGTTTCCATGAAGTTATTCGGGCTGTGAGATTCAATTACGACGAATTATTTTATATATTTATAATTCTCTATCTCTAAATCCATACAAGATATAATAAAAATGTTAAATGTAACGAATAGAGTATGTTATATTCTTCAATATTTATAAAAACATAAATTTCCAAAAAATAATATTTAGAAGATTTTTTTAAGAAACTACTACTTCTAGTTTTCAATTGTTACCAAAACCTTTTCAGCTCTTCCCATTAATACCAGATTAAGAAATACGTAGTTAAATTGGTCTTTAGTCTTATAGTCTTATAGAATTTAACCGTCCCTCCAACATCCAGACACACACATACACACACACATCATTGTAAAAATGTCAAAATCGGATTCTATTGACCTTAAATATGACATCTTTAAATGGAGGTAAACAACGAAATATATTCTAAGTCAAACAAGAAAGTATGAATTATAAAAATATGAATCACTTGTATTTTAAGTTTACTAAGAAATGAGTTATTTGGTTTAGGAACAATTTGTTTAGACGAGAAAGAAGAAATCCAAGTAAAATACAATGCAGCAAGTTGAAAAAGTTGTGCAACTCTGTAAACTAAAGTTAATTCCTTAAACCAAACCAAGTTCGCAAACAAGTAACCGTCTCAAAGTACACAACAGCGTCGCAGCGGGTAATCGCAAACTTCTATAATAATTACACGTGAGTGTTCCGCCCTCGGTGGTCAGCAGTGGAAACCACGAGCCCTGTCTAACAGTCTGGAGAGCCGAGAGACACAACGGCTTATGGATCGGACGATAATTAGATTCGGCCACACCCTCGTCTTGAGTTATAAGGTAATAAGACGCTGAGAGACGTTAATTTATAGCGTCCAACGGACCAAAACTCACAAAAAATTAACCGATGAACCAACACCTACGCCCACGCACGGGCGGGGACACTTTGAATAATTGATGTCACTAAACAGAAACAATACTCATTCTATTAAATGTCTTTCCCTACTTTAAATTAGAATAAGTTACAAGAACAGAAAATCGTTAGGTCGTTCCAACTTTTAGTGCTATTGACTCTAGAAAATCGTCGTTGCAAATAGTCCATACGAAGATTGTAAATTAAAAGTTCCTGTACCGTTAATAATACAATTTCTGATATTTTAAAATCAAGAAAAAATTAAAAATTGGTGCACAATATGCTTTAAAAAGTATTTATTCATAAACTGGAATCAGTAAATAAAAAATCTGTTGTGGCCAGCACAGGACCTTTCTCCATTTCCATATTAGGCTATATAAGTATTGTACGTATATAACATTTCTAGTACAAACAAAAACCTATATAAATATAAATATATTATCACGGCATATTACCCATTTCTGGGTGTGCCAGTATCTACAACACATGTAGACATCGGTAATGATGACTATATATTTTACCGTATGGGCGCTTACCAGGCGTCACCTCACGGGCACTCATAGCTGGTGTGGAAAGTGCACCACAGGGGTCACTTTTGTGCCATTTAAAATTGGAAATATTTGGCGGCTGTTTTATTTTTTAATTCATTCTATGAACAAGTTTGCTTTTAATGTTCGAAATTCTTCCAATTCATGGACGAGATTGACGGTATTTCGAAGGGGTATATGTAATATACTTATGTATCTATAATTATAAATATTTAATTAATAATAAAATAAGAAATATTAAATGTACTTCCCAGAAAAAGCCTTCTATAATGTTTTTGGTTTTTGACACTAACATTTATCTGATAATTACAAACATTTTAATTTTGCCCCTTGTTTTCCATTGGCTGTGAGATTAATTTACAACATATTATTTTATATATTTATATTTCTCTATCTCTAACTCTATAGAAGATATAATAAAATTTTTAAATGTATCGGATAGAGATTTTCATATTCTTTAATATGTAATAACATAAATTTACTTCATTTCTCATATTTTTAAGAACCATTCATACATGGTTAAAGATAGAATAATGGACGATGAAAGTCTGAATTCAGCATGAAATTATATTTCTTTTCATATTACGCATGATTTTTTTACTTCATCAAATCTCGAGTTACAGCCGTTTGAAGTTACATGATTTTTCATCGTAATTTTGTATTATTCAAAACCGACTCGGTAATTGGTGAAATACATATATTAATGTAAAAATCAACATTAAATTTTTGTAAAATTTGCTAATTGTAAATAATAAAATGCAGTAAAAAATGTAGTGTTAAATAATTTATAAAATTTTATACTATTTATAGTAATCATTTATAGAAATTTCCTTTTACAATCTGATCAGTGTTGTCGTATTCCTACTAAAACAAGTTAAAAATCGCACAGTAGTTAGTTTGTTGTGACATTTCTAAGTGTTCGGATGTATATTTCTGTGTTTTGTGTATTTAAATAATATTGTATTAAAGTGAATGAAATACAAAAATTTGTGTAAATGTGTTTTCTTAAACGAAGGCGTCAGGTTTGAAGATTATCCGATACCTGGTAAATACTATATCACATTTAATATGGAAAATGCGTTCTATAAATGAGATCTTTGAATATATTGTTTTAATTTATTTGTAATACATACTTTCTTGCATACATATATGTGTGTATCTTGTAACATCATTGCGTAGTTAATATTCGTATTCTATTTTGAACCACTTCAAAGTGTACTTTTATACCAAAATTTGTAAGTGGTTAAATTTACACAACTTGATGTAGACCTACATATACAGGCTGTTAAAAAATAAGTGTCCCAAATTATGATGGCATATAGTACTGACGAGTAAAAAAAATTTAATCGACATGGGTCCGATCTTCAACTGTTTTCGAGATAAAAGGCAATGAAAAATCAGTTTTTTCGGTGTTTACCTCTGCTATCTCGAAAACTGTAAGAGTTACGACTTTGATTAAATGAGACATTTTGTTTACCTTTCAGAGGTCATCTTAGATGTGTTTTTGTTTTTCACAAAAAATCGAATAACTGTACTAAGACAAAAGTTGTGACGCCCTTGGCCAATATTTAGTTTTCAAATAACTTCGTAACTATTAGAAAGTGAAAAAAATGTTTCATATAATATGTTATTGGGTTTTTTTTATCGTCTATTTAATGGCATAGACAAAATTATCTTAGTTTGTTTTTCTTCGATTCTAATACAAAATGGCCTCTTTCTCGAAAACAGTTGAAGATCGGACCCGTGTTGATTAAACTTTTTTTACTCATTTTGGTCAGCACTATATGCCCTCATAATTTGAGACACTTATTTTTTAACACCCTGTATAAACTAATTTTATTGTTTATTTTCAACATAATTTCTTGGAGTGTACAGGGTGTCTCATTTTCGATGCTTTTTTAGGGTATCTCGGGAAATATTAATGATAGAGCAAAATCGTTTGTACATTCCATAGTCAACTTTTGAGAAAAGTTTAATAGTCGCCACATGAATTTTCGATCTTCTTTTGTTTCTGAGCTACAGGCAAAAACTTGTTTTTCGCTCATTTGGAAAATATCTTATAACTCATTTATTATGGTAGTTAGAGAAAAATTGTTTTAATAAATTTTATACCGTTTTTTAGGTAAAATAAAATGGCGTAATTAGATTTTTTGGAAACTTCATAATTCTTGAGATGTAACACAAACTTATGATTTTTTAAACGGCAACCTATGTTAAAAATAGTCTCATCTTTTTGCTTATTTTTTAAGCTTTTCAATGATATATAACAAGTCTACATTCTTTTGTTTTACACACGAATAAAAGATGAATTATTGGTTTTTTGGGGTGAAAAAATAGAAATGAGCGAAAAACAAGTTTTTGCCTGTAGCTCAGAAACAAAAGAAGATCGAAAATTCCTATGGCGACAATTAAACTTTTCTCAAAAACTTGACTCTGGAATGTGCAGACGATTTTGCTCTATCATTAATATTTCCCGAGATACCCTAAAAAGCATCGAAAATGAGACTCCCTGTACATTACAGGGATAGAAATTTGTCAGTCAGTGTCCCTACAATTTTTTACTTAGCATAATTTCCGCCAATTCATTTTTTGCCAATTGCCATTAATATATCAATAGATTCTTCAGCGTGTAAAATTATCAAATACAACCCGACATCTGTTGGCTTGTTCCTCTGGAGTCATCGTGTGGAATGAGTGCGCGCATTAGCGGCTAGGGTGCTCCGCCCCCTGCTGGGACGTGCAGGGCCCCGTGGAGCCCGCGCCCCAGGAGGGCACACCTTACCACGGCTCCCCACGCATTATTTTATAAGCTGCGGAATTAATAAGTGTCAATTTGTCCCTGACAAATTGTACTGAATCATAGGAAGTTATGTGTGTTTTTGAAAGAGGGGAGGGTGGATGCCTTTTTAATTAAGAGCAGTACGTAGTGAGAAAAAAGGGAGGAATAATATTTTGCTTGCTTCTGAACGTAATTTTTTTAAAAAAATAGTTATTTATGTATCAAGCACTGGGACTTTTTGGGAAATTTTATTTGAAATCGAAAAATTGTAAATATGTTAGATATATTTCTTTTATAGGTTATGTTAAAAATAATGTCAATGTTGCTAAACTCGAGCAATGAAGGAATTATTTAGTTCGATCTTCTTGTACATATTTATGTCATTTTACGTACGAATTTACTATTGTACATCGTATACCTGCCCAAATTATCTTTCATGTACCTGCAGCAGTTATTATAAGGTTGCCAACACTGCTATTGCATGAAATCATTGTATAATGGATTAATTCAGTTCCGATTTTTGAACATTTAATGACAATTTGTGTGCACTTTAGTGACTATTTTAATTTGAGACTTATCTTAATCTAAATTAATAACAGAGTATAGTATAACTAGAGATGCATTCGGGCGGACCGGGCCGGGCTTGGAGGTTTGGATCGACTCGGCCCGAAAATAAAAATTACCGGCCCGACTCGAAGATCGACTCGACAAAAAAATTAGCTAGCCCGGCTCGAAAATTGACTCGAAATCGGGCCGGGCTTCGGGCCGGGCCGGGCCAAAGCTCGAAATTGGGTGTATCCGGCATTCCTAATGTTGATTTTATGTTAAGGCAAAATGTTTAACTTTTTTCGTGTCGAACTTATAAAAAACCTCTACATTCTTATAACTTTCAACATTAGTTAACATAAGTAGTTAAAAAAGAGATCCTTCTAGTGTAAGTTTGTTATAAAAATTACAGACCTACGAGTATTTAACACTTTGTTTACCAAAGAATTTAAACAACTTTTTCACAAATCTTATATAAAAAAATAGAATTTTAATTTACATAAGGATTTTTTTATCTAACTTTGTTTCTGCTAAAAAATAGGACAGGAAACCATTATGGTAGGATCAAAAATCATTTTTATTTAAGTATACGAGTAATAACAATAATAATAGCATCATCACAATATAATTATTATGCTTTAATGAATAACCTTGAATTCTTGAAGTAAAATAATACATTTTTATTTATTAATATGTGAACTGTGTTGTTATTAAATCATTTTGATCCTTTTTAACTTCATCCATTTTCATTAAAATATTAAGGAAACTGTGCATTTGAATGAAATATAAGATTCTTCAGGCTGGCTGATCTTTAATAGATAATTGATATTTTTTATATTTATAAAATAATCAAATACCGTATAGAAATATTCAAATCAGTTTATAATTTATGATTTTCAATATGGTCCTTGATGAATGTGTAAGAGAAAGAGATATGACAAATTTAAAATTCCATTTAAATCACGGAGTTATGAAACCTGATATTTTCAATTCTATGAAAATGAAAAATGTCGTTGCATTAATATTCGATGAAGATAAGTTTTGAAAAATGTGGGATTATGAATATGAATCAAAGACGGTTGAGTAATAAAACGAATGAAACCTCTCATATCAAAATTTTGATCTTTTTCTGCCCACAACGTGTTTTATTTTAATATTGGTTTAGCTTCAGCTGTTGTTTCGGAATTTATGACGAAGCTGTAAAAATTCTGTCGTTTATATTTCTTTTATTATGATTTTGTAACACTATATTTTTACATGTTTATGAACACCTTGTTATAATTGCATAATAAAATAGATTTGTTTTATTGATCATAAATCATTTGTCCAACATTGTATGTTTTCGATTTTGTTTCATTTTTCTGTTTTTGACAACAGGTTATAAGTTCTTTTTTCGTTTGCTTACATCTTTTGCGCAATTAGTGAGCGCGATAGAAATATGTCAGAGAAAATGAGCTTCATAATTTAGTGATTGCGGGTGTCAAATTGATTGTTTTAAACAGTTCTGTGACGATTAAAATAAGCATACGAATATGTGTGGGTAATTAATTTATTTACAATAGTTGACTTAAAATAAAATACATACACAGATTGATAACACTGATTTTATTGTTATTAACAGTTAAATTTCTTCGATTATTCCTGTCCCGGATAATAGAAAATTATAAATTACATGCAGATTTTGTTTTTTCTGTGAAAAACTATGTATCAATGTTTTGCTAAAGGTGGTTCCTTCATGACATTCTCATACAAAAGAATTAGCAAAAAAAGATATTTTAAATTTTTAATAGTTTTGGGTTTTAAAACAATTAAATTGTTGATGTAATTATTATATACAAAAAAAAAAATCTGTTGTGCCCAGCACAATACCTCTCGCCATTTCTGTTAATTAAGTGTCGAATTTAACATTTCTTGTACACACAAATAATTCTAATTATATTTATTCTTTCATTCTATAAGGAATCTTGTTCTACTCTTCTAAAATGTTCAAGATGATTCAAATTAATTAACAGGTATTTTTTCAAGGATACATATGTACTATTAGTTTTAATATACCTAACAGACACACACATCACCGTAAAAATGTAATAACCGGATTCTAAGGACCTTAAAACATGTTTATTAACTAAAATCTGGATATGTGATTTTCAGCATGAATCCAATATCTCTCTTAGGAAGAAATAAAAACAAGTATATTCAAGAAAAATACAGTGTGTTAAAAAATAAGGGTAAAAAATTTAAGGGCACATAATACTGACCAAAATGAATAAAAGAAGATTTATCAACATAGATTTGATCTTCAACTGTTTCCGAGAAAGAGGCCATTTTTTATTATAATCGAAGAAAAACTGTAAAAATTGTGATTGTACAAAATTTTGTCTATGCCAGTAAATAGATTGTACTCGTAAATGTATGAAACATTTTTCTCAATTTATAATAGTTAGGAAGTTATTTTAAAATTAAATGTTCGCCCAGGTCGCCACAACATTTAATTTAGTACAATAATTTGATTTTTATTGGAAAACAAAAGCACAACTAACATGACCTATGAAAGGTAAACAAAAAGTCTCTTTTAAGTGAAGGCGCAACTCTTATAGTTTTCAAGATAGCAGAGGTAAACCCAGTAAAAACTCATTTTTAACTGCCTATATCTCGGAAACTATTGAAGATCGGACCCATGTTGGTTGTTTTTATTAATTTTGGTCAGTGCTATATGCCCTTAAAATATTTTACCCTTATTTTTTAACATACCTTGCACGGGTATGTTTTAATAAATGCGAAAATTTCATCGAAAATCATATATTTTCCAAATTGAGAATTACTACAACTGGATGTTTCTTTTTACACTCATGTATATCAACTGTCACTTGAACTATCGTTAGGTCGTTTTTAGTACAAATCTGTCGTTTATTATGGGGTCCCATGGCCTCGTGCCTGAGTGTCTGGTCGCGAACCTGGTGGAACCAGGTTCGATCCCGACAGACGCAGAATATTTCCAATTTTAAATGGCACAAAAATGACCCCTGTGGTGCACTCTCCACACCAGCTATGAGTGCCCGTGAGATGACGCCTGGTAACCGCCCACACGCTAAAATATATCGTCATCATTACCGATGTCTACATGTGTTGCAGATACTGGCACACCCAGAAATGGGTAATATGTCGTGATGATATATTTTTTACCTGGTAAGGGAGGTATAGGGATCGAGATTTTAGAAAATGACCACGTTTTAAGGTCCCTAGAATCCAATTTTAACATTTTCACGATGATGTCTGTATGTGTGTGTGTGTATGTATGTGTGTGTATGTATGTGTGTGTATGTATGTATGTATGTGTGTGTGTGTGTGTGTGTGTATGTGTAGAGATTTTGTCTTCGATCTAACTCAAATACTATCATTCAGAAAATGCTATTCTAATATGAAAAGAAGCCATTAGATTTTGGTGTAAATCGGATAACCGGAAATGGCACTTTGCCTGAAGCTCATAATGGTTTTTCTTTAAAAAAAATACCATTAAATGCCACTTTTTCGCATTTTATGTCTTATGAAAATTAAAGATTATTGAATTTTCTACAGGAATACATTAATACTTTTTCTATATATTTTACAGATAAATTTAAAAATATTTTTTATTTTATTAGTCGCGAAGCCTAAGATAAACACAATTCCTTTGTTACACATATTTCAAATGAATGTAACTGACAGTAAATGTCACTGTCAAAAAAATAATCACTTCAAATTAATAATAGTGACATTTTAAAAAGAAAGTAGGTATGTATTTAAATTAATAAAAATTAAATAGCGGGAGGTTTTGTGTTGGCCACATCAGATTTTTTTATTTATTTTTTCTGTCGTTTATTATGTGACACTACGAAAAAACCTTCCTTGTGAGACTCTAAATTGCCAATGAATTCATGAAAAATAACATATTTAAATTTCATTAAAAACTATCGTAAATGTTTCCATGATAGAATCACCTGAAAATGTCAACATTCAGTGATGTCTCAATACATATAAAGAAGGGGAACATAGAACATAGAGGGAATATATGAAACAATGAGTAATTTACGTGACAATGAGGCAGTAATAAATTTATTTGTTGCAGGTGATTTCCACGACCGGGCTGGCATGGCATTAAAATTACTGACACGTAAGTAATTTTTACATTCGTTTACACAATGAGCCTGCTGATAACACACAGGTCCCGTGTTTGAACAGAATTCAAAGCGGACACATTATCACGAATATAGATCTGACTTTAAATTTACATTTCAAAACCATAATAAAATACTGGAAACGACATATAGAAATTTGTAGCGCACATTAACATTTATATTGGTATGCATAACAAGTTCCGGATATTAAACAATTGCTTTATTTATGAAAATTTATTCGTTAAATCATGAAGCGGAGTAATAATTTCCGCGAATCGTTAGCATGTTTTTGACAGCGGTATGCGGGTGGTTACAGACTACTGCTGTTGCGGTGCGGTTATATATTATCGACCGCATTTTGATTTTGCTTCGAACTGTTTTCTTTTTTCCGAAACCAACACACATTCACATCATTTCATTTTCATTTGCGCAAACTGTCTGCTTTTACACCATCATCAATTATTTACTATCATCAGGGTCAATTTCAACCAAACTTTTACATATACACTTGTTTTACCAGATTCACATGTTGAATTATTTCACCCTTAGTATTAGTAATTATCATAATACAGGTGTCTCTTAAATAGGGGGACATGGCTTAACCACAGATTCCTGAGGCTAAAATAAGACGATTTAACTAAACTTGCTTCTACCGGAAAGTGTACCATTTAGCCAGAATTCTGCTTCAGAGTTCTTAGAAAAAAAAAAAAATCTGTTGTGGCCAGCACAAAACCTTCCGTCAATTCGATGTATTTTGTACATATCCTATACCAAAAGTTCCTTGAAAAAGATTCTATATATCCTGTATAATTGTAACAAGAACACTATATTTTTTACATATCCATACTGAAAGTACCTTTGAAAAGATTCTAAAATCTAATAAAATTTTAATACGAATACGAACGTACATTATGTATTGCACTTAACACTTCCTCCTGCTTCAACTTTGCCCTATTTTATTAGAAGTCGCTGTTTCTTACTCTTCTCTTCTACTCATTCCTGTCCAAAGCACCTTCGTGACACAGTACTTCATCTCTCAAATCTTCTGCTATACAGTCCTTCCATCTTCTCTTTTGCCTTTCTCGTACTTCTGGCATTATAAGTTCCTACCTTGAGGCGAGGCCGCAAATGCAAGTCACTGGCGAGGGACACTCTGTCACTTATATCACTTTCAGAGCATATACTTTCCACTTTGGTTTTGCACTTGCTACTGACATCTGTCAATTAGATTTTTTTGAATATGTCTGTTGTTTTCATAATTTTTGCAAAGCTGACTGATTTTCGTTAATCTCTCTTAATCTCTCTATAACTCTATATCTATTGAATATGAAGGAAAATATATAATCGAACCGTATAGAGAATAAGATATTCTTTCTATTGATAATCACATAAAATGTCGAAAATGATATTTAACTGCGATTTTTCAAGAAAAACTGTTAAGAACTTCAAATAAGGGTACTTCCGGTTGACCAATTATAACCAAAATCTAATCAGCTCTTCATATGGTTGTAAAGAAGAGGAATATTATAGGAATAGTAGTTTTGGAGTTATCGTCGGAGAAAAATTTGTCACACACACACACACGGACACACACACAGACACACACACAAACACAAACACGGACACACACACAGACACACACACACACACACACACACACACGGACACACACACACACACCCACAGACACACACACACAGACACACACACAGACACACACACACAGACACACACACACACACATACAGACATCATCTTAAAAATAGTACATTCGTATTGTAGGGACCCTAAAACGTGCTTATTCATTAAAAACTCACCACCGAATTTTTTGACCAAAAACAATACCTTCCTTTTGACGGAAGGTAAAAATAATAAAGTCTAATCAATGTTGGGACACCTAAGTTCATACACTAGTGGTTCACTAATAATAACAAGTATCATCTTAAAATATGACTTATAACCATATGAACTGTCATACCAAATTTCATCCAAATCAAATAAAGCATTCTGTTATTATAAGCAAAATTTATTTATTTTTATTTTTCGAAGAACTTTGAAGAACAATACTGGCTAAATGGTACACTTTCCGGTAGAAGAGGTTTAGTTAAATCGTCTTATTTTAGCCTCAAGAATCTGTGGTTAAGCCAAGTCCCCTTATAATTCAAAAGAACTCAACAAGTAGGAAATTTGCGATTGGATATAAATAATAAAATGTGTGTCTGAAAACCGTTAGTTTATTATCAAATAACATAAAATTACCGCTGAGCCTGTTGTGTATGCTATTAATGAATGCGTTAGTATTTTTGTAGCAGAAACGAATCCATCATCGTACTTTATGTAATGTGACATCGGCTCAGGTGTTCACCTGCTCAGGTCCCGTATCAACCAGGATGTTCGTATGCGTTTCATATGAAGTTTTATTCGCTTATTATGAGTACATTAACTGTTTTATAAATGGAAATGTCTTGTTTCATCGTTTCCGTATTGAGGGAGAATGAAGTTATAATTATACAGTGTAATAACGGCTATAAAATACTTTATTGGTGAAATATATTAAAGTGTGTGGTAGCGAAGCATATCTACACCTGTTTTCTATCTTTATACTTGTTGAATTTTATATTTTATTACTTGTATTAATTATTTCCATATAATTACAATGTAGAAGGAAGATATTAAAATTTTAATACAATACAAGAAACATTGGTAATAGAGTTAAAGAACTTTAAAAGACTTGCAAGTACTAAATTTTAAAAGATATTGTTCCTTAAAGAGTTTCAAATTTGAAAATATGACGAAATATCCATTAAGTAATTTACCTACAATTAAATAATGAAATTTGTGTAATATTTTGTGATCTGAAACAGAATGTGACGTCAAGTACCTACATTCAGTTTCACATGTAACAAACTATCGCCTATTTTTATTTATATAAATTTTATAACGAAGTATTTATCCGCGTCAGGTTCGACGCGTCAGCCGTCAGTTTGTTATCGCTGTATAGCTCAAGTATTTAAACGAAGCTTAGCGGGGGTGTGTTCCATTTTTCATGGGGCGGTTCCGGCAATTCCGCTGATAACTTCACACTGTCATTTTGATAAATGGTCGCGCATTATACACGAATATAAAGGGACACAATAACTGCATAAATTATGGACCGAGCGCAAACTGATTATACGCCTTTTTGCTCCGACAACGCTGCTCTCTCTCTCGCTCGTTGCCGCTCTCCTGTTATGTCACTCTCATTCTCTCCCCCCACTCCAAATTGGCTGATTAATTCACCCGTCCAATGAATTTGACTTTTGAAATAAAAAAATAGAAAATAGTGGCAGCGAAATTTCAATTTGAGTGGAAAATACTGCCGGTGTATGTTACAAATTAACTACCGCTGAATTAATTCCCAATAAATCAATCATTCAATTGTTTTTATATGGAAAAATATTTTTGTAAGCCCTCGCTTGCATATTTAACTAATGCAACAGAAAAAGTTAATTTTTACGCTCACTCTATAAAAATAAAAAATGAATTATTGAATGTTTTTACTTTATTCCAAATTATTTATTCTGGTAATTATTCAGATTAAATCTGCATTTTTAACTATATTTACGAAGTCTTTTCTCTCCTGTATAAAATACGCAGTAGAACACTATTTATTTATTTATTTATTACAAATATGTAATAGATCTAAAAACAGCAATATTTAGAGCATGGATATCTAATTATTTATTTAGGAACTGTTATATTTGCCGTCAAATAATTATGGACTGGAGATTTCTACAATGTTGCCAATTCAGGGGCAATGTTGAAAATGCTAAGCTATGAAGAAGCGGCAACACCGCTGGACAAGGGACAGGCTGCGGAGAAGAGAAAAAGTTGAACTTCAATCCATAATCATTTGACGGCGAGTATAATTTGTGTAACTACATTTAATTTAAAGTTACCTGTTACTGATTTTTCCAATCTGCTTTATTTTTATGGAAGTGAAGAATATCGACGGATGAGGAAAAAAAAATCTGTTGCGGCCAGCACAATACCTCTCGCCATTTCCATTTTATGCTATAAAAGTATTTTATTGCACTTCGCTATCGAACCGTTGTTTTATAACAAAAACATTACAGAACTTTACCCAAATATTGTTTTTATTGTATTTAACATGTCTTCTGTCCACATACAATTCTAATTATATCCTAAATGTCAGAGATTCTTCCAATTCATTAGCAAGATTGGTGATATTTCTTATGGATATATGCATTTTACCTACAATTTTAAATATTTAATTAATAAAACAATGAGAAAGATTAAATGTACTTCCTAGAAAAATCTTTCAGAATGTCATTAAAACTGCTGATTTTTGACACTGATATCTGTCATTTACAAACTATGTTATAAACATTTGAATTTGTTAACTGGTTTCCTTTGTGCCGCAGCGTCTGCGATTAGATTACTCTATACATTACAGAACTTTACCCAAATATTGTTTTTATTGTATTTAACATGTCTTCTGCACACATACAATTCTAATTATATCCTAAATGTCAGAGATTCTTCCAATTCATGAGCAAGATTGGCTGTATTTCTTATGGATATATGCATTTTACCTACAATTTTAAATATTTAATTAATAAAACAATGAGAAAGATTAAATGTACTTCCCAGAAAAAGCTTTCAGAATGTCATTAAAACTGTTGATTTTTGACACTGACATCTATAATTTACAAACTATGTTATAAACATTTGAATTTGTCAACAAGATATAATAAAATTTTTAAATGTATCAGATGTAGAATTTTATGTTCTTCAATAATAGTAATAACAGAAATACACACACACACACACATACACACACACACACATGCACACACACACACAAATGTTATAATCGGATTATAGGGACTTCTCAAATCAATTTATGTGAATTTTAGCATGATTCCAGTGTTCAATAGTTTTCTTTTCATTGTGATTAGAGGTAGAACAAATATTATTGATTTTCCAGACATATATTATAATTATAGGCATTATTACATAATAAAGAATCGGCTAGGTAATTGTTATTGTTTAATAAAAGCTTTACTTTCACGAACTTGTACACTTTTAATTATTTTCATGTTTTAATAATAAATAAAAGTTTGAGTTAAAAATATGTGTAATTTTTTTTATCAAAGTTTCATATTGCAAGAGAACGCGAAGTATGTCGATCGTAAAGAGCATAAGCTTTTATACATCAAGTTCTTGTTCTCGAATAAATATGGTTTTTATCAACGATAATAAAATCTATTATTCTTTCCATGATCCGTACCAGCAACTCGATGTTTATAAAATTAACTCTGTTGTTAACGAACTGGTCATACAACATCGCTATGTGCAATTTCATTGATATTTAACAAACTTTTTGCTGGAAAAATTATATACTTCTAAATTTTAACTGACCATTAAAAACAGATAAAATTATGGCGGCATTTTTTCACAATCACAGTGTAGAACATTTTCAAATACAAGTTTGATACTCAGTTTTAATAATGGAGAAAGAATAAAGAATACATATTACAAGATTGGAAAGTATTAATTGTACAACGTTTTACGAATATTAAGAAAAGTTAGGCAATAAAAATAAATATTATTGGGCGTTCATACAGTTAAGCAATTGATGAGATCTACACATTTTTATTTTAGTTGCGCAGATTTACATTTGATGAACAGGCTATCTCATTTTCGATGTTTATCATTTTTACCTCTCGCTAGAGGTTTTTTTAATCATGCAAAAAATCACATATCCAGATTATAATTAAAAAGCACTTTTCAAGGTCACTAGAATCTGGTTTTAACATTTTTACAATGATGTTTGTGTGTGTGAATGTGTGTATGTGTGTGTGTATGTCTGGATGTTGGAGGGACGATTCCTCAAAAACTATAAGACATAAGACCTGTTTAACTATGAATTCCTCAATCTGACATTCCTGGGAAGTGCTGAAAAGGTTTTGGTAACAATTGGACAACCGGAAGTAGCAGTTTCTTAGAAAAATCTTCTAAATTTAATTTTTTTGAAATTTGTATAATCACATATATTAAAGATCATAGGATTCTCTATCCAATACATTGAATATTTTTATTATATCTTTTATACATTTAGAGATAGACACTTATAAATATATAAAATAATCCGTTACAATCAAATAATGTTACTACCAAGTTTATATCTCTACCTACTTTTGAATTATTGCCCCAAAAGTCAATATACCCCATATTTAGATAAAAACTTCAAAATTTTTAAAAATCTAATTTTTATGTATCTAGATACTTCTTAATGCGCTGGTTCCAGATTTTGAAACCGCAGGTCGATATCTCCTTTCGTTCTCGAGATATCTAGATTCAAAGTTTTGCTCAAAACTGCCCATTTTTGGGTAGTAACCCAAAAATGGGTCGAGATATGAATTTGGCGACATCGCCATTCGATTCTATGAACAAAAATACATAAGTATAGAAATTTTCATAATTTTTGTCCAACCGGTTCATTATTTATGAATAAAAGTTTAAAAATGACCAAAATCTGAAAAAATCCTAAGGGGTACCCCTTACGATTTTTTCGATTTTTGGCCATTTTGAGTTATTTTGCGTTAGAGATTGTATGCGGTGTTCAAAAATTATGAAAATTGGTGTACTTATGTATTTTTGTCCGTAGAATCGAATGGCGATGTCGCCAAATTCATATCTCGACCCATTTTTGGGTTATTACCCAAAAATGGGCAGTTTTGAGCAAAACTTTGAATCTAAATATCTCGAGAACGAAAAGAGATATCGACCTGCGGTTTGAAAATCTGGAATCAGCGCATTAAGAAGTATCTAGATACATAAAAATTAGATTTTTGAAAATTTTAAAGTTTTTATCTAAATATGGGGTATATTGGCTTTTGGGACAATAATTCAAAAATGGGTGGATATATAAACTTGGTAGTAATATTATTTGCTTGTAAAGACAATGTTACTTAAGTGTACGCATTTTTAGAATAATGTATCTAGTAACCCAAATAACTCCATTGAAAAATTAAAATGTTTGTCAGAAAAATGTGATTTGTCAGTGTCAAAAATCCATTTACATTACTGAAGGCTTGTTATGTTATGATTTTTTTTGGGTAACTTATCTAATTTCCGTAAATTAATTCGGTTTAATATTAGTAGGTTTTTAAAAATACTTTAGTATGTAGAAGGCGCAAAATATAAAAAATACTATAAAGAACTCATTTTATAAGACTTTTTTTCGCACTTGTCAATTAGAAAACTCGCGAGGGCTTGTTTTCTAAATTTTGACGAGCGCGAAAAAATCATATCTTATAAAACATGTTCTTTAATATACTACTAATATATAAAATAAATATAACTGCCTATTGGATACTAGTTGTAGTTTAAGTCTTGTTATTTTAAAATTCTTATTTTCGCTCATCTTTTAAATATGGTAAAGATGTCAACACACAACGAAGAAAGAAGTACGGGGAATGTGTTGTGAAGGATGATTGTTACGTAACTATTATTGTGGTCCGGATGCTGTTATTCGCTACCGAAAATCGGTCACTTTAATGTGTTCTTATGTATGAATGTGATGATGATTGTGGACAAAGCGAAAGAAGAATGTTGTTTAAGAGTAAAGTGAGTCAGCTGAGCTCTTACTCTTATTCTTTTCCATTTTCTTATTGTTGTTACTATTGTTTTCGGGTTTTTATATAATGTATGTATGTGTCAACACACAACACGAGCAGTTTTTAATCCACAACTTTTAATAATAATATATAAGTTAATTTGTTCTTTTATTTTATTTTTTCATTTCTTCTTTTATCAAATTTATTACCCACTTGAACAATTTCATTCGTGTTGCAATATACCATTCAAAACATTTCAAAGAATCCATCTTTTAGCTTTTATCTATCTCGGAGTTATGATAGTATCATTGATGGCGCCTCATATTTTCCCATATTTATTAGCTCTCCCTCTCATTCTCTCCATTTAGCAGGGTTTAGCTATTTCCGGCTAGGTGTATGCATGTTGGCAATAATGAATTAGGGCTGATAGATGAGAGATGTCCAGTGACACGCTGTCAAAACTCGGGCCGGTCCGTTCGTGTCGCCGGTGGATGGGTCGCTTCGCTTCGCCCGCTCGTAAATATGTCAAAACGTGTTGTTTTAAGGCTGGAACAATGAGCGCGACGGTGTCTCCGGGAGATTTGTGTGTCTGCTCGCGCCGACCGGCCTCTGGTCATAGAGGGTGATACAAGTGTGGGAATTGGTCGAACTGCACTCAAATTCATCTAATCCCAAACAATATGTATCGGTAGGTGATATTATTGAACGGATTGTGATTCATGCAGACAAAAATAAAATACAGCATTGTGAATAACAGAATTTATTTAAGCTGTAAGGAAATTAATTATTGTAACCAATATTTTTTCTCGATAATACTATTTTAGACGGGATTTATGTTAACATTCAAATTTTTGCTTCAGCGAGTTCGAAAAATAAGGGGTAAAATTAGGGCCGGTTTTTCAATCTGTGGTTAAAATTTTAACTTCTAGTTAGGTAAAAAATTGTGTGTAGACTTTTGGATCTTTTGTTTATTGAAACATACAATTTAGTTTACATTTGGACGTTTCGATTGTGACATCACAATCATCATCAGCTGAATAAAATAATATTAATATTAAAGATTGAGCCCACGGGCTCAATCTTACCGAATTTAAATTTAGAAAGACAGCCATTAAACAAAGACAACAATTAATTATTCTTACAATTTCCCTATACACGCAGTTTACTGCCATACTCTGGCTGAACAACACATTTTTACCTACTGCTAGTCAAATTAAAATGTAGTCATAAAAAATAAAACTTTATGTATTACAAAATTACGCCTTAATGTTCAACTAATATTTTTATAAAAATGTAACAATCAAACAAATAGGTATGTAAACAATCTCGTTATTCTGTTTCATTTTATTATTATTTAATATTGTTTTATTCAGCTGATGATGATTGTGATGTCACAATCGAAACGTCCAAATGTAAACTAAATTGTATGTTTGTTTATGGGGTCCCGTGGCCGCGTGCCTGAGTGTCTGGTCGCGAACCTGGGGGAACCGGGTTCGATCCCGACAGACGCCAAATATTTCCAATTTTAAATGGCATAAAAGTGACCCCTGTGGTGCACTCTCCACACCAGCTATGAGTGCCCGTGAGGTGACGCCTGGTAAGCGCCCACACGGTAAAATATATCGTCATCATCACCGATGTCTACATGTGTTGTAGATACTGGCACACCCAGAAATGGGTAATATGCCGTGATGATATGTTTCATAAATGAATAAAAAAAATCACTATTATAATGTATATTGCTTATTCTATCATATCTACTAATTTTAATAGCCAATTAAGCCTACACAATTTTTTTTAAGAATAATATTAAAGGATCTAGTTCTAGTTAGGTAAACAATATTGAATCGTTTTGTTGGCAGCAATGATAAATCTGTCATTTGGCAGCTCATTTCGTATCAATTTTGTTTATTTAATTCTTAGTTAATATTTTAACCAGATATTGATAAACCGGCCCTTAGAGGATGTATCAATCATTAAAACAAGAAAAAAATCTTAATATATATGTACCTACTGTTCCGAATTTAAACACTCGTTTTACCTCTCGCTGAGAGGTATTGGATTCATGCAAAAATCGCATATCCAGATTTTAGTGAATCGGCATGTTTTAAGGTCAATAGAATCCGATTTTAACATTTTTATAATGATGTCTGTGTATGTATGTAGATGGGTATGTGCGTATGTGTGTGTGGATGGATGTGTTTATGTTTGGATGTTGGAGGGAGGTTTTCTCAAATCCCATAAGACTAATGACCAATTTAACCAGCTATTTCTTAATTTGACATTAATGGAAAGAGCTGAATAGGTTTTGGTAACAATTGGACAACCGAAAGTAGTAGTTTCATAAAAAGAAATCTTCTAAATATTATTTTTTGGAAATTTATGTTAGTGTAAATATTTATAAAATTCTCTATCCGATACATTCAACATTGTTATCATATCGCCCATAGATTTAAATAAGAGAATTATAAATATATAAAATAATTCGTTGCATTGAATCTCACAGCCCAAATAACTTCATGGAAACCAGTTGAAAGATTAAAATGTTTGTAATTGACAGAAAAAAATCAGTGTCAAAAATTCAAATACATTACTGAAGGCTTTTTCGGCGAAGTACATTTAATATTTCTTATTTTATTATTAAATAAATATTTTGAATTAAATATATATTACATACTCGCATCAGAAGTACCGCCAATCTCGTCAATGAATTCGAAGAATCTCAAACATTTAGAAGAAGATGAGAAAATTTATTGATAATATGAATTAAAAAATCTGTTGTGGCCAGCACAAGATCTCTCGCCACTTCCATATCAGGCTATATAAGTATTGTATTGCACTTCACTTTCGAACCGTCGTTTTATAACAAAAAATTACAGAACTTTACTCAAATATTGTTTTTTATTGTATTTAACATTTCTTCTGCACACATATAATTCTAATTATATCTATATTTCATTGTATGAGGAAGTTCCTAAATGTCAGAGATTCTTCCAATTCATTAACCAGATTGGCGGTATTTCTGATGGATATATGCATTTTACCACAATTTTACCTATAATTTCAAATATTTAATTAATAAAACAATAAGAAAAGTTAAATATACTTCCCAGAAAAAGCTATCAGAATGTCACTAAAACTGTTGATATTTGACAATGACATGTCATGTTATAAACATTGGAATTTGTCTACCTACTCTATAAATTATAGTGTCTTTATCTCTAAATCTATACAAGATATAATAAAATTTTTAAGTGTATTAGATGGAGAATTTTATGTTCTTCAATATTTAATAAAAAAAAACTACCAAAAAATTATATTTAGAAGAATTTTTTTAAGAAACTACTACTTTCGGTTGTTCAATTGTTACCAAAACCTTTTCTGCTCTTCCCAGGAATGTCAGATTGAAGAAACTGCAGTTAAATATTTTTTAAGTCTTATAGTTTTTGAGGAATCGTGACTACAACATCCTGCCATACATACATACATACACACACACACCACACACACATACACACACACACACACAGATATCATTTTTAAAATGTTATAATCGGATTCTAGGGACCTTAAATCGTGCTTATTCAATAAAATCTGGATATGCGAATTTTAGCATGAATCCAATACCTCTCTTAGCGAGAGGTAAAAAATATAAATGTATTATTAAATGTAATTTTGTGTGTGTACCAGAATATTATATTTAATAATATGTAGGTACTTTCACTTTTCAGAAATTTTCTATAGTTTTCCCAGTTCTTTTTCCTCGCTAGAGTGGATGAGTAATGTACTACTTACATTAATTATTTTAAATAAATAAACATCATTGTTAAATGAAATAAATTTGTATCTATTAATCTGTTATTTTACTATTATACTCTTAACAGTTTTATGGAACATGGAACAAGAATTTTATTTGTTTCACTTTTACTTACATTTTTATCAAACCGGGAATTTCTTTCCATCTATAATTCTCTATTCCATCATTTGCTGTCAATCGTAATGCAAGTATCGATCTTCTAAATATTTACGTGATATTATGCGAGAGTAATTCTTAATAATAACGAAAAAATTATGATGTTAAAAAGAAATCATTTAATATGAAGGTAGTTAATTTCATACTTGATATTGGATGTGATTAAATATGTGTGATATTCTTGGAATGAATGATTTGGCTCGCTCCCATTCTGATGCGTTGTTTTGTAGAATGATGTCCTCGTGTGGTTGGACTGCAGTTGAGTTGCGTTGGTCGACCGTGAAATAACTTTCCTTTTTAAATGCTCGGTGCTCAGGAGTTGGCTTTTTGCGCTGCTCTGCTTCTTGACGAATATTTCCCCGCACGTGGGTATGAGCGGCGACCGCACAAAGCCCCTTTTCTTACTTTATTAGTTAGATTTGATTGATTCTGGGAATCGCTCGGTAATCGTTCACTTAGTGATGCTTTGTTTCATCTGCATGCTGCTTTTTCCACGCTGCCCATTACTGCTCTTTATTTGATATTTATGCAGTCATCTTCTATAACAATCACGCTTTCCTGGAACACTGAGCTTTACCTTTTGGTCAAATGCAAACAACTTGTCAATGCTCTGGTAAAGACTTCATTCTCCCATGCAAATTGCTCACGGTTTTTGTCACTTTACCACTAATAGCTTGAGATTCGATCCTGACTACCATGTAAATGAAAAGAAATTAATTCATGAATACTTTACTTTTTCTAATAGTCACTGTAGCGAAAAGCAATAATACTATCTGCTAAAATACAACTGGTATCTATATTTTAACCCTGCAGTGGTTGCTTGAAGTCTACCGTGAGTATTTTTTAATGTGAAACATTGGGTTTGTCATATCCATGGTTACGACTTGATATTTGATTGACAGCAATGTATTTGCCCGTTCCATTTAAAATGAAACATAGGGAACGAATCTGACAGAAGTATTATATTTACATATTGTAAGAAATTTAGCGGAGTCAAAAAACTACCCGAGAGCTCTAAACATATTTCGGGCACAAGGTGCACACAGTATTTTTTATACATCTAAATTTAATTTTTAGAAAACAGGTATAATTATTTAAAGAAAAATAACCTCTAATGACATCTTGTCAATATGATAGATAACCGTTGAATTTTCCTATAAATTATAATTTGACAGCAATGTATTTGTCCGTCTCATTTAAAATGACACATGGGCAATGAATTTGACAAAAGTATTATATTTAAATATTGTAAGAAATTTAGCAGAGTCAGAAAACCACTCGGGCATAAGGTGCACACTCTATTTTTTCTACAACTAATTTTAATTTAGAATGCAGGTATAATTATTTAAACAAAATTAACATGTACTGACGCCTTATCAAATGTCAAATTTGTTCCCTATGTTTCATTTTGAACGGAACGTGCTAATACATTGCTGTCAATCAAATGTCAAGTCGTAACCATGGATATGACAAACACAATGTGTCACGTTAAAAAATACTCACGGTATAAGACTCCAGCGATTTTAATTGTCCGTTCCCATAATTAACTCGAATATTTTCGTGTTTGTTTCTGTACTTTCCTAACTCTATCTGTAGTGTAATTTATGTACAAATAGCGAATGGTTACTTTTACTTAAATATAGATAAATAATAATTATTTTTTTACCAAAAGTTGTTAAACTTTTAAAAATCTGTTTAATATTATCTATTACATTCTTTTAAAAATAATAATAACATAGTAATAAATAAAGAGAAAATAATTTTTAATAACTGATTATAATAATAAAAATATAGATATAATAATAATGCATTATATTTTATTGTGATACTAACAATAGATAATTTTTATAAATACAGTAAAAACTTAAGAACTACACATTTTTTATATATTTCAGTTACTTTTGTTAATACAAACATATAACACTATTCCTCAAAAACTATAATACTTAATACTTTCTTCACTATGTATTCCTAAATCCGACATTATTGGGAAAAGCTGAAAAGGTTTTTATAACAATTGGACAACCGGAAGTAGTAGTTTCTTAAGAAAAATCTTCTACATATTATTTTTTGAAAATTTTTACCTCTCGCTAAGAGAGGTATTGGATTCATGCTAAAATTCGCATATCCAGATTTTATTGAATAAGCACGATTTAAGGTCCCTAGAATCCGATTATAACATTTTTAAAATGATGTCCGTGTGTGTGTGAGAGACCAGAGAGAGAGAAAAATGAACTAATGTCAAATTCAAATTAAAACTTTTTCGCACGCCATGCCATCTATTGATAACATTCTTAAACATGCTTCCTCTCTCCAGTACAATATAAAGACGTCACAGAAAAATTTCTTTCTTAATTTAGTAAAAAACAAATAATTATTTTAAAATAAAATTTATATTTTTATATATGTTTTCAATATAACATTACGTATATAGTGACAGAAATCGGATTTTCAGTACCACGCAAGTAGCCTATTATCGGTAATGATGATGACATATTTGTACCGTGTGGGTGTTTACCAGGTGTCACCTCACGGGCACTCATTGATATAATCAGAATGATTTGTGTGTATAAGAAATGATAAAATCGATACTTATACGATACTAAAACGGAAATGGCGAGAGGTACTGTGCTGGTCAAAGGACAATAAAAAATTCACTCTTAATTTTCAATTTGTTGAAGCCTTTTGCATTAAATCCGCATAGTACGAGCATCACTTTAGAAACAGCCCGTATAAATTTCACTGTAGATACCCTTGTTTTAAAACTGTCACAATATATTCTGCATTTCCATATTTTCTTATAACTTTCAAGTTATCAAAAAAATCCCTTGATTTATTTCCTTCAGACATCGCCAAAATTCAGTCCTCCATCACTTGACATTCCAAATAAAATTTTAAAATTCTCCAGATATGGTCATCTTCCACGAAATAAATAATATTCCTGACAACATTTTCGGTAACCCAGAACTCCGGTGTCTGATCGCCCGCAAATAAATCACAAACGCTGAAAGTTTGAAACGACAATCTAGCAGGCTGGTTGGTAAAAAACAGCAGCAGCACGCATCACACGGCTATAAATCATGTCGCGTCAGACTTCGCAACTTGAAGGTCAGTCCGTATGAGCGAGTGGCCGAGTGGTTTATTAGGGGTGTTCTTCTGCACTCTGGGGGCACATTGGAGAAGTTTGTGCTAGAAAAAACACCCCAGCGAAGGGACAAAGAGGTTACCTGTAGGTGGTGGGCGATAACGTAAAACAGTGCTGGATTGAAAAGGATTTTAGGGGTGTGATTTTATGCACTGCAAGGGATAAGTTGGGAAATGACTTATAGGGTGAAAATTGTGAAGAACTGGAAAATTTGCGGATACAAATTATTGGAAACTATGCGTATTACTTCTTACACTAATTTGTGCAGAAATACTGCATGCAAGTTGTAGAACAAATAATTTTGCATCTTGGTTAATAAAAAAAATCTGATGTGGCCAGCGTATTGCCTTCTGTCAGTTCTATGTATTTTGTACAAATTCCATACTAAAAGTTCGTTGGAAAAGATTTTGCATCCAGTAAAACTGTAACACGAACATATACTATTTTCTGAAAATTCCATACCGAAAGTTCCTTGGAAAAGATTCTATAAATCCAGTAAAATCATAACACGTACATGCACTATGTAAATTGCACTTGACATTGACATCTGTCAATTAGAATTATTTGAATATATCAGCTGTTTCTATGCTTATTTGAAAGCTAATCTACTTGTAATTCTTTAACTCTTTATCTATTGAATATGAAGGAAAATGTATAATCAAACCGTATAGACAATAAGATATTATTTCATATTGATAATCACATAAAATGTCAAAAACTGGTATTTAACTACGTTCTTTCAAGAAAATCTATTAAGAACTTCAAATAAGACAACTTTCGGACAAGAAGTACGAAAGAATTATAATTTTTAGAATTAGGGTATTGCAATTATCGTAGGAGAACACACACATATATACACACACATACACACACACAAACACACACACACACAAACACACACACACACACACACACACACACACACACACACACACACACACACACACACACACACACACACACACACAGAGAGAGAGAGAGAGAGAGAGAGAGAGAGAGAGAGAGAGACAGAAAGAGATCGTAAGATTAGTAAAATCGTATTCTAGGTTGTGGCTGTTTTTTTTTCTTCCCTGAGCGAATTCGATGCTTGGGCGTAACATATTATCTACCTTACATAAAGTTTAATCTACCTTTCATAGTTTAACCATTCATCTTGTTGATATATATCATAATTCAGCCCACTTAGCTCGCCGACGAATGGTATAAGTGTTTTTAATTAATTCTATGTTAATTAAGTTTTTTATTTGATGTACAGCTTATAGTAGAAGGCGTATCTGTTTTAATAATGAAATATACTCTCGTAATGAATACAAAAAATAAAATGGAGACGTCTTTAAAAAGCACATATCAAGATTTTAGTGAATGACCACGTTTTAAGGTCCCTAGAATCCAATTTTAACATTTTCACGATAATGTCAGTATGTGTTTGTGTATGTGTGTGTATGTGTGTGTGTGTGCGTGTGTGCGTGTGTGTGTGTGTGTGTATGTGTATGAATTTTGTCTTCGCTCTAACTCAAATACTATCATTCAGAAAATTCTGAAACCTTGTATATCTATCCTACTCTAACATGGAAAAAAACCATTAGACTTTGGTGTGAATCGGATAACCGGAAATTGCATTTTACCAGAAGCTCATAATGGTTTTTCTTCAAAAAATACCATTAAATGGCATTTTTTTCGCATTTTATGTCATAATGAAAATTAAAAATTATTGAATTTTCTACAGGAATACATAAATATTTTAATTTATATATTTTACAGATAAATTTAAAAATCTTTTTTTTATTAATGCCGAAGCCTAAGATAAAAACAATTCCTTTGTTACACAGTTCATATTTCATATGAATGTAACTGACAGGTAAATATCACTGTCAAAATAATAATCACTTCAAATTAATAATAGTGGCATTTTAAAAAGAAAATAGTAAATAAAGCAATAGTTATATGCAATGGAACATAATATAGATTGCAGGGTTAGTAAAAACGTAGGTATATATTTAAAATAAAAAAAGTTAAATAACGGGAGGTTTTGTGTTAGCCACATCAGATTTTTTTCTATTTTGAGCTTGAGATGCCATAATCATTTTGTTAGGAAAAGTAAAAAACAAATGTGCATGCTGAGATACAATCTTTTTATTTGACATTATGTGTTTCTCATAGAGATACAACTCATTCAATTAGATTGTATTATAATCCCTAAAATATTTTAATATCTTTTCAATGTTGGAAGTAGTACATTTAAAACGCATTATTATTGGAATATTATAATTCAGATTTAAAAGTATATAATTAGAAAATATCTTGAACGCTAATTTTGAGTGCTGTCCATAGCAGATCCCATAAAACTTTATAACGGACAATTGGCAGATTCTAAAATAAGTTCCTTAGATCGCTTCATACAACTACAGACACGATACTAGGCGTGTTTCTTCGGACTGCGGTTCGTGATAAAATTGAACAAAGTGAACATGATCAAAAAGAAAATTGTTTCTTCGTTTGTAATTCGTTATCCCCACTCTTTTATTTTGTGATCACAACACGCCATTCCCCTTTTCCTTCTGAATCAGTCTGTTCGCATGATCAATGTGATTGAAATAACAAAAGATTTGAAAATGGCGGAAAGAGCAAGCAATGAAATATTGAAATGTGCAAATTTATGTCTACATCACAATCATGCGAACCACTAGAACTAGTCAGTAGATTCAACATTCATTATTGGTTTCGATTTTTCTAATATGGATCCTGCAGGTACAAAAAAAGTTAATGAAACTTTTTCTCATAAAAAAATATTAGCTTTGTTCGATGACATGTACTAGGCCGCCCTAGTGTTAACTTTCTTACACTAGCATGTTTTATGAGAAACGGGCAGCTTCTGGCAGGTTGTTCGATGACATAAATTTTAAGAACTAGTGCTCACGTTTCTGACCTGACTCGCGAGGTGGTGTAGAAAGTGCAGACTAGGAGTGGGGGTAGCTAAATGTTATTCGGTAGACATTTTAATTCTATCCTATCTACATATCTGTTTATTAACCTAAAATTTTACTCATTGAGAAATTAAAATAATGGATTCAGATATTATTCTCTTTGTTTTGTTATATAAAGAATTAATTAATATATCTGTCTCTGAATCTGATGAAGAATCAAGTGATGATTGATGTTCGTCAGAATCGTTTATTAGTTCAAACACTATGCTCTTTAAAACAGATATTTTTGCAGTCACTTCTTTGCAGATTTATAATATGACTGAGTTTATAAACAACCTAACCTTTTATACCTTTGGCTACGCTTGGCTTGATTACTCAGAGCTGAGCAAACTTGCCCAAATATACACTAGTGTGTTTTATGAAACCATAAGAATTAGACTGCACTAGTGTACACTACACTGCACTGCACTATTCTACTCTGCACTTCAAGCACTTCTCATCGAACAGAGCTTATATTTCTGCTTCAGCAGAATCCATCTTTAAACTATTTTCGATTTGGGTATTACTTCAATCAAAACATATGATTTATCATTCGACGTTTGTCGCTAGCTCTTTCGTCGTTGTGTAGGTTTCGCGTCGATCGAGTTAGTTTTGTTGTTTCTTTGGAATTAAATTTAATCATGATTCGAAGGAATCATTATTGAACAAATCATTATTTAGAAAATCATAATCACAGTCCGAAGAAACACGCCTACTGAAGAAGTGAAGATTGCAATATTTATTTTAAATTAATTCAGACCTTTTTCCTTTTTTGAGTACCACCTCTGCTCTATTTTCCTGCCTGCCTCCAATCCTGTGTTTGATATATATTCTCGCGATGCCTCCAGAGCGTTGTTTTGGCTACCGCCACCGCGACATCAACAACGACATCTCAACGTCCTGGTGTTGTTTATGTGGCAAAGTGGCCCTGGAGACGCCGTGACAATGAGAATCCAATATCGCGACGGGATAGCCGGGATTTATAAGCTGGCACCAGCCACTGTCCGCCTTGGACATTGGTGGCTCCTGTCTACCTGTCAAATGTGACTGGTGGCCATTCTGGGACGAAAGAGTATAGGTATAGGGTAGTTAGATTTATGGAATGGAAGCGGTCAATATAGAGCAGCATGTAGATATTCACCAGTCTTACTATAATCGAGTTTTGAACTAGGAGGAACTATTTTCAAGTTTTTACCTCTCGCTAAGAAAGGTATTGGATTTATGCTAAAAATCGCATATCCAGATTACCTAATCATAAGGATGTTGGAAGGACGATTTCTCAGAAACTATAAGATTTAAGACCTGTTTAACTATAAATTCCTCAATCTGACATTCCTGGGAAGAACTGAAAAGGTTTTGGTAATATTTGGATAACCGAAAGTAGTAGTTTCTTAGAAAAATTCTGCTAAATATATTTTTTTTGAAATTTTTATTATTACATACATACATACATACATACATACATAAAATCACGCGTTTCCGGACCACAATAATAGTTACACAAAAATCATCTTTCGCTACACATTCCTGTACAAACATACTTCGTTCTTCTCGTCCACATAAAAGTTCAGCTGTCTCTCCATTCTCATAAAACATTCTTACTAACCATACATCTTCACACCACAATAATTACGAAACAATCATCCTTCGCCACACATTCCTATCCAGGCAAACTTCTTTCGCCTCAGCTACATTCATAATCGTATTCATACATGCTCTTCTTCTATTATTACAAATCTTGAAAAACATAAAATTCTTCATCTAACACTCTTAAATTTTTTATTATATCGTATAGATTAAGAGATAAAGACACTATAATATATAGAATAATTGGATGTAATACATTGCAGTTTGTAAATGACAGATGTTAGTGATATTCTGAAAGCTTTTTCTGGGAAGTACATTTAATCTTTCTTATTGTTTTATTAATTAAATATTTGAATTGTAGGTAAAATACATGTAATTGTAAGAAACCTACCGTTAATCTTGTTAATGAATTGGAAAAATTTCTGACATTTAGTAACTTTCTCATACAATGAAAAATAGATAAAATTAGAATTGTATGTGTGCAGAAGACATGTTAAATACAATAAAAAAACAATATTTGGGTAAAGTTCTGTAATTTTTACCTCCCGCTACCCTTGGTAAGGGAGGTATAGGGATCGTGCTAAAAATCATGTATCGAGATTTTAGTAAATGACCACGTTTTAAGGTCCCTAGAATCCAATTTTAACATTTTCACGATGATGTCTGTATGTGTGTATGTGTGTGTGTATGTATGTATGTATGTATGTATGTATGTATGTATGTGTGTGTGTGTGTATGTGTAGGAATTTTGTCTTCGCTCTAACTCAAATACTATCATACAGAAAATTCTGAAACCTTGTATTTCTACCCTATTCTAATATGGAAAGATCCCATTAGATTTTGGTGTAAATCGGATAACCGGAAATGGCACTTTACCTGAAGCTCATAATGGTTTTTCTTCAAAAAATACCATTAAATGCCAATTTTTCGCATTTTTTTTTTACATCCCGAAGCCTAAGATAAACACAATTTCTTTGTTACACATCATATTTCAAATGAATGTAACTGACAGGTGAATGTCACTGTCAAAAAACTAATCACTTCAAATTAATAATAGTGACATTTTAAAAAGAAAATAAGTGGGAATCGAGTGATTTTATGTACGTATGTATGTATGTAAAAATTAAATAGCGGGAGGTTTTGTGTTGGCCACATCAGATTTTTTTGTTATAAAACGCCGGTTCGATAGCGGATTTTAATATAATACTTGTATAACCAAAAATGGAAATGGCGAGAGGTATTGTGCTGGCCATATCATATTTTTTTTATATAATCACAATGTGGTCACCGCGAACTCCAATGTGAAAATATGAAGTTAATAAAATTGTAAAATATAAAAATTAACTTGAACGAAATGTATGTATGACAAATTTTTATTTTATATACCAAATGAGAGATATTGGATTCATGTTAATATCATATGCAAATTTTAATGAATAAGCACGTTTTAGTCCCTAGTTCCTAGATCCGATTATAACATTTTTACAATAAGGTCTCTCTCTCTTTCTCTCTCTCTCTCTCTCTCTCTCTCTCTCTCTCTCTCTGTGTGTGTGTGTGTGTGTGTGTGTATGTGTATATGAGTGTAGGTGCGTGTATGTGTGTGTGTGCGAGGATTCCTTATAGAATAATTAAAATTATTTGTGTACAAGAAATGTTAAATTCGATATTTATGTAACAAAACGCAAATGACGAGAGGTATTGTGCTGGTCATAACAGATTTTTATTGTTTTAACTTGTGGCTCATTCGTAGTTGCCACAAAAATATATCTTTCACATAACAAATACACGAAACAGAAGAAAATATCTATTTGATAAAAAAGACAATTTTATATTAATACAGCTGAGTTTTCTGACTGCTCCAAATATGTTCTAGTAAAATAATGCAACTTTTATCTGGCGTTTGTTTTATGGACGTTTGTATTTTTAAAATAAATTTGGAGCGCGCAAAATGTGAAAAAGTATGTGATGCTTTATTATTTGTTAAAACAACTGCGTGCTTTGTGTCTGCGGTGCGTGGCATGGGGATGCACATATGCGTATGTTGATTTAAAAAATTAAATTACTTTGTTTGTATGTGCTTTAGTTAATTTTAACAAATTACTGCTGTGATATTTAATTATCTATTTGTTCAGCTTATTCAAACCAGGATACTGTTAGTAAAGGATCGCTTTTTACCGTTATTTTACACTTCAAACAACCAATTGAAAAGGGTATTTTTTAAAGAGCTCATAAATCTTGTTTTAAAATATTTTTCTCTTTGCAAATCATTTGAAATATTTCACACTACAGTCTATTTTCCCTTTGTATTTTTAAATGTCAAGCACGAATACCCTTTTTTGACATTTCTATTGCAGAAAAATTATTTTCACCTTGAAAATGTTTGCAAAAATTAACAATGGGTAAAAAACTTATTATACTGGACAACTTAATTTTTGAAGAGTTACCTGGATCTATTCAGGTAAAAATAGATGTTATAAATTTGTCAAGATATTTAAACTCCAATTTTATGGTTTCTAGAAATTAAAAACATGTAATCATTTTCTTACTTTTCCATCCCAAAATATTGTTCACAATGGCTGTCTCATTTGTATATAACTAACTTATAAAAAAATAATATTAATAAGAAAACAGACATAGCAAACTTAAGTAATATATACACAAATATAATATAATAAATATACAGGGTGTCTCTTAAATAGGGGGACATGGCTTAACCACAGATTCCTGAGGCTAAAATAAGACGATTTAACTAAACTTGCTTCTACCGGAAAGTGTGCCCTTTAGCCAGAAATGTGCTTCAAAGTTCTTCGAAAAAAAATTAATTTAGCTTATAATAACAGAACACTTTATACGATTTGTATGAAATTTGGTATGACAGTTCTTATGGTTATAACTCATCTTCTAAGGTGATTCTTGTTATTATTAGTGAACCACTAGTGTATGAAACTTAGGTGTCCCAACATTAATTAGACCGTAACTTTTTAATGGCCACGCCGATAACATAAAATTATTTTTTTTCAGAAAGATACATTCAATAGTATACTTTTCTCTCTCTGTTTAATTTGTGATATCTGTTACGGTTCAGACAGAAAAAAATAAAATCTGAGTGACTGCATCGTGAATTTTTATAAATAAATTTAATCAAGCAGTCTATCCAAATGTCAAACACCTAATTTTTAATGACAGTAACGAGTTGTCAATCTTCTCAACTTGTTTAGGAGTAAGCTAACATATTTATTCGTGTTATTTATAATAATGGTAGTAAAATACTATTAGGCCGAACAAACGGATGTTACTAGTTTCTGAATAATGCGAAGAAATTTTTTGACAACCCATAAGCAATTGTTACTGTCATTAGAAATTAGGTGTTTGACATGTGGATAGACTGCTAGATTAAATTTATTTTTAAAAAAACCACGGTGTAGTCACTCACGTTTTATTTTTTTCTGTCTGAACCGTAACAGATATCACAAACTAAACAGAGAGAGAAAAGTTTACTATTGAATG
This sequence comes from Ophonus ardosiacus, assembly GCA_943142095.1. Lineage (NCBI taxonomy): Eukaryota > Metazoa > Arthropoda > Insecta > Coleoptera > Carabidae > Ophonus > Ophonus ardosiacus. The sequence continues at coordinate 47,348,181 of OW964831.1, read as the reverse complement.
CATCTTTCTGAAAAAAAATAATTTTATGTTATCGGCGTGGCCATTAAAAAGTTACGGTCTAATTAATGTTGGGACACCTAAGTTTCATACACTAGTGGTTCACTAATAATAACAAGAATCACCTTAAAAGATGACTTATAACCATAAGAACTGTCATACCAAATTTCATCCAAATCTTATGAAGCGTTCTGTTATTATAAGCAAAATTAATTTTTTTTCGAAGAACTTTGAAGCAGATTTCTGGCTAAATGGTACACTTTCCGGTAGAAGCAAGTTTAGTTAAATTATCTTATTTTAGCCTCAGGAATCTGTGGTTAAGCCATGTCCCCCTATTTAAGAGACACCCTGTATATATATATATATATATATATATATATATATATATATATATATATATATATATAATAAATAAGAATAAATAAAAAGTATATTACATTAAACATGATTAAAATAAGAATAATAATAAGAATTAAAAAATTTTAATATAAAAAAATTGGCGGTAAATGTATAAAACACCTTCGGGAATTTACATGTTTAAACAAAAGTGAAAATTTTCAAAGGTGCTAACTTTTGTAACTTTTTTAACAAAAACTAATTTTTACGTATTTTATCATTAATTCTATTTATTTTTTTAACTATTGACGTCCAAATGTGTGTTGTTTTGTGTTATTTATTTATTTATTTATTTATTTATATATTCGAAAAATATTAATGTCAATCTGTATTATTAAAACAAAATCACGTGAGTAAACTGTAACAATATTTGTAAAACAATATGTACATTAAAATTATTTATAGCTCCTGAAGAAGGCAAATGAGTTGCCGAAACCGGTAGAGGCCGATTTTGAAATAAATTATTATTGACTGCAATCCAGGACTTTTATTCATCCCATACATACATCATATCTAAAGGATGAAATTTTACCTAGAACATCTTTAAAGACTTGGTATAACTCACAAACGCGAATATTTTTGCTTAAAAATTATCTGATGTAATAATAATATATCTTTCCTCAAACGTTCATGACTAACATTGAGTCAACTTCCTCTGTAAAAGGACATGCCATGTAATATACGTGTAACTATTGTTTTGTACGTATAATTACCTTTCTGGAATAAATGTTTGTGTTATATTAGAATCTAATAAATTCACTATCTACAGTTTGCTTAGTATAGGCATAGCAACATTAGCAATTTTTCTTAGTATCTCATAGATAAGGAAAGATGAGCGTTATACCTATTAGGCCAGCTAATTGGAAACACTGCTACAACCTTACTTATAAGAATTATCAATCTCGAAAAAAGTTGTAAACATGCAACTATTGCGCTCAGGGCCGGAGTAACGGAGGGTTGACATGAGCGACCTCCCAAGGACCTCCACATATTATGAGAAAAAACAAAAGAAAAATACATAATATAAACAATGAACTTGAGCGATAATCGACTGAGGAATAGATGAAGGTTTCCGGAAAGGAAAAATAATCGGACAAGCAGTCTGCAGTAAAAGTATTTATTTCAAGCCGACGTTTCGACTAATACATTAGTCTTCTTCATGGCAAGAAAGAGTCTAATAACATTAGACAAAATTTTACATCAGTTCTTATTTTTACCTCCCGCTACCCTAGGTAAGGGAGGTATAGGGATCGTGCTAAAAATAGCATATAGAGATTTTATATAATAAGCACGTTTTGATGTCCCCAGAATCCGATTTTAACATTTTTACAATGATGTCTGTAGGTATGTATGTGTGTGTGTCTGTGTGTGTGTGTGTGTGTGTCTGTGTGTGTGGATCATGTGGACACGATTACTCAAATACTATCTATCAGAAAAATTTGAAATTGTGTATACCCATTCTATACTAATATGGGAAGAGCTCATTAGTTTTTAGTGTATATCGGATAACCGGAAGTATCATTTATACAAGCTTTTAACAGTTTTTCTTGTAAAAAATTCATTGAATATAATTTTTTAGCAACTTTTACTAATTAAAATGAAATATAATGGTTTAATCTTCAATTCTACGATAATAACATTTAGTAAATAACTCTAAATAACTTTAAATATGAATATATAATATAATTTATTTCCATGTATCACCTATCCTATGCGTCAAACAAAATCATAATTTTAATGACAGGTTTGACATATTTAAACAAATGTCACTGACAGGCAGCATTTATATTAAAATTAATAATGAAAGCCTGTTAATGAGAATATAACAGTAAAATATTTTATTAAGGTTTGTAAAAATAATATTTTTTCCATCATACATAAATGTTAGATGTACAGGGTGATCTGATTTAAATTTGCTAATTGCTATTTTTGCAGCACTATAAATTAATATTAATTTACAACTACACATTTACGAAATGAATTATGTACGGCGAAGAATTTACAAAGATTGCGTTTTAGAGCATATAGAAGATGATGCTGATTTTTATAAGAATGTACGTGTGTGACGATTTTTCCTTAAAGCCTATTAAAATATGATCCAAAACTTCTCAAATTTGGTATTTAAAACTCATATATAATTTGAAACAACATATTAGATGTTAACCATATATGATAAATCGGATGTAGTACTTAATTTGGAGCTCTAACAAATTTTTGAGGAAAAACAATAAAACAATCCAAAATTTCGTATTACAGACTTTTCTATTTATTGGACAACACATTAGATTTTATTTACAAACGATTAACCGGTAATGATACTTTACTTAAAGCTCACTGCTATTTTAAACATGGAATTGGCGGGAGGTCATGTGTTGGCCACATCAGATTTTTTTTATTATTACTGACTTTTCATCGTTTTTAACCGTTATTTATTTATTTATGTTTTTATCCATGACGACAATCAACTCTGTGATTATTTTAATTGTTCCTCATGGATGGTTGCTAAAAAACTCATGTTATTAGACCATTTCTTGCCCTGAAGAAGGCTAATGTATTAGTTGAAACGTCGGCTTAAAATAAATACTTTTACTGCAGACTGCTTGTCCTATTATTTTTCCTTCGGGAACCTTCATAATATGAACAATTTATCTTATGCAAGTTTTTTAAAAAAATCTTCTTAATATTATTTGTTTGGAAATTTATGTTATTACAAATTTTAAAGAATATAAAATTCTCTATCCGATACATTGAATATCTTTATTCTATCTTCTATAGATTTAGATATAGAGAATTACAAATTTATAATAAGTATAATCCGTTGTAATGGATCTCACAGCCCAAACAACTCCATGGAAACCAGTTGAAAAATGTTTGTAATTGAGAAAAAAATGTCAGAGTCAAAAACCCAGATATTTTATTGAAGGCTTTTTCTGGGAAATACAATTTAATATTTCTTATTTTATTATTAATTAAATATTTAAAATTATAGATAGATACATATACTACATATACTCATCAGAAATACCGCCAATCTCGTCAATGAATTTGAAGAATCTCGAACATTTATAGGAGAAAACTTATTTATAGAGTGAATTAAAAAATATAAAAATATGTTAATAATTTTTGTGGGTGTACCAGAAATGTTGAATACAATATGTACTTATATAGCTTAATATTGAAATGGCGAGAGGTCTTGTGCTGGCCACGACAGATTTTTTGATATAATATAGATCATTTGTGTGGCCTTTAACTTCGCTTCCAACTTAGTTATTTAAACTATATGTAAGTCAAAAATAAAGAAAACAATTTCTCTTTATTTTTTTTCAATCACCGTGTACAAGTTTTGGGGCGTATATCTAAAAAATAAGTACCTAAGATACAGTCTTGTGGGTATTAAAAATTATTTTATGAAAGACAGCCTCCACTTTCTCATCGCCCCAGGGTCTTCACTCCACTTCTACAAACCCGGCCCTGATTGCTTATAGTAAAAGTAAATTTATATTCCCAAGTACCGCTATTACTACGGTATTCTTGTCATTGTAACCCCGCAACACAAAATTCCCAGACATCTCTTTATAGATATTGGCTCAATCACATTCCCGTAGATAATTATTCTATTCAAATACGCACAAAACAAACAGCTAACGGTAGTCGGAGGACAAACCGCAGCGCGAGTGCGCTATGCTCTATGCCGATGCCGTTGCCGTTGTGAGAATAACGTACGTCATATTAATATTGATATGTCGGTGGCGCTGCGGATGTGAGGAGAATAAGACGACGCAAGGAGCTTACAAGCTCACGGAATAGAGAATAGACAATGAGAATGCAACATGCCACTCTAGCACACTGAGATTATGCCGAGATGCAAGAAACGGGTTGGAGATGGAGACGGAATGGAAGAAAACTTCAAAAGTGGGACAAACTCGAGAAATAGGTTAAGAGATCTTCATTTTAAAATATATTTTGTGTTATGGTTATAATTTTAAATTAAATCAATGGCAAATAAATTCCTACTCCGTTCACCAATTTTTTTTTTAAATATTTTCATCCAAAAGTTTTGAGCCACACATATTTTATTTCTTTCAAAAGAATATCTATTTTTGCAATACATTTATACTGGGTGTCTACTTGAAATTCGTAGTATATGAAATACAATGTTATTTTTTACCTCTCGCTAAGAGAGGTATTGGAATCATGCTAAAAATCGCATATCCAGATTTAAGTGGATAAGCACGTTTTTAGGTTCCTATAATCCGATTATAATTTGTACGATGATGTCCGGGTGTGTGGATGTGTGGATGTTGGAACCACGGTTTTTCAAATACTATAAGACATAAAAAAATATTTAAATGCAGTTTCCTCAACCTAACATCTGGGAAGAGCTGATTAGATTTTGGTAATAATTGGTCAACCGGAAATAATAGTTTCTTTAAAAAATCTTCTAAATCTTATTTTTTTAAAATTTATGTTATTAATATTATTGAAGAACATAAAATTCTACATCTGATATATTTAAAATTTTTATTATATCTTGTATAGATTTAGAGATAAAGGCACTGTAAAATATAAAGTAATCTAATCGCAGACGCTGCGGCACTAAGGAAACCAGTTGACAAATTCAAATGTTTATAACATAGTTTGTAAATGACAGATGTCAGTGGTAACATTCTGAAAGCTTTTTCTGGGAAGTACATTTAATCTTTCTTATTGTTTTATTAATTAAATATTTAAAATTGTAGGTAAAATGCATATATCCATAAGAAATACCGCCAATCTTGTTAATGAATTGGAAGAATCCCTGACATTTAGAAACTTCCTCATACAATGAAAAATAGATATAATTAGAATTGTATGCGTGCAGAAGACATATGTTAAATACAATAAAAATAATATTTGGGGAAAGTTCTGTAATGTTTTTGTTATAAAACGTAGGTTCGCTAGCGAAGTGCAATACAATACTTATATAACATAAAATGGAAATGGCGAGAGGCATTGTGCTGGCCACAACAGATTTTTTTTTCCGTAGAATAACGTGGTGTAACACAAACATCTTTTTCCTTATTTTTAACACCTAGACTCCTACTTCTATTATAAAGCCATCCAAATGACTGCTTTGAAAATTCAGAAGGTGTGATGGATGGACGTTATGAATGCTTGTGACACATATATGAGTTGGTGGTTGTTGTAACCGAGATTGGTCACGACATGTCGGCACTCCCACGCGTTCCGCGGTGTCTGGGCTACGGCCTCGAGAAGGTCGCGAGCTACACCGGGTCGACATCCTCTGCTGGCCTCAGGCGATGTGACGTCTCAGCTACACTTTCATACGCGAAACACAACACCGCCATTCTCTGCGAATAATGAAGACTTCATATCAATAAGCAGAAAGAATTGCCGTTAACATCTACTAAGAATAAGAAATGTTAAGCTTGTAACAAGGTGAAGCTAATCATTTTATTACAAACTCTTCTAAATTATAGTTTCAATATTAATATTTCAACTTTGTTATCTTTGTAAGACAAAATTTTGTTTAGAAATAATTATCATTTTTCTCACATATCTCTGTTTAGTTTTTGCAAGCTGAAGCGCAGGGTTGTTATTTAGCTATGGATGCTGTATGATAAATCCTGCACCCCTCATCAGAAATGCTCTACTGAAGGGACAATCGTTTGCTTAAGTCAGTGTTTAAAGATTCATATAGTGAAAAGATATGCAGCCGTATTCATAGTAACTGAGATAGACCTGGTTTAACTTCGATTTACTTAGACTAGGTTTAAACCAGATCTAAAAATGGTTATTCATAGTCAAACTTAGACCTGATTTAAACCTGGTCTAAGTAAATCGAAGTTAAACCATTCTATCTAGTCGGCTATGCCCATACATTACACTGCTCATGCGTAGTGAATACAATTTTGACATTTGTGACCACAGCTGTTGTTGATTTGGCTGATTTCTTATAACTAAAACTTTTTATTTACTGTTAACAACGACATTAATACAATTAATTTTTAGTTTGATTGCGGTAATACACGTTGATGGTTTTAGTACATCAGGATTTGCAAGGGAATATGGAAATAAAAATGAAATGCTTCTGGATATGATGTAAATTTAGACGAACATAATTTGCAGTTCTCCAAAAATAACGCTCAAACTACTTCCAAAAATAAAATATTAGTATCAGAACCAATAGATCCAATTTAATATTTAAACTGGAATATGAAATGATGAAAAATAAATTACATTAAATGAAAAATATGAACTTTTTATGATAAAATATTACTGGATTGCAGTCAAATATTCATTTATTTTAATCGAATGGTTTCGTACAGCACATGCAACTTCTTCAGATGAGACTTCTTAAAAATTGTTCAAAAATTGAATACATTTGACAGTAATACGTAACACTGTCGCTTACATAATATAATACATAATATTACAATATTTTATATATTAAAATTCCTTCAATATAGTTCACTCTTTCGTCCACTGGTATATTATGCAGTATTATTATTGTCCGAATATGAGCTTTGATGTAGTAGCTTTATCTGGATGAAGCACAAAAATCAGTATAAATTATGGTGTGATCATAATTGTTTTAAAAAGAGAAGCGATAGCTCTTGACAACTTCAAATCCAATGCGAATCATTGTACTTTGGGAAAACTGTAAGTTTGCGAAAACAGATTGTTTAACTTAAATAAGTTGTTACAATTTAACATTTTATCTAATAAATTATTACCAGATTCACTTTAATAATTCTCTATTCAAAGATATAATGCTCAAAATTTGTATATGAACTGGAACTGGTCGCTTTTTATTGCTGTTTGCATTTTCTAATATTGGTATTATTCTGTCGATTAAATTCTGTAGTTTTCTTTCTTAGATTTCCAAATTTAAAACAACTTAAACAACTGAACATTTCCTGAAATACTACTTAACCTATAATAAATTTCTTATATTCGTATATTTTAAAATAAACCTTTTGATTCCTCCTCCTATATTCAACTATGTTTTTGTTTTAATATCTTCCACATAGTTAATATGCTCAAAAATTTCTTGAATATCATTATCCATTATGAACTTCCTAAAAATGAAATAATGCAAGTTACGAATATATAGCAAAGTAATATTATTAACATTAATACGATAATATTTATAACATACTACTTACCAAAAATATTATATTAAGTAATAATGTATTTAATTTGCATTAAACACACAAAATTATATTTTCATAGTTCTGTCAACTGACTTAATACTTCATTAAACTAGGGTACGCATAGGTCTAAATTTTAGTTAGCTAGACTGGTCGTCAGAATTTCTCCTGAACCTAGCTCTGCGTTTGCTAAACTTATAAGGCGTTCTTAAAATAAAAACGAAATATCTCTGTAATATTTTCTATTTAAAATGTGCCAGTATAAAATGCATATAAATAAAAAAGATGTTTACTTTATTTTTTCACCTCTGGGTGTGCGGAGAACACCTTGAACACTAGACGCTACGCCACTGTGGTATACCCTCCAAAACTGTATTATTTATGGATATCTGTAGACTGTCACATTCGAAAATAGCCTAATCACATATTTATTTATGGTAAAATAATTTTTAATTAGTTTAATAGGTCATCAATTAATAATTTACAGAGCACCCATTACGTCTCTTAAAATTATTTATATTAGAAATCATTTATTAATTGGCTTATTTACTATTTAAATGTCAGTGCAGTCTTCAGCCTGACATTAACCAGTGATCAATAGCTAGTGATTATTTCCTCTTGACATGAGTTATGTGTTATGTGTAGTTAAAAAGGTAAACTTTATGTAAGAGAAATATAAAAGATTCAAATGTATATCGAACGCTCGGTCGTTTATAAAACAGTTAATTCATTTCCAAGAACCACGTACCCATGTACGTATACGTTAGATGCCGTCCTTGTCTACAATAAATCTATTATTTCACGTCTGTAGCTTCTACAAGAATGGATATACTGCAGACACCCGTTAGCAATAGCATGATCTGTGTTTACTTGCTACGTTTCGTTCGCGCGTAAACACAACGTTCCTCTCTTTCTGAATAATCGTGGATGGAATGGTCGGCGATCTAAATACTAACACTCACATGTAGCCAATCTTTACAAACGTGTTTATTTTCATTCAGCTATTTCATAGTGACTATTTAGCTGCAACATTGTAAAAAGTATGTTTTAGTGATTGTGGATTTAACTCAAGGTGAAAAGAAAATGTTTCTAAACGAAATGGAACAAAGTCTAGATGAAAATAATTTTCGTTACTAAAAATTATTCATGTAAAACAATCATGGAGGACCACGCTATAATTATTGAGAATAAAACACATTCCAAAATAATAAATACATACACTTTCTACTCACTCACAAAAATAGGTATTATTTAAAAAAAATAACTTTCAACATTTTGTATTCCAGTTTGGAGGTGAAGTTTTTAATGATGATACAAGATTTTTAGGTACAAACATGCTGCACAAATAATTCATTTCTGATAAGATATAGATAATTTTATATTGTACAAAATTAAAAAAAAAAAAAATTCGCTGTTGATGAGAGCCGTGGGTCTCTCGAAACGTTCGATATATATATATAGTAATAAAAAAAAAAATGTTGTGGCCACAACAAGACCTCTCGCCATTTCCATATTAGGCTATATAACTATTGTATTGCTTTCAAACCGTCGTTTTATAAAAAAATATTACAGAACTTTACCCAAATATTGTTTTTTATTGTATTTAACATGCCTTCTGCACACATATAATTCTAATTATATCTATTTTTCATTGTATAAGTAAGTTTTTAAATGTTAGAGATTCTTCCAATTCATTAACCAGATTGGCGGTATTTCTGATGGATATATGCATTTTACCACAATTTTACCTATAATTTCAAATATTTAATTAATAAAACAATAAGAAAGATTAAATATGCTTCCCAGAAATGCTATCAGAATGTCACTAAAACTGTTGATTTTTGACACTGACGTGTGTCATTTACAAACTATGTTATAAACATTGGAATTTGTCAACTGGTTTCCTTTGCCTTAGCCTCTGCGATTAGTTTACTCTATAAATTATAGGGTCTTTATCTCTAAATCTATACAAGATATAATAAAAATTTTAAGTGTATTAGATGAATTTTATGTTCTTCAATATTTAATAAAAAAAACTCCCAGAATATTATATTTAGAAGAATTTTTCTAAGAAACTACTACTTCCGGTTGTTCAATTATTACCAAAACCTTTTCAGCTCTTCCCAGGAATGTCAAATTGAGGAAACTGCAGTTAAATATTTTTTAAGTCTTATAGTTTTTGAGGAATCGTCCCTCCAACATCCATACATACACACACACACACACACACACACACACACACACACACAGACATTATTTTAAAAATGTTATAATCGGTTTCTAGGGACCTTAAATCGTGCTTATTCAATAAAATCTGGATATGCGAATTTTAGCATGAATCCAATACCTCTCTTAAAAATTAATAAAAACTTTTATATTACACCTTGAGAAGGCGAAAAATAGTTCCTCAACAAACATTATTAAAAATTTTATGAAAATTTTATTTTCAAAGAATCCCTGTTACCTAATAGGTACTGTAGTGCCGTGAATATTTTTTAACGTGAAACATTGGGTTTGTCATATCCCAGGTTACGTCTTGACATTTGTTTGACAGCAATGTATTTGCCTGTCCCATTTAAAATGAAATATAGGGAACGAATTTGACAAGACGTCAATAGAGGTTAACTTTGCTTTCTAAATTAAATTTAGTTGTAGAAAAAATATTGTACCCGACTCGGCTAAATTTCTTACAATATTAAATATAATACTTCCGTCAAATTTGTTCCCTATGTTTCATTTTAAATGGGACAAGCAAATACCTTGCTGTCAGTCAAATGTCGAATCGTAACCATGGATATGACTAACCCAATGTTTCACGTTACAAAATACGGTATATAAAAATAGTATAACTGTCCAAAGCTAATGGCCGGTTTCATAATAAATATAAAGTAACTTTACTTTTAAAGTTTGATCTAAAAGTGAAAAAAGCGTTTAATAATTTCACCTTAAGTTAAAGGAACTGTTTAAACTGACAACTTTAACTTAAAATGAAACGCTTTTAGATCAAACTTTAAAAGTAAAGTGACATTATATTTATTATGAAACCGGCCGTTATACTTAAAAAATTGTGTTTTATTATTTCACATCATAGATAAAATTTTGACCCATTATCTTTCTCCAAGTTCTAAAATTGTCTATTTTATTTTGTAAATTATTTATTGAAATTATTTTATTTTCACAAAACGCAAAAAACACAAATTTCTTCTATACTTTTTAAATACTTAACAGGTATTTTTAGAAATACCGATTTTATGATTATTTATTTTATTTTTTCTAAGAAATAGTTGTTTAAATATAAAACTTTTACGAGACACTTAAATTCGTAACAAGAAACTCGTATTGTTTCGATGCAAAACCCGATAATTTTTATGAATTTTTTGCTTGCGATAACAATCACTTCCCTGGACGTTTACAGAAATCCCTTGAAAGCTAACCTATGATTTACGGTCTATGATTTTTATGACATTTCCACAAACTAGTACCCTGCCATATTTTTTGCGTTCTTTTTTGCTATTTCTAGCTTTGTTACTTCTTCCATACTTTGGAAGAGTGCAAGTATTTATGGCTGAGATGGAATGGTTTAATTTGTAGCAGTTTATGAGTGTTTAACTGCTGTGCTGGTCGTTGTTGTGTAGTTCGCCGCACTAAACAGCGGTAACAGGAAACAGATTACCGCCAATAATAAAAACATATAGGAAGTCAACACTCTGAGGATAACCAGAAAGGATAAAGGAAGGGAAAGTTTATTTGAGGTGCAATATAAAGATGTGAGAAAAGTTTGGGTTTGAATAGATTTTTTGTTGTGGTAGTTTTCATCCATTTAATATTTACGTAATAGGTTTTTCGGTTTTGTGTTATTGGGTTGAACAAGAAAGACGGTCAAGAAGAACATTGTTAAAAAAAATCTATTATGGCCAGCACTATACCTCCCGCCAGTACGTTTCATGATGCCGCAACTGGCGAAATTGTAGAATACAAATACAAATATACTTCTCTTGTGAAACTAAACCGAATGTTATTTTTTTAACTTTCATTAATTTAAATACATACGTACATAATTATTGATGCTGGAAACTATATTATATTTCTATATCATCACGGCATTTTACTCATTTCTGGGTGTGCCAGAATCTACAACACATGAAGACATCGGTAATGATGACGATATATTTTACCGTGTGGGCGTTTACCAGGCGTCACCTCATGGGTACTCATAGCTGGCGTGGAGAGTGCACCACAGGGGTCACTTTTGTGCCATTTAAAATTGGAGGTTCGCGACCAGACACTCAAGCACGCGGCCACGGGACCCCATACATTTGAAATCTGAAGTATGTAACTAAGGAATTGCGTTTATCTTTAAAACGTGGGCTCCGGGATTTATAAAATTGATTATTTTATATATTTATCTATAAAATGTGTAGAAAAAGTATGAATGCATACCTGTACAAATTTAACAATCTTCATTTCTTATAATAATATATAAATCACAAAAAAATTATATTTAAATGTATTTTTCGAAGAAAAACTATTTTGAGCTTCCAGTAAAGTGCCATTTTCGGTTACCGAATTTACACCAAAATCTACTGGCTACTTTCTATATTAGAGTAAGGTAGATATACAAGGTTTCAAGATCTCCTGAATAATAGTATTTGAGTTAGAGCGTTGACAAAATCCATACACACACATACAGACATCATCGTGAAATGTTAAAATCGGATTCTAGGGACCTTAAAACAATATAAAAGTAATGTATAGAAAATTTTTCTTCAGAAAATACTACTTCCGGTTGTCTAATTATTACCAAAACGTTTTCAGCTCTTTTGGTAACAATTGGACAAGCGGAAGTAATAGTTTCTTAAAAAAATCTTCTAAATTCAATTTTTTTGAAATTTGTATAATCACAAATATTATATTACATAGGATTCTCTATCCATACATTGAACATTTTTATTATATCTTTTATACATTTAGAGATAGAGACTCATAAAATAATCCGTTACAATCAAATAATGTTACTACCAAGTTTATATCTCTACCTATTTTTGAATTATTGCCCAAAAGTCAATATACCCCATATTTAGATAAAAACTTCAAATTTTTTAAAAATCTAATTTATATGTATCTAGATACTTCTCAATGCGCTGATTCCAAATTTTGAAACGGCAGGTCGATATCTCGTTTCATTCTCGAGATATTTATATTCAAAGTTTTGCTCAAAACTGCCCATTTTTGGGTAGTAACCCAAAAATGGGTCGAGATATGAATTTGGCGACAATACCATTCGATTTTACGGGCAAAATTACATAAGTACACCAATTTTCAGAATTTTTGAACACCGCATACAATCTCTAAAGCAAAATAACTGAAAATGGCTAAAAATCGCAAAAATCGTAAGGGGTACCCCTTACGATTTTTTCAGATTTTGGCCATTTTCGGGGGTTTTCAAACTTTTATTCATGAAAAATTAACCGGTTGGACAAAAATTATGAAAATTGGCACACATATGTAGTTTTGTTCGTAGAATCGAATGGTCGTATTGCCAAATTCATATATCGACCCATTTTTGGGTTATTACCCAAAAATGGGTAGTTTTGGGCAAAACTTTAAATCTAAATATCTCGAGAACGAAAAGAGATATCGACCTGCGGTTTCAAAATCTGGAATCAGCGCATTGAGAAGAATTTGGACACATAAAAATTAGATTTTTGAAAATTTTGAAGTTTTTATCTACATATGTGGTATATTGACTTCTGGGGCAATAATTCAAAAATGAGTAGATATATGAACTTGGTAGTTATATTATTTGCTTTTAAAGACAATGTTACGCAAGCGTATGCATTTTTATAGTAATGTATCTAGTAGCCCAAATAACTCCATGGAGACCAGATGAAAAATTAAAATGTTTGTAATTGACAGAAAAATGTGCTTTGTCAGTGTCAAAAATCCATTTACATTACTGAGGGCTTTTTCTGGGAAGTACATTTAATATTTCTTATTTTATTATTTATTAAATATTTAAAATTATAGGTACGTATATACACATCAGAAATACGGCTAAACTCGTCAAAGAATTTGAAGAATCTCGAACATTTAGAAGAGTAAAAGGAAACTTATTAAGAATGAATTAAAAAATATAAAATTATATTAATAATTAGAATTTTTATGTATGTACCAGAAATGTTGGTAGTGCGAGCTCGGTTTTAACTAAAACGCTGTTTTAAGAAATGTCAAATTTCATTATTTAATAATAAAAATAAATAATATCAAATTTATCAAAATATGATTTTTAAGCAGAACATAGTTTGTATTCAAACAAATATTTTTTAAAAAATCGTTCTTTAAATATAAGGGTGAAATTAAATATTGAAATTTGAATTTGACATTTCTTAAAACAGCGTTGTAGTTAAAACCGAGCTCGCACTACCAGTCATTATGTACTTATATAGCCTAATATGGAAATGGCGAGAGATCTTGTGTTAGCCACAACAGATTTTTACCTCTCGCTAAGAGAGGTATTGGATTCATGCTAAAATTCGCATATCCAGATTTTATTGCATAAGCACGATTTAAGGTGCCTAGAATCCGATTATAACATTTTTAAAATGATGTCTGTGTGTGTGTGTGTGTGTGTGTGTATGTGTGTATGTGTGTATGTCTGGATGTTGTAGACACGATTCCTCAAAAACTTAAAGACTTAAAAAATATTTAACTGCAGTTTTCTCAATCTGACATTCCTGGGAAGAGTTGAAAAGGTTTTGGTAACAATTGAACAACCGGAAGTAGTAGTTTCTTAAAAAAAATCACTATAAATTTATAGAGTAATCTAATCGCAGAGGCTAAGGCACTAAGGAAACCAGTTGACAAATTCCAATGTTTATAATATAGTTTGTAAATGACACATGTCAGTGTCAAAAATTAACAGTTTTAGTGACTTCTGATAGCTTTTTCTGGAAAGTATATTTAATCTTTCTTATTGTTTTATTAATTAAATATTTGAAATTATAGGTAAAATTGTGGTAAAATTCATATATCCATCAGAAATACCGCCAATCTGGTTAATGAATTGGAAAAATCTCTGGCATTTAGAACCTTCCTCATACAATGAAAAATATATATAATTAGAATTATATGTGTGCAGAAGACATGTTAAATACAATAAAAAACAATATTTGGTTAAAGTTCTGTAATATTTTTTTATAAAACGACGGTTCGAAAGCGAAGTGCAGTACAATACTTATATAGCCTAATATGGAAATGGCGAGAGGTTTTGTGCTGGCCACAACAGATTTTTTATATTGGTAGCTCTAAATTCTAGATTTGTAAAAGGGTAGCTTTTCAAATTCAAATATATTTTTACTAAAACATTTAAATGTCTGTCTTATTCAGTTTTTAAATTTATTATTTTGTGATGACTGCATTTTACTATAAATACATAAACTAACATATAAGCTCAATACAGTGTGGGTCGGTAGATTTATATATACAAATAAAATGATTAAATTTTTAAGCTAAATTGATGACCTGTAATTTCAAAAATAAAGTAAAATAATTTCCTTAAATGAAAGCGTATATTAAAATATTCATTCAACACTCGTCACTTAGCATGAACTGTTTTTGTTATAAATAGTTGAGCTACAATATTCCACAGTGCGAAGACTTCCCTTGAACCAATTGTTAGGGTAAGTATTTTTTATTTTGCCTAGCGGGGTTGGTTGGAGTTTCGACAGGCCGTCATGTAGTTTGTCGATTATGCAGAGTGTATAAGAAGAGCAAACTAGTAAGCAGCTCGGTCGGATGATGAAACATGGTTTGTGTCTTAATCTCATCAATCATTTACGAACGAGGTGCCCGGTACTCGCTCGAGCACCGAGCTAGTTCGGTCGCTGGGGTCGGGTCCATCAGTTTCCGCAAACTTGCTTATCTGCACACAAAAAGAAATACCACCGAACTTAAAGAAAGGATCGGTTGTGCAAACGAAGGAGGAAATATGAAAAATGTCAACATACGAGTTTTTTAATTATTTTTTTGTAAAATCTTGATCCTTGAAGTATTTTGAATTTTATCGTAATTACTTAGCCCTTGTCTTCCCAAAATAGGGTCAAAACTGACCCGATATTCGGTTTTTTGTTAATAATTCTCATGATAAAAATATTACAAACAATTCCTCTTGAGAATTCTCCTAAAATATGTTAATATTTCGTTAAATACAATATTCGTTATTAAAAATTTAAGTTAATTAAGTAAGAATTAATCATTGAAATCATGCTAAAAATCGCATATCCAGATTTTAGTGGATAAGCACGTTTTAAGGTCCATATAATCCGATTAGAACATTTTTACGATGATGTTCGTGTGTGGGTGGGTGTGTGTGTGTGTGTGGATGTGTAGATGTTGGAACCACGGTTTCTCAAGTACTATAAGACTATATTTAACTGCAGTTTCCTCAATCTAATATTCCTGGGAAGAGCTGATTAGATTTTGGTAATAATTGGATAACCGGAAGAAATAGTTTCTAAAAAATCTTGTAAATATTATTTTTTGGAAATTTTTGTTATTACAAATATTGAACAACATTCTCCATCTAATATACTTAAAAAAATTATTATGGGCCATCCAGCAAATCAAGCGGTTTACGTCACCGTTTAGAGATTTTTGAAATTTTCTTTATTTTTTTTTTAATATATTTTATTAACGGTATTTTATTGTTTTATTATTATTATTATTATTATTATTATTATTATTATTATTATTATTATTATTATTATGTATTTGACACCTTTAATAGAAATAATTATATTTGGATATATTATTATTAAGTAAAATTTTGTAAATTTTTGCAAAATGACGTTTTATGATTCCATTTTGTTTTTGGTTTCGTTGTTCATTGACAAAATATCAAATGCTCTGTCATGTCAAATTCAAGAGCTTGTAGTTAATTTATTGACTTATTTTGAAAATGAAAAATAGATTGGTGGGATCTTACTTTCACTGAATTGTAATATTGAGGTAATATTTCGTTCTATTTTTCAGTAATAATTTGAAAATTAAATTTATATGTACAGCGTGTGACAAACGCTATACGCAATGTATAGAAACAGTGAGAAATTGTATGGCATTATGCAGTATTCTGTATTTTTTAAGGATCTCACATAATACTACATAGTTTGTTGCATATAGGTACTACAAGAATGAAGTATTTATAACGGCGGAAGCAATATCGTTCAGGATATTTTAAATAAAATTGTATTTCGCGGGAAAAATTATACCATGACGTCATTGTTTCTAGCGATATTGTATTTATGACGTAAACCGCTTGATTCGCCGAATGACCCATATATCTTGTATAGATTTGCATAGATTTAGAGATAAAGGGATTGTAATATATTAATATATAGAATAATCTAATGTAATACATCGCAGAGGCTAAGGCACTAAAGAAACCAGTTGACAAATTCAAATGTTTATAACATAGTAATATTTATGACATAGTTTGTAAATGACAGATGTCAGTGTCAAAAATCAACAGTTCTGAAAGCTTTTTCTGGGAAGTACATTTAATCTTTCCTTTCCAATTTTAAAATGGCACAAAAGTGACCCCTGTGGTGCACTCTCCACACCAGATATGAGTGTCCGTGAGGTGACGCCTGGTAAGCGCCCACACGGTAAAATATATCGTCATCATTACCGATGTCTACATGTGTTGTAGATACTGGCACACCCAGAAGTGGGTAATATGCCGTGATGATATATTATTATTTATTATTTGTTGTAGCGCTGTAAACGAGAACAAGCTCTAAATAGATAGACCATTAATATTAAATTTTTGTATGTTTTTGTATAAATTGGGAAAACAAAAAAAAAATCAGAAACAATAAGTTGATTGATGAGTTTGTCATGGGGCGTAAGAGTTGTCCTGGTTTTTAGCAATAATATTTAGTATCCCTGATTGAATCTTGTGCGTTAGTGATGGTGAGAGGGGCGTGTGCAGTCCGTCTCGGCCAGGACAGTGTTTGCGGACATGCCTCTCCTGTGTCGCGCCCGCCATCGCTCACCTGCTGCCAACCGCATCCCAACACCACCCGCCACGATTTATGCAAATCCACAATCAATATTGATAGCATAGCATAGAATACTATAGCTTCATTATCACCCCCAACCCTTGTCAAGCTCATTATCTACACAGTTGCGAAGGAGGAGGAGATGTACGAAACTTTACGAGCAATAGGGAAATAAAAAAATGACCAGATTGGTAGTTAGATTATAAGATTTGTTTAGTTTATAAAAAATCTGTTGTGGCCAGCACAAGACCTTCCGTCAATTCGATGTATTTTGTACGAATCCTATACCAAAAGGTCCTTGGAACAGATTCTAAATAATATCATGTAAAATCGACACGAACACATACTATTTTTTACAAATTCCATACCAAAAGTTCATTTGAAAAGGTTCTATAAATCCAATAAACATACACTAAGTAAAATGCACTTGACACTTCCTTATTTCTTCTTCAGCTTTCCCCTATTTTATTAGGGGTCGCTGTTTCCTCTTCTCTTCTACTCATTCCTTTCCAACGCATCTTCACACAGTCCTTCCTTTCTCAAGTCCTCTACGATACAGTTCTTCCATCTTCTCTGTATAATCAAACCAGATAGAGAAGAGTATTTTCTTTAATATATAATAAAAAAATGTCAAAAAATAATATTTAACTGGGTTTTTTTAAGAAAAACTGTTAAAAACTTCAAATGAAGGTACTTCCGGTGTATCAATTGTAACCAAAATCTAATCAACTCTTCATATGGATGTACAGAAGAGGAATACGAAAGAATTATAATTTTTAGAATTGTAGTATTGGAGTTATCGTCGGAGAAAAATTTGTCACACACGGACACACACACATACATACATACATCATCTTAAAAATAGTAAATTCGTATTGTAGGGACGCTAAAACGTGCTTATTCATTAAAAACTCACCACCGAATTTTTTGACCAAAGACAATACCTTCCTTACCTAAAGGTAACGGAAGGTAAAAAGAAGAATTGAACAGAATAGGAAACATTTGAGTTTATCAAAAGAAGACGTCAAAAATATAATGGAAGACTATATGAAAGTTAAGAAGTAGAATCAATGGAACAACTACCAGAAGAGGTTCTTCAGGTCCTGATGAAAATCAAGTTATACGCCTGAGGATTTTACTACCGTCACGTCAAATATGATGAAGATGAAGAAAAAAATGTGCACGACAATAAAGTAAACACACAGAACACAAGAAGACACACACATACACAAGGAAGAAGAACAACAAGATAGAAAAAAAGTCGAGATAAAACATTTAGTGCCTATAGAATGTATATCGTAAGATACCATAATGATAATGCCTTGTTTAAACATTATGAGGAATTCTGAAAGAAATAAAGGTGTTTGGAAGTTATAACACAGAGGAATTGAAGGAATTAGATCTCAGCTGCTGACACTTGAGTAAAAACAATATTGTAAAATAAAAATGTAGCAATATGTGTACCATAATTTAAAAAATCTGTTGTGGCCAACACAAGACCTTCCACCAATTCGATGTATTTTGTACAAATCCCATACCAAAAGTTCCTTGGAATATATCTATATCCAATAAAATTACAGCACGAACACATACTATTTTTTAACAAATTCTATATTAAAAGTTCCTATGAAAAGATTCTATAAATTCAATAAAATTATAACATGAACATACATGTAAATTGCACTTGGCACTTTTTTCTTCTTCAGTTTTTCTCTATTTTATTAGGGGTTTATGTTTCTTACTCTTCTCTTCCACTCATTTCTGCCCAATGCATTGTCTTCACACAGTTTTCCCTCTCTCAAGTCTTTTGCGATACAGTCCTTCCATCTTCTCTTTGGCCTTCCTCTGCATGTCACTTACCTTCTACCACTTTCTGATCCTATATATGTGTGCAGAAGACATGTTAAATACAATAAAAAAACAATATTTGGGTAAAGTTCTATATTTTGTTGTTATAAAACGATGGTTCGATAGCGAAGTGCAATAGGTACTATATTTATATAACATAAAATGGAAATGGCGAGAGGTCTTGTGCTGGCCACATCAGATTTTTTGCTTTCTCTTTCTATACCCAAATCATTCAAGCAGCCAATGCACGTCATCACTTAGTGCAAAAACCTTAATGCATTAAAATCACTAATAATGAAAAATGAAATAAAATTTCAATCATTTTTAACTGTCAAAAAGTGTATAGCCTTATATAATTATTATTAAGTTGAATAGTAGAGTTCATTACTTATCGTATATGACATGAATAATATATAATAATATATAAACATTGATAATTTGTATGTTCTTACTGTCAAAGTTATTATTTGAAAAATATTCGTATCGTGGTTGAAACATTTTTGTGCGCTGTAAAGGCCTATTTATAATAATGTTTAACGCAACGCAACGGCGCAACGTGACCGTTAACGCAAACACAAAATCTGTGAATCTGCCAAAGGTAGCACTTCTAATCAATCAGAAGAATTCGGTATATTTCTTTAAAATTCGGCTCACTTTTATTTATTGCCTTTATATAGCATACATAAGGTTAGTATTATAAAATAATTTAAATAGAAATGGACAGTGACGAAAATATAGTATTTATTTTGTAGATGTGACAGTTCATGAACATGTCGATAATACAGATTGCAATTGTATAATTATTTTCATAAAGATTCTAAACCCTCTGTAATCGTACCAGGACATGACGTCACACATTTTTATTAATGACGTGCATTGGCTGCTTCAATGATTTGGGTATATCTTTATGAAAGAATAACATATTCTTTACGTCTCCATTTTAGCGCCATCATTATCTTACATCTCTATGCGTAAGGCATAAGGTTTGTAGTGGTAGTAATTACACAGAATGGCAGAATGCGATGTTCATCTTTCTGCAAAGCCACCACGAGTATGTCTGTGTGTGAAGGAAGGCGTGAGAATTACAAGGGTGCAGCGTTGCAGCAGAAATACCTCGGTGCTCGTTCCTAGATCCAGTCACCTGATGCTCAGGGATGCGTTCAATTGTTCGCACGCATGCACTCGCCAGACAAGCATTGATTTGTCGCTTAATGAATTACAATAATTACTAATGCGTTTGTATTCGAATAACGTTTTCGTAGATTAACGACAACAGAATGAATATAAGAAAGTTAATTCAACAAATATATGTAGATGATGTTGAATTGATTAGGAGCAAAATTCTTGAATATTGAATATAAAATGTTCAAATTTGGAACCATTCAACGAAAGTAATAAGATTTCTTTTGAATTCAAACCTGACTAATAGTAAAATCAGTAGTAGACTAATGCCCGATTGCACCAACGTATATCTTAAATATTAAACACGGTTTATATTGACAATATTGCATCATAATGAAATGTCAAATGAATTATAATATATTGCTGTCAAAATTTCGATTTGCATTTTTACCTCCCGCTACCCTAGGTAAGGGAGGTATAGGGATCGTGCTAAAAATCACATATAGAGATTTTAGTCAATAAGCACGTTTTGATGTCCCCAGAACCCGATTTTAACATTTTTACAATGATGTCTGTGGGTATGTATGTGTGTGTGTGTGTGTGTGTGTGTGTGTGTGTGTGTGTGTGTGTGTGTGTATGTGTGTGTGGATCTGGTGGACACGATTACTCAAATACTATCAATCAGAAAATTTTGAAATTTTGTATATTCATTCTACACTAATGTGGGAAGAGCTGATTAGTTTTCAGTGTATATCGGATAACTGGAAGTATCACTTGTACAAGTTTTTAACAGTTTTTCTTAAAAAAAAATCATTGAATATAATTTTTCAGCAACTTTTACTAATAATAATGAAATATAATGGTACAATCTTCAATTCTACGATAATAGCATTTAGTAAATAACTCTAAATAACTTTAAATATAAATTAATAATATTATTTTGCCTATGCCTCAAACAAAAACAATATTTTAATAACAATTTTGACATATTTAAACAAATGTCACTGTCAGGTTGCAATTACATTAAAATTAATAGTGAAACCGTGTTAAGGAGAATGTAGTAATAATATATGTATTTGAATCTAATAAAATTAAGGTTAGTAAAAATAATATATTTTCAATCGTACATAAATATTAGAATTACTATTGATTTGCTTTCAGAATATGGGTTTGAAAAAACTTTGTGTCAAGATGCAAGTACTATTTTGATTTTTGTTAAGTGTTTCTATTATTTTTGTCAATATTTGTGAAATTTATTTTGTGTATGATATATTTGTTAAACGTAAAATAAAAATTGTTATGAGTGAATGTAAAAATATTTGAACATAATGATTGCATTACTTATACTGCATGGTTAAATACCCAGCGGGAGGTTATGGGTTGGCCACATCAGATTTTTTTCGTCTGCATTTAACAATAAATATTTTCTACAAGTTATATTTCATTTTATAAGGTTTTTTCAGGTCGATGACGTAAATCTTCTGCCTTTTCATTTTCCCTATACTAAGGTAATAGAATTATTAATGAAATATTGCAAATTACCTCATAACGAATTCTTAATAAATTATCGTAATTTTCTAACTACAAACAATGGTAAATATAAATAAATATTGTTGTTCATCATCATTCTAAAAAATGTTTTCACTTTCCACAACTTTATTTTTCTTTCAAAATATAAGATAAAATAGTAATCTAATTTTTAATGGGCTCTCGTGTAACAGTCGAAAGACAAAGTGATTTTTATTTCATTTTGGAGAAAAATCGTAAGTTGGAAGCGTTTAAAAAAGAATTTTACATGTGAAAAATGTGAGTAACGCTCAGAAGAATGTTGTCAAATCTGTGATGAAATTGTAAGATAAATAGATGAAACAGCAACCGCAAGATAGATCAAACTGATACGCCTCAAAGTGTTTTAAAATATCGTGAGACTATGCGCTTGGAGCCGAAAGAGTTATGGAGTTATGTTCTCCTGATATCATTAAAGCGGGAATATTCAAAGAAATTATGAGCATTAAATTATTTCTTGAATTATTAACAGATCCCTAAAAGATTTTATACTCGAAAGAAATATTTCCCCGGTTACATAGTAACGCACAAACAAATAAATATTTTTTTCTAAGAATATAAAAATCTCTACGAATGCCACACGCAGTTGTGCAGTTTAAAATTCTTGCAATAAAGGCAACGTAATGCTACGATGGCGATTATTGAAAAATTCCCTAGACAGTTTATTTCTCATAACTTATGGTGATAACTCACTTCGGTATGGTCGTAAATCGGACACAGAACGCACATGCGTGATGTTCCATTTGTAATTACACCGAGTCTAGCAGCATAAAGTTCAATTGTGCACTATCACATACACTACAAGCAAAAGAATTCCGGAGAAAAATCTCAGATAAGCTTGGAAAGGAGTAGCACCTAGCACCTAGCTCATATAGGAAAAATCTGTAGTGGTAGCATGCACTTTAGAATTCTATATTCAAATTATTAAAATATCTTTCAGAACTCATATTATTAATTGGAATTGTGTGTCCATGTGTGTGTATGTATGTCCGTGTGTGACAAATTTTTCTCCGACGATAACTCCAATACTAATTCTTTCGTATTCCTCTTCTGTACATCCATATGAAGAGTTGATTAGATTTTGGTTATAATTGATCCACCGAAAGTACCCTTATTTGAAGTTTTTAACAGTTTTTCTTAAAAAAACGCAGTTAAATATTATTTTTTGACATTTTGTTATTATATATATTAAAGAAAATACTCTTCTACAGTTTGATTATACATTTTCCTTCATATTCAATAGATGTAAATTTAAAGCATTATAAAGAAATTAATATTTAAAAATTAGTCAGCTTTGCTATTTATCATGGAAACAGCTGACATAATTATTCAAAAAAATTTAATTGGCAGATATCAGTTGCAAGTGCAAAACCAAATATGGAAAAAAGGTATAGGATCTAAAATTGGTATGTCATAGTGTTGCTCGTAAGTGACACGCAGAGAAAGGCCAAAGAGAAGATGGAAGGACATTACTTAGTGTAGTTTATATTATAATTTTATTGGATTTATAGAACCTTTTCAAATGAACTTTTGGTATGGAATTTGTAAAAAATAGTATGTGTTTTTACATGATATTATATAGAATCTGTTTCAAGGACCCTTTGGTATGGCATTTGTACAAAATACATGGAATTGACGGAAGGTCTTGTGCTGGCCACAACAGATTTTTTTAGTTTAAGTTCTGTATTTATTATTTAAAACCCAACGTTTCGGCACCATAAACTGGTGCCTTCTTCAGGAGATACATTGACATAAATATGTGAAATAACAAAAACAGCAAGTAACCAAGGTAACAAGAAATGTTCATAAATGTTACCTTTTTTTCTAAACTTTTTCTAACATCTGTTAATAAAGAGTACCGCTGTTGTATTTCGCTACCGATAAAGCATCTCTGAGTTATACAGATCACTTCTCTGCCAGTTTTTGGGATTGTTTTTCCTCTGGCAAAAGCAGATTTTTTCCTGAGAAGATGCATGTTCGCCGTCCATGTTATCGCCGGGCATGCATATATTGTCTAGAAAATTGTATATATAAAAAGGTAACATTTATGAACATTTCTTGTTACCTTGGTTACTTGTTGTTTTTGTTATTTCACATATTTATGTCAATGTATCCCCTGAAGAAGGCACCAGTTTATGGTGCCGAAACGTTGGGTTTTAAATAATAAATACAGAACTTAAACTAAAAAACAGGTAGTATTTTTCCAATTAATTCTATATTCGTTTTTTGATTCGGAAATTATTGGATTTTGTACTATTAAAATAAAAATATTATGACAGTTGTATATAATAATTGTATAAATTATATATAAATAGGCGTTGAATAGAATTGTGGCAAAATAATGTCGTTACTTTGACACTACTTTCGCCTCGAGTCGTACGCTTGCAGGCGAATATTTTGGTACACGCACGCTACCAAATTTTCGCTACGTGGCGAAAATCGAAAACAAATGCCTATTTTGATAGAATTCTAAAGTGCGTGCTACCAGTACTGTTGTGGCCTAGCACAATACCTCTCGCCATTTCCATTTAATGTTATATAACTATTGTATTGCACTTTGCTGTCGAACCTTCGTTTTATAACAAAAAAATTACAGAACTTTACCCAAATATTGTTTTTTATTGTATTTAACATGTCTTCTGCACGCATACTATTCTAATTATATTTATTTTTCATTGTTTCTATATGCCAGAGATTCTTATAAATAAATAAATAAATATATCATCACGGCATATTACCCATTTCTGGGTGTGCCAGTATCTACAACACATGTAGACATCGGTAATGATGACGTTATATTTTACCGTGTGGGCGCTTACCAGACGTCACCTCACGGGCACTCATAGCTGGTGTGGAGACTGCACCACAGGGGCCACTTTTGTGCCATTTAAAACTGGAAATATGTGGCGTCTGTCGGGATCGAACCCGGTTCCCCCAGGTTCGCGACCAGACACTCAGGCACGCGGCCACGGAACCCCATAGATTCTTCCAATTCATTAACAAGATTGGCGGTATTTCTGATGGAATATGCATTTTACCTATAATTTTAAATATTTAATTAATAAAGCAATAAGAAAGATTAAATATACTTCCCAGAAAAAGCTTTCAGAATGTCACTAAAACTGTTGATTTTTGACACTGTCATCTGTCATTTTCAAACTATGTTATAAACATTTGAATTTGTCAACTGGTTTCCCTAGTGTAGTTAGCCTCCGCGATTTATTGTTTCCGATTATTCTATATATGTATTATAATGTCTTTATCTCTAAATCTATAGAAGATATAATAAAAATATTCAATGTGTTACAAAAATTTTACTTAGAAGAGTTTTTCTAAGAAAATACTACTTCCGGTTGTCCAATGTCCAATTGTTACCAAAATCTTTTCAGCTCTTCCCATGAATGTCTTACTTAATTTATTACATTGTAATACCGTCTAACAATATTAAATTATGTTATGGAAGGGAAAGCCATGAAAATGTTAGAAAATTTTAATTTTTGAAATTGCTAGCTACCCTGCTGGATCACTTCACGATTGTCATTATTCTCTATACAACAAGAACCTTTCAACATAAAGTACTCGAAGTTTCGAACGACTTGGATGTAGTATAGTTTTATTAATTGTTTGCTTTTACTTTTGGTAACTACTAAACTTTTACTTAATGTAGTTTACATTTTACACTTTGACTGTTGCAAACTTCTCAGTTCTCTGAACTCCTTTGTGGAATTATAGTCAGAAAATCCATTTATTGAACGACACTTCTTATTTTATTTCATTGGTTCGGGATGTAATCCAGAATTTTATATTTTTCAGCTATACTTTTATGTTAACACTATTTAATTATGAAATGAACAAACTATAAGTTAGGTTAATAAACTCAAAAAAAAATTGACGTACTTAACTTTATCAACTTAATTTCATATGTATTGAAAAAACTCTATTTTAAATTTAATTAAATACGAAATTAACCAAAAAGCATTTTCGAATCATAATTTAAGGCTTTAACAATTTTTAAGTTTATCTGAAATTAATTTCACAGTTTTTTTCTTCCGGCTATTAGTTTCATAGCTTTGGCAGTTATTAAATAAATAAAAAATAAATATATCATCACGGCATATTACCCATCTGAGTGTGCCACAATCTGCTTTATCGCAGATATCGGTAATGATGATGACATATTTGTACCGTGCGGGCGCTTACCAGGCGTCACCTTACGGACACTTATTGATGGCGTGAAGAATGCACCACAGGGGCCACTTTTGTGCAGTTATTAAGTGCCCAAAAATTTATTTATTTCGTTTCAGGAGCATCAGAATAAATATTAACAATAAATAATAATAATAATAATAATAATAATAATAATAATAATAATAATAATAATATATAACGATATATTACGCAACATCTGGTGTTCCTCAGGGATCAAACCTCGGTCCATTATTATTTCTTCTTTTTATTAATTGCATTACAAATATTCTCAAATTCTGTTGTACGCAGATGACTTAAAGCTCTTCAGAGCAATCAATTCTGCTAATGATTGTACCTTATTGCAAATTGACATAAACAATGTTCTTAATTGGTCTCTCAAATCAAAATTATCGTTTAATTATAATAAATGTAAATGTATGACTTTCTCTGTAAAACAGAATTTAGTGTCATTTAATTATCAAATGAATAATATTGTTTTGGAGCGTGTAACTCTATTTAATGATTTGGGGATCATTTTTGATCCAAAATTAAGCTTTATTCCCCATTACAATAATATTCTAAAATTGTCCTACAGAAATCTAGGATTCATAATACGTAATAGTCAATCTTTTTGTAAACGTCACACTCTTAAAATTCTCTACTATTCATATGTGAGAAGTAAGCTTGAGTATTGCTCTCATATTTGGAACCCTTTATAACAAACATATAAATGCTATTGAAAATATTCAGAGAAAGTTCATACGCTATTGCAATTATAAATTTTGTTCAAATTCATCAAATTATTTTAATTATTCTAACTGCCTAATAGAATTTGGTGTTGTTTCCTTGGATTCTCGTAGGAAAATCCAATCCTGTTTATTTTTATACAAAATTATTAATGGCTTAATTGATGATCAATACCTACTTAATTGTATTAATTTTCGTGTTCCACGTATCAATTCAAGGGATAACTCATTATTTATTTATAGCACTCCACGAACAAATTACGAACTTAAATCTCCTATTAGGCAGTTGTGTAGCATATATGACAATATTTGTAAAAAAAATGTTGAACCCGATATTTTCGCTGATTCGCTGTCTAAATTTAGGAAAAAACTTTACCTGGTTGCTTGCTGAATCTCTGCTGTATTTTAAATTATATCAATTTATTAATAACTATATCTGTGTGACTGTCTTGTATTTTCTCATGTAAATGTATTGTTAGTCTATATTTTGTGCTACCGTTTGTAAAATTTTATGTGAATTAATCCTCTATAATTGGGAACTTGCTTCCTGTTGAGTGATTAGAATAATAAATAAATAATAATAATAATAGTAATAATAATAATAATAATAATAATAATAATAATAATAATAATAATAATAATAATAATAATAATGGCTGAATATAATTTTTTAGCAAGTTTTATTAATAAAAATTGGATATAATGGTACAATCTTCAATTCTACGATAATAGCATTTAGTAAATAACTTGAAATAACCAATGTCACTGTCAGGAAGCAATTACATTAAAATTAATAATGAAACCGTGTTAAGAAGATCGTATTGAATCGAATGAAATTAAGATTAGTAAAAATAATATATTTTCCATCATACATAAATATTAGATGTACAGAATGATCCGATAAAAATTTGATATGTTCGCAGCACTAAAAATCAAACAACTGTGAATAAGTACGTGTTATCAAAGTATCAAATATTAGTTTACAACTAAACATGAACGAAATGGATCATGTAAAGCAATAGATATATGCAAAGGAACTTAATATAGTTTGCAGGATTAGTAAATATATAGGTATGTACTTAAATTAATAAAAATTAAAAAGCGGGAGGAATTCTGTTGACCACATCAGATTTTTTTTTTAAGTCATATAAATCAAACCCTGCTGTCAACTAGTTCGGATTAAATTTTCCGATATTGTACGATGTTGTCACTAACGGCCGGTACGACCACCTGGACACTTAAGCTACCATAAGTAACGAACAATTAATTTGTTGGTCATGTGTGCACCTTGCAATTTTAATGTCACATTTCCGAGAAGGCTGTCCATGTAGAGCTCTGAGGCTGGGTACAGTCCCGGCCCATCTTCGCGGTCGATCCCGTTCTCCGGCGCGAGAAAAAACCGAAACGTCCGCGCCGGACGGATTTTTCACGTGGTTTCTCCCAAGCACGCGCCATGCCCTTATTTTTCGAAATCGCGCGGGATTTGTATTCCGAGCGAGAACCTGTCATCCGAATATGTGATTATTTTTACCTCCGTACGTATGCCGTCACATAACGGTCGCTTTTTACAATTTCTACTTTGAATCTTCAAGTTGAAGTCCAGTACCGATGGAATATAAAAGACTACATTAAATTTCAGTTTTTAAATAACAATTACTAGTTGTTTTTATGGGACTAATACATCCAAAAACTGTTCTTTTATGAAGCTATATATACACTGAAAAAAATTTTGCTTTAATTATGAAAAAAATGCAGGTAAAATCAAAATATTTTGCATTCAACTTTGATCCAACAAAATTTTTATTTGTTTTGAAATTACTTCTGTTTTTGATCTTTCAAACGAAAGTAATTACTGTTAAATTAAATGTATTATATCATTAATTATTTTATATTGATTTGAAATTAAAAATGTTATCACAAAAGTAAAATGTTTTGACACCAAAAATAATGCTTTTAAATGTAATATTTTTTATTGGTTTCAAATGCCGTAATTTTTAATTCAAAATATTGATTTTTTGAATCAAAAGTAAAATAATTAAAATAAAAACAGCGACGTAAAATATTTTAAAATAATTGTATATGACTTTCAAACTAATGAAAATATTATTTATTTTAAGTACGTGTACAATCAAATTGAAATTAAACTTTCATTTTAAAAGAATAAATTTATAAGTGAATATCACTTACATTAGAAATGATTGCAAAAAGATTTTAATTTGAAATTATCCAATTTTTTGAGTTAAAATCTTTTTTCAAAAGTACATGTTCCCGAAAGTTTTTAATTTTACCTGCAATTTTTTTAAAACTATAGCAAAACTTTTCATTTTTGCAGATTTTAGAAATGAAAACATACTATTTTGAAAATAAAGTAAAAATTTCTTTCAGTGTACAAAGGATGACTTGAATAATAATTTGGTGGGATTATATTTAACATACGTAGTTTATGAAACGTGATGCATACGTATGGAGTGATTATTGAAGATGTTCACGGCTATAATTTAGAGAAATCGTTAGAGTTTAATTGTTTCTACATTGTTTATTTAATAGGTACTTATTGTCGCAATATTTAGTACTTTATTCTGACAAATTTGTCTTTTAAAGATAAATATAGCCAATATTTTACTAGGCGTCAGTTAATAATAGTAAAATTTGTAATATTTTAATTTTTCCTATTCTTAATAACGCTTTCGAACCGTCGTTTTATAACAAAAACATTACAGAACTTTACCCAAATACTGATTTTTATTGCATTTAACCTATCTTCTGCACTCATATAATTCTAATTATATCTATTTTTTATTGTATGAGGAAGTTCCTAAATGCCAGAGATTCTTCCAATTCATTAACCAGATTGGCCGTATTTCTTATGGATATATGCATTTTACCTATAATTTGAAATATTTAATTAATAAAACAATAAGAAAGATTAAATGTACTTCCCTGAAAAAGCTATCAGAATGTCACTAAAACTGTTGATTTTTGACACTGACATGTATCATTTACAAACTATGTTATAAACATTGGAATTTGTCAACTGGTGTCCTTAGTACCTTAGCCTCTGCGATTAGTTTACTCTATAAATTATAGTGTCTTTATCTCTAAATCTATACAAGATATAAAAAAAATTTGAAGTGTATTAGATGGAGAATTTTATGTTCTTCAATATTTAATAAAAAAAAAACTCCCAAAAATTTATATTTAGAAGAATTTTTTTAAAAAACTACTACTTTCGGTTCTTTAATTGTTACCAAAACCTTTTCAGCTCTTCCCAGGAATGTCAGATTGAAGAAACTGCAGTTAAATATTTTTTAAGTCTTATGGTTTTTGAGGAATCGTCCCTCCAACTTCCATCCATCCATACATACATACATACAGTAAAATTTTTGAAAGAAGTCCGATCAAGGCCATCTACGAATTTCATCTATGAATTAAGATTTTATGCTGTCAAATTTAGTAGTGTCGTTTACACTGTTTTGAGGTACACAACATATTATGTACCCTCATAAAACTAAGTAAAAGACACTACTAAATTTGACAGCACAAAATCTTAATTCATAGATACAATTCGTAGATGGCCTTGATCGGACTTCTTTCAAAAATTTTACTGTACAGACATACATACATACATACATATACACACACACATATCCACACATCACACACACACACACACACACACACACGCACACACACAGACATCATTTTAAAAATGTTATAACCGGATTCTAGGGACCTTAAATTATGCATATTCTGGATATGCGAATTTTAGCATGAATCCAATACCTCTCTTAGCGAGAGGTAAAAATCGAAAAATGAATACCATTCCCCATTCTTATAAATAATATGTCAGAATTACAGAATAAATACGAGATTCCACGACAAAGGCGTTTAAAATCTCATTTAAATATATATTTTTTTGTTTTAATTCTTCGGAGGTGGCGCTCAATTCGACAGACCAAACCGATTTAATAGCATAGTGTGATTTTTTTTTATTGGTTTATACATACATATTATGAGACTTAAATTTTTATTTGTTATATTGTTTAAGTACAATGTTCGTTCTCATAGAAAATAGAATACAACATAAATTTTAATTTTTTTTCCAAATCCATTTGAAAAAGATGGAATTCATCAACTCATCATTATTTTGTAACAAAAAAATCCCGAGGGGCTCCAATTGTGTAAGGTTAATATACTATATATTTTGTTCCTATCTGAATCATTTCCACGTAGCATATTGGCATATTTTTGATTCTGACTGTTAAAGAACTGCTATTATACGTTTTATTGCAATAATACTTTCACAACTGTATTTTTTCGAAATCCTGTACCTATCACGACCTGAATATTAATAATTTTATTAGAGGACAAATCAATATCGTTGTTGGTGTTT
The DNA here is from genome assembly GCA_943142095.1 of Ophonus ardosiacus. Classification (NCBI taxonomy): domain Eukaryota; kingdom Metazoa; phylum Arthropoda; class Insecta; order Coleoptera; family Carabidae; genus Ophonus; species Ophonus ardosiacus. The sequence continues at coordinate 47,316,713 of OW964831.1, read as the reverse complement.
CGAAATTTCATTATTTTCACGCACGTGGCTGTCCAAAAATTATTTATACGAGCTGTTTTGGCTCTGCTGTAATTTTTAAATCTATATGATTTGGCACAGTTAGTTATAGGAATATTTATGTGCATTTAATTTTAGAATGCCCGGTCCTATTGTTATTAGTACAACGACTCTAAAAATTTCTTAAGTGTCATTTGTGCACGTTTAATAACTCTAAAGACTATATCAAAAACATCGTTCGATTTATGACATGAATAAAATAAATAAATAAATATATCATCACGGCATATTACCCATTTCTGGGTGTGCCAGTATCTACAACACATGTAGACATCGGTAATGATGACGATACATTTTACCGTGTGGGCGCTTACCAGGCGTCACCTCACGGGCACTCATAGCTGGCGTGAAGAGTGCACCACAGGAGTCACTTTTGTGCCATTTAAAATTGGAAATATTTGGCGTCAGTCGGGATCGAACCCGGTTCCCCCAGGTTCGCGACCAGACACTCAGGCACGCGGCCACGGGACCCCATATTTATGACATGGTACTAGTATTTATACATTTACAATATTATGACTAAATACTTATCAATGAAATGAGCGCTTTTTAGAACAGAGCTGTTTATTTAATGAAATAGGTACCTTAAAAATCTCCAAACATTTTTTATCGGTTTTGAATTGCAAATTCAAATACATTTATTTACATTTATGGGTCAAGACTGAACAAATCTGTCTTACATATCAGTAAATCTTTCGTAACATTTTCTTTACAATCAAATAATATTACTACCAAGTTTATATCTCTACCCATTTTTGAATTATTTACCCACATTTAGATAAAAACTTCAAAATTTCCAAAAATCTAATTTTTATGTATCTGGATACGTCTCAATGCGCTGATTCCAAATTTTGAAACCGCAAGTCGATATCTCGTTTCGTTCTGGAGATATTTAGATTTAAAATTTTGCCCAATACTGGGTTATTACCCAAAAATGGGTCGAGATATAAATTTGGCGATAACACCATTCGATTCTACGGGCAAAAATACATTAGTATAGTAATTTTTATAATTTTTGTCCAACCGGTTCATTTTTTATAAATAAAAGCTTCAAAATGGCCAAAATCTGAAAAAATCGTAAGGGGTACCCCTTACGATTTTTGCGATTTTTGGCCATTTTCAGTTATTTTACTTTAGAGATTGAATGCCGTGTTCAAAAATTATGAAAATTGGTATATTTATGTAATTTTGCCCGTAGAATCGAATGGTGTTATCGCCAAATTCATATCTCGACCCATTTTTGGGTTACTGCCCAAAAATGGGCAGTTTTGAGCAAAACTTTGAAGTTAAATATCTCGAGAACGAAACGTTACATCGACCTGCGGTTTCAAAATTTGGAATCAGCGCATTGAGAAGTATCTAGATACATAATAATTAGATTTTTGAAAATTTTGAAGTTTTTATCTAAATATGGGGTATATTGACTTTTGGGGCAATAATTTAAAAATGGGTAGAGATATTATTTAATTGTAAAGAGAATGTTGCATAAGTGTACGCATTTTTAGAGTATTTATATATGAGTTTTATATTTCTGAGGAATTTTCTGTATGGAATTTGTAAAAAATTGTATTATGTTCGTGTTACAATTTTACTGGATATATAGAATCTTTTCCAATGAACTTTTGGTATGGGATTTGTACAAAATACATCAAATTAATGGAAGTCCTTGTGCTGTCCACAACAGATTTTTTAAAAGAATTTTAAATGAAAGTTTATGCACTTTTTTTTTATAGTAATGATAAAAATAATATTAATTTATTGTCATTTTCGAAATATATAAAAAAATATTAGCGCCAGAAGTAGACATGAAAAACAACCCCTTTTCAAGTGACGTCGGAGTACATACAGGGTGTCTCAATAAGCTTGCTCACTATTGGTAACTTTTTTATTTGAAGAGGTACGAGGTTGGTTAAATGAGCAAAATTGTGCTATTTTATATTAGAAAATTGGTCAAGTAGACAAAATAAAATTTGTGTCAGCGGTTCTCAAAATTTGGGACAATATACATATTTTTTAAATGGAACCATATATTTTTTATTATCTTATTGGAAAGAGTTTTTTTTTTCTCTTTCCGATAAGATAATGTTATTTATGTATAATTTTTTTCAAATAAACGAGTTATCTACAGTTAAAAATTTAAATTTTGTAAACTATTTTATTAGTTTTTTAGTCAAGTAAGCCATGGAAACAATTGATTCTTTGTTTGTGTGACGTTTAATAATTTCTCGCGTAAAGTTCTCTGTGTTTAATAATGTTTAATAACTTTACAAATGAAGAAAAATTAGATATGATCGTGCTATATGGAAAGTTATATCTAGACACGAGTTACGTAGAACGGTCGGCTCTCTTTCCAAAAGAGTTTAAATGTGCGAAAGAAATAATGGCTTTCAATTTGAATATTTTCTTTGTTTTGTTATTACTGTAAAATAAACTAATAAAATAATAATTTTATAAAAGACAATTGTTTCCATAGTTTACTTGACCTAAACTAATAAAAGATAATTTTTATCTTTAAACGTAAATAACTCGTTTATTTGAAAAAATTGTACATAAATAATATTACCTTATTGGAAAGAGAAAAAAATACTCTTTCCAATAAGATAATAAAAAGTATATAGTTCCATTTAAAAAATATATATTTTGTCTCAAATTTTGGGAACCGCTGACACAATTTTTATTTTGTCTACATGACCAATTTTCTAATATTAAATGGCACAATTTTGCTAATTTAACCAACCTCGTATCTCTTCAAATAAAAAAGTTACCAATAGTGAGCAAGCTTATTGAGACACCCTGTATAGCATGTTATCCATAGCCAATAGGAAAACAGTTTACGTTATTTATATAAATAAAAGTAGGCGATGGTTTGTCACTAATAGCGTTTTCCGCTTACCAAAATTTGGTGCGCACTGGAACGGACTCAGTGCAATGTATGACGTCATGCACTGTTTTGGTTTTGTGAACGCAGCGCACCCATCCAGTGACAAGTGGAAAATACGTTCATATTTCAGTTCACATTTCTTTGTGCAAAAGTTGGGGTTAGATTTGGGGTTTGAAAGTTTTATTAACATAATTGACAATAAATATAAAATATGATGATGATGTCATTTATAATAACTCTTTTAATTCTGAAGGATTCTTGAAACTTGATAAAATTTAAGTTTTTTAATTGTGCAAAATAATATATGTAATTATTATATGTTTGTCAAAATATTTATGTACTACACTAGATATGAAATTAATTATTTTGGGTTGATCTGATTTATTTAAATAGTCTAGAGACGTTTCTGTTATATGATGATGATGAAGATGAAGATAAAAGTCCTTCAATAGTAGATACCACTACGGCATTTTTGAAATCTTCCGCCGCCATATTTGCACTCAAATTGTCGCACTTACTATAGTAGTCGGTGCAACAAAATGCGCACTGAGTGCGAGTTGATGTTGCCCTGAGTGCGATTTCGTAGTAAGTGGAAAATAAAAATCCGGAACAGTGCGCACTGAAAAGGTAAGTGGAAAACGCCACTCACATTCAGTGCAGCTAAATTTGCACTCAGTGCGCACTGAATGTGTAAGTGGAAAACGCTATAACTGTATGTAGGTACACTGACGTCACATTTTGTTCCTGATCAAGTGACTTTTTCTAAAATATTACATCAATTTCAATACTTAATAATTGTAGAATATCTATTTCGCAATATTTTCTAATTTGGTGATTTTTAAAGAATAATATTTTTAAAATTTAGTACCTACTTAGAAGTTATATAAAAATTCTTGCAACAGCCCTATTGTGTGAAACTTCGCAGATAGTTTAACTAACATTTTTATCACATTAATTTCTAATAATACATCATTATTTTAACCGGTTAAAAATGTAGAATACTGCTATTAATATGCATTTATATCACGTTTATTTTAATTCACCGCACATACTTATTCCTATTCTTCTAATGTCTACTCCTTATATGACTCCAAATTCAATTCCTGTCACATCCCCGTGATTGACAAGTGCACGGTGCACGTCCGTGCCTGCCGTCCTCCAGAGTCCTTGACCTCGTGCACGCCCGCGCCCTGCTTCGTGCAGACTCGCGAGCTGGAGTGTCCGGGATCAAACACGCGGCTGGTGCTGGTGGGTAGACGGTTATGTGAATGTGAGGAGACATCCAAGAGGTATGATGTAATGTAGACGCCGGTTACTGAGGTACATAGACGTGAGGGTATGTAAATATGTGATTCTTGATCGGTTCTTGGCAAAAGAGACAATGATTTTTAATTTATGAAGGCTGTTAAATTGTTTTTTAGCAATAAATTTTGTACAGTATTACAAGAACATGATCTGTTTTCAACAAAACAGTTTATAATAGAAATTTCGATACTCATTTCGTCACATTTACCAGTATGTATTATTAGACAATGGGCTACGCAACTTAAGTAATGTAGGCTCGTCACCAAAAATCGAGGGACGGTCATAAACAGCTTAACAAAACAAATAGTTATTTACATTCGAGTGCGTGTAAGTTGTATTTTACAGCGCGACAGCTTTGTTTAAGGCGCGAGCCCTTAAGGCGAGTGCCTTATTAGCTGGAGCGCTGTAAAATACTTCACGCACGAGAATTGTATCAAAATTTTTGGCCGACGATAATGAAAATCACTTTTTTTAATGAAATAGGTTGTACTTCTGAGAAGGGTTAGTTTAAAATACTGGGGTTGTCAATTTCCAAATTTGATTTTACTTACCTTCATTAGAGTACTTCTTCTAGCGTAATAGACGTTGCTTATGACTGATAATATATTTTTTTGCTCATGTTTGCTTCGTAATAAATAATAGGTAGGTGTCGATATTTGACATTTCAGCAAGGTTCGCCTCGCGTATTTGACAGGTATATCGATCGGTGACTATGTCGGTAACGGCGAATTTTTACAATAATGACAGATACGTCGCTGCCGTGATTTTGGTTTATATAAATTATTTTTAAATATAGGAAATGTTAAAGTAAAAAATAACTTATGTAGGTAGTACTTTTTCACATGAACTTTATTATAATAAAGATGATTTCTTTTCTAAATGCCCATAAACGTCCAGTGTATTTTGATTATTTTACCGCATAGTTAGACAAGTTACAACACAATAAGCGTAAAATGTAGGTTACACTTGCTGTGTATACAATTGTAAAGTTCCCATTACACTTCAGGAGGGCAAAAAATTAATTTTCTTTTTTGACAATCCTCGTCCGTTTTTGTGAATTACTTGGTCCAAATCGAGTTAAAATATTCGTGTAATATTCTTCAGTGAATATTAGATGTTTTGGAAAATAGTCAATTACAAATATCTCTAACAAAAAATCTTTTATGGCCATAACTATAGATAAATATATTCAGAAATACCGCCAATCGCATCAATGAATTTATAGGCTAATGTGGAAATGGCGAGAGGTCTTGTGCTGGCCACAACAGATTTTTTATCGTGATATGAAGTATAATATACAGCTATGAAATATTGGAGAAAGTGACATCTACGAGGGTTCGTTCTTATATTCCCGGACTAGGCCTGAAAAGAAAACGTTAGAGCAGCAACAAAAATTTATTTTTATATTATAAATATAAAAATATTTCATTAATTTGGCCGCTGTAAGTTCATTATCGTCCCTAAATTTTCTTTCCCTTAGTGTATTTTGAGATTTGGGGAAAAATAGTCACAGGGGGGCTAGATCTGGACTATAAGATGGATGGTCAATTTTTATGAAGCCACAACGACAGCTTGACTTGTGGGCTGGTACATTATCATGAAACAATAGGACACCTTGCGTGACAACACAAACTAACAGATATGAGAACTAATATTGCTGCAATTGTTTTATAAATTGTCACACACGTTACGAAGACTGTGATTAAAAAACAATATAATGAAAAATTACATTAAAATAAAACCGGGTTCGATCCCGACAGACGTCAAATATTTCCATTTTAAATGGCACAAAAGTGACCCCTTTGGTGCACTCTTCACACAAGCTATGAGTGCCCGTGAGGTGACGCTAGGTAAGCGCCCACATGGTAAAATACATCGTCATCATTACCGATGTCTACATGTGTTGAAGATACTGGCACACCCAGAAATGGGTAATATGCCGTGATGATATATTTATTATTTATTTATACATTAAAATTGAAAAATGTCTATTCCGGGAATATAAAAACGACCCCTCCTAGTAAACGTTCTGTCTCTGTACGATACTAAATCATAATTATATTACAGTTGATAATAAATAAATTGTCAAATCTGTGGATATATTAGTACTTATAGGAAGTTAAATAAATAAATAAATATATCATCACGGCATATTACTTATTTCTAGGTGTGCCAATCTGCTTTGTCGCAGATGTCGGTAATGATTACGATATATTTTACCGTGTGGGGGTTTACCAGGCGTCACCTCACGGGCACTCATAGCTGGTGTGGAGAGTGCACCACAGGGGTCACTTTTGTGCCATTTAAAATTGGAAATATTTGGCGCCGGTCGGGAACCGGGTTGTATGAAGTTCTGTTGTCTTATTTTGGAATTTTTTTGACGATGTTAATTTACATTTTGCCCTCCTGAAGTGTAATGGGAACTTTACAATTGTATACACAGCAAGTGTAACCTACATTTTACGCTTAATGTGTTGTAACTTGTCTAACTATGCGGTAAAATAATCAAAATACACTGGACGTTTACGGCATTTAGAAAAGAAATCATCTTTACTATAATAAAGTTCATGTAAAAAAGTACTACCTACGTAAGTTATTTTTTTACTTTAACATTTCCTATATTTAAAACTAATTTATATAAAACAAAATCACGCAGCGACATATGTTATTATTGTAAAAATCCGCCGTTACCGACATAGTCACCGATCAATATACCTGTCACATACGCGAGGCGAACATTGTTGAAATGCCAAATATCGATACCTACGTTTTATTTATTACGAAGAAAACATGAGCAAACAAATATATTATCTGTCATAAATAACGTCTATTATTACAAATAAATTTTCGCTAGAAGAAGTACTCTAATGAAGGTAAGTAAAATCAAATTTGGAAATTGACTTAACCCCAGTATTTCAAACTAACCCTTTCCAGAAGTACAACCTATCTCATTAAAAAAAGTGATTTTCATTATCGTTATAAGGTAATTATTTTTTTGCCCTCCTGAAGTGTAATGGGAACTTTACAATTGTATACACAGCAAGTGTAACCTATATTTTACGGTTACTGTGTTGTAACTTGTCTAACTATGCGGTAAAATAATCAAAATACACTGGACGTTTATGGGCATTTAGAAAAGAAATCATCTTTACTATCATAAAGTTCATGTAAAAAAGTACTACCTACTTAAGTAATTTTTTTACTTTAGCATTTCCTATATTTAAAATTAATTTATATAAACCAAACTCACGGCAGCGACATCTGTCATTATTGTAAAAATCCGCCGTTACCGACATAGTCACCGATCGATATACCTGTCAAATACGCGAGCATTGCTGAAATGTCAAATATCGACACCTACCTATTATTTATTGCGAAGAAAACATGAGCAAATAAATATATTATCAGTCATAAACAACGTCTATTATTACAAATAAATTTTTGCTAGAAGAAGTAATGTACTGTACTGTAAGTAATTAACTCTAATGAAGGTAAGTAAAATCAAATTTGGAAATTGACTTAACCCCAGTATTTCAAACTAACCCTTTTCAGAAGTACAACTTCATCTCATTGAAAAAAGTGATTTTCATTATCGTCGGCCAAAAAATTTGATACAATTCTCGTGCGTGAAGTATTTTACAGCGCTCCAGCTAATAAGGCACTCGCATTAAGGGCTCGTGCTTTAAACAAAGCTGTCGCGCTGTAAAATACAACTTACACGCACTCGATTGTAAATAACTATTCCTATTTACTACTTATATTAGGTCATTCCGCATTCCGAAATACTCTAACCGTTTTTCATGATTTGTATAATATGTCTGCGTGTAATTTATTGACATAGGTAGCCCAACTCCACCTAGTCATTGTCCTTTTGACAGAAATATAATAGAAACATTTCGTTGAACGTGACTACAAACGCCATCAATCTTCATAACCTAAATATTTAAACAAATGTTAATCGCCTTATCACCGAATTGTTTCCATTACATTGTTATTTAAATCCTTGTCGCTAGCAATTAAAGTTCGCTCTTAATTGATGCATGAAGAGAATAACTAAATGATGGTGTCGGTAGGAAATAATTGGCAATTTTACAGCATTAGTAAATCTGGCATAAATCCAAATATGCTCTGGGAGCAAGACAGTTTACAAAGCGTGCTCTTTATCTTGACAACCAGAAAACAAAACACTGTAACATCATATAACAACTTACAACTTATATATCAATCAACGAGACAATATGAAAATGCCCGTGAAGCTATTACGCTTCACAGGAGATTTATACATAAATACCAAGTTATTTCAGGGCAGGGGTTCGAACCTGCGAAAAAATTGTAGAAACATGACATTGTTCCTTGTTTCGACATCCCATTGTAAAAATTTATTTTAATTTTTACCTCCCAATACCCCTAACTAAGGAAAGTATAGGGACCGTGCTAGAAAAAAGCATATAAAGATTTTAGTGAAACAGCGTTTTGATGTCCCCAGAATCTGATATTAACACTTTTACATTGATGTGTGTGTGTGTGTGTGTGTGTGTGTGTGTGTGTATGTGTGTGTGTGTGTGTGTGTGTGTATCGTGTGAACACGATTACTCAAATACTATCAATCAGAAAATTTTGAAATTTATATACCCATTCTATACTAATGTGGGAAAAGCTCATTAGTTTTTAGTGTATACCGGATAACCGGAAGTATCACTTATACAAGCTTTTAACAGTTTTTCTTGAAAAAAATAGATTGAATATTATTTTTCAGCAACTTTTACTAATAAAAGTTTAATATAATGGTGCAATCTTAATTCTACGGTAATAGTAAAATAAATAAATATATCATTCCGGTATATTACCCATTACTGGGTGTGCCAGTATCTACAAGACATGTAGACATCGGTAAAGATGACGGTATATTTTACCGTGTGGGAGCTAACCAGGCGTCACCTTATGGGCACTCATAGCTGGTGTGGAGAGTGCACCACAGGAGTCACTTTTGTGCCATTTAAAATTGGAAATATTTGGTGTCTATCGGGATCGGACCCGGTTCCCCCAGGTTCGCGACCAGACACTCAGGCACGCGGCCACGGGACCCCCCGGTAATACGGTAATAGTATTTAGTAAATAACTCTAAATAACTGTAAATATAAATTTACAAAATAAATTATTTTTACATATCATCTTGCCTATGCGTCAAATAAAAACGTAATACTTTCATAACAATTTTCACTTATTTAACAAATGTCACTGTCAAATAGCAATTACATTAAAAGTAATAATGAAACCGTGTTAAGGAGAATATAGTAATAATATATTTTATTCTAATGAAATTAAGATTTGTAAAAATAGTATAATTTCCATCATACATAAATATTTTGATTTTTGTTATGTTGGTTTTTCTATTAGTTTTGTCAATATTTGTGAAATATATTTACGATTGAATGTAAAAATAATTGAACATAATGAACGATTTATTTATACTGCGTTGTTAAATACTCAACTGGCCACATCAGATTTTTTATGTCAAATTGTAGCAAGTTAGTTATCTTAAGCTTCTTTGCTGCGAAGTTTGTGCGCTTTTTGTCTTTCATTATACGTTGACTCGTAATCACTATTAACAGTAACAACTCATCACATTATTTTATAATTAGAGTATGTAATTGTTTAAATTTCATTCTATGCTTCTTTGTTCTATTAATTATGCAAGAAAAAATCCCTACATTCAATTATATTTACAATTCACAAAATGAAAATAACAAGATTTTAATCCGTCAGAAACAAATAAAATAACAAGTAAATTTATTCTGGTGTACACAGATAGAACAAATTGCAAGAGGACGGCAGAGAATTGCTGGGCAATAGAAGATATTTGTAGCGAACAGAGATTACTAAAACTAAAACCGCGCGCTTTTGCTGGCTGTCAATCTGTGGATGTCCGCTTCGCACTTGTAATGAACGCTGCTCTGTTCCTGCTTCCACTCGGAAAACAGATAGCCATGGAAAAATAACAATGGAACTGCAACAATATTCTGTAGTGTGTACATAACACCAGTGATACTTCAACTTAAAATTTATTATGGCTAGTTGGAAAATCTGTCGTCTTGCAATATATTACAAAAGAAATTTCTAATAAATAAAATGAACATCAATTTTCGTGTTGACTTCAAAAAAAATCTAATTACGGAATGTTTACCAAAAGTTGATCAAATCTAAGGCCCGATATTTTCATCTCTGGTTAAACTGCCGGTTGGTTAAAAGAACAATATAGCATCAAAAAATTGACACGTGTAATTTTTACAATTTAGGCTATAAAATCGATTCTGTGTTTTTCTTTTAACTGATAGTTAAATTAACAGACTGTTTAACCTGAGATGAAACTAAAGTTTGAAAAAATACTAGCCTCTACGGATTGAAATGTGAGAAAACGGCTCTTAGATTCTCCATGAAGACAACGCGCCGGAACAAAACGCCCTGTCCGGCATGACATTTTGACGAAATACAAAATTCACCGTGTTGGTACATCAACCCTATTCACTTGACCCAGTGCCATTTGACTTGCTTTTATTCCCAAATTGTAATTCAACGATAAAAGGCACCAAATTCGGGGCCAAGATGTAGTTATAGAAAAGCGGCAGAACTTATGAACAACATAATAAAAAATCTGTTGTGGCCAGCATAAGACCTTCCGTCAATTCGATGTATTTTGTACAAATCCCATACCAAAAGTACCGTGGAACAGTTTCTATATAATATCATGTAAAATCGAACACGAACACATACTATTTTATACAAATTCTACCAAAAGTTCATTCGAAAAGGTTCTATAAATCCAATAAAATTATGACATAAACAAACACTACGTAAAGTGCACTTGACACATTTCTTTCTGCTTCAGATTTCCCCTATTTTATTAGGGGTCGCTGTTTCCTCTTCTCTTCCACTCATTCCTGTCCAACGCATCTTCTTCACACAGTCTTTCCTTTCTCAAGTCTTCTGCGATACAGTCCTTCCATCTTCTCTTTAGCCTTTCACTGCATGTCACTTGCGAGGAACACTATGACATACTAATTTTTGATCCCATACTTTCCATATTTGGTTTTGCACTTGCAACAGACATCTGTCAATTAGAATTTTTTGAATGAGCAGCTGTTTCCATGATAAATAGCAAAGCTGACTAATTTTTGAAAATTAATTTCTTTACAATGCTTTAACTCTACATCTATTGAATATGAAGGAAAATGAATAATCAAACCATATAGAGAAGAGTATTTTCTTTAATAAATATAATAACAAAATGTCAAAAAATAATATTTAACTGCGTTTTTATAAGAAAAACTGTTAAAAACTTCAAATAAGGGTACTTCCGGTGGATCAATTATAACCAAAATCTAATCAACTCTCCATAGGGATGTACAGAAGAGGTATACGCACACACACACACACACACACACATACATACAGACATCATCTTAAAAATAGTAAATTCGTATTGTAGGGACCCTAGAACGTGCTTATTCATTAAAAACTCACCACCAAATTTTTTGACCATAGACAATACCTTCCTTACCTAAAGATGACAGAAGGTAAAAAGGCCTGCAGGCATTGCTTCCAATAATGGAATGCATCGGGTGGTGTAGGTCTCTGGAAGGAGAGTACATTGAAGGTGGCAATATTTGTTTAGTGTAATTTTATACATTATCAATGTTGTAAGATCAATCTTGTTATTTTGTAGCCGCACCTTGTACATTAATTACAAAAATATGTATTTATCCTTCATGCTCCTCCACAAAAAAACCCACCTAAAAACCACCCTGAAAAAGCGCCATCAAATTTGGTCTACAAAAATATAATTCATAAGCCTTGGCCTTAGCTCCATGCGAAATTCCTTTGCGTCCGTCAGGACATATCGCTGTTATAAATATCGAATCATCATCGGCGACACTGTGACGGGCGGTCGGAGATCGGTAGCTCCGGCTCGTTGCCACCCACGACGCTCACCGGGCCTATTTGCAGCAGTGAGTTTTTGCAAGTGCAGAATATCCGCTATTCGCATGCAGCCCGCGGAGGGCGGCGCGACAAACAAGCGGTGTGATTTCGACCAGAGAATCAAAAGTGAGGTTAGGTTAGGTTTATGAGGAAGGAGGAACATCTTTTGTCAACCAGTATTCGCTTCTTTCATTTTCTTGTATTCGAATTAATACTTTTGCAAAAACTACAATATAAAACTGATGCGTTAAATAAGCAGATAATTATTACAACAAAATTCAATCGATCGTATTTTGTTTGATGGTTTTGTAGATAATTTTCCAAATCATGCTCTTATTATGAAAGGAAAATGAGTTCCAAATGATTAGAAATTTTTTTATTAGATAACAGAGCACACTTTTATAATAAAAGCGCTTTTATTATAAAAGTGCACTCGTAATAAAGGCCAATATCTTTATGATGAATTAATAATTGAAATTTTTGTTCCACATTCGTTACAGATTTGTATTTTTGGATATAATGCACGTTTTTGATGTTATGAAATGAGTACGTAAATATTTCAGTATAATTATTAATTTACCATATTAGGCGAGAAATGAAAAAAAAATGCCTCTCGCCATTTTCCGTTTTCTGCTATACCTATAAGTATTGTATTGCATTTCGCTATCGAACCGTTGTTTTATAACAAAAAAATAACAGAACTTTACCCAAATATTGTTACCTTCCGTCACCTTTAGGTAGGGAAGGTTTTGTCTTTGGTCAAAAAATTCGATGATGAGTTTTTAATGAATAAGCACGTTTTAGGGTCCCTACAATACGAATTTACTATTTTTAAGATGATGTCTGTATGTATGTGTGTGTGTCCGTGTGTGTGTGTGTGTGTGTGTGTCTGTGTGTGTGTCCGTGTGTGTGTATGTATGTCCGTGTGTGACAAATTTTTCTCCGACGATAACTCCAAAACTACAATTCTAAAAATTATAATTCTTTCGTATTCCTCTTCTGTACATCCATATGATTTTAGTTATAATTGATCCACCGGAAGTACCCTTATTTGAAGTTTTTAACAGTTTTTCTTAAATAAACGCAGTTAAATATTGTTTTTTGACATTTTGTTATTATTATACATATTAAAGAAAATATTCTTCTCTATACAGTTTGATTATACATTTTCCTTCATATTCAATAGATGTAGATTTAAAGCATTATAAAGAAATTAATTTTCAAAAATTAGTCAGCTTTGATATTTATCATGGAAACAGCTGATGCTATAATATATTTAAAAAATTCTAATTGACAAATGTCAGTTGCAAGTGCAAAACCAAATATGGAAAGTGTAGGATCACAAAATTGGTACGTCATAGTGCTCCTCGCAAGTGACAGGCAGAGAAAGGCCAAAGAGAAGATGGAAGTACTGTATCGCAGAAGACTGAAAGGAATGCCTGTGTCAAGAAGATGTGTTGGACAGGAATGAGTGGAAGAAAAGAGAAACAGCTACCTCTAATAAAATAGGGGAAGCTGAAGAATAAGAAGAAGTGTCAAGTGCATTTTACTTAGTGTATGTTTATGTTATAATTTTATTGGATTTATAGAATAGAAATAGTATGTGTCCGTGTTTGATTTTACATAATATTATATAGAATCTGTTCTTTGATATGGGATTTGTACAAAATACATCGAATTGACGGAAGGTTTTGTGCTGGCCACAACAGATTTTTTTTTATTGTATTTAACATATCTTCTGCACACATACAATTCTAATTATTCTATTCTAAAATTCCTAAATGTCAAAGATTCTTCCAATTCATTAACTAGATTGGCGGTATTTCTGATGGATATATGCATTTTACTTATAATTTTAAATATTTATTTAATAAAACAATAAGAAAGATTAAATATATTTCCCAGAAAAAGCTATCTGGATGTCACTAAAACTATTAATTTTTAACACTGTCATTTAGATGTTTGTAAATGACAGCTGTCATTTACTATTATTCTATATATTATAGTGTCTTTATCTCAAAATCTATACAAGATATAATAAAAATTTTAAGTATACTAGATGGAGAGTTTTATGCACACACACACACACACACACACACGCACACACATACGGACATCATCTTAGAAATGTTATAAACGGATTCCAGGGACCTTAAAACGTGCTTATCCACTAAAATCTGGATATGCGAATTTTAGCATGAATCCAATACCTCTCTTAGCCTCTCGCTAAAAACGATCAATATAGGTAATGCATTATCTCAAATCAATCTTAGTTTACCAAGATACCAAGTAAACGGATTTGGATTGATCCCCACGTGTACATTAAATTCGCGTAGGCAATAAAATTATATGTATTTGTAATAAGTCCCGATTCCTGCTGCTGGGTAATCCTTGCAAAATCACATCGCAGTCAGCCCTGGCTGGCTGGCACGTCACATGTCAGATTGCGTGCACAAGGTGACACGGGCTACGGGGTAGGTTTGTTGATCAGCGCAGCGAGAGCAGCGCACAGCGGGCCCGGATAATTCATGTCACTTAACAACATCGACGGGGCTTTGCGCTGGCAGTTTTATTGGAGCTCCAAATTGGATCTGAACGCCGGACGTCCCGCCTCGCGAGAATTAGCACCGTATCATTGATCACCCGGAGTAATAATCCACTAATTTGTCCCCTCGTGCGCCCGCCTAATAGAAATTGTCAATCTGTAGCAGGAGATGCTACAAGGCGGACACATCTACCTCATTTTGCATCTATCTAAACTAAACACTACCTACCGACAGTAGGAGGATACGTGATCGCAAATCGTAATAATGGCTGGACTCTGTCTTCTGTCCTGCCGGCTTGATTCGATACATTTTTCTCTCCCTGTTACGAGAAAGTGCTTTATTTTACTCCAAATAAATAGAAAGTAATTATTTTACTTGAGAACTCTGATTAAAAACGTTGGTTCTTTTATTTATTTTGTAATGTTTTTGACAGTTCCTAAATGAAAAGTAAAATTTAAGCAAAGACAAAGATTTAATAAAATGATAAATATGTTCTAAACACTATAGTATATTATACGCCAAGATTTAGAAGATAATCATTATTGACCCAGCGCCTATTGCAACCCGAGGGCGAAGACCGAGGGATATAAGGCGCCTGGTTAATAATGATCTTCTCAACCGTGGTTTATATACTCTTTTTTTCACTACTAGCACATAAATTCTCTTTAATTTTTTTTTATTGATAATAACAATAATTTTGACATGAATAATAACGTTACTTATTTGTTAATATTCACAAAAACAAAGTATGCTGCATTTGTTTGTATCTGACGTTTTGTTCATTTCGCTGGTTTGATAACCTCACTTATGGGCCTTGATTTGTATTTGATTTAATTATTTAATAAAAAACACTTTGTGCTGTTACAGTCAGCATCGTTATTAGTTTATTATTATTTTTAAATAAATCTATTGAAATGTATTTACCTACAAATACAAAAAAATAGTGATTTGTTCAATCCTACATCTACAAATATTTCACATTTTCACCAAAATAGCACAGTGGCCAGGCGAGGCGGCAGCGTAGGTCAATTTAAAATTATAGTGGCAAATTTAAATTATAAACTTAATACCTTTCTTGAGTTTAATGAGTTAAATAATATTTGGATTTGGAGGCATGAGTTTGATTGAAAAGTGACAGTTTGCATTATAGACCAAGGTTAATAATAAATTATTATTGACCTAGGTTACCATGGTTACAAGCAAGCGGTAGTGAAAAACAATTTCTCATGTCAAATAAAGGTAAATAATAGTGGGTTCCTAGGCTAGAAGTAAATTTTTTTTTTTTTTATTCACTATTTGGTACCAATATTAATTATACAACGGCCAAAATAAATCTTGTCTAATGCCTATTCTAATTTTTACCTATCGCCAAAAAAGGTATTGGATTCATGATAAAAATCGCATATTCAGATTTTAGTGAATAAACACATTTTAAAGTCACTAACTAAAATCCGTGTGTGTGTGTGTGTGTGTGTGTGTGTGTATGAGAGAGAGAGAGAGAGAGAGAGAGCGTGTGTGTGTGTGAATATGTGTATCTGAATATTGGAGGAACGGTTTCTCAAATTCTATAAGACTAACGGCCAGTTTTGCTAACAATTATTGAACAACCGCAAGTAGTAGTTTCTGAAAAGAAACCTTCTAAATATTATTTTTTGAAAGTATTAAAGAATATTTATTGAAGTGTAGGCCAAGATTCCTTATGGAATGAAAGAAAAGATATAAATAGAATTATTTGTGTGTACAAGAACTGTTAAATTTGACACTTATGTAACGAATCGGAGATAGCGACAGGTATTGTGCTGGCTACAATAGATTTTTTGCCTAATTAAGCAAATAATAATAGTAATAATATTTATTTAATCATGTTATACATTTAAATTATATTTATGATACGTCATGGCATATAGAACAAAATATAATTAAATACATAAATAAAATAAATAAATAAATATATCATCACGGCATATTACCCATTTCTGGGTGTGCCAGTATCTACAATACATGTAGACATCAGTAATGATGACGATATATTTTACCGTGTGGACGTCACCTCACGGGCACTCATAGCTGGTGTGGAGAGTGCACCACAGGGGTCCCTTTTGTGTAAAATTCGAAATATTTGGCGTCAGTCGGGATCGAACCCGGTTCCCCTAGGTTCGCGACCAGACACTCAGGCACGCGGCCACGGGACCCCATAATTATATACATTCATTTACAAAAGAGAATGTAAATGTATTCCACCAGATTTCTTATTTTATTAATTAAATATTTAAAATTGTAGGTAAAATGCATATATTCATCAGAATACCGCCAATCTTGTTAATGAATTGGAAGAATCTCTGACATTTAGGTACTTCCTCAGATAATAAAAAACAGATATAATTAGAATTGTATGTGTGTAGAAGACATGATAAATTCAATAAAAAACAATATTTGGGTAAAGTTCTGTAATTTTTTTGTTATAAAACGACGATTCGATAGCGATGTGCAGTTCAATACTTATATAACATAAAATAAAAATGGCGAGAGGTATTGTGCTGACCCAAACAGATTTTTTTTAATTCATCTTTAAATTGTTTTAATTCTAAATTTTTGAGTGAAACTGGGAACTTATTGTAAAGATTTACATTTATGAAATTTCTTGTATTTGGCCAACTTGTATCAGTTTGTTCTTAGGATGAACACTGTTTGTACTTAGATGGGTAACCGCCAAAGAACACTGTCTGTCATTGTTTGTGAGTTGCAAATAACTTAACAGTTATGTGGTCACAATTCTCAAAATAGTTAAAAAGAATTTTTGTAGATATTCGTACCCCTTAGAAATTATTTCTTGCTACAGCATTGAAGCCCCGATATTCAATACATTATACACTATCAGTATCGATTAAAATATACCTTATTATATTAATAACAAGTCATAATACTATTTTTTATCTGACATTCCATCAGTCAGCAAATACAAATTATTATTTAACACCCATACCCTACAAAAAACTCTTATTCAGTAGCATCTCGTCTACCTCTGGTGAGGTTCTTTATGTCTGTTGAATGGGTTGTGGTTATGAAGCAATATTGGTCATGGTGGGTTCAGTAACTCGGTAGCTGTAGCTCTGCAGCGTCAAGCGGTCTCGCATGACGGCGGTATGAACTCGGATCCGCTATTGAAACATCCAATTAAGTCAGATCTGCTGTATCATTGTCCCAATTACTCCTCTACCACCTGCCTGTGATACTGAGCTACTGGAGAAACCATAGGCGGAGAAGATGTGGTTACAATACGGAGATATGTCTTTGATAGGTTATATTCAAATGTTAAATGGTTTCATACAAACTGATAATGTTATTTCATCGGTTAGAAATATTTTTAAAAATTACACTCAGTTGCGGGTCGTTAATTACATAGGTATTTAGTGTTGTCAAAATACGAGGATTGTTCAATAGGAACACGTTTGGATTACGCAGCCATATCTTTAACATGACAACGGTATTCATTTATTTATACTGTTTTATAAGTGATGCATCTGTCAAAAATATTTGTTTAGTTAGATGAAAAAACAAAACAAAACATCCATATGAGGCTCTATAAGTACATATTGTATTTAATATTTCTGGTAACACAAAAATTCTAATTACATCTATTATTAATATAATTTATATATTTATAAAATAAAAAAAATCTGTTGTGGCCAGCACAAGACCTTCCGTCAATTCGATGTATTTTGTACAAATCCCATAACAAAAGGTCCTTGGAACATATTCTATATAATATCATGTAAAATCGAACACGAACACATACTATTTTTTACAAACTCCATACCAAAAGTTCATTTGAAAAGGTTCTATAAATCCAATAAAATTATAACATAAACGTACACTAAGTAAAATGCACTTGACACTTCCTTCATTTATTCTTCAGCTTTCCCCTATTTTATTACGGGTCGCTGTTTCCTCATCTCTTCTACTCATTCCTGTCCAACGCATCTTCTTCACACATTCCTTCCTTTCTCAAGTCTTCTGCGATACAGTCCTTCCATCTTCTCTTTGGCCTTTCTATGACATACCAATTTTAGATCCTATACTTTCTATATTTGGTTTTGCACTTGCAGCTGACATCTGTCAATTAATTTTTTTTTAAATTATCAGCTGTTTCTATGATAAATAGCAAAGCTGACTAATTTTTGACAATTATTTTCTTTATAACGCTTTAAATCTACAGCTATTGAATATAAAGGAAAATGTATCATCAAACCTTATAGAGAAGAGTATTTTCTTTAAAATGTGTTATAACAAAATGTCAAAAAATAATATTTAACTGCGTTTTTTTAAGAAAAACTGTTAAAAACTTCAAATTAGGATACTTCCGGTGCATCAATTATAACCAAAATCTAATCAACTCTTCATATGGTTGTACAGAAGAGGAATACGAAAGAATTCTAATTGTTAGAATTGTAGTATTGGAGTTATCGTAGGAGAAAAATTTGTCACACACGGACACACATAAACACACACGGACACACACACACACACACACACACACACACACGGACACACACACACACACACGGACACACACACACACACACACACACACATACAGGCATCATCTTAAAAATTGTATATTCGTATTGTAGGGACCCTAAAATGTGCTTATTCATTAAAAACTCACTACCGAATTTTTGACCAAAGACAATACCTTCTTTACCTAAAGGTGACGGAAGGTAAAAAAATATATCATCACGGCATATTACCCATTTCTGGGTGTGCCATTATCTACACATGTAGACATCGGTAATGATGACGATATATTTTACCGTGTGGGCGCTTACCTAGCATCACCTCACGGGCAATCATAGCTGGTGTGGAGAGTACACCACAGGGGTCACTTCTGTGCCATTTAAAATTGGAAATATTTGGCGTTTGTCCGGATCGAACCCGGTTCCCCCGGGTTCGCGACCAGACACTCAGGCACGCGGCCACGGGACTCCCACGTAATAATTGATAAAAATATTGTCTTCCATTGACGAGAACCTGTCAATCACATAATCGTCTACAGCATATCTCAGTTTCGGTATTCGCTCCGATATTTATTAATAGCTCTGATAGTGTACGTGCTGGCCTGTAGAGTAATAAGGCGGTATAAGAGATCTGTGAACATATGTCACCGCGATCTTCGATCCCCGATGCCGCGGAGTCTTCGCGGGCTTCGGACATTGCACGCATTTGCAAAAACAACATGTTCCCGACCATGAAATTATTATTATACACTGTGACATTCGAAGATTGAGGAACGTGTTTTTCAGCCTTTTCATTTATGAACTAAATGAAACTTCTTGTGAATCATAAATAATGATTAAATTACATTTTTTTGGAAATTCTATAAATAAAATAAAGAACAAAACAATATTTGTGAGCATGCTGTATTATTTTTATTATTATGGGTAAGAAAGAATAATGAATTTTTAGCCGTTGATAAAATCGAAAATAACTTTTGAATTCCAACTGTTTACCTTCCGTCACCTTTAAAGGAAGGTATGTATTGTCTTCGGTCAAAAAATTCGATGGTGGGTTTTAGGGTCCATAGAATACGATATTACTAGTTTTACGATAATCTGAATGTGTGTGTATGTCCGTGTGTGTGTGTGTCCGTGTGTGCGTGACAAAAATTTCTCCAACAATAACTCTAATACTACAATTCTAAAAATTATAATTCTTTCGTATTCATCATCCTTACATCCTTATGAAGATCTGATTAGATTTTGGTTATAATTGATCAACCGGAAGTATTCGTATTTAAAATTTTTAACAGTTTTTCTTCAAAAAACGCAGTTAAATATCATTTTTTGATATTGTTGTCTGTGCAGATTGATTAAAGTTAAAGAATTATAAAGAAATTAACTTTCATAAATCCGACAGCTATGCAATAACCATGGAAACTGCTGATATATTCAAATAATTCTAATTGACAGATGTCAGTCAAGTGCAGTTTACATAGTTTATGTTCGTGTTATAATTTTATTTCGTAATAATTATATTACAAGATTTGCGCCAGAAATAGTCATAATAAACAACCTTCCACTCCTATGAGGTCAAAGTACATACACCACATCATTTGTATCCAATAAAATAAAAGTTTTTCCATAACCTATATTAATTATATAAATAATCGCACGCATTAAAGCTCGTTTATATAAGTTTTATCATAAATATATCTACATTGTTCAATTAATTGTATTAGTTGGATATTTTTTTCAATGACAGAAATATTTAAAAATAACAAAATGATAGATAATTGGAATAATACTACCTTTTTTTTAGTTTAAGTTCTGTATTTATTTATTTATTTATTTATTTATTATTAAAATCCAACGTTTCGGCACCATAAACTGGTGCCTTCTTCAGGGGAAAACATTGACATAAATATGTGAAATAACAAAAACAACAAATAACCAAGGTAACAAGAAAAGTTCGTAAATGTTACCTTTTTTATGTATACAATTTTCTAGACAATATATGCATGCCCGGCAATAACTTGGACAACGAACATGCATCTTCTCAGGAAAAATCTCCTTTTGCCAGAGGAAAAACCGTCCCAAAAACTGGCAGAGAAGTGATCTGTAAAACTCAGAGACGCTTTATCGATAGCGAAATACCGCAGCCGTACTCTTTATTAACAGATGTTAGAAAAAGTCTAGAAAAAATTGTGTACATATTACAAATTACAACATATTTAATATTGGAAGCCATGCGCGACTAAGTTCTAATCCGTCATTATGATTGAGATTGATATTTCTTGTTTTATAAATCTCAGTGGCTTCTCTAATTAATCTGTTGTTAAGTCGAGTAGGTCTTGCTATAATTTTCGTACCTTCAAATTTAATTTGGTAGAATTCTTCCAAGGCACGTTCTGCAACGGACGATTTCTCAGGCTGGTTCAATCTGATCGATCGATGATGTTCGCAAAAGGTAGTATTATTCCAATTATTAATATGAGTTCTGAAAGATATTTTAATAATTTAAAATGATAGATGTTACTTGACTGTCGTAAATATCGCCAGAATCAAGCTGTCGTCCACGAACATTTAGTCTTCTGATTGGTCGGCGTCACATTTTGTTTCAAATTGTATGAATTTTTTAAAATATTACACAAATTGTAATAATTAATTTTAAAATATCGTATCTGAAGGATATTTCTTGACATTTTCTATTTTGAATTTAAAGTACAATACTTTTTTATATAATTAGATGGTATATAAAATTCTTTTAATACTGAAAAAAAAACACCATAAGGGTAGGTAACAGATACATTTTTTTTTTTTTTTTTCATGTATATTAATATTAATCCACTCGAATTAATAAATATGATTGAAAATTTAAAGTTATGATGTAGTTATTGCTTAGTCATTGTGTCATCTCGGCTCACATTGATCGATCGTTCGAGACTAATTTTCATTTCGATTTCTGAATTAGCCATGGCCGCAAGGCACGGTCGTATGAATGGAACTCGACTTGGAGTTTTTCTCATCT
Organism: Ophonus ardosiacus; assembly: GCA_943142095.1. Lineage (NCBI taxonomy): Eukaryota > Metazoa > Arthropoda > Insecta > Coleoptera > Carabidae > Ophonus > Ophonus ardosiacus. The sequence continues at coordinate 47,294,423 of OW964831.1, read as the reverse complement.
TCTTTCTCTTCGCTCCTCTTCTGTCCTTAGGATTCCCAGCCAGTCGTCTGATATTTGTAGGTTAGGTACACCTATAGACAACCATGAAGGACTATTTATAATTGGAATGTTGTTTTTTATTCTGTTTTGACTGAACAGGAAATGAATTTTAATTCATGTTCTGCTTATAATTAATGATCCTAATGATATTCAAGTTTTTTGATATTGGATAATAAAATGATTGGTATGTATGCTGAAGAAATACCAATATGTCTTCTATGACTAATAAAGAATATTTGACGGCCACAATAGAATTAATTAAAAACATACTTTTTTAACATACTTAAAAATTACTTATACGACTATTAAAGCTAAATAGACTATTATCAGATTTAATTATTTCATATCATACTTATACTTAAAAAATTGATGGTTTTTTTTAAATAAAATGTACCTATTCATTTTTTTATGGTATTTCTTCGCACGTTAGTAAAACAATATTCGTTCATTACAATTTGCAATTCTCAATCACTAGATTTTTACCTCCCACTAACCTAGGTAAGGGAGGTATAGGGATCGTGCTAAAAATCGCATATAGGGTATGTATAATTATATACAATCTTTTCCAAGGAACTGTTGGTATGGGATTTGTACAAAATAATCGAACATCGAATTGACAGAAGGTTTTGTGCTGCCACACCAGATTTTTACCTCCCGCTACCCTAAGTAAGGGAGGTATAGGGATCGTGTTAAAATCGCATATAGAGATTTTAGAATAAGCACGTTTTGATGCCCCGAAAATCCGATTTTAACATTTTTACAATGATGTTTGTGGGTATGTGTGTGTGGGTATGTGTGTGTGTGTGTGTGTGTGTGGTGTGTGTGTGTGTGTGTGTGTGTGGATTGTGCGGACATGATTACTCAAATACTATCAATCAGAAAATTTTAAAATATTTATACTCATTCTATACTAATGTGGGAAGAGCTCATTAGCTTTTAGTGTACATCGGATAATCGGAAGTATCACTTATACAAGCTTTTAACAGTTTTTCTTGTAAAAAATTCATTGAATATAATTTTTCAGCAACTTTTGCTAATAAAAATTGAATATAATAGTAACAATCTTCCATTCTATGATAAGAGCATTTAGTAAAGAACTTTAAATATAAATTTATAAAATAAGTTATTTTTGTACATCATCTTGCCTATGCGTCAAAAAACAAATACTTTAATAACAATTTTGACATATTTAAACAAATGTCACTGTCATTTTAAATATCCAGGACTCGTATATTTTACAGATAATAGATATTTACACACCAAGTGAGCTAAGGTAATGTTTATTCATGAGAAGAAAAAGGGCGAGTGAGTTAATTTCTTCGAGTGAATAAACATTCTTAGCTCACGTGGTTTGTACAATATTTTATTCAATTTTGACGAAATAATAATAAAAACCATTAATATATTTAATTTTGACAAAACAAAAAACTAATCAGTTAGTAGACTGTGCATGACAATCGTTGATGATAGATGTCAAGTCATCTATTTAAAAAACCTTTATTGTCTGTCATTTGTGCCGTGAAATTATACTTATAATTGTTGCTATGGAGTTAATAATGACAGTTTAAAACGTCAAAATTGAATAAAAACCATTATAATATTTAATTTTGACAAAATAAAAAACTGATCAGTTAGTAGGCTGAGCATATTACAATCGTCGCTGATAGACGTCAAGTCATGTATTTAAAATGCTTTATTGCATGTCATTTGTGCCGTGAAAAATAATGAAAATGGCTGATAATGTCTGCTAAATATTATGGTGAGTGTTATTTTCGTACTTGATGTTATTTTAAATGCATTATTTGTTGCAGAGTGAGTTAAAATTTTGTGAGTGATTTAAAAAAAAATTAATTCACATGTGAAAAAAGTGTTACTTATAGTTGTTGCTATGGAGTTAATAATGACAGTTTAAAACGTCAAAATTGAATAAAAAATTTTTTATTATTGATAAAGTTTGGTTTATAGAATTTAAATAAATAAATAAATAAATATATCATCACGGCATGTTACCCATTTCTGAGTGTGCCAGTATCTACAACACATGTAGACATCGGTAATGATGACGATATATTTTACCGTGTGGGCGCTTACCAGGCGTCACCTCGCGGGCACTCATAGCTAGTGTGGAGAGTGACCACAGGGGTCACTTTTGTGCCATTTAAAATTGGAAAAAAGTGTTACTTATAGTTGTTGCTATGGAGTTAGTAATGACAGTTTAAAACGTCAAAATTGAATAAAAATATTTTTATTATTGATAAAGTTTGGTTTCTCGAATTTAAATTATTTATTTAATACATATAAAAACGGTCGGCTCTCAAGCGCCATTCTGCTATTTTCTTACGTGGAATAAGTGTCATACATTAATTATCCTATCACTGTAAAAAAAAAAATCGAATGAAATGAATAGAAAACAATTTGAAAAGAGAATAGCAAAGTGTTCGTTTCATATAAGAAATGGTGAGATATGTTTGTTTCTTGAATAAATATTTGTTTCAATTAAATGTGGCGCATTTGTCAGTAAAAATAAAAGCGTGTATATTGGCTCGGGTTGTTGGCGAGCTGTCGATATTAAACTTTATTCAAATTAGCCGTGCGTTCATTGCATTTCCCTGTGTCAATATTTCTCCGACTCCAACTCTACTGCTTCTGTACTTGAGCGTTCGCGGAACTAGAGAATTACAATTAAAAAAACGTCCACTTTAAATTTGAACATTTCCAGGCGCCATGCCATACCGAACTTTTTCCTCCATTCTTATTGGGGACTGCTTAAAATAATTAATTAAATTTCTCTGCGGCGTGGAATGTTTATGTGTTTGTTTTTTATTTCTTCCGCGGACTCTCTAATACATCAGATGAGCGGTACGATCACTCGGATTTTATGCCAGATTCTGCAAGCAGCCCTTCACATTTCTTCGACATTTAGAGGATTTCTATATAGAAAGTAGTTGAAGTAAAATACGAAATTGTATTTGTATACTACATAATATTGCAAATAAATATATTATAAACGCAGAATTGCCCGAGTGTCTGGTCGCGAACCTGGTGGAACCGGGTTCGATCCCGACAGACGCCAAATATTTCCAATTTTAAATGGCACAAAAGTGACCCCTGTGGTGCACTCTCCACACCAGCTATGAGTGCCCGTGAGGTGACGCCTGGTAAGCGTTCACACGGTAAAATATATCGTCATCATTACCGATATCTACATGTGTTGTAGATATTGGCACATACAGAAATGGGTAATATGCCGTGATGATATATTTATTTATTTATAAACGCAGAATGGAAAATGTCCAGGATTACGTTTAACATTTGATCTTTGAATTAAGAATTTGGAAAAGAAACGATATTTTAAAATCTACTTGTTTATATTTTTAATTATGAAGGGGTCAAAATTTTGGGCAGGGAAAGTGTCTAATCAAAAAGATTTTTTTTTTTTTTGAAATGATGCATATACAAAATAATAGAAGTAATGTAAATTGCAGAACTGACATTTAAAATTTTAGTATTTTTTACAATAGAATTTGCAAATTACATAAATAAAGTCTAAGCCTATTTAGCTATATACCTCTCGCTAAGAGAGATATTGGAATCATGCTAAAATTCGCATATGCAAATTTTAGTGGATAAGCACATTTTAAGATCTTTATAATCTTATTATAACATTTTTACGATGATGTCCGCGTGTGTGTGTGTGTGTGTGTGTGTGTGTGTGTGTGTGTGTGTGTGTGTGTGTGTGTGTGTGTGTGTGTGTGTGTGCGTGTGTGTGTGTGTGTATGTATGTGTGGAAGTTGGAACCACGAATTCTCAAATACTATAAGACTTAAAAAATATTTAAATGCAGTTTCCTCAATCTGATAAGCCTGGGAAGAGCTGATTAGATTTTAATAACAATTGGACAACCGGAAGTAACAGTTTCTTTAAAAAAATCTTCTAAATATTATTTCTGAAAATTGTTATTACTATTATTGAAGAACGTAAATTCTACATCCGATACATTTAAAAAAGTTATTATATCTTGTATAGATTTAGAGACAAAGGCACTGTAATATATAGAATAATCTAATCGCAGAGGCCAAGGCACTAAGGAAACCAGTTGACAAATTCAAATATTTATAACATTTTGTAAATGATTCTGAAAGCTTTTTCTGGGAAGTACATTTAATTTTTCTTATTGTTTTATTAATTAAATATTTAAAATTGTAGGTGAAATGCATATATCCATAAAAAAAAAATACCGCCAATCTTGCTAATGCATTAGAAGAATCTCTGACATTTAGGAACTTCCTCATACAATGAAAAATAGATATAATTAGAATTGTATGTGTTCAGAAGACATGATAAATACAATAAAAACAATGTTTGGGTAAAGTTCTATAATGTTTTTGTCATAAAACGACGGTTCGATAGCGAAGTGCAATACAATACTTATATAACATAAAACAACAGATTTTTTTATATTTAAAAGAAATGTTGCCATCGTTACATTATTTAATGTCATTTTCAAATATTTTTTAAAAATTAATTCTACTTCCTTTTCCTTTTTGACCATCGTCTATCTTATTTTACTGTTTCTTGTATTAATTTTTGTTGATATTTCAAGTTTCATTTTTGTATTTGTTTATTGTATTTTATGTAGGTATTTATTATAGTTGTCCTAAAGAAGGAATAAAAGTTTTCCGAAATGTCGACAAAAAAATAAATAAATCTTTTTCAAGTCTCAAGTCCTGTTTATTATATATAGTTTTTACAGTCGTTTATACAAATAATAACTTTTTTAAACTATGATAGTCTTTGTCATACAGTTTTATGGATTAGTTTTAATATAAATGAATCATTTTCTAATTTGTTATACTATGGTGGAGAACTATATTCCTCTAGTATGGGCATATGTGCATAGGACTTTTAATATATAGATTATTAAAAAAAAAATAACTAAAATATTTAATCGAATAAGTAAAAATATTTTTTGTAGTTTTGTTACTATGTTACTAATGCTAAATAACATCCGATTTAAATTAACGTTCAACAGGAAATAGTTAAACTGTTTATTTGTCATAGATATAATTTAATAGTCATGTTTCTTGTATTGCATTTCAACTTTATTTATAAGATTTTAAATAGCTTTTCCTATAATTATAGTTTTTAACTATCCATTATACCGTATTTATTTAACATTTTAGTGACCAGTTGAATCAATAAAACCTAAATTTTAAAATTGGTTTAAATACACAAAAACATCAGACTGTTAACATTTGATTCCATATGGCTCATCTAAACTAAAACTAGTATAGTAGTATAAATTTTTGTAGCTGCAGCTGGTGAAGATTTATTTCAATTCAGGGTCCAGATGTTCACTTTTCTAATAATGAAAATATAACCTATTTCAGACACTTGTCCATAACTATCTACACCTGGTCAAGAATATGAATATAAGATATACTCCTACTAATTATAACGAAATTGTTGTTCTTAAATCACTTCATCAATTCGGTAAATTAATTTGTACGTAACATTAAGATGATACTATAGTTGTCCTCAAAATGATGTAAAACATGAGATTCGCGCGAAATGCTACGGCTCGCACTAGTGAACTAATTATTACAAACTGTACATATTACGAAAGAAGAAAGTATGATCTACAAATTAACCATACACTTATTGAAAAATTTTTTTAGGAGTCGAGTTATGACTACTTGAAACACAGTTGTTTTTGATAACTAATATCATAACTCCTATGTAAAATTTCAGAATTTGGTTTGGAACGTATAAAAATGCCAAAACCACGAATGTGCAAATTTGTCGATTTTGATGTTTGTGCTTCAAAATATTTCTTTTTGTACATAGATTGGTATGCCAAAGGCACGAATGTTTTCAGATGAAATAAACACCAGTTTTACAGTGTATTAAAACACGAATTTAAAAGGTTTATTATATGACAACTTGTTTAAACAACGAATGTGTCACATTAGTGTATTTGGCATTTGGCAAAATTTATAATGAGTATAAGATAAAAACGAATGTGGCACATTAGGGTTTTTGGCATGAAGTGAATTTAATAGGATATAAAAGATTCAAACGAATGTATCACACATTCGTACGGGACAAATTAGCAGAACCCAACGAAGACGAAGAATCTGAGAGTAATACTAACATTGAATGACTTAAAAAAATATTTTTCAGTTTATAATTCATAGATATTACTACCTGAAGTTATAGTTTCATTTGTAAATGTATAATTAATATAAGTATTTTATAATTATTAATAAATAAATACTATGATAAACATATAAACTTGTGTATTTATTTAACTTTAATTACGCGATTTGAAACTTTATCGGATATCACGATATGCTAAAACAACGAATGTGCCTAAAACAATTCAAAATTATATAATTTTTAAAATATTTGTTACTGATTACATAAATAAAACTATTTTTATTATAATAGTACAAAAACAAGTTATCAGAATAGATAAACCAATTTTATATGTTTAATGAAATATTAAAACTTAATTTTCTCGAATATACCAATTTGACAGAAATAATACATTCGTGGGTTTGGCATTTTACTAACGATATTGTATTTATCATTTTTGGTACACACATAAAAGTTCTAATTACATCTATACCTAATTAATATATATTTATTTTTACCTTCCGTCACCTTTAGGTAAGGAAGGTATTGTCTTTGGTCGAAAAATTCGCTGGTGAGTTTTTAGTGAATAAGCACGTTTTTGGGTCCCTAGAATACGAATTTACTATTTTTAAGATGATGTCGGTATGTGTGTGTGTGTGTGTGTCTCTCCAACATCCAGACACACACATACACACACACACCTTACACACACACACACACACATCATTGTAAAAATATTAAAATTGGATTCTAGTGACCTTAAAACGTGCTTATTCACTAAAATCTGGTTATGAGATTTTTAGCATAATTCCAATACCTCTCTTAGAGAGAGGTAAAAAGTAATAAATTAATAATTATTTACATTTGAGTGCGTGTAAAATACTTCACGCACGAGAATTGTATCAAATTTTTTGGCCGACGATCACTTTTTTTAATTAGATAGGTTGTTAGTTTAAAATACTGGGGTTAAGTCAATTTCCAAATTTGATTTTACTTACCTTCATTAGAGTACTTCTAGCGAAAATTTATCTGTAATAATAGACGTTGTTTATGACTGATAATATAATTATTTGCTGAGGTTTTCTTCGTAATAAATAATAGGTAGGCGTCGATATTTGACATTTCAGAAATGTTCGCCTTGCGTATTTCACAGATATATCGATCGGTGACTATGTCGGTAACGGCGGATTTTGACAATAATGACAGATGTCGCTGCCGTGATTTTGGTTTATATAAATTAATTTTAAATATATGATATGTTAAAGTAAAAAAATAACTTAAGTAGGTAGTACTTTTTTACATGAACTTTATTATAGGAAAGATGATTTATTTTCTAAATCCCTATAAACTTCCAGTGTATTTTGATTATTTTACCGCATAGTTAGACAAGTTACAACACAGTAAGCGTCAAATGTAGCTTACATTTGCTGTGTATACAATTGTAAAGTTCCCATTACACTTCAGGAGGGCAAAAATATATTTTTAAATTAGTTTGATGGAATCTTGATATAGATATACAAATTATATTCCTAATGAATAGAAGTGAGTAATGAATATTTGGAAGATTCGCGTTTATAAAGTCTTCTTTACAATAAAATACACCATTAAATTGTCAAAAATATGTAATTAATATTTAAAATTTGTAATAGTTTTCCACTCAGTGGCGTAGCGTAGGGGGTGCAAGGGGGTTTATCATGCCCCGGGCGCCACTCGCAGAGGGGCGCCAGGCCGTGGCTTTAAATAATATTTAACTACTACTAATAATAAAAAAATATAATTAACCGTATGTCCGTTTTCCCCCTGACATAAACACATTTCCGAATCTAGATTTTTTAAGCCTAACTTGAACCGGTGTTCCTATTTATTTTATTGTGGGTACTGTATTTTATTATTGTTTGTTACGGGAGGGGTGGGGGGGGTCAAAAAGGTTTCGTGCCCCGGACGCCAGTTATGCTCGCTACGCCACTGTTTCCACTTCCTTTTGACTACTTTCCCTGCGGTAGAATTCGTATCTGAACCCTTTACTGAATCTTCTGAAAGGTGTGTGGCGCCTCAAATGGCACTCATTATACAATAATACATTTCAGGGGTCGTTCGTTCGGCTGTAGATCACGTTGCTTCTGAGAACGCAACGATTTGGTGTTTTTCTCCACGTCATATTGGCCCCACTGAGCTTCGACTGAGATACCATCTACCATCGACCCACAGATTGATATAAACATAAAACTGATTATAATTTCATGATTTATTTATTCCTGGCCATAATAAATAGTAGATCTCCGGTATAAATTAATATGATTAATATTTTGATGGTTATCACAAATCTAGAACAGTTTTTCTCTTTTAACATACCTGTTGCTATTGATGAATCAGAATGTCATATCTAATAATCTTGAATTATTTTTCATTCTTCACATTAATATTATGGTAATTATGTCAACCAAATTGACATTTAAACTTTATAATATTAATGGTTGATTACGATGATCGACTGATTTCAGAATGTAAAAATGGAAAATAATCAGACATGCAGTCGTTTGTAAATTATTTATTTCCTGGCCGACGTTTCGACTTCTAGCCCTGAAGAAGACTTTTGTTAAAGTCGAAACGTCGGCCAGGAAATAAATAATTTACAAACGACTGCATGTCTTATTATTTTCCATTTTTACACTTTATAACATTAGTTTTTTTGCCCTACCTATTAAATTATTGATGTGTTTCATATAACTATTGAATTATGAGGTCCTAAATCATATGAGTGAAAAAAAGGAACTTCAATGCCGAGGTGCATATTAAATTTTATTTGAAATCGAAAAATTGTGAAAGTGAGAGGAATATTTATTTTATAGGGTATGTTTAAATATAATCTGTAAGCCTCGGATATTGAAATTATCGTAAAGAACACTCAAATTTATGTGTTTTATCTCAACTTCTTCATTGAAATTAGTCATGCCGCGAGACTAGATATCTCATCATATTTTTTCTTACCTTCTCTCGATCTCGACTCGAGAGTCTCGAATTTATGATTACAAATAATAGTAAATAAATTAAAATTACAAGCAACATTGTGAATTAGCATGCCAAATATCAATTTTTAATTATTAATAGCAGCTGAGATCTAACACTTTTATTTTTTTAATTGTTATAAACAAAATATAAATATATCATAAATAAATTAGTTCAAATTATTCACAAAGCCTATGGTTAATATTAAATTTAATTTTTTTCCCATTCGTACAGTTTTAGACATCAATGCAGTTGAGCATTTCTTCAAACGCGCTAAAAATGGGGGTCATTTTTACCTTCCGTCACCTTTAGGTAAGGGAGGTATTGTCTTTGGTCAAAAAATTCGGTGGTGAATTTTTAATGAATAAGATCCCTAGAATACGATTTTACTAATTTTACATTGATGTCTGTATGTGTGCCTGTGTGTGTGCCCGTGTGTGTGTCCGTGTGTCCGTGAGTGTGTAACAAATATTTCTCCGACGATAACTCCAAAACTACAATGAGGTCATGCATGACTTTTTTTTTATAATTTTAATCGATAGATTAGTGAAAAATAATAGACCCGTATTTTTTATTTTTCCTCAAATCGATCTTTAATCATGAAAAAATTGTAATTGAAAATGACATTCTTTAAAATGCGGCTGAAGACCCCCGCTTCGTCCCTTGTCCAATGACGTCACAGAGTGAGAAGCACGACCATTTTGATTTTCACATTGTCTTAAACGTCAAAGTGACATTTAAAGATAACCTAAAATTTATGAAAGTAAACATGTCGATGGAACGTTGTTTCGTGCCAAAATAAAGAATAAAATAATATTCTGGAATATATTCAATGTCTCATATGCGTTTATAACCTCCTACCGTCTAATTCAAAGATTCAAAAGTGAAAGAAACATCTGATGCAACGTAGATAATTTCACGCCAAATGAAAATTATATTTATAAAAATAAATAGAACGATATTATATTAATATAATATAGCATATTTAGATGTAATCTTCAATTTATAGTTTATATATATTTTTCTTTTAGAAATTATGTGTCCATATAAAATGTCTGTTTGAAATGAGTCTGAACTTCGTTTGTAACGTTGTGACGACAACACATGGCTGGATTTTGCAACTTTTTAAAAATACCATACTTTAAAACGATTTTATACAACAAAAAATATATATAAAAAATAATTTAATCATACTGATCGATGAATTAGACTATCCTTTTTCGATTTAAACAGAAAAAAGGTACAATTATTTTTTTTTGCATGACCTCATTCTAAAAATTATGATTTTTTCGTATTCCTCTTCCTTACAACCATATGAAGAGCTGATTAAATTTTGGTTATAATTGGTTAACCGGAAGTACCCTTATTTGAAGTTCTTAACAGTTTTTCTGGCAAAAACATAGTTAAATATCAATTTTCGACATTTTATGATCATTAATATGAAAAAAATCTTATTCTCTATACGATTTGATTATACATTTTCCTTCATATTCAATGTCAGTGTCAAGTGCAAAACCAAAGTGGAAAGCATAGGATCAGAAAGTAACATAAGTGACAGAGTGTCCCTCGCAAGTGACTTGCACTGTGTAGCAAAATATTTGAGAGAGGAAGAACTATGTGAAGAAGATGCGTTGGATAGGAATGAGGAAATGTGAAGTGCAATTTACAGAATGTACATTCATGTTATAATTATATTGGATTTATAGAATCTTTTCAAAGGAGCTTGCAATATGGAATTTGTAAAAAATAGTGTTCGTGTTATAATTTTACAGGATATAAAGAATCTTTTCCAAGGAACTTTTGGTATCGGATTTGTGCAAAATACATCGAATTGACGGAAGATTTTGTGTTGGCCACAACAGATTTTTTATAAATCTTGTCATTATTTTTATATTAATTAATTTAAAAATATGAAACTTAGTGTAGTGTAGTAATTTAAAGTGTTACATAATTTTTGAATTTTTTTAAAGCAAGTTACTGAGCTCCAAACTCAATTGAACAACGAAATACGAAATCTTGCGGATTTATCTGCTTTTGGTTGATTGCCTAGAATTTAAGATTTGATTTTCAATAGGATTTATCTTATTTAGCTTGATTTTGACTGCAGCATTGGATTTATCTAACTCCTATTACTAGTAAGACATATTAATCTTATTTTTACTGAAAAACGGATTTCTCTGCTTTTGTCTGATTGCTCCACATAATCGATCTTTAATCATGAAAAAATTGTAATTGAAAATGACATTCTTTAAAATGCGGCTGAAGACCCCCGCTTCGTCCCTTGTCCAATGACGTCACAGAGTGAGAAGCACGACCATTTTGATTTTCACATTGTCTTAAACGTCAAAGTGACATTTAAAGATAACCTAAAATTTATGAAAGTAAACATGTCGATGGAACGTTGTTTCGTGCCAAAATAAAGAATAAAATAATATTCTGGAATATATTCAATGTCTCATATGCGTTTATAACCTCCTACCGTCTAATTCAAAGATTCAAAAGTGAAAGAAACATCTGATGCAACGTAGATAATTTCACGCCAAATGAAAATTATATTTATAAAAATAAATAGAACGATATTATATTAATATAATATAGCATATTTAGATGTAATCTTCAATTTATAGTTTATATATATTTTTCTTTTAGAAATTATGTGTCCATATAAAATGTCTGTTTGAAATGAGTCTGAACTTCGTTTGTAACGTTGTGACGACAACACATGGCTGGATTTTGCAACTTTTTAAAAATACCATACTTTAAAACGATTTTATACAACAAAAAATATATATAAAAAATAATTTAATCATACTGATCGATGAATTAGACTATCCTTTTTCGATTTAAACAGAAAAAAGGTACAATTATTTTTTTTTGCATGACCTCATTCTAAAAATTATGATTTTTTCGTATTCCTCTTCCTTACAACCATATGAAGAGCTGATTAAATTTTGGTTATAATTGGTTAACCGGAAGTACCCTTATTTGAAGTTCTTAACAGTTTTTCTGGCAAAAACATAGTTAAATATCAATTTTCGACATTTTATGATCATTAATATGAAAAAAATCTTATTCTCTATACGATTTGATTATACATTTTCCTTCATATTCAATGTCAGTGTCAAGTGCAAAACCAAAGTGGAAAGCATAGGATCAGAAAGTAACATAAGTGACAGAGTGTCCCTCGCAAGTGACTTGCACTGTGTAGCAAAATATTTGAGAGAGGAAGAACTATGTGAAGAAGATGCGTTGGATAGGAATGAGGAAATGTGAAGTGCAATTTACAGAATGTACATTCATGTTATAATTATATTGGATTTATAGAATCTTTTCAAAGGAGCTTGCAATATGGAATTTGTAAAAAATAGTGTTCGTGTTATAATTTTACAGGATATAAAGAATCTTTTCCAAGGAACTTTTGGTATCGGATTTGTGCAAAATACATCGAATTGACGGAAGATTTTGTGTTGGCCACAACAGATTTTTTATAAATCTTGTCATTATTTTTATATTAATTAATTTAAAAATATGAAACTTAGTGTAGTGTAGTAATTTAAAGTGTTACATAATTTTTGAATTTTTTTAAAGCAAGTTACTGAGCTCCAAACTCAATTGAACAACGAAATACGAAATCTTGCGGATTTATCTGCTTTTGGTTGATTGCCTAGAATTTAAGATTTGATTTTCAATAGGATTTATCTTATTTAGCTTGATTTTGACTGCAGCATTGGATTTATCTAACTCCTATTACTAGTAAGACATATTAATCTTATTTTTACTGAAAAACGGATTTCTCTGCTTTTGTCTGATTGCTCCACATATGAATGATTGACTTATGTTAGTGCTACAAATTGCTGCGTTTATCTTTGTCTCTGATTCCTCGGAGCGGTTCGTGCCGAAATCAACAACTAAATCCTGTGAATCTCCGTGTGTCTTACCGAGATTGTGGTCTGGGGCGTGTGTGCGCAACACGTCGGTCCCGCGTTGCTCTTTCATTAGTCTCGCGTGCTAATTGCTCGGGACGGCGACGGGCGTCGGGCGACGGGCGACGGCAGTCAGGACGGGGACGCCCAGGACGCACAGCGGGCGCCAATACCAACCCCATCTAATTGCCTTCTATTAAACACATCTAGTTATTTTTATCGCGTATAAAACCTATCCCTACACTATCGGATATTTGAATTTTATACGCAAGGAGAGAGCGAGAGGATAATGAAACGGAGGGATGAGCAGTGCAGGGTAGGACTCACACGAGATTTTTTTTAATTCGTTGTACCTACTCATTGTCGATAGCGTTAGTGATAAGATACCTCTGGTACTCGCTTTGTGCACTCTGAGCAAAGGCGCTGACTTGTAGCGTTCATGGCGTCAAGTGCATCTTACAATAGATATTTGTGTATTAAGAGCGCAAAATGCGACATTGTCGATTGAGAGGTTGTTGCCGCGCGACGAAGGAGCGCGGCATTCTCTCGAAATCGACAATGTCCATTTGCGCTCGAAACACACACAAGATTTTTTCTACAGTCGCCACAATGGGGTCCTCCACCATAACAAAAAATAATAAAATGTACACCTTATACTTACAGTACTGCTCAATAAATAACGATTGGCTAATACAAAAGATACGGTTTAAACTTAAAAAGGCTTTTAAATGATTATATCGTTACATTAGCCATCTATTCCATAAAAAAAAAAAACAAAATTAGAGCGTGGAAGCAAGGATTTGTGATAATTTGATGAGTTTTTGTAGCAAAATGTGTGGTTAGTTGTCACGCCTGTCACACTGAAAAAATTAACAAATACTTCAAGGAATTTGTGATTATATAGACATGTATGTGCGTTGACTGACTTCTCGCAATTATTTAAGTAACGAAATAACTAATAACTTTATTGTAATCAAAATAAATAGTTAACTAGAGATCAGATGTCAGTACGACTCGCAACTATCCTACCGCCATCTGGGTACAATCATTCCTATTACTAAACATAACTGTGCACACAATTTATTTTATATTTAATTTTATTTTATCGTTATTTTCCATTCTTCTTGAGTTTTTATTCAATCTAATCTAAGCATTTTATACTTTTGTTTTTGTAAATGAATGCCCTATTTCATTTTCACAGCAGTGTGGCATTTTGTTAGGTTATGTTAAATACCGACAGAACATATGTCAAATTGACTTATACGGCATACTCGTAACATAAAGTGGAACTGGTGAGAGGTATTGTGCTGGCTACAACAGATTTTTACCTCTCGCTAAGAGATGTATTGGATTCATGCTAAAATTCGCATATCCAGATTTTAGTGAATAAGCACAATTTAAAGTCCCTAGATTTTAACATTTTTATAATTATGTGTGTGTGTGTGTGTGTGTGTGTGTGTGTGTGTGTGTGTGTGTGTGGATGTGTGTGTCTGTATGGCTGGATGTTGTAGGGACACTTCCTCAAAAACTATAAGACTTAAAAACAACCGGAAGTTTTACTTTCTTAGAAAAATTCTTCTAAATATAATATTTTAGAAATCTTTGTTATTAAATATTGACGAATTTAAAATTCTCCATCTAATACACTTACAATTTTTATTATATCTTGTATGGATTTAGAGATAAAGACATTATAATATATAGAGTAACTAAGGAAACCAGTGGACAAATTCCAATGTTTATAACATAGTTTGTAAATGACACATGTCAGTGTCAAAAATCAACAATTTTAGTGACATTCTGATAGCTTTTTCTGGGAAGTATATTTAATCTTTATTAATTAAATATTTGAAATTATAGGTAAAATGCATATATCCATCAGAAATACCGCCAATCTGGTTAATGGATTGGAAGAATCTCTCACATTTAGGAACTTCTTCATACAATGAAATATAGATATAATTAGAATTATATGTGTGCAGAAGACATGTTAAATACAATAAAAACAATATTTGGGTAAAGTTCTGTAATTTTTCGTTGTAAAGCGACGGTTCGAAAGCGAAGTGCAATACAATACTTATATAGCCTAGTCTAATATGGAAATGGTGAGAGGTCTTGTTTTAGCCACAACAGATTCTTTAATTATGGGTGCGCAAAAATTCAATCTGTAAGATAATAAATAAATATACCATCACGGCATATTACCCATTACTGGGTGTGCCAGTAACTACAACACATGTAGACATCGGTAATGATGACGATATATTTACCAGGCGTCACCCCACGGGTACTCATAGCTGACGTGGAGAGTAACCCACAGGGGTCACTTTTGTGCCATTTTAAAGTTGGAAATATTTAGCGTCAGTCGGGATCGAACCCGATTCCCTTAGGTTCGCGACCAGACACTCAGGCACGCGGCCACGGGACAAGATAATAGTGTGTAGGTATTGCTTTTATTTTATTTTGTGTATCAATCTCTATCTGGCATTATTGTCTGTTATTAGTGTATAAAATAGCTTGTGCCTTGGTGAAATTTAGGGTGCTGGTCGAGGGGAACTTTCGTTTCGTATAATTTACATAAAACAAACATTGGCGTTGTTTTTCATGTCGCTGTGCGCGAGACAGAATTCTGTCACGTATTCGGGGAGAATCCGAGTCCGGGCGTTGGGCGACTCCCGTTTTTAATAACGCGTCGGCCGAGCAGGGCCGGCCCGCTAGGAAATAATAAACATTTACACACGCCACGCAGCCTGCTGGCTAAAATAATAAGACTGTCCATTTGTGACAAGCACGAACGCAATATAAAAATACGAGGCGGAGATGGAGGCGATGCTTCGGATGAAGAACCCGCTCCTCACCCCAAAGCTGAACGACGACCCAGAAATATCACATGCTTGTTTTTGTTTGTTTGTTGTTTTTTCATGCCAGAAGAGGAAAACAAATTTTGATGAATTTGCTAAAACAGACAAGTATAATTTATAATAGGGCTGTTGCAAGAATTTTTATATGACTTCTAAGTATTAAATTTGAAAAGATATTGTTCTTTAAAAAGCCTCAAATTTGAAAATATCACGAAATATCCTTTAGATATTTTACAATTAATTTTTGAAATTTGGATAAAATTTTGAATGTCACGTGATCAGAAACAGAATGTGACGTCAGAGTACATACATCTTCAGGTGTCAAGTGTATTGTCAAAGTTGTCAAACAAGTGTCAAATAAGAATCACGACCAGAACTTTAAAGTAAAATATATTATCAATTTATATAATAAATTCAGTTATTATATTTTATTTTACCTCAACTCTTTAACACCCCTTATTTCGGTAGCAGTAAAACTATCGACCTTCAGTTAATTGTCCGATTTAGCTTGAGTGTAATTTGAATTAGCCATTATTACTTTATTATCCATTTACAATGAGCAATGTCAGCGTCAAATGTCAAATTAAAAGATTTTGTTATTAACATGTGACAAACTTTAGCCTACGTTTATTTATATAAATAATATGAATAAACGTAGGTGAAAAACTATTTTCCTATTGGCTATTAATGATGTAATGTATGTGCTTCTACGTCACAGGAGTGGGGGGTAGTTTTTCAGGGCGCCAATGTTTTTATTTAATTATTTCCACAAATAACAATTTCATATTGACAGTAACATAATTCCGGCGGAGTACGAGAAAGTAGTTAACTTCAAACAAAGGCTACTACCGAACAGTTTGCCTAATTATCTTGAAATTATAACAGTGGATGGAGGGAAGATGACAAATTAATATGACATAGCCTGCAATGTTGCCAAATTTACAGGGAAGCCGGAAAAAATAAATCTCGTTTTCTAGTTGCCACACCTCGTATTTTGCAGAAAAAAATCTGTTGTGGCCAGCACAAAACTCGCTTTTTCCATATTAGGCGTAGAAGTAATGTATTGCACTTCGCTATCGAACCGTCGTTTTATAACAAAAATTACAGAACTTTACCCAAATATTGTTTTTATTGTATTTAACATGTCTTCTGCACACATACAATTATAATTATATCTATTTTTCATTATATGAGGAAGTTCCTAATTGTCAAAGATTCTTCCAATTCATTAGAAAGATTGGTGGTATTTCTTATGGATATATGCATTTTACCTACAACTTTAAATATTTAATTAATAAAACAATAAGAAAGATTAAATGTACTACCCAGAAAAAGCTTTCAGACTGTCACTACAACTGATGATTTTTGACACTGACATCTGTCATATACAAACTATGTTATAGACATTTGAATTTGTCAACTGGTTTCCTTAGTGTATTTTCGCCTACTCGAGTTATTATATCCCGATATTCTATATATTATATGGTCTTTATCTCCAAATTTATAGAAGATATAATAAAAAAATTAAATTTATCAGATGTATAATTTTGTTCTTCAAAGTTAGAAATATGAAAAATTTTCAAAAAATAATATTTAGAAGAATTTTTTTTAAAAAACTACTACTTCCGGTTGTTCAATTGTTACCAAAACCTTTTCAGCTCTTCCCAGGAATGTCAGATTGAGGAATTCATAGTTAAACAGGTCTTATATCTTATAGTTTTTGAGGAATCGTCCCTCCAACATCCAGCCATACACACACACACACACACATACACACATACACACATACATACATCCACACACACAGACATCATTGTAAAAATGTTAAAAATCGGATTCTAGTGACCTTGAAACGTGCTTATTCATTAAAATCTGGATTTGTGATTTTTAGCATGATTCCAATACCTCTCTTAGCGAGAGGTAAAATGCTGAATTTAATGATATCCTGTAATACATTAATTTCCAATTATCTGGAACAACAAAATTTCATGACTCCATTAATTTGATTAATATTACCAGTTACTGCGACTTTCGATCTATATGTCATTATATAGGTAGAATATAAAGGTAGAAGAAGATGTGGATTGTGTTTATTTATTCATTTGTTTTAAAAAATATTCATTTGCTCTTTGTTCTGAGGTAAAATTTAACCGCCAAAAGTGAGTCAAAAACATTTAAAAACTCTTCACACCGTAGATTGAAAGGGTAAAGAAAACATTTGCCAGTCAGCGAGAATTCTTACATTAATGATACCGCCTCTTTGACATGGTGTATTATGATCTCACTCCGGCCCGGCAAGACCGCGACGGATGAATCAGAGCCGTACTGGACAAAATATTCTGAGAACCGTGTCATCTGATACACCTGTGCTCGTGTATTTATTGGTATCGTTTAAAACCGGACATTGTGGTTTATTAAATTGATACTTGATATCTTTGGGAATCGGAAATTATAAAACACATTGTCGGGTTCATGTAAATGATATTTTTAATACGAGCTCATAAATATATTTGTCATCACGCCTTAGCAACATGCAAATAAGAGAGGATAGAATAATAGCACTTGCCAAACATCAATTTCATAATAAACGTATTACATTAAATGATAATGATAGGTTTGTCGTGACTTATATTCCAATATTCGTTTTACTTATTTAATATTTATTTCAGTATTCTCATAATTCTTGAAAGGATTCACTAGTGTAAGCGTACTGTTTGATTAACGTTTAATATCAGACAAAATTCATAACACACAATACCACAAACTGTCAAAATATGAAATTCCATTCGTTAACGAGAAGCGCTATCCACAAGACTGACAAAAAATCTGTTGCGGCCAGCACAAAACCTTCCGTCAATTCGATGTAATTTGTACAAATCCCATACCAAAAGTTCCTTGGAACAGATTCTATATAATATAATGTAAAATCAAACAAAAACACATACTATTTCTATTCTATAAATCTGGGCATCGAACCCAAACTTGGTTCGGTTTAGGTTCAGGTCAATTTATTTTTTGAAAGATGGATCCGGGTGCGGTTCTGGTTCAAGCATTAATAAAATTTGCGGTTTTGTTCGCGGTTCAGGTTCGAAATAATGTAAAATGAGAGCCGGAATTTACGCAAAACGCAACAAGAAACGAACACAATTTTCATGAAATGTCAGCCAAGACAGCAACGCAAACGCCTAAGACGTCGATTATCGGCTGTATTTACTTTTCGAACTAAAAATTAACCTGAACCTCAGTTGAACCCCGAACCTGAATTTTAATACTCGGTTCGGTTTCGACTCAGGTTCAGTTAAAAATATATCTGAGGTTCGGTTCTCGATTTCCCTAAAATGTTACGGTTTGGTACCGGTTTTGGTTCGGTTTTGGTTCGGGTTAGATGCCCTGCTATAAATCCAATAAAATTATAACATAAACATACACTAAGTAAAATGCACTTGACACTTCTTCTTATTCTTCAGCTTCCCCTATTTTATTAGAGGTAGCTGTTTCCTCTTTTCTTGCACTCATTCCTGTCCAACACATCTTCTTGACACAGGCATTCCTTTCAGTCTTCTGCGATACAGTCCTTCCATCTTCTCTTTGGCCTTTCTCTGCGTGTCACTTACGAGGAGCACTATGACATACAAATTTTGTGATCCTACACATTCCATATTTGGTTTTGCACTTGCAACTGACATCTGTCAATTAGATTTTTTTTGAATATATCAGCATCAGCTGTTTCTATGATAAATAGCAAAGCTGATTAATTTTTGAAAATTAATTTCTTTATAATGCTTTAAATCTACATCTATTGAATATGAAGGAAAATGTATAATCAAACTGTATAGAGAAGAATATTTTCTTTAATATGTATAATAACAAAATGTTAAAAAACAATATTTAACTGAGTTTTTTTTAAGAAAAACTATTAAAAACTTCAAATAAGGGTACTTCCGGTGGATCAATTATAACCAAAATCTAATCAACTCTTCATATGGATGTACAGAAGAGGAATAAGAAAGAATTATAATTTTTAGAATTGTAGTATTGGAGTTATCGTCGGAGAAAAATTTGTCACACACGGACACACATACACACACACTCACACCCACACGGACTCACACATACATACATCATCTTGAAAATAGTAAATTCGTATTTTAGGGACCCCATAACGTGCTTATTCATTAAAAACTCACCAACGAATTTTTTGACCAATGACAATACCTTCCTTACCTAAAGATGACCGAAGGTAAAAGAAAACACCAAAGCCTATTTTTGACAAGTCGCTTTTTTAAAAATATCTGTAAAATTCTTCAATAGGAAAAATCTGTTGTGGCCAGCACAAAACCTTCTGTCAATTCGATGTATTTTGTACAAATAATTATCCTGTAAATTGTAACACGAACACACTATTTTTTACAAATTCCATACCGAAAGTACATTTGAAAAGATTCTATAAATCCAATAAAATTATAACACGACCTGATAGTATTTTTACCTCCCGCTACCCTTGGTAAGGGAGGTATAGGGATCGTGCTAAAAATGACATATCGAGATTTTAGTAAATGACCACGTTTAAGGTCCCTAGAATCCAATTTTAATATTTTCACGATGATGTATGTGTGTGTGTATGTATGTATGTGTGTGTGTATGTGTGTGTGTGTGTGTGTATGTTTATGGATTTTGTCTTCGCTCTAACTCAAATACTATCATTCAGAAACCTTGTTTTTATACCCTATTCTAATATGAAAAGTAGCCATTAGATTTTGGTGCAAATCGGATAACCGGAAACGCACTTTACCTGAAGCTCATAATGGGTTTTCTTCAAAAAATACCATTAAATGCCATTAAACACAATAATTCCTTTGTTACACAGTTCATATTTCAAATGAATGTAACTGACAGTAAATGTCACTGTCAAAAACTAATCACTTTAAATTAATAATAGTGACATTTTAAAAAGAAAATAGTAAATAAAGCAATAGTTTTCTGCAATGGAACAGTTTGCAGCGTTAGTAAATACGTAACTATGTATTTAAATTAATAAAAATTAAATAGCGGGAGGTTTTGTGTTGGCCACATCAGATTTTTAGCTTAAATATTTCTGGAAAACATCTGCACACTAGATCTAATTTACCCTGTACAAAAAACCCTTGTTTTTCTCTTGTGCATTATTCCATATTATGACAAAAAGCAGGCAACATATCCTGCAGTGATCCACAGCAATGACGGGAAATATGCATGTCGTCCCGTTCTCCGCCGCGGCGGTTAATCAAGCCTGAAGCATCCACATCACCACGTCTCGTTCATTCATCGTTTTAGCGTCCCTTGCCCCGCTTGCACGCCACTGGTCATGGAGTGAAGGTGGTGTCTTTGTCCGCGATCATAACAAGACGTGAACCGGATGCGAGCAGTGGCGGAGGTGTGGGGAAGTGAACTAGATAATGAGGAGTTTGTTATGCAAGGTTAATTCTATATCAAGACTAAAGAACAATATTGAATGAGGTCCTCCTCTATAATAACAAATTAATAACAAGATTGATCTTAGAACATTGACAATGTATAAAATTACACAAAACAAATTTTGCCACCTTCAATGTACTCTCCTCCCCGAACCCTACACCGCCTGATGCGAATATTCCATTGTTGGAAGCAATGCCTGCAGGCCTTTTTTGTTAGGTTGTTCATAAGCTCTACCGCTTTTCTATAACTACATCGCTGCCCCGAATTTAGTGCCTTTTAACGCAGAATTACAATTTGGGAACAAAAGCAAGTCACATGGCACTAGGACAAGTGAGTACGGTTGATGTACCAACACGGTGATTTTGTATTTCGTCAAAAATGTCTTGCCGGACAGGGCGTTTTGTTCCGACGCGTTGTCTTTATGGAGAATCCATCACATTTCAGCCCTTTTTCTTCTCACCTGTGTGCATGAAGGGTTATAAAAACCTTCTTGTAATATGCTTGGTTAACGAAATGCCCCTCAGGCACTCAATCCATTGTTCAATCCATGTGAACAATCACTCGCATTTCGAAAAAAAAAACATGTGTTAGCGAAGCGCTAATTATTGACCAAGAAAATTATGTTATTCCATTTATTAGCTCATTTTAGATCCATATGAGCTTAATGCTTAATACATAATCTTAGTGACGCCGCCAGATCTAGCTTTTTCAAGATCTCAAATCAAATTTCTTGGACGAGAGTACAATTTTTTACCTCTTGCTAAGAGAGGTATTGGATTCATGCTAAAATTCGCATATCTAGATTTTATTTTATATATTGTGTGTATGTGTGTGTGTGTGTGTGTGCGTGTGTATGTGTGTATGGATGTGTGTATGTGTGTCTGGATGTTGGAGGGACGATTCGTCAAAAACTGTAAGACTTAATAATATTTAACTGCAATTTCCTCAATCTGACATTCCTCGGAAGAGCTGAAAAGGTTTTGGTAACAATTGGATAACCGGAAGTAGTAGTTTCTTAGAAAAATTCTTCTAAATATAATTTTTTGGAAATTTTTGTTATGACAAATATTGAAGATCAAAATTCTCCATCTAATACACTTAAAATTTTTATTATATACATATTAGAGAGAAAGACATTATACCTAATATATATATAATATTCTAATGGCAGAGGCTATGGCACTAAGGAAACCACTTGACAAATTCAAATGTTTATAACATAGTTTGTAAATGACATATGTCAGTGTCAAAAATCAACAGTTTCAGTGACATTCTGATAGTTTTTTTCTGGGAAGTATATTTAATCTTTCTTATTGTTTTAATAATTAAATATTTGAATTATAGGTAAAATACATATATCCATCAGAAATACCGCCAATCTGATTAATGAATTGGAAGAATCTCTGAAATTTAGGAATTTCCTCATTCAATGAAAAATAGATATAATTAGAATTATATATGTGTGCAGAAGACATGTTAGATATAATCAAAAACAATATTTGCATAAAGTTCTGTAATGTTTTTGTTATAAAACGACGGTTCGATAGCGAAGTGCAATACAATACAATACTTATATAGCCTAATATGGAAATGGCGAGAGGTCTTGTGCTGGCCATAACAGATTTTTTTTATACTCGTATTATACTTATAAATATATCTAATTAAAATATGCTAAATATTAATCAGGATAAATACATATTTTAATTACTTTATTGACAATCATATTTATTAACTCATTTAGTGAAAAGAAAATACACAAAAGTTGACACCTATAGTACACACTTGTAAGATACTTAGCTGTATAAAATTGATTTGGTAAACGGTAAAATATACTTGTGTAAAAATCAACATTAATTTTGCAAAATCTTGCATTTTGTAAATAATAAAATGTAGTAAAAATTGTATATACAGTGTTAAATAATGTAACTTATAAAATCCTACACTATTCATAGTAATTTTTATAAAGAAATTTGATTCTATACCACGATCAGTGCAATCTTGTTCCTAATGAAACAAGTTAAAAATCGCTAGGTTGTTAGTTTGTTTCAGTCTATTGTGATACTTGGAAGTTGATGGACATATATTTCTGTGTATTAAATAATAATGTTTAAACTTAGGTACTTTTAAAGTGCAATACAAAAATTTGTGTAAAGTGTTTCCTTGAAGGAAGGCCGAAGACATCAGGTTTGAAGAGTTTCCATTACCTGGTAAATACAATTACCATCACTTAATTTATATAAAATACATTTTATAAATGAGATCCATAAACATATTGACTGGTAGTATACTCTTAATCATGGGTGTAAGCTTTGACTAAAATAACAAATTTAGTTGTTATTTTAATCAATCTAGTGTATGTATTTTTAAATGGTGGGCCATGGATCATTGTTCTTGCTAAAATACATGGGTTGTAAGATGTTAAATTTTGAACCAATTCAACTTGTACTTTTATACCTAATATTAATTGAAACTGACAGAAATATTTTTCATACATTTTTAGGAAACATTTGAATTTAATTCTCTCTAAAATATTTAGACACAGCAAGAGCTAACTCAAAAATTCTCATTTGTGTTTTTAAAAAATCTGTTGTGGCCAGCACAAAACCTTCCGTCAATTCGATGTATTTTGTACAAATCCCATACCAAAATTTCCTTGGAAAATATTTTATATATCACGTAAAATTGTAAAACGAACACATACTATTTTTTACAAATTCCTTACAAAAGGTTATTTGAAAAGATTCTATAAATCCAATAAAATTATAATGAATGAACATACACTAAGTAAATACGCTTGACACTTTCTTGTTCAGCTTTCCCTATTGTATTAGGGGTCGCTGTTTCTTACTCTTCTGTTCCACTCATTCCTATCCAATACATTTTTTCACATAGTTCTTCGTCTCTCAAGTCATCTACGATACAATCCTTCCATCTCTTTGGCCTTCCTCATGCTCCCTGCATTGGAAGTCTATCATAAGACAAGGCTGCAACTGCATGTCACTTGCGAGGAACCCTATGACATACCACATCCTAATCCTACACTTTCAATATTTGGTTTTGCACTTGACACTGACATCTGCCAATTAGAAATTTTTGAATATATCACCTGTTTTCATGATAAATACCAAATCTGACTGATTTTTGAAAGTTAATATCTTTATAATTCTTTAACATTATATATCTATTGAATGTGAATGAACACATATAATCAAACTGTATAGAGAAGAGCATTTCTTTTAATATATAAAAAAATAAAAAAGTGAAAAAATACTATTTAACTGCATTTTTTTAAGAAAAACTGTTAAAAACTTCAAATAAAGGTACTTCCGGTGGAACAGTTGTAACCAAAATCTAATCACCTCTTCATCTGGATGCAAAGAAGAGGAATACGAAAGAATTATAATTTTTAGAATTGTAGTATTAGAGTTATCGTCGGAGAAAAATTTGTCACACACAGCCACACGGACACACATACAGACATCATCTTAAAAATAGTAAATTCGTATAGTAGGGACCCTAAATCGTGCTTATTCATTAAAAACTCACCACCAATTTTTTTTACCAAAGACAATACCTTCCTTACCTAAAGGTGACGGAAGGTAAAAAAAGTATTTGTTTATCGATTTTTTATTTTTTCGATTGATATTTTCACCATACTAATTATATTTTTCTTATTGTTTCAGGTGAGTTTTTTGAATTTTCCACTTTTCCATTTTCTTCTTTTTAGAGGGGTACACGAGGTACGTTATTTTTATTATTATGCAACATTAACATGCTACCAACAATTTATATGCATTGTGCTATACGAGCACAATTTGAAATTAAATTCAAATTACTGCAATTGAATTTATGTACTGTGCAAGTAATAATAGGTAATACGGTATTGATATTGTTTAGTCAGGCAAAACGAATGGCCCAGTTAAATGTTTTATTTTGTTGCATACATGATTGCAATAATTAATGACACATTTTCTTACTAATTAATGTCATTATTTTTCTGCATGTGTTTACATAACACGTGTAAATTATTTTATCTGTGGATAATCTACATTTTCAACATCATTTTAAAATTCCTGTTTATAATTTACAAATAAAAATAGGATTTGTTTTCCAATAAAACAGACTGGTAAAAAATTGAATCTAATTATTATTAATAAAAAAATTGACAATCATGTTTTTGTACCATGATCTTTAAAATATAAAATAACTCTTTACATTTTTACACAATTCTTTTTACATTTTTACACAATTTTTTTGTAAAAAATCTGTTGTGGCCAGCACAAAACCTTCCGTCAATTCAATGTATTTTGTACAAATCCGATACCAAAAGTTCCTTGGAAAAGATTCTATACATCCTGTAAAATTGTAACACGAACACACTATTTCTACAAATTCCATATCGAAAGTTAATTGGAAAAGATTCTATAAATCCAATGTACACGAATGTACATTCTGTAAATTGCACTTCACACTTCCTCATAGTCAGTACTTCGGCTCGACTTGAGTATACCTTGAGTACCAGATTTTGTTTCATAGTCACTATTTGTTTCTTCATTTGCACTTCGTTCAAAGGTTTACTTGAGACGAACTCCGAGCAACGTTGAGTAATGCTTGATGCTTTTTTTTTTAGGTAGATTTGATCAGGATTTGATCTATATATAAATCTGTTGTGGCCAGCACAAAACCTTCCGTCAATTCGATGTATTTTGTAAATATCCCATACCAAAAGTTCCTTGAAAAAGATTCTATATATCCTGCAAAATTGTAACAAGAACACACTATTTTTTTACAAATCCATAAGTTCCTTTGAAAATATTCTAAAATCCAATACAATTATAATATAATACGAATACGAACGTATGTACATTATATATTGCACTGTTTCTTACTCTTCTCTTCTACTCATTCCTGTCCAACGCATCTTCTTCACACAGTACTTCCTCTCTCAAATATTCTGCTACACAGTCCTTCCATCTTCTCTTTGGCCTTCCTCGTACTCCCGGCATTGAAGCTGCAAGTCACTTGCGAGGGACACTCTCTCACTTATGTTACTTTCTGATCCTATACTTTCCACTTTGGTTTTGCACTTGACACTGACATCTATCAATTAGAATTTTTTTGAATATATCTGCTGTTTCCATATTTTTTGCAAAGCTGAATGATTTTTGAAAGTTAACCTCTCTTAATCTCTCTATAACTCTATATCTATTGAATATGAAGGAAAATCTATAATTAAATCGTATAGAGAATAAGTTTTTCTTTCATATTAATGATCATAAAATGTCGAAAAATGATATTTAAGGAAAAGAAATAATAAGTACATCAATTTTTTCTTAGTTCTAAAGACGATCATTTTTGGTGGCGTCATTCTCAGTATTAATTTCGAATAAACTATGTATCTGTATAAATGATGTAATAATAAAACGAAAAACAGGAAATCAGATTATATTTATAAAACCCAGTTCCGTAAAACGACAAAACAATATGCATAATTTAAATACAAGTAATTTAAATCCATATCAACATAACAATTAAAACCTATAAACCCAGAACAGCACACCATATTTCATTATTTCATATGTAAATTTAAAATTAATAATCCATCAGTTTCCATTCCGTGAACAAACTGTGTTCTGCAACAAAGCCCACAGAGCCATCTAGCAACAAAAACACCAACAACTCTTGTGATTCACATGTCACATGGTATCAGATTGAAGCGGTGCATTATTGATGAACAGGTACTTGAGCTGCATGGAATGGAGTGCATCGCGTTGGTCGTCAGTCTGTCCCATGCTTGACTCAGCTAAATGTAATGGCTCGGAGGTCGCCCCTTATTTTGCAGGGCACCGGACACAATAAACCCGTGAAAAATCTGTCATCTATAAATCGCCACGCTTGTATATACAATATTGGAGAAGAGGGATAATACAAAACAGGAATGGAAAAGAGAGATGGGAGGATAACATGTGAATATAAATGCAGAGCAGGAATGAAAAATTTTGCAGGAATTTAATTCTAAAATAATTGAAGCATTTAATATAAGTATCTTTTCCGCACTCACTGTGAAAAAGTATTACAACAAAAGAAAAGAAATAAGTATTTAAATATATAACATATAGCAAAATATTCTGTGTTACTTTTTACTTCTCGCGAGCAGTGCCGGATTACCCATTAGGCAGAGTAGGCAATTGCCTATGGGCCCCTCACATTTTAGGGGCCCCGCTACATTGAATTAAAATAATATTGATTTGATTTTGATATTTTTTTATTACAAACAAAGAAATCCTTAAATAAGGAAATTTTGATTACAACAAAGAAATGCTTATTTACAATAATGGAAACTTGATTACAATAATAAAAAATTTCAACCAGCACAAACATCACTTATTTCTTTGGACATTCCAATTTACCACTTCAAAATGATTAGTTAGACGGAGTAATTAGTAAGTGAATTTAGAATATCCAGTGAAAGAAAGTTTGCAATTTTTTATAGAAGTTAGAAATTAAAGTTAATTCAAATTTGATAGATGAGTACGTAAAGTTAAATTTTGACATACCAGTCTGTAAAGTTTTACTTTTAAAATTATTTTATTAAAATTGTTGGATGGTAAATTCGTAAATTTAGGGAGGCCTCAATATTTCGATTGCCTCAGGGCCTCCACATGATTTAATCCGGCACTGCTCGCGAGAGGTAGATATTGAATTCATGGTAAAAATCGCATATCCAATTTTTAAAATTACGTGACATGTCACACAAATTTTCAATTGCTTGTGGTTTTCGAACGAATTAATATTTAAACATTTTTTTTTTTTTTTTCATACAAAAATAACGCGATAACAATTTTCTTTTAAGACTATAATTTCTAAAAATTCACTCAGTTGTTCATATGCGTAGACTTACGTAACATTGTCTTTACAATCAAATAATATTACTAGCAAGTTTATATCTCTACTCATTTTTGAATTAATGATCCAAAAGTCAATATACTCCATATTCAGATAAAAACTTCAAAATTTTCAAAAATCTAATTTTATGTATCTAGATACTTCTCAGTGCACTGATTCCAAATTTTGAAACCGCAGGTCGATATCTCTTTTCGTTCTCGAGATATTTAAATTTTTGGGCAATAACCCAAAAATGGGTCGAGATATGAATTTGGAGATATCATCATTGGATTCTACGGGCAAAATTATATAAGCATACATATTTTCATAATTTTTGAACACTGCATACAGTCTCTAAAGCAAAATAACTGAAAATGGCCAAAAATCGCAAAAATCTAAGGTGTACCCCTTACGATTTTTTCAGATTATTATTTTATAACACGAACACGTACTATTTATCTATGTATCTAGATACATAAAAATTAGGTTTTTGAAAATTTTAAAGTTTTTATATGAATATGAGGTATATTGACTTTTGGGGCAATAATTCAAAGCTAGGTAGAAATCTAGCCCAGAAATGGGTAATTTTAAGAAAATATTTAAAGTTGAATATCTCCAAAACTAAAATAGATATCGCCCTGCGTTTTCATGATTTGGAATCAGTGCATTGGGTAGTAAGAGATACACGAAAATTGGATTTTTGAATATTTTCAACTTTTTAACCAAATGCAGGTATTTATGACTTTTTGACGTAAAAACTTAAAAATGAGAACAGTTAGGAACTCGGTGGTAATATTAGTCAATTTTACACATAATACTATTAGGATGTAGTTACAGACAATATATTTTTCTGAGATTTTTTTGTATTAACTAAGGATCTTAGGATAAAAGCATATTTGAAATTTAAAATTCACAGAACATAGAACACGCAACATAAGAAAAATTACCACTACCTGTCCATGTATATGTTTTATGTATTTATTATGCATTACACCCAAATCATTCTACAGAGACGTTATGCACTCAATAGAAAATAGTGAAAAGGATGTTTCTTTTGTAGTGTGTATTAGTCATTGGTGGTAATAGTAAATTTCATTTCGACATTATCAGTAACAATTTCATTAAAATAGAACAAAAGTATATAATTTATTTTATTAAGGAGAATGAGTTGTTTGCGGTGTCAACTTCATTACAACTAACAATAAAATCTTGTGGTGACTCAGTGACATTAGGAACGACTAATTTAGACGCTTGTAATGCCGATCATTAACAATAAAATCGTGTATTTATTTACTATAAAATATTTGCGGAAAGGGCACAAAGATTTATTGTAGAAATCATATTGTTAGATCATGATATAACGGTCGATATGTAAGATCAGAAAAGCATAAACGAAGATATCTGCCACCGTCCCACACGGGCTGTCTGTATGGTATCTAAATATTATCCAACTGAATGTGGTACTTTACTTGTGTTTTTTTTTATCATTTATACATATTTCTTTATTGATGTGATATTTTATTAATTTGTGTGCGATTTAAATTAAAATTGATGTTTACCAGTTTACTAAAGGCAGTATTTTATGTTAATTTCTTGCAAAGAAACGTAAGTGATTCGCCATATGTTACATATTAAAATAAATTCCCTGTATATCAACTTTGTTATATAGAGAATGGGCTACTTGCGTGGTACTGAAAATCCGATTTCTGTCACTATATAAGTAATGTTAAATTGAAAACATACAAAAATATAAATTTTATTTTAAAATAATTATTTATTTTTTACTAAATTAAGAAAGAAAATCTTCTGTGACGTCTTTATATTGAACTGGGGGAGGGGAAGCATGTTTAAGAATGTTATCAATAGATGGCATGGCGTGCGAGAAAGTTTTAATTTGAAATTGACAGTTCATTTTTCTCTCTCTCTCTGTTCTCTCAAATACATTAATTACTTAATAAATAAACACATAGGTAGTTACTTGTAATTTAAAATATCGATACCAAAAAGATAAACTAAAATACTAACCTCCAAACTATTATTGAAACGTCAAATAGGTGATCTACATTACCCGCACAAACATACCATTACTATGGGACGGCACTACGCTGTGACTTTACGACTATTCATTCGTGCGGCGTAATTCTACGTCATACATGGCGGGAATTCAAATAATCAAATTTCATTATTTTTTTTCTGGCTAATTAATAAATATTTTGTCAAAAGAAAAAAGATGTTTTTAAGTTTTTACCTTCTCTTCAAAAATTTAAATAAAAAAAGGTACGTAAGTAGCCCATTGGTCTCACCATTATTAAATTAATATTAATCAAAATTAAGTTTTCTGGAATTGTAACATTGTTTTGTTTATATACACTAAAATCACATTTTTAGGTTAGAAATTCATTATTACTAAACAGATGTTTTCAATTTATATTTTTTTTTCAAAATATCATTGTTCAACACTACTTTTCGATAATATACTTACACTTTTTGAAATTAATTATTAGCAATATATAGGGGTGACAGTATATCTAGATTTTATAAATTTGTAAATCTACAATTTTATGTAACATTTAACTTGTCAATAAATATTGCTGTGCTTTCTTTCATTGTTTACAGATTTACGGATCTATAAAACTTATAAATTTACAAAGAATTCCAGAATTGGATATAATTGATATTATGTTCCTTGTTTTATGTCGAACAGTTAGTTATTACATAAAACATATGGATTATTTCATAAATTCATGTCACACAAATTATTCATTCAATTCTGCAATTGAGATGTAAACTTGATACAGGTTATGAACGGAAAGTTAGTAAAAACATGGCGGATCAGAAACGAGATGTCGTATGTCGCCATTGTATAGTGCGGGATCTGAGGGGTAAGGGAAAGAAATGCCCATATCGTGATATTCCATAGACGTCGTCAAATAATAATTATTACAGTAACTTTATGCTTCTAACTCATTTATATACGCTTATGATCCGAATGTAAACAAGACAGGAACTGATACGAACACCAATTGCACTGTTATATAGACTATCCAGCGAATCAAGCGGTTTACGTCATCGTTTAGGGATTTTTGAAATTTTCTTTATATTTTTAAATATATTTTTTTAACGGTATTTTATTGGTTTTTTTTTATTATTATTATGTATTTGAAACCTTTAATAGAAATAATTATATTTGGAAATATTATTATTAAGTAAAATTTTGTTAATTTTTGCAAAATGACGTTTGATTATATTTTTTTAATATTGGTAATTCTGAACATGTATATTACTAAATATTATATGTCTACATTATACTTTTCAACCTGTATTGTGGTTTCATTTTGTTTTTTGTATTGTTATTCATTGACAAAATGTCAAATTATCTGTCATGTCAAATTCAAGAACTTGTAGTTAATTTATTGACTTATTTTGAAAATGAAAAATAGTTTGGTGGGCTCTTACTTTCACTGAATTGTAATATTGAGGTAATATTTCGTTCTTTTATTAGTAATAATTTGAAAATTAAATCTATATGAACAGCGTGTGGCAAACGCTATATGCAATGTACAGAAACATTTAGAAATTGTATGGTATGCAGTATTCTGTATTTTTTTTAAGGATCTCACATAATACTAGATGGTTTGTTGCATATACTACAAGAATGATGTATTTATAACGGCGTAAGCAGTATCGTTCAGAATATTTTAAATAAAATTGGATTTCGCTGAAAAAAAATGATACCAGACGTGTTATCTTTTTAAGAAAGATTTGGATTTATGAAGGCAACCCACAGATCATATATATTTTAATCCGTCATGTAAACTTTTTAACATATGACGTCATTGTTTCTAGTGATATTGTATTTATGACGTAAACCGCTTGATTGATTATATTAGGTATGCGGAAAATAAATCAATTGTATTTCGTGTAGATTTAAACGGAGCGCATATATTAGACAGTGATTTGTGCTACATATTTTCCATAGTTCATCTTTCGAAACAGGACTTACAATGGAAAAGGGATACATTATAAAAGTGACAACATACGTAAAGTTATATTATACTGCTATTGAATATTTGTCCGACATTGAGTATTGTGCCTGTATTGTAGTTAGTGGACAATACGTCCCTGTCGCATGTATCGATGGCGATTGTATGCAGTGTATGCAATCAATTTGAGCATTATTCGGATTCGGGGAGAGTGGATATCCTCGGGAGAATAGGCGAATGCACTGACCGTTTTAAAGCACCAAGGTCCATTCTGCCGCTGGGAGGCCGCGCCGCTCCACCCGGGCAAATAGATATCTCCAACGGCGACGAGGGTTCTCCTTCGCTATTCAGCAAATATTACATCTTCGGAGACTGAGAGCAAAGAGTCGCAGCGCATAGCCACCCCTCGGCCTCGGACTCTTCTATGTACACTCGGAATATAAAATGTGGATTTTCTATTTCACGATGTCCGTCCCGGGAAAAGGTCCGATAAATTTTTAAATCTAATTCGTTTGTACTGCGAATATAAAAAATGAGACGCAGAGTCTTTTTGAAATAAACGGGAGATTCGCTCACAATCTCCGACTGACAACATTCTATTCCAAAAGAACTACATACATTAGACTCCCAATAGAATTCAGACCACATTTGGTACCTAGTACTTCGCAAATAAATGAATAAATGAAATTTTTATGAGTGCAGTGTACTGCAGTGCAGATTAGTA
Source organism: Ophonus ardosiacus (assembly GCA_943142095.1). Lineage (NCBI taxonomy): Eukaryota > Metazoa > Arthropoda > Insecta > Coleoptera > Carabidae > Ophonus > Ophonus ardosiacus. Next base: position 47,261,410 of record OW964831.1, on the reverse strand, counting down.
TAGTCTACATTAATATTCTACCTTTCCAAAAAAATCTGTTGTGGCCAACACAACACCTCTGGCCATTACCATTTTATGTTATATGAGTATTGTATTGCACTTCAATATCGAACCGTCATTTATTGTGGCCAGCACAAGACATTCCGTTAATTTGATGTATTTTGTACAAATCCCATACCAAAAGTTCATTGGAAAAGATTCTATATATCCAGTAAAATTGTAACACGAACATAATACAATTTTTTACAAATTCTATGCGTACACTTACGTAACATTCTCTTTACAATCAAATAATATTATTTCCAAGTTTATATCTCTACCCATTTTTGAATTATTGCCCCAAAAGTCAATATGCCCCACATTTAGATAAAAACTTCAAAATGATGAATAATGCTAAACTTATGTATTTTTATCCGTAGAATCGAATGGCGATGTCGCCAAATTCATATTTCAACCCATTTTTGGGTTAATACCCAAAAATGGGCAGTTTTGAACAAAATTTTAAATGTAAATATCTCGAGAACGAAACGAGATATCGACCTGCGGTTTCAAAATTTGGAATGCATTGAAAAGTATTTAGACACATAAAAATTAGATTTTTGAAAAATTAGAAGTTTTTATCTAAATGTGGGGTATATTGACTTTTGGGACAATAATTCAAAAATGGGTAGAGATATATACTTGGTAGTAATAACACTTGATTCTAAAGAGCATGTTGCGTAAGTGTACGCATTTTTAGAGTATTTGAACAACTGTATGAATATTTAGAAACAAAAGTATTGAAATAAAAGTAGAAAAATGCTATAAAAAGTTCCTTGGAAAAGATTCTATATATCCAATAAAATTATAACACGAACACATACTATTTTTTTACAAATTCCATACCAAAAGTTCCTTTGAAAAGATTCTATAAATCCAACAAAATTAAATAGTACCTATTAACTGAAGTCGTGAGTCTTTAAGACTTTCTCGATAAGTTGTGATACTGATATCGTCTCATCTTTACTTTTTAGTCGAGACCAAAATGATCAAGACGAGACGAGACAAGACTGGTCTTGATCTTGCGGCAACATTAATTTCGCAAATAAATGATTAATTTTAATTGAATTACAATGTTTTGTAAACTTAAATCATTTACATTCAAGTCACATTATGTTTATGTTTTGAACAACACTTTCTACCAACATCTGATTATATTCTTAATCTAAATGCATATTTACTACATACAAATAACAGTGTTTCGTTATCTTCAGAAATCTACTTCACGTACTAAACTTGTTAACGTGAGTTTTAATTTTATATTGGAAACCGTAACAAATTCTGATTAAGTAACCCAAATTTGAAAGTACGCATTATATTTATGTCAGACAAGTATGTTTTCATTTCAAATACGAACAATTCATTCTCCTACTTGAATAATATTTAAATAACAACGATCATTGTATCCGAGATGTTCAGATCTTCACACAGTTTGTAACAATGAAAAATGGATAAAATAGATTTTTTAATTGTTTGGTTTTTAAGTCCAAAAAAATAATATGCCAGATTAAGGAATACGTAATTAATTTAGTCTTCAGTTTTATGGAATTTAAGAAACCATCCCTCCAACATCCAGCCACACACACATACACACACACACAAATACACGTCATTATTAAATGTTAAAATTGGATTCTATACCCAAATCGGTTAAACAGCCGATGCCGATTGCATTAAAATCACTAATAGTGGAAAATGAAATAAAATATTTAATTAATAAAACAATAAGAAAGATTAAATATACTTCCCAGAAAAAGCTATCAGAATGTCACTAAAACTGTTGATATTTGACAATGACATGTGTCATTTATAAACTATGTTATAAACATTGGAATTTGTCAACTGGTTTCCTTATTGCCTTAGCCTCTGCGATTAAATTACTCTATATATTATAGTGTCTTTATCTCTAAATCTATACAAGATATAATAAAATTTTTAAGTGTATCAGATGGAGAATTCTATGTTCTTCAATATTTCATAACAAAAATTTCCAAAAAATTATATTTAGAAGAATTTTTCTCAGAAACTACTACTTCCGATTGTTCAATTGTTACCAAAACCTTTTTGAGCTCTTCCCAGGAATGTCAGATTGAGGATATTTAAACAGTTCTTAAGTCTTATAGTTTTTGAGGAATCGTGTCTACAACATCCAGACATACACACATACACACATCCACACACAGACATCATTTTAAAAATGTTATAATCGGATTCTAGGGACCTCAAATCGTGTTTATTCACTAAAATCTGGATATGCGAATTTTAGCATGAATCCAGTATCTGTCTTAGCGAGAGGTAATAAAAAAATATAATCAAACGCCATTTTGCAAAAATTAATAAAATTTTACTTAATAATAATATTTCTAAATATTATTATTTCTATTAAAGGTTTCAAATACATAATAATAATAAAAAACCAATAAAATACCGTTAATAAAATATATTTAAAAATATAAAGAAAATTTCAAAAATCCCTATACGATGACGCAAACCGCTTGATTCGTTGGATGGCCCATAATTTGTTTTTCTACTCCCATGCATGAAGTGAGTACTTCACGTATAAATTTTTATGTGTGAAGTTTGAGTTTTTACACACGGTGCGTGAAGTAACATTTCACGCACCGTTCATTAATTTATATATTACAAACTGAATTGTATTTTAATAAAACAAAGCTGTTAAACACCCGTAACGTTGGTAGCCATGGTTACACAAGTCGATAATACAGAGGCTTTACGTTTAAAGAATGACAATGTGAAGAAAAAATATATTTTATTGCAAGGTCGTAGAAAAAGTATAGTATGTAACACGTGTGTGAAGCCTATTTTACATTCGAGTGGTTTGCAACACTCGCCTTCGGCTCGTATCGCAATTTCCACCCTCATGTAAAAATGTCAGCTTCACACACTTGCCACATAATATACTATTTCAATTCATATTACTAGGAGTCATTTATTTATTGTTTCCTTTTTACCTCCCGCTACCCTAGGTAAGGGAGGTATAGGGATCGTGCTAAAAATCGGATATAGAGATTTTAGTGAATAAGCACGTTTTGATGTCCCCAGAATCCGATTTTCACGTTTTTACAATGATGTCTGTAGGTATGTCTGTAGGTATGTATGTGTGTGTGTGTGTCTGTGTGTGTGTCTGTGTGTGATGAATATATTTTTTAGCATCTTTTACCAATACAAATTGAATATAATGGCACAATCTTCAATTCTATGATAATAGCATTTAGTAAATAACTTTATAATATATTATAAAATAATTTATTTTTGTACATCACTTTGCCTCTGCGTCAAACAAAAACAACACTTTAATAACAAATTTGACATATTTAAACAAATGTCACTGTCACGAAGCAATTTTCATTAAAATTAATAATGAAGCCGTGTTAAGAAGAATTTAGTAGTTTAAATATGATTCTAATGAAACTAAGGTTTGTAAAAATAATATATTTTCCATCATACATAAATATTAGATATACAGGATAATTCGATTTAAGTTTGATGTTTGCAACATTATATAAAGCAAACAGCTCTCAATAAGAACGTGATTTCAAAGTGTCAAATAACAAATAATAGTTTACAATTACACATTTACGAAATGGAGCATGTACGGCGAAGAATTTACACAGATTGCGTTTTAGAGCATAAGGAAGTTGGTGATGATTTTGAAAATAATGTGTGTGTGACGATTTTTCCTTAAAATATATTAATGATCCAAAACTTCGCAAAGTTGGTATTTAATACTTTTATATAATTTGAAACAACATATTAGATTTTGACTATATATGATAAACCGGATGTAGTACTTAATTTGAAGCTCTAACAGATTTTTCAGGTAAAACATAATAAAATATAATCCAAAATTTCATATTACAAACTTTTCTATTTATTGGAACAACAAAGTAGATTTTGTTTACAAACGATCAATCGGAAGTGAAACTTTACTTAAAGCTCATTGCTATTTTAAACATGGAATTGGCGGGAGGTCATGTGCTGGCCACATCAGATTTTTATTATTGGATTGTACAGTATCCCCCTGTTATCATGTTTTACTTTTACTTACTCCAATATCAGTTAAGGACCCTCAATAAATCTAACACCTAAAACAGAATACTTAATCAAAGAGAGTACTTTTCTAATCCCTCTTCCATATTTCCCCAAATTCGGAAAAAAATCCTCATACATCAGCGGAGCAATGAAGTGCGATAACCGTATGATTTACTCATCAAAATATGTTTGCTCTACAACAATATGTTCCCTTGACAATATCTGCAACATTACACCATCCCCTGCGTCATAAGTGTTCATACATACTTGATCGCGTAGTACGTGAGGGTCGCGCCCCTGTATTTTAATAACATAATAGAACAATCGCTGGTTCATGATTCAATTTAGATTTTTTTAGGTGTCGATGTGATTATTTCACGCTCACGCATGTCAGAGTAGTATTGCTGCTTGCCGCTAGAGTGTGTTTAATGAAATATGGCGCCCAGGGGATTTGACAACTGCGACTGGGAGAACCTAATGCGCAGAAATTAAATAGTTTAAGTTTAATATGCTGCATGATGAATAAGGGACGTGCGAACAAGCGGATAATCTTTATTGATGGCACAGTAATGGGTTTTTTGTTTGCTTTTGAGATATACATATTGCTTGATAGAAATTTCATGTTAGATTTTGTGTTAATATTTCTTGGATTAAATTTACACAATAACATTTAAGAGGGAGATATAATACAAGAATCCTATTAATTTTTTTGGAGAACTAGAAACAGTCAACTATTCGTATATCTTAAATGTTGTTCTGAAATAAATAAATATGTTCTTAAATAAATATCATTAATAATTAAAGATTTCTTATTATATCTTTATTAATTCTGATATATGGCTAAAAAAATTACTATTTCTATAATACAACTTCTATTTGAAACAATATATTTTTACCTTCCGTCACCTTTAGGTAAGGAAGGTATATTGTCTTTGGTTAAAAAATTCGGTGGTGAGTTTTTAATGAATAAGCACGTTTTAGGGTCCCTACAATACGAATTTATTATTTTTAAGATGATGTCTGCATGTATGTATGTATGTGTGTGTGTGTGTGTGTGTCCGTGTGTGCGTGTGTGTGTATATGTGTCCGTGTGTGACAATTTTTTCTCCGACGATAACTCCAATACTACAGTTCTAAAGATTATAATTCTTTCTTATTCCTCTTCTGTACATCCATATGAAGAGTTGATTAGATTTGGGTTATAATTGATCCACCGGAAGTTCCCTTATTTGAAGTTCTTAACAGTTTTTCTTAAAAAAACGCAGTTAAATATCATTTTTCGACACAGCTGATATATTCAAAAAATTCTAATTGACAGATGTCAGTGTCAAGTGCAAAACCAAAGATGGAAAGTATATGTTCAGAAAGTTGTACAAGTGACAGAGTACAAGGGAGACCAAAGAGAAGAAGGAAGGACTGTATAGCAGAAGGTTTGAGAGAGGAAGAACTGTGTGAGTATAGAAGAGAGGAGTAAGAAACAGCGACCCCTAATAAATAAATAAATATATCATCACGGCATATTACCTATTTCTAGGTGTGCCAATCTGTTTCGTCGCAGATAACAGTAATAATGACGACTTATTTGTACCGTGCGGGCGTTTACCAGGCGTCACCTCATGGGCACTCATTGCTGGCGTGCAGAGTGCACCACAGGGGTCACTTTTGTGCCATTTAAAATTCGAAATATTTGGCACCGGTCGGGATCGAATCCGGTTCCCCCAGGTTCGCGACCAGACATTCAGGCACGCGGCCGCGACCCCTAATAAAATAGAGAAAACATGAAAAAGAAAGAAGGAAGTGTCAAGTGCAATTTACATAGTGTATGTTCATGTTAGAATTTTATTGGATTTATAAAATATTTTCAAAGGAACTTTTGGTATAGGATTTGTACAAAATACATCGAATTGACGGAAGGTCTTGTACTGGCCACAACGGATTTTTTTAATTCTAAAATTCAATTGCGTTGTACAAAAATATAAGAGTTTTTTATATGAACACAATACTACATCGAAAACATTCAAAGAAATCGATAACATGTTTTTTTATAAACAAAACCCATGCTTTCTTTTCTGTACCTATGCTAAAACTTTCTTGGCTGGTTTTTTCCATTTTTAAGGTGTTAAAAGATAGATCTCTGAGTGTAGAATTAAGTGATACAATAAACTGCCCCCTTCATCTAGATTATTATTTCGAGTAGGATTATGAATTTAGTTCCCTGAAAGGCCTAAATTACGAGCACAACAATAATCGCAGTAAAGTGTGTCAGCACAATTGTCAATTATCTAAATGTATCCATTGTACCCATAAACATAACTACAATCATCAATATTACCTGTCAGCAACAATTATTAGTCCAAAAGCAGGAAACAATTAAACCCATTAATAAATCTCCCGCTGTCACCAAATCCAGAATATACATTCAGCTACATTCCTATCATAGATCACTTATTCATCTCGTGACATTAATTTCAACAATGGCTCCTAAATGTACACTACACCCGTCATCTAGCTTCACTTAGACAATCGTACTTCGAACCCCAGTAATTTGTCACGTAAATATATCAAATATGCATGAATTGTGTATATGGATTTAGAATATACGCGTGTGCAGTGTGCCAACTCGTTATTGCCGCTGATCCCATGTTGCTGGGTGAGAATAATGAACCGGGCAAATGGTGTAGGGTTAACAAGGAACAATTGAATTGTACGGCGACAAGTCTATTCTGTATTCAATTCAATATAATATTCACTAGGTCCCCTGGGCTGCGACGAATTCGGCTGGAGTGTGTACATTTCGCCATATGATACGATATGGCAGTAGATTTAGATGTAGTATTGTAGTGTAGTGAGTGTGGCGAACACTTGAAACTGTCGCATGAGAGATGAGGCTTTTATCGAGCTATAGCAAAGTGAAAACTGGATGTGAATATTGCTATTTACTTTGCAAATTACGCAACTAAATGGAAATGGATATTGTAACAACTATAATATTCCTTTATTTGAAATAGTAAACTGCAAATATTTATATACATTTTATTACATCAATATCACATAAGCGTTGAATCTAGATTGTTAATTAGTATTCGGTTTAAAATGCAGAACTACATATTGCGATTGTGATTTTTTTACCTCCCGCTACCCTTGGTAAGGGAGGTATAGGGATCGTGCCAAAAATCACATATAAATATTTCAGTTATAAGATCATTTTTATGTTTTTTACGTAATGTGCCGTAATTATATTTTTTCAAATTTAATAACTCTTAAGATATATATGGGGTCCCGTGGCCGCGTGCCTAAGTGTCTGGTCGCGAACCTGGGGAACCGGATTCGATCCCGACAGGCGCCAAATATTTCCAATTTCAAATGGCACAAAAGTGACCCCTGTGGTGCACTCTCCACACCAGTTATGAGTGCCCGTGAGGTGACGCCTGGTAAGCGCTCACACGTTGAAATATATCGTCATCATTACCGATGTCTACATGTATTGTAGATAGTGGCACACCCAGTAATGGGTAATATGCCGTGATGATATATTATTATTATTATTTATTGATATAATACAAACATGACATTTTAAAAATTAGAGTATCTTAAAAATTAAATCACATCTTTTTTTCTTATTTTATAAGCTTTTTAACTATGTATGTCTTCTTTATTTTGTTTTAATAACATGAATAAAACATGACATTAATTTTTTGGTAGTGAAAAAAATGAAATTACAGATCATTTGTTTATTTTTAATGTTATTATTTTTTGATTTTACTTACCTTCATTAGAGTACTTCTTCTAGCGAAAATTTATTTGTAATAATAGACGTTGTTTAAGACTGATAATATATTTATTTGCTCATCTTTTCTTCGTAATAAATAATAGGTAGGTGTCGATATTTGACATTTCAGCAATGTTCGCCTCGCGTATTTGACAGGTATATCGATCGGTGACTATGTCGGTAACGGCGGATTTTTACAATACTGACAGATGTCGCTACCGTGAAAGTGGTTTATATAAAAAAATTTAATATAGGAAATGTTAAATTAAAAAAATTACTTAGTAAAGACGATTTCTTTTCTAAATGCCCATAAACGTCCAGTGTATTTTGATTATTTTACCGCATAGTTAGACAAGTTACAACACAGTAAGCGTAAAATGTAGGTTACACTTGCTGTGTATATAATGGGGTATTCCACCATAACAAAAAAATTTAAAACAATTGAATTTAACATAAAGTATGGCTCAATAAATAATAGTTAAAACAATGAAAACATTTTTAAAATAATTACTTTACGAGATATTTCACATTTGCTAAAAGGGAAAATTGACGTCATACAATTGTTATCTTTCTCTCGCAGCGTACTCAGAGCAGTGTGTGTGAGAAAGACAAGTATAGGGGAAATGTGACGTTCACTGATTTCTCAAAAATAAAATACTGTTAAACTAGGAACAATTAAGATTTTTTAATACTATGAATTGCTTCAAAACTGAATGAAGTTTTATTTAAAATAATAAAAAAAAAATTGAGTGGAATACCCCATTGTAAAGTTGCCCATTACACTTCAGGAGGGCAAAAATAATATTACCTTATCCAAAGAAACATTGCTATGTGTTCTGAAATTAAAACATCAACATCTATTTCTTGCTCTCAGTTTATTTTTCTATCCACAAAATCATAAACCGAACATTATCCAGACTTTCCTTTCCACCCTCTATGATTTACCCCAATGTCTGTCCTGTCTGTTGACTGGAGTCGCGTGTCTGCTGCTGTTTATTTGTCGAACACGCGTTATGACGACCGTGACTTCCTGGACAGGGTGTAGAACAAGGTCACGAGCAGGAGCAGCGGTGGGGGGTGGAGGGGGTTAAACATCCGGCTCCGGTGTCGCAGCAGGGTCGCGGGTCATAGTTAGGGGTTAGTGTGGAGTGAGGATAATGGATGTCATATGTGGAGGTATTTATAACGTATTAGGAAAGGATGAAGAGTGGAGGTGACGGATACAGGGGTGTATCCATGATTTTTTTTTAAATATTGTTAATAGTTATGTAAGTACTTGTTTAATTGGAAAATAATGTGTGCATAATATTGTAATGGATCGCATGTAAGGTTCTTTTCTTATTTCGTTTAATATCATATTTTCTAGAAAAAAAATCTGTTGTGGCCAGCACAAAACCTTCCGTCAATTCGATGTATTTTGTACAAATCCCATACGAAAAGGTCTTTGGAACAAATTCTATATAATATCATGTAAAATCAAACACGAACACATACTATTTCTATTCTATAAATCCAATAAAATTATAACATAAACATACACTAAGTAAAATGCACTTTGACACTTCTTCTTATTCTTCAGCTTCCCCTATTTTAGTAGCTGTTTCCTCTTTTCTTCCACTCATTCCTGTCCAACACATCTTCTTGACACAGGCATTCCTTTTAGTCTTCTGCGATACAGTCCTTCCATCTTCTCTTTGGCCTTTCTCCGCGTGTCACTTGCGAGGAGCACTATGACATACCAATTTTATGATCCTACACTTTCCATATTTGGTTTTGCACTTGCAACTGAAATCTGTCAATTAGAATTTTTTTAATATATCAGCATCAGCTGTTTCCATGATAAATAGCAAAGCTGACTAATTTTTACCTTCCGTCACCTTTAGGTAAGGAAGGTATTGTCTTTAGTCAAAAAATTCGGTGGTGAGTTTTTAATGAATAAGCACGTTTTAGGGTCCCTACAATACGAATTTACTATTTGTAAGATGATATCTGTATGTATGTGTGTGTGTGGGTGTGTGTGTGTGTGTGTCCGTGTGTGACAAATACTTCAACGATAACTTCAATACTACAATTCTAAAAATTATAATTCTTTCGTATTCCTCTTCTGTACATCCCTATGAAGAGTTGATTAGATTTTGGTTATAATTGATCCACCGGAAGTACCCTTATTTGAAGTTTTTAACAGTTTTTCTTAAAAAAACGAAGTTAAATATTATTTTTTGACATTTTGTTATTATATTTATTAAAGAAAATACTCTTCTCTATATGGTTTGATTATACATTTTCCTTCATATTCAATAGATGTAGAGTTAAAGCATTATAAAGAAATAACAAAAAAAAAACAATAAAAAAGAATTTTGTTACATTTTTATAGTCAAGTTTTAAAAAGTAAAAAACTAGAAGTGTGAAATCACTTCTAGAGTCCCAAAATGATGTCATTATGACGTCACTGTAACACTCCAATCTTTATAGAAGGCTGCGGGGGAAATATAGCAATATTGTGACGTCACTGACAAGAAATTTCAAATATTTCGTAAAGTTTAAAAGTAATATTTAATTTTTTTATCTTAATCGTTATTTATTTAGTACAAAATGTACATTTTATTATTTGTCGTTTTGGTGGAGGACCCCATTATTGCAAACATTCTAAACGTCAATATAGGTAACCCCCTATTTTGACAGTTCGACTTGTCCAAGTAGGTTCAGCGAATACTAGATCATTGCATTCAATTAAGTAAAATGATTAACTACTTTAGAATCAAAATATGTACATATTCCATATTTATACAATGGGGTCATGCCGAAAAAAATGTTGCTAATATTTTTATAAAAATAGAATCTATGACACTTATTATCCATATTGCAACATAGAACATCCCAAAATATAATACTTTTCATTCATAATTTACTTAAAAGATATTCGCGCTACGATTTTCTGTGACGTCATGTATCGGCTACTCACACAACGACACTAGTCACACGTACATGAAGGTCACAATGTCACAAACTTCAAACGCGAAATTAAACGTAAGATCAGAGTAAACTAACCAAATATTTATAAACCTGTCAGAGGAAAAGTGCGCTCTATTCAATCTTTTTTGTTTCATAAAGATTTATTTATTTCATTAGAGAAATATTATTTATAATTGCAGGTTTGTGTGCTTGATATTAAAATTTAATATATAAAAATGCAATAATTGTATATTTATAATGATAAAACATGGTGAAGAAGAACTGTGCAGTTCCAACTTGTGGAAACAATTTATTTAAAAAACCCAAAAAAACTATTTATAAACAATCTTAATTTACATTTTGTCCGCCAGGGTGAACTGGAATCATTCAGATACATGACGTATGCGCTCACGTGACCTCATTGAGATTTGAAATTGACCCCTATTTTTAAAAAATTATATCTACAAAACAATGCACACACATGGCGTGAAAATATTATTTACCTACATATACTGTGACCGGTAGACTTCCAGGAAAAAAATAAAACAGAAAATGTGGCATGACCCCATTATTAACTTTTTCCCTGAATCCTACCCTTAACAACTCATCACTCCACAGCTGTTTAGCATCTTCCGCGGCTCATCATCTTCAGCCCGTGCTTGTTTTTCTCCGGCATGCGAGACCCCGACACCGACACCGAGACATCGTTTAACCCCGCATTAGCGGCGGCATTAGGCCCGAGAGCACGTGTCACCCTGCCGGTCGCAGGTGGCGTGTCATACTCAGTCATAACATAAGTGGAACTGTTACAGATAAAGGTAATGGATGCTGGAGATAGACCAAACATAGCTGTAAATATAGATGACAGAGTAAGTTATGTGCTAAAAGAGGTTGTAAAAATTGTTGATGGCACTGTGATGAACTTTAGAAAGAGTTGAAACACTTCGGAGTATCTATAGAAATTATGTCTTAAAAGCAGTGTTGTATAAAATACCTGAAAAAACGTATTTCAAATAGAAAATACAAAATACTAAATAAAAGTATTTCATATGTTTGGTAAAATACGATTATTTTTTTAGTATTTCAAATATACTAATATTTCAAATACTTTCAAATATTTCAAATACTTTTACTTTTAAATATATTTAAATAAATAAGATATATTACGATATTGTAAAAATGTTTTTCGAATTCAACTTATTTGCGTATTTTTAATAATATTAAAAAGAAATTCCTACATTAACATAGGCATTTGTTTTTTTAAGAAAAAAATAGGGAATTATTCCGTTATATTACTAACAGACCACACATGACTGAGGGTTTCTATTTCAAATACATAAATCTATTTCAAATACTTGTGTATTTTAAATACAAAAATGTATTTCAAATAAAAAATTGTATTTCAAATATTGAAAAATTGTATTTCATACAAATAATAGTATTTTAATGTATTAAAATATAAAATACTTGTAAAAAGTATTTAAACCAAAAATACAAAATACCTTTATTTTGAAGTATTTCAAATAATTACTTAAAATAGTTAATCTAATTCAAATACTTATTTCAAATATTATACAACACTGCTTAAAAGAACATTCGCCAGATGCCAGCTAAAGAAAAAAGTATAATATAATAATATGTTGTATTAGACAAATACACTTAAACAAATATTAGGCCCTTAGAAAGCCGTTTTAACAATATGCCCGGGAACTGAAAAAAATGCGTAGATCACTAGACAAAAATTCAAATTTTTAAATAGCTATTTATAATAATAAATAAATAAATATATCATCAAGGCATATTACCCATTTCTGGGTGTGCCAGTATCTACAATACATGTAGACATCTGTAATGATCACGATATATTTTACCGTGTGGGCGCTTACCAGACATCACCTCACGGGCACTCATAGCTGGTGTGGAGAGTGCCTGAGGGTCTGGTCGCGAACCTGGGGGAACCGGGTTCGATCCGGACAGACGCCAAATATTTCCAATTTTAAATGGCACAAAAGTGACCCCTGTGGTGCACTCTATTTATAATAATAATAATAATTATAATAATAAACTTTATTGACATATAATCAAGGGCGAGGTTCAGCCTAAGGCTGCTCTTCCAAATACCCAACAAATAATACACAGATGTATATAAAACTAGTAGACACGTTACAAAAATTAATCAATTACAGATAAATGAAAATAATAAAAACATTTAAGATAAATATAAAGCACAAAATAGTGCTGTAATAAGTTGCGAAATGATAGTGGTCTACGCACGCGACGTGAAATTTGTATGCACGAGATTAAGCGAGCGCTACACCACGTCAAGTGCTTAAAACACTCATTTCGCAATGTATTACATACAAGTTTTTTTTATAATAGCGTTTTAAACAAACGATGTATTAGCAAATATCAATATTTTAAATTTTTCAAAATTAAAAAGTAGGCAGACGTCAGGTTCATCTCTATTTGTTGCTAAATAAAATACTTTTAAGCACTAGTGCTTAAAGTAACATTTTACGCATTAAACTGACACTTTTACGCATTAAACTATCATTTCTTTTTTAAGCACTAGTGTTTAAAAGCATTTCATTTAGTAATGAAAATGACAATCAAAAAGTTGTTATAAAACGCTAGTATAAAAAATAATTTTAAAGTATAAAATAAGTCTAGGATGTTGGCTACACTTCTTCAAGCTCTTTCAAATGGCGATGCTCATTTTTTTTATTATTACACGTAAGTAGTATTTAATTTTGATTTAAGATGTTAAATATAAGTCATATGAGAAAATTACACCATTGAAATGAATGTCTTTCTGTCTGTATAATTTGTCCTTTTTAATTTGTTTCTATCGGCAAAAGTACCTATCTATGGTTTAAAAAATAAAAATTAAAAAGAACAAGAAAATATTGTCACGGGCTTGAAAAGTACATATTTGTCGAGTTATTAATTATTTATTATTATTGTTAACTAGCTTGGCTTGAAGTAAAAACTCGGCTAGAAAAAATTAAGTTTTCTAAAATTTCAAGTTTGGTTTATCTTGGGCACGATTTAAAATATACTGGTTGTGCCACTCTGCACAAAACGAGGGACCAAAGCGATACGTGTTTCCTCGTTTTTTCCGCTAGAGGCGCAACGTGAGAACGACCCAACTGACATCTTTCATTTGCATATCATTTTGAAAATATTACATGTTATATCTTATAGAAAGGTAAATAAAACAAGTTTTGAAGTACATATTCGTATTATATGTAATGTAATACAAATATTTTGTTGAAAGATAATGCAATTAATGCAAAATGAAAAGAAAATTAAATAGAAAATGTTTCATTCCTGGATGTGAAACCGATTACAAGAAATCCACTGAAAAAGAATCTCTGTTTGCTGCTCCACTCGATATATCACTTTTTAAAAAATGGCAATGTGCAATTAGTAGAGATGATTGCGAATTAAGATTGAATGATGTTTGTCGAAAACATTTTCGGGAAGAAGATATTATTACCGAATAGAAATCTGGAAGCGTACGGTTCTATTAATTTATTTAGTTTTTCTAATTTTAAATTCTAACAATGTATTGATTCAGGTTCCCATTAAATATATAAATTTATTTTAAAAATAAATTCATTATGCTTTTCATTTTTTATATTTTATGTATAAATAGTTTGCTGTGGTAGGGTCGTTCTCACGTAGCGCATCTAGCGGATTATTCAAGGAAACACGTATCAAGCGGACCATCAGAAACAATGAAAAACATGACAAGTGGCATAACCAGTATATTTTAAAAAGTGGTCTTGGGCTTGACCTTAAAATTTCAAGTTTAGAAATTTTTAGGCTTACGTGATTTTCAAGATTTATTACACTGATAAAAAATAATGCACTCGAAATGTCACAAATTTATTAACACTCTTGATTTTAAATGGTACATAGTTTCGTCATTTAGCTATTTAGGGATTTATTATTAAGAATATGTGTTGTAATATTGTCCTATTTACAAATTTTTGAAGCCAAGTAAAATGACCGAACCTAAGTTTCTTACAAGTATGAACAAACGTACAGAATCAATCAAAAAATACTGTACCTCCATAAAATTACGGTTTTGTCAAAATCTTAACTTGGCTTGAAAAGCTTCTGAAAATGTTAGGCTTGGGCTTGGTTTGATGAAATTAAAGCTTGGCTTGGCTTGACTTGAAATTCCAAAGCCAAGCTTTCAAGCTTGAAAGCAAGCCCGTGAACCTATACGTGTTTTGTAACATCGAACTCTGCCCTATTTATAAATATTAATACGATTAGTATTTGACTTCATAAATAAAGATTAAGTCTATCGTGATGGATATTCTATCGTCGTTGTTAAAGACTCTTTGACGTATGACTGGGTCCCCTTAATACAACATACGTAACATTTATAGTCCACTTCCGAAGCCCGTTAATAATCCAGTCGATCAGTTTGCTCTTTTCAAACCGGCACATAAATAAGATATAAGTGACAAAAAAGCCGGAATTATTTACATAGAAACGAAAGCATTTTCAAAATAATTTTCCCATAGCAGAATAAAATATGTATGCTACGTATGTATTTATTATTCTACTTGCGTGGTGCGTCGTGGAACATTTTGTAAATCGGACACCAGTGGCGGAGGCCTGGGCTGGGCAGGGAAAGGGGGCACTCATTCAACCAGTCGATACATGATAAATGACTTGTATCGTGAGTGACGGCAATTTAACGATAGTAATGAACCGAGGAGTATTTTTTATGCCAGACGCACGATATACTCGCTTTGTTGCGATATTTTTCTTGAAATTTCGGTTTAATTATGCATGATAATTGACGTTTAATTAGCTGGAAAACATGCAAGAATATGTTATAAAAATTTTACTTTATTCCTATGAAATAGGAGTGGCTTTCTATTATTAAAAGTTAATTGATTATATTAAAATTTATAGGTTATTAATATTTAGTATGACACATACTCGTATGTTCATTGTTCATTCAATGTATTAGACGTGTTATACAATCTAGAGATTGTATAACACGTCTAATCTATTTCTTTAAGACCATATTGCCGAAAGTTATTAGAAATACATAGGGCCGGTCTTATAAAACTATTTATTCAATAGTTAAATTTTTACCGATGTCTACATGTGTTGTAGATACTGGCACACCCAGAAATGGGTAATATGCCGTGATGATATATTTATTTATTTATTAAAATTTAGTTAGCTACTAAACTAATTTAACTGAAGATTTGGGTATTATAAAAGTCTAATGATAATTAAATCGACCTATTAAAGTAACTGCGGAATTTCATGCTATTAGATTTAAATCAGTTGTTAAAGAAACGTCAAACTGTATTTTTTTATGTTTATTTTAAAACAATTGAAATAGGGAACTATTTACTTTTTAAATATGTCATCTTTAGAGTCTGTATCATCACTGTCCTCGGATTCATAAACAGATAATGATGATGCACTTATATTTGCACGAGGTAGGCTACCAAAATTGTTCCAAAACAGGACAAATCCATATGAAATATATGATGACAATGGCTCGTACCACGATAACGGTTTTAAATAAAACACTGTTTTAAGAAATGTCAAATTTCATTATTTAATGATGATAATAAATACTATGAAATTTATCAAAATATGATTTTAAAGCAGAACATAGTTTGCATTCAAACAAATATTTTTAAATAAATTGTTCTTCTAACATAAGGGTGAATTTACATTTTGAAATTTGAATTTCACATTTCTTAAAACAGCGTTTTTATTAAAACCATGATCGTGGTACGAGCCATGAGTTTAAAAAGAGATTTCGATTGTCAAAACAATTTGTGTTACACATATTGGGACAGATTGAAGGAAATATAAGACTACTAACATTAAGAAATATATCAATTTCCGCAATGAATCAGCTAGTAATAACCTTACGATTTTACGCAACCGGGTCGTTGATTATTGGATTATTGAATGTGTTTCATTTAAATTGTATGTGTATAAATTTATTCCTACTTATTGTCATAAAATTTTAGAAACCACAAACCATAATAGCAGACAACCGTTTCTACATACGACATACAATAAAATTACAGAGGCTGTGTCCGAAGTCGCATTTTGATATTTAGTATTTAGGATTTAGGTCTTCATTATAAATACAACTCCGAATGGCACGCTAGTGATATCCATTGGTTTGTATGGCAACACTTTAGAACAACAAAAATGAATTACACAATTCAATTCAATTTGATGCTTGAGAGTAAATGTTAATATTAAATTTCATAGAATAGAAGCTAAAAAGCCATTCTTTGACAACAAATTTGACGTTTTGTACAAATTATAGCAACAAACATGATTTGTTTAATTAGGGCGAGTCAACTTCAAGGCATAGTGTGCTCCTGCAAAACTCTGACATCTAATTCCTAAAATCCTAACTAATAATTAGATTTAGGGCATATACATTTAGGATTTAGATATTAGGGTGATCGGACACGCCAGAGTGATCAAAAAGAAATGATACAGTTGCCAATACAATTGTGGGAATCTTTTTATTCTACAGCTCATACAGCACCAGGTTAAAGCGGAAATATAATTTGACATGTCATTTTGTCAATAAATACAAATAGGTTATGTCAGAGCAGAGGCCTGGCAGCTAATAAGATTTTGAGTAATTGAATTGCTTAAAAATTGTAAATATACTCAAATTGGAATTTTCAAATGTCACTGTCAACAATAGGTAATACATTTTTGTATCAATGTTACCAATTTGAAGTAATTTTTTGTTATTGCCAACTGAATCAGTTCTTTTTTTGATCACTCTGTATTTATTATATAAAATATTCACAGACACTCATTGCAATTAAATAGTTGAAGGTCTGTGAAGCCTATTACGCGAACACTAGCTCCAAATCAAAACGAATACTCTAATGTCCCCCGATATCTGTCAGGGTATGATTTACGCGCGTGAGAGAATAGTAAATACTGATTCCGGTTCCGAGTCCGACTGCAACTGCAACGTCATAACCAATGGAGGCGTTTCCGGTACGAGTCTACCGGAAGTGCTTGCCATGCTCCATTGCGCACTATAGGCGGGATAGAGGGCTATTAGCTTTGATGAAATTGTTCAGTATGAAACAGAATTGCTAATACAGATTAGTAAGAGAGTACTAAATCAAATAAAAAGTGGAACTGCTTGTGACTTGAAAATTAAAGAAAAAAACTAACTTTTATGACTTATTTTATTTTTTCTTTGAAATTGATTGTTAACAAAATATGATACCAGATAAGGTTTCTTCTCGATGAGGAATTCTTAAAAAATTAGCGAAAAAATCGTTTAACTATTTATTGAGATATTTACTAAAATTTTCTCGAAAAATGTTTTTCCTACGAATGCTATAAAAATAGACATTTCATAGGCTGATTACTGGAATGTCTACTACCAAGTCCAAAAAAAAATCTGATGTGGCCAATAAAAAACCTCCCGCTATTTAATTTTTATTAATTTAAATACATACCTACGTTTTTACTAATGCTGCAAACTATAATATGTTCCATTGCATATAACTATTGCTTTATTTACTATTTTGTTTTTCAAACGTCTATTATTAATTTGAAGAATTATTTTTTTGACAGTGATATTTACCTGTCAGTTACATTCATTGGAAATATGAACTGTGTAACAAAAGAATTGTGTTTATCTTAGGCTTCGGGATTTACAAAAACAATGATTTTTAAATTTATCTGTAAAATATATAGAAAAAGTATTAATGTATTCCTATAGAAAATTCAATAACCTTTAATTTTCATAATAACAAAATGCGAAAAAATGGCATTTCATGGTATTTTTTGAAGAAAAACCATTCTGAGCTTCAGGTAAAATGCCATTTCCGGTTATCCGATTTACACCAATATCTAATGGGATCTTTCTATATTAGAATAGGGTAGAAATACAAGGTTTCAGAATTTTCTGATTGATAGTATTTGAGTTAGAGCGCTAACTAAATCCTTACACATGCATACACACACACACACACACACACACACACACACACACACACACACACACACACACACATACGGACATCATCGCGAAAATGTTGAAATTGGATTTAGGGACCTTAAAACGTGATCATTTACTAAAATCTCGATATGTGATTTTTAGCACGATCCCTGTACCTTCCTTACCAAGGTTAGCGGGAGGTAAATATATATATATATATATATGGGGTCCCGTGGCCGCGTGCCTGAGTGTCTGGTCGCGAACCCGGGGGCCTCTTGCCTGAGTGTCAGGTCGCGAACCCGGAGGAACAAAAGTGATCCCTGTGGTGCACTCTCCATACCAGCTATGAGTGCCCGTGAGATGACCCCTGGTAAGCGCCCACACGGTAAAATATATCGTCATCATTACCGATGTCTACATGTGTTGTAGATACTGGCACACCCAGAAATGAGTAATATGCCGTGATGATATATATATAATAGTAAAATTCGATTTCTCAGTATTTTTTTTGTACCATTAATTCCTAAGGCTTGAAATTATATTTAATAAATTTTTCGTTACTTTCTGTTTGTCAATTTTTTTCTAAAAATATCGATATATAGAACGTACATGGAATAAATAAGGGCATAAAAACACGGACATCAATATCAAAGCTTTACTAAATAAAGAATGTTGTTATACCTTATTATTTTTGTAAAAGTAATAACCAGTATCTTTGAAGTAATAGGAACAAATTTATATAAACAATACACATAAAATACGATAATATGTGTATATGTACATGTACTCGTAAGTATATGTGCTTTCGTGCTTATGAATTAGTCTCTTATATTTTATCATGCACCATATTTCCCTATCTTTAGATACATATAAAATATTCAGATCTGATAACCATTCTCCGGAGATATCAACGTTATTACCACCTCTATAAAACAACATATTTTATCTGCATATATTATAAAAATGTTTAAGATATTCACTTCACCCTTTGTTTCCAATCCAATCTTACTTATTCTGCAAACAATTTATTTGTACAACTATTTCCATTTTAGCCTTCACACGAAATGTAATGCAAATATCATTCGTGCATAACACCTACAACCTACGTGGGCGTTACAGCATCACGACCCTCGACTCGACACAAACATCATACGACGACACATAATCCGCGATGCTCGATGCGCGGTTGTTAAGATGCTATCAGCTGAGTTAGTGCTCATATCGGCCGCTGCGGCGCTGAAGAAAGAAAGGACAGACGATTAGCCCTGCTGTTTATATTTGTATAATGCTGGGAAATATCAACAAAGTAGTTTTTTGATTGTGATCAAGACGGTTTATGATTTTTAAAATGCAAGTGTAATTGGATATGGAAAATATGGGTAATATGGAAATTTGTATGAATGTTAAATCTGATAGCTCAGTAATTTTATATTGTTTATTAATTTATTCATATTTTTTGATAGTATTATTTAAAATATGTTGAGTCTAATTGCGCTAGTACAAATAGAGTATGAAGCGAGTACCTAAAGATTCAGTTAGATATTCATTCATCAATTTCTATTTTTAAACAGATAAAAAAAGAGACAAATGGCTATCGCATGTCGAGATTTTAGTAAATGAGCACGTTTTATGGTACCTAGAATCAGATTTTAACATTTTTACGATGATGTCTATATGCGTATATGCAGGTAATACCTTATCATATATAAATACTCTAAATATATTAGGTACTCTAAAATGCGTACACTTACGTAATATTCTCTTTACAATCAAATAATATTACT
Organism: Ophonus ardosiacus; assembly: GCA_943142095.1. Taxonomy (NCBI): domain Eukaryota; kingdom Metazoa; phylum Arthropoda; class Insecta; order Coleoptera; family Carabidae; genus Ophonus; species Ophonus ardosiacus. The sequence continues at coordinate 47,240,823 of OW964831.1, read as the reverse complement.
ACCAAGTTTAAATCTGTATCCATTTTTGAATTATTGCCTCAAAAGTCAATATACCCCACATTTAGATAAAAACTTCAAAATTTTCAAAAATCTAATTTTTATGTATCTAGATACTTCTCAATACGCTGATTCCAAATTTTGAAACCGCAAGTAGATATCTCGTTTCGTACTCGAGATATTTAGATTTAAAGTTTTGCTCAAAACTGCCCATTTTTGGGTATTAACCCAAAAATGGGTCGAGATATGAATTTGGCGACATCACCATTCGATTCTATGGACAAAAATACATAAGTATAGCAATTTTCATAATTTTTGTCCGACCGGTTCATTATTTATGAATAAAAGCTTAAAAATGACCAAAATCTGAAAAAATCGTAAGGGGTACCCCTTACGATTTTTGGCCATTTTCAAATATTTTGCTTTAGAGATTGTATGCGGAGTTCAAAAATTCTGAAAATTGGTGTACTTATGTAATTTTGCCCGTAGAATCGAATGGTGTTGTCGCCAAATTCATATCTCTGCAGTTTTGAGCAAATCTTTAAATCTAAATATCTCGAGAACGAAAAGAGATATCTACCTGTGGTTTCAAAATTTGGAATCAGCGCATTGAGAAGTATCTAGATACATAAAAATTAGATTTTTGTAAATTTTGAAGATTTTATCTAAATGTGGGGTACATTTACTTTTGTGGTAATAATTCAAAAATGGGTAGAGATATAAACTTGTTATTAATATATGTGATAATTTTATTGGATTTATAGAATATTTTCCAAGGAACTTTCTGTATGTAATTTGTAAAAAATTGTATTATGTTCGACAATTTTACTGGATATTTAGAATATTTTCCAATGAACTTCTGGTATGGGATTTGTACAAAATACATCAAATTAACGGAAGATCTTGTGCTGGCCACAACAGATTTTTTTATAAAGTCTTGGTTTAGAGTTGCACCGATGTTTATTTTTAATCATTTACTATCGTTTAGAGTAAAAATTTACGATCACCTCTGCTTCTTTAGGGCACTTTCTAAAAGTCACAAATACTAAATTCACAAATAACAATATTATTTATTAATTATAGAACAATAGAATAGATATGTAATAGTTTTCTTTAAATTAGTTTTGCTAATAACTTGTAGCATTTAATAAAATAGAAATGAACAAGTATCCAATATTTGTTGCACTTGAAAATTCGAACCCACGTACTATCGGTTACAATCGCAAACAATTACCTCAATATAAGAATAGTAGCAGAAAAATTTGAATATAAAATAGTAATTTACAGTAAAATTTAATAGGTTTGGCATGTTACACCAAGCCATATAAGTAGTAGAATAATTCGGCAGTATAGGATTTGGATTTTGTGTTAATGAGAATTTGGTTAATGGACATTTGGTATCAGCTCTGCGTGAATATAGGCGAAGATGTTTGTAAGCTGTGCGTTACATTCACGGAGCGTTAACGTTAACGTAACGTGGTAGCGCGGCTTCGGCAACGGCGTGTTATTCCCCTTATCAAAACATAAAACCGTCACGCCGGTGAAAATGTCCATTTTTACAGTTTCTCATTATGCGAGTCTATGAATAAATTCGCACTTTTCTGCCGCGTTATGTTACTGGCGCACCAACCAACGAAGACGAAAACGAGAATTACAGATAAGGCAGTTTTCCTCTCGCACAGAACACGGATGCGTGCTTTCAAACATATCTCAAGCTTTTTTAATATGAAACACTTTTCCTTGTCATTGTTTTACAAGATAACTTTGGTAAATTGAGTAATATTGTATTTATACATAAAAAATCTGTTGTATCTAGTACAAGACCTCTCACTATATATATATCTTGAATTTAACATTTCTTATTCATATATTTTTATATTTTTTAATTCTATCTATAAATAAGTTTCCTCTTACTTTTCTAAATGTTCAAGATTCTTCAAATTCATTGACGAAATTGCTGGGTATTTCTGATGTATTTATATCTATAATGTTAAATATTTAGTTAATAATAAAATAAGAAAATATTAAATATACTTCCCAGAAAAAAGCCTTCAGTAATGTATCTGAATTTTTCTGTGAATTACAAACATTTTAATGTTTCACCTGGTTTCCATTAGTTATTTGGCCTATGAGATTCATTACGACGCATTATTTTATATATGTATTTAATTCTCTATCTCAAAACCTATAGAAGATATAGTAAAAATGTTCAAAGCATTGGTTAGAAAATTTTATTTGTAATAAGGTAAATTTCATAAAAATAATATTTGGACGACTTTTTTAAGAAATTACTACTTCCGGTTGTCCACTTGTTACCAAAACATCTAGATACACACACACACACACACACACACACACACACACACACACACACACACACACACACACACACACACACACACACACACACGCGCGCACACCAAAGAGAAAGAGAAAAAGAGAGAGAGACATCATTGTAAAAATGTTAAAATCAGATGCTAGTGATCTTAAAATAATTAATTTCGTATTTAATTTAGGCTAGTCTTCAACTGCTATGATCATTATGCTAAACTAGTGACCCGGATAAGTAAAAGTATTCATTGTTAATAATGTTACTATTATTCATGAACACTAAAATAATACTCTAACAAAAAAAAATTGTACAGGTAGAAAATAGTTATTTACATTTGAGTGCGTGTAAGTTGTATTTTACAGCGCGACAGCTTTGTTTAAGGCACTCGCCTTAAGGGCTCGTGCCTTATTAGCTGGAGCGCTGTAAAATACTTCACGCACGAGAATTGTATCAAATTTTTTGGCCGACGATAATGAAAATTACTTTTTTTAATGAGATAGGTTGTACTTCTGAAAAGGGTTAGTTTAAAATACTGGGGTTAAGTTAATTTCCAAATTTCATTTTACTTACCTTCATTAGAGTACTTTTTCCAGCGAAAATTTATTTGTAATAATAGACGTTGTTTATGACTGATAATATATTTATTTGCTCATGTTTTCTTCGTAATAAATAATAGGTAGGTGTCGATATTTGACATTTCAGCAATGTTCGCCTCGCGTATTTGACAGATATATCGATCGGTGACTATGTCGGTAACGGCGAATTTTTACAATAATGACAGATGTCACTGCCGTGATTTTGGTTTATATAAATTAATTTTAAATATTGGAAATGTTAAAGTAATGAAATAACTTATGTAGGTAGTACTTTTTTACATGAACTTTATTATAGTAAAGATGATTTCTTTTCTAAATGCCCATAAACTTCTAGTGTATTTTGATTATTTTACCGCATAGTTAGACAAGTTACAACACAGTAAGCGTAAAATGTAGGTTACACTTGAGGGCAAAAAATATTTTTTTAACGAAGTACTTAAATCATTTTTTATGAATTTATAAACTTTAGTTGTTTCTTTTCAATTATCTGTTTATTTTCAATTAATTTTAAGATTAAGGGTAAATTTTAATTTTATTATCAATTATATTAGCCCTAGGCTCCATAATATTCAATTATTTTCTATGTTAGTAATTTTAACTAGAAATATTTTTAATTACTTTCGAAATTACGAAATTCAGTTTCCTATGCTTTGAAATAGATTTTTTTATGAAGGTTTACATACAAAATTATAATGCAATTTGAAAATGAAAAATTCTTCATCTATCTATTGGGATCCCGTGGCCGTGTGCCTGAGTGTCTGGTCGCGAATCTGGGGAATTATAAACTGCACAAAAGTGACCCCTGTGGTGCACTCTCCACACCAACTATGAGTGCCCGTGAAGTGACGCCTGGTAAGCGCCCGCACGGTAAAATATATCGTCATCATTACCGATGTTTACATGTGTTGTAGATACAGTTATGTGTAATATACCGTGCTGCTAGAAACATTTTTAATTACTTTCGAAATTATGAAATTCAGTTTTCTCTGCTTTCAAATAGATTTTTTTTTATGAAGGTCTATATACAAAACTATAATGGAATATGAAAAATGCTTCATCTATATACGAGTACTTAAACATAAGCTCTAAAGGCCGGTCTTATAAAACTATTTAATCAACAGTTAAAATTTACTTAGCTACTAAACTAATTTAACTGAAGATTCGGGTATTATAAAAGTTTAATGACAAGTAAATCGACCTATTATAGTAACTGCGGAATTACATGCTAATAGATTTAAATCAGTTGTTAAAGAAACGTCAAACTGTATTTTTTTTTGTTATGTTTATTTTAAAACAATTGAAATAGGGAACGATTTACTTTTTAAATAATTTTAAAGCAGAACATAGTTTGTATTCAAACAAATATGTTTAAATAAATTGTTTTTCTAACATAAGGGTGAAATTACATTTTGAAATTTGGATTTGACATTTCTAGAAACAGCGTTTTTGTTAAAACCATGATCGTGGTACGAGCCGTGAGTTTAAAAAGAGATTTCGATTGTCAAAACAATGTGTGTTACACATATTGGGACAGATTGAAGGAAATATAAGACTACTAACATTAAGAAATATGTCAATTTCCGCAATGAATCAGCTAGTAATAACCTTACGATTTTACGCAACCGGGTCGTTGCAAATTGTATGAAAATAATCTTCAACAATATCTAATAGGTTATATTTTTCAATATCAATATGATTTTTCCCACGATCACGTTTCTTTTCCAACTGTCAAATCAATTGATTTACGTTTATAACGAATGTGAATATAGAAACTTTTCACAAAACCACAAACACACTACTAAAATTTAATTAAATCCCCCGTTAGTTATTTGATAGTGAGATTAGTTTTATAATATCCATTTCTTTTTTAATGGTCCATTTAATTTACTTGTGCAGTAACTAACTAAGGATTAATTTATTGTTTATAAGACCGGCCCTAACTCTCTTATTTTCTGCTGTACGAGTTGCTATATTTTCCTACATATTTTACAAGAAAAATATACGATGTTGTTCCTGCCGGGGTAGCATTTGTGTGTTTGCGCCGTTAAGGGCTGTGCGCGAGCATCGCGTCGACAAAGTGTGGCATGTGTCGGCGCGGCGGCCGTCCTACATCACTTTTATCGCCCCCGATAACTTCGAGCACCAATATTGTCCATAATTCTGCCGCCTTAACTTCCACCGCTGCGTTACCCCGCACCCTCGCACACATACAACACCAGCCACCAGCACCCGAGAACGAATGTGACTTCTCTTATTGCCTCGTTCAATTCCCGCGCACACAATATTTAAATATTTATTTAATGTAAAGTGTGAATGTGAATCGACGCCAACGCGACAATATGGTGGCCGTAGAGCTATAATGTTGGATAAACTGACGCATCATACCCAAGATGCATATAAATATACATACATTGTATGACTGCAGGAATTCAGAACGATTTAAATAACAGTAGACTTTCCATATTAATATGGATTTTGGATATAGAATTGCGTTTACAACAATAGACACTTACAAAATTGCAATTTGCACGAGCTCCTCTAACGGCAAAGCATAGAAATCAAGGTTGCTATGGTTACCCCGTACAAACAAAGACCTGTCATCAGCCGTAGACTCTACACTCTAGCCATCGTTTTAGTTGAATAATCGAATGATCTTCAATATTATCAAACAAAAAAGTTGCGCCAGACACATCTTCTGGTTTTAAACTCATTTTTATTAAACACAACATACACATCACAATAAAGAATTAGGTTTAACACTGAATAACAGATGCGAACACAATGACAGATAGGAACAGGGAACGGGACGCAAGACAACGAGAGGAGGTTTGTTTGTCTACATGACCTTCTAAATCTCTCTTGCAGTGACGTCAATTTTGTAAGTGTCTATTCAAATTAAATCTTAATATATCTTAGTATATAAGTTAATAATTTAGTCCATTTCCATTTTCCCTTTTTAAAACAAACAGTAAATTGCAGTTAACAACTAATACTGCATTTAAACATTCCTCAATTCAATAATATTTTAAAGTATATTACAAAAAATCTGTTGTGGCCAGCACAAGACCTCTCGCCATTTCCATATTAGGCTATATAAGTATTGTATTGCACTTCGCTTTCGAACCGTCGTTTTATAACAAAATATTACAGAACTTTACTCAAATATTGTTTTTTATTATATTTATATGTCTTCTGCACACATATAATTCTAGTTATACCTATTTTTCATTGCATGAGGAAGTTCCTATATGTCGGAGATTCTTCCAATTCATTAACCAGATTGGCTGTATTTTTAATGGATATATGCATTTTATCTATAATTTCAAATATTTCATTAATAAAATAATGAGAAAGATTAAATATACTTCCCAGAAAAAAACTATCAGAATGTCACTAAAACTATTAATTTTTGACACTGACATTATGTCATTTACAAACTATGTTATAAATATCTCTAAATCTATACAAGATATAATAAAAATTTTAAGTGTATTAGATGGAGAATAACAATAAAAAAAAAGAAAACGGCGAAAATCATAATACTTGTAGTTCATTCAATTAACTCTTTTTTATCTGGAATTAGAATTAATAATCATTTGTCAATATTTCAAAGCTAACTAAAATCATGTCAGATTCAATGTAATAACTGTATTATTAGGAGGACAAAATACGAAAAAACGTTATAATAAAAAAACCTTACATTATTTAAAAGTTTTAATAACTGAAACATGCGTTTTAATTCAAGCAAAACATTTTCTTCTCTTGGCATTTTTTCGTAAAAACAAAATAAATTTTTTTTCCTCTTGTAAACTCAATCCGGGGATATACTGTATATATACCTACAGACATCATTGTGAAAATGTTAAAATCTGATTCTGGGGACATCAAAACGTGCTTATTCACTAAAATCTCTAGATGTGATTTTTAGCACGATCCCTATACCTCCGTTACCTAGGGTAGCGGGAGGTAAAAAGGCATAGGAACTGCAAAATAGAAAAAATAGTACAAAGAATTCATGTCATAATTGTCGATTATTTTGTTCGAAGGATTGGATAACTCCGCTGCGCGTCGTGATCCAAACTTATTAATTCTCATTTAATAAAATGGCAATAATTATGACATTCGCTCTTTAATATACTATTACGATCTCATTTTATAAGTGCTTGTACGCATATTTCTGAATTTTTGATGAACGATGTTAACATGATGTTGGTAGTCTCTAAAGACCATAAACTAACAATTAAATTACTATAGTTGTTGATAAAGAAGCCATCACGCAATATTAACATGGTCCGCTGCACATTCCTAACAGAAAACCCATGTAATATTAATTAAGATGAATGATAAGCGATGATACTTGTAAAATTACTACCCATTTTGTCTGGTTTATCTGCAATCAATTCGTTCCACTTTAATTAGAAATATAATTCGTCGAATCTAGCGTGCTGAGTTTAATTTTCACAATAAAACAAAAGTAACTCGTTACGCATTCACCCGTTTTAATTATAAAATCCAAAGAAACCCACTATCAATCCTCGATAATCAAACAATGGTTCTCAAAGCAAACGCGATCTGATCACGGAAGGAAGCCATCAGTCATTTCCGAGCTGGAAATCAAGTCGCCACGCAAACACGTGACGATCGGCTGCGCAATGGACAATTATCTGTCAGTGCGCAGTTGAGACGACGGGTAGACAATGTAATTGTGATAACCCTTCGACTCGATCAGATTTTTCTGCAATACGTAGCAATTTTAACCATCAGGGTGAAACGCTGGCGTCAGATGGTGAAATGGTAATTCTATGCATTTATTGGAGCGATCTCATAAGTCGTGATCCTTTGCCTGTGATCTTTGACCCAGCATCGGGGATTTTGATGCCAGGTTGTAATAATTAGCTCCGGGTGAAATTTGTTGCATGTGCATTTTTGTGGGTGGACGCAGTGGCGCACAAATAATTATATATATATATATATATATCTGCCACCCTTTTAGTTAGTACCTTTCGAGCCGCAGTGTGATAAATAATAAACTGTAAAATCCAATTTCAAATTTAATAAATGTTGCTTATTTGTAGAGATAGCCATGGAAATTAAACAAAATCACAAAGAAATGCATATCGTCTGATCTGTCACAATTTCGATTTTGCAGGTTACAAAATAAAAATTAATAAAATTTGTGCAGTTATTTAGATGTAGATTATGAAAACAAAAATATATAAATGATAATGACATATTTGTACCGTGCGGGCGCTTACCAGGCGTCATCTCATGGACACTCATTGCTGGCGTGGTCAGGGGTCACTTTTGTGCCATTTAAAATTCGAAATATTTGGCGTCGGTTTAAATTATTGGTTTAAAATTATTAACATGGAAAATAGCCATTTGTCTCTGATTCGCATATCCAGATTTTATTAAATAAGTACGATTTAAGGTCCCTAGAATCCGGTTATAAAATTTTTAAAATGATGTCTGTGTGTGTGTGTGTGTGTGGATGTCTGGATGTTGTAGACACGATTCCTCAAAAACTATAAGACTTAAAAAATATTTAACTGCAGTTTCCACAATCTGACACTCCTAGGAAGAGCTGAAAAGTTTTGGTAACAATTGAACAACCGGAAGTAGTAGTTTCTTAGAAAAATTCTTCTAAATATAATTTTTTGGGAGTTTTTTTTTATTAAATATTGAAGAACATAAAATTCTCCATCTAATACACTTATAATTTTTATTATATCTTGCATAGATTTAGAGATAAAGACACTATAATTTATAGAGTACACTAATCGCAGAGGCTAAGGCACTAAGGAAACCAGTTGACAAATTCCAATGTTTATAACACGACACATGTCATTGTCAAATATCAACATTTTTAGTGACATTTTGATAGCTTTTTCTGGGAGGTATATTTAATTTTTCTTATTGTTTTATTAATTAAATATTTGAAATTATAGGTAAAATTGTGGTAAAATGCATATATCCATCAGAAATACCGCCAATCTGGTTAATGAATTGGAACAATCTCTGACATTTAGAAACTTCCTTATACGATAAAAAATATATATAATTAGAATTATATGTGTGCAGAGAAGACATGTTAAATACAATAAAAAACAATATTTGGGTAAAGTTCTGTAATATTTTGTTATAAAACGACGGTTCGAAAGCGAAGTGCAGTACAATACTTATATAGCCTAATATGGAAATGGCGAGAGGTCTTGTGCTGGCCACAACAGATTTTTTAATATTATTTTGAATATTAAATTTTAAATATCGGAATAAACTTTTTTGAAAATCGGGCTGTTAGATATAAAAAGACAGTATATTAATTTTGTTTTTCAAGCAGTTATACATTAATAGTAGTAGATACTAGATCAAAATTGTACCCAACTCCACTATCAAAGTTTCAATCTATAATTTTTCAACTGAAAAAATTCTCTACTTCGTTATAATTAATTTCTCCCACGCCCTAATTCACGAACCGCCACTGCCCAACTTCCTTCTCAAAATACTCCTCACGCAAATCATAGCGCATCGCTATCCTCCATCATTAACGTATCACACGTCAATGCTCAGCGACGCGTCATCGGCGTGCGAGCGGGTGGGTAATGATCCACTTGCCCCTCACTGGAACATCACGAACACCGGATGTACTTACGAAAGTCGATTGATCATATCTGACTCGACACGAACAATTTCGGTGATGATGTCTGTTTTAGGTTGTTGCAAGGTGAAAAAATTAGGGGTTGAAATTAATTTAGGGGTGGCGAAAGGAAGTTATGAGGTTAACAGGCGATAATTTTAAGGTTAGGTGAGTGATGGTGTGAAGAGGTGTTGAAAGTTTTTGGGAATTAATGAAGAAATGTCTATACAAATTTTCTGTTCTGCAAGGGTGCAATTTTCTTAGTGCCTTTTGGTAACGCAGTTCTTTATTAGTTTGTGGCTCGACTCAGCCAAAAATATACAGGGTTAGTTAAGAGTATGGAGACGGAGACTTATTGTCGTTAATATTCATTTTAGGAAATAATGTTCATTACAAAAGTTTAAGAAATTTTGATCTACATTTGAGAATACTTGATTTTTTTTTTCTTCAATTGTTTTTGAGTTACGCTTGTCCGCGTAATTTTTTTAAATGGGAACCTATTAATTTTACTCTACCATTCGATAGAGTGTTTTTTTTCTCTTTACAACAATATGTTTGTTTTTTTATTTTTGAATTTATTTTAATAACATTTTTACAAGGAAAACACCGGTTTAAGTATTTACGAATAGTAGGTTCATCTAAGATAGACAAAATTATTTCCAATAAAGTTGTCGGTCACAATCTTATCATTAAAAACAAATTAATAACTAAGTAAATTACATCGCTCGAGTTTGTTTATCGCTTCGCTTTTGTCTATCTTAGATGTATTTCCTAAAATGAATATTAACGACAATAAATCGCCGTCTCCATACTTTTAACTAACCCTGTATGCTGGGTTAGCTTGAAGATCAAATCGAAATGAAAAATCTGTTGTGGTCAGCACAATACCTCTCGCCATTTCCATTTTATGTTATATAAGTATTGTATTGCACTTCACTATCGAACCGTCGCTTTATAACAAAAAAATTACAGAACTATACCCAAATATTGTTTTTTATTGTATTTAACATGTCTTCTGCACATATATAATTCTAATTATATCTATTTTTCATTGTATGACCAAATGTCAGAAATTCTTCCAATTCATTAAAAAGATTGGCGGTACTTCTGATGGATATATGCATTTTACCTACAATTTTAAATATTTAATTAATAAAATAAGAAAGAGTAAATGTACTTCCCAGAAAAAGTTTTCAGAATATCACTAAAACTGTTGATTTTTGACACTGACATCTGTCACTTACAAACTATGTTATAAACATTTGAATTTGTCAACTGGTTTCCTTACTGTATATTACTGTGTCTTTATTTCTAAATCTATACAATGTATAACAAAAAATTTATGTGTATTCGATGGAGAATTTTATGTTCAATTTTTGTAATAACATAAATTTCCAAAAAATTATATTTAGAAGAATTTTTCTAAGAAACTATTACTTCCGGTTGTCCAATTGTTACTAAAACCTTTTCAGCTCTTCCCAGGAATGTCAGATTGATAAATTTATAGTTAAAAACGTCTTAAGTCTTATAGTTTTTGAGGAATCGTCTCTCCGACATCCAGACATACATACACATATACACACATCCACCCACACACACACACACACACACACACACACACACACACACACACATACACATAACCACATACATACACACACACACACACACACACACACACACACACACAGAGAGAGAGAGAGAGAGAGAGAGAGAGAGAGAGAGATCGTAAAAATGTTATAATCGGATTCTAGGGACCTTAAATCGTACTTATTCACTAAAATGGCGAATTTTAGCATGTATCCAATACCTTTTTTAGCGAGAGGTAAAAACACATTAAAATGAATTTTGTTTTCAAAACAAAAGATGCCAAACGAAAAAAAGATTATTTGAATACACATCAACATCCCGATTCACAAAAAGGTTTAAGCTAATCCTCATTTTTGGATTAGCGAATTCTACTCTAATTTGGACAGTTTATAACTTAAAATATAGTCTAATCTATCCCTAGTATTTATTGACAATATCATGAAAATTAAATTTTAAATACCGGAATAGAATAGAATTCACTCACAATCCAAAAATGAGGATTAGCTTCAACTTTTTTTTAAATCGGGCTGCAAAAGTTTATATATGGTCTCCACCAAACATAAAATATACACTTGCTTTATTACGCTAAATTTTAGATCATAATACTAGCATTACCAGATTTTTACATTAATCCAGTAATCTTTTGCGAACATTACATATTACATAGATCCTTATGTCCTAACCTACCCTATAAAATATACGAGCGATATATTACTAGGGATTTATATTAAATATATGTTAACACTGATCTCATCGTTATCAGTATCTAAATGAGTTGATAATTCAGTATTTATTCTTGTCCCTGATCTTCGGTAACTTTTTATCTGGCGTTGTTGGCACCCCTATTTCCATGCACTAGCACTAGCGTTATCTGGCGTGAATTACGTGAATCATGGCGATTATAATAACGGTTCCGCGCGGATATCTCGCCTGCTGCGATTATCCGAGCCAGTGCCGGCTCGGCGTTCGGGCTCCGGGCGGCTCTATCTTGTTTATGTTGGCATTACATTTATAATCGCATCTGAGCTACTGCGGGAAAGCGGACACTCTGTTGTTGTGTCACGTGCAGGACCGTCGCTAGGGAGATTCCTTATCGTGTTTTGTTTAATAACTGGATAATAACACACGTAAACATACTGATTATATCGCTAGGGAATTTGATTAATGATCTGACTTACTGAAAGGATTATTATAATTGAGATAATATGGAAATTGCTTTTTTCTAGCAAGATAAATATTAGAGGATAGAGTGGAGGGAGTTTTACTATCTAAATTCCAGTATACCTATAATCTGTGCACTATAAAGGAAACTAATAATATAAGCCTAAATTTTTAAATCAAAATTTAACAACCGCGTCCGAGAATGGTGTTTCATTTTAAATGTTTGTTTATTTAATGGTCACAACAGGAATTTTATATTGTCTCTTGTTTTTGAATTACAGTCTAATGCCCCTATTCATAAACACTCATAAAAATTTTAAACGGTTCGTTATATTTATCCAATAAAAACAGTCGACATTGAAAGAAAAATCAAAATTTTATCTGTCAAGTTTGATTCTATTTGTCAAAACGAGCCGTTTTGAAACTTTCTTCGCGATCGCCCAGAAAATGAGCTCTTTCTGATCACTATTTAGACCGGAAAGTCCTTCTTTGCTGAGCTAGCTCGGAAAGTTGTCTATAAGGGATCGGAAAGTACTTTACCGATCCCGGGACCGGTAAAGCTAAATGTTTCGATGGAGATCAGTTGTTTATTTATATCTTATTTGCTCGCAGTAAAAAATAAAATAATACGTTTTTATTCTTTTTTCAAAAAAAATATTGTACCCAACATGACCTGAAAGTGTCCATACTGGGCTCAGTAAGGTATCACTTTCAGGTCTTGTTACGTAAATGACTATTACGAGTATTTATGAATATGGGCATAAAACTTTTTATTCACTTATTATGGGATATACATACATATATTTAGATAATATTTCATATGGTTTTCTATGTATAATAACGTGCTGGAATTCGATTTTTACCTCCCGCTACCCTACATAAGGGAGGTATAGGGATCGTGCTAAAAATCGGATATAGAGATTTTATTGAATAAGCATGTTTTGATATCCGTAGAATCCGATTTTAACATTTTTACATCGATGTCTGTCGGTATGTATGTGTGTGTGTGTGTGTGTGTGTGTGAGTGTGTGTATATGTGTGTGTGTGTGTGTGTGTGTGGATCGTGTGGACACGATTACTCAAATACTATCAATCAGAAAATTTTAAAATTTTGTATATCCATTCTATACTAATGTGGGAAGAGCTCATTAGTTTTAGAGTATATCGGATAACCTGAAGTATCACTTATACAAGCTTTTAACAGTTTTTCTTAAAAAAAAAATCATTAAATATAGTTTTTAAGCAACTTTTACTAATAAAAATTGAATATAATGGAATATATTCAATTTCTACGATACTAGCATTTAGTAAATAACTTTAAATATAAAATTATAAAATAATTTATTTTTGTACATCATCACCTATGCAACATGATGATCCGATTTAAGTTTGCTATGTTTGCAGCACTATTAATCAAACAGCTGTCAATAAGCACGTGTTATCAAAGTGTCAAATATTAGTTTACAACTTTACATTACTTAATATAGGTTGCAGGAATAGTAAATATGAAGGTATGTATTTAAATTAATAAAAAATAAATAGCGGGAGGTACTGTGCTGACCACATCAGATTTTTTAAATAGGAACCTTGAAAAGAATTCGTCTGTTAAAAAAGTACACTTTTTTCATTAAAATGGGTTTATAAAGTATGTTTTCTTTTAACACAATAAAAGTGTGTAAAATACACTTTTTTATCGCAAACGGGTGAAAAAATTAAACGCTATGCACTTTCTTTCACATTTTTATTACAGACGTAAAAAGAATTGTATGCAAGTAGAGTAAAAATGTCTTTTTTTCACTCATAGGATTTGCCAAACTCACCTACGGTTCATTCAATCAAACTTTCCTATTCGTGAAATAATACTTTTTACTCATGTTACATAATTAACTATTTTTTTATTTTATATATTTTTAATATGTATAACATTCTGAAATTAATGTGAGCTATCGTATAAAGTCCGCCATAGCTCAGTTGGTAGAGCGTTGCCCGGCAAGGCAGTGGTCCTGGGTTCAAATTCCGGTGGCTGATATTATCTTTGCACTCTCCTAATTTGTTCTCAAATCAATGTAAAATTAAACTGTTATGATAAAACTATATTATTTACTTCAGTATTTTTTTACTTTTCAAAGAATTTTATCTAGGAAACGATTGTGTAATGCAAGTATTGTGTACAACAATTTCCTCAATATTTTCTGTCTGAAACTTTTATGAAACATTATGAAAGTATCGTTTTTGTTTGAATGCGGTCCTGTTTGGCAGTTTGGCGGCGAGAGCCACGCTGTCGACGATGCTGTGTTGTTTTGTTGCCATGGCATCGTAGAATTACACATAAATATGCTTCGTGTTAATTCCATTGTTTCTATAACTAGTAAGCAAGCAGCAACGAGCAATGCAGCGGCCATAGCCAACGCGATACAAGATGCTGTTCGGTACTCGTTGCTCGCTACTTGGTTCATTTTACCCAGCGAACATGTAAATGCTTTGATAATATCCCAGACTTGCTTGTCGATAGCTATCTCGAACGGGATCGAGATCCACCATCGCCTATCGCCCAAACGATATTGCCAATTCTACATTACAAAACTTACAAAGAAACAACAAACACGATCAAAAAAATGCACTTACAAATTTATTATCAAATATAGCTAATGTAATAATATAAAATAGTAATATACTCGTATTAATGGTATATGTACTCATATGGCCTATGTAAGTGATTCATTGCACACGGGATTCATCGTTGACCTATGTTCGTTTCTGTTTATCGCACAAAGAAGCTCTTCTTTTGTAGTATACTAGCTGCACTCGTTGCAATTACATGTAATATTAAATTATAATTTTGTTGTAAATTCAATTTTTGGTACACTTCTACACTGTTTTTTAACCACCGCTGCTTTGTTGCACTGTTGGACACATTTTGGTAGGTATTCCACTCTAATAAAAATCTGTTGTGGCCAGCACAATACCTCTCGCCATTTCCATTTTATGTTATATAAGTATTGTATTGCACTTCGCTATCGAACCGTCGTTGTATAACAAAAACATTACAGAACTTTACCCAAATATTGTTTTTTATTGTATTTATCATGTCTCCTGCACACATACAATTCTAATTACATCTATTTTTCATTGTATGAGGAAGTTCCTAAATGTAAGAGATTCTTTATTCATTAAAAGCTCATCACCGAAATTTTACCTCTCGCTAAGAGAGGTATTGGATTCATGCTAAAATTCGCATATCCAGATTTTATTGGATAAGCACGATTTAAGGTACATAGAATCCGATTATAACATTTTTAAAATGATGTCTGTGTGTGTGTGTGTGTGTGTGTGTGTGTGTGTGTGTGTGTGTGTGTGTGTGGATGTGTGTATGTGTGTATGTGTGTATGTATGTCTGGATGTTGTAGACACGATTCCAAAAAAGACTTAATAAATATTTAACTGTAATTTCCTCAATCTGACATTCCTGGGAAGAGCTGAAAAGGTTTTGGTAACAATTGGACAACCGAAAGTAGTAGTTTCTTAGAAAACATTTTTTAAATATAATTTTTTGGTAGTTTTTTTTTATTAAATATTGAAGAACATAAAATTCTCCATCTAATAAACTTAAAAATTTTATTATATCTTGTATAGATTTAGAGATAAAGACACTATAATTTATAGAGTAAACTAATCGCAGAGGCCAAGGCACTAAGGAAACCAGTTGACAAATTCCATTGTTTATAACATGACACATGTTATTGTCAAATATCAACAGTTTTAGTGACATTCTGATAGCTTTTTCTGGGAAGTATATTTAACTTTTCTTATTGTTTTAATAATTAAATATTTGAAATTATAGGTAAAATTGTGGTAAAATGCATATATCCATCAGAAATACCGCCAATCTGGTTAATGAATTGGAACAATCTGTGACATTTAGAAACTTCCTCATACAATGAAAAATAGATATAATTAGAATTATATGTGTGCAGAACGCATGTTAAATACAATAAAAAACAATATTTGAGTAAAGTTCTGTAATATTTTGTTATAAAACGATGGTTCGAAAGCGAAGTGCAGTACAATACTTATATAGCCTAATACGGTATTGGCGAGAGGTCTTGTGCTGGCCACAACAGATTTTTTTTTCAAGAAAAACTGTTAAAAGCTTGTGTAAGTGATACTTTCGGTTATCTGATATACATTAAAAACTAATCAGCTTTTCCCACATTATTATAGAATGGGTATACAAAATTTCAAAATTTTCTGATTGATAGTATTTGAGTAATCGTGTCCACTCTCTCTTTCTCTCTCTCTCTCTCTCACACACACACACACACACATACACACACACAGACATACATCATTGTAAAAATGTTAAAATCGAATTCTGGGAACATCTAAACATGCTTATTCACTAAAATCTCTATATACGATTTTCAGCCCGATCCCTATACCTCCCTTACCTAGGGTAGTGGAAATGAAAATGTAGATTGGTGAACACCTTTCAGAGGTAGCGTCAGTATATGTAAATACAAGAAGTATAATTGTTTTTGATGTTTGCAATTGAAAAGTGTAATGATGTGGGTGAAAATAAGTGATGTCACCTGGAGGCGATTTTCCGACTATAAAACAAGAATGTTGTGAAAAGCTGGAAGAGGACAAAAAAGTTAATGTAGAAAAGCAAAAGTTAACAGCGCGGCGGTGGGCAGACAGGCCGACCGCACAAAGGAGTAGGAAGAAATTACTTTGGGCAACCACGAACATCAAACGATCACACGCTTCCCAACGCGTATGAAAGCCCGGATGGAAATCAATGGCCGGACGCCAGCATCGACAGCGGGCCAATCAGCAAGCAGCAGGAACAGCAGCAGGAGCAAGCAGCAAGCAGCGCCGTGGCTCAACATCGTCGCCGATTCGCCTCACGTGCCGCTCGCGATATTACATCCAGGAACGAAAAATTAACATCCGTCGTTTTATGACTGCTTAAAATTCAGAACATCCAACTGTGTACAGCAGGCAGGGCAGGGCAGGGCACGGCAAAGCCGCCATCACTGTTGTACAGCAGAGAGGTGAAAGCCAAGAGCAATATTCCCCCAAGCGGTGTTATTGCTGATCGTTTTAATTTAAACAATCGCCGCACATGCAAATCACGCGAACACCAACGCCAACGCCGCACCGTACGGTTTACACTCCACAACGAATTCGCCGATGATAAAACGGGAAATTGAAGTGCGTGAATGAAACAAAGGGCGCATCGCATCGTAATATTCCGGGAGATAGCAATGCGCGAGTCTGCATAATTGATGGAGTCTAGCAGAGGCGTAACTAGCAATTAAGGCGCCTATGGCCAGCCACCAAAAATGCGCCTTTTATAAATACACGCATGTAAAATAATAAGATCTAGATTTAATACTATTCAAGCATGGTAAAAAAAACTTACATTTATTAAACATAGAAGCATATTCGCATAATACAATATGTAACTCGTATATTAAAGAATTAATTAATAAAGATTGGCACACCCAGAAATGGGTAATATGCCGTCATATATACTTAATCGGCAGGGATGAAAATATTGGGCCTTAGGTAATAGTTATTTACATTCGAGTGCGTGTAAGTTGTATTTTACAGCGCGACAGCTTTGTTTAAGGCACGAGCCCTTAAGGCGAGTGCCTTATTAGCTGGAGCGCTGTAAAATACTTCACGCACGAGAATTGTATCAAATTTTTTGGCCGACGATAATGAAAATCACTTTTCTTAATGAGAAAGGTTGTACTTCTGAAAAGGGTTAGTTTAAAATACTGGGGTTAAGTCAATTTCCAAATTTGATTTTACTTACCTTCATTAGAGTACTTTTTCTAGCGAAAATTTATTTGTAATAATAGACGTTGTTTATGACTGATAATAATATATTTATTTGTTCATGTTTTCTTCGTAATAAATAATAGGTAGGTGTCGATATTTGACATTTCATCAATGTTCGCCTCGCGTATTTGACAGGTATATCGATCGGTGACTATGTCGGTAACGGCGGATTTTTACAATAATGACAGATGTCGTTACTGTGAGTTTGGTTTATATAAATTAATATTAAATATAGGAAATGTTAAAGTAAAAAAATAACTTAAGTAGGTAGTACTTTTTTACATGAACTTTATTATAGTAAAGATGATTTCTTTTCTAAATGCCCATAAACGTCCAGTGTATTTTGATTATTTTACAGCATAGTTACACAAGTTACAACACAGTAAGCGTAAAATGTAGGATACACTTGCTATGTATACAATTGTAAAGTTCCCATTACACTTCAGGAGGGCAAAAACAATATTGCATCGTTTTGTTAACAGCAATGATAAATCTATCATTTGTCAGTTCATTGTGTTTCAGTTTTGTTTAACTCTTAGTTAAAATCATATGTTTTGTCCCTTACTTACTTCAGACTCGATCTTAAGCTCTGTCCCATGCTAACTTCACACTGTATTGTTTAACGCAATATGCATGCGTCAGTTTGAATAGTTGACATTTTTATCTAGCGGTAAATACAAAATGGCAACAAATTCGACGCAACCCGCAAACCAATTCATAAATTTCACAATACAGTGCGCATGCGCCAGTTTGAATAGCCACTTTTCGTATTTACCGCTAGAAATGTGACAGCTATTCAAACTGACGCATGCGTATTGCGTTATAAAATACAGTTTGAAGTTAGCATGGGACATAGCTCATACGGGGAACTATGTTGAGTACAGTCGATATTGGCAACTGACTTTAAGCGATACGCTAACTAGTGGCAAAAATTCGAACTCTAGGAGTTGAGATAGATTTGGCGCGCTCTGTATATAAAACATTGTAGTATCTGAAAAAATTAATATTATTTAATTATTTCTTGCTTTCTATTATAGTAATTTGTGAAATTTGCCATCGTAGATCTGTTTTGCAGATAGTGTATTGTATGTATAATAATTAACTTATTGTATTAATTATTATATACAAATAATTGCATTCTAACCTTTAAAACAAGTTTGTTTTCGAAGTTTCGTTAATTTTTGCATAATTGTTTTTTATATTAAAATGAGTAATATGTATGAGTAAATTGTTCTGTACCCCAATGCAAGTCGTTATTTAAAAAAAAACATAATATGTTAGTTACCATTCTTTCTCTCAAAAAAATAAAGATTATGTTATCATCGAGAACAAATTTGGAGATTAAGAGAAAATTGACCGGCGAAAAACCTGGATAATAAAATTACAAATAGGGAAACCAGTTTCTAAATTCATGAAGGTCTTTACATTTGGCTGATAGTGATTATTTTACCAGAGGTGTGTATACTGGAAGAGGAAAAGTTTTATTTGCAATAAGTATATGTTCTTTTTTAAATGTTAATACAAATAAACGAAAATGTTTAAAAAAAAAACTGCTGTACCTTCCAACAATTTGCTTACTTTAAAGCATGAAGACAAACCTTCCACTAGCAGTAGTCGAAATTCTCGCTTATTTGCAAGAAATTATAGACAAAATAAAACTAATATTTATCATGTTGAAAATGTATTGCATTCTTAAGCAGAGTTTGTTGCTGCCGAAGCTTTATTAGTTAAAAAAACACGAAGAAAACACAAAAACACTCCTACAAAGATTATAGTTATCATATGGTTATCTCAACTCCGTGAGTTCAAGTAAATTCCGCTTTGGCGCTGCGAGCTTAAAGTCAGTTGCCAATAGAAAATATGACATGTAATTCAAAATTCTATCACAATATCAATCGCAATTTAATCATTTTCGCGCCTTTCCAATAAGGCGCCTATGGCCGCGACCATATCGGCCATAGGCTATTTACGCCTCTGGAGTCTAGCATTCATTAACGAGAACGAGTTTACCCACGTTTGGTTTCTTTAATGGGAAACTTTTCCCCCGGTACCGGTACGTATATTTATAAGTCTCGCCCCTTCCAGCATCCACACAAAACGAGCAGAAAGAAATAGGTGATGTCAAG
The DNA here is from genome assembly GCA_943142095.1 of Ophonus ardosiacus. Taxonomy (NCBI): domain Eukaryota; kingdom Metazoa; phylum Arthropoda; class Insecta; order Coleoptera; family Carabidae; genus Ophonus; species Ophonus ardosiacus. Next base: position 47,220,534 of record OW964831.1, on the reverse strand, counting down.
ACTTATGGGATGTTCGATAAGATTCATTTTAGCCGGGGCCCGGCGAGTCAGCCCGAGTTAAATGGCTCAAGAGGTGTTTTTATAACCGGTCCAGTGGCTCGATTTATTACTGGTGATGAAGTGAAATAAAGTGCCAGACGCCTCTCTGCTTCCACCGTCAAAACCTACCAAGCGCCGGGTCGAATCCGCTACAGAACAATCCGAATAAACATAACTCGAATCCATTAAATTAAATTGTTAATTTATGCACTGGTTATTATTCAGTTAGTTAGCATAACAGCGTGGGTGGCTGTGCTGCAGGAAAGACCCTTCCCTTTCATTTCACCATATCATAAAACCAATTCCAACTTTACATTCGATTAAATACTTTTATTTCCCTGCTAAATTTCCGCCAAGTTTCAGTTTGAAGGAAACATTTTAATGATGATTTGAAACGTGGGAATTGGATACGAAGATGACATGATGGTTGAGATTGAGATTACATTACTTACAACAGTACGACAATATTTACAGTATTGCACTGTTAGTAATTATAATATCGAAAATCTCGGTTCAAAACTGATTTAACCCTTCGTTCGTATATAGGCCTTAGATTTTAATTGTACCCAAAATTCATGACAATTTTACAATATTACTTATTTAAGGCCGTATGTATTTCATTTAAAATTTTACCAGCATTTAAAATTTTGTAGGAAGATTTTTTCTGGGAAATATTTTATTTCTGTCTACTAGTATAAGTACAGTAACTTTAACTAATCCGACACATATTTGATCAGAGTTATGTCAGATTACAGAAATCGCCGGGTTACTGGAAGGTTGTTAATAAAACGCATTTAAATACGAGCACCGTTTCACATCAGTTTTATTTAGTTAATTTATGATACAAATAATAACTAACATAAATTATCGGCAATTTTTACCTTCCGTCACCTTTAGGTAAGGAAGGTATTGTCTTTGGTCAAAAAATTCGGTGGTGAGTTTTTAATGAATAAGCACGTTTTAGGGTCCCTACAATACGAATATACCATTTTTAAGATGATGTCTGTATGTGTGTGTGTGTGTGTGTGTGTCCGTGTGTGTGCGTGTCCGTGTGTGTGTGTGTGTCCGTGTGTGACAAATTTTTCTCCGACGATAACTCCAATACTACAATTCTAAAAATTATAATTCTTTAGTATTCCTCTTCTGTACATCCATATGAAGAGTTGATTAGATTTTGGTTATAATTGATCCACCGGAAGTACCCTTATTTGAAGTTTTTAACAGTTTTTCTTAAAAAAACGCAGTTAAATATTATTTTTTGACATTTTGTTATTATAAATATTAAAGAAAATACTCTTCTCTATACAGTTTGATTATATACATTTTCCTTCATATTCAATAGATGTAAATTTAAAGCATTATAAAGAAATTAATTTTAAAAAATTAGTCAACTTTGCCATTTTTAACAAAAAAACAGCTGACATAATTATTCAAAAAAAATTAATTGACAGATGTCAGTTGCAAGTGCAAAACCAAATATGGAAAAAAGTATAGGATCTAAACTTGGTATGCCATAGTGTTGCTCGCAAGTGACACGCAGAGAAAGGCCAAAGAGAAGATAGAAGGACATTACTTAGTGTAGTTTATGTTATAATTTTATTGGATTTATAGAACCTTTTCAAATGAACTTTTGGTATGTAATTTGTAAAAAATAGTATGTGTTTTTACATGATATTATATAGAATCTGTTCCAAGGACCTTTTGGTATGGGATTTGTACAAAATACATGGAATTGACGGAAGGTCTTGTGCTGGCCACAACAGATTTTTATTCTTACAGTAAGATATACTATCCAAAATATTATATTTTTCAATGTAAGATGACAATGTTTAGTTTTACCAACAATTCTACAAAATCTGAAAAAAAATAATCGAATTTTGAAGGTGGTCAGTCTAACAGATCCGGCGGAATTTATGGCATACTGTGAGTTAAATCCTTAATTGTTTTATTTTCTATGTTAACGTTCAATTCATCCACTCATACCATATTTTATAACATACCGGGTGTCTACTTTTATTTCTGAAAATAGGAAATTCAATGTTAAAATTTTGATTCGGCGATATCTCCTTACCTATTAATTTCATAACAAAAATGTAATGAAGATAAATGTTCAGTTTGTTGTTCAATTGTTTTTATGTATAAGTTAGAAGCAAAAGAAAATACACGATTTAAGGCAATTAGCAGAGTGCCATGAAAAAGAAAACAATAATTTATATTTCTTGTCTCTGGTATATCTGACAGATTTGACATTTCTTGTTATATTATTATTACTAGAATAATGCGAAGTGTTAATCTAGAAGAAAAAAATAATAATCACTAATTCTAATAAGAATAAATTAAAAAGAAATGCCAAATCTGTCAGATGTGCCAGAAACAAGAAATATAAATTATTGTTTTTTTCCATGGCACTCTGATAATTGCCTTAAATGACGTATTTTCTTTTGCTTTTAACTCGTACATAAGAAACAATTGAACAACAATATTAGATCTCTGCAGTTTTTCATTCTAAACATTTTTCTTCTACACTTTTGTTCTAAAATTAATAGGTAGGAGATATCACCAGATCAAAATTTTAACATTGAATTTCCTATGTTCAGAAAAAAAGTAGACACCCGGCATATATATATATATATATATATATATATATATATATATATATATATATATATATATATATATGTTAGCGCTACGGTCCTTCGAGGCCCTGGGTTTCTATTTTCTTCACAACTTTTTTCCCTTTATTCCTGTTTTAGCTGTCTTTGTGCAGTTCTTCACATTTTGTTCCTGTAGATATTTTTTATGGCATTTATCCATATTTTCTTCGGACTCCCTCTTCTTTTCTTTCGCCCTTCAGCCCCTAATACGAGCGCCACCTCTCGCGACCTAGCAAAAGGCGTCTTTTCCGAAAAGTTAAATAAAATATCTAAAAGAATTACAGTAATAATTTACAGTAAAATAGTGATTGGTAACATAAACCTTGTTTTGAAAACGTTGGATTGAAAATGTTAAATTTCAACATTTTGGTCAGTACTGTGTACCTTAAAAAAATACCATTTTTTTGATACCCTATATAATCTTATTCATCATAATATTTACTAGATTTTCAACAAAAGTTGAGATTAGCGATGGAGTTGGTACAGACTGTATTATTTTCTGTGTAAAAGAGTGAAGTTATTATAATTTGTTACTTTTTTTAAATTTTCTAATAAAGTTTTGTATAAATTTTTTGTTAACACTCTCTTATAACCATTCGTTTTTCAGATTTTATTGATATTTAATGAGACTTTTTCTGAAATTTCTTTCTACAATTGTTTTGTTTTATAATTATGCATGTTTACATTATTCATATTTCCATTTCTATATGGGGTCCCGTGGACTCGTGCCTGAGTGTTTGGTCGCGAACCTGGGGGTACTGGGTTCGATCCCGACCGACGCCAAATATATCGAATTTTAAATGGCACAAAAAGTGACCCCTGTGGTGCACTCTCCACGCCAGCAATGAGTGCCCGTGAGGTGACGCCTGGTAAGCGCCCGCACGGTACAAATATGTCATCATCATTACCGATATCTGCGATAAAGCAGATTGGCACACCCAGAAATGGGTAATATGCCGTGATGGTATATTTATTTATTTATTTATTTATTTCTATATAAATTCCTTACATGAATAAATCTACAATAATAGATTCTCAACTACCCGGACATAAATATGAATTTTGAATCCATGAAGAAAACATGTTGCTGGTATTTTATAGCACGAAAATTGCAAACGTAGATTTAGATTGTGTTGGATGGTATGGCTGTATTATTAGTGAGTTATTGAGGAAGGTGGCGCTTGTGAGGGGGATGTATATGCGGTTGTGTTGTTTTGCGATGAAAGCGTCGGCGTCTGAGTGTAGCAAGCCAGGCGTAAGGTGGCGCAAAGCTATTACACAACTTTAATGAGGCCGCCCGCTAATCTCACCCCTCTACCTGCACTGCACGTCTTCCCGATATGAACACCCCATCGTACCTTGTCGCGCTCACAAATCTCAACACAGCCTCCATCGATCCCTGTAATTAAAACATATGTAATGGCAGTGTTCAGCTACGAGTAGTGTACGACATTGTACACTGGTATAGTGGACAACGGTCCACATCTGTATCCTGGCCAGGACATATTGATCACTGCTGCGCATTTCTCCGTCCTCCGATGATTCGTCTCTGTCGTAAGCAGTGGCCGAGCGTAGCGTCGTCTTTGTCTCTGGGGCTTTTTGTTTTTGTAGCGCTGCTGTAAAAGATAATGCCATTACTTTCAGTTTGAATAATTCACTGAATGAAGTGAGCGCGCGTTGGACACTGGACGCCGGACACGGACGCCAGATGCGATTGCGATGACGCCTCATCTACTTGCGGCGGGGGAGGAAGGCGGCGGTGTCGTAGCTTCGGCGGTCGCTCTTGGAAAATATTGATTGCCGGCTCAAAACTCCATTAGAAGACCCAACCCGTGCGCAAATACATGGATACGATGCCATTAATTAACGGTTAATTGAATTAATTACTCTCATTATTTCACATTTCGTATTGTTTGGCTGGAGAGAGCGGGCGGCGGGCGGCAAGCGGAGGACAGCAAATCCCTGATTGAGACAAACTGCTCGCCGCGAGGACATTCGACTAAATTGGTTTTTATTTTCTGAAGTTATACATCGAAGCAGCGCGTGGCGCGTGACAGAGAGAGATGGCGGGTGGCCCGTGCGTGACCCGGAGGATTACCTCCCTCCAAGCTACCAGCGCTGGCGCTGCTTCCGGTGTACGTGACATGACCGTTTGCGGTACACTATTTTCAAATAACGGCCACTCTCATACCATTGCAGCCGTAACAATTTCACCTGTACCACACTAATTTATTTATTGTGTACACACCAGATAACCAATCTTGTCTTTCCAATTTCACTCCGGTCTTATTATTTATTTACAGCACTAAAGACCTCATGTTTGGAGACAACTACAGGCCCCGCAAAAGTGCTTCGGCCTTAGATTGCACTCTTCTTCTGGAAATAAATAACAAAGCCTTTGCGAAAGGAAGATTTCCTTGAATAGTTCATTAAAACTATAACGTTTTTAATAACAGAAGTATCTGGTTCCTTGAACAACAGAACATTATGTTATCATTGCTTGGCACCCTGAAGCTTCCTGAAATATTTCAATTTTTCATTTCGTCTCTATGGAGTTAGTTTGGCTGAGAGATTCATTACAGCGAATTATCTCTAAATTTATAAAATATGTAATAAAAATGTTCAACGTATCGGATAGAGAATTTTTTATTCTTTAAAATTTGTAATAACATTTTCCAAAAAATAATATTTTGTTGATAAACCTTCAAAATTTTCAACAATCTAATTTTTATGTATCTAGATACATCTTAAAGCTCTGATTCCAAATTTGGAAACCGCAGGTCGATATCTCTTTTCGTTCTCGAGATATTTAGATTCAAAGTTTTGCTCAAAACTGCTCATTTTTGGGTATTAACCCAAAAATGGGTCGAGATATGAATTTGGCGACATCACCATTCGATTCTACGGACAAAAATACGTAAATATAGCAATTTTCATAACTTTTGTCCAACCGGTTCACTTTTTATGAATAAAAGTTTGAAAACTCTTAAAAACGGCCAAAATCTGAAAAAATCGCAAGGGGTACACCTTAGATTTTTGCGATTTTTGGTCATTTTCAGTTATTTTGCTTTAGAGATTGTATGCGGTGTCCAAAAATTCTGAAAATTGGTGTACTTATGTATTTTTGCCCGTAGAATCGAATGGTGTTGTCGCTAAATACATATTTCGACCCATTTTTGGGTTATTACCCAAAAATGGGCAGTTTTGAGCAAAACTTTGAATATAAATATCTCGAGAACGAAAAGAGATTTCGACCTGCGGTTTCAAAATCTGGAATTAGCGCATTAAGAAGTATATAGACACACAAAAATTAGATTTTTTAAAATTTTGAAGTTTTTATCTAAATGTTGGGTATATTGACTTTTTGGGCAATAATTCAAAAATGGGTAGAGATATAAACTTGGTAATAATATTATACAATTGTAAAGAGAATGTTACGTTAGTGTACTAGATTTTTGAAAATTTTGAAGTTTTTATCTAAATATGGGGTATATTGAATTTTGGGGCAATAATTCAAAAGTAGGGAGAGATATAAACTAGGTAGTAACATTATTTAATTGTAACGGATTATTTTATATATTTATGAGTCTCTATCTTTAAATGTATGGAAGATATAATAAAAATGTTCAATGTATTGGAGCGAGAATCCTATAAAATTTAGAAGATTTTTTTAAGAAACTACAACTTCTGATTGTCCAATTGTAACCAAATATATATATATATATATATATATATATATATATATATATATATATATATATATATATATGCAGAGAGAGAGAGAGAGAAATGTTAAAATGAGACTCTATTAACCTAAAAACGTGCTTTTTCACGAAAATCCTGAAATGCGAATTTTAGCATGAATCCAATACCTCTCTTAGCTAGAGGTAAAAATTAAATAACGGGAGTTTAAGTGGTGGTCTTTTTTCGTTAAATATATAATTAAAATTAAATGGATATTTGTAATATCAAATCTTTCAAAATTAATCCCTTTTAAAATGAAATTCTTCAATTCTTTATTATTTCTCTTTGGAAGTTGCAAGTTCATTCTTTATCTCAGAATTTCAAATTTCTTGTCTTGCACAATTCTTTTCGAATTCCATTATTCTTCTTAAAATTCCTGTTTGTTCTTATGAAGTCATCTTTCGTATGACAATTTCCATAACCCGTTGCAAATGTATAAGTTTCTGCTTTGCTGGTGTTGTATTTTTATGAGTGATCGCATCTCGTACCGTGATGAAGAGCGCACGTCGGAGCTGACAGGCGTCCTTGTTTGGGCACTGACACGACAGGACATGGACATGGACATCGACAGTGATCTGATCGCGAAGCTGATGGATGGAACAAGAGAAGAAAGTGTAAGAAGGCCTTGTAAGGAAGGAGTTCAATGGAAGAGAGGTACAGATAATTAAAAGAAGTGGTTTGTTAGAGATAGATAAGTACACAATAATTCCTCTTATAATATGATGGTTAATTCAAGAAAATATCGTATAGAGTGAAACAGTGTTAAGCAGGATTAAGAATCATTGCATAATTACAAATACCTACATCCAGCACTAACGTTCCTTCCAAGATGATTTTAGGTACGATACGATATTTTCTGTTTCATGCTAAATTTACTACTTTATGTCTTCTCTTGTTATTATTCGTAGTTTTAAATTCAAAATTATATAAAAACAAAATTCTTAACAATCATTTGAGTTCGTTTGACATTTGATAGTTTTGAAATTCTGAACCAATAAATTGTTCTGGTCTATTACATCACTCCAATGTGCTATTAACGAACTCCTTTGGGTGCTAATAGCTTTGTTACAGACGCAAAATAGAAAAAAATCTGTTGTGGCCAGCACAAGACCTCTCGCCATTTCCATATTAGGCTATATAAGTATTATATTGCACTTCCCTTTCGAACCGTCGTTTAATAACAAAATATTACAGAACTTTACCCAAATATTGTTTTTTATTATATTTAACATGTCTTCTGCATACATATAATTCTAATTATATCTATTTTTCATTGTATGAGGAAGTTTCTATATGTCAGTGATTCTTCCAATTTATTAACCAGATTGGCGGTATTTCTGATGTATATATGCATTTTACCTAAGATTTCAAATATTTAATTAATAAAACACTAAGAAAGATTAAATATATTTCCCAGAAAAAGCTATCAGAATGCCACTAAAACTGTTCATTTTTGACACTGACATGTGTCATTTAAAAACTATGTTATAAACATTGGAATTTGTCAACTGGTTTCCTTAGTGCCTTAGCCTCTGCGATTAGTTTACTCTATAAATTATAGTGTCTTTATGTCTAAATCTATACAAGATATAATAAAAATTTTAAGATGGAGAATTTTATGTTCTTCAATATTTAATAACAAAAATATCCAAAAAATTATATTTAGAAATTTTTTCTCAGAAACTACTACTTCCGGTTGTCCAAAACCTTTCCAGCTGTTCCCAGGAATGTCAGATTGAGGAAACTGCAGTTAAATATTTTTTAAGTCTTATAGTTTTTGAGGAATCGTGTCTACATACACACATACACACATCCACATATCCACACATACACACACACACACACACACACACACACAGACATCATTTTAAAAATGTTATAATCGGATTCTACGGACCTTAAATCGTGCTTATTCACTAAAATATGCGAATTTTAGCATGAATCCAATACCGTTTTTTAATTTTTATTAATTTAAATACATACCTCCGTATTTATTAATGCTGCAAACTATATTATGTTCCATTGCATATAGCTGTTGCTTTATTTACTATTTTCTTTTTAAAATGTCACTATTATTAATTTGAAGTAATTATTTGTTTGACAGTGATATTTACCTGTCAGCTACATTCATTTGAAATATGAACTGTGTAACAAAGGAATTGTGTTTATCTTAGGCTTCGGGATTAATAAAAAAATGATTTTTAAATTTATCTGTAAAATATATAGAAAAAGTATTAATTTATTCCTGTAGAAAATTCAATTATATTTAATTTTCATGATGACATAAAATGCGAAAAATGTCATTTAATGGTATTTTTTGAAGAAAATCCATTATGAGCTTCAGGTAAAGTGCCATCTTTCCATATTAGAACACGGTAGAAATACAATGTTTCAGAATTTTCTGAATGATAGTATTTGAGTTAGAGCGCCAACAAAATCCATACACATACAAACATACACACGCACACACACACACACACACACACACATACATACATACATACATACATACATACATACATACATACATACATACATACATACATACATACATACACACATACAGACATCATCGTGAAAATGTTAAAATTGGATTCTAGGAACCTTAAAACGTGGTCATTTACTAAAATCTCGATATGTGATTTTTAGCAAGATCCCTATACCTCCCTTACCAAGGGTAGCGGGAGGTAAAAATTATAGTATGCAGCGCTAATTCTTAAAATAATTTTGAATACGACTTCATTATTTGTCTCTTTCATTTGAATTTATTTTATTGTCGTTTTACAGTCGTTTGAGCTAAAGAAAAGCTTTGGTGGTCAAATGAATTGAAAAACAGTGGAAAGGCAATGAAGGCATTATAGACCGTCGTAAGAAGAGGTTCAACTCGTGTGAATTTGCAATCACCAAAATCTCTTTCTTGTAGTGAGTAAAATATATCCTCGCAACAGGTTTCACGAATGTTGCCAAATTCTTTAGATCCCGCACAAAAACTGATTATACGAATCACTTTAGTCCTTTATTCGTCCTTACAAAAGAAGAACTCACTGCATTATCTTCAAATCGATATTTAGTCTGGCAGCAATTAAAATTTCTTTCAAAAATCAAAGAATCACAGAGTGCTGTCACTGTAGTTAGTGATGCCCCATTGTCTTCCACGGCCTACTGGGTACGTATTGAGCTATGGGTCGGTGAAATTTTTCGGTGGTGGGCGCAAAAAGCGGTCTGGAATTGGAGACAAGTGCGAGCGCGTGTTGCTGGAGATTAATTAGCGGTGGAGAGACCCGTGGCGCCATCCTTCCACCGCGGAATTCTTGCGGTTATGAAGGAGACTCAGATAATTTTTTTTTTTGCGGCCTTTTAACTGGATGTGATGGGAAAAGTAAATAAACTGATGGGTTATTTTTATTGTGGCGTGTAAACTATTAGTGAATCATAACCACAAATCTTCTTCTTACAAGACACCTACATTTTTTGCAGACATTAAAACGGATAACAATATATAAATATTTCAAACGTGATGGGTTTTCAGTGAATTTAACATTTGGACTTAGGTTCCTTTGTTCACATAAATAAATAATTAAGTAAATTAATAATAACAATAATAATAATAAAAATCTATTATGGCCAGCACAAGACCTCTCACCAATTCCATATTAGGCTACATAACTATTGTATATATTTGACATTTCTGATACACATAAAACACATATCTTCTTTATAAATTTTTATATTTTCATTCTATTCACTCCTATTCTTCTAATGTTCGAGATTCTTCCAATTCATTGATTAGATTGGCGGTATTTCTGAAGGGTACCTATATACAATATATGTATCTATAATCATAATTATTATTATTATTGAGGTAATAAAAATTTCTGGATTGCAGTCACAAAATTTTATTTTAAATTCTCGGGTCGACCGGTTTCGAGCTCCACATGAGCCTTCCTCAGGAGCTGAACAGTATTTACAAAACATTACAATTTAATAATCAGAAATAACAAAAATTATAAATTACTTACATGAGAATTAAGAAAATTTTAGTAAGTAATTTTTAAACACAGCAAACTATTTTTACATAAAATATAAAAAATGAAATGCATAATGAATTTATTTTTAATACAAATTTATATATTTAATGGAAACCTGAATCAATACATTGTTAGAATTGGGAAAACTAAATAAATTGATAGAACCATACGCTTCCAGATTTCCATTCGGTAATAATATCTTCTTCCCGAAAATGTTTTCGACAAACATCATTCAATCTTAATTTGCGATCATCTGTACTAATTGCACATTGCCATTTTTTAAAAAGTGATATATCGAGTGGAGCAGCAAACAGAGGTTCTTTTTCAGTGCATTTCTTGTAACCGGTTTCACATCCAGGAATGACACATTTTCTATTTAATTTTCTTTTCATTTTGCATTAATTGCAATATCTTTCAACAAAATATTTATATTACATTACATATAATACGAATATGTACTTCAAAACCTGTTTTATTTACCTTTCTATAAGATATAACATGTAATATTTTCAAAATGATATGCAAATGACAGGTGTCAGTTGGGTCGTTCTCACGTTGCGCCTCTAGCGGAAAAAACGGGGAAACACGTATCGCTTTGGATCCTCGTTTTGTGCAGAGTGGCACAACCAGTATATTTTAAATCGTGGCGTTCACCCATCCAACCTATCGCTGCTGTGTAGCCTGCTCGGACTTAACGATCACAAAGCTGACACTCTAACCACACTGCCGTACTGCCGTTTCTATAATTATAAATATTTAATTAATAATAAAATAAGAAATATTAAATGTACTTACCAGAAAAAGTCTTCAGTAATGTCTGGCTTTTTGCCACCAAATTATAATATATCGCTGTCAAAATTTCGATTTGCATTTTTTTTTAAGCCTAGCTTAAAATTTAAGCCTTGTTGGTTGTTGAATTTTTATAAGATTTCAGAAAAAAAAAATAATACTTATCTCGTCATTGAAGTTCCTTCTCATGACTTATTATGGTTTTTACCTTCCGTCACGTTTAGGTAAGGAAGGTATTGTCTTTGGTCAAAAAATTCAGTGGTGAGTTTTTAATGAATAAGCACGTTTTAGGGTCCCTACAATACGAATATACCATTTTTAAGATGATGTCTGTATGTATGTGTGTGTGTCCGTGTGTGTGTATGTGTGTCCGTGTGTGACAAATTTTTCTCCGACGATAACTCCAATACTACAATTCTAAAAAATATAATTATTTCGTATTCCTCTTCTGTACAACCATATGAAGAGCTGATTAGATTTTGGTTATAATTGATCCACCGGAAGTACCCTTATTTGAAGTTTTTAACAGTTTTTCTTAAAAAAAACGCAGTTAAATATTATTTTTTGACTTTTTGTTATTGTACATATTAAAGAAAATACTCCTCTCTATACGATTTGATTAAACTTTTTCCTTCATATTCAATAGATGTAGATTTAAAGCGTTATAAAGGAATTAATTTTCAAAAATTAGTCAGCTTTGCTATTTATCATGAAAACAGCTGATAGAAAGTATAGGATCTAAAATTGTTATGTCATAGTGTACTTGCAAGTGACATGCAGAGAAAGGCCAAAGAGAAGATGGAAAGACTTTATCGCAGAAGACTTGAGAAAGAAAGGACTGTGTGAAGAAGATGCGTTGGGCAGGAATGAGTGGAAGAGAAGAGGAAACAGCTTCCCCTAATAAAATAGGGGAAAGCTGAAGAAGAAATGAAGGAAGTGTCAAGTGCATTTTACTTAGTGTGTGTTTATGTGATAATTTTATTGGATTTGTAGAACCTTTTCAAATGAACTTTTGGTATAGAATTTGTAAAAAATAGAATGTGTTCGTGTTCGATTTTACATGATATTTTATAGAATCTGTTCCAAGGACCTTTTGGTATGGGATTTGTACAAAATACATCGAATTGACGGAAGGTCTTGTGCTGGCCACAACAGATTTTTTTCCTCGTCTTCCATATTCGTCATGAAAAGAAGCACTTCCCTGCCTTGATATGTAAATAACTAAAATTACTGTTGTACACTTTTAAATAATCACGTTTGTTCTTAAAGTGATTCTGAAACAAAGCCAATTCATATTACAGATAAATGGTAAATATATATTTATAATAATGTATGTATACAGAGATAGAATTTTAAATAATGTAATATATTATATCTGTCTATATTTAATTTAATTGTGAAATATAATCAATATCGCATTAAATTAATTCCATGTAAAACCTATTTTATTACATTACAATTTATATTGCGATTGATATATTCCACATTACCCAATATTTATTTATACGTTTTTGATTTAAAACTTATTGCTACATCTTGCTTTTTAATATAAGACAATATAGTTTTATTTTTAATTCTGTTTATATTAACTTTTAGCTGTTCAATGTAAGAAGTTAATTCAGTGAATTAGACGAGGTCTAATTTCTAATATAATCTGTGTAGGTAGTATTTTTCTTAAAAATGTAAAACAAATAGTAAATTTGCCGAAATTATCTGTAAAATAGAAGTTTGTTTGGATTGGAGATGCAATAAAATGAAGAGTTTAAGAGAAACATGTCAAAATATTAAAGCATTGTCAATCATTGTTAATGTTATCCGTTTTTTAAATATACCTCAAGAAAAAGGCAGAACCGCATTGAGCGATAAGACATCAGTAGTCACAATTGCGGTTTGTCATTTTATTATTTTATGGAATGCTATAGTTTTTATTGTACCATTAAATTCAGCAGAAAATTTTACAATTGTGTAATGTATGATGTCTTTGCTTTTGGCTGTTTTAGTTTTGTGTTTATTTTCTACTTTTGTTTTTGTACTTCTCGCTAAGAGAGGTATTGAATTCATGTTAAAAATCACGTATCCAGATTTTAGTGAATAAGCACGTGTTAAGGTCCCTACAATCCGATTTTAACATTTTTACGATTATGTATGTGTGTGTGTGTGTGGATGTGTGTATGTGTGTATATCCTGTATGCGTGGACGGATGTTGGAAAGACGATTCCTCAAAAACTGTAAGACTTAAGACCAGTTTAACTTCGTATTCCTCAATCTGACATTCACGGGAAGAGCTGAAAAGGTTTTGATAACAATTGGATACAGGGAAGTAGTAGTTTCTTTAAAAAAATATTCTAAATATTATTTTTTGAAATTTTAGGTCATTACAATATTAAAGAATATAAAATTCTCTATCCAATACATTAAACATTTTTATTATATCTTCTATAGATTTAGTGACCCCTGTGGTGCACTCTCCACGCCAGCTATGAGTGCCCGTGAGGTGACGCCTGGTAAGCGCCCACACGGTAAAATATATCGTGTATTGTAGATACTGGCACACCCAGAAATGGGTAATATGCCGTGATGATATATTTATATTTTATTTTATTTATAGATTTAGAGAGAGAATTATAAATATATAAAATAATCTATTGTATAATGTACCTAACAGCGCCTGGAAACCAGTTTAAAAATTAAAATGTTTGTAATTAACATAAAAGTCAGTGTCAAAAATCCAGACACATTATTGAAGGCTTTTTTCTGGGAAGTACATTTCATATATCTTATTTTATCATTAATTAAATTCGTAGTTGCCGTACATTAAATTGACACTGTTCTTGAAAACTTAAAATTCTTACTTGGACAAGTTGAGATGTAATAGTAATTATAGGTAATATGCTATTGTTATAACGAGTAAAATTGATATAAAAAGAAAGAGGATTCATTTATAAGTAAAAGTATGTTCAGTATCAGTATCAACTAAACACACGCTTGCTATACATTTATTTCATCATATATTCTTCAGAAATACCGCCAATCTCGTCAATTAATTGGAAGAATCTCGAACATTTAGAAGAGTAGGAGAAAAGTTGTTCATAGAATGAAATGAAAATATATAGAATAGATTAGGATTTTTTGTGTGTACTAGAAATGTTTAAAACATTACTTATATAGCCTAATATGAAAATGGCGAGAGGTACTGTGCTGGCCACAACTGATATTTTTTTTTATTTTGCTTTCAATATATTAGTTAAAAATGTTTAAAATAAAAATGTTAAATCGGTACTAAATATAATTTTCTTCTTTTTGCATTATAGTACACTCCAACAAACTAGTTTTAAAAAGTAACTCAAATATAATATCTACATATTTTCCATTTTTATTAAAATCTTTCAACGGCAGAAATTAAACCCTGGAACATATAAATGATTTTACTCAATCGTTAATATTATCTATATAATTATATATCGAAAATGATACATCCTATCCAAATTTTGAAAATCCTGTAACTAAAGTTCTGTCATTTACTGTACATCATCGTGCAATGGCACGTGCCTTATGTATAATGCGGGCCTGCACATTCAGGGCCGGCTGGTGGTATTTTAGCACCCCCGTGCAAAATTTTATTATGCACCCCCCTCGCATTTAACAACTCAAAAAATGAAATTGTTTGAAACGTTTCATATTTTTATTGCGAAAACAAAATAGACCACAAATAAAATTGTATATAAATTTCAAGAAAAAAAAAGAATTATTAAAGTTATATTTCACAAAAATAAAATATAGTACCTATATAACAAAAATTTTTATAAAAGGAAATATGTACCTAAATTGTACATAAATGTAAAAAAAAATTAAATTTCAACTTTGGCTTTTTGCTATTACAAAAATAATAGTTATTTATGCAACAAGAGTAAAGAGTAAACATATTTTTTGTCAAATCCTATAAGTGAAATAAGACACTTTTTAATCGAATTGCATATAATTTTTTTCACATCTGCAATAAAAGTGTGAAAATAGTGCCGTAACGTTACATTATTTCACGCGTTAGCGTTAAAAAAAGCGTTTTATTATGCTAAAAAAGACAAATGTACCTCCTTTATAAATTCATTTTAATAAAAAAAATCTATCTAGAACATGAAAAATACAAGCAAAAGCAAAATTAATACAGTATTACAGAAAAGATATTTTTCTTGCTTTGGCGGCTGCGAATTCGGCAATAATATCTTTAAGATTAAAAGTTTCAATTACTGAACTTTCAATCCATATCAATGCCATATTGTTAAATTTGTCTTGTAACATTGATGTTCTTAGATATATATATTTTTTTTTTATCATTTTTAGTTTTGAGAAAGACCTCTCTCAAGTAGCAACTGCAACCGGAATAGTTAGCAATATTCTGAATGCTATAGACAACAACCAACTATATATATATATATATATATATATATATATATATATATATATATATATATATATATATATATATATATATATCAGTTAGTTTCGGGTAGAACAGGTTACAACGCATCTTGAATTAACTCTCTTTTCCTGCAGGCTAGCCGGCTAGCGCCTGCGTTCTGCGATGCGTATTACAAATTTAAGCGCGAAATACAAGAAATAACAAAAATTTATATTAGAATATTCATTTAATTTTTATTTTATTGTCATGCATAATGTTAACATTATTATTAGGTACTAAAATTTGTAAAATCAGTTCTGAAAATATGAACTGAGTTAGGATAGCATTATAATAGCCGTCGTCGTTTTGCTTGCACCCCCTTCGGCCTTGCACCCCCGTGCTCCGCACGGGTTGCACAGTCGCACGAGCCGGCCCTGTGCACATCAGTAAAATGTAAAAAACTCTGACATCAAATCCCGCTATAAAAACATACATAGGTCATTCATAGCACCAGATAATCAACAGTAGCTGCTAGTGAATATATCTTGTCAAAACGTGTTCACGTATTTATTTCTCTTTATAAATTCTGTTTAATTTGACGAGGATAAGTTAAACAAACATTTCAGAAAAACGAGAATTGCGTAAAAAATAATCCATAAATAACATAGGCGAGCCATTTTCCGAAATGAACTGCGCAATCCTGTAAACACTGCCGCATTAAGCCAGTGTTTTTTGCGGCAAATCCAATCCCGTGGGTCGATCGCTTTTTTACCTAGGCGCAAGGAGGTGACGCTGGCGTTGCCCCTCGCGTCGCGACGCACCTGTTGCCCACATTCAACCCCCCTCCCCAACCCCAAACCCCAACTAGCCCGAGCTTTTAAACTTCCACCCCACTATTCACACCTTCTACATAAACATGTGCTCATACATTCCCCTAAAAATATAACAAGAGTAGAAACAAACATATTTCTTACAGCAGGAGTAAAAGAATTTGATACTTTTAAAGGAAACTCACGGCTTGGGTTATTTTGAAGCAATTGAAACCCTTTTTACCTCTCGCTAAGAGAGGTATTGGATTCACGCTAAAATTCGCATATCCAGATTTTATTGAATAAGCACGATTTAAGGTCCCTAGAATCCGATTATAATATTTTTAAAATGATGCCTGTGCGTGTGTGTGTTCGTGTGTGTGTGTGTGTGAGTAAATGTATGTGTGGATGTGTAGATGTTGGAACTACGGATTCTCAAATACTAAGACTTAAAAAATATTTCACTGCAGTTTCTTCAATCTGACATTCCTAGGAAGACTGATTAGATTTTGGTAACAATTGGACAACCGGTAGTAATATTTTCTTTAAAAAAATCTTCTAAGTATTATTTTTTGAAAATTTCTGCTATTACTAATATTACAGAATATAAAAGTTTCTATCTGATACATTTAAAATTTTTATTATATCTCTATGGAATTAAAAATAGAGACATATAAATACCGTGAGTATTTTTTAACGTGAAACATTGGATTTGTCATCCATGGTTACGACTTGACATTTGATTGACAGTAATGTATTTGCCCGTCCCATTTAAAATGAAACATAGGGAACGAATTTGACATTTGACAAGACGTCAGTGGACGTTTTGTTTAAATAATTCTACCTGTTTTCTAAATAAAATTTAGTTGTAGAAAAAATATTGTGTGCACCTTGTTCCCGAGTGATTTTCTGACAATACTTAAATATAATACTTCTGTCAAATTCATTCCCTATGTTATAAATGAGACAGGTAAATACATAGCTGTCAATCAAATGTCAAGACGTAACTTATAGCGGTTATCTGTCATATTGACATGATATCATTAGAGGTTAATTTTGTTTAAATAATTATACCTGTTTTCTAAAAATTAAATTTAGTTGTAGAAAAAATATTGTGTGCACCTTGTGCCGTAAATATGTTTAGTGCTCTTGAGTGGTTTTCTGACTTGGGTAAATTTCTTACAATATTTAAATTATAATACATCTGTCAAATTCGTTCCCTATGTTTCATTTTAAGTAGGACACGCAAATACATTGCTGTCAATCAAACGTCGAATCGTAACTATGGATATGACAAACCCAATGTTTCACGTTAAAAAATACCTACTCACGGTATATAAAATAATAAGTTGTAAATTAATATCTCAGCACATGGAAAACAAGTGAAAAGATTTAAATGTTTGTAATTGACAGATAAATATGAGTGTCAAAAAGCCAAAAACATTACTGAAGACTTTTTCTGGAAACTATGTACATTTAATATTTCTTACTTTATTATTAATTAAATATTTATAATTATAGATACATATATCAGAAATACCCTTTAGAAATACCGCCAATCTCATTAATGGATTGGAAGCATCTTGAACATTTGAAGAATAAGAGTGAATAGAATGAATTAATAGATATTTAAACACCAAGTGAGCTAAGGTAATGTTTATCCATGAGAAGAAAGTTTAGCTCATGAGCCCGAAGGGCGAGTGAGTTAAATTCTTCAAGTTAATAAACATTCTTAGCTCACGTGGTTTGTACAATATTTTATTCAATTTTGATGAAATAATAATAAAAACCATTATAATATTTAATTTTGACAAAATAAAAAATTGATCAGTTAGTAGGCTAAGCATGACAATCGTCGCTGATAGACGTCAAGTAACATATTCAAAAAGCTTCATTGTCTGTCATTTATGTCGTAAAAAATAATGAAAAGGGCTGATAATGTCTGATAAATTATGTGGTAAGTGTTATTTTTAAATGCATTTTTTGTTGCAGAGTGCCAGAGTGAGTTAAAATTTTGTGAGAGTGATTTAAAAAAAAATTTAATTGACATGTGAAAAAAGTGTTACTTATAGTTGTTGCTATGGAGTTAATAATGATAGTTTAAAACGTCAAAATTAAATAAAAAATATAAAAATATATAAAGAAGATTTGCGTTTTTGTGTGTATCAGAAATGTCAAATATGTACAATACTTATATAGCCTAAAATGGAAATGGCGAGAGGTCTTGTGCTGGCCACAACAGATTTTTTTGTAATGAGTACTTATATTCATATTCTTTATTGACTTACAAAACAAATGATTGTTTTTGTTAATATCATAAATCGACTTCTGTAAAGAACGATAAACTTGTCACAGTCACAGTGGGAAAATAAATGGTTCTTAAAATGAAATATTATATATAATAATAAATGACGCTGAATAATAAAACGTGTGCCGAGGGTTGAATTGAATCAGAATAAAGTGAAAAGTGTTGATGTGTTTGGTATGAGTATTATATGGAGGAGGCAGCGAGCGGGGCATAAAAGGCTTGCGATGGTAGATAAATGATCGGGCCGGCGGGACAATACGGGCGTCGTGTGGCACGCGTCTAGTCTGGAGAAGTCCGGGAGTCAGCGTTCAGGCTTCAGGCGTCGTCCCCTAAATCACTTATGAATGTTCAGGTGACTGCGTGCGCTTTGTGCCTGGCGCTTGGCGCCATTAAAACGCCGCGGAAACAAATGACGTACAGCGAATCGTACTCCGCTGCGGCGCTATTGAGCAAAGGATTATACGGCGTCGCTGCCGCTGAATGTATAATGCTGAACTGTATGCAGATGACAAATAGAGAAAACTAAATTCCATTTGGCCCTGGCAGTATTAAACGCGATCACTCAATGTTTCCGTGTGACCTGCCGCATGAATAGAAAATTACTTGGGAATAAACTTCGTTCCGGGCGGAACGAATTCAATTTATCATAATTCGTGCGAAGTTGGCGGTTAGCAGGAACATGTGCCGGAGCAGGAGTGTAGGGGGATGTGTGTGTGTGTGTGGGTGCGCGTGCGCCGGTGGAGCGCCGCGCCGCCGGTCACACAAAGATGGCTGGCACGGTTATGATAAGGCGATGCTTTAATGACGAGGTGGTTGCCATGGCGACGGGGCGCTGGGCAGGGCTCGGCCGCTAGCCGGCCGGCGGTCAGCAGGTGCGGGCGGCCATCACGCAATCTCAAGCGGCCCCGGTCGACTGCCGTACCGTGCCCGTGCTACACTACACTCGATATCGACATATAACACGCGCGCGCACACACACACATCTACCTCCTTCCTTCCTTCTTTCATACACACAATCTATATCTACTATCTACATCCCCACAACACACACACACATATTACTTCTAAATATTTCATCGGCTCCTCCACCATAATTCTTTTTTCTCATAAGATCCATGAGCATAACTCCTACTTCTACTATCATAAAAATATGATGTGGTATTCTTTTCTCTTTTTTTTTTCATCACATTGTTAGTGAGAAAGTGGCATTAGTAAAGTACTCACAATAAGGAGTATTGTTCAATTTCAGAAATCGTTATTAATATACGAAAAAATAAAATGTCTTTTTTTTCGATTTTATGAAGAATCAACCTTAGATCAATGATACCCAACAGGGTCGATGAAAATTCGGGCGAAGAACTTTTAGCGGTCTTTAGGGGTCGATGACCTATTAATGGTTGACTGGGGGATGATTAAATAAGATTTAGTTTATATTGCTATATTTCAATGAATTAATAACACTATTCTGGACTTCCATGTCTTTATTTCAGTAAAGTAATAAAGACAATGGAAGTCCAGAATAGTGTTATTAATTCAAACGAAACATTGTCTCCTTCATTCAAACGAACTATATTTCAATATTTCAAAAGATTTTTTTCAACTAATGGCCGGTTTTATAAACGACAAATAAATTTACTTCTAAAGCAAATAAAATTTATTCCTTCAAATGACAGTCAAACTTTTGACAGTAATGTTATCCATGTCATAAAAAGTATAAAATTGATTCGAATTTGTTAATTTAAATAAATTTACTCTGGAGATAAATTTATTCTGTTCTTTATAAAACCGGGGGTAAGTGTCATTTTCATAATACACTTCATGTTTACTTCAACACTTTAAATTAAAATTAAAGTTATATTCGTTTTCAATATATGACTTTAGAACTTTAGCTAGCACTCTAGCATTACATTAAATTAAAGATAGTCTTAACGACCCCACAGGGCCGGTATTATAAACGTCCAGTGAGCAAATGCAACGCGAATTTTTTGACAACAATTATTTAAATGGAATTTATTTTAAATTTTACGTGTTGTTCAAAAGTGTCGTTGAGTTGAGCAACTAACAAGTTAGATAATGTAATAAATAAAATCTAATTTGTTGTCCAATAAATAGAAAACTCTGTAATACGAAATTTAGGATTATGTTTTATTGTTTTTCCTCAAAAATCTGTTAGAGCTCCGAATTAAGTACCACATCCTATTTATCATATATGATTAAAATCTGATATGTTGTTTCAAATTATATATGAGTTTTAAATACCAAATTTGAGAAGTTTTGAATCATATTTTAATAGACTTTATGGGAAAATCGTCACACACACATTCCTATAAAAATCAGCATTAATTTTTAGATGCTCTAAAACGCAATCTTTGTTAATTCTTCGTCGTACATGATCCATTTCGTAAATGTGTAGTTGTAAATTAATATTAATTTATAGTGCTGCAAAAATAGAAAAAAATTAAATCAGATTATCCTGTACATCTAATATTTTTGTATGATGGAAAATATATTATTCTTACAAACCTTAATTTCATTAGAATTAAATATTTTACCATTATATTCCCCTTAACACGGTTTCATTATTAATTTTAATATAAATGCTTCCTGATAGTGACATTTTTTTGTTATTAACATTATGTTTTTGTTTGACGCATAGGCAAGACGATATATGAAAATAAATTATATTATATATCAATATTTAAAGTTATTTAGAGTTATTTACTAAATGTTATTATCGTAGAATTGAAGATTATACAATTATATTCAAATTTAATTATTAAAAGTTACTAAAAAATTATATTCAAGGAATTTTTTACAAGAAAATCTGTTAAAAGCTTGTATAAATGATACTTCCGGTTATCCGATATACACTAAAAGCTAATGGGCTCTTCCCACATTAGTATAGAATGGGTATAAAATATAAAGTCCAGTCAAATAACTGTGAGCACGATAGTATACATTTGAGTTATTTTTTCTGTCTTGTGTAATTCGCTACATATAAACATAAATTAGCAATAAATTTAATCATGGCACTTGCATGATCAGATTACTTCAGAAGCATTTAATGTTTTTGTTACAGTGCTATTTTATTTGTTTGTACGTAGATACTAAATTTATCATAGTGACGTAGTGATTAATATTTTGTAACTATGTTTCATTACAAAAAAGTATCCACAATGCGAAAATTAATGACGTGGCAATAAATTATTCCGGGTTGTCAACATGAGGCGCGTTGCGCGCGGTCCAGCATCGGTCCATTACTTGGCCTCGCCACAATAAACACAAGCGCAGCCTCATTCTCATCTCCGACACAATCTGTCTCCTTCTCGACAACGAATTCCATCTCCAAAACAACTATATTCAATATATTCCTGCTAGGACTAGGATATGGCGTTATTAAGACCTAGATGCCAGATAGAACTATATATATCATTTTACATAAAACGTAAAACTTGCTTCAATATCGATGTATTTTCATCAAGTAAGCCTAACGGCCGAGTTTCCAATGTCTGTTTAAAATTTAAGTTGCAGTTAACTAAATAATATTATATCGTTTTGTTGACAGCAATAATAAATCTGTCATTTGACAATTAATTACCTTCCGTCAACCTTAGGTAAGGAAGGTATTGTCTTTTGTCAAAAAATTCAGTGGTGAGTTTTTAATGAATAAGTACGTTTTAAGATCCCTAGAATACGATATTACTAATTTTACATTGATGTCTGTGTGTGTGTGTGTGTGTGTGTGTGTGTGTGTGTGTGTGTGTGTGTGTGTGTGTGTGTGTGAGACAAATTTTTCTCCGACGATAACTCCAAAACTACAATTCTAAAAAATATGATTCTTTCGTATTCCTCTTCTTTACAACCATATGATTAGATTTTGGTTATAATTGGTCAACCGGAAGTACCCTTTTTTGAAGTTCTTAACAGTTTTTCTGGGAAAAACGCAGTTAAATATCACTTTTCGACATTTTGTGATCATTAATATGAAAGAAAATCTTATTCTCTGTACAATTTAATTATACATTTTCCTTCATATTCAATAAATATAGAGTTATAGAGAGATTAAGAGTGGTTAACTTTCAAAAATCAGTCAGCTTTGTAAAAATTATGGAAACAGCAGATATATTCAAAAAATTGTAATTGACAGACGTCAGTGTCAAGTGCAAAACCAAAGTGGAATATATAGGATCAGAAAGTAACATAAGTGACAGAGTGTCCCTCGCATAAATGACTTGCAGTTTCAATGCCGGGAGTATGAGGAAGACCAAAGAGAAGATTGAAGGACTGTGTAGCAGAATATTTTAGAGAGGAAGAACTGTGTGAAGGAATGAGGAAGTGTGAAGTGCAATTTACAGAATGTACATTCGTGTTATAATTATACTGGATTTATAGAATCTTTTCAAAGGAACTTGCAATATGGAATTTGTAAAAAATAGTGTGTTCCTGTTACAATTTTACAGGATATATAGAATCTTTTCCAAGGAACTTTTGGTATCGGATTTCTACGAAATACATTGAACTGACGGAAGGTTTTGTGATGACCACAACAGATTTTTTAACTCGAGGTTAAAATTTTAACCAGATATTGAAAACCTGGCCGTAAGTAATAAGGACTCAACTTTGAACGTAACTGAAATTGAAAGTTTTATAGTTTCCCGCAAAACCGACGTTTCCTGTAAACAATTCATCATCAGAGTGAGTAAGATCTTAAAGTATCCTAATTAGAACGCGGAATTATAAGTATTTTTAAAATAAAGGCACCTATAAAAAGCACTAAAACCGAATAAAAAGAAAGTAAAAGTCTTATCATACTACAATAATATCTCTGAATCTTTTTTACTGACTTATTTTATATGACCAACTCGATCTATCGCACTGCAAGTTCAAACAACCGTTTTCTATGACTTTTTATAATTGAAGTTGGTTATAATATGGTTTCTAATTATCTTTAGTTATTGAATAATAAATATTAAAAATTAAACTTTAATAAAAACGGATATTGTTATTGTTAGAAAACAAGACATATCTGTTATTACAAAATTTGTCCAAGTTCCAAAAAGATTTCTAGTGTTGCCACAAGACAAGACCGGGCTTGGTCTTGTCTCGTCTCGTCTTGGTCTTGTCGAGACGATACCATCAATTGGTCTCGACTAGAAAAGTCCAGACGAGGCGAGACTAGCATCAAGTTTTGTCGAGAAAGTCTTGAGTCCCGAGAAGACTCTCGACTTCAGATCAATTAGGTTACGTCCTAATTAAGGCATTGGCATGATTTATCATGCAAATAAAATCTTATTCTCTATACGATTTGATTATACATTTTCCTTCATATTCAATAGATATAGAGTTATAGAGAGATTAAGAGAGGTTAACTTTCAAAAATCAGTCAGCTTTGTAAAAATTATGGAAACAGCAGATATATTCAAAAAATTCTAATTGACAGATGTCAGTACCAAGTGCAAAACCAAAGTGGAATGTATAGGATCAGAAAGTAACAAAATTGACAGAGTATCCCTCGCAAGTGACTTACAGTTTCAATGGCATGAGTACGAGGAAGGCCAAAGAGAAGATGGAAGGACCGTGTAGCAGAAGATTTGAGAAAGGAATAACTGTGTGAAGAAGATGCGTTGGATAGGAATGAGGAATTATCAAGTGCAATTTACATAATGGTCGTCCATGTTATAATTTTATTGGATTTGTAGAATCTTTTCAAAGGAACTTGCAATATGGAATTTGTAAAAAATAGTGTGTTCGTGTTATAATTTTACAGGATATATAAAATCTTTTTCAAGAAACTTTTGGTATCGGATTTGTGCAAAATACATCGAATTGACGGAAGGTTTTGTGCTGGCCACAACAGATTTTTTTTAAATATTCTGAATAACTTAAGAGTGACCCTCGTATATTGAGGCAGTTGATAATAAAATATTAAAAAAATACTGGTGGGTTAATACTTTTGAGCTGTACTCGTAGTGTATATTGTTGGCTTGGCCATAATAAACAGAGGCACACTCTCATTTCCACAATGTCGCTCTCCTCGTCTGAGAATTCCATCTCCGCAGCAAGTATATCGAATATATTCGCGCTAGGATATGACGTTATTAAGTCTTCCTCCCTGCCCTCGACGGCGTGATGTAAGTGTAAGAAATTCTTAGTCAAAGCCGGAATGTCCCATCAAAATACTGAAACTTGCGAGATGGAGACGAAGACGACACGATGCACTCTCGCGCCGGAGTGACGAAGATCGTTTCAGAATTAAGTAAAACGGGAGCCGCGTATCCAATTATAACTTAGAAACGAATTTCTCATTTCGAGACAATTAAGCGGCATATTATAGTCGCTCAAGCGTTGCGCGCAATACACGATCCAGGGGATGGTGAAAATTATCTTGTGGGGGCAGGGTGACAACCAGACATCGATCCTTGTCTACCTTATTATTTATTTTGCTTCAAAATTTGCCCACGAACTCTAATTTCGAAATTGCCGAACACAGCGAATTATTGAGAGTAAACACCGATTTTTCACACTTGACCATTACGTCATAGTTTGATGTTCGTATATTAGATATACGTATCGTATGTTTATCTCTGTCTTACTTATGGTTTCCTACATTCTGACTTCGATACGTATATCTAATATACGAACATCAAACTATGACGTAACGGTCAAGTGTGGAAAATCGGTAAGTATACAGTGTGTTCACGGCTCGGGTCCAGAAGAGGATCTCTCACTAAGAGAGGTATTGCATTCATTAATATGAAAGAAAATTTTATTCTCTATACGATTTGATTATACATTTTCCTTCATATTCAATAGATATGAGTTATAGAGAGATTAAGAGAGGTTAACTTTCAAAAATCAGTCAGCTTTGTAAAAATTATGGAAACAGCAGATATTTTCAAAAAATTGTAATTGACAGACGTCAGTGTCAAGTGCAAAACCAAAGTGGAAAGTATAGGATCAGAAAGTAACATAAGTGACAGAGTGTCCCTCGCAAGTGACTTGCAATTTCAATGCCGGGAGTACGAGGAAGGCCAAAGAGAAGATGGAAGTACTGTGTAGCAGAATATTTGAAAGAGGAAGAACTGTGTGAAGAAGATTCGTTGGATAGGAATGAGGAAGTGTGTAGTGCAATTTACAGAATGTACTTTCGTGTTATAATTATATTGGATTTATAGAATATTTTCAAAGGAATATGGAATTTGTAAAAAATAGTGTGTTTTACAGGATTTATAGAACCTTTTCTAAGGAAATTTTGGTATCGGATTTGTGCAAAATACATCGAATTGACGAAAGGTTTTGTGCTGGCCACAACAGATTTTTTTAAAAAATCTTCGAAATACTATTTTTTGAAAACTTTTGTTATTACAAATATAGAAGAACATCTAATACACGTAAATTTTTTATTATATATTCTATAGATTTAAAAATTAAGAATATATAATATATAGAATAACATGTTGCAATAAATCGCATAGTCCAGACCACAACAAGGAAACCAGTTATCAAATTTAAATGTTTGTAATTGACAGATAAATGTCAGTGTCAAAAATCAATAGTTATACTGACATTATTGAAAGCTTTTTCTGGGAAGTCCATTTAATGTTTCTAATTGCATTATTAATTAAATATTTAAAATGGTAGGTAGGTAGGTATATATATATATATTAATAGTAACAGTATATATATCTTTTAAAAAAAATACCACCAATTCCGTCAATGAATTGGAACCATCTTGAACATTTTAGAAGAGTAGAACAAGATTCCTTATAGAATGAAAAATTAAATAAATAAATATATCATCACTGCATATTACCCATTTCTGGGTGTGCCAATCTGCTTTGTCACAAATATTGGTAATAATGATGACATATTTGTACCGTGCAGATGTTTACCAGCCGGCACCTCGCGGGCACTCATTGATATAATAAGAATTATTTGTTTGTATAAGAAATATTAAATTCTGCACTTATGTAACAAAACGAAAATGGCGAGAGGTATTGTGCTGGCCACAACAGATAATAGTAAATGTTATTTGCCTTCTTTGCGTTGCTGATTATTTATTGATCTAGTTTTCCATCTCATGTTATCAAACTTCCTAGATAGTTGTAGACTATTACTCATTCTCGTTTTATTCCATTTATTTCTACTGTTTTGTTGTCTTGCATTATTTTGTTATTTATCCATTACTCTTGTCTATATTATTTTCCATTCCCATCTTTTCTAAATAAATACGTAAAAAATTTAAATATAATAAAATGACTAGTGCCCGGTTGCACCGACGTTTCTTAAATTTATACTTAATAAAACTGAACTTACATTAAGTATCACTTAATTTTTATCTACTGTTGCACACATATTTTTTTTAATAGCCTTAAGTAAGTGGAGTTTATATATTTTTAAGCTGTTTAAATTGTACTTTTAGTACAAGAAAAATAAAATTTAGATATTTTGTTTGTGTTAAAGTTTGTAGGTTATATTGGTAAGTTCGTTTCAAATAGAATTATAGTTTTTAAAATTGAAGTGTAATTAAATATATTCTTTGTTTTTAGCAAAAATGGTATCAGACGAAAAAAGAGCGAACACGAAATGACAACTAATTAAATTAATAAGTAAAACATTGAAAGAAAAATGATTGCAATACTTACATGTCGTTATAAAATTCAATATTATATTCTATTAAAATCAGTAATTGCAATACTGTATATTTGGTTAATCGAAACCGTTGAAAAAAAGCATAATCAGAAAGTGTATGAAAATGATCAGATCTGTCGTATATTTTCTTTGGTATTCCGCATAAAATTAAATCTAATGCATCTAAATCGTAATCATCGACAATAAAATCAATAACTTCAATGATTCTGATAGAAATTAAAAACGTTTCCATTCAATATAACCTCACTACTTACTTAAGTGCAAGATAAACCGTCAATTTCGGAGGCTTAAATTTATGGAAGCCTTAAGATGTCTATGGAGAGTTTAGCGCACGGTGCAACGAAATAAAACTAAACTTAAGGCTAAACTAAACTTAAATTCTTAAGTGGTATCGGTGCAACTAGCCATAGGTATATTTTTTATATTCCTTACTACATATAACTCTGCAGTCCATACATTGATCTGCGGAGCTAGGAAATATGAGCGGGCGAGTAAAACAACTCACGAAGTTATATATTAGGTCCGGAGTCCGAAGTCCGAAGTCCGAAGTCCGTAGTCCGGGTGCAGTTCCGGACGAACGTGGCCAGCATAACGCTCCACGCTAATCCTACGGAGCCAGACCAAGCTTCAACGCACAGATACGTTCGAGCTCTGAACACTACAAAATACACATCAATAATTCCAACTATACTACACTACACTACATATACGAGGCGAGCTCAGCAGCAGGATTCAGGATTTGCCATAGAATTACATTCTCCATAAAATAAATGCCAAAGCAGCGAACAACATGTTTATTTTAAATTTCTATTTAATAAATAAATATACCTGCGAGATCCTAACACAGAAAGAAAGCAGCACTAAACGCACAATTATTTTTTGTGAAATTATGTGAGTCATAATATCTGCGAAGTTTTACGTTTGTGACTTAATTGGAACTGGGAGGTGGTGAACCCCATTTTCTTCAACTGTTTCGATTGCTGCTTTGATTCAGGATATCAGGAGTAGCAAATCGGACGATGTCTGGAAACGAACACATTTCTCATCAATCGTCAGAAGACAGAGGACACATCTCGCAATTTATTTTTGTTATTCTTAACTCAGAATTTTTTAACTCATTCCACAATTAAAGTAAAATTGCATAGAGATACGAACGGAAATTCAAATAACGTCACCAAATAATAATAATAATAATAATAATAATAATAACAATAATAATAATAATAATAATAATAATAATAATAATAATAATAATAATAATAAGAATGCGCCTAGTTTAGCGTTACGCTCAGTATGATAGGCCACCTTTCAATTCACTCTTGTACATAAGTAAAAATAAGAAAATCTATTGTGGCCAGCACAATACCTCTCGCCATTTCCATTTTATATTATATAAGTTTTATATTCCAATTCGCTATCGAACCGTCGTTTTATAACAAAAATATTACAGAACTTTACCCAAATATTGTTTTTATTGTATTTAACATATCTTTGCACACATACAATTCTAATTATATCTATTTTTCATTGTATGAGGAAGTTCCTAAATGTCAGAGATTCTACCAATTCATTAGCAAGATTGGCGGTTTTTCTTATGGATATATGCATTTTACCTACAATTTTTTATTTAATTAATAAAACACTAAGAAAGATTAAATGTACTTCCCAGAAAAAGCTTTCAAAATGTCACTAAAACTGTTGATTTTTGACACTGACATTTATCATTTATAAACTATATTATAAACATTTGAATTTGTGATTTGGTTTCCTTAGTTCCTTGGCCTCTGCGATTAGATTATTCTATATATTACAGTGCCTTTATCTCTAAATCTATACAAGATATAATAAAAATTTTAAATGTATCAGATGTAGTATTTTATGTTCTTCAATAATAGTAACAGAAATTTTCAAAAAAAAATATTTAGAAGATTATTTTTAAAGAAACTATAATTTCCGGTTGCCCAATTGTTACCAAAATCTAATCAGCTCTTCCCAGAAATGTCAGATTGACGAAACGGCAGTTAAATATTTTTTAAGTCTTAATAGTATTTGAGAAACCGTGGTTCCAACATCCACACATCCACACATTCACACACACAGACATCATCGTAAAAATGTTATAATCGGATTATAGGGACCTTAAAACGTGCTTATCCACTAAAAACTGGAAGTGCGAATTTTAGCATAATTCCAATACCTCTCTTAGCGAGAGGTAAAAAATTGGCAAAAAAGAAATTCGTTACATTTGTTAATGTTTTGTGAAGAGGGTACTGGATGGGGATCAACCCTTACTATCTTGTAAAAATATATAACACTGTAAATTGTAAAAACTTAAAAACAATAAACCCTATAAATAACATTTTATTTTAGAGCAAATTAATTTTGATATGTACAATCGGAATTTCATTCAAAATAGTTGTTAAAACAAACATTAGAAATTCAATATTAGGTCAGGGGTATAAAGCAACATAAATATAGTGCGCGACACGAATCCTGACCTGAGGGGGAAGGGAAAGAAATGCTCATATCGTGATATTCCATAGATGGCATATCAAGTAATAATCCTGTAAACAAGACAGGACCTATTACGAACACAAATTGCACAGATCAACTGCCAATGGGCTTTATTCTGGTGACCATTGTATCCGAAGCAATATTGTAATCTATACAATAATGATTTCAATGTTCTATAAGACATCGTATAGACTTGGTATTCTGGTGTCCACATTGTAATCATATGAAAGTGGTATTGTAATGAATACAATATTGTATTCACCTGTTTGCAGTGATGTCACTCTATAGAAAATTATAATAAAATCTTAATATTATTTTATCGTATCCAACAATTACAAGTAGTATAAACGAGTATAAAAGTAATATCAAAAGCGAAAGAAAGAAATACAAGAAATATATACAAATATGTGAAGATAAAATTTGGGAAAACAATTTGAAGATGAAATTGACAGCTGTCAAGATTAAAATGTACTTTGAAATGGGCGATGCAGAAGCGAAATCGTCGCGGCCCTGGATACGGGATTTTAATCAGTATCTACAAATTCTGCAACTACCAGCCAAATAGAAATTTATTTATATTATTTCGAAAAGAACAGTTTATTACGAACAGAAAAATTAACCCCAGGGATGCCTCAAAACGTACTACAAACTCAGATGTTCGACAATAATTTGTGCTGCGACTGACGGACGCCTGACTCATAGAAATTTAAAAATCTTGGCCAACTGATGGTAGATTCCTTGACTATAAAATTGTAAAGCTTTTGGTATCTTTATATTTGTAGGACTCGCAATTTCTTTACGCTCCGGAGTAGGAAAGAATGGATCCAATTCTATAATAAAATCAGAAACTGCCGCGAGAGCCTGAAGACGCTACTGAACACATTCTCTGAAAGAGTTAAGGGATCACTAGCATCACGCAAAACTCTTCTATTTGTACGTAAATCATGTCTAAATAAAAATATTTTTTATAACAAATTACATTTTTATTAATTAATAACTTACCCATTATTATCCATTTTTATTATTATCATTTCTTTATTACTTACTATTTTTCACTAAACTTTCCAAAAAATACTGTTACCGAGTTAATTTCATGAAATAGTAAAACTTTTCTACTATACAATGTTCATAACGCGAACTAAAATTTAACTTTACCAAAACCATGAATCTATACGATAATTGCTTCGTATACAATGACGTTTTAATAATAAATGGTTACCTGAATACTAATTTCATACCATATCGTATAGAATATAATTATTGTATTGGAAACAACATTGTATTGAAACCAATGGTTACCGGAATACCATTTCAGAAAATTATTGTATTGAAAACAATAATGGTATAGCTTCTCCCAATAAATAATAAGAAAACTGGTGTTTCATTGAACGGAATCAGAAAAATAAATCAGTGTGCCTATATTTTTAGACGGTACTGAATAAGAGTCCGCTATAATAAACTAAAAGACTTTTATGTAGTTTATTGTAATCCTTACAAGCAAAATCTTAAATGTATTTGCTCCCCCTCCCGGGGTACCCATTCCTCATGTTGGTCAGAAACCTCCGCTTGCCCGCCTCGTACAATCAGAAGTTCGTCCGAGGCGGTGGAATCGTGCCGGCCATGTCAAGTAGCCGGAAGCCGAAGCTCTTCTACTGCCGTATACCCCAACCCCATCCCAACGGCTGATATCATCGCAGTGCGCGATGCTTGTTTATACAGTTATCACTGGCAGTTCTCAGTTGGCAACTCCCGGCTCCCAGCCGGATCCACTAGCCCTCGACGTGACGTCTTCGCTAAATAGACGCTGAGCGGAATATTGAGATGATGGAGAAGGATTGAAGGAAGTGTATTAAGGATTAAGGGGGAAGTGTATTAGGATCAGAGGGAGGATTAATCAACATGGAATTCCTAATGAATCTTTAACCAGTTATATATTTTCTTTTCCTTATACCGTTAGTATTTTTACTTCTCGCTAAGAGAGGTATTGGATACATGCTAAAATTCGCATATCCAGATTTTATTGAATAAGCACGATTTAACGTGACGCGGGCGGGCCCCGGGTCCGAAAGAGGCCCTAAGATGAATCTATTTAAATATATCTTATTTTTTTCATGCTATTACGGTAAGTTATTTTGATAATTATGTTGTTACATAATTACTCGCAATCTTAACCAAATGAATACGTATATCCTGTTTTATTTTCTTTTCGAAATCTAAAACCGCTTTAAATAAAGAGGGCCCCCAAAAAATACACTACTGCTTGTAGAGGTGGTAAATGTGTAAATAACTACAATGCCATTAGTTTCTGACGAAAAGTTTCCATTAAGAATGTAGACAATTGTCATTTCTCAACATTTTACAGTTAGAAATTCGGACATGCGCGACAAAGTACCATTTTGCGTTGACAAAAGCGAGCGCAAATGCCTATTTTGTATATAGTCTAGAAAAAAATTACATTTTTTAAAAGATTTTATAATAATGAAATATGATTTTGATAATATTTTTTTTTACAATTATGTACTTTACTTTACATACCTACCTACGTACAGTATTAACCTTTAGTAATTACTATGATTATGTACGGTTAATCATTAGTAAGATAATCAAAAACTGTAGCAAGAACATTATTAACAAATTGATAAAAAAAAACCTTCCGTCAATTCAATGTATTTTGTACAAATCCGATACCAAAAGTTCCTTGAAAAAGATTCTATATATCCTGTAAAATTGTAACACGAACACACTATTTTTTACAAATTCCATATTGCAAGTTCCTTTGAAAAGATTATATAAATCCAGTATAATTATAAATATTCTGCTACATAGTCCTTCCATCTTCTCTTTGGCCTTTCTTGTACTCCCGGCATTGAAACTGCAAACACATTTGCGAGAGACCCTCTGTCACTTAAATTACTTTCTGATACTTTCCACTTTGATTTTGCACTTGACAATGACATCTGTCAATTAGAAATTTTTGATTATTATCTGCTGTTTCCATAATTTTTGCAAAGCTGACTGGTTTTTGAAAGTTAACCTCTCTTAATCTCTCTATAACTCTATATCTATTGAATATGAAGAAAAACGTATAATCAAATCGTATAGAGAATAAGATTTTCTTCTATATTAATGATCATAAAATGTCGAAAATTTAACTGCGTTTTTTCCAGAAAAACTGTTAAGAACTTCAAATAAGGATACTTCCGGTTGACCAATTATAACCAAAATCTAATCAGCTCTTCATATGGTTGTAAAGAAGAGGAATACGAAAGAATTATAATTTTTAGAATTGTTGTTTTGAAGTTATCGTCGGAGAAAAATTTGTCACACACACACACACGGACACACACACGGACACACACACAGACACACACACACACACACACACACACACACATACATACAGACATCAATGTAAAATTAGTAAAATCGTATTCTAGGGATCTTAAAACGTGCTTATTCGTTAAAAACTCACCATCGAATTTTTTGACCAAAGACAATATCTTCCTTTTGACGGAAGGTAAATATATTAACTGATATCATTAACAGTCATTTTGTCCTGCTGCAGTTTTATTATTGCTTATTTGACAATATAAAATCATATAATATTTGTAAATATAAATTTGAAATGTAGGAAATAGCAGATTCCATGTGAAGCGAAGCTATGCTAGCAATGTGCTCACATTTGAGAAAAATGCCATGATTGTTTTCACTTGGCACAATCTTGAAAATCTTCAATAGGATTTGTAGGGGCATGGCTCCCTCATCCTCAGTTATAGCTACCTTGGCACGTTCGGGGCAGAGGGATACGAATGATAGTAGCGTAGGAGCAGGAACAGGGCGATCTGACGAAACAGTAAAGCAATACGTGAAAAAGGGATGATACGTGACACCCACACACACACACGCGCGCCTGCAGATCGAACGCAGGCGATGTCATAAGTCCACGGGGTGGAAGGATAGAGGGATGGTAAAGGATAGGTTGTTATATAGCGGGCTGCTGACGCCGCAGCCAACCGGGATTGGAAGTGCCAGTGCCTGGGCGAAGTAATAAAATAACAAACACGAGAGGATGAGAACGACGCAAGATGCCGCTACACGCACTGGGAACCCTAGCCCAACACATAACCAAAAACAAATATCTCTCACGTCTATTACCAATAACAATTGATTATATTTATACTTTTAACCTCTCGCTAAGAGAACCAGGTATTGGATTCATGCTAAAATTCGCATATCCAGATTTTACTGAATAAGTACGATTTAAGGTCCCTAGAATCCGATTATAACATTTTTAAAATTATATCTGTGTGTGTGTGTGTGTGTGTGGATGTATGTAATGTGTGTATGTCTGGATTTTGGAGGGACGATTCCTCAAAACCTACAAGACTTAAAACCAGTTTAACTATGAATTCCTCAATCTGACATTCCTGGGAAGAGCTGAAAAGGTTTTGGTAACATTTGAACAACCGGAAGTAGTAGTTTCTGAAAAAAATTCTTCTAAATATTATTTTTTGAAAAATTTTGTTACTACTAATATTGAAGAACATAAAATTCTTCATCTAATACACTTAAAATTTTTATTATGTCTTGTATAGATTTAGAGATAAAGACACTATAATATATAGAATAATCTAATCGCAGAGGCTAAAGCACTAAGGAAACCACTTGACAATGTCTATAACATAGTTTGTGAATAACAGATATCAATATCATTGTCAAAACTCAACAGTTTTAGTGACATTCTGATAGCTTTTAAAATGCATATACCTATCCATCAGAAATACCGCCAATCTGGTTAATGATTTGGAAGAATATCTGACGTCTGACATTTAGGAACTTCCTCATACAATGAAAAATAGATATAATTACAATTATAAGTGTACAGAAGACATGTTAAATACAATAAAAAACAATATTTTGGTAAAGTTCTGTAATTTTTTGTTATAAAACGACGGTTCGATAGCAAAGTGCAATACAATATCTACTTATACGAGTATAGCCTAATATGGAAATGGGGAGAGGTCTTGTGCTGGCCTCAACATATTTTTTTATTAGCGAAAGAACCTCGTGGTGCAATTTTGTCGGCAACCTTGGGTGTCTGAGAGATATTTTTATAATAAATACAAATGATTATGTCGTAGCAGGGGCCTGACAGCTAGTAGAATTTTCAATGATTGAAACACATTCGGTTTATATTATTATTCTGTGGGTAATGTAAGAAATAAATAGTTGTATGTAAACAACGACCCTTCTAATAAAAAAAATCTGATGTGGCCAGCACATTACCTTCCGTCAATTCTATGTATTTTGTACAAATCCCATACCAAAAGTTTCTTAGAAAAGATTTTATATGTCCAATAACATATACTATTTTCTACAAATTCCTTACCGAAAGTTCCTTGGAAAAAGATTCTATAAATCCAATAAAATTATACACTATGTAAATTGCACTTGGCACTGACATCTGTCAATTAGAATTATTTGAATATATCAGCTGTTTCCATGATTATATCAAAGCTGGCTGAGTTTTGAAAGCTAATCTCCTTATAATTCTTTAATAGTATATTAGTTGATTAGTTAATTAGTTTTTAGTGTATATCAGATAACTGGAAGTATCACTTATACAAACTTTTACCAGTTTTTCTTGAAAAAATTGCATTGAATATAATTTTTCAGCAACTTTCACTATTAAAAATATAATATAATGGTACAATTTTCAATTCTTCGATAATATAACTTTAAAACACTTTAAATAACTTTAAATGTAAATTTATAAAACAATTTATTTTTGTACATCATCTGACCCATGCGTCAAACAAAATACTTTAATAAAATTTTGACGTATTTAAACAAATGTCACTGTCACATTATATTAATAATGAAACTGTGTTAAGAATTTAGTAGAAATATATTTGATTTGTAAATATAAATCTGTCAGTATAAGTACGTGTTTTCAAAATGTCAAATATTGGTTTACAACTACACATTTACGACATGGATCATGTACAGCAAAGAATTTACACTGATTGCGATTTTAGAGCACTTGGAAGTTGATGATGATTTTTCGAGGATTATCTTTTTCTTTGGCGAGGCACATTTTTTCCTCTCTGAGTATGTTAATAAGCAAAATTGCCAGATATGGGCAGAGGAAAATCTTCATGTGATTTACGAGGTATCATTATATGTCCAAATGAAACTGTTTGGTGCGCACTATGGTCAGGTGGCGTCATTGGAACTTATTTTTTCGAAAATAATGAAAGTCGAACTGTTATAGTTGATGGTGAGCGCTATAGGCCCATGATAATCGATTATTTTTGACACGAAATTAATTTCGAATTACAGACTTCTATTTATTAAAACAACAAATTAGATTTTGTTTATAAACGATAAACCGGAAAGGAAAAAAGATACTTTACTTAAAGCTCATTACTATTTTAAACATGGAATTTGCGGGAGGTCATGTGCTGGCCACATCAGATTTTTTTTCTGTACAATACCTTCGTTACCTAAAGGTGACGGAAGGTAAAGAATAAAAGAAAGGGCCGCCCATTATCCTAACAAAATAAAAATTATAACCTAAATTTAACTTCAAAAAGATACTATAATAACATAGACCTCTTCCTACATATATTTGTCTCGCACAATAATACCAACATTGAATACAGGTATTTGATAAGTGAAGCATGCCTACCAAATTGACAGAAAATATTGTCAATCCACCATGGCATCATCTAGTTAAATATCAATTTACCGGTCGCAATGATGTGAAAATAAAGATTTAAATTCCGTAAACACGCAGCTGTTCTGGCCCGGGGACAATATTTCACACCCGAACAACCGCATTCAGTTGACAAATTTCCTATAATCTCTTCATAATAAGAGTTCCTGAGTCAATGGTGGCGGTTACAACTGCATATCATTTATGCTAATCCTCGGCCAGTGACAATATAAGAAGAATTATAACCTCTTCAACACACACAGAAATATTTCTGCAACTGTGTAGCGACAATGGCCGCCATCTTTTGAGGTAGTCATTGAAGATGTGCAGTGGAATGGAAGAATTGCGTACATGAAAGAAGTAAGTACGGTGAATAAGTTCTAACGGAAGCCGAAAAGTATTACACCTTTTCGGTGGTTGTGCAGATGGAATATTAAAATTTTTGGGGACATCTTGAAAGGAATATTCTCACAATGAATTTTTTTTCAACTAGTATCTAACGTTGTGTATTTATCTTGTACATACAAAGATATCTTATACATATATTTATTATGTTTCGTACAGAAAAAAATCTGTTGTGGCCAGCACAAGACCTCTCGCCATTTCCATATTAGGCTATATAAGTATTGTATTGCACTTTGCTATCGAAACGACGTTTTATAACAAAATATTACAGAACTTTACCCAAATATTGTTTTTTCTTGTATATAACATGTCTTCTGCACACATATAATTCTAATTATATCTATTTTTCATTGTATGAGGAAGTTTCTAAATGTCAGAGATTCTTCCAATTCATTAACCAGATTGGCGGTATTTCTGATGGATATATGCATTTTACCACAATTTTACCTATAATTTCAAATATTTAATTAATAAAACAATAAGAAAAGTTAAATATACTTCCCAGAAAAAATTATCAGAATGTCACCAAAACTGTTGATATTTGATAATGACATGTGTCATGTTATAAACATTGGAATTTGTCAACTGGTTTCCTTAGTGCCTTAGCCTCTGCGATTAGTGTACTCTATAAATTATAGTGACCGGTAGTATTTACTCAAAATTTTAGTCACCCTGACTAACTAATAACCGTGACTACCATTTAGAATTACATTGGGGTGATTGAAAAACAACTGAATTTGTTACTTTACTCAACGCTTAATAACCTCTGTTTAAGAGTAAATACTACCGGTCAGTGTCTTTATCTCTAAATCTATGCAAGATATAATAAAAATTTTAAGTGTATTAGATGGAGGATTTTATGTTCTTCAATATTTAATAAAAAAAAAACTCCCAAAAAATTATATTTAGAAGAATTTTTTTCAGAAACTACTACTTCCGGTTGTTCAATTGTTACCAAAAGTCTTATGGTTTTTGAGGAATCGTGTCTACAACAAATATTTAATTAATAAAACAATAAGAAAGATTAATAGTACCTACTTCCCAGAAAAAAGTTTTTCGAATGTCACTAAAACTGTTGATTTTTGACAATGACATCTGTCATTTATAAACTATGGTATAAACATTTGAATTTGTCAACTGGTTTCTTTAGTGCCTTAGCCTCTGCCATGTATTTCATTAAATTATTCTATATATTATTGTGTCTTTCTCTCTAAATCTATACAAGATATAATAAAAAATTTTAGTGTATTAGATGGAGAATTTTATGTTCTTCAATATCTGTAATAACAAAAATTTCCAAAAAATTATATTTAGAAGTTTTTAAAAGAAACTATTACTTTCGGTTGTCCAATTATTACCAAAATCTAATCATCTCTTCCTAGAAATGTCAGATTGAGGAAACTGCAGTTAAATATTTTTTAAGTTTTATAGTATTTGAGAAACCGTGGCTCTAACATCCACTCTCTCTCTCTCTCTCTCACACACACACACACACACACACACAAACAGACACGCACGCGCGCACACACACACACATATACACACACGCATACACATACACAGACACATACGGACATCATCGTAAAAATGTTATAATTGGATTCTATGGACCTTAAAACGTGCTTATCCACTAATTTTTAGCATGATTCCAATACCTCTCTTAGCGAGAGGTAGAAAAGTAAGAAGAGTTATTTGTTAAATGAACGGTTTCAGACCAATTGTTAGGTGTACCCCATATTTTTCAAGATGTGATGCATCGTATTGATACCTCTACCTCTTCTATTCCACTTTGTAAAATAAATGTAAATAAATATAATAAACCAGCTCAGCATACTCGTA
Organism: Ophonus ardosiacus; assembly: GCA_943142095.1. Lineage (NCBI taxonomy): Eukaryota > Metazoa > Arthropoda > Insecta > Coleoptera > Carabidae > Ophonus > Ophonus ardosiacus. The sequence continues at coordinate 47,181,639 of OW964831.1, read as the reverse complement.
TAAAGCGCTCGAGCGGCAGAAGTTGGTGGGTTGGATTTCATTTCCTCCAGATCACAACGCTATTAAGATGCGAATGTTTGGAAAATAAAATTTTATATATTTCGCCATCTCGTCTTTTCTGCAGTCTCGGCATTATCCAACGTGCGTTTCCTTAAAATAACAGATAAATTCCCAACAAAGTGAACACGTCAGAGTGGTACGCGAGCGCGTTTGAAGATTTTCAGATTGAACGGAATTCCATGCGGATCTTCTTAAATGTATCTGTGTGATAAAGCGCGTATAAAATCCTCCGTAGAGTGAGACATCCTCATACTGTGCTCTTATGCCAGCCGATCTCAACCTTTTGTAGGGTCTACCCCAAAATTTACGACAACGTATACTTACAACTTCAATTTTATTCGAAGAACTATGGGATCCAGTTATTTTTCTAAACAGTAATAATCAATGACAAATACAGGGAATTTATTTTAACATGCAACATATGGCGAATCACTTCCATGGTTACTCACTATTGTCAAAAAATTACAGCTATGTAATTTTTGTCCATTTTAAAATGCAACATACAAATTTTGTATTATCAAAACTAATTTCCAATAAATTAGCCTACATACTATTAACAAATAATCAAAACAGGAATGTTGTACATCTTAACAAACTTTAGCTTACAAAAATTCATAATTTTCATGTAATAAATGTTAAAAAATACCCCCAATCACTCTGAGGCAATATTCTAGTCGGTCGTAATAAGAATTGACACCATTTGTGATGTGTTTTGGAGGTATCTCCTGTGCTGCAATACTATTTATAATGTTGCATTTTAAAATGGACAAATATTACATTGCTGTCATTTTTGACAATAGTGCGTAACCATGGAAGTGATGAACTATAATGTTGCATTTTAAAATAAACTCTCTGTATATGTTTTATACCTTTGGAAAATATTCTACAAATCCAATAACATTCTCTTTACAATCAAATAATATTACTATCAAGTTTATATCTGTACCCATTTTTGAATTATTGTCCCAAAAGTCAATATACCTCACATTTAGATAAAAATTTCAAAATTTTCAAAAAATCTAATTTTTATGTATCTAGATACTTCCTAATGCGCTAATTCCAAATTTTGAAACCGCAATACATTAAACATTTTTATTATATCTTTTATACAGTTAGAGATAGAGACTCATAAATATATAAAATAATCCGTTACAATCAAATAATTTTACTACCAAGTTTATATCTCTACCTACTTTCGAATTATTGCCCCAAAAGTCAATATACCCCATATTTAGATAAAAACTTCAAAAATTACAAAAATCTAATTTTTATGTATCTAGATATTTCTCAATGCGCTGATTCCAGATTTTGAAACCGTAGGTCGATATCTCTTTTCGTTCTCGAGATATTTAGATTCAAAGTTTTGCTCAAAACTGCCCACTTTTGGGTAATAACCTAAAAATGGGTCGAGATATGAACTTAGCGACATCACCATTCGATTCTACGAGCAAAATTACATAAGTGTACCAATTTTCATAATTTTTGTCCAACCGGTTCATTTTTTATGAATAAAAGTTTGAAAACCCCCGAAAATGGGCAAAATCTAAAAAAATCCTAAGGGGTACCCCTTAGGATTTTTGCGATTTTTGGCCATTTTCAGTTATTTTGCTTTAGAGATTGTATGCGGACTTCAAAAATTATGAAAATTGGTGTACTTATGTATTTTTTCCCGTAGAATCGAATGGTGGTATCGCCAAATTCATATCTCGACCCAGTTTTGGGTTAATACCCAAAAATGGGCAGTGTTGAGCAAAACTTTGAATCTAAATATCTCGAGAATGAAACGAGATATCGACCTGCGGTTTCAAAATTTGGAATCAGCGGATTGAGAAGTATCTAGGTGCATAAAAATTAGATTTTTGAAAATTTTGAAATTTTTATCTAAATGTGAGGTATATTGACTTTCGGGGCTATAATTCAAAAATGGGTAGAGATATAAACTTAAGTGTACGCATTTTTAGAGTATTTGAACAACTGTGTGAATTTTTAGAATTGAAATAAAAATGGATAAAAGTGCTATAAAAAAATTCCTTTGAAAAGATTCTATAAATCCAATAAAATTATAACATAAACATAGTGACGCTTTTTTGACGTTTCTTCAGATTTAGATAAAATATAATGTGAAATCAAATAAATGTAAGAATAATTTAGTTTATTTATTAACAATTGCCTGGTGAGTTGAAAATTGAACACAAATTTGTTTTAGTACTTGACAATCTATAAATAAATGTTCAACTAATGGGATCTCGTGGCCGCGTGCCTGAGTGTCTGGTCGCGAACCTGGGGAACCGGATTCGATCCCGACCGACGCCAAATATTTCGAATTTTAAATGGCACAAAAGTGACCCCTGTGGTGCACTCCCCACGCCAGCAATGAGTGCCCGTGAGGTGACGCCTGGTAAGCGCCCGCTCGGTACAAATATGTCATCATTACCGATATCTGCGATAAAGCAGATTGTGGCACACTCAGAAATGGGTAATATGCCGTGATGATATATTATTATTATGTTCAACTGATGATTGTTAAATATGAAATAATATTCGTCTATTTGTTGAGAATCCCTGCTGGTTGAAGCGAGACAGCAAGGGTAGGTATACGTTACGTTTCGTATATCTGTATATAGTACATTACTGAGCTCCGGAAGAATCACAAACTGCCGTCATTGTCTGAGATAAACGTCGCGTTCCCTGCGATGCTATAACGGGGGTATAGAGGGTGGGAAGGGGAGGCGAAGAGGGCTGAGGACCGGATATGAGGATATGGCGGATGCGAATGGAGCTAAACAACCCAGGCAGCGTGGCTAGCAGGGATTATTGGGATTTCATATCGGGGAGATTGGCCTTGATAAAGGATACAAGATTGGAATCTTGTATTTGTCAACTAATGGAACGGTGTTACACAAGGATATTAATTTGATATAAATTGATTCTATTTTAATCAGGAATTTTGTTTTCTAGAAATGTTAGATTGAGGAAACTGCAGTTAAATATTTTTTAAGTCTTGTAGTATTTAAGAAACCGTGGTTCCAACATCCATACACATACACAAACACACACACACACACACACACACACACACAATTTTAGGGACCTTAAAACGTGCTTATGCCCTAATTACGAGATCTTGCAAAACAGTTTCTAGGTGTGTGACAACATTTTTTAATTTTTAAAGAAATATTATTAATACTTCAGATATTACATACTATAAAACTTTTATGTTGGTAACATTTTCGATTTACATAGTTTTAGCAACAATTTATTTGTTTTATTGAAAAAAAAATTTTGACATTTTAGTCCAATAATCCGCATTATAGGTTAATATTTGAAGATACAGTTTCTGCTTGAATTCGTTCAACAGAACCTCAAAAATAAAACGAATGTGATGATATTTTACAATTAATGTAATTGTAATCGTATAATACGAATATATATATATATATATATATATATATATATATATATATATATATATATATATATATATATACAGGCTGTAAATTTTAAAATGGGTCATAGGGCTATAACATATATATATACAGGGTGTAAATTTTAAAACGGGCAATAACATAGTAATACAGTTTTTCAGATGCCAAAAGTTTCGATATTAATTTATTGAAAAAAGCATTAGTGCATATTATAAAGAAAAAAATTATGAATTTTTTTATACCAAACACATTACATTTCTGTTTCATATAAAGCCCGAAAATAAATTTAAAAATTTGCAGAATAAAGAAAAAATATCAATAGCCGTGAAACTGACAGAAACAAAACAAAACAATTATAGACTTGAGACGCTCATTAATAAACGTTTCATACACATTATTTGTTAAATTATTATTTTCGTTTTATTAAGAAGAAATCATGGATAATTTGTCTCATGAAGAAAAATTACAAATTATTAAATGGCTTTAATTGTTCCCTTGTAGTTTGCAGTTTTTCTCGTTTCTTATAACTTATTACTTATTACATGTAGATCATCTTTAATTTGTAAATACCTGTTACAATAAATAATAATTGTTTCTTAAATAAATATCATAGTGTTTACTTTATTTTGTTTTATTTTGTATTAGTTCATAAATTAATAACTTTAATCTTTAATTGTCCCCTATCATGTTTGTAAAAAATGACAATGTTTTGTTACTGTAAGTTTCATGGCTAATGGCATTTTTTCTGAATTGTACAAATTTTCAAATTTATTTTCTGGCTTTATATGAAAGAGAAATGTAAGGTGTTTCTTTATAATAGGAACCAATTATTTTTTCAATAAATTAATATAGAAACTTTTGGCGTCTAAAAACAGTTTTTCCATGTTATAGCCCTATGACCCATTTTAAAATTTACAGCCTGTATATATATATATGCCGGACGAAGGCACGTAAAATTATTAAATTTATATTCTGATAGGTCGCTGTATGTAAATAAGAGAAAATTTCATTTATACAATGAGTTTTAAGGTATAGTAAATTCTGTGTTTGTAGTCGTAGTAAAATATCTTTTTTTTTTGTTTTTTGATGAGAGGTGACAATAAAAAGCTGATTGCGATTTGTATGAAGGAAGCATCGCGGACATAAAATCGTGGTAGGTTGTTTTAAATTTACGCATTTAACTGTGAACTCACTTTCATCGCTTCTCTGTGTAATTCCTTTGTTTTTATACCTTGCTTTCCCGCATTCAGCCTGTGTTTGTGTCGTAAACGGCACCCGGCTTCGCTTAGTTGTTAGTTAAAGGTCCGGCCCTATTTCTTTCTACTTTTGCTTTCCATTTGTTTTCATCATTACACCACGTGGACGACACTACTACATCATGTGTTCATTTATCCCTTTTTAAATTGTATTATATGAACATATCAGCATATATTTATAAACACGAAAATCAGTAACATAAGCGTATAAAAGTCCAGTGAAAGCTCTCATAAGCGGACACCGATGGTTCCAACTTTTTTGTCCCCTTATGGGAGGTGTCCTCTTACAGGAAAGCTCTATTTAAAGATATGAAAAAATTAATAAATAAATAAATAAATAAATAAATATATCATCACGGCATATTACCCATTTCTGGGTGTGCCAGTATCTACAACACATGTAGACATCGGTAATGATGATGACATATTTGTACCGTGCGGACGCTTACCAGGCGTCACCTCACGGGCACTCATTGCTGGCGTGGAGAGTGCACCACAGGGGTCACTTTTGTGCCATTTAAAATTGGAAATATTTGGCGTCTGTCGGGATCGAACCCGGTTCCCCAGGTTCGCGATCAGACACTCAGGCACGCGGCCACGGGACCCCCAATAATAAATAAAGTACAAATTTACTAGGAATTTTTTTATTTGAAAATATGCACTTGTAGAATATGAATATGAATATGTACATACTTCAAAATAGTTAAAATATATCTAAAAATAATAATAATAATAATAATAATAATAATAATAATAATAATAATAATAGTAATAATAATAATAATAATAATAATAATAATAATAATAATATGTACGTACATAAAATTTATGATTGAATACAAAACAAAACAACATATTTGAATATATCGAAAAAAGATTATTTTTAAAAAAAATCTGCTTCAACTTTCTACATTTTTCTTGTAAAAAATAATGTTGATAATGCGACTCAATATTTTTTAGATATTCAAACGCAATAAAATCTTCTTTTGAAAATTTTTTAGATTTGCAACGACCTTCAAGGTCAATAAAAATGCTATAATAGATATACCTTTCACCTCCATTTTCTGCCTTAATGTAAAAAAAAATGTTTTCCTGGATGCCATTGTCACACAAGTTTCAAACTACTCGTATGAATCTCGGAGACACGTAAAACACTGCTTTGATAAAATGAATAAAATATTGTACAAACCACGTGAGCTTAGAATGTTTATTCACTCGAAGAAATTAACTCACTCTCCCTTATGGGCTTGTGAACTTTTTTCTTATGAATAAACATTACCTTAGCTCACTTGGTATGTAAATATCTATTATTCTTTGAAATCTATAATACTGGGGATCCTAATGTCCTAAATAAATTGTTGATTTTGGAAAGGAATCAACATTTTACAAAAAAATGTTGGTACTGTCATGCAATCGCGTCTTACCGGTATGAAATATCGTACCGTTCATTGTAGCTTGAAATTTTTTATTAAAATTATAAATGAAAAGTTCTCGGAAAAGTTTTAAACTTTTAATAAACATGTGGTATAAAATTATTCAAAATTACATAGTGATATTTTGACAAATAACTGAAACTTTCTTTTAGTACGACACTCTATTACATAAATATATTCGATTTTGTTCAGGAATTCGGTAAGAATAGATTATGCCATAAAAAAATTGAATCTCTAGTTGACACGTGGTGGGACATAGTGAACTTAATAAAACAACTTTAAAAGTAGATTTTCCACAAAGTTTCATTCAAAAGAGAAACGATATTTCATCCTTTCGGACATCTTCAGTGTTGGAGTTGTTTTATAATAGTTATTTATGCAACGAAAGTAAAAAGTATAGTCTTGTTTTATGAATAAAGATAATTTTACTCGAGTTGCATACAAATTTTTTTTTTACGATGATAACCATCTTTAAAATGCAGTCAACCACTCAGAATTAAAACTTACTCGAGAAATTCGCAAAAATTCTCTTAAAACTTGATAAAATATAAGCGTCCGCAAGCTCATTAATTGCACTTGTGACAGATAAACAACAATTGAATCGCAAATGTTATTCGATAGGCATTTGTTTCCATTCCGAAACACAGCCCTGATCATGTAGGAAGTCATGCCAAACGCCTAAGAAGGGTTATTTACTTTTACTGCATGTTATATAAGTGTACCAGTTCAAATATTCAGCAGTGTATTTTTAACACACGTAACAAAAAGAAATTTATTTTCTTTTCACGTTTATTAAACTAAAACATTAATGCCCATATTCATAAACATTCGTAAAATTTTAAACGGTTCGTTATCATTTTTATCCAGTAAAAATAGTCGACACTGAAAGAAAAATCGGAATTTATCACGTTTGATTCTATTTGTCAAAAATTATAACGAACAATTTTGAAACTTTACGAGCGTTTATGAATACGGGCATAAGAATACTTTTCTACTGTTTTATATCTTCTCTTATTAAAACTATTGTGAAATCTCGAGAGCATAGTTTGCATTGTAATAAAAGAAAATATTTATTTGTTATATACCTGGAAGAATGAAGTACCGAAGTAATTGGTTAAAATTAGCATAGCAATTTAGTTTTTCTCTGGCATGATAGTAATGATTATTTTGTAGTTTATTATTTCTGGAGATGAAGAAACCAAGGCAGGAGCAATTTTATTACATTATTCGCGAGACTTAAGATTCAATGGATTTTTTTATTCCCTACGTTCTTGATACAGCGTTCTTCCTCATGAGTTTTATAGTCTCTTTTATATTCTATTTTGTATCGGATTCCATTTTAATGTTTGTTTTGTCATGTAATTTTCCGGTTTTTTCGCCATATATATCGAATTTATTCCTCTGTACTGTTTTACGGAGAACATTTACATAAATTATTTGTAGGAATTCATTTGTTACGACGCAGGGGGATAACAAAAAGAAGAAGGGAATCATTGAAAAGATAAATATATTTTGAAGTCATCAAAGGAAATATAGTAGGGGATTTTACTCCTTAACGTTGTCACATATCTTCACGTTTCGTCTAAAAAAAAACTTGGGGTGACAGAACTCACATTTTATCTCCAGCCATTCATTTCCATTTTGACAAAATTCTTTCGCCTTCTCAAATCAATACGTCTTCTCGAATACCTTCTTTATTTCAAAACTTGAAGGCTAAAATTATCTTCTGAACATTCGAACACACCCAAAAGGAGCTTTGCAGACATTACAGAAACTAAACTCGAATTCTACAACCCCCATTAACTCCAAACACAATATTCGAAAGGCTTCTCCTTTGACTAGGATATCTCTTAAAAATAAATTAACATCTACCCTAACCAGCGCACATTGTAAAGATTTACAGTTTTAAAATGACTTGTATATCATTATTAACTACCTAGCTATTTAAGATATATAAATATAACAAAACAATATTTAAATAAGAAGATTTATTCAAATATCGTCCCGTGGCCACGTGCCTGAGTGTCTGGTCGCTAACCTGGGGAACCAGGTTCGATCCCGACAAACGCCAAATATTTCTTCATTTTACCTCTCGCTAAGAGAGGTATTGGATTCATGCTAAAATTCGCATATCCAGATTTTATTGAATAAGCACGATTTAAGGTCCCTAGAATCCGATTATTACATTTTTAAAATGATGTCTGTGTGTGTGTGTGTGTGTGTGTGGATGTGGGTATGTGTGTGTGTGTATGGATGTTGGAGGGACGATTCCTCAAAAACTATAAGACTTAAAATATATTTAACTGCAGTTTCCTCAATCTGACATTCCTGGGAAGAGCTGAAAAGATTTTGGTAATAATTGAACAACCGGAAGTAGTAATTTCTTAGAAAAATTCTTCTAAATATAATTTTTTGGGGGTTTTTTTTATTAAATATTGAAGAACATAAAATTCTCCATCTAATACACTTAAATTTTTTATTATATCTTGTATAGATTTAGAGATAAAGACACTATAATTTATAGAGTATTCTAATCGCAGAGGCTAAGGCACTAAGGAAACCAGTTGACAAATTCCAATGTTTATAACATGACACATGTCATTGTCAAATATCAACAGTTTTAGTGACATTCTGATAGCTTTTTCTGGGAAGTATATTTAATTTTTCTTATTGATTTATTAATTAAATATTTGAAATTATAGGTAAAATTGTGGTAAAATGCATATATCCATCAGAAATACCGCCAATCTGGTTAATGAATTGGAAGAATCTCTGTCATTTAGAAACTTCCTAATACAATGAAAAATAGATATAATTGGAATTATTATCGACGCCAAATATTCCGAATTTTAAATGGCACAAAAGTAACCCGTGTAGTGCACTCTCCACGCCAGCAATGAGTGCCCGTGAGGTGACGCTTGGTAAGCACCCGTACTAATATGTCCTCATCATTACCGATATCTTTAATAAAGCAAATTGGCACACCCAGAAATGGGTAATATGCCGTGATGATATATTTATTTATTTTATATTTTTCATTTGTTTGAGTATCACATTCACAACCATTGTTTTCACACCACAAATTTAATAGTTATGATGTAAAATACTTTACGCACGAGAATTGTATCAAATTTTTTGGCCGACGATAATGAAAATCACTTTTTTTAATGACATAGGTTGTACTTCTGAAAAGGGTTAGTTTAAAATACTGGGGTTAAGTCAATTTCCAAATTTGATTTTACTTACTTCATTAGAGTACTTCTAGCGAAAATTTATCTGTAATAATAGACGTTGTTTATGAATGATGATATATTTATTTGCTGATGTTTTCTTCGTAATAAATAATAGGTAGGTGTCGATATTTGACATTTCAGAAATGTTCGCCTCGCGTATTTGACAGGTATATCGATCGGTGACTATGTCGGTAACGGCGGATTTTTACAATAATGACAGATGTCGCTGCCGTGATTTTGGTTTATATAAATTAATTTTAAATATAGGATATATTAAAGTAAAAAAATAACGTAGGTAGTACTTTTTTACAAGAACTTTATTATAGTAAAGATGATTTATTTTCTAAATGCCCATAAACGTCCAGTGTATTTTGATTATTTTACCGCATAGTTAGACAAGTTACAACACAGTAAGCGTAAAATGTAGGTTACAATTGCTGTGTATACAATTGTAAAGTTCCCATTACACTTCAGGAGGGCAAAAATTTATTTACAATTTACAAAAAGTATATTTGTAATTTTTCTTTAAGACATACTTTGAACCTAATTATTTTAACAATACTCTTTGGTAACAGCCTATATGCTTCATTGTTGCTTATTACCGTTACAGATCCAATGTCAAATATATATTTTAATTTTATTAATTGCATTACTTTATAAGTTACATCAAAAGGTTTCACCAGATGCGATTTTCCTTCAAGTACTCACATCAATAAAGCATTTAATAATAATTGAGATGGCTGTATGATAAAACCATTGAACATTCTCATATCTCACCCTCAGTACAGTACAGTACCTACAACCCCCTTTGAGTAACACACTATCCCAATATTCCTCTGCTGTTAGATTTTTAACATGGCGATCTGACATTCCCATCTCTTCGTATTCTTTTCATCTCATCTCGGGATTTGCGCATCCGTGTGGAAGAATTCGCGTGGTCTTCCGATTGGTGGCCACGTTATCATAATAATAGCGAGCCCCTATGTTTGCGTTGCCCTAATAGCGAAGTAGTAGGGTACCATGCACCCTGCATGTTTTATGCCCAGGCAACAATGGAAGATATAATAGTCGCCGATGTTTACTTTTATTTACTGTCGAAAGGGGCTGCTATGACATCGGAAATAATTGTGTTTCAAATGAATTGGGGCACTGAATGATGTCAACGGGGTGTTATTATTTTAAGGCAAGGGACAGCGGCGAAATTGAATTGAGTTTAAAATTAAAATTGTAGTGTGGGTTAATTTATGTGCACTGAGTCTTAAATTGAACAATTGGTGGTCATTTACACAAGCTAAATATGACATTTTACAAAGGGTGAGAATATTTATGGTATTGTATTACATATTTATTTTAGACAATATTTACATTACATTCATACATATGGCATTTTGTGTGTTGAAGCTGAAACTGCCCGAAGAATTACTATAGAACTTTTTGAAATTCCTGAAACGTATTCCAAAACTTTTTCTCAAATATTTTCAATTAAAAATTAAAGATTTTTATGTAAATTAATTAAATTTAAAAAAATTATATGGTTTATTTAAAATTTTTACAGTAAATTCTTAGATATTTATATTTTTATCTGGTGGCAAAATGAAAATTAATAAAAAAAAATCTGTTGTGGCCAGCACAAGACCTTCCGTTAAATTGATGTATTTTGTACAAATCCCATACCAAAAGTTCATTGGAAAAGATTCTATATATCCAGTAAAATTGTAACACGAACGTAATACAATTTTTTACAAATTCCATACAGAAAGTTCCTTGGAAAATATTCTATAATTCCAATAAAATTATCACATGAATATACATTATGTATACTCATATATAAATACTCTAAAATGAGTACACTTACGTAACATTCTCTTTACAATCAAATAATATTACTACCAAGTTTATATCTCAACCCATTTTTGAGTAATTGCTCCAAAAGTCACATTTAGATAAAAAAAAATCAAAATTTTCAAAAATCTAATTTTAATGTATCTATTTAAGGCGTGATTAAAAAAAGGATGAAAAGATTCATAAAGACATTTGTTTTAGAAAGATACGAATTTGTAAAAAATAGATATGTGGTCGTGTTATAATTTTATTAGATATATAGAATCTTTCCAAGGAATTTTTTTGTAGCATTTATTCATTTTTATTTCATTACTTTTATTTCTAAAAATTTACAAAGTTGTTCAAATACCCTAAAAATGCGTACACTTACGTATCATTCTCTTTACAATCAAATAATATTACTACCAAGTTTATATCTCTACCCATTTTTGAATTATTGCCCCAAAAGTCAATATACCCCACATTTAGATAAAAACTTCAAAATTTTCAAAAATCTAATTTTTATGCACTTAGATACTTTTCAATACGCTGATTCCAAATTTTGAAACCGCAGATCGATATCTCTTTTCGTTCTCGAAATATTTAGATTCAAAGTTTTGCTCAAAACCGCCCATTTTTGGGTAATAACCCAAAAATGGGTCGAGATATGAATTTAGCGACATCACCATTCGATTCTACGGGCAAAACTACATAAGTACACCAATTTTCACAATTTTTGAACACTGCATACAATCTCTAAAGCAAAATAACTGAAAATGGCCAAAAATCGAAAAAATCGTAAGGGGTACCCCTTAGGATTTTTTCAGATTTTGACCATTTTCAAGCTTTTATTCATAAATAATGAACCGGTTGGACAAAAATTATGAAAATTACTATACTTATGTATTTTTGTCCGTAGAATCGAATGGTGATGCTGCCAAATTCATATCTTGACCCATTTTTGGGTTAATACCCAGAAATGGGCAGTATTTAAATAAATCGGAATATTTTAACAGAGCAAATAAATTACTAAACAACGGCCCTTATATACAAATTAATAAAAATCCACTACCTAAAATGATTAAGAACTTTAAAAATACTCTTAAAGATTGTCCAAATTTAATTACGAAAAACATAAGTTTTAAAATTAATGTTTCAAATCCAACGGTTCCAAGAATGTATTGTTTGCCAAAAATTCATAAACAGGATAATTCGGTAAGACCAATAGTTTCAGGTATAAATTCTCCAACTTATTTGCTTTCAAAATGGTTAGTTAAAGAATTTAGTAATCTTCCAAATCAACCGCAAACTTTTTCTGTTGAAAATTCTTTACAATTTATTGACAAAATTAAAGATATTACTTTAGATAAAAACGAATTATTGGTTTCTTTTGATGTCAGCTCCTTATTTCCAAGTGTACCTATTCCACAAACTTTAGAATATTTAAAAATCTTTTTAGAAAACAACGATTTAAATTCAGAAAAAATAAATGAGTATTTAAAACTAACTGAACTTTGTATGAACCAAAATTATTTTCAAATAAACAATAAATTTTATCATCAAAAAGAAGGTACAGTTATGGGCAATAGTTTATCACCATTTTTGGCTAACTTATTCATGAGTCACTTTGAAATTGAATTTAAGAAAAATAATAAAGATTTTCCTAGAGTTTGGATTCGATATGTTGATGATATATTTGCTATTATTAATACCGAAACTTGCGATTTAGATAACTTTTTAGCCAAATTAAATTCAGTTTTTCCATCAATTAAATTTACGATTGAAAAAGAAACCAATAAACAATTACCATTTTTGGACACACTGGTTATTAGAAACAAAACTAAATTAGAATTTGACATATATAGGAAACCTACGAATACTAATCGATTTATAACAGCTGACTCGAATCATTTTTGGCAACATAAATTAGCAGCGTTTAACTTTTTAATTAATAGACTGACCAAATTTCCGTTAAACAAAACACGTTTTGAAAATGAATTGAAATATATTAAAGAAATAGCTAAATATAATGGATTCCCGGTTAAAATTATAGATAAACTAGTCCATAAATTTAAAAATCGTCAATCCGTATTAGATTTTACAACTTTAACGCCAACTAATAATAAAAATAATAAATATATAACATTACCATTTGATAATGCCACCAAAGGTTTAAACAAAATTTTTAAAAATCAAAATTTAACGGTAACTTATAAATCAAATAACACCATTAAATCATTATTAGGTAACCCTAAAGATAAAATAGATAATAATAAAAAATCCGGTGTTTATAAAATTGACTGTAAAGATTGTAATAAAGTTTATATCGGGCAAACTAAAAGACAAATTGATACTCGGTTTAAAGAACATTTCTATCATTTAAAAAGCGGTAATCCTGATAAATCTAGCGTAGCACAACATATGTTTATTAATAATCATAAAATTGACAGTTCTAATATAAAATTATTAAAACAAGTTGATAATAATAGATATTTAGACGCACATGAGAGTTTGATAATACATAAATTTAAAGATAAATTGATGAACGCGGACCTAGGTCCCATCCCAAATTCTAAACTATATGAGTTAATATAAGACAGTTACTTTGTTTAATCTTAGTTACCCAATTAGGTATTCATTCACCCATGACTCCTGTCCCTATATAACCTGTGTTCTCTCCCTAATTCCTCAGAGCTGTTTTGACCTCTGGTATGGTTTACATACTGAGTAATCTTAACTTCTCTGTTTTTACGTTGTAGTTTCTACTGATGATGAGAACTTAGTTCTCGAAATACGTATATAGTTTTTAAATTATTGTTAAGGTTAAGGGGTTTTTCTTTAGTTATAACTTTACCTTAAGACTCCATTTTAGTTTTATAGTTCTTGATTTTACTTTTGATAACATGTGGATAACCAGAATAGTAATTTATTTGAAGCAGTTAACAGTTTTACTTAAAAAATAGGTTTTTTATATGTAGCTTGTATCCCAGACAGAATAAGTAAATAAATTAAAATATTAGGGAATTTCAATTATTTAAATTGTTGGCCATCCTGGAAAACATTGTTTCATATCTTCATACAACAAATGTTTCAATAAATCTTTTTCATCTTTTTGTTACTCAATCACGCCTTCAATCAAATACCATTTTTATTAACACCCCTTATAATACGAACTTTAAATTGAATCGTAAGCGTATAGTATTCCCACCCCTTCCCATTCCACTGTACTAATTAATATTTCATCCACCGTGTGTGTGTGCGTGGATGTCACAGATGCGTGAGACGGTGCGTGTGACGCGGTGCAGCTCTGCGTCTGTTTACAGTCGCATCTGTATCAATTTCCCGGCTCGCTAGGCTGTGCACAGCAGACTGCAGTCTGTGGCTGGGTGCAGGTCGTCATCGTCACTACATCTCATCGTGATTAATCCCACAGGGAGACAATGTTTGAACATGGAGGATATCCATCATCAAATTATGTGGACTGTGATGATGGGATTTTTCATTTTACTAACTCATAATGATCAAGTAATAGGGTTTTTTTAAAATTTGTTTGCAGTTGTATAAGTGTGACATTTGTGTTCACTCTAATTCTAAGGAATTGCTTTTATCAAAACCAAAGTATTGACATTCTAAAAGCTATATTTGTTATAAATTGCAGTACAAATCGTCGACAATATATTAATTCCACAAACACACACACACATACACAAAAAAATCTGTTGTGGCCAGCACAAGACCTCTCGCCATTTCCATATTAGGCTATATAGGGTAATTCCGGGAGAGATGGACCAATGGGTGAGTTAGTCCAATAGCAATATTTTTGTCCCTATTCGTTAGATGTCTCTACTATTTCTTTCGGAGAACCGTGTCATGCTCTTGAAGTCCGGTGTGCAATATTAGCTGTTTACTGTGCGTGTTTTAGCAAATACATATTTTTTGTGTTAAAATTGAAGCGCAAAAAAATTCACTCCTATTTTCCGTCAGAAAAATTAAATATTCCACACAAATTCAACAAAAATCTCGGTATGGCACGATATCATTGGTTGAAATTATTGTTAACGACATCCAGAGTTGTTTATGAGAAAAACAGATGAAGTCTGAATTGCTCGTTCTAAAGGACTAAACCAAGAAAGTGTTAAAAGTTACTTTAATCTAGTAGAAGAAATTTTATTGCAAAATAATTTAATTGATAAGCCTAGAAGCATCTACAACATGAGGAAACTAGACTTCAGCTGAATAAATATGTTAACATTTGTGATTTGTGTGGAAAATATGCAAAAAAGAAAATTTCTTGTAAGAAATAATACGGGTCCATCTGTCCCATACCTTATTTCTATTAGTGGTCCAACTCACCCATATACTGTGGGAGAGTTCGACCAGAGAAGTCATTTCTTTTTTTAATTATTACACATTATAGAAAAGAATTTTGTGTTTATTTGTCACAAAATATAAAGGTTGGTTAGCAAAGAGGCGTTTTACTTTTCTTTTTATTTCAAAAATTAAAAAAGTTATACGTGGTTAAAAAAAAGTGGTCCATCACTCCCGGAATTACCCTAAGTATTGAATTGCACTTCCCTTTCAAACCGTCGTTTTATAACAAAAAAATACAGAACTTTACCCAAATACTGTTTTTTATTGTATTTAACATGTCTTCTGCTCACATATAATTCTAATTATATCTATTTTCATTGTATGAGGAAGTTTCTAAATGTAAGAAATTCTTCCAATTCATTAACAAGATTGGCGGTATTTCTGATGGATATATGCATTTTACCTATAATTTCAAATATTTAATTAATAAAACAATAAAAAAGATTAAATATACTTCCCAGAAAAAGCTGTCAGAATGCCACTAAAACTGTTGACATGTGTCAATTTGTCAACTGGTTTCCTTAGTGCCTTGGCCTCTGCGATTAAATTACTCTATATATTATAGTGTCTTTATCTTTATACAAGATATAATAAATTTTTTAAGTGTATTAGATGGAGAATTTTATGTTCTTCAATATTTAATAACAAAAATTTCCAAAAAAATTATTTAGAAGAGTTTTTCTCAGAAACTACTACTTCCGGTTGTTCAATTGTTACCAAAACCTTTTCAGCTCTTCCCAGGAATGTTAGATTGAGGAATCCATAGTTAAACAATTCTTAAGTCTTATGGTTTTTGAGGAATCGTGTTTACAACATCCAGACATACACATATACACACATACACACATCCACACACACACACACACACACACACACACACATATACACACACACACACACACATATACACACACACACACACAGAGAGAGCGATATCATTTTAAAAATGTCACAATCGGATTCTAGGGACCTTAAATCGTACTTATTCACTGAAATCTGGATATGCGAATTTTAGCATGAATCCAATACCTCTATTAGCGAGAGGTAAAAATGAAAATTAGTACAATTATGTAGACATGTATAGTCTACGAATAAAGGTGTATTTTATCACTTTTAAATTTTTTTAAAGAAAGTTATTCAGTTTCAAACTCAACTGATTATCGTATCATCTACTATTTGGGCGGCTATGCATAGGGTCATGACAATTGTTTTCGTGACAAGAAAACAAAAATCTTCCTTTTTAATTATTTTGCACACTATTGCGAGAATTACCTATTTCCCGCAATCATTTTGATTTTGAGAACACGCATGAGAATTAAATTCTCTAGCGAACAAGCAAATAAAAAATATTCATACATATGTTCGCATTTAAAATACATGCTTAAAAGGCAGGTACCGTATTTTAAAAATCACTGGTCAATAACATGTTTTATTCAATTCATTACATTTGTCTTGTAAAATGAACACCTCATCTATATAAATACGTTAACGAAATAATAATAATAATAATAATAATTTTGTTTTTATAAAATAACGAAAACACCCAAAAAGAATACAAAATCTTAATAGATATAATTTTTTATAACATACAGTTGGCAACACTCCTTACATACGCACGGTATGTTAATTAAGGTCAAGAATGTCATCATGTAATATTCGGTAATTGTAAATTGATAGTTATACATATCATTATATTGTGGGACAGTGTAAAACTTTATTATAGTTTAAACATTAAGCATAATTCAGTTTTCGGGGTAAAAATATGAACATTGTTTATTATAATTTTCTGGTGTTAATAAAATAATAATTGAATGTTTTTACTTGCAAGAAACAGTGCCAGTTTGTTTAGTGAGCCGTGAATTTTAAACAAAAACATTTATAAAGTTTAGTTTAAGTGCTTTTGTGACAATCTTTTCCAGAATATCATCAAAAACTCAAGGTAAGAAACTTTTATCAAAGTGAAATTTCCAAATCTAACCTCAAATTGTTTGACATTTGGTTGAATGATCAATGAATTAATGTTATTAAAATCAGTGAGAAATTCATTCCTGCGCTATTTTAATGTTGTCCTTGGCTTTGAAGCCCGGTACAAAGAGTAATTCTGTGTGACTTGGTGAATTATTAGAGTCGTTTAAACTTGTGAATATTTAGCTGGCGTCTTTGGCCCTCAAGTTCTGATTTCTTGCGCTCGGCTTGCCCGCTAGAAGATATTGATTCAGGTTTAATAAGTTAAAGTGTAAACTCTTTGCCACAAGTTAATCTTTTGACATAAACCGACTGCTTTGATGTCGTTTCTTATGGTTATTTCAGAGCCGCCCTCATTTTAATGTCCTTCGTAAAATGAAAATGTCTATACCTTATAGCTCGTAGAATACAATGTTTCTTAACACGTCCTACGCACCCTGGAAACGAATGTGGTTTTTAAAAGCTTTATACACTGTTTTAAAATCTGATATACTGCTGTTGCTGTTGCTGTTGTTTGCCAATATAATGTACGTTGGGCTAATTCACTGCACGAAGCTGAAATTTATTTTATTACTGCTGTCTCTGTCATTTTCTTTGTAACTATTCTTATATATTATACTTAATATATTTTAGTTTTATAAAAGATAAATTGGTAAAAAAGACATTTTTCTAAATTCGAAACAGAGTTGTGAATAATTGTTAGAAATACTCTCTAAAATATTCATAAAATAAAATTTAATTTTTAATATAAACATTAACGAACTTTTCTTGTTACCTTGGTTATTTGTTGTTTTCGTTATTTCACATATTTATGTCAATGTTTTCCCCTGAAGAAGGCACTAGTTTATGGTGCCGAAACATTGGGTTTTAATATTAAATAATTACAGAACTTAAACTAAAAACAAGGTAGTATTATTTCAATTATTAATATGAGTTCTGAAAGATATTTTAATAATTTAAAATTTAAGTTAATTTAAAAATATTAGATGAATTTTTAATATTACTAATTTTAATTACATGCTAATTTAAAAAATATTTCTGTAGTTAGAAACTATTAAAAAACAACTGTTTTTTAGAATCTTAATAAAAAACATATATAGTTTTTAAAAAGTATTGTCTTTACCTCCCGCATTTTTACCTCTCATTAAGAGAGGTAGGTATTGGAATCATGCTAAAAACCGCATATTTAGATTTTAGTGTATAAGCACGTTTTCAGGTCCCTATAATCCGATTATAAGATTTTTACGATAATGTTCCTATGTGTATGTGTGTGTGGATGTTGGAACCACTGTTTCTCAAATACTATAAGACTATTTTAAGAAATATTTTACTGCAGTTTCCTCAATCTGACATTCCTGAGAAGTGCTGATTAGATTTTGGTAACAAGTGGACAACCGGAAGTAATAGTTTCTTTAAAAAAAATTTCTAAATATGATATAAAAATAATTTCTTTAATTAGTAATATTAAAGAATATAAAAATCTTTATCCGGTACATTTAAAATTTTTATTATATCTTCTGTAGAGTTAAAGATGGAGACATATAAATATATAAAATAATAAGTTGTAAATGTATCTCGCAGCCATGGAAAACAAGAGGAAAAATTAAAATGTTTGTAACTGACAGATAAATGTGAGTGTCAAAAAGCCAAAGATATTACTGAAGACTTTTTCTGGGAAGTGCATTTAATATTTCTTATAAATAAATAAATAAATATAACATCACGGCATATTACCCATTTCTGGGTGTGCCAATATCTACAACACATGTAGACATCGGTAATGATGACGATATATTTTACCGTGTGGGCGCTTACTAGGCGTCACCTCACGGGCACTCATAGCGGTGTGGAGAGCGCACCACAGAGGTCACTTTTGTGCCATTTAAAATTGGAAATATTTGGCGTCTGTCGGGATCGAACCCGGTTCCCCTGGGTTCGCGACCAGACACATTTTTTATTCTATTATAAATTAAATATTTATAATTATAGATACATATATTACATATACCTTTCAGAAATACCGCCAATCTCATCAATGAATTGAAAGAATCTTGAACATTAGGAGAATAAGTGGAAACTTGTTCTTAGAATGAATTAAAAAATATAAAAATATATAAAGAAAATATGTGTTTTTGTGTGTATCAGAAACGTCAAATGTACAATACTTATATAGCCTAATTTGAAATAGCAAGAGGTCTTGTGCTGGCCACAACAGATTTTTTATTAGTAAAATCTACTCATATTTGTTCTTCAAAGTGCCACTTCCGGTTTGCCGATTGATCTAATGGGTTCTTTCCCTTAGTGGAGAGTCAAAATAGAAAAAATTGTCAAGTTTTTCATATTCTTATACCTACTATTAGAATGGGGGATTACGGCTCAATCGAATTAAAGGAAAATAGGAAAAAATACGAATGTATATGCTGAGTAACGAATATTAATAACAAAAATGAAATGGTATAATTGAGATATTTCAGAAATAAAGGGTTTTTTGTTATAACGCTTTGACACTAATATGAAAATATTTTGATTGGCGACCGAGAAACCGCTTATACATGCATTACAAATAGCGTGTTAGGAGGTGGGATTACTACCAATGGAAGTTAAGAAATTCAAATTCGAAAGGAGGGGCTAACATTCCTGTACAACAGTTTCCAAACAGTTTTTATTTTAACATAAATTTCTTGCATTAAACTTAATAATTTAAATACACCTGCAATTATAAAATATGTATACTTATACAGTGTTATAATATTAATTTATTTTTATGTAAATATAACTTAAAATAGCATATATTTCAAGAACATTTAGGTCCATGATGAAAACAGTTTGATATAAAAACACATAAATGTGACGTCACGTCAATCTTTTTAAAATTCGGGAGACCATAACTCGCTTATTAATAGGAACTTTTTCACCGGATTTTCATCAATAGTCTTAGTTTTCCTAATATTTTCAGATGAAATTATAAAAAAAAAAATGGTGTAATCCCCCATTAGAGCACATTTAGGATCATACACACCCCCACATATAACTGTAAAAATTCTAAAGACTTTAAAACATATTTGTTTAGCAGAATCTAAATTTATTATTTTTAGCACGATCCCTACACCTCCCTCACCTAGTGCTGCGGGAGGTAAAAAATAAAATATATTTGTAACGAAATGGGAAGTGAGAATGAAAGAAATAATAAATGTTGTTTATAGGTTGAATGAATATATGGTAGAGAGATAGGGAAATTTCAATTAATTTTTGAGCAGCTATCTGCCGGGGGTGGAAACGGCATTGGCGATATCGTTACAATGCGCGGCAGGTTCAGGTTCCCTTTCCCCCTCACGAAGGGGGAGGGGCTGGGTTGGGGAGCCGTAAAACTTTTATATCTATAAACGTGCGGAGCGAGCGAAGCGCTGAGCGGAGCGCGGTCCTCGAATAAATTTATGGCCGGTTTTATTACTTTTTATTCGGGAATTTCATTGTACGTATGCAAATAAAACATCTGAAACGCGTCGCCCCGAATCACTATCTATTGTTTTCAAGATTTCGTTGCAGTTATTCGACAAAACAAATCGCGGCTGTGCGGATCTGATCCTTTGAGCAAACATTTTCTCTCTTGAGCAGCGGCTGAGGCTGAGAATCTGCCATCGCTGCCGGAGCTGAGCCGTTCGATGGTAATGCAATATTGATTTAAAGAATCCACTCGCACCGTGAAAAAACAACCCTTGTAATGCATTATTGCCACCGCAGCCGGCTAGATACCACTCGCGCTACTGCCACGATGGCCAGGGCCGGCCTTCTCCGAAAAAAACTCAGATTCTTCCCATTTTTTTGGAGGTTTATAATCCATTTTTCTGGAAGTACTTACTACGTTATCGATTTAAATTAATTTTTTACCTCTCGCTTAAGAGAGGTATTGGATTCATGCTAAAATTCGCATATCCAGATTTTAGTGAATAAGCACGATTTAAGGTCCCTATAATGGATGTTTTAAAAATGTCAAATTTTATTATTTAATAATAATAATAAATATCAAATTTATCAAAATATGATTTTAAAATAGAACATAGTTTGTATTCAAATAAATATTTCAAAAATCTGATGTGGTCAGCACAATACCTCCCGCTTTTTAATTTTTATTAATTTAAATACATACCTACATATTTACTAATCCTGCAAATTATATTAAGTTCCTTTGCATATTGCTTTACATGATCCATTTCGTTAATGTGTAGTTGTAAAATAATATTTGACACTTTGAAACATGTGCTTATTCACAGCTGTTTGATCTTTAGTGCTGCAAACATATCAAATTTATATCGGATCATCCTGTACATCTAATATTTATGTATGATGGAAAATATATTATTTTTACTAATCTTAATTTCTTTAGACTCAATACAATCTTCTTAACACGGTTTCATTATTAATTTTAATGTAATTGTTTCCTGCCAGTAGCATTTATTTAAATATGTCAAAATTGTTGTAGGACAGTGAAAATTACGCTTTAGTTCTCACAATAAAACACTCTATTACAAATAATTATAAAATATCATTCTATTATTATTGCTATTAAACATTTGTATAATAAAAATCTGTTGTGGCCAGCACAAAACCTTCCGTCAATTCGATGTATTTTGTACAAATCCCATACCAAAAGGTCCTTGGAACAGATTCTATATAATATCATGTAAAATCAAACACGAACACATACTATTTCTATTCTATAAATCCAATAAAATTATAACATAAACATACACTAAGTAAAATGCACTTGACACTTCTTCTTATTCTTCAGCTTCCCCTATTTTATTAGAGGTAGCTGTTTCCTCTTTTCTTCCACTCATTCCTGTCCAACACATCTTCTTGACACAGGCATTCCTTTCACTCTTCTGCGATACAGTCCTTCCATCTTCACTTTGGCCTCTCTCTGGGTGTCACTTGCGAGGAGCACTATGACATACCAATTTTGTGATCCTACACTTTCCATATTTGGTTTTGCACTTGCAACTGACATCTGTCAATTAGAATTTTTTTAAAATATCAGCATCAGCTGTTTCCATGATAAATAGCAAAGCTGACTAATTTTTGAAAATTAATTTCTTTATAATGCTTTAAATCTACATCTATTGAATATACAGGAAAATGTATAATCAAACTGTATAGAGAAGAATATTTTCTTTAATATGTATAATAACAAAATGTCAAAAAACAATATTTAACTGCGTTTTTTTAAGAAAAACTGTTAAAAACTTCAAATAAGGGTACTTCCGGTGGATCAATTATAACCAAAATCTAATCAACTCTTCATATGGATGTACAGAAGAAGAATACGAAAGAATTATAATTTTTAGAATTGTAGTATTGGAGTTATCGACGGAGAAAAATTTGTCACACACGGACATACATACCCACACACGGACACACATACACACACACACACATACAGACATCATCTTAAAAATAATAAATTCGTATTGTAGGGACCCTAAAACGTGCTTATTCATTAAAAACTCACCACCGAATTTTTTGACCAAAGACAATACCTTCCTTACCTAAAGGTGACGGAAGGTAAAAAGTACGTATCTTGATATCTAGTTGTGTCAATGTCAATTTTATTCTCGTTACACACTTCATGTTAAACATATTCATAACTACTAGTGACATCTATTGGGTAACTTTATAATTATAAAAATTCTGCTAAATACAAATTCTTCGCAAATTTAATTAAAATTGCAAAAAAATCTCACAGAATACCTCTCGATCTTATATACTTATAATTTTATCACAACATCCTCAAGCTATCCAAGCTATCCAATATATTTCTACGTAAAATATGAAGGTTGTAAATCATTCATCATACTTTGAAGTATTCGGAATGAATAGTGATGGTTCTGATTGCTTTATTCTGTGGCCGGTCCTGCTGCTGTCCTGTTGCGGCCGCCGCTCGAACTAACGCTGTTTTTCCCAGGCTCACCACGCTCATATTATTTTTCTTCTCTTCTTATCTCCTCCTCCACTTTCGCACCCGGATGGAAGCACACTTAAATGGTAAATAATTTCTCAGTATTTGTTTGTTTTTGTTTGCGTTCACTTGTTTGCCACTTGCGGTGAAAAATGGAACAGCCTTTCTTTCAGATGTATTTTTTATTTTCAATCGCTTCTCTTCTTTAATAAATATTTTTGTTACTGCTTTCTTTTGCTTCCTAAAATATTGCCAGAATTTTATCCTGGAGATTCTTTCTTTGTATACAATAACATAACATCACGTCTGCTTCACATAAATTTACACAAAAAGAAAATTACTTCGCCAAATTTCTGCTCGTCTAGACAGAAAGACAGAAATTTCATTTTTCCTTCTTTTAACATAATGAAGAAAGAACTATGTGAGATGAAATTGATGTCCTTTACACAACAATAAACTAAGGAACATAGCTTTGAAGGCATTTTTACCTCTCGCTAAGAGAGGTATTGGAATCATGCTAAAAATCTCATATCCAGATATTAATGAATAAGCACGTTTCAAGGTCACTAAAGTCCGATTTTAACATTTTTACAATGATGTCTGTGTGTGTGTGTGTGTGTGTGTGTGTGTGTGTGTGTGTGTGTGTGTGTGTGTGTGTGTGTGTGTGTAAGTGTGTGTGTGTAAGTGTGTGTATGGCTGGATGTTGGACGGACGATTCTTCAAAAACATAAGACATAAGACTTGCTAAACTATGAATTCCTCAATCTGACATTCCTGGGAAGAGCTGAAAAGGTTTTGGTAACAATTGAACAACCGGAAGTAGTAGTTTTTTAAAAAAATCTTCAAAATATTATTTTTTGAAAATTTTTGATATTACTAATTTTGAAGAACAAAATTCTACATCTAATACATTTAAATTTTTTAATATATCTTTATAAATTTAGAGATAAAGACGCTATAATATATAGATTATCGGGATATAATAAGTCGAGTAGGCGAAACTACACTAAGGAAACCAGTTGACAAATTCAAATGTCTATAACATAGTTTGTAAATGACATATATTAATGTCAGTGTCAAAAATCAACAGTTTTAGTGACATTCTGATAGCTTTTTCTAGGAAGTATATTTAATCTTTCTTATTGTTTTATTAATTAAATATTTGAAATTATAGATAAAATGCATATATCCATTAACCAATCTGGTTAATGAATTGGAAGAATCTCTGACAATCAGGAACTTCCTCATACAATGAAAAATAGATGTAATTAGAATTATTTGTGTGCAGAAGACATGTTAAATACAACAAAAAACAATATTTGGGTAAAGTTCTGTAATATTTTGTTATAAAAAGACGTTTCGATAGAAAAGTGCAATGCAATACTTATATAGCCTAATATGGAAATGGCGAGAGGTCTTGTGCTGACCACAACAGATTTTTATTCCTAAATAAGGTGTAGGGATTTTTTTAAGTATTCTCATTTATTTGGTTCATTATTTTATGTCAAGCAATTACTTTAATCTTTGTGTTGCGTTACTGCAGCTCACATGAGAAAAGATAGTATTTAAATAATAAGTAGAAAGATAAAGATAATATTTTCCATTCAGCTTTTATTAAGTTGGAATCGTTTGAACACATTTTAAAACAACAAAGTAAGAAGCTAACAAAGAGAAATGAATCCAAAAATAGGTGTTGCGGTGTCTCGACTGTAAAAGAGAATAAATTAGTTTAGGTACATGACAAAACAGTCCATTTGTTAGTGTGTAAAACGGAGCACAATTCTCATCTCATTTTAAATCCATTCCTTTTAGACGCGTTGATGACGCTGCTCGGGTCGTGCATTTTTGCAGCGCCGGGTGGCGTCACAAATATGTTAAACGCCGCGGCGCTCGCTCTCGACGCTCATAGCATAGCGGCACCGGACACACGCAGACACTAACGGCTATGGAGATGGACACTCACCACCAGAACATGGCTCCAAATTCTCAAACACATAACACATCAAACGTTTGTAAATTATTACTAATGCTGCGGCAATTAATTTCCAGGTGTTATCTTTTTGAATATTGGACATGGACAGCGCAATGATTTTTTAATCTCAATATTCTCTTTAAATCTTTGTTTCTACAATCTCACAGAGCAATTCTTTTCTTCTTTGATATAATTTAATCTTTTTACCTCCCGCTACCCTAGGTAAGGGAGGTATAGGGATCGTGCTAAAAATCGGATATAGAGATTTTAGTGAATAAGCACGTTTTGATGTCCCCAGAATCCGATTTTAACATTTTTATAATGATGTCTGTAGGTATGTATGTGTGTGTGTGTCTGTGTGTGTATGTGGATCTTGTGGACACGATTACTCAAATACTATCAATCAGAAAAAATTGGAATTTTGTATATCCATTCTATACTAATGTGGGAAGAGCTCATTAGTTTTTAGTGTATATCGGATAACCGGAAGTATCATTTATACAAGCTTTTAACAGTTTTTCTTGTAAAAAATTCATTGAATATAATTTTTTAGCAACTTTTACCAATACAAATTGAATTTAATGGCACAATCTTCCATTCTACGATAATAGCATTTAGTAAATAACTTGAAATAACTTTATATTATATTATAAAATAATTTATTTTTGTACATCACTTTGCCTCTGCGTCAAACAAAAACAATACTTTAATAACAAATTCAGGCCCGGGAAACGCAAATGGCGGATATTGAGATAGCGTTTTTAGTTTTGCTTCCATACACTTGATGGCGACACCAGTATCAGTGTGTCAATTTTTTTTCCAATTTTTTACGTGAATTTTGACATTTGTCATTTTCAATTGAAACAATTCAGACTATGTGTTTAAGTCTTTTGTGTTTTGAGTAATTTAAGATAACAAGATTAAAGAGCTGTGTACCGAACTGTACTGCTACCGGTAAATGAAAATTTTTTTTTTATATAATTGTATTTTTATACCAGTAAAACATTCATTACAAAATCGTGTTCTAGAAATGACAGCATAGATTTCCACATCATCGAATTCATCGTGATTTATTTAACAAGTGGATTGAAATTTTAAATATGGATGACCTGCGAACTTTAGATTCCCAGGTTGTCTACAATAATAAGCGTCTTTGCTTTGCCCATTTTGAGGCAAAGCATAAAAGTTGACACACCCGACGTCTCCATGTTCTTGCATGTTCATCCCTGAATTTACCTGGTGAGTGTAATTGATTTATGAATTGACTTTTACAATTTACATTTCTTTATTTAATTTGTCTATCTTTGAAGTTTTTTTAAGTTATTAGAGTATCTAGATATTTTATTGCAGTTCTATATTCATAAAGTATAACAATACGAAGAATGCGTTTAAATTTTCTTTGTATTTATCTTCTAATTTTTTCATTATTTTAATATTTAGAAGAATAGTTCACTCAATAGTACCTACTATAGAACTAACCATGGAGGATCCAGTTCCATCCACATTAGTTGCCGCACTCTTTGTAAATATGCAAAGTACAACTGCAGATGATCCACAAAGACCTGTTACTCCAGAAATAATCGACACGCGAATAATAATAATAATAATTCTCCTCATAGATAAAATTTTATTGTCTTGTAAAAAAGCTATTAGTACTGTATCTTTCTTAAATGAAATTATAGTTTTTATAATTTAAAAATGCATTATTTATTATTCATTTGATATAATCTTTGTAAGACTGATTTGTAGTTGAAGTAGACTTTTCATAAAATACTATGCAATCATAGCATTTATGAAAATTTTCCTTCAACTACAAATTAGGGTAATTAATAAACGTATATACCAATATTAATTGTAGGTAATGATTATATCGACTGAGTTTTATATTTACCTTTGCTTCCATACACCAGATGGCGATATTGATGTGGTATCGATGCTTAACATGTACGTTTCCAATCTAAAATAGTGTATATGGTCTGTGAACAAATTTGACATATTTAAACAAATGTCACTGCCACGAAGCAATTTTCATTAAAATTAAAAATGAAACCGTTTTAAGAAGAATTTATAGTTTAAATATGATTCTAATGAAATTAAGGTTTGTAAAAATAATATATTTTCCATCATACATAAATATTAGATATACAGGATAATTCGATTTAAGTTTGATGTTTGCAGCATTATATATCAAACTGCTCTCAATAAGAACGTGATTTCAAAGTGTCAAATAATAGTTTGGAACTACACATTTACGAAATGGATAATGTACGGCGAAGAATTTACATAGATTGACTTTTAGAGAATAAGGAAGTTGGTGATAATTTTGACAATAATGTGTGTGACGATTTTTCCTTAAAATATATTAATGATCCAAAACTTCAAAAAGTTGGTATTTAATACTCTTATATAATTTGAAACAACATATTAGATTTTGACTATATATGATCAACCGGATGTAGTACTTAATTTGAAGCTCTAACAGATTTTTCAGGGAAAACAATAAAATATAATCCAAAATTTCGTATTACAAACTTTTCTATTTATTGGAACAGCAAAGTAGATTTTGTTTACAAACAATCAATCGGAAGTGAAACTTTACTTAAAGTTCATTGCTATTTTAAACATGGAATTGGCGGGAGGTCATGTGCTGGCCACATCAGATTTTTTTCTTTATATCATTTAATTTTCACGCCGTAACAGCCCAAAACATAAATGTCACTGTCAAAATACTAATCACTTCAAATTAATAATAGTGACATTTTAAAAAGAAAGTAGTAAATAAAGCAATGGAACAGTTTGCAGCGTTGGTATTTAAGTATGTATTTAAATTAATAAAAATTAAATAGCGGGAGGTTTGTGTTGAACACATCAGATTTTTCGTCTTACATAAGGGCTACTTAAGTCTCACATTTTGACATTTTTGCGTGGAGAAACCGGGGATAAGAATAAAATATGAATTTGGAGAAATCGGGGATAACAATAAAATATGAATTTGGTGGGAATTCGTTTGCGTGTGTCGCATCTCCAACAAGGTTCTTGGCGTCCAGCGGCGCAGCGTGGCGCGGCGTTCTGGCACGGCGTAATGAAATGGATACAGGAGTCATTAATTCCGGGCGAAACGGCGGTCGTAGTCCGCGGCCAGTCCGGCTCCGGGCTCCGGGACAGCCTCATATCGCCGATGGCTGTTTATTAATGAAGCTCATACATAGACCGGCACTTTATAATCCTCCCACTCCAACCCGGCAAATTGATCGCACGAGCCATTTGCTGCTACACTCTACTATCGCACTAAAAAACTATACCTACCTAACAATACAAGAGGTTCTTAAATCCGACATTTCCAATTTCAGTAAATCCTGATACATAAATAATGTAATAATAATATCATCAAGCATTTATTACTAAATTTATCGTGACACTTAAAAAAATTGTTTAAACATAAGAAAAATTGTATCAAAAATAATGTGCTTAATGAACATAAAAGTTATTTGTATCATTAGTGTAGAAACTACTCTTTTGCTAGTGTTTTTATTTTTTTGAAATTTGTATAATCACAAATATTAAATATCATAGGATTCTCTATCCAATACATTGAACATTTTTATTATATCTTTTATACAGTTACAGATAGAGACTCATAAATATATAAAATAATCCGTTACAATCAAATAATGTTACTACCAAGTTTATATCTCTACCTACTTTCGAATTATTGCCCCAAAAGTCAATATACTCCATATTTAGATAAAAACTTCAAAATTTTCAAAAATCTAATTTTTATGTATCTAGATACTTTTCAATGCGCTGATTCCAAATTTTGAAACCGCAGGTCGATATCTCTTTTCGTTCTCGAGATATTTAGATTCAAAGTTTTGCGCAAAACTGCCCATTTTTGGGTAATAACCTAAAAATTGGGTCGAGATATGAATTTGGTGACAACACCATTCGATTCTACTGGCAAAATTACATAAGTACACCAATTTTCAGAATTTTTGAATCACATACAATCTCTAAAGCAAAATAACTGAAAATGGCCAAAAATCGCAAAAATCGTAAGGGGTACCCCTTACGATTTTTTCAGATTTTGGCCATTTTCAGGGGTTTTCAAGTTTTTATTCATAAAAAATGAACCGGTTGGACAAAAATTATGAAAATTGCCATACTTATGTATTTTTGTCCGTAGAATCGAATGGTGATGTCGCCAAATTCATATCTCGACCCATTTTTGGGTTATTACCCAAAAATGGGCAGTTTTGAGCAAAACTTTAAATCTAAATATCTCGAGAACGAAACGAGATATCGACCTGCGGTTTCAAAATTTGGAATCAGCGCATTAAGAAGTATCTAGATACATAAAAATTAGATTTTTGAAAATTTTGAAGTTTTTATCTAAATTTGGGGTATATTGACTTTTGGGGCAATAATTCAAAAATGGGTAGAGATATAGACTTGGTGGTAATATTATTTGATTGTAAAGAGAATGTTACGTAAGTGTACGCATTTTGAGAGTATTTATATATGAATATACCTAATGTATATTCATGTGATAATTTTATTGGATTTATAGTATATTTTCCAAGAAACTTTCTGTATGAAATTTTAAAAAATTGTATTATGTTCGTGTTACAATTTTACTGGATATATAGAATCTTTTCCAATGAACTTTTGGTATGGAATTTGTACAAAATACATCAAATTAATGGGAGGTCTTGTGCTGGCCACAACAAAATTTTTTGTCTTGTTTTTACATTTGATTTAGTCCCCTGAATCAAAATAACTAATTTTAGTTTCGGGATAGTTTTAAAGAATAAAAGAAATATTCACATTGCAAGATACTTATTTAGTCCATTAAATACGTACATATAGATAAGATATAAATAATATACATTTATTTACAAACAATTATTACTACTCGTATTTAGTACTGGTAAACTTTCAGCTGCTTTAGCAACGCATTTCCTAAAATCTTCTATAATTGGAATTCTGTCACCTATCGTCTTTTCAGAAGCAATTGTATAGCAAGAGACTAACTCTGCTATTACTATTTCCACGAATTTATCATTAGCCCTGATAAAATCACTTAACTCTTGAGCCATTTCTTCAAGAAAAGGTTTTTTATTCAGGTACAGTTGTTCTATAAGGCAATTTTGATATTCAAACGGTGATTTATTTACACTACAAGCTTGTTTTATATTATCCACATCTATATGCCACTGATTTTGTTGTTTATAATAATCATTTAAAGTCATGTTCAGTTTGTCCCAGCCTTCCATAATAAGCTGATAGCAAACGTGAATCATGGAATTCGATGATTGTACCAAAGTGGCGACATCTGTTCGTCCTTTGGCGGAACAGTGTTGAATTAAATCCACATGCGAACTCATTCCTGATTCTTCTACTATCGTATGAATTTGTCTAGCAATGTCTCCTGTTGTGGACTGAAGTGCGTTAATGTGATTGGCAGTGCCTTTGGTATTACTTGTATAAATTTCTGAATATTGTCTCTTGCCCTCGTTATGAGCAGCGCTTTCGAGCTTGCTAATAGCATTATGAATTTCAATAAATGCCGGTTCAAAGGCATCTAACACGTCTTCTGTGGTACGGGATTTTTTGCCAACATTTTGGTACACTCTCGGGGGAATTTCTTCATATTGTCTGATATTTACTCCATAAGGAATTCCTCGAGGAATGCTTTCAAGTTTGCCAAGAGTTCGATGAGTGACAACAATTGCAGGTTCAAAGCCAACTAACTCGTCTTCAGTGGCACGGCAACATGCACTCTATAAACAATAATATTAATATTTTACAGTAACCAAATAATTATTGGTAAATGTTTTCTTTATGGGATGTGAAAATCATATGAATCCTATATATTTTTGTACTCTGGTCCTAGAGCCAAGTCCATCGGTACCGGGTTGAAGGTGCGCTGACGAAAAATAAAAAAAAATATGACTTAAATTGAAAATTATAATAATTTATCTATGCAAAACACCTAAATATGATTTCTGATACTCAGACCTACCTAAAAACATATAAAAGAAATAATTTAATATACTAACCGCTTCACTGGG
Organism: Ophonus ardosiacus; assembly: GCA_943142095.1. NCBI lineage: Eukaryota > Metazoa > Arthropoda > Insecta > Coleoptera > Carabidae > Ophonus > Ophonus ardosiacus. The sequence continues at coordinate 47,150,076 of OW964831.1, read as the reverse complement.
AACTAGTGGTGGGATCCGGATCCGGATAGTTTCATTTTTGGATCCAAAAATATCCGGATATCCGGATAATTGATTGTTGAACTATCCGGATCTGAGTATCGGATTTTGGATCCGGATCTGAGTATCGGATTTTGGATCCGGATCTGAGTATCGGATTTTGGATCCGGATCTGAGAATTGAATTTTGGATCCAAATCTGAGTATTGGATTTTGGATCCGGTTCGGAATATGAGTATGAGTATCGGATTTTGGATATGGAATTTCAAAATCCGCATCGGTTCTCGGATTCGAATATTCTCAGTATTGAACCCGATGATAATATTTGAATGTATAAGTATTATCATGGAGTTTCAAAACCAAATAAATCTGATTATGAAATAATCCACAATAAATTTTTGTTTGATATAGTTAATAGAATTGGATCCAGAATTAAAATTCGGATCCGGATCTAAAAGGGATCCGGACTCAAATCTGGATCCGGGTCCAAAATTAAATTTACGGATATCCGCTTCAATATCCGAACATCGGATATCCGAGGAACCGGATATTTTGAGATCCGGGTACTCGGATCCAAATTTTGCCGGATCCTCACAGCACTACTGGGAACCCACCGGCAGCCGATCACTCGGCTTCGCCCCGTGGAAGCTCCTATCGACGCTTACTATAATGTCCCTAACTTTTTAAGGCTGGTTTATTTATAAACTTATACATTTATCTTAGCATTAGCATTATGACTCTGCATTAATAATTCGAGTATAGACAAATGCGTGCTACGGTATATGTAACCTTTAACATTATTTATTATTATTGGAATGTACCGTCAATTTTTTGAAAAAAAAATAAATGTAGTCAAATTTTTTTGTACCATGGCCAGTAGAAAGAACATCAAATTCAGTGCTTCTTCTATTTTAAGCAGACTTATAGTTTTGTACCATGTCCCTTAAAATGACGTACACTAAGAATTGTGTTGAAACAAGTCCAAAGCCAATCAGATTTCATAATTCTGTCACGTGCTTCTGGACATAGTACATTAAAAATAATTGGAGTAACGATGATCGAGTAGAGATTGATGTGTGGAGACGAAAATAAAGTAATCGGAAACTGCAGTCAGTACGGTTTTATTTTGATTTGAACCTACGTTTCGATCATTACAATGGTCTTCCTCAGGGTTAAATCAAGTTATAAATAATCGAAAATATACATATATCGTGAGCGTAAAGTTATAAAACCTAGAAAAAAAATGTTTGTAGGGTACTCGCTCAATAGCAGCTGTAGACACGTGTTTCGCTCTTATTAACTAGCTATGCTGTACTGATGAGCTCTAATAAGAGCGAAACACGTGTCTACAGCTGCTATTGAGCGATTACCCTACGAACAAGTTTTTTCTAGTTATAAATAATGATGATAAGATATTAGTAACTCATGTTAACAAACAAGAGTTTTTTAAAATTGTTACATTCTATCTGGTTCGTTACATTATATATTTATTTAAAAGTGTTTTTAATCAATATTATAACATTGTAATTCACATATTACATTTCGATGTTTGTTAACATGAGTTACAAATATCTTCATTATTATTTATAACTTGATTTAACCCTGAGGAAGACCACTGTAATGGTCGAAACGTAGGTTCAAATCAAAATAAAACCGTACTGACTGCAGTTTCCTATTACTTCATTTTCTTCTCCACACTTTAAAAATAATAATAAAAAGTGTGAACATGGAACAAAAAGTCTATTTATTGTAATTTTTTATAAATTTAGTATGTTATTTTAAATGTTTGAAACAGTTTTTCTCGAAAGTAATATTTGTGGACATAGTACATTCCAGTAGTCGGCCGACGACATGTTCGTGCACGATAACTTGATTCTGGCGATATTCGCGACTGTCAAATTGACTTTTGTTATTTTTGAAGAGTTCTGTCAAATTGTCTAGATTAAAAATGAGTGATTGAAAGAGGTGACCAACTAATACAGTTAATTGAATAATGTAGATATATTTATGATAAAAAAGACGTGTCGTTTTTTAAAAAAATGGCATTACTGGCTTGCTTATTAATTTGCCCTAAGAAGTACACGAACCGGACAGCGTAATGTAAAGTTTAATGCAAAGTTTAATGTTAATACTAAGGTAAAATCTTAAGGTTACAGCGTATATAAACCAGCCTTCAGGGAGGACAAAAAATCCATTAACCGTAGTTTTAACTAAGATGAAGAAGAAGCTGGAATTTGATGTTGGACAAAACTAGTTCTGTTGATCGTAAAATCTACATACACAAGTTTTTTATTTTACATTTCCTCACACGAAGAATACAGTCCAAAAATATATTGGGTTCATGTCCCACAAAGTGAATGTCAGACGAATTATATTCTATATCTTAACATCTAACATATTGAGAAAAAATTATTCTAACTAAAGATATTTTCTTAATTCATAGTACTTGTAACTAATATGTTTATAGTAAATATTTCAAAGATCCTAAAATGAAGGCTTTCACCATCTACAAACAGTTTTTAGAAAATGTATGGCGTATGGGTATATTAATGAAATAAGTTAAATTTACCTACTTGCACTGCAATACAAAGAATAAATGCTGAAATAATTATGTATCCCATTTTTATAATACCTACTTATAAAAATGTACTCGTAATACAAAAAATAATATAAACACTTCAAAATTTACTTCATTTTATCTTCATGTCAAACTGTGCTGTCAACTGTCAAACACAATTTTATAATTTTGTCTTGTCAGTTTGATAGTTTGCCTAACGGACATTTTTTAAAATAAATCAAAAATCTGATGTGGCCAACACAAAATTTCCCGTCATTTAATTTTTATTCATTTAAATACATACCTACATATTTACTATACTTGCCGTCAAATAAATATGGACTAGATATTTCTACACTGTTGCCAATTCCGTTGTTCATGTTGAAAATGCTAAGTTATGAAGAAGCGGCAAGCCGCAGGGCAAGGAACAAGTTTCGGAAAAGGGAAAAAATGAGCATCAGTTCATATTTATTTAAAGTAGAGTCTAATGCTGCATACTTAAGTTCCTTTGCAAATAATATTAACTATTGTTCTATTACTATATTGTTTTTTAACGTCACCATTATTAATTTGAAATGAATAGTTTTTTGACAATGACATTTATCTGTCAGTTACATACATTAGAAATATGAATTGGGTAATTAAGGAATTGTGTTTATCTTGAAAACATAGGCTCCGGGATTTATATAATAGATTGTTTTATAAATTTATCTGTAAAATATATAGAAAAAGTATTCATGCATACATGTAGAAAATTCAATAATCTTGTAATTTTCATAATAACAAATTACGAAAAAATGCCATTTAAAACTATTTTGAGCTTCAAGTAAAGTGCCAATTATTGTCTGTCATTTTTGTCGTGAAAAATAAAGAAAATGGCTGATCTGTCTGATAAAAACTGTGGTGAGTGTTATTTTCGTGCCTGATGTTCTTTTAAATGCATTATTATTTGCAGAGTGAGTTAAAATTGTGTAAGAGTAATTTAATTTTCATATGCCCGGTTTTATAAACGCCAGATAAATTTACTTCCAAAGTAAATAAAATTTATTTCTTTAAATGACAGTCGAATGTTTGACAGTAATGTTATAAATGTCATAAAATTAATAAAATTGATTAGGATTTGTTAGTCTGAATAAATTTTCTATGGGAGTAAATTTATTCTTCCCTTGTTAAAATCGGGGGTTAATTCACTAGCAAATAAGCAGTTACTTATAATTGTTACTATGGAAATAATAATGACAATTTAAAACGTCAAAATTGTGTAAAAATTATTACATTTTTTGACGTGCTAAAAATTTATACACTTTTGTTATGACTTCAAGTTTCTAAATTGAAACTATGACATTTTTTTGACCTATCAAATCTAACCAAGCATAACCGGCATAACCATAACCTAAACAACGAAATGTATTTAGAAAAATTTAAATATCTTATTCCGAACCAAATGCCTGCTGAATATAATCAGTTTTAGAATAATCTCTTTAGCTAATAACTTTGAATAATAAATATATAAATAGTTGACTCAAAAGAAGTGCTAGGAAATTATTATACTTAGAAGTCATAACAACCTGTGATTTTTATAAATAATAGTTCAATTTCTAGTTTGTGCTTGTGCTTGTAATATAACAACTAAAATGAAGAATACTTGTAAAAGTATTATTTTCTTCGTAATTTTGATCACAATTGAGGTAAGAACAGACTTAATTTTATTTATTTATAATAAGATTCTGACCATATTTTTTTTACTTTTTTTCTGCAAGACTGGGAATAACCACAGTCTTCATAATAATATTGATGCAACTTATAATTTTACGGTATAAACAAGATATGAATTTTAAAAGTTCAAAATTTGGTATGTGACATTTACTGTTCTCACTAATGGTTGACCGTGCGTCTCAATTTTGAAGACAACCAATGAAATTACAGTAAAATTTTTGAAAGAAGTCCGATCAAGGCCATCTACGAATTGTATCTATGAATTAAGATTTTGTGCTGTCAAATTTAGTAGTGTCTTTTACTTAGTTTTTATGAGGTACATATTATGTATTGTGTACCTCATAAAAACTATAAACGACACTACTAAATTTGACAGCATAAAATCTTAATTCATAGATGAAATTCGTAGATGGCCTTGATCGGACTTCTTTCAAAAATTTTACTGTACTTAGGACATGAAACGACACAAACTTCAATCACTTGTAATTTATGAATTCATTTTTATTTATTTTTATTAAAATCAGTTTGGTCCGTGTTTTAATTTAAGGCCAGGTTTTTCTTTCTCGGGATAAAATGTCAGTTATCTTAACTGTCAGATATAATGAAAATATCGCATCGATATTAGACGTAAATTGACAAAATTATACACATGTCATCTAAATGATATGATAATTTTCTTTCGTCTGGCATATAAGTTAATTTGCTCTTTTCAAGACGTGGAAAAACCGGCCCTAAAACAAATTATTTTTTAAAAATGACTGGAATTTTTGACAAAGAGCTTGTACTCACAAAATATCATCAGTGATTCATGAGTTAATAATAATGTGCTGATTTTTATTTAAATTTTGTTTAATTCCCAATTAAAATATTGGTTTCTCTGGCTTCTCTGAGTTGGGTTTTTTATTCCTATTTGCTATAATTTTTATAATTTGTTATATTCACCAACCAGAACCTCTATTTGGACTCTTTTGAACAGTGTTTGTACCACTTCTTTTAAATAAATTATAATTTAAGTTTTTCCATAATAATAATAATAATAATAATAATAATAATAATAATAAAAATAAAAATAAAATAGTCTTAACACGTTCGCTGCTCATAATGAACGCCATAATCTCAATATGTTTCAGTGCACATGACGTTTTTCAGACGTCAATAAGCAAAGCAAAATTCTGTAAATGTTGTACGCATTTAGTCTTCGACGTACAAAAATTACTTCTTACTACAAAAATCATTCAGCTGCCAAGTACCAATTTTTTTCAGCAACGAATTTTTCAGTATGGATTCTCCCGAACAATTCAAGACGTATTAGAAGACTTCCAGCATGTCTTTAACGAAACACATGACGAGATTAACAGACAACAGACTGAAGCCAAAGCTGAAGCTCTGGACCAAATTCAACAAATCAACGATTCTATCCTAGTAAAGTCTGGAAACATACTACTCATATTGGACTCTGTCACTCAGGACATAGATTTTCAAGTTAATACAATCTTGCATGAAAATAATTTTATTGATCAGAAAGAAAAAATTCTACATTGTTTAACAAAAGAAGAATCTGATGTCAGTATATTAACTCACCAATCATTAGCCATGAGAGATCTTTGTAGTGCGCTTGGAAAGATAAATATTGAAAAATTAGAAAATCAATGGAATTCTTTCAAAGAGAAGCAGAACGAATTGCACAACTATGTTGAAAAAGTTAAGGATAGGTGCAGTTCTAGTCCAACGACCAATACCATGCAAGATTGTTTAATACACAATCTATATAATCTGGTAAAGCCTCATATACATAATAAGATAAAATCTATGGGAGAATTTATTGAACATACAAGTAAATTTATACTGCAAGTCGAAAATAACATAGCTGATTGTAGTTTAGTTGCAACAAATAAGATCAAAATTGACAGAGTGTCAATTATTGACGAGTTCAAGAATTGTGTACTTCAAGTTAAAAATATTCCAGAATTTCTTATTAATTAATAATTTCTAGTAGATTAGCCCAACTTGTATAAGAGCATGTAATACTGTGACGTTAAATAAATAATACACTATGACCAGTAACTTAAATCTATAAGTATGTCCAAACTTCTTTCTACTTCTTCCTATTTGTTATAAATTCTGATCACATCTCAATATGTTTAATAATTTCTTCAGATTAAAAACTAGTCCTAGGGCCCAATTCTCAATTTTCACTTATATCATATCATTTGTCAGTATCATGATATTATTTGTCAAATATGAACAAACACATGCGTCAAATTTGTATCTTCTTCTTATAAACCAATATTGTCAACATATGGTAAATACATACAATATTATACTTTCTCAGTCAATTATATTAGATCACTTTGGAATTGAGAATAGCTCCAAGTAATAAAGTGAAAAAATTTCACTGCATATCACTTCGATAAAAATTGAGAATTGGACCCTTAATGAGATGAGAATTTTATTCTAGCCCTAACCTAAATTACAAATTAAAACTTACAGTGGAATTTTAGGCATTCTCATTAAATTTCCAAAAACTTGTAGGCCTGTAGCTTATAAAAAGTCTATCAATGAATAATGATTGTCTTGGATATTTCAATAAAATGTATGTATATGTTTATAATTTTCTCGATCTATAACTAACTTTTAAAAATCTATAAGGTCAATATTACTAATCATCGCAAATTACAATTAAATAAATTTTAAAATGATTGAAATAAATTCCTGAGCTCAATTATATTAGATCCTGCTTGTTAGAATCTTTTAGAAAAACCGATAGAAAGAACAGAAAAAATAATATGTGTGTTATGAGCGTAAAGTGACATATTTGCACCCACAAAAACTGTTCCTTCTTTTTTCCCGTTTCCCTGTTAGGTTACCTTATTTGTTACAACCGAGAATTATTACAAATCTTCGCCAAGAATTTTTTTTTTATAAGCGAGTGTTCACTATAAAATAAGCAAGTACAAAATACGTATTACATATAAGATTTCTGATCTGCGAAATTCATTTGTTCGATATAAGCAATCATTCCTTATATCTGTAGTAGCAGCACACACTTCAGAATTCTATCATAGAAAACAGGCGAATGCGATTTTAGTTTTACAAATCATGGTAGCATTTACTTTAGAATTCTATATTCACTTTTTATTTCAAGAATTTTTGGGTTTAATATAAGTAGAATAAAAAATATTGTGACAGTTATACGTATATAATAAATTGTATTGTATTGCACTTTGCTATCGAACCGTCGTTTTATAACAAAATATTACAGAACTTTACCCAAATATTGTTTTTTATTGTATTTAACATGTCTTCTGCACACATATAATTCTAATTATATCTATTTTTCATTGTATGAATGAGGAAGTTCCTAAATGTCACATATTCTTCCAATTCATTAACCAGATTGGCGGTATTTCTGATGGATATTACCTATAATTTCAAATATTTAATTAATAAAACAATAAGAAAGATTAAATGTACTTCCCAGAAAAAACTAACAAAATGTCACTAAAACTGTTATAAACATTAGAATTGGTCAACTGCTTTCTTTAGTGTCTTTCGCCTACTCGACTTGTTATATCCCGATATTCTATATATTTTAGCATCTTTATCTCTAAATTTATAGAAAATATAATAAAATTTAAACGTATCAGGTGTAGAATTTTGTTCTTCAAAATCAGTAATATCAAAAATTGTCAAAAATTAATATTTGGAAGAATTTCTTTTATAAACTACTACTTCCGGTTGTTCAATTGTTACCAAAACCTTTTCAGCTCTTCCCAGGAATGTCAGACTGAGGAATTTATAGCTAAACAGGTCTTATATCTTATAGTTTTTGAGGAATCGTCAGTCCAACATCCAGCCACACACACACACACACATACACACACACACACACATCATTGTAAAAATGTTAAAATCCGATTCTAGTGACCATGAAACGTGCTTGTTCATTAAAATCTGGATATGTGATTTTTAGCATGATTCCAATACCTCTCTTAGCGAGAGGTAAAAAACCTAATTCGGAGTATAGGCTATGAACATAGAAACGTATGTCGGATCATTATTCAATTCAAAAGTCAAGTTGTCAAAATTGATCGTGAAATGTATTTTTAAGGAGAAAAGATAATAATGAAAGATACAGAATATTGCGTCTCACCGTTTTCTAATTTATTTCATTATTTCTATTCCCAAAATAAGGTTTCAAGAAGATTTCTTTATATAACATTTTTGACAATATCTCGTGTCAAATTGACATTTAATTAAATTCTTTCAAATGAACATACGTGTTTTTGTTCATAGCCTGCTCGGGATTAGAATTTTTTTAAATTTTTATTAAATATTTGTTTTGTTCATCATTGAGAATAGGTCTTTGTTGAAAAATTCACAACCACGCGATCACCTTCGCCGGGCTTGTTGCTGTGACAAACACTATCCCTTTTGGTCATCCCTTTCATTCTTTTTGCGGAGCCGGTGCAACATTTTAATTTTGATGAATCGCAGCTGCAGCGCCGGTGCATTATTGAAGCGACGTAGGGACATTTCACGCTATTTGACACGCGATGATGATATGCACACAAAACGATAGGGACGAACGGAACCCCACATCCCCCGGACAGAGGGTGTGAAGATAAGTGATTTGTTATGATTTTTACAAAGGGGATGAAAAGGTGATTTAATAATTAATTCTATCTGGAAATGATTGGATTCGATTTAGTTTTGTTATAGTGTCGAAGATATATATTATTAAAGTCACCTACTAATAAGTTGTAAGTTGTCCGAAAGTTGTTTTGGTAGCTGGCTTCTACACGGGTGTCCGGATTTCGAAGGCCACTATTGGATTCTGGAACACTTTGATCAAATGGGACATTTGGTGTGCCTCTTTGTAAAATCATCTTAGATGTTTGTTTGTTTTTCATAGGCTACTAGTCAATGGCGAAAAATTGATTTTGGAAGAAATTTTTATTTTTAAATAACTATTATGCCCGGTTACACCAACATCAAATAAATCTTCGAATAACTTATTCGTCGAATAAGAGAAAAATATCGCATCGCATTCATAATACAAATGACGGTATTTATTCTGGCTGTCATATTTTGATGCGATATTTTTCACTTATTCGACAAATAAGCTATTCAGAGATTTATTTGATGTTGGTGAAACCGGGTATAAACAATTAATCTAGAAAAGCATTTTAAATATAAAAATAAATTATTCAGGAGCATATGAAAATAATTTGACTATTACGTAGTAATTTTTGAAGATAAAACCCAATCATTTTTTAAATGGAACCCACATTTGATTTTGGTTAAAAAAAAAATTCTCTCTTTTTAATGATATGTAGCAGGGATGGCAAATCAGTGAACTAAAAAAAGATAAATTGAAAGCAATTTTTATCCGCGTACGGGGAGGTAAACTCCTTAATAAATTAATAAATACATGATACAGATGTACATTATAATAATATTAGCTGCATATAGACACAATGTATAATTTAATTAATTAAGTGTAATAGATATAAGGGTTGTTATTATGTGTTATGTAGATATAAGGGTAGTGTTTTAAATATGTTTCACCCTTAAAATTCTTAATTACTTTATTAAGAATTTTTTATTTTTTTTTTATTTTTTTTTTGGGTCCCGTGGCCGCGTGCCTAAGTGTCTGGTCGTGAACCTGACGGAACCGGGTTCGATCCCGACAGACGCCAAATATTTCCAATTTTAAATGGCACAAAAGTGACCCCTGTGGTGCACTCTTCACACCAGCTATGAGTGCCCGTGAGGTGACGCCTGGTAAGCGCCCACACGGTAAAATATATCGTCATCATTACCGATGTCTACATGTGTTGTAGATACTGGCACACCCTGAAATGGGTAATATGCCGTGATAATATATTTATTTTATTTATTTATTTTATTAGTATTTTTCATTAATTTGTTTAATTTTTTGTCAATAATTTCATTAGTACTTTATTAATTTAAATATCTTTGGTACTCCATAGCCTTGCCTATATTGCTTCATAATTTTAGTTAATAAAATTGTTTTTTTATTTGTTATTTTTAGCGCAAGAAAATAATACCTGCCTGTATTTAAATAAAATAACTAACATAACATGTAAATATTACAGATTATTTCAAAAAAGTAAAAAATAAATGAGTTTGTGTTTTAAAAATTAATTGACATTTTTTCTTTTAACTCTGCATAAAAATAAAAATATCTTACTTTTTATTTAAAACATTTTTTTTAGATTATCAGTTATTTCAATGTTATATGAAAATAAAATTTTGCCAAAGTTTGTATTTCGTCATTTTCTGGAGGTCTGAAAATTTCTGAAAAGTAAGAGCAGAGTCAGTTTTAATAATCTTATATGAATAATTTGTCGGTAGGGAAATCTTCTAATCCGGTATGTTTGCACTAACTCATTGCATCTGCTTCCCATTCCTTTCAAATCGCTCATATAGGCGGCCATGGAATAGGGTTGAGGGACGCACCGACGTAATTTGACCTTCTAAGATGCAGATAGGGGTTTCCTAATCCGTCGGAACGAAGAATGATAAAAAATTATGTTGTTTCATAGGTATACAAGATACAAGTATCATATACAATTTATTTCTTGTTTTTAATTAGTTTAAAAAAAGCAAAATGTAGATTTTATATTAATATTTTATTATCTTGTTTCAGATGATTCCGGCCAATCTTTTTATGGTGAGTAATCTTACATTGTATTTATATTTTGTCTTTTATTAATTAGTATGTTATTATTAAAATCAATTAATAACACATTAACATAGTACATCTTATAATATCAAACATTTTGTAAAATATTTGACCCTACATATACAGTGTGTTAATTAAGAACCTGGCCATAGGCGTTTAACATGGGAAAACAGTTTTTCTTTGCGCAAAAGTCCCCAATTAAATTTAGACAAAAATGTATCAAATAAATGTTGTGGATATTAATATTCTACGCCTAAATCACAAAACAGATTTAATTTTGCACGTTTAGTAACTTGTAAAATCTAATTTGAAATTGTATAAATATTGCTCACTTGTAGCGATACCCATGAAATTGAAACAAAATTAGAAAGAAATTCATTTCGTTTGAACTGTCAGAAATTTAATTTTATATATAGAATGTGAAAAAATAATAATAATAAAAGTTATTTAAGTGTTAGATTTTAAAAACCTGTGTAGTGATTTAGGTGCAAAATTGAATATCTGCAACTTTTTATTGAAAACTGAATTTCTGACAGTTCAAACGATACGCATTTCTCTGTAATTTTGTTTCAATTCCATGGGTATCGCTAGAAATGAGCAATATTTTTATACAATTTCAAATTAGATTATACAAGTTACCAAACGTGCAAAATTAAAACTGTTTACTTATTTAGGCGTAGAATATAATTATCTGTAACACTTATTTGAAACATTTTGTCTAAAATTAATTGGGGATTTTTGCGCAAAGAAAAACTGCTTTCCCATGTTAAACGCCTATGGTCAGTTTTTTAATTAACACACTGTATAATTTGGTTGCCTTGAAGTGCTGCAAAATACTTGCAATTTTTCCATATTCAGACTATACTTTTCGTATGCCCCAGGCAAAATACATGAAATTTTTAATTTTTATTTGCCTGTTTAAAAAAAACCTTATTTTTTATTAGTATATATGTTAATAAGTATTCATAATTATATTTGTCAGAGCAATAGATAAATATGTTCAAGTTATTAGTGACTTTTACAAAACTTATTTCGATAAATCTTTGTAAGTAATGCAAATTCCCTATTAATTAATTCTATATCAAAATGAAAAGATATTGTTTATCCATTGTATTGATTCGGGTCGAAATACCATCCATCCTCTCTTTACTCACGCGTGTCTTTGTTTGCAAATCTGCGTCCCTAAAACGGGTCCCGCCATCATTAATTCATGCACATTAATGGAATAAGCTGTTTGGGTTAATTTGAAAGTTCCTTTGACACATACATGATACATGACGCCGCCAAGCTGTGCCTGCCGAGAACTACCCGAGCAGAATTAATAAAAATTAATTTCTAAAAACGAAGTTCTCCCTTCGAGTCGCAATCACTGCGGCGCGGCCCCACGTAGAATAAATTAGTGACAAAGTTTCCAACTAGCAGACATATGTGCGTTGGTAAATATCAACTTCGCGGTTGGGGCTAAGTGCTAAATTGTACCTCATTCATTATTTCGCTCTCGCAGGAGATAACCAGATTTATTGCTATAAGTTTCCTGGACTGTAAATCTGCAAACATTATACCCCGCCCGCTCAAATATTTTATCAGATGATCAAGCCTCATATTTGCTCTTCTGTTTAACTCAAATTGTAGTTTACTTTTACTTAAAGAACTCTAGTAACAGATGTCTTTCATCTTTTTAAAGTACCCAAAACGGTTTTATTTAAAGAAAATATAAATTAAAAATGATCATAAATAGTTATTTATTGTGTCTAGCAATTTTACAAGTCCCAAACAAGCATTTTTTTATGAATGTAACATAATATTTTTTCGCCAACCGTTAAACTAAAGAATACCATCATCAATTTAAAATGGAGCATTATAACATTCAACTTATTTTAACTATACAAATTTAAAAATTTCATGTAAACTGACATATGACAATATGACGCAACAATGAATTTATATCTACCATGACAACCGCAAATGTTTTATAAAATAAAAAATCTGTGGTGGCTAACACAAGACCTCTCGCCATTTCCATATTAGGCTGTATAACTACATAATGGCTGGTAGTGCGAACTCGGTTTTAACTAAAACGCTGTTTTAAGCAATGTCAAATTTAAATATCTAATAATAAAAATAAATAATATCAAATTTATCAAAATATGATTTTTAAGCAGAAGATAGTTTGTATTCAAACAAATATTTTTTAAAAAATCGTTCTTTAAACATAAGGGTGAAATTAAATATTGAAATTTGAATTTGACATTTCTTAAAACAGCGTTGTAGTTAAAACCGAGCTCGCACTACCAGCCATTGTGTTTAACATTTCTGGTACATACACAAAAATTCTAAATATTAATATATTTTTATATTTTTTAATTCATTCTATAATAAGTTTCCTCCTACTCTTCTAAATGTTCGAGATTCTTCAAATTCATTGACGAGTTTGGCCGTATTTTTGATGTGTATATATGTACATATGTAACTATAATTTTAAATAAATAATAATTAAATAAGAAATATTAAATGTACTTCCCAGAAAAAGCCTTCAGTAATGTAAATGGATTTTTGACATTGACAACTCACATTTTTCTGTTAATTACAAACATTTTAATTTTTCAACTGGTTTCAAGCAAATAATATTACTACCAACTTTGAATCTAAAAATCTCGAGAATGAAAACAGTTATCGACCTGCGGTTTCAAAATCTGGAAGCGCATTGAGAGGTATCTAGATACAGAAAAAATAGAATTTTGAAAATTTTAAAGTTTTTATCTAAATATGGGGTATATTGATTTTTGGGGCAATAATTCAAAAGTAGGTAGAGATATAAACTTGGTACTAAAATTATTGGATTGTAACGGATTATTTTATATATTTATTAGTCTCTATCTCTAAATGTATAGAAGATATAATAAAAATGTTCAAATAAATATAGCTTCTTTGTACAAAAAAATGGAACTGAAATAAAATAAATAAATAAATAAATAAATATATCATCACGGCATAGTACCCATTTCTGGGTGTGCCAGTATCTACAACACATGTAGACATCGGTAATGATGGCGATATATTTTACCGTGTGGGCGCTTACCAGTAGTGACAGCTCGCACTTTAGAATTCTATCAAATGAGGCATTCGTTTTCGCTTTTCGCCACGAAGCGAAAATTTGGTAGCATGCGTGTCTCAAAATATTCGCCTGCAAGCGTACGACTCGAGGCGAAAATGTCAAAGTAACGTCATTATTTTGCCACAATTCTATTCAAAGCCAATTTATATATAATTTATACATTTATTTCACACAACTGTCAATATTTTTTATTTTAATAGTATAAAATCCAAAAAAATTCCGGAACAAAAAGCGAATATAGAATTCTAAAGTGCGTGCTACCAAGATTAGTAAAAGTAAAATCGCATTCGCCTGCTTTCTATGATAGAATTCTAAAGTGCGTGCTACAACTACAGGCGTCACCTCACGGGCACTCATAGCTGGTGTGGAGAGTGCACCACAGGGGTCACTTTTGTGCCATATAAAATTGGAAATATTTGGCGTCTGTCGGGATCGAACCCGGTTCCCCCGGGTTCACGACCAGACACTCAGGCACGCGGCCACGGGACCCCGAAAAATGGAACTGGGGAGAAATAATATGCGTGTTATTTTAGATTTTTTTCTTTTATAAATTTTGTCAGTGAATTTTTTTTAACATATCGATTTAGTTCATTCTAACAATACCTATGTATCTAAACATTTAAGTTATTTTATCAATTTTTTAAATTATATCAACCTAATAAATGTATACTCGCACATTAAATGAATTTCATACCTAGTTCGTAAACAATAACGTGTGGTTATATTCTTGTAAAATCTGCAAAAAGAAAAACTCCGGACAAAAATATTCGTTTCATGTTGATGGTGGTATGGTTGATTGAATTCCGTAGTTCCGTTGGCAAAAAAGTAATTGAGGAAGAAGTGTGCTTAAGATAATGAGAGAGTGACTGGCATCGCAGTTATAATAGAGTAATTCGTGCTGAAAATGGAAGAAGTTCCGGGTGTCACGCCAAGGATGGTACGGCCGGGCCAACTTCATCTAACACCGCGCGTTCTATAACAAAACAAGACACGAAGTTCACTAAATAATTGTTGTTAAAACAAGCACCACGAGAATTCGGCCTGATATTTCCAGTAAAAATAACATACTGTACGCCACAATGAATAGCGTGTTTGCTTTCAATTTGCTCGTTAAAACATCAAGTCGATATATCCGGTCACGCTATTACCGACATCGGTAGGCCTCCGCGCCCGCCGCCTACGATATCAATAAACAAACGAATGCAATGCGCCGTTATGATTACATGACTGCATGCATTGCATCCGGCCATTAATACACTCACCAGTGGTAGGTATTAGCTGCCGATTTTCATTTTAGACATTGTAAAACTTTTCCAATTTCATTTATTTGCGGCGCCACGTTTACAGCCCATCAATCCGGCGATTGCTTTTTATTATCTGGCCGACATGACAACCTTGTGACGTCACGTAATGGCGGCGAACGGCGCTCAGCTCACGACAAATTTGTGGTTATGTTTATGGGCGCACGACATGCACCTCATAATGATGATGATGATATAGAACAGTGATGCGTAAACTGTTAGCTAAGAACCACCAATAGTCATCAAATTGAGAGTAATAGGTCCCCAACTTCACTCTTAAAATCTTTTTTAATCTATGAATGGCTGTGCCACTGGTAGCGTTGGCGAGACAAGAAGGCACTTGAGGTCGGTCTTCTCTTAGTCTTGATTTAGTCTCGACTTCATTGGTCTTGTCGAGACGAGACTTGAAGTCAGTCTCGTCTTCTTTCGTCCCGACATACAAATATATATATATATATATATATATATATATATATATATATATATATATATATATATATACCGTGAGTATTGGGTTTGTCATATCCATGGTTACGATTTGACATTTGATTGACAGCAATGTATTTACCTGTGCCAATTAAAATCAAACATAGGGAACGAATTTGACAGAAGTTTTATATTTAAATATTCTAAGATATTTAGCTGAGTTAAAAAAAAATCACTCGAGAGCACTAAACATATTTTTTCTACAACTAAATTTAATGTTTAGAAAACTGGTATAATTCTTTAAACAAAATTAAACATCTTGTCAATATGACAGGTAACCGTTGAGTTTTCCTATAAATTACGACTTGACATTTGATTGACAGCAATGTATTTGCCTGTCTCTAAGAAATTTAGCCGAACCAGAAGATCACTCGGGAACAAGGTGCACACAATATTTTTCCTACAACTACATTTACTTTAGAAAGCAGGTATAATTATTTAAACAAAATTAACTTCTATTGACGTCTTGTCAAATGTCAAATTTGTTCCCTACGTTTCATTTTAAATGGGACAGGCAAATACATTGCTGTCAATCAAATGTCAAGTCGTAACTATGGATAAAACAAATCCAATGTTTCATGTTAAAAAATACTTACGGTATGATGAAATATGTATAATATTAACAAAAATTTATTGCAAATATCAATCATTGCATATAGAAATATTTATTAACTTAAAAATATTTTGAATAAAAACTAATTAATTAACTCCTTAAGTAACTGAAATCAATTATAACCCGTGGCCGCGTGCCTGAGTGTCTGACGCGAAACTGAGGAACCGGGTTTGATCCCGACCGACGCCAAATATTCCAAATTTTAAATAGCACAAAAGTGACCTCTGTGGCGCACTCTCCGTGCCAGCAATGAGTACCCGTGAGGTGACGTGTGGTAAGCGCCCAAATATGTCATCATCATTATCAATATCTATGATAAAGAAGATTGTGTCTCAGAAATGTGTAATATGCTGTGATGATATATTTATATTTATTTAAATCTTTAAGAAATGATATTTAATTTTCAAACTAAAAGAATTATGGAAATAATTTCTCGACCGTAAATGTAGATTTCTTGGAGATCAAAAAAAAAAAAAAAAACTGGGGTTCCTACAACATCTTGTAACGACACGCAATCAACATGCAACAACAGAATCATAATTGAGGTATAAATAAAGTACCGAAACGTCGATAAAAATCTGATGTGGCCAGCACATAACCTCCCGCAAATTCCATGTTTAAAATAGTAATGAGCTTTAAGTAAAGTATCTTTTTCCGTTCCGGTTGATCGTTTATAAACAAAATCTAATTTGTTGTTTTATTAAATAGAAGTCTGTAATACGAAATTAATTTCTTGCCAAATTAATCGATTATCATGGGCCTATAGCGCTCACCATCAACTATAACAGTTCGACCTTCATCATTTTCGAAAAAGTAAGTTCCAATGACGCCACCTGACCATAGTGCGCACCAAACAGTCTCATTTTGACATGTAATGGTACCTCGTAAATCACATGAAGATTTTCCTCTGCCATACCCATAGAGGAGAAAATGTGCCTCACCAAAGAAAAAGATAATCCGCGAAAAATCATCATCAACTTCCAAGTGCTCTAAAAACGCAATCTGTGTAAATTCTTTGCCGTACATGATCCATGTCGTACATGTGTAGTTGTAAACCAATATTTGACATTTTAAAAACACGTACTTATACTGACAGATTTATATTTACAAATCAAATATATTTCTACTTAATTCTTCTTAACACGGTTTCATTATTAATGTAAATGTGACAGTGACATTTGTTTAAATACGTCAAAATTTTATTAAAGTATTATGTTTTTGTTTAACGCATGGGTCAGATGATGTACAAAAATAATGTTATATTATCGTAGAATTGAAGATTGTACCATTATATTATATTTTTAATATTAAAAGTTGCTGAAAAATTGTATTCAATGCAATTTTTTCAAGAAAAACTGGTAAAAGTTTGTATAAGTGATACTTCCGGTTTTCTGATATACACTAAAAACTAATCAACTCTTCCCACATTAGTATAGAATGGGTATACAAAATTTCAAAATTTTCTGATTGATAGTTTTTGAGTAATCGTGTCAACAGGATCCACACACACATACACACACATACATACCCACAGACATCATTGTAAAAATGTTAAAATCGGATTCAGGGGACATCAAAACGTGCTTATTCACTAAAATCTCTATATGCGATTTTTAGCACGATCCCTATACCTCCCTTACCTAGGGTAGCGGGAGGTAAAAAAGAAAAATTAAATTTATTTAATCCTTAAACTGACATCCCCAAAAAATTGGTTTTCTTTAAAAGAATTGTTTTTAAATTTATATCTATTTCTTTATATTTCGCATGCTACTACATAATATACATTTAAATATCTAAATCACATTATTCTAAGTACCAAGCACCATTTTAATATTTATTATTTATTGTACTGCTAGATATTAGTTATTTATGCAACAAGAGTAAAAAATATAGTCTTATTTTACGAATAGGAAAGTTTGACTGAAGAGCCGTAGGCGAGTTTGTCAAATACCTTGATCAATATAGTAGTGCATATAGCGAAAAAGTTTAAGAACCATAGTTACATAAACGACTTTCGCGGTTTATTGCCTCCGGCGAGGGAAATAATTGAAACCATAGTCGCGTTTCGTGTTTAATGTAATTATTAGTTATAATCACGTGTTTATCTCTTATCACCAACATCGACATTACAAATAAGTGGTTATTATTGACAAAACAACACCATTATAGATTTTATATCGCAATAATAAATGCTGCGGTTTACACTACTAACCTTCTTTAGGTTTTATGGCAAAACTTGTTAAGATAGAGATTATATCTAACATACTATATATTTCTTTACGCCTACTATTTAGTTTAAATGTAGATATAACAGCTCTATAATGGACGTAGTAGTAGGTATATTATTAACTACTGAAAACTTATACTTCGGCTTCTCACGAATCATTCAAGAATCTAAAAATAGTTAGCATACTTCCGAAAAAGTACATTATTTATCTCTTATTATTATTACTAGAGATGCATTCGGGCCGGGTCGGACCGGGTTTTGAGGTTGGATCGACTCGGCCCGAAAATAAAAATTGCCGGCCCGATTCGAAGATCGACTCGATAAAAAATTAGCTGGCCCGGCTCGAAAATTGACCCGAAATCGGGCCGGGCCTAAGCTCGAAATTGAGTGCATCCGGCATTCCTAATTTTGATTTTTATGTGAGGCGAAATGTTTAACTTTTTTCGTGTCAAACTTAAAAAAAAACCTCTACATCCTTATAACGTTCCACATTAGTGAACAGAAGTAATTATAAAAAGACACTTCTAGTGTAAGTTTGTTATAAAAATTACAGACCTATCTGTATTTGACACTTTATTTACCAAAGGCGTTCCAAAATCGAAACAACTTTTTCACAAATCTTATACAAAAAATATCATTTACATAATGATTTTTTATCTATCTTTGTTTGTGCTCAAATAGAAGACAAGAAATCATTATGATAGGAACAAAAATCAATCAAAATAGTAATAATAACATCACAATAGCATTATTATGCTTTATGGAATAACCTTGAATTCTTGAAGTAAAATAACATTTTTATTTGTTAAGATGTGAAGTATGATGTTATTAAATCATTTTGATCCTTTTTAACACCATACATTTTCATTAAAATATTAAGGAAACTATGTATTTGATTGAACAATAGGATATTTCGGACCAAAATCAAAGGTCCGACTCGTCTCAAATTTTGCAAATGATTAGCCCGATTCGGCCCGATAAAAAAAATCTTGATGATCGACTCGAAATCAAGTCGGGCGTCGGGCCGAGCCGGGCCAAAGCTCGAAATCGAGTGCATCACTAATTATTACTAAATATTTTAAGCTCATATCTGCTAATAGTACAAATGATACAGACGAACACTGACATTCATGCCGACCCTGAATTCGACTCCGACTCAGCTATACAGGTGTTTAAAATAATGACAAATTTCTATTTTCTTTATTATTAATTTTAGATTTATAGTTAATTACAAAGAGGAGATGGTTAGAATTGGATCCGTCCTGAATTGAACTTCCGGTTTCACCAGAAAAAATATCATCGTTGATTTTTTAAATGGAATGATTACAACTCAACAATGAGCCTGTTTCACATTTTTCAAAAACTATTTTAAATGAAAGTTTATGGAATGATTTTCTTAGTAATAATTTTTATTTTAATAATTTGTTGTTATTTGTGGAAATAATTAAATAAAAAGTTTGGCGTCCTGAAAAACTACCCCCTACTCCTGTGACGTAGAAGCACATACATTACATCATTAATAGCCAATAGGAAAATAGTTTTTCCATCACCTACGTTTATTCATATTATTTATATAAATAAACGTTGGCTAAAATTTGTCACATGTTAATAACAAAATATTTTAATTTGACATTTGACGCTGACATTGCTCATTGTAAATGAATAATAAAGTAATAATAGCTAATTCAAATTACACTCAAGCTAAATCGGACAATGAACCGAAGGTCGATAGTTGGATGATGGCTGAATTTATATCAGAACGATTGTTTTACTGCTACCGAAATAAGGGGTGTTAAAGAGTTGAGGTAAAATATAAAAACTGAATTTATTATATAAATTGATAATATATTTTACTTTAAAGTTCTGGTCGTGATTCTTATTTGACACTTGTTTGACAACTTTGACAATACACTTGACACCTTAGACCCGCTGAAGATATATGTACTCTGACGTCACATTCTGTTTCTGATCACGTGACTTATTCAAAATTTTATCCAAATTTCAAAAATTAATTGTAAAATATCTAAAGTATATTTCGTGATATTTTCAAATTTGAGGCTCTTTAAAGAACAATATCTTTTCAAATTTAATACTTAGAAGTCATATAAAAATTCTTGCAACAGCCCTATTGCATGAAAAGTTAACATTATTAATTTTTCAAAAATATAAAACTCTATTGATTATGAATTATTTGCCTTGATATGTATACCGTGTTTGCTTGAAGAAATATTTATATTCATTAATTTGTTCCTGCTTAAATAACAAAATAAGGCATGTAATAGTTGATTAGTATGGAGTGTTGGTGTAAGATATATTGGGGTAGTGTGTAAATTTGATGTGGATGATTTAAATAGTGGAATAAACAAAATCAGTGTGGGGATCTCGGCGGGTGTCGAGATTGATCTTGCTCGTTAGACGCGTGCAGGAAGCGGAACCGTCGCGAGAGGCGACAGAGACTGATCTCCTTGCTCTGCTCTGCGTTCCATCCAAACTCTCCTCTCACTACGCCTTCTCCAACTGTTTACTCTCTTATACACGTGTTTATTAATCCATGCGTCGATGCAATGACACAAGATCATTGCCAAAACGACACTACTAGTTTTCTGTATGCGTAATGACATACGAAAGCAAAAATAAAAAAATCTGTTGTGGCCAGCACAAGACCTTCCGTTAATTTGATGTATTTTGTACAAATCCCATACCAAAAGTTCTTTGGAAAAGATTCTATATATCCAGTAAAATTGTAACACGAACATAATACAATTTTTTAGAAATTCCATACAGAAAGTTCCTTGGAAAATATTCTATAAATCCAATAAAATTATCACATGAATATACATTATGTATATTCATATATAAATACTCTAAAAATGAGTACACTTACGTAACCCATTTTTGAATTATTGCCCCAAAAGTCAATATACCCCACATTTAGATAAAATCTTCAAAATTTTACGTAACATTCTCTTTACAATCAAATAATATTACTACCAAGTTTATATCTCTACCCATTTTTGAATTATTGCCCCAAAAGTCAATATACCCCATATTTAGATAAAAACTTTAAAATTTTCAAAAATCTAATTTTTATGTATCTAGATACTTCTCAATGCGCTGATTGCAAATTTTGAAACTTCAGGTCGATATCTCTTTTCGTTCTCGAGATATTTAGATTCAAAGTTTTGCTCAAAACTGCCCATTTTTGGGTTATTACCCAAAAATGGGTCGAGATATGAATTTGGCGACAACGCCATTAGATTCTACGGGCAAAATTACATAAGGACACCAATTTTCAGAATTTTTGAACACCGCATATAATCTCTAAAGCAAAATAACTGAAAAAACCAAAAATCGCAAAAATCGTAAGGGGTACCCCTTACGATTTTTTTAGATTTTGGCCATTTTCAAGCTTTTATTCATAAAAAATGAACCGGTAGGACAAAAATTATGAAAATTAGTATACTTATGTATTTTTGTCCGTAGAATCGAATGGTGATGTCGCCAAATTCATATCTCTACCCATTTTTGGGTTAATACCCAAAAATGGGCAGTTTTGAACAAAACTTTAAATCTAAATATCTCGAAAATGAAACGAGATATCGACCTGCGGTTTCAAAATTTGGAATCAGAGCATTGAGAAGTATCTAGATACATATAAATTAGAATTTTGAAAATTTTGAAGTTTTTATCTAAATGTGGGGTATATTGACTTTTGGGGCAATAATTCAAAAATGGGCAGAGATATAAACTTGGTAGTAATATTATTTGATTGTAAAGAGAATGTTACGTAAGTGTACGCATTTTTAGAGTATTTGAACAACTGTGTGAATTTTTAGAAATTAAAGTATTGAAATAATAGTGGATAAATGCTATAAAAAAGTTCCTTTGAAAAGATTCTATAAATCCAATAAAATATTGAATATGAAGGAAAATGTATAATCAAAGAAAAGAGATACCGATCTGCGGTTTCAAATTTTGGAATCAGCGCATTGAGAAATATCTAGGTTTATAAAAATTAGATTTTTGAAAATTTTGAAGTTTTTATCTAAATGTGGGGTATATTTACTTTTGCAGCAATAATTCAAAAATGGGTAGTAATATTATTTGATTGTAAAGAGAAGTGTACGCTTTTTTCCACATTTGAGGCCCTTTAAAGAACAATATCTTTAAAAATTTAGTAATTAGAAAATTTGCAACAACCCTATTATTAGTATTAGGAATAAATATTGTTTGTAATAAATTACCTCTAGAGATAAATTGTCAGAAAACCTTTGTGCCCATGTAAATAAGTAGGAATAAGAAATGTACAAAATTACGGCCGACAGGAAGAGAGAAAAAATAAATGAGATTGAGTTAGGGAGTCGGTATCTCTTGGTGCCTTTCCTTCCTGGTGTTGTTCCGTTTAATTACACGTGTTTATTAATCCCCTGTGCGTGTCGTATCAGTCATTGGTGATTTCCAATAAGTATGTATTTGCATTGAAAGTGGCAGGCTGGAGATGGTGGGCCCCCACCCGCTATTGGAATTTATTCTGTGCAGGAGCCGGCGCTATAAATCCCAGCGACTTTATTAGATATCTTCTAATTTATGGAGGTTGTCAGGGCAGGGCCCCGCGCCGCCGCCCCACTCCGACGCTCATGTCGCTTCAATTCGACGACGCTTTCGCTCATTCCTCCCACCGAATGATATTCATCTTGTATCCGCTATTGTCGCTATTGCACGCATTTTTACTACCATGCTAACAATTACACGCAACGTTTAAATGAAACGACTAAATCTTTCCAAGTCATTCAATCAAATATGTCATGTATTGTAAAACGCTGCTAGCAACGAAAAATTTCATTACGTTTTAAATTTATAGTCTCAGAGCAATCAGATTATTGTAAAATATGCGTCAGTTACTTTTTACCTCCCGCTACCTTTGGTAAGGAAGGTATAGGGATCGTGCTAAAAATCACATATCGAGATTTTAGTAAATGACCACGTTTTAAGGTCCCTAGAATCCAATTTTAACATTTTCACGATGATGTCTGTATGTGTGTATGTGTATGTGTGTGTGTGTGTATGTGTGTGGATGTGTGTGTGTATGTATGTGTGTATGTGTATGGATTTTGTTGGCGCTCTAACTCAAATACTATCATTCAGAAAATTGTGAAACCTTGTGTTTCTACCCTATTCTAATATGAAAAGAAGCCATTAGATTTTGGTGTAAATCGGACAACCGGAAATGGCCTTTACTTGAAGCTCATAATGGTTTTTCTTCAAAAAATACCATTAAATGCCATTTTTTCGCATTTTATGTCTTATGAAAATTAAAGATTATTGAATTTTCTACTGGAAGACATTAATACTTTTTCTATATATTTTACAGATAAATTTAAAAATATTTTTTTTTATTAGTCGCGAAGCCTAAGATAAACACAATTCCTTTGTTACACAATTCATATTTCAAATGAATGTAACTGACACTAAATGTCAATGTCAAAAAACTAATCACTTCAAATTAATAATAGTGACATTTGCCTCTTTTTTACATCCATTTGAAGAGCTGATTAGATTTTTAATTTTACAATCAATGAGTCGGAAGTTCCCTTTCTTGAAGTTCTTAACAGTTTTTCTTAAAAAACCCGATTAAATATCATTATCATACTATTCTAAAAATTATAATAGACAATATAATATATAGAATAATCGGATGTAACACATCGCAGAGGCTAAACTACACTAAGGAAACCAGTTGGCAAATTCAAATGTTTATAACATAGTTTGTAAATGACAGATGTCAGTGACAAAAATCAACAGTTTTAGTAACATTCTAAAAGCTTTTTCTGGGAAGTACATTTAATCTTTCTTATTGTTTTATTAATTAAATATTTAAAATTGTAGATAAAATGGATATATCTATAAGAAATACCGCCAATCTTGCAAATAAATTGGAAGAATCTCTGACATTTAGGAACCTCCTCATACAATGAAAAATAGATATACAGGGAATTTATTTTAACATGCAACATATGGTTCATCACTTCCATGGTTACTCACTATTGTCAAAAAATGACAGCAATGTAATATTTGTCCATTTTAAAATGCAGCATACAAAATTTGTAGTTTTGTATTATCAAAACTAATTTCCTATAAATTAGCCTACATACGATTAACAAATAATCAAAACATGAATGTTGTACATCTTAACAAACTTTAGCTTATAAAAATTCATAACTTTCATGTAATAAATGTTTAAAAAAAACTCCCAATCACACTGAGGCAATATTCTAGTCGGTCGTAATAAGAATTGACACCATTTGTGATGTGTTTTGGAGGTATCTCCTGTGCTGCAATACTATTTATAATATTGCATTTTAATATGGACAAATATTACATTGCTGTCATTTTTTGACAATAGTGAGTAACCATGGAAGTGATGAACTATAATGTTGCATTTTAAAATAAATTCTCTGTAATTAGAATTGTATGTGTGCAGAAGACATGTTTAATACAATAAAAACAATATTTGGGTAAAGTTCTGTAATGTTTTTGTTATAAAACGACGGTTTGATAGCGAAGAGCAATACAATACTTATATAACATAAAATGGAAATGCCGATAGGTATTGTACTGACCACAACAGATTTTTTATTTC
This sequence comes from Ophonus ardosiacus, assembly GCA_943142095.1. Lineage (NCBI taxonomy): Eukaryota > Metazoa > Arthropoda > Insecta > Coleoptera > Carabidae > Ophonus > Ophonus ardosiacus. The sequence goes on along the minus strand of OW964831.1, from coordinate 47,124,713 downwards.
ATTGTAGAATTTATGAAAAGAATTCAGGCTCCACCAAATTTTGCTCACAATGAGTGTAAAATAAAATTAATGTTGAAATATGTTAGCGGTGAAAAAAATAATTCCATGGTAATTTATTTAGCAATGAATATAAAGGCTTTTAGAATGAGGATATGGTTGTATACTTTGATGAGTAATGAACAAATATATCTGCAAATACCTGAAGCGGTTTTCCGCAAATTTCGATTGAGATAAATGAAAAATGTGGAGTAGCAAATATTGGTGGAATATAATGGTGGGGGCAGGGTACCGGTGAAAACATTTTAAAATTAATGCGTGGTATATACAGGATACAGTGAAAAATGAAAAGCAAAACACGGCGTTTTAATCTGTCAAGCGAGAGCCAAGTTTCCCAGAGTCAATAGCCTGACCATTAGCGCTGCCAATTCGAATACGTATTTTTACAGCATTCAATTTTAATTGACAAAAAAGACTAAACTGTTTTCATTCAATTCTGAGCGTTTTCATTACGTTTATAAACATGTCTACACCGCAAATGCCTAAAAATATTTTCTGTTGATTTTAAATATACGCCTTGTTGTGTTACCGCTATCTTTTTTAAAACATTCGAGCGAGCATTGCGGTTGTTTATTTGCTTCACGTGCTCACGCCTTTGTTTCATCAAATTTTCTCATTTGTTTACGCATTTGTTTATTTTTCTACCGAAACTAGCACACGTAGTTTTACTATACTTTTCAAAAACTATTACATAAAATAAACATTCAAATATATTTTCCTCTCCCAAATCAAACATTTGTTGTATTGATGCGATTTTTGTTTTTATTTTATTCTGATTCTGTATGTGCTTTAAAAATCAATGTACATCGCGAGCGTGATAGAAAATATAGGTATTCAGATGCTTAGTTGCAGTTACAGTTTTTTGTCGCTGTGGCGCTACTGTACGGAGATTTGTATTGTACGGGGATTTATTTAGAACTTTTTTATTTACTAGGTATATAAACGGGAAAAATACTGTATTGGTCAGAGATTAGAATAGTAGTGATTACAAATTTTTAAAAGAGAACATTTCAAACTTTTCTACAACTACAAGTAGGTGCCTATCACAAATTCGTTCCTTCTTACTTATTTACTTATTCGTAAAGCTTGTCTAGCCTTGTAAGGCCTGGGGTTTGAGTTATTTGGTCGGTATTCTTCTCCATGCATCTTTCGTTACTTCTTTTACAATTAAAATATAGGAATGCAGAAGGACATAAACGGAAGCTTCGTTAGCTTAAAAAGCGTAAATAGTTGTCGAAATACACTTATTTTGATAGATCACGTTAACCACTCGTACATTTTTATTTATTTATTTTCATTCCAACTATCGATGAAAGCAGTCAATTGCCTCCTGTCATTTTAACTATAAATTGTAATCGTATTTATTTTCCTGAAAATATAAAAATTGTTTCGAAATACCATCAATATTTCCTAATATAATATTGCTAAAATCTTGGGCGTAACAAGTGGTTCACAAATATCCATTATTTTCGGTATCCCCGAAAGACTATGGAAACGTTATTTTGTGTTAGTGTCACTAACACTGTGTCAGTATCTTATTTTTCACATATTTTGTTTTACATTTACTAATAAACTTATACTTCAATTCACGTAAGAAAATAGTAGATGGCGTTTGAGAGCCGATCGTTTTTACATGCATTAAATAAATAATTTAAAATCGTGAAAGCATATTTTGTCAATAAAAAATATTTTTATCTGTAAAAATGTACGATCCCTGAATATTAAAAATTACAACAAGCAATAGTTAAATATCACTTATTTCAGTAGTTTTTATTAGATTGACCGACAGGTGTTATTTTTTTTTTTTCATTTTTGTGAACTGGTTTTGCATTCTGACCAATCAAAGGGCAGAATTTCTATCCCTATCTAAATCAACGCTATTTTCTTACGTGAAATGAAGTGTTGACTTATTTTTGAATTTATAATGCTTTTACTGTAATTTTATATTTTTATAATAATAATAAAATACTCCTAACAGTAGGTAGTATATTTTATGTACCCTCATAAAAACTAAGTAAAAATTACACTAATGAATTTGACAGAATATGTGGAGTTAAAATCTTAATTCATACAATTCGTAGATGCTCTTGATCGGATATCTTTAAAAAAATTACTGTAGGTACCTAATTTAATTTATTTCATTTTATTGAACTGAATGGGGAAGGGGCAGCATCAATATTATTGAACAATATTATTGCTTAATGATATTGATCGTCTGTTTCTGATATATAGAAGTTCGTAATTGGCCAATAACTGTATGTTATAACATCTCCATAGTCCTATACTAATATAATACAATAATAATAATAATTAATATAATAAATGCGAAAGTAACTCTGTCTGTCTGTCTGCCTGTCTGTCTGTCTGTCTGTTACATTTTCACGCCTAAACCGCTGAACCAACTTTGATGAATTTTGGTATAGAGATAGATTGGACATTGGAGAAGGACATAGGCTACCTTTTGTGGCGAAAATAAAACTTGAAGGGGTGAAATAGAGGATGAAAATTTGTATGGAGAAGCCATCATTTCTCCCGCTGAACCAATTTTGATGAATTTTGGTATAGAGATAGATTGGACCTTGGAGAAGCACCCATCATTTCTCAAGTTAGGGATATAATAATTGTTATTAATGCTTTTGGTAAGAAATAAAGAGTGTTTTAGCGTATTTGAAAAATCATCCCTCAAGGCAGTACAATAGGGAATTATTTCAATAATTCTTTTTATCTTTGTATCTATAGTTAAGTTTTAACCGTTAGCAGATTTTCGATATTTGTCGGAGAGATAGCTTGCATCATATGCACATAAGTATAAGTACCCGAGACATGTTTAGAAAAGGACGCTGTTAGGTGCGGTGCGGGGATCGAGTGGGCAGTGGGCGGAGCCTGTTACATGTAGGTAAGATGCGAGGCAGGTTTCCGGCTCCCTACGCAGCGCATGATGCCGAAGTAAATGTGAAAAATTACTGGTGCACGTGTAGCTAATCGTTATTCTAGCTTTACCCGTGCGAAGCCGGGGCGAGTTAGCTAGTTTATTATAATAGAAGGGAGTTATGAATGACATGAAAATCGAATGTATCATAAAAAAGATGAATATACTTATTTCTATCACCGAAAAAATGACTTACCCAGGTATATGTTATTCAAGAGTGAAAATAATTTATAAAGGAACTTCGTAGCGTCCAGAAACTTTTGTCCTGCAATGTATATTTATAATGAAGTAGCATAAATGTTAATGATCGAATATTTTGTCTTGAAGAAGACATCTACACTAGTAAAGTTCATCTTTTCCTCATGAAAGCAAATAATTGAAGGAGTGAGTTTCATTGCGAAAGTTGGCCGTTATTCTTCTTGTTTGGTTAATTGTAAAACTATCTCGGCATCTCCCTTCGCTTCCCTATCTCGTAGTTAATAAAACTACAGATGTAGCAAGTTTGTATTAGTTCATCAACAAATCCTCTCCATATCTGCATACCTTTAGCAGGCGTCGGGCGTCGTCGGCGTCGCTCGGGGGCGGCATAATCACGACGCGATGCTTTATTGTCAGGCAGACATAGACATGCCGATCACAAGACACGACACCGTCATTATACGCCGAGCAATACCGAATTAGCTGGTAAATATTCATGCGCTCGCGGGTACTCTCTCATTGTGCCGCGTTCATTACGTGGCCGGGGACGCCTTCGCCTCGACGCCGAGACGATGCCGTCCCGACGACTCATTCTGATCATATACACCAGGATATTTGCATGTCAAAAGTGACGAAACCTGTGCATTGCTGCGGCGTCATGCTCATATGGTATCGACAACGATCAAGAAATTTCTTAATCAACGTATCATTCAAATAAGAAGTTTTATGCCGAGGTGCACACAACATTTTTTGAGGAAGAGGAGGAGGAGTTTAGCACGTGACGTAACAATATGGCCGGTTTAAGGTAGATGCTTCATTTCCCGCAACTATTCTTATACACTGCGGAGTTTGAAATACAAAGTAATATTAATATTATAGTTAATATTAAATAAAAATAATGTTTCTAGTATGAATAACATTTTGAATTTTGCGAACTAGTCCATTTCATCTAAAAATTATGTTTTTGCCCTCCTGAAGTGTAATGGGAACTTTACAATTGTATACACAGCAAGTGTAACCTACATTTTACGCTTACTGTGTTGTAACTTGTCTAACTATGCGGTAAAATAATCAAAATACACTGGACGTTTATGGGCATTTAGAAAAGAAATCATCTTTACCATAATAAAGTTCATGTAAAAAAGTACTACCTACTTAAGTTATTTTTTTACTTTAGCATATCCTATATTTAAAATTAATTTATATAAACCAAAATCACGGCAGCGACATCTGTCATTATTGTAAAAATCCGCCGTTACCGACATAGTCACCGATCGATATACCTGTCAAATACGCGAGGCGAACATTTCTGAAATGTCAAATATCGACACCTACCTATTATTTATTACGAAGAAAACATCAGAAAATAAATATATTATCAGTCATAAACAACGTCTATTATTACAGATAAATTTTCGCTAGAAGTACTTTAATGAAGATAAGTAAAATCAAATTTGGAAATTGACTTAACCCCAGTGTTTTAAACTAACCCTTTTCAGAAGTACAACCTATCTCATTAAAAAAAGTGATTTTCATTATCGTCGGCCAAAAAATTTGATACAATTCTCGTGCGTGAAGTATTTTACAGCGCTCCAGCTAATAAGGCACTCGCCGTAAGGGCTCGTCCCTTAAACAAAGCTGTCGCGCTGTAAAATACAACTTACACGCACTCAAATGTAAATAACTATTAGCATTCTCTCGAATTTTGAATTCGAGTCTTTGTTTTCTTGAATCTACATAGTACTGCATTATTACAGTCTTTGGCAGATTAATGGAGAGATAGGTATTATTATTTTATTGTCATCTTTGTGCAGGCAGGTCTACAAGTTTAGATCTCATTACAAAGTATTTTAATAAAGACACTAAGTAATTATTATCTTGTAGTTATACCCGGCAAAATATAATCGTGCTTTACAAAATGCAAGGAGCACGCATATTTTTACTCGGTTCCTTTCCCATTTTTAAAAGATGAATGCATAACTTTCGTCTACCAACTATTTCAAATTGGCAAATTTCTCTAATAAATTTTTCCATAGAATTTAGGTTCTTGTTTTCGGGAAATTATGGAAATTAATTATTTCTAGATTTTTGCGTGCTAATGATGTACATAGGTTAAACGCAACAAAAACGTGTTGAAGTTTTAGATTTTGTTATTATACTTTATTTCACGTAAGAATAGCGTTGATTTAGTTAGGGATATATAAATTCTACCCTTTGATTGATCAGACTATAAACCTGTTTCAAAGAAGTGAAACAAATATTACCTGTCTGTTGTCAAATAAAATCTACAGAATTAAGTGATGTTTAACCATATTTTGTTGCAATTTTAGATTTTGACATTTTTACAGATAAATATATTTATTATTGACAAAGTTTGGTTTCACAAATTTAAATGATTTATTCAATACATGTAAAAACGGTCGGCTCTTAAGAGTAATCTACTATTTTCTTACGTAAAATGAAGTATAGCCTACAAATTTCACTCCACTCGTGATTTATTAGTTAAATAAGTATCAGAAACGATGCGTTCGCCGCTACCTCGGCTAGGTCTTACTACCATGCACTAGTTCATATTGCGAATTGATTCCTGTCACTTGCAGAGTGCTTTGCTGTTACCTGGGCAACTAATTAAACAATCTTTTTGCTATGAAAATAACTACAGCAATTAATTTGTTGAGCAAGAAAATAAGAAATAGCGAAAGTGACAAAGATATTCCAATGTGAAATTTATGAAGCTGCAAGTAGTAAAACATTAAATTTATTTACTATTTAAACAAACGAGGGACTAGAGTGGCCATAAAATAAATGCAGCCGTGAAGTAAAAGCGGGCGTAAAGTACTTTTTGCGGATGACAAAAAAGTAAAACTTTATAGTTGGCAAAGAATATGTAAAACAACTATTTATGTAATAGTATTTTTTTTAACCTAAATAAATCATGCCAAATTTCGCATATGAATATTTTAGTAAATAACACGTTTTACGACCTTTTTACCTTCCGCTAATCCAATTTTAACATTTTCACGATGTTTGTATGTGTGTATATATGTGTGTGTGTATGTGTATGAATTTTGTCTTCGCTCTAACTCAAATACTATCATTCAGAAAATTCTGAAGCCTTGTATTTCTACCCTATTCTAATATGAAAAGAAACCATTAGATTTTGGGGTAAATCGGATAAACAGAAATGGCACTTTACATAAAGCTCATAATAGTTTTTCTTTAAAAAATACCATTAAATGTAATTTTTTTCGCATTTTATGTCATTATGAAAATTAAAGATTATTGAATTTTCTACAGGTATCCATTAATACTTAATATAACTGACAGGTAAACGTCACTGTTAAAACACTAATCACTTCAAATTAATAATAGTGACATTTTAAAAAGAAAATAGTAAATAAAGCAATAGTTATATGCAATGGAACATAATAGCATATCATGTGGCAAGTGTGTGAAGCTGACATTTTTACATGAGGAATGTAAAATAGGCTTCACACACGTGTTACATACTATACTTTTTCTACGACCTTGCAATAAAATATATTTTTTCTTCACATTGTCATTCTTTAAACGTAAATCCTCTGTATTATCGACTTGTGTAACCATGGTTACGAACGTTACGGATGTGTAACAACTTTGTTTTATTAAAATACAATTTATTTTGTAATATTTAAAATAATGAACGGTGCATGAAATGTTACTTCACACCGTGTGCAAAAACTCAAACTTCACACATGAAAATTGAGACGTGAAATACTCAATTCACGCATGGGAGTAGAAAAAATAGTTTGCAGCATTACTAAATACGTAGGTATATATTTAAATTAATAAAAATTAAATAGCGGGAGGTTTTGTGTTGGCCACATCAGATTTTTTATCTGATTTTAAAGTTTTTACGATGATGTGTGTGCGTGTATAGATACATGCCATTTTTTCAAAAATCGAATGCCAGAAATACAACGAAGAACCTTTGAAAATTGTTGATGAGGCTTCGGTAGCTCTTCTGAACTAAATACCAATTGTTAACCACTAACGAAAACTAGAAAGTTGTACCACAGGTTTATTTTTAAATATATTTTCTCCTTAGATAAAATGTTTTACTTTTTTCATATTTTTGATATAATACATTTCAATTTCTAATCCTGATTGAAAACATTCTTTTAATATTGGAACTAAATATACTTTAGTTTTAAAGTGAAATATTTTTGTAGAGTGATTTTAGAATTACACTGAAAGCACTAATGATAATCCATATTCCTAAATGGTGTTATTTTATTTACAGCTAACGGAATTTGCTTTTCGGAATGAACTTGCAACTTTTCTTTTTAATTCGCGATTGTAATGGCATGTGATGAAAGATATATGGGATATTAGAGGTAATCTAAATCAACTCTTGGCTGTGTTCCGTTTGATCCAAGTTAAAATGACAGGTTTAATTGTCTGAGAGTGGCTTTATATTGCATGCTGAATGCCAAACAAGAATAACATCTGTCAATCAAGCGTGCTCTGAACTTTCACAGACTGAAACAATCGATGAGCAACGGACGAGCAACGCACGTAAATATAAAACTGATTCAGCGCAAATCTATGCCGTACGCTCTCTAATAAAATAGATGCTTACGCGTTTTATAATTAACTTACTCACTTTTCCCTCTACGGCTATTGGTTATACACAGAATGTTTTGGTCAAAATTCAAGGTCAGTCCAACAATACGAGTGAAAAATAAAATAAGTTACTCAGTCAATATCTGATTTTCTCAATTTTTACCTCTCGCTAAGAGAATCATGCTCAAAATCGCATATTAAGATTTTAGTGGATAATCCGCTTATAACATTTTTGCGATGATGTCAATGTGTGTGTATGTGTGTGTGGATGTTGGAACCACGGTTTCTCAAATACCATAAGACTTAAAAAAAATTTTAACTGCAGTTTCCTCAATCTGACATTCCTGGGAAGAGCTGATTAGATTTTGGTAACAATTGGACAACCAGAAGTACTAGTTTCGTAAAAAAAACTTTTTGAAAATTTATGTTATTACTAATATTAAATAATATAAAAATATCTATTCGATACATTTAAAATTATTATTATATCTTCTATCAAGTTAAAGATAGAGACATATAAATATATAAAATAATAAGTTGTAAATGAATCTTGCAGCCATAGAAAACAAATGGAAAATTAAAATGTTTGTAATTGGCAGATAAATGTAAAAAGTGTGTGAAAAAGCTATTACTGAAGAATTTTTCTGGGAAGTACATTTAATATTTCTTATTTTATTAATAATTAAATATTTATAATTATAGATACATAGGTAGGTATATTACATATACGCTTCAGAAATATCGCCAATCTCATCAATGAATTGGAAGAATCTCGAACATTAGAAGAATAAGAGGAAACTTGTTCATACGAGTAGAATGAATTAAAAAATATAAAAATATGTAAAAAAGATATGCGTGCCTGAGTGTCTGGTCGCGAACCTGGGAAATCAGGTTCGATCCCGACCGATGCCAAATATTTTTCGAATTTTAAATGGCACAAAAGTGACCCCTGTGGTACACTCTCCACGCCAGCAATGAGTGCCCGTAAGGTGACGCCTGGTAAGCGCCCGCACGGTACAAATATGTCATCATCATTACCGATATCTGCGATAAAGCAGATTGTGGCACACCCAGAAATGGGTAATATGCCGTGATGATATGTTTATGAGATAGATTTGTGTCTTTTTTGTACCAGAAATGTTAAATATGTACAATACTTATATAGCCTAATATGGAAATGGCGAGAGGTCTTGTGGAGGCCACAACAATTTTTTTTGTGTAGTCTGTAGTGGATAGTTTGTTATGATATTTATCACTGGATGGTCGTCTTGTATTTGTGTGTATTAAATGATAATATACAAACTAATATTTAAAGAGAATACGAAAATTTGAGTAAATGTAATTCCTTAAACGAAAGTATCAGGTATGAAGATTTTTCATTTCCGAGTAAATACAATACCATCGTTATCTATGTAATATGCATTATTCATATAAGTGAGATCTTTGAACATATTCGTAATGTTCTTATTTATTTATAATACATACATATACGAGTATGTATCTTGTAACATCATTACACAATCAAAATACATTAGTTGGTGCTATCTTACGAAAATATGCGTATTTAATTTTGCTGTAATTCATCGTGTACTTTCATTCAATTCACACAATATCGAGTGGACCTATGCGAACCAATTTCAGTGTTTATTTTACACAGTATTTCTTAGAATGTATTCTAATCATTATTACTAAATTTGAAATATAAATATTGATGTAGGCTGTAAGCCTAGTAAATTCGATTGTACAAATTCGGAAAGTAACCAAAACTCGAAGGAGAAATGTAGGTTTTAGTTATACAAAGTTGTGTCTTCTTGTTCGGCAAGAGGAGCAAAAATTATTGAGTCGCTTCATGAGTTTATAACCTCTTTCGACTGTACATATTTGCAGAAGATTGAATCTGGGATTGGGATACAGTTGTCTGAACTGGATGTAACCCTTGCGAGAAAGTTAGCTCTGGCTGTAGCTTCGGCTTTGGTTCCGATGCCGGCAGTCGCAAGGTGTCGGGCAAAAATAAAATAAATTCCGCGATGGCACTTCAATCCTCGAACAAAACGGCGGGGTTCTGCGCCTTTTATTGGCGGAGATCGCACGGCGGCACGACTCGGCTATGGAAGAAACTGGAGCATTAGATTTTCTGACAAATTGAGCTGCATTTGAGTTTCCCCTAGCGGAAGAAGATGGATGAGGTTAGTTATAAATGTGAAGCTTTTGCGATCTGGAAGATTCCGTCTTCCATGCTCGCTGCGCGTTTCTTTTATACATACAGCAACTCTGGCCTGGAGTTTTTGCCGCCTTATCGCGCATGTTGTAGAAGCTTCATCTCCATCATCGCGAGAATGGCGGCTTCGCCTGCCTCTGATTGATGTTGGCTTGTCATCGGTCCAGACGCCCACAAAAATTCCCCATATCTCTCTTCCAACAACATATTTCAGATATCATCTCCTTTCAGCGCACCACCTTCCACCAGGATTTAAGACCACGTCAACAAATCTGATTGAAAATATATTCCACAGATTTTTCATCCCTCTGAAGTAATATAGCCAGATTTTACACAAAAGATTCAGATTTAGAGCAGATTAAATTCAGATTCTTGTCAATTTATTTGTTTATAAATTTAACAAATTTAATAACAAATAGACATCATATTCGAGTTCAACGCAAAAAAATTAAGAATAAAAGTTTGTATCTGTAGCGATCTCTGTTTAACGGCGTTTATGCGGGTTTGCCCGAAAAGATTTTAGTAACATCAACGCATATAAACAGTATACACACTAGCAAATATTAGTCTACACAGTACTGAAAGTTTCTAAATTTATTCAAATATATTGATAAGAATTATTACTTTGATATACAATAATTGTATTTTTACTTGAAATTTTTTTACAAACATATAATGTAGGAGTATGTATTACATTTATTATAAAATATGAATGGCGTTCTTACTTCATTAATACGTGTACTATATTTTGTAAAAGAAACAAAATACAACAAAGTGCTCTGTTTTTAAGAAAATAATTTCCATTTTTGCCAATGAATGAAAACTAAAATAGTATACTAGTGTACCATTAACTGTAAGTGACAGTTTTTAGGTTGAAAAAATTACATTTAAAAGTATTTTTCAAAGAAGAACTATTTTGACTTCATTTCCAGTTATCTGATTTATACCAAAATCTAATGGCTAATTAGAATTTGACAAAATTCATACACACACACACACACACACACACACACACATCAGATGCGAATAAACACGATTTAAGGTCCTTAGAATCCGATTATAACATTTTTAAAATGATGTGCATATGTGTGGATGTGTGTATGTGTGAATGTGTGTGTGTGTGTGTGTGTGTGTGTATGTATGTGTGTGTGTATGGCTGGATGTTGTAGGGACGATTCCTCAAAAACTATAAGACTTAAGACCTTTTTAACTATGAATTCCTCAATCTGACGAGCTGAAAAGGTTTTGGTAACAATTGGACAACCGGAAGTAGTAGTTTCTTAGAAAAAATCTTCTACATATAATTTTTTGGAAATTTTTGTTATTACAAATAATGAAGAACAAAATTCTCCATCTAATACACTTAAATTTTTTGTTATATCTTGTATAGGTTTAGAGATAAAGACACTATAATATATAGAATATTCTAATCGCAGAGGCTAAGGCACTAAGGAAACCACTTGACAAATTCAAATAGTTTTTTCTGGGAAGTATATTTAATATTTCATATTGTTTTATTAATTAAATATTTGAAATTATAGGTAAAATTGTGGTAAAATGCATATATCCATCTGAAATACCGCCAATCTGGTTATTGAATTGGAAGAATCTCTGACTTTTAGAAACTTCCTCATACAATGAAAAATAGATATAATTAGAATTTTATGTGTGCAGAAGACATGTTAAATACAATAAAAAACAATATTTGGGTAAAGTTCTGTAATATTTTCTTATAAAAGCGAAGTGCAATACAATACTTATATAGCCTAATATGGAAATGGCGAGAGGTATTGTGCTGGCCACAACAGATTTTTACCTCTCGCTAAGAGAGGTATTGGATTCATGCTAAAATTCGCATATCCAGATTTTATTGAATAAGCACGATTTAAGGTCCTTACAATCCGATTATAACATTTTTAAAATGATGTCTGTGTGTGTGTGTGTGTGGATGTGTGGATGTGTGTATGTGTGTGTGTGTGTATGTATGTATGTCTGGATGTTGTAGTCACGATTCCTCAAAAACTATAAGACTTAAAAAATATTTAACTGCAGTTTCCTCAATCTGACATTCCTGGAAAGAGCTGAAAAGGTTTTGGTAACAATTGAACAACCGGAAGTAGTAGTTTCTTAGAAAAAATCTTCTAAATATAATTTTTTGGGAGTTTTTTTTATTAAATATTGAAGAACATACAATTCTCCATCTAATACACTTAAAATTTTTATTATATCTTGTATAGATTTAGAGATAAAGACTCTATAGTTTATAGAGTAAATTAATCGCAGAGGCCAAGGCACTAAGGATACCAGTTGACAAATTCCAATGTTTATAACTGACACATGTTATTGTCAAATATCAACAGTTTCAGTGACATTCTGATAGCTTTTTCTGGGAAGTATATTTAACTTTTCTTATTGTTTTATTAATTAAATATTTGAAATTACAGGTAAAATTGTGGTAAAATGCATAAATCCATCAGAAATACCGCCAATCTGGTTAATGAATTGGAAGAATCTTTGACGTTTAGAAACTTCCTCATACAATGAAAAATAGATATAATTAGAATTATATGTGTGCAGAAGACATGGTAAATATAATAAAAAACAATATTTGAGTAATGTTCTGTAAGATTTTGTTATAAAACGACGGTTCGAAAGCTAAGAGCAATACAATACTTATATAGCCTAATATGGAAATGGCGAGAGGTCTTGTGCTGGCCACAACAGATTTTTTTTATCTGAAATTCGAATTAATAATCATTTGTCAATATTTCAAAGCTAACTAATATATTGTTAGATTCAATGTAATAATTATATTATTAGGAGGAGAAAATACGAAAAACCGTTATAATGAAAGAACCTTGCATTAATTAAAAGTTTTAATAACTGAAACATGCGTTTTAATTCAAGCAAAAATTTGTCTTTCCTTGTCATTTTTTCGAAAAATAAAATATAAAATTTTTTTTTCCTTTTGTAAACTCAATCCGGCGACATACTGTATATATATTACGATATAAATGTAGCCATTTCATCTAATTTGTATTTAATTTTACTATAATTTGTTACTACAAATTTATAAAATTTTGCTAAATCTACTTAGATAATTTATTGAAACATATTAATAGACTGAAAAATAAGGAATTTATTTATTTAAATTAACTACAATTTGGATAGTTTTTTTTTGTGCATGCAATTTTTGTACGATCCCTATACCTTCTTTATCTTTAGCGGGAGGTAAAAATGGTATTAATAATAATAATAATAATAATAATAATAATAATAATAATAATAAACTTTATTGACATATAATCAAGGGCGAGGTTCAGCCTAAGGCTGCTCTTCCACCTAACCAACAAATAATACACAGATGTATATAAAACTAATAGAAACGTTTTAAATATTAATCAATTACAGATAATTGAAGTAATAGAAACATTTAAGATAAATATAGAGTACAAAATAGTAAACAATGAAATAAATATTATGCAAATAACAATGCTCGTACATTTCTTTTGAAATTGTTTAAAGAAAGGATCTTCAGATAGTCAGGAACACTGTTATATAAAGTGGGGGCCATATATGAAAACGCACCATTAAATTTTGACTTTCTGAAGGTTGGGACAATGTACAAATCCTTCATTCTAAGAGAATAGTTATAGTCTTTAATAATAAATTTGTCAAATAAATATGATGGAGTACCAGTCAATATAATTTTATGTAGCAAGCATAAATAAAGATATTTAAGACGGTTTTCAACAGAGGGCATCTTAGAAATTTTGCGATATTTAGATATATGATCGTATTTACGCACACCGTATACGAAACGCAGACAAGAATTTTGCAATAATGTTAGTCTCTGTTTATCTGTCTGTGTGAGGTTCGGAATATAAGTGCAGGCGCAATAGTCAAATAGTGGAAGAATAAGTGAATTTACCAGTTTAAGTTTCACTGACGAATTTAGTTTATTTTTAAACTGAAATAATTGTCGTAATTTCAATCTTGCTGCACATAATTTTACATTAAGATGGTTTCTAAAATTTAAATCTTTGTCAATGTGAAGTCCCAAAATTTTAACATTATCTGTGCGAACTAAAATAGAACCATCTAACACGATATCAGGTATGTTACCACAGTCACTAATGATTAGAAGTGATGATTTGTCGGTATTAATTTTGAGACCATTGCTCTTTACCCATGATACAAAATCACTTAGCTCTTTGTTGACAATAGCGCAATATTGTCGTCGAAATAATAAAAGTTTATTTTCGTCTACTTGTATCGTAATTGTAATATCCCCCGTTGACTTGGTGTTTTTCTGCTCATATAATATCCATAAAGGCAACTAGCAAACCATGTTGAATATTTGATTTAATTTGTTAGAACTTTAGGTAATTTAAATAATTAATGCAGGATGAGTCGTCAGGCTTCCGTATCGCTAATACCCTAACAGATTTCTCTCTAAACGACTTGGCGTCGAGAGCGTCCCCTCGTTGCTAGGGTCGATCGTCTGTTGTCGGTTTTGAGCGGAGATGACGAATGGATGATCTGACACGGGGTTAATTTGAAACAGGAACCAGATAAATGTAGTTAATATAATAAAACTCCCCTAGCGAGCGGAATAATTCGGTACTTTGTCACCAGAAGCGGATGTGTGCAATTATGTAAAAGCGATAAAACGCTCCAATGTTCTGCTCATCATAAGAACACTGTGGTTCGTGATACTTGCTACAGATGGCGCGAAACATTTGTCATTATTATCGCGTACTGGTGAATGAGGGAGGATACCAAAGGGATCCAACATGGAACATATTTTTACTGATTATATTTATGATTATGTCTACGTACTCTATATTCAAATTTTATGCAAAAAGTTGTATTTTTTATTACATTTAAAATGAAATTAAATAATATGAAAAGGTATCTATAATTTCAAACAATCTTAATCATATTGGCTAGTAGTGCAAGCTTGGTTTTAACTAAAACCCTGTTTTAAGAAATGTCAAATTTCATTATTTAATAACAAAAATAAATAATATCAAATTTATCAAAATATGATTTTTAAACAGAATATAGTTTGTATTCAAACAAATACTTTTTTAAAAATCATTCTTTGAAACCAGGGATGGTAACCATAAAAAATATCGGTTTGGGTTACGGTTTCGGTCATCGTGAAAATAAAAATTCTGTTTTTATACAGCAATCGGTTTTGGTATACCAGTTTTACTAAAAGGGTTTCGGTTTTGTAAAAGTAATTTACGAGAATGATAATATTATTAAATTTGAACAATTAATTATTATAATGATGCAAAAAGTGTCCACAAAGTTTTATAACAATCAGTTGTAATGGGAAGCAAATATTCAAAATATTCTAATTTCCCATGTTAAATGCCTATGTAAATGTAACATGTAACGGATTTCGAGCGCCACCCGACTGAGGTACTACTAGGTACTACGTTGAAAGTTGACAAAAAAAAAAAAAAAAAAACTAGAAAATAAATTTATGTTCATACTTTTTTATACACACGTATTTTAATAATAAAAATTTACAATATTTAACAACTAACACGAGACCTGTATACAGGGTGTCTCTTAAATAGGGGGACATGGCTTAACCACAGATTCTTGAGGCTAAAATAAGACGATTTAACCAAACTTGCTTCTACCGGAAAGTGTACCATTTAGCCAGAATTCTGCTTCAAAGTTCTTCGAAAAAAAATTAATTTTGCTTGTAATAATCGGACGCTTTATTCGATTTGAATGAAATTTGGTATGACAGTTTATATGGTTATAAGTCATCTTTTAAGGTGATACTTGTTATTATTAGTGAACCACTAATGTATGAAACTTAGGTGTCCCACCATTGATTAGACAGTAACTTTTTAATGGCCACGCCGATAACATAAAATTATTTTTTTTCGGAAAGATTCATTCAATAGTAAACTTTTCTCTCTCTGTGTAATTTGTGATATCTGTTACGGTTCACACAGAAAAAAATAAAATCTGAGTGACTGTACTGCTAATTTTTTTAAATAAATTTAATCTAGCAGTCTATCCAAATGTCAAACAACTCATTTTTAATGACAGTAACAATTGTTTTACGGGTTGTCAAAAATTTTCTTCGCAATATTCTAAAATTAGTAACATCCGTTTGTTCGGCCTAATAATATTTTACTACCATTATTATAAATAAGACGATTACATATCGCAGCTTACTCCTAAACAAGTTGTGAAGATTGACAACTCGTTACTGTCATTAAAAATTACTTGTTTGACATTTGGATAGACTGCTAGATTAAATTTATTTTAAAAAAATTCACGATGCAGTCACTCAAGTTTTATTTTTTTCTGTCTGAGGGGTAACAGATATCAAAAATTAAACAGAGAGAGAAAAGTTTACTATTGAATGTACCTTTCTATAGAAAAATAATTTCACGTTTTCGGCATTGCCATTAAAAAGTTACGGTCTAATTAATGTTGGGACACCTAAGTTTCATACACTAGTGGTTCACTAATAATAACAAGTATCACTTTAAAAGTTGACTTATAACCATATAAACTGTCATGCCAAATTTCATCCAAATCGAATAAAGCGTCCGATTATTATAAGCAAAATTAATTTTTTTTTGAAGAACTTTGAAGCAGAATTCTGGCTAAATGGTACACTTTCCGGTAGAAGCAAGTTTGGTTAAATCGTCTTATTTTAGCCTCAGGAATCTGTGGTTAAGCCATGTCCCCCTATTTAAGAGACACCCTGTATAATGCGGTTAACCGATAAAGAAAAAAGGGTTTTGCTTTCGGTTCCGGTTTTGTATCTGTTTCGAATTTCGGTTTCGGTTCTCATTTTTTTACGGTATTTTTCGGTTAATGGTTTCGTTTCCGGTTTCGATTACCATCCCTGCTTTAAACATAAGGATGAAATTAAATATTGAAATTTGAATTTTACATTTCTTAAAACGGCGTTTTAGTTAAAACCGAGCTCGCACTACCAGCCAGTAAGTATTGTTTGTTGTTTTATAACAAAACAATTACAGAACTTTGCCCAAATATTGTTTTTTATTGTATTTAACATGTCTTTTGCACTCATATAATTCTAATTATATCTATTTTACATTGTATGAGGAAGTTTCTAAATGTCACAGATTCTGCCAATTCACTAACAAGATTGGCGGTATTTCTGCAGGGTTTATGTATTATATGTATCTATAATTATAAATATGTAATTAATAATAAAATAAGAAATATTAAATGTACTTGGAGTAACGATGATCGACTGGAGATTGATGTGGGAAGAAAATAAAGTAATCGGAACTGCAGTCAGTACGCTTTTATTTGATTTGATCATTTCGATCATTACTATGATCTTCTTCAACAGTTTTATAAAATTGTTACATTCTATCTGGCCGTTATATTATATTCATATAAAACAAAATTTGTTTTCATCAATATTACAACTTGTATTTCACATATTCTATCTCCATGTTTATTAACAGTAGTTACAAATATTTTCATCATTTTTTATGACTTGATTTAACCCTGAAGAAGATCATAGTAATGATCGAAACGTAGGTTTCAAATCAAGTAAAAGCGTACTGACTGCAGTTCCGATTACTTTATTTTCTTCCCACATTAAATGCACTTCCCAGCAAAAATCTTCAGTAATGTCTTTGGCTTTTTGACACTCACATTTATCTGTCACTTGTTTTCCTGAGCTGCGAGATACATTTACAACTTCTTATTTTATATATTTATATGTCTCTATCTTTAACTCCATAGAATATAACATAAAAATTTTAAATGTATCGGATAGAGATTTTTATATTCCTTAGTAATAACAAAAAATTTCAAAAAATAATATTTAGAATTTTTTTTTAATGAAACTATTACTTGAATTGGAAGAATCTCGAACATTAGAAGAATTAAAAAATATAAAAATATATAAAGAAGATATGTGTTTTTGTGTGTATCAGAAATGTCAAATATGTGCAATACTTATATAGGCTAAAATAAAAATGGCGAGAGGTGTTGTGCTGGCCACAACAGATTTTTTTTCAACAACAGTATAACAAGCACATTATATAGTGCCATAACAAATATTCATTGGCTACTGTAATTTAAAATAGTATATTTTAAAATTATACTTGCTTGTTCTAAATATCAGCTAAGATATCGGAAATAGAAATATATCAAAAGACTAGAAATTGACGTCTGTATTTATTCAGTATATTTTTTCAATCTTTCAATCTTTCAAACTTATATCAAAACATTTTATTTCTTTTAAATTATATCTTTCAACAGTATATCAGTTGACTTAGTGTCAATCGATAAGCGAAAACAAAAATAATTTAAGAAATTTTAAAAAAGTATTGGACTTCGAAAATCACAGATAACATAACTGCATGTACAGTGTACGTGTCCACGGTGACAAGATCATTGCCCCTAAAAAGTTACTGACTGTACGGCAACAAGGAACTAAATAATTAAAAGATCTCAATTTTACCAACACCTTTCTTATTGCTACTATTTATCTCTTTAAAATTAAGTCCCGTCACCGTAAATTTAAATTAGCATTGTTTAATTACCCGCCATGTATCTTTTATCGCGCATTAGGGCCGGGATCACGTTTTCCGTTGGTCGCCATGGCGCGAGTCGCGATTTCTCCAATCCGCGGCGGGAAGCGGTCTCCTGTCCACCGTAAACTAGGAAATATGGTCCTTGCACCGCGTGCCACCAACTCGCAGTCTAGCCCCCTATAACCATGGCAACGCAAAGATAATAATGATGAACGGTGGAATAAGATAGCGAAGGGGATTGCTGCAAGAAAATGGAGTTTTTTTACGAGAAAAACAAGATTTATGTATTTAGTTATTTTCCTATCAAATTTTGGTAAATGTGCCAATGAATTAAAACGAAACTAATTAGTTAATACAAAAACAATAATTTTTCTTGAGCGCAAAATTTGTAAACAATTCTTTTTTCATAGGGTTATCGCTCAAATGCAGCTGTAGACACGTGTTTCGCTCTTATTAGAGCTCATCAGTACAGAATAGCTAGTTAATAGGTGGAAAAAAAACTGACACAGTGTAACAGAACTAGTAAGCAGCCAAATACACCCTCTAATAAGAGCGAAACACGTGTCTACAGCTGCATTTGAGCGATAACCCTAGGAAAAAAGAATTGTTTACAAATTTTGCGCTCAAGAAAAATTATTGTTTTCGTATATTTACGTTTGGGGGTCCAAGTAACGGGTCTGGTGGGTGGTTATAAATCACCGCCGCTGTGACGTTGTATTTATCCACAATGGCTCGTACCACGATCATTGTTTTAACTAAAACAATGTCAAATTTCATTATTTCATTCTAATAATAAATGATATCAAATTTATCAAAATATGATTTTGAAGCAGAACATAGTTTGTATTCAAACAAATATTTTTACATAAATCGATCTTCTAACATAAGGGTGAAATTACATTTTGAAATTTGAATTTTACATTTCTTAAAACAGCGTTTTAGTTGAAACCGTGATCGTGGTACGAGCCATTGTGTGTGGAAATGCTGACCGAGACAACACGGGTGTATTTGGCTGCTTACTAGTTCTGTTACATTGCGTCACCTCACGGGCACTCATTGTTGGCTTGGAGAGTGCACCACAGGGATCACTTTTGTGCCATTTAAAATTCGAAATATTTGGCGTCGGTCGGAATCGAACCCGGTTCTCCAGGTTCGCGACCAGACACTCAGACACGCGGCCACAGGACCTCATAATAATAGTAGCAAAACACTATTATACTCGCGACAGATGACAAAAATTAATGATCATTAACGGTTAGATATAGTATGCGCACGTGAACTTGAGACTATTGACAGATGTCAAAATTGCGTCTATTAACAAACCAGAAAATATTGACTGTAATAAACACGTGCTACTTATTGTTTTGTACTGTACGAGTACAATACAATACGAGTAAGTAGCACGAGCTTACTACATTCAACATTTTCTGTTCTGTTTTTGTTAATAGAAGCAATCTGTCAATAGTCTCAAGTTCACGTGCGCATACTATATCGAACCGTTAATGATCATTAATTTTTGTCGTCTGTCTTGGCTATTACGCCGAACAAACGGATGTTACTAATTTTAGAATATTGCGAAAATAATTTTTGACAACCCATAAACTATTGTTATTGTCACTAAAAATTAGTTATTTGACATTTGGATAGACCCCTAGATTAATTTATTTTAAAAAAATCACAGTGCTGTCACTCAGGTTTTATTATTTTTTGTGTAAACCGATCACAAATTCCATAGAGAGAGAAAAGTTTACTATTGAACGTATCTTTCTGAAAAAATATAATTCCACGTTATCGGCGCGACCATTAAAAAGTTACTATCTAATCAATGTTGGAACACCTAAATTTCATACACTAGTGGTTCACTAATAACAACAAGTATCATCTTAAAAGATGACTAAACTGTCATACCAAATTTCATCCAAATCGAATAAACGCTCTTATCGCTGCTCAGCTACTAAGCGTAGCTTTGCGCCTTGCTTCAATATAAACACATTTAAATCTATACATTCACTGCTTCGCTTGTATCGCCGCTTTTACTGCCCGATTCACAAAAAAGTTTAAGCTAATCCTCATTTTTGGATTAGCGAATTCTACTCTAATTTTGACAGTTTATAACTTAAAATATAGTCTAACCTATTCCTAGTATTTACCTTTATTGATAATATCATGAAAATTAAATTTTAAATACCGGAATAGAATAGAATTCACTAATCCAAAAATGAAGATTAGCTTAAACTCTTTTGTGAATCGGGCTGTTAGAGTTTATCACAGCTCCAACATAAGCATGCCCCAACAGTGTTTCTGACGCATCTAGAAATGATATATTTACTTTTATCGGTACAGAATTTGTATCAACGACTTCTTATTTCCAATGAATAGTTCTCTCTCTCAG
Organism: Ophonus ardosiacus; assembly: GCA_943142095.1. Lineage (NCBI taxonomy): Eukaryota > Metazoa > Arthropoda > Insecta > Coleoptera > Carabidae > Ophonus > Ophonus ardosiacus. Next base: position 47,103,747 of record OW964831.1, on the reverse strand, counting down.
AAGTATATTGTGTGTCTCATACGGATAACATCTCTTATAATGAAATAGCATATAAAACACCCCAATTTACACCCCTACCACCCTCCCCTGGCTGTGATTTCACGCTGTTTTCCTCCTGATAACCATCCGTAATATTCAGCTCGGATTCAGGATGTAATCAGACGCCCTGGCCTGGTATCAGATGATCCTCTGGGTCCATGGTACACACAGGGTACATCAGGGTAGCGGGGGTATGCCATGGCAGCTCGCCACAGCGCACACGAATTAGTTATTAGATTAGTTGACGAACGCGTTCACTTCAACGATCCGATACAGCTATAGCCGCACCAGGATAAGAACGTTGTGCCATGGCACTGGTCATCCGGGTGTGAAACGACCATCTGCGAGGATACTAGGAGGAATGGAGTAGGAAGATTGGATGTTTAAAATGAGAATAATCAGTGGTTGATAGTAATCAATAAAACCCTCTTTCAATTATTGCGTTTATCAAAGAATATATACAGGATGTTAAAAAATAAATCTATCATTAGAAACTCTATTATATTCTTACACTCTATAAATCCAATAAAATTGTCACATGAATACACATTATGTACCTATACTCATATATAAATACTTTAAAAATATATACACTTACGTAACATACTCTTTACAATCATATAATATTACTACCAAGTTTACACCTCTACCCATTTTTAAATTATTGCCCCAAAAGTCAATATACCCCACATTTAGATAAAAACTTCAAATTTTCAAAAATCTAATTATTATGTATCTACATACTTCTCAATACGCTGATTCCAAATTTTGAAACCGCAGGTCGATATCTCTTTTCGTTCTCGAGATATTTAGATTTAAAGTTTTGCTCAAAACTGCCCATTTTTGGGTAATAACCCAAAAATGGGTCGAGGTATGAATTTGGCGACAACACCATTCGATTCTACGGGCAAAATTACATAAGTACACCAATTTTCAGAATTTTTGAACACCGCGTACAATCTCTAAAGCAAAATAACTGAAAATGGCCAAAAATCGCAAAAATCGTAAGGGGTACCCCTTAGGATTTTTTCAGATTTTGGCCATTTTCAGGGGTTTTCAAACTTTTATTAATAAAAAATGAACCGGTTGAACAAAATTTATGAAAATTGCTATACTTATGTATTTTTGTCCGTAGAATCGAATGGTGATGTTGCTAAATTCATATTTTCAGTTTAGAGCAAATCTTTGAATCTAAATATCTCGAGAACGAAAAGAGATATCGACCTGCGGTTTCAAAATTTTGAATCAGCGCATTGAGAAGTAACTAGATACATAAAAATTAGATTTTTGAAAATTTTGAAGTTTTTATCTAAATGTGGGGTATATTGACTTTTGAGGCAATAATTCAAAAATGGGTAGAGATATAAACTTGGTAGTAATATTATTTGATTGTAAAGAGAGTGTTACATAAGTGTACACATTTTTAGAGTATTTGAACAACTGTGTGAATTTTTAGAAATTAAAGTATTGAAATAAAAATGGATAAAAGCTATAAAAAAGTTTCTTTGAAAAGATTCTAAATATCCAATAAAATTATAACACGAACACATACTACTTTTTGCAAATTCCATACTAAAAGTTCCTTTGAAAAGATTCTATAAATCCAATAAAATAATAACATGAACATACCTACACTACGTAAATTGCACTTGACAATTCCTTCTTTCTTCTTCAACTTTCTCCAATTTTATTAGGGGTCACTGTTTCTTACTCTTCTCTTTCACTCATTCCTGTCCAACGCATGTTCTCCACACAGTTCTTCTTCCCTTAAGTCTTCTGCGATACAGTCCTTCCATCTTCTCTTTCGCCTTCCTCGTACTCCCGACATTCTGATTCTATACTTGCCATATTTGATTTTGACTTGGCACTGACATCTGTCAATTAGAATTTTTGCATATATCAGATGTTCCCATGATAACAGCAAACTGATTTTTGAAAATTAATCTGTTTATAATGCTTTGACTCCGTATCTATTGAATATGAAGGAAAATGTATAATTAAACCGTATAGAGAAGAGCATTTTCTTTAATATTTACAAAACATAAAATGTCAAAAGATAATATTTAACTGCGTTTTTTTTTTTAAGAAAAACTATAATGTATTTTTCACATCAACTTTACAAACAATCGGATCCTTTTCTAATAACGTACAACATGTGAAATTTTATGTTTATCTATTTATTGTATTTTGAAGAAACCTTCTCATTTTCTTTCTCTCTTTGATGTGTTTTCAATGTAATGCGGCCCTGTGATTTCGGTCATCTTGAGAGGGCCAGGTGCAGAGTCGGTCCTGCGGAAAATGTACCCATAATCAGATGATATTGAGTGGATGAACGCCTCACATTTCCTACAGCCCCCTGACAGTCAGTTCCTGCTGACCATCTATGCCTTCAGGGACAGCTCGCTAAGTACATTACACACTTATATACACATCACACTCAGATAATGTTGCCTAACAGGCTTCCAACAGATTTCTTTTTTGCGTATAATATTGTATTGTACTAGTAAGTGACACTACTAACGTTTGAGCATTTTATTAGTATACAGTTTTTAAATCATAGAATTTAACAATAAACTATAGAATGCAGCAGGAAAAATTACATTCTCTTCCGAGCTTGTAAGAAACTCGGCTATCACCTGAGTTCTATATACTAAAAATCGTATATCCAGATTTTAGTGAATAAGCACGTTTTAGAGTCCCTAGAATCTATTTAACATTTTTGATGATGTCTGCGTGCGTGTGTGTGTGTGTGTGTGTGTGTGTGTGTGTGAATGTTTATGTGAGTGAATGTGTGTGTGTGTGTGAATGTGTGTGTGTGTGTGTGTGTGTCTGTCTATGTCTAGATGTTGGAATGACGATTCCTCAAAAAATATAATACTTAATTTTAACTACGTATCAATCTGACATTAATGGGAAGGGCTGAAAAGGTTTTGATATCAATTAGAAGTAGCAGTTTCTTAAAAAAATCTTTTAAACATTATTTTTTGAAAATTTTTATTAGGTATTCTTCATCTAATACATTTAAATAATCTGATGTGACCAGCACAATTATTTCTGTTTTGTACAAATCCCACACCAAAAGTTCCATGGAAAAGATTCTGTATATCATGGGGTCCCGTGGCCGCATGCCTGAGTGTCTGGTAGCGAATCTGGGGGAACCGGGTTCGATCCCGACTGACGCCAAATATTTCCAATTTTAAATGGCACAAAAGTGACCCCTGTGGTGCACTCTCCACGCCAGCTATGAGTGCCCGTGAGGTGACGCCTGGTAAGCGCCCACACGGTAAAATATGTCATCATCATTACCGATATCTGGGTAATATGCCGTGATGATATATTTATATTTATTTATTTATTTATATCCAGTAAAACTGTAACACGACCATATACTATGTTCTACACATTCCATATCTAAAGTCCCTTGGTAAAAATTCTATAAATCCAATAAAATTATAACACTAAGATACACTATGTTGCATTTGATACTGACATCTATCATTTATAATTATTTGAATATATCAGCTGTTTTCATAATTATAGCAAAGCTGACTAATTTATGAAAGTTAATCACTTTATAATTTTTTAACTCTATATCTATTGAATATGAAGGAAAATGTACCTATAATCAAACCGAATGGATAATAAGATAATTTTCATAATCACATAAAATGTCAAAAAATGATATTTAACTGCATTGTTTCAAGAAAACTCGTATTCTAGGGACCCTAAAACGTGCTTATTCATTAAAACTGACCATCGAACTTTTTTGACTAAAGACAATACCTTCTTTTCCTAAAGGTGATGGAATGTAAAAATGATTTTCATTGCGTTTTTTTCAAGAAAAACTGTTAAGAACTTCAAATAAGGGACCTTCTGGTTGATCAATTATAACGAAAATCTAATTAGCTCTTTATATGGATGTAAAGAAGAGGAATACGAATTATATGTAATTATAATTTTTAGAATTATAATATAGGAGTTGTCGGAGAAAATTTTGTCACACACAGACACCCGCACATACAGACATCATCGTAAAACTAGTCAATTCGTATTCTAGGGACCCTAAAACGTGCTTATTCATTAAAAACTCACCACCGAATTTTTTTATCTAAGACATTACCGTCATTACCTAAAGGTGACGGACGGTAAGAACTGATTTTATGTACGTAAAACTTGAAATTATTTTAAATACTAGTATTCATATTATGTAATACATTTAAATTAATATGTTCGGAAATTGATATCTTTCATGAGAACTTGCAGACATGTAAAACGAAAGCGACACGTTTACTTTCAGTTAACACTTTTTAATGTATGATATTTCTCAGTTCTTTTTCTTCATTCTATTATTTACAAATTTTTGTATGTTATTTTTTTAAGTTAAGGATGTTACTTTTGTGCTTTTTTTTACTTTCCTATTCTCTAATTATTATGTTTTTATATTGTTTATATCTTATTTTCCCTCTGTAATTGGCATTCATAAATAAATAAATATAAATGTATTACTTATTTCCTACATTGTGAATAAGAATGTCTTACATACAGCAGTACAAACCTTGTATTATAGCGAACAGTTACAGATATCCTACACCTTCATTCTCTTACTCCCCGGTTGGTTTTGTCCGAGACAAATAATGAAGCACACAATTAATGCCCTTGCTCGGTGCTCGGGCGGCTCAATGTTTCATGAGACACATTGTTGCAACCGCGGCCATTTGCTTTAAAAACCTCACCCCCCCCCCTGCACTGCATACCCTGCTCGGACACCAGTATTGCAAGGCAAGGCAAGACTGCTACGTGCCTCACATGTATTAGGTTTAACTTCAACTGCACATTCTTAAAGATTTCATTTAGTTTTTTCACTCGTGTTCCATTTACGCTGCTCATTATCTCGGAGATATTGGACTGGAATACTAAAGATGAATGAGATCCGCCAGGATATAAAATATTACAAGTTCATGGAAGTGAAGTTTCCTTATCATAGAGGAAGATTTATAGTGTCGGACAAGCAGTGAATTACAAATATATGTTTTTATTTATATTGCATTTGTTTTGATTTCAAGCACCAACTCAATAATTCAGAGTATACTGGATGTCTGCTTTTTCTCTGAACATAGGAAGTCCAATGTTAAAATTTTCAATTAACAATACCTTTACGTACCTATTAATTTTAGAGTAAAAAATATAAGGTCAAATAATATCCTTTTCTACTGTCTGTATACAAAGTAAACATTTTTGCTCGCTTTTTAATAGAAATACAGAAATAAAATAGGACATTTATTTACAAAAACAAAAGTAAAATATCTGTTGTGGCCAGCACAAGACCTCTCGCCATTTTCATATTAGGCTATATAAGTATTGTATTGTACTTTGCTTTCGAACCGTCGTTTTATAAGAAAATATTACAGAACTACTACACACATATAATTCTAATTATATCTTTTTTCATTGTATGAGGAAGTTTCTAAATGCCAGAGATTCTTCCAATTCATTAACCAGATTGGCGGTATTTCTGATGGATATATGCATTTTACCACAATTTTACCTATAATTTCAAATATTTAATCAATAAAACAATAAGACAGATTAAATATACTTCCCAGAAAAAGCTATCAGAATGTCACTAAAACTGTTGATTTTTGACACTGACATGTGTCATTTACAAACTATATTATAAACAATGGAATTTGTCAACTGGTTTCCTTAATGCCTTAGCCTCTGCGATTAGATTACTCTATAAATTTATAGTGTCTTTATCTCTAAATCTATACAAGATATAATAAAAATTTTAAGTGTATTAAATGGAAAATTTTATGTTCTTCAATATTTAATTAAAAAAATTCCAAAATATTATATTTAGAAGAATTTTTCTAAGAAACTACTACTTTTGGTTGTTCAATTGTTACCAAAACCTTTTCAGCTCTACCCAGGAATGTCAGATTGAGAAAACTGCAGTTAAATATTTTTTAAGTCTTATAGTTTTTGAGGAATCGTGTCTACAACATCCAGACATACACACATACACACATCCACACGCACACACAGACATCATTTTAAAAATGTTGGAGAAAAATTTGGCACACACGACACACACACACGAACACACATACACACGGACACACATACACACGCAGACACACAAACAGATATCTTTAAAATAGTAAATTCGTACGGTAGGGACCTTAAAACGTGCTTATTCATTAAAAACTAACGGAATTTTTTAACCAAAGACAATACCTTCCTTACTTAAAGGTGACGGAAGGTAAAAAATCATGTTTTTATTTCCTTTCTAATGTTTACGACAACCTTTGATTACAAGTAACATCCAAATAACATCGCTTAAAAAAATGTGTTACCAAGACTATTTTTTGAGGATGTCCGATAAAATCAACCCTAAAGTCAACTCGTTTAACTTTTTATGTCAGTTGTAGAACAGTGAAAGTTTATGTTGTTATTGGAGTAGTAGGTTAAAAATGTATTAAAAATGAATTGAGGGATGTATTTTGTTGTTTCGGGGCCCAGGTTAAGTTGAGTACCAGGGATAGATTGAAGTGCGTAAAGTATGAATAATACAAACCTTCCAAGTCGTTTTATAACGTAAGTTTTACAATCGCAGTGGTTAACATTTCACGAGGCCGTGTCGGAAATCTCAATGGAGAAGGCATTGGCGGGTTCGGGAAGGGGAAATGGGGGTGGATGACCCCTCTTCCTTGAAATAGGATAATGGTAGACAAATGATGAAAATTATATCTAAATTGAAATGCATCGTTATTGTTACATATTTATTAACAATACCTACTCGTATTACCGTTGCAATTGATGTGAAATGATTCTCAGTTATTGAAACAATAAAAATCTGTTGTGGCCAGCACAATACCTCTCGCCATTTCCATTTTATGCTATATAAGTATTGTATTGCACATCAGTGTCGAAACGTAGTTTTATAATAAAAAAATTAGATTTCATGTGCACATAAAAAATTCTAATTCTTTTATTCTATGTGGTCCTAAATGTCAGAGATTCTGCCAATTCATTGACAAAATTAGAGGTATTTCTTATGGATATATGCATTTCACCTATAATTTTAACATCCATTTTTTAGTCATAACCCTAAAATGGGTAGAAATACTGACTTGCCGATAATACTATTCCATTCTGCGGACAAAATTACATAAGTATACCAATTTTCATAATTGTTAATGTATACAATTTCCAGAACAAAATAACTGAAAATGGCTAAAATCTGAAAAAATCGCAAGGGAGCGATTTTTGGCCATTTTCAGTTATTTTACTTTGGAAATTTTATACGGTGTTTAAAAATTTGGTATACTTATGTAATTTTACCCATAGAATCGAATGGTGATGTCGCCAAGTCTATATTTCACCCGTTTTGCTACTATTACCCAAATTGGGTATTTTTGGTCATGATTTTAAATGCAAATATCCCGGAAACGAAAAAAATAGCGACCTGCGGATTCAAAATTTGAAATCAGAATGATGAAAAGTATCTAGATATATAAAAAATAGATTTTTTTAAATTTTGAACTTTTTACGTAAAAATTACTTTTGGGGTAACAACTGAAAGTGTTGTTTGTTGCGCACACAAAAAAATCTAATTCTATTCTTCCATTCTATGAGGAAATACATTTGGGGTCAGTTATTCTTCCAATTCATTGACGAGATTGGCGGTATTTCTTATGGATAATTGCATAATAGGCATTTTACCTAAAATTTTAAATATTTAATAAAATAGTTTAAAAAATTAAATGTACCCCCTAGAAAAACCTTTTTCTACTCCCATGTGTAAAGTGAGTACTTCACGTATCAATTTTTATGTGTGAAGTTTAATTTTTTGCACACTGTGCGTGAAGTAACATTTCACGCACCGTTCATTATTTTAAATATTACAAACTGAATTGTATTTTAATAAAACAAAGCTGTTAAATTCCCGTTACGTTGGTAACCATGGTTACACAAGTCGATAATACAGGCTTTACGTTAAAAGAATGACAATGTGAAAAAAATATATATTTTATTAAAATATCTTTCAGAACTCATATTACTAATTGGAAAAATACTACCTTTTTTAGTTTAAGTTTTGTAATTTATTATTTTTCCAATTAATATACAGTATGTCCCCGGATTGAGTTTACAAGAGGAAAAAAATTTTTATTTTTGATTTTACAAAAAATTGCCAAGGGAAGAAAAATTTTTGCTTGAATTAAAACGCATGTTTAAGTTATTAAAACTTTTAATTGATGTAAGGTTCTTTTATTATAATGTTTTTTCGTACTTTTTCCTCCTAATAATACAGTTATTACATTGAATCTAACATGATTTTAGTTAGCTTTGAAATATTGACGAATGATTATTAATTCTAATTTCAGATAAAAAAGAGTTAATTGAATAAACTACAAGTATTTTGATTTTTGCAGTTTTTTTTTTCTGAAATTAGAATTAATAATCATTTGTCAATATTTCAAAGCTAACTAAAATCATGTTAGATTCAATGTAATAACTGTATTATTAGGAGGTCAAAATACGAAAAAACGTTATAATAAAAGAACCTTACATTAATTAAAAGTTTTAATAACTGAAAAATGCGGTTTAATTCAAGCAAAAATTTTTCTTCCCTTTGCAATCAAAAATAAAAAAATTTTTCCTCTTGTAAACTCAATCCGGGGACATACTGTATATTTTATTGCAAGGTCGTAGAAAAAGTATAGTATGTAACACGTGTGTGAAGCCTATTTTACACCCTCATGTAAAAATTTCAGCTTCACACACTTACCACATAATATACTATTTAGTGATCTATGTATGTCATTAGCTGTAAAAAAAATCATATTATTTTATCTTGCCCGGTTCCATCTTCCTATGATAAAAATATTCATTGCAAATCGAAGATTAAAAAAAATATCATTGCACCTTGCGAATTCCCAAAAGGTAAGCAACCCCTTGTATAAATATTTAGTTGTACTATATTTAATACCAAATTATAATTGTAAACACAATTTGACTATTTCTGCGAAAGATATTGTGTCCGTTTCTTTTCTGATCCTTGGCAGCAGGAAGCAGAATCAGGATTTAATAATTAAGAGTGCAGCACATTTTGATTCGCTTATAGTGAGTAAGAGAGCGGCAGCGGTGTATGTCCATTCGGGAATGTCATGTTTTATCGGTGCGGTTTTCTTTCACTTTGACGTGAAATGGCGCCGGTTATTGGATGCCGTTGCCGCTGCCGCTGCCGTCTCTGTCTGACCAATACTCTGCACACCGCGCGAGCATCATATAAATTCCTGCAGATGGATGTCGGGGGTGTAGGGGCCGTGAGACTCGTCAATATTCCCGGGGCGCCGAGCGGGAGCGACGGACAAGACGGCCAGAGAAGTGGACAGTCCATTTCTCTGCGCCGCGGCGCTGCGCTACGAGCCCGTCCACAAATCATCCGCCACCCTCGCCCAACAACGCTACGCTGACCCAGCATACACAGGGACGGACTAGTACTGCTATCAGATCACTGCTTTTTGCACACATCAATGGGGTCCTATACCATAGTCATATTTTAACTATCTTAAATAAGAAGACGAAAATATACATAAATTAATGAGTATTAGTGAAAAAATTTTCTTTAAATATTGATTAGGTCACAAACTACAAGCGATTGAAGCTGAGTACTAATTGGGCATGACGTGTTAGGTACTAAGAATTTGATTGGTCGCCTGATTTTAAAAAGAAGATTCGCGCGTCTGTAGCGGTCACCTTTGAAAGAATATGAAATGTCATGTTGTTCTATAACCTAACAAAACATTTAACAATTTTGTGTTTGATGAATTTGTTTAATTATAACATCTAGTAATATTAACAATAATCATGTATTTATAATTAAATCAATTTGTAATATGAATTAAATTAATAATAATATGAATTAAATTAATATTGAAACTTCAAAACAGGCAAACATTAGCGCCATCCGTCGTCATACTTTGTATAATAATATTGTCAAACTGTTTCAATGTTCTGTAATTTATTAGGAAGAAATCCTTGTTAAATGCTTATTATTTATGTTATTTATACTTAATAATAATTTCTTCGTAAATATAACGTATAAGTTTTTATATAAAAACATTTCAGCTATGCAAACATGAAAAAAATTGTTTCCAGTATAACTAACAGCTTGTCCCATTGTTTGTCGATCACTCGTTAGTACCTGCTACGTCACGCACAAATTCTTAAACTTTAAAAATTCATATCTCGCTTATTACGTAAAATTTTTAAGTCGCGTTTGCACTGAAGTTCTTATTTTATCCTGTTCTTACAGGAAAAAAATAAATAAAAGAAAAGTGGTATAGGACCCCATTCAACTAAACCTACACAACCTCTATTTTCTTCTTCCACAACACACATAAAATAATATGTTTATAGCATTATTTAACTTCCTACTAATTATATAATTACACTCACGTTTTTCTTTTTACCTCAAAAAAAAAGCAACTAAGTGCTCTTTTCATAATAAACTTTGTCTTCACTTTAACACTTTAAATTTAAATTTTTGTTTTGTTCGTTTTCATAATATAACTTTAGGACTTTAATGAGCCCTATAGCATTACTTTAAAACAGTGCATCGAACCAAAACCGGAACCAAACCGTAACATTTTAGGGAACCCAAACCGAGAACCGAACCTCAGATATATTTTTAATTGAACCTGAGTCGAAACCGAACCGAGTATTAAAATTCAGGTTCGGGGTTCAACTCCGGTTCAGGTTAATTTAAATTCGAAAAGTAAATACAGCCTATAATCGACGTCTTAGGCGTTTGCGTTGCTGTCTGGGCTGACTTTTCGTGAAAATTGTGTTCGTTTCTTGTTGCGTTTTGCGTAAATTCCGGCTCTCATTATACATTATTTCGAACCTGAACCGCGAACAAAACTGCAAATTTTATTAATGCTTGAACCAGAACCGCACCCGAACCCATCTTTCAAAAAACAAATTAACCTGAACCTAAATCGAACCCAGTTTTTGGCGGATTCGATGCCCTGCTTTAAAATACAGATAAAGTCTTAACGCCTTCGCTGCCATGGCGGACATCGTGATATTTCGTTGTGCGCCAAGGCGGACACCGGTGTTTTTTTCGCTTTACGCCAAGCAGACAAAATGTATTGGAAGAAGCATTGAATATGTGTCTGCTGTGGCGCACTAGGATACTTTGACTATCTTGGTTTTTCGATATATCTTATAGTAACAGTTTTAGAGATGTGCCATGTGTCCGCTATTTGTGTACGCTCTAGCGTACAGAAGATAAATTAATATTTTTATTTTAAGAGGCCAAGCGGACACGGTAAAAAAATCAGATATACAAATGTGAATGAATCAGTATTATAAAAAGCAGTTTGTGAAAAATAAATATAAATTCTTTATTACTAGCGTTACAATATTATATAAAATAAGTTATATTAAAAGGAGCGAAGACATCTCCATAGCCATATTTACAATGTTTTCGCACGTTGTGACATGATTTAGATATAACCCTAATGACAGATTATACTACTCTGATACAAAGAAACTTACAGAATATAACAATTCAACATTATTGCGCATATTGTCCATACAAGTTTATTCGTGTCCGCCGATTCCATTGTGTCCGCTAAAGGTGTCTGCAGTGGCGCAGGAAAAAAGAAAAAATGTGTCCGCTATGGCGCCTTGAGATCTAAAATAATACTGCGCCAACGGCAGACACCGGTGTCCGCTCGTATTTTTATTAATAACTAATTACTGAATAAAGATAAAATAAAAATAAAACTAGCAAACTACATAGAATTAACCCTGTTATAAGGTACCAGTTCTGGTCTTCAGGGACAATTTTGAAATGACCGCTTGGCAGCGGTGTTAAGTATTCCTTAAATTAACAAGATCGTATCAAAACAAAATATGCATTTTTTACCTCCCGCTATCCTTGGTAAGGGAGGTGTAGGGATCGTGCTAAAAATCGCATATCGAGATATTTGTAAATGATCACGTTTTAAGGTCCCCAGAATCCGATTTTCACGATGATGTCTGTATGTGTGTATGTGTATTTTGTCAATGCTCTAACTCAAATAATTTCATTTAAAAAGTTCCGAAACCTTGTATTTCTTCCTTATTTTAATACGGAAAGAATTCATTTGATTTTTATGTAAATTTGGTAGCCGGAAATCGCATTTTAAAAAGAAAATTGTAATAATAAATAAAACAATAGTTATACAAAAGTAAAGGAGCATAATATAGTTTCCAGCATCGATAAATATGTAGGTATGTATTTAAATGAATAAAAGTACAGACTGCGCAAGCATTTCAGTGTACAACATTTAGGGACATATTAACACTGCTTGTATATCCACAACTATAGATGTGTTCTGTTTACCATAGACCAGAATTTTTTTTTTTTCAAACTTCCGGTCCCGATCGTTTTTATTTAGTGTGTCGCAATCAATTAGTTAAGATATATTAAACTTTGTCATGCCAGTAATAATATTTGAAAAATTAATTATTATAACTGTTTTGACCATCTTACGCACATTGTGCTTGTCCGTCCCTGCGGGGGTCGTAATGTCCAGCCGCTTGGGGTGGCTGGGGGCGTTACGTGCCACGTTTTTAATACGCCACACGTCCGTGTTCGCAGCGTGGACGGCGGACGGCGGACGGCGGAGGCAGCAGAACGCTGTAATATATGGCCGCGCATTCCCGCAGTCCGCGACGTTGTGCTAGCCCCTATGCTTCATACACAAGATAACCCCCTGCCCTGCCCCTAACACAACCCCGTATACCGAAATATCATCTACATACATCCACGACAATGTAACAATGTTAGAAACAAGAAAGCGAGACACTTTATAAGCTTCAATGGTTAGTTAAGAGTTGTTTCGCTCAAAAATATGCAGATGATTCAACTACAGACCAGGAGACACAGTATTAATACGTCCTCTACCGTATATCTGAGATAGAGAAGTGAAGGTAGCGCGTAGCTAAGACTGACCTATGAGCGCAAATTAATAAGAATTCTAGAAATAGTATTTATCTCGCGAAACTCCTTAGCCTCTATTTTTAGGAATCTGATGTAGCCGACACATTACCTTATGTCAATTCTATGAATTTTGGAAAAGATGCTATACAGGGAATTTATTTTAACATGCAACATATGGTCAATCACTTCCATGGTTACTCACTATTGTCAAAAATGACAGCAATGTAATATTTGTCGATTTTAAAATGCAACATACAAAATTTGTAGTTTTGTATTATCAAAACTAATTTCCAATAAATTAGCCTCCATACTATTAACAAAAAAAATCAAAATATGAAAGTTGCACATCTTAACAAACTTTAGCTTACAAAAATTCATAACTTCCATGTAATAAATGTTAAAAATTACCCTCATTCACAATGAGGCAATATTCTAGTCGGTCGTACTAAGAATTGACAGCATTTATGATGTGTTCTGGAGGTATCTCCTGTGCTGCAATACTATTTATAATGTTGCATTTTAAAATGGACAAATATTACATTGCTGTCATTTTTTGACATAAGTAAGTAACCGTAGAAGTGATGAACTATAATGTTGCATTTTAAAATAAATTCTCTGTATATCCATTAAACTGTAACACGAACATATATTATTTTCTGCAAAGTTCCATGGAAAAGATACCGACATCTGTCAATTATTTGAATATATTAGCTGTTTCCATGATTATAGCAAAGCTGATCTGATTTATGAAAGTTAACCTCTTCATAATTATTCTTTAACTTTATTGAATATGAAGGAAAATGTATAATTAAACTATTTTATTTTATAAATCCAGTAAAATCGTAACACGGACATATACTATTTTCTACAAATTTCATACCGAGAGTTGTTTGTAAAAGATTCTATAAATCCAATAAAATTATAATACGAAGATACACTATGTAAATTGCACTTGACACTGACATCTGTCAATTAGAATTATTTGAATATATCAATTGTTAACTCTACAACTTTATCTATTGAATATGAAGGAAAATATATAATCAAACTGTATAGAAAATAAGATATTCTCTCAAAAAGATAATCACATAAAATGTCAAAATATTATATTTAATTGCGTTTTAAAAAGAAAACTGTTAAGAACTTCAAATAAGAGAACTTTCGGTTGACCAATTATAACCAAAATCATATTAGCTCTTCATATGTACCTATGTAAAGAAGAGGAATACGAATTATAATTTTTAGAATTGTAGTATTAAGGTTATCGTCGGAGATTAAAAATTAGATGTTTGGTATTTGGACAGACTGTTAGATAAAATTAATTTTAAAAAAATCACGGTGCAGTCACTCAGGTTTTATTTTTTTCTGTGTGAACTGTAATAGATATCATAAATTACACAGAGAGAGAAATGTTTACTTTTGAATGCACCTTTCTGAAAAAAAAGATGTGGCCATTAAATAGTTACGGTCTAATTAATATTGGGATACCTAAGTTTCATACAGTAGCAGGGTTGTTATAATTTTGCCCGACCCAAAAAAACCCACCCGGGTTTTTTTTAAAAAAACCCAAAAAACCCACTTTTATGAAATCATATTTTATTAATTAAATATGGCACATAATTATATGGTACACACATATATACATATAATTTGTCACCGGCGACATTTTACAATCAATTTCATTTTGTGTACTTCGTGTTTGATCATTTTTAATATATTTTTCATTGCTGTGCGAACTGAACACAGTGTTTCTTTTATACTTGAACAACTCCAATCCTGGTGTCAGCATTTTCATTATTTTTTGAGTTGTGTTATTAAACATACTATTAGTTGTGACACTTGGATCTAATTCTTGTACACATTTGCATTGCACAGACTTGCATCTATTAATATTAATTCGTGTACGCATATACACTCTCTAGTTAATTTATTGTTTATTACATTACAATCTTAAAAAAAATATTAATAATATTATTATCTATTACGCCGACTTGTGTATGTGTATTAAGATACTTTATAAAACTAAAGTTAAAAATGATACATACTATATTTCGATGTTTGTCAATAAAACCCGCTTTTATTTAATAAAACCCGGGTTTCTTCAACCCTGTACAGTAGTGGTTTACTAAGAATAACAAGTATCATCTTAAAAGATGACCTATAACCATATGAACTGTTATACCAAATATCCAAATCGAATAAAGCGTTCTGTTATAATTTTTTTTTTTTTTCGCAGAACTTTGAAGCAGAATACTGGCTAAATGGTACACTTTCCGGTAAAAGTAGGTTTAGTTAAATCGTCTTATTTTAGCCTCAGGATTTTGTGGTTAAGCCATGTCTCCCTTTTTTAGAGACACGCTGTACACATATAGCTGTTACACAGTTTTACGGTCTACTATTAATTTGTCACTATGACGCAAAACCCTATTCTGTCCTGTTATAATCACGAATAAAAAAATCTGTTGTGGCCAGCACAAGACTTCTCGCCATTTCCATATTAGGCTATATAAGTATTGTATTGCACTTCGCTTTCGAGCCGTCGTTTTATAACAAAATCTTACAGAACATTACCCAAATTTTGTTTCTTACTATATTTAGCATGTCTTCTGCACACATATAATTCAAATTATATCTATTTTTCATTGTATGAGGAAGTTTCTAAATGTCAAATATTGTTCCAATGCATTAACCAGATTGGCGGTATTTCTGATAGATATATACATTTTACCACAATTTTACCTATAATTTCAAATATTTAATTAATAAAACAATAAGAAAAGTTAAATATACTTCCCAGAAAAAGCTATCAGAATGTCACTAAAACTGTTGATATTTGACAATGACATGTGTCATGTTATAAACATTGGAATTTGTCAACTGGTTTCCTTAGTGCCTTGGCCTCTGCGATTACTTTACTCTATATAAGTGTATTAGATGGAGAATTTTATGTTCTTCAATATTTAATAAAAAAAACTTCCAAAAAATTATATTTAAAAGATTTTTTCTAAGAAACTACTACTTCCGGTTGTTCAATTGTTACCAAAACCTTTTCAGCTCTTCCCAGGAATGTCAGATTGAGGAAACTGCAGTTAAATATTTTTTAAGTCTTATAGTTTTTGAGGAATCGTGACTACAACATCCAGACATACATACATACATACACACACACACACACACATACACACATCCACACACACACACACACACACACACACACACACACAGACATCATTTTAAAAATGTTATAATCGGATTGTAGGGACCTTAAATCGTGCTTATTCAATAAAATCTGGATATGCGAATTTTAGCATGAATCCAATACCTCTCTTAGCGAGAGGTAAAAATATAAAGAAATGTGATGTAAGGGTCGGAGGAATCGTCTGGGGCTGAAAGCAGCATTCTTCCCTCACTTCACCCCGTTGGCCAGTAATTAATGTATTGCGCACAATTTATTTCCGCTTCCGGCCAGAACAATTAGATGTAAGGTATGACTAGAGCCGGCCGGGAAATTAATAGTGATACTTCCCCGGCTAAGTGAAGGTAACCGGCTTTAGAAATACGAGGCGAAATAAAATATAACAGCTCGCGTATTCCCGGGGTTTAAAGCCATAGCATAGCATAGCGCAGGATACCTACCTACTGCTCCAGCAGTGTTGGTGTTTGTATTAGTGCCTGTGCCAGCGCCAGCGTTACCTATGCAGGATTGTGTGGCTGCGGCTGAAAGACTCACAATCTGTTACAGTTTTAATGCCGCTCGCACGCACCTGACCGCGACATGAGCCTGGCGGGAAAATAAACATACCTGATATCGATCGACGATTTTCACACGCAGTTTATTGCTTTTCTCACTACATACAGTTTGTTTTTCATTATTATCTTATTTACATATGGAATAGTAATGCATAGTGAGGATCACGTTTAGATTAGAGTAGTACATAATTTTTAAAAGGAAAAATCTGATGTGGCCAACACAAAACCTCCCGCTATTTAATTTTTATTAATTTAAATACATACCTACCTACGTATTTACTAACGCTGCAAATTGTTCCATTGCAGAAAACTATTGCTTTATTTACTATTTTCTTTTTAAAATGTCACTATTATTAATTTGCAGTAATAGGTTTTCTGACAGTGACATTTACTGTCAGTTACATTCATTTGAAAAATGAACTATGTAACAAAGGAATAGTTTTTATCTTAGGCTTCGCGACTAATAAAAAAATCTGATGTGGCCAGCCCATAACCTCCCGGTGGGTATTTAACCATGCAGTATAAATAAAGCAATCATTATGTTCAAATATTTTTACATTCACTCATAACAATTTTTATTTTACATTTAACAAATATATCATACACAACATAAATTTTACAAATATTGACAAAACTAATAGAAACACTTAACAAAAATCAAAATAGTACTCACATCTTGACATCTTTTCAAATTCGTATTCTAGAAGACAATGAAGCAAATCAATAGTAGGTACTTCTAATATTTATGTATGATCGAAAATATATTATTTTTACAAACCTTAATTATATTAGATTCAAATACATACATATATTATTACTACATTCTCCTTAACACGGTTTCATTATTAATTTTAATGTAATTACTTCCTGACAGTGAACAGTGACATTTGTTTAAATATGTCAAAATTGTTATTGAAATATTGTTTTTGTTTGAGGCATAGGCAAAATGATATATGAAAATAAATTATGTTATAAATTTATATTTAAAGTTATTTAGAGTTATTTACTAAAGCTATTATAGTAGAATTGGAGATTGTACCATTATATTTCATTATTATTAGTAAAAGTTGCTGAGAAATTATATTCAATCTATTTTTTTCAAGAAAAACTGTTAAAAACTTGTATAAGTGATACTTCCGGTTATCCGACATACACTGATGAGCTCTTCCCACATTAGTGTAGAATGGATATACAAAATTTCAAAATTTTATGATTGATAGTATTCGAGTAATCGTGTCCACCAGATCCACACATCCACATATCCACACACACACACACACACACACACACACACACACACACACACACACACACACACACACATACATACCCACAGACATCATTGTAAAAATGTTAAAATCGGGTTCTGGGGACATCAAAACGTGCTTATTCACTAAAATCTCTATATGTAATTATTAGCACGATCCCTATACCTCCCTTACCTAGGGTAGCGGGAGGTAAAAATCTGATGTGGCCAACACAAAACCTCCCGCTATTTAATTTTTATTCATTTAAATCAAACTGTTCCATTGCAGAAAACTATTGCTTTATTTACTATTTTCTTTTTAAAATGTCACTATTATTAATTTGCAGTAATAGGTTTTCTGACAGTGACATTTACTGTCAGTTACATTCATTTGAAAAATGAACTATGTAACAAAGGAATAGTTTTTATCTTAGGCTTCGCGACTAATAAAAAAATCTGATGTGGCCAGCCCATAACCTCCCGGTGGGTATTTAACCATGCAGTATAAATAAAGCAATCATTATGTTCAAATATTTTTACATTCACTCATAACAATTTTTATTTTACATTTAACAAATATATCATACACAAAATAAATTTTACCTAGGTAGCGGGAGGTAAAAATCTGATGTGGCCAACACAAAACCTCCCGCTATTTAATTTTTATTCATTTAAATACATACGTATTTATTAATGCTGCAGACTGTTCCATTGCAGAAAACTATTGCTTTATTTTCTACATTCTTTTTAAAATGTCACTATTATTAATTTGAAGTGATTAGTTTTGTGACAGTGACATTTAATTTACTGTCAGTTACATTCATTTGAAAAATGAACTGTGTAACAAAGGAATTGTGTTTATCTTAGGCTTCGCGACTAATAAAAAAAAGAATTTTTAAATTTATCTGTAAGATATATAGAAAAAGTATTAATGTATTCCTGTAGAAAATTCAATAATCTTTAATTTTCATAAGACATAAAATGCGAAAAAATGGCATTTAATGGTATTTTTTGAAGAAAAACCCTTTCAAACATCGCAAGCAACAAAAATGAACAAACAGTTGGCTATAGATTTAAAAATATTATTAATATATCTTGATTAATCATTATTACGTATTAAATGTTCAGCTCGATTTTTCTCAGAATTTTGTGCATCTTTATGATTTATTTGCGTGATCATAAAATGAAGAAAAATCACTATCGGATTCCACTACTAAAATATATGTTTTCATTTATTTATTTTTTTCGGATGACGTCATGACTAAGTCGGAAGATGAATTGCACATATTAATGAGTATTTTTAAAAACTAAAATCGACATGTTTCAGCGTTTAAAAAAAAAACGACTTAATAGTTTGTTTTTTTTTGATATTGCATAATTTAATCCCTCGCTGTATACGAATAGATATAATTCACAAACTAATAAAAATGAAAACTCACTTTACTTCACTTCCAGTTGGAGGAAACAATAAAAGTTACAGGCAACATTCTTTATGTCCAGCGGCTATATTTTGCTAGTAGGCACATGTTAGCCTCTTGTACGTGTTTCCTCACACCTTAGCCCTCGCATCTGTGAAAAAAGAAAGGAGAGGCCGAGAATGGACTCTTCTTTTTCCAGGCTCCATCTCCACCGAACATCAATCTTATTTATGTGGCTACAAAACTCGCAGAATGGCGGGCGGCTGAAGCCATTCGACCGATCCGCGTTACCACGTAGCTTGGGTACTAACGCCACGGCCCTGCATTCACGGAATAAGGCCCTTCACACACCTGAAGCACACCGCAATACTAATTATATACTTCTCTTAGTATGAGCTGGTCCTACTATAATTTCTTTTCGACAAGATTGGCAATTTTAGATTAACTACTTTACTTATACTATACGGAAGCACAGTTACTCGAAGTTTGATTAAAGCATATTATAGTGAAAATGAAATGGCAGAAGACCTACGTCATAGATCTGAAAAAAACTTTATAAAATCAAATATAACTTGTAAAAATTATTTATTTTTAAATACAGAAGAAAGAAAAATACTAGTATTAAGAAACGTATATATTAATGAAATTTACAAGTATTTTTAAGTTAATCTCTTTTTCTTTTACGCAATTTGAAATTATTTGAAATAATTGTAGTTCATTTTTATACCGGTACGTTGGCATGACAATGTTTACATTAAATTTTATATCGCTCGAATATCTATCCTGTCACTATTGTCACTTGGTTGTCAGTTTATATTCATATAAAGCTTAAAGAAGCAATTTCAGAAACTAACCTTGTCATGAACTATTTCGAATGGGAATTGTGGGCCATTAATTCCGTAGAAAGCCGCTCAAAAGGTATTTTTTTTTTTTCAAATATTTCTCTTGTTATCAATGTTTAAACTATGTATTTTTAGAGAGGAGCAAATGCCCTGCAAATAAGCAAATCTTGACAAGCAGATATGGGCACCCGTTTCAGAATGACAGCTAGTAATCATGTACATAACTTACAAATGTCATAAATTTTAATTCAAAATATCAAGATTTTGTAAGTTCACGTGGTTTCTTTGTCACCAGGTGCGTGGACTTTACTTGGCGAGTTACATAAATCACATGAAATTTGGAATGAAAAATATTGACATTTGACATCTATGTATGTACATGATTACTATTACTGTTCTAAATAATTTTCATTCTTTGACCTCGGGTTTTCGCCAAACATTTCCAGATTGTTTTCATCACTAGAAGAAAATTCCCCCGATTCATACGACTCTTCAGATGAAAATTCGTCAATCATATATATAACAGAAAACACTTGTTTTCCATGGTATGCAAGATACATTTACAACTATTTTTTATACCGTGAGTATTTTTTAACGTGAAACATTGGGTTTGTCATATCCATAGTTACGATTCGACTTTTGATTGACAGCAATGTATTTGCGTGTCCCACTTAAAATGAAACATAGGGAACAAATTTGACAGATGTATTATAATTTAAATATTGTAAGAAATTTACCCAAGTCAGAAAACCACTCAAGAGCACTAAACATATTTCGGGCACAAGGTGCACACAGTATTTTTTCTACAACTAAATTTAATTTTTAGAAAACAGGTATAATTATTTAATCAAAATTAACCTCTAATGACATCGTGTCAATATGACAGATAACCGCTATAAGTTACGACTTGACATTTGATTGACAGCTATGTATTTACCTGTGTCATTTATAACATAGGGAATGAATTTGACAGAAGTATTATATTTAAGTATTGTCAGAAAATCACTCGGGAACAAGGTGCACACAATATTTTTTTCTACAACTAAATTTAATTTAGAAAGCAGGTAGAATTATTTAAACAAAACGTCCACTGACGTCTTGTCAAATGTCAAATTCGTTCCCTATGTTTCGTTTTAAATGGGACAGGCAAATACATTGCTGTCAATCAAATGTCAAGTCGTAACCATGGATAAGAAATCCAATGTTTCACGTTAAAAAATACTCACGGTATATCTATCTTTAACTCCATAGAAGACATTTTTTTAAATTCTTTAATATAAGTAATAACAGAAATAATATTTAGAAGATTTTTTTGAAAGAAACTATTACTTCCGGTTATCCAATCTAATCAGCTCTTCCCAGGAATATCAAATTGAGGAAACTGCAGTTAAATATTTTTTATTTAAGAAACCGTGGTTACAACATCCACACATGCACACGCACGGACAAGATCGTAAAAATGTTATAATCGAATTATAGGGACCTTAAATCGTGCTTATCTAATTAAATCTGGATATGCGATTTTTAGCATAAATTCAATACCTCTCAGTGAGAGGTAAATATTGCTATTTAACCCCGAGAATAATAAGACATAATATAATTCTTTTTGTTACTAGTTGATAAAGAAAGCAGAATTTCGTATCGAGAAATAAATAAAAGACTTGATCGCCTACTGTTGTTTATTTATAGCATCCTGACGTGAAGGAGTGAAAGAATTTTGGGGATGATATTGGGTTTTCAGTGAATGAGCTAAGTGAAAGGAATAAGCGAGGTGGGTAGAAAAGGGATGTGGCGTTTTATCCGCCCTTTCCCGGTTGCCGGTACATTTGAAGCAGGATATTAAATTAAACTAGCAATTGCCGGGAAAACTTGGAACATATAAAGTTTATTACATCGTCATTTAAACCCGGCTGCGTCGCTATTTTTGCTCGTCTTATTGCTGACGAATTAATAACTTCTCCGCGTCGCTAAATGATAAATTTATCAGATAATAAAACCGTGAGAAGTTTAATTACGCATTCAAGACCTCCTCAGCCTACGGTTGTGTTTTGTTTGCTCAAGCAGCGCCGAACGATAAACAGTAATACGCGAACTTTTAATTAGTAAACTTTTGTCGCGAACAGCCAAATATTTTAATCATCTCGTACCCGGGTCTGGCTGGGATATATCTGCAGAGCGCGACCTCGCGACGAAATAAGGCGACGTTTTAATAAGAAAACTCCTGCAACAATCATCTCTCACCTTCATGAAATTATCTACGAGAACTTATACAAAATGTAGCTCTTTGTTTCAGCTCCGCTCCTCCTTCTCTTGTATTCCGCAGAGGAAACTTTTATCATGATACAATTTTGTCAACTTGAAATTTCATTCCATTCTGCCAAAAGTTATTTCTTCAATAAATAACAAACGACAAACAAGCAATTGATGTTTTTATGTTATTTTTCCTTTTCCCATGTTACAAAAGCTCTTGTGGGCCAAAACAACAAGTACTGAAATTATTTCTTCATACTAATAATTATTTATATTACACTGTAGTAATTTTTACCTCTCGCTAAGAGAGGTATTGGATTCATGCTAAAAATCACATCTCCAGATTTAAGTGAATAAGCACGATTTAAGGTCCATATAAACCGATTTTAACATTTTTACGATGATGTCTGTGTGTGTGTGTGTGTGTGTGTGTGTGTATGTGTGTGTGGATGTGTGTATGTATGTGCGGATGTTGGAGGGACGATTACTCAAAAACTATAAGACATAAGACCTGTTTAACTATAAATTCCTCAATCTGACATTCTTGGGAAGAGCTGAAAAGGTTTTGGTAATAATTGAACAACCGGAAGTAGTAGTTTTTTAAAAAAATTCTTCTAAATATTATTTTTGGAAAATTTTAGATATTATGCATTTTGAAGAACAAAATTCTACATCTGATACATTTAAATTTTTTATTATATCTTCTATAAATTTAGAGATAAAGACGCTATAATATATAGAATATTGGGATATAATAAGTCGAGTAGGCGAAACTACACTAAGGAAACCAGTTGACAAATTCTAATGTTTATAACATAATTTGTTAATGACAGATATCATTCTCAAAAATTAAAGTTAGGAGTGACGTATTTCCCAACCTCCAAATATTAATAATCGGTATATCACTATAATAATTGTAAATAAAATGTTTTAACCTTATCTGTAGAACCAATCATTTATGATGCATTAATCGGTCATTTTTTATTTAATTCGGAATTCCCGGATTTCAGTAGGGTCCTCCACCGTAGTAACAAATTAGAACAAGGGTCAGTTATATTAAAACTAGACCTTAAAACTGTATATTAAAAACTATCAAAGTTTAAAAATAGTTATTAGTTTCTAAAATAATCGAGTTTTTATTACCATTTCCTCATCTCTATATCTACGTCACACATTTATTCTATTCCAAATTCTTACTACTTTCAAACCTTCTGCTATCGCCTTTTTGAAATATGGAATCCATTTGCAAGTATATAAATGCAGAAAATAACAACAGAAATAAACCAAACAATACTAGTTTAAATTTATGATGCCATAACAGATCACAAGCGTTGGTATGAAAGTAAAAGATATGTTGAATGACATAGGCTACCATTTTTATTATGACATTAAATTATTTATTATCCACCCAAATTTCCAATTATTGACCACAGGAGTTATTTTCATTTTATAAGTGCTGAAAAAAATAAATTAATGTGACTTCAATTATTAGCGAAATTCACTGTTTGAGAACAAAATCATATCTATATCTACGTCACAGAATATTAAAAAAATTATTACTGCTTAACGAATAACAATAAAGACTTTCTAAAATTACATATCACTTTCAGTGTACATGAAGTTTTGTAAAAAAATATATAAAAAATATAGTGGAGGACCCTGTTCTATTCTATCTACCTAGTGTTTCTGAAATCATATTCATATAAAACATTTCACTAATTTGGTTTAAAAAAACCATTTCATTGTTTACATTCTGGAGCGAATTACGAATGGCCGAAAAGTAAGGGTGAAATAAAAGAACATTTCGCATTAATCTCCCTGTCTAGCAACACTGACTATATAATGTTTGTGTCACAATTATTAAGATTTCGTTTTCATCTGAATGTTTACCTTGCATAAGCATGGCCTGAAAGCGAGGACGGACAGCACCGCCGCCTAACGTTTCTTTTCCGGCTTCGCTTTTGCACCCCTCTGAATAATTACACCCCGAGACGAGTTTAATCTGTTCTTTGTCCGTGCCCGTTTGCATTTTCAAAACACGAGAAATGTATTTTATAAAATGACAGCGCTGTTACGAAATGCATAATGAGATTCTCTCGCGCTGATGGTGAATCACTTTTTCTCGCTGTCTCTGTCTATGTCTGAGTGTTGTCGTTCGTTGTCCTGCGTTTGTCTTTTTCTTTCCTCTGCTTGTTTTGTGTCGTCTCTCTTCTCTTAATAACATCTCGCGGACCTTTTTAATCTCGCATTTTAATAAGAGTTTTCTTTCTTCATAAACATTGTTGACTTTTCTTATTCTCTGATATTACCCGCACAAATCTTGCACTTTATTATCCGCCCAGAAATCGTATTACGCTGAGGTTATTGTCATCATAAATGACATTCTTACATTGCAATGTCACTGAATTTGCTACAAACCAGCTTTAACAATTTCTCTTCCAAATGAAAAATACTCTTTTTGTTTCACAGGAATAATTACATTTTAAATATATCAGAAATAATATTAAATTAATTATTTTTCTTTTTACCTCTCGCTAGGAAAGGTATTGGATTCAAGCTAAAATTCGCATATCCAGATCTTACTGAATAAGCACGATTTAAGGTCCCTATGTGTCTGTGGATGTATGTATGTGTGTGTGTATGTGTGTATATTGGAGGGACGATTCCTCAAAAACTATACGACTTAAGACCTGTTTAACTATGAATTCCTCAAACTGACATTCCCGGGAAGAGCTGGAAAGGTTTTGGTAACAATTGGACAACCGGAAGTAGTAGTATCTTAAAATAATCTGTTGTGGCCAGCACAAAACCTTCCGTCAATTCAATGTATTTTGTATAAATCCGATACCAAAAGTTCCTTGGAAAAGATTCTATATATCCTGTAAAATTATAACACGAACACACTATTTTTTACAAATTCCATATTGAAAGTTCCTTTGAAAAGATTCTATAAATCCAATATAATTATAACACGAATGTACATTCTGTAAATTGCACTTCACACTTCCTCATTCCTATCCAACGCATCTTCTTCACACAGTTCTTCCTCTCTCAAATATTCTTCTACACAGTCCTTACATCTTCTCTTTGGCCTTCCTCGTACTCCCGGCATTGAAACTGCAAGTCACTTGCGAGGGACACTCTGTCACTTATGTTACTTTCTGATCCTATACTTTCCACTTTGATTTTGTACTTGACACTGACATCTGTCAATTAGAATTTTTTTAATATATCCGCTGTTTCCATAATTTTTGCAAAGCTGACTGATTTTTTAAAGTTAATTAATCGCTCTATAACGTAAAACGTATAATCAAATCGTATAGAGAATAAGATTTTCTTTCATATTAATGATCATAAAATGTCGAAAAATGATATTTAACTGCGTTTTTTCCAGAAAAACTGTTAAGAACTTTAAATAAGGGTACTTCCGGTTGACCAATTATAACCAAAATCTAATCAGCTCTTCATATAGTTGTAAAGAAGAGGAATACGAAAGAATCATAATTTTTAGAATTGTAGTTTTGAAGTTATCGTCGCAGAAAAATTTGTCATACACACACACACACAGACACACACACGGACACACACTCGGAGACACACACACACATATATATACAGACTTTTATGTAAAATTAGTAAAATCGTATTCTAGGGATCTTAAAACGTGCTTATTCATTAAAAACTCACCACCGAATTTTTTGACCAAAGACAATACCTTCCTTTTGACGGAAGGTAAAAAATCTTCTAAATATTATTTTTTGAAAATTTTTGTTACTACTAATATTGAAGATCATAAAATTCTCCATCTCATAGACTTAAAAATTTTATTGTATCTTGTATAGATTTAGAGATAAAGACACTATAATATATAGAATAATCTAATCGCAGAGGCTAAGGCACTAAGGAAACCACTTGACAAATGTCTGTAACTTAGTTTGTAAATGACAGATATCAATGTCAGTGTCAAAAATCAACAGTTTTAGTGACATTCTGATAGATTTTTCTGGGAAGTACATTTAATCTTTCTTATTGTTTTATTAATTAAATATTTGAAATTGTAGATAAAATGCATATCGTCGTTGGTTCTGTAACATCTCCTATGTGCTAAAAAATAAGTTTTGCAGAAAACAAAAAAAAAGTCTTTAATTAATTAGTAGAATAGTTAGTGATTAAATATTTATCAAATATTTGTTCCTTATTAAAATTCAAGATTAATGAAATATTTAGTAATTCTAAATTTTATTTTTGTTGCGAGTAATTAAACATTTTTTATTTTATTGACACGTAGGACATATTACAGAACCAACGACGATATATCCATCAGAAATACCGCCAATCTTGTTAATAAATTGGAAGAATCTCTGACATACAATAAAAAACAATATTTGGGTAAAGTTCTGTAATTCGGTTCGAGAACAAAGTGCAATATAATACTTAATATGGAAATGGCGAGAGGTCTTGTGTTTTTAAGTCCCTAGAATGCAATTACTATTTTCACGATGATGACTATGGGTATATATGTAAGTAATGTAAGAAAGTTTAACTGTGTAAAAACCGATTTGGTAAGTAGTGCAATACAGGGTGTCTCAATAAGCTTGCTCACTATTGGTAACTTTTTTATTTTAAGAGATACGAGGTTGGTTAAATTAGAAAATTGGTCATGTAGACAAAATAAAAATTGTGTCAGCGGTTCTCAAAATTTGGGACAGAATGTATATTTTTTAAATGGAACTATATATTTTTTATTATCTTATTAGAAAGACTATTTTTTTCTCTTTCCAATAAGGTAATGTTGTTTATATACAATTTTTTCAAATAAACTAGTTATTTACGTTTAAAGATAAAAATTATTTTTTATTAGTTTAGGTCAAGTAAACTATGGAAACAATTGTCTTTTATAAAATTATTATTTTATTAATTTATTTTACAGTAATAATAAAACAAAGAAAATATTCAAATTGAAAGCCATTATTTCTTTCGCACATTTAAACTCTTTTGGAAAGAGAGCCGACCGTTCTACGTAACTGGTGTCTAGACATAACTTTCCATATAGCAAGATCATTTCTAACTTTTCTTTACTTGTAAAGTTATTAAACATTATTAAACACAGAGAACTTTACGAGAGATATTATTAAACGTCAAACAAACAAAGAATCAATTGTTTCCATGGCTTACTTGACTAAAAAACTAATAAAATAGTTTACAAAATTTAAATTTTTAACCGTAAATAACTCGTTTATTTGAAAAAATTGTATATAAACAACATTACCTTATTGGAAAGAGAAAAATTTACTCTTTCCAATAAGATAATAAAAAATATATGGTTCCATTTAAAAAATATGTATTTTGTCCCAAATTTTGAGAACCGCTGACACAATTTTTATTTTGTCTACATGACCAATTTTCTAATATAAAATGGCACCATTTTGCTCATTTAACCAACCTCGTACCTCTTCAAATAAAAAAGTTACCAATAGTGAGCAAGCTTATTGAGACACCCTGTATATTAGTATTAGTGTAAAACTCAAAACTAAATTTTGTAAAATAATAAATAATGTAGTAAAAATTGTAGTCTTAAATAATTTATTTAAAAAATTACACTATTTATAGTGATAATTTAAAGAAATTTCATTCTACACTCTGATCAATGTTGCGGGTTCCTATTGAAACAAGTTAAAAATGTTGCGAGTTCTTAATGAAACAAGTTAAAAATCGCACAGCAGGTAGTTAGTATGTTGTGATATTTCGGAGTGTTCGGATGTATATTTCTGTGTTTTGTGTATTAAATGATAGAACAAACTAACATTTAAAGTGAAATACAAAAATTTATGTAAATATGTTTTTTTAAACGAAGACATCATGTATGAAGATTTCCCATTACCTGGTGAGTACCTACTATAGCATCATTTAATCTATGTAAAATGCGTTTTATAAATGAGATCTTTGAACATATTGGCTTGTATCAAGATCACGGTTTTAACTAAAACACTGTTTTAAGAAATGACAATTTCAAATTTCAAAATGTAGTTTCACCCTTATGTTAGAAGATCAATTTATTTAAAAAATATTTGTTTGAATACAAACTATGTCCTGCTTTAAAATCATATTTTTATAAATTTGATATTATCATTAAATAATGAAATTCGACATTTCTTAAAACAGTGTTTTAGTTAAACCCGTTTTTATTTATTTATAATACATACATTCATACATACGTATGTATGTATCTTGTAATATCATTGCATAATTAAAATACATTAGTTGATAATATGTTAGGAAATATTCGTAGTTTTAGAGTTTAATAGGAAGAGCTGAAAATGTTTTGGAAACAAATGGAAAACCAAAAGTAGTAGTTTATTTAAAAAAATATTCACCAATATTAAAGAATATAACATTCTCTATCCAATGCATTGAACATTTTTATTATATCTTCTATAGATTTAGAGATAGAGAATTATAAATATATAAAATAATCTGTTGTAATGAATCTCTATGGAAGCCAGTTGAAAAATTAAAATGTTTGTAATTGACAGAAAAATGTTTGTGTCAAAAATCCAGATACATTACCGAAGGTTTTTTCTGGGAAGTTTCGTATTTTATTATTAATTAAATATTAAAATTATAGATAACATTAGCTAACATGAACTATTTCTATATTTTTTAAAAACATATAGAAATAGTACATGTAATTAGAATGTTTGTTAAATACTGTTGTACTTATATAGCCTAATATGGAAATGGCGAGAGGTCTTGTGCTCGCTACAACAGATTTTTTAGTAGTTATATAAAATAAAAGGAAGAAAGTCATACATATATGTATGAACTTAGCCGAAAAAATCTGCATTACGAAAAAAGCAGTATAAGTTTTTAAATTTTCAAAATATTAAAAGTTATGTGAAAAGCAAAAAATTGCAGAAAACACTTGAATACCAGAAGAAGATGAAGAAATGTAGAATGGGTAGAGCTAAAATCTTAATTCAAACAATCCTCAAGGCGATTTCGTAGGGACCATTCCTGTAAACGAACTTCGATTTAGAGTATAATTTTGTTAAATGCTTTTCCTTTTACAACGAAAGGTCATCGACATATCCATATTAATAACTTTACTCGTTTCCCTTTTCGTGTAAATTGCCACAGATGTCCAGTATGTCCACCCTCCATTCCACTAACTCATTCCCTTTACTGCTGAACTCAGAGCAATCCAACTACAGTTTCTCCATTCTCCAACATAGCCCGAGTACAATACATGTGTGCTGCCGACCGTTGTGAAATGATGAGCATTTGACCATTGGTCATACGCGTTTCCTCATAAAGCGACGGACACAAGCCGGGGTTCAGCGGATGTTGACACGTGCTCGCTTTATGTTCGATAGGACGCTTTGATCTTTTTGGGGAAATTGCTGTCTGAAGAATTGCTGATATGATGCTGCGGTCAAGACAAAGCGAAAGAAAGATTATCAAAGTGGTGGGATTCAATTTCGGGTATTACGGGATATCGTGGTGTCTTTCAAACCAATTACTCAGAGTAAGGTTTTTAGTAAAGTTTTAAACTCTAGTTAATTATTTTATTATAGGAAATTATGAATTAATAATATATATATAATAGTAATAATATATTAAAGAACGAATGTCATAATTGTTATTTTGTGAATCGTGATCCAATCCTTCGAACAAAATAATCGACAATAATTATGAAATGAATTTTTGTACTATTTTTTCTATTTTGCACTTTCTATGCTTTTTTACCTCTCGCTAAGAGAGGTATTGGAATCATGCTAAAAATCGCATATCCAGGTTTTAGTGGATGAGCACGATTTAAGGTCCCTAGAATCCGATTATAACATTTTTACGATGTGCGTATGTGTGTGTGTATGTGTGTGTGTGTGTGTGTGTATGGATGTTGACACCATGGTTTCTCAAATACTATGAATTAAAAAATATTTAACTGCAGTTTCCTCAATCTGACATACTTGGGAAGAGCTGATTAGATTTTGGTAACAATTAGTCAACCGGAAGTAATAGTTTCTTTAAAAATTCTTCAAACTATTATTTCTGTTATTACAAATATTGAAGAACATAAAATTCTTCATCTAATACACTAAAAATTTTTATTATATCTTGTATAGATTTAGAGATAAAGACACTAATCCAATGTAATACATCGTAGAGGCTAAGGCACTAAGGAAACCAGTTGACAAATTCAAAAATCAACAGTTTTAGTGACATTCTGATAGCTTTTTCTGGGAAGTACATTTAATCTTTCTTATTGTTTTATTAATTAAATATTTAAAAATATAGGTAAAATGCATATATTCATCAGAAATAGCGCCAATCTTGTTAATGAATTGGAAGAATCTCTTGCATTTAAGAACTTCCTTGTAGAATGAAAATTAGATATAATTAGAATTGTATGTGTGCAGAAATATTGTTTTTTATTCTATTTGGGTAAAGTTCTGTAATTTTTTTGTCATAAAACGACGATGATAACGAAGTGCAATACAATACTTAATAAAAAAAATATATCACGGCATATTACCCATTTCTGGGTGTGCCAATGCCAATCTGCTTTATCACAGATATCGGTAATGATGATGACATATTTGTACCGTGCGGGCGCATACTAGGCGTCACCTCACGGGCACTCATTGCTGACGTGGAGAGTGCACCACAGGGGTCACTATTGTGCCATTTAAAATTCGAAATATTTGGCGTCGGTCGGAACCGAACTCGGTTCCCTAGATTCGCGACCAGAGACTCAAGCACGCGACCATGGGACTCCATACAATATAATACTTATACCGTGAGTATTTTTTAACGTGAAACATTGGGTTTATTATATCCATGGTGACGACTCGACATTTGATTGACAGCAATATATTTGCCCGTTCCATTTAAAATGAAACATAGGGAATTAATTTGACAGAAGTATTATATTTAAATATTGTAAGAAATTTAGCCGAGTCAGAAAACCACTCGAGAGCACTACACTAAACATATTTCGGGCACAAGATGCACACAGCATTTTTTCTACATCTAAATTTAATTTTTAGAAAACAGGTATAATTATTTAACAAGATTAACCTCTAATGACATCTTGTCAATATGACAGATAACCGTTGAATTTTCCTATAAGTTACGACTTGACATTTGATTGAGTCAAAAAATCACTCGGGCACTAGGTGCATACAATAATTTAATTTAGAAAGCAGGTATAATTATTTAAACAAAATTAACCTCTACTGACGTCTTATCAAATGTCAAATTCTTTCCCTATGTTTAATTTTAAATGGGACAAACAAACACATTGCTGTCAATCAAATGTCAAGCCGTAACTATGGATATGACAAATCCAATGTTTCACGTTAAAAAATACTCACGGTATAACATAAATTGGAAATTGCGAGAGGTATTGTGCTGGCCATAACAGATTTTTTGTCTTGTACTTGTGAGTACTTCAGTCAATAAAAATGTCACCAATCAATCAATCAATAATTCATCTACTTTTATGCTTTAATTATTTTCATTCTCGTTCTTCTTCTCTGTGTCCCCGTCAGCATCTTCCCGTGTCATATCGTGGTTTTCGCGGGGGCGGCGCGTATCTGGTCCAGCGTATTGATCAGCCGTGCCTCCGCCGCCGCCGCCTCGGATCATCGCTGACCGCTGTCCGAGCAAGCGCACGCGCACAATGACAAACTCTCAATCGATATATAACTGGTATTGACGGTCCGACGGCTCCCTGGTCGACCGATGTTGAAATTACACGAAATGAGATTACGTTGATGTGTGGTACGTGCAGTGTGTGTGTGTGAGTGTGAGTAGACTGGTCTCTCTTAGCGAGATGGACGCAGGACTCTGCTCTGTCCCTACACCAGTAATGGAACTACCAATGAGATTATTTTATTCCAATGTATTTATGCTGCACTACAAAGAAATATTCTACAAGGTTTACCATTTCTTCAAACTCTCGTCTTCAAATTAAGAACGAGTATCGTCTTTACTGAATTATGAAAACCAGTAGATTGATTCACTCAGATTTTATTTATTTATTTATTTATTTATGAAAAATGGCCGTACAACAGGACAAGGTCCCAATAACAGTACAGCACGATTACAATACACTCAATTACAAATATTACTTATCTGTTAAGACACAACAAATATGGTGAAAAATAACAATCTTAAGTGATTCAAACTTAGAAAGAGGTGGACACATGAGTACAAATATTTTTTATGAATTTCTTAAATACATACAAATTACAACTGAAAATATCAGGTACATCAGTAAGATATAATAAATTATTAAAACAACACAACAGGCGATTTAACGGAGAAAACATTGCAAAATTAGTTCTAAACATTTTTACAGAAAAAATATCAGATGAGCGAGTAGAATAAGACGGTACACGTAAAGATATTTTACTCAAGAGAGTTGGACAGTCAATATGACCATTTATAATTTTATAAAGAAAGATTAAGTCTAACATCTCTCTACGCTTTTGTAAGGATATGAAAGAACTTGTATAATTAGGAAATTTAAATTTAAGCACAGAAATAAATTTACGCTGAATACCCTCAACTCTATTCACATATATCTGATAATGTGGGGACCAACATACAGCAGCAAATTCCAGTTGAGACCTGACAAATGTATTATATAAATGTACAAGGGTTGTGGGATTTTTAAAATTTGATTCCACACGCAGTATAAAACCTAACATTTTATAAGCCTTTTTAACAACGCTATCAATATGAATATCATAAATTAGCTTATTTTCTAAGATTATTCCAAGATCTTTGACATGAGATACACGACTGATGTCATTTCCATTAATATTGTAATTATATTCAAATATACTTCTGCAACGTGAAAATGAAATAATGGAACATTTTCTGTAGTTTATAGATAAATCATTCTGCTTTAGATAAATGGTCAATCTATCTAGATCTTCTTGAAGACTAAGACAATCATTCATGGAAACAATTTTTTTATATAACGAGGTCATCTGCATACATTATGAATTTGGAATTTTTAAAGCAAGAATTTATGTCATTAATAAACAATAGAAAAAGGAGAGGTCCTAGATGGGAGCCCTGAGGTACTCCAGAGGTTACAGGATAGATGTCAGAGTTAAAACCCTTAACTGTAACGTATTGTTGTCTGTGGCTAAGATATGATGTGAACCACTTTAATAAACTGCCATGTACGCCATACATCTTGAGTTTATCTATTAAAATTGAATGATTTATTTTGTCAAATGCCTTGCTGAAATCAGTGTACACCGCATCTACTTGAGTACTATGGTCCATAGTAAGAAGTACATAGTCTGTGAATTCAACCAGATTGGAGTTGACAGATCGTCCACTGTAAAAACCATGCTGTTCCGTATTTATAATTCGTTTGAATGCAAAAAATAAGCACTTGTAAATAGTTATTTCAAACATTTTCTCGAAAATGCATAGTTTCGAAATAGGACGATAACTATCAACAGATATTAGCAATAAACTCTTGTGTTATTATGGGCGTTAGGTGACCGGTTGATAAGCGTCTTTTTCGGTTCAGATATACAAAAGGACAAAAAAAATCGCGGAATGAAAGGGAAGAAAAATATTTTGCTTTTAATTCAAGATACTCCGAAATTACAGCATTCACTTCTTCATCATCTTTAACATTTTTCCTTCTTACCCCTCACTAAGAGAGGTATTGGAATCATGCTAAAAATCGCATGTCCAGATTTTAGTGGCTAAGCACATTTTAATGTTCCTCGAATCCGATTATAACATTTTTACGATGATGTCCGTGTATATGTGTGTATGTGTGAATGTTGGAAACACGGTTTCTCAAATACTATAAGACTTAGTAATAATAATAGTTATTTACATTCGAGGGCGTGTCAGTTGTATTTTACAGCTCGACAGCTTTGTTTAAGGCACGAGCCCTTCAGGCGAGTGCCTTATTAGCTGGAGCGCTGTAAAATACTTCACGCACGAGAATTGTATCAAAATTTTTGGCCGACGATAATGAAAATCACTTTTTTAATGAGACAGGTTATACTTCTGAAAAGGGATAGTTTAAAATACTGGGTGGTGTCGATATTTGACATTTTAGTATTCTTCGCCTCGCGCATTTGACAGGTATATCGATCGGTGACTATGTCGGTAACGGTGGATTTTTACAATAATGACAGATGTCGCTGCCGTGATTTTGGTTTATATAAATTAGTTTTAAATACAGGAATAGTTAAAGTAAAAAAATATCTTACGTAGGTAGTACTTTTTTACGTGAACTTTATTATAGTAAAGATGATTTATTTTCTAAATGCCCAGAAACGTTCAGTGTATTTTGATTATTTTACCGCATAGTTAGACAACTTACAACACAATAAGCGTAAAAAGTAGGTTACACTTACTGTGCATACAATTGTAAAGTTCGTATTACACTTCAGGAGGACAAAAAATATTTAACTGCAGTTTCCTCAATGTGACATTCCTGGGAAGGGCTGATTAGATTTTGGTAACAATTGGACAACCGGAAGTAATAGTTTCTTTAAAAAAAATCTAAATATTATATTTCGAAAATTTAAGTAATTACAAATATTAAAGAATATAAAAATCTCTATCCGATATATTTAAAAATTTTATTATATCTTCTATAGAGTTAGAGATATAAAAATATAAATATATAAAAATAATATGTTGAATGAATCTCATGCTCCATGGAACAAGTGGAAAAATTACAATGTTTGTAATTAACAGATAAATGTCAGTGTCAAAAAACCGAAACATTATTGAAGGCTTTTTTGGGAGTACATTCAATATTTGATCTAAACTGTATGAAGGATGGTTTAAAGTTTAACAACCCGATTCACAAAAAAGTTTAAGCTAATCCTCATTTTTGGATTAGTGAATTCTATTCTATTCCGGTATTTAAAATTTAATTTTCATGATATTATCAATAAATGGAGATACTAGGAATAGGTTAGACTATATTTTAAGATATAAACTGTCAAAATTAGAGTAGAATTCACTAATCCAAAAATGAGGATTAGCTTAAACTTTTTTGTGAATCGCGCTGTACAAGTCAAAGTTATGAAGAGAAGCTAATAGACACTTACATAATTGCAATTTGCACGAGCGCCTCTAACGGCGAAGCATAGAAATCAAGGTTGCTATGGTTACCCCGTACAAACAAAGACCTGTCATCAGCCGTAGACTTTACACTCTAGCCATCGTTTTAGTTGAATAATTGAATGATCTTCAATATTATCAAACAAAAAAGTTGCCCCAGACACATCTTCTGGTTTTAAACTCATTTTTATTAACCAAACGAACACATCACAATAAAGAATTAGGTTTAACACTGAATAACAGATGCGAATACAATGACAGATAGGAACAGGGAACGGGACGCAAGACAACGAGGGGAGGTTTGTTTGTATGCATGACCTTCTATATCTCTCTTGCAGTGACGTCAATTTTGTAAGTGTCTATTGCTATTATGGACGGATGCAGCAAACTTTTGGTCCAGTTTGTAGTGACATGTGTCATTGGAAAATTTGACAGTGACAACGACACATGTCATTTCAGTTTGGACATTTGACTTATGTCAATATATTTAGTTAATTCGGGTTCGATCCCGACAGACGCCAAATATTTCGAATTTTAAATGGCACAAAAGTGACCCCTGTGGTGCACTCTCCACACCAGCTATGAGTGCCCGTGAGGTGACGCCTGGTAAGCGCCCACACGGTAAAATATATCGTCATCATTACCGATGTCTACATGTGTTGTAGATACTGGCACACCCAGAAATGGGTAATATGCCGTGATGATATATTTATTTATTTATTTATTTATGTGGCCAATACCCTTCTCTAACAACCATTGTTAATGTTATGTTAAAGTTTACCTAGTAACGTATTTTGTGTAAATATTCATTCAATTTTTGGTTTTGATTGAATAAACATCTAAATTAAATTTCTCCTGTAGTTCGTTTTTAAATCAAATGTCTCCTATAATTCATTTTTATTTATTTTTACAATTTCATTTAAAGTTATTTTACATCTTGTAGCGGCTGATCCCGCTACAATTTCCCTTTTCTCTTTTTCCCTTTATGGACTATTTTAATAATTTTAGCCAAGGACCTCAAATAGAACCCGTACCCGAATGGAAAACCCGAATTTCCCAAATGAACCTAAACCCGAACCAAACTTGTCCAGGTCAATAAACCGTTTTAAATTCACAAAAAAACATTTTTAATAATTTCTTATAAAGTGATCCCAATAAATCGTCGCGGATAAAGATCGTCTTCAATCAAGTTTAAAAAGAACTTATAAATCATAGTTTTCCAAGGCAGTATGATTTGAAGGGATTTTCCTTGTTCGAAACTCAATTTTGTTCATTCTTCCAATCTCTGTAAGCACTGAAATATTTTCTAGTCGATATCTTGACGACTAATAACGCAAATATATTAATATATAACCTCATAATAAATGACGTTTAAAAAAGAAAACTAAAGTACTCACACTCTTCCAAAAACCCCTTCATTTCAATAACTTTTTCGCCCAATTTTCTTTATTAGTGAATTTTTGAAAATAGAAGCATATAGACACATGCAGAAATGAATAAAAAGCCGTATTGGTGTTTTATTTATTAGTTAGTATCTAGTAACTTTGGTTTCATACTGAAATAACCAAGGCGACAACAGAGATACTTTAATTCAACTAGCACCTCATATATTTCAGTCGAACAACTTGTAAAGTCGATACGCCCGATCTCGTATATTATAGCAGTTTTACGACTTACACATCAACTGACCTGAAGATTCGAACTGACAGATATCGTATTTGAAGATGACATGCAATGTGTCGACGCTGAAACTCGATAACATTCTTATTACACCTTACACAGTACAATATGTGCAACAATTATAGGGTAAATATTCTTGATGAGAATGAATGAATAATGTCATTTGGACATATGTATACTGACTTGACTACAGAGCCTGTATCTTCAGCGTTTCCATATCATTTTCCCTCTCCCTTAATTTTGAGGTTTGTATATTTTAGTTGTACTACTAATTAATACTTAGGTAGTTATTTAAATATTAAGGACACTTGGTACTTCCTACCGGTTGAAAACAATTTTAGAGGTCGACACGAGTCTGAAATGTCAAGTACCTATATGCAATAAATAAATAAATGATTATATTTTGTAATAATTTAAATACAAGTACAGTAAAATTTTTGAAAGAAGTCCGATCAAAGTCATCTATGAATGGGGTCATTTAAAAAAAATAATTGTCGATTTTTTTTATAATATCATGAAATTCATCTCATTTAATAAATATAGTAATAGAAAATAATTTGAAAAATTCGACTTTTCATTCATAAATTTGCTAATAAACTTTCGCGCTTTTAAACACGGACTAAATTTGTGACGACACATATTCATACTCACACAAAGACAATTCTCTCTCACACACATACGCTTCACAACATGAAACAGTCACCTAACCTAAAAGTGTGACAGCTGATAGCAAAATATACAAGAGAGAAGATTATTTTTATTTTCTATTTCTTTAAAAGTACTAGTGCAGTATAATGTATGTAAATAAACCATTTATTTAAATAAATACCAAACCAAATAGTCATAGTTCTAAATTAAACCGGTAGAGCTCGACTGTCGTATCCGTGAATATGTGTCGTCAGCCGTTGAAATATTTGAAATTAAACGCTACTTTTAAAAAATCATATCTCTGTATATTTTCTGTATATTTTCAAAAAATAAAAATAAATCAGAAAATGTGAAATGGCCCCATTGTATCTATGAATTCATATTTTGTGCTGTCAAATTTAGTAGTGTCTTTTTCTTAGTTTTTATGAGGGTACATAATATCTTGTGTACCTCATAAAAACTATGTAAACGACACTACTAAATTTGACTGCATAAAATCTTAATTCATAGATGTAATTCGTAGATGGTCTTGATTGGACTTCTTTCAAAAATTTTACTGTATACATTTTTTTCTTCGATTCATGACAATCTGGTTTTGTGAGGAGCTATAGATGTTAGTATGAATTAAATTGAGTCTGTATCGTCGTCTTTTTGTTTCATTCCCCTTTATAAAACTGTACTGCTTTGACTCAATTGTACTGAAGTACATAAGGATGATGAACAAAAGAATAAGGGGATAGGAATTGGATAACTTAAATTCATTCCTCGTAGATTAAATGTATCAACTTCAAAATGTGATGTACGAGCACAGGACAATGTACGCGTACTCTCCATTATCATAATAGTGTAGAATAGTGTGCTACAATTCAATTCATTTAAGAATATAATTAATTTTATCTTTACTATGAAACATACTATAAAATAAAAGATTGCAATTTGTACAAATGATTTCTTGATATACCCAAATCATTCAAGCAGCCAATGCACGTCATATAATAAAAATTGAATAAAAGTAACTAGATGTGTGACGTCATGTACTGGTACGTTTGCAGAGGTTTTAGAATCTTTATGAAACGAGTTATACAGAAGGCAATCTGTATTATCGACATGGTCATGAACTGTCACATCTACAAAATAAATACTATATTTTCGTCACTGTCCATTTCTATTTAATTGTTAAAAAAAATTGTGTAGGCTTTTTGGATCTTTTGTTTATTGAAACATACAATTGAGTTTACATTTGGACGTTTCGATTGTGACATCACAATCATCATCAGCTATTTGTTTGATTGTTACATTTTTACAAAAATATTAGTTGAACATTAAGGGGTAATTTTGTAATACATAAAGTTTTATTTTTTATGACTACATTTTAATTTGACTAGCAGTAGTTAAAAATGTGTCGTTCAGCCAGAGTATGGCAGTAAACTATTCTATTTAAATTATTTTATAATACTAACCTTATTTATACTTTATTTATACTTATGTATGCCATATAAAGGCAATAAATAAAAGTGAGCCGAATTTTAAAGAAATATACCTAATTCTTCTGATTGATTAGAAGTGCAAACTTTGGCAGATTCACAGATTTTGTGTTTGCGTTAACGGTCACGTTAATATTTGTAATAACATAAATAATATTTAATTATTTCTTTTTAAGAAACTTCTAATTCCGGTTGTCCAATTGTTACCAAAACCTTTTCAGCTCTTCCCACTAATCTCAGATTAAAGAATACGTAGTTAAATTGGTCTTTAGTCATATAGAATTTGAGAAACCGTCCCGCCAACATCCAGACATGCACACATACACACACACACACACACATATACACACATCATTGTAAAAATGTTAAATTCGGATTCTAGTGACCTTAAAACGTGCTTATTCACTAAAATCTGGATATGCGATTTTTATTTATATTAAAAAAGTAGGCGATGGTTTGTCACATGTTAAACTGTATGTACTTTGACGTCACATTCTGCCACGTGACTTTTTAAAAATAATACTCAAATTTCAATATTTAATTGTAAAATATCTAATGGATATTTAGTGATATTTTCAAATTTGAGGCTCTTCAAAGAACAATGGGTGGAATTCAGTGGGTTGTATTAAGGTCTGTATTAAAACTTGTATTAAGTATATGGCAACATTGTAATATTTTCCACATCTATCCATGAGATTCAATTGTGATTTAGAAATTTTACCACAGGAAAAGTAATACAGGTATCCTTTAGTCAAATGAGGAAGTATTAATGTAAATGGAAGGTGTAAAAGGAAACTCTTTATTGCAAAATTAGGTTAGAAATATGTCAAATTTTATGTGTCAAATATTTCATACCTGAACGTTAATGAATTTTAAAATATCTCAACCCCCGTTTTGATCAGTTTTGACATTTGTCCTTTTTTTCTTACTTCTGTTAATAATATTTTTTTCTTTATTTAATCCTTTGGTCTCTTATTTTTTTCTGACAGGTATTACAAAGTTGCCAAAATATTTTTGACAAAGGACTCTTTTAGCTTAAAACACGCTAATACAACCCACTGAATCTCACCCAATATCTTTTAAAATTTAGTACTTAGTAGAGTCATATAAAAAACTCTCGCAGTAGCCGTATTGGTATGTAATTAAAGATTCTCTAAGACAATTTGAAAAACAAGTACATGAGTATACGTATATTGTAATTTTATTCCAATGGCAAGGATTGTTGATTGTCTATACCTATGCTATTAAAATTAGGAATACATTTGAACAATAGATTGAAAAAAGTAGAAATTCTCTACTGGACTATTGACTCCTACTAAGGAATTTTCTTTACAAATACAAACCAACTAGTTTCATGATTACTCACAAATGCTAGTCTAGAATAATAAAAGTATCTGTAAAAGGCAATCAACAGAAATCCATTTCCCCACATTTCAAAAAAAATTCCAGCACACGAGCATAAAAGTGCAGAAATTAATTCATTTCTCATCACTAATTACTGCGAGTATTACATGGTTGGGATTTCTTGTGCCGCTCTCATTTCCAGTATCATCAAAACAATACGATTCCTCCGAATGGCAGAACGTTGCATTTTCATGAAAGATTCGATATATTTTTTCCCATCTCCATCCTTAATTACATTCTAACGAATGCAGCATTTGGCAACATCGCATTGAGGGCATAAAATCACAATATTATTCCCATCACATTGCATACGAAGTGTTGTGCGGTTTTTACTTGGGGTGTTTTTCTCAGTCGCTGGCATTTAATGTAAAGACTCTCTCTTCAACTAAATCAGAGAGCGTTTGATCTGACAAGCGGACATATGTATGTGCCTAGGAATCCACGAAAGTCGACCGTCGTTTTTATCCGGGATGACGGCGAATGAAATAAGAATAACCCAACCCGACGGAGAACACTGTGATTCCTTGTCTCGCGATCAAACAAAACTTGTTAGTTGATTGTTAGGGAATCCGCAGAGGTGTCAGACAAAACACGAACATGCCCAAAAAAGTTACTAACCGAAAACTTGATGCTCGCAAGTTGTTCACGCACAAAAAATACCGATCAAATCATATCAACACAACACGTGTGGTGTGTGGTGGATTTGTTTTTGTCACTACTATAGCTATCACAACGGAAATCATAAACTTGTTTTTCTTATAATCGAATTGTTGTAACTGGCCGCAAGCCATACGTTTTCGTCGTTATAATAAATATAACATACTCTTCTGAAGTGACTGCTTATAAGGAAATAGTTATTTGTGTATCACGAGCGTAAAGTGGATCTTTATTGCTCGCGCTACAATCGAGCGAGAGCAATAAAGATACTTTACGCTAGACATGCACACATAATTTTTTCTACGATTTTACTAACCAAAATAGCAAAAAATAATAATACCTATTTAGTAAGTTCAATTCAACCTCAACCAATTTCTGTTTTGTGTTGTGTGTAACCATGACGATGTGAGTATCCAAGTAAATAAATACAAAATTCTGTCAGTAAAAGATTGTGATTTTTCTTGCACTCCTCCAGATATATTTGAATCGGCGCAAAATACTTCCTTGAATTTATTATCTGCAAAATCAAAAGCATTATACGAAAAGAATTATAACCTCTCCATTGAATGGTGTAAGTTAAAAAAATCAAGAATTACAGTGAAAATGTCTTACTAGCTTACTTTTTGTAAAAATCTAATGAAATCGTCTTCTCTTTGGTCCATTTATTCCATGCTAAAATCAACACTAGCAGTTAAGAACTGAAAACTCTAGTGAGTGTCACAGTCACAGATTCTAATTTATCTTCGTTAGCTGTTTTCAAGTTCTGGAATGAATATATAAAACTGCCAAAAGTGCACATTCAATTTTAACATTATCCGCCAATAATTAAATCCAATAAGTTTGTTAATTATGAAATGTGTGTTATAAAATATTTAAAGTTGTAATACAATGTACATTCACCAGTAGAGTTGTTATTATATATAATTAAATACCTAACCTAACTAAATTGGTAATGTAGCTAACTTCAGGTATATTGTTTGTAGCACGTTTCTAGTATAAAAATAAACCTAACCTGTATTTTAGATTTCGTAAGTATTATTTTAATAAATTAAGATTTTAGCAAAAATATGTATTTATCTAAGCGAGCAAATTGAGCACTTTACCGCGCGTTGCTATGGGAGACGCGCGGTAAAGTATTTTTTTGCTCGTTCCTTAGTAACCATCAACTTTACGATGACAAAATAGAGCACAAATGTCAACTTTTCATGGTGGTCGTAGAAAAAAATATTTATTTTATTTATCTTAATTATAAATTAGAACATTAATTCTGAGCAATAGACTGATTATTTTTCATAAGAACTATTTTGAACTCCGAAAATGCAACAGAGAGAAACTAATACATTTGTAACAAGAATAATTCGTTAACAACTGGACGTTAAGTATCAAAATTGAAGATTTATATATGTTCGAATTCTTGTAAACACGACTGAGTAACAGCCAAGTAGAACACTTGGTAGACAAATAAAGAATGTATTCCTCCTATAGTTAAATCAGATTGCACAATGGAATTGTAATGTGATTTATCCTTGATAGTTATATATCATATACGTGTGTGTTTCCTGGGTGTAGATTTTTTATATTTTCAAATCAGTTGAAGAAACCCGGAATCCATGTTAAAGTAAATGAATGCAGAAAATAAAAAAATCTGTTGAGGCCAGCACAAGACCTTCCTTCAATTCGATGTATTTTGTACAAATTTGTAAAAATAGTATGTGTTCGTGTTATAATTTTATTGGATATATACAGGGAATTTATTTTAACATGCAACATATGGTCAATCACTTCCATGGTTACTCCCTATTGTCAAAAAATGACAGCAATGTAATATTTGTCCATTTTAAAATGCAACATACAAAATTTGTAGTTTAGCTTACAAAAATTCATAACTTTCATCTAAAATGTAAAAAAAAAATACCCCCATTCACACTGAGGCATTATTCTAGTCGGTCGTAATAAGAATTGACACCATTTGTGATGTGTTGTGGAGGTATCTTCTGTGCTGCAATACTATTTATAATGTTGCATTTTAAAATGGACAAATATTACATTGCTGTCATTTTTGACAATAGTGAGTAACCATGGAAGTGATAAACCATAATGTTGCATTTTAAAATAAATTCTCTGTAAAATCTTTTCCAAGGAACTTTTTTATAGCATTTATTTATTTTTATTTCAATACTTTTATTTATAAAAATTCACACAGTTGTTCAAATACTCTAAAAATGCATACACTTACGTAACATTCTCTTTACAATCAAATAATATTTATATCTCTACCCATTTTTTAATTATTGCCCCAAAAATCAATATACCCCACATTTAGATAAAAACTTCAAAATTTTCAAAAATCTAATTTTTATGTATCTAGATACTTCTCAATGCGCTGATTCCAAATTTTGAAACCGCAGGTCGATATCTCTTTTCGTTCTCGAGATATTTAGATTTAAAGTTTTGCTCAAAACTGCCCATTTTTTGGTAATAACCTAAAAATGGGTCGAGATATGAATTTGGCAACATCACCATTCGATTCTACGGGCAAA
This sequence comes from Ophonus ardosiacus, assembly GCA_943142095.1. Lineage (NCBI taxonomy): Eukaryota > Metazoa > Arthropoda > Insecta > Coleoptera > Carabidae > Ophonus > Ophonus ardosiacus. Next base: position 47,059,664 of record OW964831.1, on the reverse strand, counting down.
ATTACATAAGTATAGCAATTTTCATAATTTTTGTCCAACGGGTTCATTTTTTATGAATAAAAACTTAAAAATGACCAAAATCTGAAAAAATTGTAAGGGGTACCCCTTACGATTTTTGCGATTTTTGGCTATTTTCAGTTATTTTGCTTTAGAGATTGTATGCGGTTTTCAAAAATTCTGAAAATTGGTATACTTATGTAATTTTGCCCGTACAATCGAATGGTGTTGTCGCCAAATTCATATCTCCACCCATTTTTGGGTTATTACCCAAAAATGGGCAGTTTTAAGCAAAACTTTGAATCTAAATATCTCGAGAACGAAAAGAGATATCGACCTGCGGTTTCAAAATTTGGAATCAGCGCATTGAGAAGTATCTAGTTACATAACAATTAGATTTTTAAAAATTTTGAAGTTTTTATCTAAATGTGGGGTATATTGACTTTTGGGGCAATAATTCACAAATGGGTAGAGATATAAACTTGGCAGTAATATTATTTGATTGTTTTTTAGAGTATTTATATAAGAGTATACATAACGTATATGCATGTAATGCTTTTGGTATGGGATTTGCACAAGATACATCAAATTAACGGAACGTTTTGTTCTGGCCACAACAGATTTTTATTATCTATTTTATCTTTAGGGTTACCTAATAACGATTTAATAGTGTTATTTGATTTATAAGTTACCGTTAAATTTTTATTCAGAGAAAAATTCATATTACAGAGAGGTGAATTTAAACAGAGTCGACTATACATATATCTTTACCGAAATCTCTGAAAAAGAGCAGATTGGGACACCCAACAAATATCAATAAATTTTATTATTACAATGAATAGAAATATAAATATTATTGTCGTGTCACCGGTTTCTTAGAAGGCGAATATTGCGTGCACAATCTCACATTTGACATGCGTGTTTAATATTAACAATGTTCAGTCGAGTTGGGCGAGAGCAGGCATGCGGCGGGTGTGGGCAGTAGTGGCCGAGCGCTGGAGCATTGAATCTGCATTATTAAACACCGGCAATGGGAACTGTTCATTACATATTTCCTACTAGAGAACTCTGCTTCCATGGCGTAAATGGGTGGTTCGGCACACAGGTCCCGAATCAGGGACAATTGTTATAATAAATATAAAACAGTCCAATTTATGGTATAACAGAATTCAATATTTACGCGTATCGACTTGCTAGTTAATTTCTACTGAAAGAGGGACTACCGATTTTGATATTAAAATTGTCAATCTGTTATTTTTAATTCTGAAATTAAATTAGCGGGTAATAACTGTCACAATATAGTGACTATTTCAAAATATTGACAAGAAACGTCATGTAGGATTCATCAACAAACGTACTGCATTCAATAGTAACTAGATTGTAACAACGAACAAAAAAAAAAAATCTGTTGTGGCCAGCACAATACCTCTCGCCATTTCCATTTCATGTTATATAAGAATTGTATTATATAACAAAAACATTACAGAACTTTACCCAAATATTGTTTTTATTGTATATAACATGTCTTCTAAATGTCAGAAATTCTTCCAAATCATTAACCAGATTGGCGGTATTTCCGATGGATATATGCATTTTACCTATAATTTTAAACATTTAATTAATAAAACAATAATAAAGATTAAATCTACAGAAAAAGCTTTAAGAATGTCACTAAAACTGTTGATTTTTGACAATGACATCTGTCATTTACAAACTATGTTATAAACATTTGAATTTGTCAACTGGTGTCCTTAGTGTAGTTTAGTCTACTCGATATACTACATTTGATTTTTCTATATATTATAGTGTCTTTATCTCTAAATCTATACAAGATATAATAAAATTTTTTAGTGTATTAGATGGAGAATTTTATGTTCTTCAATATTTGTAAAAACAAAAAATTCCAAAAAATTATATTTAGAAGAATTTTTTTAAGATACTATTCCTTCCGGTTGTCCAATTGTTACCAAAATTTACCTAGAATCCGATTGTATGTGTGTGTGTGTGGATGTGTGTATGTGTGTATGGATGTGTGTATGTGTGTCTGGATGTTGGAGGGACGATTCCTCAAAAACTATAAGACTTAAAAAAAAATTAACTGCAGTATCCTCAATCTGACATTCCTGAGAAGAGCAGAAAAGGTTTTGGTAACAATTGGTCAATCGGAAGTAGTAGTTTCTTAGAATAATTCTTCTAAATATTATTTTTTGGAAATTTTTGTTATGACAAATATTGAAAATCAAAATTCACCATCTAATACACTTCAAATTTTTATTATATCTTGTATAGATTTAGAGATAAAGACATTATAATATGTATAATATACTAATCGCAGAGGCTAAGGTACTAAGGAAACCACTTGACAAATTCAAATGTTTATAACATAGTTTGTAAAAGACATATGTCAGTGTCAAAAATCAACAGTTTTAGTCACATTCTGATAGTTTTTTCTGGGAAGTATATTTAATCTTTCTTATTGTTTTAATAATTAAATATTCTGATTAATGAATTGGAAGAATCTTTGAAATTTAGGAATTTCCTCATTCAATAAAAAATAGATACAATTAGAAATATATATGTGTGCAGAAGACATGTTAAATATAATCACAGCAATATTTGAGTAAATCTGTGATATTTTGTTATAAAACGACTGTTCGATAGCGAAGTGCAATACAATACTTATATAGCCTAATATGGAAATAACGAGAGTTCTTGTGCTGGCCACAACAGATTTTTCTTATTGTCCTTTAGGAAAATTTTCTCTTAGCATAAATTCGAACGCATTAGTATACAAGTTAGCGAATCCTATCTTACACCACGTTTGTAAAATTTTCATATAACATTCTCTGTAGTCCTCCCCTGTTCGGTGGCGACCCGACGGACCACTATAGCTCGTGAAACACATCGCGTTGCTCGCCAAGCTCTGACCACCACCAACGTTCTGCTCTATCAGCGCACCTGATTACTTATTAATAACAAATCCTGAATATCATTACCAACGTAGCGTGATCGTGATCGCCATTCTCATTCCAAACCAGAAACTACTCCTATACCACCAACTCCAACTGTCCAACTGGCTCATTTTAATGTGCTATTAATATTAACCGAACCGACAGACTGTGCTGTTCAACGTGACGTCAGGGGATGATTAACAACATGAATTGTACGAATGAATTATATCGGGAAATACATAATTTAATAGATATGAGCATAATAGGAAGTATAATTGATTATTTATAAGTTATTCGAATTAATATTGTACTTAGCTATGATATGTCAAGTGAATAAGATAAAGCAACAAATCGATCAAGCCTGATTTTATATGATATATAATAAATTGTTCTATTAGCTTTTCCCAATATTCCCAAGAGATGTATTCATCACTTACTAAGTGAGAGGACTAACTTCTTCGAAGGCCCGGGGCGGCCTCTAATGCCGGGCCCTTTATATTGGGACCTATACAATGTTTAAATACTTCAAGAAAAATTATGTTGTGGCCAGCACAAGACCTCTCGCTATTTTTATATTAGGCTATATAAGTATTGTATTGCACTTCGCTTTCGAACCGTCGTTTTATAACAAAACTTTACCCAAATATTGTTTTTTATTGCATTTAACATGTCTTCTGCACACATATAATTCTAATTATATCTATTTTTCATTGTATGAGGAAGTTTCGAAATGCCAGAGATTCTTCCAATTATTATTTCTGATGGATATATGAATTTTACCACAATTTTACCTATAATTTCAAATATTTAATTAATAAAACAATAAGAAAGATTAAATGTACTTCCCATAAAAAGCTATCAGATTATCACTAAAACTGTTGATTTTTGACACTGACATGTGTCATTTACAAGCTATATTATGAACATTGGAATTTGTCAACTGGTTTCCTCAGTGTCTTAGCCTCTGCGATTAGATTACTCTACAAATTTATAGTGTCTTTATCTCTAAATCTGTACAAGATATAATAAAAATTTTAAGTGTATTAGATGGAGAATTTTATGTTCTTCAATATTAATAAAAAAATCCCAAAAAATTATATTTAGAAGAATTTTTCTAAGAAACTACTACTTCCGGTTGTTCAATTGTTACCAAAACCTTTTCAGCTCTTCCCAGGAATCTCAGATTGAAGAATACATAGTTAAACAATACTTAAGTCTTATGGTTTTTGAGGAATCGTGTCTACAACATCCAAACATGCACATAGGTACACACATCCACACTCACACACACACACGCACACACACACACACACGCACACACACACACACACACACACACACACACACACACACACACACACACACACACACACACACAGAGAGAGAGAGAGAGAGAGAGAGAGAGAGAGAGAGAGAGACACACAGCCCATACAAACATCATCTTAGAAATAGTAAATTCGTATTCTATGGACCCTAAAATGTGCTTATTCATTAAAAACTCATCAACGAATTTTTTGACCAAAGTGTAGCAAGGTGAGCATGGTGAAATAACATGTAATGAACTTTATTATAAACTTCTAAATTACAGTTTCAATAACTACATTTTAACTCTGTTATCTTTGTAAGTCAAAATTCTGTTTAGAAATAATAATTATTATTCTCTCATATATCTGTTTAATCTAGATATCAACCGCGTAGACTTTTATTGTTTTGACAATTTACTATGTAAGTTATTGCCTATGATACGTGCAGTCTTGTTATTTAGTTATGGATGCTACACCCTCGCACCCTTCATCAGATATACGTCTGAAGAGATAACCCTTTGTTTTAAGGCAGTCGAGATTAAAGACTCAGACAGGACAGATATGTAGTCGGCGGTTTAGTTTGTTAGGGTTACAATATAATTATGTAACAGTTTACTTTGTGTTCAGAGTGTAATCAATAATTATAAGTTATAATTATTATAATTTTTTAACCTGGAAAACGGAGGCCCCTCTGTTTGGAAGTTACGTGAACATCTCGAAAACGTGAACAACGCCATCTTTAATTAGTTCACGCTTCCGAAAATCTGCTGTACATAAATTGCTCATGTAGATATATACTTCTATTCTGTATATGTTTTGAACATTTTGCAACAACATTCAAAGTTAAGTCGGTAATTCTAATTATTTGTTTCAGAATGGAATTGCCAGACTGAACATTAGACGAAGAATATGGTAAGTACATTTTTTTAATATTTTTTATTATTGTAGAGATCATTTATCAAATCTCAAACGTATTTAACGTTTACTTGATTCATTGATCTATTTAGCTTCATGGATCATTTTCCATAGTAGTGCAATTAATATTTATCGTCCGTTGTACGACGTTATAAAGTAAATTTATGTTAACGTCGTAACAATACAATATTAAAGAGAACGAGCGATATAAAAGAATAAATAAAAGAAGTCGCCTGTTTCCTCGCAACCTACATAACTTCTATGTTGCGCACATTTATTCAAAATGCAGCTCAGGGGCTGACGTCAACAACGGACATTTACGTACAAAACCCATTTATATGCATAGCACAAACTATCACAAAATCAATCATAAATAAACATCTCCCGCTCTATAAACTACTTACTACAACAACAAAACACTCAAATATTATACATTCAAATTGAGAACTTCATCAAGAAACTAACCCTCTTCTCTAATAGGTACTGACATTAACAATTCGTGCATTGCAAATACCTCTTTGATACTAACTGCATAGTAATAAATGTATCTTAATAAGTATACAGGATGTTAATTTCATTTTGTCCGCTATTGCTATCTCTAAAATATCTGATGTGAACACCACATGACTTTCTTGTACGCCTGTTACACTACCTATACATATTTTGTTAAGAGCATTGCCGGTCGCTCAGCGAAATCAGTTTTGTAGCTAGTATGACACTAGTGCAGACAAACTTCTTACGTTCCCCCACTACTTTCAAAATTGCTAAGTTTATTTCTCTCTATCTGCTTTTATATGTGTTTGTCCTTATTTAAAGCATAAGGGGAAAACTCAGCCCGTATTGTGAAGCAAATTGTTGGAGTGAGAGAGGACATGTGTGTAGTAGAGAGGGAACATATTCTCCTAACACTTTCTCCTCCATAGTCTATCGTTCCTATTTTTGAAATAAGCGGCAAAAAGGGGTTTAGTAGAAATCAAATCACAGCTAAACTAAAAGAGATAATTCAGATTTTTTTTCACAGACTTACTACTAAAGGTATGGGGGAGACCCAAACATTTTTTGTATAAAGAACAGTTATCGTGTTAAAAATAAATTTTAAAATTGCCATTTTTATGATGTTTTTCGAACTAAATTTAAATGCAATAGAAATTAATAATTATGCAAAATAATTGGTCAGCCCCATGCATTGATCTATCTACTATACAATGGTATCAAGTTTGAAGTTATAACTTAATATTCACGAGTGTAGTTTGATTTCTACTAAAGTGCTGTTTAGCGTAGCACCGGCAATCGCCTTAATAATTAAAATATGTATTATAACAGACCCAATCATAAAATTGCACGTATTTGACATAATTTGACAGTGACATTAAATTCTTTATTTTTTTGTTATTTTTTTGTCCTAATTCATAGCAAACTTAATTACAGAAACCAAAAAGTACATCATTTTTAAATTTACATATCTCGCTTATACAAAGAGCTAATTTAATCATACTTGATGTTTTCGACGCAGAATTCAATTCTCTAAATCTTTTATTTGAAGCATTTATTATTTTTTTTCAAGAAAAACTGTTAACAGCTTCAAGTAAAGTACCACTTTCGGGTAGACTATTTTAACTACAATCTATTATATTAATCCCATTGATATAAAATTCTTATATACCAAATTTGAAAAGTTTTGGATTATATTTTAATATAGTTTTTCATTAAAATCTATTATAGGCTTCAAGTAAAGTACCACTTCCGAAAGTTATGTAATAACCAAAAGGGGAGGTGCACCACTAGATGTTATAACAGTCCTAAATACAAAATTTTAACTTTCTACGGCTTCTCGTTTTTCAGTTAAGCGAGATGCGTACGTCCGTACGTATGTACGTACAGACGTCACGACGAAATTAGTCAAAATGGATTCAGGGATGGTCAAAATGGATATTTCCGTTGAAATCTGGAAACCAAAATTTTTCGCGATTACAATACTTCCTTTACTTCGTACAAGGAAGTAAAAATAATATTACAAAGTAGGTACTAATTCATATCACTTCTCTCAAAACTGTCATTGAAAGGGCACGAAAATGATTACTTTTGTGCTATTTGAAAATTGAAAATATATTATTCTTCACATAAAAATAGCATTGAGCAATAATATTTCGTTCATAGGTGGTATAGAAATATTTTAATTCATTAAATCTGTACTGTCACCTACTAAAAAATCTGATATGGTCAACACAATACCTCCCGCAATTTAATTTTTATTAATTTAAAACATACATATTTACTAATCCTGCAACCTATATTAAGTTCCTTGGCATATATCTATTGCTTTACTAGTTCCATTTCGTTAATGTGTAGTTGTAAACTAATATTTGACACTTTGATGATACGTGGTTATTGATTTTTAGTGCTGCAAATATAGCAAATCGAATCATCCTGTACATCTAATATTTATGTATGATGGAATTATATTACTTTTACAAACCTAAATTTAATTAGAATAAATACAATCTTCTTAACACGGTTTCATTATTAAATTTAATGTAATTGCTTCCTGACAGTGGCATTTGTTTAAATATGTCAAAATTGTTATTAAAATATTATGTTTTTGTTTGGCGCATAGGCAAGATGATGTACAAAAATATATTATTTTATAATTTAATATTTAACGTTATTTCAAGTTATTTACTAAATGCTATTATCGTAGAATTGAAGATTGTACCATTATATTCAATGGGGGATTCCGCAATTTTTTTTATATAATTTCAACTGAAAATATAAGGAAAACTAAGACTATTGATGAAAATTCGGTGAAAAATTTCCTATTAATAAGCGAGTTATGGTCTCCCGAATTTAGAAGGATTTGACGTGACGTCAAATTTATGTGTTTTTATATCAAACTGTTTTCATCATGGACCTAAATGTTCTAGCAATATATGCTATTTTAAGTTATATTTACATAAAAAATAAATGAATATTATAATACTGTATGTCTACATACTTTATAATGACAGGTGTATTTAAATTATTAAGTTTAATGCAAGAAATTTATGTTAAAATAAAAACTGTTTGAAAACTGCAGTACAGGAATGTTAGCCCCTCCTTTCGAATTTGAATTTCTTAACTTCCATTGGTATTAACCCCTACCTCCTAACACGCTATTTGTTATGCATATATAGGCGGTCTTTCAGTCGCCACTCAAAATAATATATACAGATTTTATACACGTGTCGAAGCGCTATAACAAAAAATCCCTTATTTCCGAAATATCTCAATTATACCATTTCATTTTTATATTAATATTCGTTATTCAGCATATACCTACATTCGTATTTTTTTACTATTTTCCTTTAATTCGATTGAGCTGGAATCCCCCATTGTTATTAGTAGAAGTTGCTGAAAAATTATATTCAATGATTTTTTTATAAGAAAAACTGTTAAAAGCTTATATAAATTATACTTCCAGTTATCCGATATACACTAAAAACTAATGAGCTCTTCCCATATTAGTATATAGAATATAGTAATAATATATATGTATTTGAATCTAATAAAATTAAGGTTTGTAAAAATAATATATTTTCAATCATACATAAATATTAGAAGGAAAAATGTATGGTTTAATTTTATGAATGAATAGGGTCCTATACCATAGTCATATTTTAACTATCTTAAATAAGAAGACGAAAATATACATAAATTAATGAGTATTAGTGAAATAATTTTCTTTAAATATTATCTAGGTCACAAACTACAAGCGACTGAACCTGATTACTAATATGACGTGTTAGGTACTAAGAATTTGATTGGTCGCCTGATTTTAAAAAGAAGATTCGCGCGTCTGTAGCGTTCATCTTTGAAAGAAAATGAAATGTCATGATGTTCTATAACCTAACAAAACATTTAACAATTTTGTGTTTGATGAATTTGTTTAATTATAACATCTAGTAATATTAACAATAATAATGTATTTATAAATAAATCAATTTGTAATATGAATTAAATTAATAATAATATTAATTAAATTAATATTGAAACTTCAAAACAGGCAAACATTAGCGCCATCCGTCGTCATACTTTGTGTAATAATATTGTCAAACTGTTTCAATGTTCTGTAATTTATTAGGAAGAAATCCTTGTTAAATGCTTATTATTTATGTTATTTATACTTAATAATAATTTCTTCGTAAATATAACGTATAAGTTTTTATATAAAAACATTTCAGCTATGCAAACATGAAAAAAATTGTTTTCAGTATAACTAACAGCTTGTCCCATTGTTTGTCGATCACTCGTTAGTACCCTCTACGTCACGCACAAATTCTTAAACTTTAAAAATTCATATCTCGCTTATTACGTAAAATTTTTAAGTCGCGTTTGCACTGAAATTCTTGTTTTATCCTGTTCTTACAGGAAAAAAAAATAAAAGAAAAATGGTATAGGACCCCATTGTATCAAAATCAAAATTTCTCGATATTTATTATAAGATATATAATATAATAATTTTAAAAAATATTCAATAGTGAGGTTAAAATCACTCCTGTGGAAGGCAGGTGACGTCATTCTGGAATGGACTATACCCAGCGGGAGGTTATGGGCTGGCCACATCAGATTTTCAAGTTTTGACGTCGGTTGGATTTGAACCCGATCAGTTAGAACCTCAACCTCAACACTCACATATTCAATACAAACCATACTATCACTCTTAATAACATAAAACTATTACATTCAGAAACAGACTTTCATAAATTAATTATACTCGAAAAATACGAAATCTTAAAACATATTAAAGACAACAAACCGCTCTTAAACGAAGTCATAGATTTTCCAGAACAATATATTTTCAAAAATCTCGCGCCATTTAAATAAATTAAAAACTATTTAACACAATAAATAACACTAAAATCTAATTCCGGTTTCCGCTCAGCTGTTCATAAATCTTGTTCCTCTGGTTGTGAAAACACACGTTTTCAACACCTTTCATATTTTTTCATATTTTTTAAATTTTTTAAAAAATTTTCAAAATGAAAATACTATATACTTCTGTTTAATTACTTAATTGACGGTAAGTTTTTTCAATTTTATATAAATACATTTAAAGTTTATGATTGTTTCACTCACCTAACCTTACAAAAACTTTTTTGAAATCCATTTTAATCATCTCATAAACCTGTCTTCTATTTTCTAACATTTTATCATTCATTATTATTAATAACCATATATTTATCTACATTTATATTTTTGTAATACAAACTAAAATAATTTTCTAAATTTATCCCAACCATTTAAATAATTCTATATAATTTTCATATGTAAAAAATTTTATATGTTTTTTCTACAAGAAATATATTGTATTACAGCTGTGGCCTGATGATGTCCGTTGCGACGAAATCGATTGCCAATAATAAAACTTTTTTATGAAAATAAACTAATCCTTATTTCATAAAACCATCAGATTTTCTACTAAATCTTATTTTACATTATATAGAACCTCAACTGATCACATAACGCACTTATTCACATGACCCCATTTTAATAATTAATGTAATATGTACTTCAATTAATATATCATCAATGTACCTTGTGTGGAATGGTACGATTTAATACTACGTCATTTCCATTTCCTTCCCGTCCAATTATCCTCGAAATTTTCAACTAGTTTTGCGATTGAATCGCTAAAGTACCTTATAGAAAGTGACAAAAGTTGTTAAGAAGCAAGTCTGTGGAACTTCCTCTAGTTCAGCGCTCCTCCGCCGCGCGGCGAGGGCAGCAGCAGCTGGCGGCAGCGCTTCCGGTGTCCGCTTGACTTCCGAGGCCCGTAGATGCGAATTAATTCCGCTTTTTATATCTCCACCGAGAACAGTATCAAAAGTTAATTTGTGGTGAAATCTGAGGGTTGCTGCATCGTTGCTCGCCTCTATTTACTGGAATAATAATTAAAATTAACATTTTATGGCCCTCCAGAAAAGAATTCAGCTGTCAGGAGAATACTCTCTTCCTCAGATGGTCTAATTCGAAGTGGAAATATTGCTCTCTTGTTGAAAAAAAAAATGTTTAAATTGGCCATAAAGCTAAGCTAAATTATGTTCTAATAAAAAGAAAAGTTTATTTTACACATTCTTAAAAGCGTACTAACTTTTTCATTAGAATCTAATTCATTAAATCATATATTTGGCGTTCAAATAGTTATGTATTTCATGACATTTCTGTGGGATTTTAATAATGTTTTTATAATAAAATTATTAGTTGCATTCATTAAAATTAACAAATTGCAAATGCTAGATAAGCAAACGAGACTTGCTTAGTTCACTTTACAATTTTATTAAAATTTGAGAGGAAATATATTTTTTATTTATGCTGGGTCTATGCAGCATGTAAATTATGAAATTAAATTAAGCCACTAAATTAAGAAACTAAACTAAAATAACGTTGTTTATGCAGTAAATTAAAATTCAGAATTTTATGTTTGACATTTCGTATAATCTAACTTTTATAGGTGAAATTGCGATACATTACATTTATATAGGATAAAAAATCTGTTGTGGCCACCACAAGACCTCTCGCCATTTTCATATTAGGCTATAGAAGTATTGTACTGCACTTCGCTTTCGAACCGTCGTTTTATAACAAAATATTACAGAACTTTACCCAAATATTGTTTTTTATTGTATTTAACATGTCTTCTGCACACATATAATTCTAATTATATCTATTTTTCATTGTATGAGGAAGTTTCTAAATGTCACAGATTCTTCCAATTCATTAACCAGATTAGCGGTATTTCTGATGGATATATGCGTATTACAAATATTTAATTAATAAAACAATAAGAAAGAGGCAATGTACTTCCCAGAAAAAGCTATCAAAATGTCATTAAAACAGTTGATTTTTGACACTGAAATCTGTCATTTATAAATTATGTTATAAACATTTGAATTTGTCAACTGGTTTCCATAGTATGTAGTTTCGCCTACTCGACTTGTTATATCCCGATATTCTATATTATAGCGTCTTTATATCTAAATTTATAGAATATATAATAAAAAAATTAAATGTATCAGGTGTAGAATTTTGTTCTTCAAAAACCTTTTCAGCTCTTCCCAGGAATGTCTGATTGAGGAATTCATAGTTAAACAGGTCTTATGTGTTATAGTTTTTGAGGAATCGTCCGTCCAACATGCAGCCATACACACATACACACATCCACACATCCACACACACACACACACACACACACACACACACACACACACACACACACACACACACACACACACACACACACACACACACACACACATTGTAAAAATGTTAAAATCGGATTGTAGTGACCTTGAAAATCTGGATTTGTGATTTTTAGCATGATTCTAATACCTCTCGTAGCGAGAGGTAAAAAATAAAGGTAAACAATTTGTTGAATAAGTCCAATTAGTATTTCGTCGCTCTTTTCTACAGAAACTTTATCATCGTACATTTTCATAGATTAGGTACGAAAATCTATCAAAAGTGCGCGAATGGCGCAAAACTAAGAAATCATAAAGTTAAACTAAAAGTTGCAAATAATTAACTTCTTCATTTAGTTTCATTAGTTTAATTCTTCAGTTCGGATGTTGAATTTCATATTTAAAAAAAAATAAATTATAACATTAATAACTTAGGCCCGATATTTGCATGTCTGATTAAATTGCCGATTAACTGTCGTTGTCGATTTTAAAAACAATGTGGCATTGAAAAATTGACACATGTGTAATTTTTACAATTTACAAATAATATTGATGCTGTGTTTTTCTTTAAACTGACATTTAAATTAATAGACTGTTTAACCGGAGATGAAAATACCGGGCCTTAATTGAAATATTCCTTACTAAGACCTAATTCAGAAACCCTATAATATTATTATCTAATTAAGACCATAGCAAATGAATTCAGTTTGTCATGAATTCCATAGAATAAGTAATTCTGTTAATAAATATGTAAGTACCTCCCTGACCATGTATAAACATTGTTCGTTAGACATATCATGCAAATTCCCACAAACAGCAATGTGCGAGCAGATACAGATGTTCTGCATGGAAATCCCAAATGGAAAAATAAAATAATCCGCATTTAAATGCATAGTAAATGAGTTGAGGATCATTTCCATTTAGAATCTGCGCTTACCGCTTATACCCGCTGTCTGAGATCATACGCATATGTTCACTTGTTCACGCCAGAGGGTCGCAATCGCAATAGCCGTGGAACAAAAGCGCATCCACAAGAACAGAACAATAGAAAAGAGGGAGCAAGTGTCAAACGAGGTGATTTTCATTCATTATATACAGACACTATTCAATATTAACACTTTGTTTTGTAAATAGAACAATATGGCATTTTTCTCAGCGCAACAAACATAGTTAAAAAGTGATCATGAGGAAGACATCTCTTTGATGCACTGTGTATAATCTGGACGATTTATCTTGGCAAGCCTTAGAAATGCAGGTCGATTCACAATTCCTACGATGCGGTATGTTAAATATATACTTTTTCTTACATACCGCACTGCGTTAAAAGTAAAATAGTGATTTTACGACCTTTTATGGCCTAACATAATAGAAAAACATTCCGAACCGAACAATTTATGACACTTATATTCAAGCAGTTATCTTTGCACATAGGCGTGCATAAATTTTCTTACTGGCAATAAGAAATTTACAAATGATTCAAGCTAAATTAATATTAATATATTAATGAATATTTATTTCAGATATTACATATAACATGTTAGTAAAGTAAACGTATTGACAAATATTTATATTTTGTAGCTAGTAGTAAACTTCTAATGTACATTATAATATAAGCAAAAATCTGCTCGTAATTATAATCTAAACCTAAAGACTAAGATTTAAACACAAATTACAAGAAAAATAATATCAATACATATTATCTCGCTAAGAGAGGTATTGGATTCATGCTAAAATTCGCATATCCAGATTTCATTGAATAAGCACGATTTAAGGTCCCTAGAACCCGATTATAACATTTTTAAAATGATGTCTGTGTGTGTGTGGATGTGTGTATGTATGTCTGTATGTATGTGGGTATTTATGTGTGTATGTATGTGTGGATGTTGGAGGGACGATTCCTCAAAAACTATAAGACATAAAACCAGTTTAACTATGAATTCCTCAATCTGACATTCATGGGAAGAGCTGAAAAGGTTTTAGTAACAACTGAACAACCGGAAGTAGTAGTTTCTAAAAAAATTCTTCTAAATATTATTTTTTGAAAATTTTTGATATACTAATATTGAACAACATAAAATTCTACATCTGATACCTTTAAAAATTTTATTATATCTTCTATAAATTTAGAGATAAAGACGCTAGAATATATAGAATATCGGGATGTAGTAAGTCGAGTAAGCTAAAATACGCTAAGGAAATCAGTTGACAAATTCAAATGTTTATAACATAATTTGTAAATGACAAATGTCAGTGTCAAAAATCAAAAGTTTTAGTTACGTTTTGAAAGCTTTTTCTGGGAAGTACATTTAATCTTTCTATAATAGTTAACATGCATATATCCATTAGAAATACCGCCAATCTTGTTAATGAATTGGAAGAATCTCTGACATTTAGAAACTTCCTCATACAATGAAAAATAGATATAATTAGAATTATGTGTGCACAAGAAATGTTAAATACAACAAAAAACAGTATTTGGGTAAAGTTCTGTAATTTTTTGTTATAAAACGACGATTCGATAGCAAAGTGCAATACAATACTTTTACAACAAAAAATGGAAATGGCGAGAGGTCCACAACAGATTTTTCGAAATGGATTGCGTGCCTAAGGGGCATTTCGTTAACCAAGCATATTACAAGAAGGTTTTGATAACCTTTTATGCACGGGTGAGAAGAAAAAGGGCTGAAATGTGATGGATTCTCCATGAAGACGCGCCGGAACAAAACGCCCTGTCCGGCAAGACATTTTTGACGAAATACAAAATCATCGTGTTGGTACATCAACCGTACTCACTTAACCTAGTGCCATGTGACTTTCTTTTATTCCCCAATTTTAATTCTGGGTTAAAAGGCATCAAATTCGGGGCCGGGATGTAGTTATAGAAAAGCGGCAGAGCTTATGAACAACCTTACAAAAATCTGTTGTACCAGCACAAGACCTCTCGTCATTTCCATATTAGGCTATATAAGTATTGTATTGCACTTCGCCTTCGAACCGTCGTTTTATAACAAAAAATTACAGAACTTTACCCAAATACTGTTTTTTATTGTATTTAACATGTCTTGCACACATATAATTCTAATTATATTCATTTTTCATTGTATGAGGAAGTTCCTAAATGTGAGAGATTCTTTCAATTCATTAACCAGATTGGCGGTATTTCTGATGGATATATGTATATCACTTTTACCTATAATTTCTAAATATTTAATTAATAAAACAATAAGAAAGATTAAATATACTTCCCAGAAAAAACTATCAGAATGTCACTAAAACTCTTGATTTTTGACACTGACATGTGTCATTTAAAAACTATGTTATAAACATTGGAATTTGTCAACTGGTTTCCTTAGTGCCTTAGCCTCTGCGCTTAGATTACTCTATATATTATAGTGACTTTATCTCTAAATCTATACAAGATATAATAAAAATTTTAAGTGTATTAGATGGAGAATTTTATGTTGTTCAATATTTAATAACAAAAATTTCCAAAAAATTATATTTAGAAGAATTTTTTTAAGAAACTACTACTTCCGGTTGTTCAATTGTTACCAAAACCTTTTCAGCTCTTCCCAGGAATGTCAGATTGAGGAATCCATAGTTAAACAGTTCTTAAGTCTTATAGTTTTTGACGAATCGTCCCTACAACATCCAGGCATACACACACACACACACACACACACAGACATAATTTTAAAACTTTAAAAATGTTATAATCGGATTCTAGGGAGCTTAAATCGTGCTTATTCACTAAAATCTGGATATGCGAATTTTAGCATTTCAACGAGAGGTAAAAAAGGCCTGCAGGCATTGCTTCCAACAATAGAATATTCGCATCGGGCGGTGTGGGGTTCGGGGAGGAGAGTACATTGAAGGTGGCAATAATTGTTTTGTGTAATTTTACACATTGTCAATGTTGTTATTTAATTGCCACACCTCGTATTATTAATTTTAAAAGATGTAAGTTTCATTAACACGTTCAATGTAATGTAGCACATTTACATAAAGTATAGGTACTGTTTAAAACAGTAAGAAGTTTATAGAGATATATCGCGCAATTTCAATATTTAGATCCTCGCTTTTATTTTCCGAATAACTTGAGTATAAAAATAAAACAACTTGCTCGTCTCGAGACGTTGAAATGTTAGGAAGAAGAAAAATAGTAGTAGGTAGATAGATTGCTAACAATAACACAGAATAACATACGTGTTTGTTACGAATGATGTGTATGCAGAAGGTATAACAGAAATTGAATTCGTTGAGATAAGATTAGACAAGAAAAGATGGTCTCTCAAAGGGCTCGATGTGCGGCTGTTGCACAGCGGCGTAGCAACTGCCGGGGCACGGGGGGCATGCCACGCACACGGATATTGACAGCCAGAACAATTGAAAGCTGAGCGAAATGAGATAAAAGAAAACAAACAACGGCGCTTGCTTCTTCCCTGGCTCTGCTTCGAACATCGGCCCCCGTTTCACCCCGCTGCGCGCCTATGGTAGATTAATGAGTGGCGAAGGTCAGGGGTCTGGGCGAACGCACTTTCGTGCCCACTGCGTTTAACTTTACTGTAGCTATAGCCGTTCTGTGCATTTAAATTTTTATTGTTTTATTTTGCAAATGACTATTAAGAATATTCATTTTATTACGTTGGTTGCATTATTGTAAGTGCCAAGAATCAGTTGTAGTAAACGTAAATATCTGGAAGTCCCATGTCAATAATGTTTTATTTCTCAGGAGGAACTAACTATTAACTAAGCACTTGTATATTTACTACAGCACTCTAAACTTTTTGACCAAACTTAACACCTCATGTAAAGGGACGTTATGTTGTTCATAAATTTTCTTTTATTATTTTATTGACACGTAAATTACTGGCTGGATAAAAATAACGATTCTTACTAAATGAAAATTATTTATAAACATTTTAATAAACAAGATTTAATGACAAGAACTACTTCGCGGTAGCGCTGCCACCAAATTTTTGCTAATTTCTGTTGTGGCCAGCACAAGACCTCTCGCCATTTCCATTAGGCTGTATAAATACATATTATATTTGACATTTCTGGTATACACTCAAAAACTCTAATTACATCTATTATTAATATTTTATATTTTTTAATTCATTCTTTATAAGTTTCCTCCTACTTTTCTAAATGTTCAGCATTCTTCAAATCCAGTGGCGTAGCTAGAACTTTTTCCGCCCGGGGCGGTTCCTGGATTTGCTGCCCTCTCAATACACCAAAAATACTAAAAAAAAAATTGTCAAAATGAAATAAGGTATAGGGAAATAAAACATTTATGTTTATTTTTCAAAAAAAAAAAAAAAATTTTTTCAACATCCTAAAATTTTATTTTTCGTATTTTTTGTTTGCAAAATTGCCAATAACATTGTTAAAGTTTATTTCATCACTAATTTAATTTGCAGTTCTATAGATAATGTAGCAAGATTGTCTGTTTTGTTAATTCTTGGAAAATTTATTTTTAGAATTATTAAAAATTCTCGCACATGCAATAATTTTTCGTAAGTATTGGGGTGTTATTTTAATTATGGTTACTAATTAATTAACAATGTAATATTTAGATTCATATGTTCGGATTTTTTCAAGAATTCAGTGGTATATATAACTCAAATACATTTTGCATCGTATTTAAATGTTATGTTGTCTTTATTATATAAGATTTTTTATGTGATGTTTTTTATCCTGCTCTGTAATTGGATTTATCTGTTGAGTAGTGTATGTTAAATAAATAAATAAATAAATAAATAAATTCGGCAATTTTGGACAATGGTCCTTTAAGCACCAAGATACAGAAATAAGCAGCAGTTACTCAGCTTATAAATCCACTTTTACTGCCTCTCAGTGTATCTATTTTAGTTTTGCAACTCTCCGTAAGATGGCAAAACTTTCGCAGAGTTAACTTTTTACCTCTCGCTAAGAGAGGTATTGGATTCATGCTAAAATTCGGATATCCAGATTTTAGTGAATAAGCATGATTTAATGTCCCTAGAATCCGATAACATTTTAAAAATGATGTCTGTGTGTGTGTGGATGTGTGTATGTGTGTGTATGTCTGGATGTTGTAGACACGATTCCTCAAAAACTATAAGACTTAAGAACTTTTTAACTATGGATTCCTCAATCCGACATTCCTGGGAAGAGCTGAAAAGGTTTTGGTAACAATTGAGCAACCGGAAGTAGTAGTTTCTAAGAAAAATTCTTCTAAATATAATATTTTAAAAAATTTTGTTATTAAATATTGTAGAACATAAAATTGTCCATCTAATACACTTAAAATTTTTATTATATCTTTTATAGATTGACAAATTCCAATGTTTATAACATAGTTTGTAAATGACACATGTCAGTGTCAAAAATCAACAGTTTTAGTGACATTCTGATAGCTTTTTCTGGGAAGTATATTTAATCTTTCTTATTGTTTTATTAATTAAATATTTGCAATTATAGGTAAAATGCATATATCCATCAGAAATACCGCCAATCTGGTTAATGAATTGGAAGAATCTCTCACATTTAGAAAGTGCCTTATACAATGAAAATAGATATAATTAGAATTATATGTGTGCAGAAGACATGTTACATACAATAAAAAACAATATTTGGTTAAAGTTCTGTAATTTTTCGTTATAAAACGACGGTTCGGAAGCGAAGTGCAATACAATACTTATATAGCCTAATATGGAAATGGCGAGAGGTCTTGTGCTGGTCACAACAGATTTTTTATTTGCGTTTACCTGCCCAAATCAGGTGTATACATTTCAATTGTATTATTTATATGAATTTCAATTATTAGAGTATGAAAAGAAATATTACTGTATATATTTTAATTTACTTATATTATAAGTTATTATAAATTAAATGTGACGCCCCCAAAAAAGTGTCGCCCGGGGCAGACCCCCCCCTTGCTACGCTACTGTTCAAATCGTTGTCAAACTCGAGCTTGACATAAAATATGTAGGTATCAACCCCTCATCGTGCTCGACCATCGTATTAGAAGACAATTTATTTAATAATAAATACAATAAATTTCTGCAGTAATAAATTCTTTGAATTCAAGAACAACTGTAGTAGATATAAATTGTTGTTAATGATTGTGGTGTTTCAGCGTAGTTCTGTATGATGGGGATTGTGCAGATGTTTGGCGCTGCAGGTGTTGTTCTGGGGGTGGCGGTGGTAGGTAGCGTTTGTGTGCTCCGCGCTGGTATTGTATATATTTCTTCCCTGCGCCCTTGCCCCACTCGGAAGAAAAGCACTTTCATAAATCTGCCGCGAGATATATGTGCTCACAATTTCCGGGATCCGGCCATTAAGCTGCAGGCCCAGACTCCGCGAGCCTGCCCCCACCCCGCCCCCACTCCTCCATTTCCTCCGCTCAACGCAACCGGCTTTATTTGCTGTTTGATTTGCCCATATAATATCTGTACGTGCAAACGAACACAAGTGATGCGGCCGCGGCCACGGCCTCTGCCGTGGACAGACCCATCCATCGTCAATCGCTCCACTGACGGCCAACTTTCCTCCAGCGAGGGCCGAGGGTCGCTAATTTCTGCAGCCAGCGGCTATTCGAACACATTTTCCGTCTAAGAAAAGAAAAGCACGAACGAGGGAAACAAAAGAAAAACGTAAAACAAGAAAATCCGTCTGAAAGGATGAGAAGTTCTCTCTCTCGCTCCTCGCGCGCGTAGATTGAAAACGAGAGAAAAATGACCGCTGTCCGGTGCGAGGCTAGCGCTCATTCCGGACGAGCGACCGAACTGCCGGCAAACTTATCAAACTTTGATAGTCTCGGCTCGGACGAAGCGAAGCTGTATGCCCCTTCTTTCTCTTCCATCTCCTACTCACGCTGAGGCTGAGAAACAGACCAGAGGTGCCAAGTAATACACACATTCAGACCTAACCAACGCACAATCATTTTCTTTCTTTATTATCTCACATTGCCAAGTCTTCTCCCCTTTCACCCAACGCTTTTTTCTCTTATCGTACCTACAATCAAACTTCATTCATCGATTTTCGAATCCTCTTCCCAACTCATTTACTTCTTAATTATTTTTTTAACGGTTTCTTTGCCAAATAAAAATATGTTGACGCCTGCACAATATCTATCGCTATTTCCATATTTGGCTATATAAGTATATTGTACCTATTTAATATTTCTGGTGCACACAAAAAAATTTAATTACATCTTTTCATTATATTTTTCTATATTTTTTAATACATTCTACGAACATGTTTTCTCTTAGCTGCAAGAACTTCTTGACTGGAAAGGTGATGAAGGAAAGAAAATTACTGGATTTCAGTCAATTATTAAATATATTTTCCGCCTCTACCGGTTTCGGCACCTCATGTGTCTTCTTCAGGAGCTACAATAATATTACAGATTTCGAAAAAAATATTTTTAAAAAATACAAACATGTGTAACTTACGTGAAAGTTTTTAGATTGTAAAACATGGATACATATATAAGACAATAATAAATAATATATAAAACATACAATGGTCGTCAAAATTTAAAAAAATAAATAAATACATTAAAAAACTCATGTAGTCATCAATAAAATAAGATATAAACCTTGATTTAACAATGGCACCCTTTAACTCTTACTCTTCTAAATGTTCGAGATTCCTCTAATTCATTGATAAGATCGGCGGTATTTCTGAAGGATATATTTAATATAATTTTAAATATTTAATTAATGATAAAATAAATATTAAAAATACTTCCCAGAAAGTTTTTTCAACTGGTTTCCATGGAGTTGTTTGGACTGTGAAATTCATTACAGTATTATTTATATTTCTTTATCTCTAAATTTACACAAGATACAATAAAATTTTAAATGTATTAGATAGATTTTTATATTCTTTAATGTTTGTAGTAATATAAATTTTCAAAAATTATTATTTAGATTTTTTTAAGAAACTACTACTTCCGGTTGTCCAATGAGGTCAAGCACGACTTTTTTTTAAATTTTAATCGATAGAGTAGTGAAAAATAATAGACCCGTATTTTTTATTTTTCCTCAAATCGATCTTTAATCATGAAATAATTGTAATTGCTAATGACATTCTTTAAAATGAGGCTGCTAGACCCCCGCTTCGTCCCTTGTCGCATGACGTCACAGAGTGAAAGGCACGACCATTTTGATTTTCACTTGGTCTTAAACGTCAAAGTGACATTTAAAGATAACCTAAAATTTATCAATGTAAATATGTCGATGGAACGAATATAAATAAAAAATAATTTAATCATACTGATCGATGAATTAGACTACCCTTTTTCGATTTAAACAAAAAAAAGGTACAATTATTTTTTTTGCATGACCTCATTATTACCAAAATCTATCAACTCTTGTTATTAATATCAGATTGAGAAAACTGTAATTAAACATGTCTTAAGTCTTCAGAAACTGTAGTTCCAACATCTACATTCACACACACACACACACACACACACACACACACACACACACACGCACACACGCACACATGCACACACAAACAAACACGGACGTGAAAATGTTATTTAACACAATCCGTATACCTTACCGAGGGTAGCGGAAGGTAGAAAAAGTAATTAAAAAATAAGCAATGACCCCATTCCTATTTTATATTAATCAAGAGCACAATCATTTTTGAATAATTATATACAGAGTTATCGAAAATGGATGAATTGGACCGCTCCATACGGTCTTGACATTTGCCGCTAACTTAATATGAGAGCATTACTATATCCACAGGCGTACCTTTCAAATTTTCTATGCAGCTTACATAAGAATAATCCCAAGAACCGTCTTCTTTACGTTCACTTAGATATGGGAAACAAATATCAAATGAATCAACATACGGCAATGATATTAATCAAATGTCATGCATTCAAATGAATTAATAAAAATTAAACATAATTTTGACATTCTTTTAAATCACTTTATAGTAAATAAATAAAAATAAAATAAATATATCATCACGGCAAATTACGCATTTCTGGGTGTGCCAGTATCTACAACACATGTAGACATCGGTAATCATGACGATATATTTTACCGTGTGGGCGCTTACCAGGGGTCACTTTTGTGCCATTTAAAATTGGAAATATTTGGCGTCTGTCGGGATCGAACCCGGTTCCCCCAGATTCGCGACCAGACACTCAGGCACGCGACCACGGAACCCCATAAAATACAGTAAATGAATTTTGTATTTGATATCATATTTTCTATTCAGTGATTAAATTATCCTGTAATAGCATCATTCTATGTAAGTATCTCCCATCTGGTTCTGGTTTCATTTCCAAATGGCAAGAGGCAGGAGCGTCGTTAGTTAAAATGAATTAAGATGTCCGAGGCAGTAATATGAGTGTATGGGCCAGACGTACGACACAGGACAACTGGTCTGCGGACTGCAGGACATTGGCTAGCAAGCCTGATTCTGAGAAGAAAGCACATAAGTTCAAATTAGATGGGTATCGGTAATCAAGGCGTAAATAGTTAATGACACATAATGTGTGTGACGCAGCGACATCAGGCCGAGATTGCGGCCATAATTGACCGACGCTGGTTATTTATTGAGACGCAAATGAAAGACGTAACGGACAAAGTCAGCCATCGCATGGATTATTTAATGGATCAGTGTGAGAAAAGAACAGGACACAGAGACGGCCCAAGAAACATGCACGCTTCTTTTTTATGAAAATAAATAAATATGCCCCGATTATATTCTTCTCTTTAAGAATTATATAATTTAAGCTTAAAGGGTAGTCTTGCGGAGATTCTTAAATAATTTAATGAATTCTGAATATGGTCACTTGAATTTAGTTTCTTAAATTGAAAATGTCATTTTATAGAGCAGCTAAATTCATTTATGTTATGTTGCTGTTATAGTGACGTACCTATAGGTTAGAAAATAAAAAATCTGTTGTGGCCAGCACAAGACCTGCCGTTAATTTCATGTATTTTGTACAAATCCCTTACCAAAAGTTCATTGGAAAAGATTCTACATATCCAGTAAAATTGTAACACGAACATAATACAATTTTTTTACAAATTCCATACAGAAAGTTCCTTGGAAAATATTCTATAAATGTATACTCTAAAAATGCGTACACTTACGTAACATTCTCTTTACAATCAAATAATATTACTACCAAGTTTATATCTCTACCCATTTTTGAATTATTGCCCCAAAAGTCAATATACCCCACATTTAGATAAAAACTTCAAAATTTTCAAAAATCTAATTTTTATGTATCTAGATACTTCTC
Organism: Ophonus ardosiacus; assembly: GCA_943142095.1. Taxonomy (NCBI): domain Eukaryota; kingdom Metazoa; phylum Arthropoda; class Insecta; order Coleoptera; family Carabidae; genus Ophonus; species Ophonus ardosiacus. The sequence continues at coordinate 47,036,014 of OW964831.1, read as the reverse complement.
AATGCGCTGATTCCAAATTTTGAAACCGCAGGTCGATATCTCTTTTCGTTCTCGAGATATTTAGATTCAAAGTTTTGGTCAAAACTGCCCATTTTTGGGTAATAACCCAAAAATGGGTGGAGATATGAATTTGGAGATAACACCATTCGTTTCTACGGGCAAAATTACATAATTACACTAATTTTCAGAATTTTTGAACACCACATACAAACTCTAAAGCAAAATAACTGAAAATATCCAAAAATCGCAAAAATCGTAAGGGATACCCCTTACGATTTTTTCAGATTTTGGCCATTTTCAAACTTTTATTCATAAAAAATGAACCGGTTGGACAAAAATTATGAAAATTACTATACTTATGTATTTTTGTCGGTAGAATCGATTAGTGATGTAGCCAAATTCATATCTCGACCCATTTTTGGGTTAATACTCAAAAATGGGCACTTTTGAGCAAAACTTCAAATCTAAATATCTCGAGAACGAAACGAGATATCGATCTGCGGTGTCAAAATTTGGAATCAGCGCATTGAGGAGTATCTAGATACATAAAAATTAGATTTTTGAAAATTTTGAAGTTTTTATCTTAATGTGGGGTATATTGACTTTCGGGGCAATAATTCAAAAACGCGTCGACGGTCGGCTGTATTACGAATACTCTTACGTTTCGAACTGAAAATGAACCTAAACCCTGAAGCCGAATTTTAATATTTGGTTCGGTTCCAACTCGAGTACTGTTGAAAAATGTATCTTAGGTTTGGTTCTGGGTTTGGGTTCGGTAAAATGTTACGCTTTGGTTCCGGTTTGCGTTCGGTTCAGGTTGGGATTCGATTTTTTCCTGCTCAATAATATCTATGTCATGAAAAAAAATCCCATTGATTTTATCAGGGATTTGTTAACTACTGGATGGAGCAAGTGTTTATCGATATATGTATTTCTTGTGTAGATTAAGAGAGAACACAGGAAGTTTGAGTTAGAAAACTATAGATAATTCCACTTTAGACAAGTGAATTTGATATTCATAGCTGTCATATTCACATCTGTCAATTTCACGTCAAAAATTAATTGTGTTTATGTATATTTGATCATGAAACGTGAAATAAGTACGAATACAACCAATGCAATGCTAAATTAGAACACATATAAGAATATGTTATGTTTTCAGAAAACGTAATTTTAATCATAACTTACTAATGAAACAATACAGCACCTTTCATCACATATTTTGATACACAATTTTCAACAGAACACCTTCAAATCATTGTCATATATTAAAATAATTATATTTCAATGATGATATCAAGAATAACCTAAAATCTGTCAAACCTGTCAAACAAAAGATTTGACAAGTAACGGAAACAAAGACAACAAATCGGAATTATGTATGACTATCTCTGTCGATCTGGCCGGGTACATGGTAAAGATTCACTCGCTCCATCCAGTAGTTAACAAATCCCTGGATTTTATAATCAAAAGCAATTTCGTTTTGGCTTTATTACCTACAGTAGTTTGGAAGAAGTCATGAAGATTATTTTTAAAATCATCAAGCATGCATGCAAGTGGCATTTGTCTGTGTGCCGGCTCTGTCAGAGAAGAGCAGATCCGCTGCAAATCTCTTGCTTTCTTTGTCTGTTAACTATTTACCTTTCTTTCTGCGCTTTGGGCTGATGAACAAGTGCGGGCGGAGGAGAGCGGGCGTCGAAGGAGGCAGAAGCGCCTCTGGACAAACGAACTAAGAACAAAGTTTCTGGGATTTTGTGAGAGCCGTGTCGGTGATAAAAGTTTAGCTGGACATCGGACGGTAGAGTATTGACCAAGAACGACTCAAGGCATCACAGCTCATGGCGGGGGCGGCTTCAATAACAGCCGCACCCTTGCGACAACATAATCCAAACAGCAAGCCACATCAAACGACACGGCGGGCTTTTTAAAACGATAAATTAAATCTGTCAACCGCAGGTAGATTCCCTCTTCGCTTCCACCTCGTTTTTTATTAAAAATGGCGTCAGGTAGATCGTGTCTTCGTGATGTCAGATTGGGAGATGCGCGCGTTCTGAACCGTGTACTTCACAGGCCGCCAGTTCCAGACGTTCAATTTTTAAACACGTTTGAATTACCTGAAACGATGAGAACACTGATCCACTTCAACTGGAAACGGACAGGCGGTACGGCAGTCGCTATCGCTAAGCGTTCAACACACTTTATCAACCCCGCATCCATTCTTTATTCTTATTTTTACCCCCGTTTACATAACTGCTACAAGCTACAACCACAACCTCAACACGTCAACTTTGATACGCGCTCCATTCAATATTTACAGCACCATTGAACACATTGAATAAACAACAAAAAGGACAGGTTACATTGGTCAATTTTTTACTGTTTTACATCTTTTTTACCTTCCGTCACCTTTAGGTAAGAAAGATATTGTTTTTGGCCAAAAAATTCGGCGGTGAATTTTTAATGAATACCTAGAATAAGTAAAAGTATAATTTATACTCACTGCTAGAATACAATTTTACTAGTTTTACGATGATGTCTGTATGTGTGTGTGTGTGTTGGTGTGAGCGCGCGTGTGCGTTCGTGCATTAGTGTGTCCGTGTGCCTGTGTGTAAAACAAATTTATGCACGGACGTATCATAATTTGACATTTATACACCAAACCAAATTATAACCTACAATATAAACAATTTAACAGGCAACATGAATTTTTTTTATTAAAATCGATTTTTTTATATTCTTTAATAAAAAATGAAAATTAATTTTGTGATATTTATATGGAAAGCACGGAGATACACAAAATAAAACTCAAATGACATAACTAATAAACAAAGAATAAACTGTTCTCCGCTTTCATAGCAACACTAGATACTGGATGTACGAGGACAAATTCTTTTCAATACAATTTTTCTAACACTCATAATTTGAAAATATTCGTCCGTGCATAAAGTTTTGTATGTACCACGAGCGTAACTTGCTTTTATGGCCTTTGACGTGTTTTTATCCCTCAGCTTACGCCTCGGGCTCAAAATCCCGCCGCAGGCCATAAAAGCCTCCTTACGCTCTTAATAGATAAATAACTATTTTCTCCGACTATAACTCCAATACTACAATTTTAAAAATTATAATTCTTTCGTATTACTCTTCTTTACATCCATATTATGAAGAGCTGATTAGATTTTGGTTATAATTGGTAAACCGGAAGTTCCCTTATTTGGAGTTCTTTACAATTTTTCTTAAGAAAACTAAATTAAATACCATTTTTTTAACATTTTATGTGATTATTAATATGAAAGAATATCTTATTATCTAAACGGTTCGATTATACATATTCCTTCATATTCAATAGATATAGAGATTAACTTTCATAAATTAGCCAGCTTTGCTATAATCTGTAGTCATAGAAACAGCTGATATATTCAAATAATAATGTTAGTGTCAAATGCAATTTACGTAGTGTATCTTTGTGGTATAATTTTATTGGATTTATAGAATCTTTTCCAAGGAACTCTCAGTATGGAATTTGTAGAAAATAGTACATGATCGTGTTACAATTTTATTGGATTTATAGAATCTTTTCCGAAGAACTGCCGGAAGGTAACGTGCTGGCCACATCAGATTTTTTTTAGATAAAGTGAATGAAGTACCTAGGACTTGTTTACGCCATTTACACACGAATACTTCCACCTGTTTTTTTTTTTTACCCTCACAACACGTCAGAATAAATGATAATCGCACGGGAACAAGTCTGGATCGTATGGGGGATATTCAGTTGAAATCCAAATACAACTGCGTCAATTTTTTCTTGGGTGACTGTGTAAAAGCAAGTCATTCTAAATGATCAAGTGTACGATCCCAGTTTCTTCACATATTTCATCCTTTGTTAGCTGCCAGTCTTGTGCAATAAGGTCGCAAATTTATTCATATGCTCGATAACCTCTTAACATTTTATTTAGTCAAAAATTTATTAGTAATGATTGCTCGTTCATTGTAATAGCTACAACTTATTAGATAGATATAATTACGGCAGTAATCATCAATGAAAAGTATAAAAGGTTTTATGGAATGTTTATAGAACAAAATTAATATTTTTAAGAAAAACTCGTGATGTTAAAAGTGTGAGAAGAGAAAGTGAAGAGTTGGAGTTGGAGTGGTGTGTGTGTGACCGTGCGGATATGCAAATGTAGTGGGGGCGGGTTGAGGGGTCGTGGGAAGCGAATGAAGCGACTGAGCCAGAGCGACTTGGCGCTTTCTTTGAATCGGAATCAATTGAGGACGTCGAGTTAAAAAGGAGCAGTCAGTCAGAGGCGGATTTTAACGGCAACAAAATTTTCTGCCAGCATACAGATCTTTAGCATCATATGATTTTGGAGCCCTTGTTAGTCATTTTAAAGGCCTGGAATATTTCATTCACTTAAATTTTAAATCACAATGAGGGTTCCCGCAGGGAAAATAATCGGACAAGCAGTCTGAAATTATTTATTTCAAGCCAATGTTTCGACTAATACATTAGTCTTCTTCAGGGCAAGAAACTGTCTAATAACATGAGGTTTTTGTCGCAACCATCCATGAGGAACAATCAAAATTATCACAGAGTTGATCGTCGTATTTTTTAAAAACATAAATAAATAACATTTAAAAAAATGAAGTCAATAATAATAAAAAAATAAATAAATAAATAAATAAGAGATTATGTAAAATTTTATCGTCAAGGGATAAAAAATTAAAATTTTGTTAAATATTTTTATTTTATATGCCTTGGCGGCAAAATTTTACATTATCTCTTATTTATTTATTAGACAGTTTCTTCCCCTGAAGTTCATCAATTTAAATCACAAATTTGTTATTTAGTTTTATAGTAGGTACAATGTTCAAATTCAATTTTTTCCAAAATTTATAATTGGGAGGTAAGTCATATGTTATGGAGTCTAAGGATAACAATAATAATTAATAATAAAATTAAAAATTACCACTAACCTTAAAATTAAATGAAAAAATAACGTATTAAAGGAAAAGTAGGATCACTCAACATGTAAACCATGCCAGAGATCCTAAGAACCCTTTTATTTGAGAGTAGGTTAGGATTACTCGACATGTGAACCGTGCCAGAGGTCCCAAGAATTCCTCTAAAATTTTTTTTTACCTCCCGCTACCCTTGGTAAGGCCACGTTTTAAGGTCCCTAGAATCTAATTTTAACATTTTCACGATGATGTTTGTATGTGGGTATGTGTGTGTGTATGTATGTGTGTATGTATGTATGTATGTATGTATGTATGTATGTATGTGTATGTGTAGGGATTTTGTCTTCGCTCTAACTCAAATACTATCATTCAGAAAATTCTGAAATCTTGTTTTTCTTCAAAAAACATACCATTAAATGCCATTTTTTCGTATTTTGTCGTTATGAAAATTAAAGATTATTGAATTTTCTACAGAAATACATTACTATTTTTTCTATATATTTTACAGATAAATTTAAAAATAATTTTTTATTACAAGTCCCGAAGCCTAAGAAAAACACAATTCCTTTGTTACATAGTTCATATTTCAAATGAATGTAACTGACAGTAAATGTCACTGTCAAAAAAATAATCACTTCAAATTAATAATAGTGACATTTTAAAAAGAAAATAGTAAATAAAGCAATAGTTTTATGCAATGGAACAGTTTGCAGCGTTAGTAAATCCGTAGGTATGAATTGAACTTGACAAAAATTAAATAGCGGGAGGTTTTGTGTTGGCCACACCAGATTTTTTCAATAGTCCTTAAAATAAGGGAGTTGTGACGATTTTTTGAAAAACAAAAGAACTCCAATAACTACCAACCGCCACATCAAAAATTGGTATTAAGAAAAGTTGTTTGTTTTAATGAGTTCTATCATTTTCGGGTGAAACAACTTAGTATTAACACCCTGTAGACTAGAAAAACATATTTATTGCAACAATTATCAATGAAGACCAGTCATAAAAACCTTAAAGTGCTTTATTGCTTTTTCTGGTCAGCGTAAATCACATCAGCTAAAATTACAACAACATCTACAGCGAAGTGCAGAATGTCAAATTTGTTCTTGATTTTAAATCACTCATTCCCAAAATTTCGAAATGTTGAGACTGGTTGTTCTTACATTAAGCCACAATCTCATAAAATTAAAAGTAGGCTTGTGCCTTTAAAGCCAGCCCGGAAGCGAATTGCAAATAGAATTGGGGCGAGTGCGGTCCAGGTGCGAGCGAGGGTGCAGGGCACACGCAAGTCGTCATACACGCGACCGCCAAGTCAATCGATATGATCAAGAAGTGAGTTTGGGCTCGCGCGATGCGATGCGATGCGATCGCGATGCGGTGGGCCGGCCTGCCTCTTAAAAGCATATTTCCCCCCTCCAAGTCGGGCAGCCAACCAGCGCGCTCCGTTTTATTACTTCCATAAATTCATCATATTCATAGCGCGCAGGGCTCGCGATTGGCGCGCGTGGCGCAATGCGGACTTCTTCTCAGCTCCACTCTCCGCCTCGATATTAATATTGAATTTTTGTGTCTCGGGATGCGCGCGCAAGACTGCTGGACACTGGCCGCCCGCCACACAAAAGAAAACTAAAGCTCATTACGTCGGCCGAGAGCCGAGAGCTGGCTACGGCGATATTTACCGACGCTTGACGGCCGACGTCCGACGGCTCGACGCACGACGCCCGACGCTTGACGCGAGCCTCTTCAGAGATTTCAATTTAACACGACCGATGATGGACTGACCGTCCCTACAGTCCCAGACGTCCTCCTTCAAAATAACAATGCACCAAACTATGCACTACTCTCATCTCATCTCACACTGTTTCATTACTTTAAACCTACTCCATAATACCAGACCGGCCACATTAGTTGATCTACTTGCTTTATTTACATCATTAAAAATTTGTGATGGCCAGCACAATACTTCTCGCCAATTCCATATTAGGCTATATAAGTATTGAAGATACATTTTTAACATTTCTGGTACACACAAAAACACATATCTTTTTATATATTTTTATATTTTTTATTCATTCTATGAACAAGTTTTCTCTTATTCTTTTAATGTTCAAGGGTATAATTATAAATATTTAATTAATAATAAAATATGAAATAGGAAATGTAGTTCCCAAAAAAAATCATCAATAATGTCTCTGAGTTTTTGACACTGACATTTATCTATCAATTACAAACATTTGAATTTTTCAACTGTTGGTTCCATGGACTGTGACATTCATTGCAACATATTATTTTACATATTTATATTACTCTCCCTCTAACTACAGGTGTAAAAGAAATAATAAAAATTTTAAATGTATCGGATAGAGATTTTTATTTGGAGTAACGATGATCGACTGGAGATTGATGTGTAGAGAAGAAAATAAACTACTCGGAAACTGCAATCAGTATGGTTTTATTTGATTAGAACCTACGTTTCGACCATTACAATGGTCTTCCTCAGGGTTACTACAATTATAATATACAAAAATTTATGTGATATAAGTAATTAATAATTTTATATGTTACTTATATTAAGTCTTTTTCCAAAAATTTCATTAGTTTTATAAAATTGTTACATTCGATCTAGTTCGTTACATTATATTTTATTTAAAAGTTGTTTCTCATCATTTTTATAACGTTGTAATTCATCTATTACATTTTGATGTTTGTTAACATGAGTAACAAATATCTTCTTCATATATTATGACTTGATTTAACCCTGAGGAAGACGAAACGTAGGTTCTAATCAAATAAAACCATAGGTACTGACTGCAGTTTCCGAGTACTTTATTTTCTTCTCCAGATATTTTTATATTTAATATTTGTAATAACATAGATTTAAAAAAAAATAATATTTTTAAGTTTTTATTTGAAACTATTACTTCCGGTTGTCCAATGGGGTGCTTCTTCATAACAGAAAATTATAAATTTATATTCAATAAAGATCGATTAAGATTAAAAAAACATTTTTTTTTAATAATTACTTTAAGAGATATTTGGAATTTATTGTCAATGTCACTGTAACGTCACACTATTGCTATATTTCTCGCGCAGCCTACTATAGAGTCGGGTGCAGAACCGGGAACCGGAAACCGGAGCGAGAGAAAGATATGAAAGCCACCATGACATCATGCTGACATTGAAGATCAAATGACAATTAAGAAATTTTAATATTACGGATTTTTTAAACGAACTTTTATTTAAAATAATAAAAAGAAATAGAGTGGAGGATTCCATTGTTACCAAAATCTTCTCTTCCCAGTAATGTCTAGACACACACACATGCACACACACACACATATACATACATACATACACATCATTGTAAAAATGTTAAAATCGGATTCTAGGGACCTGAAAAAATGCTTTCCCACTAAAATCTGGATAGGCGATTTTTAGCATGAATCCATTACCTTAGCGAGAGATAAAAATGAAAAATAAGTAATAAATAAAGGACGCAAATAAAATACTCGATATTTTATTAAATTTTACAAGATAAATAATTTAAAATATTCACTAAGAAAATGTGTATGCAATATGAAAATATTCAAAACCGGCGTGGAGAGTGCACCACAGGTGTCACTTTTGTGCCATTTAAAATTCGTTAATTTAGCGGCGGTCATTATCGACCCCGGGTCTCCAGATTCAGGACTGGACGACTCGGCTTTAAAAAGCATTTCATAAATAAATTCATGTACAATCAATAAAGCAATATAGCATACATTTTTAATTGCTGAAATAAACAGTTGCATACTAATATCATTCACTTTTAAATTAAACAATAATAAAATTTATTTTGGTGTAATTTATTGTATAAATTTTATCGATTAAATATCACTGTAAACCACAATGAATATGTTTATGTTAATAACATAATAACATGGAAACCCGTATTATAAAATGAAAACAAATGCATTATCCGTTTTGTTATTATACCTATATTGGAAATTGTGGAGGCTATTTGCGCATAAAGTAACCTTAACCCTTTAGAATCTAACGGTGCTTTAAAGTTTGTTTTATATTTTATTTAAATTGTCTAATGTTAGTTAAAACATTTTTTACCTTGCTCTTTAATTAATTTTGCAGCTTAAAAGATATGATCAAATAGGTAATTAAATATTTGCTTTCTTTAATGTTCATTGTATAAGTAATATATATATATATATATATATATATATATATATATATATATATATATATATATATATATATATATATAAATTTAGGACAATATATATATTTTAAATGGAACCATATATTTTTTATTATCTTATTGGAAAGAGTATTTTTTTCTCTTTCCAATAAGGTAATGTTGTATATGTACAATTTTTTCAAATAAACGACTTATTTACAGTTAAAAATTTAAATTTTGTAAACTATTTTATTAGTTTTTTAGTCAAGTAAGCCATGGAAACAATTGATTCTTTGTTTGTTTGACGTTTAATGAGTTCTCCCGTAAAGTTCTCTGTGTTTAATAAAGTTTAAACTTTACAAATGAAGAAAAGTTAGATATGATCGTGCTATATGGAAAGTTATTTCTAAACACCATTTACGTAGAACGATCGGCTCTCTTTCCAAAAGTGTTTAAATGTGCGAAAGAAATAATGGCTTTCAATTTGAATATTTTCTTTGTTTTGTTATTACTGTAAAATAAATTAATAAAATAATAATTTTAAAAAAGACAACTGTTTCCATAGTTTACTTGACCTAAACTAATAAAAGATAATTTTTATCTTTAAACGTAAATAACTCGTTTATTTGAAAAAATTGTACATAAACAACATTACCTTATTGGAAAGAGAAAAAAATACTCTTTCCAATAAGATAATAAAAAGTATATAGTTCCACTTAAAAAATATATATTCTGTCTCAAATTTTGGGAACCGCTGACACAATTTTTATTTTGTCTACATGACCAATTTTCTAATATAAAATGGCACAATTTTTCTAATTTAACCAACCTCGTATCTCTTCAAATAAAAAAGTTACCAATAGTGAGCAAGCTTATTGAGACACCTGTATATATATAAGACAATGGAAGTCCAGAATAGTGTTATTAATTCCATTCACTGTTTTCTAATACACAGGGCATCGAACCCGAACCTGAACCGAACCAAAACCGGAACCAAACCGTAACATTTTAGGGAACCCAAACCGAGAACCGAACCTCAGATGTATTTTTAATTGAACCTGAGTTGAAACCGAACGTAGTATTAAAATTCAGGTTCGAGATTCAACTCCGGTTCAGGTTAATTTTTAGTTCGAAAAGTAAATACAGCCAATAATCGACGTCTTAGGCGTCTGCGTTGCAGTCTGTGTTGACTTTTCGTGAAATTTGTGTTCGTTTCTTGTTGCGTTTTGCGTAAATTCCGGCTCTCATTTTACATTATTTCGAACCTGAACCGCGAACAAAACCCATCTTTCAAAAAATAAATTAACCTGAACCTAACCCGAACCCAGTTTTTAGCGGGTTCGAAGCCCTGCTAATATATTTCTATTTCTAAAATAAATATTCAAGAGGGAAAGCTTTCATTTCTTTTTTGACAATATCTCTTGCCAAATTGGCATTTAATTAAATACTTTTAAATACACATTTTTTTTTTTTGTTCATAGCTGAAAGAATGCAAGAAAACATTTTGTGGGAGCTATTGGTTGACGAAATAAAAGTAAGATATCGTGTAGCGGCATGAAGAAATGACACTAGTGTGTATAGAGACAACTCAAACTCACAACTCGCACAAAAATCAATAACATCTTTCTAGCTCTGCTCGCTTCAGCTTCAGCTTCAGCTTCATCGTTCCCATACCATATATACACACGCCACGCAACAGCCGTTCTCCCCTGAGATGGTCGCGAGGGCGGTGGGTCTGTTTGCGCAGCGCGTGTCCATCCAGTCCAGTCCCAATGCATTATAAAGAATGGCAAATGCAATATCAACAACGGGTCCATCTCGTTCGCTCGCCCCTCGCCAGCCGCGTATTTCTTTCAGACGCCGATGGCCAGCAACAGTACCAACATTTTTCACTGTTGTCCGGCAAGATAAATATACGACGTCTTTCATTCTTCGCTCGCTACTCGCTACTCGCTCGGTACGGAAGGCCAGTCGAGTGTTTGTTTACCCAGAAAATGAGAAATTTCTCGATCGGGACTGGACTCACGTCATTTCTCCCATCCCCAACCTATTTCCACTTATTTATTTATTTCATTCAACTCGGACTTCTTCCGGGATTAAGACCTATTTTTTCTCAAACTGACAATACAGTGCTGTAATAAAATTTCTCTTCCAATATATTCTTTCAAATTGCTTTCTTATAAATTAAATAATGCTATTACTATTGTATTATTAGATCATTATTTATCAAATATTTTATCTTTTATTGGGTATGATTTCTATGTAGTATTTTTACCTCCCGCTACCCTTGGTAAGGGAGGTAAAGGGATCGTGCTAAAATCACATATCGAGATTTTAGTAAATGACCACGTTTTAAGGTCCATAGAATTTAATTTTAACATTTTCTCGATGATGTGTGTATGTGTGTGTGTGTGTGTGTGTGTGTGTGTGTGTGTGTATGTGTATGAATTTTGTCTTCGCTCTAACTCAAATACTATCATTCAGAAAATTCTGAAACGTTGTGTTTCTACCCTATTCTAATAAGAAACCATTAGATTTTGGTGTAAATCGAACAAACGGAATGGCATTTTAGTTGAAGTTCATAATGGTTTTTCTTCAAAAAATACCATTAAATGCCATTTTTTCGTATTTTATGTCATTATGAAAATTAAAGATTACTGAATTTTCTACTGGAATTTTTTTTTTTTAATCCCGAAGCCTAAGATAAACACAATTTCTTTTGTTAGTTCATTTTCCAAATTAATAATAGTGACATATTAAATAACAAAGAAAATCGTAAATAAAGCAATAGTTATATGCAATGGAACATAGTATAGTTTGCAACATTACTAAATACGTAGGTATTTAAATTAATAAAAATTAAATAGCGGGAGGTTTTGTGTTGGCCACATCAAGTTTTTTATGATAAAAAAACATTAGCTAGAGAGTCATAAAATATTATGTTCCATCCCACTATCAGTAATTATATATTTGATATAAATTAATTTTCCATTTTCAAAATACAACTCTGTCCAATGACAAAAAATAATAATTTTTATAGTTATAAATTCTTATTCATAAATTTATTATTTGTTTTCTTCTGTAAAAGTGCAATTATTCTTGTTATTCCTACACAATAGAAGACATAACCATTTCCAACCCAGGAGATAGAAATTAAATCTGTTATTTTCCCGGGGCCGCGTGCCTGAGTGTCTGGTCGCGAACCTGGGAAACCGGGTTCGATCCCGATAGACGCCAGATATTTCGAATTTTAAATGGCACAAAAGTGACCCCTGTGGTGCACTCTCCACACCAGCTATGAGTGCCCGTGAGGTAAAGCCTGGTAAGCGCCCGCACGGTACAAATATATCATCATTATTACCGATGTCTACATGTGTTGTAGATACTGGCACACTCAGTAATGGGTAATGTGCCGTGATGATTATTTATTTAAGAGATTGTCATTAAAGTATGAATCTATGAATGACATATTTCCCAACCTCCAAAAGGTTAGGAATCGGTATATTACTGTAATGATTGTGAATAATAGTTATTTACATTCGAGTGCGTGTAAGTGCCTTATTATCTGGAGCGCTGTAAAATACTTCACGCACGAGAATTGTATCAAACTTTTTGGTCGACGATAATGAAAATCACTTTTTTAATGAAATATGTTGTATTTCTGAAAAGGGATAGTTTAAAATACTGGAGTTAAGTCAATTTCCAAATTTGATTTTACTTACCTTCCTTAGAGTTCTTCTCCTAGCGAAAATTTATTTGTAATAATAGACGTTGTTTATGACTGATAATATATTTATTTGCTCATGTTTTCTTCGTAATTAATAATAGGTAGGTGCCGATATTTGACATTTGAGCAGTGTTCGCCTTGCGTATTTGACAGGTATATCGATCGGTGACTATGTCGGTAGCGGCGGATTTTGACAATAATGACAGATGTCGCTGCCGTGATTTTAGTTTATATAAATTAGTTTTAAATATAGGAAATGTTAAAGAAAAAATAACTTATATAGGTAGTTAGTACTTAGTAAAGATTATTTTTTTTCTAAATGCCCATAAACGTCCAGTGTTTTGTGAGTATTTTACGGCATAGTTAGACAAGTTACAACACAGTAAGCGTAAAAAGTAGGTTACACTTGCTGTGTGTACATTTGTAAAGTTCACATTACACTTCAGGAGGACAAAAGAATTTTACAATACACGTGGACCATTTATGTCTTTTGATTCATCTTTAAACTATTCAATGGTTGGTCCTTACATCCCTCAACTTAACAATAAATAAGAAAGGATGATAAATTAACTTTGTATCTAGATATACGTATGTTTCATTCAGGCCCGTATCCAGGATTTCATTTCGGAGGGGGTTCTGGTTATATAATTATATTATTTTTCAAGGAGATTAACATGAGCAGTTTTTTGCAAACTGTTATCCTTGTTTTGACTGATAACCAAGGTTGCGGTATCAAAAGAAAGATAAAAAAATTCTGTATCAAATGACAAATTTAATAATTAATTTATGGGACTAAAATATTACATAATTTACATTTATTTGTTGTCATTTGATACAATTTTTATCTTTCTACTGATACCACAACTACTGTTGTCAGTCAAAACGGGGCGCAACAGTTTGCAAAAAAACTAATTTCCCATTTTAATCTTCTATATACACCTTTAAAAAAACACCCGGTATACAATTCTCGGGAAAATAATAAAATAAAGGGAGTGTCTACTGCACTGTCCAGACAGAGCAGCAAAAAAAAATTAGTGAACCAAACCCAAAACAATATCTAACTGACAATTCTTAATTGGTAGACAGTGGTTTTTAGATAGATTCGAGAAGTGGCCGCTAGAATTGTCTGCTAGAGTCCGTTCAGGTGCGACAGTTCACAAATTTTTATTGCGGTTCTGTCTGGACAGTACAGCAGACACTTCCTAAAATAAAACAATATTTGGCCTTTACGTATATCTTTATTTAATTGTAAAAAGCAATTGGGAATGTTATACTCGCAGTTTGGGACATCTTGGTTAGACTTCTTTAATTTTTTTAGTATTTTTACATTTCAGGGGAGGTTTGAACCCCCAAATCCTCTCTCTTGGATACGGCCTTGGTGTTATTATTATCCTTCGTTCACAAGATATTTAAGAAAGAAAATATCTTTGTAGCGTGAAATTGTTTGTTGTTTCGTTGTACCCTTGCAATATCATAAAGTACAAAGCAACGGCATGTGGCATCTCTTTCAGCACTGTCATGTGGGCTGGTTCATAAAGGCAGTTATTTTTCCGTAACTATGTGAAAGAAACAGAAATAAAGAGCATCGAACCTAAACAAAAGTCGTGCGTCGGGCGAAAGCGAAGCGCACTCGCACTCGGGGGCGTTTATTTATACCCGACGCGGATTATATTTAGCTCTGGACGTGTGTAGCGTCTCGACGCCAGTGTATATGATTAAGGCGTCGCCCACGCCAAGACCAATCATAACTCTCTTATATTTCATATGATATTGGCGTGGGTGGTGTTTATGTGGGGATATGAACCATACCGGCAGCCAATCATCTCGCGATATGAAATAATAACGGTCGGGCATTGGTCGAGTAGCGGCGTGGCGGGCGTGCGCGGCGCTAGTATCGATCTGCGCGCCCCTCACAACTTACTCTCATATCATATCGCATGGCAGTGTGTGTCGTGGTCGTGGACTTACCTTTGTAGCTGCAGCTCTGGAGGCTGGAAGGAAGCTGAGGATGCTTGCTTGTTGCTTGCCACTCGCGGTGGTGATGTTATGGTGCCCGCGCGACCCGACATTAGCATGCACACTGTAATCAATAGCGATAGCGAAGCGAGCGACAAAGGCCAGCGCGCCGTGCCACTACCGCGGCCACGTGCTCGGCCACGCGACCGCGCCGCCACCAACAACCAAAATACTCACCTCATTCACGCTTTTTTCAATCATTGCGTAACCAAAACACTAAGAACTAGTTCATTGCCTCGGCTATACTTAACCAGAAACACACTTTCAAATCAAAACAACCTATTTTTCTCAAACCACAAATAACTTTTACAATAGGCATAATAAATTATTCATAATAATTAATGATTGTCTGAATGTGGTATGTGATCTTACAAGTATTTAGAGTATATTAATATATTATTAATAAAGAATTAAAATAAGACCCTCAATTTTTTTAATTTGTTAAAATAAATAGAATTCAAGAAAACGGTATTTAAAATTCTATTCAATTTGAAAATTACCAGCAATAATAGATTGCAAAAATGTTATTACTATTAGTAATAAGTATCTACAGAGTGTTTAAAAAAAAAACAATTCGGAGTAGGCTATGAACAGAGAAACGTATGTCTGATCGTTATTCAATTCAAAAGTCAAGTTGTCAAAATTAAAATGTAATTTTAAGAAGAAAAAATTATAAAGAAGCAAACAGATATTTTATTTAAAGAAAATGTTGAAAAAAAAAGCTTTAATTTCTTTGGATAACATATTTGACAATATGTCATGCAAATCTTGACATTTAATTAAATTTAAGACACTTTTTTTTGTTCGTAGCCTACTCCGAATTGGGTTTTTTTGAACACTGTACTTAATTTAAATTTATTATACCGTGAGTATTTTTTAACGTGAAACATTGGGTTTGTCATATCCATGGTTACGACTTGACATTTGATTGACAGCAATGTATTTGGCCGTTCCATTTAAAATGAAACATAGGGAACGAATTTGACATTTGACAAGACGTCAATAGAGGTTAATTTTGTTTAAATATACTTAACCAGAAACACACTTTCAAATCAAAACAACCTATTTTTCTCAAACCACAAATAAATTGATCTGCCAACTACTTTTACAATAGGCATAATAAATTATTCATAATAATTAATGATTATGTCTGAATGTGGTATGTGATCTTACAAATATTTAGATTATATTAATATATTATTAAAAAAAAAATTAAAATAAGACCCTCATTTTTTTTAATTTATTAAATAAATAGAATTCAAGAAAACGGCATTAAAAATTCTTTTCAATTTAAAATTACCTGCAATAATACATTGCAAAAATATTATTACTTAATTTAAATTTATTATATTTATATTTATAAATAGAATTTCATAAATGTCTTTAAAAATTCGAAATATAATGCAGCATTATAATCATCGTGTTAACAGCAACGTTGACTTCAACTTATATCTCTATCCGAATATATTTAAAAGAAACATTCTACAAATGTATTGCTATCATAGAATAATAATAAATTAATCAACAACGAAGAATAAACTGATATTAAATAAAATTTGTAGTTATTATAACACTGCGGATCGTTTTGGGCCGATAATAGACAATATTTGAGTGCAATTTGTTTTAGATTTTATCCTGCATTTTTATTGTGATTCTTACTCATGCTATTATTTAAGTTCGAACCGTAGGTCGACTCTACAGTATATCTGGTTATACCGAGTGACCGAGTGGTACTCGAAAGTCGAAATCCGTTTTTTAACACTGGAAAACATTTTTTTTTTCAAACATTATACAGTACTTTAAACATACATAAACATAAGATTTATAAATTAAAATTCGAAATTTTTAAATGTCAATTTTTTTCAAATTTACCCCTTTAATGAGTGAGTAATGGGGTATTCCGACATTTTTTAAAAATATTTTTTTACATTAGTACAGACCAGTAGGACTCTGAATATCTAACTTTGACTAAGAAAATGTATGCATCACATGAGATATGAATTTTAAAAACTTTCATCGCAATTCAAATTTTCTTATCATGGCGCGCTTGTGACGTCAACTCGATGGTGACATCTGCAACGAACTTCAGCGCCTAAATCCACATGTTCATGACAGCCATTTGCTTTTTTACATATGATTTTAGTAGCAGCGTGTATTTCGGTGTTTGTCCTGTGTTTGTTTATGGTAAAAATAGGAGTAATAATTATAAAGTGGACGAAATGTTAAACAAGAAATATACCCGCGCGTGTTAACTACTGGCACCATTTGTGTTTTTAAACGAAAATATTTACATTGAAATGAGCAACAGATTATCAACTTGACGTCACAAATTTCAAGGACGTTTCTAGAGCTGTAAAAATTCCAGTTTTGTAACATTAAATTATGAATTAAAAAATTTTATTAAACATGTTTTATTATATTTTTCTACTATATGAAGATGAAAGCTATAGAAAAAAGTTATTATTTTGCATTAATTGCATATCACCGGAATACCCCATTAAAGACGTAATAAAACTGATTTACATTAGCATGCATTGTTTAAAGAAATAAACATGGAATAACTGTCAAATAATTTTTAACATTTACTTGGTTTGACAGTTTACTCGACATTAGTGAAGCCGCGAGATCTCGCATTTTCGAGATCTCGTCTCGAATTAACAAAATATTTGTCGGTATAAATAATAAATTTAACTGCCTCGTTATTTACATTCATATTTATTTATTAATTTTAGATTTATTGGGTTTTAGTAAAAAGTGGCATCACGCCATCAGGTTTAAGTGCCCGCACTATAAATATATAATCAAAATTACTAATATTATCGTACAAAGTAGATTGCTACATCCAACAACGGGTAATAAAACTATAATATTATAGATTAGGTACCTATATTTTACCTACCCCCATTCAAACAAATGTTTTAATCAGTAGTACACGTTTATTATATTCATGTTGCTTGTAATGTTAATTTGTTACTATTTCTAATTATAAATTCGAGACTCTTGACATTCATATCTTGAAATATTTGCATATTAAATCAATTTTTACCATATTTTGCATTAAGTTTGCTTGGGCACCAAAATTATAAATTTAAAATTTTTGTAAAAATGGAAAATAATCAGACATATAGTCGTTTGTAAATTATTTATTTCCTGGCCGACGTTTCGACTTTAACAAAAGTCTCCTTCAGGGCTCTACAAAGTATACATGGAGTCATTACAACATGAAATTTATAATTATGATAAAGGTACAAATATTTAATATATAAACATATAATACAAATATATTAATTTTTATTTAAACATTACTTACAGAAATAGTCAAAATTGTAAAGTAGCAAGTGGATCCCCTATACGACCTATTGGAAAGTCCAGGTGAAAATAGTAAAATAAATAAATAAATAAATATGTTGTGTCTGGTCAATTTTTAAAAAATAAATTAAGCTGGAGCGTCCTGAACACATGAAATATGTAAAATCAAAAAAACTTTTGAAAAATTGTAAAATAAAAACGTGTATCACCACAAGTACGAAATTTTTTTTAACAAGGACAAGCAAGTAAAGTTAAGTAAAAAGGATTAATTATTATTGTAAAATAAGAACGGTTTTTAAAAATAGATACTTGTCAAAAATGAACCAAAAGATAGACAATTTAATAAATGTATAAGTGTTGTTGGAAACGTAGTTGTAGTATAAACATGTTAAAAATTTTGTCTGCCAAAAATTCAGAATGTAAATCAAATTGATTAATAATGAAAAAAATATATATATTCGTGACGATCGTTGTCAGATTTGTATCAAGATGATGAGACAATTGGGATTTTGTAAAACGATTGTAGATTTCGTGGAGTTGTGCTGTCGGATGAATAATTCGGGCAACGTAGTAGATTTGTCAGGCGCACAAAACATAAATAATGTAAAGGGTGATTGTTAGCATTACGACGAGCCAGTTAAGGTCCTGATGGAAGAACGAATGGGCTGGTTCGGTTGTCCTTGTCGCACTAGTACGCCGCGTCCGGTAAATATATAGTGCGGAAGATTTCTCATAGGTGCCATTTGGAGCGAGCCAAGTTATCTCTGGGATGGACAGTGTCCCTCCGATAATCTAATTCCAGCCATTATCCTAGGGCGCTCATTTCCTCCCATCTATCAAACTGAAAGTTTGTCGGCTCTCGTTCGTCGCTACGCCGCTGATCACAGCGCCGCTCAGCGCTGCAATCACACCGCACAAGACGAGACCGGACTCCACACTCCACTGTCCACACTCTTGCTTTGATCTTGCTCAACTCGACAATCTACTTTAACATACAAATTACTCTTCATTTATACTCACTCTAAACAAGGACTTTATTGCATATAAATAAAAATATGTTTCATAATTTTTACCCATTTCTGGGTATGTCAATCTACTTTATAAAAGGGCTAGGGCTGTTGCAAGAATTTTTATATGCCTTCCATTTGATTGTTGTTTAAATAGCCTCAAATTTGAAAATATCACGAAATATCCATTAGATTTTTTATAAGAGTGGCCTAAAATTAAATATCAAAGTGTTCCTAGAAAAATAACACCACCTTGATGGATCGTTGTCACGGAAAATTTATAAATCAACAAAAAAATTATTCAGTATGACAGAAAGAGAAGAATTTTATTATTCCTAAATGGTTAAATTTTATGATTTTACAAAAAAATTTGAACGCCACACGGCCGATATGCAATGGGGTCATACCACATTTTCCAATTTATTTTTTTTCTAAAAATATACTTAAAACCACATATATTTTATGTCACATAAGTTTCTAGTTTTACAGAAATAATTTTTTAAAGTTTATATTAAATTTCAAATGAAGTCACGGTTTTGCGACCGTGACCGTAGTCCCTCCTATCGAATAAAAATGGAACTACGTTTGACGTTTATGTTATTTGACTTGAAAGCAAACGTGACAGCAAGTTATTTTGTACTCGTGCTTTTGTTTTTATTGTATATTAAATAATTTGATTATGGAAATTAATTTTGAAGAAGCGAATTCAAATAATTTGCAGAAAATTAATTTTCGGCATCTTCTTCAAGCTATTGATAAAATAAACAAATGTATATCAACGAAAATTGTTTTGTTATTAAGTTCTACTTACGTTGAAATGATCTTCACAAACATAAGCAAGACTACCCTTCAAAATTTTTGGAGTATTTATTGCATTATACCATCTTTCCTTTATATCTTGAGGTTTAGGAATACGAACAAAAACTTTATTTTTGCTTCTCGTAAGACGGCACAGAACAATATTATACAACCATGATAATATCTAAATCACACATAATTTGTATTTATTTATATTTATTAGAACATTTCGTTATTTGTACTTACATTTAAACAAAAACAACTTGTTGCAAAGATATTTACTTTGAAATGTTGGTTATGTTCGAAAAATGTGACAACTCTGCGCTGACATTCATGTACAGTACTTGCACGAGTACATGTGTGCGTGACTATCATTGTATGTGTGTACAAACCCATGACGTCGCAAAATAAGACTCAAAATGTTTAGAAACAAAATCATGAATAAAAAGTATAAGAATATTAAATAATTTTTATGTAAATATGTATAAAATTATGTATTTTTTTTAATTATATAAAAAAAATCAATATATATTTTTTTTGGTATGATCCCATTAACGAACTCGGCTGATTATAAACCTCAGCTGCGTCCGTTATTTGCCTCAGCTGACGGTATGTCTCAAAAACTACCCTGAAATTTGCAAACCAATGTTCTATGATGGATATTATCCAAGCACTCTAAAAAAACAAAAACCTCGAAAATGAGACATTCTCTAAGTGATCAGGTGAATTTGAATCTGAACAGACTCTCCAAATTCACTTTTATGTAACTATTTACATATATTTGTGAAAATATTAATTTAAATCTTTTATTGCAGATGGATTCGTATTCTCAATACTACGTCCACAAATTGGTGAGTTTAAAAAAAATATTTCTAATAATTAATTTAAATAACCACATTCATAAACAATGTTACGAGTAGTATAAACGTAATAAAATATAATCCAAAATTTCGTATTACAAACTTTTCTATTTATTGGAACAACAAAGTAGATTTTGTTTACAAACGATCAATCGGAAGTGAAACTTTACTTAAAGCTCATTGCTATTTTATACATGGAATTGGCGGGAGGTCATGTGCTGGCCACATCAGATTTTTTTTATATTTTGCGCCTTCTACTAAAATATTTTCAAAAAACTGCTAATATTAAACCGAGTTAATTTAGGGAAATTTGTATGTGAAATTTTGTAGTTAAGTTGGTAACATTGAATTGACCACATTCATTTATTATTTAAAGGTTGTCATTTCATATTTACGAACAAATTTAAGTGAATTGAAAATTAATGAAATCAATTGCACTCCGCCTTAGCTAGGTAATATAGTTCAGACCACTGAAAATAATCTACTTCCTAAAAAATCAATTAACTAAAATAAATTACGCAAAAAAAGGGTTAAGTAAATGTCATCTAGTACCAATCTTCTAAAACAAAAATTGCGTATAGATATGAAGGCTTCATTATAACGCAAAATCTAAAATAATATTTATGATTTATTACTAGGAGCAAACTATTGAGTTATAAATAATAACTGATTGATATTAGTAAATCTCACCTTAAAAACAATCTTTTATCATATTTAAGAAACTTTTGACCCCAATTTATTCTCACTAATCTCGACTGTAGGTCCAATTCTTCCTGGTGTAATTCCCCACCCACAAGTTGTAGCATTTCCCCGGCGTGAGTCAGGCTTCGATGTGAGCTCCGACTCGGAATTCTATCTGTAATAATGGTCACTTAGGGCTATTTCTGGTTAACGAACAAGCCTTGAATCGGTAAAGGCAGCGGCTGCGTATGCTGCTCGGGTTATTATTTCGACCGCGTTCTGATCTCTCTCCGTCTGATGAACGTGAACTTTACTGCAGGGTTAATACGGATTAGATCACGGAGATCATGAGACCCACGGGATGCACAATTTATTTTTTCCTAAATTGCATCTTGCCCATTACAGATGCGTTCAGGTTCGCAAGATCGATAGGAGAATTAAGAATGGATTTTTATTTGGTCATTATAAGTAATTTATTCATTATTGTTAATTGGTGATTTATAATGGTGAAAAATCAATATATTCATTACTTTTAATGTATTTTTATTAAGTTTGAATAAAACATTATGCACTTATTATTTACTGCGTTAAGACTTGAATTATATCAGGGCATACCCGAACCCGAACCGAACTAAAACCGGAACCAAACCGTAACATTTTAGCGAACCGAACCTCAGATATATTTTTCAATAGAATCCGAGTCGGAACTAAACCAAGTATTAAAATTCGAGTTCAGGGTTCAGTTCCGGTTCAATTTCATTTACAGTTCGAATTGAATGGGGTATTCCACCATAACAACAAAATTAAGAAAATTTCAATTTAACATAAAGTATGGCTCAATAAATAATAGTTAAAACAATGAAAACATTTTTTAAATAATTACTTTACGAGATATTTCACTTTTGCTAAAAGGGAAAATTGACGTCATACAATTGTTATCCTTCTCTCGCAGCGTACTCAGAGCAGTGTGTGTGAGAAAGACAAGTATAGAGGAAATGTGACGTTACACTGATTTTTCGAAAATAAAATACTCTGAAACTAGGAACAATTAAGATTTTTTATTACTATGAATTGCTTCAAAACTGAATGAAGTTTTATTTAAAATAATAAAAAAAATTGAGTGGAATACCCCATACGTTTTTGTGTTCATAGCCTACTCCGATTTAAGTTTTTTCTAAACACACTGTATTTTATTTAAAGTAAAACATGCCTTGTAATTTCCTTTTTCAATATGAAGAAAGAGATTAAAATCTCATTTAGAACTTTTGAATACTACTTTTCTCGTTCCTTTTTACCTCTCGCTAAGAGAGATTCGATTCATGCTAAAATTCGCATATCCAGATTTTAGTGAATAAGCACGATTTAAGGTCCCTATAATCCGTTTATAACATTTTTAAAATGATGTCTGTGTGTATGTGTGGATGTGTGTATGTGTGAATGTGTGAATGTGTGTATGTGTGTATGTGTGTGTGTATGTCTGGCTGTTGTAGCGACGATTCCTCAAAAACTATAAGAGTTAAGAACTGTTTAACTATGGATTCCTCAATCTGACATTCTTGGGAAGAGCTGAAAAGATTTGATTGAAGAACCAGAAGTAGTAGTTTCTTCTAAATATAATTTTTTGGAAATTTTTGTTATTAAATATTGAAGAACATAAAATTCTCTTTCTAATGCACTGTAAATTTTTATTATATCTTGTATAGATTTAGAGATAAAGACACTATAATATATAAAGTAATCTAATCGCTAAGGCACTAAGGAAACCAGTTGTCAAATTCCAATATTTATAACATAGTTTGTAAATGAAACATGTCAGTGTCAAAAATCAACAGTTTTAGTGACATTCTGATAGCTTTTTCTGGGAAGTATATTTAATCTTTCTTATTTTTTTTATTAATTAAATATTTGAAATTATAGGTAAAATACATATATCCATCAGAAATACCGCCAATCTGATTAATGAATTGGAAGAATCTCTCACATTTAGGAACGTCCTCATACAATGAAAAATAGATATAATTAGAATTATATGTGTGCAGAAGACATGTTAAATACAATAAAAACCAATATTTTGTCATAAAACGAGGGTTCGAAAGCGAAGTGCAATACAATACTTATATAGCCTAATATGGAAATGGTGAGAGGTCTTGTGCTGGCCACAACAGATTTTTAAGATAAGCATTACAAGTACATATATCACTTTAATATAATTTGCAGTACTGTTATTGGAATCTCCCCGGCCAGTGTTCGTGTGTGGATGTGTCATTGACAATTTTCCGACAGAATTATGTTCCATAGAAATTTCGCAAACCCTGCGTAGTCTGGTCTGCCCCTGGATGCACTGCAATCTATACATCTACACTGTATACAGCTCTATATAACCTCTGGGGATAATAGCTACTATAAATAGATATATTTAAAAGGAAATTTTTACTTCAAATTTATATTTGTAATGGTTATTATATTTATACAACAAGAATTTGTAGGTACGGGTTCACATAAACCCCGAACAAATTCTAATATCTAATCTATATACAAAACACACGTTCATAATGGTATTCATGTACTTTACTTACACGTCGGACGTTGATTTTTACTCTCGAAAATTGAGAAGGGACAATGGACAAATGGCCATTTTCTTTTTTTATTATTATTTTAGATAGTTTGAAAGTTCAAATTACAAAGTTAGGGGTAAACTTAAATGCTACTTTTTGGTGTGAAAAAACTTGAATTCGTTCTTGATTTTTTGAATGAAATGAAACATTTATTATATATTTTAGGAATCAAAAGAAGTGTAAATAAATTACATCTGTCTAATTATATCAATACTGGTACTTAATATTATACTCTATCATCTTCATATTAGCCAAGAAAAGAAAAATTAATAATTAGAATGTAATGTAGATTTGATTCTGTGAGATCTCCATACCTACCATAACTATAATTAGTAGACTAAAAACCATTCTTGTATTCTCGATGTTAATAGCAAAATATATAATTATCTATTATATATTATCCCTGTGGACCCGGGTTCGATCCCGACGGACGCCAAATATTTTGAAATTTAAATGGCACAAAAGTGACCCCTGTGGTGCACTCTCCACGTCAGCAATGAGTGCCCGTGAGGTGACGCCGGGTAAGCGCCCGCACGGTACAAATATGTCATCATCATTACCGATATCTGCGATAAAGCAGATTGTGGCACACTCAGAAATAGGTACTATGCCGTGATGATATATTTATTTATTTATTTACTTGTTTATTTGAAATCTCTCGTTTTCAAAGTTATGAAAAGTTAACATTGGTTGTTTTTGCTTTAAACTATAGATTTTTAATGTGTGTAAATGCCAAACAAGTCGATGGGTTTTTTTTATTTATTATAACATTTGTTTTAGTAGTTTTCGTTGAATATTTACTAATTACTCTATATATGAAGAAAATGTAGGCTTGATTATAATAATGACATATTAAATTATAATAAAGTTAACCTGATTACACCAAAGAAAATTACTGGGTACCTATAGGAAAAGTGATCATCGTTTATTAATGACCCATATTAATGAATGTTTTTATTTTTTTATTACTGCTAAATACGACTTCTATATTTTAAATTTCAAACGTCCAGGGGTCCCGTGGCCGCGTGCCTAAGTATCTGGTCGCGAACCTGGGTAACTGGGTTCGATGCCGACCGACGCCAAATATTACAAATGACGCTTGGTAAACTCCCGCACGGTACAAATATGTCATCATCATTACCGATATCTGCGAAAAGCAGATTGTGGCACACTCAGAAATTGGTAATATGCCGTGATGATATATTTATTTATTTATTTAAACGTCCAACTTAAAATGTTTGCATCAATTTAATAAGTTACGATCAACATTAACGAAAAAATATTCTAAAGCGTATATACGATTAATAATCTTAACAATTAAGGTTTTCTCGTTAAAATGTCGCAATTATTAATCATCCTTATTAACGTACTTGATCGTTAAATAATCATTTCTGTACTCATTTTGTTGTTTTTATCATGAAAATTTTATTTAATTTCAAAGTTTATTTTGAAAACCGGTTGTAAATAATGTACATATAAATATATTCGTTGTTGTTCCCCATTATTTGCGAAATAACGAAACTAGAAATAAAACAAAAATGGAAGAAAATTGTTGTGCCATTGCCATGGAATAATTAATAAAAGAGAATTAAAAAACTGTGAGGTTATGCATAAAGATGAGGCTCGTTAGAAGTAGCTGGATCCGTCAACAGACGCGCTACGTTTTCGGCATACAACAAAACACGGATGTCCTCCCGGTTGTAGAATGCTCTCATTGGTGGACTCTGCACAGGATTTCGCTTTTCGCGCGAGAAGTGCAATCATTTGGGAATTTAACCCGTTCGCAAATTTTCATAAAATAGGTGTAACTCAATTTGCCGGTTTGTAATGAAAGGGTCGGCTGGCGGAACAGTGAATGGACATGACAGTTACATTATTTGTGGCGTTGCGAATAGTCGCGCGTAAGTGGAATGCAAACGGCGTACAAGCGGCGCCATTGAACGTTCAATTACGTTTCTGTTAAAATTTAATTTGCACTGACGAAATGTAACTTTGTTTTGTAGCACTGCCGCGGGGAGAGATGATTTAATTCTAGTGGTAATCTCTCCGTTGTTCGTTCGGCGTGAACGCGAACGCCATAGCGAGAGCTTTAGGTTTAGGATTCCACGATCCACGATTCGATTCACATTCGCATTCGATGGACACTAAACACTAAATTCTCTAACGAATGCTGAGCTGCCATAATAGTGTTACATACAGATTTGCTACTTAGCTAATCTCTACGTTTTTTCCCAGTGAAAATACACAAATAAACCTAACTACATTTACTGTTATTTTAACCGGATTTTTTTACCTGTTCCGTACATCATCGAATACGAAAAACATGCACTTTAATATTTATCGCACTTCCACAACTAATGAAACTTCAGCACGTCAGTGGCAGGGACTCTCATAGTGCTGAAATATAAAAGTTAATTTCAATTTAAAGTTTTTGTTTAGTTGTTTAATTAAATGTTAATTTGACACGGGATATGGTCAAAAATGCTTTTCTTCTTGAATCCTTATTTTCGAAATAGAAATAAATGATCTTCTCAACCGTGGTTTATATATTATTTTTTTCACTACTATAGCACATAAAACCTATTTAATTTTTTTTTACCTTCCGTCACCTTTAGGTAAGGAAGGTATTGTCTTTGGTCAAAAAATTCGGTGGTGAGTTTTTAATGAATAAGCACGTTTTAGGGTCCCTACAATACGAATTTACTATTTTTAAGATGATGTCTGTATGTATGTATGTATGTCTGTGTGTGTGTGTGTGTGTCCGTGTGTGTGTGTGTGTGTGTGTGTGTGTGTGTGTATGTGTGTCCGTGTGTGACAAATTTTTCTCCGACGATAACTCCAATACTACAAATCTTAAAATTATAATTCTTTCGTATTCCTCTTCTGTACATCCATATGAAGAGTTGATTAGATTTTGGTTATAATTGATCCGCCGGAAGTACCCTTATTTGAAGTTTTTAACAGTTTTTCTTAAAAAAACGCAGTTAAATATTATTTTTCGACATTTTGTGATTATCAATATGAAAGAATATCTTATTCTCTATACGGTTTGATTATACAGTTTCAATAGATATAGAGTTATAGAGATATTAAGAGAGATTAACTTTCAAAAATTAGTCAGCTTTGTTAAAATTATGGAAACAACAGATATATTCAGAAAAATTTAATTGACAGATGTCAGTGTTAAATGCAAAACCAAAGTTGAAAGTATAGGGTCAGAAAGTTATGTGTGAATGTGATAGAGTGTCCCTCCAAAGAGAAGAAGATGGAAGGACTGTGTAGCAGAAGATTTGAGTGAGGAAGAATTGTGTGAAGAAGATGCGTTGGACAGGAATGATTAAAAGAGAAGAGTAAAAAACAGCGACCCCTAATAAAATAGGGAAAGGAACTTTCGGTATAGAATCTGTAAAAAATAATGTGTTCGTGTTACAATTTTATAGGATATACAGAATCTTTTTCAAGGAACTTTTGGTATGTGATATATACAAAATACATCGAATTGACGGAAGGTTTTGTGCTGGCCACATCAGATTTTTTATTGATAATAACAATCATTTTGACATGAATAATTACGTTACTTATTTGTTAATATTCACAAAAACAAAGTAGGCTGCATTTGTTTTTATCTGACGTTTCGTTCATTTCGCTGATTTGATAACCCTACTTATGGGCCTTGATTTATATTTGATTTAATTATTTAATAAAAACACTTTGTGCTGTTACAGTCAGCAGCCTTATTAGTTTATTATTATTTTTAAATAAATCTATTGAAATATATTTACCTACAAATACAAAAAAATAGTGATTTATTCATAGCTACATCTACACATGTTTCACATTTTCACCAAAACAGCATCGTGGCCAGGCGAGGCGGCAGCATAGATCAATTTAAAATTACGCGGCAAATTTAAATTATATACTTAACATCTTTCTTGAGTTTAATGAGTTAAATAATATTTGGATTTGGGGGCTTGAGTTTGATTGAAAAGTGACGGTTTCTATTATAGACCTAGGTTAATAATAAATTATTATTGACCTAGGTTACCTTGGTTACAAGCAAGCGGTAGTGAAAAACAATTTCTCATGTCAAATAAAGGTAAATAATAGTGGGTTTCTGGGATAGTAGTGAAAAAAATATTTTTGGTTTCATGAATTTAAATTATTTATTTAATGCATGTGAAAACGGGCGGCTCTCAGTCGCCATCTACTATTTTCTTACGTGAAATCAAGTAAAGATATATATAGTAAATTTTGTGATGCTACGACTGGCACCTAGTGCATAATGGTGTGCATCAGTCATTGTGAACTAATTTTTTTTTTTTGACAAATTAAATGTACAGTAAATGTGCACCCTTAGCAATATACATGTTAAATAACCTACTACTCCATATGTTTAAGTAATGCAGTGAGCATGCTCTGTTGATATATTTAATTTGCCGATTGCCGCGTTCATGATATACATAACTTCTCACAAACGTGTGAGATATAATTAACAAATTATTTTCATTATAAAGTATAAAATATAGTATAGTCCAAGCCATAGTTTATAATTAATGGGATATATTTTTTCCATTTACTCTACATAATTAGCGAGTTAGGTTATTATTATTTTTATTATTATTATAGTTATTTTTACCTCTCGCTAAGAGAGGTATTGGAATCATGCTAAAATTCGCATATCCAGATTTTAGTGAATAAGCACTATTTAAGGTCCCTAGAATCCGATTATAACATTTTTACGATGATGTGTGTGTGTGTTTGTTTGTGTTTGTGTGCGTGTGTGTGTGGATGTGTGTATGTATGGATGTTGGAGGGACGATTCCTCAAAAACTATAAAACTTAAGAACTGTTAAACTATGGATTCCTCAATCTGACATTCCTGGGAAGAGCTGAAAAGGTTTTGGTAACAATTAAACAACCGGAAGTAGTAGTTTTTTTAAAAAATCTTCTAAATATTATTTTTTGAAAATTTTTGAAATTAGGCATTTTGAAGAACAAAATTCTACATCGGATACATTTAAATTTTTTATTATATCTTCCATATATTTAGAGATAAAGACGCTATAATATATAGAATATCGGGATATAATAAGTCGCGTAGGCGAAACTACACTAAGGAAACCAGTTGACGAATTCAAATGTTTATAACATAAATATAAAAAAATCAAAAGTTTTAGTTACATTCTGAAAGCTTTTTCTAGGAATTACATTTAATCTTTCTTATTGTTTTATTAATTAAATATTTAAAATTAAAGGTAACCTGTATATATCCATTAGAAATACCGCCAATCTTGTTAATGAATTGGAAGAATCTCTGTCATTATAGGAACTTCCTCATACAATGAAAAATAGATATAATTAGAATTGCATGTGTGCAGATAACATGTTAAATACAATAAAATACAATATTTGGGTAAAGTTCTGTAATTTTTTTGTTACAAAACGACGGTTCGATAGCGAAGTGCAATACATTACTTATATAACATAAAATGGAAATGTCGAGAGATCTTGTGCTGGCCACAACAGATTATTATTATTAAATTCTCGTTAGTGATATGCATTGTTATTATTAATTCTCGTTATGAAAATAATACATAGGAAATACAGTCGAACTTCAGTAAGTCGAACTTCGATAACTCGTATTTTTGATAACTCGAATCAAACTGGTTGGCAATAGCGCCAAGAGTGAGAATTATGGGTAATTTTTACTTGATAACTCGAACTTCGATTACTCGAATATCTTTATAATTCGAACAGAATATTTGGCGCCAGCTTCAATAAGTCGAATTCTGAGGGAATCCCCTAATTACGTGATTTTGTAACAGGGGTTTTTATAACATGATGACGGAGGCAGTTTGGGTTCTGCACTACTGAAGTTCAAACTTATGCTTTGTTAATTATTATTAAGTGAAAAAAAAATACTGTGCCTACTTGATTTATCACGTTTAAGACATTTTTATTCCTGATGATATGTCATTGAAACGTACTTTAAAAACTTTATCTATTGATGAACATTGAAGCTTTTTTTTATTGAAAATCAAAATAAAAAATTCTTTCGTCAGTCACAAATAACTGACTTTTTTTACACTAAAATAATGATTATAACTTTGATCTGAAAATATCAATCTGTATATGTATATCATAAGGTAAGTGATTTTTACTCGAATAAATACATAAATAATATTTATACATAATATGCATTTTATTTAATAACCCGAAGTCTTGATAACTCGAACTTTTTTTGTGGCAAGTCATGGTTTGAGTTACCGAAGTTCGACTGTATATGCAAATATTTTTTCCAGGAATTTAAAATATTTGCACCAGATAATAAAAATGTCTTCATTAATCATTAGTAACATTATTCATCGGTCGTTTATCATATGGTATGTGATGGTGATAGGCTTTTATCGTGCTGGTGCATTATAATATTATCTCCGCAAAGCTTGTATAATCAGGCAACGTGACGATCGTGCACTTTTAATTGCACGAGTTTCTCCGTAATTTGTAATTAATTAACTGCAGAAATTAACGCAGACTGCGCTTTAATTACTATACGCAATTTATTATTATTTTGTTTTACGATGCAAGTAATTGTTGCAGGTTATAAATTATCACCTAATTATGCGACGATTTTATGCTAAAAATTGTCCTGCTATACGCAAATTACTTCATCATTATCGCGATGGAAAGTAAAAAGTTTGACATGCATGTATATGTAGTACACAAGTTTTTCTAGTACAAATACCAGAACGCGATTAATCCATTTAAACAAATAACATATACTTAGCAACCGCAAGGTGCAATAAAATATTATGCTATTTGCCATCTTTAGAAAGTAAAAATAAATGATGCACTCTTATTTTTTATTAACGGCTATAAACACTATTGACAGATATTTATAACGACGTGATGAATAAGTGCCATTTACAGTATGAATATATTGTCTTTTTTTGATAATTCATTGTTACTGCTGTTAGGCTTGAAGACGATTTAAATAAACTTCTCTATTTACGATAGTGTACCGTTTAACCATTATTTTGCTATTCTCAGGAATAGGGGAACACTTCAAAGTTCGTCTTATGTGAAACTTGGGTGCCACAACCATGATTTGTCCATAATTTTTTAATGGCAAAATCAATAATATAAAATTATTGTTTTTCGGAACAATAAATTCAATAGTAAACTTTTCAGTCTTTTCTTAAGTTGTGATATCTGTAACGATTCAGACAGAAAAAATAAAATGTAAGTCACTGCACTGCGTAATTTTTAATAGATATTTATACAATATTTTTTTCACTATTAGCGTAGGAATCCACTATTATTTACCTTTATTTGACATGAGAAATTATTTTTCACTACCGCTTGCTTGTAACCATGGTAACCTGCTAGGTCAATAATAATTTATTATTAACCTTGGTCTATAATGCAAACTGTCACTTTTCAATAAAATTCGAGCCTTCAAATCCAAATATTATTTAACTCATTAAACTCAAGAAAGGTGTTAAGTATATAATTTAAATTTGTCGCTTAATTTTATATTGACCTACGCTGCCGCCTCGCCTGGCCACTGTGCTGTTTTGGTGAAAATGTGAAATATTTGTAGATGTAGGATTGAACAAATCACTATTTTTTTTTTTATATATTTGTAGGTAAATACATTTCAATAGATTTATTTAAAAATAATAATAAACTAATAAGGCTGCTGACTGTAACAGCATAAAGTGTTTTTATTAAATAATTAAATGAAATACAAATCAAGGCCCATAAGTGAGGTTATCAAACCAGCGAAATGAGCAAAACGTCAGATAAAAACAAATGCAGCCTACTTTGTTTTTGTGAATATTAACAAATAAGTGAAGGAATTATTCATGTCAAATTGATTATTATTCTCAATAAAGAAAAATTCAAATAGGATTTATGTGCTAGTAGTGAAAAAAATAGTATATAAACCACGGTTGAGAAGATCATTATTGACCAGGCGCCTTGTATCCCTCGGGTTTCGCCCTCGGGTTACAATAGGCGCTGGGTCAATAATGATTATCTTCTCAACCTTGGTGTATAATATACTATTATTCAATTTTGACGAAATAATAATAAAAACCATTATAATATTTAATTTTGACAAAACAAAAAACTAATCAGTTAGTAGGCTGTGCACAATGGCGTAACTACCAGTGTGCAAGGTGTGCCAGGCACACGGGCCCCGCGACATAAGGGGCCCCGCAGTACTTGAGATGTTTAAAAAAATTAAATATGTATCACTGAACTTCAAAATTAATATATACCACAGCCAGTACTGAATAATAATATATTTATTTATTTTTCAAATAAAACAATCATTCCGCTTTATTATTAGTCTTTCTATTGAAAATGAACGGGTTAAAAGTCTAGACATTTCTAATATAATTAATGTCTTTGCTGAACAAAAAGCTCGAAAGAAACAATTTTAGTTTAGTAATTTTTCTTTGTCTATAATATAGAATATTTTTTGTTTATACGTATTGTTTTTTTTTTTCACTTTGTATTGTTTACATGGTAAATAAATGCACTCGTATTTATTTATACACGAAAGGGGAAAACATGCATTTGCACATCCCTTGAAAAATATGTAACTTTCAATTATAAGGCATATGACCTTCTATGGAAAAAAATACCTTGCCGCACCAATTTTAAGTCGCCACTAAAGACTAGGAACCCTAACACCCCCCTCGAATCCTGAATGTAAGGTCCAGCTACGCCATTGATAAGGCCCTATAAGAATGGTTTGCACACGGGCCCCGTTTATCCTAGTTACGCCACTGGCTGTGCATGACAATCGTCGATGATAGACCTCAAGTCATCTATTTAAATAGCATTATTGTCAGTTATTTGTGTCGTGAAAAATAATGAAATTGGCTGATAATATCTAATAAATACTGTGATGAGTGTTATTTTCGTACTTGATGTTATTTAAATGCGTTATTTGTTGCA
This sequence comes from Ophonus ardosiacus, assembly GCA_943142095.1. Classification (NCBI taxonomy): domain Eukaryota; kingdom Metazoa; phylum Arthropoda; class Insecta; order Coleoptera; family Carabidae; genus Ophonus; species Ophonus ardosiacus. Next base: position 47,002,901 of record OW964831.1, on the reverse strand, counting down.
GAGTGAGTAAAAAAAATTGTGAGAGTGATTTACAATTTTTTAATTCACTTGTGAATAAAATGGTACTTATAGTTGTTACTATGGAATTAATAATGACACTTTAAAACATCAAAATTAAATTAAATAAATTTTATTTAGCAGTATCCAAATGCCAAACAACTAATTTTTAATAACAGTAACAATTGTTTATGAATTATCAATCTTGGCAGTAAAATACTATTAGGCTAAACAAACGGATATGTTACTAATTTTAGAATATTGCGAAAGAAAGTTTTGACAACCCATAAACAATTGTTACTGTCATTAAAAATTAGTTGTTTGACTTTTAACATCTGGATAGACTACTAGATAAAATTTATTTTAAAAATTACACGGCGCAGTTACTTAAATTTTATTTTTCTGCAGAAACAGAAAAGTTTACTATTGAATGAAGAGAGAGGCGCAGGGCGGACAAACTGGTGTGAAGGCAACATTTCTTCTAAGACCTAATCAAAGACAGAATTCACTAATCATGATAATATTTATATTGATAACTTATGTTACACGGTTGACAAAGCCATAAGCGATAGTGAAGTGATAACTTTTATTTTCGAAATTATTCAAATAGAACCGGTAACATGTTTGCCAATGAAATGGTCTGCGAGTCTTTCGAGGTACATAAATAAATTTGTTAACTTCGCTTGTATATAAATTTATTACATATAAAACATCCTAAAATGTAGTGCTGTGAAGATCCGACAAAACATGGATCCGAGTACCCGGATTTTAAAATATCCGGTTCCTCGGATATCCGATGTTCGGATATTGAAGCGGATATACGTAAATTTAATTCGGATTTGGATCCGGATCCTGATTTGGGTAACATATCCCATTCGGGTCCGGATTCGATGTGTTGTTCACGGATCCGGATCCGAATTTTAATTCTGGATCCATTTCATCATTTTGAATGTAAAGGCAAACATTTGATGTAGACGGTTGTAGAGACAGCGGTCTGTAATCAGCAATAAATTTTATAATACCCCTCTAAAATAGCCAGGTAGTTGGTGTAAATTTTTCTTAGAATATTGAAAATTCTGTAGTTCTAAAATTTTAACATTCAATATAACAAATACTTCAAAGAAAACGAAATTGAGATTAAATTTGAGAAATAATGGTTACAGGTTCATTGCAGGTGTCAAAATACCTATTTATTTATATCGTGCATGTGTTTCACATAAAAGGGTTTGTTTTTGTTACCTACTTATAGTTCTGTGGAATCGAGGAATTTCCTTCTTAACGGATGCTAAAAGTTTATCGAAAATATACCGACTATTAACTACATCAAACAAAAATGTATAGTGGATTATTTCATAATCAAATTTATTTGGTTTTGTGACTCCATGATACTATACATTCAAATATTGTCATCTGGTTCAATACTGAGAATAGGTACTCGAATCCGAGAACCGATGCGCATACTGAAATTCCATTTCTAAAATCCGATACTCATACTCATATTCGCATCCGAATCCAAAATCCAATACACAGATTCGGGTCCAAAACCCGATACTCAGATCCGGAACCAAAATCCGATACTCAGATCCGGATCCAAAATCCGATACTGAGATTTGGATCCGAGATCCGGATAGTTCAACATTCAATTATCTGGATATCCGGATATTTTTGGATCCGAAACCGTAACTATCCGGATCCGGATCCCACCACTACTAAAATGTAATATTCATAACATGTACTACTCGTATATTATAAATTAACATTGATAGTCGCATCATTAACCTAATGTATATTGTTCATAAGGTGTAAAATATATACCTAAGATAGAGTTTATTTTTAATATATATAATTAGAAAAAAACGGAACATGTTCGCACTACATTATGTTCGACGTCACTCTCTAGTTAATTTACTGTATAATACATACGATACGAGTTATTGTTCAGTAATTGCAATTTGTAGTAAGTCTATTTTAGAACCCATACAATCTACACTGAATACCTTGCGTAATAATATACAGTTAGAGCTTTCATTTTTCCTGATATACGATTGATACACATACCTACTCTCAGTTATTAAACAGAACTGTTTGTTATTATTTTCTTGCTAGACTTATACTCTTTTTTATTCTCTCTTGATTGAGTTGTAAGATAAGTACGTAGAGAACCTATCTGAGAAAGGCATATTTTTCTTTTTTGTTATATGTGCCATTTACGTAGTTTTTATTATAAAAGTCGTATTCAAACATAAGTAAATAAAATGAAAGTCATAGATAGACGTAATAGTTTTAGTTACTTGTCAGTTGTGATCGTTGCATTAATCAAGTTCAAGATCAAGATCTCTCGCATATACTAAACAAAAACAAACATTGAATAATGGAAGAAAAAGTTTCAGGTCTAATATTTTATATTAAATTATTAACGGTACATACTCTATAGGTACCTTCTATAGATACAACATACAACCTACATATACATTTTATAACAACCATTAATTTTATCTGCGAAATAAAATCATAGTATTTTATGGTAAAACACTACGGCTCGGTGAGTCCGGTTGGAAGGTAAACGGCGATAGTAACAATGAAAATAGTATTTTTAAAAGGTTTGTCTGAATTTTTTCTGTAGGTAAGTGTAAGTACAAAGTACCTACTACATATATACTTACAAATCTTCAGGCACTTTCTTTTCACGTAGCACTAGTATAGCTATATACATATATATATATATATATATATATATATATATATATATATATATATATATATATATATATATTCTATTACGTGTTGATGTCAATCAATTGAGTATGGAGTAGCACATGTATATTGAAAAACATTTGGGGTTTTTTTGAAATCTTAAAATTTATTCTCAAAATTCTGTGACATAATAGCATATATAAATATATTCCCTATTCACGTGGCTGAGTTCTGCCAATGTTTTAAAATGATTGTTATTGTTCTAAATTTAAAATTTGAAACATAATTTATTAGTTGATTTTAGAATTAAAGCGAAGAAATACGTAAAATAACAAGTGATATGATTATCATTGATAATGTCTTCGAGTGGAACAGAGTTGCAGATTTCACGAGTTCGAAGGACGAGTGAAATATGCTGCTTCGGTTTCACGAGCAATATTTTCGTTTATTAGTCATATCACGAGCTTATATTTAATGAGAATATAATAAATTTTAGGTAATATTTTTTTTTTTGTTTTTTATCATCGCTGTGATGGAAATATACCTATAATCCCCAAACTTCTCAAGCCTTAATCCGACTCTGGTCTAGCCTAAAATATTTTCTCTAAACCAGTATCAAATTTTGCATCAAATATTTTTGTACTTTAACTTTAGTGTTAAAAGCAAGAACCAATATTCACCATGAAGATATTTCGAAGATTATTCCCCACTGTCATTTTTAACACTTATTTAATAAATAAATAAATGTATCATTACGGCATATTACCCATTTCTGAGTGTGCCACAATCTGAATTATCGGTAATGATGATGACATATGTAGTTAGTAGTTAATGTTATCTCATAATTTTATATAACTTTATATCATTTTTTGCACTTACTTTATTTTGAAAATTGCACTCTATGATTTGTGAACTAAAGTATGTATTATTTAATAATTCATAGGAACCTGTTATTGGTATATGTATACTGTTGGTTTCTTTCTTATAAATAAATAAATAAATATTTGTACCGTGCGGTCGCTTACCAGGCGTCACGTCACTGGCTCTCATTGCTGGCGTGGAGAGTGCACCATAGGGGTCACTTTTGTGCCATTTAAAATTCGAAATATTTGGCGTCGGTCGGGATCGAACCCGGTTCCCCAGGTTCGCGACCAGACACTCAGGCACACAGCCACGGGACCCCATAAAATTGTTCATTACTTATATAAATTTTACTACATAATAAAATCTTCAAAAATTCTTTCTCTTTTTGTTAATTATGTATAAAAAGAGCAATATTCATAATATCATAACATTTTTTATGATGTGCATTAGCTGATACTTCGATTAGACTATAGCTGAAAAATAAAAGATATTTTTGGATGCAGTCAGTTTATTAAATAATAAATAAATACATAAATAAATAAATAATTTAGGGTAGGAATAACAAATAAGTACAGTCTTGAGCTATCTACAAGTGCCTAATATTATACAACGCTGTATTGAGGTTACGATCGTGTTCATCATGCATAGAATGCAGTTGCACAACCTGCGTCTCATGTTTTTCGTCATCCTTGGAGAAGAGCTTCTTCAAACCGATTATTGCGGAGAGCATAAGAGCCATCTTACTGACCATAAGGGCCTTGGCTGCGATCGCAGCAATACCCTTCATCATCATAGCACCAGTTAAGCCCATAGCTCCCATCAAAGGTATAAGAAATCCATAACGTCTTCTTCTGCGTGCCCTGGCTTCATCTGCGGTCTCCATAGTCAAAGAGTGACAGTCTAAGAACTTTGACACGGCGGAAGTTAGTCGGTCGATCCCGAACTTGTCATCCCTTCCGGTGGAGTTTTCCACAATAAGATCATTCCTCACTAGAACAATACCTGGCAACAAAAATTACTTTTACACACAAGTGCAAAAATAGCTATTTTTACTACAAGTGAGCAAAGTATGTCTTTTTCTCACGCGTCTGGAAATTGGCTGCTTGGAATTAATGCAAAATAATAACTTTTTTCTATAGTTTCCATCTCCATATAGTAGAAAAATATAATAAAACATGTTTAATAAAAAGTTTTAATTCATAATTTAATGTTACAAAATTGGAATTTTTACAGCTCTAGAAACGTCCTTCAAATTTGTGACGTCAAGTTGATATTCTGTTGCTCATTTCAAAGTAAATATTTTCGTTTAAAAACACAAATGGTGCCAATAGTTAACACGCGCGTATATAATTCTTGTTTGACATTTCGTCCACTTTATAATTATTACTCCTATTTTTACCATAAATAAACACAGGACAAACACCGAAATACACGCTGCTACTAAAATCATATGTAAATAAGCAAATGGCTGTCATGAACATGTGCTGAAGTTCGTTGCAGATGTCACCATCGAGTTGACGTCATAAGCGCGCCATGATAAGAAAATTTGAATTGCGATGAATTTTTTTAAAATTCTTATCATGTGATGCATACATTTTCTATACTAATGTAAAAAAATATTTTTTTAAAATGTCGGAATACCCCATTGTCCAATTGGCGCTTTCCGGACGTGTGAGAAAAAAACATACTTCACTCACTTAAAAATAGCTATTGTTTACATCTTAGTAATCAGGGCGGAGAGTTGAACATTACACCCGCCCGGCTTTTTGTCAATTTTACCTCCCGCCGGGCTATAAAAAAGCCAAAAAGCACTTTATTGATACTAATCTTTATTTAATTATATGAATTTTAGAAGTATGTCTTTAATTATTTATAATATAACGACAAAATAAGGTTAACCTGGATACGAAATATTTTTTTCCTGAAATCGTTTAATCTACTATCTACTAGTTCCCGGCCACAAAATCGGCAAGGAAATTGAATTTCCCTGCCTAGACAGCAAAGTAAAATGCAACGTTGCCATATTTATTTTCACAAACACATTTTACGTATTAATATGAAATACAATTATAAAATTAAAATAAATGATGTCGAATATACAGTTGATTTAAATTTTTGTATAATTTTAAATACAGTTCCTTAAGTTTTCAATGTGATTTACTTGTTAAATGATATACCATTCAGTAATTTTTAATTCTTATTGGATTTCAGAAGAAATTTAATACTTATCTCGTCATTAAAGTACAAATAAATAACTTTACATAGCAACAAGCTTTACATGTATTTCAAAAATAATTTAAAAACATTTCATTTGATTGCAATAGGCCCATAAACCAATTTTTTTAAATATTTTTTTAAGTTCGTTTAATTTTGAAGCAATTCGTGGTATTAAAAAGTCCCAATTATTTTTTGTATAGCTGTAATTAATTTTTGAAGTAACCTATAGCTATCTTTCACACACCGTCATCTATATCCCTGGACATAAATTCAAATATCTCGCAAAGTAATTATTAAAGAAATGTTTTTTTTTATCTTAATCGTTATATATTGAGTAGTACTTTAAGAATAAAGTGTACATTTTATTATATTTTGTTATGGTTTATGGGCCTATTGTACGTAAAACGTACATACATATCTCAGGCCGAAATAAGTTTACACCCTTGGACGAATAAAAGCCCTCCGATACGCGTCGTGCTTCAAATTTCGTCCACAGGCGTAAACCTTTTGTTTTGGCGCTCTATACGTAAATAACTATAACATAACATCTAGTTATGGTTTTCAAATTTCCGCCTTGCCTGGTAACAGCTGAAGGTCAGTATCCATGGATTCCTCAACAGCAACGGAAGCCTTTTCAGTAATGCAGGATAATTTTAATCTTTTCGCGAAGCACTCGTGAAAATAATTCCGAATTTGTTTATTGTCAAGCGTAAGATCAGCAGCGAAACTAGCGCCATGGTGGAGCAATGATAGAATTAAAAGTGACAGCCCCACGAAGCAAGCAAAGGAGTACATTTTGATCTGATGTTCTGGATTGTACTGCAGATGAATGCAAGTTGCATCGTTTATATAGCAAATAATCTGAGTAAGTAAAGTAAAGTAATCATCGTTTGCAACGGAACATGAGCGTGACGGTAAGTGCGTGCATGCGTATTTATGCAAGTGCAAATTGCACTCTGGAGCTATGCACTCAGTGACCGCGAATTAAACACTATATGAAAACATGCTATATTCATACCTCATATTATTTACATGCACTACTTGATTTACAACTGACACAAATTAGATGATCTTTAAAAATAATAGGTTTAATAGAAGGAAAAAGTAACGACGGATACAATATCTAGGTTAATTCGTTAAGCTTTACCTCTCGCCAAGAGATGTATTGGAATATTGGAATCATGCTAAAAATCGCATATCCAAATTTTATACCGTGAGTATTTTTTAACGTGAAACATTGGGTTTGTCATATCCATCGTTACGACTTGACATTTGATTGACAGCAATGTATTTGCCCGTTCCATTTAAAATGAAACATAGGGAACGAATTTGACATTTGATAAGACGTCAATAGAGGTTAATTTTGATTAAATAATTATACCTTTCTAAATTAAAATTAGTTGTAGAAAAAGTATAGTGTGCACCTTGTGCCCGAATGGTTTTCTGACTCGGCTAAATTTCTTACAATATTTAAATATAATACTTCTGTCAAATTCATTCCCCATGTGTCATTTTAAATGAGACAGACAAATACATTGCTGTCAATCAAATGTCAAATCATAACTTATAGGAAAATTCAACGGTTATCTATCATATTGACAAGATATCATTAGAGGTTAATTTTGTTTAAATAATTATACCTGTTTTCTAAAAATTAAATTTAGTTGTAGAAAAAAATTCTGTGTGCACCTTGTGCCCGAAATATGTTTAGTGCTTTCGAGTGGTTTTCTGACTTGGCTAAATTTCTTACAATATTTAAATATAATACTTCTGTCAGATTCGTTCCCTATGTTTCATTTTAAATGGAACGGGCAAATACATTGCTGTCAATCAAATATCAAGTCGTAACCATGGATATGACAAATCCAATGTTTCACGTTAAAAAATACTCACGGTATAAAATATCAACCATACCAGAGATCCTAACAATTCTCAAGTGTTTTTATTGGCCAAAAGATGATAATTTTGAAGCCGAAACAATAGAAGACTGTTTAGGGGCTATATTCAGCGGGAGTACAAAAATTAGTAATTATTGCAACAATGGATAAAAATTGTTACCTCGATATTTTAAAAGCAAATTTAAAACAAAATGCCGAAAAATGGGGCCTTAACAGAGAATTTTAATTTCATGCATCAGAAAAATTCGACAAATAATTCGCGTCTATAAAAGAATGCGTTCTGTATAATATTAAAAATATCCTTAATCATCCCTCACAGTCTCCGGACTTTAACCAAATTCAGAAAGTGCGGATAATTCTTAAAATAAATAAGAATATAAAGCAAAAAAGAATTTAAAATTAATTACAAGTAAAATGGCAGAAAACCCAGAGGAAAACCCTCCAAATATTTTATTTATTTATCAAACATAAATAAATGGTTTATTATTAAATGTTTTTGTCATGAAATTATGAATACTTTCAATGTTTACCCCATAATATAAATAAATTGAATTATTTGTTTATTTTATATTTATAATAACGTAATGGGGTCCCGTGGCCGCTTACCTGAGTGTCTGGTCGCGAACCTGGGGGAATCGGGTTCAATCCCGACAGACGCCAAATATTTCCAATTTTAAATGGCACAAAAGTGACCCCTGTAGTGCATTCTCCACACCAGCTATGAGTGCCCGTGAGGTGACGCCTGGTAAGCGCCCACACGGTAAAATATATCGTCATCATTACCGATGTCTACATGTGTTGTAGATACTGGCACACCCAGAAATGGGTAATATGCCGTGATGATATATTTATATAATAACGTAATATACTGCGTTTCATTTTGAATTAAAAGAAAATTGAAATATATTGGGTTTTAGACTGCTATTTTTCCTAAAATACATTAAAACTACTGTCGTACGGAGACTTTTTTTGTATGACTGTATTTCAGTAGGTAGCAGGATTAAATAAATTAAGTTTATTATCCTTACATAGTGCTTTGCGGCGCTTGTCTCTGGTTTCATGGCTAGGTAGACAATAACATTATGGAATTAATATGTAATATATTCTATTAGTAGTACCTACCTATTACTGCATTCGAAGATTGCCTTTTTCATCAAGGAACTGGTAGATTATTGCCAGGTTTCATGAAAGCATGATAAATTAATGATTAAGTAATTGCCTTGTTAAGTGTAATCACTGATTAAGTATTCGTGCGTTTCATGAAATTAATCCAATTGTTAACTGAATTGTTCTTGCGTGGTATTTAGCATTTATTAAAAAATCAATTATGTAACAATACCTATTAATTGATATTAATATAATAATGTGGGTATTTAATGTACAATTAATTGACGTGTCAAAATTTAACTAGCCAAATTTTACTAATTAAATTTTAACACTCGGATTAAGTAAATCATCTGTCATAAAGCAAAATATCGTACCTATTTATCAAGGCGATTATAATGTAATCATTGTTTAATATTTTAATCAACTTTCGTGAAACCGAGCATATTTAAATTATAAGTTAGAGAATATTGATTCATGTAAACTCATTATGGAACATAATAGATATACTTTTAACCGTAATTATAAATATTAACAACTTCCATGTATAACTGCAGACACACTGCAGATAAGTGCAACACGCGATGGTATAATGAACACGTGAACACATAATTAAATATTTGTTTCCTTGAATGAATTTTTTGTAGCTGGAATCTCTTAATTGCAATGTTTATCCTTATAGCTTCTAGTTCTGGTTGGTTCTTTTTACCTCCCGCCATACCATAGGTAAGAGAGGTACTTAATGTTTTCAGTCCAAAAATTCGATAGTAAGTATTCAGTGAATAATTACGAACTAGGGTCCCTACAACACGTTTTTATTATTTTTACCTCTCGCTAAGAGAAATGTTAGTGAATAAGCACGTTTTAAGATCGCTTGAATCCGATTATAACATTTTTACGATGAAGTCCGTGTGTGTGGATGTTGGAACCACGGATTCTCAAATACTATAAGACTTAAAAAATATTTAACTGCCGTTTCCTCAATCTGACATTCCTGGGAAGAGCTGATTAGATTTTGGTAACAATTGGACAACCGGAAGTAATAGTTTCTTTAAAAAAAACTTCTAAATATTATTTTTTGAAAATTTTTGTTATTACTAATATTAAAGAATATAAAAATATCAATCCGATACAAAATTGTTATTATATCTTCTATGGAGTTAAGGAACATATAAATATATAAAATAATAAGTTGTAAATTTATCTAGCAGCCCATGGAAAACAAGTGGAAAAATTAAAATGTTTGTAATTGATAGATAAATGTCAGTGTCAACAAGCCAGAGACTTTACTGAAGACTTTTTCTGGGAAGTACATTTAATATTTCTTACTTTATTATTAATTAAATATTTATAATTATAGATACATATATTACATATACCCTTCAGAAATACCGCCAATCTCGTCAATGAATTGGAAGAATCTCGCACATTAGAAGAATAAGAGTGAATAGAATGAATTAAAAAATATAAAAATATATAAAGAAGATTATGTGTTTTTGTGTGTATCAGAAATGTCAAATATGTACAATACTTATATAACCTAATATGGAAATGGCGAGAGGTCTTGAGCTGGCCACAGCAGATTTTTAGAATTAAGTTATCGCCGGAGAAATTTTTATCACACACACACAGACATTATCGTAAAACTAGTAAAATTGTATTCTAGGAACCCTAAAACGTACTTATTCATTAAAAACTCATCGAATTTTTTAGCCAAAGGCAATACCTTCCTTACCTAAAGGTGATGGAAGATAAAATAATAATTGCCTGTAATAATACTTTGCGGGGTTTTGTACATAAATAATATTGAGTCAAAGAACAATAATTTATTAAATATCATGTTACAATAATTTAAAGATTTATTTGTAAATACAATATACTTTCTCAAATTATCAATGTTCTTTTTTAATTTCTAATAAAGTATAACTATAATACCATGTTTAAATTTATATTTTAGCAATATTTTTCACTTTGCAACAAATTATAATACGGATGTTTTTACCAAGCGCAGTAGCTTTCTATGTGCTATATAGTACAAGACAGTAAATAAATAAATTCTGTACGTCACAATATTTAATTAATTTTATCCAAAAATATATATCATTACGAATTTAAATATTTAAAATAATTCATTTCGTTAAAATTGTACATCAAACTTCACAAATTTACAAATTGCGTCCATATAAAATATTGTCCTGATATTTGGTTTTAAAATAACAAATAAAATATAACACATTCAAATTCCAAACTTTGCTATGATTGCAAAAATCAATGAAGTTGTATTTCCTGTCGATACTATTTGTTGACAACATTATAATTCATTTGGCATTTCATTTCGAAGCAATATTATACAGTGTGTTCAAAAAAAAATCTTAACTCGGGTTACGCCATCGACCTTTAAACTAATGGACCAAGTGTCTCCTATTCTTTTATTGTTAGAATAATGCTCCAACATAAAATGATACAAATATACATTCTCTTTCAACAGTACGGGAGTTCTCAGTTAAAGTATATTGCGCATACGTTCGTACTCATTGTACATCTTTTTCAGACATATGTAAACCTCTATACATCGCTCTCTATCACTAAATAGTTGTCAAAATCTGCATTTGACGTTTCGTGACTGCGTATTATTTACTTTTTTGGAGAACATTTACAATTATTTCTGTCAATATATACGTAAATATATGTGTTGTGAGGTGTGTGTGCGCGACAAAATAATGGGGAAACGGTGTATTTCGTGCAGTCAGCAGTACGTACGCGGTTCAGCTGTGTCATTTCATATGTAAGTTCTTATTAATTATTACTTGTCCCCTATAATATACATATGTATATAAAGATTATATTAAAAATATATAATAAAATTAATTATGCAATAACAAGTAGGGACAAATCAATTTTTTTATTTTGCCGCGTTTTCTTAACTTCCGTACTGTTGAAGGATAGAGATACTGTGTCTGCACCGTTATGGCGGGACAAGCGTTTTGCTCGTACGCTGCGTCTATTAGTTTAAAGGTCGATGGGTTACGCTATGAACAAAAAAACGTATGACAATTTGAAAGTATTTAATTAAATGTCAATTTGACACGGGATATCGTGAAAAATGTTATCTAAAGAAATAAAAGCTTTTTTTCTTGAATCCTTATTTTAGATATAGAAATAAATAAGAAAACAGTGAATTGCAATATTCTGTATCCTTCTTTATTATCTTTTCTCCTTAAAATTACATTTCACGATCAATTTTGACAACTTGACTTTTGAATTGAATAATGATCAGACCTACGTTTCTGTGTTCATAGCCTTCTCTGAATTATTTCAGAATGATAAAGGAAGGCGTAAATGGTTCACGTGTATTTTAAAATTATTTATTACGGACGTTTCAGTATTTCACCAACTCCGAATTGATTCGGTAGATGGTTGAAATGTTGTATTTCAAATTGTTATTGACTTAGTTCATATAGATCATTGTGACTAATACAACTTTAATGAAATTTTGTTATAAATTTTAAATAGTACTGTATATTTCAACGACAGCTGAAGATGGGCTTGCCCTAAGCCCGAAACGTCCATAATAAATAATTTTAAAATACACGTGGACCATTTATGCCTTCCTTTATCATCTTTAAACCATACGACGGTTGGTCCTTCAATCCTTCTTCTTACTCCGAATTACTTTTTTTTTTTTTTCTGAACACACTGTATTGTCAATTTAAGCCAAGTTTAATATTTAAGTTACGTTGGTGCAACCGGCCATTATTGATTCAACTTTTAATTGAAGCTTTTTATCTAAATTAATTAGGAAAGCAGGAAATTAAAGTACGATTTTACAATATTGTTGAAGTCCAGAAAATAGGGCTGCGAAAAAGATCGAATGATCAATCTTTTTTACAAAAATCGGATTGATCTTCTTTTTAAAAAAATCGATAAATCGAAAAGATCGTCAAATGAAAAATCGATTTTTTAGAAAATCAATTAAAAGATCATTTATCCGGATTTCGGAAAATTGATCTTTCTAAAAGACAGATTTATTCAAAGATCGAAAAAAAAATCTTAATTGCAGCAGTATTTGGTAATTGAATTGCGTTAGACGTTAATTCGAGAATAGGCTATTCCACAGTAATCAAAAATAGTAAAAGTTTATTGAAAATAAGAATGATAATAGTTAAAGGATAAGGAAAACCATATTTCTTTTATTATAAATTATTCCTTCTAGAAGACACGGGGAGTTTTGCTTTGATGATGCAGGACATGTGTACGAGTGTTTGAGCAAATAGGATCCAAGTATGACTTCCGATTTTGAGAAACCCCGCCTTAACTAAGAATATACTTCTTCAGGTGTGTCGAATTTGTTCGGTTGCTGTTCGGGTTACGTTCTAATTTCTTTGTTTTTATAAAATGAGAAAAAAAGGTGAAATAAAAATTAAGTATAATAATTTATTTTATGTCTCTAATAATGAATTATAATATTACAATTTAAATATACATTGTAATTTGTTTAACATTTTTTCGTGGCTTGTGAACCACTGTTTGTTTACTTCTGGTATATCCACATTACCTACGTCACAAATGTTATTTAAAATTCGGACCTTAATATCTCGCTTATTTGAAGGAATTTTTAACTCGGACTTTCACATGTGGTCTTATATTTTTATGTACTTCAAGAAAAAAATTTAAAAAAAATATCGTGGAATAGCCTATTGTGTTTCGTGATTCGATGTGCGTGTAGAAACTTCTTTTTAATAAAGATCAATCTTTTGACCTTTTATTAAAATCTGTTTTTTGTTATAGTATTACTATTTTTATTAGAAAAATTGATCGATCAAATCGATCAATCGCGACAAATAGATTTTATCAAAAGATCGGAAATCGATTTTAAATTTCTAAGATCGCACAGCCCTACCAGAAAAATTCTTCAGATTTCCAGTAAATTCAACTAAAAGTTATAACAGTTTTTACCCTCACGGCAAAGTTTGTTATTTGAATTCACTATAAAAATATAACAAAAATAAATTATAGCAGTGAGTAAAACAGTATATTTAAAAATAGATGACAACTACTAATTAATTTTGTACTAATTATTAAATAATAATAACCAGCAATAACTATGTAGACGTAGAGTGAGGTAGGTTGCGTTTCTCTTTCTCACTTTCCAAGGATTCTAGTGAAGTTGCAGTGGACATGCCAATTAAACTTTGGCGGGCTCTTTCAACATCGAGGCTGCGTTCAGACACAAGTTGTCTCGGTGGCGACGGTGGCGTCTCTGCGTTCGCAGCGGCAACGAGAATTAACTGACGTTGACTTTCGCGCGCTTCTACCAAGAATATACTTTCCTTCACAGGTTTATTGGAATATTCATCAATTTTGTCGTATATCACAGCGTGGAGTCCAAGATCTTTCAAGTGTTTGATTGTTGCTGTGTCGTTATTGTCATCCCCCCAACAAAAGATTACTAAACCTTCTTTTTTGGCTAGTTGCACCTGTGGGAACAATGAAAGATACATGTATTATTTAAATATGTACTACAATTTAAAAAAATAGTCTTAAGAGCTACCATACATTTTTTTTTTTTTTTTTTTTTTCGGAAGATGTTGAAACTTTTTTTATTATTTATATTATTAGAATATTTGAGGAGCAACATTTCAAAAAGAATAATATCCACTTTAAAAAAATTTGAGAAAAATAACATTTTTTATTACATAAAAACAGATGTTTGGGATAGGTTTTCTTCAACAGTAACTTTAGGTAATAGAATATTCAAAATGTTTTTTATCTGTTTTTATGTAATAAAAAATGTTATTTTTCTCAATTTTTTTTTTTTAAGTGGATATTATTCCTTTTGAAATGTTGCTCCTCATTTGCATGTCTACTAAAACTGTACAAATACAAATTCTATACCGCGTTTTTAAACTATAGACAGCACTAGACGAAGTCACATTTACACCGCTAGAAGTTACCAAAAAAATTCACTAGATTTATTTGGCGGGGGAATTGAAATATTAAAATGAAGGTCACGTCAGCATTTATACTTTCCAGGTTATATTTTCATTAACCAAAACTATTATAATCTACTTAATTTATTCATATAAAATCATAAATACATAACTTTTAATTATAAATTAATTAATTGCATTATTTTTTTTGTAATTTCTTGATGATAAATTTATATATTATAACTGTTTTTATTCGTGAAATATCACAAAAAGAGAAATCTGAGAGAAATGAAACAAAAAACACGTGCAAATTCAACAAGTGATTTGACAACTACTGAGAGTTTGACGTTTCAATTACGTTTGAAGGTTAACTTGAAATTTCGTCCGGTTAAATGCAGCTTCACGAAATAGCTCAACAGCCAATCACAGGATTTAATTTTCTCACTAGAAATTCTAATTACTGTCTATAGTTTAAAAACAGACTATAATAGTGTATACTGTATGTAAATGGCCGGAATATATTCTTTTAAATTAATTTTCAAGTAAAATACATTTAAATATAAAAAACACACAAAAAAATATTCAACTGAGTTGTTTAGAATTTAAATTTAGGCTCAAATTTAAAATATTGTGCAGATAGTCAATTGTTCATTTTTAATAAAATTTGAATGCAAGTAAATTAAAAATACACAAAAATGTTAACATAATAAATTTAGCTGCAAGAACTTCTTGACTGGAAAGTTGATGACAGGAAGAAAATTACTGGATTTCAGTCAAATAATTGCTATATTTTCCGCCTCCACCGGTTGCGACACCTCATGTGTCTTCCTCAGGAGCTACAATAATATTACAGTTGTTGAAAAATTTAAATACAAATATGTGTAACTTACGTGAAAATGTAGAATTTGTAAAAGATGGATAAATACATAAAACAATAATAAATAACATAAAATACATACAATTATTGTTTTATATATTTATCCATGTTTTACAAATTCTACATTTTCACCATTTAATAAGTAATATTACTTATTAAATGATTTTCACCTAAGTTACACATGTTTGTATTTAAATTTTTCAAAATCTGTAATATTATTGTAGCTCCTGAGGAAGACACATGAGGTGTCGAAACCGGTAGAGGCGGAAAATATAGCAATTATTTGAATGAAATCCAGTAATTTTCTTCCTTTCATAATATATATACTTACAGATTAATTTATTTTAATTAACAACTTAGAATCAATTTTATTCTTTTTATGGCATATATATATAACATAAGTTTAAATTTAATAGTACACCACTGCCAATTTGTGTACAAAATTATATTAAGATTTTAATTTTTTGCAGCTTTTCTAAGCTACATTTTTATCTAATTTTCATGTACTTGTTCAAATTTAATGAAAAATGTACAACTGACATTCTGCGCAATATTTTAAAATTAAGCTTAAATTTAAATTCTCAACAACCCTTCTAAATAACTTTTTACATATTTTTAAAAATATAAGTACATTACGTTTAAATTTAAATCAAAAACAATTTTTCTAATTAACTTTTCCATTTGCATATTTTTAAAAATGAGGGTCGTTTTCATAATATTCATTGCGCAAAAAAGGTATAATTAATATTTATGATGCTCACAGAAATACGAAATATAAGTACTTTATTATCAATTTAATTAATTCAACTTTGAACAGTAAAACGCCAATAAATGTCTCATTATAAAACACATAATTAAAATTGTTTTTCAATCGTACAGATAATTCTGAAAAATATTAGTAATTACTAAACCGATTATGATAACATATCTAATATTACATAGGTAAATTCTACGATGTTTATAGTACCCATAAATAAATATTGTTTCACAGAATTAAATTTAAAAATTGTTATTGTTTGTACATTTTACATTATCGATTATCTCATACCATTAATCATATTTTGACAAGATATATTGCAAATGTTAAATTTTTTTTAGTCAAAAAATTCGACAGTGAGTTTTCAGTGAATAAGCACGTATTAGAGTCCTTACAATACGTTTTTACAATTTTTATAATGATGTCTGTTTGTGTGACGATTTTTTCGTCCACAATAACTTTTATATCAACTTTCAATAATTTCTATTTTTCGTATTTAAGCTTTCTGCATTAATTGAAAGTTGATTAGATTTTGGCTGAAATTGAATAACCGGAAGTAGTACTTTATTTGAAGCCTATAACAGTTTTTAATGAAAAACTATATTAAAATATAACCCAAATTTTTCAATTTTATTATTTGAGTTTCATATCAAGGCGAACAACATATTAGATATAGGTTAAAATTGATACACCGGAAGTGATACTTTACTTGAAGCTCTGGACAGATGTTCATGAAAAATGATATAATTCAAAACTTTTCAAATTTAGTATTTAAGACTTTTGTATTAATGAGAACAACATATTATAGATTTTCTTGAAAAAATATATTAACATATGATCCAAAACTTCTCAAATTTGGTATTTAAAACTCTTATGTAATTTGAAACAACATATTAGATTTTGACTGATAAACCGGAAGTGGCACTTAATTTGGAGCTCTTAACATATTTTTGAGGAAAACAATAAAATATAATCAAAAATTTCGTATTACAGACTTTTCTGTTTATTGGAACAACAAATTAGATTTTATTTACAAGTGATATTTTCCTTAAAGCTCATTGCTACTTTAAACACGGAATTGGCGGGAGGTTATGCATTAACCACAATATTATTCTTACCAGAGATGGATCCCGTAGCAAATCTTCCGTATGTACATTCACTCCCAAAATCCCAGAGCAAACAGCAAAACTAACTGCAGCTCCAATAGTCTGACATCTCGGATCGCCATACATTGGATACCGCCTAGTTTGTCCTTGCGTTAGGAACATCACTGGATATTTATTTTGTTTAAGACGGATCATTCGACACATATCCGCATTAAAACATGAAAATATTATGCGTCGGGGTCCACCGTGTCTTAAAACCACGTTAAGGATGGTATCCAAGTAAAGATTAATATCAATGGAATGATCTAATTCTTGGGTCCCGTCGTTCAATCGGTTGCTCCACTTAATTTCCACATTAAAACCGACGTGGGGGTCTAGCACTTCTAAAACTTGTTGCAGGGTAGGGAATGGTTGATGTTCTTCTAAATCTTCATCAAAGAAACGGGGATGGCGCGATTTACCTTCCGATAAATGATATACCTACAAAAGAAAATTTTAATAAAACTAAGTTAATTAAATGTTAACAAATACTAGAAATCTCGGTCATAAGGTATTTTTTTATTCTTACAAAATCGATATTTTGATATCTTCTTCAGGGTAAGATCTTACAATTTTTCATTCATGCTAAAAATCGCATATGCAGATTTTAGTGAATAAGCACGTTTTAAGGTCACTAATCCAATTTTAACATTTTTACAATGATGTCTGTGTGTATGTGTGTGTTTACGTCTGGATGTTGGAGGGACAGCTTCTCAAATTCTGCAAGACTAAAGACCAATTTAATTACGTATTCTTTAATCTGACATTAATGGGAAGAACTGAGGTAACAACTGTACAACCGGAAGCAATAGTTCCTTTAAAAAATCTAAATATCATTTTTTTGTAAAATTTGTGTTATTAAAATATTAAAGAATATAAAATTCTCTTTCCAATAAATTAAACATTTTTATTACATATATCTTCTACAGATTTAGAGATAGAGAATTATAAATATATAAAATAATTCATTATATAATGAATAAAACAGCCCATGGAAACCAGTTGAAAATTTAAAATGTTTATAACTGACATGTCAGCGTCAAAAATCCAGAAACATTACTGAAGGCTTTTTTCTAGGAAGTACATTTAATATTCCTTATAGCCTAGACAGACAACAAAAAAAAAATAATCATTAACGGTTACATATAGTATGTGCACGTGAACTTGAGACTATTGACATACCAAAATTGCGTCTATTACTAAACCAGAAAATATTGACTGTCGTAAGCACGTGTTACTTATTGTTTTGTACTGTACGAGTATAATACAACAAGTAGCATGAGCTTATCACATTAAATATTTTCTGGTTTGTTAATAGACGCAATAGTCTCAAGTTCACGTGCGCATACTATATCTAACCGTTAATGATCATTAATTTTTGTCGTCTGTCTCGGCTATTACTTCATCATTAATTAAATATTTAAAATTATACAGGTGTCTCAATAAGCTTGCTCACTATTGGTAACTTTTTTATTTGAAGAGATACGAGGTTGGTTAAATAAGCAAAATTGTGCCATTTTACATTAGAAAATTGGTCATGTAGACAAAATAAAAATTGTGTCAGCGGTACTCAAAATTTGGGACAAAATATATATTTTTTAAATGGAACTATATATTTTTTATCTTATTGGAAAGAATATTTTTTTCTCTTTTCAAAAAGGTAATGTTGTTTATATACAATTTTTTCAAATAAACGAGTTATTTAAGGTTAAAAATTAAAATTTTTGAACTGTTTTATTAGTTTATTTAGCCAAGTAAGCTATGGAAACAATTGATTCTTTGTTTGTTTGACGTTTAATAATTTCTCCCGCAAAGTTCTCTGTGTTTAATAATGTTTAATAACTTTAGAAATGAAGAAAAGTTAGATACCTATGATCTTGCTATATGGAAAGTTATATCTAGACACCAATTACGTAGAACGGTCGGCTCTTTATCCAAAAGAGCTGAAATGTGCGAAAGAAATAATGGCTTTCAATTTGAATATTTTCTTTAATTGTTTTGTTATTACTGTAAAAGAAGTTAATAAAATAATAATTTTATAAAAGACAAATGTTTCCATGGTTTACTTGACTAAATAAACTAATAAAAGTTCATTTTTATCTAAAACGTAAATAACTCGTTTATTTGAAAAAATTGTACATAAACAACATTACCTTTCTGGAAGGAGAAAAAAATACTCTTTCCAATAAGATAATAAAAAATATATAGTTCCATTTAAAAAATATATATTGTCTCAAATTTTGGGAACCGCTGACACAATTTTTATTTTGTCTACATGACCAATTTTCTAATATAAAATGGCACAATTTTGCTAATTTAACCAACCTCGTATCTCTTTAAATAAAAAAGTTACCAATAGTGAGCAAGCTTATTAAGACAGGTATTTATCAGGATTCCGGAAAATCTATTTTTCTAAAAAAATAGATTTGATCACAGATTGATGGAAAAAATTTGACGCGCGTTAGGTATTACTCGTGAATTTTGCGTATGTGTAGTAAAAACTTCTTATCAATAAGAAAAAATCGATCTTTTGATTTTTAAATTCAATTCTTGATATAGTATTTCGAAAAATATCCAAAAAATTACTTTTTAGCGATTTATCTATCGCGATAAATCAATATTATCAACATATTGAAATTATCACAATTTATTGCACGATATATTTTCAAAATAAATCCCAATATTTTGCTGTATTACACTTGCCGATAAATCGAAGGTCACATAAACGGAAAACAACTACAAGAAAATTTGTCGGGTTTTGAAATGGGTGATTCACATGAATGCACGTTGAAATTTAGAAAATAAACTAGTAAATACAAATGTTTGTTAAATAATAAAATTGTATATTTAATGTAAGTTTTTTTAACGTGCAATAAATTTGTTTCAAGAGAACATTAATCCTGTAATTTATTTCTAAAATTCTCCTTTTTATTTAAGAGTAATTTAACTTTTTATTTTTATGGTTAATACTAAGTACAGAATACAGAGTACAAAAATTCGCAAAAAGCGCATACAAATTATGTTATCGATTTTGAAAGGAAAACGGATGTGCATGTGCGATTTTATGCATATTTGTAAAACCAAGAAGATAAAAATGTATACCAATATTTCGTTTGGTAAGAATAAATGTTGTATGACAGATTTCAAGTATTTGTAGTATAGACAAATATAAAAATATTTCAAACCTTTAAAAGATGTAGTTGTTCAAGAGTGAGTTCTTTGACTGGAATTTCCAACATATCAGTCTGTTCAAGTTCTTTCTTTCGTTTCAGTGAGATACAAACGTGAAAATCGTGATAAATTACAGGCACTAAGTCCTTACTCAACTGGACATCAAATTCTACAAAATCAGCGCCATGCGAAGCAGCAGTTTTCAAAGAAGCTATCGTATTTTCCCTAACTTCAGCACAGCTCTTAGTTTCTACCTTAAAACTATTTCCAAGTCCCCTATGTCCGACATCGAGTCCTAGCCAAGATTTTTTCCAATGTCGAGCATAACAAACTTTCATATCACATTTGAAGTTATTTACAGGTTTTATCACAAGGTAATCCAGCTCAATCTGGCCCATCGGACGATGTTTAACACTCGTAACCGGAAGAACAGTGTGCCCTTCCGACGTTTTGAAAGCACTTGGTAACAAGTAACTGAACCCTACATGATATGGTGGATCACCGCTTACAGCATGGGAACTATAAATATATAAATCGACTAGAAACGCTATGTTTTTCAAATCAAGAACACTAGTCTCATATATAAGAACGTCATCGGGATTAAACTCTTTGCCGAATTGACCTTGAGGATGGAACGTATTGTTTTCAGAATTCAAACAAGCGACAACTGTATGAGCATATTTTGGTGCTTCAAGATGATCTTGTGTATCGCTCAAAGATTCCTCTAACGCTTCTGCCATTGATGTGGGCCTCTCATTGCTATGACGTGTTAAATTAACTGGTGTCACTTTAATATAAACAGTACGACTAGCAAAACGTGGCCTCCATAATGTAAGGGGGTTATTAAATAGTTTAAATTGCACTACGGACTCTTTAGTTAACCAGCCACTTTCGACTCTATTAACTTCGTCACACTCTCCAAATATATCCAGCAAAGCATCCTCACCTTGTTGTTCTTCCTTTTTAATTTGTCGTGGATGCAAATTTGTTTCCCATCTTCGGACAACAACTTGTTGGCCGGGTTCAACCACCATACAAATCAAGTAACGATATTCCAAATCAACATCTTTTATATTCAAGGTGACGGTCCAAATATCATCGTCTGGTCCACTTTCTTGTACCATAGGGACACATTTCTCTGGAATCCATTTTCCTAATGCCTCATCACTTCCTGTTATACATACGACTTCTCCAGGTAACAAAGGACCAACTTTAACTCGAAATGTCCAAGTTTTGTAAAGGGCTAGACCAATCGAACTTGTTATTGACAAGTCTTCGTCCCCTTTTCCTGTTCTTAAGCGATCATTTGCAGGGTCTTCGAGGAAAAACCAACGTTGCATTTTCAAATTTAATTGTCACCCCACACTAAAAAAATAATAAATAAATGCATGTGTCAAGGATATACAAAATATTGAGCGCATACCTTCGTTAAACTGTCTAAATTAAATTAATAAAAGTTGAATTCTAAAACAGTTCATATTTATTTAAAATTCACATTGCTCAAAAAGACGGAAAAAATTAAAGATTAAAAATTTTGGCACTTTCGTAGTCTGACCAGTGGTCCGATTCGTCGACTGTCGTCTACTGTCTACTCATATTCCGCAACAGTAGCAACACCGCAACCCCGTGCACGTGCTACTCACGCCCGCACCGCACACCTCTCTCAAATGACAAAGACATTTAGCGTATAGCCGATATAATAACTTGTCTAACCGAACATGTACGATTGGTGAGATGGATTCACGCAACATTCATTTTACTTAAATGATAAAGTAATAAAAATCACTGGAAACCCCGAGAATTCTATCATTATTTCGGCGAATCATCGAATAATAAAAATCACTGGAAACCCCGAGAATTTTATCATCATTTCGCCATTTCGGCGAAATGCGACGTTGCCTACCAATTAGAAATTGATCTACATCGTATATGTTCGGTGAACGGTGAGACAAGTTATTATATCGGCTAGACGCATCAAAATGACACGTTCGCAACATTTACGTTGGATCAGCTGATATTTACTAATGCCAAAACCAGGAAATAGCCAAACAAAAATAAATCACTAAATTTCTCCTAAATACTACTAAATTTTCAATATAGGTTGTTGAAAATTGTAAATTATTTACCATCGCAAATTTTTATTCGATTCAGCTCAATGTATAGTTTTTGTTTATATAGGCGCTATTTTGATTATAAAATTTGAAATTTGCTTATGAAATTAATATTTTTTAATTTAATAACTAAAAAGTAGTTATTTACAAATAAAAACTATAAAAATATAAATTATTTGTACATTTATAAACAAAAAGGTCGATTTGAAATAAAATCAATATAATATTAAACGATTACATGCAATAAATATAAACAATATACAAAATTATAGTAGAATATAAATACCTGAATAGTGCTATAAAAATGTACGTTACATAAAATTGGAGCACTTATTGTTTACCGAAATTACGTATTGGCAAAATATCAACAAATGTACACATAAAATTTAATAGACGTAATAAACATTATGTAGTTGAATGCACTTTAACATAAATTAATAAAATTTACAATAACACTTCGCAATTCATTTCAACAATCAAAAATAGACAGGCATTTCACTGTTGTGTGCACCTTGTGACGAAGAAAATAATTTTAAATATTACTAATGCGACAAACAACAGGTTCTAGTCCCCCTCTTCAAGTGTTATTGCTACACAACTATTAATGAATTAAGAACTAAATATAATGGGTGAACATTCCAGGATATGATTTTGTTTTTCTTATTTGTCCCCTAAACAACAAATTTAAATATTAATATAATTTATTTTTGTACTTATAATTCTCATTATTAATTAACACAAACATAGATTTTTTATTATCATGATAAATATACAAAAGTATTAAAAATTATATTTAATCGAATACTATATACACGTAGCAACAAATTTATACACACCATGATTGCAATTGCACACTTCAATAAACATCTCATTAAAATATCAAAAATAAAAAATATTTTATAGTGTCCACACTGTTCATTAATATTAATAAGGTCCATTTCCTTGCGGATGCATGTAAGGACATGTCTCTCGTTGTCTACAAAATCCTTGCATTTTAAACTGTTTACAAACACCACTACCACCACCACCACCACCGCCGCCGCCGCCTCTGCCCCCCCAGTGGTTGCCCCCTCCGCCACGGTTACCGTGCCAGCCAGGTGGCGGGCCTGTCGGTCGAAACCATCCGCCGCGACCCATGTTTCTAAAACCGCCACGATTGTTGCCCCTGTTATTGAAATTAGGTCCGCCGTACATGGGTCCTGGACCAGGAGGTCCCATTGGAACACCAGGTCCTGCCGGCCCTACTGGTCCGCCCGGTCCTCCTGGCCCGCCAGGGCCAAATCCTTGAGGTGGAAATCCTCCGTTGTTTTCTTCCATCATATTTCCAAAACCATCTGGACGATTGTTGAACATATTTGGGTTCATTGGACCAGCATGGTTCATATCTGGAGGCATATTACATCCGGTGGCATCGCCCATTGGTCGCCATTCTCCGCCACCGCCCATCATATTAGGGGGAGGCATGAAATTAGGGCCGGCAAAAGGTGGTTGCATTCCTGGAAAACCGGCCGGTGGACCCATTGGAGGATTGAAAGGCGGCATGCCCCCAAACATGGGTGGGCCACCTGGAATTGGACTAGTGTGAGGTGGGGAACCTTTTGGCTCTGGCCATGGAGTATTTTGAAAGTCGTTCACACTATCTGGATTGCCAGTGACATCTTCTAGAGGTATCGTTACCGGATCTGTCATTTGATGTGTTTCCGGGTCCGGCTCTGCCGCTGAGTCAGGAAGCATCGATCGATTGAAATATAAAGCTTGAAGAATTACTTTTTCACGAGCAAACTGGATGTCTTTTTCTAAACTCTTCTTTCCTGATTCAGCCAGGGCTGGTTTTAAATCAATGAGTATTAAAGCTTTCCAGGGCATTCTTTCTTCCATGAGATCTTCATTTTGTAACTTTCTGGATAATTGTAATGCTTCTCTTTCGCCGCTATGCTCCATTTGTTTCATATCCATAAATGTCTTAGTAACATTAACTCTTTCCGTTTCATCTAATTCGAAATATTGAATTTCTTCAAGTTCACTATCTGTTCTCCATTTAACTATCTTCTTCGGTCCTCTTCTTTTATGATAAACAAGGACACCTCGGAGGCCATCTACTTCTTTTACAACATTTTCCGTTGGTCCCTCTTCCTCTGGTTCGTCAGGTGACCGGATTTCATTTTCGGTTTCCGCCGTTTCCGCTTTAGGTTCTTCCGCTTCCGCTGGTTTTGGTTCATCGGTTTCTAGGGTATCTTTATAGAATTTAGGCGCTGTGATTTGTTTCAACACTAAAGGTGAGTTCAGTGGAGACGATGAATTTAACGTTGGTGACGTTGGCGGTGATGAAGAGGATGTATTAAGTTGGATTTTGTTTTCGTTGACGCTCGGCCGTCGTTTCCGTTTCTTCGGCTCCTTTTTATTAGTAGCTGAAGCAGCTAATGCGTCCATAAACATGTCGCTCTCTTGCAAAAAGGCCGCTGTAAACAAATAATAAGAATAAATAGTAAATACGATATGAATTTTTGAAAATACATAAATAAAAAATACGGAGGACGAGAGTGGTGTTTGGCCCTGTAAATCATAATTTGTTGTATACTAATTAGTTAGTTTAGCATCTATTTTTGCAACGCGCATTAAAATCTCTTGCTATTATTCTATAATCTACTAAATATATGTAAAAATATAAAATTTAATATTGATAGTCATTATCTATAGACTTTTAATTCTAAAACTGAATAGTAATATAAATTAGTTTTAATATTGATTGAAAATGACTTTGTACATTGTTGTCCTTAAATATAGTTTTAAATTATGTAGGTAATTGAGATTTTAACTGATAGAACTATATAGGTAATTATGTACGTAATGTGTATTACACAAAACTTTAATGTAATATTAAATATCAAAAAAACTCGAATGAAATTATATGGAACGTAAATGTATTCATAAAAATAATACTTAAATATTAACATGCAAGAAAAATATGTACAAAATTACTTTGAATGAAAACTGATTCTAATGTCAACAATGTGCTTTTATACACTTTTTTTGCTAGTTAAACGTTAGTAACCACATTGCATCATGCAAGTGTAAAATATTAACTATTAATTTTATTATAGCAACTTGATGAATACTGGATTAATATTTGTTTATGATATTTAATAGTTTCTTAAATGATGACTTCATATACTATTTTAGTAAAACAATTGAAGTTTATAAACATGTGTTTATTCCTCCAATCTTTACAAATTCTGTAATATAAAAGTTTTATCATATTTTATATATTATATAGCATAAATGTGCATTTTCTTCTGTAATGCTGTATAAATAAATAAAATAACTTCATCTAAATTTATCTATTGATAAATTAAAGTTACTTTGTTTTTAATTTCTCAAATGACATTCAATAATTCAATAAACTAATTAATTACTATATATTTATGAATAAACTTATTAAGAATTCTGATAATTAACAATAATAAAACAGCCAAAATTAAAGTGACATCTTATTTGTCATATATGTTGAATATAAATCTGTGAAATAAATGTATGTACATAAGAATTTGTACGGCATGGCATGGCAATCCGCTGTCCGTAACTATCATCCCCTTGTCGCTGGGCAGCTGCTGATTTGCTTGCACACCATAGGACTGTGTTCAGCGCACGCATCGTCTATGACGCGCTCGCTGTACTACGCGTGTAAAAAACGTCCGTTGGTTATGTATTTCTGTGCATTATCGTCAGCCAGACTTTTCACATTTCGCAACGTCATGCCTATCACAATATGAATTTAAGGATGGGAAAGGCCAGCCCCAGATGTCACTTATTTAAAACTGTACACCTTTTATTTTTATTTCAAGTACAAATTGAAACATTACAGGTTTGAAATGACTTACCACAAACTGCAAGCATTGGATCGCCTAATTTTTATAAATAACCGCGCATATCAAAACGGCCTACTATAATAATTAGTAATATTTTAGTTTCAAACCGATCATAAGATCATTTACACGAATAATTATTAAATCGACATA
Organism: Ophonus ardosiacus; assembly: GCA_943142095.1. Lineage (NCBI taxonomy): Eukaryota > Metazoa > Arthropoda > Insecta > Coleoptera > Carabidae > Ophonus > Ophonus ardosiacus. Next base: position 46,976,120 of record OW964831.1, on the reverse strand, counting down.
TTCATAATCAATTTGGCACGTACTACGCGACTATTATTACTTTAAAAATACCGCCTTAGGATAGGGATTTTTTTGGAAAAGACTAAATAACCAAATATTAAAAATTTGTTCAGATACCTGGTATTCAGAAAAATTAATACTTGTAAAATAGACGATGGCAGAGTGGGGAGAAGTGCTGGCCACATCAAAAATTAGCTTTCTATGTACGCTGCTGTACAGCCGAATTGACTATCAATGTGTCAATTTTACCAACAGAAGTTTGTAGTATTTGTGTTAAACGACAACAATATACAAACAATACGAAGTCGCTAAGTAAAATATGAAAAATAAATTTAGCATCATAAGTGTAGGATGCCTTCAAACCATCTAGTCCAAGTCGAAGTCCTCGCAAGAGTAGCAGCCAAACACCACCGCAAGTCCTCGAAAGCTGACAGAATACTCCTGAAACACACCCCTAATGTGAGATTACTATCAAACTGAGAAAAATACTCACGCTTTGGTTTTGGCGGAATCAATTTAATACCGCCCGGCTTCTCGATGGGCTCTGTATCGGGAAGCTTCAGCCTCTTTTCGGGCGGAGGTGGAGCCTCTCTGGAAGGAGAGGGTCGCTTCGCAGGGATGCTTGGCAACGTGGTAGATGTTTTCTTTGTAGGAGCCCCTCTAGGTGGTGGAGGCTTTGCTATTTCTTCTAAACCTGTAGATCTCATTTTGGAATTGAAAACTTTTACGGTTTTTGGTCGTTCGCCCCCGTCTTTCTTTCGAACTTCTATTGAAAGTGAAGGTTTTGTTCGATGTTCTGATGGCTCTTTCTTATCAGACTTAGACTTATCATCACTGGATGATTTTTTAGGTATCCTGCCAAGTTTTTCTACACTTTTAGGTTGAATTTTAGCTAAAGTATCTTTATCTTTTTCGGCTTGTTTTTCTTTACTATCTTTTGAGTCTTTATCTTTGCTGCTACTACTAGAATGTTTTACAGAACCGTTCGATCTATGTTTGTATTTATCTTTTGACTTGTCCCTATCTTTGTCCCTACTTCTGTCTTTATCCCTACTTTTATCTTTACTGCTACTGCTACTACTACTACTACTATTATTTTTTTCCTTATTACTACTACTACTACTGCTGCTTTTAGAACTACTGGATTTATGTTTATTTGAATGTTTACTTTTGTCTTTATTAGTACTACTGCCACTACTTTTCTTTTCAGAGTCTTTTTTCTCTTTCACTTCTGTAACTTCGGGTTGAATTTGAATTTCGGTTTGAGCAACAGGGATACTTTCTTCCACTGTCATCGCGTCACTAGCGGGGCATTCAGATTCAGTCTTAACACTAGCACCAACACTATCCACTTTTGCAATAACTTGTTTGCCGTCACGAACAGTTAATTTGTAAAAAGACTGCGGAGAAACAACAACTTGACTAGGGGCGGATGTTTCAACTTCAACTGGTTCTGGTTCAGTTTGAACAGTGTATTCTTCCGTTGTTTCAACTCCGGTGCTGTCGGGGACAACTTCTTCGACGATGATGTTTTCTTGATTCACAACGACGACTGCTGAAGACACGGGCTGCTCTACTGGTACGGTTTCATCCTTCACAATCTTCAACCATTGATCAACTAACTGACCCGCTAGGAGGTTTACTTCTACAAATTATAAACATACGACAAATAAGAGACTGCTTTATTAGCAGGAGGAAAAAAAAACGTTAGGATTACTTACGGCCTAATGCTTCATCTTTCGACAAACCCTTAACAAGTCTGGGTATACTGTTTGATTTTAAGCGTTCAACATCAACAGGACACATGAGGAGTAACTCTAATAATTCAGTTACAAGGGCCCAATTTTTTCCATAAATACCATCTGATAACCACGTTAATACAAGTGTCCATCCACCGGCGGACATAAACATGCCCAGTAACTCTGGTTCAGTATTCTTCAGTATTAAAATGTAAACACATTTACTAACAAGTTTTTTGGAAAATTTCATCATTAAACTGAAAAATGAGAGTAGAAATTAGCATTGTATTTATAATGCCTAACATATTTTAAATAATCCTTAAGCATAAATTTCATGAGAATTCATAATTCATTCATTTTTAACAAATTATTGAAAATGCGAATCGTTTCATAGCAATGAGTTACATGACAACTAAATAAATACATAAACAAATCACGATTTTATTACCTATTTCCGGGTGCGCCAATGTATTTTTTCTACAATTTTTGGTAATAACAACGATACATTTATATTGTGCGGCCTCTCAGGCAATCAACACAGGTTCTTTTACTAGATACTAGATAAATTTTGACGTCGCATGATTCGAACCCGGGTCATTAAGAACAATTTGGAAATAATTTCTCGACCGTCATTGTAGATTTAAGGAAAACAATTTTTGGGGATATCGGCCCAGGAAATAAATAAATTTAAATTTTCTTTTTCATACCGAAACATCAATGAAAAAGGAAAATTAAATTTATTTATTTCCCGGACCGATATCCCCAAAAATTGTTTTCCTTAAATTAAGAACATTACCCGCTCACTTAATCATTAAATAATAACGTTATGTTAAAAACAAAAATAAATCCCAATATAACACTTAACCTATACATTAATAATGTTCAAAGTAAATAATAATAATAAATAAAGAAATTTTAAATCTAAAAAAAGAAGAAATAACATAAACATGCAAATAGTAAAAATATAAAATTTATTTTAATATAATATAACAACGGCAAATATTTAATTTTATTAACTATTCAATTTACTGCAAGCAAATGTTGACAGAAAATTACTTACCTAGCAAGTCTTTGAACTTCCTCTTTTGAACGAATCCCGCCACTGGGCGTCAACAGTACTCCCAGGCACTTCAACAGCTGTAGGGGATCGATTCGAGGCTATAACAAGAAAATAGTAATATTAGGTTGGCAACAATGTATACGCACTGAGTGCTGCACTCTATCGAGTAGTTCAGAAACTATAAATTGATTCCTTTGTTCTCTGAATATGTATGACGTTGCAAATATGGCGGATTAATGAACAATAAAATATAAAAATATTGTATAAACTTATTTGTTACGTAATTGTTATTGTAGATGTTTATAACGCAAATAAAAAATAAATACGCTTATTTCTAATTATATCACTTTTATTTAATATATCAAACCGCTTACCATATTGAATCCGTTAGAAACACCACACTTTCAGGAAATAATCATTTATCTAAAATCAGTTTATTACAAAACTCAATAGGTATATTCAAAAATGAATATGAATAATCGCATCTTGATGCTTTAAATTAGTAGCATATGCTACGTAATAAACCTGACGACGCCCTGATTTTCCATTGTATCAACCTGATACGTATTTCTACGTTTACCCAACGTACTTCAGAAATAATTACAAATATTATGTTTAAAACAATGTTAAAATTTGTGTTGTAAATTTAATACTTAATATATTACTAATAAAATTATATAATAAGAAAAATATATTTCAACACGATAGCTAAGTCAAGAGACTTCTCTCAGCTACAAGTAACGGAAGTGAATTGAGAAATATCGAGCGAAATACGCGTCACACTCGTGTGGTGGAACGCAAAAACGGATGTAGAGGGTGTTATTTCACACGCGCGTAGTTCAATTTTTAATGCGTAAGAAAAAGAAGAAGCAATACAACAATGGATCTTTTACATTTGTATTGTACTGTGACGTCATTTTTAATGCCCCACGTAGTGAAATTCTTATGAACTACAAATGAGGAGAAAAAAGAAGATAACAGTGGAAATGAATATGAAACAAAACTACTTATATGTTGTAGTTTCTGATTCCCACGATTTCCACCTCCCTTTCTGTTGTTTTAAAATATTTATCAAAAAAGCTTTTTGTGAATTTATTTGGTAACTTCGGTTTTTATTTTCTGCCATTTCAAATAATAATATGCGCGAACAAGCTACTACCCTACTACGCACTTTATGTCTATCTCTCTCTTTTGGTCTTTTGATGTAGTTCCATTTTAGGTTAATCAACAATCACATTTTCCGATAATGAATACTATAAAACTAATAAAAAATGTAGCTGGTTTAACAATAAGAAGCTCATTGTTTAAAACAAACACAATTAATGTGAAACCAATATTTAATTCTTCTATAATTGTATTGCGTCATTATAGTATATCTGACGAAACTTTAAATCCTGTGGTATATCGAAATATTACGAAAGACCGCTCAACTTCAGTACCAGTGGAAACTAGCATAAGATATGTAAAAAGTGAAGCTTACAAACAAACATATGGGGACGAACCTGTGTGGGTCCAATATCGAAGAAATCACAAAGGCGCTCTTCCTCCCAGAAAAACTCGTAAGACTTGTATTCGCAAGAACGTAATTTCAACAGGAAATCCATGTCCCATTTGTCGGGATGAATATTTAGTACTTGACGAAAACAACATTGAACTATTAAAACAATTTATCTCTCCACATACCGGTGCAATTCTTAGTTACCAAGTCACTGGATTATGCCAGAAAAGACATCAGGAATTATTAATTTCCATCCAGCGTGCTAAAGATCGTGGATTTATTACATTTGATGTCCCATTTAGAAAATATAACTACAGTGATTACTTCAGATCAAATTAAAATGAATGCCGTATTCGTTATAGTTGGGGGAGGAATAGCTGGTGTTTCTTGTGCTGAAACTTTATCGTTTTTAGAACCCGATAAACAAATAATTCTTTTAACAGAATCGCCAGTTATTAAAGCCATTATTAATTTAAGAATGGTCACAAAAACATTAAGTTCATTCGATGTAATTGAACAAGATATGAATGTTTTAACACAAAACCATCCAAATATAACTGTTATTCATGATACTTTAACCGAAATTAAAAGTAAAGATCACCTAATTATAACTCAAAATAATAAAACAATTGTGTATCAATATCTATGTCTTTGTATTGGAGGAAAACCTAAAATTATTCCACAAGGAGAAAATTCACCGTACGTTTTAGGTATTCGAGATACAGATTCAGTTGAAACATTGATTCAAAAAATTGGATCATCAAAACGAATGGCTCTTATAGGCAACGGAGGAATAGCAACTGAATTAATTTACAAAGTACAAAATGTTGAAGTTGACTGGATTGTAAAAGACAAACACATAACAGCAACATTTGTTGATCCGGGTGCTGCAGAATTCTTCCAATCTTCGCTAAATAGTACTGAAGAAACCCAAAAGCAAACTTACAAAACACGCATGCGTTATCAGGAAGAAAGTAAATCGGGGTCAGGAGCTGCTTTGGGACCAGATTGGTATACCAATTTAAAAATAACTGGAAAAAATTCAACCCCGAAAAGAATTAAAGTGCACTATGAATGTGAAATATCTCAAATTAAATACTGCACAGGCGCAGAATTTCCCGTTGAAATTCATTTAACAAATGAAGAAATAATTCATTGTGATATTATTGTTTCTGCTACTGGTGTTTTACCCCGAACAAACTTTAAAATAGATTCCGAATTATCTTTAGCCAGCGATAATGGAATTATAGTAGACGATCACATGAAAACATCTGTTCCAGATATATTTGCTGCAGGAGATGTGTGTACCCCATCATGGACTTACGCAAAACATTGGTTTCCAATGCGATTATGGACTCAAGCCCGCCTAATGGGTTGTTATGCGGCAAAATGTATGGCCGCCCAACTAAACGGAGAAGAAATCATGCAAGATTTTTGCTTTGAATTATTTTCACATGCCACTAATTTATTTGGATATAAAGTTGTTTTATTGGGATTGTATAATGGACAAACGTTAGGAACTGATTATGAATGTTTAATCAGGATGACTGCAAAACATGAATTCATTAAATTTGTTCTGAAGGATAATAGGCTTCAAGGAGCAATTTTGATTGGTGATACGGATTTGGCGGAAACTTGCGAAAATTTAATTTTAAATCAACTGGATCTATCTCCCTACGGTGATGATATTTTGGATCCTGATATAGATATCGAAGATTATTTTGACTAATTTTTTTATTTAAAAATTACATTGTTTATATTATAAAATAAATATAATAAAATATTATATTTCCTGTTTGGTAACAAAAATTGTAACAAATAAAAATTAATAAAAGCACATTAAGTCACATTGTCATTTTTAAATTAAACCTTTTCATAAATAAAAATTAGATAAATATTCCAGTCAATGGAGACAAAAAAGACCTTTGCCTTAAAATGGTGAAAAAAAAAACGATTTTAACATGTGGTTGGGGCGAGGAGATAAAAAAATTCAAATTTGTGACCTTGGGAAGGCTTAGGGTGAGCTGCCATTTTGGATCAAAGGTGCAAAGAATGAGTGGCTATTTTCTAGAAAACAGTGGCCCAAAAATAATTAACCAGAATAACAATTTATGAAAGAAGATTAAATCACTCAAAATATAAACAATATTAAGTATTTAATACTTAGTCTAATAGGTTTTGTTATTTATAACAGTTCAACATTCATCGTGGCATCGAAAGAAGTAAATTATCGATAATTAAGTAATTTTTGTCAACGCTTTCCTACAAATTTATCAACCACTCTGACCCGGTTAAAGATACAATATCGCGGTTTAAAAATTTTAATTCAGCTTGGAATTCTCCTTCATGTCATGTATTAAATGATTTTTGCTCCGATAAGCCGAGTTATTAGCAATTTAAACATACATGAAATTTCTGTAAAATTTTGAACATTGCAAATCGGCTGAGTTTTCATTTCTGCTTTTGAAATTACGACACGATTAAAGATAAACATTATTGCGCATTTAAAACGTGTCGAAATTTCCAAAACAAAAAAGAAAAAATTAGACCTGAACCGATTTGCAAATGTTTCAAATTTTACACTATTAATAACTCGCGAACGGCTCATCAGAGCAAAAATCGTTTAATACATGACATGAAGGAGAATTACAAGCTGAATTAAAATATTCAAACCGCGGTATCGTATCTTTAACCGGGTCAGAGTGGCTGATGAATTTGTAGGAAGGCATTATTGACAAAAAAATATTTAAAAATCATCGATAATTTACTTCTTTCGATGCCACACGAATGTACACTGTTATAAATAACAAAACCTATTAGACTAATGTCCGTATTCATAAACATTCGTAAAAAATTTAAGCGGTTCGTTATAATATTTATCCAATAAAAACAGTCGACATTGAAAGAAAAATCAAAATTTTATTTGTTAAGTTTGATTATATTTGTCAAAAATTATAACGAGCCGTTTTGAAACTTTACTAGTGTTTATGAATATGGGCATTGTGTTTTAATCTTTTCATAAATTGTAACTATTTCTGAACATAATTCTTGAGAATTTATCCTAGGTAAGAAATGCAAGAACCCTTTTATACAAAAAAATTAAGAGCTTAATTCAGTTCACGTCGAGCTTCCCAAGGTCACAAATTTGAATTTTTCATCCTCGTCTTGAGCTAAACAATATATTCTGGTGTCAACTTGAAATCCGTAATACAGGAAATACAATGTTATTTTTTTCATTTTGCTGTAGTTACTGACCTATTAAATTCAAAAAAAGTTATAATGAATGGTGTATTATTTTAACATCCAAAATTAATTATAATATGTCAAAAGTTAAATGTCAAATAAAACATCAGTAATTTAATGGCACTCTGAAATATGCTGTAAATTGCGCATTTTAATTTGCGTTTTTTCGTTAACTAAAAAGAAATGGCGTCATTTCAAAAAAAATAATTGTCGATTTTTTTTATAAAATCATGAAATCCATCTCATTTAATAAATGTAGTAATAGAAAATAATTTGAAATATGCGACTTTTCATTCATAAATTTGCTAATAAACTTTCGCGCTTTTAAACACGGACTAAATTTATGACGACACATATTCATACTCACACAGTCAATTATCTCTCACACACACACGTTTCACAACATGAAACAGTAACCTAACCTAAAAGTGTGACAGCTGACAGCAAAATATACAAGAGAGAAGATTATTTTTACTTTCTATTTATTTAAAAGTACTAGTGCAGTATAAGGTATGTAAATAAACCATTTATTTAAATAAATACCAAACCAAATAATGATAGTTCTAAATTAAACCGGTAGAGCTCGACTGTCGTATCCGTGAATATGTGTCGTCAGCCGTTGAAATATTTGAAATTAAACGCAACTTTTAAAAAATCATATCTCTGATTCTAAAGACTTGTAAGATGTAAAACATACAGATACATGTTTAATTTGACCTATTATTTCAAGAAAAAAATAAATCAGGAAATGTGAAATGACCCCATTGCGATTAATTTTAGTCCCATATTGTCCAGTTTTTAATTCTGAACCTTTTTTTATTTACAACTTTTCTCTAAATTAATAGGACAGAAACTTCAGCAAAATGAAAAAAATAACATTGCAATCCCCATACGGATTTGAAGTAGACACCTGGTGTTAAAATCATTTCTTGCTCATCTTTTGTAGGGTAAAAACCTCTATTGACTGAACTAAAAATGTTTACCTTGTCATCACGTTTGAAATTTCACTGTTTTGGTCGATCTGCTCCGATATTTAGATTTATTCAAAGCACTTTCAAAAGTCTTGAGGGCATTGTTTAATTCATTATAAGCAGAATTTAAATTTTCATCATCTTCGGTGATAGGCTGCAGAGCAGAAGCAGCGTTACAAATTTGTTGCCAATGATTGTGAACTATGCTTTTGGACATTTTTTCTGTTTGCCATTCTAAACAATTTAAAAAATCTTCTGGGTAATCGTTGTAATGAAATCTACTCTCTAAATGTCTTGTATTACAAACAGCAAACATTTTGCTAACAGAATCTTTTACAATTACATTATCACTGTTTTTATCGTTTGTAAAAGTAACTCTCAGATTGTGGAGTGCGCACCATTTATTTGTTTCTTGAATAAGATTTTCATAATTTGGAATGTTTTCTTTTTCATCTACCAAAACATTTTCTAATTGTTCTAAAAAGTTTGTCTTGTACGGTGATAAATGCATTTTTTGATCTAACGTTGACATCACTCTTACATGGCTCTCTAATTCTTCTTTTCGTTTCTCTGCCTCTGCTAATTCCTGTAATTGTTTCTGTTTCGTCTCTAAAAATCTTTGCTGCCAAGTGTTTTCTGCATCTTCTAAGCTTTTTTCTGCTTCCGTAAGTCGATGTCGCAGTTCTTCTAATTCTTGCATGCTGTTATCAACGGAATGGTGAACTGGAGTGATGGATTGTCTTTCATAATCTTGTCGCAAGGCTCGCAAGCGTTCAACTTCTGCTCGAAGTTCGCGAATTAAACGATCGTGGGGATTTTCATTAATGAAAGCACGATTAACAATAGATCGGGCTTGGCAAGCATAACGCAAGGTGGCAAGGGTTTCGTCTACGTGGCTACTCGCTGGAGTTATTGTTGCTAACATTGATGTAAGGGAATTTCCTCCTAGGCTTTCCTACAAAAAAATTATTGTATTAATTTATTATAGAAGAGTTCAAATTCAGCAATGATTTTTTACCTTCTGTCACCTTTAGGTAAGGAAGGTATTGTCTTTGCTCAAAAAATTCGGTGGTTAGTTTTTAATGAATAAGCACGTTTTAGGGTCCCTACAGTACGAATATACCATTTTTAAGATGATGAATGTATGTATGTGTGTGTATGTGTGTGTGTGCGTGTGTGTCCGTGTGTGACAAATTTTTCTCCGACGATAACTCAAATACTACAATTCTAAAAATTATAATTCTTTCGTATTCCTCTTCTGTACAACCATATGAAGAGTTAAAAAAACGCAGTTAAATATTATTTTTGACATTTTGTTATTATACATATTAAAGAAAATACTCTTCTCTATATAGTTTTATTATACATTTTCCTTCATAATCAATAAATGTAGATTTAAAGCGTTATAAAGAAATTAATTTTGAAAAATTAGTCAGCTTTGCTATTTATCATGGAAACAGATGATATATTCAAAAAATTCTAATTGACAGATGTCAGTTAGAAGTGCAAAATCAAATATGGAACGTATAGGATCTAAAATTGATATGTCATAGTGTTCCTCGCAAGTGACACGCAGAGAAAGGCCAAAGAGAAGATGGAAGGACTGTATCGCAAAAGACTTGAGAAAGGAAGGACTGTGTGATGCGTTGGACAGGAATGAGTGGAAGAGAAGAGGAAACAGCGACCCCTAATAAAATAGGGGATAGCTGATGAAGAAATGAAGGAAGTGAAGTGTCCAGTGCATTTTACCTAGTGTATATTTATGTTATAATTTTATTGGATTTATAGAACCTTTTCGAATCAACTTTTGGTATAGAATATGTAAAAAATAGTATGTGTTCGTGTTCGACTTTACATGATATTATATAGAATCTGTTCCAAGGACCTTTTGATATGGGATTTGTACAAAATACATCGAATTGACGGAAGGTTTTGTGCTGGCCACAACAGATTTTTTTATAAAGAAATTTGGTAGGTATTATGTTGTATTAATAAAAATTTAATTAAAAACTGAACTTTTTTCTTTAAAATGCGATCGAAAAAGACTAGTCGGAAAAAAAAATTTAATTCGAATTCAGTCACTCAACGACTAATCCTTTTCAAATTTATTAAAAAAAATTTGGACGTTATTTCAACCATATAAAATACGTTTTTAATATTATTTATATTTTTTTACAAGAGTGAAAAAAGTGCAATAGTATTTATTTTCTCCTGTTTGCATTAAAAAAATACTACACAAATATTTTGAAAATCTAGGGGTACTATTAGAGATTTTTTCTGAAATCTATATAAAATAGTGAATAAGTAGCACTTTAATCGCACGAGTAAGTAAAAAAAAAAAACAGTAATGGTGAAATACTTTAATTTTTATCTTAAATTAATTTAGATACATGCTAAACTTTTATGGTTTGTGTTAATAACAACTATATGCAATTAACGTTACCAGAAATATTTATTCTTGGAATAAGAATTACAACATAGGAAATCAGTTTTTCTTTACGCAAAACTTCCCATTTATCTTAAGACAGAATTGTTTCAAATAAAAGTTGTAGAGATTTAATTTCTACATCGAAATCACTAATCAGATTTTATTTATTTTACGCACATCTGCTTTAAAATTGTTTGTTTACTTCGTAGTTACCATGGCGGAAACTGAAAGATTACACCCTGTGGGCGGTAAAATACAGAAAGAGCCCGCTTACTAGTAATTAAAACATCAAAAATACAATTGGAAATGTAATCAAGATTCTTATTTTTAAAAAATGATATTAGTTCCGCTAAATTTTCACTAGATTTTATTAGAATTGCTTAAGGAATTACTTCAGAAATTGTCTCAAATCTCCAAGTTTGACATTTAAAAAAATATTTATATAACCAAATAGTTAGCAATGAAACGCATCGCCTTATTGTTTTGTGGCATGGCCACCTGGTCACGTAATATTGTTATATAGCAACAAGCTTTAAATGTGTTTAAAAAATAATTGAAAAACATTTCATTTGATTGCAGTTGTGCGTAAAACGCTGTACATACCTTGGGCCGAAAGAAGTTTACACCCTTGGACGAATAAAAGCCCTCCGCTACGCGTCGGGCTTCAAATTTGGTCCGCAGGCGTAAACCTTTTCTTTCGACCCTCTATATGTAAATAACTATTAATAACCTGTAAAATTAAACTTAAAATTTTACTAATTTGGAGTGATAGCCATGGAATATAAACAAAATTACAAAGAAATGTATATCGTTTGAACTGTCAGAAATTCGATTTTAAAATAAAAATTACAGGTAATTATATTCTACACCTAAGCCCCTAAAAATATTTCGTTTTTATAATCTACAACTAAATTTCTACATAGATTTTATTTATTTTTATTTTGTAATCTGCAAAACAGAAATTCTAACAATTCAATCGATATGCATTTTTTTTGTAATTTTGTTCAAATTTCATGGCTATCACTACAAATGAGCAATAGTTATACAATTAGAAACTGGATTTTACAACGTATTAAGTAAGTAAAATAAAATCTGGTTAGTGATTTACTTGAAACATTTTTGTCTAAAATTAAATGGGAAGTTTTGCGCAAGGAAAAATTTAATTCACATAAATAGATATGAAATTAATCTCACCCGTAACAACCAAGTAAGTATGGAATCTCGATAGGGAATAAATGAGTTATTCTTCTTCGAATCTGCTAGGGCTGATATAACTTTTCCTAAAGTTAAAAGAGACTGGTTTATACTAACTCCTTCTCGAATTCGATCATCATTAGAACTACTACTTCCAACTCTTTCACTGCCAGCTAAATCAACCAAACTAATTTTACTTCTTCGGCCAGAATCTGTCCCCTTGCTGTTGATTTCACAAATACTAAGGTCAATGCTGAAGATACTATGAGATCTGGAAGATTTTTCATTGTAAACAGTAGCAGCAGTAGCTCGGTATTTATTTCCCAGCTGAAGCAAGTCTCTTAACTCGGTGTAAGATTTTGTAATATGCGGGCTTAGATTAACAACATAGGGCCCCAAAACTGGATGCTCACGAACTTTTAACGGGGTTCTCTTTTCGAGAGAAGTAGGTGCAGCAGAGAGTAAATCATATATTTTTTCGTTGTAAATTTCGAAATAGCTTACTTCAACAGTTGTGCTGCTAGTTGGTGGTAAGTTTGCAATTCTTTTAAACAAATCATAACAAAAACGAGGAATTATTCCAGCAGTTTCACCATGGTCTGTATCAATATTACAATGTTCTCCCATCATGCTGTAACTTTTTCCTGAGCCTGTTTGTCCATAAGCGAGCAAGCACGCATTATATCCTTTGAAAGCGTTTTCCAACATTGGTTCGCCAATAGCCAAGAAAACGTCTTTTTGACTGGCATAGTTTTCTTTATAAGGATCCACAGAATAGAATACATGATCATATTGAAAACTGTGAGTTAAACCTAAGCCAATATTTCCTGGAGGTATAATTTTAATAACTAATTCGTTATTATTTACTACTACTGTGTCATAAACTGTGATAGAATTTAGTTCTCTGTTGTTCATAGGTCGTACACGAACTGCTACTGTAAGTACATTAGTGATTTCATTATTTTTTCGTTCTTCCTTACTTATTCTCCGCTTAGCCCGAGATGGAGTATCTGAACTTGTAGAAGATAAACATTCCGGGGTTTCAGGAGGTGCAAGAGATCGACGAATTAACCTTCTTGGAGTTTTAGATAAATTTGCTCCGTTGTAACTACGAGGTGTGGATGGTACTGAAGAAGTCATTTTTATTCACATTTGTGTCAGAATATGATAAAATGTTTTATAAAATAATAAAATTCACACGTTATTGACATTAAAACTTTCAACTGACTTTTGAATCAAATTTCCAGTAAAATATCTGTTTTGTGATTGGCTAGTAACTTTCAGCCAATGAAACTAAAGAAAATGAGATTTCGCAAGGTCAAGTTTTAAGTTGGTAGCAATTACTGAGTCGCAAAATTTGAATAGAGCTGTTGCAAGAATTTAAATATTACGGAAGACGGAAGCGTAGAAGGGCCAAGAGTAAAAATATTATTTAAAATAAAATGTTTTGAAATCTGTATTATAACTAGTATTACAACTTTTATAACTATTATTACCACTTTTTTAACTGGTACTACAACCAGTACCACTTCTTTAACTCCTATTACCGTTTTACCACTTTAAAAAGTGGTAAATACCAGTTAAAAAATGGTAGTGCCAGTTAAAAAAGTGGCAATACTAATTATTATACACGGTTCAAAACATTTTATTTTAAATAATATTTTTACCCTTGGCCTTTCTACAGTTAAGTAAGAATTAAATAATTATCGGAGTTATAAAAATTATTTAGTAAAATATTTTGTTTTGCAGAAATAAATAAATTTTTAGTTTTATTCATTGGCTGGTAGCACAAGCCTTGTTCTAACTAAAACACTGTTTTAAGAAATGTCAAATTCAAATTTCAATATTTAATTTCACCCTTATGTTTGAAGAACGATTTTTTAAAAAATATTTGTTTGAATACAAACTATATTCTGTTTTAAAATCATATTTTGATAAATTTAATATTATTTATGGCTATCAGCCATTATCTCTGGAATTTAAATTAAAATAAAGAAAAGTTTCAAGAAGACTACTATTTTATTTTTAATTACAAATCTTTTTTATTATGACAAACATAGTCGAAATCTTTTTAGTTAGCCAGAAAATGGATTTTCTCAAAATTATTAATACCAAAACAATACTGCTGCTGTACTCTGTAATGAAATTTGTGAACTATATTTTTATGTTATGTTGTAAGAAAGTACGTTGATGTATCGTGTAAATGGGAGAAAATCGATATAGTTGATTAATCAATTAACCAATCAGATTTGAGGAAATATAAATGAATCTACGCGGCAAGATTGACTGTCGATCAAATTAGGCATAGAAAAAATGTTAAGTTATTTATTTTAAACAAATTAATTGTTGTAATATTGATTTAAGTACGATTTTATGGGTATTGTAAAATAATCATTTATTGCTCGTTTACTGTGGTTAGTTACGTGATGGCGCCACCTGTTCAACAGACAACTTTAACCTTCATGAAAACCAGGACCGTAATTAAAAAATATTGTTGTTAACAAACTTTTAACAGCTTTTTGGGCTAAAATTTATATTTATTTCAACAAAGATAAAACAATACTTTATAACCAATACAAAATAAATAATAAAACTTGTTTTTTGAAGATGATATACTGAAATATTGGCTAGCCCAAAATGTCCTGAATACGTTTTGTGTGATAGTAACAAATTATTTATGGAATGTAAAATATGATAGGCGCTGGCGCCTAAATACCAAACAATAACTTTTGGTATTTCTTCAAAATTTGACAATGTACTATTATTTTTCAATTAAATATTGATGTTATATGTATTATAGGGGTTTAATAAATATAATATTGTACATATTATCCATTTTCTATTTAATAAACATCATATAACAGAGTGGAGAGAAAAGAACTATTTAATTATACATAATATTTTATAAGCAATAATTATTAACTGTATTGTAACTATTAACGTAAATATTGTACTAATAATATAGTCTGCAAAAATAAGCAAATACAAAATAAATAAAAAATTATGTATAACATAACATTGACATGACACATATTTTATCTTTAATTTTCTTCGCTAAATATTTATAAAAAGTGAATGTGTTATATATCAGAAGAATCAACATAAAATTCTGAGTATAAAAATATGAAATTTATAAATTATAACTATAACATATCGCTAATACCTTATACATTTCGTTTGACACACTTGGATTTTTCCAATTACAATTTTCAGTACAAAATTTTCATTGAAAGTTACTAATTTATACATCAATAGATTCAGCGCGAAGCACTGAATAAAATGATGCTAAATACTTGTACTAACATACTAAATTAATACTAAAATTAGTTGTCTAATCCATGGTCATAGTTTTTCCATCATATGTATTTTGTTTTCCGATGTCATCTGTTTGTATTTTGTCTTCTTTAATTCATTCCACAGTTTTTGTCTACATAAAAATCAACCCCTGGTGTGTCGTCCATCGATATTTCATCCCCTGAACAACAGTATTCTTCGATACTTCGATGGAGAACTCCAAAAATATGTATATAATGTTTGTATTTAGTTGGACATTGTAATCAGCTGACTTTGCAGTTCTGTAAATAATATTTATACAGTAATAAATGATTATTATATACAAATATATATATACCGTGTTATAAGCATCTTTTAAAAATATACGTGATGAACCAGAATTGTTTATTAGTAAACATGTAATCATTTTTGTCTCAAGATCTACACAAGAGTTAATAATGTTCTTTACAAAAATAACCGGTGTTTAAAACTAGTTCTCATTAGAAACAGATTCGGATACCCGGTTTTTATAACTGGTTTCTTCCACAAACCGGTTTTTCACGTTTAGTACTCATTAAAAACAAGTTTATTTACCCACAATTTTTGGAAAATTGGTTTAAGAACCTGAAATATAATATATATTCATATCCATTGTTCAAATAAATGTTTCTTACCAAATATCTCCCTGTAATAAAACATAAACAGTCTAAATTTATTTTGTTTTTTGTTCCAATTATGTGCATTTGTTTATCCATTATTATCAGCCAGGGAATTTATCAGCTGTCATTTGTTATTAGAGGTTATAAATATTGTTATTAACAATATGAGTTGTTAATAATTTTTAATGCATAAAATTGAAATCATATTAAAATAAAATTTAAATAAACTAAAATACTTTTGAAAAATAATAGTACATTGTCAAATTTTGAAGAAATACCAGTATTTATTATTTGGTATTTAGGCGCCAGCGCCTGTCATATTTTACATTCCACAAATAATTTGTTACTATCACACACAAAACGTATTCAGGACATTTTGTGCTGGCCAATATTTCAGTATATCATCTTTAAAAAACAAGTTTTATTATTTATTTTATATTGGTTATAAACTATTGTTTTATCTTTGTTGAAATAAATATAAATTTTAGCCCAAAAAGCTGTTAAAAGTTTTTTAACAATAATAATTTTTAATTACGGTCCTGGTTTTCATGAAGGTTAAAGTTGTCTGTTGAACAGGTGGCGACATCACGTAATTACCTACAGTAAAATGAGTAATAAATGATTATTTTACAATATAATAACCATAAAATCGTGCTTAAATCAATATTACAACAATTAATTTGTTTAAAATAAATAACATAAAAGTATAGTTCACAAATTTAATCACAGAGTACAGCAGCAGTATTGTTTTGGTATTAATAATTTTTGAGAAAATCCATTTTCTGGCTAACTAAAAAGATTTCGACTATGTTTGTCATAATAAAAAAGATTTATAATTAAAAATAAAATAGTAGTCTTCTTGAAACTTTTCTTTATTTTAATTTAAATTTCAGAGATAATTTATAAAAATAAATATTTATTTATTTATTTCTGGCAAACATTTTTTTTACAAAATAATTTTATAACAAACTCCATTTATTCTTTAATTCTAAATAAGTTTTAACTAATAATTTATTTTATTTACTTATAGTGCTTGTGAAAATGATTTATTTAACTATACATTTATATCTCTAATGCCCAGTGGTACCATACTGTCACTTACAATTTAAACATGGTTTTATTCAGTTAATAATATAATAATAAATAAATTAATGTTAATTCCTGTCGAATAATTTTTTAATTATAGTACAAAATTGAATTGGCTAACTGAATAAAACCAGGTTTAAATTTTAAGTGTTAGCGGTGCAACTGGGCATAATACAATCTATGTAATTAAGATTACATATTATATAAATAATTAAAATAGAGTATTTTGAGCAAATTATATTTGAAACTTTTTTCGATTTGACGCCCCAGTTTTGAGATAATTTCTGAAAATCAAAAACATAAAATTCAACAAGTGCAACCTTGTTTATAATTCTTGTCTTGGCTATACCAATATTATATTGGAATTGTTGATTCATAAATTATTAAATAACGGCTTTATTTCTCATTTTATAAAAAAGTTACTTAACGGTATATATTGATTCAGCATAGAGTAGAATACATAGGATATATATAATGTATGTATAAAATATTTTATTTTCATTAATTTTGAAGTTATAAACAATATTTTAAAAAATGTAACATATCTTATGGAGAATTTTACGGGAATCCAATGCTGCAACGTGCAAATGATTTTGCTCTATCATTAATATTACCCGAGATACCTTTAAAAAAAAACATCGAAAATGAGACATAGCAATTTTAAATTTTCGTGTCTTTTTGATACAATATTACCAAGGGTCCAGCTGA
Source organism: Ophonus ardosiacus (assembly GCA_943142095.1). Taxonomy (NCBI): domain Eukaryota; kingdom Metazoa; phylum Arthropoda; class Insecta; order Coleoptera; family Carabidae; genus Ophonus; species Ophonus ardosiacus. The sequence continues at coordinate 46,958,261 of OW964831.1, read as the reverse complement.
TATTACCAAGCAAAATCAAAAAGTGATATCTTGAAATTGCAAGTAGCTCATTAAATATTCGACCATTCGGTACTTAAATAAAAAGTATAGTATCCCTACAAGTATTCGAATTTATTATTTGAAAAATATATATATTTTATATACTATTAAAATTACGTAAATTTATCTCCGATTAAAAATGATAATGTAATTGTTTATTTCTTTTGCCGATTGCTACGTCATTAACAAGTATTAGATAACTAATTATTTTAAAAAATTACCTCCTAAAAGTAGTAAACAGTCATTTACAATTCGTCTTTTATAGTGAAAGGATGGTTGTACTCTTCTGGTTTGCTGGACCGTGCTCGACCATTCTTTTATTATTTTTTTTTGTATTTGTATTTCGTAGTTTACAAATTTGTGGTAGTTACCTGTACCCTTAAAATAAATATAAAAGTTTAGAATTAAATTAAAGTGCGCCTAGACCAACCCAGGGTCCAGAAGGACAACGTGGGGATACTCATATTTGTATAATGGTATAGTTTGGTAAAAGGTCCAGGTTTATCCTGCGACAAGGTATGTGAAAATAGACTTCCCAGCAAATTGAAAATTAGAATTTTACATTTTGATATTAGAATCATATTTGCTACATAGTAATTAATTAAAATATGAAAAATACAATTCAAATTCATTATTATACATTTTTTAATACCTTTTTGTTACTTTCATTTTAATATTTCATGTTTCTGCCATAATTTGAATAACTTATAACAATTTATTTTATAAACTTATTATTATATCAATTTTTAAATATTTTAGATCAATAACTTGGCATTTTCCTCAATCTAATAATTGTTGCTGTACCCGTAATGTTAGGGTGTAAGGCATAACAATACGATATAAATACAGTATAATGAACTGTACAACTCAAATTTTAATATTTTAAAACACAGTACTAGTGTTACATAATATATAAAATAACTAAAATCTTATATATTTTTAAAACTATTTAAGTCATATTTTCAAAATTTATTTGCGAAACAAACATTACTATATGTCTCATAGATTGTTGACATGGATTTTTCCATTTATTTATTTAAATATACGTTATCAAATAAAAAATAAGGTTAAATGTAACACCCAACAATGGGTAATGAGCAATAATGATATATTTACTATTAAACAGGCTTGTATAAAATAAATTTTGATTTCAACTTTTAAATAAATATAAAACTGAGTACAATATGGCATATAAAAGAATGACAGTGTGTGAGTGATTGGGTTAGCGAAATCTTGCTCTATAAAATTGCCCGGGAAATTTTATACTGCAAGACTATCTTTAATTAAGGTAGATATAAGTTAGCTTAGGATAAGTTAGTTATAAGATAGGGCGCCATACTTGTACTCAGTTTTTTCTTTCATATTAAAAAAAAAAAAATAGTTATTTAATAATAAACAATTATTTGAATATATTTCTATAATAATAATTTGGGAAAATCCTGTCTGCAAAATTCGTTAAAAATTGTTTCATTTTCAATAATTTCAATTCATTCTTTTAATTGATTTTTCAATATTTTTTACTGTTATTGTATGCCAATTAGTTTTGGGTTCAAATCCCGCACTCAACAATTGTGAAACAGAAATAATGCTTAAGTTTTTGACCCAATTTTCTGATTCATAATTTTTAATTTTTACAAATTCAGAATAACGTATTGCATTTTTATTTTGTCAAAAGTAAATTTGTAATGGTTGTTATTACTATTTTGTCAAAATTAAATAAAATATTACATAAACTACGTGAGTTAAGAATGTTTATTCAGTCGAAAAAATTAACCAACTCGCCCTTGCTGGCTCGTGTGTTAAGCTTTCTTCTCATGAATAAACATTATCTTAGCTCATTTGGTGTATAAATATCTATTAACAAATATATATTGTACTATATTAAATGCTTTTGAAACCGTGGATTTTTAAAGTGTTACCTATTACAATTTTGCTGGGAAGTTGCTGTACATTGCAATGAATGTCCAATTATTTAATAAATGAGAATACAAAAATAATTAAGAATGAAAGGTATGTGTGAGTGTGGATCGTATATATGGGCAAAAAAAAAAAAAAAAAAAATAATAATATGAAAATAAAAACCAATTTTTATTTATGAATGATCCCCTGAATGTTTTGTGTGATTGAGGTTTATTTAACATTGATAAATATTTGATAAAAGACATATTATTTCAACATTTTTATTCAGAAAATAATATTTTGCAATATTTATATATCTTTGAAAGAGAATTTTGAATCTATTTCATTCAGTTGAAAGAACATTATAATAAACTGATATTTTGCATTTATACATATCTTATAATTAAAATGAAATGAATAATAAGTCAAATAAAAACGTTCATTGCAGTACAGCCTAGTTAAGTTTAGTTTAAGGGGGCGCGTCGTCATCCTAACTTTAACTTGTAAATCTAACTTAAATTGTAACTTTCGTCCCGGGTGAATTTGCTCGCGTAACCCGGCATAAGGCCCGGTCGCTAACTTCCGCATATCCGGCATGTGGTCCGGATCGTTTCCGTTCCGTTGACATCGTACAGGCCAGGATCCTTTTGGACCTGGTTATTATCGTTCTTCTAGATTCCGTGGGATATAATCATCATCCTAACTTTAACTTTTAAATGGTAGATTTCATGCCGGCATGAGGTCCGGATTGTTTTAGTTTTTTATTTATCATTAGCTCGTGTAATCCGGTATGAGGTCCGGATCGATTAGGTCAGGAACCCAGGACCTGGACAACGGGGGACAACGAGGGATCGAGAAAGGAGCAAGTCTTCAAGGCGAATTAAAGACACGAATATATTCGAAATTTGTCGCGAATCGGGTACGGGAAATGTTGAATAAATTTTGATAATATTGATTTTATTTTTTGTTGTATCGGGTTCATATTTTTTTAAACTGTAGTTTGGGGTTTGCAGGGTTAATTTTTGCCATAAATTCGTTCGCGAAAATCGATTTATAATCCATATATTTGGGGTGGGATTTTGGGATTGTTCATATTATATTATCTTATATTATATATGCTCGTATATAATATAAATATAATATAATATATTTATTTTGTATGTTATGCTTTTTTCCTAGGGCACTGAGTATTTGGCGTGCCAGTATTTTTAATACTGTGCAATGAATACTCATCAAATTCCGCCGAAAGTCTCTCGCGGGCATGAAAATGTTCGGTGGACTTTACACATGGTAAAAAAGAGCTTTGTTGCAGATTACTAAAATTAGTACCAGCAGCTAATTTGGTAATCACAATGAAGTTGTTTTTTATCGTGAGGTGAGCAACCCTCGTCCAAGAAAACTTACCCTCCTATATGGATTGCACGGGGTCGGTTTTCGCGGAATGGGGAGGGCGCGGTCGTAGGTCCAAACACTGTATGGAATATGACGATGAGCAATAGTTTATCGGCGTATGCATATCAGTGGTTGGAACGCGCTTGGCCCCAGCAGGCCGCGTCCGTGAACAAGCCACAAATAGGTTCATTTCATCTCATTATCATTTTTGTTAGGGTTTCAGGCGCGGGCGATTCTATTTATAGTTGATATGAGATCGTTAGGGTTTTGTAGGACACCCCAGTCGTGGTTTAGGCCGGGGTGGCTCTGTCCTCAACTCCTTTGAATCGCAGGGGTTTGGACAGGGTTCCCTGCCCATGTGGAGAGACCTTGTCGTGGTGGCAGGGCTTAACCATACCCAAATTGGGGTGGGACCAACGTCTCCACAAACTATCGAATTAATATCTGTTTCTGGTTAATATATTAACAAAATAATTATTTTGGCACATATTATTATTATTATTATTATTCGATAATGTTTATTTAAATACAATTATTTTAATAAATGAACAAATAAAATATTAATTCTTGCGGAATATAGTTATAAAATAGCAATGATCTTTAAGTAAAGTATCACTTCCGGTTGATATAATTTGTTGTTCCAATAAATAGAAAAGTCTGTAATACCAAATTTTGGAATATATTTTATTATGTTTTTCCTCAAAAATCTGTTAAGAGCTTCATGTAAAGTACCACTTCCGGTTTATCAAAGTCAAAATCTAATATGTTTCAAATTATATATGTGAGTTTTAAATACCAAAGTTTTGAATCATATTTTAGTAGATTTTAAGAAAAAATTGCCACAAACACATTATTGTAAAAATAGTAAAAACGTGTTGTAGGTACCTTAATTCGTGCTTATTCACTAAAAACTCTCTTTCGAATTTTTGGGCCGAAAATGTTACCTCCCTTATATATGGTGTGGCGGGAGGTAAAGATACATGATATATCGAAAATAAACTAATACAAAAATTGTCAATTTAGTAATTTTTCCAGAAAATAGCCCAATTTAGAGCAGGTGATGTTCCTTTAGCCAGATCTTCTCTCGTGCATTCCTCTTCTAAGTTGGCGCACGTGAGCAGGTGGGTCATTATTTGTTCTTGACTACAATGACAAAGAGTGGGTTCTACTTGGTACCCCCAGTTGTATCTAGGTATTTCATAGGCGATTTAAAATTTTCCAAATGAGCCATTTTTGGTCATTATCTGGTGGTGTTTTTTCATTTTTTGCAAATAAAGTAAAAAGAAAATTATGATAAGTTATTTAATAATGAATTTAATTCAAGCAATTTGAAATAAAATATTAGATATCTTTATGAGGATTTTGAATGTCTTTGCTTATAACACAAAAAATAGGGGTTGGACACTTTAAATTTAAATATTAAAATATATTTTATCTTTTAAATATCCCAATTTTTATTTATTTTGAATGTTACAGGGTTCTATGCAGTATGGCCGATACACCTTTCGAATGTACCCTCATGAAACCTGATTTCTTCCAGCATCATCGTTGGAGAATGAATCCCGAGACGTGGAGAAGAATTTCCCGAAAAAAATGCACCCTTATGCTCTCCCCATAAACTCTATTTTAAAGGTATTTATGCCTATTGCCATCTGCTTATCAATAAAACTAAATTAATTCGAAATATTTCTTGTATTGTGTATTGTATTACGTAAAATTTCCGGTAAAAATTGATGTACGCTGTTGTATGATGAATTTAAATTACAAATTATTATTTAAACATCTTAAATTAATGATTGTTTTCAAATAAATACTCTTCATCCGTTCAAAATTGATAGGATTTTATCGTATTTGAATTCTCGCTGTTTTTCCACCAATCACAAGCTTCGTTATTTTAGCCAATCACAATCGTTATCTTCACCAATCACATGAGACCACGCCGTAAGCGTCACTGCGTTACATGTGTTGCAAGCAAGTTGATGTTAACAAGTGGTTTTATGTTTTTGTGAAATATTTTGTGATTAAAATAACTTATTTGTGTGTTATATTTGTGAAATGGACTTGGAACAGTTGAATTCGAATGCCTAGCTGTAGTTTGAAAGGTAAATTACTTGATTTTCTAATAAATTTAAGGACAAAAATCTTGACGTAACCTTACTTACATCTTCAAGTTCTACATAAATATGTATTTGTATATTGAATTCATCATAATACATGTAATATATTGTTGCATTTAACATTCTTTTGCATTAGTAAAGTATTAATACATTTTTATACGACGCAGAATGTCTAACCTTGCTTTTTGAAGGTCGTGCATGATTTACAACTTTCAGTATCATATTTTTAAGAATTTAAACGTAAAATCGTGTAGTGTATATATCTAGCTGCAGTTTGAAAGGTATATTATTTCATTTTATAATAAATTTAAGGACAAAAATCATATTGAAATATCTAATGACGCTACATACATCTTTGAAGTATATTTGTATAGATATCAAATTCATCATTAAACAGCAGCTAATTTGAGAATTTTTAATTTTGCTTTTGTGAATATCATATGCAACTTTATAGTAAGGTCTCTAATGTTATGTAATGTTTATCTACAGACGTGTGCAAAAGTTTTAAGCCAAACAGATTTTTAATCCATGATCATATATTGTAAAGGTGATACAACAATGAAACAGTTATATTAATAAACATATGCATTTGTGCATAAAATATGTTCCTATTATAAACCAGAAAATATGTATGTATATAAAATTATGTAGTAACAAAATAATTTCTAGTTCTATGCAAAAATATTGCGCCAAAAATATGCGTATTTCAAAACAACTAATAAATCTGTTCAGTCTTATTTTGTTATCCATATTTAATAGTTTATCATCATTCCTTTTGATACTATCACTGCAGAATACTGTCGAGACATTGATTTAATTAAATTTGTAATACTGTCTTGTGGTGTACATCTTCTCATTCATTTTCTAAATGGATCCATAATTCAGGCTTGTTTTTCTTTTCCATCGCGGATGTTTAACTCCTGGCTTAAATGTTTTATTGGATTTAAATTCGGAGATTAGGGCCGTCAAACAATAATTTAGACTTTTGTTGACCTAAAAATTAGTTTATTACTTTAAATTTTAGTTTAATTATTTTATCTGTTCGCTTTGTTGGTTCACGGGGGTCTATTACATCTTGGCTTGTCTGCTAATGATTTTGGCAATGCATATTTGGTGATAATTCCATTTGCTGTTCTTTTATCGATCATTAGGAAGTCTGCTATCTCACGAGAAATCTCTCCTTGTCCAGAAAGGTTTATTGCGGATTCTCGTACCTGAAAGTGGGTGTATTTAACCAATTTGTTAGACAATAACATAAGTTAATATTGAATTGTGTATTAATATTGTGATAGTGAATATGTGATAGTGAATGTATCAGTATTATATTATAATTGTTCTACTTTATTTCCTATTGATATTGATACAGTTTTTTTCTAAGACAGTCACACTATAGCAGTTAGTATATTTAAATGAAACATATATATTTGTTTACAAAACTTTGTGTTAAATTATTGATCTATTTTTAATTGTTTCTCCGTATATAAATCTTTGCATCACTGTTATTTTTTTGAAAGTATTTACATAGGTATATTAAAGTAATCTAAATCTCGATAAGTCTTAGAAAAAAAATGTTATACATTATACTCGCAAAAATCTGTAATATTATGTAACTACTTATACGATACAATTTAATAAATATTTGGCGATATATATTTCATTATTTATTTATTTACAAGTCCTCATAGAATAATATCATTATAATATGTAATACAAATAAAATGTATTATATAAATGACCAATAAAAACAGTAAAAAAGAATACAATTTCTCAATTCAAAAACCTATTTTCTTATCCTCAAAAATTGCATTCCAGCAGCCAGAAATGCACCAAAATACGAACTAGATCATCAAAATGAGATCAGCAGGATATGAACGATTTACAGCCTATAGGTAAGCAACCAGCAAAAATCAATTCGAGAGCACCGCAAAGCGATCGCCGATCTGCAGCCTGCATGAATAATTTTAGCGCCTAAATTTCAACCTAGTGCACAGCAGATTACAAAAGCAAGTAGCCTACACGACAAAATTTCTAGCCAGCAAAATCCGAACCGCGAGCACCAGCAAGGCTTCTGGTCGACAAAATCGCAAAAATCGTGTAAAATTGACGTTTTAGAGCCGTAGCGGCCGAAAAGTAGCACTTTACTGCCGTTACCAGCATTTTTGAGCTCTCAGAAGATTTTTCAGCCGATCGCAAGGCATTTACCCACCAAAATTCAGAAATCCATCGATCGAAATGCTGTTGCTAGGCTTCTGGCTGACAAAATTTAAAAAATCGTGTACAATCGGCGCTGTACAGCGTGTAGCAAGACTACTAGTCACGAAAACGAGAATTTGTGAGCAAACGGAATGTATTCCCCCACAAAATTTCAAATTTCTGACAACACGGTAGGCTGTAGTAAGGCCTGGTGATTGAATAATGAATCTCAGGTCTCCCACCACAGATTTCTAGCTATGTATAATACTGGTTGTCTGTTGAATTTACAGTCATTCGTGCAGCGTGAGTGTTGGCTTCCTACGGGTCACTCTTTGTCGTGAAATTACGTAATAACGTCTATATCAAGCTATATACAGGTTTCTAAAATTTTTTTGCTGGCTAGCCCCCAGGACCCAGCGAAGCGATCCGATCCTAGCTCCCAGCAACCCGCCTAGCACCCACGTGCTCGCCTTCGGCTCGTAGCCTAGGCGCGCTCGTGGATGGCTAGGGTGGGTTGCTGGTAGCTAGGATGGGATGCTCGGCTGGTTCCTGGTAGCTAGTAAGCGGGATTCGAACCTGGATCTTTAGGATGGGAGATTTTTGTTGGTCGTCGTTCTGGTTGTGGATCTATATGCTGTGAACTGGTTTCTAAGCGGGATGTGAACTTAGATCTATGGATTGCAATTTTTTGTTTTGGAAATTGGGTGTTATAATGAAATATTATATAGTATTATCGGTATTTATTGGTCATAAATATATTACATAATGGTGTACATAATGCATTGCTATATTTTGCAAAGATATTGTTTTAATACAGAGATATATGCGATTGACAATTATATACATAAATAAATGTATCTTGATCTGTAACACTTTGAAAGATGATATTTGATATAGGTTGTTTTTAATTATATATATATATATATATATATATATATATATATATATATATATATATATATATATATATATATATAACAACATATGATACAAATTCTTTATTATGATTCATTGAAATATACAAGTAGGCTAACATATATGATTGACAACAATCGATCGATTAATTGTTGAAAGAACTTTTATAAGGATCATTTGTTTTAACAAATAGAAATAATAGAAGACATTAATTATGTATAAGATGATCATATATTTATTTATAACAGAAAATCCTTACAAAGTTTTTCCCTAACATTTTTTGGGTATTGAAAATATATTCTAAGTTTAAAATAATATATTTTATAACTTCAAAATGAATTATCTCTCTTGCTATAAACTTTTGGGATTCAAATTCGAAATCGCACATAGCTAAAAGATATATTTAAAAATATGTAAACTAAAGTTTAATCAAAATGAAAAGAAAATTTTGAGATGGTTTTTTTAATCCAATTGTTAAATATAAAAATGAAGTTTAAAAAATTTTCAATCATGCAAACAATATATAAAATATTTTTGAACTATTAGCTGTATTTGTTTTAAATTGTATCAAACATGTAATGTGGAATCGAAATATGAGGCCCAAAATTTTGTGATCTATATAATTAGGGATAATGTATTAATTTATCAGTTTCATATCTTAATTAATGCATTTTGAAGTTTAAAATGTAACGTTTTTAATTACGTCGAAACTCTTATTACGTCATTCTTACAGGAGAGATAATTATTTTGTGATACAGTTTTAAATTAGAAGACTTGGTACATAGGTGATTTGAAAGCAAAATTTTTTATCATCTTTTTCAACGGACGTAGAAAAAGTATGTGTAAATTATCATTTTCCGCTCTAGATACACAAATAACTATTTTTCAATGTGCGAATATGTTATTAAGTGTATTTTAAATATAATAATACAAATTGGGTTTTTTATTACTATGTTTTATTAAGAACGATCAGAGTATTAGATTACAAGTGTGTACTCGTATGTATGTAGGGGATGCAAATGATAGTACAGAAAAATAGAGCTAAGTCCCAATTAGTATATAGTTTCGAGATATTGAAATTTTAAAGTTCTAAATATGTACTATTGATGCATATATTGTTCATAATAACTTTAAAATTAAATTCTTCAAGAACTAAGAGTGATAGTAAATTATCCTAATCTTATTTTTATTTGTTGGATTATTTTCTATAAGTAAACGTAATTTCAGTACTTTGGAATCGCTGAAAACATTTTCAGTAATGCTTGTTTCACAACAGGTATATATATTGACAATAGCAATTTAAAAAAAAAGAGTATATGAAAAATTAAAGAAAAAGCGACTTGCATTTTCAAAATTTCGTTGTAGTGGGTTATTTCGTATCTTTATACAAAATTTAAAAAGTTTTAAATCGCTGAATTTTTTTTCAGTAATGTTTATTTCAAAACATGTTAATGTTTATTAAAAATAGCAACTTTGAAATTGAATATCACGAAAACTAAGAGAAATAGCGTCTCGTACTTTTTAAATTTGTATATAGAAAGTAATTTTCTATATGTATAATTTTAAAATGTCTCAATCACTGGAAAAGAAAATCAGTAATGTTTATTTTAAGACGTGTATGTTTATTGAAAATAGTAACTTTAGAAATGAATATCACGAAAATTAAGAGATATAGCGACTTGTACTTTTCAAAGTGATATTAAGGAATTTATTTACTATATGGTAAACTTAATTTTAGAATATATAAGTCGCTGAAAAAGTTTTCAGTAATGCTAGTTTCAAGACGAGTACATCTCTATTGAAAATAGCAAGTTTAAAAATTAATATCTCTTAAACTAACAGAAATAGCCATTTGTACTTTTCAAATTTGAATGTAGGAAATTATTTTGAATATGTATAATTATTTTCCAAATGTATGAATCGTTAAAAAAAAATCAGTAATGTTTAGACTTAGCTCTTTCGTTTCTTGCACCCTTCAAATAATATGTATGTATGTAATATGTGTTTGTAATGTATGAGAACCTAACGTAATACGCTTTGAGATGTTGAAATATAATTATGAAAATGAAAATGGGAATTGTATAATGACATGATTTTATTTTCCGTCCTTATGCTTATATGTATGAGTGTTTTCAACATTTGTTTATTAAGTTTTTATTAGTAGAGTAGATGATTTTTCACGTTAAATGGTTATATCATATAAGTACTTTATAGGTGTGAGGTGGTTTTATTTATTTATTTACATAAATTTGATAAATATGACTTTGGGTGTAGGGGTTGTTTTGGGGTGCGATTCTCTGCAACAGGGTGACCATCTCCAATGCGGAAATCAGGATTCATGAACTGCAACTCTCTCGGGTACTTTTGCAGTATCGTCCGTTTAAGTGCACAGCTTATCTTTCTGCAACAATAGAAAATATACTCGAAAGCAACAAATATAAATTAGTGGTTAACGATCATAGAAAATAATATGATTTTATTTGTAGATTATTAAGAATTATTTCAAGTATATATAATTATTATTTAAATATATTATGCCAAAGAAAGTGCGATATATTCAATATTACAAAAGAATGAATAAATATTTCACTCGATCAATTATAGATTTTAATGCATAATGTGTAAGATATTAAAGTATTTTAATAATGAGGTATAAGTTACGTAATTTCACCAATAAAAAAAAAGATGTCACCTTTTGTCGTATTATCGTACACATTCATATTTACGTATATATGGAACAAAATATAATAAGTAGAATATGTAGGACATACAATGATATATTAAATTATATACAAGATGAACACAATTCGTGACAGATGTTTAACATTAGAAAACATTTTTTTTCAAATATCTTTGCCGTAAAACTATATGGGGCCTTATACATAGTATTTACAGAATAAAATGTTAGAAGATTGTATATGGTAGAAATATTAAATAATTATCAATTAATGCAAACTATTTTCGATATAATATGAACAATTATTTACATATAGCTTATATCTTGTACCTATACTAGAATAATCCCTCCAAATTAATGGTTAATATATCAAATAAAAATACAACTATGTATTATAAAAACAAAAAAAAAAAACTCACTTTGAATAAATGAAATCTATGGATATAACTCTCAAGTCCTGCAGGTATCCTAACGTCCTCTCCAAGCACCAGGAAGTCGTCCTCGTGGTCACAGTACACCAGCACACTACACACACGTCTTTACACTAGCACTGTAACAAACAAACTGAAAGAATTAATCCATGTAATAGTTAGGGTGTTAAATAATTTACCCCGTAGAAATACAAGTCAACAATTTAATAACAATGAGTCATTATGAATAATAATTGCTTCTTATGTATTATGTAATTCGTTCACGTGTTTTGAATTTTATGAATGTAGAAGTAGCGCGAAAAAATTTGAGTAAACAAAATACAAAATTACCTTTTATTATTATAACATTTTATTAAATATGTGTGTGTCCTTTTCAGATGCAGCCGTGTGAAAAGCCGACATCCCGGTGTTGCAGATTTAGCGACTTGGAGTCCCGACATTGTAACCTGAAGCACTCAACAATGGTGAGTTACATTGTTGCTGTTATTTCTTGTAATCTCGCCCACGGGGATTAGCTGTTAAATCTTCATTTTCATGAAGGCAATCCCTGTAAAACTAAATTAAACAATATAATAATACTATATGTAGTTCACTAAAAGTCCAGCTATTTTCCCTTAATTTGAATACGCTGATTAAGGGAAAAATAATGCAAAAATTCTCTAGGCCTTAGTTTCCAAAATAGATTTTTTTATTTTTAATGCAAAATTGACAATACTTTTTGACGTTGACGGCCTATAACTAATGAATGGTAAAAGATACATTAACGGGCATTGCGCTATTCGATTCTACGGACTTTTCTACATGTGTTTACTAATTTTGAATAACCGTGTCTAGCTAGTATAGTAAGAGTAAGCAAAAATGAAAAAAATGGTAACTTTAAACAATTCAGTAGTCCACTAAATATCCGACTATCCTGTATTTAAATGGAAAGTATCATTTTCTCTTAATTCAAGCATGCTGATAACGGGAAAAATATTGAAAAAAATCTCTAGGCCTTAGTTTTCAAAATAGAAATTTTTATTTTTAATGCAAAATTGACAATATTGTTTTACTTTGACGGCCTATAACTAATGAATGGTAAAAGATACATTAACGGGCGTTGCGCCATTCGATTCTACGGACTTTTCTACATATGTTTACCAATTTTGAATAATCGGGTCTAGCTAGTATAGTAAGAGTAAGCAAAAATTAAAAAAATGGTAACTTTAAATATTCAGTTGCCCATTACAAATCCGACCACCCTGTTTAACTTTAAAATGAAATTATTGAAAAACTAAGTGAAATAGTTGTTTCTTACAGCTACGTAATGTTGCAGGAATTCGAATTTCTGAAAAAAAAATCAGTCATGTTTGTTTCAAGATAGCTAAATTATCTATTGTGTATACCATTATAAAAATAAAATAAATTAAAAACTGAGATAACGATTTGAAGTTTTCAAATTTGGATTCCGGGGGTTGTTTCAAATATGTATAAATAGTTTTAGAAATTTGAATCGCCGGATACAGAGTTAAATTTCAGTAGGAAATATTTGAACTTAGCTTTTTGTTTTTCTGTACCTTTTAAATAGTAAGTATGCATGGATGTATGGTATATGAATTTCTTATATAATGAACTGTAAAATATATGACAGTGAAGATATATGTGTTGCATAATGACATGAATTGATTATGTGCCAATTTTTCTTGCCATATAATAGTTATACGAGTACATAATGTTTAGGAGGATAACTTTTATTTATTTATTTACATAAATTTTATAAATAAGTCTTGAGGGGTACCAAAACATGTTGGGGTGTCTTCAGTGTGATGCTCTGCAACATGATCATCTCCAACGCTGAAATCAGGATAGATATCCTTCTGCAAATCATTCACATCCTTCTACGGCTTGGCAAGGATTCTAATTCATCTCTGTTACATGTTTCTGTAACAATGAAAGTATAATCGAAATAATATTTGGATTAGTGGTTACAGATAATAATATGGATGGACTTAAAACTGTTTCATTCGTTCGTAATTATTAAAAATAAAATACCTAATATGAAAACTTACACTTCCGTGAGAAATTCAGTATTATATAGCATGTCCAATAATATATGATATTTGTGTATGGTAGTAACACTATAAATAATTCTAAACTAATTCAAATTCTTTTCCAAACATCAACAATTATAATTCAAGTATAAAGTTTATATATACTCTTATATATACAGGGTGTTTCAAAACATGTGTCGGAAAATAAAGGCTGGGATTGGTTGGCTAATTATAAGAAAAAAAGTTCCTATTAACATGGTTCCGCAAACCCACCGTTTTCGAGATACAGGGTGTAAAAAAAATTATTATGAAAAGCATGAAAAAAAAATAGCAACATGATCACAGAACTTTTATTTTATAAAACTAAGCAATAACATGAAAAACAAGAAAAATCACAAAATTGTTGAAAATGACCTCCTACGGTAACGCAGGCTTCCAACCTACGTCTTAGTGACTGACGTACCCGTTCGAAAATGCCTGGAGTGTTTCGTATCGTATGTTTTCCATCATAAAATGCCGTATTTCTCTAAAACGGTTTACGTTAGAGTTTTTGACTAGGAGTACCTTTTTTGTGTAGAAAATATTGGTGGTTCACAATGTGCTTTCAGAATGCCAATTTCCCAAGTGTCATAGAAATTAGGGCCATAAAAACCTCACGCAACCATAAAATCTCCGTCAATAGCACATGAAAAAAATTGAATAAGCGCTTAAAAAGTAGCTAATATTAATGCTAAGATGTGTACAAAAGCTGAGTTTTGTATCTCAAACGGTTCCTGACATATCGTCAAAAAATAAAAAAATAATTTTTTTTTACACCTGTATCTCGAAAACGGTGCGTTTGCGGAACCATATTAATGGGAACTTTTTTTCTTATAATTAGCCAACCAATCCCACCATTTATTTTCCGAAACATGTTTTGAAACACCTTGTATACACCCGAAATAGTCCGTAGAAATAATGGCTGATATACCAAATAATGGTTCCTAAAGTAGCTTAAAAATGAAAAAAAACTTACAATGAATAAATTTTTTCCCTAAGTATAACTCCATGACTTGAAGATGTCCAAAAGTCCTCCCCAGGCACTAGGAAGTCGTCCTCGAAGGCACAGTACACGAGCACACCACACGTCTGTTCACTAGCACTGTAACAATGAAACTGACAAACTGACAAAATTGATCTATGTAACAGTTAGGCATTAGATAACAAGAATAAAAAAAAAATGGTAGTCAACAATCAAAATAATGAGTATAAATTATAATTGATGTAACACGTACACCGACCACTGCCATTATTACCTTTATTATTATAGTTACAAAAAAATACTATAGAACAAAGTTGTAGGGGACCAAGGGGGACATTCTTTCAGAGAAGAAAATATTTTTTTAAACCAGTGGTTCTCAAGTTACAATACAAAGTTATATTTTTTCAAATGGGATTCTACATATTTTTTATGCCTATTCGATAGCATATTTTTTTCTGAATTCAACCATGTATTAATTTAAAATCCTTACATAATAAAAATATTGAAAAAAATGCGATTGAAATTTTAATAAATTTTTATTTTTAATATTATTGTACAGTAGGCTATGGATGAAAAACAATAACAAAAGAGCAAAATATAGCTACTGTCAAATAATAATTGGCGTATTAATTGTTGTAAATTGTTATTCTTTGTGTTTTGAGATTATTTTGTGACAATATGGCTAATGTTTATACAAATGAAGATTTGTATCGTTTATTATTAATTTATTGAGTGTAATGAAAATGCCATACAAGCGTGCAATATTTATGGCACGAGATATCCAAACAAACCGCGTCCAGGGAGGTCAGTAATCAGGCGATTAGCACGAAATTTGAAAAACTATGGATCATTTTCAGAAAAACGTGAAAGGCAACATCCCGTGAGAAACAATGAAGAAATAGAAATCACAGTTTTAGCTTCTATTGCGCGTAATCCCAATTCATCCACACGCGAAATTGCTCAAGAACATTTTATTTCTAATATGTCCGTATGGCGCATTTTGAAAAAGCATAATTTAAAATCATATTCATACAAATTATTACATGCTATACATAATAATGACAATGAACGCAGAATAGTGTTTTGCGAATGGTTTTTGGTGCAGTATCAGGACGATAATAATATTCTTAGAAAAATTCTGTGGACAGATGAATCTAAATTTTCAAATAATGGATTATTTAATAGAAATAATGAGCACATTTGGGCTGAAGAACATCCTCGTGAATTTAGAGAAAAAAATAATCAACACAGATGGAGCTTTAATGTATGGCTTGGAATGTTTGGGAATAAAATTATTGGACCACATTTTTATAAAGACAATTTAAACGCTGCACATTATTTACGTTTCTTGGAAAATGAATTATTAAATTATTTAGAAGATTTAAACTTGAATGAAAGACAAAATATGTGGTTCCAACAAGATGGAGCGCCGGCTCACAGTACTTGTCGAGTGTACGAACGGCTCGACGAAATGTTTCAAGGTCGGTGGATAGCAACAAATGGGCCATACAAATGGCCCGCTCGTTCCCTGGACTTGACACCCCTTGATTTTTTTTATGGGGATATCTTAAAGAAAGAGTATATTCAAAACCAGTGACAACGAAACAAAATTTGATGGACAGAGTTAGAGAAGCTTGCGCTGCTTTGACACCAGAAACTGTAATAAAAGCTACTTCTTTTGTTTTAAATAGAATAGAATTATGCTTAGAAAATAATGGAAATCAAATAGAACATTATTTATAAGGAGTAATTAGCTATTATTAATTTTCAATTTAAATTTATCACTCTTGTTTCTCATCCATGGCCTACTCTATCTTTAAGATATCCCCAAAAAAAAAATCAAGGGGTGTCAAGTCCGGGGAACGAGCGGGGATTTCGAATTACTGAAAAAAAAAATTCTGTCATGTTTGTTTCAAGATAGGAAAATGTCTTTTGTGTATACCATGATAAAAGTAAAATATATTAAAAACTATGTGAGATAGCGACTTGCAGTTTCCAAATTTGAATTCAGGGGGTGTTTTTCGATATGTACACTAAGTTTCAGGAATTCGAATTACTGAAAAAAAAAAATTCTGTCAGGTTTGTTTCAAGATAGGAAAATGTCTTTTGTGTATACCATGATAAAAGTAAAATATTTTAAAAACTATGTGAGATAGCGACTTGCAGTTTCCAAATTTGAATTCAGGGGGTGTTTTTCGATATGTACACTAAGTTTCAGGAATTCGAATTACTGAAAAAGAAATTCTGTGATGTTTGTTTCAAGATACGAAAATGTCTTTTGTGTATACCATGATAAAAGTAAAATATTTTAAAAACTATGTGAGATAGCGACTTGCAGTTTTCAAATTTGAATTCAGGGGGTGTTTTTCGATATATACACAAAGTTTCAGGAATTCGAATTACTAAAAAAAAAAAATTCTATCATGTTTGTTTCAAGATAGGAAAATGTCTTTTGTGTATATCATGATAAAAGTAAAATATTTTAAAAACTAAGTGAGATAGCGACTTGCAGTTTTCAAATTTGAATTCAGGGGTGTTTTTCGATATATACACTAAGTTTCAGGAATTCGAATTACTGAAAAAAAAAATTCTATCATGTTTGTTTCAAGATAGGAAAATGTCTTTTGTGTATACCATGATAAAAGTAAAATATTTTAAAAACTATGTGAGATAGCGACTTGCAGTTTCCAAATTTGAATTCAGAGGGTGTTTTACGATATATACACTCAGTTTCAGGAATTCGAATTACAGAAAAAAAAAATTCTGTCGTTTGTTTCAAGATAGGAAAATGTCTTTTGTGTATACCATGATAAAAGTAAAATATTTTAAAAACTATGTGAGATAGCGACTTGCAGTTTTCAAATGTGAGTTCAGGGGGTGTTTTTCGATATATACACTAAGTTTCAGGAATTCGAATTACTGAAAAAAAAATTCTGTCATGTTTGTTTCAAGATAGGAATGTCTTTTGTGTATGCCATGATAAAAGAAAAATATTTTAAAAACTAAGTGAGATAGCGACTTGCAATTTTCATATTTTAATTCAGGGTGATGTTTTCTGCATATATACTAAGTTTCAGGAATTTGAATTGGAAATTCCAACTTAAGAGATCAAAATTTCTGAAACTAAGTAAGATAGGAACTTGTACGTTTCAAATTTGATTTGCACGTGCATCTTTGTATACATAAGCAACGTTTTGAAATTGTTGAAATGTTAACAATTCTTTTCTATAGGATATTTCAACTTTACATATTAATATGAATAGAAAAGTGGTATTATTAATACAAACACAAAGTGCAGATACATTAAATAAGTTAATACATTTATAATTTTGTTAATAAATCATTTCTTTTTGCAGATCATCACGTTTTCGACGTTCCAGTGGTAAGAGACGCAGACATCAAGACTTGGAGAACCCGTTCGTGTGTCTACAGTATCCTGGGGCTTCTCTCCGGACCTGGTGGACATGATTTCGTTGTCTGGATCACGAAACCATCCCCTGCGGTATCATGAAGTCGTGAACCGGTTCGCCTGATTTTCACACTTCAAATTCTATGAAATATAAATATGAGAGTATATTCCACTAAACTTTGTCATGCGTTGTTATTTCACATTCTTATTTATTACTCCTACATTGTTAAAGATAGCAACTTGAACAATGAAAATTTGGAATCTACATAAAATGCTCTGTAAGATACGTCTGATTATAATTTTTAACTTTGATTGGTTTAGAAGTTACAGGGCGTTAAAATAAATGTATTTTAGGCTGTACACTTGTTCCATATTTTCATTTATCACTACTACAAGAATAAAGATAGTAAATAGGGAAGTAAAAATTTATATTTTACCTAAAATTCACTATTTGGATACGGCAGACACATTTGTTTTGTGCTGAACAACTTAGAAGAAATGTAAATGTAATATCAACGGTTTATACTTACCTACGGCGAATTTTCATAATATATCATCCGCTGTTATATCATCACTGTAATATATCATCATCGGCGATTTTCACAGATTAGAATACACTTTGTAGCAAATATTACGTAACACTGACACCAATTAGAATAACTTGTATAACACTTGGTATTAGTAGGACAATACACTACACTTTTACGGACAATTATACTTGTTTTAGTAATAGTAAAAACGGTTTTTTTTAAATATACATCAACCGTATAGTAAACTAACTCACGATACGACAATAAAATTTTGACTAAGGATTAAATAATGAACACTAACGGGAGTACAGAGACTTATGCAACATTTTAAATAATATCGAATATTATAATAAGCGGAAATACGTTGTATAAGTTAAAAATAAATTTTGAATATTTAGATTTTATTGTAAAAAATAATGTACATATGCACATTTAAATTTAGTGCACTATTAACTTATTAAATTCAGATTTCTTTTACAAAATTTAAACAAATTGAAAATTATTTAAAGTTATTTAAATAATTTTAAGAAAGTTATAGGGTAAATCTAACTTTTTAAAAATATATCGCGAACTATGCGATGTAAATAGAGAACGATTGCAATAAAAATTTCAAAGTTTTTCGTTTGCTATGTACACTACACGATTATACACAAGCACACGATGTTCACTTCACCAAAGACCGAAAGGAACTGAAGTCTTTATTCTAAAAACATAATATTAATATTATCACGTAATACCCCCACTCTAATTAAGTGTTTATCTTTATACTTTGCCGCTCAAAATATACAATGTTTATGTTTGTTTACAGGTTTTGCGAGGGGGCCTAGTACACCCATCAATAGGATACGGTAACTACAACACTGGCTGATGATAATATATGATTTTTTATAAGAATAAATAAATAAAAGAGTACTTTTCTTACCTTTCCTACGTAATAACAAAAGGGACAGGGAAATATTCTAATATTTAAGGATTCTTCCGAATTTTTCTATGCTATCTTTTAGTATTAAGTTCTCTAGGTACGAAAAGAACCATCCGATAGGAGTCCGCCCTTTTATAAAGGGCTAAGGGCTTATTTGAGCCCTTAGGGAAAATTTGACCACGGATTTCATTTATGCAGATCCAAGTAAGGTTAACAACACTTGTCCGGGTTTTCTAGCTCTTTTAGTTCTGGAATTAGTGCAGGCCCTTTGCCACAAACTTGAAGGGCAAATATATTGTAAACCAAAGGGTTTTCATCAATTCAGTGCAAGCCAATGGAAAGCGCGGGTTCGAATCCCCCCGATTCGCTATTTTCCGACCCTTTAGCCCTATAAATTAACGAATGTAAGTGTTAGTCCCTTCAAAAAACTTTAAGGGCTCATATCTCGGAAACGGCTGGGTTTTCAGCATTTTCCTTAAAACGCTGTTCCTTAGGGGAATTCGAATGAGTAATATAGGGTCAAATTACATCATACCAAAGTTTGAAGGGCGTAGGGCAACATTTTTTATAATAAGGGTTTTTGAAAATTTTCGAACATTTTTTGATTTTTTTTTGTTTATACCAAAATTTTATTATTTATTTTTTAAGCACTATAAGCAATAAAATAACCATACGTAGAACTCTTTCTCACTTTTGTTCCCCGGATACTATGGAAAATTTTCGACTTAAAATGCGACACTTTTTAATTAAGAAATGCTTTATATCTCCTAAACTACAAAAGGTTGAAGGGCCGGACAAGGTTTTTTAGACTAATTACGACCCGTAGAACACGAATCCGGTCTCACATTTAAAATATGAGAACTCTTTTCATTCCTGTTATCCTGATACCATCGAAAATTTTCGATTCAAAAACTGAGTAAATTCAGGTCATTGACTCAAAAAATTGGGTTAAGAAAAGTGTTGTAGCTCGTAAACTACAGAAGTTAGAAGGGCAGGACAGGGTTTTTTAGACTAATTACGACCCATAGAACACGAATCCGGTCTCACATTTAAAATATAAGAACTCTTTTCATTCCTGTTATCTTGATACCATCAAAAATTTTCTACTCAAATACTGAGTAAAATTGGATTTAAAAAAAGTGTTATAGCTCCAAAAATATAAAAGCTAGAAAGGCCGGACAGGGTTTTTTAGACTAATTACGACCCGTAGAACACGAATCCGGTCTCACATTTAAAATATGAGAACTCTTTTCATTCCTGTTATCCTGATACCATCGAATATTTTCGATTCAAAAACTGAGTAAATTCAGGTCATTGACCCCAAAAATTGGGCTAAGAAAAGTGTTGTAGCTCGTAAACTACAGAAGTTAGAAGAGCCGGACAGGGGTTTTTAGACTAATTACGACCCATAGAACACGAATCCGGTCTCACATTTAAAATATAAGAACTCTTTTCATTCCTGTTATCCTGATACCATCAGAAATTTTCGACTCAAAAACTGAGCAAAATTGGATTTAAAAAAAGTGTTATAGCTCCAAAACTATAAAGGCTAGAAAGGCCGGACAGGGTTTTTTAGACTAATTACGACCCGTAGTACACGAATCCGGTCTCACATTTAAAATATGAGAACTCTTTTCATTCCTGTTATCCTGATACCATCGAAAATTTTCGATTCAAAAACTGAGTAAATTCAGGTCATTGACCCCAAAAATTGGGTTAAGAAAAGTGTTGTAGCTCGTAAACTACAGAAGTTAGAAGGGCAGGACAGGGTTTTTTAGACTAATTACGACCCATGGAACACGAATCCGGTCTCATATTTAAAATATAAGAACTCTTTTCATTCCTGTTATCCTGATACCATCAAAAATTTTCGATTCAAAATCTGGGTAAAGTTAGGTTTAAAAAATATATTATATCTCAAAAACTATAAAATCTAGAAGGGCCGGACAAGTTCTATTAAACTAATTACAATCCGTAGAACATGAATGAACATGAAAAATTTCTCATGTCTTATTTCCTTTATAAATGTTGCATAACTACATGCTTCCCTGTCTCTTTGTTCTGGTATTTCCCCATGAAATAAATGACAGGTTGTTAAATAAAAATTGTATATAATTTTATTTGTATTTTATAAAAGAATATGCTTAGGGATGTTTAAATAATAGTGTGTATAAATTTTACTTGTATTTGTATTTGTTGTATTTCATGTAACTACCCTTAATGTACTTTATAAATAAATATACTTACCTTTGTCCTGAAAAATTAGGATTAGGGATGTTTAAATAATAGTTTGTATTAATTTTAATTGTATTTATTGTTTATTTGTATTTTACATTGTTGTATTTCGTGTAACTACCCTTATTGTATTATGTAAATAAATGATATACTTACCCTTGTCCTGAAAAATTAGAAATAGGGATGTTTAAATAATAGTTTGTATAATTTTACTTGCATGTATTGTTTATTTGTGTTTACACTATTGTATTTCATGTAACTAAATAATATATTTACCCTTGTCTTGAAAAATTAGAAATAGGGATGTTTAAATAATAGTTTGTATAAATTTCACTTTTATTTATTGTTTATTTGTATTTTACATTGTTGTATTTCATGTAACTACCCTAAATGTACAATATATTAAATAATAAGATATAAATTGCTTATTTTTACCCTTTACTGCCCCTACACGTATATAGTTCTTAAAAAGGCCGCTAGAGGGCAGCACCTGTTGGTAAAAGATTTGCGCCTAAAATATAGGCAACCAAAAATAATACTCCACATTGAACATACATACGTACATACATCATTTAAGCCTTATACCTAATGGGAATTTAACCCACTAAATATGGTACGTTAAGTTTGGGAATTTGAGTTGATAAAAATGGGACGAAAAGGCCCTAAAAAAGATGTATACCTAATGGGAATTTAACACATTAAATATGGGACGTTTACTATGGGAATTTGAGTAGTTTAAATGGGACAAAAATGCTCTAAAACTAATAGGTATACAACTAATTTAGAGACTTTTCGTCCCATATTTAGTGACTCAAATTCCCATAGTAAACGTCCAATATTTATTGAGTTAAATTCCTATTAGGTATACTCCAAAATGATGTATGTACGTATGTACACAAATAAAAATTTTTTGGGTTAAATTTACTCTAAGTTGAAACGTTTATCGACAGGTGCTGCCCCTGGTGGCCGTTTTAAAAATTACATACGTGTGGGGACTTAGAAAAAAAAATCAATTTTCAACTATACAAATATATTTATATTATTAAAAATTACACAAGACTTTTTCTTAAAAATGAAAGTTTATTGCTTACAAAAGACTGTTTAACATTATAATAAATTATTATTAGATTTGTTGACAAATTTAGTAACAATTGTGAACAGAATTATAACACAAAAGAAACGTAAAAGACATTTGTGTTTAAAAATTCTGTTCATAATTATTTCTTACTAAGTTTGTTAACAAATTTGGTGACAATTTTTTAACGTGTCAAACAGGCTTTAGTTGTAAAATTGAAATGTTTATTACCAAGTAAAATTATCATTATTTTGATTGTAAATATCAATTATTTTGTACCTTTATTTTGTAATAGAAGTTACTTTTATTACAAAATAAAGATTCAAAATAGTTTATAATATTTACAATCAAAATAATGATAATTTTACTTGGTAATAAACATTTCAATTTTACAACTAAAGCCTGTTTGACACGTTAAAAAATTGTCACCAAATTTGTTAACAAACTTAGTAAGAAATAATTATGAACAGAATTTTTAAACACAAATGTCTTTTACGTTTCTTTTGTGTTATAATTCTGTTCACAATTGTTACTAAATTTGTCAACAAATCTAATAACAAATTATGACAGTGTCAAACATGGTTTAGTTATAAAACTAAAACGTTTGTTACCGAATAAAATTATCATTATTATAGTTGTATTACTTGTTAATTATTTTGCGTCTTTATTCTGTGACTGAATAAAGATGCACTAGAATTGAACACAAATAATATACCCATAATTTTATTTGGTAACAAACATTTCAGTTTTACAACTAATACGAAACTCTACCTTTATATTATTTAAGTTTTAAGGTAAAATAATACTATATTAAGTAGAGTTTCGTTTACAATACTAATTTAACAAATTAAATCTTAGTGGTCCCTGTTTAACATAATAAATTGTTATTAGATTTGTTGACAAATTTAGTAACAATTGTGAACAGAATTATAACACAAAAGAAACGTAAGACATTAGTGTTTAAATATTCTGTTCATAATTATTTCTTACTAAGTTTGTTAACAAATTTGGTGACAATTTTTTAACGTTGCCAAACAGGCTTTAATTGTAAAATTGAAATGTTTGTTACCAAGTAAAATTATTATTTTGGTTGCAGATATTATAAACTATTTTGAATCTTTATTTTGTAATAAAAGTAACTTCTATTACAAAATAAAGGTACAAAATACTTGGTATTTACAATCAAAATAATGATAATTTTGCTCTGTAACAAACATTTCAATTTTACAACTAAAGCCTGTTTGACACGTTAAAACATTGTCACCAAATTTGTTAAGAAACTTAGTAAGAAATAATTATTAACAGAATTTTTAAACACAAAAGTCTTACGTTTCTTTTGTTATAATTCTGTTCACAATTGTTACTAAATTTGTCAACAAATCTAATAACAATTTATTATAATGTTAAACATGGTTTAGTTATAAAACTAAAACGTTTGTCACCGAATAAAATTATCATTTTAATAGTTGTATTATTTGTTGTTAATTATTTTGCATCTTTATTCTGTGACTGAATAAAGATGCAGTAGAATTGAACACAAATAATATAACCATAATTTTATTTGGTAACAAACATTTCAGTTTTACAACTAATACGAAACTCTACCTTTATATTATTTAAGTTTTAAGGTAAAATAATACTATATTAAGTAGAGTTACGTTTACAATACTAATTTAACAAATTAAATCTTGGTGGTCCCTAAATAAGATTCCTTGTTCCCATTTTTAAAGGTACAAAGATTTCTTATTCAGTTGAAGACCGTTTCCGAAACTTTATATTATTTATTATATATTTTGTTACCACCCAAACCTCCCACTTACCAAAATATATAATATTTATTAATACAAAGCTTCGTTTACAATACTTAAAATCTAACTTTGCCCTGACCGCGTCTAAATACTTAATAATAATTACAATTTTTACTAAAACTACCTACTTTAAAACTAAAGAAACATGGGTATTAATTTAAAATAAACGCAATAAAAGTTTGTTTTATTGAACATACATTTTAAACAAATGAAGAAGAAGCCATGGTCTGCGTCTCCAATCGGCACTGCAATTTTGAAGATAGTGGCGGTGGGGAGTTTTTTTTTTAACTTTAAAACTATCTTAGAACTAAAAACAAAACCCTTTATTTGATAAATAGTATATATAAGGGAAACACCGCCCTCTAATGCCAAACCCACGATCCCTTATATATACCATTTATTAAATACAGTTTCGTGTACAATAATACTTTAACTTAAATTATTGTAGTTCCCCCCCAAATTAAATTAGTGAAGTGCGCAAAAAACCCTATCTTACGTTAAGATCTATTTCAAAGAAAAACAAATCTAAAAAAAGCCTATCTTACGTTAATAACGATTTCAAAGCAAGTCTAAAAATGTCAAGTTACGTTAATTTTTCTCTCTCTCTCTCGAAAAGCAAAAACAATCCTTCCTACTTATATCAAAGCTATCTTATGTCTACGGGAACTATCTTATATCTAGATTAAACTAAGCTAAAGGCGTGTGAGAGAGAAAGAGTACGAGCTAAGCAAATGGTGAGAACGCCGTGGCGTCGAACGCCGTTGTTGGTTCTCACGGAAGTTTACGAGGGGGTTAAGCCGACCCCACGCGATGCAGAGCATTTACGGCCTACAAACCGAACTAGGTAGAGAGCACGGCAGCAGTCACATGTAACTACCTAGGGTGCACGCCAACCTACCTAGCTACTCCCGGAGACATTCGCCCGCGCCTCTCGCGGATACCCTACACCGAACGCGGTTATTAACCCGTGTGCTCAACAAAATTAATTCAAACAAAAACTTTACCTATTCGTTGCCATTACCATTAAATGATGATTACGTTGCCTCCGGATGAGGAGAGCACATAAGGCCATAAGAAAGCTTTCTGTGCCAACTATATGGATTAATGTCCCTAGAAACATTCACACAAGTGTGAAGCGATCCACCATAACAACAGGATTCACATGACGGTGCGTTGTACATATCAGTCCACTCAATTATGGCTATCGCGCACGAACCCTACCTACCCAGCCCCTCTGACCGTGTGAAGTTAATTGAATAAGGAACCCGAACACCCACATCAAAGTTTCGAATCTGTTACCTCCTTCCTGACTCACTCATCCATCCACCTGCAAGCATCCCCCGATACGTCCGGTATTTTCTTTTCCCAAGCACTCTCCCTAACTACCGTCTGGGTAAGCCACGCGTACGGTTACCGCTGCAACCGTAGACGCACGATTTTAGGATGATCGCCACGGACTGCACTTCAAATTAATCAATTTATTTTTAATTTTTAAAGAAAACGCGTGTTTGCTCGACGGCGCGATGAGCCAAAGTTTAATTAAAACCTGAAAATACATTTCCAAGAACTTAAAACTATAGTATTCCTCACGTACGAATGGCATTGCACAAGTTCAATTCGCTTTATAATCTGTGCTGACATCTAATAAGAAACTATCTTTTCCTGCATCAAAAAACGCACATGAATTGATAAATCAACACTAAACACAAAAATGTTAAAACACCCGTCAATGTTTACGAACTATGTTGACAGTTTCAAATTATTTCCTAAACGTTACCTTATGAACAGATTTTATAACCTGTGTGTCAAAAAAACTATTTCAATTACGTGTCTTTAACAAGCCTACACTTTATTGCGCGCAATGCCATTCTTACGTAAATAATACTAAAACTTATAAAGCTACTACTTTTTAAATCTTCTAGATGTCCGATTCCTGAAAAATAAATGCTAATCATTTGTTCCCACATATTTATTTTATGGATAAATAGTCAATATTTCAATTTCAAATTGTTTTGATTTTATAAGGACATTTATGAAAGTTATATTTCGTTTACTACAGTACTCAAAACTGAATTTGAGTTCAAGATAATATTTAGACATATACCTTTGACTATAAGTTCTCATGGTTGAGCATGAGAAAAAAATAATAATTATGCATAGTCATATTCCCTAAACTATAAGTTCTCATGGCTGAGTATGAGAACTAGATGATAATTAGGCATATAGTCATATTCCTTTGACTATAAGTTCTCATGGTTGAACATAAGAACAAGATAATATTTTATAAACGTTACAATTATGAGAAAAATAAAGTTTCCTACCAGTTTATCCATCGATGGCCGCCTACGTCGAAGATTTGCCTGGTGCTCAGCTATCCTTACAAGATCCTTAAAGTTGCAAACTAAAGCAGCTTTTGTAGTGTTAAAATCCAAAGCTCGAAAATTGTATCCAAATTTTCCAAGTTTCTTGACGCACCAGACCAACCAAAGGTCCACCTATTAAATATTAATTATTAGTTTGTGGTATTCTTGAAACCATTTAAAAAACTGTTGGAAAAAATTTCTTATGGCAAACGTGTTGTGTGTGTGTATGTGTGTGTCTGTGTGTATGTGTGTGTCTGTGTGGTCTGTGTGTATGTGTATGTCTGTGTGTCTGTGTGAATGTGTGTGTCTGTGTGTGTCTGTGTGAATGTGTGTGTCTGTGTGAATGTGTGTGTCTGTGTGTATGTGTGTGTATGTGTGTGTCTGTGTGTGTCTGTGTGTGTATGTGTGTCTGTGTGTATGTGTGTGTGTATGTGTGTGTATGTATGTGTGTGTATGTGTGTGTGTGTATGTGTGTGTATGTGTGTGTATGTGTGTGTATGTGTGTGTGTATGTGTCTGTATGTGTGTGTATGCGTGTGTGTATGTGGGTGTGTATGTATGTGTGTATGTATGTATCTTTATGTAGGAGGGACGATTCCTCATAAACTATGAGACTTAAGGACCTGTTTAACTACGTATCCTCAATCTGAAATTAATGGGAAGAGCTGAAAAGGTTTTCATAACTATTGGATAACCGGAAATAGCAAGTTGCATATAGAACATTTCTAATTATATTTTTTGAAGATTTTTGTTATTACAAATATAAATAACATAAAATTCTCCATCTAATACAAAATTTTATTATATCTTCTATAGATTTAGAGATGGAGGAAATATATTGAAGAAAACCAGTTTTTAAATTCAAATGTTTGTAACTGACAGATTAATGTCAGTGTCAAAAATCAACAATTTTACTGATTATTAAAATATCTTTCAGAACTCGTATTAACAATTGGAATAATACTACCTTTTTTAGTTTAAGTTCTGTATTTTTTTTTTATTAATGTAACCCAACGTTTCGGCACCATAAACTGATGCATTCTTCAGGGGAAGTTGACATAAAAATGTGAAAAAACAAAAACAACAAGTAACCAAGGTAACATGAAGAAGTACGTTAATGTTACCTTTTTATGTATACAATTTCTAGACAATATGTGCATGCCCGGAAATAATTTGGACGGCGAACATGCATCTTCTCAGGAAAACTCTCCTATTGCCAGAGAAAAAACCGTCCCAAAAACTGGCAGAGAAGTGATCTGTATAACTCATAGACGTTTTATCGGTAGCGAAATACCGCAGCCGTACTCTTTATTAACAGATGATAAAAAGTCTAGAAAAAATTGTATACATATTACAAATTACAACATATTTAATATTGGAAGCCAAGCGCGATTAAGTTCCAATTCGTCACAATGATTAAGATTGATATTTCTGGTTTTATAAATCTCAATGGCTTCTCTAATTAATCTGTTGTTAAGTCGAGTAGGTCTAGCAATAATTTTTGTGTCTTCGAATTTAATTTGGTGGAATTCTTCCAAGGCATGCTCTGCAACAGACGATTTCCCAGGCTGGTTCAATCTGATCGATCGATGATGTTCATTCAATCTTGTAGAGACAGTTCTACCAGTCTGGCCGATGTAAACTCTCCCGCAGACACATGGAATTCTGTAAATCCCTGATGATTGAAGAGGGATGACGTCTTTCACTTGTTTCAACATATGACGGAGTTTAACATATGGAGAAAACGAAATCTTCATGTTCTTCTTGCGAAGAATTTTAACAATCTTCCCTCTTCAATCATCAGGGATTTACAGAATTCCATGTGTCTGCGGGAGAGTTTACATCGGCCAGACTGGTAGAACTATCTCTACAAGATTGAATGAACATCATCGATCGATCAGATTGAACCAGCCTGGGAAATCGTCTGTTGCAGAGCATGCCTTGGAAGAATTCTACCAAATTAAATTCGAAGACACAAAAATTATTGCTAGACCTACTCGACTTAACAACAGATTAATTAGAGAAGCCATTGAGATTTATAAAACCAAAAATATCAATCTCAATCATTGTGACGAATTGGAACTTAATCGCGCTTAGCTTCCAATATTAAATATGTTGTAATTTGTAATATGTATACAATTTTTTCTAGACTTTTTATCATCTGTTAATAAAGAGTACGGCAGCGGTAGTTCGCTACCGATAAAGCGTCTCTGAGTTATACAGATCACTTCTCTGCCAGTTTTTGGGACGGTTTTTCCTCTGGCAATAGGAGAGTTTTCCTGAGAAGATGTATGTTCGCCGTCCAAATTATTGCCGGGCATGCATATATTGTCTACAAATTGTATACATAAAAAAGGTAACATGAACGTACTTCTTCATGTTACCTTGGTTACTTGTTGTTTTTGTTTTTTCACATTTTTATGTCAACTTCCCCTGAAGAATACACCAGTTTATGGTGCCGAAACGTTGGGTTACATTAATAAAAAATACAGAACTTAAACTAAAAAAGGTAGTATTATTCCAGTTTTACTGACATTACTGAAAGCTTTTACTGGGAACTACATTTAATATTTCTAATTGACTTATTAATTTTACAGATTGAAAGAATAGATATAATTATATGTGTGCACAAATGTTTAATTCGATACTTATGTAACAAAATAAAAATTGAGAGAAGTATTGTGCTGGCCACAACAGATTTTTTTAAAATGATTTATGTAATGAATCCACGAGCACAATGCGATATTTTATCCAACAGTTTTAAAATGGTTTCAAGTGTATTTGAAATTTGCTTTAATTTAAAATAGTGCAAAGAAGGCAACCCAGTTACTATGATATTAATACCATATTTTTTAATGTGAAACATTGGGTTTGTCATATCCATGGTCACAACTCGACATTTGATTGACAGCATTGTATTTACCTGCCCCATTTAAAATTAAACATAGGGAACAAATTTGATAAAAATAATGGGTGAAATTCAGTGGGTTGTATTAGCGTGTTTTAAGCTAAAACAGTCCTTTGTCAAAAATATTTTGGCAACTTTGTAAACCTGTCAGAAAAAAGTGAGAGACCAAAGGATCAAATAAAGAAGAAAATATTATTAACAGAAGTAAGAAAAAAGAACAAATGTCAAAACTGATCAAAACTGGGGTTGAGATATTTTTAAAAATTCATTAACATTCAGGTATGAAATATTTGACACATAAAATTTGACATATTTCTAACCTAATTTTCCAATAATGAGTTTCCTTTTACACCTTCCATTTACAATAATACTTCTTCATTTGACTAAAGGATATCTGTATTACTTTTCCATGTGGTAAAATTTCTAAATCACAATTGAATCTCATTGATACATGTGGAAAATATTACAATGTTGCCATATACTTAATACAAGCTTTAATACAGACCTTAATACAACCCACTGAATTCCACCCATTATATTTAAATATTGCAAGAAATTTAGCAGAGTCAAAAAACCACTTGGGAGCACTAAACATATTTAGGGCACAAGGTGCACACAATATTTTTTCTACAACTAAATTTAATTTTTAGAAAACATAATATTTTATACAAAATTAACCTCTAATGACATCTTGTTAATATGACAGATAACCGTTGAATTTTCCTATAAGTTACGACTTGACATTTGAATGGCACCAATGTCTCATTTAAAATGAAACATAGGGAATGAATTTGACAGAAGTACTATATTTAAATACTATAAGAAATTTAGCCAGGTCAGATAATCACTCAGGCACAAGGCACATACAATATTTTTTCTACAACTAAATTTAATTTAGAAAGCAGGTAACTATAATTATTTAAACAAAATTAACCGTTATTGACGTATTGTCAAATTCATTCCCTACGTTTCAGTTTAAATGGGACAGGCAAATACATTGCTGTCAATTAAATGTCAAGTTGTAACCATGGATATGACAAATCCTATGTTTCACGTTAAAAAATACTCACGGTATATGAATGTTTATATCAAGCAAAGTAAGATGATAAACATTCATATATCAATATTACAGTAACTGTACCCGATATACTTTGCAATATGTTTTATCAAATTAACACAAATTAATTTTCTACCCATTTAAATAAATCTATTTATAATAACCACGTATTTTGTCTACAGGTTTCAACAATAGTTTCCAGTAGATTTCAAATGATTTTGATGTAAAAATTATTGACTTAGCGATCTGTCTAGATGTTTATAATAGGACGAATAATCTAAGGTCATATCGTAATACGAATATTTGAACATTTTCGTTGTCAATTATTCTAAATACGAGCCTAAACTCATAATAGTTCGGCCGGTTTACGTTTTGAACAAAGTGGTTATAAAACCTACGCAAATGGTGAGAAATTTCTACAAATTTCTTTCGACTAGTTTAAAAAAGATTTTAAACTTACAAAAACTGAATGTGTCAAAAATATGGGCTTAATTCTTTCAGATTTGAACTTAGCCTTGTTTCTTTAATATGTATACACATTTTTATTAATTCAAGTTGATTGGTTTAAAAAGTATTAACAAATTTGTAAATTTTGAACGATTTTTTTTATATCTCTGTTAATAACACGTAAACCACTAAACAGCTGTAAATGAAACTTGGTATATACATGTACACCTCCCTAAATAATAATTTATATCCAATATATTTACTTTCCGCGGTGGTCATCTACCTTTTATTCAATAACTATTGACATCAATAGTAATTAGGGTGCGGTTCGAATTACGCTTTCAACAGCGCGCTAACAGTTAGTCCGAATCATGTTCACAACGCTCAAAGTTTGCGGTATGAGGTGAATGACGTCAGAGGTGACGTCAACATTTCATGCTAACAGTGCTCACGCCCAAGTGGATGAGCAGTATAAGCACTGTAAGTACGCTTGTTCCCTTTGATGCTATTACGTATCGAAACAAAGAAGGCCCGTATTCTCACCTCTTAAAGTAGCGTTACTTCCAAAAAATCACAATTTCAACTTGAACAATATTAAGAAATTTGTGAAACAAAAATAAATTAAATTATTAATAGCATTTATTTCAAATAGTATAGGTTTAATTTACAAAAATTTAGTACCTATTCTTGTTTATTCATAAAATAAAATTTAAAAAATATATTGTGGCCAGCACAAGACCTTCCGTCAATTTGATGTATTTTGTACAAATCCCTTACCAAAATTCCTTGGAATGGTTCTATATATCCAGTAAAATTGTAACACGAACATATATCATTTTTTACAAATTCCATACCGAAAGTTCCTATAAATTCAATAAAATTATAACACGAACATACATTATGTAAAGTGTATTTGACAGACATTTGTCAATTGGAATTTTTTGAATATATCAGCTGTTTTCCATTATTATAGTAAAGCTGATTGATTTTTGACAGTTAATCTCTTTATAATTCTTTAACTCTATATCTATTGAATATGAAAGAAAATGTATAACCAATCCGTATAGAGAATAATATATTCTTTCATAATGAAAATCACAAAATGTCAAAAAATTATATTTAACTGCGTTTTTCAAGAAAAAATATTTAGAACTTCAAATAAGTGAACTGCCGGTTGATCAATCATAATCAAAATCTAATCATCTCTTCATATGGATGTAAAGAAGAGGAATACGAAAGAATCATAATTTTTACCTCTCGCTAAGAGAGGTATTGGATTCTTGCTAAAATTCGCATATCCAGATTTTACTCAATAAGAACAATTTAAGGTCCCTAGAATCCGATTTTAACATTTGTAAAATGTGTGTGGATGTGTGTATGTCTGGATGTTGGAGGGACGATTCCTCAAAAACTATAAGACTTATGTCACAGATTATTTATTTAATGGTATGTCATCAGTGATTAATTTTAGAATTCTTCTTGTGGTATAATAGTTTCTATTTAATTAATTATCAATCATTATAATAAACAAACTGTCAATAATTTATATTCATCGTCAGATATTTTACGTTAGTTCCTTTCTTACTTTTGCGCAGCGAAGTTGTAGTGTGCTCCAGTAGTGATTAAGTTCCATTTGAAGTCTGTGGGATTTTTGGATATACTGATTTCGATCAGGTGAGATGTTATCTGGCGCGTGTATGATTGGTTGTGTGCTAGCAGTTACGTGTACTGTAGTGGCATCTCGTGTGGACCCGGGGGTCGCCAGCGTTAGCAGCAGGGTAGGCTGTAGTAACTTGCGGAACTGCCCGTGGTTGCCAACATGTGTGCCTGATGTGTGAATGCTGGTTTAACTCCTCGCTGAGTTTTTATTTACGGTTTTGTTCTTTATAGGAGCTAAGTGATTGCCTTGCTACGCGAGAGATAACTTTCATTTTCTTTTAGTTAGAATTATTTATGGTTATTCGGTTTTGGGATAATTTTTGGGTGAGTTGGTTTAATATTACTTTCAAATTAGTGCCCCTTCTTTTCACACTTAACACTTAAGACCTGTTTAACTATGAAATCCTCAATCTGACATTCCTGGAAAGAGCTAAACAGGTTTTGGTAACAATTGGATAACCGAAAGTGGTAGTATCTTAAAAAATTCTTCTAAATATTATTTTTTGAATATTGAAGAACATAAAATTCTCCATCTAATACACTTAAAAAAATTATTACATCTTGTATAGATTTAGAGATAAAGACACTATAATATATAGAATAATCTAATCGCAGAGGCTAAGGCACTAAGGAAACCACTTGACAAATTCAAATGTCTATAACATAGTTTGTAAATGGCAGATGTCAGTGTCAAAAATCAACAGTTTCAGTTTTAGCTTTTTCTGGGAAGTATATTTAATCTTTCTTATTGTTTTATTAATTAAATATTTGAAATTATAGGTAAAATGCATACATCCATCAAAAATACTGCCAATCTGGTTAATGAATTGGAAGAATCTCTGACATTTAGGAACTTCCTCATACAATGAAAAATAGGTATGATTAGAATTATATGTGTGCAGACGACATGTTAAATACAATAAAAAACAATATTTGGGTAAAGTTCTGTAATTTTTTGTTATAAAACGACGGTTCGATAGCAAAGTGCAATACAATACTTATATAGCCTAATATGGAAATGGCGAGAGGTCTTGTGTTGGCCACAACAGATTTTTAGAATTGTAGTTATCGTTGGAGAAACATTTGTCACACACAAACCCAGACAGACATCATATTAAAAATAGTTAAATTCGTACAGTAGGGACCCTAAAATGTGCTTATTCATCAAAAACTCACCACCGATTTTTTTGAATTGAAAAGAAATAAATATAGTGATTTTTTGAGACTAAAATATAAGTTTGTGTTATATCTCGAAAATTTGCAGATATAAAAATTTATTTCGTACGCCACTGGTTAGTTAATAAAAATATCTCTTTTATAATGAGGTCATGCAAAAAAAAATAATTTCACCATTTTTCTGTTTAAATCGAAGAAGGATAGTCTAATTTATCGTTCAGTATGATAAACTAGTACATTACCTTACCCAAAGGTGACGGAAAGTAAAAATCGATTGGTGAGAATACAGGTCGAAGTGTTTTTGTTAAGATGGAAGTTGTAAGCGAAATAAAGGTTTTTTCCATTCATCATCTCTCGAAAATGAGCGAAACTGTTTCCACCAAAACTATTTTTTCATAATTTAATAATTGAGTTGACACGCTGTGAGTCAACGCGCTCAATCAAATTGGACCAGTTGTGAGCAGTCTGAGCACTGTAAGCTTTGATAGCATGATTTGGACCGCACCCTTAATAAAATTTGGTTTATGTATCAAAGAAAAATGGCTGAGTTCAAATTTGAATGAATTTTAGCCGTATCTTTTGCGGAAACTATTTTAAATTGATCTCAACTGTCTAAAATTTATTCAGATTTGCCAGAAACTATCTTAAAGACTTCTCAGCTATTTAAAATTCGTTCGACCGGCCAACATTTTCAACAAACAAATTATAAAACCTATCCAAATTTCTACAAAATTTTTCTGACTAGTTTAGGGCCAATATTACCACCTCTGGTTAAAAATTTAACTACCAGTTAAATAAACAAAACCGAAACGAAATAACTGTCAAATGGCAATTATAATTGTTGTCAATAATCCGATTTAATATTGTTTACTTAACTGGCAGTTAAACTTTTAACCAGAGATGGTAAAATTGGGCCTTAAAGAAAGATTTTAAACTTACAAACACCAAATATGTTATTCAAGTATTCTGCCATTTAATATTAGGTTACATCGCCTTTATTAGTAATACCAGCTTATCCCATGTGTCTTGTACGGTAAATTTTACTGTACGCACTTGATTTTTACGTATTGTTTTTTGTTATACTAAAAGTAAAGGGTCTCGATAGAAGCTAAATCTGGACTAGAAGATGACCCTAAAATACAGGTCGAACTATTATCACCACAGTTTTTTTTTTTTAAATTATCACCACAGTTTTTTTTTTTAAGTTTTAAGTGTATATTTAAAGTATCCGAAAGAATTTTGTAGAAATTTCTAATCATTTGTGCAGATTTTATAATTTGTTGAAAATGTTGACCGGTTAAATTATTATGAGTTTGGACTCGTAATAGAAACAAATAATTTATTTAGTACATTAGCAATTTTTTTGCAAAAATAAACATTTTAGCAATATAGCAACATAAGGTTTGTTCCAACACACCACCAACCCAGTTTGCGAACTGTTTGGCTGAACCATGTACTACGCGTCGGATGTTCCAACACAAAATTGACCGTACATGAACTGGTTCATGAACGGTCAAATTAGTTAATGCATTTTAAGTTGAAGTGTTGGTCAGGGACATGCGCATTGCCCAATAACAAATAATATTTTGATTGCTAGCTGTTGCTTTAGTCATTTATTTTGGTACAATGAGTGATGTAGCGGGATTTTCAGATATTTTTAATTCTGATTGCTCAGAAGATGAAGATTTAGATATAGAAGAGTTAGTAATGCCAAAAAGGAAAAATAAAATCTATTTAGGTAGGTAATGTTGAAATGTCATTATTTATTATGTAAATAACTGAAATTATTATATTTTTAGATGAAACATTATGATGAGAAAATTACTATTGAACAATTTTTAAAGAAAATGAATTTCCAGGTGTAGTTGGTACTATCGACGGATGTGATATAAAAATTGATAAACTAAAACATTAAATTAAAATTTTCTCAATATTTCAATGTGAGATGTCAGTTTTAAACCACGGACACAACCTACTATTGTGCGTTCCAACATAATGCTGTTCTGGTTCAGTCCAAAACCAGTACTTTATTAGCCGATGCGTAGTAAATAGTTTATGAACCGTAACATAACGGTCCGCAAACTGTATGTTGGAACAAAGCTATAATAAACTTCCAATTAATATTAATTTGCAATAATATTAAACACCAAATATATCGTCGGCCGACTATTGGAATGAACTATGTCCATAAATATTACTTTTGAGAAAAACTGCTTCAAACATTTAAAATTTTATTGTAAAGAATGGATATAGAATACACATGTTGAATTTTTTTTGTTTGTATAGTTTCATTTTCCTTAACTTTGTATGAAATTTATTAAATTATAATTTTTAAATATTTTCGAAATATAAAAGGACCTAACTAGACATGGTTCAAAATAACATAGTAAATTTATAAAAAAATCCAATAAAGAGACTTTTTGTACCCTGTCCACACTTTTTATAATTATTTTTACTGTACTATGTCCAGAAGCACGTGTCAGAATTATGAAATCTGATTGGCTCTGGACTTGATTCAAAAGAATTCTTAAGTATCATTCACAACTAATTTCACACTCAAAAATTTGAAGTTTGCAAGCTCCAAATTTGAAATTGAAATTACTATCTTCTGTCATTGTTTAAGCTAGTTGGTCATGGTTCTACGTTATTAGTTCATCATCGAGCCATGGTACTTGTCATTATTTTGTTTATGTAGTGATCAGGTGATAGTTATTTACAATATTAAATTTGTGCATTACCTGCTCGTCCATATCTATATTAGCTGGGTATTTGACATTCTATGGCTGACATGTAAACAAACTTCTTACTATTATTCTTTATTTTTTTGGTTATGAAAGTGGTTGTGAATGCTATTAAAAATTATGTATTGTGAATGATGTCAAATTTTTTAAATTCAAATTTTTCAAAGCGGTTATGAATCAAGTTTTAGTGTATGTCATTTTAAGGGACATGGTACCCATGGTACAAAACTATAAGTCAGTTTAAAGTACAAGAAGCACTGAATTTGACTGTATACATTTTTTTTTTTCAAAAAGTGGACTTGGTACTTTCAAACAACCAGCCGACGATATGTATTTTAATTTATGAACATTATTTAATGAACGCAAGATATTGGAATAAAATTATCCCAAGATTTTTATAGAAATAAACACTTTATCAACGCAAATATTTATTAATATAGTTGAAACAGTTTAAACTTATTATTGTTATTAATTTGCAACAATATAAAACACCAAATATACTTTAACATATTGTACTTTAACTGTGTACGAGTGGCAAATGGAAATATGATATTCCAAGTACTAGAGAGATAAAACTGTTTCACGTAGTCATTAGTCATTCAACTTTAATAGTATTGGCAGTAACTAGATTTGAACTAGTTAATTTTTATTCTACGATCCGACTCGTAGATTATAAAGTATTGTTGCATTACCAAAAATATTAGCTGTTCCAACCATATAAATAAATAAATACATTTAATAACGCCCATAGAAATATAAAATAACAGACAAAGATAAATATATGCACTTACATTTGATGATTTCTTGCTATCTGAACCGCTAGAATTATGTTCTCTTATTCATTAGATTTTTATCTCAACTCTGGAT
Organism: Ophonus ardosiacus; assembly: GCA_943142095.1. Taxonomy (NCBI): domain Eukaryota; kingdom Metazoa; phylum Arthropoda; class Insecta; order Coleoptera; family Carabidae; genus Ophonus; species Ophonus ardosiacus. The sequence goes on along the minus strand of OW964831.1, from coordinate 46,920,351 downwards.
ATAATTTCAAGTGGTTTGAACACTGCAGATTTACTGATTTCCACTGAAAAGAAATTAATTCATTGTAATATACAATAAAATTATTATTTCGAATAATATTTGTATGTATGAGACACAATGGCTGGTAGCACAAGCCCTGTTTTAACTAAAACACTGTTTTAAGAAATGTCAAATTCAAATTTCAATATTTAATTTCACCCTTATGTTTAAAGAACGATTTTTTAAAAAATATTTGTTTGAATACAAACTATGTTCTGCTTTAAAATCATATTTAACAAATTTAATACTATTTATTTTTATTATTAAATAATGAAATCTGACATTTCTTAAAACAGCGTTTTAGTTAAAACAGGGCTTGTGCTACCAGCCAATATTGTTAGATAATAATTTTTAAACTAGTAGTTAAAGCTTGATCTTGTGAACAAAATACTACGTAAGTTTTATAAAAAAAAAAATATTTCGAACAAAAATAACTATTAATATAGTTGAAACATTGTATGTGTGTATTACACTTACAAATCAAGTACATCTTTTGCCCGTTTTAACTTTAAAACTTTGCTCTATATTTAGTCAAAAATACGAATAGGTACACCACTAACTATTTTACTAAGAGAATTTTCAGAAAGTTCATAAATTTTCAGAATAATTAGTGAAGTAATTCAACTTTTATGGATCAAAGTGCGTAGACGAAACGAAAACAAAATGTAGGTACGTGTTTGAAATGGTTGTCTACTATCCAACCTACATAACATTAGCTCTGATATCAACGCCAAAATGTTCGAACTAATTACCGACCGAATGAATAATAAATTATTTTATCGAAAACAGTGTCCTCTATTAAAATTTAACAATACAAAATTAAAGCTCGTATTTTTTTGTATAAAAAAGGGTTCTTATTTTAGATTTAGATTTTAGTGAATAAACATGTTTTAAATCCAATTTAACATTTATACGATGGTGTGTGTCTGGAAGGACCATTCTTAAAACTATAATACTTAACACCTCTATACGTACTTCTAAAGAATAAACGAAGTTGGAAGAAGTATGAATTTAATGTTGAATGTTGATAAATCTAAGGTGTTAGTATTTGAAAGGAGTGAATTGGTGACTGAGTGCAATGTGTTGGTGAATGGAGTAAAACTGGAGCAGGTGAATGAGTTTGTATATTTGGGTAGCATGATGTCGAGGGATGGACGAATTGACCGTGAAATTGATAGGAGGGTGAGTGCGGGATGTAAGGTAATGGGTGCTCTGGGCACGTTTGCTCGTAACGTAAACGTATCTAGAGAAGCTCGGTTAAGTGTATATAATGGAGTGCTGGTGCCTGCTTTGATGTATGGAAGTGAATGTTGGGCATGGACGAGAAAGCATAAAAGGAAAGTGACTGCTGTGGAAATGAGGTATTTACGTGGTGTTTGTGGGTATACAAGACGGGATCGCGTGAGGAATAATTTGGTGTATGATGCATGTATGGTTAGGAAGAATGTAGTTAAGAGAGTTGGAGTGAGTCAGTTGAGATGGTTTGGTCATGTGGAGAGAATGATGAGTGAACGACTTGTAAAACGCATATATGTTGGTAAAGTTGAGGGTGTTCGATTGCGTGTATGAATACGATTATGAATGTGGCTGAGGCGAAAGAAGTTTGCCTGGATAGGAATGTGTGGCGAAGGATGATTGTTTCGTAATTATTGTGGTGTGAAGATGTATGGTTAGTAAGAATGTTTTATGAGAATGGGGAGACAGCTGAACTTTTATGTGGACGAGAAGAACAAAGTATGTTTGTACAGGAATGTGTAGCGAAAGATGATTTTTGTTTAACTATTATTGTGGTCCGGATGAGGTGAAAGAAGTGTGCATGGATAGGAATGTGTGGCGAAGGATGATTGTTGCGTAACTATTATTGTGCTCCGGATGCGGTTATTCGCTACCGAAAATCGGTCACATTAATATGTTCTTTGTATGAATGTTATGATTTCGGACAAGGCGAAAGAAGAATGTTTTTAAAGAGTTAAGTGATTCAGTGGAGCTCTTACTTTCATCCCTTTTCTTGTTTTCGGGTTTTTGCTAACCCACTAAGTGGGAAACGCGTGATTTTATGTATGTATGGTTTTTTATATTCTTTAATGATTAGAAGTGTTTGCACGTGAAGTATAGCAACACATACACGTTGAGTCCGCGCGTTTAGAGAAAACACAAATCGGCGCATTATAAGTTGTACTACTCAACCTACAAATTTTGACAGTACAAAAAACATTTAAATGAATAATATTTAAATGTTATTATTTTTATTATATCCCATATAAAATAAACTTTTGAAGAAGAATGTGAAAGTTCAACCGCTTATATATGTATGCTTGATTACAATATATAAAAAAAATCCATAAAATAGCACAAAAATGAAAATGACTAATCACATAATAAATATATATTATTCAATTTTGTGACGTTTTAAACTGTCATTATTAATTCCAATGCAACAACTACAAGTAACATTTTACTCACAAGTGAATTAAAAAAAATTTAAATTACTCTCACAAAATTTTAACTCAACTCTGCAACAAATAATGCATTTAAAATAACACCAGGTACGAAAATAACACTCACCACAGTATTTATCAGACATTATCAGTCATTTTAATTATTTTTCACGACACAAATGAGAGACAATAAATCTTATTAAAAAGATGACTTGACGTCTACCATACACAGCCTGCTGACTAGTTTTTCATTTTGTCAAAATTAAATAATTTATTGGTTTTTATTATTTAGTCAAAATTGAATAAAATATTGTATACACCACGGGAGCTAAGAATGTTTATTCATGAGAAGAAATTTTAGAGTTAATGTTCATTATTTAATTTAATTAAATACGAAGTTATCGTTACAAAATTTACTAATTCAAGTTACGTAAATTTCACGAAAAGTTTTTCGTTTACCGTGAACAATCTAAATCTAAAATATACGCCTTTGTAATAAAATGTGCAACTGGTCATAAAAATATAGTGGCCATAAAAACTAATTGAAGAAATCTTAGCAAAAATAACCGTAGTCCATTTTAATTTAACTTAGGATCATGTTTAAATATTATAAAATTATTTAATAGATGTTAAGAAATAAAACAATGAACATTGATGAGCATTAGATAATAATTAGACATCTTTTTTAAGACTTTTTTGTAGAAACGCTCAAACTTTAAAATGTAATAATGCAAAAAGCAGTTTTATCAAACTCTTTTAGTTTTTGCCAATAGCTCCTTAATTGTTAATGTTAAAATGGCAATTGCGCCTTTGCGATATCATTGCCCTAAATAATATCAATAGAGAAAAATATAAGACTTACATTAGAAGATCTCAGCTACGCGGCATCTTTGCAATCTCGTATTTAACTGCTTGGCATCTTTGCAAATTCGTGCTCAATTACTCGGAAACTCAGCAATTTCCATTGGCCTGCAAATTGACAAAAATATAAAAAAATAAATTATTGTTTTCTAATGAAAGCATCTAAATCGATTTCTAATACGATACAAACACATTATCAACTTATATAACCATTAATAGAGTTAGGATGTTATTTAAACTTACGATAGTTATTAAATAGCAACAATAGTTAACCATATTTCATTATCAAAACAATAATATATTAACAATAAATGCATTTTTCACAGCAAAATCAAATGCATGTCTGCTTGAAGACGGCTGCTTGGCGAGTAAGAGCGAACCTTGCAGACCAATGTAAGCGAGTTTAATTAGGAAAGCCGGCCGGCTGCCTATACGTAATGCTATCACACTAATTATGCTTTATTTTGTAAATTCAATGCAGGTAAATAATTTATTTAAAAAATAAAACAAAATAAGGGATGAGATTTAAAATGCAATTATTCATAAATATTCGAACGTAAAATTTTATACCAATAAAAATGATACCAAATTTGGTTACCGAAATACCTATGAGTTTTTAATTTATATTATAAATACACAAAGTTCAGAATATGTGAATATAGTTTTATTACAATTTATATTACGTGCTATAAAAGTAGTAAATCCGAGCAATACTACACTAGTATCTTACAGAAATATAAAGAGAAATGGTAAATATCTACTCACATTTTGATTAATTCTTCCTGCCCGAAACCACTGGCATTTTTATTCTCTGTTCCTATAGATTTCTAGCTCCAACACACTGAAAAGAAAATAATTAATTGTAATACACAATAAAATTACATATTATTCTAAAAGATATTTGTCTGTATGAGACAAAATATTGATAGATAAAATTGCAAACACGTTGAAATACATAAAATCATGGAAAATAATTCTTTGAAGTAGATATCGCATGATTTAATTGTAGATTAAATAAAATTCAACTCGCGTCTCAAGAATGTACGAGTTCGACAATAGCGTCTAAATGTTTCACTCATATTGTTGTAATAAGATCAACTGCGATAACAATTATTATCTTAAACGTTGGACCAAAACTTTATCTCACGTTTTCTTATATATTTTCTTTATTTGGCGTATTTTTTTCAAGGAAAATAAACGATGAATCACACTAAATGCAATAGCACAACATGCCCACCATTTTGTGCGATGACTTGTATAGGAAAGGAATGCAGTGTTACCAAAAGTACTTAACAAAATATCGCTAACCAAAAATGTGGATTATGAAATCGATAATTATTATTAATAATATTTGCAAACAGCATGATATACGAACAAAAATGAATTGAATAAACAATAAAATTATTATTCTGAATTCTATTTATCTGTAGGTATGAGGCCAAATTATATGCAAAAATTGTACTCACAGTTTGACCTTCGGAAATATTTGTCTTTTATAAGAATAAACACATTATCAACAAAAATAACTATTAATATAATTTGAATATTGTTTAAACTTACTATTGTTATTAATTTGTTACAATATGAAACCCCAAATAAATGTAAACATCACGAATAAAATTCCACCTACGAACTACGATTCAAGTACTCAGTATAGTAATAAAACGAACTATTTTTATAGTTGAAACATTGTTTAAACTTACGATTTTTATTAATTTGCAACAATACTTAACAATCTTTTATTATTAAGTCAATAAAAACTAAAAACGCGATATCGGCCACCACTGCAGTGTTAAATTCGTTGATAAAACTTAATTCCATTCTACATAAACTAGAACACATATCTTGCTATGTATCATTAAAACGACAAAATAGTAATAAAAATTGATAATTTATGTTAATTATTACTTATCATATATTTACAATTAATAAAATAAAATTAAAGCGGGTGGGCCAACTGATGTGCACCGGGACTCGTCTTTATGTATAAACAAACGAAAAATAAATATGAAAAAAGTATAATTTCACATACCTTTGCCTTTGATGTTTATCCAGGGCCAGTGTAATAGGAAGAGCAAATCAAATATGGCAGTAAACAGCTTGTAAAATTGCATCAATGTTCTCAGCAACTATTATCGCCTCGGCAATTTTCATAAACATCAATAAATGTTCTTAAATATGTTCGCTTATTTCCCCAAATGTTATTTAACATCATAATGGCCCGTATTCTTACCTCTTGAAGTAGCGCTACTTCCGAAGTAGTGCAATTTCGTTTTTTTTTTAATTGTATTTTATGAATAGATAAGATTAGGTTTCATATTTTGGTAATATATAATATTTGAATTAAGTGGCATTTATAATGGGGTATTCCACTCATTTTTTTATTATTATTATTATTATTATTATTATTATTTTAAAGAAAACTTCATTCAGTTTTGAGGAAATTCATAGTATTAAAAAAATCTTAATTGTAGTTTAACATTATTTTATTTTCGAGAAATTAGTGTAACGTCACATTCCCCCTATATTTGTCTTTCTCACCCACACTGCTCTGAATACGCTACGAAAGAAAGATAACAATTGAATGACGCCAATCTCCCCTTTTAGCAAATGTGAAATATCTCTTAAATAATTATTTAAAAAATGTTTTCATTGTTTTAACTATTATCTATTGAGCCATACTTTAAGTTAAATTGAAATTTTTCTTATTTTTTTGTTATGGTGGAATACCCCATTTATTTTTATTTCTCTTTTAATATTAAAAATTGACATTTGACAGTTGAAGTAGCGATTTTTCGGAAATAGCGCTACTTCAAGATATCAGAATACCGCCCAATGTTTCTTTCAAAACAAACGTAGATTTCCTCAATTTCATCATAAAATGTCATTAAAATATCGTGAACACTATTTAAATAATAATCATAGTTGCTGATAAATTCCCAATTACATTCAATCAACACGAAATAACTTAGAATCTTGAGCGACGTGGCTCACCAAGAACTGAATCTACACTGAAACACACAGAAAAGAGTATATATTGAAACACTGTTGTAGAAAGAATAATTTTCAGTTATTTTGCTTTACAGATTGTATGCTGTGTTCAAAAATTATGAAAATTGGTGTACTTATGTAATTTTGCCCGTAGAATCGAATGGTATTGTCGCCAAATTCATATCTTGGCCCATTTTTGGATTATTACCCAAAAATGGGCAGTTTTGAGCAAAACTTTGAATCTAAATATCTCGAGAACGAAACCTGCGGTTTCAAAATTTGGAATCAGTGCACTAAGATGTATCTAGATACATAAAAATTAGATTTTTGAAAATTTTGTTGTTTTTATCTAAATATGGGGTACATTGACCTTTGGGGCAATAATTCAAAAATGGGTAGAGATATAAACTTGGTAGTAATATTATTTGATTGCAAAGAGAATGTTGCGTATTTATATATGAGTATACATAATGTATATTCATGTGATAATTTTACTGGATTTATAGAATATTTTCCAAGGAACTTTCTGCATGGAATTTGTACAAAATTGTATTATGTTCGTGTTACAATTTTACTGGATATATAGAATCTTTTCCAATGAACTTTTGGTATGGGATTTGTACAAAATACATCAAATTAATAAGCAGGCATTGCACGTCATCGTTCAATGAGAAACCAAAGGACGTTAAAGCTCATTATTTAATTAAATCGTTAAAAGAACGATGATGTACATCAGCTACTTCTCCGATTTGAGTATTTGAAGTTATCGTTAAGAAATTTACTAATTCGAATTACGTAAATTGCATAATACGTAAAAGTTTACGAAACGCTTTGTTTACGCAACTGTAGTTAATAATCAATAATAGAATTTTGGATCACTCCAAAAAGTTTTTCATTTACCGTTAAACATAATCTAAAATATACGCTTTTATAATAAAATGTGCAACTGGTCATATAAAATATAATGGTTCAAAAAACTATTTGAAGAACTCTTAGCAAAAATAACCGTAGTCCATTTTAATTTAATTCAGGATTGTGTTTAAATAGTAGATAATTATTTAATGGATGTAAAGATATAAAACTGTGAACATTGATGAGCATTACATAATAATTATACATTTATTTAGACTTTTTTAGAAACGCATAAACTTTTAAATTTAAAATGTAATAATTTGTGACTATGATACTTTTTGCAAAAAGCAGTTTTATCATACTATTTTAGTTTTTGCCAATAGCACCTCAATTGTTAATGTTAAAATGGCACTTGCGCCTTTGCGATATCATTGCCCTAAATAATATCAATAGAGAAAAATACAAGACTCACATTAGAAGATCTCAGCATCCCGGCGTCTTTGCAATCTCATATTCAACTGCTTGATATCTCTGCAAACTCGTTCTCAATTACTCGGGAACTCAGCAATTTCCATTCGCCTGCAAATTGACAAAAATATAAAAATTAAATTGTTTGCTAATAAATGCATCTGAATCTAGTTTTAATAGAATACAAACACATTATCAACTTACATAACCATTAATAGAGTTGGGATGTTATTTAAACTTACGATAGTTGTTAAATTGCAACAATAGTTAACCATATTTCACTATTAAAACAATAATGTATTAACAATAAATGCATTTTTCACAGCGAAATCAAATGCATGTCTGCTTGGCGAGTAAGAGCGAACCTTGCAGACCAAAGTAAACGAGTTTAATTAAGAACGCCGGCCGACTGCCTATACGTAATACGTAATGCTATCACAGTAATTATGCTTTATTTTGTGAATTCAATGCAGGTAAATATTTTATTTAAAAAATAAAACAAAATAAGGGATGAGATTTAAAACGCAATTATTCATAAATATTCGAACGTAAAATTTTATACCAATAAAAATGATACCAAATTTGGTTACCGAAATACCTATGAGTTTTTAATTTATATTATAAATACACAAAGTTCAGAATATGTGAATATAGTTTTATTGCAATTTATATTACGTGCTATAAAAGTAGTAAATCCGACCAATACTACACTAGTATGTTACAGAAATATAAAGAGAAATGGTAAATATCTACTCACATTTTGATTATTTCTTGCTGCTCGAAACCGGTGGGATTTTTGTTCTCTGCTCCTATAGATTTCTAGCTCTAACACACTGAAAAGAAAATAATTAATTGTAATACACAATAAAATTACATATTATTCTAAAAGATATTTGTCTGTATGAGACAAAATATTGATAGATAAAATTGCAAACACGTTGAAATACATAAAATCATGGAAAATAATTCTTTGAAGTAGATATCGCATGATTTAATTGTAGATTAAATAAAATTCAACTCACGTCTCAAGAATGTACGAGTTCGACAATAGCGTTTATATGTTTCACTCATATTGTTGTATAAGATCAACTGCGGTAACAATTATTATCTCAAACGTTGGACTAAAACTTTATCTCACGTTTTCTTATATATTTTCTTTATTTGGCGTATTTTTTTTAAGGAAAATAAACGATGAATCACACTAAATGCAATAGCACAACATGTCCTCCATTTTGTCCGATGACTTAGATAGGAGCCTGGATAGGAGTGCAGTGTTACCAAAAGTACTTAACAAAATATCGCTAACCAAAAATGTGGGTCATGAAATCCCTAATTATTTTTATTAATATTTGCAAACAGCATAATATACGAAAAAAATGCATTGAATAAACAATAAAATTATTATTCTGAATTCTATTTATTTGTAAGAGGCAAAATATATGCAAAAATTATACTCACTGCTTGACCATCGGAAATATTTGTTTTTTATAAGAATAAACTCATTATCAACATAAATAACTATTAATATTTTTTGAATATTGTTTAAACGTACTATTGTTATTAATTTGTTAAAATATGAGAACCCAAATAAATGTAAACATCACGAATAAAATTCCACTACGATTCAAGTACTCACTGCAGCAAAACTTGAACTATTTTTATAGTTGAAACATTGTTTAAACTTACGATTGTTATTAATCTACAACAATACTTAACAATCTTTCATTATTAAATCAATAAAAACTAAAAACGCGATATCGGCCACCACTGCAGTGTTAAATTCGTTGATAAAACTTAATTCCATTCTACATAACTAGAACACATATCTTGCTATGTATCATTAGAACGACAAAATATTAATAAAAATTGATGATAATTTATGTTAATTATTACTTATAATATATTTACAATTAATACAATTAAATTAAAGCGGATGGGCCAACTGATGTGCACCGGAACTCGTATTTATGTATAAACAAACGAAAAATAAATATGAAAAAATTAACTTACCATTGCCTTTGATGTTTATCTAGGACCAGTGTAATAGGAAGATCAAATCAAACATGGCAGTAAACAGCTTGTAAAATTGCATCAATGTTCTCAGAAACTATTATCGCCTCGGCAATTTTCGTAAACATCAATAAATGTTCATAAATTTGATGACTTATTTCCCCAAATGTTATTTAACATCACAAAGGCCCGTATTCTCACATCTTGAAATAGCGCTATTTCGATTTTTTAATTTAATTTTATTTTATGAATAGGTAATAGATTTCATGTTTTGGTAAATGAAATATTTGAATTAAGTGGCATTTATAATGGGGTATTCCACTCAATTTTTTTTATTATTTTAAAGCAAAGTTCATTTAGTTTTGAAGCAATTCATAGTATTAAAAAATCTTAATTGTAGTTTAACAGTATTTTATTTTCGAGAAATTGTATGACGCCAATTTCCCCATTTAGCAAATGTGAAATATCTCGTAAAGTAATTATTTAAAAAATATTTTCATTGTTTTAACTAGTATTTATTGAGCCATACTTTAAGTTAAATTGAAATTTTTCTTATTTTTTTTTTTGTTATGGTGGAATACCCCATTTAATTTATTTTTATTTCTCTTATTTTTAATATTAAAGTTGACATTTGACAGTTGAAGTAGCGATTTTTCGAAAGTAGCGCTACTTCAAGATATCAGAATACGGGCCAATTTTTTTTTTTCAATATAAACGTAGATTTCCTCAATTCCATCATAAAATGGCATTAAAATATCGTAAACGCTGTTTAAATAATAATCATTGTGCTGATAAATTCCCAATATCCCAATTACGTTCAATCAACACAAATTAACTTGGAACCCTGAGCGAGAACTGAATCTACACTGAAACACACAGAAAAGAGTATATATTGAAACAATATTGTAGAAAGAATAGTTTTATATCTTTTTATCTTCCGTCACCTTTAGGTAAGGAAGGTATTGTCTTTGGTCTAAAAAATTGTTGGGAGTTTGATACAAATATACTTTTTTTTAAGATGATGTCTGTATGTGTGTGTATGTATATGTGTGTGTATATGTGAGTGGGTGTATGTGTGTCCGTCTGTGCGCGTGTGTGTGTCCGGAATGAGCGATTACGGCTCAATCGAATTAAAGGAAAATAGTAAAAAAATACGAATGTATATGCTGAGTAACGAATATTAACAAAAAAATGAAATGGTATAATTGAGATATTTCGGAAATGAAGGGTTTTTTGTTATAACGCTTCGACACTAATATGAAAATATTTTGATTGGCGACCGAGAAACCGCCTATAAATGCATTACAAATAGCGTGTTAGAAGGTGGGATTACTACCAATGGAAGTTAAGAAATTCAAATTCGAAAGGAGGGGCTAACATTCCTGTACTACAGTTTCCAAACAGTTTTTATTTTAACATAAATTTCTTGCATTAAACTTAATAATTTAAATACTCCTGTAATTATAAAATGTGTATACTTATACAGTGTTATAATATTCATTTATTTTTATGTAAATATAACTTAAAATAGCATATATTTCAAGAACATTTAGGTCCATGATGAAAACAGTTTGATATAAAAACACATAAATGTGACGTCACGTCAATCTTTTCAAAATTCGGGAGACCATAACTCGCTTATTAATAGGAATTTTTTCACCGGATTTTCATCAATAGTCTTAGTTTTCCTAATATTTTCAGATGAAATTATAAAAAAAAAATGGTGTAATCCCCCATTGTCAAGTGCAATTTATATAGTGTATGATCATGTTCACATAAAAATTAGATTTTTGAAAATTTTGTTATTTTTATCTAAATGAGGGATATAAGTTATCGTTAAGAAATTTAGTAATTCGAATTACGTAAATTTCATAATACGTAAAAGTTTACAAAACGCATTGTTTACGCAACTGTAGTTAATAATAGAATTTTGGATCACTCCAAAAAGTTTTTCATTTACCGTTAAACATAATCTAAAATATACGCCTTTATAATAAAATGTGCAACTGGTCATAAAAAATATAATGGTTCAAAAACCTATTTGAAGAACTCTTAGAAAAAATAACCGTAGTCCATTTTAATTAATGAGCATTGCATAATAATTATACATTTTTTAGAGTTTTTTAGAAACGCCCAAACTTTTAAATTTAACATGTAATAATTTGAGACTAAGATACGTTTTGCAAAAAGCAGTTTTATCATACTATTTTAGTTTTTGCCAATAGCACCTCAATTGTTAATGTTAAAATGGCACTTGCGTCTTTGCAATATCATTGCCTTCGATAATATCAATAGAGAAATAGAAGACTTACATTAGAAGATTTCAGCTACTCGGCATCTTTTCAATCTCGTACTCAACTGCTTGACATCTCTACAAAGTCGTACTCAATTACTCGGGAACTCAGCAATTTCCATTCGCCTGCAAATTGACAAAAATATAAAAATTAAATTATTGTTAGCTAATAAATGCATCTGAATCAATAATGTATTAACAATAAATGCATTTTTCACAGAAAAATCAAATGCATGTCTGCTTAAAGAAGGCTGCTAGACGAGTAAGAGCGAACCTTGCAGACCAATGTAAACGAGTTTAATTAGGAACGCCGGCCGGCTGCCTATACGTAATACGTAATGCTATCACAGTAATTATGCTTGATTTTGTGAATCCAATGCAGGTAAATAATTTATTTAAAAAGTAAAAAAAAAATGCAATTATTCATAAATATTCGAACGTAAAATTTTATACCAATAAAAATGATACCAAATTTGGTTACCGAAATACCTGAGTTTTTAATTTATATTACAAATACATAAAGTTCAGAATATGTGAATATAGTTTTATTGCAATTTATATTACGTGCTGTAAGGGTAATAAATACGACTAATACTACACTAGTATGAGAAATGAGAAATAGAAAAAGATAAATATCTACTCACATTTTGATTATATCTAGCTGCTCGAAACCGGTGGGATTTTTGTTCTCTGCTCACAGCTTGACCTTCGGAAATATGTTTTTATAAGAATAAACACATTATCAACAAAAATAACTATTAATATAGTTTGAATATTATTTAAACAATATATTATTATTAAATCAATAAAAACACGACATCGGCCACCACTAAACGGTTAAATTCGTTGGTAAAACTAAGTATTAATTCTATTCTACATAATTAAATATTTTAGAAAACATATCTTGCTATGTGTCATTTGAACAATAAAATGTATGTAATATTAATAAAAATTGGCAATAATTTATGTTGATTATTATATCAATATTAACTAAATAAAATTAAATTAAAACGGGTGCCCATTAATGTGCGACGGAACTTGTTTTTAAGCATAAACAAATTAAAAATAAATATAAAAAAAATTATAATTTGACTTACCTTTGATGTTAATCTAGGACCAGAACAGCAAACAGCTTTTTAAAATTGCATCAATGTTCTCAGCAACTATTATCGGCTCGACATTGTTCGTAAACATCAATAAATGTTAATAAATTTGATCACTTATTATTTCACAAAATGCTATTTAACATCACAATATTTTTTCAAAACAAACGTTCACTTTCCCAATTTCATCATGAAATGGCATTAAAATATCGTAAATAATAATTATTGTTGTTGATAAATTCCTAGTTACGTTCAATCAACACGAAATAACTTGAAATCTAGTGCAAAATTCCCACAACGTAAAATTAAGATGGCGCTTTTCCAGAGCAGAGCGACGTGAATTCAATAAGAGCTGAATCTAGACTGAATCATGGCGTCGACTCGCCTAGCTTTCATAAGAGAACGTGTGTTGGAGAGAGATACAAGATAGCCAACTTCAGATTGATAACTGATGATGTGGAATTATCAATTATCATTAAATGATAAATAATCTTTATAAAACATGCCATTTTATATGCCATTCATGAAAAAGTACATAAAACATTTGTAGATTTTCATATTTCCGAGAAATCGGTGAAAATTCAACGACTTGAAGTTGAAATTATCAGCTGTCATCAAAGAAAATTGTTAAATTGTTCATTATTGTTATTGGCATTGTTTAAACATTATTGTAATATGTTTTTGAATTAAAATGATCCTTATTAATCCTATTTTAATATTCCATGCCTACTTTTACCGTAATTAATAATATATTGTTGTAATATGTCAGAGTTACGTAGTACCTTTACTAACTATTTATGTATTTGTTTAAGTAACTTTGCAATATATTTTTATCAAAAAATGATGCTTATTATTCATATTATAATATTCTATAAACCAATTTTCATTATTTATTCATAATTTGTCAAAATTTGCAATGTTTTCATTGTAGATTTGGCTCCGGGAACAGGGGCACATATTGAACTATTTCATTAAATATTTCTATAATTTATTAGTAAAAAATTATTATTTAAACAATGTTTCATATATTTCGAAACGAATATGAAGTAAAATGCGAAAATTGAACATTTTACTTGTATTTTAACAAAAAAATGTCAGCAGAAAACAGTGGCCGGTAGTAGAACGCCTTGTTCAATCAACGGTTCATCAAAACGAACAAATTCGAGTCAGTTTCCTTGTTCATATGACATTTAAATCATTGTTGTCAAAAAATCGCTTTGCATTTGTTTGTTTTGATTAACCTTTGATTGAACAAGGCGTTGATTAACGTTTCTCAAACAGGCGTAAAAAATAAAAGTTTTTATAATTATTTAATACTACTATCTTCATTTTAAATAGTTCAATACTTTATTATAAGGGAAAAGAGAAAGAGCAAATATATAATAATTAGCTTTATTAAGAATTACGCTAAAATGTGTATAATACAAAAAGTTGAATTTAACGATAAGTTTACATATGTTCAATTCTGGTAAAATTTAAGATATAATTCAGTTACTATGCAATAAACTGAAGTATGGATAAAATAATACAATCATATTCACCAAATAAAATGGATACCTAATAGGAAATATTTCAATTTTACAAACAAGTCATTTGGTAAATCCAATTGCAGTCTGTGTATAAAAATGTGAAGCCCGTAAAAAAGGACATACCATAACACACAATTTACGTCAATCGTATCGATTTGTTTACAATGAAAGCAGATTTATAATTGATGATAATTACATGTAACCTATGTTTTTTTTTTTTGAAAAAGAAACTTACTATTTTGAATTAATGTTATACAATATCTGCATTTGATCCGGAATACCAGTATCTGCTCTCTTTGTATACTTTTATGTTACATTAGTAACAGAAGTTTAACTATACAAATAGTGTGCCATTACATGGCAATGGGGTGTAAATTCGAGGATAAATAATAACTGCTTAGAGTACACATCACAAACTAAAACTAAGACAAGAGTGATGTATAGCCTTTTACAGATATTAAATCATTGTTACAACGTTGTTACCAAAAGTCGTTCAATGTAGTTTCATAAACTATTGTTTATAATACCATTAACCGTTCGGCTATGTTTAATTATTTTTCGTTTATATACAAATTCTTCTCATATTTGCAATAAACTAAAAGCACACATAGGAAATATATTGGCAAAATAATGAAAATGCTCAATAAATAAACATATGATAGCAGAAGACAATAATTTTAATATTAATAGTTAGTTTGTTTCATTATACTGCATCGTAAAATAAACTAGAAAATAGATGAATTTATATTTTATAGAAGGAATGTTGTATAACGTAACTATTTTGTTATTTACAATATGAAGCACAAAGGAAGCAGAAGTCATAAAATAGAAAAATATATATAACATAATTAAAAAAATAAGCAAGCATTCACCACAAATTTACGGAAAGTATCAAAATTAACAACATCGCACATTGTTAATTTTAATTTGAAAAATACAATTCTCATATTTCCTGTAATACGACAGTTGTATTTTTGTGCTATTATACGTAGAATACATTTGAAACATTTTGATATTTATTAAATATATATGCTTAGTTTCAAAATAATATTTTATTTATAAAGATTGTACAATGTACATTTCGAGATTTTATCTCATCTTCAGGCACAAATTAATATTATTATAAATATAAACAAATAACAAAAGAATGAAACAAATTACAAATTCATAAACATAACAAAATTGGAAATTTATTAATATAATATTACTAAAATTTTGAAAAAATATTAGGATCTAATATATCCAAAATTTCATTCATTGGATTTTTCTTGTAATCTAAAGAATTTATTTTGAAAGCTTCTAAACAATTTAGTTTTTTACTTTTGTTTTCTATATGGAGTATTTTTAAATTTTAAATTGAACAAAAATGTTCATTATGATTCAGTTTTTGGAAGCAATTAAAAAATTTTTCTATACGAAGAGATTTTTGGATAAATGCTTCATTTATTTCAACATAGTCAAAATTTACAAATGCGACGTTTCGGTTATGGTTATAACCATTATTAAGCAATAAATAAATTATTACAACATATGAAAATAATATATTTAAAAGTCAGTTGACTTTTAACCATGTAGTTCTTTAAACTCGTTGGTTTTTACAAAATCTTTTATATTTAAAATGTATTATTTTCATATGTTGTAATAATTTATTTATTGCTTGAAAATGGTTATAACCATAACCGAAACGTCGCATTTGTAAATTTTGACTATGTTGAAATAAATGAAGTATTTATCCAAAAACCTCTTCGCATAGAAAAATGTTCATTGTTAAATAAATGTTTTGACAAATTTGAATTTTCGATTAAGTAAAAAAACTATTGTTTAGAAGCTTTCAAAATAAAAAATTCTTTACATAACAAAGAAAATCTAATGAAATAAATTTTGGATAAAGCAATTCTTCACTATTAGATACTAATATTTTTTAAAAATTTTAGTAATATATCAATAAATTTTCAATTTTATGTTTATTAATTTGTAAGTTGTTTCATACTTTTGTTATTTGTTTATATTTATATCATTAATTTGTGCCTGAAGATGAGATAAAATTTCGAAATGTACACTGTACAATCTTTATAAATAAAATATTATTTTGAAACTAAGTATATATATTTAATAAGTATTTTTGTGATTAATAGAATATAGCAGAGAAATTGTTACAAAGAAATACAAGAAATGAACAATTTATTGTCTTCTTTCCTTAGAAACTGCGAATGACTAACAAAAATAATATTTGCTTTCTCTAAACAAATCACATTTATTACATGATACATCATTTACATTTAATAAATGGGGCAGTATTAGATATATCTGAATTTTTGTGCGTTAAACTTGTACATTTACATAAATTTTGTTTAGAATAAAATTTATAATAAAAATGTAAAAAAGGCAAAATGTAAAAATACATTTTCCAATAACATTTGGCTATAATATAATCTAATGCAATAATAAAAAGAAGAAATAAATAGACCGGAAGAATACTAAAATAAATTGAATTAAAATTATACTTGTTCACAGGTTGAATAGTAAAATACCTTCTGACACATATGCAAATACATAGTCGATTATCATACAAAATCAATGGTACTTAGATGTTCCTCATTACTTTCCTTGAGTACGAGTTCCTGCAAGTACTATTGCTCCACCCTCCTGATTGGCGCTAATGATAATGGGAGGTTTGCATCCGCAGCCAATCAGGCGGGTGGGCGTGGCCTCAGTAGGCCGACGCCTCTTTGTACTCAGATCCTTCCATGGTGAAGAAGTCCTCCAGCTTCCATTGGAGGGTTTCGAATGTCGGCCGCTTCATGGCGTCTTTGTGCCAGCACTCCAACATGATGTCGTATAGTGCGGTTGGGCAGCCCGGCGGGCAAGGCATGCGGTAGCCGTGTTCTACCTGGTGGAGGACTTCGGCATTCGTCATACCTGAAAGGAACAAGAAGATAATGTTGATTAATCGAAGAAATTTTGTGGCGCCCAGAAGGGACCTCAACGATACAGATATAAATATTGTCACTGCGAATAAAATCACGTTTTAAAGTTATTAGAATTCGATTTTCACATTTTTACAATATGTTTGTTTTGTGTGTGTGTGTTGGAGGGATGGTTTCTCAAATTCTATAAGACTAAAGACCAAATTAACTACGTATTCCTTAATCTGACATTAATAGGAAGAGCTGAAAAGATTTTGGTAACAATGGGGTAGTTTCGCCTTTTTTGATTTTTTATTATAAGTAAGTGTTTTTAAATTCAAATTTTCCATATTTTTTTATTTTGCACAATTTTTATTTTTAAATGAGAAAAAAAATACTGAAAATACCGGACATATCTATTCCCGCCATTGTGACGTCAGCCTTGCCACGTCCGTTGCAACTTAGTTCCGACGTGCTGCTCGAAGTATGACAAAGATATTTTGCGACGTATGTCTTGCGGGGTACGGGGAAAAGGGAACTTGTTTGTTTGGTTAGATTTTCTAAGTTAGGTTAGCACGTATTTTTATTTTTACTTAATTTTGTTTGGCTCTAGCAAGTTTGTTACCTATTACGACTTTTATATTACAATTAATAAATATTTCTAATTATTTTGTCAGGTACGCATATAGAAACTTTGTAAAACGAAACAAGGTTGCCTCAGTATCACCACCAGCTGTCACTTTGACATTTCACATCCCATCGCTGTAAAACAACGACACTAGCGATATTTGCGGCTTTTAGTTAGCAACCGTGACGTCACAAAGAAGAGGTCGATTTAAAACATGTTATTTTTTAAATAACTTTTTTAAAATATTTTCATAATAAATGGCGAATTTTATTACAGTATATATCATATTATAAGTCGTATATTGTAAACAAATAAGAATTTTATTAAGTTTCAACATATGGTAACTACCCCATTGGACAACCGAAAGTAGTAGTTTCTTAAAAAAATCTTCTAAATTTTATTCTTTTGAAATTTGTATAATCACAAATATGAAAGATCATAGGATTCTCTATCCAATACATTGAACATTTCTATTATATCTTCTATACATTTAGAGATAGATACTCATAAACATATAAAATAATCCGTTACAATCAAATAATGTTACTACCAAGTTTATACCTCTACCTACTTTTGAATTATTGCCCCAAAAGTCAATATACCTCATATTAAATAAAAACTTCAAAATTTTCAAAAATCTAATTTTTATGTATCTAGATACTTCTCAATGCGCTGATTCCAGATTTTGAAACCGCAGGTTGATATCTCTCTTCGTTCTCGAGATATTTAGATTTCAAGTTTTGCTCAAAACTGCCCATTTTTGGATAGTAACCCAAAAATGCGTCGAGATATGAATTTCGCGACAACACCATTCGATTCTACGTGCAAAATTACATAAGGACACCAATTTTCATAATTTTTGAACACCGCATACAATCTCTAAAGCAAAATAACTGAAAATGACTAAAAATCGCAAAAATCTAAGGTGTACCCCTTACGATTTTTTCAGATTTTGGTCATTTTCGGGGGTTTTCAAACTTTTATTAATAAAAAATGAACCGGTTGGACAAAAATTATGAAAATTGGTACACTTATGTAATTTTGCCCGTAGAATCGAATGGTCGTATTGCTAAATTCATATCTCAACCCATTTTTGGGTTACTACCCAAAAATGGGCAGTTTTGAGCAAAACTGCGAATATAAATATCTCGAGAACGAAAAGAGATATCGATCTGCGGTTTCAAAATTTAGAACCAGCGCATTGAGAAGTATATAGAGACATAAAAATTAGATTTTTGAAAATTTTGAAGTTTTTATCTAAATATGGAGTATATTGACTTTTGGGGCAATAATTCAAAAATGGGTAGATATATACACTTGGTAGTAATATTTTTTGTTTGTAAAGACAATGTTACGTAAGTGTACGCATTTTTAGAGTAATGTATCGAGCAGCCCAAATAACTCCATGAAAAAACTGAGGACTTTTTCTGGGAAGTACATTTAATATTTCTTATTTTATTAATTAAATATTTAAAATTACAGGTTCATATATACACATCAGAAATACGGCCAAACTTGTCAATGAATTTGAAGAATCTCGAACATTTAGAAGAGTAGGAGAAAACTTATAAAGAATGAATTAAAAAATATAAAAATATATTAATAATTAGAATTTTTGTGTATGTACCAGAAATGTTAAACACAATATAGCCTAATTTGGAAATGGCGAGAGCTCTTGTGTTAGCCACAACAAATTTATTGTTTTTGAATTACAGGCTAAAACTTGTTTTTTGCTAATTTTGAAAATACCTCATATATCGCATTATGAGATACGGAAAAACGTTTAAACAATTTTTATTATTTTTTATTAAGTACGAGAATTATGTAGAAAATGTGGTGGTATCATTTGGGTTGTGTTATTATGTACATGAAACAATAATTTTTTTCAGTTACTTCTAAGAATCTCTGCAGTTAAATAAAAATTGTAATTTCATATATGAGATCCCACTTATATTATTTGGTTAGGTAATAAATATAAATTTATGTGTAACTGATTTTTTTTTATCTAAATGTTATATGAAAATGATATTATGGTTATGTATCTTACCTGGATAAGGTATGCGGCCATAGGTGACAAGTTCAGTGAGCAAAATTCCAAAAGACCAAACATCAGATTTGATGGAGAATTTACTGTAATTGGCAGCTTCAGGAGCAGTCCATTTAATTGGGAACCTGGCTCCAACTCTAGCTTCATATTCATCCTCCTTTAAAACAAAACAACAAAATGAAAATTCATCCCTAGATAGCCCTAGTAGGTTTATCTTACTTTGATGAGTCTCGCAAGTCCAAAATCAGCTATCTTCACTACATTGTTATCAGCTACAAGGACATTACGCGCCGCCAGATCTCTGTGGATGTAGTTCTGGGACTCTAAGTAGGCCATACCAGCTGCGATTTGGGCTGACATATCGATCAGTTGCTGCAGTTTCAGGCCACGGCCTTTGCCTAAAACAAAAACGTGATAATCAACATCGGTGCTCGATCATGTGATTGCTATCCACACGCTATTTCGCAATTTGGAATTTCGGGGTATTTATCTAGTACAAATTCGACTGGTTTTAGATTTCGCGATAGCAAAGCCAATGACAAAATTTTATAGAGGAAATTAACCATATATTAATATATTTATTCATTTTATAACAGTGTGAGTGTGCAATAATTTTTGAAGTGATTAACAAAAATTTGATAATAGTTTTTTACAATACAATAAAATGTACATATATTACGATTAGGCAAGCGTTGTATACACATATTATTCTACGAAAGTAAAATTTGAAATTATCTTAGTTGCTCTATCAAAGTTAAATGTAGATATTTCCTTAGTAACTACATTTTTTTAAGTAATTTGCATATTTTAGTAATTTGGAAGAAATATGAATATACAATAAAATAAAAATTTGCACGCTTTGCAATAATAAGCCCATTTATAATTCTCAAAAAGCGTATTTTTCATCTTCTTGCAAATTTGAAGGAGATTATCAATAAGAGAATAAAAAGTAGTAATACTGTAATTATTAAAATAGTTTTCTAATAAAGTTTAATATCCATATTTTTATACTGATTCATATTTTAGTGCGGGACAATTTTTAAAGCATTTACTTTTGATAAATGTATTTTAAAAATTAGATTAGATTTCTAAATCCTGTAACAGGAAACTGTACTTTAAGGTATTAGATTATTTAATAAAAATATAATTAGATTATAAACGGCAAATATGAGCAACCTCTTGCAATTATTAAAATTTCGTCGAAGAAATGAGGTTATCTACTCTTTATTATTATTTTCTGAAATTGTTTGAGTCATAAATATTAAATTTTAAATTAAAAGAAAAACTGTAGTGTACTTCAGACAAATCTTTATACAGGGTGTCCCATTTAAGGTACGAATGCATTGGTATCGCGAGAACCGTAAGAGCTACGCGGTTGGTTAAATTAGACAAAAGTTGCCCCATTAGGAGGCTATTTTAATGCTGTTTTGTTATTTGCGAAAAAATGCATAGGTCACTAGATACAGGTGAAAATGTAAATTTCGCGATTTTCTTTTTTGCTTATAACTTTGTTATATGAAATAGTACGAGATTCTGGTTTGCACTTTTTAAGGCACTTTTGAATGGTGAATTTGCAGAAGTACTCAATTTTTTTTATATCTGACCATTTACGAGTTACTGATAGCAACTTTTATTTTTCATATGGAGGTCATATTAAGCTATGGCATTTTTAAATAGAGTTTTTTTTTTTTAGCTTTACAATGATATAAAACAATAATAATTTATTTTTATAATTAACAGAAAAATTAACAAAAATTGTTATTTATACTAAAATTAAATTGAAAAAAGTTAATCGAAAGCTGCTATGGAAACAACGAACAACGAAAAAGTGCAACAATTGAATTTCTGAATTTTACTTGACAATAGTAGATTATTACGAGTAATAAACGAACTTTGACAACGAATGCAACAACTCAACATATCATATTTTTCCCAACGAGAAAATAACAATT
Source organism: Ophonus ardosiacus (assembly GCA_943142095.1). Classification (NCBI taxonomy): domain Eukaryota; kingdom Metazoa; phylum Arthropoda; class Insecta; order Coleoptera; family Carabidae; genus Ophonus; species Ophonus ardosiacus. The sequence goes on along the minus strand of OW964831.1, from coordinate 46,898,234 downwards.
TTTGTTAATTTTTCTGTTAATTATAAAAATAAATTATTATTGTTTTATATCATTGTAAAGCTAAAAAAATCTCTATTTAAAAATGCCATAGCTTAATATGACCTCCATATGAAAAATAAAGTTGCTATCAGTAACTCGTAAATGGTTAGATATAAAAAAAATCTGAGTACTTCTGCAAATACACCATACAAAAGTGCCTTAAGAAAGTGCAAACCAGAATCTCGTATTATTTCATATAACAAAGTTATAAGCAAAAAAAGAAAATCGCGAAATTTACATTTTCACCTGTATCTAGTGACCTATGCATTTTTTCGCAAATAACAAAACACCATTAAAATAGCCTCCTAATGGGGCAACTTTTGTCTAATTTAACCAACCTCGGAGCTCTTACGGTTCTCGAGATACCAATGCATTCGTACCTTAAATGGGACACCTGTATAGTTAACAAAATATATCTAAATTCTTTACTTTACAATTAAATAAAATTTTATGAGAAGACCTTTTCGTTTGATATGTTGTATCTGTCTATCTCAGCACATATTAAGTAAAATGGCGTGTGCAACTTTTAAATGAGCTGTCAAACGAAACGTTAAATTATTGCAGACACTAAAATACTTGAATTCTTGGAGAAAATTAGCATTGTTTGACATGTTAGCTTCAATAAAAAAATTTAAGCTTCCATTGCAAAGTTTTATTAAATTTGCCAAAGACTTTTTGCGTTGCCGTCATTTTCTTTTAAAAAGGTCTATTTGGTTGAATTACGTTTATATTATATTTGTTCCTTTTTTAACCCTTTTACCCCATTCTTATGAACAAATAAATATTTACTTAATGCAGATTGTAGTACTGTATGTCTTACCTTGTAAATATTCCAACAGTGATCCATTCTTCATCAGTTCCGTTATGATATAAATGGGCTCTTCCATGGTGCACACCGCGTACAACTGTATCAGTTTGGGATGCCTGAGCTTCTTCATGATTTGAGCTTCCGCAAGGAAATCTTTGGGGTCCATGGTACCGGGTTTCAGGGTCTTGATCGCTACGGGGGTGGTATTGTTCCAAAGACCTTCCCATACCTCGCCGAATTGACCATGGCCTAATTTGCGGACGAACTTGAGCGATGAGCGGTCGATCTCCCATTGGTCGCGGGTTCGGTGGGATAGACCTTCTGGTTGGGGTTTCTCGACCTACAACGCAAAAGAGGTTAGGATTGTACGAAAATGACTTTCGAAGATATGTTATGTCGAAAGTAGCGACAAATATTTTATTTTGTAAAACTGTAAATACATTCTGGATTTTTGTTTGTCGTTACTGAGAACATTGAAATAACTGTAATTGTTTTATTGCGTATTTTGTGGGTTGAATTTGGATAAAAATTATGTAATGTAATGTTAAATGTTATCCTCTTTTCTAATAATGAATTTCCTTTTATCAGTGAGCATATTTTAAAAAATAACATTTACCACTACAATAACATTAAATCATATCAGTAGTATTTAATATATTAAGGATGCAAATAAAATGCTATAAAAAAATAGTTAATGCTATGTACGAAAATTAAATTAACAAATGACAAATTAGAAAAAAATTAATGCTATATGAACTAATTAAACAAATAATTATTGAATATACAAAATGGATTTTTGCTATATAAAAAAGGCATTGTTGCTAGACAGAAAATTGACTGCTATGAATATAGAATGTAACAGAAAAAAGTACATTAAATTTAACCAGTGACAGAACTCGCCGAGAGCAACAATATTTATTAGTAACTTTTTTCAAAATCTTATTTTTTTTTATTCCTTCATACATTAATGAATGGGCCCATAAACCAAATTTTTTTAAATATCTTTAAATGAAAGTTTAATTTTGAAGCAATTCGTGGTATCAAAAAGTCATAATTGTTTTTTGTATAACTGCATTTGATTTTTAAAGAAACCTATAGCTATCTTTCTCACACCAGTTTCTGTAGTAGGCTGTGCGAGAAAGATACCAATAGTGTGACGTCACCTGTGGCCTGGAAAGAAATTTAAATATTTCGCAAAGTAATTATTAATAAATGTTTTTTTTATCTTAATCGTTATTTATTGAGTAGTACTTTAAGGATAAAAGGTACATTTAATGTTTAGCTATTTTTATATTAATTTGATTCACTAGCTTTAACAATGAAACAAATGAGTTCGACAAATTTAAAATGTCAGTTGTCAACTTTTTCAAAAAAAATGACAACAAATAAATCGATTAATAATAACTACTTTTTTATTTTATTTGTTTAATATGTTCTTTATGAAACTCATTTGGATGTCATAAAGTACTTCTTTAAAAACTCGAACCTAATTTCTGTTAAGTTGGTAACTACATTTCTAGACAATTGTCATTTTACAGTAACTATTATTTCTATTATTAAGAAAATATCAATTACTGTTACCAATAATTTCGAGACATATACTGGTGAAACAGAAAAACGTAAGTTTTGGTAACAATTGAACAACCGGAAGTAGTAGTTTCTTAGAAAAATTCTTCTAAATTTATTTTTTTGGAAATTTTTATTACAAATATTGAAGAACAAAATTCTCCATCTAATACACTTAAAATTTTTATTATATCTTGTATAGATTTAGAGATAAAGACACTATAATATATAGAATATTCTAATCACAGAGGCTAAGGCACTAAGGAAACCTCTTGGCAAATTCAAATGTTTATATCATAGTTTGTAAATGACATATGTCAGTGTCAAAAATCAACAGTTTTAGTGACATTCTGATAGTTTTTTCTGGGAAGTATACTTAATCTTTCTTATTGTATTATTAATTAAATATTTGAAATTATAGGTAAAATGCATATAACCATCAGAAATACCGCCAATCTGGTTAATGAATTGGAAGAATCTCCGAGATTTAGGAACATCCTCATACAATGAAAAATAAAAAAAATATAATTAGAATTATAAGTGTGCAGAAGACATATTAAATATAATAAAAAACAATATTTGGGTAAAGTTCTGTAATTTTTTGTTATGAAAAGACGGTTCGATAGCGAAGTGCAATACAATACCTACTTAAATATATAGCCTAATATGGAAATGGCGAGAGGTCTTGTGCTGGCCACAACAGATTTTTTTTGAATTCTTTATTTTTTTAGTACTTTTAGGTAGGTAATGAATTTTTTTTTACAAAATTTTGAAGATTTTTAACACACTATCTAGATCTAGAAGGTTTACAAAAAAAAATACTAATGGCCGATTGCACCAACGTATCTTAAATATTAAACATGGTTTAAATTGACAATATTGCATTGAAATGAAATGTCAAATGTATTATAATACGTTGCTGTCAATTTATTTCTTTAAATGTGGATTAAAATTTAAATCTTATTGGTGCAATTGGGCGTAAGTAATATTGTTGCTCTCTTCGAGTTCTATCAATGGTTAAAATTTAATATATTTATTTCTGTTATATCCTGTAGCAGTTATCCTGTCTATATAGCGTTTATTTTATCTATATGGCAAATCGATTATTTTTTATAGCATTTAATTTATTCTCGTATATTTAATGATTTACCATTTAATGGCTCGAAAGATATACTGAAATTTCTAAGTAAATAATTTTGAGTAGCGTTTTCACTACCGATATGATTTGATTGAAACAGCAAGAGATAAAAACAGCTAATAAACTAAACTGAAAAATATCTAGAAAGTGCCGCAGTAATTATAAACAGGTATTCATTTATAAAATAATAAAGTGGTTAATTATTTAAACATACCTCAACAGAATTCGTCGACTGCATACAACAGAACGAAAACTGTCAATATCAATATTTAAATTCTAAGGGGGGTAAGACTTATTATTATAATTTTGAACCAAATTTCAATTTCGTAACAGGAAAAGTGCAAATCTTATCCCGTGAATAAAGAAAAGAAAATTTAGTTTATCAACATAATCAACATGCTACATTTACGTATCACTTGATACAAGTATGATTGATTTGTAAATATAATGAAGGGACACGAACCTGAACGCATGGTTTGCAGAGGTTGACGCACAAACCATCGGCGTCTTTGCTGTAGTGTTCAACGAGCTCTTGTAAAGTACGGAAAGTTGTTCTTCTGGCTATAAAGAATCCACCTTCGTCTAGTTGCCTAATGCGGTAATGTTTTACTGTGTCACCATCTCGAACTGGAAAGAATAAATTTGCATTTAATATATAAATCGTGAGAACATTTGTAATCAAGTAGGAAGCAATAAGAGCCCAAACTCATAATAGTTCGACCGGTTACATTTACTGATTCTGTTTTTGGAAGCAATTAAAAATTTTTTTCTATACGAAGAGGTTTTTGGATGAATGCTTCATTTATTTCAACATAGTCAAAATTTACAAATTTCACAACTGCTACGTTTCGGTTCTGTTTAGAACCATTTTCAGCTATAATATCCCGAGGACATTGATAATGGAGGTGGTGTTACCTAAAAGCAACGTGCTTGGGGAAGTGTCATAAAATTATAAGTATTTATCAATGATCCAGGGGTATTTGGTGAGAAATTTTTTTGCAGTTTTAACGTTAAATTTGCCTAAAATTTGTATTTGACAGAATTTTTGTGTCTAGCATAGCCTAGTAGATGTCACTAGTAGCTATGAACGTGAATGTGGCTATGAATATGTTCTGTGTGGAGTGTGCAATGAGAATGAGACCACTTTGAGTGAGACCAAAGAGAAGATAAGATACAAAAGTCCATAAATATTCTCCACATTTAGTTTTTTATTTAATACAGTATTTTTTATGTGTTTTCTTCTATAATTTTGTTGAATAAATCATCATTTTCATTGACAGCGTGAAAATGACATTTTTAAATTAAAACAATTAATCTTTAATTATATGTCAAAAACTGTTTGTTACTTAGCAACTTAGTGACATAAGTGATAATTGTCTTAGGATAATTATCAGTGTAAGTTTGTTTTGATTGGTTACTTTCGTACACATGGTCAGCAATAAAAGGATACAATTCGATCATTTTTTAAACAAAAAATTTTCAAGCTAACAAAAAATTATTTATTTGTTAGATACATGTAAATTATAATGTACAATTGTCAAACTTACCAATAAATAAATTATTAAAACATTTGAAAATATTACATTTTAATTATAAACGATTTTGTAATTTAAAAAAAAAAACCAATGAGTTTAAAGACTACATGGTTAAAAGTCAACTAAATAAAAATTTTAACAATTCGTCTTATAAGTGACCTCCAAAATCAACAACCTTAACAAGGAATGACATCTATAGAAAGATGCAAGAATGAATGACAAAAAACATTAAAAACCCTAAAAATAAAAAAATTACTGTGGAGTGATATATTTAATATTGGGATATAAATTTTTAGAATTATTGTAATCAGATTTACAATTTATAGAATTATCGTCAAGATTTATGTAACAACTTTCAAGAAATAATCTCTTTTGAATGTTAGATTCATGATGTAAAATTTTATAATTAATTGAATCCAATTTATGTTCAAGGGCAAGGGCAAGACAATGATGTACTATGGTACTATGTTTATTGTTATTTTTATTAATACAGAGAATTTATTTTAAAATGCAACATTGTGCTTCATCACTTCCATGGTTACTCACTATTGTCAAAAAATGACAGCAATGTAATATTTGTCCATTTTAAAATGCAACATTATAAATATTATTGCAGCACAGGAGATACCTCCAAAACACATCACAAATGGTGTCAATTCTTATTACGACCGACTAGAATATTGCCTCAGAGTGATTGGGGGTATTTTTTTTTTTTTTAACATTTATTACATGAAAGCTATGAATTTTTGTAAGTTAAAGTTTGTTAAGATGTACAACATTCATGTTTTGATTATTTGTTAATCGTCTGTAGGCTAATTTATTGGAAATTAGTTTTGATAATACAAAACTACAAATTTTGTATGTTGCATTTTAAAATGGACAAATATTACATTGCTGTCATTTTTTGACAATAGTGAGTAACCATGGAAGTGATTCGCCATATATTGCATGTTAAAATAAATTCCCTGTATTGTAATTATGTTGTTGTATTCTTTTGTAGATATATTGTTTATTTCACCAATATACGAAGATTGACAATCAAGACAATTTATTTTATAAACAACATTGCTATTGAGTTTTTTGAGGTTATTATCTTTTAATTTGGTAAACAACAAAGAAGTATCAGTAGATGACTTATAGGCAATTGTTAATTGTAATTCATTAGTTATGGATTGTAATTGTTCATGTAAATGTCTAAAATATGGTAAGGATTTATATTTTTAAGGTTACATTTTCAATAAACAAATTATAAAACGGACAGAAACGGTGAAAAGGGAAAATGGGAATATTAATTTACCTGATAATGAATAATCATTGTGTCTACTTTCTGAATCACGAATTAAGAACGCTCCGTGATCGTTTTCAGGCAATAGAAGTTTCTTTTCAGCTTCAATTCGTTTGATCTTTCTGAAGTACCATCTGAAACAAAATAACAAACTTGTTAATACGATATTAATGTACATATTTTTACGCTTTGTAATTGTTATTGTAACAAATAAGTTTTCATTTGCACCAATTTAATAACTGATTAATAATTTAAGTCGTAAATTAATAGTGTTTTGAAAACAAAATATTTATTTGGCAAAACATATTTTTAATGTGAGGTAGACAAAATAATTCATAATCACAGAACAACATATTTTACATTTATACAACTGTATTATATTTTTACTTTACGTCACCTTTAGGGTTTTAGGTAAGGAAAAATCAAAAGTTTTAGTGACATTCTGAAAGCTTCTTCTGGGAAGTATATTTAACCATTCTTATTGTTTTATTAATTATTTAAAATTGTAGGTAAAATGCATATATCCATCAGAAATACCGCCAATCTTGTTAATGAATTGTGTAGCAAGGTGAGCATGGTGAAATAACAAGTAATTAACTTTATTATAAACTTCTAAATTACAGTTTCAATAACTACATTTTAACTCTGTTATCTTTGTAAGTCAAAATTCTGTTTAGAAATAATAATCATTATTCTCTCATATATCTGTTTAGTCTAGATGTCAACCGCGTAGACATTTATTGTTTTGACAATTAACCATATAAGTTATTGCCTATGATACAAGCAGTCTTGTTATTTAGCTATGGATGCTACACCCCCGCACCCTTCATCAGATATGCCTGTTGAAGAGATAACCCTTTTTTTAAGGCAGTCGAGATTAAAGACTCAGACAGGACAGATATGTAGTCGGCGGTTTAGTTTGGTGCGCGTACGCGAGTACGCGTAATTAGGGTTACAATATAATTATATAACAGTTTAGTTTGTGTTCAGAAAGTAATCAATAATTATTAGTTAGTATTAATGTAAATGTATGTCAATAAAAGTTTAGCAGTTTCAAATATTCCAAAATATGTTCATAACTCTATCATCAAGTGTTAAGTGTTTAGTGATAGTGAGCGTAAGGGTGTTCCGTCTCAGTTAAGTGGTGGACAATACAGCAACTGTCCTCTTCAAGTGAAGTGTCCATCAGTTAGATAAAGTCATCGTTGGGGTAAGAGAGAAGTAAATCAGAAGCTTCGAAGAAACCCCCCTGTTACAATTGGAAGAATCTCTGACATTTAGAAACTTCCTCATACAATGAAAAATAGATATAATTAGAATTGTATGTGTGCAGAAGACATGTTAAATACAATAAAAACAATATTTCGGTAAAGTTCTGTAATATTTTGTTATAAAACGACGGTTCGAAAGTGAAGTGCAATACAATACTTATATAACATAAAATGGAAATGGCGAGAGGTCTTGTGCTTGTGCATCTATTTAGCGATAAAACATCATAAAAGAAATAAGTTTAATAAATCTTGCAACCTATGCTAATTTCAGTTTTATATTTCAATTTCGTTTAAAAATTTACCAATATTTCTAAATCATTGAACTTGGCTCATATTCTCATATACCTAGAACATTTTCATGTAAATGTTAGATATCTACATATATTCCTTTGATTGTCAATATACTTCCTAGTTGGCAAATAATAATAACCATTTGAATCATTTGAAGTTTACTCATCACTAACCTTGCAATCAATCGACTATCAACCTGCAAATTTTGTCGCCGTATTTGTCAATGAACAATTTGACGAAAACTTGAGGACATTTCCGGATGTTACGGTCGGAAATTTCCATTTCAAAGTGGATGTCATTGATTTTGAATTGGATGTTTCTGAGTCAAGTTCGATGCTAAAAATGCGAATAAATTTGCACTCGCTTGACATTTAAAGCAGTAGTGTTATTTTATACAAATTACTTCGTTTTGTAATTGAATAAATTCGTAAATTTTATTTGAATGTCAAATTTTCTCATTGAATATTATGTATTTTATATGCTTTTTTCATTAACGATTTTAATGCTATTTTTATATCCCAAATAACCTAAATATAATGGGGTCCTCCACCACAATAACAAATAAGAAAATATTCATTTACATACTTTAAACTTTAAAGATATCGGTAATGATGATGACACATTTGTACCGTGCGGGCGCTTACTAGGCGTCACCTCACGAGCACTCATTGCTTGCGTGGGAAGTGCACCACAGGAGTCACTTTTGTGCCATTTAATGCCCTTAACTTTTGAATGTAATAGATACATCTATTCTATTACAAATTCTTACAACTAAACCTTCTGCTATTGTCTTTTTCAAATTCTGAAAACATCAAGTAAATGAGTGCAGAAAAAAAGAACCAACGAAAGTAATGAAATAACATTTGTTTGAAGCCAATGGCAATCAAGTTTTTTGTTAATAATTATTTTATTTAATTACTTTTATACACGGACGTATCATAATTTGACAATTATACACGAATTTCTTTGACATAAACGTTATTTTATAGCACGTGGGTCTCATTATAGCCCGCCGGGCTATAATGAAACGTCAAACCAAATTATAACCTACAATATAAACAGGCAACATGAAAAGTTTTTATTACGAATAGAATTTTTTTATATTTTTTAATGAAAAATGAAAATTAATTTTGTGCTATTTATATGGAAAGCACGAAGATACACAAAATAAAACTCAAATGACATAACTAATAAACAAACAATAAACTGTTGTTCTCCGCTTTCATAGCAACACTAGATACTGGATGTACGAGGACAAATTCTTTTCGATACAATTTTTCTAACACTCATAATTTGAAAATTTTTGTCCGTGCATAAAGTTTTGTATGTATCACGAGATAACTTGCTTTTAAGGCCTTTGAAGTGTTTTTATCCCTCGGCTTACGCCTCGGGCTCAAAATCCCGCCGCAGGCCATAAAAGCCTCCTTACGCTCTTAATACATAAATAACTATTATAAATAACAATATAGTATATTAAAGAACGAGTTTTATAATACGTGTTTTTTCGCACGCGTCAAAAGTTAAAAAACGAGTCCTGGCGAGTTTTCTAAATGACAATTGCGAAAAAAGTCTTATAAAATGACTCCTTTACACTATTTTTCATATTTTTCGACTTTTATATACTAAAATATTAAAAATAAACTGCTATAATAAACCGAGTTGATTTAGGAAATTTTTTATGCGCAATGTTAGTTGGTAACATTGGATCGAAATTTATTCAATTATATGAAAGTTCATCTCACTTCTGATTTATGAACATAATAAATGTCATCTAGTACCAACCTTCTAAAATAAAAACATGCGTATCGAAATGAAGGCCCTTTCGATACGGAATTGGGTTTCGTAATGCCTTCATTATGAACGCAAAAAAATAAAAAAAGACTTTCTAAAACTACAAGTTTCATAAAAAAAACTTGAAATAGTGGGGGACTCCATTCCATTGTACAAAGTATGAATTGACAATGCAAAATAGCATTTAAATTAAACATCTATTTTTAGCTCATTAATAGCTTCTAACAATTAGCCTATTTTTATTTTTAGACCTCATGATTGTTAATTATATTTATATTTCTTGTTTAAATTATCACATTTCAAGTGATATATACTTATCACATTTATTCTGCCGTGCGTGTGTTAAGTATTTAGGTAAAGGAAAAGGAAATAGCTAGTTGTAGTTGCAACATCTAAAAATTCACCTCACATTGTTGTGCACTGTCACTAGCTTCGTGTTAGTGTCAATGAACTACATATATCATCGAAATAATAATTGATGAAGTATTACAAATTATAAATAAAACCACGTATTACATAATTCGTGATTTAAATTTAAACATGTAACAGATGATGGGACTTAGCAACAGGATATTTTTTTTTATTGTAAAAATACTTTCTAATTAACTTGTTTTTCATCTTTAAAGTAATTTATACATAAATAATTAATGCTCGATCTTTTTTGTTGTCGCTACATTTTAAAAAATCTGATGAGACCAATACATCAATTATACATGTATCTATTTTATAAAATTCCATTGAGAAAGTTTGCTGCACCGGTTATTCCACTAAAATTATTTTACGACCTTATCAACTATAACATCCCGAGAACATTGATAATTACGAAATAATTTTATGACAGTTGCCGCAAGCGCGTTGCTTGGTAACCGCTGGACGCTGAAGGCGGAAAGATATTACCTAAAAGCAACGTGCTTGAGGAAGTTGTGATAAAATTATAAGTATTTATCAATGATCGAAGGGTATTCGGTGAGAATTTTTTTACGGTTTTAATATTAAATTTTCCTAGAATGTGTATTTGACAGGATTTTTGAGTCTAACATAGCCCAGTAGATGTCACTAGTAGCTATGAACGTGAAGGTTGCTATGAATATGTTCAGTGTGAAGTGTGCAATGATAATGAGACCTCTTTGAGTGAGACCAAAGAGAAGAAGATAAGATGTACGAAAGTCCATAAATATTTTCCACATCTACTTTTTTATTTAATACAGTATTCTTTGACGTGTTTTCTTTTATAATTTTGTTGATTGAATCATTATTTTCATTGACAGCGTGAAAATGACATTTTCAAATTAAAACAATTAATCATTAATTATCTGTCAAAAAGTGTTTATTACTTAGCAACTTAGGGCCGAGATATCCACCTCCTAATTACTTTATTTGGTGAATAATAACCATGGATACAATTGTATAAACAATTGTTACCATAGAAATTATTCGCCAAATAAAGTTATTAGGAGGTGGATATCTCGGGCCTTAGTGACATAAGGTAATAGACACTTACAAAATTGACGTCACAGCAAGAGAGAGATAGAAGATCATGCATCCAAACAAACCTCCCCTCGTTGTCTTAAGTCCCGTTCCCTGTTCCTATCTGTCATTGTGTTCGCATCTGTTATTCAGTGTTAAACCTAATTCTTTATTGTAATTTGTACGTTGTGTTTAATAAAAATGAGTTTAAAACCAGAAGATGTGTCTGGAGCTACTTTTTTGTTTGATAATATTGAAGATCATTCGATTATTCAACTAAAACGATAGCTAGAGTGTAGACTCCATGGCTGATGACAGGTCTTTGTTTGGACGTGGTAACCATAGCAACCATGAGTTCTATGCTTTGCCGTCAGATGCGCTCGTGCAAATTGCAATTTTGTAAGTATCTATTGTCTTAGGATAATTATCAGTGTAAGTTTGTTTTGATTGGTTACTTTCGCACACGTGATCAGAAATACAGAGATTCAATTGGATAATTTTTTAACCAAAAGATTTTCATGTAAATTATTGTACTTGACACTGACATCTATAAGTTAGTAATATTTGAATTTTCTATTGTGAAGTAGCATAGGTTGCAAGATTTGTAAAACTTGTTTCATTTATAATAATGGGTTATATATGTAAGAATTATGGCTCCTACGTCAAAGGCACATAAGTGTTTAACATGATTTGAAAAAATTAAGTTAATAAAAGATAAAGTTTCCGCACTTAATGATAAATAAGTTAAAAAAAAAAACAATGCTTACATGTTACATAATTTTTGAATTTAAATGCTTCAATTAATGCAGTGATTGTTCTAGAAAAATGAGCATGTAATTGCTAGTAATTTAATTGATCTACAATAATTTAAATTTAAGAGCTACTTTTATAGTATTTTAAATACATAATCTAAAAATAGTGCGCATTTCGTTATTGACAAATAAAATTATTGAAGAAAAATACAAGATATACAATCATATCAATTGATTAACAAACTTTTTATATCAATATTGTTGTAATACAAATAACACAGCAACAAAATAATAGAGATTAAAGTAAGAATTAGTATAAATTTTATTGTAAAATTAGATAGGTATTAGTGTATGAATTACAACTCTTATATCCTGCTCTTAAACTAGAAGTAATAATGATAAATAAAGAGTAAATATGTAGAAATTTTTTTTATGACAAATTTAAATGTTTAACTTTTAAACTTTCAGGCTTTATAAATTACAAAAATTGTACTGATTGTTTTTGACTTCAGATAGACAGACACATATTAATGAACATAAGATTAATTTTCTAAAATAGGTAATGTCAAATTTTAGTAAAATTAACTATCATATTTAATCTGAAATATGTAGAATGATAATAGCTAAATAATCGAACATTTGCACTAAATGGAACATTAGATACGGATTTGTCTACTAGCCTTTAAAAGCCTCTAAGAAATTGTCTGCTACATATGCCAGAAAGTCAATTCACTATAAATTGAGACAAACTATTGTCTGTATTTAATATATTCTCCTTAAAAACAGACTATAATGGGGTATTCCACTCATTTTTTTTATTATTTTAAATAAAACTTCATTCAGTTTTGAAGCAATTCATAGTATTAATAGATATTTACACACCAAGTGAGCTAAGGTAATGTTTATCCATCAGAAGAAAGTGAGAATTAAATTCTTCGAGTGAATAAACATTCTTAGCTCACGTGGTTTGTACAATATTTTATTCAATTTTGACGAAATAATAATAAAAACCATTATAATATTTAATTTTGACAAAATAAAAAATTGATCAGTTAGTAGGCTAAGCATGACAATCGTCGCTGATAGACGCCAAGTCACATATTTAAAAAGCTTCATTGTCTGTCATTTATGTCGTAAAAAATAATGAAAACGGCTGATAATGTCTGATAAATTATGTGGTACGTGTTATTTTCGTTCTTGATGTTATTTTTAAATTGCAGAGTGCCAGAGTGAGTTAAAATTTTGTAAGAGTGATTTAAAAAAAATTTAATTCACATGTGAAAAAAGTGTTACTTATAGTTGTTGCTATGGAGTTAATAATGACAGTTTAAAACGTCAAAATTGAATAAAAAATCTTAATTGTTCCTAGTTTAACAGTATTTTATTTTCGAGAAATCAGTTTAACGTCACATTTCCCCTATTCTTGTCTTTCTCACACACTGCTCTGAGCACGCTGGGAGAGAAAGATAACAATTGTATGATGTCAATTTTCCCTTTTAGCAAATGTGAAATATCTCGTACAGTAATTATTTAAAAAATGTTTTCATTGTTTTAACTATTATTTATTAAGCCATACTTTATGTTAAATTGAATTTTTAAAAATTTTTTTGTTATGGTGGAATACCCCATATTGTCTTTGAGAAAGTATTCTTCTTGGATGTAGAAAAAAAAAATGAAAGAACACATTTACGTCTATAAAGTAGTGCTTTTTCCTAATTTTACCTTCCGTCACGTATTGTCTTTGGTCAAAAAATTCGGTGGTGAATTTTTAATGGAAAAGCACGTTTTAGGTTCCGTAGAATACGATTTTGCTAGTTTTACGATGATGTCTGTACGTGTGTGACAAACTTTCTCTGACGATAACTCCAATACTACAATTCTAAAAATTATTATTCTTTCGTATTCCTCTTTTTTGCATCCATATGAAGAGCTGATTAAATTTTGGTTATAACTGGTCAACTTGAAGGTCCCTTCTTGGGGTCCCGTGGTCGCGTACCTAAGTGTCTGGTCGCGAACCTGGAGGAACCGGGTTCGATCCCGACAGACGCCAAATATTTCCAATTTTAAATGGCACAAAAGTGACTCCTGTGGTGCACTCTCCACACCAGCTATGAGTGCCCGTGAGGTGACTCCTGGTAAGCGCCCACACGGTAAAATATATCGTCATCATTACCGATGTCTACATGTGTTGTAGATACTGGCACACCCAGAAATGGGTAATATGCCGTGATGATATATTTATTTTATTTTATTTATTCTTTGAAGTTCTTAACAGTTGAAAAACGCAGTTAACTACTACTTGGTTTTAAAAAAACCGAAAGGTAACATCAATTTTGGGACACGCTGTATATATTTGAAAATGAGAGAACTTACTTGTAATATTTTTCTAAATAAGGCCTAATGTGATCCTGGTCAAAGTATGTAAAATCAATGTTTGGAGGCATTTTTAAATTTAGTATATCACATCTACTACAATATGTAAAACCTAGAGTCATTTTCAGATTCACTAATCACTTATTATCACAAATTAGTTTATAATTCACAAAAAAATCACTTGTTCGATAATCTAGTAAATACTTCTTCAAGTATTCCATCACTAACAAACACATCTTTGTCGCACGGAATATCGTTGCTTAATGATATATTGATAGTGAAAACAAGTGCTTGTTTTTTAATTGTGTATTTTTATCTTTATCAGTAGATAACACTTCGAATCGTAATTTTTCTTTAGAAATCCGTTTTGAAATTTCTGTAGTGATTTGTTCTCATATTGCGAAATAAGATGAACGTTTGCGGGTTAAAAGGATTGTATACTTTATAGTTGCAACTACTATGTACTTTGATTTTGTATTTGTGATAAATGATAATAAATGGATTAATGCAAAGGTTATTATCTATTTGGTTGTTGATCTACGGTAGTTAAAAAATATATAAGTATTGTTTAATAAAATACTACGCAGTTTATTTATTTTTAATTATTTTTTTGCGAGTATATACTGTACCTATTGTTATCGGAACTGTGTATGTGTGCAAAGTTTCAGGACGATCGGAGGTGTGGAAATAGGTCAAAATTAGATTACAAAATTTGGCTCTAACTATGAGATACCTACAATTAGTAATGATAATTTACTTTTCCGACGACCACTACGAAAAGTACATAAAATCACACGCTAAACTATTACTGAAAGTTGGTCATTGCACATCACTACCAAAGCTGTGTGAAATGAAATCTCGTTAGCCAATCAGATGCGTCCGCAACTGTGTGAAATGATTTTACACACGCTGCGATAACTGAGCGAACTACCTAACCTAAAAAATTGTATTTAAAAATTTGACAGTTGCAAATAATTTGCTGAATTTACACAGATTAAGAAGGTTGGAACCTGATTTATCAGATTTTAACAAAATTTTTGGTGAATTCTGATAGTAATGTTAACATAATCTGTTTTAATATTTTTATGTAAATTTTTTTTTGTGGTCGTCGGAAAAATATTGTGTACAACACGTGCTGAAAGGGTATTTCACCCTCACGTGATTAAACCACTCGCCTTCGGCTCGTGGCTCAAACTTCACGCTCATGTGAAATATCCAACTTTCAGCACTAGTTATACAATATACTCTTGTTACATGAATTTTTTAAGACCTTGACGTTGCTTTGCAGTAACGATTACCGTAATATAAAGTAACCCTTTGCTGCACGATTTTGAGTTTATTAAAATAGGACATTACTGTACAAAATACGAAAAATATTATTTAATGATATTATGGTATGAAAATATCAACTTTCGAGTATATGTTCGAAGATAGCAACTGATATGTAATTTATATCTTAATTATAATGATTATTGCTGTAACTAAATTGTGCTGAGTAACATGATTAATAAATTGCATATAGAAAATGAAATAAAAGTACCTATAATAAAATAAAAGTATTATACAGGATTGGGCAGAAAGAACGGGCTTTTTTTAAAACGTGACAAAATTGATACTTTTCGCTTAAGAAAAAATTTGTTGTGGCCAGCACAAGACCTCTCGCCATTTCCATATTAGGCTTTATAAGTATTGTATTGCACTTCCTTTTCAAACCGTCGTTTTATAACAAAAAAAATACAGAACTTTATCCAAATACTGTTTTTTATTGTATTTAACATGTCTTCTGCACACATATAATTCTAATTATATCTATTTTTCATTGTATGAGGAAGTTTCTAAATGTCACAGATTCTTCCAATTCATTAACCAGATTGGCCGTATTTTTGATGGATATTTGCATTTTACCTATAATTTCAAATATTTAATTAATAAAACAATAAGAAAGATTAAATGTACTTCCCAGAAAAAGCTATCAAAATGTCACTAAAACTGTTTATTTTTGACACTGAAATCTGTCATTTACAAATTATGTTATAAACATTTGAATTTGTCAACTGGTTTCCCTAGTGTAGTTTCGCCTACTCGACTTGTTATGTCCCGATATTCTATATATTATAGCGTCTTTATCTCTAAATTTATAGAAGATATTAAAAAAAATTTAAATGTATCAGGTGTAGAATTTTGTTCTTCAAAATTAGTAATATCAAAAATTTTCAAAAATTAATATTTGGAAGAATTTCTTTTAAAAACTACTACTTCCGGTTGATCAATTGTTACCAAAACCTTTTCAGCTCTTCCCAGGAAAGTCAGATTGAGGAATCCATAGTTAAACAGTTCTTAAGTTCTTATAGTTTTTGAGGAATCGTGGTTCCAAATCCAGACATACACACATACACACATCCACACACACACACAGACATCATTTTAAAAATGTTATAATCGGATTCTAGGAACCTTAAATCGTGCTTATTCAATAAAATCTGGATATGCGAATTTTAGTATGAATGCAAATACCTCTCTTAGCGAGAGGTAAAAATGTACCTATTTACAGATTTGACTTCTTAATGACATAGCATTTGACAAAATCAACTGTGGAAGACAACATCTTGCTTGTGTATCTGTCATCATTAATCCATTTCTGGAGGAGTTTTACGAAGTTGTTATTACAAAAAATAAACTATTATAAAATAAAATAGATTAATAAATCAATCATTGTTACAGATTTGAAATCCGCATAGGAAATTACGGAGGAAAACTAATGTACAAAAAGTCAGAAAACAAAATGCAATCCGTTCCTCTAAGCGGTGGTACTAGCTTCCTTCAGGTGGTATCGATTTGCCTCGATTGCATTCTGATAAGATGGCTTGATTTCCTGAAGGAAATTACATGTTTACAGACTGTGACAGAAGTTGTTTATTTTAGGAAACTCTCTATATGGGCCTTTAATGCCGCTCGATAAGATTTATCGTTCCCCTGACATGTAATAACACTCAACTGCTGCTATTATACCTAAATATCTCAATTTTATGCAATTGCATACCGCAGAGATTGATCACAACAGTTCCTTATAGCTCAAATGATGCAATTATCTTTCTATTTCAGTTTATGTCTGAATATGTTATTTATGAGACAGAATAGTGTCAATATATCAATTGTTATATCAATAATTTATAGTAGAGTAGTGGTCAAACGTGTGAAATTGACATTTAAACCTGACGTTCATTGCTTCAAATTTCTCTTTGTCTCTTTTAATAAAAGTATAGTTTTGTGTATATTTTCTAATGCCATTCAATCAATTTGGATGATGAGGCTTGCTTTCAATGTACAGGTGTCTCATTTTCGATGGTTTTACCTCCCGCTACCCTTGGTAAGGGAGGTATAGAGATCGTGCTAACACAATTTCGAATTTTAGTAAATGACCACGTTTTAAGGTCCCTAGAATCCAATTTTAACATTTTCACGATGATGTCTGTATGTGTGTGTGTGTGTGTGTGCGTATGTGTGTGTGTGTGTGTGTGCGTGTGTGTGTGTGTGTGTATATATATGTGTATGAATTTTGTCTTTGCTCTAACTCAAATACTATCGTTCAGAAAATTCTGAAACCTTGTATTTCTACCCTATTCTAATACGAAAAGAAGCCATTAGATTTTGGTGTAAATCGGATAAACGGAAATGGCACTTTACTTGAAGCTCATAATGATTTTTCTTCAAAAAATACCATTAAATGTCATTTTTTCGCATTTTATGTCATTGGAAAATTATAGATTATTGAATTTTGTACAGGTATACATTAATACTTTTTCTATATATTCTACAGATAAATTTAAAAATCATTTTTCTTTTTTTAATCCCGAAGCCTAAGATAAACAAAATTCCTTTGTTACACAGTTTATTTTTCAAATGAATGTAACTGACAGGTAAACGTCAGTGTCAAAAAATTAATCACTTCAAATTAATAATAGTGACATATTAAATAACAAAGACAATCGTAAATAAAACAATAGTTATATGCAATAGAATATAATATAGTTTGCAGCATTAGTAATGTAGGCATGTATTTAAATTAATAAAAATTAAATAGCAGGAGGTTTTGTGTTGGCCACATCAGATTTTTTTTTAGGGTATCTCAGGATATATTGCTGATAGAGCAAAATCGTTTGCACATTTCAGGGTCAACTTTTTGAGAAAAGTTTAAAAGTCACCACAGGAATATTCGATCTTCTTTTGTTTCTGAGCTACATGCAAAAACTTGTTTTTCGCTCATTTCGAAAATATCTCATAACTTATTTATTATAGTAGTTAAAAAACAATTGTTTAAAATTTTTTTGTAGTGTTTTTCAGGTAAAATAAAATGGCGTAATTAGACTTTTTGCAAACGATTTTGCGCTATCAGTAATATTTCCCGAGATACCCTTTAAAAAAATCTAATGTGGCCAACACAAGACCTCCCGCTATTTATTTATTTTTTAAAATTTAAATACATACCTATTATTTACTATTTTCTGTTTAAAATGTCACCATTATTAATTTGAAATGATTAGTTTTTTTGACAGCGACACTTACTGTCAGTTCAATACATTTGAAATATGAACTGTGTAATAAATATAAAAGAAAATGTTGTTTAATTTTTTCTGTAAAATATATAGAAAAAGTATTAACGTATATCTG
Source organism: Ophonus ardosiacus (assembly GCA_943142095.1). Classification (NCBI taxonomy): domain Eukaryota; kingdom Metazoa; phylum Arthropoda; class Insecta; order Coleoptera; family Carabidae; genus Ophonus; species Ophonus ardosiacus. The sequence goes on along the minus strand of OW964831.1, from coordinate 46,879,250 downwards.
TAGAAAATTCAACAATCTTTAATTCTTATTATGACATAGCATGCGAAAAAATGACATTTAATGGTATTTTTCGAAGAAAAACCATCGTGAGCTTCAAGTAAAGTAGCATTTCCGGTTATCCTATTTACAACAAAATCTAATGGTTTCTTTCCATATTCGAGTAGGGCCAAAATACAAAGTTTCAGAATTTTCTGAGTGATAGTATTTGAGTTAGAGCGGAGACAAAATCCGTACACATACATACACACACACACACACACACACACCTACATACATACATACATACATACATACACACACACATAAAGACATCATCTTGAAAATGTTAAAATTGGATTCCAGGGACCTTAAAACGTGGTCATTTACTAAAATCTCGATATGTGATTTTTAGCCCTATCCCTATACCTCCCTTACCAAGGGTAGCGGCAGGTAAAAAACATCGAAAATAAGACACCTGTACATTGAAAGCAAGCCTCATCAACCAAATTGATTGAATGGCATTAGAAAATATACACAAAACTATACTTTTATTAAAAGAGACAAAGAGAAATTTGAAGCAATGAACGTCAGGTTTAAATGTCAATCTCTGAAGAACGTATAAATGTAAACCGCAACGTCGATTTTATAAGAATAAATGATGTACCTATAAGTGAAATTTCGAGTAATTATTGACATTTAACATGATATTAGATTTTATTAAATAAAATACATGAGAATTCAAAACAGATCAATAAGTGTTCCATTATTTATTCTGGACCAGTTCACAAATAGGGGATGATTCCATTGTTGACCTATTTAATTCACTTTATATACCATTTTATTATTGTAAATTTATTATTTTCTCTTTGTTTCCGAGCAATAAATAACTATCATAACGACACCATTTTTCTTGGAACATATAAACTTTCATCATTTAATACTATTTATTATTGGCGAACTGCTATTATCAAGCTATAAAAAGAAAATCGTGTATTTTCAATAAAAATTTAATGGTGTTATGTAATACGATATACCTATTACAAATTGAATAAAATTTGCAATATATATTTGAGAATTTATTAATATGTATCACAGGTGTTAGACGATTAAAAAATTAAAAATGTAAGAAACTTGAAATACATAAAAATATATTGATATCATGGGACTGGAAATTCCTGAAAGTCACATTACTGCTACAGGTAGTTATAAAAAGTAAGTTTGTATTTATTTTGAGGAAAGGGAAAATTATGATTCATTGGTAATTTGACAGCGCAGACAGGTTAAGGACAATTTCACAAAGGTTTATAAAACAATAAAATAAATGATGGTTGCTTCACATTACGTGAAGTAACATAACAATCCATATTAATATGCGGACAGTATCTTCGATAAATTTAACCTATCACATACTCCGAAATTTTACATGTAGACGTTTAGTGTTCATTGCAAGCGTTTATTTAAAATGGAGAATGAATTAGTTGCTATATTTAAAATGCAAATGCTATTAGGAAAAATCTGTTGTGGCTAGCACAAGACCTCTTGCCATTTCTATTTTAGGTTATACCTATAAGTATTATATTGCACTTCGCTATCAAACCGTCGTTTTATAAAAATTACAGAACTTTATCCAAATATTGTTTTTTATTGTATTTAATAGGTCTTCTGCACACATATAATTCTAATTGTATCTATTTTCATTGTATGAGAAAGTTCCTAAATGTAAGAGATTCTTCCAATTCATTAATCAGATTAGCAGTATTTCTGAAGGATATACGCATTTTACCTACAATTTTAAATATTTAATTAATAAAACAATAAGAAAGATTAAATGTACTTCCCAGAAAAAGCTTTCAGAATGTCACTAAAACTTTTGATTTTTGACACTGACATCTGTCATTTACAAACTATGTTATAAATATTTGAATTTGCCAACTGGTTTCCTTAGTGCCTTAGCCTCTGCGATTAGATTATTCTATATATTATAGCGTCTTTATCTTTAAATCTTTACAAGATATAATAAAATTTTTAAGTGTATTAGATGGAGAATTTTTCTAAGAAACTACTACTTCCGGTTGTCCAATTGTTACCAAAACCTTTTCAGCTCTTCCCAGAAATGTCAAATTGAGGAATTCATAGTTAAACAGGTCTCATGTCTTATAGTTTTTGAGGAATCGTCCCTCCAACATCCAGACACACACACACACACACACACACACAGAGAGAGAGAGAGAGAATCATTTTAAAAATGTTATAATCGGATTCTAGGGACCTTAAATGGTGCTTATTCACTAAAATCTGGATATGTGAATTTTAGCATGAATCCAATACCTCTTTTAGCGGCAGGTAAAAATGGAAATCGAAATTTTGACAGCACTATATTATAATTCCAACTCATTTGACATTTCATTTCGATGCAATATTTGCAAGTTGCAAGTTTAATATTTAAGTTACATTGGTGCAACTGGCCATTAGAGATAGAAATTCTGACTCAGAAGCAGACGTATAAAACTACATAAAAAGCTAATTCTATATACAATTTAAAATGTTTATCAAATATTTATCTTCAAAACGGAATGAAACACCTCCCTTTCTCCTCAATTTTATTCTTCTTTCTTTCCCGTCGACCCGTCCCTGACTTCCAGCGGAAACACCTCGAGTGAACAACGAATTAGAAATTCTAAAATCGTTGCTCGTCAAAGTGTCGTCGGTTGTTCATCGTCCGTCACCAAAACCAAGTGAGAAGGAAAGTAAACACGGGTGAATATCAAACGTCGATTTGAATACGCCTCGACGTTAGCGTTTGCGCTCGGTTTCGACATCAAATGCCAACAGCTTTTTTTGAAACGGCGGAAAAACGGCGAGAAACTTGTCACATGGATAGTGGAAGGTTTTTAGAGTGTTTTGCGAAACGAAACTCTGAAGGACAGAAATGTTTTGGTTTGAGTTTTCGCGAAAGTTAATGTTTGATATGCGTTCTTGCACACAAGGGTCGATATGAAATCGAGGAGAAATATTTTTTTATTGCAACAGAATTATTAGTGTGCTCGTAACTTGTGAAATATTAAATAATGTATGAGCTAAATAAATAAATATATCAACACGGTTTACTATATGAATGTGCCAATCTGCTTCCATTAGCAATTTTGTTAATGGAGATAAAACTTTATTGTTTGTTATGGCATTTATTAACGTCATCTCACAGGATGTCAAAGATGCTTCGGAGGATGCACCGCTTTTGTTATTTGAAAATTGGAAATAAAAGGTATAAGTGGTCTACAAAATAACGAGATTGATCTTAGAACACTGACAATTTATAAAATTACTCAAAACAAATTTTGCCACCCTCAATGTACTCTCCTCCCCGAACCCTACACCGCCCGATGCGAAAATTCCAATGTAGAAAGCAATGCATGCAGGCCTTTTTGTTAGATTGTTCATAAGCTCTGCCGCTTTTTCTATAACTGCATCTCGGCCCCGAATTTGGTGCATTTTAACGCAGATTTAAAATATGGAAATAAAAGCAAGTCACATGGTACTAGGTCAGGTGAGTATGGGTGATGTACCGACCCGATGATTTTGTTTCTCGTCAAAAATGTTTTTATTGGGCTTCTAAAATTACAATGCGCCACTGGTGACAGATTTCTGAACTTTACTTTTATACGAATTTTGATACGCTTTTATCTTCGGCTATTATTGTTTTATTCTTAGTAGGATCTGAATTACTGCTAATATAACAGGTAAGTTTTTAATTTTTAAAAAATTAATGAACATATTAGGAGATATGCAATTTATAGGTTAAAGTTACGATGGAGTTTTCTCCGAAAATATTTACCACATAATATGTGGCCACTATTTATTACTTGCTGGCCTTCCACCATATTTCTAGATGATACACTACAATTCCCAAATCTACAAATAGTATCTCAATCTAAGCAAAGAAAATTGTTCATTATGAAAGAAAAACAATTAAATAAAAGTAAAGCTATGTAGATAGAATTTAATATATGTACAACTACGGCAATGAAATACAATCTAAATAAAGGAAATCAAATGTTTTTTTATTAAAAAAAACTAATATACTGTTAATTAAAATATGACTAAAATACTCTTAACCTACAAATACTTACTAAAATTAACCCTATTAACTATCACTAAATTGTTACTACAAGAAAGATCAAACTCAATTCTACCGAAATTAAGAAAAAAAAAAAATAAAAACACTACTAAATCCGAAATTAAATTTAAAACTACGAAAATTAGTCTCACACCAATTGTACTCTTATGGAAGCCAGCGAAAAATGTACAATTCGTTTGAATTTTGACGTTTGACGTCAGCGCCATCTCTTGATAATTTGGAAGCCCAATAGTCAGGACGTTTTGTTTCGGCGCGTTGTATTCATGGAGAATTCATGAGCTGTTTTTTCACATTTCAGCCCTTTTACTTCTCACCCGTGCATGAAGGGCTATCAAAACCTTCTTGTAATATACCTGGTTAACGAACTGCCCCTCATTGATTTTAACTTTTTTACATAAAATGATTATTCAATTTAATTATAAAAGTATATATTCATATTTACTGTTATTATTCTACTCGCATATGTACTGTATATTTAAGTAAAAAAAAAAACTTAATTAGGTAAAAGGTTTACTAAACAAATTTGATAAAGGAATCAAAGTTTCCAATGTAAATTTCACGGACATAAGTATTAAGTATAACGAATGTCTCCACGGTTCATTTTACTATTAAGCTGCCGATTTGTATGGATAAGAAAAATTAAAATATCATTGTTGTTTCGCTTTCCATATTGAAGGTCAATGTGTAAATCTTCCTTCCGTAGCTTACTAAATGTGTAGAATTATGTTCCTAGGCCTTCAAGAAATTATCGCTAAATATGCTATTAACTACTTGATAACAGTTCTTTAGAATCAACTACAATAATTTAATATTGACATGATGCATTCTAATAACTATACAGTATTTTGCAGATATTGCTAAACAATAAAATTATTTGTGAACTATGTTTCATTATATGGTAATCGGGAATTAAAAACATAAATTACGAATATGTACATATATTATATCTGTAAGGTTTATAACTATAAGGACCGGTCTTATAAACAATAAATTAATCCTTAGTTAGTTACTGCACAAGTAAATTAAATGGACCATTAAAAAAGAAATGGATATTATAAAACTAATCTCACTATCAAATAACTAACGGGGGATTTAATTAAATTTTAGTAGTGTGTTTGTGGTTTTGTGAAAAGTTTCTATATTCACATTCGTTATAAACGTAAATTAGTTGATTTGACAGTTGAAAAAGAAACGTGATCGTGGGAAAAATCATATTGATATTGAATAATATAACCTATTAGATATTGTTGAAGATTATTTTCATATAATTTGGAACGACCCGGTTGCGTAAAATCGTAAGGTTATTACTAGCTGATTCATTGCGGAAATTGACATATTTCTTAATGTTAATGGTCTTATATTTCTTTCAATCTGTCCCAATATGTGTAACACACATTGTTTTGACAATCGAAATCTCTTTTTAAACTCATGGCTCGTACCACAATCATGGTTTTAACAAAAACGCTGTTTTAAGAAATGTCAAATTCAAATTCCAAAACGTAATTACATCCTTATGTTAGAAGAACAATTTATTTAAAAATATTTGTTTGAATACAAACTATGTTCTGCTTTAAAATCATATTTTGATAAATTTCATAGTATTTATTATTATCATTAAATAATGAAATTTGACATTTCTTAAAACAGTGTTTTAGTTAAAACCGTGATTGTGGTACGAGCCATTGTCATCATATATTTCATATGGATTTGTCCTGTTTCGGAACAATTTTGGTAGCCTACCTCGTGCAAATATAAATGCATCATCATTATCTGTTTATGAATCCGAGACTGATGATACAGACTCTAAAAATGACATACTCGACACAGGCATTTCTTAAAAAATATTTAAAAAGTAAATAGTTCCCTATTTCAATTGTTTTAAAATAAACATAACAAACAAAAAAAAATACAGTTTGACGTTTCTTTAACAACTGATTTAAATCTAATAGCATGAAATTCCGCAGTTACTTTAATAGGTCGATTTACTTGTCATTAAATTTTTATAATACCCAAATCTTCAGTTAAATTAGTTTAGTAGCTAACTAAATTTTAACTGTTGATTAAATAGTTTTATAAGACCGGCCCTAAGTCTAGTTGTAACAAAATACTCCATAATATTTAATTTTACTTTAAATCTAATTGTTTCTCATCGTATATAGGTTACATCAAAATCTCCCCTCATGAATAACGTTTTACAAAATTTATAAAGAACCTGAAAGAATTTCTCTATTACCTTTACAACAGAAAAAGGATGTGTCTTTTATCTGTGTTCCACTTTTAAGACTATCAACATCTCCCAAACATATTTATGATATTGTTTTCTATGTCTACTACACATTCTTTTGGTTTGTAAGCCAGTGGAATCTTCCTAATCACTTTATCTTGTGTGAATCGAATGCGATAAATTAGATCTAAATCAAAGATAAAAAGAAACCGTTACATAATAATGCAACTAATTTTTCATTCTCACAAATATCAGCGGCTCGAAATCAGCAGTTATATTTTATTACGTCCCTGTATAATTAAAATTTCGGTAGCTGTATAATTAGAAACATTTTTTCGGTTTATGTGACATCGTTTTACAAGCATTTAATTAGTAAAAACATAGAGTTGTTAAATTTCTATCGTGCAAAAAACGGTAGGTATATCAAGTTTCAAAACAAGAATTATAATTTTATAATAACATAATATACTGCAATAAAATTTGTGCCAGCTATAATTATTTTGTAGCGAAATTACTTTTGCAATACCTGTTTTTGTTTATGATTTACTTTCTCGAAATTTTTTGCGAACTAGTTTTCAAAATACTTTTCAGTATTTTCTAATCTCATTTTTATGTTCCGTCATCTTTAGGTAAGGAAGGTATTGTACTTTCCGTATCTAGATTATAATAGTACATTATGTTATTAGGATTAAAAGTGATTCTTTGTGTGGCGAGCATGTAAATTTGAACGACGAGATATAGCGAGTAGGACAATTTCTCGGAATGACACATTATATTTTTTCTACAAATGTACGTATTTAAATAAAATAATTACAACTTGACGTTACAATAATTATAAATATTTTACGTATAGGACGTTTGCTGATTTCAATTACTCTATTGCTATAGAAACTTTCGTATTTGTTCACTTTTTGTTATAAACATTCAAGTAAAAATTTTCACCTTTTGACGTTTAAATAAAACTATACAATTTTATATTCTCCTTATGTGCAATTATATCAGAATTTGAAGTATTGACATGTACGGCCCTTGAAATTGTTCAATTGGACTGAAGTTCAACAATATTGCTGAAGGATATAATATGTCGAGGAATCGGTGAAAAACAAAATGAACTTTTATTATCATTTTAATTCTAAGTATTCTTACCATAATTATCAATATGTAAGTCTGCTATTTTTTAATATGTTACTTCGTTAAATATAAACTGTTTATATTCCAATTTGTAGATTATCAGTTTAAATATGACAGCTGTTGGAGGATTTTAGTAACTTTATTCTTAGATTATCTAGTGTATAGTGCAACTTAGGACGACATGAGTTGTCTATTTTACAAGTTATTTCTTATTCGCTCATTTTATATAATTACTACGGGTATTTATTTATTTCATTTCTACCTTGTGAATCAAATCACAAAAGTAAACGTTTTTACGTTACTGTGGTAATTTGTAGTATCCATATTAACTGTACTCATCAAAGACGTTTTTTAATTTTTGACGATTTTCCCTCTGTGATATGTAGTTTTTAACTATTTATTTATATTTTAAATGTCCGTTTTTTATGTTTCGTTATCCATATGTGGTTTCTTTTCTCAACTAGACCATTCTAGCCCTGATGAAGACTATTGTATAGTCGAAACGTTGGTATGAATAAATTTTATTAGTTGACTGCAAGTCCGAAGAATTTTACTTCCTGTAACCATCTCCATCCATAATTTAGAAGAGTTTGTACATAATAAAGTATAAAGTTATTTGCTCTTGCCTACTCGCCTTGTTTTTACTTCCTTGTACGAAGTAAAGGAAGTATTGTAATCGCGAAAAAATTCGGTTTTCAGATTTCAACGGAAATATCCATTTTGACCATCCCTGAATCCATTTTGACTAATTTCGTCGTGACGTCTGTACGTACGTATGTACGTATCTCGCATAACTGAAAAACGGGAAGCCGTAGAAAGTTAAAATTTTGTATTTAGGACTGTTATAACATCTAGTTGTGCACCTCCCTTTTTGGTCATTGCATAACTTTCAGAAGTGGTACTTTACTTGAAGACCATAATAGATTTTAGTGGAAAACTATTAAAATATAATCCAAAACTTTTCAAATTTGGTATATAATACTTTTATATCAATGGAAATAACATAATACACTTTGGTTAAAATAGTCTAACCGGAAGTGATACTTTACTTGAAGCTATTATCAGTTTTTCTTGAAAAAAATGGTGTTATTTTGAATTTAACAATATATGCTTCAAATAAAAGTTTTAGAGAATTGAATTTTGCGTCGAAAACGTCAAGTATGATTAAATTAGTTCTTTGTATAAGCGAGATATGTAAATTTAAACATTATGTACTTTTTGGTTTCTGTAATTAAGTTTCCTATGAATTAGGACAAGAAATAACAAAAAAATAAAGAATTTAATGTCAATGTCAAATACGTGCAATTTTATGATTGGGTCTGTTATTATACATATTTTAATTATTAACAAAATATGTATAGTGTAACAGGCGTACAAGGAAGTCATGTGGTGTCCACATCAGATATTTTAAAGAAAACACCCTGTATATATGTAGGTAAATATCTCATTCTTATTTCAATATAAAAGTCGTTTACCAGACATAACTTACAAGACACGCAATACTGTTGTCGGATCACTTTTGTGCAATAAATAGAAGCTAAGTTCGATTGGATTCACGGTTCTTGAATAAAGCATGTTAACAAAATGAAATTGAGTCCTACTTGTATATTTAATTATTTTTCCGTGTTTACCATCCATTATGAAATGAGAATACACGATTACAATAACAGTTTGTGATTTGTAAACATTACAAAATTGTCTGGTATCTCCAATAGGAAACATTAATTACAGCAGAGCAGACATTCCTCCGGGCCGACCCGATTATTGTGCTACCGTGCACTCGGTCATTGAACGACCTATATTTTTTCGTCCAATGTTGTGAACATCATAAACTGGCTGCAAGGTTAATCAGTTCTCGGTATGGTGTTTTCCAAAGGCCAGTTTACAATTAACACCTAGCTGTTGTCGGTAGTACGCGACCTTTTAATTTGATTTGTCAACAAATTGCATCCGAGTGATTTGAATACGAATCACTCACTTTCTGTTCACAACATGGCTGACAAGTTGCTGTCGCCACTGTTGCCAGGTAGTAAGTATTAGGTTAGTTAATTAAATGGTTTCTGTCAGCAGTCTTGCAGTTAACTAATAAAATTTATTCATGCCAACGTTTCGACTATACAATAGTCTTCATCAGGGCTAGAATGGTCTAGTTGAAAAAATAAACTACATGTGGATAACGAAACATAAAAAACGGACATTTAAAATATAAATAAATAAATAAACGGTTAAAAGATACATATCACAGAGTGAAAATCATCAAAAATAAAAAAAAATAAAAAACTTGTCTTTGATGAGTACAATTAACAACTCCAAATTTATAGTTTCAATTTGAATATTTTATCCTCATAAGTCAAAATTCTCTTTAGATATAATTATCATTTTTCCCACATCTCTGATAGTTTAGTTTGGATGCTAGCTGCTTAGACATTTACAGCCCGATTCACAAAAAAGTTTAAGCTAATCCTCATTTTTGGATTAGCGAATTCTACTCTAATTTTGACAGTTTATATCTTAAAATATAGTCTAATCTATTCCTAGTATCTACCTTTATTGATAATATCATGAAAATTAAATTTTAAATACCGGAATAGAATTCACTAATCAAAAAATGAGGATTAGCTTAAACTTTTTTGTGAATCAGGCTATATGTGTATTGATAATTATTAAGTCTGCAAGTTATTGCTAGCCTACGTGTAGGGTTGATATTTAGCTATGAATGCGGTATGATAACCTTTCACCCTGCACCACTCAGATATACTCTGAAGATGACAACGTTTTTTAGTTTTTAGTTAGTTTTGAGATTCATACTGGAAAGATATATGCTCGTAGTATGATCACGGTTTTAACTAAAACGCTGTTTTAAGAAATGTCAAATTCAAATTTCAATATTTAATTTCGCCCGTATGTTAAAAAAAACGATTTTTTAAAAAATATTTGAATACAAACTATGTTCTGCTTTAAAATCATATTTTGATAAATTTGATATTATTTATTATTGTTATTAAATAATGAAATTTTACATTTCCTAAAACAGCGTTTTAGTTAAAACCGTGATCATACTACGACGCGAGTATTTTGGCCTAGGGAAGGGATACATCGGCATCTTAAGGATTTAGTTATATTTAGTTTTATTTAGTTGTGTAGGATAGTCGTTAATAATAAGTATTAAATAATTATGCAACGGTTAAAACTATAGATACAAATATAATAACAATAATTGAAATCATCCCCTACTGTATCGCCTTGAGAGATGTATCTTACCAAAAGTATAAATATGAATTTTTATATCCCTATCTTGAAAAATGATGGATTCTCCATACAAACTTTCATCCCCTATTTCACCCCCTTCAAGTTTTATTTTCGCGACAAAAGGTAGCCTACGTCCTTCCCCAAGATCCAAACTATCTCTATTCCAAAATTCATCAAAATTGGTTCAGCGGTTTAGACGTGAAGACGTAACAAACAAACAGACAGACAGACAGAGTTACTTTCGCATTTATTATATTAGTTAGGATTCAGCGGTATATTGTTTAAAAAATTCATAGCTCTCTACATATAAAATAATACAAATAGTGTTGCCACAAGACCAAGACCGGTCTTGGTCTTGGTCTCGTCTCGTCTTGGTCTTGTCGAGACGAGACCATCATTTGGTCTCGACTAGAAAAGTCGAGACGAGACGAGACCAGCATCAAGTCTTGTCGAGAAAGTCTTGAAGTCTCGACAAGACTCTCGACTTCAGACCAAAGGTATTTTTTAAACATATATATATATATTCTAAAAGTGCTTTAAAAACTGAGAGTATTGCTGTAAATGCTGTTTGAAACTTCGAATAAATAAGAGCGATATTAATTTTTGAAATTTTGTAATTTTCTGCTTTCATAGTTGTGTTCCAGAAATATTAATTTAAGTAAATATGATGTATTCCTTATACTTCTAAATAATCCAAATGTAAGTTTTAAATTAATTTAAATTACAATGTAGGTGAGATGATATGAAAGAAGTATAAATTTAGAATTCTTATGTTATTTTAATGCATCAATATTTTAATTAAATTAAAATTAACCTTTATTTTATAATATACATGTTTTGTACGTATAAATATGTTGATTTTAATTTAATTTTTGTTTAATTATCAATTAATAAATTGGTACGACTGGATATATGAAATACTGACTACATCTTGAAAAATATTTCCAATTTTCAATTAGCATACAAAAATTACATATGTGCTACATTTTCAACGTTTGCAATTAATTTCTTATAACAAAAGTAACGTTCCCTGCAAATATACAGTATTTTTCTTTTTCTTTTTTTAAGAATTTATTGTTATTCTTAGAATTTTACGAAAATGCAGACAAAGATTTTAGGATTTTAGGAAAATTCCCGGTTTAAAACAACCATTTTCTACATTTTCAACAGATGTACTTCCTATTCATGGGCGTAGACAGGATTTTTTCTTAGGGGAGGGGGGGCGAATAAAAATACAGTTAGTCATATATTTATATGTTATTTATTTGCCAAAAAAATACACATTCCAAAAAAAGAATAGAATTATTTGGAGATATCTAATAATTCTTCATATGGTATTTCTTTCTCAAGAGGTTTCTCTTTCCACTTATGAAACCATAATAATGATTCCTCATAAAAATTGTCTATGTTATGTTTCATTTAATTCTTGTATCATACGTTTATAATTCTCTTTATTACATGGTTTTATATTTTTAGGATGCAAAATTGTTGGATTGACTAAAGTATTGTATTCTGTAATATTTGGATTTGGGTTGGGCAAACCTACCTACTTTTATTACTAGCAGATGTCTAAAAGTGGTTGTTATTGTCTGGTAATATGCAGCATTTATAGTACAAGTGCAAACTTTTGAAATAAAGCAGAGGTTCTCAACCTGTGGTACGCGTACCAAGGGATACGTGAAAGGCTAGTTTTGTTATCTGCCTATTTAACATTTATTTATTAAAATATAAAAAAATAGCGAAAGAAGTTACTTTTTTGGAGATTTTTGTCTATTTACTTACTGCTTCATTTTAAACATATACATAACTGTTTAACTATTGCTAATAATTCTGTAGCTAAGGAATTGAAATTGTATATTTTATGTTTAGTAATGAGAAACAACACTCGATATATACGTATATTTTCATATTAATTATTTCAAGAGCTCAATTATCAAGTTGATGATATTCATAGAAAACTTAATGTAAAATATCTCAAATATTATTTGGAATATTTGAATCGCGATTGTACTGATGTTCTTAGAATTTTATGTACTATTAGATGCGATTATACAAAAAATGTTAATGGAGGAAAAGTCGAGAGTCTTGTCGAGACTCGAGACGAGACGAGACTGACATCAAGTCTCGTCTCGACAAGACCAAGACGAGACCACTCTAGTCGAGACCAAGTCAAGACCAAGACAAGACCGACCCCCAAGTCTCGTCTCGTCTCGACATCCGGCAACACTAAATACAAATAACATCCCAGATTTCGAATAATAATAACCAAATGGACTTATAATGTACCAAACAATGATAGTTATTAACTACTCTACTTGTACAAAATGTACATTAAACGCCATAATTGCATTGCATAATTAACTGAATAAAATATGTTTAAAAATAAATTGTAATCAAAATGTAACCACTTTAAGTACTAGCATATTACAAATTATGTGGATACAAGTTTTTACTATTCCTTTCTAAATATCTAAGAAATAGGAAAAAATTGCCTGAAGCACAAAACTATAAATATATATAAATGTATTTTGTATCATTCGTGTACTATAATAATACCAATGGAGCGTATAATGAACGCACTATTTATTTTTAAGAGGATAAACGCCACTCTTAACAAAATAGTGATTTCGTAATGCAGGCCCTTAGATTTATTGTTTAAATTTAAAGTCAGTATTATTCAAGTCATTTCTGTTAGATTAAAGTAAAAAAAAAAGTTAAACAAATACTAATTTTGATAACAATATCCATGTTCTGCGACAATTCCCACGAAATAAAAGAAGTTATAATTTCATTTCACCAGACGAAATGTTTATTTATTTTATCCCATTGTAAAATGACATTGAAATCGCGAATACATGAAAATGAGAAGGATGTGTGATGTGTCTCTTATCTTTTGTTAATTGAATTGTGATCATTTTTATGATGAATGGAAGTTGCAATTTCATTTCGCGAAATTTACGTATGTTGTTTTGTGACAATTAAAAAAGATTGAAAGATATCACGGTAATTACGATAAGACTGAGATTTATTATTTATTATTTTGCAATTAGATGTGAGCTGTGATTTTGAAATTTTTTTATATTTCATTGTTTTAAAAATGTAATTACACACTAAAACTTGTTTAGCATTATTTTTTTTCTAGACACATATTATAACTTATTTTTTGTTGTAAAATATAGTTTTCAAAGTAAACCACAATCTGTAGATTTTCCTGAGAATTATTCTCAACTTAATCCTCCGTAGTCGTGTAACGTTCTCTCGTAAAGCCCTGGAGCAGGATAAAATAATCTGCAGTAAACCTGAGCTTATTTAAAAGCTTTTAGGATTCTGGGTTAATCGAAGAAACGTGTTTTCATTAGGTACTCCTTGTTGTAATTCTAATTAAAAGTTTTTCTCAACCAGGCGTTAGTTGGTTATGTTTTATTCATCTCAAATTGTCTTATTTTAAACCAAGCTTACGTTACCTAAATAATTTTTGTTCTTGTTTGTTATATTCTATTTTTTTTGCCATACGAAATAAATAAATAAATTTTAAAAAAAGACAGTGTATTAATTAGAGACTATATACCTATGAACTTTAAAAGACACTTTTGTTCAACTTATATAATTTAAAAAAAGAAGAATAATAGGAACATTGACTGATTAAAAAAGTGCGAAGTTCAATGTCTCGACGACTTACGAAATGAACGTCAACATGATCCAGATTATTTAATTAATATTTAACCAAAAATATGACTCACTGAAACAAAATAGACATGCTTCTTGTACCTAAACATTTTACTTCACTCATATTTTATATTTAAATTTATATTATGATATGATTATTAATGATTAGATACACAAAAAGTCAGCAATTTTGACAGTTTTTGTGCTATTACCGTTCGATTGTAACCAAATATTCTTATTAATAATTTATTTTTGCTGTATTTCTGCTATAAACAAAATAGTTCTTCAAATATTAATTTCACGGTTGCTTTGTTGAGATTGAAAGTTCCAAAATTGAAATAAATTTTTTTGAAATAACTACTAATAAGTTTCATGTTTTTACAGCGTTTAACTTTTGAATGTTTTGAACCATTCCTTCCGGTTTAAAGATAGCCTATTTATTATGTTTTCTAAAATAATACAAAAAGTTAGAGATTCAATAAATATTTTTTTTCTATTTTGCATCTGTAACAAAGTTATTACAGCACCCAAAGGAGTGCGTCAATAACTCATTCGAATGCAGTAATAGATTAGTACAATTTATTTCTGTAAGGTTGGTGGTTAAGAATTGCAAAAATATCAAATGTCAAATCTCTAAATAAACGAAGAAAACGATTGTTAAGAATTTTATTTTCATATAATTTTCAATTTAAAACTAAGAATAATAAGAAAAGAAGAAATAGATTAGTAAAGTTAGTATGAAATAGAAAATGATAATATCGTATGGTGTTATAAGGTTAGTGTTGTCAAATGACAAAATTCCCTAAATATTGATATTACTATTTTTCATTTAAAACAAATCTGTTGTGACCAGCACAAGACCTCTCGCCATTTCCATATTAGGCTATATTACTATTGTATTGCACTTGGCTTCGAACCGTCGTTTTATAACAAAAAATTGCAGAACTTTACCCAAATACTGTTTTTTATTGTATTTAACATGTCTTCTGCACACATATAATTCTAATTATATCAATTTTCATTGTATGAGGAAGTTTCTAAATGTGAGAGATTATTCCAATTCATTAACCAGATTGACTGTATTTCTGATGGATATATGCATTTTGCCTATAATTTCAAATATTTAATTAATAAAACAATAAGAAAAATTAAATATATTTCCCAGAAAAAGCTATTAGAATGTCACTAAAACTGTTGATTTTTGACACTGACATGTGTCATTTAAAAACTATGTTATAAACATTGGAATTTGTCAACTGGTTTCCTTAGTGCCTTATCTCTAAATCTATACAAGATATAATAAAAATTTTAAGTGTATTAGATGGAGAATTTTATGTTCTTCAATATTTAATAACACAAATTTCCAAAAAAATTATATTTAGAAGAATTTTTCTAAGAAACTACTACTTCCGGTTGTTCAATTGTTACCAAACCTTTTCAACTCTTCCCAGGAATGTCAGATTGAGGAATCCATTGTTAAACAGATACACACATACACACATCCACATACACACATCATTTTAAAAATGTTATAATCGGATTCTAGGGACCTTAAATCGTGCTTATTCACTAAAATCTGGATAAGTGAATTTTAGCATGAATCCAATACCTCTCTTAGCGAGAGGTAAAAAAGGCATAGGAAGCGCAAAATAGAAAAAATAGTATAAAGAACTCATGTCATAATTATTGTTTTTGACATTTGTTCTTTAATATACTATTAAAACGCTACATATTCAGATTCGGTGAAAATTTATCCCATTTTAGGACTCAGGACTGTATCATAATATTTATCTTTTAATTTCTATTTTGCTCTTTGATCGCAGCTTAAAAATTACGTACGGTAACGCGCCTTCAATGAGAAAAGACGCAGATTAACAAATGAGTAAGTAAAAAATCCGTGATGATATACATTTATATTTTTTTATTACGTTGTATTGTTGCTTTGTAATGAATATTGACACTTGTAAAGTCTATCAGGTATGAATTCCACAGTGCTCATCAAGGCAGTTTGGATGTTAAGGCCGCCATTATGTGGACGTGCCGGCCAGTCAAGGCGCTCTGCTGGTCACGAGAACAAGTGAATAAGACTCCATATCCGGCGCAAGCTTCCGCTGACCCTCAAGGTCGGATTGCCATCGATGACAAAGTATAGTTATTGTTTGAAGTGGTGCCAAAATGCGACGGAAGTAGTTTTTAAACAGATCATTAAAAGAAAGATCATTAATGCCCGTATCACACTAGCGGGTTTCGAAGCGGTTGGCGGGTGCGGTTGCGTGTGCGGGTGACGGTTCTTGCAATCACACTGTGCAGTGCGGTTGCCGCTCCCGCTTAGCTACACCGCCCACTGTTTATTCAGCTTGACGTTTCTGTCGAAAGCGGTGACAGGTGACATTACGAGACGGCGGTGAACTCGTGAAAAACTAATGGATAAGTTAAGAGTTTTACGAAGACAGAGTAGATATCTTTAAATATTATGGTAGCCTTCCCGACAGGAACATTTAGGTATGACATTGGGTTGCTAGAAGGAGAGAACAGGGCTATCATCATAATTTATTTATGGAGATGTAGCTGGAAGACCCCGACAAATATCGCAGGTTCGTTAATGTAATTTTACACTAAGTTTTATAAAAACCTGCCTTTTCAGATCAGACCTTTTGTAGCACTCGACCGTAGTGTCCCATAATGTGGGTCGCATTTCTATTAAATCTGGGAGTAAAAATTCCTTTTATAACGAAAACAAATTCTTGTCCTTTTTTTGTAAGCAGTCATTCTCGCCTCAAGCCCACAAATCCAAAATGACAGAAAAATGCTGCACCGGCATAGACGAAAACTATAGCACATGTCAAACCAAAACAGTCACGTGACAGTATTGGGCTCTGTGATTAGCTGCGGGTGCGGTTGGCGGGTGAAAAATAGCCTGTCGGCTATTCCTTCACCCGCAATCGCAACCGCTAGCCGCCGCACTTCTATTGGTCGAGGAATCACCCGCACACGCAACCGCACCCGCCAACCGCTTCAAGACCCGCTAGTGTGATACGGGCATAACAAACATTATAAAGGATCTATCTGTAGTTAATGTGTACCTAAGGTAATAACTAGATATGCTGTACTGATGAGCTCTAATAAGAGCGAAACACGTGTATGAAGCTGCTATCGAGCGATTACCGTGTGAACATATATTGTTTTCGATTATAAAGGATCGTCCGAAAATATGGGTATATGTCTTTGCTGATTTGTAAAACGCATACTTAAAGCTCTGCAACACACGCATCCGGTCTCCAGAAAATGAATGTAATTGTGCTACAAAGAGTGATTCTAGGAAGATGCCCCCTCCCCACATTGAGATAAAAACTTCATAATTTTCAAAAATATGATTTTAATGTATACTTTATGTATACTCATGTATAAATACTCTAAAAATGCGGACACTTACGTAACATTCTCTTACAATCAAATAATATTACTACCAAGTTTATATCTCTACCCATTTTTGAATTATTGCCCCAAAAGTCGATATACCCCATATTTAGATAAAAAAAAATTAAAATTTTCAAAAATCTAATTTTTATGTATTTTTCAACTGGTTTCCATGGAGTTATTTGAGCTACTAGATACATTGCTCTAAAAATGCGCACACTTACGTAACATTGTCTTTACAAGAAAATAATATTACTACCAAGTTTATATCTCTACCCATTTTAGAATTATTGCCCCAAAAGTCAATATACCCCATATTTAGATAAAAACTTCAAAATTTTCAAAAATCTACGCTTTTATTAGAAAAAAATAGGATTCAGGTACAAAAAAATGTTCACTTTAAATAAAACTTATTTATACGAATTAAAAAAAAATTAATGTAAGTTTATATCTCTACCTACTTTTGAATTATTGCCCCACAAGTCAATATACCCCATATTTACATAAAAACTTCAAAATTTTCAAAAATCTATTTTTTATGTATCTAGACACATCTTAATGCGCTGATTCCAAATTTTGAAACCGCAGGTCGATATCTCGTTTCGTTCTCGAGATATTTAGATTTAAAGTTTTGCTCAAAACTGGAGATATGAATTTGGCAACATCACCATTCGATTCTACGGACAAAAATACATAAGTATACCAATTTTCGTAATGTTTGTCCAACCGGTTCATTTTTTATGAATAAAAGCTTGAAAACCCCTGAAAATGCCCAAAATCTGAAAAAATCGTAAGGGGTACACCTTAGATTTTTTGCGATTTTTGGTCATTTTCAGTTATTTTGCTATAGAGATTGTATGCGGTGTTCAAAAATTCTGAAAATTAGTGTACTTATGTAATTTAGCCCGTAGAATCGAATAGTGTTATCGCCAGATTCATATCTCGACCCATTTTTGGGTTATTACCCAAAAATGGGCAGTTTTGAGCAAAACTTTGAATCTAAATATCTCGAGAACGAAAAGAGATATCGACCTGCGGTTTCAAAATTTGGAATCAGCGCATTGAGAAGTATCTAGATACATATAAATTAGAATTTTGAAAATTTTGAAGTTTTTATCTAAATGTGGGGTATATTGACTTTTGGGGCAATAATTCAAAAATGGGTAGAGATATAAACTTCGTAGTAATATTATTTGATTGTAAAGAGAATGTTACGTTAGTGTACGCATTTTTAGAGTATTTATATATGAGTATACATAATGTATATTCATGTTATAATTTTATTGGATTTATAGAATATTTTCCAAGGAACTTTCTGTATGGAATTTATAAAAAATTGTATCATGTTCGTGTTACAATTTTACTGGATATATAGAATCTTTTCCAGTGAACTTTTGGTATGGGATTTGTACAAAATACATCAAATTAACGGAAGGTCTTGTGGTGGCCACAACAGATTTTTTATTATAAGAAACAGAAAAAATGGCTACTATAAAAGATTTATTATTTAAATATACTATTCCATGGCAGATGTAGATTTTTTTATAAAGTCAGGTTCACAAGATACAACTTCCAACTTTTTACTTTTGTAAGCAATGTTAAAATTTTGAAAATGCAGGTTACACGGAGTATAACCACAAGTCACATTTTGTGTTGTGAAATATAATGTAACAGTTTCTAATTACGACCTCTGTTTATGATAATAAAACAAATCAAAATAATTACGTGCTTTAGATATTGTACAATAAACACGGTTATTAAAAAAATATTAAACATTATAATAAAGAATGGAAATATTTGATTTTTTATAAAATAAAATATCAATAAAAATGAGCAAGGCACCACGTGAAAAAGTGTTTCCTAACGATAAATTTATACAATATTTAAAAAATTGCAACCTATGTATATTCAAAATATATCAAATATCTTAACAATCTTTTAATTGTATTTTGATTTGATTATAATTGAATTTTAATCAGATACAAAGAGAATAGGCATGGATTATAAAAAATGATTATCTATTGTATCTTCATTTTTGCAAACAATGAGAACATCATCAGTAAAATCGAGACCACCTGCTCATCCTACTTCTGTCATTACAGTCTGCTTGCAAAAAATTAAAAAGAAACTAATATTGCAAAAAACTCACGTGACCACGAAATAGAAATTGTATTTGTTCTATCACGGGTCGAGGAATTGTTTGTCATGTAATTATTGCTGTTGACGTACAACAGAATGAAATCTGTGACGTCATCATTGTCATTTTGTTTTTTAATTAGTTTAAATTGATTGTTTTTTTTTAGTGACAAAGTTTACACATTAATGTGTTCTTCAAAATGATAACGTTTTGCGTAAAAGTAAACGGTAAATTGTATGTTCTTGCTAATGAAGTTAAAATAGATTATTAGGAAGATATATTTGTTTACATGATGAAAGAAAAATGTAATAAGAAAGTATGAGAGAGAACCCACGTTTCTATTATGTTTGAACCGCAATACATTTTGAATAAATGAAAGTTTTAGTTGAAGGATTGTAACAATTACATGTTAATATTAAAATTGAATAAATTCACACAGAGAATTTATTTTAAAATGCAACACTATAGTTCATCACTTCCATGGTTACTCACTATTGTCAAAAAATGACAACAATGTAATATTTGTCCATTTTAAAATGCAACATTATAAGTAGTATTGCAGCACAGGAGATACCTCCAAAACACGTCACAAATGATGAGTGATTGGGGGTATTTTTTTAACATTTATTACATGAAAGTTATGAATTTTTGTAAGCTAAAGTTTGTTAAGATGTACACCATTCATGTTTTGATTATTTGTTAATCGTCTGTAGGCTAATTTATTGGAAATTAGTTTTGATAATACCAAACTACAAATTTTGTAAATTGCATTTTAAAATGGACAAATATTACATTGCTGTCATTTTTTGACAATAGTGAGTAACCATGGAAGTGATTCGCCATATGTTGCATGTTAAAATAAATTCCCTGTATATACAATATATACAGGATGTTCAAGGGGGCAATATTTGAGAAAAAGTATATCGTAATGACAAATATAAATCTTCAAAATTTTCGAAATTTCAATTTTATATACATAATTCGTTATATATCTCAGCGCGCAGATAGTAAATTTTGATACCGTATGTCCTTAACTCTTTTCGTTCTCAAGATATGTATTTTTATTTAAAGTTCTACCCATTTCTGGACCATGACCCAAAAATGGGTGAAGATATGACCCCGCCGACTCCCCCATTATATTCTATGGTCAAATTTCTCAAAATTTATTTGATTTGTTCAGTTTGCACAGCCCAGAAACTGAAATCCGTTTTCAGTTATTTTGATTTAAAAATTGTATCTTTGCCAGTAAAATCGATTGGTGAAGTCGACAGACACGTATCTCCACCCATTTTCCGATTATTACCTAAAAACGTAATTTTTGGGATCCAAGTTTGAACGTAAATATCTCAGGAACTAAAAGTGATATTAATTTGCAGCTTAAAAAATAAATTTTTGAAAATTTTACCCAAAAATGGGCCTATATGAGTTTTGGAGGATATAATTTAAAAATAGAGATCCACACAAATACATCCGTTTGTGTACATGATTGTATCTATGGAGGTACAAGTGTGTACCGAAACTTTAGTATTTAATATTTCATTTACTCCACAATCGAAAAATTTTTCTACATTCTTTTTTAGTCCTATTTTATTGTCAATATACTCTTTTCTAATGCATAGGGTGTAAATCGAAAAGTGAGACATAGGCCTTTAACATAGGAATTCATTTGTTCTTTGCATAAACGTTACCTGATTATTTTCTGCAAAAATACTTCAAATAAAAGTTAAGAGATATTTAAATTTTGCATCTAAATCATGTGAAATAATTATTCTAACTCTTCTTATACCGTGAGTATTTTTTAACGTGAAACATTGGGATTTGACATTTGATTGAGAGCAATGTATTTGCGTGTCCCATTTAAAATGAAACATACGGAACGAATTTGACAGATGTATTATATTTGTAAGAAATTTAGCCAAGCCAGAAAACCACTCGAGAGCACTAAACATATTTCGGGCACAAGATGCACACAATATTTTTTCTGCAACAAAATTTAATTTTTAGAAAACAGGTATAATTATTTAAACAAAATTAACCTCTAATGACGTCTTGTCAATATGACAGATAACCGCTGAATTTTCCTATAAGTTACGACTTGAAATTTGATTGGCAGTAATGTATTTGCCAGTCTCATTTAAAACAAAGAGAATAAATTTGACAGAGTATTATATTTAAATATTGTAAGAAATTTGGCCAAGTCATAAAATCACTTGAGCACAAGGTACACCAAATTTAATTTAGAAAGCAGGTATAATTATTTAAACAAAATTAACCTCTACTGACGTCTTATCAAATGTCAAATTCGTTCCCTATGTTTCATTTTAAATGGAACACACAAATACATTGCTGTCAATCAAATGTCGAATCGTAACCATGGATATGACAAACCCAATGTTTCACGTTAAAAAATACTCACGGTAAATGTAAAAATTAATTATAAAGTTATAGTTATTATAAACTTTCAGTCTAGACAGCCCTGGATTTATGACAAAAAATAAACAAATGCATTGATTGTAACTTTTAATTAGAACTAAAACATTTTACCTTTTTGTGTTTTGTGTTAATTTACTGCTCTAATCCAAATTTGGTTATAAATGACTCATTTGTTTATTTTTTGTCATAAATCCATAGCTGCCTAGACTAAAAGCTTAAAAAAAAAAACTGTAACTTTATAACTAATTTTTACGTTTATATAAAAGAGCTAGAATAATCGTTTCACATGATTTAGATGCATAATTTAAATCTCTGTAACTTTTACTTGAAGCATTTTTGCATAAAATAATTAGGTAACGTTGGCGCTAAATTTCCAATGTGCATACCGCAAAAACTGCATATTTCATAGCCCTCTTTCTATATTCGCAGTAGGGCCGCTGAACCCATGTAGAAAATGTATATTCACATACGTGACTTGTATCTAATTTTGTTTAGCATGCTGCTTGTGATCCAGTTCTGTTAGTCGAAATATTAATTACAGCAAGACTTTCACAAGTCCGCACTTATATTGCTGGGCATTTAAGCCTTGCCTACGAAGCTTCATTGATTCCTTCTTCATGGCATTCTACTGATGTTCGCAGGCCCGGCAAGTTTTAATTTTAGTGTGTGGTGCTTAGTGATGGCTCGTGTACCAAAAATTTGGTGTTACTTAACCTAGAAAAGAAAATGCGCCGCAGGCGATTTTTTTTTTTCATTCAAGGTCAAATGCCTAATAATTGAAAGCTACATTTTTTTAAGGGATGTGCAAATGCATGTTTTCTCCTTTCATGTTCAAAAATAAATTGCCAGTTCACAGAACATTTTTTCGAAGTTCTTTTCTTTAATGCTGGTTTTATGCAGCGTGTAAATTATGAAATTAAATTAAGCCACTAAATTAAGAAACTGATCTAAAATAAAGTCGTTTATGCAGTAAATTAAAGTTCAGAATTTTATGTTTGACATTTCGTATAATCTTACTTTTATAGGTGAAATTGCGATACATTACATTTATATAAGATCAAAAAATAAAGGTAAACAATTTGTTGAATAAGTCCAATCAGTATTTCGTCGCTCTTTTCTACAGAAACTTTGTTATCATCGTACATTTTCATAGGTTAGATGCAAAAATCTGTCATAAGTGCGCGAATGGTGCTGACGCAAAACTAAGAAATTATAAAATTAAACTAAAAGTTGAAAATAGCCAACTTCTTAATTTAGTTCCAATAGTTTAATTTTTCAGTTCAGTTGCATAAACGTTGTCATTGGTAACAATGGTTTCTACTTGTTTAGTTTTACAATTTAATTTTTTAATTTAGCTCCCTGCATAAGCCCAGCATTAAAGTCCCAGTCGAAGCCATTACATTTGTTTTTGCTTACAACTAAAATTCAAAATACAAAAACATTATATAGGTAAACTATAAAAACAACGAAAAAAATAAAAGAATTAAATACTTACTGCCATGCGCTGTACGTATCAAATTCGCAAACCAGAGCGTATTATAATGAAAATGCTAGAGAGGTTATGTTATGTTTATGTCGAAATTGTCGAATGCACTATGCAGTTATGCTGGGTTTACTCAGGCCACTAAATTAAAAATTTTAATTGTAAATCTAAACTAAACAAGCAGAAACCATTGTTATCAATGACAACGTTTATGCAACTGAATTGAAGAATTAAACTAATGAAACTAAATTAAGAAGTTGGCTATTTTCAACTTTTAGTTTAATTTCTTAGTTTTGCGCCTGCGCTATTCACGCACTTATGACAGATTTTCGCACCTAACCTATGAAAATGTACGATGATAACAAAGTTTCTACAGAAAAGGGCGACGAATTACTAATTGGACTTATTCTACAAATTGCTTACCTTTATTTTTCTATCCTATATAAATATAATTCACCTGTAAAAGTTAGATTATACGAAATGTCAAACATAAAATTCTGAATTTTAATTTACTGCATAAACAACGTTATTTTTGTTTAGTTTCTTATTTTAGTGGCTGAATTTAATTTCTTAATTTACATGCTGCATAAACCCAGCATATTATTAAAAAAATTGTAATAACTTATGTCTTAAACGTGTGGTGCGGAGCACCACCATTTGCTTTTACGTGTGGTGCTCGAGACCGCGAGCACCACTGTTGTTGCCGGCCCTGGATGTTCGATTACCAAAATTTCTAACGCAAAGAGAATAACAATTAGGATTACTTGGCGAGCAGAGGACTTGTGCATAGGAAATAACATTTTAGATATTTAAATTTGAATCTGACTCAATCGCTCGAACGCCTATTACCTAGCTGTTAATCAGCGAAAAAATATTTATGAATGTCTACATAAACAGGTTAAATCATAATGACAAACATAGGTTGAAGGCGATGATTTATCTACATATTTAAATTTTATTTATAACTTTATGAGTAACTAGCTACTGGCAATTATGTAATACAAATACTATATTTAAATTAAACACAATTTATATTGGTGTTGTCCTAACATCCATCCCATTTCCAAAATTTATAACTGAATAACGGTTCTGAATGTTACAATAAAAATCAGTTGTGACTAGCACAATATTCGTTCATTCTATAAGGAATCTTGTTCTACTACTAAATGTTCAAGATGGTTCTATTTTATTGACGGGATTGGCAGTATTTCTAAGGATATATGCACTATTACTATTAATATTTCTGGGTGTGCCAGTATCTACAACACATGTAGACATCGGTAATGATGACGATATATTTTACCGTGTGGGCGCTTACCAGGCGTCACCTCACGGGCACTAATAGCTGGCATGCAGAGTGCACCACAGGGGTCACTTTTGTGCCATTTAAAATTGGAAATATTTGGCGTCAGTCGGGATCGAACCCGGTTCCCCCAGGTTCGCGACCAGACACTCAGGCACGCGGCCACGGGACCCCATAAATATTAATTATTATTAATTCAATAAAAAATATTAAATATACTTCCCAAAAAAGTAATGTCAGTAGAACTGTTTATTTTTGACAATGACATTTATCTGTCAATTACATTAATTTAAATTTGACAATTGGTTTCCGTGATATAGTTTGGATTGTGCAATTTATTGCAATAGATTATTCTATATATCATATTTTCTTTATTTCTAAATCGGTAGAAGATATAATTAAAAATTTAAGTGCATTAGATGGAGAATTTTCTTCAATATTTGTAATAACAAAAATTTTAGAAAAATATAATATTTAGATTTTTTGAAAAAACTACTATTTCCGCTTTACCCATTAATGTGAAATTGAGGAATACGTAGTTAAACAGGTTTTAAGTATTATAATTTCTGAGGAAATTTTGTTGAGTTTATATTTGATTCTGAAGTAATAAAAGAAGAATATGACTATTTTTACCTCCCACTACCCTTGGTAAGGGAGGTATTGTGCTAAAAACCACATATCGATTTTATGTGTGTATGCATACAGGGTGTAAATTTTAAAACCGGTCTTAGGGCTATAACATAGAAAAACAGTTTTTTAGACGCCAAAAGTTTCTATATTAATTTATTGAAAAAAGAATTAGGGCATATTTCATATAGAGAAAAAAAAATACGAATTTTTTTACATCAAACACATTACATTTTTGTTTCATATAAAGCCAGAAAATAAATTAAAAAATTTGCACAATTAAGAAAATATATTATTAGCTTTGAAACTGACAGAAACAACAAAACTATTTTTGACAAGATTGTCATTGATAAACTTTTTTTGGACATTATTTCTTAAATTATTATTATTTTCATTTTATTACCAAGAAATCATGGATAATTTGTCCCATGAAGAAAAATTACAAATTATTTTTCCCTTGTAGTTTGCAGTTTTTCTCGTTTCTTATAACTTATTTCTTATTACGCGTAGATCATCTTTAATTTGTAAATACCTATTACAATAAATATAATTGTTTCTTAAATAAATATCCCAGTGTTTTCTTTATTTTATGTTATTTTATATTAGTTCATAAATTAATAACTTTAATCTTTAATTGTCCCCTATCATATTATTAAATGATGACAATGTTTTGTTACTGTCAGTTTCATGGCTATTGTTATTTTTTCTTAATGGTACAAATCGTATAATATGCACTAATTGTTTTTTTCAATAAATTAATATAGAAAATTTTGGCGTCTAAAAAACTGTTTTTCTATGTTATAGCCCTATGACCCGTTTTAAAATTTACACCCTGTATGTATGTGTGGGTATGTGTGAGTGTGTGTGTATATGTATGAGTGTGTGTGTGTGAGTGTGTGTGTACGGATTTTGTTTCAGCTCTAACTCAGATACTATCACTGAGAAAATTCTAAAACTTTCAATTTCAATTCCATTCTAATATGTAATGAAACCATTAGATTTTGGTGTATACCGGATAATCGGATATGGCACTTTATTTGAAGCTCGTAATGGCATTAGATGCCATTTTTTCACATTTTATGTCATTATAAAAATTAAAGATTATTGAATTTTTTACAGGTCTGCATTAATACTTTTTCTATATATATTTTTTATAAATCCCAGAGCCTTTGATAGAAACATAAGATAAAAACCTTTCTGTTCACTCTAGATAAAGAAGACCCTTTATGTTGAATGAAGTAGAAACGGACCTACACAAATACGAACCTGCAGTGACGCAAGAATAAACGCAAAAAAGAAAAATAATGCATACGAATTGACGTTAAAACTACTAATTATTGACATAGTTTTAAGCTACGGCATTTAGATTTTGCTCGTTACGCAATTTGTCAAATGTACCTTTAAAACTATATAATTTTGAAATTGACAAAAAGATTTGTTGCCGAAGTTAGCAAGGTGCAATAAAGATAAATTTAATTGTTAAAAACCATTAATATAATTTTGAAAATAGTTACACGATAATCACTGTTAATTGCAATGTAAACTGCTAATTGTTTTATGACGCAAGACAGCCCATAAAAATTCTTACATTTACACCTGTAAGTCATTATAAGGAGCACTTGAATATTTGTAACTGTTCGAGCAAGGTACAACACAATCTGCGCATTGTTATGTTAACAGTTGAATAAAACACAACTTAAAATTTATTTGTTAAGTATTATCTGGCCATTAAAACTGTACAAATAACTGATGTGTTATTGTTTTTAATATTGCATTGTTTCAAACAACAATTTTTATTGTTTTTTTTTTGCATATTCAGATACTGCCGTAAAGTTATTACGTTTTTGTTTAGGCTAATTTTTATAGCTATGGTAAAACATGAAATGAATGAGAAAAATCTGTTGTGGTGTGGCCAAAGACCTGTCGCCATTTTCATACTTGGCTATATAAGTACATATTATATTTAACATTTCTGGTACATACACAAAAATTCTAATTACATCTATTATTAATATATTTTTATATATCTTTTTCATTCTATAAAAATCTGTTGTGGCCAGCACAAAACCTTCCGTCAAATCGATGTATTTTGTACAAATCCCATACCAAAAGGTCCTTGGAACAGATTCTATATATCCTGTAAAATTGTAACACGAACAAACTATTTTTTTGCAAATTCCATATTGCAAGTTCCTTTGAAAATATTCTATAAATCCAATATAATTATAATACGAATGTACATTCTGTAAATTGCACTTCCTCATTCCTATCCAACGAATCTTCATCATAATCAAATCGTATAGGGAATAAGATTTTCTTTCATATTAATGATCATAAAACGTCGAAAAACTGTTAAAAACTTCAAATAAGGGTACCTCCGGTTGGCCAATTATAACCAAAATTTAATCAGCTCTTCATAGGGTTGTAAAGAAGAGGAATACGAAAGAATCATAATTTTTAGAATTGTAGTTTTGGTGTTATCGTCGGAGAAAAATTTGTCACACACACACACACACACACGCACGCACGCACGCACGCACGCACGGACCCACATACATACATACATACATACATATAGACATCAATGTAAAATTAGTAAAATCGTATTCTAGAGATCTTAAAACGTGCTTATTCATTAAAAACTCACTACCGAATTTTTTGACCAAAGACAATACCTTCCCTACCTAAAGGTGACGGCAGGTAATAAATTTCCTCCTACTATATGTAACTATAATTTTAAATACATAATTAATAAAAAAAATGAGAAATACTAAATGTACTTCCTAGAAAAAGCCTTCAGTAATGTATCTGGATTTTTGACACTAACATTTTTCTGTCAATTACAAACATTTTAATTTTTCAATTGGTTTCCATGAAGTTATTTGGGCTGTGAGATTTATTACAACGGATTATTTTAAATATTTATAGTTATCTATCTCTAAATCTATACAAGATATA
This sequence comes from Ophonus ardosiacus, assembly GCA_943142095.1. NCBI lineage: Eukaryota > Metazoa > Arthropoda > Insecta > Coleoptera > Carabidae > Ophonus > Ophonus ardosiacus. The sequence continues at coordinate 46,850,508 of OW964831.1, read as the reverse complement.
TGTAATAAAAATGTTCAATGTATCGTACAGAGAATTTTATATTCTTTAATATTTGTAATGATATAAGGTTCCAAAAAATAATATTTAGAAGATTTTTTAACTTTTTCATCTCTTCCCATTAACGTGATATTAAGGAATACATAGCTAATTTGGTCTTTAGTCTTACAGAATTTGAGAAACCATCCGTCCAACATCCAGATATACACACATCATTGTAAAAGAGTTAAAATTGGATTCTGATTCTAGTGTCCTTAAAGTGCTTATTCACTAAAATCTGGATATGCGATTTTTAGTATGAATCCAATACCTCTCTTAGAGAGAGGTAAAAAGTTTGTAAAATTTGTGGATAAGAGTACATACTTATTTATAAAGATAACAATAGATTAAGAAGATTAACTAAAATAAATCATGTCAAGTGATATTTTTTTAACAATACTTTAATAGAAAAACACGGACTTTGTAGATTACATTATTAGATGGTATAACTGATAACTTATGGTCTAATAATAGTCTAATACCCTGAAGCACATAAGTGAAAAAGATACATAAATAATATGTAATTAATAATCAAAATAAATACAAATATATTTAACAGTTACGCCAGATTAAATAACTGATAGAGATATAAAATTATGTAAATTTGTGACGTGTGTAAATAAAAACTACATTTGCAAACTTGTTAATGGCAATTTTAAGTATGAGTCGCCGTACGCCTTTGTTCAAATAATGAAGCCATAAAAACTTAGTTTACAAGAAAAAGGTGGACTACTTTATTAAGTTTATGAATAATAGAGCCTCATTTCCACCAAATGTTTTTATGCTCAATGCATAATGATTAGTGCATAAGGCTCAATACATTTTGACAGTTTACTAGGATACCATTTCCAGCTACTTTGTTGAGTGATTAATTCAACAGAAATGTCACAATTTATTCACTTATTACTTGTTTAGCAGACTGCCATTGCAGCAACAATTCTTCTTTTTTTAATATTTTATGTACATAATACCGAAATAATAAAAATTTAATAATTATATCAGACTGACAATAGGGTAGTTGCAAAAAAATAAATCTTATTTTTTTCCTATTAATTAAGAAATATAAACTAATTCTAAACATTTTAATGTAAAAATTATTAGAAAATATAAAACTTTTCATTCATAATTTTCATAAATAAAATTAGCGGTGGAATTCTTGTGACGTACACAATTAATAATTATATAGTTCGACCAAGTCTGTATGACTCATACAAGCTTGTAATACCACGACAAAGCGAAGAAGTTGAATTATGTTTTATTTGTATCATACAAATATTTACAATATAATTCTAAAAGTAAAAGAACAGATACAAAAGTATTATTTAACAGTACGTATATTTCATAATTTCAAAATGTTTTTGTACGCACATTACATAAAAATATGTATAAAAAAAAATGGCGCCAAGAAATATTAATATTTTGAGAGAATAATGAAATAGTTATAAATGATTACATATTCTTGTTGAAAAGAACTATGAAACTAGCTTTACGTAACAAAATCAGGTCAGAAAGACAGTACATAAATCTTATTGTTTCGGTTTTCCCGTGTTGGGATGCATGCAACATTTTAATGAAAGTAAATAACACTGCTCCAAAGACCTACAAATCGGTAAGTATTTAAAAATCATTTAACTTTACGTCTCTTGACATCCGTAAAGCGTGTTGGAAGTCAATATTTGATTTCATTCAAGTGGTAATAATACGTTGAAATGTATTTAACACATTTTAATAGTGTCAGGATACATTCGGGAGCTAATAACTATTACAATAACATTACTAGAAACACAATGACTTAAATTAAAACAGCAATATAAAGGATCATATTTAAAATTGTGACCTTTTTACCTTTTGTCACATTTAGGTAACATATCAGCTCAGTTCATTCCACTGCTGAAATTGAAATTAAAATTATTGCTCCGTTTATTTATAATTAATATTTTTTGAGTAAACTGTAAGTACGTCACAAGTCAGTTATGCGCAAACTCAGAACGGTGAAATCGAACCACTTGAACGTAGGTCTCTCAAGGCTGGTAACCGCAACCGCGTGCGTCAGTGTATAAGTCGACATACGTTGCGCCAAGCCTCTACCGACGTCATCACAGCTTGAAATCGGCTTTTCCGGAAAATCTGAGCATTTTTTTTTTAAATAAAACATGTTATATCATAATTGGAATAATACTACCTTTTTTTAGTTTAAGTTCTGTATTTATTTATTATTAAAACCCAACGTTTCGGCACCATACCTTCAACAAGTAACCAAGATAACAAGAAAAGTTCGTAAATGTTACCTTTTTTATGTATACAATTTTCTAGACAATATATGCATGCCCGGCAATAACTTGGACGGCGAACATGCATCTTCTCAGGAAAAAATCTCCTTTTGCCAGAGGAAAAACCGTCCCAAAAACTGGCAGAGAAGTGATCTGTGTGACTTGTTATATCATTTTTCAAGTCATTTCCCATGGAATAAAAAAATAATCGCTAAACTTCCCCATTCACTTATCAACTAAGCTGAGTAAAAAATATTCCAAAAACAATACAGATAATAACGAAAAAAGTAAAGTCAAACTAATACACGAACTATTTTGTTAATAAGTCTGTTCGTTTTACTACTTCGCGTCTACAGTTTAGGTACTACAGCGAAACAAACAGACTTATTATATGAACACTTGTACCTATATAAAAACTTTAACTGTAACTTTTAACAAAAAAATATTGCGTCAAGTGATAAATTGTTAAAAATTCTTTATTATGCTCTACTTCGAACAAGGATCTAATCATTAAGAAACAGTGAACACGTTAGTACCTGCTTTTTTGATAAGTTGATATAAATAAAATCTGAGCTATCTATTTAATATCTCACTATAAAATATTTGCGCGCTGGTAATGAAGATAATTACCACATAATTTATCTCCCTTGCTATAAATAATTCCAGTGAAAAACACAGCCTTATGACAATTTATAGTACTATTAACAGTACCCTGTCTACGGTTTGCAATATAACCCAGACACTGAGCTGTCAGTTGTCTCCTTCTGTCTCCGAGATGCGCTGCGATCTTGTTTTACGCAGGGGAACAGGCGAGCATCGCGCGGTTCAACAGCACAGCATCGGCTGCAGGCGGTCACGCGTAACGGTACAGCAGCATCAAGCAGGCTGGTGCTGATGCGATGCTGTTTGAAGCAGGGAACAAAACACTCACGCAGGAGGGAACAATAGGAAATTTAAGATGGTTATTTGAGGAGCGGTTATAAAGAGAAGAGGAGTTATATTTATAGAATAAGTATATAAGAGGCTTGATTATACGTAAGAAGATTTATTTTTACCAGACACGTTTACTTATCTTTTAGACTTATACTTGATTCGATGTTGTTTTGTAACTGAACTCTCTTTTTTTACAAAAACAGAAACAAACTTGTATCAAAGAATTCAACTTACTTAAGAAATAAATGGTGTCATTTACTAAAATCTCGATATGCGATTTTTAGCACGATCCCTATATCTACCTTACTAAGGGTAGCGGGAGGTAAAAAGGAATCTTACATTTTTTACCTAAGGTGATCTGCCAAAGAGTAATGTAATAGATATTTACACATCAAGTGATGCTAAGATAATATATATTCAATTTTGACGAAATAATAATAAAAATCATTAAAATATTTAATTATATGACAAAATAAAAAATCTGTTGTGGCCAGCACAAGACCTCTCGCCATTTCCATATTAGGCTATATAAGTATTGTATTGCACTTCGCTTTCGAACCGTCGTTTTATAACAAAATATCACAGAACTTTACCCAAATATTGTTTTTTTATTGTATTTAACATGTCTTCTGCACACATATAATTCTAATTATACCTATTTTTCATTGTATGAGGAAATTTCAGAGATTCTTCCAATTCATTAACCAGATTGGCGGTATTTCTGATGGATAATGGATATATGCATTTTACCTATAATTTCAAATATTTAATTAATAAAACAATAAGAAAGATTAAATATACTTCCCAGAAAAAGCTATCAGAATGTCACTAAAACTGTTGATTTTTGACACTGACATTAATATATGTCATTTACAAACTATGTTATAGACATTTGAATTTGTCAACTGGTTTCCTTAGTGTAGTTTCGCCTACTCGACTTATTATATCCCGATATTCTATATATTATAGCGTCTTTATCTCTAAATTTATAAAAGATATATTAAAAAAATTAAATGTATTAAATGTAGAAGTTTGTTCTTCAAAATTAGTAATATCAAAAATTTTCAAAAAATAATATTTAGAAGATTTTTAAATTCAATTGTTACCAAAACCTTTTCAGCTCTTCCCAGGAATGTCAGATTGAGGAATTCATAGTTAAACAGGTCTTATGTCTTATAGTTTTTGAGGAATCGTCCCTCCATCATTCAGACATACACACACAAACAAACACACATACACACACACACACACACATCTTTACATCCACACTTAGACATCATTGTAAAAATGTTAAAATCGGACTCTAGAAACCTTGAAACGTGCTTATTCATTAAAATCTGGATATGAGATTTTTAGCATGATTTCAATACCTCTCTTAGCGAGAAGTAAAAACTTATCCGTCAATACGCAATCGTCAATGATAGACGTCAAGTCATCTATTTAAAAAGCATTTTGTCTGTTATTTGTGTCGTGAAAAATAATGAAAATGGCTGATAATAACTAATAAATACTGTAGTGAGTGTTATTGTCGTGCTGATGTTATTTTAAATGCAATATTTGTTGCAGAGTGAGTTAAAAAAATTGTGAGAGTGATTTAAAAAAATATAATTCACTTATTTTTTTTATTATTTTAAATAAAACTTCATTCAGTTTTGAAACAATTCATAGTATTAAAAAGTCTTAATTGTTTCTAGTTTAACAGTATTTTATTTTCGAGAAATCAATGTAAAGTCACATTTCCCCTATACTTGTCTTTCTCACACACACTGCTCTGAGTACATTGCGAGAGAAGGATGACAATTGTATGACGTCAATTTTCCCTTTTAGCAAATGTGAAATATCTCGTAAAGTAATTATTTAAAAAATGTTTTCATTGTTTTAACTGTTATTTATTGAGCCATACTTTATGCTAAATTGATTCTTTTTAAATTTTTGTGTTATGGTGGAATACCCCATTGTGTCGAAATTTTGGATGAAATTTACCTGAAAATATAGGTACCTTATTCAAATAAATTTAAATATTAAGTTCAATAATCTGTAAATCAAATTATAAATAGAAATTTGCAATGTAGAACATAAAAAAATTTAATGCGTCAATCTGCAATCAATAAATATTTTAAATACTTAAATATCATGTCTTAAGAATTTTTTAAAAGAAAGCGAAAAAACTATTAGCATGGAGATTCAAATGATAGATCAAGCCACAAGCTCATAAACTATTTACTTTCGTTTAAAAGAATTTCACCTAACACTATTCCTCCTTGATGTATCACTCTGAATAAATATTTACATCATGGAAGCAATAATTGTTTAATAAATAATGCATCAAAGATGTCTAATATTCACGTAACACACTAACATTCTCACAATGATATTGCAAAATAAATTCCGGTGCGAGATTTTCTTTCCTGCCGGTGACATCAATTAAAACTGAGGCGTGGTTTAATATACAACACAATTAAGAGATAAGGACAGAGAAAGAGCGATCCCACGTAAATTGGAAAGCGAAATGAAAGATCGCGACACAGAAATATCAACGGAACTGAATAAATTAATGCTGGCGCTAACTTACTTAAATGTTTCATAATATTGCTTGCTACAGACATGAAATTTACCATAGAGTGAGGGGTCCCGAAGGAAAAATAATTGGACAAGCAGTCTGCAGTGAAATTATTTATTTCAAGCTAAAACGATAGTCTTCTTCAGGGCAAGAAGTGTCTAATTATATAAGGTTTTTGTGAAGAACAAATTTAAATAAATTTATCACAGAGTATCGTCATAATTCAAATAAATACAAATAAATTATATTTAAAAAAATCCGATGTGGCCAACACAAAACCTCCTGCTATTTAATTATTAATTTAAATACATACCTACCTACGTATTTACTAACGCTGCAAACTGTTCCATTGCAGAAAACTATTGCTTTATTTACTTTTTCTTTTTAAAATGTCACTATCATTAATTTGAAGTGATAAGTTTTCTGACAGTGACATTTACTGTCAGTTACATTCATTTGAAAAATGAACTGTGTAACAAAGGAATAGTTTTTATCTTAGGCTTCGCGACTAATAACAAAAATTTGATGTGGCCAGCACATGACCTCCCGCCAATTCCATGTTTAAAATAGCAATGAGCTTTAAGTAAAGTTTCACTTCCGATTGATCGTTTGTAAACAAAATCTACTTTGTTGTTCCAATAAATAGAAAAGTTTGTAATACGAAATTTTGGATTATATTTTCTTATGTTTTTCCTGAAAAATATGTTAGAGCTTCAAATTAAGTACTACATCCGGTTTATCATATATAGTCAAAATCTAATATGTTGTTTCAAATTATATAAGAGTATTAAAAAAAAAAATCGTAACACACACATTATTGTCAAAATCATCACAACTTCCTTATGCTCTAAAACGCAATCTGTGTAAATTCTTCGCCGTACATTATCCATTTCGTAAAAGTGTAGTTGCAAACTATTATTTGACACTTTGAAATCACGTTCTTATTGAGAGCTGTTTGATATATAATGCTGCAAACATCAAACTTAAATCGAATTATCCTGTATATCTAATATTTATGTATGATGGAAGATATATTATTTTTACAAACCTTAATTTCATTAGAATCTTATTTAAACTACTAAATTCTTCTTAACACGGTTTCATTAATAATTTTAATGAAAATTGCTTCGTGACAGTGACATTTGTTTAAATATGTCAAAACAGTTAAAAGCTTGTATACATGATACTTCCGGTTATCCGATATGCACTAAAACCTAAAGAGCTCTTCACACATTAGTATAGAATGGGTATACAAAATTTCAAAATTTTCTGATTGATAGTATTTGAGTAATCGCGTCCACAAGATCCACACTCACACACATACATACCTACAGACATCATTGTAAAAATGTTAAAATCGGATTCTGGGGACATCAAAACGTGCTTATTCACTGAAATCCCTATATCCGATTTTTAGCACGATCCCTATACCTCCCTTACCTAGGGTAGCGGGAGGTAAAAATGAAAAGTCAATAATAATAAAAAGTAATTTATGGCTAAATATTAAAAACCCTGTAGTGGTGGAAGACCCCATTAAAATTAATTTGATTGTTTATATTATTTTATTGTTTTTTTATGGGGTCCCGTGGCCGCATGCCTGAGTGTCTGGTCGCGAACCTGGGGTAACCGGGTTCGATCCTGACAGACGCCAAATATTTCCAATTTTAAATGGCACAAAAGTGACCCATGTGGTGCACTCTCCACATCAGTTGAGTGCCCGTGAGGTGACGCCTGGTAAGCGCCCACATGGTAAAATATATCGTCATCATTATCGATGTCTACATGTGTTGTAGATACTGGCATACCCAGAAATGGGTAATATGCCGTGATGATATATTTATTTATTTATTTTATATTGTTTATAATATTCCTGGCTATACTAATGAGTACACTAAACTCGAGTTATGAGAACACTAAACAAAACAAAATATTCCACAAATTTGACATTATAATAATATAATATCATGTTACCCTACGTGCGCATTTAAAACAGATACCTACAAAAGCTTTTTTATTCTGACGGACTGCAATGTTTTTTTTTCCGATGACATGCATGACATTGTAGTATGCAGAGCGACGACCTCGGGGACTCAGCTATAATTTTGCGAATTTCGCAGGACAGGATACGATGAATGACAGAATGACACAGTTTTTATTTTCCGCTTGGATTAACTGCTTTTTAATTGGACGGACTTAGATGGGCATTTTACAAGTATGTTGGTTTCCATGGATTTTGACGTATTTGAGTCACACGCTAATTAGTGAATATGTCGCAATATATTTTCATTTATACATATGTCGGAAATTTTGATTTACAAAATAAAATATACCTCTATAATTCGAAACTAAAGAGACTGCGAAATTACTTCGAGTTAGAGAAAATGTATACTTATTACAAACAAATTTAATTTATTAAAAAAAAAAAATTAAACATCCTCTAAAACAAAAAATGGGTTGTTGAATAAGAACGTAATTTTTTAATAGAATTAATTATTAATGATTGATGTTTGGTTTTCTTTATAGAGCAAACTAAATATCGATGGTTAAACTATAAAACCTTGCAAGTCACTTTTAGTAAATTTTGCATGAGATGGAGCTTAATGTCTTCTATTATGAATTGGGTGGAATGGAGGAAAGGTTTTGCAGATTAAAAGAAATTGAAATTTTTAAACAAAACACCAATAAAAGAAAAATTGTCATTAGTTGACTTACAAGGATTTGCAGTTATTTCATCTATTTTATTTTCATTCAAAGTAAAAAAAGTTAATATTGTTTCAAATGCTTTTATCATTTCCTAGTGAGAAGGTTTCTCCCTGGGCAATTCTCGATCGGTGTCACTTTCATCCCATTTGTCTTGAAGCTCATCTTGTTTAGCAATATTAGCGATAATTTATTTGTCCGTATCTTTTAACGTGCATAATATAATGCCAAAAATATACATTTTGTGTTTGAAAATTAGAGTTATAGAGACTACAATGTTACTGGGGCACGTGAGTGGTTTCGAATTATAGTGATTTTCGAGTTACAGGAATTCGATTTAGAGACGTCAAAATAGATTTAATGTGTTGGGAACATAAGTAAATTTCGACTTACAGAGAATTTCGAGTTATAGAGGTTCTGGAGAATTAATTTCTAATTTATCGAACTCTCGAATTATATTTAGATTATTCTTTGATCTACAAAACAACGGAAATCCACTGTCTTGTTATTGTGTCGCCATCTACTGTCGTACTTAACTAGCTTCATTCTTTACATGGTGTAGTTGGCAAGTCTGTTTGACAACTAGAACATAATGTTGACTGGGCAAAATACATTTAAATAATCGCCTTCATACCGAGTGATTATTAATTACGGTGTTTCCAGAAGTGGTTTCTATATTTTTTTAATTTATTTCATGATCAGAAACATCACTAAATCGGTGTTTTTCGTACAATTTAATTGTTGATAACTATCTGACAACACAAAAGTTACAGAGATTATTCCCGGAAATAATCTCTAGAGCTTTATTCTCACTATAATAATGGCAGGATTGGTAAAACGCTGACACGCGATAAGTAGTCAAACATTGAACAAATGAAAAAAAATTGCGGCTAGTACGGATCTGGCTTGTAAAGTTCATCGGCGCCAATGTTGCTATCTTTCTCTCTCGTCGCGGTTTTATTTTGAAATTACTCAACCTGAGGCTGTATATGCACTGAACTTCTGAACATCTCGTTAACATGGCATTTCATGTATGTGAACCTGAAATATGCGCTGAAACAATGCCCACTTCTGATATTATTGCAGCATGATATTTTACGGAAAATATGCACGGTAAACGTTGCTGAATGTAACAGCTAGAGAATTTTAGAATTTAATAATTCAGCTTCAAATTAAATTGTAAAACTTGCTCAGCACAATATGGTATACTGTTTTTGCTAATTTTTCTTTTTCACCTCAGATATGGTACACGTGACATTTTATGAAAATCTGGATTTTCAATCATCCGAATCAAACTTGATATCGTCTACTCTGGATACACGGGTTTATATTGTACTCGTATTTGAGTTTGTCACAAAAACCAGACATGTCAATAAATTAAAATTATCAGGAAACAAACAATCTACCTATTTGCTGCCATCTATTAATATTTTCCTTGTACTACATTGACTAGGTACCAAATATGAAAAGTATAGTGAATGTAAAGTCTTTGCAACAGTGACTCCCGCTATAATTATAAAGAATACATCACAAATGTGAAATTCTTTGTTTGCACAGCCATCCGAAGACATTGTGTTATGTAGAACACAAAAAGTGACAGTAGATAGAACTTTAAAAATAGCGATGGTTTGTTTGTATTATGATCTTCCATCTCAACTTTTACATCAACTCACTCTTTCTTGCGTGTGACGTCACAAGTATAACCCTCCATTGGGGAAATATATCTCTGTACATAGTGTAATAAGAATAAAACAAGGCGTTTAGTTTTAAATTTCAACATAACATTACGTATATAGTGATAGAAATCGGATTTTCAGTACCACACAAGTAGCCCATTATGAAATTAATATTAATTCTCACTAATCGGTGAAAAAACTATGTGTTCAACACGGAAAAAATTCAGATTCACTGCCTAGGCTACGAAACACCGCTGCGGCAGTGAACCTGCTACTTTTTTACCTGGTTAAACAAATAACTATTTTCGTCATTGCCTGGTTGGGTGCTTCAGAATTACAATGTTATAAATTTATATTTTGCATTCAATATTTAATTTTTGCCAAAATCTCGATGCTAATGTAACACAGCCAGAATCGAAAAATACGACGATGTTTCAGAACTTCAATAAACTTGTTCGATTGTTAAGGGAAACCACTAACTCTTAATTTGTATTTTGTAGCAGCTAATTGGCAATAGGCTATTCCACAGTAATCAAAAATATTAAAAGTTTATTGAAAATATGAACGATAATAGTTAAAGGATAAGGAAAATCATATTTCTTTTATCATAAATTATTCCTTCTAGAAGACACGGGGAGTTTTGTTTTTGATGATGCAGGACATGTGCATGAGTGTTTGAGCAAATAGGATCCAAATATGACCTCCGATTTTGAAAAGCCCCGCCCTAACTAAGAATATACTTCTTCGGGTGTGTCGGATCTGTTCGGTTGCTTTTCGGGTGACGTTCTAATTTCTTTGTTTTTATAAAATGAGAAGAAAAAGTGAAATAAATTAAGTATAATAATTTATTTTATGTCTCTAATAATGAATTATAGTATTACAATTTAAATATATATATTATTGTAATTTGTTTAACATTTTTTCGTGGTTTGTGAACCACTGTTTGTTTGCTTCTGGTATATTCACATTACCTAAGTCACAAAGCTACTTTAAAATTCGGACCTTAATATCTTGCTTATTTGGAGGAATTTTTAACTCGGACTTTCACATGTGGTCTTATATTTTTATGTACTTCAAGAAAAAAAATTTAAAAAAATATCGTGGAATAGCCTATTTACAGGATTTACAAAATTAATAGAAGTACTTGCACAAAGTTATGATTTTATTTTAAATTGTTAAATACCTTGATTTGAACTCACGACTTCTCGCTTTCTAAATGAGTCACCACTGTTTACAGTTTTTATTCTAAATTTTTTCGAAATTTATATTAAGAATTACAAAATATCTATTCAGTTGTTACAAATTTCTATTATTGACAATTTTCTAATTTTTTTATTTTACAATGCCATCTATTTTGTTGTAAAGAGTTAACCCTCACTAAAAAAGGTCACCACCTCCAACCAGTGACATAATTTGCAAACGATTTTTTTATTTTCATCAAATGCAATTATTGTATCAATGTCAGTTTTTTGTTAGTGAGAAACTGCATTTATGATTGTAACCTCAATAAATAATAATTATATAATGAATAAAGGTTGGTGGACGATAATTAGCGAGTAGACTGACGTTGGTTCAAGTGATGTGTCTGCATGGTTAAAGGAGACGTGATTCTAACCAGTTCTAAGTCTTTATTGCATCATGTTATTAGCTATCGGGGTTACTGCTGTAAAAAGATCGGGGCTTGGATTCTAGTGCACAAAAATTAGATCGAAAAGAGTGGACGATGGATGGCACCATTTTTATCATCACTTGTTTGACACATCTTTTCATCATAAAGCTAAACAAGATAAGAGATAAATATCCGTGGATTACAGGTTTACAGCTCTATTTTACTCCCCAGGGACCTGTTTCCAAAAAATACAAGTCTACAAGTTACAAGTTACTAGTAATTTTTTCACAAGGACATGTAAATTCTGTTTCAGAAAGAAATTTACAAGTCTAGTAACTTTTTTACACGTGTAGTTTGTGTGCGTGCGCATATTTGCGTGTGTGGGTGTGTGTGTATTGGGCTTCCAAAATTACAATGCGCCACTGGTGGCAGATTTCTGAACTGAGTGAAGTGTACATGTACAAAGTGGTTGTTTTATTCAGGGATTGACTCAATATATACTCTCTTTTTATGGGATTGTATTTACTTGTATACGAATTAAGATACGCTTTTATCTTCGGCTATTATTGTTTTTTTTCTTAGTAGGATCTGAATTACTGCTAATACAACAGGTAAGTTTTTGTTTTTTAAAAAATTAATGAACAAATTAGGAGATATGCAATTTACAGGTTAAAGTTACGATTGGCCACTATTTATTACTTGCTGGCCTTCCACCATATTTCTAGATGATACACTACAATTCCCAAATCTACAAATAGTATCTAAATCTAAGCAAAGAAAATTGTTCATTATGAAAGAAAAACAATTAAATAAAAGTAAAGCTATGTAGATAGAAATTAATATATGTACAACTACGGCATTGAAATACGATCTAAATAAAGGAAATCAAATGTTTTTATATTTAAAAAACTAATATACTGTTAATTAAAATACTCTTAACCTACAAATACTTACTAAAATTAACCCTATTAACTAAAATATTATTAAAACTATCACTAAATTGTTACTACAAGAAAGATCAAACTCGATTCTACCGAAATTAACAAAAAAAAAACACTACACTAAATCCGAAATTAAAAACTACGAAAATTAGTTGCACACCAATTGTACTCTTATGGAAGCCAGCGAAAAATGTAGCATTCGTTTGAATTTTGACGTCAGCGCCATCTCTTGATAATTTGGAAGCCCAATACAGGATTAGTTAAAAGTATGGAGACGGCGATTTATTGTCTTTAATATTCATTTTAGGAAATTATATTCAATACAAAAGTTTTTTAAGAAATTTTGATCTACATTTGAAAATACTTGAATTTTTTTTTTCAATTGTTTTTGAGTTACGCTTGCCCGCGTAATTTTTTTAAATGGGAACCTATTAATTTTACTCTACCATTCGATAGAGTATTTTTTTCTCTTTACAACAGTATGTTTGTTTTTTTGTTTTTAAATTTATTTAAACACCTGTTCAAGTATTTACAAATAGTAGGTTCATCTAAGATAGACAAAATTATTTCCAATAAAATTGTCGGTCACAATCTTATCATTAAAAACAAATTAATAACTAAGTAAATTACATCGCTCGAGTTTGTTTATCGCTTCGCTTTTGTCTATCTTAGATGTACCTACTATTCGTAAATATTTGAACCGGTGTTTCTCCTTGTAAAAATAATATTAAAATAAGTTGAAAAAAAAAAAATACCGTTCTAAAGAGAAAAAAAAAACGTTCTATCAAATGGTAGAGTAAAATTAACAGGTTCCCATTTAAAAAAATTACGCGGACAAGCGTAACTCAAAAACAATTGAAGAAAAAAAAATTCAAGTATTCTCAAATATTAACGACAATAAATCGCCGTCTCCATACTTTTAACTAACCCTGTATGTTTGTGTGGGTGACAAATTTATCAATATCTACCAATATGAAAGAATATCTTATTTTCTATATTGTTTGATTATACATTTTCCTTCATATTCAATAGATATAGAGTTAAAGAATTTACATAGTGAATATTCGTGTTATAATTTTATTGGATTTATAGAATCTTTTCCAAGGAACTCTCGGTATGAAATATGTAGAAATTAGTATATATTCATGTTACAATTTTAGTGGATATATAGAATCTTTTCCAAGGAACTTTTGGTATGGGATTCGTACAAAATAATATCGAATTGTTGGAAGGTAATGTGTTGGCCACATCAGATTTTTTTCTTCAATAAGTGAATGTCCCCCTTGATTTAATACAACTTTTATTTGAATGATTTTCATCTATTCCCAATAATAATAAAAATAATTGAGCTGATTACTTTTCTTGAAACACTCTGTAAGTATCGGAGATTATAATGTACGTAAATATCTTTTTTTATTGGAATAGAAACTAACGTAACAATCATCTACATGTAGAGAATCTCCTCCGTCGTCCAGTGACCAATTTCATCTTATGTACAATCGAGAAAGTCTGCGATCTAAAAATAGCTCGTGTGGCGAACGATTTGCAAGAACGATGTCTTGTTAATCCGGGTCTTTTTTCTCTTTCCTCTGGCGTCGGGCGAGCGCGCAACTCTGCTCTGCAGTCCGCGTCTCCGCGTTTCTCGCGGCTGGCGGCGGATAATTGTCCGGGAATTAAAGAGAAATGGCGGAGGAATGCGAAGCAAAAACCACCCGAGAGATGTACTTAATAGTAGGCTATGGAATAGCTTTGTGGTACAGCATGGATATCGATATTTGATACAATGTATGCATTGATAAGTTTAGAAATAGGATTGTATAAGTTTTGTGGTTTCTACTTGTATATATGGAAAAGAGAAGCTCATTAAATGTAATCGGAAAGTACAAAGCCAGAAATAATTAAGAGAAAAGCAATAAAAACAACTAGACAAATCATAAATTTGAAATGAATATGTTTGTTTTAAGAAAACAGAACAATGTTATAAACATTTAACAGAGACAACTCTATCATTCTTTGCATTAGTTTTACAAAAAAATACTAGAAACTAATATTGAAATGTTTTGTAAATTTTCCCAGTACTGATTAACGTTGCTTGTTCTACCTCTAGGAAGCAAAGGTGGCAAAAATGAGATAACATTCAAGTGCCTTATAGGAAAAACTTTCTTATTATTGGTGCAGGTCTTTATGGGCCAACTTTTTAAGGCAACTTTAACAGGCTCAATAGAAATTTTCGATTTCGTATTTGAGCTACAGGCTAAAACTTGATTTTCGCTTATTTTGAAAATATCTCGCTTATTATAAAAGATAAAGAAAAAATGTTCAGATAATTTGTATGTTGTTTTTTTACGTAGAATATCGTGGTGTACTTGGATTGTCTCAAAACTTAATAATTTTCAAAATATATCACAAACATATAGTCCTTCCTTTTAACTTATTTTATAAGCTTTTCAACGGTATATAACAAGTCTATATTCATTTGTTTTGAACAAGAATTAAACACGGATTATTAATTTTTTGGGAAGAAAAAAAAATGAACGAACTACACAATTAATTATTGAACAACATTGTAATTATTTTTATTCACAATCATTATAAATAGCATTTATTTCAAATAGTATAGGTTTAATTTACAAAAATTTAGTACCTATTCTTGTTTATCATAAAATAAAATTTAAAAAATATATTGTGGCCAGCACAAGACCTTCCGTCAATTTGATGTATTTTGTACAAATCCCTTACCAAAATTCCTTGGAAAGGTTCCATATACCCAGTAAAATTGTAACACAAACATATACCATTTTTTACAAATTCCATACCAAAAATTCCTATAAATTCAATAAAATTATAACACGAACATTCATTATGTAAATTGCATTTGACACTGACATCTGTCAATTAGAATTTTTTTTAATATATAAGCTGTTTCCATTATTATAGCAAATCTGATTGATTTTTTGAAAGTTAATCTCTTTATAATTCTTTAACTCTATATCTATTGAATATGAAGGAAAATGTATAATCAATCCGTAGAGAGAATAAGATATTCTTTCATATTGAAAATCACATAAAATGTCAAAAAAATATATTTATTCACAATCATTATAGTAATATACAGATTCCTAACCTTTTGGAGGTTGGAAAATACGTCATTCCTAACTTTAATGACAATCTCTTGGGTTGGAAATAACAGATTTCACTTCCATCTCTTGGGTTGAAAATGTTTATGTAAGGGTTGCCTAGCAACATTGCCGTAGATCCCCATAATTAAGTAGGCTAAACAAATTTTAAGACAGCTGTCAAAATATTAATAAAATTAAAGGTTATAATTCATTGATTTATTTTGAAAATTACTGATTTAAAATGAGGATGATTGTGAATAAAATAATGTACATAACCTCGGTGAGAGTTTCGTAACAGCCTCGCGCATTATCTCACCTCGAGGCTTCGCCTCTCGATAATATACATAGGCCCTCGGCTGTAATGAAACATCTCCCACCTCGGATGTAATATACTTTTATAATTAAATATGTAATGTTAAAATTTTTGTTAGGTGGGGAGTGTTACCAACCAATCACCACACCTCTTTCTTGGTACATTAAATTATACACATTTTATATACATATTCATAATATCTATTTTTGTCTATATAGCTGGAACAATTTAAATTGTCATGGTAATACAGTTTTTTTTATTATCCTATCAGCCGACAATCATTCTGAAGATTTGTACTCTTTTGTTGAACTGAATTAATTTTATATTGTCATAATGTTAATGATAAGTTAAAGATAACATTGTAAAAAAAATTAACATAAATCAGACTATCAGTACGAAATTACAATGTCAAATTTAGTCTTGTAAAAGATTTTCATATCAATAGACGTATGTTGAAGGTGAATATTTATGATCCTGTTGAAATAATGTTCTTTTTTACGTAACATTTGCAGAATCCGAACAGTAGTTAAACGCTGAAATACAGAATATGACCCACATACAATTATACAAAGTGATTTTATCGCCAATCCTTGTCCATAACCTAAAAATCAGCTTATGCAAATGAGTGCAAATTTCGATTTGATTTATTTCGCGAGGCAGATTTCGAAGTGCTATTATTTGAATATTTATAACAATGACATTTTTTAATTGTCTGCAACAATCCCCTTGTGCTAATAAATCATTAAGTTGAAGGACTCATATTAGCTAGTAAGGTCGTTCAAATTCCTTTTCCTTTCCTCCCGTATTGCAACTAGCTGATTTTATCTTTTTGCTCATACAAACTACTTTCGATTTATTGAAATAAACACTAATATAATTCAAATATTATTATATAATTATCATTTGTCTTGTATTGTTAAATGTCAATTTAACAGATGAAGAAAACAGCTTGGTTGATTAAAAATTAAAACGAGTTGTCACGGAAAAAAGTGTATAAAAACTACGATTCTCTATTAGAATGAATTGTTTTTAAAATAAATTTAATCTAGCAGTCTATCCAAATGTCAAACAACTAATTTTTAATGACAGTAACGATTGTTTATGAGTTGTCAAAAATTTCCTTCGCAATATTCTAAAACTAGTAGCATCCGTTACTGTCATTAAAATTGGATGTTTGGCATTTGGATAGACTGCTAGATAAAATTTATTTTAAAAATTTCACGGTGCAGTCACTAAGGTATTAATTTTTTCTATGTGAACCGTAACAGATTTCACAAATGGGGGATTACACCATTTTTTTTTTTTTATAATTTCATCTGAAAATATTAGGAAAACTAAGACTATTAATGAAAATCCGGTGAAAAAATTCCTATTAATAAGCGAGTTATGATCTCCCGAATTTTGAAAAGATTAACGTGACGTCACATTTTTGTGTTTTTATATCAAACTGTTTTCATCATGGACCTAAATGTTCTTGAATTATAGGCTATTTTAAGTTATATTTACATAACAATAAATGAATATTATAACACTGTATAAGTCTACATACTTTATAATTACAGGTATATTTAATTATTAAGTTTAATGCAAGAAATTTATGTTAAAATAAAAACTGTTTGAAAACTGCTGTACAGGAATGTTAGCCCCTCCTTTCGAATTTGAATTTCTTAACTTCCATTGGTAGTAATCCCCACCTCCTAACATGCTATTTGTAATGCATATATAGGTGGTCTCTCGGTCGCCAATCAAAATATTTTCATATTAGTGTCGAAGCGCTATAACAAAATTTCCTAAATATCTCAATTATACTATTTCATTTTTTTATTAATATTCGTTATTCAGCATATACATTCGTATTTTTTTACTATTTTCCTTTAATTCGATTGAGCCGTAATCCCCCATTATACAGAGAGAGAAAAGTTTACTATTGAATGTATCTTTTTGAAAAAAATAATTTTACGTTATCGGCGTGGCCATTAAAAAGTTACTGTCTAATTAATGTTGGAACACCTAAGTTTCATACACTAGTGGCTCACTAATAATATCAAGTATCATTTTAAAAGATGACTTATAACCATATAAACTGTCATACCAAATTTCATCCAAATCGAATACAGCGTCCGGTTATTATAAGCAAAATTAATTTTTTTTCGAAGAACTTTGAAGCAGAATAATACTGGCTAAATGGTGCACTTTCCAGTAGAAATAAGTTTGGTTAAATAGTCTTATTTTAGCCTCAGGAATCTGTGGTTAAGCCATGTCCCCCTATTTAAGAGACACCTGTATATGTACTTTTTGAGAATTATTATACAGGCACAGGGTGTTAATGAATTCGTACTGCAAATTTATAGGATATGTAGAGGAAAATAGGCTAACTTTTACTAATGAACTTATAGTAAAATATTATATTTAACAGGGAATAAAATGAAAGGGATAATAATAATTTTTATTCTCGTTATATTTTTACCTAACCTTACATTATCGGCATTGGCTTTAGTTCTTCTTTTTACGGTTATAAATTCTTGTCACATTTGCGCATAGTTTTAATTTCTAGGAATTTAAGGTTAAGTTGACAATTTATTCCTGAACCGAGATCAGAATGTATCGAGTAAATAATTTATAAACGAAAGAAATTGGCAACCACCTACACAAAATACGTCAAAATGGAAAAGCAATATAACCTTCGTTGAGACTAAATATTAAATATGAATTATACAGTTGCGTAACATCAACTGTAAATTTTATAACTCAAGATTGCAGAATGCATTGTTCGCGATCAGTGCATAAGATTGAACAAGTAACAAGTCCTTGTGTTTATCGGCTCTTACAAATGTATTGCAAACAATTTAACAATTAGAACAATCAGTTCTCAGAATAACATGCATAAAAATTAAGACAAATAATATTTTTATTACCAAGAAACTAATGTTTAATTGTTTTACATTCTAATTAAATGAATCAATTTTAGCGGTTCAAAAATATTGTAAGTACACCTGGTAATGAAAGAAGTAGTAATAATAAAGAAATAAATATACAGGGTGTTCTGTAAGTGGGTGTACAACGCTTAACCCATGGTAGAACTGATCCCACAATGGAGTATTCCACTTATTTTTTTTATTATTTTAAATAAAACTTCATTCAGTTTTGAAGCAATTCATAGTATTAAAAAATCTTAATTGTACACAGTTTAACAGTATTTTATTTTCGAGAAATCAGTGTAACGTCACATTTCCCCTATACTTGTCTTTCTCATTCACACTGCTCTGAGTACGCTGCGAGAGAAAGATAACAAGTGTATGACGTCAATTTTCCCTTTTAGCAAATGTGAAATATCTCGTAAAGTAATTATTTAAAAAAAATTTTCATTATTTTAACTATTATTTATTGAGCCAAACTATGTTAAATTGAATTTTTTAAAAAATTTTTGTTATGGTAGAATACCCCATTAGTAAATCTGGTAATAATTTTTTTAACATGTTTTCTACAAGAACTAGAGGCCTTTAAAACTGACCAATCACGTGATAGTTCACAATTTTGTACTAATTTTATTTTATTACGATATAATATTTTTTAAATATCGGTAAGTTTTATAGGAAAATAATCTCTTATCGATGTTAGAAGCTATAAAATCTGTTCTGCCATACGTTATAAATAATAAGTAATTACAATCCAACTTTACTCGGATATGGAACATGGAACAGAAATGAATCAAAACCTTGTTGCAAGAATTTGATTTGATGTACTGTGAAATCTCATACAAGATAGATGGCATAAGAAGTAGTTACCTCTTTGTCATATGCAGAGCCATCTATCGAAGAATCGCCGAGATAAATATCTCTCGCCGTGCCCAGCTGGTGAAGTTTAGCGACTTTTTTTTATTCCATGAGAAATGACTTGAAAAATGATGTAACATGTTTTATTTTTTTCAAAAATGCCCAGATTTTCCGGAAAAGCCGATTTTAAGCTGTGATGACGTCGGTAGAGGCTTGGCGCAACGTATGTCGATTTATACATTGACGCACGCGGTTGCGGTTACCTGTCACTTGAGACTGAGGTGTTGTTACGACCTACGTTCAAATGGTTCGATTTCACTGTTCTGTCTGAGTTTGCACATAACTGACTTGCGACGTACTTAGAGTTAACCCAAAATATATTAATTATAAATAAATGGAGCAATAATTTTAATTTTTAATTTCAATTTCAGCAGTCATTTGTGTTATATTTGTGAGAAAATAGTAAGTTATGTAGAATTTTTACCATGCTAAACTTTCCCATTGAGACGGCGGTTACACCATACTAATGAGCCCCAATAAGGGTGAAACGCGTCTGTAGTTACTAGCTGGGCACGTCCAACATCTGATGTTGACTGACATGTCGAGTGTTTTCTAATTATTTATTAAAGATGTGTATCAGACTAATTTCTAAAAATTCACTCAGTTGTTCAAATGCTCTAAATATGCGTACACTTATGTAACATTGTCTATACAATCAAATAATATTACTAGCAAGTTTATATCTCTATCCATTTTTGAATTAATGTCCCAAAAGTCAATATACCCCCCCCCCCCCCCCCCATATTCAGATAAAATCTACAAAATTTTCAAAAATCTAGTTTTGGATGGATCTAGATACTTCTCAATGCGCTGATTTCAGATTTTGAAACC
Source organism: Ophonus ardosiacus (assembly GCA_943142095.1). NCBI lineage: Eukaryota > Metazoa > Arthropoda > Insecta > Coleoptera > Carabidae > Ophonus > Ophonus ardosiacus. The sequence goes on along the minus strand of OW964831.1, from coordinate 46,829,687 downwards.
GCAGGTCGATATCTCTTTTCGTTCTCGAGATATTTAGATTCAAAGTTTTGCTCAAAACTGCCCATTTTTGGGTAGGAAAGCCAAAAATGGGTCGAGATATGAATTTTGCAACAACACCATTCGATTCTACAGGCAAAATTACATAAGTACACCAATTTTCATAATTTTTGAGCACCACATACAATCTCTAAAGCAAAATAACTGAAAATGGCCAAAAATCGCAAAAATCTAAGGGGTACCCCTTACGATTTTTTCAGATTTTGGTCATTTTCGAGGGTTTTCAAACTTTTATTCATAAAAAATGAACCGGTTGGACAAAAATTATGAAAATTGGTACAGTTATGTAATTTTGCCTGTAGAATCGAATGGCCGCGTCGCCAAATTCATATCTCGACCCATTTTTGGGTTACTACCAAAAAATGGGCAGTTTTGAGCAAAACTTTGAATCTAAATATCTCGAGAACGAAACGAGATATCGACCTGCGGTTTCAAAATCTGGAATCAGCGCATTGAGAAGTATCTAGATCCATAAGAAATAGATTTTTGAAAATTTTGAAGTTTTTATGTAAATATGGGGTATATTGACTTTTGGGGCAATAATTCAAAAGTGGGTAGAGATATAAACTTAGCAGTAATATTATATTCTTGTAAAGACAATGTTAAGTAAGTGTGCGCATTTTTAGAGTAATGTATCTAGAGCTCAAATAACCAGTTGAATAATCAAAATGTTTGTAATTGACAGAAAAATGTTAGCTGTCTGTGTCAAAAGTGCGAACTGCCCATTTTTGGGTAATATCTCAAAAATGGATCGATATATGAATTTGGAGATATCATCATTCGATTCTATGGACAAAACTACATAAGTATATAAATTTTCATAACTTTTGAACACCGCATACAGTCTCTAAAGCAAAATAACTGAAAATGGCCAAAAATCGCAAAAATCTAAGATGTACCCCTTACGATTTTTTCAGATATTGACCGTTTTCAGGGGTTTTCAAACTTTTATTCATAAAAAATGAACCGGTTAGTAAAAAATAATGAAAATTGGTATACTTATATATTTTTATCCGTAGAATCGAATGGTGGTGTCGCCAAATTCGTATCTTGGTCCACAAACAAACCTAAAATTCCATAAGTAAAAGTACAAACAAATTCAGTATGCATTTATTCATTATGGCGACATAAATCATATTCAACATCGCTATTTAAATGCAAATAAATATAATTAAATCAATAGATAAATAACCCGCAACCGTCTACTAGTTTTGTAGAACAATCAATTAACCAAAAAAGTGTAAAAAACTTCAAAGTATTTCAATATAATTGATACTTTCAGATCGCTAAATTTGGCTCTACGACTTTCCTTATTGGCTGCGACAGCTAGAAAAATCCTATTCTACATACTGAAAGCAATAGCAAAGCAACAGCCAATGCAAGAAGAGAAACAATTTAGTATTCATGATTTTCTTATTACATCGAAGCAGACATGGGTTGGTTTTTAAGTCTCGGCGCCGATATTGGTTGTCGCCACAGAAAAATCAAGAGGCGATTCGCTATTCCGCGCGCACACATGCACCACGGCTACCAACAAAAAGAAAGTTGGACAGCGCTCATTTGCAACTCGATTTAGAATTGTTGGCTTACTAACGATATACTAACACAATCAATGTTTTATTACGATTGCAGTTTCTGTTTCCAGTTAATTGAACATTTCAAGGAAAACAGCAAGCTCAAATGAATCAGTGTTGTAGAATAAAATTAATTTTGGTGAATAAACTGCCCACTTATTCAAAACATATGTCATTTTTTTACACTTTTTACCTCTCGCTAAGAGAGATATTGGATTCATACTAAAATTCGCATATCCAGATTTTATTGAATAAGCACGGTTTAATAATAATAATAATAATAATAATAATAATAATAATTAAACTTTATTGAGATCCAACTCAAAGGCGAGGTTCAGCTAAAAGCTGTTCTTCCACCTAACCCTCGATACATAATGTATGTAATACATACAAAAAAAGTTAATACAAATGAACAATCACAGTAGTAAACTATAATGTACAAAAAATACAAAAATATACATGAAAACAGAATTTAAACAATTTAATTTTATGCTATATGTAGACTTTTTAATTGATTTTTAAAATTACTTACCGATAGAGACTTTAAGAAATTAGGAATATTGTTATACAATTTGGGAGCTTGATATGAAAATGAACCTTTAAATTTAGTTTTCTTAAAAGAAGGAACTATAAATAAATCAGTACCACGAAAATTATAGTTATACTCTCTGACATTTAGTTTACAGTATAGGTAAGATGGAATGTTTGTCGTGTAAATTTTATGAATTAGACACAAATATAGAAAATTAGTTCTCTCCTCTATAAAACTCATATTAGCTTCCTGCCTATATGTTGATATGTGATCATATTTAGGTCCCTACAATCCGATTATAACATTTTTAAAATTATGTGTGTGTGTCTGTGTGTGTGTGTGTGTGTGTGTATGTGTGTATGTGTGTATGTGTGTATGTGTGTGTGTGTGTGTGTGTATGTGTGTGTGTGTGTATGTGTGTGTGTGTGTATGTGTGTGTGTGTGTGTGTGTGTGTGTGTGTGTGTGTGTGTGTGTGTATGTCTGGATGTTGTAGTCACGATTCCTCAAAAACTATAAGACTTAAAAAATATTTAACTGCAGTTTCCTCAATCTAACATTCCTGGGAAGAGCTGAAAAGGTTTTGGTACGGGAAGTAGTAGTTTCTTAGAAAAATTCTTCTAAATATAATTTTTTGGGAGTTTTTTTTATTAAATATTGAAGAACATAAAATTCTCCATCTAATACACTTTATTATATCTTATATAGATTTAGAGATAAATACACTATAATTTATAGAGTAAACTAATCGCAGAGGCCCAGGCACTAAGGAAACCAGTTGACAAATTCCAATGTTTATAACATGAGACATGTCATTGTCAAATATCAACAGTTTTAGTGACATTCTGATAGCTTTTTCTGGGAAGTATATTTAATCTTTCTTATTGTTTTATTAATTAAATATTTGAAATTATAGGTAAAATTGTGGTAAAATGCATATATCCATCAGAAATACCGCCAATCTGGTTAATGAATTGGAACAATCTTTGACATTTAGAAACTTCCTCATACAATGAAAAATAGATATAATTAGAATTATATGTGTGCAGAAGACATGTGAAATATAATAAAAAACAATATTTGGGTAATGTTCTGTAATTTTTTGTTATAAAACGACGGTTCGAAAGCGAAGTGCAATACAATACTTATATAGCCTAATATGAAAATGGCGAGATGTCTTGTGCTGGCCACAACAGATTTTTGAAGCAAGTGCTACAGTATCGTCCAAACGTATTAGGTATAACCAGATGATTTGAATATCTTTTCCTTATTTAATTCTTGCTAAAAATTACAAAACCTAATAAAACTGAACATTTTTTATCTTATTTTTGCCATTATTTATGTTTGTTTCTTGTGAAATTTTAAATAATAATATTCAGGGCTGGCACAAAACTAGCATATTTTTAAATAACATGACTCAGTGTTTTTTTTTTTTTTTTGAGATTAACTGAGCTTTTTGGGTTTTATTGGGTTTTTTAAGTTTTATGGGGTCCCGAGGCCGCGTGCCTAAGTGTTTGGTATCGAACTTGGGGAACCCGGTTCGATCCCGACTGACGCCAAATATTTCGAATTTATATAGCACAAAAGTGACCCCTGTGGTGCACTCTAACCGTCAGAAATGAGTGCTCGTGAGGTGATGTCTGGTAAACGCCCGCTCGGTGAAAATATGTCATCATCATTGCCGAAATCTGTCTACAACGCAGATTGGCACACTCAGAAATGGGTAATATGCCGTGATGATTTATTTTTATTTTATATTTTTAGTTTTTTTTTTGGACAATTTATTACAAACTAGCTTTTATTTGTCACTTTTTTTGAACATTTTTTGAAAATTAGACTAAAGTGCATTTTAATGTCTCGTATGAGCATTATCTTCTGGGTTAAAATATGCACTTTAGTTTTTAGTCATTTTTAAAAGTGCTATTTAATGAAAATATAAATAGAACCGTCAAATTATGGAAAATCTAATAAAAGTTTCTTGATTGAACTACATTTTAAAAGTTATCATCTACAGTAATTTTATATTTTATGTATAAATTGTTATTTATATTAAATATTGTAATATCTAAAAATATTGATTCACTGCAATTACAATCAAATTACTAATTAATTTTTACTGAATGAATAAGAATAGGAAAACAAATGTTATCTGTAGTAATTAACACTAGCAAACATCAAATTATTATGTAGGCAGGAATGATTCACAATAATACTTAAGATTATACTGTTTTTCATTAAATTCTTATTTCATTCGTTACAATTAAAAGTTGTTGAATGTTTTTCAAGATAGATTTTAAACATCAGTTTATTCATAATATATAACACTGTCAAAATATGGATAGGTACACTTAGAAATTACGGGACACCCGGTAAAAACAAGTTATAATTTATATTTTTTAATTAGTGTTTATTTTAATAAAGGTAAAAGCATATGAGCGACAAAGTAGAAAAAAACGCCGAATTATAACTATAAAATATTGCGAAATGTCACATGTCTACATTCTTAGTGGGAACGTTTAGTCAGGAACTAATCATCTGGACTTCTTACCCAAAATTATCAAAATGTACTTATTTAAACATTATAAATAATGAATAATGTAAATAATTTCTAATTTGTAAATAAAAATATGATTCTAAAAAATGTTTATTATTTTAAAATAAAGTTCGTTTGATTTTGTAACTGTAATTAATATTTAATATTAGTATGACTTTACGGCAACACATCTTTCTCTCGCTCCGTACCATAGTAGGCCGCGAGAGAACGATAGCAATAGTGTGACACCGAAAACAAATTTCAAATATCTCAAAGTAATTATTAAAAGGCGTTTTTTTCTTTATATTAATCGTTATTTATTGAGTAGTACTGTAAGTGTATAAAGTGTATATGCCATCCAGCGAATCAAGCGGTTTACGTCATAAATACAATATCACTAGAAACAATGACGTCATATGTTAAAAAGTTTACATGAGCATGTAAAACGGATTAAAATATGATCTGTGGGTTGTCTTCATCCAATCCAAATCTTTCTTAAAAAGGTAACACGTCTGGTATCAATTTTTTCCAGCGAAATCCAATCTTATTTAAAATATTCTGCACGATACTGCTTACGCCGTTATAAATATTTCATTCTTGTAGTATGTATATGCAACAAACTATCTAGTATTATGTGAGATCCTTAAAGAAACACAGAATACTACATACCATACAATTTCTCACTGTTTCTGTACATTGCGTATAGCGTTTGCCACACGCTGTACATATAGATTTAATTTTCAAATTATTACTAACAAATAGAACAAAATATTACCTCAATATTACAATTCAGTGAAAGTAAGAGCCATCAATCTATTTTTCATTTTCAAAATAAGTCAATAAATTAACTACAAGCTCTTGAATTTGACATGACAGAGCATTTGACATTTTGTCAATGAACAACGAAACCAAAAACAAAATGAAATCACAATACAGATTGAAAATTATAATATAGACATATAATATTTAGTAATATACATGTTCAGAATTACCAATATTAAAAAAATATAATCAAACGTCATTTTGCAAAAATTTACAAAATTTTACTTAATAATAATATATCCAAATATAATTAAAGGTGTCAAATACATAATAATAATAATAATAAAAAAAAAACCAATAAAATACCGTTAATAAAATATATTTAAAAAAATAAAGAAAATTTCAAAAATCCCTAAACGATGACGTAAACCGCTTGATTCGCTGGATAGCCCATACATTTCATTATTTTTTGGTATGGTGGAGGACCCCATTTTGACGAAAAAAATCTTGTGTGTGTGTTTAGACCGCAAATGGACATTATTGATTTCGAGAGAATACCGCGCTCTTACGCCGCGCGAGAACAACCTCTCAATCGACAATATTCCCAATAGCTATCGTAAATCGTAACGCAAATATATTTTTGTTTCAAGATATTTAAAATCATGGAAATAATTTTACAGTTTTTGCTGATGCAGCATACTTTACGAGTACAAAATACAATAATTATTCCAGTTCACAATACACTTTCAAATGAATGGAGTTACATTCACGTGTATAAACACGCAACTTTAGTGAAATCAAACCTAACAAAGGTCTCCATACTTGAGATAACCTTAAAATTTTATAATCCATTTTCAACGCAAATGAAAACGATATGTACTGTACAGAACAGCTGTTTTATAGAACAAAACCCGTATAATACGTGCTTATTTGCTATTGTTACGTTAATATTATTGAAACACATTTATAAACGTCATAAGTCCACAAGGACAACAACTTGTAACATATATTGCAACTGTAATAAAATTGGTAAGATGTAAGAAATCATGTATCACTTATGAGTATGACTCTTTGTTGCACAAAAGGCGTGCTCCGTGTCTCCGTGTGGTGTTGTCAATGTTGTAATATTTGTTTTGTAATTCGTAGCTTCTGGATTTGTTTCCGTGTAGTAAACCATTTGATTAATAAATTAACGGTAATGGTAAGTGATACAAATATATGTGCGAAAATTCTAAGGTGTGTTAACTTTCAGGGACATTGAATAAATTGTTACAGTGCTAGTGGCTTGTACAACATACTTGAAACACCATAAAAACTTGAAGTAGTAAACTTCCTATCAAACGGTCATCAAGAATTGCATAATTAGATAATTCAAAACTAAAAAGATACATTAATGAAGAGTTGAATACTGTTTTTCATTATTATTGCCTTCAATGACTGCATATAATAAATATAAATATATATTTTCGACCTTCATCTTTTTAATTGATTGTTAATTTTAATCCAGCATCTTGGTATTTTGTGTCAATTTAAAAGTATTGCTTTTTATTAGTTATTAATTAATTTTCTTCGAAAACATATGAAAGTACTTTCAATTATGAGATCATCTGTGGGAATATTTTTCAATAACACCTTTACTCATATTTAAATAATGCGGGTTGTCAGTGTGATAAGGTCATTAATACGCGAAATTAACAATTTTGCAAATGATTCATTCCGACCGAAAATGTGAGTACTAGTGGTGATTTCTAAAAAAAAATCTGTTGTGGCTAACACAAGACCTCTCGCCATTTCCATATTTGGCTATATATATACATTACATACATATTGTGTTTAACATTTCTGGTACATACACAAAAATTCTAATTATTAATATATTTTTTAATTCATTCTATGTATAAGTTTCCTCCTACTCTTCTAAATATTCGAGATTCTTCAAATTTATTGACGAATTTGGCGGTATTTCTGATGTATCTACCTATAATTTTAAATATTTAATTAATAATAAAATAAGAAATATTAAATGTACTTCCCAGAAAAAGCCTTCAGTAATGTAAATGGATTTTTGACACAGACAACTAACATTTTTCTGTCAATTACAAACATTTTGATTTTTCAACTGGTTTCCATGGAGTTATTTGAGCTACTAGATACATTACTCTAAAAATGCGCACACTTACGTAACATTGTCTTTACAAGAAAATAATATTACTGCCAAGTTTATAGCTCTACCCATTTTAGAATTATTGCCCCAAAAGTCAATATACCCCATATTTAGATAAAAACTTCAAAATTTTCAAAAACCTAATTTTGATGTATCTAGATACTTCCCAATGCGCTGATTCCAGATTTCGAAACCGCAGGTCGATATCTCGTTTCGTTCTCGAGATATTTAGATTCAAAGTTTTGCTCAAAACTGCCCATTTTTGGGTAGTAACCCAAAAATGGGTCGAGATATGAATTTGGCGACACGACCATTCGATTCTACGGGCAAAATTACATAAGTGTACCAATTTTCATAATTTTTGTCCAACCGATTCATTTTTTATGAATAAAAGTTTGAAAACCCTCGAAAATGACCAAAAACTGAAAAAATCGTAAGGGGTACACCTTAGATTTTTTGCGATTTTTGGTCATTTTCAGTTATTTTGTTATAGAGATTGTATGCGGTGTTCAAAAATTATGAAAATTGGTGTACTTATGTAATTTTGCCCGTAGAATCGAATGGCCGTGTCGCAAAATTCATATCTCGACCCATTTTTGGGTTATTACCCAAAAATGGGCAGTTTTAAGCAAAACTTTGAATCTAAATACCTCGAGAACGAAACGAGATTTCGACCTGCGGTTTCAAAATCTGGAATCAGTGCATTGGGAAGTATCTAGATACATAAAAAATAGATTTTTGAAAATTTTGAAGTTTTTATGTAAATATGGGGTATATTGACTTTTGGAGCAATAATTCAAAAGTAGGTAGAGATATAAACTTACATTAATTTTTTTTTTAATTCGCATAAATAACGTAACTAATATTTCTTTAATTCTCACTAAAAATCCAACATTTAATTTGCTGTCAAACAATTACAAAGTATGTTTAGCCAAACAATACAAAGTATGTTTAGCCAAGTAAAGTACAAAAAATGTGTACGTTTTTAATTCTACAAGAATCTAATTATTCTCCCTCTCAATTTATTTTGATATACTTTTAAAATATCAGTTGTCTATGAATTATTATGATTACTTTTTGTTTTGCTGCACAAGTAAGTAGTAAGAATAAATTTTACGGTTACAGAATTGTTGAAATTGAAAGTTCAAAAAATAAAATTTGTTGTGAATTTTCTAGGTTATTTTACTCCAGTTTTAAGGTAACACTAAAAACATCAATTAATGAAAAAGATTACTATGCAACAGGCAACGTACGTTAAGAATCTGCACTATTCAAATGCAAATAAAGTTTGTCAAGTAAAAGGTGACTTCCTGTTCATGCTCCATTTAGGAATTATGGAATCCATTATCATTATGTAATTAATATTAAGAGAGTAATACTGATGATTCATCACAACTCCTTTTAATTAATAATATTCATTATGGTTTTAATGTTTTCCTGATTCATATCCACTATAATCAATTTCCATTATTTGTAATCATAAAATAAATAGAGGTAAAATATTACAACATTTATTATGAGAACAGATATGGTATAAAAACTTATACCGGAAGTTATAAAAGAGTAATATTAATAAAACAATACGGTATAATTCCCATAAATATGTGAAAATCATGTATGTTTATTTTAACCCAATTAAAACAAAAATATTTACGGCTTTTATTCGATAAACAAACGCAAGTGGGTCGCACAATTCAACAATAATTTATAGTAACATATTAATTTTCAGATTCAACCAAAATAGCATGATCGTTGATGTTATATTTGTAGGTTATATGTATGAAAATGGGGTTATCCACCAATTTTTTTTATTTATTTATTACCTCAACTAATAAATTAGCTGAGCAAAAATATTTAAAAAAAATATAGCTAATGTAAAACGATTGTACAAAATTAATCCATGACCCAAAATTAAAGTAAGCAATAAAATAAAATCAACTCACGGTTCTGAAGCCAAGAAGCAGTACGTCTCCGATTCGGAGCTGATCTTCCTAGAGCTTGAAGACTCCTTCTTCTTCTTCCCCAAATGCTTCAACAATTTAGGCCAATGCAGTTTATTCTTCTTAGATTCATCCTCGAGTTGATCTTCATCATCATCTAACTCAAAATCTTCAGAGAAGCTACTGTTAGAGATGACACTTCCCTTTCTACTGCTGCTTGTAGAAATAATACTGTCCTTTCTAGTTTTGCCACATTCAGGACTTGAGTTAACACTTGAATTTTTCGATTCAGAAGAAACGCTGAAGGAAATTACACTAAATCTTCGTTTTTCTTTCATGTTTCCACTGGAAACAGCTTTATTTTCAGGGGAGTTTACACTACTTTTTCTACTTTGAGGAGCGGATAACCATCCTACTATTCGGGAAGTAGATTCGTGGCTACTTTCAGGAATGGATTCTATACTGAATATACCAGAACTCTTTCTACTTTCTACGTTGGAAGATATAGAACTGGTCTTTCTACTTCTCGGAATGCTAGAAGGTACGCTAGTACGTCTGAATCCAGATTTTGGAGGGTAGATGCTAGTACCAATACTAACTCTTCGCCCCCCAAGAATGGTTCCACAAGGGACGCTCAGTTTCCTGATGTATGGTTCTGGTGATTCTGGTGGAATGTCAGTATGGTTTAAGTTTTGTTCTTTTAACCAACGTAAAACATGTTCGTTTCTTTCATTATCACAATGTTCAGAAGTAAAATTTTCGTAGAGTTTTGCATCGTGCTGACTGCCATATTTTCTAGTACGTTGCACTGGAGATTTCTTCTCTTCGTCTTGCTTTTCATCGTCACTGTTTGATGATTTGAACGAATTTAAAAGCTTGTCTGTAATTGGTTGTTGGTTGTACTTTTGGTATTTTTGAAGCAATCGTGCAACAATTTCGTCGTGTTCTTCCAGAGATTTCTTGGGCGCGGTAGGGGGGATAACTTCACTATTTTGTTTTTTAGTAACTTGATCGTTATTGTCCACTTTTTGTTCAACTATAAACCTGCCTACATTAATCACGTTATTGCTTGATTCAGTCTGTTGAAATAAGTTATTAATAAATAAATTAGAATTGCTAACTAAAATGGAGTTTCCATTCGCGAGTATCTTAGCAGGTAGAGTCTTGTCTTCTACCTTTGAGTCTTTGCTATTGGCGTGTTTCACTTCGTTCTTGTTCTGATCACTGAATTGAAGCATGAGCATCTGCTGTTTGGGCTCTGTTAACCCAGTTATTTGTCCGTTGTTTAACTTTTCAACACACATGTCCGACCGTTCTAACTGTAAGAGTTTTTTATTATCACAAACTATTTTTTCTTGGTGCATATCTAGTTCAGTCTTCCCGTTAAGGACTTTGATTAAACCATTCTCTGCTATCACTAAGTTTTGCCACTGGTCACTTTTAGCACAATGTTGTCCATCCTCTTCACACTTTTTATCTGTACTTTCATCCCCTGTAGTGATTGGAGTTGGCTTATGTACACAAAATTGAACATTTTGTTGTCCAAGTTGTTCGAGTAAAGCTTGCTGTTGATCAGTAAGCTTTAAGTTGAGCTTATCATCCAAGAGTTGTTGTTGCATGGCGACTCGTTGAGTCTCGCTCAACTCTGTGAGACCATGGCCTGTATCTTGTACGACCACTTGTTGATTGGCAACCATCTTTAAGAAGTCGTTGATGGCAGCCCATTGCGTTTTGGTTAAAGCCCCGTGCAGAATGATGGATGAAAGCTGTAGAGGAACCCATTGGTCGTTCTTCAAACACCACACCACGCCAGAAGACACCATCGCGAAGTTTTGTAAATCGTTTGGGGAGGTATTCAATGCTCAGTCTTATCAAACTGTGGAAGAAAATTAGTTAGTTTGTTTAAGTCTTCGATGTGTTCTGATCTCTGATGGAACCGTTAGTTAGGCGAAGCCGCGACCTTGAGTTTCACGGTCAGCTCCGGACATCGATCATACCGACAATAAAATGTTTGTTATCTTAAAGGTCTTGTTAACAATGTCCGAAACATCGTTAAAGTTTCATGTGAGCGCATTTACGTAATCGGTGATAAAATTTAACAGTACCGTGCGCCGAGAATGAACCGTAAGATTGGAGTTATCATCAGGCAATAAATGGACTGTTAAAATCCATGGCGCAAGATTTGATTTATAAGATGTTGTGCAACAACTAGATCACAGCTATTTTCTCATTGTTACGTGCACGAATGCTATTCATAACAAAGGTATTCTTCAGAAACATGTTCATGTTACTATGCAATCAATTTCTACTCAGCGCAGACAAAACAACATCTGTGCCTCAATACAAGAACAATCAAAATGCAAGTGATTGCGAAATCGGTTAAAAAACGGCATATTTTTATATAGTAGACCAACCATTATATAACTGTAAAGGAATCTATATAAATTTGCATCCATTAATCCAATTTTATTATATTATAATATTATATACGAATTTCTTTGACATAAACGTCATTTTATAGCCCGCCGGGCTATAATGAAACGTCAAGCCAAATTATAACGTACAATATAAACAATTTAAACAGGCAACATGAAAAGTTTTTATTACACATCGAAATTTTTTATATTCTTTAAAGAATAATGAAAATTAATTTTGTGATATTTATAAGGAAAGCACGGAGATACACAAAATAAAATTCAAATGACATAACTAATAAACAAACAATAAACTGTTGTTCTCCGCTTTCATAACAACACTAGATACTGGATGTACGAGGACAAATTCTTTTTGATACAATTTTTCTAACGCTCATAATTTGAAAATTTTCGCCCGTGCATAAAGTTTTGTATGTACCACGAGCGTAACTTGCTTTTATGGCCTTTGACGTGTTTTTATCCATCGCCTTATGCCTCGGGCTCAAAATTCCGCCGCAGGCCATAAAAGCCTTCTTACGCTCTTAATACATAAATAACTATTATGGCCGGTTTTATAAGCGACGGATAAATTTACTTCCAAAGTAAATAAAATTTATTCCTTTAAATGACAGTCGAAATTTTGACGGTAATGTTATTATAAATGCCATAAAATGAATAAAATTGATTCGAATTTGTTAGTTTGAATAAATTCACTACCGAAGTAAATTTATTCTGCCTTTTCCAGAACCCGCGGTTATAGGCAAAAACCAGAAAAATACGTATTGCCATAACTATTGTAGACATGTCAGTAAAATTTTGAAGAGCTTTAGTGATAAAAAACAATTTAAATCATAGAATTAGTGACATGTAATCAACATTAATAGTGCAGAAAATTAACTTTACAGAAAGGTACTTTCGATATTATTAATACTGAAACATTCCTCTTGTTGATTTTTTTAAATCAGTCATTCTCATTATTACGAAAAGTTGATATTCGTTATTTTTCCATTACGTCACAAAAATAGTTCCTACACAACTCATATTATTTTTTTGTTTAATTTACATTTATCTTATAAGACAAAAGTGTTTTAAATATCAACCAGATTGAGACGAATGATTTAGATATGCAAGGTAAGCGTTTCGATCAAGTTTAAGTTACAATACAAAAACTAATGTTTGATTGACGGATTAAGATAAAAATTGGAATGCTTAACGTTTAACCGGATTCAAAATGGACATCTATACGATTTTTTTTGTACTCATAACTTGACATATTTTGTATACGAACTACATTTACTAACTATTTAATCTAAATTTGGACTGAATATAGTAATAAATAAAGTAGCAATTGTTGGGACATTTTGCACACTGAATAACAAAAAGATTAATGCCATTATAGCAAAAGTACACTACTGCTACCGCTTAATTTTTTTGACTGTTTTGACATTTATCAACTCTTCAAATGAATAACGACAATAGCAAAAAGACTATTTTCTTGTGTGCATCAGCTGTTGCTCTGCATAAATGAAATATTAAAAAAAAACTATGCAAATAATAAAAATTGCACAATAGGGTCCTCCACTACATTTTTTAATATTTTTTTTACAAAACTTCATCTAAACTGAAAGTGATATGTAATTTTAGAAAGTTTTTATTGTTATTCGTTAAGCCGTAATAATTTTTTTCTCAAACAGTGGACTACCCTAATTATTGAAGTCACATAAATTTATTTTTTTCAGCACTTATAAAATGTATAAATATATTAAAATAACCCTTGTGGTCAATAATTGGAAATATAGGTGGATAATAAGTAATTTAATGTCATAATTAATAAAAATACTACGTATATATTACAGTCCAAGATTTGATTACCACTGGTAGCCTATGTCATTCAACATATCTTTTACTTTCATACCAACGCTTGTAGTCTGTCATGGCATCATAAATTTAAACTAGTATTATTTGGTTTATTTCTGTTGTTTTATTGTTGTTATTTTCTGCATTTATATACTTCCAAATGGATTCCGTATTTCAAAAAGGCGATAGCAGAAGGTTTGCAAGTAGTAACAATTTGGAATAGAATAAATATGTGTCGTAGATATAGAGATGAGGAAATGGTAATAAAAACTCGATTATTTTAGAAACTAATAACTATTTTTAAACTTTGATAGTCCTTAATATACAGTTTTAAGGTCTAGTTTTAATATAACTAACCCTTGTTCTAATTTGTTACCACGGTGCAGGACCCTATTAAATGAAAAAACATAACCTACCATTTTCGCTAATTTCAAAGGCAATAACGATGTGTTTGTGGATAAGAGTGATTACAATAAAATATCCCCAAAAATTATAATATCAATAATTATTCATTGTGAACGGTAATATAAATTTCGTACGCTACTAATTCTTATGCTGCCGCTATTTTTTAATTCTGAACGGGCCTTTACAGTAACATAACTGTAACATCGAAATATATACACATATTTTGCAAATCCTATCCTTTTTTAGATGAACCAAATAACTTTGAAATGGCAAAAGTCACTTAAATTAATGTGAAATAGTCTGGTTAAGATATTTTAATTATCCACGGAGAGAAAACGTGGTCAATGCTTTTGACAAGTTATTGATTAGTGTAGCATTTTATATTTTGCCGATAAAAATTAGAAATTAAGTTGTTGTTGCATAATATTTTAAATGTAGATGGCAGATTTTTTTGGTAATATCTAAGACAGACTTAATAAGATGTTAAAATACGGGTAAATTTCTCTTACAAAATCGGTGTTTCGGTATACACTAGTAAATTCTGCAGAATTTAGTCTATTTTGAAACAGATATGTATGTGCATTAATTATGCGAATTTTTGTAAGATGTTTTTGAAACTGAATGTTCATACAAATATTTAAGTCGAGGTACATCGAAACGTAGGTTTTTCTTTTTTTTTAACTCTCAACAGGATTAAATCCCAATTTCAGAGTGGGTGCACGTATACAAACATTCATGCCCTAGTGGGATTCGAACCCAGAACTCTTGGTGTACTCATGACTATTAATAGCCGTTGCTCGAACCATTGAGCCATAGGAGCTGTAAAGGCTGGTTTACAATGAATTTAATTTATAAATTTACATTATGAAATTTTGGTTAATTTATAATTTTCTGCTGGTTTATGTTCGATTTTGAAATTCTGGATCCGACCAATCAATATCTACCATGTGACTTGTTACTGCTTGTCATTTGGCGTTTAACAAGTTACCAGTTCAGATTTTAGGTTACAATTTTATTTTTATAGCTATGAATTTGTGGAATGTTTTTACTTCCTTGTACGAAGTATTGTAATCGCGAAAAATTTCGGTTTCCGGATTTCAACGGAAATATCCATTTTGACCATCCCTGAATCCATTTTGACTAATTTCGTCGTGACGCCTGTACGTACGTATCTCGCATAACTGAAAAACGGGAAGCCGTAGAAAGTTAAAATTTTGTATTTAGGACTGTTATAACATCTAGTTGTGCACCTCCCTTTTTGGTCATTACATAACTTTCGGAAGTGGTACTTTACTTGAAGCCTAAAATAGATTTTAATGAAACCTATATTAAAATATAATCCAAAACTTTTCAAAATTGGTATATAACACTTCTATAACAATGGGAATAACATAATAGATTTTAGTTAAAATGGTCTACCCGGAAGTGGTACTTTACTTGAAGCCTATAATAGATTTTAATGAAAAACTATATTAAAAATAATCTAAAACTTTTAAAATTTGGTATATAATACTTTTATATCAATTGGAATAACGTAATAGATTTTGGTTAAAGTAGTCTAACCGGAAGTGATACTTTACTTGAAGCTGTTATCAGTTTTTCTTGAAAAAAATGGTGTTATTTTGATTTTCATAATAAATGATTCAAATAAAAGTTTTAGAGAATTAAATTCTGCGTCGAAAACATCAAGTATGATTAAATTAGCTCTTTGTATAAGCGAGACATGTATATTTAAAAATTATGTACTTTTTGGTTTCTGTAATTAAGTTTGCTATGAATTAGAACAAAAAATAACAAAAAAATGAAGAATTTAATGTCAATGTCAAATTATGTCAAATACGTGCAATTTTATGATTGGGTCTGTTATAATAAGGAACATATTTTAATTATTAACAAAATATGTATAGTGTAACAGGCGTACAAGGAAGTCATGTGGTGTCCACATCAGATATTTTTTTTACTATTGTTGATTTGTATAATAAAGAAAAAAAAACTTAAAAAACGTAGATGGCCTGTTTCTGTGAATCCATATTCAAAATGTAAACAACAAACAGAAAACAGCTGACGGATGAAACAAAGTTATACCTTACCGCCATGTTTAATAGTTCTGTTATGATAGGTCGAATTTGAAATTAATTATATTTCAAATCTAAATTTCAAATTTCTAAATTTGTAAATCATTCATAAACCATCGTATTCGTTTTAAGTAAGTTTTTATTTTAAAATCAAAATTATAAATTAAATTTATCATAAACCAGCCCAAAGAATAAACGCTGTAGGAATGAGATTTCGATTAATTTTTTAAACAGCTTTTATAAAAATAAAATTTTGAATTTATGTAGACCAATTTTTTATCTTTAAACAATGTCCGTAAGACAATACAGGTGTGTAAAAAGGAAATAATAAAAACCAGTCTTATCAGTAATCAGTATACAAGACATCGTCGGTTATCTGGGGCGCAAGAACTAGATTTTGTTCAAAAAGCAGTGGCACAAGTTAGTGTATTCTTCTAATCAATGTGTCTGGCAATCGCAACGGTATTTTGCAACCGACCTCGATCAAATCATGACAGATCCTACCGTCAAAGGCTTCTAGGATACTGTTCTTACTAGAGAAAGTAATTATAGTGAAAGAATATCTTCGCCACTTATTAGATACTTGGAAATGCTTCGCGCAGCTCATCATTTCGCAACGACTAGACTCACTTCCTTGAATGAAATATAAACGAGTATATTCAATAACTCACACTGATCATGTTTCATAGTACGTAAAGTGCACATAATTTAACTATGGGCTATCTAGCGAATCAAGCGGTTTAGGTCATCGTTTAGGGATTTTTGAAATTTTCTTTATTTTTTTAAATATATTTTATTAACGGTATTTTATTGTTTTTTTATTATTATTATGTATTTGACAACTTTAATAGAAATAATTATATTTGGATATATTATTATTAAGTATAATTTTGTAAATTTTTGCAAAATGACATTTGATTATATTTTCTTAATATTGGTATAGTCTATTTGAGAATGACTGGCAGTAATAAATCATTCTGTCAAAGACATTCCAGTGGCGCGCCAATAATTGTTTGCACAGGGATAGTCGAAATGACTAAATTCGGTAGAGAACTATAGTTTTAGGTCTAAGTTGTTTTTCAGGGTCAGGTAAAGTCATTTAAATAATTAAGACTATCATGAAGAGATGAACGCAGATGTTTTTGAAGAATATTTTGAACAGATGCTGGATTTGATACCTCAGGGTTCGGTCATAGTTATGGACAACGCCAGTTATCATTCGCGAGTAAGTGAAAAACTTCCAACAAGTGCGTGGAGAAAACATGACATAGAACAGTGGCTATCGCAAAAAATATTGATTTTGAGATGGGAATTGTCAAAACTGAGCTTTTGGCTATAGCTAAATTACATAGACATAAATTTATTCATCATGTTATTGATGATATGGCAGCGAATTGCGGTATTACTGTCCTTCGTTTACCGCCCTATCACTGCGAGCTCAATCCAATTGAGTTAGTTTGGGCTCAAGTTAAAGATGAAGTGGCGCGAAACAACACCACTTTTAAATTGGACAATGTGAAAAAACTTTTTATGGATGCATTAAAACATGTGACTGCCAATAATTGGAAAAACTGTATTCAACATGTCATAAAGGAAGAAGACCAAATGTGCAAACTTGACCATCTGATAGACGAAACGATCGAGCCATTTATAATTTCAGTAGGACAAGATTCAGAATCAGATTCTGATTTTTAATAATTTATGTATAAATATATAAGTATATGTAATGTAATATGTATATTTAATAGAAATATGACAGGTACCAATATCTTGACAACACACATGAAATAAGTATAAATTTTAGTATGTAACAAATAAAAATGTAAATATTCAATGTATGTATGTAAATATTAAATGTATGCAATATAATAATAATGACTGAGAAAGTTATATTTAAATATTAAAAACTTTTATTTTTAGTAAATGTATAAACAGATCACTCTACAAATCCTATCTACGTCTATGACACAGTCCGACGGGGATTATCGGACGGCATTTCTATTGTTCGACAAGTAAGTTTCGTTCCAGGTACAAAGCGTGCGGCTTATTTTGACCAACCTAGTGTCGTTACAACTGATTTTTCTGGTAGTTTTATTTGCCGCATTGCTGGCAAAAATCCAATACTACTCTTGCAAATAATGATTTATTACTGCCAGTCATTCTCAAATAGACTATAGTTTTCTATTATCAAAACAATTTTCAATAAATTAGCCTACATACGATTAACAAAAAACTCAAAATATGAATGTTGCACATCTTAACATACTTTAGCTTACAAAAATTCATCTTTCATGTAATAAATGTTAAAAAAAATACCCCCATTCACACTGAGGCAATATTCTAATCGGTCGTAATAAGAATTGACACCATATGTGATGTGTTCTGGAGGTATCTCCTGTTCTGCAATATTATTTATAATGTTGCATTTTAAAATGGACAAATATTACATTGCTGTCATTTTTTGACAATAGTGAGTAACCATGGAAGTGATAAAACATAATGCTGCATTTTAAAATAAATTCTCTTTATGTCTATATTATACTTTTCAACCTGTATTGCGATTTCATTTTGTTTTTGGTTTCGTTGTTCATTGACAAAATGTCAAATGCTCTGTCTTGTCAAATTCAATAGCTTGTAGTTAATTTATTGACTTATTTTGAAAATGAAAAATAGATTGGTGGGCTCTTACTTTCACTGAATTGTAATATTGAGGTAATATTTCATTCTATTTGTCAGTAATAATTTGAAAATTAAATCTATATGTACAGCGTGTGGCAAACGCTATACGCAATGTATAGAAACAGTGAGAAATTGTATGGTTTGCAGTATTCTGTATTTTTTTAAGGATCTCACATAATACTAGATAAGTTTGTTGCATATACTACAAGAATGATGTATTTATAACGGCGTGAGCTGTATCTTTCAGATGTATTCCGCTGGAAAAAAAATATACCAGACGTGTTACCTTTTTAAGAAAGATTTGGATTTATGAAGACAACCCACAGTTCATATTTTAATCCGTTTTCATGCTCATGTAAACTTTTTAACATATGACGTCATTGTTTCTAGTGATATTGTATTTATGACGTAAACCGCTTGATTCGCTGGATGGCCCATAGGTATTTAAATATCTGTTTCGACTTTCGACATGGCCGATTTTTCAATGGAATTTCATGCTATTTATTGTAAATATTCAATTTGTTGTCAATTCAAAAGGATATTTAATTTATGCGTAATGACTATTTGATAAACAAAATTACACGCTGTGTCTATTTAGCAAAACAGAGCTATTCAACTATTCAATAACTATCAATAAACTAAGTGAATTGGCTGGCATCATGATTCATGAGACCTTAAGAGTTTATTTACTTAATAAATTCTTTTACTGTTTTCCACATTATCAACAAATTTTAATTTTGTTTGACGTCCAGGAAAAGTAAATATTATGACATGCAAAAGAGCTATAACTACGATCCAGTGATCAACGATCTTAGTACCTACCATATGAATTAAATAATAGAATTTGTAATAATAATAAAGAAATCTTTACTTTTTAGTTAACGTCATAAACATAGCCAACATAATTTTTTTTTAAATAATATAGCAATATCTTGCAATGAACTGGTCAGTTTAATAATTTACAAAAAATATGAAATAATATTTAATTAGACATTTTACAATCGTCGTCAACAATATAAATTCCTTATGTTGCATATTTCCATTCTACGAAAAGATATAAAATTAATAAATATACGAGTAAAATATATAAATGTAAAATAGCATAGGTGCGAAGAAAAAAATGAAATTGAATAACACACTGGTCAATTTAATAATACAATTTTTTTAAAAATTTATATCTTCTTATTTGATAATTTACTAATATTTAAGCTTGATAGAAATACTGCATATATTTTACATAGTTCATAAGTCTTTATTCTTTCTTTGTAATATCCAATTTGAATATATAATATTTTAAAATTCTAATTTCTAATGCATTTAATCAAGATTAGTATGCTAGGCGGTTTTAAAATATTGTATTGATATATTACCTATTACAGCCCTGTACATAAAACTATTTAGACAAATATTGGGTGTATACAATAAGCCCTTGGGTAAATAAGAGACCCTCATAAAACTTAAATTGTACAGTGTTAACTAATTTTGGTATAGCAATGAAAATTTATGAATGTTTCAATATTACATTACATTGAAAAATTGGCAACATGGTACAGAAAACCTCCATAAGAATAACATTGGCTATCTGTGCCACACTGAAGATAGAGTGTGGGACACTGTATAGTTGGATATTCACGGAAGTTTTCGGTCTGGTTGGGGACGGATTGGTAAGGGCGCAGAATAATTTCCAACACGGCTGGAAATTTTTAGTTTGAAACATTCTCATTTACATTTTTCAGAAGTTTTGGCATTCCCACATGTTCGAGTTATCGAGTTTGTTTTCATTTGCAAAAAATTAGGTTATCTGTGAAATTGCTGTTTGATACATTAAAAATAAATTTAAATTTATAAATATTTTAAGGTGAGTATACTATTGCAAAATAATAAGAAACATATTAAAATTCCCTTAATAATAGGTACATGACGTATTCGGATAAGTAGCATGTCCACTAATATATTTGACGTTTTAAATTATTCTTCAAGTAAAAAAAGACAATTTTAAAATAATCAGAAAAAACCAAAAAAATGAGAATTATGTTAAAAAGCAATACTCCTGTATACAGATTTTTTAAACAATTTCAAACAAAATGCAAATTATATTGCAGTTAGATTTACAGTTTCACAGTATTTCCAATATTAAGCTGAAGAAAACAGCACACTATATATGTAAGTATAAATGAGTTTTATTTATGTGTTCACAGGAAAATTTAAACCGTTTGATTTGAAACCGGGCATGTGCATTCGATCTCAAACTCCAATCGTTTACAAACCGTTCTAGGAACAAAGCTAATTATTTTTATTCAACTAATGTGGGACGGGACATGTATAAAAATTAATCAACAAAAATGCTCTTTAAAAAAATTGAAATATGTGCATTATTACTAAGTCAGTGTAACTTTTTTATTAACTATATAAAGTCAAGGACTAATTTTATTTACATACAGCAAAATTAATTAATAATATAAACTATATAGATAATTAATACACATATGAATTCATGAATACTTATAATCAAACAGTATAAGATTGAAAGGGCATATTTGTTTATAATTTAAATAATATATAATAATAAATAGAGGAATAAGTCAATAAATTTAAATGTAGAACAATGAAATTATTGTACTTTCCTATTTAATTAATGTACCTACAATACAAGGTATTATACTTTTGCTGAACTTTTAATAAGTATATTATTTATCAAACATTATTATTATTATTATTATTGCATTATTGTATTTTGTATGAATCAAACTTAACAGTTTTATCAAGATAAAAGTAAGAAAAAGCTTTTTTTTAGCATTGCAGGTTCTAGTACCCTGTGATCACTTTTATTAGGAATTCCAATAAATTTATACTTTTTTTAACCGGGTTTGATTCCGACCACGCCAAAAAGAAACATTTTGTGGCGACCAGCAAGCCATGAAATATATGTGGCGACCAGCAAGCGATGCAAAAATATGTTTTTTCGAGTTGTTCTTTGTGTCTTTCGTCTGTGTTAATTAATTGATTCAATACGAAAATATATTTGTAATCCATCACATTAGTGATAGTTATTAAATGTGGAATAGTTTTAGCTATTACTACAATTTCAAATTTTAAATGGCACAAAAGTGACCCCTATGGTACGCTCTCCAGGCCAGCAATGATTACCCGTTTGTAATTAACAAAATTATATTTTTCACAGATCTACAGAAAACACACTAATTACATCTACAAAATAATAAAAGCTTTTGACACACCGTTCGAAAAGAATCAACGCAACATTTGTTTTGAGATTCTTACATTAGACAATTTATTAAATCTTATATTAATTTATAGTCAAGAAACTCATCAATAATAAATGTTAATTTAAAACTATTTATAAAATTTGCATTCACTTTAGATATGTGCCAAATATGATCTTGACAATTTTGGTTAATAATTAATTAAATACCAAATATTACGTTACTTTTTTTGTTATCTATATCTATACAGGAAAATCTTAATAGTCCTGTTAGTTAAAGGAACCGAAATGACTAATGAGATTCAAATTAAACATTTTAAACAAACAACAAATATTTGTATTTCATTTAAATGTAATACATCATACAACACTTTATGACGTAAAATATGTTCCTTTTCCAGGTATGTAATTTGCTTCACAAATAGATGAGAAAACTAACAATTGTCGCTTCTGTGAACAGAAAATTTCGGCCATAATGGAATAAAAAAAAAAGTTAAATGTATTCAATTAAATTTAAAGCTGTACCATATTTTCTGTATTATATTTTGTTCTAAAATAAATGTCACAAACTATTTAACAAGCTCATGAGAAACAAACACATTTGTTGATGAGGATTGCACATTTAATTTTAAAAATATTTTAAAATTCTTTCATAATGTTTCAACAATGACACCATGTTACAATTTCTTACCTTTAGAGCGCTATAAAATTGCAGAACTGAATTTTGAAAATAATTTATCATTTCGCCTTTGTTATTGTTTATTTTACCAATTTTAATTGTTTTTTTTTATTGTGAAAAAACCATAACAGATGCACCTTTAAAAACCTCAATTTTTATATAAATTGCGGTGGTCAAAAAAATAAAAACTTGCTTGAAAATAAATATATCATCACGGCATATTACCCATTTCTGAGTGTGCTAATTTGCTTTATCATCGGTAATGATAATGATATATTCGTACCGTGCGGGCGCTTACCGGGCGTCACTTCACGGGCACTCATTGCTGGCGTGCAAAGTGCACCACAGGGCTCACTTTTGTGCCATTTAAAATTCGAAATATTTGGCGTCGGTCGGGATCGAACTCGGTTCCCCAGATTCGCGACCAGACACGCAGCCACGGGACTCCATAGAATAGATGACAATAATTCTAATGTATATTGCATTGTCTTTAAAATATAAGTCAAAAATTTTTTATACTAATAGACCTGTGAAGTTAAGCTACGTTTCCACCTCTTAACATAGTCTTTGTTTTTGTTTTTAGTCATAGTCACAAAAGTTTGTCATACGGCAACACAGCTGAGCGTTTCCAGCTGATGATTTTGTCTTAGTCTTTGTCGCTGTCGTAGCGCATAGTCAGAAAGTTTGCAAGCTCCAAACATTTTGTCTTTGTTTTTGTCATAGTCGTTGTTCTGTGGAAGAGAGATAAGGGCATCTCTCTCTATTGTAAGGTTATGTGCTTTGCTTATAACCAAATATTTCGCTAGTTGTGGAAACTGAGATCTGTCATTATGTTACTTTTATTATTATTTAACGGTATGGATAATATAACTGTATTAGTAATACGTTCAGTGGTGAAAAGAAGAAGGCTTGCTCGAGTTGCAGCAATACTTTATAAACAGTGTCGTAGAATTCATCAGTGGTGGATACATCGGATAAATCAAAAACGATTAGAACAGGGAGATTGGAACAATTTATTAAACGAAATGAGACTGTTTGAAGAAGAAAAACTTTTTAATTACACAATATTAATTGTTGAACAGTTTGACTTTTTGTTAAATTTAGTAAAAGAACCACTAAGGAAGCAAGATAAGTTTAGAAAAACAATTCCATCAGGGCAAGTACGTTAATATATCGACTAATAAATAATAATTAGTTAATTGAGCAAATTTTTGTAGATTTTTAGCAACCAGTGACTTGGCATGCCGCGTTGGGGCGTAACTGTGGCGAAACATCAAATATACATGTCAAAACATTTTATTTTCATCTTGATTTTAAGTTTTAAATACAATCTTATTATATTATATCAATACAAACAATATTTTTGAAATTTAAAATGCACTATGTAATAATTGTGGCATATTCAAAATAAATTTTTTAAATGTCCTTTTACATTATTTTTAGGTTATATACATTGATTAAATTGTAAAGTCGTTATATATGTGAGTATCAATTAATTACACAAATAAAAGAATTTGTAAACAATTTCAAATGTCTAACTAAATTGTCTTTTCGTTTAAATGTGAACACACAAGAATTTAAAACAATAACCATGTGTTACGAGGTGGAAACGGTTTGAATTTTTGTGACAAAAACAAATGAAAGCGACAAAAACAAAGACAAAAACAAATACTATGTTAAGAGGTGGAAACGTAGCTTTACGATTCGATAATATTGAAAGCCGCCATAACCTAAAAAATTGATATTTACTGAAATATTGTCGTACGGTTTCTCGTTGTTACAATTATTTTTTATTTCTATAACTAATTCCCAATAATTGGAATAGAATTTGTTAAATGTTATTATGGAGCAAAGCATTAATGTATTTTAAATCATTATCCTTAAAAATTTATTTTTTGAAATAATTATAAACAATTGAAATTTAAAAAATAATTAAAGTTTGTAATATTTTGATTTGCACACAGTTTCCCTATTTATATTACGAAACATTTGTACCGCGTTTTTATTTCTCAAACTCCAACAACTTGTTGCTCCTACTCTGTCATTTCTACCCTACACCATCCATTCCTAACCTAACTTATCCGAGATCAGAACAGCATCGTACTAATTCCTCCCCAACCCTAAAGACTTCCACCCTTTTACGTTTACCTCCAGGTATATCTCCATCAGTATCTTGTCGTAATCCACGATTGGCATGACACACACTAACACACCACTGTTGCAAGCGAAACATCGACTGCTACTAACTCAACTCAGCCACACAGCTAATAGCTACACTAGCACTACAGAATGGAACAATGAGCAAGCCGCGAGCAGAGAGCTCCGGTCAAGTTGGCTAGGTGTGCTGGACGCAGTGGGAAAAGGTGGGGGAAAGGAAGATGGTAGAAGTAGAAGGGTTAAGAATGGGAGGGTGACGGGTTGATTGTTTTTGGTTTTGTTTGAGCAGGAGTGTGTATGGTGAGAGAATAAATGTAGAATCGATGGCAAATTTTCTGTTCAACTATCCACGACAACTTTGTACCTACCCGTGAATTCTATGCCATATTACCATAACAAATATTTAGCAATTGCAGCACTCATCTAACAAAGGAAGTATAGTTTTAGACAGTCAAAAAACTTGCAAATAACAACAACCTATACAGGTTGATTTTTCATTGTCCAGTTTATATCTTCTGAAATATTAAAGATACAAGAAAAAGTTATATAGAAAAGTTATGTTATACAACCTGGTCTATAATTTAGCATAAACAATTTTTTTCCAAGGCCTACCAATTTTCTAGAAAAATATTTAACTTTGAATTTTTAAATGGAACAGCCTGTATATTTTTACGGAATTCTAAATAAATTTCTCTTTACAATGATGTATAACAAGTAAGGGTTTACCTTTAAATTATGTCTAATAAAGCAAATAGAAATATGATAAAAGTAGGCTGTGATATTCTATTGTTTATACCAGTAACATCTGTCACAGATTTAATAATACTGATTATAAAAGTGAGAAAGGTGTTAAGATTCTTATTTAACTAAGAAAAATGAACGTTGGTTACAGTAACAGTGAAAAAGTTGATATGCTTTGCTGTTTTCACAGATCAAATAATAATAAACGTCGAGCTGCTATCCTGTATCAAAATTTATATCCTGATAGAAGACAGCCTCAAGTAAATACTTTCCAAAATTTAGAAAATTCTCTGCGACAGACTGGTAATATAATTATACGTAGCCAATGTTCCTGTGTGACAGAAGTTACAGGTATAATCAATAGAATATCATAGCCTACTTTTATCATATTTCTATTTGCTTTATAGCACATATTTTAAAGATAAATCCTTACTTGTTACACATCATTGTAAAGAGAAATTTATTAAGAATCTTATCTGTATATTTTGATGGCATTATATTCGGCTATTTTTCTTGTAATTTATTTTAAGTTCTTTTTTGGCTTATATTCTTATTTGTGTTAAGAATTTTCCGCACTTTCTCAATGTGGTTAAAGTCCGGAGCTCGTGAGGGATGATTTGACATTTTGCACATATTATATAAAGCAACGAACATTAGTACGCGTTAACTTCAATGTGCTCCTGCAATACCCTAAAATCTAATTCCTAAAATCCTAAATAATCACTAGATTTAGGGCTTTTTTAGGATTTAGATATTAGGGTGATAAAAGAGCACCCGTCAAAAATATATATATTACGTTTGCAAAAATAATAAATAAAATTATATTCAATGAACTAGTTACAAGAAAAACTGTTAAAAGATTGTATAAGTGATACTTCCGGTTATCCGATATACACTAAAAACTAATGAACTCTTCCCACATTAGTATATAATGGATATACAAAATTTAAAAATTTTCTGATTGATAGTATTTGAGCAATCGTGTGCACACACACATACCTACAGACATCATTGTAAAAATGTTAAAATCGGATTCTGGGGACATCAAAACGTGCTTATTTATTAAAATTAAGAATAAATCCACTTGCACCAATCTAATAGTATATAGCAACAGCATAATTGAAAATTTAGAAAATGGATCTCAAATCGATTCTATATACACAGATTTTCGAAAAGCTTTCGACCGAGTTAATATTAATTTACTTGTATTAAAATTACAATATATGGGTATAGGAGGTTCATTGTTGAGGTGGATACATTCATATTTGTCAAACAGAGTACAAATTGTAAAAATAAAAGATTTTCTTTCTCGATATATTTACGTATCATCAGGAGTTCCTCAGGGTTCTCATTTAGGACCAATTTTATTTACATTATATATAAATGACATTAGCACAATCTTTAAAACGTCTAACTTTTTATTATTTGCCGATGATCTCAAATTATTTTCTAAAATAGATAATTGGAATGATGTTGTATGTTTACAAAACGATTTATCAAGATTAGAACTATGGTGTAAAAAAAATTTCATCGAGCTTAACATCGAAAAATGTAAACATATAACATTTGCTAAGAAGAAAAATTATGTTCACTCTAGATACCATTTAAATAATGTTTGTTTAGAAAATGTAAATTCAATTAAAGACCTTGGTGTTGTATTTAACTCAAAATTTAACTTTCATGAGCATATGGACTTTGTTGTAAAAAAAGCTAATAAGATGTGTGGCTTTGTCATCCGGCAATCGAGAGAATTTACAAATATTGATGCCATATGTAAATTATATTATTCTCTTGTCCGCACACACTTAGAATATTGCCATATTATTTGGTCTCCTTATTATCAGAGCCATATAGACAGAATCGAAAAAATTCAAAAGAAATTTGTACGTTATCTTTTATATAAACTACATATTAATAAAAATAATTATTCATATTCTGAAAGATTATATTTGTTAGGTTTAGATTCCCTAGAAATACGACGTAAAAAAGCTAAACTATTATTCGCTTACAATATTATTCATGGTTACATCGATGTACCAGATATTTTAGTAAAATTTAAATTTCATGTTCCTTCATATAATACGAGAAATAAACTTATTTTTGAACCACACAAATCAAATGTTTTGTATGGAAAGCATTCTGTAATTAATGAAATTGTAAACTGTGTAAATACTTTAATTCCAAACGAAATAGACATCTATAACATAAGTCAATCCAAATTTAAAAATGTGTTAAAATGTATTTTGAAATAAGATAATGATAAGGAATTTCTATAATTATATATATATATATATATATATATTATTGTATATATGTATATATATAATTTAAAAATGTGTTAAAATGTATTTTGAAATAAGATAATGATAAGGAATTTCTATAATTATATATATACTTTATTTGTTAATATAATTTAGTTCACCTGCATGTCTGAAATATATATTTTGTATTATTTTGCTGTACCATTTGGATTTTATATCCGTAGTGTACCCATGCTAAATAAATAAATAAATAAATAAATAAAATTAAATTAAATCTCTATATGCGATTTTTAGCACGATTCCTATACCTCCCTCACCCAGGGTAGCGGGAGGCAAAAAGATTGGTTAGAAGCTTTTAAGAAGTGGAGAAAAGAATGGTGACTTGTATTGTTGGTGAAGGAAAAAATAATTCTAAAAAACATGAACCATGCGACTTATTTTCAATAAATCTAGCGCGACCCTTTTATGTAAACAAATAAAAAAATTGAGTTACATATATTTTCCTTATGACTTAAGTACGTCATTTTATGATTTCACTAATATAGCGGTCTGATATTAATATATCATTTTTAATCATGCATGAATTATAGATGTCATAGCGATAAAAATATCGTGTAATTATTAAAATTACATGTAATGAATTCAAATTCAATTATTCAAACTTAATTACAACAAACAATAAACAATTGCCTATAATATGTTAAACAAACGATTTTGAAATCTTGATCATAAAATTCACCTACACAACCCAACCGCAAAGAGCATATGCATCTTCAAGCAATAACGTCTCGAAACACAAAAAAAGAATAAGAGAAAACAATAATAATAAAAGGGAGTCACAGTTCTCATGGAATAATTCATAAAGTTGTTTCTATTTAGTGAGGGCAGTAAAGCCATTTGGCAATGATTCATCATGACTATAACTTTGAATTGTTGTCAGGCAACTTATCGTTGGAGAATTATGACCTAACTTATTACAATAACGCTCTGTTAAGATTTTTTATTGTTTGAACCAGTCAATTGACAAGTTCATAATGATTATAAATCTTCGCGGTTTTCATAATGGAAAAAAATAATTGACATGAGAGAAACAAAGGAACTAATAAATAAAACAAAATTATTGTAGTTGTGTCTGGTGGCGAATATCGGGAACAGGGTTCGATACCGACCGACACCAAATATTTCGAATATTAAATGGCACAAAAGTGACCCCTGTGGTGCACTCTCCAGCAATGAGTGCCCGTGAGGGGACGCCTGGTAAGTGCCCGCACTGTACAAATATCTTATCATCATTACCGATAACTGTAATAAAGCAGATTGTGGCACACTCAGAAATGGGTAATGTGCCGTAATGATATTTTATAAGTTCTGTGTTTATGGAAAAGGCTAACGTTTTAGCTTACGCGTATTATTTTATTTAGCCTATTATAATTTATATCTTATGAGCTAAAGCTAAAGGTTGTCATTTAATTATATATTAAGTTACGTTCAGGTTTTCTTCATTTTTTATACTCAAAGGATTATCATAATACGAAGAAACGCCTCTCAGATACGTTTACAAAGAAACCCAAATATTAACCGCAATAAATAAAAATGTAAACACGGTGAAATATTTGAATATTATAGAGTTTACATATAATATTGTAGAATTATTTTTTTCAAGTATACCCAAAGCATTCAAGAAGCCAATGCACGTCATCACTTAGTGTAAAAACTTTAATGCATTAAAATCACTAAGAGTGAAAAATGAAATAAAATTTCAATAATTTATAACCGTCAAAAAGTGTATAGCCTTATATAATTATTATTAAGATGAATAGTTGAGTTCATTACTTATCGGATATGACATGAATAATATATAAATAATGTACATCAACGTCATATTATTCGTTTAATTGTTGCTATAGTTGGCAACATTGATAATTTGTATGTTCATACTGTCAAAGTTATTATTTGAAAAATATTTGTATCGTGTTTGAAACATTTTTGTGCGTTGTAAAGGCCTATTTATAATAAAATGTTAAACGCAACGCAACGACGCAACGTGACCGTTAACGCAAACACAAAATCTGTGAATCTGCCAAAGGTAACATTTCTTAGCAATCAGGAGAATTCGGTATATTTCTTTGAAATTCGGCTCACTTTTATTTATTGCCTTTATATGGCATACATAAGTATAAATAAGGTTAGTATTATAAAATAATTTAAATAGAAATGGACAGTGACGAAAATATAGTATTTATTTTGTAGATGTGACAGTTCATAAACATATCGATAATATAGATTGCAATCTGTATAATTCTTTTCATAAAGATTCTAAAACTTCTGCAAACATACCAGGACATGACGTCACACATCTAGTTACATTTATTCAATTTTTATTAATGACGTGCATTGGCTGCTTGAATGCTTTGGGTATAGCAATATTATTTATATTTTTATTTTAAAACTAGAAACTTTTGGAATTTTTTTTTTTATGTTTGTGTTTATGTATGTCAATTGATTTATAATATTATGTTATAGAAAAGAATTAAAAAATCTGATGTGGCCAACACAAAACCTCGCGCTATTTAATTTTTATTAATTTAAATACATACCTACGTATTTACTAATGCATATAACTATTGCTTTATTTACTATTTTCTTTTTAAAATGTAACCAATATTAATTTGAAGTGATCAGTTTTTTGACAGTGACATTTACCGGTCAGTTACATTACATTTGAAATATGAATTATGTAACAAAGGAATTATGTTTATCTTAGGCTTCGGGATTTATAAAAAAGAGTAGCTGACCCGCCCCGGTTTCGCGCGGGTAAAGCTAGAATAACGATTAGCTATACGTGTACCAGTTTTTTTCACATTTACTTCGGACATGCGCTGCGTAGGGAGCCGGCAACCTGCCTCGCATCGTACATGTAACAGGCTCCGCCCATCCGATCCCTGCACCGCACCTAACAACGCCCTTTTCTAAACATGCCCCGGGTAGTTTTACTTACGTACATATGATGCAAGCTATCTCTCCGACAAGTATCGAAAATCTGCTGTCGGTTAAAACGTAACTAGATGCAAAGATAAAAAAATAATTGAAATCATCCCCTATTGTACCGCCTTGAAAGATGATTTTTCAAAAACGCCAAAACACTCTTTATTTCTTACCAAAAGTATAAATATGAATTTTTATATCCCTAACTTGAGAAATGATGGGTTCTCCATACAAATTTTCATCCCCTATTTCACCCCTTCAAGTTTTATTTTCGCGACAAAAGGTAGCCTATGTCCTTCTCCAAAGTCTAATCTATCTCTATAGCAAAATTCTTCCAAATTGGTTCAGCGGTTTAGGCGTGAAAACGTAACAGACAGACAGACAGACAGACAGACAGAGTTACTTCCGCATTTATTATATTAGTATGGATAAACAAATTCGTCTGAAAACTTATTTCTATGGCTATGCAATTCTTTAAAAGGATTACCGAAAGGTTTATAGGGGTCTTTTTATAGTTAGCTATTGTTAAAGAAGTAAATTTTGTGCAGTAGACGCCCAGTAGGAGTTTAGAATCCAATAATATTCCCAATCAAATCTACTGATAATATTGCCATCAACATTAAATTATTGTGTTTCTATCGCGAATAAATTGAAAAGAAATAATGAAATTTATATACCCATTATTTATAGTTTCTTCAGTTCCCATGGTTTTTTAAATAAATGTAGAACGAAAGAAAAACAATTAAATCAAGATTTATAGAGTTAGCGTAAACAAAATTATTTATGAATAACAGTATTACTTGCGGAAGTAATACAATGGAAAATAGGAAGCAGATATTCTCAAAGAAAGTTCTAAACAATAATATAGATTTTACAGTTTATAATCGAGGAAATCTGTGGAAACAATGGGTGATAAAATGTAAGAAAAATTATTAATTAATAAAATATTTATCGAAAGTTACGCTAATAGGAAAAATATTCGTGACAAAGTATACTTTACAATCATTAACTTCTTATCACATCTTTAATTAATAACATTTTAAATAACATGCTTGTTTTATGTTCTAACGGATGTTTACATTTCGAGAAATGACTGTTTTTTATTTGGTCATATAAATTATTGTTTAGGTACCGAAATATGCTCATAAATAAAATTAAGCCATCGAAATCTGCAATTAATAATCATTCAGTGTCTATGATTACATTTTTAAAGTTATTTTTAATATTAGCATAATGTTTTTTACAATAATTTTGTAATAATATATTTGCAGAAGGGGAGACCGGGGCTAGTTGTCACACGGATAGGTTGTCACTGCTCCCTCGTGGGGGTTGTGACGCGAACTAGTAACAGCCCGATTCTCAAAAAGGTTTAAGCTAATCCTCATTTTTTGATTAGCGAATTCTACTCTAATTTTGACAGTTTATTACTTAAAATATAGTCTAACCTATTCCTAGTATCTACCTTTATTGATAATATCATGAAAATTAAATTTTAAATACCGGAATAGAATAGAATTCACTAATCCAAAAATGAGGATTAGCTTCAACTTTTTTGTGAATCGGGCTGTAAGTGTTTACATCATTGCGAGCAGAGGGAAACTGACCCTTAAATATTCACTTAAATTTGTATTCCAATCACAAAATGTGTCATAAATTTAAATTATTAGCATTGTACTAATGTTTTTCTTTGTCAACCTTAATTTTTAGCTTTGATCTGTCCCAAATAAAATTTATTGATAAATTTTGAATGTTATTTTTTCCATTTAAATAACCAATGACAACTAGCCTCAAAGTCTGTGACAATCAACCCGGAGAAGACGCAGATTGTCACAAAAATTTGTTTAAGCAAAAAAAAAATTTTTAATAACCCCATAAAGCTATGTGTGTTCTCAAAACTGCAGAAAACAGAGCTAATGCTAAGGGTAACTGTAATCCCTGTCTCCTAAAAAATTCAAAACCAAAAATTGTGACAACCAACCCATATTTGTGGATGGTAATAATAATAAAATAATGCAAACTTTCAAAATGTCTATGATTTTCATATTAGATATATTGTATGTATGTATGTATACGTATATAGATTACATATTGATGGGGTCTCATGGCCGCGTGCTGGTCGTGAACTTGGGGAACTGGGTTCGATTCCGACCGACGCCAAATATTTCAAATTTTAAATGGCACAAAAGTGGCTCCTGTGGTGTACTCTCCACGCCAGCAATGAGTGTCCGTGAGGTGACGCCTGGTAAGCGCCCGCACGGTACAACTATGTCATCATCATTACCGATATCTGCGATAAAGCAGATTGTGGCATACTCAGAAATGGGTAATATGCCGTGATGATATATTTATTTATATTGATAACAAAAAATGTAGAAGAGATCACTCAACAAGATAATTGTCAAAGAAGTTATGCATTATAAAATTTGAAATGATTATTATTATATTTACAGCGGTAATAATAAATAAAAAAATCAAAATTACTTTATTAAAAGTCACGATAAATGTACATTTATTCCACAATTCAATCTATAGCATTAAAGAACACCTGAATAATAATAAAGAATTATTTAAGTTTATAATAATTAATTTACCATTTTAATAGTCCATAAAATTAATCAATACCAAAAATGTTTAACGTATAAATTATTAATTTAAAATTGAAAAACGAAGTTGTGTTCTCAAATGAAGAGATTTCAACTATGCGTCAGAAAAGAAAATTTTATTGAACATTCCTTTTTGTTGCAACAAACATTATGAGTGTTAGCCTAATTTTTTCCATGAATAATACTGTAAGAATGTAACTCAATTTCATATAAATTTTACTTACTACGGGATATGTAAATATTATTCGAAACAAGAAAATGTTATTTGTTTTGATTTTTATAAAATTTCAAATATTTACCAATTTGTTTCTCAAATATTTACTTTTTTGTTCAAATGTTCATAATGAAATGAGTTATTAGGTAAACCGCAAAATCACTTTAGCAATATCTTTAAAAAAATCATTGGAATTTTCAAAACTAACTATTTATTCTTTTTTTACTTCCTTGTACGAAGTAAAGGAAGTATTGTAATCGCGAAAAATTTCGGTTTCCAGATTTCAACGGAAATATCCATTTTGAGCATCCCTGAATCCATTTTGACTAATTTCGTCGTGACGTCTGTACGTACGTTCGTACGTACGTACGTATGTACGTATCTCGCATAACTGAAAAACGGGAAGCCGTAAAAAGTTAAAATTTTGTATTTAGAACTGTTATAACATCTAGTTGTGCACCTCCCTTTTTGGTCATTACATAACTTGCGGAAGTGGTACTTTACTTGAAGCCTGTAATAGATTTTAATGAAATACTATATTAAAATATAATCCAAAACTTTTCAAATTTGGTATATAAGACTTTTATATCAATGGGAATAACATAATAGATTTTAGTTAAATTGGTCTACCCGGAAGTGGTACTTTACTTGAAGCCTATAGTAGATTTTAATGAAAACTATATTAAAATATAATCCAAAACTTTTCAAATTTAGTATATAATACTTTTATATCAATGGGAATAACATAATAGATTTTGGTTAAAATGGTTTACCCGGAAGTGGTACTTTACTTGAAGCCTATAATAGATTTTAATGAAAAATTATATTAAAATATAATCCAAAACTTTTCAAATTTGATATATAAGACTTCTATATCAATGGGAATAACATAATAGATTTTGGTTAAAATAGTCTAACCGGAAGTGATACTTTACCTGAAGATGTTATCAGTTTTTCTTGAAAAAAAATGGTGTTATTTTGATTTTAGTAATAAATGCTTCAAATAAAAGTTTTAGAGAATTGAATTCTGCGTCGAAAACATTAATTATGATTAAATTAGCTCTTTGTATTCTTTAATTAAGTTTGCTATGGATTAGGACAAAAAATAAAAAAATAAAAATGTTGATGTCAAATTATATCAAATACGTGCAATTTTATGATTGGGTCTGTTATAATACATATTTTAATTATTAACAAAATATGTATAGTGTAACAGGCGTACAAGGAAGTCATGTGCTGTCCACATCAGATATTTATTTATTAACTTGTGACAGTCACTAATGATGGTGCAATATTATCCAGAATTGTTGTAACACTGTTGGAAATTCTCCAATTTAAATGTAATCAAAATTATTAGACCAAACAGTAAAATATTTAAAAGTTCTAGATTTTCTATTAAAATTGCAACATTGAAGATTTTTGTGATTCCTGAAACCAGAATGAATTATTTCATTGAAACAATCAACACTTAATTATCGTAGATAAAACAAAACAAAAATCTACATTGTCGTAAACAAAAACAAATAATAATATAGAAATGCAAATGTTTCTGAGTTAGCCAATCCAGGTACTAAAAGTAAAAAATAAATGTTTTACCAACTATATGACAACAGAACGTGATAGCAAGGCGCCGAAACGAAGTACTAAACAATATAAATAAATAAATAAATATATCATCACGGCATATTACCCATTTCTGGGTGTGCCAATCTGCTTTATCGCAGATATCGGTAATGATGATGATATATTTGTACCGTGCGGGAGCTTACCAGGCGTCACCTCACGGGCACTCATTGCTGGCGTGGAGAGTGCACCACAGGGGTCACTTTTGTGCCATTTAAAATTCTAAATATTTGGCGTCAGTCGGGATCGAACCCGGTACCCCCAGGTTCGCGACCAGACACTCAGGCACGAGGCCACGGGACTACTAAGCAATAGAACTTTATTTATTTATTTATAATTTAGGTACTACTGTTAGTATTAATAGTAATAATTAAAAATACTCTCTACACCAGCTATGAGTGCCCGTGAGGTGACGCCTGGTAAGCGCCCACACGGTAAAATATATCGTCATCATTACCGATGTCTGCATGTGTTGTAGATACTGGCACATCCAGTAATGGGTAATATGCCGTGATGATATATTTATTTATATTTTATTTAAAAATATTGTAAAATGTAAAGTATGGAGAAATATGCGTAAATCCTATTCTAAGTTCAGCACGCTAATTAAATGAATAATTGTTGAATAAATAAATAAGTAAACAGAAAAAAAACGTCAATGCTATGCATTTTACTAGCCGTGAAAATTGGGTTTTTTTTCTTACAATACGGGAAATTTTCTGCGTGGGTTTCATCTGTAAGTCAATAATTTTATTCAAGAAATTATAATTTCTCAAAGTTGTAAACAAATATGTTCATATTTTTTATCGTTGCTAAGTAACTAAGGAAGTTAGACTTGGGAATGCATTTAGGAGAATTTCAATAAACAAAAAAAAAAAAACATTTATTTGAAATCGTCACTAAAGTGCACAAAAATGGTCATTTAAAGTTCAGCAATCGGCACTAAAGTAATCCATCATACGACGATTCATGCAATGGGGTCCTATACCATAGTCAAATTTTAATTTAATGAGTATTAGTGAAAATATTTTGTTTAATATTGATTAGGTCACAAACTACAAGCGATTGAAGCTGATTACTAATTGGGTAAATTTGTCAACTGGTTTCCTTAGTGTAGTATAACCTCTGCCATGTATTACATTCGAATATTCTATATATTATAGTGTATTTCTAAATCTATACAAGACAATAAAAATTTTAATGCTGGGTTTATGCAGGCAACTAAATTAAAAAATTAAATTGTAAAACTAAACAAGTAGAAACCATTGTTATCAATGACAACGTTTATGAAACTGAACTGAAGAATTAAACTAATGAAACTAAATTAAGAAATTGGCTCTTTTCAACTTTTAGTTTAATTTCATAAATTCCAAGTTTAGCGCCTGCGCCACTTGATACGATGGTACGATGATAACAAAGTTTCTGCAGAAAAGAGCGGCGAAATACGAATTGGACTTAATTTTGACAGGGGGGGGGGGGGGTCTTCGAGGCTTCTAATTTACTTCTTTTTTCT
This sequence comes from Ophonus ardosiacus, assembly GCA_943142095.1. Lineage (NCBI taxonomy): Eukaryota > Metazoa > Arthropoda > Insecta > Coleoptera > Carabidae > Ophonus > Ophonus ardosiacus. Next base: position 46,792,701 of record OW964831.1, on the reverse strand, counting down.
CTCTTCACCAACGATGACACTTTTTCTTCTAACTGGTGGACGCTTGCTGCTTTGTCCACCACTATACTGAGACGTAACACCCTTACGCTCACTATCACTAAACACTTACACTTGATGATAGATGAACATATTTTCGATGGATGGCGGACACAATATTTTTATACTCCTAATTTTATTTAGGTAGGTACACATATTTACATTAATACTAACTTATAATTATTGTTTACACTCTAAACACAAACTAAACTGTTACATAATTATATTGTAACCCTGATTACGCGTACTCGCGTACGCGCACCAAACTAAACCGCCGACTACATATCTGTCCTGTCTGAGTCTTTAATCTCGACTGCCTTAACATAAAGGGTTATCTCTTCAACAGGCATATCTGTTGAAGGGTGCGAGGGTGTAGCATCCATAGCTAAATAACAAGACTGCACGTATCATAGGCAATAACTTATATGGTTAATTGTCAAAACAATAAATGTATACTGTTCACATCTAGACTAATCAGATATATGAGAGAATAATGATTATTATTTCTAAACAGAATTTTGACTTACAAAGATAACAGAGTTAAAATGTAGTTATTGAAACTGTAATTTAGAAGTTTATAATAAAGTTCATTACTTGTTATTTCACCATGCTCACCTTGCTATATATTCAACAAATTGTTTACATTTATTTTTTTTATCCTATATAAATATAATGTATCGCAATTTCACCTATAAAATTTCTGAATTTTAATGTACTCCATAAACGACGTTATTTTAGTTTAGTTTCTTAATTTAGTGGCTTAATTTAATTTCAAAATTTACATGCTGCATAACCCCAGCATAAGTGTATTAGATGGAGAATTTTATGTTCTTCAATATTTGTAATAACAAAAATTTCCAAAAAATTATATTTAGAAGAATTTTTCTAAGAAATTACTACTTCCGGTTATCCAACTGTTTCCAGAACCTTTTCAGCTCGACCCAGGAATGTCAGATTGAGGAATTCATAGTTAAACAGGTCTTAAGTCTTATAGTTTTTGAGGAATGGTCCCTCCAACATCCAGACATACACACACAGAAAAACACACATACACATCATTTTAAAAATGTTATAATCGGATTCTAGGAACCTAAAATCTGGATATGCGAATTTCAGAATGAATCCAATACCTCTTAGCGAGAGGTAAAAATGATTGAAATTTTATATAATTTTTCACTATTAGTGATGTTTTTACACTAAGTGATGACGTGCATCGGCTACTTGAACGATTTTGGTATAGTCATTTTTAGCTGATTACACAATCAAATTCATTTTTGTCAAATATTAACAACGTTTGTATTTATGCCACAGATTCTCGTCCAAAACTCATCATAATAAAATAAAGTCGAAGTCAGTGAGTAAGTACCTCACATTGTTACTAGTGAGAGCCGTAGCCACACCAAAACCTCAAGCTAATAAACAAACAACAAAACACTACGTGGTTGCAATAATAAGTGTCGATTGAGCCGATATGTTGAGGTGCCAAGCCACCTACCTTTATCGTCCGCTATTTAGTTATGAATCACCAGGGCATGTTTGGTATATACACGCCACAAGTCACTTCAGAGTGCTTGCCGATGCTATGTACCTACTCGGGTACATATGTCGACATATGTTACGATTATGCATATGCGTATGTGGAATCTTAAACTTGTAGAGACGTTAGGTAAGTGTTGACAGTTAATTAATTGGTTAGGCTGAGCGCTGAGGAAGGAATTGTAAATGTTATGTTGTAAAATTGTTTGTTTATAATGGATACTGTTATATACAAGGAAAATGTTATGAGCCTTAAAACTTGATTGCTTTAGTGCAGTATAAATACTAATGGCATATTCAGATTGAAGGAAAACACTACTTATATTGGGTAAAAAAAGGTTTTTAATATCAAATCTTAATACCCTGACGTCATAGGCTACGTCATTCATTTAAATAAACAAATGGGGTACTTATGAAGCTGACGTCACACAAAACACATCCTACCTCCAGTACTGTATGTATTTGAAAGAAGACAACAAGCTCTAAAGGCTGATTTATGATGAATTTAATTTACAATTTAGATTTTAAAATATAACCTCATTTAAAACGCATACGATGGTTTATGAACGATTTACAAATTTAGAAATTTTAAATTTAGATTTGGAATTTTATATTTCCAAAGGTAAATTTTAAATTAAACCAATCACAAAAGGTATAAATTTGATTTATACGTCAGATGTCTTTTCTGTTCGTGAGTTGTTGACATTTTGAAGATGGATTCACAGGAACAATTTTTTTTTTTTAATAAGCAGTATCGCGAACATCGTAATTTGTACGACAAAGCAAATGAATTGTACAAAAATAAAAATGTTTGTGTAATTTTAATGCAATTTTTCCTCAGAGAAAATATTCCCTTTTAATTATAGCCCAAATTTTCGGCATAATATCTCACAAATTCTGAATAAAATTTATATTATTCCTATACAAATTTGTAACTACTAATATGAAAAACCTGATGTGGCCAACACAAAACCTCTCGCTATTTCATTTTTATTAATTTAAATACATACCTCCGTATTTAGTAATGCTGCAAACTGTTCCATTAACTATTGCTTTAGTTACTATATTTTCTTTTTAAAATGACACTATTATTAATTTGAAGTGATTACTCTTATCCCTTTTCTTATTGTTTTCGGGTTTTTGTTAACCCACTAAGTGGGTACATTCATTTGAAATATGAACTGTATAACAAAGAAATTGTGTTTAGGCTTCGGGATTTTTTGAAAAAAATGATTTTTAAATTTATCTGTAAAATATATAGAAAAAGTATTAATGTATTCCTGTAGAAAATTCAATAATTTTCTTAATGACAAAAATGCGAAAAATGGCATTTAATGTTATTTTTTGAAAAAAAAAAACCATTATGAGCTTCAGGTAAAGTGCCATTTCCGGTCATCCGATTTACACCAAAATCTAATGGTGTCTTTCCATATTAGAATAGAGTAGAAATACAAGGTTTCAGAATTTTCTGAATGATATTTTAGTTAGAGCACTAACAAAATCCGTACACATACACACACACACACATACATACATGCATACATGCATATATACACACATACAGACATCATCGTGAAAATGTTAAAATTGGATTCTAGAGACCTTAAAACGTGGTCATTTACTAAAATCTCGATATGTGATTTTTAGCACGATCCCTATACCTCCATTACCAAGGATAGCGGGAGGTAAAAATCAAAAAACTATATCACCTTTTATGAAATTGTACTTAAAACAAATTTTTATATGATGCATCTTTTATGGCCACGATGTTCAATTTACGTACGTCATGTGTTTCAGAAACAATAGAAAACAATTTCTTAACCGTGTATTTTATCGTTTTAAAAAAATAGATTTATTTTTCGCAATTAAATCAAATTTAAACGTCAGAAACTACAATATCAGTATTTCACAATATGTTTGTTAAAAATAAAATATATTTCAAAAATAGTAAATATTATTATTACCTATGTGTACGCCAATAAGGCATAACTGATAAAAATTAATTAAAAAAATATCTTAATATGCTGTTTACAATAATAAAAATCGTATTGTTCCGAATAATAAAATTTTATATTGTTTATATCGTGTACTCAAATTGAATTTTTACTTTTAACACATAAAATCACAACTATATTTTAAGATATCAAATATTTTACAATAAATAAGCAATCTTTTTCTTATATTTTTTTATATCTCATGTCAATCTAATGTATAAACATCACATTTCATTTTGGCATATCTTTTTTCGTGACCTAAAATCAGCTTTGAAACATCTTGATATATGGCTGAACCTCTGTTTATTTTATGTATTTTGCTGTCTGTCAGTAATCCTTGGCATGGGTTTATTTCCAGTTCGAGGAACTTGTAAGGCAGAAAGAACTTCGAAGAACAGATCAAATCCGTCCACAGATTTATTTAAATAAAAATTCAGAGAAGCTGACATCTTATTTTGAAACAAAATATGATATTGTGTAAGTAATTAGCAGAATATAATATATCAACAATCAACATCTAAAAGATTGCGAAAAAATGATATAACAAAAATCATGAATGCTATGAAAGAAAATTAAAACTGCTACAGGTATAAGAAATTAACAAATTTCAAAATGGTTAACACCTTCGCTGCCATGGCGGACATCGTGATATTTCGCTGTCCGCCAGCGTTTTTTTTCGCTTTACGCCAAGCAGACAAAATGTATTGGAAAAAGCATTGAATATGTGTCTGCTGTGGCGCACTAGGATACTTTGACTATCTTGGTTTTTCGATATATCTTATAGTAACAGTTTTAGAGATGTGTCCGCTATTTGTGTACGCTCTGGCGTACAGAAGATAAATTAATATTTTTATTTTAAGAGGCCAAGCGGACACGGTAAAAAAATCAGGTATACACATGTGAATAAATCAGTATTATAAAAAGCAGTTTGTGAAAAATAAATATAAAGTCTTTAACGTTACAATATTATACAAAATAAGTTATATTAAAAGGAGATAAGGCATCTCCATAGCCATATTTACATTTTTTTTTCGCACGTTCTGTCATGATTTATATATAACCCTAATGACAGATTATACTACTCTATGAAAATAAACTTACAGAATACAACAATTCAACATTATTGAGCATATTGTCCATATATGTTTATTCGTGTCCACCGATTCCATTGTGTCCGCTAAAAGTGTCTGCTGTGGCGCAGGGAAAAAGAGAAAATGTGTCCGCTATGGCGCCTTGAGATCTAAAAGCCAGTATGTAATAATACTGCGCCAACGGCAGACACCGGTGTCCGCTCGTATTTTTATTAATAACTAATTACTGAATAAATATAAAATAAAAATAAAACTACCAAACTACATAGCATTAACCCTGTTATAAGGTACCAGTTCTGGTCTTCAGGGAAAATTTTGAAATGACCGCTTGGCAGTGAAGGTGTTAATGTTATACGAAATAATTAAATTTTTTTTTCGTATTTTTGCTTAATAAATGTTTTGTCCATTGTCAAATAATATACCCATAATTCAACCGATTTTTATAAATTAGTGATCTTTATTACTGTTGCTAAGTGAATAATATGACAGTTTGATGAAATCGTATGTAAAATTCAAAACTACTTCTGTACTTGAATTATCGTTTTTAAAATTTTCTATTAATTGTAAAATCATTTCATAATTTTTTCACAACAAATGATTACTGCAACAACGTTGTCTGACTACTTATTTTTCAATACAAATATGTCACTAATATGTTATTATACCGTGAGTATTTTATAACGTGAAACATTGGATTTGTCATGACCTGACATTTGATTGACAGCAGTGAATTTGCCTGTCCCATTTAAAATGAAACATAGGGAACAAATTTTACATCTGTCAAAACGTCAAGAGGTTAATTTTGTTAAATAAAAAAATTAAGAAATATTGTGTGCACCTCGCGCCGGAGTGATTTTCTGACGGCTAAATTTCTTACAATATTTAAATATAATACTTCAGTCAAATACGTTCCCTATGTTTCATTTTAAATGGAACAGGCAAATACATTGATGTCAATCAAATGTCGTGTTGTAACTTAGGAAAATTCAACGGTTATGTCATATTGAGAAGATGTCATTAGAGGTTAATAATTATACCTGTTTTCTAAAAATTTAATTTAGTTGTTGAAAAAATATTGTGTGCACCTTGTGTCCGAAATATGTTTAGTGCTCTCGAGTGGTTTTCTGACTCGGCTAAATTTCTTACAATATTTAAATACAGGGTGATTCTTGACCTATACGTATAAATGTGAGGAATGATAGTTTGTGATAGGTAATGACAGATAATGAAAAAAAAATTAGTAAAAGTTGTTTATTTACGGAGAAAACGAATAAAATTTGAAATTATTTTAGTAGCAATAAATTAATAAAAAATTAATTAACTAGGGCGCTGTGCATTATCATAGCAATTGTTCGAGCCACGGTTGCAAATGACCACTTTCTCTACCACGCTGCAGCACTCGTAGAAAAACTTCTAGTCCCGGATGATGTCTTTAGGGAAACTTTTGTGCATAAAGGCGAGATGCAGCTACTGAATTTTGTTCTGCTTCTCCGTACGCTAATATCATATCCATAAATTCTGCATTGGTGAAATGATGCGCCATAATAAATACTCAAATACACGAAAGATTACGAAATAATGACAGACACGATTGAAAACAATTGCTATGACACTAATGCACAGCACCCTAGTTAATTAATTTTTATTAGTTTATTGCTACTAAAATAATTTCAAACTTTATTAGTTATCTCCGTAAATAAACAACTTTTCCAATTTTTTTTTTTTTTTTTTTTTCATTATCTGTTATTACCTATCACAAACTATCACTCCTCATATTTATGCGTATAGGTCAAGAATCACCCTGTATAATACTTCTGTCAAATTCGTTCCCTATGTTTCACTTTAAATGGAACAGGCAAATACATTGTTTCACGTTAAAAAATACTCACGGTATGATAGTTGTAGGTAAAGTATAGTATTCTAATGTCTATGGTTATTACTCATTCGAATGATTTACATCACTCGCGTTTCGGCTCGAGATGTAAACTTCATTCTCATAAGTAAAATACACGCTCACTGAAAAATATACTATAACTTTGTAGCTATAAATGAATATTAATATACGATTCAAAAGATTGGACACCCATGATCAATAAGAATGTATTTCTGTATTTATGTTGGTATGTAAATTGTTGTATATTTTCGTTTATACAGCTATTTATTATGCAGGCAATTAGTACCAAAAAGAAAACATGTATATAAAACTCTTTAACTCATCATAAAAGCTCTTGATGGTGCAATTGCGAGTTCACTTTCGAAACAGTTAATAAAAGTACAGTTTTTTTACAGTTACTCTATTGCTTTGGCGCCAAAATAATCATAAACGTCAGTGAATAATTTATTCGTCTCGAATTAATCAATCAAAATTTTCATGCCATCTAATTTGCATGCCTAGCATTCCTCGCCTTATCATCTGTTGAAATCTCCAATTGCTAGACCCGGGTAATGTTTGGAAATGCGCAGCCGGACAACCGACTGCTCCAGTCACCTGCTGCAAGTGGGTTACCCGCTAACGGAATGTGAAGAGAACAAGATGATAGAGAAACATGAATCTGAATAATCTTTGATTTGAATATTTATATTATTTTATTCTTGTATCATTGGAATTTTCACTTTTACTCAGCAAGATGGATATTGGATGTAAGTTGTAAGTGATAGTGACATTAGTGACATGACACTGTTATGTTACGCAAACAGCTACATCAATAATTTGAATTATTTATTTCGTACAACTGTACAGGGTGTAAATCGAAAACTTAGGCTGTGTCCGATGTCGCATTTTGGCATTTAGTTTTTTGGATTTAGGTCTTTTTCACATAAATACAACTCCGAATGGCACACTAATGATATCCATTGGTGTGTATGGCAACACTTTATAATTATAAAAATCTGTTGTGGCTAGCACAAGACCTCTCGCCATTTCCATATTAGGCTATATAAGTATTGAATTGCACTTCCCTTTCGAACCGTCGTTTTATAACAAAAAAATACAGAACTTTACCCAAATACTGTTTTTTTATTGTATTTAACATGTCTTCTGCACACATATAATTCTAATTATATCTATTTTTCATTGTATGAGGAAGTTTCTAAATGTCAGAGATTCTTCCAATTCATTAACCAGATTGGCGGTATTTCTGATGGATATAAGATTTTACCTATAATTTCAAATATTTAATTAATAAAACAATAAGAAATATTAAATTTACTGATTTTTGACACTGACATGTTATGTTATAAACATTGGAATTTGTCAACTGATTTCCTTAGTGCCTTAGCCTCTGCGATTAAATTACTCTATATATTATAGTGTCTTTATCTCTAAATCTATACAAGATATAATAAAAATTTTAAGTGTATTAGATGGAGAATTTTATGTTCTTCAATATTTAATAACAAAAATTTCCAAAAAATTATATTTAGAAGAATTTTTCTCAGAAACTACTACTTCCGGTTGTTCAATTGTTACCAAAACCTTTTCAGCTCTTCCCAGGAATGTCAGATTGAGGAATCCATAGTTAAACAATTCTTAAGTCTTATGGTTTTTGAGGAATCGTGTCTACAACATCCAGGCATACACACACACACACACACACACACACACACACACACACACACACACACACACACACACACATTTGCTATATTCAGCTGATATCTTCAAAAATTCTAATTGACAGATGTCAGTGACAGAAAGTGGTATAAGTAACATGCAGTTGTAGCCTCGCCTCATAGTGGAACTTTCAATTCCGGAAGTACGAGGAAGGCTAAAGAGAATATGGAAGGACTGTATCGCAGACTTGAGAACGATAGAACTGTGCGAAGAAGATGCGTTGGTCAGGAATGAGTGGAAGACAAGAGTAAGAAACAGCGACCCCTAAAAAAATAGGGAAAGATTAAGAAAAAGCAAGAAAGTGTCAAATGTAATTTACATAGTGTGTGTTCGTGCTAAAATTTATTGGATTTATACATCTTTTCAAAGGAACTTTCGGTATGGAATTTGTAAAAAATAGTATGTGTTCGTGTTACAATTTTGCAGGATATATAGAATCTTTTCCAAGGAACTTTTGGTTTAGGATTTATACAAAATAAACATCAAATTGACGGAAGGTCTTGTGCTGGCCACAACATATTTTTTATATTTTACCTTAAGTAGAATATGATTAATTATACTTGTGAAAAAGTATGGACCGGAGATTTCTCTACTCGTAGCAGAATGCTCTTAGAAAAAATGCAATATTTTTCTACCAAATATTATTAAGTATGAGCATAATTTGAAAGAGTACTGTATGTGATCAACATAATACGAGTATGACAATCATAAAACATAAATTTTAATGGTAACAGCAACAGCAAGAGACTAAACTACAACGATAAAGCAATTTGCGGATATTAAAAATTAAGTATGATAATCTTTCCTTCACTCTGCAACATTGTAACATGGTAAACTACAAATTATCATGTACCTATATATGTAAGTACATTTAAAATAGACACTTTAATAACTATTTTCAGTTAATGCAAATTTCTACCTGTACATACATCATTTTCTTCATTTTGCTCTAATTAATGTTTACACACTAAAGGATGACAATTTTAAATCAGTTTTGCAATAAAAATACTAGTGAGGCACCAAGTATCCGGTTAACTAATACTCTAAAAATGCGTACCCTTACGTAACATTTTACAATCAAATAATATTACTACCAAGATTATATCTCTACCCATTTTTTAATTATTACCCCAAAAGTCAATGTACCCTGCATTTAGATAAAAACTTCAAAATTTTCAAAAATTTACTTCTCAATTCGCTGATTCTAAATTTTGAAACCGCAGGTCGATATCTCGTTTCGTTCTCGAGATATTTAGATTTAAAGTTTTGTTCAAAACTGCCCGTTTTTGGGTATTATCCCAAAAAATGGGTCGAGATAAGAATTTGGCGACATCACCATTCGATTCTACGGATAAAAATACATAAGTATAGCAATTTTCACAATTTTTGTCCAATCGGTTTATTTTTTATGAATACAAGCTTGAAAACCCCTGAAAATGCCCAAAACCTGAAAAAATCGTAAGGGGTACACCTCAGATTTTTGCTATTTTTGGCCATTTTCAGTTATTTTGCTTTAGAGATTGTATGCGATAATCAAAAATTCTTAAAATTGGTGTACTTATGTAATTTTGCCCGTAGAATCGAATGGTGTTGTCGCCAAATTCATATCTCGACCCATTTTTGGATTATTACCAAAAAATGAGCAGTTTTGAGCAAAACTTTAAATTTAAATATCTCGAGAACGAATTAGCTTTTTGAAAATATTGAAGTTCTAATCTAAATGTGGGGTATATTGAAATTTGGGGCAATAATTCAGCAATGGATGAGATATAAACTTGATAGTAATATTATTTGATTGTAAAGAGAATGTTACGTAAGTTTACGCATTTTTAGAGTATTTATATATGAGTATACATAATGCATATTCATGTGATAATTTTATTGGATTTATAGAATATTTTCCAATGAATTTTCTGCATGGAATTTGTAAAAAATTGTATTATGTTCGTGTTACAATTTTGCTGGATATATAGAACCTTTTCCAATGAACTTTTTGTATGGGATTTAGGTACAAAATATTTTATAATTTTCATCCTGTAAAACTGTTTTTGCTAATAATGATGTATCATTATCAATAGCTGAAGATGGGCTTACCTTAAGCCCGAAACGTCCGTAATTAAATTTTTTTACAACATTCAGCCTTTCATTTCACCTTTAAACTAAATTTTCTTTATAGTATAGTCCAAAATATATGTACCTGTACACCAGCTGATTTATAAAAATCAATGTACCTACTTGATATATTGTTTGAGTAATATTTTATGAAAATGAAAGTTTCAAAACCCATTAAAACTAAACATTTTATTTTATTATATTAATATTACTTTTAATTTTGGATAGACAGTTCTTCATTTCTGTGAAAACTAAAAGGTCAACAACCAGAAATTCTGAAAATTAAACCACGTAACAAAATTTACAACAATTATGATGAAATATTTCCTGAATAAATCAGATACACTGAAAAAAGAACATTAATTATTAATTCGCGAAATATATTATGTAAAAATTATTTAATAATAATTGTTAGCCACTCCTATACACCTAATGAAAAGAGAATAAAATGTTCGTGGAAATTATTCAATAGATAGATGTTCAAATGAAATTTTCATACGTAATAAATTATAATCATTTCCGCTGAAAATATATCGAGTAAATGACAATCATTAAATCTATTTCATATTAAAAATGAATTAGGAAATTTCATATATGTATGTACATAATTGTACATCAAACATGTCACTTTTTATATAAAAATAAAACAACTAATACAATAATTGTTTTCGTAAAATTTTATGTATGTTTGATTAAATTCATTGAAAAACAAAACAATGGGGAAATCAAGTCATTAATGTGAACAATAAAAACAACAATAAAAACTGTATCAATTAAGATCAACTTTATGTATATTTAAAGTAAAGATATAAAAAGTGACGCATATTGGAAAAATCCAGTGATTTTTCCTTCACAGTTCAAAGTTTTTGAATTTCATGCAAGGAGAAAATTGAAGGGCGTTCGTTACCAAGTCTTAGTTGACTAGTTTCTAGAATAATAGTTTTTATGCTAATTTAAAAACAATTTGATAATTTGAATTCGCTACTAATTAGGTGTTTGTTTTCTCGTCAAAAACTAATCATATGAGAATCACACTAACATTATTACGAATAAAAAATATATGATTCATATTTTTTCACTTCTTAAAGCTCCTAACCAACTTTCTTTTGGAATTCTTTCAAACTAATATTTGCAACATGCAAATTATAAATTTAAATTAAGCCGCTAATTTAAGAAACTATATTAAAATAACGTCGTTTATTTAGTAAATTAAAATTTTAATTCGTCACTCAGTTCGTAGGATGACATATAGATACTGTCATTATTGACAAATCCATATGATTTTTAGGAAGTACCAACTTTCAAACAATAAGTTTCAAAATTTTATGATAATCTGACGTTTAGTTCACAAGTTACAGTGGTTTTCGTGACGCTACTTTTGTAATTTTCAATATAATGGAAAAATCTGAATTTCTTGTATTGATAAAACATTGCTTTTTAATGGGAAAAAATACCGTTCAAGTAAAGCAATGGCTTGATAAGTGTTATTCGGACTATGCTCCATTGAGACAAATAGTAGAGAAGTGGTTTGCTGATTTTAAACGCGGCCGTACAAACACCGATGATGCTGAACGCTCTGGTCGCCCAAATTCGGCAATTGTTCCAGAAAAGATAAAAAAAGTGCACAAAATGGTTTTGGCCGATCGTAAATTGAAGTTGCGTGAGATAGCTGACACTATAAAAATATCAGAAGGCAGTGTATTTACCATTTTGCATGAACATTTGAGCATGAAAAAAATCTGTTCCAAATGGGTACCGCATTTTCTTAGAGTCGATCAAAAACAACAACGCGTTGACGATATAGAGCGCTGTTTAGAGCTGTTTCAGCGCAATAAAAATAATTTTTTCATGCGGTATGTGACAATGGATGAAACATGGATCCATCACTTTACTCCAAAGTCAAATCGGCAGTCAGCAGTAAAGAGATTTAGCTCCAATGAAGAAGTGATTGCCGAAACTGAAGGGTATATTGAGGCCAAAGATAAATCGTTCTATAAAAAAGGCATCGAAATGTTAGAGAAGCGTTGGAATGAATGTATCGCTCTTGAAGGAAACTATGTTGATGATTGAAGTCGAATTTTACCTAAAAGTTGTTGTTTTATTAGTCATCCTACGAACTTATTGAGTGATGTTATGTTTGACTTTGATATTTCGTAGAATCTAACTTTTATAGCTGGAATTGCAATACAATATATTTAAATAGGATAAAAAAAGATGTACAAATTGATAAATAAGTTTAATCAGTATTTCGTCGCTCTTCTCTGCAGAAATTTTGTTATCATCGAACATTTTCATAGGTTAGGTATTAAAATCTGTCATAAGTGCGCGATTGGCGCAGGCGTAAATCTAAGAAATTATAAAATTTACGGTCGGTTTTTTAATTCTAGACATTTTATGTTTTTAACTTTTGTTCTAAAATTAATGGCTCAGAAATTACACCCGTATCAAAATTTTGGAATAAAACAAGACATCCAGTATATGTATAAAAACTGAAGAAAATGTTTTCTGGTTAATTTCATATTTTCATTCAAAGCGATACTTTAAAAAGTAGTTAGGAGCTAGATTGTAATTATTAACTTAATATTCGCAAATTATTTCAGGTGACATATAAATGTTAATATTTTATTTTCCACATCCAACCTACCTGATTTTATTTTAATTCATTGATTTAAATACTCATGTAGTATTAAAAAAAATACATTACTCAGTTACTGTAAATAATACTACTAGAACTAGTAACTAATAATTTACAAAACTGATGGTGGTACAATAGTAAATATTTTTGTTTAAAATATTTATTTATGTATTTATTTAGTTAAGTTCTCAATGAATAAGCACGTTTTCAGGTTTCTAGAGTACTATTTTACTAATATTACGATTATATGTTTCTGTGTATATAAATATATGACATGGGATATGCGTGTGATAATACATTATATTATTTGAAAAATTACAGTTTTGTATTGTTAAACGATTAAGGAATCAACAACAATTTGAGAGTTGATTAGTTTTTTTTCTTTTATTTACCCAAAGCCCAACGAAATCTTAATTTAAATTATATAACATACACTTTATATTTTTAACAAGAACGTAATAGCTATTTGTGTATTAAGAGCGCAAAATGAAATATTGTCGATTGAGAGGTAGGAGCGCGGCATTCTCTCAAAATCGACAGTGCCCATTTGCACTCGAAACACACACAAGATTTTTTCTTTAGTTTTTTGACAATGTCATTTACAAAAATTTTTAATTTTCAACTGATTTCCATGGGCTATTTGATGGGTACAATGAAATATTTTATATATTCATAACTCTCTATCTCTAAATCTATAGAAGATATAATAAAAATGTTCAATATACTAGATAGAGAATTTTATATATTTTTATATTATAATAACAATTTCCCAAAAAAATAATATTTAGAAGATTTTTTTAAGAAACTACTACTTCCGGTTGTCCAATTGTTACCAAAACCTTTTCAGCTCTTCCCAGGAATGTCAGATTGAGGAAACTGCAGTTAAATGTTTTTTAAGTCTTATGAACGTATTCATAAACACTAGTAAACATTTTAAATGGTTCGTTATAATTTTTATCCAATAAAAACAGTCGACATTGAAAGAAAAATCTAAATTTTATTCTATTTGTTAAAAATTATAACGAACCGTTTTTAAACTTTACGAGTTTTTATGAATATGGGCATTATAGTATTTGAGGAATCGTCCCTCCGACATCCAGCCATACATACACACACACATACACACATACACACACACACACACACACACTCACACACAGACAGACATCATTTTAAAAATGTTATAATCGGATTGTAGGGACGTGCTTATACACTAAAATCTGGATATGCGAATTTTAGCATGATTCCAATACCTCTCTTAGCGACAGGTAAAAAATCATCTTTTCGTTTTCTTTTATTAAAGACTAACTTACTCTTACTCGTTTTGAAATATAGCCTGATAACTCCTTTTTGTTTTTATTAAATTCCTCGGAAGATAACCATCAATTTCATATCAACATCAACGATACCATAGGCAGTAAACAAAGATGAGTTACAGAGATCACTGCATATCGAAGAAATAATTGCGGTTGAATACCAAGAAATTATTTCTCTTTCTCGAAATTTTAATTTCAACTTTCCAGTTTCTCTTCTAAATGATATTGCTCTAAAATTTCGTGGACATTTCTCAGAAGAAACAGACTGATAAGTTTGTTTACAGTTGTAATAATTTTAATTTATTTCGCCATTTGGAAACGTCCTTTTCAAGGATGATTTTCAAACATAATTATATATGCATTTTTATTATTTAATGGAGCATGGTCTTAACATTCATAAAACATACCATTAAATTTTTATATCTTCACAAAAATGGGGCTTTGCAATTGGAATTGCATTTTTGAACCTCAATAGCAGACATATATTTAAATTTATTTACATTGTAAAAGAGACTCGTATATGGACTAAGGATTAAATTTGTAGCTTTCACATTCATGCACAATGTATATTGTTTAGAAATAATTTAATAATTGAACTAAATACATGAATTTCAAAATAATATATTTATTTACATAGTTTGAATTCAGTGAAATTTTAGTATGTACTTTCAATTTTTGCAATAATTAAATTGTTACAATTTTTTTTAATTTGTAATGTCGATAAAAATTAAAAATTTCATAATCTATAACTATTGGGATATTTCACTACATAAAGATGGCGCTGTGCACCAACGTCAACCTTCAACAAGGGAGCACTTTTGGTTAACTTCCATAAACCTATCATTGCGGTCAGTAGTTTTTCTTTGTATTTCGACTTTTTTTTTCAGTGTTCATTTCTATTTTAGAGTATCTGTTTTATTAGTTGTAAGTAGATTAATTATTATTTATCATTTTAAATACTTAAGTTACCTAGTAGTTGTTAGCTTATAATAAAAGGTTAGTTTTTTCTTAGGCCCAGTTTTACAATAAATATTAGATTATAGTAGTTTAATTAATTGTAAATATTAGTTATATTGTTTGTTTTACACTATATAAAAAAGGTGCACACAATATTTTATCTACAACTAAATTTAATTAGTAAAAAACAGATATAATTATTTAACCAAAATTAACCTGTATTGATACCTTGTCAAATGTCAAATTTGTTCCCTATGTTTCATTTTAAATGAGACAGGCAAATATATTGCTGTCAATCGAATGTCAATTCAATGTTTCGCGTTAAAAAATCTATTGTGGCCAGCACAAGACCTTCCGTTAATTTGATGTATTTTGTACAAATCCCTTATCAAAAGTTCAGTGGAAAAGATTCTATATATCCAGTAAAATTATAACACGAACATATTACAAATTCTATACAGAAAGTGTATGAATATACATTATATATGAATACTCCTACCTACCCATTTTTGAATTATTGCCCCAAAAGTCAATATACCCCACATTTAGATAAAAACTTCAAAATTTTTAAAAATCTAATTTTCATGTATATAGATATTTCTCAATGCGCTTATTCCAAATTTTAAAACCGCAGGTTGATATCTCTTTTCGTTCTCGCGATATTTAGATTCAAAGTTTTGCTCAAACCAGCCCATTTTTGGGTAATAACCCAAAAATGGGTCGAGATATGAATTTGGCGACAACACCATTCGATTCTACGGGCAAAATTACATAAGTACACCAATTTTCAGAATTTTTGAACACCGCATACAATCCCTAAAGCAAAATAACTGAAAATGACCAAAAATCGCAAAAATCTAAGGTGTACCCCTTACGATTTTTTCAGATTTTGGCCATTTTCAGGGGTTTTCAAACTTTTATTCATAAAAATTGAACCGGTTGGACAAAAATTATGAAAATTGCTATACTTATGTATTTTTGTCCGTAGAATCGAATGGTGATGTCACTAAATTCATATCTCTACCCATTTTTGGGTTACTTCCCAAAAATGGGCAGTTTTGAGCAAAACTTTAAATATAAATATCTCGAGAACGAAACGAGATATCGACCTGCGGTTTCAAAATTTGGAATCAGCGCAGCGAAAAGTATATAAAGATACATAAAAATCAGATTTTTGAAATTTTTGAAATTTTTATCTAAATGTAGGGTATATTGACTTTTGAGGCAATAATTCAAACATGGGTAGAGATATAAACTTGGTAGTAATATTATTTGATTGTAAAGAGAATGTTGTGTAAGTGTACGCATTTTTAGAATATTTAAACAACTGTTTGAATTAGAATTTTTGAAAATTTTGAAGTTTTTATTTCAAACTCACCAACGAATTTTTTGACCAAAGACAATACCTCCCTTCTTAAAGGTGACGGACGGTAAAAATAATCACGGAATAGTAAAATAATCTTACTATTCCTTTAACGAAAATGCTATTTTTGTTTCAAATAATTTTTGGAAATACAGTTTTCATTCTCATAAGAAATTATTTCAAACAAATATAGCATTTTTGTTATAGGAACAGTAAGATTATTTACTATATTTTACTACACAGAGCATGCCTTCATTTCAACAAAGCGGCGCAAATTATAGCCCGTTGACACCCAGTGTTATAATGCAAGCAATGAGCGATATGCCGCTTTCTCATAATTACGATATTTGTAGTTTTATTGCTGTACCCAACGAGTCAATATTTTCAACTAGGGTATCGGAATAATATGTATATTTATTTATTTATTTATTTACTGTGTTTCTTCAAAATCTTAAATTTTATTTCTACTAAAAGGTTTTATTTAAATAAACATAATTAAAAGTAAAATAAATATAGCGAAGTTTATTATTCAGTAATATTTATATTTACCTTCTGACAAAATACAAATAAAAATACTTAAATACCCGTCTTGATTTTACCTTCAGACATGTTAAAATTAACAAGTTAGCATCTTGCAACAATCGCATTTGCCCGGCAGTTATTTTATGCAAAACGTACAGCCTACTTTTACTGAGAATTATCTCTAATTTAAAATTCAATGTCACCAGCGTGATATAATTTAGCATGTCTTACACTTTAACCTCGAGAGCGTTCGACGCCTACAATAACCCTGCTTTTAAATTGCAGAACATTTTCGATAAGATTATTTTTATATGCATTTTCGAATGTAAACGCGGTAATAAACATAGTAAGTTATGAGGAGTAACCTTTATTTTTGTTCCGTCATTCTAACCTAATTTAACTTTGTAACTAAAACATGTTCTTAATTATGTGTTATTACATTAAATCTACATCAATTTGCATGTAAAGTAAAACTAAAAAACAAGGCAAAAAATGTTTTACTGAAGATTTATTTATGTTGTAGAACCGGGAATTTATTCTCAAGTGTTTGTGTTACTATATTATTAAATAAATGATCGTTCATCAAGTTGTTTGAATATTGAAACTATTACTGTTAGACATTGTCCACGAATGTAATACAGTTGCATAAATGTGATAAATGTATACAGGACACCATGTATAAACATTTAACAAACATATAATTAAGTGTTAAACTTATAAATAATTGCAGATGTAATTGTTGTTATGTAGCTGATAATAATTTTATTCACTCACTTGTTTGCTGATCAATAAATTGGATGGATATCAAAGTACTCACCTGAAAAAAGAAAAAAAAATAGTTATTAGTAAATAGTATATAATTTAAAGATAAATAAAGTACATCTCCATCTCTTAATCACGTCTTGTGATACAATAGTAATTTACGTAACAAGACCTGAAAGTGATACTTTACTGGGTGGGCAAGCATATTCCCGAGCGAGCCATAGGCGAGCTTTGGAAGCTTGTGAGCCCAGTATAGACACTTTTAGTTCATGTTGGGTACAATATTTTTTTTGCGATTCTGAAAAAAGAATAAAAAAGTATTATTTTATTTTTTACTGCGAGCAAATAAGATATAAACAACTGATCTCCATGGAATCATTTAGCTTTACCGGTCCCGGGATCGGTAAAGTACTTTCCGATCCCTTATAGACAACTTTTCAAGCTAGCTCAGCAAAGAAGGACTTTCAGGTCTAAATAGTGATCAGAAAGAGCTCATTTTCTGGGCGATCGCGAAAAAGATTATTATTATATTTTATTAAATTTATCTTTAATCTGTTTTTGAGCTATAATAAAGGTTGAAACTTCGGTGTAAAACTGTCACTTAAAACGCCAAACTTTTAAAACAATATCTATAATTTGAAAATAGACTACAGTATAACTCTGCTAATCCGGAATTGGGCTACCAAATTATCAAGAGAAGGCGCTGACGTCAAACGTCAAAATTCTAACGAATGGTACATTTTTCACTGGCTTCCATAAGAGTACAATTGGTGTGAGACTAATTTTCGTAGTTTTTAATTTAATTTGAGATGTAGTATAGTGTTTTTTTTTTTGTTAATTTCGGTAGAACTGAGTTTGATCTTTCTTGTAGTAACAATTTAGTGATAGTTTTAATAATATTTTAGTTAATAGGGCTAATTTTAGTAAGTAGTTGTAGGTTAAGAGTATTTTAGTCATATTTTAATTAACATTATATTGTTTTTTTTTTTAATAAAAATTATTTTATTTCCTTTATTTAGATTATATTTCATTGCTGGATTTGTACATATATTAATTTCTATCTACATAGCCTTACTTTTATTTAATTGTTTTTGTTTACATGTACACTTCACTCAGTTCAGAAATCTGCCACCAGTGGCGCATTTTAATTTTGGAAGCCCATATTGGGTTCTAAGCTGGCCAAGTGAAACGTACAGAAAAAGTGTAGTAATCGAAGTAGTAACTTTTATAATTATCGAGGTACGAAGCGCTATCTGTGTGCGGGGTTAGGAAAGCTGTCAGGTAGTTTTATGCGTATTAATACGAATGTAGCACGGAATAATATTTTTTTGTGCACTATTTCTGTATTATTCTAATTATAATATTATTACTACTATAATATTACCATTTTATTATGCGCCCTTGAGGCGAGTGAGAGTACCTTATTAGCTTTTTGGCCGACGATAATGTAAATCACTTTTTTTTTAATAAAATAGGTTGTACTTTTTCGGAAAAGAGATAGTTTAAAATATTGGGGTTGTCAACTTCCAAATTTGATTTTACTTACTTTCATTAGAGTTCTTCTTCTAACGAAAATTTATTTGTAATAATAGACGTTTTTTATGATTGATAATATATCGTTTTCTTCGTAATAAATAATAAGTAGGTGTCGATATTTGACATTTGTGCAGTGTCGCTGCCGTGATTTTAGTTTATTTACATAAATTAGTTTTAAATATAGAAAATGTTAAAATAAAAAAATAACTTACGTAGATAGTACTTTTTTACATTAACTTAAATGATTTTTTTCACAGTAACCGTAAAAAGCAGGTTACACTTGCTGTGTATAAAATTGTAAAGTTCGCATTACACTTCAGAAGGACAAAAAAAAATTTTGTACGTATATTTACGGACATAGTAGCGACAGAGTGTCAGTACAAACTTCTCGCGCGTATATTTCCGGATGAAGCACAGATAACAAACTTACAAAACGTATATTTACGGGAGAAGCTCTACATGTATATAGTTAGTAAAACGTATATTTACGGACGCAGCAGTGAAAGCGTTAATGGAAAAAATATTGACTAAATAAATAGTGGTAATTACACTTCGTAATATTTACAAAAACATTACATTTGTAATATAATAATTATAAATATTTGTGCGCATTAATCACTGATTTATATTATGCATATTTTTTCTGCATCATGCGACCAATGTCAATAAAATAGGTATGTATTAACGATTATATTTAACTTTTTTATTGCTGTAATAATCGTAAAATAAAGAACTTTATACATTAATTATAGCACTAATGGGACGTTTCAAATATTTATGAAGAAATAATTCTTAGCTTTGCACTAACATTGCTTTTTATAAATTATTATAACAAACAAGGAATTAATACAATAAAAAAAATAAAATAGTAATTTTACCTATTTCAATTAAACTTAAGAATTTTAATTTTACCTACATAGCAAAATTATGGCTCAAAACTGTAAACCTTACAGATCTGTAAATAATAAACAAAATCGCAATGAAACCAGCCACTTTTATGTATAATTTCATATTAATCAACAAAACTAGATATGTTTTTGTCAGATTTTTATAGATTTACAGATCTGTAAGACTCACAGAATTGTTCAGAATGGGCTACTTGCGTACCTTTTTTTTATTTAATATTTTTGAAGAAAAGGTAAAAACTTGCTACCCACATTTTTTCTTTTGACAAAATTTTTATTAATTAGCCAGAAAAAAAAAATAAAATTTGATTATTTGAATTCCCGCCATGTATGCCGTAGAATTACGCCGCACCAATATATAGTCGTCTCGTAAAGCTACAGCGTGGTGCCGTCCCATAGTAATGGTATGTTTGTGCGGATAATGTAGATCACCTGTTTGACGTTTCAACAATAGTTTGGAGGTTAGTATTTTAGTTTATCTTTTTAGTATCGATATTTTAAATTACACGTAATTACCTATGTGTTTATTTATAAAGTAATTAATGTATTTGAGAGACCAGAGAGAGAGAAAAATGAACTAATGTCAAATTCAAATTAAAACTTTCTCGCACGCCGTGCCATCTATTGATAACATTCTTAAATATGCTTCCCCTCCCCAGTTCAATATAAAGACGTCACAGAAAATTTTCTTTCTTAATTTAGTAAAAAAAAAACAAATAATTATTTTAAAATAAAATTTATATTTTTACCTCCGCTACCCTTGGTAAGGGAGGTATAGGGATCGTGCTAAAAATCTAATATCGAGATTTTAGTAAATGACCACGTTTTAAGGTCCCTAGAATCCATTTTTAACATTTTCCCGATGATGTCTGTATATGTGTATGTGTGTATGTGTGTGTGTGTGTTTATGTGTGTATGTGTGTATGTGTACAAATTTTGTTTGCACTCTAACTCAAATCATTCAGAAAATTCTGAAACCTTGTATTTTTACCCTATTCTAATAGGAATAGAAGCCATTAGATTTTGGTGTAAATCGGATAAACGAAAATGGTACTTTACTTGAAGCTCATAATGGTTTTTCTTCAAAAAATATCATTAAATGCCATTTTATGTCTTATGAAAATTAAAGATTATTGAATTTTCTACAGGAATACATTAATACTTTTTCTATATATTTTACAGATAAATTTAAAAATATTTTTTTTTATTAGTCGCGAAGCCTAAGATAAAAACTATTCCTTTGTTACACAGTTCATTTTCAAATGAATGTAACTGAAAGTAAATGTCACTGTCAGAAAACTTATCACTTCAAATTAATAATAGTGACATTTTAGAAAGAAAATAGTAAATAAAGCAATAGTTTTCTGTAATGGAACAGTTTGCAACGTTAGTAAATACGTAGGTAGGTATGTATTTAAATTAATAAAAATTAAAGCGGGAGGTTTTGTGTTGGACACATCAGATTTTTATATATGTTTTCAATATAACATTACGTATATAGTGACAGAAATCGGATTTTCAGTACCACGCAAGTAGCCAATTGGCCTATTAGTTTTGGAACTAAATTTTATTTAGTTCTGTTTCGTGAATTAGAACCGGAGTTAATTTGACAGTTCATGGAACTAAAAATAGGACTAAAAGTGGAACTAGCGCTAATTAGCTGATAATTCTTTTCGTGAATTAGAAAAGGAGTTAAAAATGGAACTAAAATTGGACTTAGCGGCTAATTCTTTTGGTGAATCTGCCTGTTACTGACTATTTTTGTGCACATTAGTGACGATTTCAAATAAACTAATTTATACAGAAATAACGATTTTTGAAATGTGTAATTAAAAACACAAATATGAAACTTCTGTATGCTGTTGCTTTAATTAAATTTCCTTTTGTGGTAGTTATAATTTGGAATCTATAAGTAATCTGGTAATGAGTGATGCTGTCTGCTGGCGCCCTGCTCTCGTCAGGTATCAATCAATGTGTCTTTATGTAATTTGTTTACGTCGTGCAGAGCGCGCGTGGTATATAATCACCGGCGCTTTCCCTATCGAGGCGCCACCGGACACTTGTTGCTCTCTCCGGCTCCGGCTCCGGACCGGAGATTACCTTTTTTATTGCAACCATCATTACTAGCACATCAATATTTTGACAGTGCGATTAAAAATTATACTTGACATCTCATTTTAACATTCCACGAATTATTTTTTTCATCATTTCACGGACTTTTGTGAATCTACTTTAATTTGGAGAAATCGGGCAAGAATGAACTAGACAGGGTGAGTCTGGAAATTTCGATATTCTTTTGTTTCTGAGCTACAGGTAAAAACTCGTTTCCGCTCATTTCGAAAATATCTCATTTCTTATTTATTATGATAGGAAGACAAAAATTGTTTTAACAAATTTTGTATCATTTTTTAGGTAGAATAAAATAGCGTAATTAGATTTATTAAAATCTTAATATTTTTAATGATTTTTTAAATGGCAACCTATGTTGAAGAAAGTCTTATCTTTTTGCTTATTTTATAAGCTTTTCAATGATATATAACAATTCTACATTCTTTTGTTTCACACATGAATAGAAGATGAATTATTAACTCTTTGGGATGAAAAAACTGAAAATTATTAAAAAAACAAATGAAAAATCTATTACAGTACATCATTTGTTTATTTCTAATTTTATTATTTAGTTTATTACTCATATTTTGAATTAATTTACTTCAAATCATATTAAACCAATTTTTTTTTCGAATGGGCTACTTGCGTACCTTTTTTTATTTCATATTTTTGAAGAGCAGGTAAAAACTTGCTACCCTTATTTTTTCTTTTGACAAAATTTTTATTAATTAGCCAGAAAATAAATAATGAAATTTGATTATTTGAATTACCGCCATGTATGACGTAAAATTACGCCACACCAATGAGTGATCGCAAAGCCATAGCGTTTGTTTGTACGGGTAATGTAGATTTCCTGTTTGACGTTTCAACAATAGTTTGAAGGTTAGTATTTTAGTTTGTTTTTTTCGTATCGATATTTTAAATTACATGTAACTACCTATGCGTTTATTTGTGAAGTTATTAATATATTTGAGAGCCCAGAGAGAGCAAAATGTCAAATTCAAATTAAAACTTTCTCGCACGCAATGCCATCTATAAGTTACATTCTTAAACATGGTTCTTTTCCTCGGTTCAATATAATGACGTCACAGAAAATTTTCTTTCTTAATTTACTAAAAAACAAATAACTGTTTTAAAATAAAATTTATATTTTTATATATGTTTTCAACATAGCATTAAGTATATAGTGATAGAAATCGGATTTTCAGTACCATGCAAGTAGCCTATTGTGTCAAAGCCACCTGTGACGTCGATTAATAATAATTTAACTAATCCAAAGATAATTGGTTTAGAATAATTATGAGAACATAATTCATAGATATGGAATCAAAATAAATGATGAACTGTAATGATTTTTTTCATTTGATTCTTAATAATTTTCAATTATTTCACCACAAAAAAAAAATTATTAATGTGATGATACTATTTTCAATATAGTTTGCCAATTAAAATTTTTTATCTCAATATCATAATAAATAAAAATACCTAACTTTTCTCAAAAAGTTAACCTTGGAATATGCAAATGATTTTGCTTTATCATTAATATTTCCCTAAATACCTTTAAAAAAAAAACATCGAAAATGAGACAGCCTGTACTATAAAGCGGAAGCTGGTTTGTACGCCATTGATGAGATATTACCTGATTCTAATATTTGATTTTGGCAAATTTGTCACGTTGATTATTTCATTACCTTCTACACACACGTGAAATTCAACAATAGACAAAATAGATACATGTAACTAATACGAACATCGAATATCAATAAAATAATAAATGAATCAGATATTTACAGTTTGTAAACAAATCTCGCCTCGCACCGCTTAACAAAACAACAGTTACAAACGATGACTTCTAACAGACATCGGGAAAATCGATGGTAAAATATTTAATAGCTTTTAAAAATCATATATCGCTCAAAATAAATGAAAAACATCTTTAAATTTCACATTTGCATTTGAACAAGGGAGTACATTTAGAAAAAATCTGATGCCCAATACCTTCCGTCAATTACATGTTTTGTACAAATTCCACACCAAAAGTTCATTGAAAAAGATTCGGTATATCCAGTAAAATTGTAACACGAACATATACTATTTTCTACAAATTCCATACCGATAGTTCTTTGGAAAAGATTCTATAAATCTAATAAAATTATAACACGAACATACACTATGTAAAATACATTTGACACTGACATCTGTCAATTAGATTATTTGACTATATATCAGCTATATCCATGATTTTATGAAGGTTAATCTTTAACTCTACATCTATCGAATATGAAGGAAATGTGTTATCAAACCGTATAGACAATAACATATTCTTTCATATTGATAATCACATAAAATGTTAAAAAATGATATTTAACTGCGTTTTTTTACGAAAAACTGTTAAGAACTTCAAATACGGGCACTTCCGATTGGCCAATTATACCCAAAATCTTATCAGCTCTTCATATGGATGTAAAGAACAGGTATACGACAGAATTATAATTTTTAGAATTGTAGTATTGGAGTTATCGTCGGAAATTTTTCTGTCATAGACACACGAACACACACATACAGACATCATCGTAAAACTAGTAAAATCGTAATCTAGGGATCCTAAAACGTGCTTATTTATTAAAACCTTACAACCGAATTTTTTGACCAAAGACAATATCTTCCTTACCAAAAGGTAACGGAATGTAAACTACTAGATAAAAAATTTAACCAGGAACAATGTGTACAATGTAGCCTTGGTAATAAATACACAAAATATCCATTCAATTGTTTAACTTATTTCCAAGAATAATAATTACATTACACATAGCAAAAAAATGCTATTACTACAGGGTGTTCAGAAAAAAATCTAATTCGGAGTAGGCTATGAACATGAACACAGAAACGTATGTCTGATAATTATTCAATTCAAAAGTCAAGTTGTCAAAATTGATCGTAAAATGTAATTTTAAGGAGAAAAGATAATAAAAAAAGGATATAGAATATTGCCATTCACCGTTGTTAATATATTTCTATTTCTAAAATAAGGATTCAAGAAGAAAAGCTTTGATTTCTTTAGATAACATTTTTGAAAATACCTCGTGTCAAATTGACATTTAATTAAATACTTTTTCCTACGACCACTGTTAAAAGTAGACTTTTTAACGGTTGCTTAGCGAGTTAAAAATAACAATTTATAACACAGTGAATACTTTTAAATCGTTGTCATTGACAACGGATTAAAAGTAAAAAACAAATTTACTTTTAACATTAGTGTTAGAAAAGAACTAAATCTAGTTACATTTAGTGTTAAAAATATAACTAAATCTAGTTACATTTAGTGTTCATAAGTAAATGTAGTTTCATTTTATATTTATTTTTGTACTGAAATTATTTATATAGGTATTTTATTAAAAGTAGGTACACATTATTTTGGAACGTTTATTGTTATAGTACAATTATCACAATGGGGTATTCCACTCAAATTTTTTTATTATTTTAAATAAAACTTCATTCAGTTTTGAAGCTATTCATAGTATTAAAAAATCTTAATTGTTCCTAGTTTAACAGTATTTTATTTTCGAAAAATCAGTGTAACATCACATTTCCCCTATACTTGTCTTTCTCACACACACTGCTCTGAGTACGCTGCGAGAGAAAGATAACAATTGTATGACGTCAATTTTCCCTTTTAGCAAATGTAAAATATCTCGTAAAGTAATTATTTAAAAAATGTTTTCATTGTTTTAACTATTATTTATTGAGCCATATTTTATGTTAAATTGAATTTTTTTAAATTTTTTTGTTATGGTGGAATACCCCATTGTTTATAGTAATTCCTTGCAAGGCGCTTGAAGAATTGGAATTTAAAACAGTATTGTTGGAAGTAGAGGTTAGAATAAACAATTGTCAGTTGTTCATAGCAAATACATCATGACCTGTCATAAATGTCATTCTATAATTTTTAGTTTTTACTAATACATAACTAGGGTCGTAGGAAAAATAGTGTATGATATTCGTGTTAAAAGTGATTTTATTTCGTTCGTGGGGTTTGTTTTACTCGGCTTCGTCTCGTTTCACAAACTTCCCCACTCACTCATAAAATGTCACCTTTAACACTTATATCATAAATAACTATTAAATTGACATAGGTACGTTGTTTTGTTCATAGTCTACTCTGAGTTAGGATTTTTTTGAAAACACCTTATAAAACAGTAAATAATTCGGAGGACATATATTTAATATTTTTGTAACCATTTTAATATGCACAATCAACCCCTAATATAATGAGGTAAGAATTTAGTGAGGCCCAGTATACATTACAGTATATTAAATTTTAAATATCTACACTGATAGTGATAAGTATTGCAGTCAATCAAATACGAGTACTAATTGGAATATATAGCTTATAAACATAAACATTAATCAATATGAGCGATGATTAATTCAGTTCTTTAACTGGAACAAGATATTTGTCACTTTTCATCCCCAATTCACGTGGCAATTCATGTGACAAATCGACAATAGATATCTTTGACGTATGCAATTTATTATAACTGTTTACATCAAAATAAACGTACAAATGCGTTTTATTATTGAAGTGTGTAATTAACTACACCATTGCTAATTTAACTGTACAATGTTCCACGCAAAAAATGTAATAATTTAAATATAAATAATAATAACGATAAATGTAGTTTGTAATGGAAAATTTTGTACGAATGAAATCACAATAATTTGTCCAAAAAAAAACTAATAAATCTACAAAACAACTCTACAGTAATAATTACTTTACAATATAATTAAAACAAGAAAAAATTTTAAAAAAGTAAATTATTTCCAATTACTTTTTTAGTACCTTTCCACAATTATTGCTGCTTAACTTAAGACATACTATTGTCTTTATGTTAACATTCTTTTGAATATCATATGTGAATTTTGTAAATTTTTAATAATATGTATATATTTGTAATAGTTTTACAAACTAAATGATGAGATGACATGAGAGTATAAAAATATATCACAAAATGTATACAAAGAGAAAATTAAATCACATCTTATTGATAAATATTTATACAATGGGAATAAATACAGGTGCGTGAAGTTGGCACCCCCAAGTAGGAATTTTGAGAAAAAAAATATTGCATAATTTTGCCCAAGTTACGCCCAGTTTTGCTCAATACCAGTGAGTATAAAATATACTTTATACTCACTGCCAATATTTAATTTATTTTGCCCACGCAACCTGCCCACCCAAATTAACCATTATTATTACTATTACTATTTATTAGATACTATTACTATTATTATTTATTATTACTACTATTACTTATTATTTACTTTATTATTATTTAATATTATTTTTATATATCAATTTATCGAATTTGTACTCTTTCATTCGAAATAATAATAATAATAATAAGTATTATTATTATTATTATTATTATTATTATTATTATTATTATTAATATTATTATTACTATTATTTTTACCTTCCGTCACCTTTAGGTAAGGTAGGTATTGTCTTTGGTCAAAAAATTCGGTGGTGAGTTTTTAATGAATAAGCACGTTTTAGGGTCCCTACAATACGAATTTACTATTTTTAAGATGCTGTCTGTATGTATGTGTGTGTGTGTCCGTGTGTGACAAATTTTTCTCCGACGATAACTTCAATACTACATTTCTAAAAATTATAATTCTTTCGTATTCCTCTTGTGTACATTCCTATGAAGAGTTGATTAGATTTTGGTTATAATTGATCCACCGAAAGTATCCTTATTTGAAGTTTTTAACAGTATTTTTTAAAAAAACGAAGTTAAATATTAGTTTTTGACATTTTGTTATTATATTTATTAAACAAAATACTCTTCTCTATATGGTTTGATTATACATTTTCCTTCATATTCAATAGATGTAGAGTTAAAGCATTATAAAGAAATTAATTTTCAAAAATTATCATGGAAACAGCTGCTCATTCAAAAAATTCTAATTGACAGATGTCTGTTGCAAGTGCAAAACCAAATATGGAAAGTATGGGATCAAAAATTAGTATCTCATAGTGTTCCTCGCAAGTGACATGCAGTAAAAGGCTAAAGAGAAGATGGAAGGACTGTATCGCAGAAGACTTGAGAAAGGAAGGACTGTGTAAAGACGATGCGTTGGACAGGAATGAGTGGAAGAGAAGAGGAAACAGCGACCCCTAATAAAATAGGGAAAAGCTGAAGCAGAAAGAAATGTGTCAAGTGCATTTTACGTAGTGTTTGTTTATGTCATCATTTTATTGGATTTATAGAACCTTTTCAAATGAACTTTTGGTATGGAATTTGTAAAAACTAGTATGTGTTCGTGTTCGATTTAACATGATATTATATAGAAACTGTTCCACGGTACTTTTGGTATGAGATTTGTATAAAATACATCGAATTGACGGAAGGTCTTGTGCTGGCCACAACAGATTTTTATTATTATTCTTATTATTTAATATTATTTATTACGTTTATTTATTATTATTACTTAATATTATTATTATTATTATTATTATTATTATTATTATTATTATTATTCAGAGATGTCTACAATAAAAATAAATACGAGATCTGTTCAAAAACTACTTGTTATTATTTATTGTCGAATGTCATTAAACCGTATTTTACAAGGAATTTTATATTTATTTCAAGGAGCATGGTTTTATAATCATTTACTTTATCTTTAAAACATCTGCAATAAAATTTCTTAAAATAAGTTTTGAATATAGGTGATATATGACCCTCATTAAAACTAATTTGAATCGAATCGCATACGTATGTAAATGCACATACTGCTGTAATTTCCTTGGATTTAATATTCTCGATATCTGTCTGGAGGAAACAATATTATTTCCTCGCTATCACCGTAATAAACAACTTTATGGGAAGTTCATCCTTAAAGTCACTCAAATTGGCAATCCTTGAATATGTTTTTGTTTTTCAGGACTCGAGTTCACGGGAAAGACTTCATGACCTTATTTCAATGAGTATTCTGATAACTTTGTGATTGCGTTGTTTACTTTTTCTTGTATTGAATATTCAATTAAAATCGATATTGCTATCGGATGTACAGGGTTACTACTACGTGACTTTATGCAGATCTTTCTCTTTACAGATGTAAAAATATATGTTACAGCAGTTACTACCACCATAAATTACATCTATTTTGTAAATAGTTTTATAGGTAAAGAAAAGACGTAGTTCAATACTAAAATGTTTGTCAATAGAATTTTTAAAATTCTTTATGGTACATGTTAGGTTGCACAGTAGCAATAGTAAATAAAAAAATAAATCAAAAAGTAATAGCAAAATGTCAGTGTAAATTGTAATGAGTAATTTAAACAATGACGAATATATTAACTTTCAGTGGCTATTTCAAAAATGTAACGTAGAAAATCTGAGGTCTCATTCTCATTGCACAGTTCACACTGAAAACATTCACAGCCACATTCACGTTCATAGCTACTAGTGACATCTGCTGGGCTATGTTAAACACATAAAAATTCTGTCAAATACAAAATATGAATTTAAGATTAAAAGTGCCTCCTAATAAAATTGGAGAAAGCTGAAGAAGAAAGAAGGAATTGACTAGTACAATTTACATAGTGTACGTTCATGTTATAATATTATTGGATTTATATAATCTTTTCAAAGGAACATTTGGTATGGAATTTGTAAAAAATAGTATGTGTTCGTTTTATAATTTTATTGGATATATAGATTCTTTTCTTTTTTTATAGCATATATCCATTTTTATTTCAATACTCATTAGTTTTATTTTTAAATATTCACACAGTTGTTCAAATACCCTAAAAATGAGTACACTTACGTAACATTCTCTTTACAATCAAATAATATTACTACCAAGTTTATATCTCTACCAATTTTTGAATTATTGCCCGAAAGTCAATATACTCAACATTTAGGTAAAAACTTCAAAATTTTCAAAAATCTAATTTTTATGTATCTAGATACTTCTCAAAGCGCTGATTCCGAATTTTGAAACCGCAGGTCGATATCTCGTTTCGTTCTCGAGATATTTAGATTTAAAGTTTTGCTCAAAACTGCCCATTTTTGGGTAATAATCCAAAAATGGGTCGAGATATGAATTTGGCGACATCACCATTCGATTCTACGGACAAAAATACATAAGTATAGCAATTTTCATAATTTTTGTCCAACCGGTTCATTTTTTATGAATAAAAGCTTGAAAACCCCTGAAAATGGCCAAAATCTGAAAAAATCGTAAGGGGTACACCTTAGATTTTTGCGATTTTTGGCCAATTTCAGTTATTTTGCTTTAGAGATTGTATTCGGTGTTTAAAAATTCTGAAAATTTGTGTACTTATGTAATTTTGCTCGTAGAATCGAATGGTGTTGTCGCCAAATTCATATCTCGACCCATTTTTGGGTTATTACCCAAAAATGGGCAGGTTTGAGCTAAATTTTGAATCTAAATATCTCGAGAACGAAAAGAGATATCGACCTGCGGTTTCAAAATTTGGAATCAGCGCATTAAGATGTATCTAGATACATAAAAATTAGATTTTTGAAAATTTTGAAGTTTTTATCTAAATGTGGGGTATATTGACTTTTAGGGCAATAATTCATAAATGGGTAGAGATATAAACTTGGTACTAATATTAGTTGATTGTAAATGTAAAGAGAATGTTACATCAGTGTACGATTATACATAATGTATATTCATTTGATAATTTTATTGGATTTATAGAATATTTTCCAAGGAACTTTCTGTATGGAATTTGTAAAAATATGTATTATGTTCGTGTTACAATTTTACTGGATATAGAATCTTTTCCAATGAACTTTTGCTATGGGATTTGTACAAAATACATCAAATTAACGGAAGGTATTATGCTGGCCACAACAGATTTTTTTTTATATAATTTTGAATTTAAAACTGAGAATAAGAATAAGAAGAGAAGAAATAGAGTAGTAAAGTTAGAAAGAAAAATAAAATATCGGATGGTGTTACATAAATAAGGTTAGAGTTGTCAAATGAATACTCTAAATTTTAACTTCACTATTTTTTATTTAAAAAAGGCATAGAAAGTGCAAAATAGAAAAATAGTATAAAGAACTCTTTTCATAATTGGCGATTATTTTGTAGTTTATTCCTTCTCGCAAAATAAAATGACAAGTATGACATTCGTTCTTTAATGTCGTATTATAGAACTTTATTTATTTAATACAATCAAAATTAGTAACAAAATTTTAGCACTGTTTTGCTATAAAATGCAAACCTATGATTATTGTTAGAAGAATAACGACATTTTGATTGAAGATAATAACATTAACCAGGATATATGATGACAAATATCTCATTAACTATTTCTCCGATTCCAAGAAAGATTTGTAATGCAGGAAACAAACAAAATTATACCATCAAATCAAGTGTGTCAAAACTATAATTTATTCTTCAAATATACACCGCACAATCTAACTATTAGATGAGCTTTACACTCCAAGAATTTGATGAAGATGCAGAATGAAATCCATATGTGGTAATCTACTCGTAGATATGCGTAAAATTTATGCCAGTTTTACGTTCTTATTACTATAGACTTACATAACACATCTAATTGTGAAACAGTTTTCACTCGGCAAAAGTAAAAAGCATCCGATTTCTTAATCAGCAAAAATCCCAGTCTGAATAATTCCATAAATGCATGATCTTAACGTGCCAGACTACCATATTGTAGAAATAACACTGTCCATATAAATAAATAGAGTTTTCGTCTAAGAATTTTCTGTTTATTTACATGGATGGAGCGAGTGAATCTTTACCATGTATCCGGCCAGATCGACAGAGATAGTCATACATAATTCCGATTTGTTGTCTTTGTTTCCGTTACTTGTCAAATCTTTTGTTTGACAGGTTTGACAGATTTTAGGTTATTCTTGATATCAACATTGAAATATAATTATTTTAATATATGACAATGGTTCGAAAGTGTTGTGTTGAAAATTGTGTATCAAAATATGTGAAGAACGGTGCTGTATCATTTCATTTGTAAGTTTTGATTAAAATTATAATTTCTTCTAAAAAAAAATACCTTCTCCCATTGACTTATATTCTTACATGTGTTCTAATTTAGTGCTGCATTGGTTGTATTCGTATTTATTTCACGTTTCATGATCAAATATACTTAAACACAATTAATTTTTGACGTGGATTTGACAGATGTGAATATGAATATCAAATTTATCTGTCTAAAGTGGAATTATCTATATCTTTTTCTCTCACACTTCCTGTGTTCTCTCTTAATCTAGCCGGTTACCAAGAAATACATATATCGATATACACTTGCTCCATCCAGTAGTTAACAAATCCCTGGTTTTTTTCTACTCCCATGCGTGAAGTGAGTACTTCACGTATCAATTTTTATATGTGAAGTTTGATTTTTTGCACACTGTGCGTGAAGTGTTACTTCACGCACCGTTCATTATTTGAGTGCCCGAGAGGTGACGCCTGGTAAGCGCCCGCACGGTACAAATATGTCATCATCATTACCGATATCTGCGATAAAGCAGATTGTAGCACACTCAGAAATGGGTAATATGCCGTGATGATATATTTATTTATTTATTCATTATTTTAAATATTACAACCTGAATTGTATTTTAATAAAACAAAGTTGTTAAACACCCGTAACGTTGGTAACCATGGTTACACAAGTCGATAATACAGAGGCTTTACGTTAAAAGAATGACAATGTGAAGAAAAAATATATTTTATTGCAAGGTCGTAGAAAAGTATAGTATGTAACACGTGTGTGAAGCCTTTTTTACATACTTGACAAGTTGTAGTCTCTAAATCAACCCCTTATTTCCGAAATATCTCAATTATATCATTTCATTTTTTATTAATATTCGTTATTCAGCATAAACATTCGTATTTTTTTACTATTTTCCTTAACTCGATTGAGCTGGAATCCAATCGTCGTGTAATGGAATAATTTAGTGTCGATTTCTGAGCTTTTAATGACTTACTTTAGTGACGATTTCAAATAAAATACATTATGATACTTGGTGAAACTATTTTAATAGAATATTTACTATTTTTTGACTAGTTTCACAAGAGGCACTGACTAGGTTGAGGTTGAATGGACAGACGATAAACCATCCCAAGATGATATGATGCCTGCAGATATAACTAACAGATAGGCCATGGTTTTGATTAATTGTTAACACCAATAGGCTATTCCACGACATTTTTAAAAAATTTTTTTTTTGAAATACATAAAAATATAAGATCACATGTGAAAGTCCGAGTTAAAAATTCCTCCAAATAAGCGAGATATTAAGGTCCAAATTTTAAATCTGCTTTGTGACGTAGGTAATGTGGATATACCAGAAGTAAACAAACAGTGATTCACAAACCACGAAAAATTGTTAAACAAATTACAAAATAATGTATATTTAAATTGTAATATTATAATTTATTATTAGAGGCATAAAATAAATTATTTCACTTTTTTTCTCATTTTATAAAAATAAAGAAATTAGAACGTCACCCGAACAGCAACCGAACAAATTCCGACACACCCGAACAAGTATATTCTTAATTAGGGCGGGGCTTCTCAAAATCGGAGGTCATACTTGGATCCTATTTGCTCAAACATTCGTGCACATGTCCTGCATCATCAAAAGCAAAACACCCCGTGTCTTCTAGAAGGAATAATTTATAATAAAAGAAATATGGTTTTCCTTATCCTTTAACTATTTTATTCTTATTTTCAATAAACTTTTACTATTTTTGATTACTGTGGAATAGCCTATTTAATTAATTCGGTAAATATTGCAGATTGTAAAACTCTGCTATAATTGCCTAACTTACTAAAAATACCAATTACTTTTTTCGTATCCAGTTCCGTTTGGTATAATTTACAATGTGCGTCATGAAAACACATTATGATTATGATTCTCGTCCTAATTATGATTTTCTGGAACCCCGTAGCGAATGTGAATCACAAATCACTATCACAAAGTTGGGATGCAATGCGAGAGCGATTGTGATTTCACTCTTGAAGCCACAGGAAGTGAGATTTAGTTATTTTGTGGTTTTGAAGACGTTTCTAGATTGTGAGAAAGTATTTGTATTTGTACTTACGATCATTTCTTCAGCACTTGTACTATTTATAAACCATTGTACATAATTATTTTCATATTATTAAATTTAAAATAAACAACAGTTTTTCCCCAGAGACTGCTTTCTTGGCATCATTAAAATCAAGTGGCAATGGAAGGTTTTACTTTTAAACCTAGATAACCATACCATGATATTACAATACACAACATGAAATAATTACAAACAATTATTTCATTTAATGTACGTCAACTTGAAAATTATTCCCAATTCTCAAATATGAGTTTTGAGAAAAAAAAAAAATTTGACATTTTTATAAAACAGA
The DNA here is from genome assembly GCA_943142095.1 of Ophonus ardosiacus. Taxonomy (NCBI): domain Eukaryota; kingdom Metazoa; phylum Arthropoda; class Insecta; order Coleoptera; family Carabidae; genus Ophonus; species Ophonus ardosiacus. The sequence goes on along the minus strand of OW964831.1, from coordinate 46,757,772 downwards.
AAGAATTTTTAAACAATTCTTTCTTCCTAGGAATATCGCTCAATTGCAGCTGTAGACACGTGTTTCGCTCTTATTAGAGCTCATCAGTACAGCAAAGCTAGTTAATAGGTGGACATTAACTAGAGGTAGTAATAAAAAAACCAACACAGTGTAACAGCACTAGTAAGCAGCCAAAACACCTTTGTTGTCTCGGTCAGTACTTCCACAATCCACACCCATTGTGGATAAATACAACGTCACAGGGGCGGATTTTGCGCTCAAGAAATATTATTGTTTTCGTATATTAACTTTGGGGTCCAAGTAACGGGTCTGGTGGGTGGTTATAAATCACCGCCGCTGTGACGTTGTATTTATCCACAATGGGTGTGGAAGTATTGGCCGAGGCAACAAAGGTGTTTTGGCTGCTTACTAGTGCTATTACACTTTGTCGGTTTTTTACCTCCCGCTACCCTTGGTAAGGGAGGTATAGGGATCGTGCTAAAAATTACATATCGAGATTTTAGTAAATGACCACGTTTTAAGGTCCCTAGAATCCAATTTTAACATTTTCACGATGATGTCTGTATGTGTGTATGTGTGTATGTGTGTATGTGTGTGTGTATGTATGTGTAGGGATTTTGTCTTCACTCTAACTCAGATACTATCATTCAGAAAATTCTGAAACCTTGTATTTCCATCCCATCCTAATATAAAAAGTAGCCATTAGATTTTGGTGTAAATCGGATAACCGGAAATGGCACTTTACCTGAAGCTCATAATGGTTTTTCTTCAAAAAATACCATTAAATGCCATTATTTCGCATTTTATGTGTTATGAAAATTAAAGATTATTGAATTTTCTACTGGAATACATTAATACTTTTTCTATATATTTTACAGATAAATTTAAAAATAATTTTTTTATTAGTCGCGAAGCCTAAGATAAACACAATAATTCCTTTGTTAATATTTCAAATGAATGTAACTGACAGTAAATGTCACTGTCAAAAAACTAATCACTTCAAATTAATAATAGTGACATTTTAAAAATAAAATAGTAAATAAAGCAATAGTTTTCTGCAATGGAATAGTTTGCAGCGTTAGTAAATACGTAAGTATGTATTTAAATTAATAAAAAATTAATAGCGGGAGGTTTTGTGTTGACCACATCAGATTTTTTTTTATTACTACCTCTAGTTAATGTCCACCTATTAACTAGCTATGCTGTACTGATGAGCTCTAATAAGAGCGAAACACGTGTCTACAGCTACAATTGAGCGATATCCCTATGAAGAAAGAATTATTTATAAATTTTGCGCTCAAGAAATATTATTGTTTTCGTAGAAAGAATTTTCTTATGGAAACATTGACACACACACACACACATGCACGCAAACACACACACACACACAACAGAGAGAGAGAGAGAGAGAGAGAGAGAGAGAGAGAGAGAGAGAGAGAGACAGAGAAAGAGAGAGATTTTTGTAATAATGTCAAAATCTGATTCTGGGGACATCAAAACGTGCTTATTCACTAAAATCTCTATGCGACATTTAGCACGATCCCTATACCTTCCTTACGTAGGGTAGCGGGACGTAAAAACAAAAATGTAACTGACATTACTTTTCCTAGCGTATTATCATACCTCACACACAAAAGTTAAGTGTATGAATAGATTTATATCTTCGTGTATACGCGTATTCAGTAAAAGTTAAGCTTATTACTGTAAGAATTAAAATACTTTCATGAAACTAACAAATAAACCCGCATTTGTAATTTATGAGGATTTAAAAGATTTTATTATTATTCTTATCCCCATGACTTTCAACTTGCTTGTCCCAAATAACTCGATTAAGATTCAAATCAAGATTCTAGAAATGACTGCAGGAGATGAAACGTACGGGTAAATTAAACGAAAGTTAGGTATTTATTACTGTATCCTACATTTTTTAACATTAAAAATATATTTGCATTCGTTTAATAATCAAATTCATTATATTATGCATATTTTATGAGTTTCCTTTTCTCCCATATAGAAACGAATAAAATTATAAGTTTTATTTGAATTTTAATAGTTTAAAAACCACTCGTAACAAGGCAACATACCTAGGCTGCGTTCCAAATTCATGAGTACCGAGTATTGGAGTAGAAGTTGAAGTATGATGAAGTAATTTAAGAGTGTAGTGTGTTTTGGAACCAATGAGAGTTTTGTTGGAGTAAAAATTGAAACTAAAATAAAAATAATTTTTTGCCCTCCTGAAGTGTAATGGGAACTTTACAATTGTATACACAGCAAGTGTAACCTGCTTTTTACGCTTACTGTGTTGTAACTTGTCTAACTATGCGGTAAAATAATCAAAATACACTGGACGTTTATGGACATTTAGAAAAGAAATCATCTTTACTATAATAAAGTTCACGTAAAAAAGTACTACCTACGTAAATTATTTTTTTACTTTAACATTTCCTGTATTTAAAACTAATTTATATAAACCAAAATAACGGCAGCGATATGTCATTATTGTAAAAATCCGCCGTTACCGACATAGTCACCGATCGATATACCTGTCAAATACGCGAGGCGAACATTGCTGAAATGTCAAATATCGACACCTACCTATTATGTATTACGAAGAAAACATGAGATATAAATACATTATCAGTCATAAACAACTATTATTACAAATAAATTTTCGCCAGTAGAAGAACTCTAATGAAGGTAAGTAAATTTAAATTTGGAAATTGACTTAACCCCAGTATTTTAAAGTATCCTTTTCCAGAAGTATAACCTATCTCATTAAAAAGTGATTTTTGTTATCGTCGGCCAAAAAGTTTGATACAATTCTCGCGCGTGAAGTATTTTACAGCGCTCCAGCTCGCCCTTAAGGCGAGTGCCTTAAACAAAGCTGTCGCGCTGTAACATACAACTTACACGCACTCGAATGTAAATAACTATTATTTATTGAATAAAATAAATTACTTATACTCATAAATCTGTATCTCTACCTAGTTTTGAGTAATGCCCCCTAAAACTCATATACGATACAACCATATTTAGGCAAAATTTAAATACATTTCAATGCCCTGGTTCTAAATATTCAAACCGCAAATTAATATCTTTTTTAGTTTCCGAAATATTTACGTTTAAATTCCATTTTTGAGTAATAAACCAAAAAAAAATTATGTCTTATAAAAATTAAAGATTATTAAATTTTCTACAGGAATACATTAATACATTTTCTATATATTTTACAGATAAATTTAAAAATAATTTTTTTTATTAGTCGCGAAGCCTAAAATAAACACAATTCCTTTGTTACACAGTTCATATTTCAAATGAATGTAACTTACAGTAAATGTCACTGTTAAAAAAGTAATCACTTCAAATTAATAAGAGTGACATTTTAAAAAGAAAATAGTAAATAAAGCAACAGTTTTCTGCAATGGAACAGTTTGCAGCGTTAGTAAATACGTAGGTAGGTATGTATTTAAATTAATAAAAATTAAATAGCGGGAGGTTTTGTGTTGGCCACATCAGATTTTTTATGTTGAGACTCGTCAGCATCCATCGTTGAAAATATTGTGGAGTAATTTCTGTATCTTCCTCGATAGTAGGACACTTTGGACTAAATTTAAACGTAATATATGATAATTTCTTTGTTTTTTATCATTGTTGTGACAGACATGTAACTAGGGAGATTCTGAATGCTGATTGGCAGAAAACACGTCAAGTGACTAATGAACTATATTATCTGTTGAATATTTTAAGTTAATAAGCATAAATAACTATAAGAAAGTACGTCCGCATATTAGATTTTACTTAGTAATCATTTTATGAGAAACGACTAATAAATATTCGTAATATTATTATATAACAAGAGATAAATTCCAGATTGCTTCATACGAATTGTTGACCACAAGTGATTTTCCTTTTAAAATTAACTGTACCATTATGATACTGGTACAACATCAACGTCCAAAGAAATCATCTTCACCTCCACGTACATCATTTTGTTTGTTATGTGCACAACACAATTCACTTTTTCCTGAGAGCAAAAAGTGGCTCTTAAAGCTAATTTCGGACAAAGCATGAACATGTCAAGGTGTTTTTACACGATCACAAATATTTGGCAAGACGGAAAAGAAAAAAGTTGTACGGCTTGAACATGGAGCTGGACAAAGATGCATTGTCGAGTTGTTTTGCTTGTGTCGGTTCTTGCATGCAACCAATTTGATCATTTTGGGCGTCATGCTGAGAATTTATAAGTACACGTTGCAGATCATTCCAGGACCGTACCACAAAGAATTCGATAGTTCAAGATAATATCACATTATTGCGACTAGCCTACCATAAATATTTTTCAAAAAAATTAAAAATTATGCATTTTTACCTGTCGTTAAGAGAGGTATTGGATTCATGACAAAAGTCACATATCCAGTTTTAGTGATTAAGCACGATTTAAGGTCCATATAAACCGATTTTAACATTTTTACGATGATGTCTGTGTGTGTTTGAGGATGTGTGTGTATGTGTGGATGTTGGAGGAACGATTACTCAAAAACCATAAGACATAAGACCAATTTAACTATGAATTCCTCAATCTAACATTCATGGGAAGAGCTGAAAAGGTTTTGATAACAATTGGACAACCGGAAGTAGTAGTTTATTAAAAAAAAATCTACTAAATATTATTTTTTGAAAATTTTTGATATTACTAACTGAAGAACATAAAATTCCACATCTGATACATTTAAATTTTTTATTATATCTTCTATAAATTTAGAGATAAAGACGCTACAATATATAGAATATTGGGATGTAGTAAGTCGAGTAGGCTAAAATACACTAAGGGAATCAGTTGACAAATTCAAATGTTTATAACATAATTTGTAAATGACAAATGCCAGTGTCAAAAAGCAAAAGTTTTAGTTACATTCTGAAAGCTTTTTCTGGGAAATACATTTAATCTTTCTTATTGTTCTATTAATTAAATATTTAAAATTATAGGTAACATGCATATATCCATTAGAAATACCGCCAATCTTGTTAATGAATTGGAAGAATCTCTGACATTTAGAAACTTCCTCGTACAATGAAAAATAGATATAATTAGAATTATATGTGTGCAGAAGACATGTTAAATACAACAGAAAACAGTATTTGGGTAAAGTTCTGTATTTTTTTTTGTTATAAAACGTCGGTTCGATAGCGAAGTGCAATACAATAATTTTATAAAATAAAATGGAAATGGCGAGAGGTCTTGTGCTAGCCACAACAGATTTTTTTTCAAGAAAAACTGTTAAGAACTTCAGATAAGGGAACTTCCGCTTGATCAATTATAACCAAAATCTAATCACACAAACAGACATCATCGTAAAACTACTAAAATCGTATTTAAGGGTCCCTAAAACATGCTTATTCATTAAAAACTCATCACCGAATTTTTTCACCAACAATAAAACCTGGTGGCGAAAGTTAAAAAAATTATATTTTTGTATAAATCTAGAGACTTATATGCATTTTTTCGGATAAACAATATATTGCTTGAATGCATATGATTTGACATACATACATACATACATACATAAAATCACGCATTTCCCACTTACTGGGTTAGCAAAAACCCGAAAATAATAAGAAAAGGGATGAAAGCAAGAGCTCTACAGAATCACTTAACTCTTTAAAAACATTCTTCTTCCGCCTTGCCCAAAATCATCATAACATTCATTCAAGAACATATTATTGTGACCGATTTTCGGTAGCGAATAACCGCATCCGGACCACAATAATAGTTACGCAACAATCATCTTTCGCTACACATTCCTGTACAAACATACTTCATTCTTCTCGTCCACATAAAAGTTCAGCTGTCTCTCCATTCTCACAAAACATTCTTACTAACCATTCATCTTTACACCACAATAATTACGAAACAATCATCCTACGCCACACATTCCTATCCTGGCAAACATCTTTCGCCTCAGCCACATTCATTTGACCCGTTTTCATATGTAATAAATGGTTTAAAAGGCGCGAAAGCAAAGCCACCAAAAAGGAAACATGAAAAAATAAATTCAAAATGACACATTCGATTACATTATCATTTAGATTAGTCATTTTCTGTCGATCATAAAGTTCAAATAACAATATGCATTTAAAAATTAAACTTTGATTTTAAGTATTCAAATATACGTAAAATTCCTTTAAAAATATTGGTAAATCTCTAATACTTAGAACTAATTAGCGTAAATATTTAAATAAATAAACATTAAAAACAAATATAATGCTCTCAGAATTAAATATCGTATTACAGATCTCAATAGAAATATTGACAGAAGAGAAACAGGTATTTTACATCTACATTAATTTTTACGTCATTACTCGCTAATTTTCATTCAAAAACTCATTTTTCTATCTAAATATTAGCACTATTTTACATAAACAGTTAACAGGTAATCACAGAGATAATCATTGGTTATAAATAATTTTAAGAAAAAACACATTAGGATGCCTTGTGATGTTCTCGATTAGTTTACGAGCAGTTAATAAGGAAAGTTCAACTATTATGGATTATGATGTCATAATAAATATTATTTATAGGTTGACGTAAGATCTAAGCACAATTCTTTAAGTAATCTATTAATATAACTAGAAAATCGTAGTAAGTCAATATAGCTAACTGTAACTGTACAAGATTAATCATTATTAAAATCTACTGTGATTTATATTCGCAGTTCGCTAAACATGTAAAAAATTATTGATTCAAAAATATGAATTAACAAAAAAATCATAAAACAGATATAAACTTACTATTATTTTAAAATCCAAAAACGTTTACCGTTACCTCTTAAAGAATTACGGCAATTAGTACAATAATACTCAAGATTATTACACAGATTAAGGAAAGCAATTGCAGTATCATAAATCCGTTTTGGTAATAAAAAAGTGGTTGTGCCACTAATAATGTAATTATATCTATAAAACAAAATGATTTTTATTTTATAAAAATTCGGTAACAGAGTCTCATAAAAATTGAATTAATGATTCACAAGGAAATGGAACATAACATATCTAATCAATATTATTATTTACTAAATTATATGTAATATAAATAAATAATAAAGATGTTTGTAAATTAATTTCCGAAAACTGATATCAACAGTTCAACGAAAATCATGTAATTTGTAATATTTTAAAAATATTAATATATTTGTATCAATTTCTACATTGAAAATAAAACAATAATTTCGAGCTCAAACCCACACTAGTTTGGCCGGTTAACAATTTTTCAACAAACAAATTATAAAACCTACGCAAATGGTGAGAAATTTCAACAAATTTTTTTCGACTAGCTTAAAATAGAGGGTGTTAAAAAATGAGTAAAAAAAAGTTTAATCAACATAGGTCCAAACTTCAACTGTTTTTGAGAAAGAGTCCATTTTGTATTAGAATCGAAGAAAAACTGACTAAGATAGTGGTTGAAGAAAATTTTGTCTATGCCAGTAAATAGACTATAAAAAACAATAACAATATGAAACATTTTTTTCACTTTCTAATATTTACGAAGTTATTTGAAAACTAAGTATTGGCCAAGGGCGCCACAACTTTTGTCTCAGTACAATTATTTGATTTTTTTAAGATGTCCTCTGAAACGTAAACAAAATGTCTCATTTAATCAAAGTCGTAACTCTTGCAGTTTTCGAGATAGCAGAGGTAAACACCGAAAAAACTCATTTTTCATTGCCTTATATCTCAGAAACTATTGAAGGTCGGACCCATGTTGATTAAGTTTTTTTAATTCACTTTGGTCAGTACTATATGCCCTCATAATTTGTGACACTTATTTTCTAACAGCCTGTAACTTGCAGATTTGAATTTTCAATGCCGGAAGTACGAGAAAGGCCAAAGAGAAGATGGAAGGACTGTGTAGCAGAAGATTTGAGAGAGGAAGAATTGCGTGAAGAAGATGTGTTGGACAGGAATGAGTTAAAGAGAATAGTAAGAAACAGTGACCCCTAATAAAATAGGGAAAGGACCTTTCGGTATAAAATTTGTAAAAAATAGTGTGTTCGGGTTACAATTTTACAGGATATACAGAATCTTTTTCAAGGAACTTTAGGTATGGGATATATACAAAATACATCGAATTGACGGAAAGTTTTGTGCTGGCCACAACAGATTTTTAGTTTTAAAGTTTGAAGGTGCTGAAAGAATATTGAAATTTGTTTAACCATTTGCAAAGATTTTATAATTTGTTGAAAATGTAAACCGACCGAATTATTATGAATTTGGGCTCTTACGAGGTGTGTTCAAAAACTATCGCGAATTTTGAATTTTCGCGGGTTACGTATATTCGAATTTCGATCTTTTTGTGGCTTTATGTTGGTACTCATGTCTCTCACTTATGTCGACAAGCTCGGCCATTTTGAATGTTCACTTAATTGTTGACAGCTGTTTTGCTTGCACGTGTTTTGGATCGTCTTCGATTTTTACCTATTCAAAAAAATGGAACAAAGAACCTGTATCAAATTTTGTGTGAAAAACGAAATTAAGTGCGCGGATGCATTCCGAATGTTGACTGGCATACGGAGAAGCTACCTTGGACCAAAGCAACGTTTATCGGTGGTACAAAATCTTCTCGGCCTTCTGAGAAGATTTTGTACCACCGATAAACGTTGCTTTGGTCCAAGGTAGCTTCTCCGTATGCCAGTCAACATTCGGAATGCATCCGCGCACTTAATTTCGTTTTTCACACAAAATTTGATACAGGTTCTTTGTTCCATTTTTTTGAATAGGTAAAAATCGAAGACGATCCAAAACACGTGCAAGCAAAACAGCTGTCAACAATTAAGTGAACATTCAAAATGGCCGAGCTTGTCGACATAAGTGAGAGACATGAGTACCAACATAAAGCCACAAAAAGATCGAAATTCGAATATACGTAACCCGCGAAAATTCAAAATTCGCGATAGTTTTTGAACACACCTCGTATATACATACGCAAAAAATAAAATGACTGATAATAAGGAAATATCTACAAACAATATTAATTTTTCTGTTCATATATTACCAATTCCTTTTACGTGTACGGATTATTGATGAAATTCTGGGAAATTATGACGTGTAAATGTTTTTAATCATATTCATATCATATCGCAATAGTTCAACATTAATTTTTGCACGGTGATTACAAATTGCTATTAATTGTTATTCTATTAAAATTAATTTCGTATTGTTTACAAAATGGCCACCCAACACTTTGAACCATAAACATATGATGCGATAAATAAATTAGTTCAAACTAGTAACATGCCTTTTAAATATTTCTTTCATCTTTTTATCATTTCAGTAGAATCAAGATAGCAAATAAATGATCAAACTATTTGATATCATTGTCATTTGTATTTAATTGATAATTAATGTACTTTCTTAAAACAGAGGATAAAAGTACTCAAAATTTTCCAACATTTATATATAATTATTTATTTATTTATTTTTATTTTATCTACATACAGGTTCATTCTTTTAGATTTTGTCGTGGTAGCAGAGCGTAAACATTGCACAAAAGGGATGAATAAATTATGTCAGGAATTGAACATTATAGCGTAAAAAGATTAATGCAAAATAATTTATTTTAACTATCCTACTCGTACGAGTTTGTACCTACAGTCAATTCCACATAAAATGAAACATAAATAAAAGATTGGAGTAACGATGATCGACTGGAGATTGATGTGTTGAGAAGAAAATAAAATACTCGGAAACTGCAGTCAGTATGGTTTTATTTGATTAGAACCTACGTTTCTACTATTACAATGGTCTTCCCTGAGGAAGGTTCTTCCTCAAGAAGGCAAATTACTTTCATATGTTGAGAATCGTGAGCATCTACTTTTGAAAATATTGTGGAGTAATTTCTATACCCTTCTCGTTGGCAGGGTAAGTAGAACATCACTTTGGAGTAACTCTGGCTGTTTTGGAACAGGTTGAGTAAACTCTGAGAGTAAAGTTATTAATTTTGAAACGACTTTAAGTAATTTCGTACTCTAAGAGTAGGATTTTGGAACGCAGCCATGGTGGAATGATTCCACTATATTTCTCTCTCTTCTTAGTACTTTGTCTCAATTTCTTATAGGGCACCTGCACCTACGTCACAACATGGCGGATGATCAGCTGATCTCGGGCAACCAAGCTTCAGTTTAACATTGCGTCTTATGCAGCGAATGTGTTTTCTGTACAAGAAATTTAGTTTTTCCTAAATTTATACATGCTATTTTAAATGTAATTAGCCATAATTAAAGATAAGTGTATGAATTATTTACTAGTAAAACAAAGCAGTCCTATTTATAAATATATTTTAAAAAATATTAAATTGAAATAAGTAGCTCGTAACATCAGGTTGTATTATATTCATTTGAGTTTCTATAAGTTTTTTATGTGTATTTTTAAATGAAAACATGAATATTGAAATTAAAATAAATTGAATTATTAGATTTTTTTTATTTATAAAGAAAATTAAATTTGAGATATATATATTTAGCTTCGAGTTCATTTTTCTTATTTTTATATTGTGTATTTTTATTGTATATAAATGAGCTTATTGAGTTTATACGTTAAAATTATAAAACTAAAATGGAGTCTTAAGGTAAAGTTATAACTAAAGAAAAAACCCCTTAACCTTAACAATAAATTTAAAAACTATATACGTATTTCGAGAACTAAGTTCTCATCATCAGTAGAAACTACAAAGTTTTTAAATTTATTGTTAAGGTTAAGGGATTTTTTCTTTAGTTATACGTTAAAAATTTATCTTTGGAAACCAAAGTACCTTAAATCGATAAATTTAAGTGGATACATAATGTGGATCCTTATACATTGACATTTTTTTGACGAGGATTATAAATGCCTTTTAAAAATCAATATGAAATCAATAATAACCTATCTAATTTTTAAACCTTTGTGAGAAACAGACACAAATATATATATATATATATATATATATTTTCTGTTACTAAAAAAAACTTCATTCAAAATTTGTAATTCTGTCATTTAAAAAATATTTTTTCATGTTTTTTATATATATTATTAAAAAAAATTACATATATTTAAACATTCATACAATATGTTCCTATCCGATTATGTTTAAATTATTTTATATGCAATAAAAGTATACACAAAAAATAGGATTGGGTTATTTTAATTTAATAACCTGGAACTCATTAAATAATAAGAATGTCCTGACTCACTTTTACACACTCTAATCAGTTTTTCCCAAATAAAACTATAAGTGCCGTAAAAACACAATAAAAGCTTACGACACGATATTTCTCCGTAAGACACAATGCAAACTGAAGGTTTGGTTGACCAAGATCAGCTGGTGGCCGCCATGTTGAAACGTCAAGTGCAGGTGCCCTATTGAAGTGTCATAAAAAGTAATTTATGCATAAATATTAAAAATCTTACAGTGGTGGAAGACCCTATTACAAAACTCGTTAAGTTTTCCACACTTTAGTATTATTTATTCTTCATCCTACTCATTGCGTATTCTCTGAGTCCAGCTCTGCATCGCGGTCTGTGACCGAGCGAGTGAATGACCAGCGGTAGCGTCCCGTCCCAGCAAGTCCAGCACGACGCATTACAGCACCGGTCCAGCACCACACCTGAACGGCCTTGAACCAGCGTGCGAGTGCGTGTGCGTATGCGACTGTCTACCGGACATTGCATCCTGCCCGGAGAAGACGCAGACTATGGGAACCAAGACAAGGTAGAAGATGAAACAGCGTGGGAGGAGATGGGAAAGGTTATGTAACAGGTGCGAGAAACAAGTTAGGCAGATGTGGGGATAGATGAGAGGTGGAGATTTGTAAAAAGAATAGGATTGGGAAATGAAAGTGAAATTTATAAATAAATACATAAAGGTTTTGTTTGGAAGATATATTTCATTCTATTATTTAAAAATCTTATAAAATGATAGTAGGACAAGATTGTGGCCAGCCATAGCCTCCCGCTGGGTATTTATAAAGTATAAATAAAGCAATCATTATGTTCAAATATTTTTATATTCACTCATAATCTTTATTTTACATTTAGGATGCACTCGATTTCGAACTTTGGCCCGGCCCGGCCTGAAGCCCGCCTCGATTTCGAGTCGATCATCGAGCCGGGCCGAAGATATATTTATGGGCCGAATCGGGCTAATCATTTTCAAAAATCGAGGCGAGTCGGACTTTTGATTTTGGCCCGGCCCGAAAATTCGAGCTTTTCGGGCTTATAGTTCAATGAAATGCACAGTTTCCTTAATATTCTAATGAAAATGGATGAAGTTAAAAAGGATCAAAATGATTTAATAACAACATACTTCACGTATTAATAAATAAAAATGTATTATTTTACTTCAAGAATTCAAGGTTATTCATTAAAGCATAATAATTATATTGTGATATTGCTATTATTATTATTACTGGTATACTTAAATAAAAGTGATTTTTGTTCCTACCATAATGATTTCTTGTCCTATTTTTGAGCAGAAATAAAGTTAGATAAAAAATCCTTATGTAAATTATATTTTGTATATAAGATTTGTGAAAAAGTTGTTTAAATTTTCGAACAAAGTGTTAAATACTCGTAGGTCTGTAATTTTTATAACAAGCTTACATTAGAAGAGTCTCTTTTTAACTACTTATGTTAACTAATGTTGAAAGTTATAAGAATGTAGAGGTTTTTTATAAGTTTGACACGAAAAAAGTTAAACATTTCGCCTTAACATAAAAATCAACATTAGGAATGCCGGATGTACCCAATTTCGACCTTTGGCTCGGCCTGATTTCGATTCATTTTTTGAGCCGGGCTAGCTAATTTTTTTGTCGAGTCGATCCAAACCTCAAAGCCCGGCCCGGCCCGAATGCATCTCTATTTACATTTAACAAATATATCATACACAAAATAAATTTCACAGATATTGATAAAACCAATAGAAAAACTTAACAAAAATTTAAAATAGTACTCGTATCTTTACACAAAGTCTTTATAGAGCCGTACCCTGGAAGACAATGAAACAGATTAGTAGTACATCTAATATTTATGTATGATGGAAAATTTATAATTTTTACAAACCTAAATTTTATTAGAATCAACTATATTCTCCTTACTACGGTTTCATTATTAATTTTAATGCAATTGACGTCAAATGCAAGAGAGAGATAAAGATCATACTTCCAAACAAACCTCCCCTCGTTGTCTTACGTCCCGCTCCCTGATTCTATCTGTCACTATGTTTGCATCTGTCATTCTGTGTTAACCGAATTCTTTGTGATTTGCTCGTTGTGTTTTGTGCAAAAAAAAAACTAATTTTCCATGTTAAACGCCTAAGGTCCGCATTTTAATTAACATCCTGTATACAATAAAACAGAAAACTGAGATAATCCTATTTTGACTAGTGCATCATTCAAACTGGATTTGGTTTTAGAAAACTCAAATTCCTTTTGAAAACATATCATTTCCTTGTCAGTAAAATAATCCTTTTTGTCTCTCCTGTGAAATTTTGCAAACTACAATAGACACAAAATTGACGTCACTGCAAGAGAGAGATAGAAGATCAAAAATGAGTTTAAAACCAGAAGATGTGTCTGGGGCAAATTTTTTTTTTTTTGATAATATTGAAGATCATTCGATTATTCAACTAAAACGATGGCTAGAGTGTAGAGTCTACGGCTGATGACATAGGTCTTTGTTTGGACGGGGTAACCATAGCAACCTTGATTTCTATGCGTTGCCGCTAGAGGCGCTCTTGCAAATTGCAATTTTGTAAGTGTCTATTATCAAAATCCTCTCACTTGCATGAAATTATTGCTGTCAGTCTTAAAATTAATTTCTCCCCACAATCACGACATCGGGAAGTAAATGCTACTTAGCAAAAAAAATTGCAGCACAGATTTTGTTTAAACTATTTAACATCTTTCACCATTTCGAGCGAACACTTTCTTATACCTACTAGCAATTTTTACAAACCACTAATTAAAACAAAAATGAACACTTGTAATTATTCTCATGATTAATTACAAAATCAGAGCCTTCTATTTTTGATTTCCTAGAAGACCACAACAACAAACCATGAACAGGAAAGTAAACCTTGCAAAAAATTGGCAGCCGAAACACGATTGTGATTTATCTAGTGGATGCACGGAAAACGGAAATGAAATCATCGGAATAAAAACTCCCATCAGGCATGTATCCGGACACGGGACACGCACTCTGATAAACACGACATTGAGGTTGAAAATTAACAATAACGTGGTAAGGACAGAAATCTTCATAAACACTGAAACATGTTTACGAGTAAGAAGTAGAATTTTAAAAAATGACAAAGTATATGGTTTCAAAACAACAGATTCACTTTTTCTTATTTTATCAAGATATGGATTGAATTATGGAATCCGGTTGCACAATACGGACGTGAGACTTGGACAATAACAAAAGAACCGACATTAAACAAGTAGATATTATAAAAAAGCTCTTATTTTATTTTATTTTATTTATTTATTTATTTATTTATTTATTTATGAAAAATGGCCGTACAACTAGATAAATCATTCTGCTTTAGATAAATGTTCAATCTATCTAGATCTTCTTGAAGACTAAGACAATCATTCATGGAAACAATTTTTTTATATAACTTGAGGTCATCTGCATACATTATGAATTTGGAATTTTTAAAGCAAGAATTTATGTCATTAATAAACAATAGAAAAAGGAGAGGTCCTAGATGGGAGCCCTGAGGTACTCCAGAGGTTACAGGATAGATGTCAGAGTTAAAACCATTAACTGTAACGTATTGTTGTCTGTGGCTAAGATATGATGTGAACCACTTTAATAAACTGCCATGTACGCCATACATCTTGAGTTTATCTATTAAAATTGAATGATTTATTTTGTCAAATGCCTTGCTGAAATCAGTGTACACCGCATCTACTTGAGTATTATGGTCCATAGTAAGAAGTACATAGTCTGTGAATTCAACCAGATTGGAGTTGACAGATCGTCCACTGTAAAAACCATGCTGTTCCGTATTTATAATTCGTTTGAATGCAAAAAATAAGCATTTGTAAATAGTTTTTTCAAAAATTTTCTCGAAAATGCATAGTTTCGAAATGGGACGATAACTGTCAACAGAATTACGAGAACCAGATTTAAATAAAGGAACAACATGAGAAACTTGTAAGAATAATAGTGAAAAGAACAATAGTTACTTATGGCATCTCTTGGCCGATTTAACATTTCTTCACGAGCTTTTTAGCAACGTCATTAAGCATTTCATTTAGAGCTAGTTTATGATGAACTTAATTTAGGTAGAAAAGCGTAAACGATTATTCACTCACTTTTCAAGTTCTAACCTCCAAACTCGAATCATACGTTGAGTAAAATAATCGCGGTAAACGTTCGCTATTTCTCTATTAATAGCGTGCCCGCTGTATAAAAATGCGTTAGACAGGAACGAGTGAAAGAGAAGAGTAAGAAGCAGTGACCCCTAATAAATTTGGAGAAAGCTGAAGAAGAAAGAAGGAATTGTCAAGTGCAATTTACATAGTGTATGTTCATGTTATAATTTTATTGGATTTACAGAATCTTTTCAAAAGAATTTTTGGTATGGAATTTGTAAAAACTAGTATGTGTTCGTGTTATAATTTTATTGGATATATAGAATCTTTTCCAAGGAACTTTTTTATAGCACTTATCCAATTTTATTTCAATATTTTTATTTCTAAAAATTCACACAGTTGTTCAAATACTCGAAAAATACGTAACATTCTCTTTACAATCAAATAATATGACTACCAAGTTTATATCTCCACCCATTTTTGAATTATTGCCCCAAAAGTCAATATGTACCCCATATTTAGATAAAAACTTCAACATTCTCAAAAATCTAATTTTTATGTATCTAGATACTTCTCAATGCGCTGATTGCAAATTTTGAAACCGCAGGTCGATATCTCTTTTCGTTCTCGAGATATTTAGATTCAAAGTTTTGCTCAAAATTGCCCATTTTTGGGTATTAACCCAAAAATGGGCCGAGATATGAATTTGACGACATCGCCATTCGATTCTACGGACAAAAATACATAAGTATAGCAAATTTCATAATTTTTGTCCAACCGGTTCGTTTTTTATGAATAAAAGTTTAAAAACCCCTAAAAATGACCAAAATTTGAAAAAATCCTAAGGGGTACACCTTAGATTTTTGCGATTTTTGGCCATTTTCAGTTATTTTGCTTTAGAGATTGTATGCGGTGTTCAAAAATTCTGAAAATTGGTGTACTTATGTAATTTTGCCCGTAGAATCGAATGGTGTTGCCACCAAATTCATACCTCTACACATTTTTGGGTTAATACCCAAAAATGGGCAGTTTTGAGCAAAACTTTGAATCTAAATATCTCGAGAACGAAAAGAGATATCGACCTGCGGTTTTAAAATTTGGAAACAGCGCATTGAAAAGTATCTAGATACATAATAATTAGATTTTGGAAAATTTTGAAGTTTTTATGTAAATGTGGGGTATATTGACTTTTGGGGCAATAATTCAAAAATGGGTAGAGATATAAACTTTGTATTAATATTATTTAATTGTAAAGAGAATGTTACGTAAGTGTTCGCATTTATATATGTTATACATAATGTATACCTATTTATTTGATAATTTATAAAATATTTTCCAAGGAACTTTCTGTATGGAATTTGTAAAATATTGTATTATGTTCGTGTTACAATTTTACTGAATATATAGTCTTTTTCAATGAACTTTTGGTATGGGATTTGTACAAAATACATCAAATTAACGGAAGGTCTTGTGCTGACCACAACAGATTTTTTTTATCAACTTCACAAAATTGAAAAGTCACATCCACAAGATGTTCGTTCTAAAATCTAAATCATTAATAATGTTCACCTATAAAAAAAATTCTCCTCCGCTCATGGCGTCGATCGCATGTATCCCCTGTTAATCTCAAGGTCATTCATGGACTTGACGTGACGCTTCGCCATTCAATAAATAAGCACCATCGCCTAAATGTCTAAGATATTGAAAGCTCTGCTTACATAATATCAATGTAACTATCTTCCTGGTTCAATTATTGATAACTGATATGAAGGAATTTATGATTGAATGTTTGATAAGTATGCTTTATTACCATTATTAACATAGAAACTGCAGACATGGTTAGTATAGCAATGCGATTTGTACTTGGAAATTTGTTAGGTAGATTTCTCGCAAGCGATATACATTTTTCATATTATAGTTAACAGTATTGTGAGTCTACATAGTATAAGTCATCAGAAGTCAGGGATCACCATAAACAGCTTAAATGCCCCTCAAATATTAAAATACAAAAGAGCCTTTCAACGATGATACCGCAAATTGATGTATGTTTGTCAAAATACTTCCAATGGCAATGGCCATAAATAAATATAATAAAAATCTGTTGTGGACAGCACAAGACCTCTCCCCATTCCATATTAGGCTATATAAGTATTGTATTGTACTTCGCTTTCGAACCGTCGTTTTATAACAAAAAATTATATCTATTTTTCATTGTATGAGGAAGTTTCTAAATGTGAGAGATTCTTCCAATTCATTAACCAGATTGGCGGTATTTCTGATGGATATATGCATTTTACCTATAATTTCAAATATTTAATTAATAAAACAATAAGAAAGATTAAATATACTTCCCAGAAAAAGCTATCCGAATGTCACTAAAACTGTTGATTTTTGACACTGACATATGCCATTTACAAACTATGTTATAAACATTGGAATTTGTCAACTGGTTTCCTTAGTGCTTTAGCCTCTGCGATTAGACAACTCTATATATTATAATTTCTTTATCTCTAAATTTATGCAAGATATAATAAAAATTTTAAGTGTATTAGATGGAGAATTTTATGTTCTTCAATATTTAATGAAAAAACTCCCAAAAAATA
Organism: Ophonus ardosiacus; assembly: GCA_943142095.1. Taxonomy (NCBI): domain Eukaryota; kingdom Metazoa; phylum Arthropoda; class Insecta; order Coleoptera; family Carabidae; genus Ophonus; species Ophonus ardosiacus. Next base: position 46,739,819 of record OW964831.1, on the reverse strand, counting down.
TATTTAGAAGATTTTTTCTAAGAAACTACTACTTCCGGTTGTTCAATTGTTACCAAAACTTTTTCAGCTCTTCACAGGAATGTCAGATTGAGGAATCCATAGTTAAACAGTTCTTAAGCCTTATAGTTTTTGAGGAATCGTGTCTACAATATCCAGACATACACACATACACACATCCACACACACAGAGACATCATTTTAAAAATGTTATAATCGGATTCTAGGGACCTTAAATCGTGCTTATTCACTAAAATCTAAATATGCGAATTTTAGCATGAATCCAATACCTCTCTTAGCGAGAGGTAAAAATAGACAGCAACACTACAAATAAATATTGTAACAGGTTAAAAAGTTGCTTAATTTAATTCCTATTTATTTTTCTATTTTATTTCTTATTTTTGTTAGAACAGTCAAACTCTCTGCAAAACTTGAGAAACCAATGTAGTATTTACATTTTTATTTATGGCAGATAGAATTTAAGGTTTTCTTTGTGAACGTAATTGAAGGGTTTATTATGATCCCCCGACTTCTATGTATATGAGATATGTAGTCTCTTTCGTGATTTAAAAGTCAAGCAGGTTTGAACAAGCTTAGTATTTGAATTGATAACCATCTAAGAATATCGAATGTCTTAAATTAGCTAAATATGATATTAGCTTTTGATTTACAGAGTAATTTTAAAGTTTTTAAAAATTAATTTAAAAATATCAAAAATATTTTAATGGAGAGACTACACAGGATTTTAAGGGTTTGTGACGGGAAGTTAATAATTTAGGCAGGATTTGAACCCGAATTGTTTTGTTTACCACCATGCGTTAACATTTGCTCGACCGCACACACAAATATTCACAGGAAGTGGGAAACTACTCGTGACAATTTAGAACACATTAATGTGAATCATTTTAATTGAGTTTATTTTAACAATAGAAACTAACAAGTAAATTTTCTTCAAACGGAAACGTAGGCTTTAATAAAATTTGTGGTTGTAACTAGTATAGTAGTATTATGTAAAAGATTACTTTATTTAATTAACAACTAGTCCGTTTCATATAAAAATTATGTTCAGCATTCTCTCGAATTTTGAATTTACATGATTCGAGTCTTTGGTAGATTAATGGACAGATTACAAAGTATTTTAAAAAAGACACGAAGTAATTATTATCTTGTAGTTATACCCGGCAAAATATAATCTAGCTTTACAAAATGCAAGGAGCACGCATATTTTTACTAGGTTCCTTTCCCATTTTTAAAAGATGAATGCATAACTTTCGTCTACCAATTATTTCAAATTGGCAAATTTCTCTAATCAGTCAGTTGTCAAATAAAATCTACAGAATTAAGTGATGTTTAACCATATTTTGTTGCAATTCTAGGTTTTGACATTTTTACAGATATATTTATTAATGACAAAGCTTGGTTTCACAAATTTAAATTATTTATTCAATGCTTGTAAAAACGGTCGGCTCTTAAGAGCAATCTTAACATTGATAACTTATAAGAACAGGTGGACAGCCTACACCACAAAATGAGGAAAAGTATCAAGATACAGGTGGAATTTCTGTCTCATGTTTTCAGAAATGATTCACTGAAATAACTGAATATTTAATACACAGCATTTCAATGCTCATACAAAGCATGCATTATAAACGTGATACGAATTCGTATGCAATCAATGAAAACATAATAATTTACTTAATTTAATGCAAATACTGAGGATAAGTTTGTACAACATATCACATGTAATAAAGATATAAAATTGTTACAATAATATAATATGTGATTTCCTCATTTCCTCTATAGAATAGCGGGCAAGATTTTAATATGTTTGTGACTTTATTTTAGCGAGATTTCTTTTTATTTTACTATGAATACTGCAATATAAAAACTTCCAAAAATATAAAACTCATTTGCTAATGGGCTACTTTGCGTGGTACTGAAAATCCGATTTCTATCACTATACCTAATATTATGTTGAAAACATATATAAAAATATAAATTTTATTTTTAAAAAATTATTTGTTTTTTTAATAAATTAAGAAAAAAAATCTGTGACGTCATTATATTGAACTGGAGAAGGAAACCATATTTAAAAATGTAATGTATAGATGGTATGGCATGGCGTGTGAGAAAGTTTTAATTTGAATTTGACAATTTTCTCTCTCTGAGCTAACCTCCAAACTATTGTTGAAACGTCAAACAAGAGATCTACATTACCCGTACAAACAAAAGCTATGGCTTTACGACCACTCATTGGCGCAGCGTAATTCTACGTCATACATGGCGGTAATTCAAATAATCAAATTTCATTTTTTTTCTGGCTAATTAACAACAAATTTGTCAAAAGAAAAAATATGGGTAGCAAGTTTTTACCTGCTCTTCAAAAATATGAAATAAAAAAGGTACACAATTTGGGTGTGGAATGTAATTCTCTGCAACATTTATTTGAAACGTTTTTGTCTTAAATTAAATGGGAAATTTTACGCAAAGAAAAACTAATTTTCCATGTTAAACGCCTATGGCCCGCTTTTTAATTATCATCCTATATACAATAAAACTAGAGATGCACTCGATTTCAAGCCTTGGCCCGGCCCGGCCCGAAGCCCTCCTCGATTTCGAGTCGATCATCGAGCCGGGCCGAAGATATTTTTTTGTCGGGCCGAATCGGGCTAATCATTTGCAAAAGTTGAGTTTTTCGGGCTGGCCCGAAAAATCTTATATTTCAATGAAATGCACAGTTTCCTTAATATTTTAATAAAAATGTAGGTATGGAGTTAAAAAGGATCAAAATTATTTAATAACATCATACTTTAAATCTTAATAAATAAAAATGTTATTTTACTTCAAAAATTCAAGGTTATTCACTAAAACATAATAATGCTATTGTGATGTTATTACTATTGCTACTACTCGTGCACTTAAATAAAAGTGATTTTTGTTCCACCATAATGATTTCTTGTCTTAATTTTGAGCAGAAACAAAGTTAGATAAAAAATTCTTATGTAAATTTTTTGTATAAGATTTGAGAAAAAGTTGTTTCAATTTTCGAACGCCTTTAGGAAACAAAGTGTTAAATACTCGTAGGTCTATAATTTTTATAACAAACTTACACTAGAAGTGTCTCTTTTTTAACATGTTAACTAATGTTGAACGTTAAAAGGATGTAGAGGATTTTTTTAAAGTTTGACACGAACAAAGTTAAAATCATAATTAGGAATGCCGGATGCACTCAATTTCGAGCTTAGGCCCGGTCCGGCCCGAAATCCGACCCGATTTCGAGTCAATTTTCGAGCCGGGCCAGCTAATTTTTTTGTCGAGTCGATCTTCGAGTCGGGCCGTCAATTTTTATTTTCGAGCCGAGTCGATCCAAACCTGAAAGCCCGGTCCGGCCCGGCCCGAATGCATCACTAAATAAAACAGAAAACTGAGATAATCCTATTTTGACTAGTACAGCATAAAACTGGATTTGGATTTTTAATAACCCAAGTTCCTTTTGAAAACAGATCATTTCCTTGCTAGAAAAATGATCCTTTTTGTATATCCTTTGAAATTTTGTAAACTACAATTGTCCCCTCTGCAAAACAACCTATCGAATTATAATCACTACTTTTCGTAATAAAAGCAAATAAAAAACACATTCCGCGTTCATGCTGCGTGCAATTCGCAAGCGAAACGCCAACAGAAAAGAAAAGAAATGAGAACGAGCATCCAAAATGTAACTGTTTTTTCGTTTTACTTTTCCGTTGGAGTGCATCGACAGCGCAATACCTGCCTTGGGTTATTAAGGCCGTGTCCTTGAAAGCCGCCATCTTCGCGACATTGTCACCGGACCATCTCACGGAAACGATGATGAATTTCAATTTCATGCTTTCGTTACCGCGCCTGGGAGCCGGAGCCCGCATTGTTTTGTTTTTGTTTTTGTCAATAAGAGAAATTTCAGCGAGGATAGTAATTATTGATTGTTGAGAACGGGAATATTAGGCGATGTAATTATGGTGGAAAGTGAATTCAATACTAGTGCGTCATTTTCGCGAATTCAAAACGATGTTATTGTATATTGTTATTGGCAGGGACTGTAATCAATGAAATGTTTCAATAACAGTTATTTTCTTTGTTATATAAATGTATAGTCATGCCCCAAATTATTTTTTTGGGTGATAAAGATAATGGTTTCAAACATCCTGCTCCAAAATACAAATTACGTACGATCATGTAGGTCATGGAAAACAAAATTTGCACTATTATTTTAAAAAGTCAATTATCCGGGCCCAAAATCATATTAGTTGGGCTCGCAAAATATTTTACCTTAATGACATTTCATTTTATTACAAAAAACTCAATAAATATTTTTTCTACTCCCATGCGTGAAGTGATTACTTCACGTATCAATTTTTATGTGTGAAGTTTGATTTTTTGCACAATGTGCGTAAAGTAACATTTCACGCACCGTTCATTATTTTAAATATGACAAACTGAATTGTATTTTAATAAAACAAAGCTGTCAAACATCCGTAACGTTGGTAACCATGGTTACACAAGTCGATCATACAGGGGCGCTACGTTAAAAGAATGACAATGTAAAGAAAAAATATATTTTATTGCAAGGTCGTAGAAAAAGTATAGTATGTAACACGCGTGTGAAGCCTGGTTTGCAACACTCGCCTTCGGCTCGTGTCGCAATCTCCACCCTCATGTAAGTATTTCAGCTTCAAACACTTGCCACATAATATACTATTATTCTTATAAACATGTGTTAAAAATTAAGGGCACAAATTATTAGTAAAAAAAGGTTTAATCAACATGGGTCTGATCTTCAACTATTTTTGAGAAAGAGGCCATTTTGTATTAGAATCGAAAAAAAACTGACCAAGATAGTGGTTGAACAAAATTTTATCGATGCCAGTAAATAGACTATAAAAAAACAATAACATTTTATTTGAAACATTTTTTCACTTTCTAATAGTTACGAAGTTATTTGAAAACTAAGTATTGGCCAAGGGCGCCACAACTTTTGTCTCAGTACAATTATTTGATTTATTTTGAAAAACAAAAACACATCTAAGATGATCTCTGAAAGGTAAACAAAATGTCTCATTTAATCAAAATCGTAACTCTTACAGTTTTCGAAATAGCAGAAAAAAACTCATTTTTCATTGCCTTATATGTCGGAAACTATTGAAGATCGAACCCATGTTAATTAAGATTTTTTTTACTCATTTTGGTCAGTACCATATGCCCTCATATTTGTGACACTTATTTTGTTCAAGTTATGCCCAGTTTTGCCCAATTTATTTGCCCCCGTGAGCATATTGCGTGGGCAGGTTGAGTGGGCATGTTACGTGTTGTGATAACTAATCACTGTCCTCCTAAAGTCGAGTGTCCCGTGACCGTGTGCCTGAGTGTCTGGTCGCGAACCCGGGGGAACCGGGTTCGATCCCGACAGACGCCAAATATTTCCAGTTTTAAATGGCACAAAAGTGACCCATGTGGTGCACTCTCCACACCAGTTATGGGTGCCCGTGAGGTGACGCCTGGTAAGCGCCCACACGGTAAAATATATCGTCATCATTACCGATGTCTACATGTGTTGTAGATACTGGCACACCCAGAAATGGGTGATATGCCGTGATATTTATTTATTCTAAAGTCGAGTGTGCGTTTAGGTTATGTTTGGGTGGGTATGGTTATAAAAGTTATTCGCCCAGAGTGTCGGGTGGGCATGTTGCGTGGGTAGTTTGGGTGGGCAAAATAAATTAAGTATTGGGCAAAACTGGGCATAACTTGGGCAAATTATGCAATAATTTTTTTCTCAAAAATCCTACTGGAGGGAGCCAACTTCACGCACCTAAAATAATGTGTTTAAAATATAAGAGATTATAGACTTGAATTAATATCTTTGTGTTATGTCATTTTCCAATAAAAATGCAGACAATTTTCCAAAGGATCCGGACTTGCGAACGTCCGTCAAGTCGGAATAAACCGTTTTCCACTTTATTTTTAAACTGAATGAATGTGAATAACAATATATTAATGTATATTTTATCACACTATAACATTAACGACCAATTAAACATTACTGCACAAATCAATTTCAAGCAAGTTTATGTAGCACCTGAATACACATTTTTTGTTTGCAAGTTTTTATTCCTTCTACAAGCATCACGAAAAGAATGTGAAAAATTTTAATTTACATCCGAAAAACGAAATGAAAAACTCGGAATGCACTCATTGTGCTTTTTAGAGTCACCATAAAGAATTTTGTAGCGTTAACCGTGAATTGGTCATAATCTCTGGCATTTTTTCCGAAGAAAAAATACACAAAGTGCCTTTTCGCTATTTATAAAGGCCGCAAAAGGTCAAAGTCTTTGTTTATATCTCGGTTTCTTGACCGTGATTAAAACCTAACCACACGCAATTCACATGTAATTGCGCCAGTGAATTTATCGTAAAATTTTTATGACCTGCAAAAAATTTATAAATAAACTAAAACAAAAGAATCAAAAGCTAGTAAAGAACGTGTAACTGTAACTTAAAACAATTTTAGTTATTTTGTGAGGAGGCATACGCTGCCATCTGTTTTTCTTAGTAAGAGATAAAAGTTCAAAACAAGGAAACTTAAAACAAAATAAATTCATGGGAAAATATATAAAAATTAGGACATTTAACGGTTGTTAACTGTTTCCGCACTTTGGTAAACAATACTAAAAACAAAATATTAACAGCTAAAATGACTAAACCGCTAAACGTGATAATAAATAAACATATCACTAAGTTTTTTAAAATAAACTTAAATGGGGTCGTCGTTTTAAATAAAAAAAACAAACTTAAAAACTGAATTTTTGGAAAGTCTTAATAACAGTTTTCGTTCAGCAGTAATAACTATCTATATTCTATGACGCAGGTGTGTATCTCATTTTGTTCTCAAACAATTAAGTTTCACATTTTTGGCCAACACATAACCTCCCGTTGGGTACTTAAACACGCAATATAAATAAAGCAATCATTATGTTCAAATATTTTTACATTCGCTCATAACAATTTTTATTTTACATTTAACAAATATATCATACACAAAATAAATTTCACAAATATTGACAAAACTAATAGAAAAATCAAAATTATAGTACTCGTATTTTTACAGAGTCTTTTCAGAGCCGTTCCCTGGAAAACAATGGAGCAAATCAATAGTACTTATTTATGTATGATGAAAAATATATTATTTTTACAAACCTTAAATAATAGATATTTACAAATCAAGTGAGCTAAGGTAATGTTTATTCATGAGAAGAAAGTTTAGCTCACGAGCCCTTAACCCATTTATGCCCGAATTATTATTTTTTTTAAATTTTGATAATGCTATGCTAATATTTGTCAAGAATAAGTACCTATCCAAAGCATAACATAACAGAACACTGGGTCTACTAAGAGTTGTCATTGGAAATATAGCGACTAAATTACAAGTGAAAAGTATGTTCAAAATATCAAAAATAAACTTAGCTAATAACAAAATATATAGCTTTTTAGTGTTACAAAACATAAAATATCTTAAAACATCCTTCATATTATTTTTTGCGTTTTTTAGTGAAGTTGTTTTTAAAAATGGCACGCATGTTTTATGGGGTCCCGTGGCCCCGTGCCTGAGAGTATGGTCGCGAACCTGGTGGAACCGAGTTCGATACCGACAGACGCCGAATATTTCCAATTTTAAATGGCACACTAGTGCCCGTGAGGTGACGCCTAAGCGCCCACACGGTAAAATATGTCTACATGTGTTGTAGATACTGGCACACCCAGAAATGGGTAATATGCCGTGATTTTATATTTATTTATTTATTTATTTATGTTTTGTCGAATTTGATACCTCATGGAACAAGTATGGAAAGCTAAAAATCTCTATTGATTGAATCTTTTTTCAAAATTTGGGGAACAACCTTATGTTCCAAATTTGGAACACCGGGAAAAAATGGGTTAAAGGCGAGTGAATTAATTTCTTCGAGTGAATAAACATTCTTAGCTCACGTGGTTTGTACAATATTTTATTCAATTTGGACGAAATACTAATAAAAACCATTATAATATGTAATTTTGACAAAATAAAAAACTGATCAGTTAGAAGGATGAACATGACAAACCTCGCTGATAGACGTCAAGTCTATGGAGTTAATAATGGCAGTTTAAAACGTCAAAATTGAATAAAATAAATAAATATGTCATCAAGGCACATTACCCATTTCTAAGTGTGCCACAATCTGCTTTATCGCAGATATCGGTAATGATGCTGACATATTTGTACCGTGCGGGCGCTTACCAGGCGTCACCTCACGGGCACTCATTGCTGGCGTGGAGAGTGCACCACAGGGGTCACTTTTGTGCCATTTAAAATTAGAAATATTTGGCGTCGGTCGGCATGGAACCCGGTTCACCAGGTTCGCGACCAGACGCTCTGGCACGCGGCCACGAGACCCCAACAAAACAAACATTAATTTCTTTATAATTAAATATATTACTACTATATTCTCCTTATCAAGATTTCATTATTAATTTTAATGTAACTGCTTCCTGACAGTGACATTTGTTTACATATGTCAAAATTGTTATTATATTTAATTAATGTCACATACTCCATTAAGATGCAACAATGGTAATTGTTTAAGGTGTAAATATACGTCTTGTTATTCTAAAGTACCTATCTTGATTATCAAAAATATGTGTTTGTTGTTTCATGTGTGTACATTTCAGATTAAAATCTTTACATTATTTTATACTGTATAAAAATTCCGCGAAATTAAATAAACATCTTATATAATTATATTTTCACTTAAGGCCATAAATTAAAACATACAACAAAAATACCCCACATAAAAGAGAAATTTCTTATGTAAGTACGCCACTGGTTTCGCAAATATGCCCACCCCCAATTCCAAGAACCTCCGTGTCGGTATGTCCCGTCTCGCGCCATAAATTAATATTTAATACTTGACGCTTCCAACCATGACAAGTGAAACACGATAACACGATCAATGTCGTCGCTCGACGCACAGGTGGCGTTGCTAGAACAAAACACTGTAGAACAGAAACACTCACTGTCACTGGGATTCCCACACGGTCATACATAGCCTACTTAATCGACAAATAGGACGAAGAAGTTTATAGAAAAACAGTTTGTTGCCATGGAAACCAGACATCATTCAATTTGATCTTCCAAGTGTATTTTTATTTATCGGTATTGAAGTTTAAGTTTTTTTTCTTCCGCTGAATCGGGAAAATGTATCAGGAATTCCAGTAAATTTCTCTAACTCAAAAGCAACGAGTAAATTGAACAATTTTTCACAGAAATGACAGGATTTTTTCAAGTAGAAAATTGTGTAAATGTGAAAGATTAGTTCAAGAAAGAAATATAACTGGAAACGAAAAAGCCTTTTATTGAAACGGAATAAGGTGAAATATTACCTGCTGTTAAATATAAAAATTATTGGAAAACGTACAAATTATAACTGAGAATCTAATATTGATTTCAATGCTATTTATCTTCTAAGGAAAAAAAAATATGTTGTGGCCAGCACAGTACCTCTCGCCAATTTCATATTAGGCTATAAATATTGGGTGAGATTCAGTGGGTTGTATTAGCGTGTTTTAAGCTAAAACAGTCCTTTGTCAAAAATATTTTGGCAACTTTGTAATAACTGTCAGAAAAAAGTGAGAGACCAAAGGATCAAATAAAGAAAAAAATATTATTAACAGAAGTAAGAAAAAAGGACAAATGTCAAAACTGATCAAAACGGGGGTTGAGACATTTTAAATAAAAATATTAAATGTACTTCCCAGAAAAAGCTTTAAGTAATACCTCCGGATTTTTGACACTTACATTTATGACATTTATAAGCATTTTAATTTTTCAACTATCTCTAAATCTATAGAAGATATAATAAAAATGTTTAATGTACTAGAAAGAGAATTTTATATTCTTTAATATTTGTTGTAAAATAAATTTCCAATAAATAACATTTAGATTTTTTTAAGAAACTACTACTTCCGGTTGTCCAATTGTTACCAAACTTTTTCAGCTCTTCCCATATAAGTGTCAGGATGAGGAATTCATAGTTTAATTGGTCTTATGTCTTACAGTTTTTGAGTAATCGTTCCTCCAACATCCACACATACACATATCCGCATACACACAGACATCATCGTAAAAATGTTAAAATCGGTTTATAGAGGTCTTAAATCGTACTTATTCACTAAAATCTGGATACGTGATTTTTTAGCATGATTCCAATACCTCTCTTAGCAAGAGATAAAAATATTATGACCACCAGGGCCTGATTTAGGGTGAGGCGAGTGAGGCACTTGCCTCGAGTGAAAAATTTTAAAGCACAAATATTTGTAATTTTTGCTCAAATGTAACAATTTTCTTAAATATTTTGAGGGAAGGAGTGCGCAGTCTTTCCTTTTGTCTCAAGGAACCAAAATATCTAAATTCGACTCTAATGACCATATTTGGGAGTAATTTGTACGTATGTACAAGTGGTTGTACTTGGAATATGGATATAGAACAATATCAATCGCAATCGATTGATCGACTGTTGAATGAAAGATATAATTTATAAAATAAATATACAAATATTTGTCTTCATTCATGTTTAAATTGTGTCATAAGAACATTTGCGTTTGCTGATTTAAAATTCAATTAAATTTCACTAACAATCATGGTCCGTTTAAATTTCACGTAAGATTTACGCAAATATTCATTACAAAATTCCATTCATGGTACGGAAACGGATCTCATGGAATTTTCCGCGCTTTCATGTAACCCATATATCAATACATAAAATCCGTAATAAAAAATTAATTGCTGGCGCCAAATTTCTTCGCTGTCTGATTGAAAATCATTTGCTATCACGACATAAAATAAAAAGGCTCCGACTTCGACACATAATGTGATAACAATCTTTCTGAATCCGTACATGTAAACGTTAACATTATCATGCAGTGGATTTTTTACCGCACTCTCGATTTTAAGGAGTAAACAACCTGCAAGTGGAGCAGCAATTTTGATTTTGGAATTTGCAAAGTTTCTATTCCACTTTCATACTTGGATATTATTGATTCGCAATAAAAGTATTCCATGAAATCACTTTTCTCACGATACAGTAGCAAGATGAACCATAATTATCGGGATTACCCAGATGTGTTTAGATAACATACTGGTACGTTTCTATAAACGTTAAATTAGAAAATTGCACTGTTTAATTTAAAAAATGGCCAGCACAAGACCTCTCGCCATTTCCATATTAGACTGCATACGTAAGTACATATTGTATTAAACATTTCTGGTACACACACAAATATTCTAATTACATCTATTATTAATATTTTTTATTCATTCTATAAATAAGTTTCCGACTACTCTTCTAAATTTTCGAGATTCTTCCATTTCATTGACGAGATTGGCAGTATTTCTCAAGGGTACATGATGATGACGAAATATATGTATAGCAAGCGTGTGTTTAGTAGACACTGACACTGTACATACTTTGGCTTCTAAATAAATTCCTTTTCTTTTTACACCAATTGTAGATGCTGACGGAGTCTTTTCCTCGTTATAACAATAGCTTATAATATAATAAAAATGTTCTATATATTAGATGGAGAATTTTATATTCTTTAATATTTGTAATAATAGCATAAATTTCCAAAAAATAATATTTTTTTTTCTGAGAAACTATTACTTCCGGTTGTCCAATTGTTACCAAAACCTTTTCAGCTCTTCTCATTAATGTCAGATTACGGAATACGTAGTTAAATTGGTCTTTGGTCTTATAGAATTTGAGAAACTGTCTGCAACATCCACACACATACACGCACACACATATATATACATATCCGCGTGCATCCATACACACGCGTACACTACACACACATCACTGTAAGAATATTAAAATCGGATTCTAGTGATCTTAAAACGTGCTTATTCACTAAAAGCTGGATATGCGATTTATAGTATGATTCCAATACCTCTTTTAGCAACAGGTAAAAAAACTTACAAACATCAACTTGCTGTAGGTAAGTCAGTAACGAGCCATTGTAGAACATTTATGTTTATATAAACTATTATACTTATTTTTATCCGTAGAGGTTCTATGCCTGTGTATAATATATATATTGCTATCTGCGTCAATCTGTTTTGTACACAGATTTCAGTAATGATGAAAATATTTCTACAGTGAAAAATTAAATATTGAGATTCTCTGGAATTCATAAAGACGATCAGTCTCAATATATTTATAATTATAGTGTGCTCTGAGCAAAACGGATGCAAGATAGACGCGACAAATAACTAAAGGCGGCCAGTTTGCTCATCAGGAGGCTTATTTCCGTTCTCTACTTGTACCCAGTACCCAGATCACACACAACAAACTCTCATCCATTTATGAGACACAGCGCACATAATATCACAAATCACAGCATAGTAATTGACCAATGTTCAATTTTCTATGTCTGTGCTGTGCGCCCTATGTTTTTCGTCCATCTTCGTAACATTTCGTGGTAGTTCGAAGAAATATTTGTAAATACCGATACGAGAATGAAACACGCGTCAGTCATTTGTTGGTTAAAATGGACGACATCAAACTTATTTGTACAAATTATTAAAATATCTTTCAGAACTCATATTATTAATTGGAAAAATACTACCTTTTTTTTAGTTTTTATTCTGTATTTATTTATTTTAACCCAACGTTTCGGCACCATAAACTGGTGCCTTCTTCAGGGGATACATTGACATAAATATGTTATAAAACAATAATAACAAGTAACCAAGGTAACAAGAAATATTCATTAATGTTACCTTTTTTATGTATACAATTTTCTAGACAATATATACATGCCCGGCAATAACATGGACGGCGAACATGCATCTTCTTAGGAAAAAATCTCCTTTTGCCAGAGGAAAAACCGTCCCAAAAACTGGCAGAGAAGTGAACTGTATAACTCAGAGACGCTTTATCGGTAGCGAAATACCGCAGCCGTACTCTTTATGGTGCCGAAACGTTGGGTTAAAATAAATAAATACAGAACAAAAACTAAAAAAAAGGTAGTATTTTTCCAATTTATTTGTACAAATTTAATCATAAATAACAAAACCCAATAATAACAGAAACTAGACATTAAATCTGACAAAATTTATAAAAATGTCACAGTCATAGACAAACAAATGTTTTTCTTATTATTGTTTGAAAATGACAAGTACTTCTTTTTGTTTTGTGTGACAAGATTCTATTTTCTATGCTGAATTATCAGTGCTAAATTATGCTCTATGTTAGTTATAAATTCACCTTCATTCAACAACATATTAAATCATTCTTAATTACTTCACACATTCTTTTTTATAACACTTTACATTCTTTTTTATAGTTCTTTATAATTAGTTCTCTAAAAAGTTCCTAACTTATGGTGCTATTTCTTGCGTTAAATTAGAAAAACTTCATCCATTCTTGAAAGACGATTAAAGGAAGCTGAAGAAGAAGAAGTGTACCTACAGCGCCACCAGCAGACAGCGGCGACCTGTCGACCTACTACAGAAGGATATGAGCATGTGGATTCAAGATTGTTGCTGGAAGCAGTAGGTTTGAACTTGTGTTCTTGTTTAAACAAATCATCTTTGTATCTCGTCTTCTTTGAATTTTATACGACTTGTATGATGTATTACACTAAATATATCTAACGGATCCTGGCAGTAAAGTACATAATGACATTTTTTATTCAATTGAGATTGCATTGTGCATCCGGAATTAAATGTGACAGTGTGATCGGTGCTTTTGGAAAAAATATTCGTGTAAATAAATACAGAATAAATCATCTCTATTATTCATATTTCTATTACTTCCACTTTCAAATGCTCTGTGGTTCATAAATAATTAACTAATTAACTATTTACTACTGCTAAATACAATTCAATATTTTCATATTCTTTAAAATGTCATAAGGGTTACTGACAAGTTTGTGGTCCAACACAGAGAGGGCAGCACAAGACACAATAATTTTTTGTGAGGTTATGTTAATTCTATAGTTAATTATTATAAAAATTGTGCTACAAATAAACATCACATCTTATATCTCGCTTTTGTAAACACATGGAAATTTTAAAACCATGAACAAATTTGATTTAAAATTTGTCCATTAGAGTGAGTTGAATCGTTTAATGGGGTATCCTGGTATTTTCTTTTTTTCATTATTCAGTCAAGTAGGTCTATGAATACATGTAAAATTTTGAGTAAGAATGTACATTAAGTGAGTTGTGAATTTTTTAAAAAATCGAAATTCAAATTTTCTAATGGCGCGCTTTTGACAAGCATTCGATATTGAGATCTGCAGCAAACTTCAGCGTCTAAAACGTGGTAAACAAACAAATATCAGAAGATCATGAAATAATGAACGCAACCAAAGTGAAAAAAATATCAAATACAAAATATACGCTCGTAGTAACTACTAGCACCATCTGTGTTTATACTGCCATATGAGCAACATATAGAATCCACGTCACAGTTTTCAAGGACGTTTCTAGATATATAAAGAATTTCAATTTGATAACATCAAATTATAAATGAAAACTTTTTCCTAAACAATTTTTATTATATTTTCCTACTACGTGAACTGTAAACTATAGGAAAAAATTACTATTTTGTATAAATTCCATAACACCGGAAAACCCCATTGAGTGACGTACGCGCTAACATCAGCCAACTGAGATTCAAAATTGAAGAATTGAATCCTATTTAAAAATATATATACAGTACGTCCAAGGATTGAGTTTACAAGAGAAAAAAAAATTATTTTTGATTTTACGACAAAATGCCAAGGGAAGGAAAATTTTTGCTTGAATTAAAACGCATGTTTCAGTTATTAAAACTTTTAATTAATGTAAAGTTCTTTTATTATAACTTTTTTTGTATTTTGTCCTCCTAATAATACAGTTATTACATTGAATCTAACATGATTTTAGTTAGCTTTGAAATATTGACAAATGATTATTAATTCTAATTTAAGAAAAAAAAAAACGGCGAAAATCAAAATACTTCAATTAACTCTTTTTTATCTGAAATTAGAATTAATAATCATTTGTCAATATTTCAAAGCTAACTAAAATCATGTTAGATTCAATGTAATAACTGTATTATTGGGAGGACAAAATACGAAAAAAAAGGTTATAATAAAAGAAATTATTAAAAAAAATAATTATAATATATCATCACGGCATATTACCCATTACTGGGTGTGCCAGTATCTACAACACATGTAGACATCGGTAATGATGACGATATATTTTACCGCGTTTACCAGGCGTCACCTCACGGGCACTCATAGCTGGTGTGGAGAGTGCACCACAGGGGTTACTTTTGTACCATTTAAAATTGGTAATATTTGGCGTCTGTCGGGATCGAACCCGGTTCCCCGACCAGACACTCAGGCACGCGGCCACGGGACCCCATAAAAAAATAACCTTACATTAATTAAAAGTTTTAATAACTGAAACATGCGTTTTAATTCAGGCAAATATTTTTCTTCCCTTGGCATTTTTTCGTAAAATCAAAAATAATTTTTTTTTCCTCTTGTAAACTAAATCCGGGGACTTACTGTATATCCACAAAACAATGGGAATGCTAATGAAAGTATAATTAAATTGTACGAATAGATATTTATTATAATTTACATTTACAACTTTTTTATGCAATTAAGTAATCAAAAATAATCCAAGTTTATGACTTTTCTCTTAAGTCAATTATGGTCAAAAACATTATAGTAATTTACTTTTATAGTTACAAGAAATAATTTTCATTTATATGGAAACTGAAACAATTCTAAAAATAAGAACCACAAATGCATGATTCTAAGTTACCTACAAGTTTCAGAAATAAATTAAAAGTGTCACCACACTAGTTATAAATAGTAAACTGTGCCACAAAATTAGAAGCACTTATGTATTGGATTACCAAATAAAAAAATAAGTGAAACTAATGATAATGCTAGACACAATGTCAAACGAAAATAGATCGTTAGTGATTCTCTTTATACAGAACTAATAGTAGGATTCTGTGCACATCTGTAACATCTGTAGCATAAATTTATAGGATATGTAAGTGCTACAGAAAATTTGGAATTACAAGTAGCTACATATTCACAAATATCTGTAATTACTTACAGATTTCATGTAAAAGTTACGGACGTCAGTGTGTTGTCGGGAACAGAGTTTATTTGTATTGCTAACAGTGAAATAATGAATAACATTAATAACAATAGATTGGTTTTGCTAATTGGAATGTTATTAGAAGAAGATCATAATTGGTAAGTGTAAAAATACTTAGAATAGGTATAATTCGAGGTATAATTTGTTATATTTACAATTTAACTTTTTGTAGAAATTATATTAGAATTCTGAGAGGAGGAGAGATGTAATGAATTCGTTTGAAATGCCCAACAAGCATGTCATACAAATATTTCGGCTTGATAAGCAAAACGTACAAAATCTAATTACAGATATACAATATTATTTACCAACTTCAACCATTCAAGTAGGTGACATGAGTATTTTTGATTAAATGCATTGAAAAATTACACAAGGATATATTTTAGGTACTAGCTACACTTAACTTTCTCGTAACTGGTTCCTATGAAAATTCTGTGGTATGCAATTGTCGGGTGTAGTTGGGTCAAAGAGGATACACAAAACTGAAAAGTAAGCAAGTTTGCAAACTATGTAAATATATTATGTGGTTGTGACAAATATATTTATCAAACAAATCTCAAAAAAACTGTAACGATTAAATAATATTATGCTATTTTTCAAAATAAATAAGAAATCTTCAAAATAAACGGTTTTCAATTATTTTTCAGTATACATAAACTTAGAAATCTGCTATATTGGTAACACTGCACATTTCGTCTGTAGCGTGAGCATAAAATCATATCTGTAAACGATTATATTACAGATGTCAGCACAGAATCTCATTTTCTACGTATCTGTAAATGTTCCTCTTACAGAAATTCTGCTAGTTATAGATCTACAGATCTGTAATATTTAGTTGAAAAACACAGAATCCCACTGTTAGTATAGATACAAAAGAAATAATAGATTTTAAACATTGTTGACACATAGTAATTTTAAAGACATTATGTGGTACGGAAATAACAAACACGAGTTAATTTTAAATGCTTACAGATTAATGCATTTTGTACTAATTTATTTATTTATTTATTTCGAATGGCATAATAAACGGTTAAATATAAAATAAATTGAACATGAACACGAACATAAACAAATAAAGTAAATAACAGTACCAAAAATATACGACTCAAACAATTCATAATTCAAAAAATTAACAGCCCGATTCACAAAAAGGTTTAAGCTAATCCTCATTTTTGGATTAGCGAATTCTACTCTAATTTTGACTGTTTATAACTTAAAATATAGTCTCATCTATTCCTAGTATCTACCTTTATTGATATAATGAAAATTAAATTTTAAATAGGTACCGGAAAGAATAGAATTAACTAATCCAAAAATGAGGATTAGCTTAAACTTTTTTGTGAATAGGGTTGTAAAAGATTTATATAATTTTTCTCTAATTTTTGACGAAATCCATGTGCTTTAGGTTGCCCTTACTTTTATGTATTTTGTTATGTTTTCAATATTACTAATATTATCATAATAGACACAAAATTGACGTCACTGCAAGAGATAGATAGAAGATCAGGCATCCAAACAAACCTCCCCTCGTTGTCTTGCGTCCCGTTCCCTGTTCCTAACTGTCATAGTGTTCGCATCTGTTATTCAGTGTTAAACCTAATTCTTTATTGTGATTTGTACGTTGTGTTTAATAAAAATGAGTTTAAAACCAGAAGATGTGTCTGGGGCAACTTTTTTGTTTGATAATATTGAAGATCATTCGATTATTCAACTAAAACGATGGCTAGAGTGTAGAGTCTATGGCTGATGACAGGTCTTTGTTTGGACGGGGTAACCATAGCAACCTTGATTTCTATGCTTTGCCGTTAGAGGCGCTCGTACAAATTGCAATTTTGTAAGTGTCTATTCTCATCTCCTGAGGAAGGCTCATGTGGAGCCCGAAACCGGTCGACCCGAGAATTTAAGAAATAAAATTTAATACTGCAATCCAAAAACAATTTATTCCCTCATTGCAAATAAAGCCTTTCTATATCATAAATTTTTGTCTAAAATCTAGTTCCAATATTAAAACTAATTTAAAAAAAGTACAACGTAAAACGGGATAAAACGTATACCTATTCAAATTTCGCCACTATTTTCCAGCCAAGTATAATACCACACCTTCGCAAATTTTGCCCAGATATACAGGGTGTTATGTAAGTAAGTGATCAACGCTTAACCCATGGTAGAACTGACCCCAAAGATATTAAATCTGGCAATAAATTTTGTTTAACATACTTTCTACAAGAACTAGATGCCTTTAAAACTGACCAATCACGTCATAGTTCAAAACTTTATAGAAAAGTAAAAATCAATGTGTTCTCTGGAAAAAATATTGATTGTCAATCTGACGTAAAATGTTTTTTTTGCATAGACGTACAATTTATATTCTGTTTTCTTTGATATTCTCAAAATGCCATTTACCTTCAACAACCAAGAGTATGCAGACATGAATATGGTTTACAGCGAGACATTACAAAATAATCGTTCTATTGTAAGACGGTACAGAGAGTTATTTCCAAATAGACGTCAATGATTTTATGTCATTTGTGACAGGTATCACATTTTTTCCAGAGAACACATTGATTTTTACTTTTTTATAAAGTTTTAAAGTATGACATAATTGGTCAGTTTTAAAAGCCTCTAGTTCTTGTAGAAAGTATGTTAAACAAAAATTATTGCCAGATTTACTATCTTTGGGGTCAGTTCTACCATTGGTTAAGCGTTGATCACTTTCTTACATAACACCCTGTATAACTAAGTATATGCTTGTAAAGTAGGTAATTTAATTCACCGATGTAATAATGTGGTCTAAAAATTTACGTAAGTTCCCTTCCTTGTCCAACTTTTTCAAAAGTGACAAAAACATTGTCAAACAATGTACAAATAGTTGGCTAGACTGTTTCCATGTATCAGCCATGTTTAACTTGGATGAAAAGTAAAATATCTATCCAAAAAAGTTTATAAAAACTAGTACAGAATTCACCCAAAAAAAGTATAATACAAAACAAGCTCAAGACTTCGTGTTATTTATAGTCTCGTATATTGCATCTCACATTATCAAGTCAACTGAAACCAATCCAGTTTGCAGGTTAAACTTGACCACTTCAACCTGTAATTGTGCGTGAAGAGTATAACTGTAATCTGGCGCACGGGCGCCATCCTCATGGCTCGGGGCACGCCCTAGGCGGCCGCGGAGACAGCCGGAGAAAGTCCAGACAAGCGACGCCAGCAAAACAAGGCACCATCACGGGCAAGACTGCATACCGCAAATGCAAACAGTGATAGCAAAAAATACAAGTTGCGAGATGATAACAACTGTTTGGTAACAATTAGGATTTAATCCATCTTGTTTTTATTCTTTTTCACATACTCCTATACAGTGTCCCACACTCTATCTTCAGTGTGGCAGAGATAGCCAATGTTATTCTTATGGAGGTTTTCTCTACCATGTTGCCAATTTTTCAATGTAATGTAATATTGAAACATTCATACATTTTCATTGCTATACCAAAATTAGTTAACACTGTACAATTTAAGTTTTATGAGGGTCTCTTATTTACCCAAGGGCTTATTATATACACCCAATATTTGTCTAAATAGTTTTATATACAGGGCTATTTGTACCTGTAATAAGTAATATTTCAATACAATATTTTAAAACCGCCCAGCATACTAATCTTGATTAAATGCATTACAAATTAGAATTTTAAAATATTATAAATTCAAATTGGAGATTACAAAGAAAGAATAAAGACTTATAAACTATGTAAAATATATGCAGTATTTCTATCAAGCTTAAATATTAGTAAATTATCAAATAAGAAGATATAAATTAAATAAAAAATATGTATTATTAAACTGACCAGTGTGTTATTCAATTTAATTTTTTTCTTCGCACCTATGCTATTTTACATCTATATTTTGTACTCATAGATGTATTAATTTTATATCTTTTCGTAGAATGGAAATATGTAACATAGGGAATTTATATTGTTGACGACGATTGTAAAATGTCTAATTAAGTACAAAAATGTTTTATATTATTTACTTTAAATTGACTAGAGTTTATATGTTAATTCATTTCATTTACCTACGCTTGTTATAATTTTATATCCTACTTACATTTTGTATTTGTATTATTTTATATTTTTTGTAAATTATTAAACTGACCAGTTCATTATTTAATTTAATTTTTTTTCTTTCACCCACCTGTTTAGTACTGAAAGTACACCAGTCATAAATACATTCAATGAAGTACCCAGAATATTTCATCTCTTTTTGGGCATCTATTTTGCTCTTTCTATCTTGCAGATTTACAGCAGGTAAATATGGCAACATGGTACTCCATAAGACCCTATACTGAACCATGATACTGAACATAGAGTGTGGGACACTGTATAGTATTGCACAGTCATAGTGTACAGTACAGTGCAGTACAAAATGTTTTGAAATATATAATCAAATACAATGGGGTTCTCAGATTTTTTAAATTTTTTTTTATGAAATGTCATCTAAATATTGAAATTTATCTATTTCTAGAAAGTATTAATTGTTATTCATTAAATAATAACTCATGACGTAAATATATGCCAAACTCTATACCCGGAGCATTTGAGGATTTTCAGAAATTCATTACCATACCACTATCCATTTCATAATTATAGTCAGTTGAGTTTGAAGCTTAATAACTGCTTTAAAAAATCTGTTGTGGCCAGCACAAGACCTCTCGCCATTTTCATATTAGGCTATATAAGTATTGTATTGCACTTCACTTTCGAACCGTCGTTTTATAACAAAATATTACTGAACTTTAACCAAATATTGTTTTTTATTGTATTTAACATGTCTTCTGCACACATATAATTCTAATTATATCTGTTTTTCATTGTATGAGGAAGTTTCTAAATGCCAGAGATTCTTCCAATTCATTAACCAGATTGGCGGTATTTCTGATGGATATATGCATTTTACCACAATTTTACCTATAATTTCAAATATTTAATTAATAAAACAATAAGAAAGATTAAATATACTTCCCAGAAAAAGCTTTCAAAATGTCACTAAAACTATTAAAATATCTTTTAGAACTCATATTATTAATTGGAATAATACTACCTTTTTTTAGTTTAAGTTCTGTATTTATTATTTAAACCCAACGTTTCGGCACCATAAACTGGTGCCTTCTTCAAGGGATACATTGACATAAATATGTAAAATAACAAAAACAACAAGTAACCAAGGTAACAAGAAATGTTCATAAATATTACCTTTTTTATGTATACAATTTTCTGTTAATTTTTGACACTGACATGTGTCATTTACAAACTATATTATAAACATTGGAATTTGTCAACTGGTTTCCTTAGTGCCTTAGCCTCTGCGATTAGATTACTCTATAAATTTATAGTGTCTTTATCTCTAAATCTATACAAGATATAATAAAAATAAGTGTATTAGATGGAGAATTTTATATTCTTCAATATTTAATAAAAAAAACTCCCAAAAAATTATATTTAGAAGAATTTTTTTAAGAAACTACTACTTCGGGTTGTTCAATTGTTATCAAAACCTTTTCAGCTCTTCCCAGGAATGTCAGATTGAGAAAACTGCAGTTAAATATTTTTTAAGTCTTATAGTTTTTGAGGAATCGTGTCTACAACATTCAGACATACACACACACACACACACACACACACACACACACACACACACACACACACACACACACACACACACACACACACACACACACACAGAGAGAGAGAGAGAGAGAGAGAGAGACATAATTTTAAAAATGTTATAATCGGATTCTACGGACCTTAAATCGTGCTTATTCAATAAAATCTGGATATGCGAATTTTAGCATGAATCCAATACCTCTCTTAGCGAGAGGTAAAAAATAAAAAAAAAATCTGTTGTGGCCAGCACAAAACCTTCCGTCAATTCGATGTATTTTGTACAAATACCATACCAAAAGTTCCTTGAGAAAGATTCTATATATCCTGTAAAATTGTAACACGAACATTGAAAGTTCCAATCTTGAGGCGAGGCTGCAATCGCAACTCACTTTCGAGGGACACTGTCACTTAGGATCATACTTTCCACTTGGGTTTTGCACTTGACACTGACATCTGTCAATTATAATTTTTTGAATATATCTGCTGTTTCCATAATTTTAACAAAGTTGATTGATTTTTGAATGTTAATCTCTCTTAATCTCTATAACTCTATATCTATTGAATATTGAAGGAAAATGTATAATCAAACCGTATAAAGAATAAGTTATTCTTTCAGATAGAAGATAATCACATAAAATAAAAAATGATATTTAACTGCGTTTTAACTATCCGTAAGGAAGGTATTGTCTTTGGTCAAATAATTCGATGGTGAGTTTTTAATGAGTAAGCACGTTTTAGGGTCCCCAGAATGCGATTTTGCTAGTTTTACGAGATGTGTGTGTGTGTGTGCGCGCGCGCGCGTGTGCGTGTGTGTGTGTAACAAATTTTTCTCCGATGATAACTCCAAAACTACAATTCTAAAAATTATGATTATTTTGTATTCCTCTTCTTTACAACCATATGAAGAGCTGATTAGATTTTGGTTATTATTGGTCAACCGGAAGTACCCTTATTTGAAGTTCTTAACAGTTTTTCTTGAAGCGCGTTTTAAGAAATGCTCAACTTCATTGATGTCTAATATTCAAATGTACGAATCTCCAAATGATGTGTCTCATAGTTTCGTTCGACTATTGTAATATTATTATTTTATCGAATAAGACTAGTTTGTAAGGATAATAATAAACAATTTAACAAAGTAATTGTTAAAAAAAAAAACTAACCTATTTTTGATATAAATGATCCATGTTCGGATTTGTTATTATGGTGGAGGTGGAGAATTCCATTAAAATTAATGAAATCAACTTATGAAAAATGTAATAATACAGTTTGCTATTCATTCTTATAAAATATAATAATGACGAATTTCCATTATTTTCTCATTCTAAATATAGAAAACGTTTACATTTAATGTCATGTTTATCAAACGATCAAACCACAACGCTCCAGCGATAATCGTTAATTTTTTATACTCAATTGGATACAAAAAGGATGTTAAAATAAAATAGCTCATCAAACAGATAGTTCTCGACACAAGGAAAAAATCTATAGCTATTTTTACACATTGTAATCCGCACGATATCACATCATGCTTTTGTTTTCGAAAGCATCGATGCGATTGTGATATTTTATCATAATTTTAAATAAAAGCATGAAAATTTTTCCGGGTAGTACGATATGAGAATTAATATATTATCAATAATTTTACAATATTTTCCTCATAGTTTAGTTACAATTACATATTTATTTTCAATATAAAAACGTGAAATATTTTTTTTATACACTAAGCACAAACATATAAACAATGATATCTAATCATGTTTATTTTTAAATATAATTCAAAATTAATTGAATGTATTTGTTTATCAACTATTTATCTTTTTTTTTTTGTTGTCTGCCGATATTTCCACTAATTACTTTACGCATTAAAATAATATCTGATATTTCTTGAGTTATATTGTAGTCAATCTTCATCATAAATTAAAAGATTAAAACTGAATTATTATCAGAGGAGTAGGTTTTACGAACATAGCTGTTGAATTTTTTAATACGTTAAGTGCAGATCAAATATTAAAAGCACTTATTTATTAATGAATTTTACAATGAGGTCCATAATTTAAGAAAAATTGCTTTCATTAATCTTTGATTACAATCGATTTTACAACTGGGCTAATCTTTAATCAATTATTGATCTGATAAATACTTTTATAATCAAAGAAACAAAACTACCGGCGCCTATAATTAATGATAATCAATATGTTTTCATACAATTTGTATTAGTTGATCTTTATTATTATCTATATTGATATTATGTTTATATTAATATAATTTATACTTTTTAACTTAAAATAGTATTTTTTGAGTAATGGGAAATACGAAAATTATTTTTTCTAAATTTTATATGCAAAGTAGGCATTTGCGCTCGCTGTTGTCAAAGAAAATGTCACTTTGCCGCTCATGAGCAGAGCGACAAAGTAGAAAAAACGCTCGAACTATAAAATGTATGTTGAGAAATGTCACCTGTCTATTCTTAATTTTTTACCTCTCGCTAAGAGAGACATTGGATTCATATTAAAAATCGCATATCCAGATTTTAGCGAATAAGCACGTTTTAAAGTCACTAGAATCCGATTTTAACATTTTTACGATGATGTCCGTGTTTGTGTGTGTGTGTGTGTGTGTGTGTGCGCGCGCGTGTGTGTGTGTGTGTGTGTGTGCGCGCGTGTGTGTGTGTGCGCGCGCGCGTGTGTGTGCGTGTGTCTGTGTGTGTATGTGGATGTTGGAACCACGGTTTATCAAATATTATAAGACAAAAAATATTTAACTACAGTTTCCTCAATCTGACATTCCTGGGAAGAGCTGATTGGACAAACGGAAGTAATAGTTTCTTTAAAAATATCTGTGTGGATGTGTGTGTGTGTGTGTATGTGTGTGTGTGTGTATGTGTGTGTGTGTATGTGTGTGTGTCTGGTTGTTGTTTGGAGGGACCGTTTCTCAAATTCTATAAGACGAAAGACCAATTTAGCTACATATTCCTTAATGTGATATTAATGGGAAGAGCTGAAAAGATTTTGGTAACAAATGGAAAACCGAAAGATTTTCTTAAAAAAATATTTTAAATATTTTGAAAATTTATGTAGATACAAATAATAAAGAATATAAAATTCTCTATTCGATACATTGAACATTTTATTATATCTATTTTATATAAAATAATCCGTTGTAATAAATCTCACTGCTCAAATAACACCATGGAAAACAGTTGAAAAATTAAAATGTTTGTAATTGACAGAAAAATGTCAGTGTCCAAAATCCAGATCCATTGTTGAAGGCTATTTCTGGGAAGTACATTTAATATTTCTTATTTTATAATTAATTAAAAATTTATAATTATAGATACATATATTACAAATACGCGCATCAGAAATACCGCCAATCTCGTCAATGAATTTGAAGAATCTCGAACGTTTAGAAGAGTAGAAGGAAACTTATTTATAGAATATTAGAACCAGAAATGTTAAATACAATAAATAAATAAATATATCATCACGGCATATTACCCATTTCTGGGTGTGCCAGTATCTACAACACATGTAGACATCGGTAATGATGACGATATATTTTACCGTGTGGGCGCTTACCAGACGTCACCTCACGGGCACTCATAGCTGGTGTGGAGAGTGCACCACTGGGGTCACTTTTGTGCCATTTAAAATTGGAAATATTTGGCGTTGCCGGGATCGAACCCGGTTCCCCCAGGTTCGCGACCAGACACTCAGGCAAGCGGCCACGGGACCCCATGTTAAATACAATATATGTACTATATAGCCTAATATGGAAAAGGCGAGAGGTATTGTGCTGGCCACAACAAATCTTTTTAAGTTGTACTTGTACTTATTAATTCTAATGGAATCTTGCATCAAATTCAATCACAGAAAGAATCCATCTAAATGTACCAATTAAAATTTCATTTGATCCTACAGCTTTCTGAGAAGAACGAAGATAATAACAATATATTTTCCAGAATAAAAAAAAAAAGTAGAAATATGTAGTGCACTTGTAGCATCCTGCACACAATTCAATCTTACCATCACGTCCGTTTTTACACTAGCGCAATTCTGTTCTCCAGCAAAGCTTGGAACCAGCTAATAACCTAGAGGTGGGAGAAACGATTCGATTAATCGATTCAGAATCGATTCAAGTAAATTTCAGTGCAAATCGATTCAGCTCTGTGAATCGATTGAGTTCATAGTTTGTATATTTATATTCCAGAAATATTTGATATATTTAAATACTCGAAAATTGAAAGTTAACATGTGCTGCCATCTACAATTTACATTAAGTATTAAGTACATGAACTGAACTGTCAACAAAGACAAGACCGCAGAACGCGAACGCACATCAAAAGCAAACGAGTTACGCAATATCATCTAATAATCAGAATAGTCAAATTAGTTAAATTATCAGTAAATATGTAAGTATATAATATGAAAGTAATGTAGAAATAGTCTATTTTCGTATAATGACATTTGCAGGCCGCCTAAACGTAGTATATATTGGACATATTTTGAAGACATTGACAGCAAAGGAAAAGCTAAATGTCAGTTATGTTCGTTATATGTTTCATATTCTGGAAACTCAAGTAATTTACGACAACATTTAATTCGCCATCACCGATCACATTATGATGGGCTACAAGAAGACTTGTTAGAAAATGAAGAAGAAAAACATTGTAAGCAAAGAACCCTCCACCAATTTTCATTTTCCAGTAAGATAAAGTATCCAACAAATACTCCAAGAGCCCGAGATATAACCAAAAAAATTGCTGTTATGATAGTGAAAGATTTGCAACCATTCTCTATTGTAGAAGACGCCGGTTTTTTAGCATTGCAGCAAACATTAGATCCGAAGTATGCAATGCCAAGTAGGAAAGCAATACGAACGGAAGTGGAAACTATTTATAACGAAGAAAAAAATAAATTGCAAGATCATTTACATTTATTAAAAACGCATACTCATGCAACAGCTGACATGTGGACAGATACGCAGAAAACATTAAGTTATATAACAGTAACAATTCATTACGTAGATTCAGAATGGAATATGAAAAGTTATAACCTATGTACTGAATACTTCCCAGTGCGACATACAGCAGTAAACATTAAAGATTATTTGGTAAAATGTTTTGAAGATTGGTCTTTGTGTTCTAAAATTCATTCCATGACTACAGATAATGGGGCAAATATTGTAGCAGCTATAAAACAAACTGAAAAATGGATCCATTATCCCTGTTATGCTCATACTTTAAATCTGATTGTGACTGAATCATTGAAAGAATGCAATTCAATTAGTGAACCATTAAAAAAATGTCGCGATATTGTACATATCTTCAAGTCTAGTTGCTTGGCGGCAAGTGAGTTGAAGAAGCAGCAAGAATTGCGAGATATGAAGCCACGAACTATTAAAAAAGAGGTCCCAACACGTTGGAATTCCACATTAATTATGCTGCAAAGCATTTATAATTTAAAAGATATTTTACCACAAGTGCTTGCATCTATTAACTTGGGCCGAGATATTCCAATTCCAACCTTAATTTATAAAGATTGGGAAGTAATTAATGGAATGATTTGCCTGCTAAAACCATTTGATCTTGTAACCACCGAATTATCAAGTGAAAAGTATGTTTCTGCATCAAAAATAATTCCTATAACAAAATGTCTGTTTGCGGAATTAAGACGACAACAACCTGTGGAACCACATGTTAAAATGTTAAAAACAAAATTAATTCATTATTTGGAAATTCGGATGGGAAATTACGAAAAACAATTTAAATATGGTGCAATCACTTACCTAGATCCTCGATTTAAATGTGTACCCTTTTCATCTCAAGAAGTAGTACATTTAATAAAAAAGAATTTAAAAGAAGAAATTGTTAAAGAAACAAATTGTGTAACATGTGAAAATATTGTAAAATTAAATGAGGACAGTATTGCAATAGAAGATGCACTAGAAGTTGTAGAACAAGAAAATAACAATAGAAAAGAGAATGAAAATTCACTCTGGGAAACATTTGATAGAAAAGCTGCTGACTTAAGAAATAAACAAGATGATAATAGAAATTTAGATATAGAAATGAAAAGGTATGAAGATATGCCGATTCTAGACAGAAAAAATGATCCTCTTGTGTGGTGGAAAAATGAAGGATATATGTTTCCACATTTAAAAATATTAGCAAAGAAATATTTATCAACACCTGCTACATCAGTTCCTTCAGAAAGAATGTTCTCGAAATGCGGCCAGGTATTGTGTAAAAGAAGAGCGCAATTAAATACTAACATGGTTAATAAAATCGTATTTTTAAATACAAATTTATTCAATTAAAGAAAATTATTATGTCTAAAAAAGTTTGCGATAAGCATTTTTAAGATTGATGCCCATATTCATAAATACTCGTAAAAATTTTAAACGCTTCGTTATAATTTTTATCCAATAAAAACAGTCGACATTGAAAGAAAAATCGAAATGTAATTTGTCAAGTTTGATTCCATTTGTCAAAAATTATGACGAACCGTTTTGAAACTTTACGAGTTTTTATGAATATGGGCATTAATGAATTATTAACGTTCTGTAATAATTACTAGTTTTTTTTTTATAAATTTAGATTACGTACCTAGGTAACACAGGTCTGGTTTTGTTCATATATGTGTATGTTATGTAAAAAACGAGGTAAAAAATAAATGTTTGATTATGCAACAATAACTGATATCTTAATTTATTATTAAAAAATAACTCATTAATGCATAACTGTTTGTCATTTAACAAAAAAATAATAATTTTATTTTACTTTGTAAAAATCGAATCGATTTTTTCGATTCGCATTGCAGTGAATCGATTTTGAATCGATTCAGCGAAAAAATCGTTTCGCCCATCTCTATAATAACCATCGTGTCACTCAAGACGTGAAGCTTGCCTCGAGCACTCTTCGCAGTCGTACCAACATTACCAACGTAGCCAGGCGCCGCAATTAAACCCACAAAAAAAACTTAACAGTATAGAAAATTATCCACTGCATTAATAGTATAAAATTGCATAGTATCTATTTATAGAAGCTTTTTATTCCAGTTTAACGTGTAAGTATAGAGATTCCGTATACCAACGGCCATTTGCGTTCTGCTAATTACACACCAGTGGCGCCAAACAGGTGGGAACCTGTTAGATGATGGAGAAAAATAAGACGAGACACGGCACTTTGCTCTTGCTCTAAGGGTTAATTGCTCTAGTTTTTAATTACTGAATAAATTTCAAAAATGGAACATTTCGGTTTTAACGCACTACTCATTAAATTTTTTTAATCGTATTTGACGAATCGGTTATTATACATAGTCTATAATGGACATAAAAGTAATTGTTACACCGCTAAATCCGGTGTCCCACAGGGCTCGAATCTAGGACCCTTCTTGTTTCTGTTATACATTAATGATATTTGTGACTATATTGAATGTGATATTCTTTTATACGCAGATGATATTAAGATATATAAGGAAATTCGTAATATTCAAGATTGTAATGAATTACAAAATAATTTAAATCTTATACATTCATGGTGTGAAAAGTATAATTTACCCCTAAACATAGAAAAATGCTTATTTATGACTTTTATTCGTAAAAGGAATCCGATTTCATTTATCTATGGAATCGACACAGTACCTTTAAATAAATGTGTATATAAAAAAGATTTGGGCGTCATTTTTGAACACAACCTAGCTTTTACTATGCACATAACTGAAACGGTATTAGCGTGTAATAAAACTCTTGGTTTTATTGTACGTAATTCTAAGAATTTCTTCAATTTGCAGACCTTAAAAATTTTGTATTATGCTTTTGTACGCTCAAAGTTAGAATACGCCATTTTGATTTGGTATTCGCCATATAGTACTCATAAGGTTAGTATTGAACAAGTTCAACGTCGCTTTTTAATATATCTTTGGATGAAAAAATTTTCGTCGTACCCTGAAAGGGGATGTGACCAACGTATGCTGCTAGAAATGTTCTCTGTAGAGTCGATTGAAAACAGGCATACTCATATCGCTTTAGCTACATTATGCAATATTGTTGATAATAAGATAGATTGTCCGTACTTATTAAGTAAATTAACTTTTCACGTTCCCAGATCAACATCTCGTACACATAATACGTTTTATTTACCATTGTGTCAAATATTCTAGTTAAGTCTCCTGTTTATGTAATGTGTTTTTTGTATAACAACATGTAATTTTGAATATCTCTTTTTCTCTTGTATCTGTTCGTTTACTTGTATTGGGTTCATCCTGTTAAGTAATAAAGCATTATTATTATTATTATTATTATTATTATTATTATTATTATTATTATTATTATTATTATTATAATATGTCGTTTCTTTCTCACAAGAAATGTATTACAGGTAGGTAAATTGAAATTTATTAAGTTTTTAAGGCCTATTTAAAATGAAGTAACGTTAAACGTAATGCATCGGCGCAACGTGACCGGTAACGCAAACACAAAATCTGTGATTGATAATAAACGCCAAAGATAGCACTTCTAACCTAACAGAAGAATTCAGTATATTTCCTTTAATTTGAAATTCGGCCCACTTTTATTTATAATATTTATATAATAATATAAATAAAATTATTTAAATGGAAATGGATATAGTGACGAAAATATAATATTTTGTAGTTGTGCCATTTTTATAGTAAAACTGAAACACTGAACAAACACTAAAAAAAATCTTCTAAATATTATTTTTTGAAAATTTCTGTTATTACTATTATTGAAGAAAATAAAATTCTACATCTGATACATTTAAAATTTTTATTATATCTTGTATAGATTTAGAGATACAGGTACTGTAATATATAGAATAGTCTAATCGCAGAGGATACGGCACTAAGGAAACTAGTTGACAAATTCAAATGTTTATAACATAGTTTGTAAATGACAGATGTCAGTGTCAAAAATCAACAGTTTTAGTGATATTCTGAAAGCTTTTTCTGGGAAGTACATTTAATCTTTCTTATATACTTGTATGACATAAAATGGAAATGGCGAGAGGTATTGTACTGACCACAATAGATTTTTTTGTTGAATATATTCTCTTCTTTTTACCTCTCGCTAAGAGAGGTATTGGATTCATGCTAAAATTCGCATATACAGATTTTATTGAATAAGCACGATTTATGGTCCCTAGAATCCGATTATAACATTTTTAAAATAATGTCTGTGTGTGTGTACGTGTGTGTGTGTGTGTATGTGTGTGTGTGTGTGTGTGTGTGTGTATGGATGTTGGAGGGACGATTCCTCAAAAACTATAAGACTTAAAAAATATTTAACTGCAGTTTCTTCAATCTGACATTCCTGGAAAGAGCTGAAAAGGTTTTGGTAACAATTGAACAACCGAAAGTAGTTTCTTAAAAACATTCTTCTAAATATAATTTTTTGGGAGTTCTTGTTATTAAATATTGAAGAACATAAAATTCTCCATCTAATACACTTAAAATTTTTATTATTGTCTTGTATAGATTTAGAGATAAAGACACTATAATTTATAGAGTAAACTAATCGAAAACCAGCTGACAAATTCCAATGTTTATAACATGACACATGTCATTGTCAAATATCAACAGTTTTAGTGACATTCTGATAGCTTTTTCTGGGAAGTATATTTAACTTTTCTTATTGTTTTATTAATTAAATATTTGAAATTATAGGTAAAATTGTGGTAAAATGCATATATCCTTCAGAAATACCGCCAATCTGGTTAATGAATTGGAAGAATCTCTGACATTTAGAAACTTCCTCATACAATGAAAAATAGATATAATTAGAATTATATTTGTGCAGAAGACATGTTAAATACAATAAAAAACAATATTTGAGTAAAGTTCTGTAATTTTTTGTTATAAAACGATTGTTCGAAAGCGAAGTGCAATACAATACTTACATAGCCTAATATGGAAATGGCGAGAGGTCTTCTGCTGGCCACAACAGATTTTTCATATTGTTATTATAAGTGTTAAAACAGATCAGTTAATGACACCAATTATTATAAACAAATTTCAGAGTTATAGTTGACTACAATAACAATGAGCTTAACATCTACCTCAAAGAATATTAAAAAAATTATTAGGCTTTAATTGAATAACAATTAAAACTTTCTAGAACAACAGATCACTTTCAATTTAGATGAAGTTAAATAAAATAAATTATTGGAGGACCCCATTACTCCAGTTTTTAATTACTGGATATGCCATGTATAATGGTTGCCATTTTCTTTTTCACGGGAATTGTGTTACGGTAACGCAGGTAAATTGAAATTTATTATGCTTTTACACGAAAACACGGCAGTTTCTCATTATTCTTTGTAGATTTATCATAATTTTCTATCTCTTAACAAAAACACATTAGGTATACTGTGTAAACAGAAAACAATGCATTATAATTTATTATCAGCGCATTTTTGTCTCACATTTTAGTTCTGAAGTGGAACATACTCGTATATATTTCGCTTATAATTTAGATAAAATAATTATTTATGAGTCAATATATCTCGATACAATTAAACTTACATCAATAACACATTTAGAAACCAATTAAATTTTTTGCACGTTAACAATGATTTTATCAGTATAATAGTTATTGAACTATGAATTACGTCAATCAATAATGAGGTACAAAAAAAAATTACATCTTTTTTTCTGAAATTCGAATAAATACATTCTCTAGAACATATTTGTAAATATGATTTTTTGATCAAATTTCTGTATACAGGGTGTCTCAATAAGCTTGCTCACTATTGGTAACTTTTTTATTTGAAGAGACAAGAGGTTGGTTAAATTAGCAAAATTGTGCCATTTTATATTAGAAAATTGGTTTTTATTATCTTATTAGAAAGAGTATTTTTTCTCTTTCCAATAAGGTAATGTTGTTAATGTACAATTTTTTCAAATAAACGAGTTATTTACGTTTAAAGATAAAAATTATCTTTTATTAGTTTAGGTCAAGTAAACTATGGAAACAATGAGGTATTCCACCATAACAAAAAAATTTAAAAAAAATCAATTTAACATAAAGTACGGCTCAATAAATAATAGTTAAAACAATGAAAACATTTTTTAAATAATTACTTTACGAGATATTTCACATTTGCTAAAAGGGAAAATTGACGTCATACAATTGTTATCTTTCTCTCGCAGCGTACTCAGAGCAGTGTGTGTGAGAAAGACAAGTATAGGGGAAATGTGACGTTACACTGATTTCTCGAAAATAAAATACTGTTAAACTAGGAACAATTAAGATGTTTTAATACTATGAATTGCTTCAAAACTGAATGAAGTTTTATTTAAAATAATAAAAAAAATTGAGTGGAATACCCCATTGTCTTTTATAAACTTACTATTTTATTAATTTATTTTACAGTAATAACAAAACAAAGAAAATATTCAAATTGAAAGCCATTATACCTTTCGCACATTTAAACTCTTTTGGAAAGAGAGCCGACCGTTCTACGTGTCTTAGATATAACGTTCCATATAGCACGATCATATCTAACTTTTCTTCATTTGTAAAGTTATTAAACATTATTAAACACAGAGAACTTTACGGGAGAAATTATTAAACGTCAAACAAACAAAGAATCAATTGTTTCCATGGCTTACTTGACTAAAAAAAAAACTAATAAAATAGTTTACAAAATTTAAATTTTTAACCGTAAATAACTCGTTTATTTGAAAAAATTGTACATAAGCAACATTACCTTATTGGAAAGAGAAAAAAATACTCTTTCCAATAAGATAATAAAAAATATATGGTTCCTAACACAAATTTTATTTTGTCTACATGACCAATTTTCTAATATAAAATGGCACAATTTTGCTCATTTAACCAACTTCGTACCTCTTCAAATAAAAAAGTTACCAATAGTGAGCAAGCTTATTGAGACACCCTGTATATTAAATTTTTCACACTTTTCACACAAATTTTACACTTAATTTTAATTTTTCTTAATTTTAATGTAGCAGAAATTGTATAAATACGGTCCAGGAATTTTTAATTTAGAACCATCTTAAGGACTACCTGCAGTTAGGGTCTTCTGAAATCAATAAAACTAAAAGTTGGCACGCTCTATAGAATAATGATCAAACTTCTGACACATCTATATTGTTATTATAAACATGAGTTATAATATGTAATCCTGTATCAAACATCATCCTTTTGCATTTCCTATAATTTAATATTCGCCAGTGATGTAAATTCGACCTTTATAGTAAATACGAAATGTAAAGTTCTTTCACTTTCGTATTTGAAATTTTGCATTTTATTTCTCCAAACTACTGAAATATCACGGCCGGCAATACTTTCACTACAATGCAAAAACTTCATCTTATTTTTACAAATCCAAACAAAGTAATATAGACTTATACGTATGTGGGAAGCTAATAAATTTCACGCCTCCACTAATATAAATGCACGAACGTAAATTATGAAAATGGACGTAGAGTACGTTAATCCCAGCTCGTAAAGATGATGGATCTTGTTACAAGCAACATGTCTCAATATGAAATAGCATACGTGAAACAAATTAGGTTACGAAGGATTCAGATTTCTACAAAAATAAACATGAAGTTCTGCCTTGAGTTAAGTGTATAAGCCGAGGTATAATCTATAGAAAAGGAAAATATGTAAATTACTAACAATATAGGTAAAAATATTTTCTTAATGATTCTTTAATAGTATTTTAAATTTTGGTGATATTCGTAAACATATAAGAAATTAGACGACGTCAAAGAATATCTCAGAATATAAACTTTTTCATAGTAGTTTTGAATTTTGTAAATAATATCATTTCTGTTAATTGATTCGTCTTTGCTTTATTTTAAATTATTTTTATCTACAAATCACTATTTTTATGAGTCATCATTTTTAAGGATGAATGTTGCATAACAATTATTAATAATGAGCTGAAAAGGTTTTGGTAACAATTGGACAACCGGAAGTAGTAGTTTCTTAAAAAAATCTTCTAATATTTATTTTTAATTTGTAATCACAAATATTAAAGATCATAGGATTCACTATGATATGATATGATATGATATACTGATATAGTCTATTTGAGAATGACTGGCAGTAATAAATCATTCTGTCAAAGACATTCCAGTGGCGCGCCAATAATTGTTTGCACAGGGATAGTCGAAATGACTAAATTCGGTAGAGAACTATAGTTTTAGGTCTAAGTTGTTTTTCAGGGTCAGGTAAAGTCATTTAAATAATTATATATTATATTTAAATATTAAAAACTTTTATTTTTAGTAAATGTATAAACAGATCACTCTACAAATCCTATCTACGTCTATGACAAATTCCGACGGGGATTATCGGACGGCATTTCTATTGTGCGACAAGTAAGTTTCGTTCCAGGTACAAAGCGTGCGGCTTATTTTGACCATCCTAGTGTAGTTACAACTGATTTTTCTGGTAGTTTTATTTGCCGCATTGCTGGCAAAAATCCAATACTACTCTTGCAAATAATGATTTATTACTGCCAGTCATTCTCAAATAGACTATATTAAATACATTGAATATTTTTATTATTTCTTCTATACATTTAGAGATAGAGTCTCATAAATATATAAAATATCCGTTACTATCAAATAACGTTACTACCAAGTTTATATCTCTACCTACTTTTGAATTATTGTCCCAAAAGTCAATATACCTCATATTTATATAAAAACTTCAAAATTTTCAAAAATCTAATTTTTATGTATCTAGATACTTCTCAATGCGCTGATTCCAGATTTTGAAACCGCAGGTCGATATCTCTTTTCGTTCTCGAGATATTTAGATCCAAAGTTTTGCTCAAAACTGCCCATTTTTGGGTAATAACCCAAAAATGGGTCGAGATATGAATTTGGCGACAACACCATTCGATTCTACGAGCAAAATTACATAAGTACACCAATTTTCATAATTTTTGGACACCGCATACAATCTCTAAAGTAAAATAACTGAAAATGGCCAAAAATCGCGAAAATCGTAAGGGGTACCCCTTACGATTTTTTCAGATTTTGACCATTTTCGAGGGTTTTCAAACTTTTATTCATAAAAAATTAACCGGTTGGAAAAAAATTATGAAAATTGGTACACTTATGTAATTTTGCCCGCAGAATCGAATGGTCCTATCGCCAAATTCATATCTCGACCCATTTTTGGGTTACTACCCAAAAATGGGCAGTTTCGAGCAAAATTTGGATTCTAAATATCTCGAGAACGAAAAGAGATATCGACCTGCGGTTTCAAAATTTGGAATCAGAACATTAAGAAGTATCTAGATACATAAAAATTAGATTTTTGAAAATTTTGAAGTTTTTATCTAAATATGGGGATATTGACTTTTGGGGTAATAATTCCAAAATGGGTAGATAGGTATATAAACTTGGTAGTAATATTATTTGCTTGTAAAGACAATGTTACGTAAGTGTACGCATTTTTAGAGTAATGTATCTAGTAGCCCAAATAACTCTATGGAAACCAGTTAAAAAATTAAAATGTTTGTAATTGACATGAAAATGTGAATTGTCAGCGTCAAAAATCCATTTACATTACTGAGGGCTTTTTCTGGGAAGTACATTTAATATTTCTTATTTTATTATTAATTAAATATTTAAAATTATAGGTACATATATCCACATCAGAAATACGGCCAAACTCGTGAATGAATTTGAAGAATCTCGAACATTTAGAAGAATAGGAGGAAACTTATTAAGAATGAATTAAAAAGTATATTAATAATTAGAATTTTTGTGTATGTACCAGAAATGTTAAACATAATATGTACTTATATAGCCTAATATGGAAATGGCGAGAGGTCTTGTGTTAGCCACAACAGATTTTTTTTCTTTGTGCTGCAGAATGATTAAAAAGAAATGGTGCAGTTGACAATACAATTCTTTATTATTTAGTTTGTACAATACCAGGTAAAGGCGGAGATAATATTTGACAATAAATATTTGAAATCATCCTAACAACGAACACTCATAAATTTATTAATTATAACAAATATGTATTAACATGAAACCAACTAGATATTAGGATATTGCAACAGGGTCCTTGGTAAACACTATTCCAAATTTGGTTAATTAAAACATAACTGTTCTAGCGTAATAAGCTTTCGTCCATATAAACATATTCTCAGACGCCAACTCAATTATATTTATATAGATATGTGTCATCAAGGCAATAAATTATACTCATAAAATTAACAACAAAAATATCCGGATATCGGTAATTGCTTCAATCAACAATTTCATCTCAATTACTCTAACAGGATCTTCTCTTTACGGTTGATTTACAAAGATATGGATTAAGTTGTTTATGTCCTTATATAATAATTATCAGAATAGATATCGGATATGGCACGAATCGAAAATCAGAGTGTTATACAATTATAATCGAAGTAATCATTGTACTCAAGCGATGCTTGCGGAAAAAAATAATTATTTTCATCCATCATATTTTGATTTAATTGGGCTATTATATAATGCAGGTACAAATTAAATCTGTACAATTCTGCCAGATGAAATAGATTTCAAGCCTGCCATATAAAAATATTTATGCACGGACGTATAAACGTCATTTTATAGCCCGCGGGCCTCATTATAGCCTGCCGGTCTATAATGAAACGTCAAACCAAATTATAACCTACAATATAAACAATTTAAACAGGCAACATGACAAGTTTTTATTACAAATCGAATTTTTTTATATACTTTAATGAAAAATGAAAATTAATTTTGTGATATTTATATGGAAAGCACGGAGATACACAAAATAAAACTCAAATGACATAACTAATAAACAAACAATAAATTGTTTTCCGCTTTCATAGCAACACTAGATACTGGGATGTACGAGGACAAATTCTTTTCGATACAATTTTCTAACACTCATAATTTGAAAATTTTCGTCCGTGCATAAAGTTTTGTATGTACCAAGAGCGTAACTTGCCTTTATGGCCTTTGACGTGTTTTTATTAGTGCTGAGAGGGTCCGAGTACCCGGATCTCAAAATATCCGGTTCCTCGGATATCCGATGTACGGATATTGAAGCGGATATCCGTAAATTTAATTCGGATTCGGATCCGGATCCAGATTTGAGTCCGGATCCTTTTTGGATTCGAATCTGGACTTGGATCTGGATCCGGATTCGATGTTTTGTTTACGGATCCGGATCCGAATTTTAAACAAAAATTTATTGTGGATTATTTCATAATCAGATTTATTTGGTTTTGAAGCTCCATGATAATACTTATACATTCAAATATTATCATCGGGTTCAATACTGAGAATATCCGAGAACCGATGTGGATTCTGAAATTCCATATCTAAAATCCGATACTCATACTCATATTCGGATCCGGATCCAAAATCCAATACTCAGATTTGGATCCAAAATCCGATTCACAGATCCGGATCCAAAATCCGATACTCAGATCCGGATAGTTCAACAATCAATTATCCGGATATCCGGATATTTTTGGATCCGAAACCGAAACTATCCGGATCCGGATCCCACCACTAGTTTTTATCCCTCGGCTTACGCCTCGGGCTCAAAATCCCGCTGCAGGCCATAAAAGCCTCCTTACGCTCTCAATACATAAATAACTATGTATATTAGAGTAGAGGCAAAAAGACATAATTACCTTTACCTTTATGGAAGATTAATAAAAACTTTTTTCCACAATCGTTAGCAAAATTCATTATTATTCAACTTAAAATAGTGAACACTGTCCCTAATGGCCGTTTACACTGATGTAATCTTAAGTTCTACTTTGCTAAGTTAGTTCATTGGATTTTTTTTAATAGTTTAGTATTTAAAACTTGCAAAGTTTATTATTATTAATATTAATGCTTGTTTTCTTAATGAATAATTTAAAAAAGAATAAAAATCACAAATAAATTAAAGCAGGCGGTGCGGTTATATTATATTGTAACTATGGCGCCACCATAGGCATAGGCATGCACTTTCTAGAACTATGTAATGAAATTTGTGCACTTTGGTAGGTGTACGCTAGCACAAAGTACTCATAATTGAAAAATCTGGCAGTAAAAGTAACAGTATGGGGTCCCGTGACCGCGTGCTTGAGTGTCTGGTCGCGAACCTGTGGGAACCGGATTCGATCCCGACAGACGCCAAATATTTCCAATTTTAAATGGCATATAAGTGACCCCTGAGGTGCACTCTCCACACCAGCTATGAGTGACCGTGAGGTGACGCCTAGTAAGCGCCCACACGGTAAAATATATCGTCATCATTACCGATGTCTGCATGTGTTGTTATGATATATTTATTTTTCTACAGTCACTATAGAAAGTAGCCATTTGCGCTCTCTTTTGTCAACGCAAAATGTCACTTTGCCGCTCATGCGCGACAAAGTAGAAAAAACGCTCGCTATCCAAAATTCTAAGTATAAAATGTTGAGAAATGTCACTTGTCTACATTCTTAATGAAAATGTTTAGTTAGGAAATAATGGCACTGTAATTTCACATTTATCACGTTCACAAGTCAATTTGACATATGTTCTGTCGGTATTTAACATAACCTAAGAAAATGCCACTCTGCTGTGAAAATGAAATAGGGCAATCATTTACAAAAACGAAAGTATAAAATGCTTAGATTAGATTGAATAAAAACTCAAGAAGAATGGAAAATAACGATAAAATAAAATTAAATATAAAATAAATTGTGTGAACAGTTATGTTTAGTAATAGGAATGATTGTACACAGATGGCGGTAGGATAGTTGCGAGTCGTACTGACATCTGATCTCTAGTTAACTATTTATTTTGATTACAATAAAGTTATTAGTTATTTTATTTATTAAATATATATAAACTTTGTTTCAAAAATTATATTTTATTTAAAAATTGAAAATTTCGACAAATTAGATAAATCTGGGGTTTACGAAATTTCTTGTAACAATTGTAATTATAAATATATTGGTCAAACGGGGCGAAATTTCAAGTTAAGATTTAAAGAACATTTAAGACAATTTAAATATGAAAAAATAGAAAATTCAAATTTGGCAAAACATTTATTTAACAATGAACATTTTTGTACAATTCAAAATTTAAAAATTCTCCATATAGAAAACAAAAGTAAAAAACTAAATTGTTTAGAAGCATTTGAAATAAAAAATTCTTTACACAAAAAAGATAATCTTATGAATGAAATATTGGATTTAAACAATTCACCCCTATTAGATCCTAATATTTTTTCAAAATTTTAGTAATTATATATTAATAATTTTATATTAATAAAATTTCAATTTTATTATCTTTATTAATTTGTTATTTGTTTCACTCATTTGTTATTTGTTTATATTTATATTTATTTATATTAATATCATTTATTTTTCTTCCTGAAGATGAGGTAAAACCTCGAAATGTGCATTGTACTATATTTTTAAATAAAATATAATTTTTGAAACAAAGTTTATATATATTTAATAAATAACATAATGTTTCAAATGTATCCAACATATAAAAGTATAAAGTTATTAGTTATTTCGTTACTTAAAAAAATGCGAGAAGTAAGTCAATGCACATACATGTCTATATAATCAGAAATTCCTTGAAATATATGTTAATTTTTTCAGTGTGACAGGCGTGACAACTAACCACACATTTTGCTACAAAAACTTATCAAATCATCAAAAATCCTTGCTTCCACGCTCTAATTTTGGTTTTTTTTATGGAATAGATGGCTAATGTAACGATATAATCATTTAAAAACCTTTTTAAGTTTAATCCGTATCTTTTGTATTAGTCAATCGTTATTTATTGTGCAGTACTGTAAGTATAAAGTGCACATTTTTTTATTTTTTGGTATGGTGGAGGACCCCATTGTGGCGACTGTAGAAAAAATCTTGTGTGTGTTTCGAGCGTACATGGACATTGTCGATTTCGAGAGAATGCCGCGCTCTTTGGTCGCGCGGCAACAACCTCTCAATCGACAATGTCGCATTTTGCGCTCTTAATACACAAATAGCTATTTTATTTATTTAAAAGTAACAGATCGTTTAATATTTGGATTTTCCTTTCAAAAATTAAACTGATCTTGCTTGTGATAAATTAATATTAGTAAAACTTCAATTAAATTTTAAAATTTATCATCATTGTAAAAATATCACATCCACTGTCAAAGTTCATCATAAAGGTTAAGAGCACCTGAAGCCACAGAAATTATTTGAGGCTTAAAGTATGTGTACCGAAGAATAACTTAGCAAACGGAGCAATACATTTAAAAAATTTAAGTTCTACTTAATGTTAAGTTATACTTAAGTAGAAGCGGTGCAAACGGCCATAAGTTATAAAACCGAGCATATGTCTACTGCCCTTCACTTGTGACCTTTCTGAACTCCTACTTATCTACAACAGTAGCTTATCACCCCGCACAAGCATTATCCATTCAACCATATCTCGAGTGCATATCCGCGATGTTCCGTTGTTCTGTCTCCTAGCAGCAGCCAAACCAGCCACTCATACCACACACGTGTCCACACGTGCAACTTCAAATCGGCGTGAAGCGCAAACAAAACAACACTTCCGGTATACGTGTCGGCGCGCGTGCACGACAGGAAGACGCAAGTGCATGCGAGAGCGCATGTATGCAGGAGACAATCGCCGATCAGGTTACCGAGGAAACGGAGACGTATATGCAGATTCAGGAAACGTGATATATGCCTAATAAGCTAATGGGACTTTTGCAAGTGGATTGTGTTGGATTTTAATGGATCGGTAATGGATGTACAGCACAAGCAAAAAAAGATAATAAGAAAAATGGTGGAGGTGCGGCTGTGTGATTGTGGTTTTTGCGGGGTTAATGTGAATCAAATAAATATAAATGAATTTGCGTTTCTTCTTTATTATGAATACGACATAAATCATTAGGTTATATAATAAGAAACTCGTATCTTTTCAGATCAACTCAACCACTTATTCTTCTTTTTAATGCATTAGTAAGATCTAAACTAGAATATGCTAGTGTAATTTGGAATCCATCTGAGCTATATCTCAAGGAAATAGTTGAAAAAGTTCAAAAGAAATTTTTAAGATATCTGTTCTTTAAGAAATATAGAACTTATCCAACTTTCATGCCATATACCACACTACTAAGCATTTTTAACTTCTTGAAATTAGAAACCCGACGAAACATTTCAGATATTATTTTTATTTGTAAAATAGTTCAGAATATTATTCAGTGTCCTAACTTACTATCAAAATTACCTTTTTATGTTCCAATGTATATTTTTTCGAAACCAAAAATATATTTTATATTAAAAGATATAAATTAGAAATTAGGAAAAATTCCCCTTTAATAAGATGTTGCCTAATTTGTAATAATATTAATAACAATAATGTAGATATATATACAGATAATATAGTTACATTGATTAAGTATTTGAAAGTATTTTTTAGAGTAAGTTAATTTAGTGTATAAGTTAGTTTTTAATGAAACTATGTAATTAGGCCCTTGTGCCTGTTTAGTTTCAATAAATAAATAAATAAATAAATAGAAATATAGCAGAACTTCCTAATGGGGATCTTCCAACTTCCAACATAATAATGAATTAGAAAATTAGAGGAGCTACCTTCTTTTTGCACCGCGAGACAATTTGAAATGTGATAAGCTCTAAATAATATACTCGATAATATATACTATTAAAACGAAATCCTATATTTTTATCATTTTTGGAGAAACATTGATCGACTGGAAATTGATGATGGAAAGAGAAAATCGAGGAGAAAATATTCGGAATTTGCAGTCTAAAAGTGTTTATTTGATTTTAAACTGACGTGATCATACAGTGATCATCTACAGGGTTACTACAATATTATAAGACAAAACATTATGTATAACAATTCATTCAAGAAAACTATATATATATATATATATATATATATATACAGGGTGTTAATACTAAGTCGTTACACCCGAAAATGGTAGTTAGAACTCATTAAAACAAACAACTTTTCTTAGTTCCAATTTTTGATTTGGTGCCCCGGTTCGTAGTTATTGGAGTTATTTTGTTTTTCGAAAAAGCGTCATAACTCCCTTATTTTAAAGACTATTGAAATAATATTTTTCTCTCAAATTTACCTATGGGCTCTCTAAAACATTTTACATTTACAATTATTTTTTATTTTTTCAAATGACAAAATGGCGATCGATCAAAAATTTCAATACATGATTTTTTGATAACCACTCCATCGATTTTCAGCATTAAAACTTTTATAAAATCCTTAAACTATCTAATACAATATTTGTTATAAACATTTTTTTCAATCTATCCAAAAAAAGTATTTATTCATTTACTTGATTTATAAGTGCAGTGTGTTCAGAAAAAAACCTAATTCGGAGTAGCCTATGAACACAGAAACATATGTCTGATCATTATTCAATTCAAAAATCAAGTTGTCACAATTGATCTTGAAATGTAATTTTAAGAAGAAAAGATAATAAAGAAGGATATAGATTATTGCCATTCACCGTTTTCTAATTTATTTCTATTTCAAAAAAGGATACAAGAATATTTCTTTAGATAACATGTTTGACAATACCTCGTGTCAAATTGACATTTAATTAAATACTTTGAAATTGATATACGTTTTTTTGTTCATAGCCTACTCCGAGTTAGGATTATTTTTGAACACCCTGTACTTACAAGTCAATTAAATGAATTTTTCCGATAGATTGAAAAAATTGTTTAGGACAAATGTTGCAGTAGATAGTTTAAGGATTTTATAAATGTTTTACTTTCGAATATCGATGGAGTGGTTATTAAAAAATCATGTTTTGAAATTTTTGATCAAACGCCATTTTGTCATTTGAAAAAATAAATAAATAATTTTAAATGTCAAATGTTTTAAAGGGTCGAAAAGTAATTTAGGAAGAAAAAAATTTTCACTAAGCCTTAAGAAAAGGGAGTTATGACGATTTTTCGAAAAACAAAAGAACTCCAATAACTACGAACCGGGGCTCCAAATCAAAAATTGGAACTAAGAAAAGTTGTTTGTTTTAATGAGTACTAACTACTATTATCGGGTGTAACGACTTAGTATTAACACCCTGTATATATATATATATATATATATATATATATATATATATATATATATATATATATATATATATATATTATGAACTATACTTAAAAATGACAGTCTTAAAATATATTAAATAGATATTCACTTAAAAATATAATTTATAATTAATTAGTATATTGTGCCATACTACGGATTATTAACATGCTTGTTTTGAAAATTTATAATTACATATTTAAATTACAAAAAGAAGCAGTGAAGCACAATTAACAATTCAATTAAAAAACCGTTTCGATCTTAATTAATTTGAATATCTATCACATACAAACTGATTAATAATGCAAACACTCTCTCCGTTCCACGAAATTAGACTTATTCTCTTAATTCAAAGTTACAATTAAATTAAATTATAATTGAATTATCTGAATGAAAACTTCTTTCTACGAATTAAATATTTTCTCTTTAGAATTTCACTTTCATTTTCTTACAATTTTGATTTAATTACTGAGTTAAT
The DNA here is from genome assembly GCA_943142095.1 of Ophonus ardosiacus. Taxonomy (NCBI): domain Eukaryota; kingdom Metazoa; phylum Arthropoda; class Insecta; order Coleoptera; family Carabidae; genus Ophonus; species Ophonus ardosiacus. The sequence goes on along the minus strand of OW964831.1, from coordinate 46,695,326 downwards.
TCATACATTTATGTGGAATTATATTGTATGTAATAGAAACATCAGCTCATCTATTTTACATACTACAACCAAAACAAAAACAAGAAAAAAATGCCACAACCTACTTGCGGTGTAATTAATTTCCTGAATGTGTACTTTACCGAAAATTTTAAAATACCATCCATAGAATTTCAAATGAAAATCTCCAAAGAAATTCTGTGTAAAATAAACAGTAAAATTGGTTTATATACATAGATCTGCTATACGATGTTGTGAAAATTTAACCACTTACAAATTTGGTATTTTTTTTATTTATTTTTTTTTAAAACCTCTCAACAGGATTAAATTCTCGATTAAATCCCAATGGGGTATTCCACCATAACAAAAAAATTAAGAAAATTTCAATTTAACATAAAGTATGGCTCAATAAATAATAGTTAAAACAGTGAAAACATTTTTTAAATAATTACTTTACGAGATATTTCACATTTGCTAAAAGGGAAAATTGACGTCATACAATTGTTATCTTTCTCTCGCAGCATACTCAGAGCAGTGTGTGTGAGAAAGACAAGTATAGAGGAAATGTGACGTTACACTGATTTCTCGAAAATAAAATACTCTTAAACTAGGAACAATTAAGATTTTTTAATACTATGAATTGCTTCACTTTTAAGCAAAGAAGGTACTCGTATTGTCTTTGGTCAAAAAATTCGGTGGTCAGTTTTTAATGAATAAGCACGTTTTAAGGACCCTACAATACGAATTTACTGTTTTTAAGAGGATGTCTGTATGTGTGCATGTGTGTGTCCGTGTGTGTGTGTGTGTGTGCCCGTGTGTGACAAATTTTTCTCCGACGATAACTTCAGTACCACAATTCTAAAAATTATAATTCTTTAGTATTCCTCTTCTTTACATCCATATGAAGAGCTGATTAGATTTTAGTTGTAATTGATTCACCGGAAGTAAACTTATTTGATGTTTTTAACAGTTTTTCTTAAAAAAACGCAGTTAAATATAATTTTTAGATATTTTGTCATTATAAAAATTAGAGACAATGCTCTTAATTTTAACTTTTAAGCACTATATTATGACTTTTTGAAAATCATACTTTTAATGAATATTATAGAGACAAGTACATAGATAAAATAAGTGACGTCAAACATTTTTGCAATTGCATAAAAGCTATTAACATGTGCACACGTTTCCAGGAATACCTGATATATAATTTTCACCTAGAAAGTATAGTTATCGTTGCAAATTTGACAAATTACACTTAATAATCCATCAATTGCTTATCGACGCCGTCTGGTTTCATAAACGAGAAACTCTTGTTTGCAATACACGGATCCGGAAACGCAAATATTATTATTATTAGGTCTGCTAAAAATAAAAATCAACATTGCAAATTATTGCAATCATCAATTTGCAGATTAAACTGTTACAAAACTGTAGCTAAATATAGAAGATATTTTTTAATTATGTTCCGGATATCCTAGATGCAATTAATTATAGTAATAAAACTATTAACACCAATTAAATAATTAAAAAGATAGGACCAACTGAAAAAATGTGATAATGATGATTTTATGTGATATTGTGAAATTATATATTAATTATATTATTAAATAATAGTATTATTAAATTCTAGATTTTTCATAAAGGAAGATAATATAAATTAGCAATTTACGTCATTACTGTCATTATGTTCATGAAAAAAAATTTCTAAGTAATACTGATCTCACGCCATAATGAAAAACATAAATAATGTATTGTCATTAATGTTGTTTTCAGATTCGCAGAATTATTTTAAATCTTTCCTTACCTTTTAAGAAATACATTGACAAATCTCTTATTTTGATCATTTGGTAATTAAATAAGTATGTGATAATAATAAATTCATATCCGCAAAGTTTGTGTTTTTGTTTCTAAAATGATAAGAAAAATAATAAAAACTAACATTCGAACACGTTTGTTTTGAATTTTGCAGCACAAGAAAAACTAAGCGAGAAACTTTTAGTCCTTACCTAATACACAGCGACAAAGTTGTAATAAATGAATTAAAGAACTTTTTTTACAAAAAAAAATATTCTAAAATCTTCACCTGTTTCGAAAAAAAAAAACCGAACATAAAAAGTTAATACATCGTAATGACATGTTACAGTCAATTGACGAGAAAGTTGACACGTGTAAAAGAAGATAAGGGCCAGTTTTGCAATCTCTGGTTAAAATTTTAACTGGCAGTTAAATAATCAATATTACATCTGATTATTGACAGCAATGATAAATGTCATTTGACAGTTTATTTCGTTTCATTTTGTTTATTTAACTAATAGTTACAATTTTAACCGGAGATTGTAAAATTGGCCCTTAAAGTAGTTCGAAATTGAGCTTAAAAAACATTTGCAATGCACTTATCAATTTTAAGCCAATTATGCTGGAAATTGAGAATGTTTTATTTTAATTTCATTTTTCTAGCAATTTCAATAATACACCAACATGTTAATTTAATTACACAGGGTGTCCCATATAACATTACGTTCTTGAATATCTCAAAAACAATGCATCGTAACAACAAGTGTGCCGAATCAAAACCTTCATAGTTTTTAGGGGAACATCAGATTCTGACAAAATGGCGAACTTAAAAAATTTAATGGGACCCCCTATTTTTTGTTGCAGTTTCGGAAAGAGCGTAAAAAAATATGTTGGTTTTATTCGGAAACTTTTTTGTACTCCGAACAGGTGGTGCTGCAATCGTAAAAATTTAGAATTAATTTCTGATGAAAAACGACATTTTTTATGAAATTCTTAATAAAATATTAATCGGTTAATTTTTTTCTGGCAAATTTACATTGCCACCTGTTGGGAGTACAAAAAAAGTTTCCGAATAAAACCAACATATTTTTTACGCTCTTTCCGAATCTGCAATAAAAAATAGGGGTCCCATTTAAGATTTTTAAGTTGACCCCCTAAAAATTTTGGTTTATGGGCCCATTGTTATTTATGTAACAAGGTAATAAAGTTTTACTTTTTATCACGAATATGGAAATTAGTTGCCGAGGCCGTAAGGCCGAGGAAAATAAACCATATGAGTCAAATTCACACATATACAAAAAAACATAGTGCAGTACACGTTTTAAAAAAAAATTTTTAAGCTTTTCTATTTTATTTTATATTCCTTGACTACAAATTTTATATTATATCTTATTTATTTATTTATCGCAGATTGGCACAAATGGGTAATATGCCGTGATGATATATTTTTTTTATATTTATTTATTTTTTAACAATTTGACTTTTCATCTTTTTAAATGTTATTTATTTATGTTTTTATAAAATACGACGATCAACTCTGTGATTATTTTAATTGTTCTTCATGGATGGTTGCGACTAAAAAGTTATGTTATTAGACAATTTCTTGCCCTGAAGAAGACTAACGTTTTAGTCGAAACGTCGACGTGAAATAAATAATTTCACTACAGACTGCTTGTCCGATTATTTTTCCTTCGCGAACCCTCATTTGTAAGTTATGTTTATAGATAATCTGTGAAAGTGACATTCAATACTGTTAACCTCGAACATTGAAGTTGTAAAGAACACTCAAAATAATGTGTTTTACCACAAACTTATTCAACGGAATTATTTAGTTATTATTGTCATTTAATGTACATATTTACTATTGTACATCTTACACCTTCCCAAATTATCTTTCATGTACAGTAATTATCATAAGGTTGGCAACACTGCAATTGGATGAAATTGTCGTATAATGGATTACTTTAGTGCCGATTTCTTCTCCCTTTAATGACGATTTGAAATAAAACATATTTACAATAAAATTCTAAAAATATGGACCATGTGTCCTCGCATGTGCCTTATTCTCATTAATTCTAGCGTTACCCTCGCACTAGTTTCTAATAGGACTAGCCATCAAAACTAAATAATTTTATTTATGTAATTGTAATTATGGTACATAATTAATTTATAAATTTAAACTAAAACAACTAACAAATTATTAAAGTGGAAGTGGAACATATGGGATATAATTCCATAATTCCATTAATTTCCGCGAAATATGAAGCCTGTAACAGACATTTCGCGGAATTAAATTTTCAAACTAGAGTTTATTTCCCAGCGAAACTTCACATGCATGACAGGTAGGAAACATAAACAATAAACAATACAAAATGTAGGGCAGTGTAATAACAAAAATCAATATTTTAGCTAGTGATTTACATTTTGGCAAGCGAGCACACAACAAACTCTTCACACAGAGCTGATAATAAAGATAAAAGCGTAACGAAATGGCTGCATCAGCAACGGACCCAGAATAAAACGTCACGGAGAACGAGAGCACTATACATAACAAGCTGCCCTCGTGCATTTACAATGGGGTGTTCCACCATAACAACAGAACTAAGAAAATTTCAATTTAACATAAAGTATGGCTCAATAAATAATAGTTAAAACAATGAAAACATTTTTTAAATAATTACTTTACGAGATATTTCACATTTGCTAAAAGGGAAAATTGACGTCATACAATTGTTATCCTTCTCTCGCAGCGTACTCAGAGCAGTGTGCGTGAGAAAGACAAGTATAGAGGAAATGTGACGTTACACTGATTTCTCGAAAATAAAATACTCTGAAACTAGGAACAATTAAGATTTTTTAATACTATGAATTGCTTCAAAACTGAATGAAGTTTTATTTAAAATAATAAAAAAAATTGAGTGGAATACCCCATAGCGTTCATGCAAGACCTTCTATTCTTCATACTCGTAAACTTACTCTTTTCAACGCTTTACTCAAAAGTTTCATCCACTTATTTACGTACAAAGGCGACCTCAAAAATGGCAACCCTCAATAGCGCACTCGCGTCCAGCTCTTCAGAAAAGATGCATCTGACATTTTTACTTCCTTGAACGAAGTAAAGGAAGTATTGTAATCGCGAAAAATTTCGGTTTCCAGATTTCAACGGAAATATCCATTTTGACCATAACTGAATCCATTTTGACTAATAAAAAACGAGAAGCCGTAGAAAGTTAAAATTTTGTATTTAGGACTGTTATAACATCTAGTTGTACACCTCCCTTTTTGGTCATTACATAACTTTCGGAAGTGGTACTTTACTTGAAGCCTATAATAGATTTTAATGAAAAACTATATTAAAATATAATCCAAATCTTTTCAAATTTCGTATGTAAGACTTTTATATCAATGGGAATAACGTAATAGATTTTAGTTAAAATGGTCTACCCGGAAGTGGTATTTTACTTGAAGCCTATAATAGATTTTAATGAAAAACTATAATAAAATATAATTCAAAACTTTTCAAATTTGGTATATAATATTTTTATATTAATGGGAATAACGTAATAGATTTTAGTTAAAATGGTCTACCCGGAAGTGATAATTTACTTGAAGCCTGTAAGAGATTTTAATGAAAACTATATTAAAGTATAATCCAAAACTTTTCAAATTTGGTATAAAATACTTTTATATCAATGGGAATAACATAATAGATTTTAGTTAAAATAGTCTAACCGGAAGTGATACTTTACTTAAAGCTGTTATCAGTTTTTCTTGAAAAAAATAGTGTTCTAAATAGTTTTATATACAGGGCCGCGAAAAGATGCGTTGGAACCGTGGTGTAAAAAACATGCTGAAGCTATTTGTACCTGTAATAAGTAATATTTTCAACAATATTTTAAAACCGCCCGGTATATTAATCTTCATCAAATGCATTAGAGATTAGCATATTAAAATATTATAAATTCAAATTGGAAATTATACAGAAAGAATAAAGACTTATGAACTATGTAAAATATATGCAGTATTTCTTTTTATACCCTATTTATATTTTGTTTTTGTATTATTTTATATTTTTTTAAATTATTAAACAGACCAGTTTATTATTTAATTTATTTTTTTTCTTTTCACCCACCTGTTTAGATACACTGAAAGTACACCAGTCATAAATACATTCAAAGAAGTACCCAGAATATTTCATCTCTTTTTGGGCATCTATTGTGCTCTATCTATCTTATAGACTTTTAGCAGGTAAATATGGCAACATGGTACTCCATAAGGCCCTATACTGAACATAGAGTGTGGGACACTGTATAGTAGGATGTTTAAAATCACTGAACTCTCACCTTTTTGCTAGCCTACTGAAAAACTGTCGTTAAAATAAAATGTTAGCTGGTAAATTATTCAAAGCTACAGTACATTTTTACAGTACATTTTTATGCTCTAATTTGTCAAGTAAATTAACTGTGTTCATAAAAAAAATATGTAAAAAGTGTGGTGATAAATATATCTTCTTGAAAATTGACAAAAGATGCGCAACCTAATATCCTTTACTGAATTCGTCCCTGGCTGCATTTCAAACGAATAAATAAAACTGTACACACTCCAGCAAAGCATTTAAAAATAGCAACGCTAGTACGGCAAATGCACAATGTTTATGAACATATGCTGCAGAGAACTTTTATTTATTTTTTCCCGTTTAATGAGTGCGACTGAAGTGCTCGTAAATTGGTGTGGATTTGTTGGTTTGAGCCTTTTTACTTCCCCGTTTCCGAAAACATTGTCGCGCTTTCAACTTTATTACATGGCAACAAAATGTCTAAAGTTCTGGATGTCTCTATTTGCTTTTTACTAGAAGAGTCTTTGAAGAGAGAATAATGTTACTGACATTGGAAGCAGGAGTTAAATATAACAGCATATTTCTATTTACATACTGGCTACAATCATTCAACAACACTTGTAGTTGTAGTGGCATAGTTTAGTCAGAGGTTCATATTAACAAGTTTAATTGTTGTAAATTTATATATAAACAATTTACATTTGAGTGACATAATACATACTGTAAAATTTAAAACCGTAGACAGCGTAACTCAATATTAGTGTATAGAATTAAAAATAATTACCTCCCGCTACCCTTGGTAAGGGAGGTATAGGGATCGTGCTAAAAATCACATATCGCGATTTTAGTAAATGACCACGTTTCAAGGTGCCTAGAATCCAATTTTAATATTTTTACGACGATGTCTGTATGTGTGTATATGTGTGTGTGTGTGTGTGTGTGTGTGTGTGTGTGTGTGTGTGTGTATGTATGTATGTGTATGTGTGTATGTGTGTGTGTGTGTGTGTGTGTGTGTGTATGTATGTATGTGTATGTATGTATGTGTAGGGATTTTGTCTTCGCTCTAACTCAAATACTATCATTCAGAAAATTCTGAATCTTTCTATTTCTATCCTATTCTAATATGAAAAGAAGCCATTAGATTTTGGTGTAGAATCCATTTTTAACATTTTCACGATGATGTCTGTATGTGTGTATGTGTGTATGTATGTGTATAGATTTTGTCTTCGCTCTAACTCAAATACTGTGTATGTGTGTACGTATGTGTATGGATTTTGTCTTCGCTCTAACTCAAATACTATCATTCAGAAAATTCTGAAACCTTGTATTTCTATCCTATTCTAATATGAAAAGAAGCCATTAGATTTTGGTGTATATCGGATAACCGGAAATGGCACTTTACCTGAAGCTCATAGTGGTTTTTCTTCAAAAAATTCCATTAAAACCCATTTTTTCGAATTTTATGTCTTATGAAAATTAAAGATTTTACAGATAAATTTAAAAATAATGTTTTTTATTAGTTGCGAAGCCTAAGATAAAAACTATCCCATTGTTACACAGTTCATTTTTCAAATGAATGTAACTGACAGTAAATGTCACTGTCAGAAAACTTATCACTTCAAATTAATAATAGTGTCATTTTAAAAAGAAAATAGTAAATAAAGCAATAGTTTTCTGCAATGGAACAGTTTGCAGCGTTAGTAAATACGTAGGTAGGTATGTATTTAAATTAATAAAAATTAAATAGCGGGAGGTTTTGTGTTGGCCACATCAGATTTTTTCAAATAGAAATGAAATATTAATTTGAAATTGATTTTTATCAAAATTTTCGCAATGTAAGGGTATGATATTATTTAATCGTTGTATTCTGAAGAAAATTCCCTATTTAATGAGTTAATAAAAAATATATAATGCCATTTAAAAAAATATAACATTGATCCATAAGTTGAGCACCACTGGTTTTAAAAAATAGTGTTTATGCTAAAATATGTCCCCCTCTATGCCTTACAAAATATCTTAATCACTTTTTTGCAGGGCATCGAACCCGCCCAAAACTGGGTTCGGTTTAGGTTCAGGTTAATTTGTTTTTTGAAAGATGGGTTCGGGTGCGGTTCTGGTTCAGGCATTAATAAAATTTGCGGTTTTGTTCGCGGTTCAGGTTCAAAATAATGTAAAATTTAATGTAATTTTTTTTGCCGGAATTTACGCAAAATGCAACAAGAAACGAACACAATTTTCACGAAAAGTCAGCCCAGGCAGTAACGCAGACGCCTAAGACGTCGATTATCGGCTGTATTTACTTATACTAAACTAAAAATTAACTTGAACCAGAGTTGAACCCCGAACCTGAATTTTAATACTCGGTTCGGTTTCGACTCAGGTTCAATTAAAAATATATCTGAGGTTCGGTTCTTGATTTGGGTTCCCTAAAATGTTACGGTTTGGTTCCGGTTTTGGTTCGGGTCAGGTTCGGGTTCGATGCCCTGCTTTTTTGAGTAACTTGTCATATACACAAATAAAATACACTGTTCCATTATCTTGATACACCCTGTATACCTACATTTATTACTCGTATTTACATATTTTCTATATTTATACATGATATCAATATATAATAACCTATAAACTTTAAATAGATTGCATTATTAATATTTCCTGTACGATTATCCCCTATACCACATAACTATCGTCGACATCAACGCCTACTGTATAGACTGTGCGTAACTACACTATACACGATAATTACCTTCAATATTACCTGTTTGACTGCATGTATAGTGCTTATCCATGACTGTACACGCGTGTCGTGTTCCACATAACGACAACAACGTCAAATGTAGATGTGAGTCACCCTACCTTACATTTACACCCCTGGTATATAATTATTTTATACATATACACGATCATTATATTGACTTAAAAATGAAAGAACATGTAAGTGACTCATAATGGAATAAGTCACTTTTCATGTTTAGTTGTTATAAAAATTTATTTAGTAACATTTTTTGACGAATAAAGCTAACAATTATTTTAAAAAATGCATTTATATATAAATTTGAGATTCTTCGTTCTCACACATTTTATCGCTAATTTTATGCTGTTATTACTACTAAACACTTGAAGAAGTAATAATACAAAATACGTGTTTGCGCTACTTATACAAAAACGGGTAGCCATCTATACTAAATACATCATTAGTCAAATGTACGTTTTCTTTGAAAAGAGCGTTAAACAATTAATATTAATCGGGGGTAAATTATAATCATATTTGGAAAATATATTTCTTTGAAAATAACGATCCTTTTAAAATTTTCCTAATCCCAACGTGGTCAAATCCCCGACAAAATATCCAGCTGTGAAGGGTCGGACCGCTACTTCACAAGTAATGGAATGTGCATATAACTTGAGACAGCCTATACAAACATTATTTTGTGTGATTCCAAATCATGAAAACGCAGGTCGAGGTCGATATCTCTTTTAGTTTTGGAGGTATTCAACGTCAAAGATTTTCTCAAAATTACCCATTTCTGGGCTAATCTCTACCTACAGTTTTGAATTATTGCCCCAAAAGTCAATATACCTCATATTCACATAAAAACTTTACAATTTTCAAAAATCTAATTTCATGTATCTAGATACTGCTCAATGCGCTGATTCTAAATTTTGAAACCGCAGGTCGATATCTCTTTTCGTTCTCGAGATATTTAGATTGAAAGTTTGGCATAAAACTGTTCATTTTTGGGTAATAACCCAAAAATGGGCCAAGATACGAATTTGGCGACACGACCATTCGATTCTACAGATAAAAATATATAAGTATACCAATTTTCATAATTTTTGACTAACCGGTTCATTTTTTATTGAAGAAAAGTTTGAAAACCCCTGAAAACGGCCAAAATCTGAAAAAATCGCAAGGGGTACACCTTAGATTTTTGCGATTTTTGGCCATTTTCAGTTATTTTGCTGTAGAGACTGTATGCGGCATTCAAATATTATGAAAATTGGTATACTTATGTAGTTTTGCCCGTAGAATCGAATGATGATATCTCCAAATTCATAACTCGACCCATTTTTTGATTATTACCCAAAAATGGGCAGTTTTATGCAAAACTTTGAATCTAAATATCTCGAGAACGAACAGAGATATCGACCTGAGGTTTCAAAATTTGGAATCAGCGCACTGAGAAGTATCTAGATACACGAAAATTAGATTTTTGAAAATTTTTAAGTTTTTAGGTAGAGATCTAGCCCAGAAATGGGTAATTTTGAGAAAATCTTTGAGGTTGAATACCTCGAAAACTGAAATACATATCGACCTGCGTTTTCATGATTTGGAATCAGACTATTAGATTTTTGAAAATTTTGAAGCTTTTATCTGAATATGAGGTATATTGATTTTTGGGACATTAATTCCAAAATGGATAGAGATATAAACTTGCTAGTAATGGGGGATTCCAACTCAATCGAATTAAAGGAAAATAGTAAAAAAATACGAATGTATATGCTGAATAACGAATATTAATAAAAAAATTAAATGGTATAATTGGGTTATTTCGGAAATAAAGGGCGCTTCGACACTAATATGAAAATATTTTGATTGGCGACCGAAAGACCGCCTATACATGCATTACAATTAGCGTGTTAGGAGGTGAGGGTTACTACCAATGGAAGTTAAGAAATTCAAATTCGAAAGGAGGGGCTAACATTCATGTACTACAGTTTTCAAACAGTTTTTATTTTAACATAAATTTCTTGCATTAAACTTAATAATTTAAATACACCTGTAATTATAAAGTATGTAGACTTATACAGTGTTATAATATTCATTTATTTTTATGTAAATATATATTTAAATAACATTTAGGTCCATGATGAAAACAGTTTGATATAAAAACACATAAATGTGACGTCACGTCAATCTTTTCAAAATTCGGGAGACCATAACTCGCTTATTAATCGGAATTTTTTCACTGGATTTTCATCAATAGTCTTAGTTTTCCTAATATTTTCAGATGAAATTATAAAAAAAAAATGGTGGAATCCCCCATTAAAGGACGAGTTTTATAGGACATTATTATTTTCGCACGCGTCAAAAATTATTTAAAGAAATTTGTATAAGTAATAATGTACATATAGTTGATTCATGTTAATTCTGATTTATAACATTTGAAAATTTTAGTATATATCACATTCATTTCGTAATGACTTCATTATAAACGCAAAATATAAAACTATATATTTTTTAATTGTGAAAAAAAAATATTCAAACGTGGACTTTATGAAATAGACAGAGATACAAAATTGTAGGTATTCGTGTTTTTTATTTTATTTTATTTTTTTTTTTTTTTGGAAAGGGGGCTCCAATTTCTCATCATTCCAGGGCCTTCATTCATATAAATCCCTTGCAAACAAAAATGATCAATAGTATCGCCAATACTTTTTCTTGGTAGACCAAATTATGCACATGTAGAGATAAGATATGATTTTAACCACAACATTTAGTGGGAATTCCATATTTACTTGTTTAATGTGTAATCTTTATTGATATTCTTTACTTATTAAACAAAATTACTAATTTAATTATACTGTGAACTGTTTGTTGTGACTGTCTAAACATAAACAAGATTTTTATTTTATTACTCCATATCGTAGTTCAAACAATGTTTGCATTATGATAAGAACTTTTCACATTATTTCAAGTCTATAAACAAATAATAACCTTATCTTAAGTACTGCAAAAAAATGCTAATTAATAATATGATAATGTTATTGTAAATATTTTATGAGCTTAATGTTCTTCCGGTATAAAGAATTTATGGCAGAACATTAATAATTATTTTAGTTAATGATTTGATGAGACAAATCATCATTTTGTTGATAATCCAATGTAGGTAACCTAAAAATTTAACGATTTATCATTGCAGAGTCCAATTAACTTCAAATGCGTGCGTAATTTTTCAAAAATTATTTAACAAAACGCGTTACATAAAAAATAATATATGATCCGTATTAATTAATGTCCTATTGGGGTCATATTAGTACATAAAAATAATTTCACCAACTAAAGAACTATAAAAATGAGGTCATGCACGACTTTTTTTATAACTTTAATCAGTAGAGTAGTGAAAAATAATAGACCTGTATTTTTATTTTTCCTCAAATCGATCTTTAATTATGAAAAAGTTGTAATTGAAAATGACACTCTTTAAACGCGGCTGCTAGACCCCCGCTTCGTCCCTTGCACAGTGACGTCACAGGTTCGGAATAACGACCATTTTGGTTTTCACACTGTTTTAAATTTATGAACGCAAACATGTCGATGAAATAGGTTTGCAAGTAAATATTGTATGTTATTAACCTACCAAAATAAAGAATAAAATAATATTCTGCAATATATTCTATGTCTCACGAGCGTTTATAACCTTCTAGCGTCTAATCTCAATCTCAAATCAAAAGTGAAAGACACAGCTCATATGTAACGTGTAAATTATATTTATAAAAATGAATAGAACGATGTTATATTAACATATTACAGCATTTTTAGATATGTAATCCTCAATTTATAGTCTATATAAAATGTCTGTTTAAAATGATTCTAAACTTAGGTTCAGAACGTGTGACGTCACAACATGGCTGATTTTACAACTTTTTAAAAATATACTTTAAAACGATGTTCTACAACAAAAAACGTGAACAAAAAATAATTTAATAATACTGAACTATAAATTAGACTATTCTTCTTTTATTTAAACACAAAAAATATGTTGTGGCCAGCACAATACCTCTCGCCATTTCCATTTTATGTTATATAAGTACTGTATTGCATTTCGCTATCGAACCGTCGTTTTATAACAAAAACATTATAGAACTTTACCAAAATATTGTTTTTATTTTATTCTAATTATATCTATATTTTTCATTATATGAGTAAGTTCCTAAATGTCAGAGATTATTCCAATTCATTAACAAGATTGGCGGTATTTCTTATGGATATATGCATTTTACCTACAATTTTAAATATTTAATTAATAAAACAATAAGAAAGATTAAACGTAATTCCCAGAAAAAGCTTTCAGAATCACTAAAACTGTTGATTTTTGACGCTGACATATGTCATTTACAAACTATGTTATAAACATTTGAATTTGTCAACTGGTTTCCTAAGTGTAGTTTCGCCTACCCGATATTCTACAGAGAATTTATTTTAAAATGCAACATTATGGTTCATCACTTCCATGGTTACTTACTATTGTCAAAAAATGACAGCAATGTAATATTTGTCCATTTTAAAATGCAACATTATAAATAGTATTGCAGCACAGGAGATACGTCCAGAACACATCACAAATGGCGTCAAATCTTATTACAACCGACTAGAATATTGCGAACATTTATTACATGAAAGATGAATTTTTGTAAGGTAAAGTTTGTTAAGATGTACAGCAATCATATTTTGATTTTTTTGTTAATCGTATGTAGGCTAATTTATTGGAAATTTGTTTTGATAATACAAAATTACAAATTTTGTATGTTGCATTTTAAAATGGACAAATATTACATTGCTGTCATTTTTTGAGAATAGTGAGTAACCATGGAAGTGATTGACCATATGTCGCATGTTAAAATAAATTCCCTGTATATATTATAGCGTCTTTATCTCTAAATTTATAATCGGATTATAGGGACTGTAAAACGTACTTGTCCACTAAAATCTTGATATGCGAATTTTAGCATGAATCCAATACCTCTCTTAGCGAGGGGCAAAAAGATACAATTATTTTTTTTTGTATGACCTCATTATCCAAACTTCAATTACGCAATTGTAAACCTTATTCCCTCTGAGAACTATGCCACAATTTCCAAATTTTATCGCTAAAAAATCATCTTTCCGGATCTGCTGCAAAATAGAAAAAGATTCATAGATATCCGGTTTAGGTTATGTTGATCACAGAGAAGATTATCACCATAATGACGATCAGTAATTGTTTATCTGTTGCCCGTGGCAACACCTAGTAACCGCATTTTTCGATTTCGCGTTCAGCCGTTCCGTATTTCATTTGTTTGTCAGGTATTAAGTAATTGTAATCTAGAACGTCATGCACGGCTAGTGAAGGTAAGGTAGGTGTGAATGTTACCGGTTAGATGAAACCACATCACGAGTAACTTTACGCTGGATAAGTACTGACGTCATTCGAAGTTGCTACTTCGTATAAAGTTAGCAGTTTACAACTTTAATAGAATTTCAGACGACGGTTTGGTTTGCATGCAATTTTGACCCTAACGTACAGACTAAATTAAATTGAACTCCAAATTGATTAATATACAGTACCTTCCAAAATATGGGTACACATGAAGTTATATATTTATTTTAACAAAATATAATATTGTTATGAACATTTCAACTGAAATTTCTTCGTAAAAACTCTTCTGCCGTACAAGTCTAATTCTTTGAATTAGTTTTACTAACAATCAAATGATATGCAAATTCTCTCAATGCTTATTAATTAATATTGATCTGATTTAATAATTAGTATTTTTTTTATCCCAGAAAAGTTCGACTCGGTTCAAAGATAAAAAAATCTGTCGTGGCCAGCACAATACCTCTCGCCATTTCCATTTTATGTTATAAATAAATAAAATAAATAAATATATCATCACGGCATATTACCCATTTCTGGGTGTGCCAGTATCTACAACACATGTAGACATCGGTAATGATGATATATTTTACCGTGTGGGCGTTTACCAGGCGTCACCTCACGGGCACTCATAGCTGGTGTGGAGAGTGCACCACAGGGGTCACTTTTGTGCCATTTAAAATGGGAAATATTTTTATTTATTTATTTATTTATTTTATTTATTTATTTTATTTATTTTACTTTTTTATTTTATGTTATAAGTATTGTATTGCACTTCCTTGTCAAAACGTCGTTTTATAATAAAAAAATTACAGAACTTTACCCAAATATTGTACTTAACATGTCAAATTTATTTCTATTTCTAAAATAAGGAAAATTGTATTTGTTTAGTGTTTTAATTTTATAATAATATAAATATTAGTGAATAATAAATGAATAAACAAATATTTGGTACCTACCATTAAAACTCTTTACATAAATATAAACCTTTCAATATTTATAAAATTAATGTAAATAAATGTGTCAATATACTTGCACATATATGAATTATTCATATTTCAATTTACTTTCGATAAGAATAAAAGATAGAGCATTTTTTCTGATATCTTGTAAATTGTTCATTACTTTACGGTTTCCATAAAGAATTTATTAATTAATTTAAAATTAAATTGTGCCTATTTCATTTCCTGACAACTACGGAATTCAAACCAAGGTCCTTCTACGTAAACTTGAGAACAGGAACCATGCTAATAGTCTCAAGATCACAACACTCTGTTAATGAAAATATACAGTCGTACAAAAAAATGTCCTTACGGCAATAACTTCAATCTATTTTAGGTAAATAGCAGTGTAAACCCCAATATATTTTTAATCCAAAATGAAAAGCATTATGTTACGTTATTTACTTATTTTATGGGGTAAACAGCATTAGGTTTGGGGGTTATTTAGTTAGCGGGAGTACGAAAATTATTATAATTTTTGCACTAATCATGTATAGAAAAAATTATCTTAATATTTTGGAAATAAATTAAACCTAGTATCGCAAAATAAGGTTAGTATATATGAGAACGATACGACAAATAATTTGCATCTTCTAAGAGAATGGCTGTTGTATATTATCAAAAAAAGCTTGCTTTATCATCCCCCATGGTCTCCAGACTTTAACCAGATTGAGAAAGTGCTGAAAATTCTTGAAAAAAACAACACTGTAAACCAAGAAGAATTTAACAATAAATTACAAGAAGAATGGCAATAGCAGAATATGTATTTATGTGTGTGTGTGTGTGTGTCCGTGTGTGTGTGTGTGTGTGTGTGTGTGTGTGTGTGTGTATGTGTGTGTGTATGTGTGTCCGTGTGTGTGTATGTATGTCCGTGTGTGACACATTTTTCTCCGACGATAACTCCAATACTACAATTCTAAAAGTTATAATTCTTTCGTATTTCTGTTCTGTACATCCATATGAAGAGTTGATTAGATTTTGGTTATAATTGATCCACCGGAAGTACCTTTATTTGAAGTTTTTAACAGTTTTTCTTAAAAAACGCAGTTAAATATTGTTTTTTGACATTTTGTTATTATACATATTAAAGAAAATATTCTTCTCTATACAGTTTGATTATACATTTTCCTTCATATTCAATAGATGTAAATTTAAAGCATTATAAAGAAATTAATTTTCAAAAATTAGTCAGCTTTGCTATTTATCATGGAAACAGCTGATGCTGATATATTAAAAAAATTCTAATTGACAGATGTCAGTTGCAAGTGCAAAACCAAATATGGAAAGTGTAGGATCACAAAATTGGTATGTCATAG
The DNA here is from genome assembly GCA_943142095.1 of Ophonus ardosiacus. Classification (NCBI taxonomy): domain Eukaryota; kingdom Metazoa; phylum Arthropoda; class Insecta; order Coleoptera; family Carabidae; genus Ophonus; species Ophonus ardosiacus. Next base: position 46,678,744 of record OW964831.1, on the reverse strand, counting down.
TGCTCCTCGCAAGTGACACGCAGAAAAAGGCCAACGAGAAGATGGAAGGACTGTATCGCAGAAGACTGAAAGGAATGCCTGTTGGACAAGGATGAGTGGAAGAAAAGAGGAAACAGCTACATCTAATAAAATAGGTGAAGCTGAAGAATAAGAAGAAATGTCAAGTGCATTTTACTTATATAGATATAGATATATATTATATATAATCTGTTCCAAGGACCTTTTGGTATGGGATTTGTACAAAATACATCGAATTGACGGAAGGTTTTGTGCTGGCCACAACAGATTTTTTATATATAATAACGAACATAATGCTTTTCATTTTGAATTAAAAAAATATTAAATATATTGGGATTTATATTGTTATATTCCTAAAATATATTAAAACTTTTTCGTATGACTATAGGTATTATCGAATTATCTATAAAAACTTACATGGAATTTTCTAGGTATTTTCTGTAGGTAATTTGTTTTCCTGTTCAATGCAAATGTTAACCATTTATAATTTTACAACATTTGTGACGTCAAAAAAGAATCGTAAACTTTATAAATAAATATCGTTTCACAATAAAATAAAAAAAGTTGAACTACATAAGGATTGCGTTTATTAGAAACTTACATAATGTAAAAATTTCACTCCTTCATTTAATTACCCATAGAAGGTAGAGCTTCACTTAAATGAAACTGAAATTATTTTTCTCATATTTATTTTCGCGTGAGTCTAGATGAAACTCGCATGAAGAACAATATTTAATATATAATTAATCTGGGAGCAACACACATTTTAAGATAATAAAAATATTACTGTTAATAAAGTTTCACTTTTTTCACGCATACTATAAATAAAATTTGCTTTTTAAATTTTATTCATTAGTGTATGAATATAGTAGGCCAGTGCGTTATTCAATTTCATAAACAACCGAATAGAAAACAAATGAATTACAATTACTTTCTAGTTTCTAACTGGTTTTGTTCAAAATAAAAAATAATTACGGAAATATTTACTTGAAATTCTTTATCTACTGAAAATAAGTTATTATTTTTTTTCACTACTAGCCTAGGAACCCACTATTATTTACCTTTATTTAACATGATAATTTGTTTTTCACTACCGCTTGCTTGTAACCATGGTAACCTAGGTCAATAATAATTTATTATTAACCTAGGACTATAATGCAAACTGTCATTTTTCAATCAAACTCAAGCTTCCAAATCCAAATATTATTTAACTCTGTGCTGTTTTGGTGAAAATGTGAAACGTGTAGATGAAGAAATGAATAAATCACTATTTTTTTTTTTTGTATTTGTAGGTAAATACATTTCAATAGATTTATTTAAAAATAATAATAAACTAATAAGGCTGCTGACTGTGACAGCACAAAGTGTTTTTATTAAATAATTAAATCAAATACAAATCAAGGCCCATAAGTGAGGTTATCAAACCAGTGATATGAGCGAAACGTCAGATAAAAACAAATGCAGCCTACTTTGTTTTTGTGAATATTAGCAAATAAATAACATAATTATTAATGTCAAAATGATTGTTATTATCAATAAAAAAAAAAATCAAATAGGATTTATGTGCTAGTAGTGAAAAAAATAGTATATAAACCACGGTTGAGAAGATCATTATTGACCAGGCGCCTTGTATCCCTCGGTCTTCGCCCTCGGGTTACAATATTGGCGCTGGGTCAATAATGATTCTTATAATAATATACTATTTAACTATGTTTTATATTATAATATGTTAAATCCGTCTTTTTGTAAAATGACTAGTCGTTTTATAAAATATGGCGAGATTGACAAATCTTCGTTGACTAAGGGTTGTTTTACAATTTGGATAGACGTTTTCTAAAATTGTTAGGTGTTTTATAAAATAACGACATTGTAAAATGAATATTTGATCATTTTAATGTACCTTCCTACAAATCAACTACTAAAACTGGGGCCTTGTTATATGTGTTAAACTATTTAACAAATACAATGTAATTTAAGTCCAAAACTCATAAGTTTTTAATTTGCCCTACCATTTTGAAAATGGCTAGGCGCTATATAAAACAACTACTGTTTTTGTAATTCGCGTACAATATTCCGGAACTGAAATTAAAAGTTTTAGATTTTTTTTAAGCCAAAATGTAATTTTACCAATGTGGCCGTAAATTGTTGGTTATTTTATAAAAGGCCTAGAACTCGGCCTAGAAGTTTTAATAAACGACTGTATAGTCAAATTATGGTAAAATAACGCTAAATCAATAAAAAATTGATAATTTGGCCGCATTTTACAAAACATCTAGACATTTTACAAAAAAGCAGATTTTACAATCTGATTACGACATATATTCCAGCTGTTATTATAATTATGAAAGTAAGAATGTACTGTTAACTATTATGAATTAATCAAAGAAAAAAAAACGCAAGCACTACTGCCTGCTTTAATAAAAAAATAAGTTGCATTCAAGTAGCTTCCTGTTTGAATTTGGAATGTTAATAATGCATTCTTTGCCGCTACAGCTGGCTCAGAAGTATGTCAACACAGATTCCCAGAGACCATAAAAATTCGGAACAAATACTCGTAATTAAGGAAGGATTGTACTTACGTAAGTACCATACATTTACCAACAAATCAATTTTATACTGACATTTCACGTTATTATGGTACTTTCATTTTGTACAAACTACCGATTGGATAACCGAGATCATCAAAAAATCATTGCAGAAAGTTCAATTTTCATCTATTGTATGTTCCATGCTTCACTAACATCCATTCATTTGCGAGTAAAAGTATCGCGATCTAAAGTGTCTAGAAAGAATTCATTTACCGTTCTCTAGTTTACACCATTAGTACATCACATTGTTTGTGTATTTAACGAATGTAAATATAGGGCGCGACAATTATAAAATTTTAAAAGAAAACAGATTGTTTTAAAATAGCTTTACGTAAATATCTCAACGATTGCATTATATATATAGTCAATTCGATATATAGATAAATAATTATCATATACTGTTGAAGTATTTGTAATTAATCTGCAGATAATTAAACGCGTATTGTCACAAGTGACCTTTATATAAGAACACTTGAATAAAACTTGAATTACAGTGTAGGTTTATGTAAACCCGTATAGAATTTTTTAAATACCTGAGGAATTTTTCTACCTACTCTTGAATTTAATTACTTTCACTAATTTGAAATGCTCGTTACTTGGGAATTTCATTACGATGATTGTACTATTTTATTAAAACGTTATCTTATCAAATTCCTAAACTTTTATGATTCAACTTTCAAACTATACACTGTTGACATATCGAAACAATTGAATGAAACAAACAAGAGTAATAACAAAACACTTACGGTTCTGCCTCGATGGACTTCAATTTAGCTACATAGTTCGATGGAATGTATCCTTCCTGTCTTGTTCTCTTGCTCCTTGCCAGCCACCAGTCGCCCTGAGTGTCGTTGAGGATTTCTAAGTGTTCACCTTTCCGAAAACTTAAGTCCTCGTCTGTTCTAGCATCGTAATCATAAAGGGCTACAAAAATTTTAGCGTTTGGCACGTCGGGTTCTGGGTTCGGTTGTATAGGCCTTATTTGTTCCGGCGGTGGGGTAGGCACCGGGGTGTTTTGTGAACTAACATCTAGTGCGTCTAAAGGGCCCCCCCGAATTTGAGACTCGGGTTTACCCTTATCTTTGTCTGATGGGCTACTAAAACAATTTCCCATTTTGACAGATCATAGAAGGCTCCGCGATAAACGGTGTTTTTAGTCACTTCATTCAATATATCACACGCACAACACACACGGAAGTTTTAGCGTTTATAAAAGTCTCACAAAACATTTAAAACCTATAATTAATTAATGATAATACAATAAAATAAAACACTACGAACTGCCATAGTAAAAGCAGTCAACCTTTTTGATGATAGAATGGGAGAATTTCTACTAAGCGCAGAAAACAAACTTCGCGGCACGAAATGTCACTAGATTTCAGAATTTCCCCAAGTATTAGATTACAAAAAGTAAATACTTGTTCAAAAATTAAATAGTACAGTAAAACTGTCATAAAAATTAAATAAAATAAACTATAAAACAATTTATTTGTTAGCAATAAATGTGTCAGATATAATTTTTATATGCGACGGCCATTATGCAGTTTAAAAATTGAAAGTAGATGACCTTGCATGCATAAATTCAATTAGTTTTCCCCTCCTTAAAATAAAAGAAAAAAAACATTTGCAGAAATATCAAAAATTGTTTATTCAGTCATAAATAAAACAATATATAAATGAATTTACATTTACACAGATTCTATTGCATACACTGAAAATTTGGATGAGAAATAAATTTAATTAGGCCATTTATTTATAAATTTCAACATGCATTTGACATGATGTACGAGCATAGAGTATGAAAGCAAAATCATAATAGCTGATAAACCTGTAACTTATTTTAAATTCACTGTGGGGCTGGCGTGTCTGTAACCATTGGTTCTTCACTGGACAATTCCAACCTTCTAGGGCCGTACAACAGCACATAAGCACAATGCCAATCACCTAGCAACAAACAAGTTATAACACGTTCATTTTTATTGTCAAATACACCTACCTCCTCCTGACAATTTTAAAATTTCATCGTTTGTTACAGGAGAGACTGTGTCGTCGTCACACTTGATCCAAGTGTCGTTGGATTGACGAACCCAAGCCACGTAGTGCCCACTTGAAGATGATCTGCCTCGGTGGGTTAAAACCGCTTGCAGCGTGTAGTAACCGCTGTTGTTACTGCCTAAATCTATAATAAATTATAAACAATATAATAGTTATTTACGTATACAGGGCCGAAAGAAAAAGTTTACGCCTGCGAACGAAATTTGAAGCCCGACGCGTACCGGAGGACTTTTATTCGTAAACGAGACATAGGCGTTTAACATGGGAATTCAGTTTTTCTTTGCGCAAACGTTACCTAATTATTTTATAGAAAAATGCTTTTAGTAAAAGTTATAGAGATTTAAATTCTACATCTAAATCATGTAAAACGATTATTCTTGCTCTTCAAATAAACGTAAAAATTAATTATAAAGTTAGAGTTTTTATGAGTTTTTAGTCTAGGCAGCCATGGATTTATGACAAAAAATAAACAAATGCATTGTTTTAACTGTCAATTAGAACTAAATTTGAATTAAAGCAGTAAATTAGCACAAAAAAAATCTGTTGTGGCCAGCACAAGACCTCTCGCCATTTCCATATAAGGCTATATAAGTATTGTATTGTACTTCTCTATCGAACCGTCGATTTATAACAAAAAATTACAGAACTAACCAAATATTGTTTTTTTTTGTTTTATTTAACATGTCTTCTGCACACATATAATTCTAATTATATTTATTTTTCATTGTATGAGGAAGTTCCTATATGTCTTCCAATTCATTAACCATTAATAAAATAATAAGAAAGATTAAATATACTTCCCAGAAAAAGCTATCAGAAAGCCACTAAAACTGTTGATTTTTAACACTGACATATGTCATTTACAAACTATGTTATAAACATTTGAATTTGTTAAGTCGTTTCCTTAGTGCCTTAGCCTCTGCGATTAGAATCTGCTATATATTATAGTGTCTTTATCTCTAAATCTATACAAGATATAATAAAAATTTTAAATGTATTAGATGGAGAATTTTGTTCTTCAATATTTGTAATAACAAAAATTTCCAAAAAATTATATTTAGAAGAAATTTTCTAAGAAACTACTACTTCCGGTTGTTCAATTGTTAGCAAAATCTTTTCAGCTCTTCCCAGGAATATCAGATTGAGGAAACTGCAGTTAAATATTTTTTAAGTCTTATAGTTTTTGAGGAATCGTGTCTACAACATCCAGACATAGATACACACATCCACACACATACATCATTTTAAAAATGTTATAATCGGATTCTAGGAACCTTAAATCGTGCTTATTCAATAAAATCTGAACATGCGAATTTTAGCATGAATCCAATACCTCTCTTAGCGAGAGGTAAAAAGAAAAGGTAAAATGTTTTAGTTTTAATTAACAGTTAAAAACAATGCATTTGTTTATTTTTTTGTCATAAATCCATGGCTGCCTGGACTAAAAACTCATGAAAACTGTTTATAATTAATATTTACGTTTATTTGCAGTGCTAGAATAATTGTTTTACATGATTTAGATGTAGAATTTAAATCTCTATAACTTTTACTTGAAGCAATTTTGCATAAAATAATTAGGTAACGTTTGCGCAAAGAAAAACTGATTTATCATGTTAAACGCCTATGTCTCGTTTTTCGATTTACACCCTGTACAACGTTTTACGCACAACTGCAATCAAATGAAATATCTTTAAATTATTTTTTAAATATATGCAAAGCTTGTTGCTATGTAAAAATATTACGTAGCCACATTAATTATAAATAATTTAAAAAAATACTTCTAAAATTCATATAATTAAATAAAGATTAGTATTATTACCGAGCATTTTGGCTTTTTCACAGACCGGCGGGCAGTAAAATGGCAAAAAGCCCGGCGGGCGTAATGTTCAATTTTCTGTGAACAATTTTAATGCAGTTGTACGTAAAAATTTAAATATCAAAATTTCTTTATATTAAAAAAAGAAGTCAATATTATTAAAACTATGAGAATCAACAACATAGGTAAAAGTTTATTTGAAATATTATCTGTTCCGTAAAATTTCATGAGATACTTTACACATTAAATTTTAGAGCATAAAATCCTGATTTATTTTGGTAATTTATTTACTTTTTTAACTTACGTCTTTGGTAATCGAGTAAACTTAATTTAAACAGTTGTTAAAACAAAAATTCGATAACAATAATAATCCGAAGCGAAACCATTTTTCAAAAAATTATCTGAATCATAAAATTTTATGGGTTGCTTTACAAATTAAATTTTAGATAAATTTTTTGTTGCCAAAATTTTTTGAATTTATGCTTTTGGTAACCAAATAAATTTAAAGTTAAAAACGTGTTAAAAGTAAATCTAGAATGCTTTGATTTTAAAAAATAAGCATCGGATTATCTTTCAAACACCACTTTTCTATCAATTTCAGAAAAAGTAAATTCAATAGGTCCATAAACTATAACAAAAAATAATATACAATTTATCCTTAAAGTACTACTCAATAAATAACGATTAAGATAAAAAAAAAAAACATTTTTTTAATAATTACTTTACGAGATATTTGAATTTATTTCCAGTATCACAGATGTCGTCAGACTATTGGTATCTTTCTCGCGCAGCCTACTACAGAAACTGGTGTAAAAAAGATAGCTATAACTTTCTTTAAAAATCAAATGCAGTTATATAAAAAACAATTATGACTTTTTGATACTACGAAATGCTTCAAAATTAAACGAACTTTTACTTAAATTTAAAAAAAAAAATGGTCTATGGGCCCATTTCGGAGAAAGTAAATTGATATTTTGATATTGTTTCTAAAATTGAACGTTCTTTTTTCTGAAATTGAAGTTATTTTCCTGAAATTAAATTTACTTTTTCTGAAAATGAAGTTAAAAACGTGTAGAAGTGAAAATGTATTACAAATATTTCAGAAATATGTTACTTCAAAAAATGAATTTGAACTAATTTCGCAATTTAAAAATTATTACATATATTAAGATATTTTCATTTAATATTTCTTAGGGCTACAAATCAGTATGGTATAGCCATCTATCGGGCGTTTGCTGTAATATATTAAATAAATTACCAAGATCGAAAACTCGCAGAATATATAATAAATCTAAGGAAAAATTTTAGTAACAAATATATTAACGTCGTTTTTAATAATATTAAATCAGATATTATATGCAACAAAAAAAAATGCTAAATACTTTCCTGTTTTTAAATTTTGAATGTACATAATAATAAATGATGAGTAGTAAAATAAAACAAGATTAAATATGTGGAAATCGGAGTTACGAAACTAATTTCTTTTATAACTTACCATCTTCAAACCAATAATCAGCGTATTTAACTGTTTCTTTACTATCTCCTTTACTCTTTTTGTCCTTATCTTTTAAAGCACTTTCCAACTGAGCATCTTCAAATTCCTGCAAGAAAAAGAGTAAACCAATAAAAAATACGCCTATAACAGAATGGGGGATTCCACCATTTTTTTTTTTATATAATTGCATCTGAAAATATTAGGAAAACTAAGACTATTGATGAAAATCCGGTGGAAAAAATCCTATTAATAAGCGAGTTATGGTCTCCCGAATTTTGAAAAGATTGACGTGACGTCACGCTTATGTGTTTTTATATCAAACTGTTTTCATCATGGACCTAAATGCTCTTGAAATATATGCTATTTTAAGTTATATTTACATAAAATAAATGAATATTATAACACTGTATAAGTCTACATACTTTATAATTACAAGTGTATTTAAATTATTAAGTTTAATGCAAGAAATTTATGTTAAAATAAAAACTGTTTGGAAACTGTAGTACAGGAATGTTAGCCCCACCTTTCGAATTTGAATTTCTTAACTTCTATTGGTAGTAACACCCACCTCCTAACGCGCTATTTGTTATGCATGTATAGGCGATCTTGCGGTCGCCAATCAAAATATTATACGAGCCCAGGCTCATAATAGTTCGGCCGGCCTATATTTTCTACAAGACGTCTTAACAAATTATTACACCTACCCAAATGGTCAATAATTTCTACAAATCTTTTTCGTCTATTTTAAAATATAGACTTTAAACTTAAAAAAACTGAATACTTTATTAAAATCGCCTAATAAACTAAATTTATATAACAAAAAGTATGGTCCAACTGATTGGTCATAATAGTTCGGTTTAGTGAAAAAAGTCAAGTTCTCAGCGTCTGTTATAGTCTGGGATTGTATGTCTAGAAGGAGCGTGGGTAAATACACTTTATTAATGGAACAGTGAACTCACAGAAATACCGAGACATTTTGGAAGAAAGTTTTTTACCTTCAATCGCTAATTGCGAAACGACCGAAGGTGAGTTCATCTTCCAGCAGGATGGCGCACCATGTCATATGGCAAAAAATGTTCAAACATGGTTCAAGGAGCATGAAATATCAGTTTAAAAATGGACATCTTCTAGTCCTGATTTATCTCCTATTGAGTCCCTTTGGCGATATATGAAGAAACATCTTCGGAAACATCCGGCGCGTACAGTACCCCAATTAAAAGATACATTGCAACATATATAGGATAATATTCTACCAGAAGAATGTGCAAAGCTAGTGGACACAATACCTAGCAGAATAAACACTGTTATCAGTAATAAAGGCGATGTAACTCAATATTAAATTCCGGCCGAACTCTTATGACCCGACTGTTGGACCACAGTTTTTGTTTTATAACTTGTACTTAGTTAGTTACTTTAATAAAGTATTCAGTTTTTGTATGTTAGAAGCATATGTTTTAAAGGAGTAAAAAAAAATTCTAGAAATTTCTCACCATTCTTGCAGATTGTATCAATTGTTAAGCCGTTTAATTGAAATTGTAAGTCGGCCGAATTATTATGAGCCTGGGCTCGTATATTTAATTCATATTGGTGTCGAAGCGCTATAACAAAAAACCCCTTATTTCCGAAATATTTAAATTATACCATTTCATTTTTTTTATTAATATTCGTTATTCATTATATACAATCGTATTTTTCTACTATTTTCCTTTAATTCGATTGAGCTGGAATCCCCTATTGGCACAAATATTTGCAAGTCATTTAAATAATAACTACCTTAAATTTAGAACGCATTGGCGTTAGTTTTTCCTGAAGTTCAGATGAACATAACTCGTACGCATCAAAATCCAGTGGGAACTTAACGTCTTTTAAAATTTTCGCGTTGATTGCCTCTTTTTCCTTAAAGTAAAATCTAACGAACTGCACTGTAAGATATGCCGGTAATCTATTAATTTTCGCCTAAAAAAAACAACAAAATATTCTTACTGAGTATTGAAAAAATTGTAATTTTATTTTACCGTTTTGTTATAAACAGCGTTTCTGTCTAAAGTTGGGGAGAATTTTGTAATTTGCTCTTGCAATTTCTACAATAAAAAATATTTTTAGTGTCTAGGCTGGAAATAAAATAAAAATAAATTACTGATCGTAATCCGGAATGCATGTAACGAACATCTTGTGAAATAAAACAACTTAATTGTAAAAAGTTTTCGGTACTTTTTGTAGCGGGTTCATCTTCTGTTTCCGTACATTTCCATTCCACGTCGAAAGTTCCACCAAAATATTGATCAATAAAAGATCTAAAGATATAAACTTTTAATTAAAAGAAAAATAAATATTAAAAAAAGCTTACTTGAAATTTTGTGATGTATTTGTGGCGTCCTCTTTTTTCGCCGGTAGTTTTTGTTGTAACATTCTAACTAATTCCGTCCAACATTCGTTCGCATCCTAAAAATAAAATACAGAATATAATCTTGAAATATTATTTCCACTGGGGTAAAAATTAGTGCTATGAGGATCCGAAAAAACATGGATCCGAGGTCCCGGATTTCAAAATATCCGGTTCCTCGGATATCCGATGCTCGGATATTGAAGCGGATATCCGTAAATTTAACTCGGATTTGGATTCGGATCCTGATTTGGGTCCGGATCCTGATTCTATGTGTTGTTTACGGATCCGTATATCCGAATTTTAATTCTGGATCCGATTCTTCATTTTGAATGTAAAGGCAAACATCTGGAAGTGAGTTCAAATTCAAACCGTTACAGTGGGTCTGTTTATCTGTACAGCGGTCTGTAAACAGCAATAAATTTTATAATACCCCTCTAAAATAAACAGGTAGCTGGTGCAAATACGAGAAGGATATTTCTTAGAATATTGAATTATTTAGTTCTAAAATTTTAACATTCATTACAACAAATACTTCAAAGAAAACGAGATTAAGATTAAATTTGAGAAATAATGGTTACAGGTTCATTGCAAGTGTCGAAATACCTATTTATTTATATCGTGCACGTGATTGACATAAAAGGGATTGTTTTTCCATGTCTAAAATCCGATACTCATACTCATATTCGGATCCGAATCCAAAATCCAATACTCAGATTCGGATCCAAAATCCGATACTCAGATCCGGATCCAAAATCCAATACTCAGATACGGATCCAAAATCCGATACTGAGATTTGGATCCGAGATCCGGATAATTCAACATTCAATTATCCGGATATTCGGATATTTTTGGATCCGAAACCAAAACTATCCGGATCCGGATCCCACCACTAGTAAAAATGCATCAAAAATAAAACTTTGTATATAGAATGTACTAAATATTTTTAAAAATGAAGTGTGATATTTTGTGCAGAAAATAAATTTGTGAGAATTAAAATTTGTTAAATACAAATTATTTATAGAAAAGCAAATATGTAAGTATTTATATTAAATATTATTAGCTTTTCAATGATATATAACAAGTCTACATTCTTTTGTTTTACACATAAATAAAAGATGAATTATTAATTTTTTTGAGGCGAAAAAATTGAAAATTATTAAGAAACAAATGAAAAAAAGTTATAATAGTTCATCATTTATTTATTTTGATTCCATATCTATTAATTGTCTTCTCAAAATTATTCTAAACTAATTATTTTGACACAATTCGAAAACAATTGCTTTAATATGCTTTTAAAGTAAATAAATAAAAAATATGTGTAAAACTTAAGCAAGTAATATTAGAAATAAACAAATGACAAACTATTATAGTTTTTTCATTTATTTGTTAATAATTTTCAATTTTTTCACCCCAAAAAATTAATAATTTCTTTTATTCATGTTTAAAACAAAAGAATGTAGACTTGTTATACATCATTGAAAAGCTTATAAAATAAGCAAAAAGATAAGACTATTTTCAACATAGGTTGCCATTCAAAAAATCATAAGTTTGTGTTATATCTCAAGAATTGTTTTCAAAAAATTTAATTATTTTACCTAAAAAACGGTACAAAATTTGTTAAAACAATTTTTCTCTAACTACCATAATAAATAAGTTATGATATATTTTCGAAATGAGCAATTTTCGGGTTCGATCCCGACTGACGCCAAATATTTCCAATTTTAAATGGCACAAAAGTGACCCCTGTGGTGCACTCTCCACGCCAGCTATGAGTGCCCGTGGGGTGACGCCTGGTAAGCGCCCACACGGTAAAATATATCGTCATCATTACCGCTGTCTACATGTGTTGTAGATACTGGCACACCCAAAAATGGGTAATATGCCGTGATATTTATTTCGAAATGAGCAAAAAACAAGTTTGTGTCTGTAGCTCAGAAACAAAAGAAGATCGAAATTTCCTGTGGTGGCTAATAAACTTTTCTCAAAAAATTGACCCTGGAATGTGCAAACGATTTTGCTCTATCATTAATATTTCCCGAGATACCCTAAATAAACATCGAAAATGAGTCATACATATCGACGCCAAATTTTGTGTGATGTTCTATCAGCTCCTTCTTATAATTAATTTTGAAAGTTTACATACGAAAAGCATTGACATTGGTTTCCAGAGCGACCAAGAGCGGCGCTAGCGTCTAATAACCGGAATTCGGCAGTATTCGCAAGCACTCGGAAGTGCGCCCATAAAATAAAAACGCACGAAATTTAAAAAACAGCGGAGGAATAATAAAAAAAAGTTATAAAGAGCACCAAACATTAAAATTACAGAAAATTTATAATTTAATACATACCATTACCCGATAATATTGTTTGTTACACATATTTGCAACGGGTTCAGCTAGTAATTAAATATTCTCACCTGTTGGGCAAATCCACCATGTTCACTTTTTTCGGCAAATCTTGGAAACGCCGAATGAAGTACTTGTAAAAGAACTATAGGATGTACAGTACTACCCTTTTCCATATTTTTATACAAGTCTGTCAAGGCATCAGTTATCAATTGCGCCTGTATGCTTCCTTCCGCCGAAGTACTGCCCCTTTTATAAAGATCTAAAGCGTCACGAAGTTCTGGAACTGTTTTTAAACATTGTACCGTGGCATTCATATAACAAGTATTTCCCAAATTTGTTAAACCAGCTGGTAAATCTAACTATAAGTAAAAACATGTGATTTCTTTGTTCTGGAAAAGAATGTGTGATACTTACAGCTGTGGCTAACTCAGTCTCATTCATGTCTTCAACAAAAACAGTCTTTTCTTTTGGTTCTACTGGCAGATCTTCCTCTTTACTGCCCATTAGCAAAACTGTAACACCCTGTATTTTTCATTAATAAAATATAAAAGTATGAATTGATTTATCTTACATCTTTCAACTTGATATTTCCCCAGTCATTATCTTTTAATGTAGCTCCTTTCAGCATGACTTTCTGCCTTTCTGGTTGAACTCCAGTTAAAGCGAATAATTGTGCTTTGAACAATAACGGTGCTTCGTCGGTGTCTACTTCCACATCGGGATAGCTTTCCTTTCCCCATTTTACTTTTACTATAAAGTTAGTTAAAATTTTAAGTAAAAATAAACAGAAAATAGTTAATTATTGGATATTTTTCATGAACAATGACAATGAAGCACCGGTATGTAAGGTTATGTGTTCAAAAAAAGTTCAAGTATTACCTTTAAAAGTTGGCATTCTAGTTTATTAAACTACAATTATTCACCACTTAAATCACAGATTTAGTAGATATCTTCTACTTTATTCTCTAGCAAAATAAAAATGACAACTAACTACTTGAAGTTAAAAGTCAGCATTAAAAGTTTTTGAGCATTCTTCTTCTACAACCTACACGTCAGATGACAAACGCTTTTTATTGGGTAAATTTCGTTTTATCCCCAGAATATTGTCAAAGTTTTGCTTATAATTTCATGTTATTTAACCCACAAAAATGATTTAACTTTAACATATGATTTTTTTAGTTAATTTTCAGCACTGTCTGATTTTGTGGGATTTTAAAAATTAAAATGGTCATCAAATTTTCAAAACCCGTTGTAGTAGCCAGCACAATAGCTACTGCTGTCGGTTCAGCTTATCTTTTAAAGTAACTACTAAATTTACATTTCTAATATAAAATTTTAATTTTTCCATCCATCAAAGGGATTTTCTAGGGGGCGAGACCTACAATAAAGATGTTCGAATTGATAAAAAAGTAGTAATTATAACAGGCGCTAACACTGGTATAGGAAAAGAGACCGCTCTCGATTTAGCTCGAAGAGGGGCCAAAGTTTATATGGCATGTCGAAATTTAGAAAAATGTGAAGCAGCTAGAGAAGATATAGTTTTGAACACAAATAACAAATATGTCTACTGTAGAGAATGCGATTTAGCGTCTATGAAATCTGTCAGAGAATTCGTCGCACAATTTGATAAGGAACAACCTCAATTAGATATTTTAATTAATAATGCCGGTGTTATGCGAACGCCTGATGAGAAAACCAAAGATGGATTTGAAATGCAGATAGGAGTCAATCATTTCGGGCATTTTTTGCTAACTAATTTACTTTTAGACAAACTAAAGGTATTTACATGCTTATATAATTTTTAAATAGTTAATATCATGATTAAATATTAAATTTAGTCTTCAGCACCTAGTCGAATTATAAACGTGTCTAGTATTGCACATTACCGAGGAAGAATTAACAAAACTGATCTAAATAGTGATAAAAAATATGAAAGTTCTCTGGCATATAGTCAGAGTAAATTAGCCAATGTTCTATTTACAAAAGAACTAGCAAACAGATTAGAAGGTAATTATTAACTATAAATTTGAGCCTATAAAAGAATCGTTTAAAAATAAAATGGTCTATTTTTTTTTTTTTATTGAAATTTGAAGAATAATGTATTTTTGTCACGCTAAAAGTACTGAGAATAAAAAAATCAAATAGGCATTTTAGCCAGTTAAACTGTTAACTTCAAATAAAATGAAAAATGTCGCAAAGAAAAATTGAAACAATCGCAAATTTTACAACTTATGTTATCGATGCTTTGTTTTTCCTTTAAACTGCCCGGTATTTTCATCTCTGGTTAAACTGCCAGTTAACTATCGGTTAAAAGAACAATGTGATATCGAAAAATTGACACATATGTAATTTTTACAACTTATGCTATAATCGATGCTATGCTGTTTCCTTTTAACTGACAGTTAAATTAAAAGATTGTTTAACCGGAGATGAAAATACCGGGCCTAAGAGTTAAATCAACAGACTGTTTAACCGGAGATGAAAATACCTGGTCTAAGTTGCGAAAATTTCGTTACAATATAGTTTAAAAATATTTTAAAGTATTGTGAGGAGTAAAAATGTAGAATTAACCAAAGAGGATTTTATTCAGTTTTTGGGGAAAATATATAAAAGTAATAGGACACCCGCCATACTTTCCTAATTTCTCAATGCGAAACTTTAGGTTATTTTTTGGATTTAGAAAAAAATTATGAGATACAAAATTTTCGTCTGAATAAGATATTGATGCTGCATTATTGCAATTCCAAAAGAAAATGAAAATAAAATTTAAAAAAAATAACTTTTTGTTTTATTCTTAATAATTCTAGCGTAAACAACGCAAATTGGCTGGTAGTGCGAGCTCGGTTTTAACTAAAACGCTGTTTTAAGAAAAGTCAAATTCAAATTTCAATATTTAATTTCACCCGTATGTTTAAAAGAACGATTTTTAAAAAATATTTGTTTGAATACAAACTATGTTCTGCTTAAAAATCATATTTTAATAAATTTGATATTATTTATTTTTATTATTGAATAATGAAATTTGACATTTCTTAAAACAGCGTTTTACTTAAAACCGAGCTCGCAATACCAGCCATTGTGTGTACTAGTAGTTCCTTTTTAATTTTTTTTTTTTTTTAATAAAAAGCGTACTTACCTCTTTTTAGAAATGTTTAGAAAACTGGTTTCATTTTGTTATGGTTAACTTTAATTTAGGAAATAAAAATTAGGTTTCGGTTAAAAATCTCATTTATATTTTAAATTAAAATTCTAATTAACCGTCTCTTCCGAAATTTAAATTATATAATGATTATATTCCAATTTTAGGAACCAGAGTTACTGTGAATTGTCTCCACCCTGGTATTGTAGACACAGAAATTATTCGCCATATGAGCTTCTTTAACAGTTATTTTTCGAAAATATTTTTAAAACCATTTGTATGGCCTTTTATCAAAACTCCAAAACAAGGAGCTCAAACAACTATCTATGCTGCAGTTGATCCTACGTTAGAAAACGTGACAGGACGATATTTCAGGTAATTAGAACAAGAACATCGAACCCGCCCAAAACTGGGTTCGGTTCAGATTCTGGTTATTTTGTATTTTGAGAGATGGATTCGGATGCGGTTCTGATTCAAGCATTAATAAAATTTGCGATTTTGTTCCGGGTTCAGGTATTGACTTTAGGTTCGACCTAATGAAAATTGAATTATTGTTTTATTAAATAACAATATTGGAAATGATTAAAAATGTCTGCAGAATTTTTACGAACAGTCAAACTGAAAATGAACCGGACCTAACCCCGAATTTTAATACTCGGTTGGGTTCCGACTCGGGTTCTATTAAAAAATATATTTGAGGTTCGGTTTTGGGTTCACTAAAATGTTACGGTTTGGTTCCGGGTTCGATGCCCTAATTAGAACAGTAGTTTATTAATATAAAGAAAAATGTAGGAGTTACATAATTTAAAAAAATATAATTTGACGTTTTATTTTTGTTGTAGTTCTTAAAAGTAAATTATGTAACTTTCTTTCCATTTTATTTAACTGTCTTCATGATTTCAATTTTTGCATCTAAATTTATAAGAATCTTTTATACCGTGAGTATTTTTTAACGTGAAACATTGGGTTTGTCATATCCATAGTTACGACTTTATATTTAATTGACAGCAATGTATTTGCCTGTTCCATTTAAAATGAAACATAGGGAACGAATCTGACAGAAGTATTATAGTTAAATATTGTAAGAAATTTAGTGGAGTCAGAAAACCACTCAAGAGCACTAAACATATTTCGGACACAGGGTGCACACAGTATTTTTTCTACATCTAAATTTAATTTTAGAAAAAAAAAATTAACATCTAATGACATCTTGTCAATATGACAGATAACCGTTGTATTTCACTATAAGTTATGATTTGACATTTGATTGACAGCAATGATTTTGTCTGTCTCATTTTAATTGTGAATGTGGAGCAGAAAAAGAAACAATCCAACATATTGTAGAAGAATGTCCTATAACTAAATTTCAGCAAGGTTTTCCCGGACTCCATCGTTTAACAGAAGATGCTCTAAATTGGATAGTTAAGATCAAAAATATTTAATTTGTTTTGTTTTATTTATTATTTTATTTATGTATTAATTTATAAATTGTACTGTCTTTCATTCGAAATAATAATAATAAAATGACACATGGGGAATGAATTTCACAGAAGTATTATATTTAAATTTAAGGAAAAACAATTGTTGGGGATGTCGGTTCAGGAAATAAATAAATTTAATTTTTCTTTTTCATCGACGTTTCGGTATTTATTATACCTTCCTCAAGATTCAAAGAAAATACATGTGAAAATACAGATCATTATAACTTATAATGATGAGTCAGCAATTAAAAATGAAAAGACGACATTCTTCATAGTGCTTAATGCACGAAAATTGGCAACGGAATACCGAAACGTCGATGAAAAAGAAAAATTAAATTTATTTATTTCCTGGACCGACATCCCCAACAATTGTTTTTCCTTAAATCTACATTGACGGTCGAGAATTTATTTTCAAAATTATATTTAAATATTGTAAGAAATTTAGCTGAGCCAGAAAACCATTCGAGCACAAGGTACCTACACACTATATTTTTTCTACAACTAATTTTAATTTAGAATGCAGATATAATTATTTAAACAAAATTAACCGATGTCTACATGTGTTGTAGATACTGGCACACCCAGAAATGGGTAATATGCCGTGATGATATATTTTTTATTTATTTATTTAAATTAACCTCTATTGACGTCTTATCAAATGTCAAATTCGTTCCCTATGTTTCATTTTAAATGGAACGGGCAAATACATTGCTGTCAATCAAATGTCAAGTCGTAACCATAGATACAACAAACCCAATGTTTCACGTTAAATAATACTCACGGTATTTCTCTACATTGAAAGTTGAAATGGGTAGTTAATTTGATATTAACGACCAAAGAAAATATTGAAATAAACTGAGAATAGTTTTAAAGATTAGAAATTGCATTCGATTTTTTTTTTTTAATTTAAGCGACTGCCGAGACAGCCCAGTAGCTCCTCAAGCTGAAGATGAATCTACTGCCAAATGGTTATGGAAAGTTAGTGAAAAATGGACAGGTTTGGAACTGGAGGAAGCAAAACCAAAACCAGAGGAAGAAAAAGAAGAAGGAGAATCAAAAAATGAATAAATTATTTATTATAATATTTTATACACTTGTTAGTAAAATTTGTTTTAATTATTTAGTGGTTTTATTTTAACTAGAGAACATGACAAGTCATACAATTCTTTATCGATAGTTTGATCCTTACAATTATCCTTTAATTCTTCTATTTCACAGTCCCTAAAATAACAACATTAAATTTGTTTTTAAAAATGCATTATTTATTTACTTGAAATGTTTTCCGGTAGTTTTAGACAATTTTGAATCTACCGCCAAATACACAACAGTCTGGCAACCTTGTCTAGGCGTTTTCAAAAATAACCACATCCACGGCCAAACAGAAATTTTAATCGGTAGAGAGGATTTTAAGGCAGAATTATCCATATGGTGTGTATGTTTCATTAGTCCTGGATCAACAGTATTTATTGTAACTTTTGTTCCTTAAATAAAAAAGAATAGTATTGAGAGTTTATATTTATTATGTTGGCATACCTTGCAGCAATTTTCCCATGTGTCTAGCCATCAAAACGAGCGCCAATTTGCTTTGTGTGAATGTTTCGACTTTTTGGTCAGTAGAATTTTTCAAATTATAGTCATCTAGATGTATAGTACCAGAAGAATAAGACTGAGCAACGATATTAATAATTCTTCCGTTCTCTGATGCTTTTAGTTTTGGTAAAAGTAAATGAGTTAAGAGAAAATGTCCTAAATAGTTTGTAACAAAATGTTTTTCAAATCCTTCATTAGTAATTTCATAGGTATGAAACATTATACCGGCATTATTTATTAATATATCAACTACTTCATAATCATTTAATTTGTTAACAAAATCTCTTATACTACTTAGTTTTGATACGTCCAATTCTTTTACATCTACATTGGCGTATGGTACTGAACTTTTTATAAATTGTACGGCTTCGTTTCCTTTTTCAACATTTTTGCATGTTAAGATTATTTTTCCACCTGAAAAAATATAATTCAATTTCTAATTTAGTTTTGCAACATCAATTAACTTTATTTGCAATAAGGGTTTGCAAGTTTTTCTTTTTTACTTCCCGCTACCCTTGGTAAATCAGATAACCGGAAATGGCACTTTCCTTAGACCTCTAAATGGGTTTTCTTCGAAAAATACATTTAAATGTCATTTTTCGCAATTTATATTATAAAAATTAAAGATTAAATTTTCTACAGACATGCATTCATACATTTTCTATATTTTCGGAGTCTATGTATCAAAGATAAACCGAATCCTTTGTTACATTGTTTATATATCAAATGTATGTAAATGACAGATAAATGCCACTGTCAAAAAACTAATCATTTCAAATAATAGTGACATTTTAAAAAGAAAATAGTACATATAGCAATAGTTACATGCAAAAGAAATTAATATAGTTTGCAGGATTAGTAAATATGTAGGTATATATTTAAATGAATAAAAATTAAATAGCGGGAGGTATTGTGTTGACCACATCAGATTTTTCTAGAGCTGGGTAATGACAAATGATGATCTGTAATTTAATTTTTCATTTGTTTCTTCATAAATTTCATATTTTTCACACCAAAAAATTAATAATTCATATTATTAAAATATCTTTCAGAACTCATATTATTAATTGGAAAAATACTACCTTTTTTTTAGTTTATGTTCTGTATTTATTAATTTTAACCCAACGTTTCGGCACCATAAACTGGTGCCTTCTTCAGGGGATACATTGACATAAATATTTTTTAAAAATCAATAATAATAATAATAATAATTCATATTTAAAACAAAAGAATATAGACTTGATCATTGAAAACAAGGTTATAAAATAAAGAAAAAGATCAGACTATTTTTAACTTATGTTCTCATTTAAAAAATATTATATTTGTGTTATATCTTGAAAATTATTGTTTTGTAAATGTCACACACGTTACCCAAGTAATGTGATATGTGATTAAAAAACAAAATAATGAAAAATTGTTTTAAAATTAAAAACTGTCTAGTCCGGAAATATAAAAACGACCCCTCATACCTACAGTATTTTATATATTTACCTCTTTCTGCTAATTCTTTAGCTGTATGTAATCCTAAACCACCGGAAGCTCCAGTTATTAATACAACTTTATTGTTTATCTCATCATTACATGGGCATGTTTTTCCTCCGACAAAATTTCTGAAATTGTAAATGTATAATTGCAAATTTTTGCATTACATTTTTTACCTTATAAATGTTATAATTGCAATAACTCCTGCAATAATAATCGGCCACCAACTATTTTTAAAAGCTTCGTATGTATTTTCATCCATTCTTATTCACTGTATAACAATGACTGCACATGAAACAAACGTAAAGCAGGATGTAAGGTAGTAATATTAATAAAAAAATTGATCTTAATTAATCTTAATCAAATTCGAATTCGAGCGGAAAATGTTGTTTACGACTGTGCTTCGTAGATGGCGCTGGTGGTACTGGACGTGTGAAAAATAATTCACTACTTTTGCATAGAAAAGAAAATAAAGAGTTGCAAGCCTCAATATGTTTATCGTTTACAGAGTGAATATGCAGTATTAGTAGAAAGAAATGAGTTAAATGAACCAATACTTCTTATTTGTGTTTTTCATCAAGTAAACTTGTTTGAAAGTCAAGGTATTTATTATTACGCAATGTTAATGATATTTAAACATGAGAACTTGTTGATTTTTTTGTATTTTTCATTTTTACTAACAGAAATCTATCAAAACACAATATAATTTTAAAGTTGTATGTCTTAATAAACCATATTGGGTTTAATTTAGCAACTCGTGCAGAATTAAAAATGAATTAACCTCATTTCAGTCGGTTATCAAATATCAAATTCGTATAACGACCAGTCAGAAGCATGTTTAGATTATAGGTTTGTGTTTTATTCCAAACATTTTTTTTACTTAGTAATTGTTTCGATTTGTTATTTTAACGTTTTTCTTTTGTTAATTATGCATGGAATTTAAAATTTATTCAAGTAGTTACCATGACCATCAACAACATTTTGTACTTAAATCCATCAAGACTTTAATTTATGGTAATTTCGTTGTTGCAGAGTGAAAGAGCTGGTGATAAATGTAAATACTGCTCTGCGTACTGCATAAAGGTAAGATTTTAACTTGTGTATTATTTAATTTTATCTTTATTACTTGATAACGTAAACATGCATATTATGTACTACCAGAGTACCAGGGTTGGTAAAAATCAAATAAATCATGATTTATTTTTATTTTTAATGATCTGTTGGTGTTATTGCACTTTTAATTGTTTTAAAAACAATATGAATATTTTATTTCATAAAGGAAAACGAAATCTGTAATAAACCCCAAAGAATTTATTTGAAGTTTTAGTTTTACGTAGTATATAACGAGTCCAGGCGCGCGCGTGTTTTTAAACCATGGGTATATTCCAAAAATAACAAATTTTAACCGTAGTTAACCAAAAGTGTTCCAATAATATCAAATGGTAAAAATTGTACATTTATGAAACATGGTTCCGGTTAAAATGGTCGCAACCGAAGCGCACCAACGCAACCTTGATTTTTCCTCGGTTTTGCCGGTTAACATCTTCTGTCCTTTTTCATAAGATGTCAAATTTTATAGGTTAGTGTGATTAGATACTATTTATTGACTCTGATGTTTGCATCTATTTTCTACGGTTTACATTGTACGTATTTTAATTTTCCACTCCATAATTTAGGATTATGAAAGACGATAGACGTAATGTTTTGAAAGACAATTTTAGGGTTCCCGCGAATGAAACCGAACTGTTTCACTAATAATAGTCACGTGACTAGAACCAGTCGGTAACCGAAACCATGGTTTTGGTTATTATATTTTATTTATGGAATATACCCTAAGGGTATATACCAAAAATAACAAATTTTAACCGTAGTTAACCAAAAGTGTTCTAATAATATCAAATGGTAAAAATTGTACATTTATGAAACATGGTTCCGGTTAAAATGGTTGCAAGTGAAGCGCACCAACGCAACCTTGATTTTTCCTCGGTTTTGCCGGTTATCTTCTGTCCTTTTTCATAAGATGTCAGATTTTATAGGTTAGTGTGGTTAGATCTTAGAGTATAGAATAGGACTAGAGAGAGCGTAAAGTACAGATGTTGACAGAGTTTTTGTCGCCATGAGACGGAAGGGGAATCTCGTGGCCGCCATCTTGGGACGATCAACGTTATAATGTATTTAAGCGCGCTTTCTTCAGTTTTGTTACAAAAATACAATAACGTAACAGAAATTGAAGCTATTTATAATTAGCAAGCTTTAATTCAGTAAGAAATGTATTAAAATTAATTAAATTTAAATTTGAAAGAACCAAAAAATTGTAAAAATTTTCAATTTGAAGTGTATTGCGATTAAACTTTAATAAAATATTTTTTGTAGAAATTAAACTGTTCGAATTTTATGACAATTGTAATGATTGAGATAGAAACTTACAAAAACTAGGTACCGAATAGGCAAATAATTTGAGGCTAGAAATTTCATATAAAAATATATATTTATGATGTTTACAATACAAATAAATACGAAGTACAAACATATTTATTACAAAAAATAAGTTAATATTTTTACATGAAATATGTAAAAAAAATACAATAAATTATATGAACTAAACATTAATAATATGTATAAGTAAAATAATACTTACTTGTGAATTGTCATCGCTTTTTCCTTTTCTTTTTCTTGTTTTAAAGTTTTTACGGACATTCGGTTATTACAACCGAAGGCACAAGTCGTTGACATGTAATTACAAACGTTTCACATTCAAATAACACAAATTAAAATCGATTATTAACGTAAAATAATCAAATAACCAGAGAACGCTTATATACACTTGATCTTCCCAAGATGGCCGCCGTACAAACACAAGCTTACCCCGCATGACATCAGCTTTGAGTGTTTAGGCGCCCTCTATGTGTATATATATTTTATAACTCTATGGGTTAGATACTATTTATTGACTCTTTGATGTTTGCATCTATTTTCCATTTCATAATTTAGGATTATGAAAGACGATAGACAATGTTTTGACAGAAATTTTAGGGTTCCCGCGAATGAAACCGAACTATTTCAATAATAATAGTCACGTGACTAGAACCAGTTCGTAACCGAAACCATGGTTTTGGTTATTATATTTTATTTTTGGAATATATACCATGAATAAAACAAGTCGAAACTTGAAATCAGTAATCTGCTAGAATTCGAATACAGCCCATATTTTTGTTGTTATTTATACTTTTGTAGCAAATAAATACATTTTTATTATAATTTGAATCTTTTTTTCATCATTTATAAAAATCAACGATTTTTATTTAAAAAATCAATTGATTTAAATCAAGCCAATCATGTGTCTCAACATGAAATAGGAAGAGCGGACATAAGTTTATCACAATATTTAAACTATTTTTGGTAGATTTTTACAATATATAACTTCATTTCACGTAAGAAAATAGATGTCGCTTGAGAACCGACCGTTTTTATATGCTATAAATAATTTAAATTCGTGAAACCAAACTTTTTCAATAATAAAAATATATTTATCTGTAAAATATACGAGCCCTGAATATTAAAAATTACATCAAAATATGGTTCAATATCACTTAATTCTGTCTATTTTATTTGATAATTGACAACTGACAAGCGATATTTTTTTCGTGAACTAGGTTAGCATTCTGACCAATCAAAGGGCAGAATTTATATCTCTATCAAAACCAACGCTATTTTCTTACGTGAAATGAAGTAAAATTTAGTTTCTGTGATAAATCTGGTTTAATTTATTCCGCCGAATGTTTTACGGGGGTTGTGGAAATAACTGTTCGTGCTTTGCTTTCGATTTCTACTCATTACCACTGGTATATATTCCACCGGCTAGACTTTTCAGTGACGTACGCCTCTTTATACCAGTGGCAATCAACAAATGGTACAGACCTTGGCATTGACATTTGGTGTTGCCGCTCAAGGCAAACTGCGATGCATTACAATTTAAATGTGTTTTTTTCTCGTGACATTTAAATTTCGTTGGCATCTTATTTATTCAAGGTTGCTTGTTGACGTTTATGGGCATTTGATGTAATGTTTATTGTCCGTGGAAGTTACATGTTTGTTTATTTAGTTTCTAAGTTCATTGAAGATTATGCGTAATACCTTTGCAATATATATAGTAACTGGTTGGTATTATATTGATAAGTTACTTGTTTTGTAATTATTCTAAACCGAGATAAACTTTCACATTTCATGTTTTGCTTTTGCCGCTCCAGGAAATAATTTATAATATAGGTTATTATTATTTTTTATTTTTACTTGTATAATGTTATACCGGGTGTCCACAGAAAGCGGGGCACTCCTATTAACTTCTTCATTTATTAAGACATCTAATTGAAAATATATATGAGTAAACTTAACATAATATGTGGTATCATTTTTATATAAATTAATTAACGCCCTGGATATTTTTACATTTTTGAACTCTACGTTAAATTCTGGATACATACAATAATATGCCACAAGTCAAATTTTGCAGAAAAAATATAATAGAAACTAATTCAAATTAAAACACCAAAAGTTGGCTGTGGCGTTATTTAAAACAAATGAATCGCATAACTTCAAAACTGACAGCTTCTGAATTTGTTGAAAATGTTTATTTATGCATCAATTAAATTGCGTAACTAATGCCCAGTTGCATCGCTAACATTTAAATTTTAAGTTTGACAAACAAAAAAATGCTAATCGAGATTTTGACAGCAATATTTAATTACTCATTTGACATTTCGTTTTGATATGTTATTGTCAATTTAAGTAACACTTACAGGCCCGAAATATTCATATATTAAACTGCCGGTTATAAGAACAATGTAGCATCGAAAAATTGACACATGTCTAATTTTTACAATTTAGGCTATAATATTGATAGTGTTTTTCTTTTTAATTTAATTTTTTTGCATTATTTTTTGTTGCACATTATTGAATTCAGAATTTAACGTGGAATTCAAAAATGTACAAATATACAGTGTGTTCCATTTAAAATAAGAAAGTTGATGACACTTCCGGTTTAACCGGAGATGTTTGTCATTTATATAGGCATACTTTTAAATTTTCAATTAGATATCTTTATTGGCCGCGTGCCTGAGTGTCTGGTCGCGAACCTGGTTCGATCCCGACAGATGCCAAATATTTCCAATTTTAAATGGCACAAAAGTGGCCCCTGTGGTGCACTCTCCACACCAGCTATAAGTGCCCGTGAGGTGACGCCTGGTAAGCGCCCGCGCGGTAAAATATATCGTCATCATTACCGATGTCTACATGTGTCTTAGATAGTGGCACACCCAGAAATGGGTAATGTGCCGTGATGATATATTTATTTATTTATTAACAAAGAATTTAATAGGGGTGCCGCGCTTTCTCTGGACATTCAGTATACATCGACTTAGAAAAAATCCCAATTCGGAGTAGGCTATGAACAGAGAAACGTGTGTCTGATCGTTATTCAATTCAAAGTCAAGTTGTCAAAATTGATAGTGAAATGTAATTTTAAGGAGAAAAGATAATAAAGAAGGATACAGAATATTGCCATTCACCGTTTTCTAATTTATTTCTATTTCTAAAATAAGGATTCAAGAAGAAAAGCTTTGATTTCTGTAAATAACATTTTTGACAATACCGCGTCGTATATATATACTGGGTCGAATTCAGCACTCTTCTTTAGCTTAGTAGTAACCATGGAAATAGCTTGCATCCTTTTCTTATTAATGTATTATTACATAAGTCTCTCTTTATTTTGTTATTTTTAGATAAGCTTCATTAGTTAAAGAAGAGTGCTGAATTCGTCCCATTAACATTAATTAAATAGTTTCAAATAGTTTTTTTGTTCATAGCCTACTCCGAATTGGGGTTTTTTTAACACTATGTATAAAAAATGTATTTCTAATATCGTATCTGTTTTGTTAAACAATGATGTTTTTGTTAATCAGTTCTATAAATCAAGGTATAAATTTGGGTCTCTGTGGAATAAAAAATGGATTAATTCTATCCGGTTTTTTTTTTCAAAATACATCCACAAGTCTCATATTACCATATCAGGGTAGTATTGCGGGTGTTCTATTATTTCTTTTTCCCCAAAACTGAACAAAATGCACTCTGGTTAATTTCATATTTTCACTCATAACAATATTTCAAAAAATTTATTAGTCCCGTAAATGTGTATGTATATGGCATACACTATGTGCTGCTTGTATACATATTTTCATCTAGAATAATTATTCATACAAAAATGCTTATTAAGCTGTTAAAATCAATATACGAGTGTAATTCTGTGAGTCCCCTTATTTTAAGAGGCCTCCGCATTGCGGACATCTGCATTGTTGTTGCTCATTAAAAATATTGTCATTATGAGTCATATGTATGCTTGCAACGAGATTCTTAATGAAGCAATAAAATAAGTTAATTTAAAAAGTATTATTTAGAATTAGCGATTCATGAAATTACATTGTTTACACACCTGGACAATTTGATCCTGTTCCAAAATGTGTGCCAGAAATCAAAATAAATTGAATGGTGTGACGATGACGACTTGCACTAACAATCTCAAAAATGCAAAATTAATTTTGACTTAATTATATTGTAATCTTGAAATAAGTTATATATTTGAAATAAAATTCTGATTCGCTATTTTTGTAATTGTCTTCTTTATTTGATATTATTGCACAGTCGGCACAGATTCTGTAACTTTAGAGAGCTGACTCAAAAAAGAAGAAAATCTTCAATGACAGGAACAGCCTACTGATATAAATAAAATTTCATTTTGTTTTATTCAAATTTCCATTTTTACCTCTCGCTAAGGCTGTGTCCGATGTCGCATTTTGACATTTAGTATTTAGGATTTAAGTCTTCTTCACATAAATACAACTCCGAATGGCACACTAGTGATATCCATTGGTTTGTATGGCAACACTTTAGAACAACAAAAAATAATTATACAATTCGATTCAATTTGATGCATGAGAATAAATTTTAATATTATATTTCATAAAATAGAAGCTCCGAAGCTATTCTTTGACAGTAAATTTGACGTTTTGTACAAATTATAGCAACGAACATGATTTGTTTAATTAGTGCGTGTCAACTTCAAGGCATAGTGTGCTCCTGGAAAACCCTAAAATCTAATTCCTAAAATCCTAAATAATCACTAAATTTAGGGCATATAAATTTAGGATTTAGATATTAGGGTGATAAAAGTGTAACATCGGACACAGCCTAAGAGAGGTATTGGATTCATGCTAAAATTCGCATATCCAGATTTTAGTGAATAAGCACGATCCCTAGAGTCCGATTATAACATTTTAACGTGGTGTGTGTGTGTGTGTGTGTGTGTGTGTGTGTGTGTGTGTGTGTGTGTGTGTGTGTGTGTGTGTGTGTGTGTGTGTGTGTGTGTGTGTGTGTGTGTGTGTGTGTGTGTGTATGTATGTATGTCTGGATTTTGTAGACACGATTTCTCAAAAACTATAACTTAAAAAATATTTAACTGCAGTTTCCTCAATCTGACATTCCTGGGAAGAGCTGAAAAGGTTTTGGTAACAATTGAACAACCGGAAGTAGTAGTTTCTTAGAAAAATTCTTCTAAATATAATTTTTTGGGGGTTTTTTTATTAAATATTGAAGAACATAAAATTCTCCATCTGATACACTTAAAATTTTTATTATATCTTGTATTAGAGATAAAGACATTGTAATATATAGAGTAATCTAATCACAGAGGCTAAGGCACTAAGGAAACCAGTTGACAAATTCCAATGTTTATAACATAGTTTTAGTGACATTCTGATAGCTTTTTCTGATGGGAAGTATATTTAATCTTTCTTATTGTTTTATTAATTAAATATTTGAAATTATAGGTAAAATGCATATATCCATCAGAAATACCGCCAATCTGGTTAATGAATTGGAAGAATCTCTCACATTTAGAAACTTCCTCATACAATGAAAAATAGATATAATAATTAGAATTATATGTGTGCAGAAGACATGTTAAATACAATAAAAAACAATATTTGGGTAAAGTTTTCTAATTTTTTGTTATAAAACGACGGTTCGAAAGCGAAGTGCAATACAATACTTATATAGCCTGATATGGAATGGCGAGAGGTCTTGTACTGGCCACAACAGATTTTTATTTATTATTTCTTTTCAGTTGTAATATAACAAAAGAATGAGAATAAATTGAAAATAATTTGACTACGGGCTTTTGTGACTATTGCCAAATGGCAACAAGTTTGAGAAAGAAACTGAAGAATTATTTTCTAATTTATCGAAATTTCGAATTATATTTGATTAAATTATTTTTTGATCTATAAATTTGTTTCAAAAAACGGAAATCCACTGTCTTACTACTGTGTCGCCATCTTCTGTCGTAATTAAATAGCTTCATTCAACTCAGTAATATATATATATTTTATATTCTAACTGTTCAGTAATTTTTAATGTTATTTTCTTAATTTTTATAGATTTTTTCAATTTATATGCATACTTCAGACTACCATATTAAACCACATTTTTCAAATTGTGTCAAGGCCAACTATGACCTCAAAAAAAAAATTAACTAAAGCAAAGGTAATTGATAAATAAATTAATGTAGACATGTTATAAATCATTTAAAAGCTTATAAAATTGTTACACTTTTTGTTCCATCCTTGGAAGTAAATATCACGCAATGTTTAATTCCGTTTCTCTTGTGGTAACATTTTGAGAACCGCTGTTTCAATTCCCGCCAGTCACAATCCCCTGTCAAGTTCAAGGCCAACCCGATATAGCCGCTCTGCGGGGGCCTACCCGGGATCGAACCAGCTCGGCTCTCAACTCGCGCTATCTCTCTCTACATCTTGTTTCTTCCTTTCTTCGCTTCGCCGTCTGTTCTCTTCCCTCATGAATCTTCCTGTCTCGGCATGTCCGCTTTGCCGCCTCGGCTGCGTCGTTGTTTCGATGGGTGTTTTCATAATTTATACCGCGGCAATTCGTCCCAAGAGAGAAAGTGAACACTGATATATCATAGTTATGTTTCATGTTTAATCAGAGAACCAGTAGTTTAAAATTTCTAGAATATACCTACTCGTAGATATATGAAATTTTGATTTACAAAATTTAAATATAAAATTCTGATGTGGCCAGCACATGACCTCCCGCCAATTCCATGTTTAAAATAGCAATGAGCTTTAAGTAAAGTTTCACTTCCGATTGATCGTTTGTAAACAAAATCTACTTTGTTGTTCCAATAAATAGAAAAGTTTGTAATACGAAATTTTGGATTATATTTTATTGTTTTTCCTGAAAAATCTGTTAGAGCTTCAAATTAAGTACTATATCCGGGTTTATCATATATAGTCAAAATCTAATATGTTGTTTCAAATTATATAAAAGTATTAAATACCAACTTTGCGAAGTTTTGGATCATTAATATATTTTAAGGAAAAATCGTCACACACACATTATTGTCCAAATCATCACTAACTTCCTTATGCTCTAAAACGCAATCTGTGTAAATTCTTCGCCGTACATGCTCCATTTCGTAAATGTGTAGTTGCAAACTATTATTTGACACTTTGAAATCACGTTCTTATTGAGAGCTGTTTGATATATAATGCTGCAAACATCAAACTTAAATCGAATTATCCTGTATATCTAATATTTATGTATGATGGAAAATATATTATTTTTACAAACCTTAATTTCATTAGAATCATATTTAAACTACTAAATTCTTCTTAACACGGTTTCATTATTAATTTTTATGAAAATTGCTTCGTGCCAGTGACAGTATACTGGCTAAATAGTACACTTTCCGGTAGAAGCAAGTTTGGTTAAATCGTCTTATTTTAGCCTCAGGAATCTGTGGTTAAGCCATGTCCCCCTATTTCAGAGACACCCTGTATACTTGGTGTAAGTATATAATATTTATATTGCGTGATAGTTCTTGCTGATAATACTACAAAAATAAAACCCAGATATTAAAGTATTCAATACCCACAAAAAAGTGTCTGAATAGGTGCAAACAAATATCATAGATAACATTACATGAAAAAGTTGTCCGTACGGAAACATATAATTTTTTTTTATCAATATCCAGCGACATGTTTTGTCGTTTTATCAAGAAAACATAAGTCATAGTTTTTGTAAAGATAGCAACTTTGACAATGTAACAAGAATTGTACTACTTGTAGATTTCAATATTTAATCATTTTTGTATTCTTTGGTCATGGTGGTGTTTTTAGTGAATAAGCACGTTTGAGGGTCCCTGGAATACGATTTTATTAATTTTACGATAGAATTTTTCCCAAGGAACTTTTGGTATGGAATTTTAGAAAATACCTCAATATAAATTCGTGTTACAATTTTACTGGATGTATAGAATTTTTTCCAAGGAAATTTTGGTATGGGATTTGTACAAAATACATAGAATAGACTATTCCACGATATTTTTTTAATTTTTTTTTCTTGAAGTACATAAAAATATAAGACCACACGTGAAAGTCCGAGTTAAAAATTCCTCCAGCGAGATATTAAGGTCCGAATTTTAAATTAGCTTTGTGACGTAGGTAATGTGGATATACCAGAAGTAAACAAACAGTGGTTCACAAGCCACGAAAAAATGTTAAACAAATTACAAAATAATGTATATTTAAATTGTAATATTATAATTCATTATTAGAGACATAAAATAAATTATTATACTTAATTTATTTCACTTTTTTTCTCATTTTATAAAAACAAAGAAATTAGAACGTCACCCGAACAGATCCGACACACCCGAAGAAGTATATTCTTAGTTAGGGCGGTGCTTTTCAAATTCGGAGGTCATACTTGGATCCTATTTGCTCAAACACTCGTGGACATGTCCTGCATCATCAAAAGCAAAACTCTCCGTGTGTTCTAGAAGGAAAAATTTATAATAAAAGAAATATGGTTTTCCTTATCCTTTAACTATTATCGTTCACATTTTCAATAAACTTTAACTATTTTTGATTACTGTGGAATAGCCTATTGACGAAAGGTAATGTGCTGTGGCCACATCAGATTTTTTAATTATTTATTTCATCATACCCATGAATTTTCATTAGGTGACGGTAGGGTAAAAAATATCATCAACGGGGCATTTACTACCTAGATATAATAGAATTATATTATTATTATTTGAAGACTACACTAAAAAAATGTGTATTTATTCATAAATTTTAATTATCCTTTTACTCTTCTCCTTTTCGATGAGACAATTTACAACTGCTATGTTTCTACTTTCTATGCTTTGTGCCTGTGTCGTGATCTTGAGACTGGCTGTGGCAGTGTGAATTGTGGTCTGGTTTATATGTTATGGAATTGTGGGTACCGACAGACGCATAGAGAAAGGATTTGGTTTTTATGTTTCCTGCCTCTTTGCTGTTAGTTTTTTCTTACTGGGTCGGGACTAAATTAATTTGCGATGACAAATTTAGATTAAAATTATTGTTTGAGAGAGACCATGACATTATATTGTGAAACATAGTTAACTAAATGTTACGTGTTTATTTTAACCCGAAAGAATATATAAGTAACAGGATGTCCCATATAACATTACGTTCTTGAATATCTCGAAAACAATGCATCGTAACAAAAAGTGTGCCGAATCAAAACCTTCATAGTTTTTGGGGGGACATCAAATTATGACAAAATGCCCCCCCCCAAGGGGGGGGCCGGAAAGTGGGTGGGTCAATTTAAAAATCTTAAATGGGACCCCCTATTTTTTATTACAGATTCGGAAAGAGCGTAAAAAAAATTTGTTAGTTTTATTCAGAAACTTTTTTTGTACTCCCAACAGGTGGCAATGTAAATTTGGTAGAAAAAAATTAACCGATTAATATTTTATTAATAATTTGATAAAAAATGACGTTTTTTGTTTCAATAAATACACAAAATTGTAGAAATATTATTCCTCAACACTCAGGGGGAATTAAAAGAAACTTTTTAAAAACTGGCTATGGACAACTCGATTTCATCAGAAATTAATTTTACATTTTTACGATTGCAACGCCACCTGTTGGGAATACAAAAAAGTTTCCGAATAAAACCAACATATTTTTTTACGCTCTTTCCGAATCTGTAATAAAAAATAGGGGGTCCCATTTAAGATTTTTAAGTTGGCCATTTTGTCAGAATCTGATGTCCCCCCGAAAACTATGAAGGTTTTGATTCGGCACACTTTTTGTTACGATGCATTGTCGCGGAACACCCTGTATATTTTTTAGTTATATCGCTTTAAATAAACAAAGAGCATTAATTAAATTTAATAACTATTGTATTGCATCTGTAAAAATACCACATGAATCAAAAAAGCGATATTACATAATGAAAACAATAGAACATGGTAGGATCGTGCAGCAAATAATTGATGTAAATCTGTTACCTCGACCATGACTTGTAGTCGGCAATAGCCTGCAAGGTGAAGGTTTCTTTTTATTCACCTCATTAACCACGCTATATCCACAGGGACATCCATCATTCCATTCGTAATTCATACCGCGTTATGTGCTTCTTTCATATTCATACGCCTAAATGACATTTGGAAAGTTTTCATTATGTTAATAGCATTACTTTCAATTGTTTTTTCTGTACGGTTGCGTGGTTGTGCATGGATTTAAATTTGCGCATTCAATAGTGAATTGCAAATGCATTTTTAAACTATTGTATTTCTAAAAAATAAAAAATCGTGAAAATAATAACTTCTATTTTTATTTTCACTAGCAAACATTTGAAATATTTGTTTTAATAATCCTAGTATACAATACTATACCTACCATTTCTTTAAAAGAAAATTCTTGTTGGTTTACTAAGGGCTGGTTTATAATGAACATTTTTTTTTCATTAATACTAAGACTTAAATTTCTTAAAATTCACTTAGTTGTTCAAATGCTCTAAATATATGCGTACATTTACGTAACATTGTCTTTACAATCAAATAATATTACTGGCAAGTTTATATCTCTATCCATTTTTGAATTAATGACCCAAAAGACCATATACCCCACATTTAGATAAAAACTTCAAAATTTTCAAAATTCAAAATAAATTTTATGTATACTTCTCAATGCGCTGATTCCAAATTTTGAAACCGCAGGTCGATATCTTTTTTCGTTCTCGAGATATTTAGATTCCAAGTTTTGCTCGAAACTGCCCATTTTTGGGAAATAACCCAAAAATGGGTCGAGATATGAATTTGGCGACATCACCATTCGATTCTGCGGACAAAAATACATAAGTACACCAATTTTCATAATTTTTGACCACCGCATACAGTCTCTAAAGCAAAATAACTGAAAATGGCCAAAAATCGCAAAAATCTAAGGTGTACCCCTTACGATTTTTTCAGATTTTGGCTATTTTCGGGGGTTTTCAAACTTTTATTCATAGAAAATGAACTGGTTAGTCAAAAATTATGAAAATCGGTACACTTATATATTTTTATTTGTAGAATCTAATGGTGGTGTCGCCAAATTCGTATCTTGACCCATTTTTGGGTTATTACCCAAAAATGGGCAGTTTTATGCAAAACTTTGAATCTAAATATCTCGAGAACGAAAAGAGATACTCGTATTGACCTGCGGTTTCAAATTTGGAATCAGCGCATTGAGAAGTATCTAGATACATAAAAATTAGATTTTTGAAAATTTTGAAGTTTTTATCTAAATAAGGGGTATATTGACTTTTGGGGCAATAATTCAAAACTAGGTAGAGATCTAGCCCAGAAATGAGTAATTTGGAGAAAATATTTGAGGTTGAATATTTCCAAAACTAAAATAGATATCGACCTGCGTTTTCATGATTTGGAATCAGTGCATTGGGAAGTACAAGATACATGAAAATTGGATTTTTCTATATTTGTTATCGTCTAACAAAATTCAACCTAAAATCTAAACTTGTAATTGGTGTAACGTCAAATGACAAGCAGTGACAAGTCACCTGATCAGATCCAGAATTTCAAAATCGAATATAGACCAGAGAGAAAATTGTAAATTTTAAATCAAAATTACTGAAATTACTAAATTACTATGGGGTCCTGAGTGTCTGGTCGCGAATCTGGGGGAACCGGGTTCAATCCCGACAGATGCCAAATATTTCCAATTTTAAATGGCACAAAAGTGACCCCTGTGGTGCGCTCTCCACACCAACTATGAGTGCCCGTGAGGTGACGCCTGGTAAGCGCCCACACGGTAAAATATATCGTCATCATTACCGATGTCTACATATTGTAGATACTGGCACACCCCTGAAATGGGTAATACGCCGTGATGATATATTTATTTATTTATTTAAAAATTTAAGAATAGGAATAAAAATAAGAATAGTGTTAAGAATAATTTTAAACATAACGATAAGTGGTGTTTATGCTGCCAGTTATAAGAATAAGGGTAATAATAAGAGTAGTGATATTAAAGTTTTTAGGTTAGTGAAAAGTAGTTACATTTATTATTATCATATTGGTAGCAGCGTTCATTTGACATTTATAAGATTTATAATTTTATTATTATTTTTTAATTTGTTAAAATGGAGTACAATCAAAATATTATTTTGTCTGCACTAATTCAATTAATTGGGAAAGCAGAGAATCCATCACTAAATTTGACATAATTATGTTTCGCCAACACCGATTATTATGAATGAATAATGAATAACCATTTACGTATTATAACTAACGTTAGTTTTAATAAGTCAATGGGAATGACCAATTTTTTTGTTTGAAGTATTTGACAGTTGACACGCATGCGCACTTCGCTTACAGGAATAAGAATAAGGCGTAAAGTTAATTAAAAGTATAAATTCATTATAAATCAGCCCTAAGTCGATTATTTTCCCAGTTTCATGATGACATTGTGTAATTCGCATTGTGTCGCATAGTTGCAAAACAATGTGTATTCAGCCCTAGTTTTGGTCATGCATTGGTGACATTATGTCTGACTTAACCTGCTCCTCCAATAGGGGCTAGGGCGGGGCCCTATTCACAACTTTGGTGGAACTGACGCAACTAAATTATAAACTTTATCGAAACTAGGCCCTTATCGCTTCGCTAGTGATATAATGGTGTTAATAAACAACTTTCCTCGGTTTCAACGAAGTTAATAGCCTATTCTGTAACACATGGTGGTGTTCTACAGTCTACAGTTACTGTAAGTTTAAAAACACTGTTTAGGGAGACAGTTAATTTAAGCGAGATACAGATATGCAAATTGAAATATTAAAATCAGTGTGTTACAGTTATATATATATTCTTCTTTTGCATTTATTTCTTCGTCGCTGCGAGCTGCAAGGTTCACAAAAGAAAGGAATGCACATGGACAAACCAAAAATGCAGAACGTACAGTAAATTTGTTTTTGTTTAATTACTAATTTTTTTCTGTCAATAACGAGAGAAGAACACTAGTTATTTGTAGAAAATCAGATTTAATTATTAAATTTAAAATTTTTATTGTAATCAAAAGTTAAAAAAGAAAAATAATACATAACTCGTCAGTAAAATGTCTATACTTGTGTTAGGGTAGGGATAAAAAAACTGGAAAGAAAAAGAGCATCTCGTCAATGAATTTGAAAAATTTCGAACATTTAGAAGAGGAGGATGAAATTTATTTATAGATGAATATAAAATTACATTAATAATAGATGTAATTAGAATTTTTGTGTGTACCAGAAATGTTAACCCTTAACCAACTGAGTGTTTCTACTCGACGTAAACTGCTAAGTGGGGTAACTCAGTGACCCCTTATGTAATAATTACTTAATACATGTATGAACCTAAAATATATGATTAATAGGTTTATTAAAGCTTCATTCATAAACTAAAACATATTTATTGTGTAGTATGCAAAAATATCAACTCGAAAAGAAAAAGAAAAACTCTGCAAACATTAATCTGCATTGGCGCAGCTTTCAGAAAAAGTATTTATTTTTTTAATTTGTCAGTGTTTTTTGACACATTGAGCATCTGAGCGTAATTTTTAGTCATTCTGTCGTGTGCAGGGAAAGCATATACCCCTCTTTCTATTGGCGGCTAGCGGTGCGGGTGGTGGAATTGCTCTATTTATTTTTATACTCTGTACCATTTTTTTTAACAGTTCGTGGGTAAGTTACCAGTAAGTAGGTGACAAAAGGGAGAATTACATGAAACTTCAACATAAGAAAAAAAAAATCAAAGAAATATCAAGTAAAATGTATACCTCGGGTCACTAAGTTACCCCACTTATGGGTGAATTCTAAACACAATCCGTTACATGAAACCGCACCGTTAAAAAATTCAGCGAATCAAACAGATTGACATATAACAAAAACTTGAATTTTGTTATATATCAATCTACTTGATTCGCTAATTTTTTTAACGGTCCGTTTTCATATAACGGATTGTGATTAGAATACACCCATTAGTCGGTTAAAGGTTAAATACCAATATGTACTTATATAGGCTAATGTGGAAATAGCGAGGGCGAGAGGTCTTGTGCTGGACACAACAGATTTTTTATAAAGGATATAAGCACGAAAAAAGGACGATATTTTCGAAGGAAGTCCTCCCGAAAGGACGGTTGATCAAGTAGTAAAAGACTTAAAATTTGTGGTCTTACATTTAAATATACTTGCATTATTTTACTTTTATTTATGTTTTTAATTCATGCTTTAATATTTTGGTATTAAATAATTAATAATTACTTATGTATGAATTACTTTATTAATTGCACGGTATTTGTTTTGTCAGTATAATTAGAAAATCTGTTTTTCAGGAATATTTTAATAAAATAATTAACTCTCGCAAAACTACCTAATTCACTTCTTGCTTAAATTTAACCATTTTCATTTACCACTTCACTAACCTGAACAAAAAACTCTATTTATCAAGTGTCCCATTCTGTAACAAAACCGTGATCGTCTGGTATTTGAAACTTCCCAGCCGCCTTCTTTCATTATCACCGTTTTTGGCTCCGCTCGCCGGTTTTGAAAGGAAAATCCTGCCCCCCCTTTGATGGGGGGACTCCCCTATCCTACAGTGGATCGATAGAGCGTCTGTATCCCTACCTACCTCACTATATTCCGCCGTGAGCTGCCTGTCACGTGACTAGACAGGGTGACGTCATTGGGGCCTACAACAGAACGGACTATTTTTAGATTACTGCGTATTTTTATTTGAGAGCCTCAAGCGGATTACTGCGATTCTAGAACAGGTTACTAGTGCAGGGACGGAATTCGCGAAAAGTGAAAGGATTATTCGGCAATAAAATAGTTTTTGTATACAGGCTACAATACCATAGAGACACATGGCATTGTAATTGTTAAAATATTATAAATGAGTTTTTCTTTAAATATCTGAATAAGTACATTTTGAGAATACAGTTAATACGATTTCTATTTTTACCTCTCGCTAAGAGAGCTATTGGATTCATGCTAAAATTCTCATATCCAGATTTTATTGAATAAGCACGATTTAAGGTCCCTAGAAGCCGATTATAACATTTTTAAAATGATGTGCGTGTGTGTGTGTGTATGTCTGGATGTTGTAGACACGGTTCCTCAAAAACTATAAGACTTAAAAAATATTTAACTGCAGTTCCTCAATCTGACATTCCTGGGAAGAGCTGAAAAGGTTTTGGTAACAATTGAACAACCGGAAGTAGTAGTTTCTTAGAAAAATTCTTCTAAATATAATTTTTTTGGAGTTTTTTTTATTAAATATTGAAGAACATAAAATTCTCCATCTAATACACTTAAAAATTTTATTATATCTTGTATAGATTTAGAGATAAAGACACTATAATTTATAGAGTAAACTAATCGCAGAGGCCAAGGCACTAAGGAAACCAGTTGACAAATTCCAATGTTTATAACATGACACATGTCATTGTCATATATGAACATTTTTAGTGACATTCTGATAGCTTTTTCTGGGAAGTATATTTAATTTTTCTTATTGTTTTATTAATTAAATATTTGAAATTATAGGTAAAATTGTGGTAAAATGCATATATCAGAAGACATGTTAAATACATTAAAAAACAATATTTGGGTAAAGTTCTGTAATATTTTGTTATAAAACGACGGTTCGAAAGCGAAGTGCAATAATATAGCCTAATATGGAAATGGCGAGAGGTCTTGTGCTGGCCACAACAGATTTTTTTTAAATGGGGTATGTGAACTAACCTAAATCCTCGGAGGTTAGCAACAGTGTCAAACTGACAGTTATATAAACATAATCTTTAAAAATAAAATATACCTTTTATTTTCAGAAATTTTCGATTTCAAATAAAATTTAATATGCAACTCGGCACTGAAGTACCATTTTATCACTCATTGTTTATTTTCCTCGGCCTTACGGCCTCGGCAACTAAATTCCACGTTCATTATAAAAAGTAGAATTTCAGTACCTTGATACATAAATAACTATTATTATTCGGTTATAGTCGGCTATGAATTGTCTTTCTTTGTCTATCATGCTCGGGCCGTAATGACGTCACTATAGCCCTTCTCCAAATTTTTAATATTTTTTTCTCGTGTACTACAATTAATCGATTTAAAAAAATTGTTGTGAACAGCTCATGACCTCCCGCCAATTCCGTGTTTAAAATAGCAATGACATTTAAGTAAAGTTTCACTTTCATTTGATCGTTTGTAAACCAGGGTTGGCAAATATCATGATATTTATATAAATATCAAAATATCATAATATCGGATATATATCCGATATATATCAGGAATTTCGTTCTTAGGCTATATGCAAAAAAAAACATGAAACGTAAAATACCTTTATTTTGGTAAACAACAAAAATCAAACTTTAGTTTAAAATAACAAAAAACAAGACAAAAATTATTATTATTTAAGTAACAAAAAATAACATTTTTCCTAAATATATTATATAAATAGTAAATACCTAAATGAGTAAATACTACTGTAGTTTGACATATGATATAAAATATTCATATTTTTATTTAAGTAACAAAAAATAACATTTTCCTAAATATTTATATTACATAAATATCAAAATAACTTGTAGTTTGACATGTTTTTAACAGGGTTGGCAGATATATATCAAGTGATATATATCATGATATATATCAATCAATAAATATCGGATATATATCAAGATATATATCATGATATATATCACTTGATATATATCTGCCAACCCTGTTGTAAACATAATCTAATTTGTTGTTCCAAATAGAAAAGTCTGTAACACGAAATTTTGGATTATATTTTATTATGTTTTTCTTCGAAAATCTGTTATTAAATGAGCTAAGAGCTCCAAATTAAGTACCACTTCCGGTTTATCATATACATATAGTCAAAATCTAATATGTTGTTTCAAATTATGTACGAGTTTTAAATACCAAATTTGAGGAGTTTTGTATCATATTTTAATAATATTTTTTCAAGAAATCTGTTTAGAGCTTCAAGTACCACTTCCGGTTTATCAATTTTAACAAAAATCTAATATATCGTTCTAATTAATTGCAGAGTCTTAAATACAAATTTGAAAACTTTTATTAGACCAGTGGTATTTCATCTCTTCCATCTGATAAAAAATGGTACTCATTTAAATTTTAGGTTTAGCATCTAAAAAGAAAATAATATTAAATATATTTTCATGCAAACATATTATGCAATTTTAAAATTGAGGCAACATTTATTTGTTCATTGTTTTTGTCATTAAACTGTTGGTTTTCATCAAGGTCTCTAATTCTACAAATAAACAAAAATATGATAATTTAGTAAATATTTTGTTTTCACATATCCGTTTTTCCCGAAGAGCAATTTAGTGTTTATATTGTTTACTTCCTGTTATATACATGAACATAAGTAAGGTATGTTAATTCATGTCTACAAGATATGTTGACAGATGAATGATGGAGAAGGTTGTTTCGTGTAGCAATTGTTTGTTCAAGTATTTTTAGCCGACTACAATGACA
Organism: Ophonus ardosiacus; assembly: GCA_943142095.1. Lineage (NCBI taxonomy): Eukaryota > Metazoa > Arthropoda > Insecta > Coleoptera > Carabidae > Ophonus > Ophonus ardosiacus. Next base: position 46,638,399 of record OW964831.1, on the reverse strand, counting down.
AGAAGAATGAATGGATAATGTTGAATAAATGTATACAGAAAAAAAATAAAAGGATCATTTTTCTACGATCAATAAAAAATGTAGGCTTTTCGAATTTCATTTGGTTACAGATAATGAATAACAGGGATGTTGCAAAACATTTTATATTGTTTTTAAATTACCTCAAAATTGAAAATATCACGAAATATGTATTAGATAAGTATTTTACAATTAACTATTGAAACGTGTTATATTTTGAAAAAGTCACTTGTTTGACGTCAAATTTCATGCAATATGAAACAAACTATGGCTTTTATTTATATAAATAATGTAGGTGATGGGCAACTGTTTTCCTATTGGCTATGAATGACGTGCTGTATGTACTTTCACGTCATATGAGTGGGAGGTTGTTTTTCATGACTATTTGCCAATATTTTTATTTAATTATTTACAAAAATAACAACAAATTATTTTTATTACTATTAAAAATTATATATTGCATAAACTTTAATTAAAATACTATTAATAAAAGGAAAGTGACTGCTGTGGAAATGAGGTATTTACGTGGTGTTTGTGGGTATACAAGACGGGATCACGTGAGGAATAATTTGGTGTATGAAGAATGTATGGTTAGGAAGAATGTAGTTAAGAGAGTTGGAGTGAGTCAGTTGAGATGGTTTGGTCATGTGGAGAGAATGTTAAGTGAACGACTCGTAAAACGCATATATGTTGGTAAAGTTGAGGGTGTTCGATTGCGTGGCCGTCCAGTGTGTAAGTGGATGGATGTGATTGGTAGTGTTTTGAAGGAGCGTAAGTTTCCGAGTGGAAAGAGAAGAAGAGCATGTATGAATACGATTATGAATGTGGCTGAGGCGAAAGAAGTTTGCCTGGACAGGAATGTGTGGCGAAGGATGATTGTTTCGTAATTATTGTGGTGTGAAGATGTATGGTTAGTAAGAATGTTTTATGAGAATGGAGAGACAGCTCAACTTTTATGTGGACGAGAAGAACGGAGTATGTTTGTACAGGAATGTGTAGCGAAAGATTTTTGTGTAACTATTATTGTGGTCCGGATGCGGTTATTCGCTACCGAAAATCGGTCACATTAATATGTTCTTGTATGAATGTTATGATGATTTTGGACAAGGCGAAAGAAGAATGTTTTTAAAGAGTTAAGTGATTCAGTAGAGCTCTTACTTTCATCCCTTTTCTTATTGTTTTCGGGTTTTTGCTAACCCACTAAGTGGGAAACGCGTGATTTTATGTATGTATGTATGTATGTATTAATAAAAATGTGAAACCGGCTTATTCAAACCAAAACTCTTGCCGTTACTAACCGTCTGCAAAGTAGGTAATGATGACGATATATTTTACCGTGTGGGCACTTACCAGGCGTCACCTCGTGGGCACTCATAGCTGGTGTGGAGAGTGGACCACAGGGATTCGAATTAATTTATTGCTTAAATACAATGCTTTATTACTATTAATAAATTCATAGTTGCATTGTAAAGGAAATTGACGTAGGCCAATTCTTTTGGTGCAAGGTCCGTATGAACGTATGTTATTAAATCAAAATAATGTAAAAATAAAATATGCATCCTGTTTTGATGAAAACCGTTTGAGCGATTTGCATAATAACAAGCTAAGCTTGCATAATTTGGAATAATGCAATATTTAAATTTTAAAATACCTGTTTCCCTTAACGTTTAACATATTCTATAAAATTGACATTCTCTAGGTCAGTTTTTATTAGCATACCATAAGTTATTACAAGGTATGATATTATGTGAGTACAGTTGCACTTTCATACCGCAATCTTATCTTGTATGTTTGTTTGTCTAAAGGCGAAATAGCATGGGAATGAAAAAAATAGCAAAATGAATTTAACTGGATATAAATAACATTTTATTTAAAGCAAACTAATGGAAAAAGATAATAATAAAAAACAAATAAATGTAATGAGTATAAAAATATGAACTCAATAATGATAATAATGAATTAAATATAAATTATGCAATATATAATTATAGTTTTCGTGACCAAAAAAGTAGAATGGAATAGATGATTACTAATTGGGTATGACGCGTTAGGTACTAAGAATTTGATTGGTCGCCTGATTTTGAAAAGGAGATTCGCGCGTCTTCTGCGGTCACCTTTAAAACATTATGAAATGTCACGTTGATGTATAATCTAACAAAAAAATTAACAATTTTGTGTTTGATGACTTTGTTTAATTATAACTTCTAGTAATGTTAACAATAATGTATTTAAAATTAAATCAATTTGTAATATTAATTACATTAAAAATAATATTAATTAAATTAATGTAGAAACTTCAAAACACACAAACACTAGCGCCATCCGTCGTCATACTTTGTGTCAGAATATTGTCAAACTGTTTCAATGTTCAATAATTTATTAGGAAAAAAATGCTTAATATTTATGTTATTTATTCGCGAGTGAAGAAGATGAGGAGCTGAGCGAGTGACGTAACAATATGGCCGGTTTAAGGTAGATGATTCGTTTCCGAATTTTGCGAACTAGTTCGTTTCATATAAAAATTATGTTCAGCATTCTCTCGAATTTTGAATTTACATGATTCGAGCCTTTGTTTTCTTGAATCTACATAGTACTGCATTATTACAGTCTTTGGTAGATTAATGGAGAGATAAGTATTATTATTTTATTGTCATCTTTGTGCAGGCAGTTTACAAGTTTAGATTTCATTACGAAGTATTTTAATAAAGACACTAAGTAATTATTATCTTGTAGTTATACCCGGCAAAATATAATCTTGCTTTACAAAATGCAAGGAGCAAGCATTATTTTTACTCGGTTCCTTTCCCATTTTTAAAAGATGAATGCATAACTTTCGTCTGAATAAAACTCGATTTCTGGACTGACATTATCTTTATTGAAAACACAAAATTGTTTCACAACGTTTCGGATGCTAAAATCTGCTTCCGTCATCAGGTGAACTGATACTACTGATATCAGTTCACCTGATGACGGAAGCAGATTTTAGCATCCGAAACGTTGTGAAACAATTTTGTGTTTTCAATAAAGATAATATCAGTCCAGAAATCGAGTTTTATTCAGAGTAATACATTATCTTGCGAGTTAAAGTTTAAAGACAAGTCATAACTTTCGTCTACCAACTATTTCAAATTGGTAAATTTCTCTAATAAATTTTTCTATAGAATTTAGGTTCTTGTTTTCGAGAAATTATGGAAATTAATTATTTCTAGATTTCTGCGTGCTAATGACGTACATAGATTAAACGCAACTAAAACGTGTTGAAGTTTTAGATTTTGTTATTATACTTTATTTCACGTAAGAATAGCGTTGGTTTAGTTAGGGATATATAAATTCTACCCTTTGATTGGTCAGAATATAAACCTATTTCACAGAAACGAAACAAATATAGCCTGTCAGTTGTCAAATAAAATCTACAGAATTAAGTGATGTTTAACCATATTTTGTTGCAATATTAGATTTTGACATTTTTACAGATAGATTTATTTATTATTGACAAAGCTTGGTTTCACAAATTTAAATTATTTATTCAATGCATGTAAAAACGGTCAGCTCTTAAGAGTAATCTATTTTCTTACGTAAAATGAAGTATAGCCTACAAATTTCAATCCACTCGTGATTTATTTGTTAAATAAGTGACAGAAACGATGCGTTCGCCGCTACCTTGGCTAGGTCTTACTACCATGTACTAGTTCATATTTTCGCCGCTAGATGTCATATTGCTCTATTTCACTAGCGAATACACTACATAAATATTTTGTACTTTAAAGTAACTTATCTAGCTTAATTTATCCTACATCGACATTTAAAAAACCTAATATACTTCTAGAAATTCATCAATAACCCATTGATATTTCGGTAGCAAGTTTCCCGTCTAATTTATCGCTTCGCATCGCATGGCTCGAGCGTGATGCCGAGGTTCAGGGTTCTAATCACCACAGCCGTGACCCCTGACCTTGAGGAAAGGTCACCCTTCCCCAGTCCTAGTCCAAGGGCCACGCAATCAACCTCTTGTTGCGTGAGACTATTCCTGTACGCGAACCTATCGTAACACCAAGCACTACTAACACCAAACGAATCTAACTTTGCATTGCAAATTTGTACCAACACTGGTTGTTGGTTTGCGGGATAAAGCAATTGTCGTACGAAAAGGACTAATTTTATTTGCAAATAGGGTAATAACCTGATTAACATTTCCACGCAATATTAAGTAGTCAAAAATATTAATACTTAATCAATAGGCTAATAGCCGAGACGAAACAGACAGATATTAATGATCATTAAGGAAAAAAATGGGCTTAAGGATCATAGAGAATTTTAAATAAACGACGAAAGAAATTATGAAAAATTCAGTGACTCTGCAGGAATTTGAACCCCGAACCTTCTCTTATCTAGCGAGAAGCTCTACCAACTGAGCCACAGAGTCCGTTCGAAGCAGAGACATCGAATCTTCCACAATTTCTTTTTACAAATGTCGTAGGTGAGTACACCAACATTTTCACAAATCTTACCTATATAAAAAAATCTGATGTGACCAAGACAAAACCTCCCGCTATTTAATTTTTATTAATTTAAATACATACCTACGTATTTACTAACGCTGCAAACTATTCCATTGCATAAAACTATTACTTTATTTACTATTTTCATTTTAAAATGTCACTATTATTAATTTGAAGTAATTATTTTTTTGACAGTGACAGTTACTGTCAGTTACATTCATTTGAAATATGATCTGTGTAACAAAGGAATTATGTTTTTCTTAGGCTTCGGGATTTGTAAAAAAATTATTTTTAAATTTATCTGTAAAGTATATAGAAAAAGTATTAATGTATTCCTGTAGAAAATTCAATAATCTTTAATTTTCATAACGACGAAATGCGAAAAAATGGCATTTAATGGTATTTTTTAAAGAAAAACCATTATGAGCTTCAGGTAAAGTGTCATTTCCGGTTATCCGATTTACACCAAAATCTAATGGCTTCTTTTCATATTAGAATAGGGCAGAAATACAAGGTTTCAGAATTTTCTAAATGATAGTATTTGAGTTAGAGCGAAGACAAAATCCCTACACATACACACACACACACACACACACACACACACACATACATACATACATACACACACATACATACAGACATCATCGTAAAAATGTTAAAATTGGATTCTATGGACCTTAAAACGTGGTCATTTACTAAAATCTCGATATGTGATTTTTTTTATCTAACTTTGTTTCTGCTCAAAAATAGGACAAGAAATCATTATGGTAGGAACAAAAATCACTTTTATTGATGTGTACGAGTAATAACAATAATAATAGCAACACCACAATATAATTATTATGCATTAATGAATAACCTTGAATTCTTGAAGTAAAATAATACATTTTTATTTATTAATATGTGAAGTGTGTTGTTATTAAATCATTTTGATCCTTTTTAACTTCTTCCATTTTCATTAAAATATTAAGGAAACTGTGCATTTGATTGAACTATAAGATTTTTCGGGCCGGCCCGAAATCAAAAGTCCGACTCGCCTCAATTTTTGAAAATGATTAGCCCGATAAAAAATATCTTCGGCCCCGATGATCGACTCGAAATCGATGCGGGCTTCGGGCCGGGCTCGAAATCGAGTGCATCTCTAGTTCTGGAAACACTTTTAGGGCGAAGAATTAAAAGAATAAATCTTAAATAACGAATTTCAAATGTTTTAATAGAGAAATAACAAAATCTTCATTTTGTATTGGCTCATCTCTTCAATACTTAAACGCCTTAATGGGGTATGTGACCATAATCGAATTTCAATATATGTCATAATATACAAAAACAAACCTCTATAGCTTCTCATTATAATAATAAAAACTAAACATTAGTTTGTAATAGTAATGTTATTAACAATTTAATGTTTTGGAGAAGGGATTTGTGACGTCAGTAGGGTAGAATGGTAGAAGAATACAATTAGACTGAGATAGATATGTTGTGATAGGTTATGGAATGGCGAAAGTGACAGCTGCTGTCACTTTCGCCTACCACAATATATCTATCTCAGTCTAACTGTCTTCTTCTATCATTCTACCCTACTGACGTCACAGATCCCTTCTTCAAAGTTTTAATAATTATTTTCTTGTAAACTACGAATAATTAATCAATTTAAAAAAATACGGGTATTTTATTTTTTGGTCTAGTATCATATATGTAAAAATCAAAATTTAGTCACATACCCCATTGCATCTTTAAGATGCAATCAACCACTCAGAATTAAAACTAACTTGAGAAATTCGCAAAAATTCTCTTACAACATGATAAAGTATAAGCGTCCGCGAGCTCATTAACTGCACTTAAGATAAACAACAATTGAATCGCAAATGTTATTCGATAGGCATTTGTTTGCTTTCCGAAACACAGCCCTGATCATGTAGGAAGTCATGCTAAACGCCTAAGAAGGGTTGTTTCCGTTGTTTACTTTTACTGCATGTTATATAAGTGTATACCTCGTCCAGATTTCATTTGAACAAATGACTTTTAAATCCTCTGTGTTAATCCTAATCTTTGCTACTGTGAATATTCTTACGTTTCACGCAAATATAGTTTCTTCTCAAAGTATATTATATGTCTATGAAAGTTGAAAATTGCTTGTAACTATTTAAAAGGGGAAAAGTTTTATTGGGGTTACAGAGAACCATAGTTGACCTGTAAAATTCTTATCCAAGATGTTATGCTTGCTTTAACAATGAACACTCATTACTGAATTGAGCAACTGGTAGTGCCAAAATGTAAATATGCACGAGGTACAGTTGCTCAATTCAGTAATAAGCGTTCATTGTTAAAGCAAGCATAACATCTTGGATAAGAATTTTACAGGTCAACTATGGTTCTCTGAAACCCCAATAAAACTTTTCCCCTTTTACATAGTTACAAGCAATTTTCAACTTTCATAGACATGTAATGTACTTTGAGAAGAAACTATATTTGCGTGAAACGTAAGAATATTCACAGTAGCAAAGATTAGGATTAACACAGAGGATTTAAAGTCATTTGTTAAAATGAAATCTGGACGAGGTATACCAGTTCAAATGTTGAGCAGTGTAGTTCTCAAAAACTTTGTTGTCTGATTGCTACAACTATTCGTAAAATACTAGAATAGTTTATTTCCCATTTTCATATAAAACTTTCATAATAAGTTTCCTTGTTATACCACCAATACTCTCTTTCCTTTGTGTAGAAAACAACAAAGAACCAATAATAGTACACACCGTGTCGTGGTGGTATTTTTATTTATTTACTCACTCGTGCACTTCACATACTTCACTCATGCACTTTAAAATAGAAACTCCACTAACAAACAATAACAACTACAATAACTACATCGTAGTCGGTTATTATTTGCAACAACCCAAGGCCTTTGTAGTGTGCCTCCCAATCACCGCGTAGCCATTCGTGTTCGTTGATAACACAACATGGTTGTGCATAGCATACCAATGCCAGTCATTTTGATAATGACAAGTGTAGGGTGGTGGCGGTGTTGTGGCTGGGCTTGGATTGGCCTTGAACTCGATGTATCATCCACATACGTCTTGCGACGGGACCTACGCGCTGATAGGAACAACAGCATGTGTGTGGTGCGTGGTCAGTTATAAAGGAAGTGGGATGGTCATTAGGGAAATGCTGTGTAAGGAGTTTTAGGGTTTAAAGTGCTTTTTATCTCCCGCTGCCCTAGGTAAGGGAGGTAAAAGGATCGTGCTAAAAAGCGCATATAGAGATTTTAGTGAATAAGCACGATTTAACGTCCCCAGAATCCGATTTTAACATTTTAAGGAGTTTTAGGGTTTAAAGTGCTTTTTATCTCCCGCTACCCTAGGTAAGGGAGGTATAGGGATCATGCTAAAAATCGCGTATAGGGATTTTAGTGAATAAGCACGTTTTATGTCCCCAGTATCCGATTTTAACATTTTTACAATGATGTCTGTGAGTATGTGTGTGAGTGGGCGTGCGTGTGTGTGCGTGTGTGTGTGTGTGTGTGTGTGTGTGTGTGTGTGTGTGTGTGTGTGTGTGTGTGTGGACACGATTACCTACTCAAATACTATCAATCAGAAAATTTTGAAATTTTGTATATAACTCGGACTTCCATGCATACGTGAATTTATATTTTTTTTCGCGATGGCCCAGAAAATGAGCTCTTTCTGATCACTATTTAGACCGGTAAAGCTAAATGTTTCCATGGAGATCAGTTGTTTATTTATATCTTATTTGCTCGCAGTAAAAAATAAAATAATACTTTTTTATTCTTTTTTCAGGATCGCAAAAATAATATTGCACCCAACATGACCTGAAAGTGTCTATAATGGGCTCACAAGCTTCCAAAGCTCGCCTACGGCTCGCTCTGGAATATGCTTGCTCACCCAGTAAAGTATCACTTTCAGGTCTTGTTACGTAAATTACTATTATGTACGTCAAGAATTTTTACCTCCCGCTACCCTAAGTAAGAGAGGTATAGGGATCGTGCTAAAAATCGCATATAGAGATTTTAATGAATAAGCACGTTTTGATGTCCCCAGAATTCGATTTTAACATTTTGTGTGTGTGTGTGTGTGTGTGTGTGTGTGTGTGTGTGTGTGTGTATCGTGTGGACACGATTACTCAAATACTATCAATCATAAAAATTTGAAATTTTGTATACCCATTCTATACTTATGTGGGAAGAGTTCATTTGTTTTTAGTGTATATTGGATAACCGGAAGTATTGCTTATACAAGTTTTTAAAAGTTTTTCTTGAAAAAAATATATTGAATATAATTTTTCAGCAACTTTTATTACTAAAAATTGAATAGGTATAATGGTACAATCTTCAATTCTACGATAAAAATTATAAAATGATTTATTTTTGTATAGGTATCATCTTACCTATGCGTCAAACAAAATCATAATATTTTATTAACAATTTTGACATATTTAAGCAAATGTCACTGTCAGGAAGCACTTACATTAAAATGAATAATGCAACCGGGTTAAGGATAATTCTAATTGACGTATGTTCGTGTTATAATTTTATTGAATTTAATTTATCTCTTCCAAGGAACTCTCGGTATGGAATTTGTAGAAAATAGTATATGTTTGTGTTACAATTTTACTGGGTATAGAGAATCTTTTCCGAGGAACTTTTGGTATGGGATTCGTATAAAATACATTGAATCAAAGAATCAAACCGTATAGACATTAAGATATTCTTTCATATTTATATTCACATGTCAAAAATGTCAAAAAATAATACTTACTGCTTTTTTTCAAAAAAAAAAAAAAAGAACTAAGAACTTCAAATAAGGGAACTAATTTCCGGTTGACCAATTATAACCAAAATCTAATCAGCTCTTCGTATGGATATATGGATATAAGGAAGAGGAATACGAAAGAATTATAATTTTTAATTTTAGTATTGGAGTTATCGTCGGAGAATTTTTTGTCGACACATGCACACATACAGACATCATCATAAAACTAGTAAAATTGTATTCTAGGGCCCCTCGAACATGCTTATTCATTAATAACTCACCTCCTAATTTTTTGACCCACATATAATACAAAACAGCCCTAACACAACAAAATATTTGTAAAATTATCTGAACAGTTTTACTATCAATACATTTACTATTTGTAAAACTGGATCAAAGACCTTGACAAAAAGCCTGAGCACGCACATCCCTACGCGACCAAAATATAAATTATAAATATGATAAATCTGTCTGCGTTGGGTTGAAGACCAAATAAATACAAATGTTGACAAGGACACAGAGACTAATAATTCACCGAGAAACAGCAAGTGCTTATTACACCAACATTTTGCACAACATATAATTGTCAAACACGAGACTGTTATTGTGTCACGTGGTATGTGATTTATTTGACATGCACGCTACCTGGTTACATGGAATTGTAACATGATTAAAAAATTATGCAAATATTATTTTTTAATGAAGAATAGATATTTATACACCAAATTAGCTAAGATAATTTAAGATTAACCCAGGAGCCCGTAAGGGCGAATAACAGGGAAATTCTGAACAAATCTGTAGGTCTTACAGATCTGTAAATTTATAAAACCCTGACAAAAAACGCATCTATTTTTGTTTATTAATATAAAATATACATTAGGGTGGCAACTCTCGTTGCGATTTTGTTCATTTATTTACAGATTTACAGATCTGTAAGACTTACAGATTTGTTCAGAATGGGGTATGTGACTAAATTTTGATTTTTACGTATATGATACTAGACCAAAAAATAAAATACCGGTATTTTTTTAAATTGATTAATTATTTGTAGTTTACGAGAAAATAATTATTAAAACTTTGGAGAAGGGATCTGTGACGTCAGTAGGGAACAAAAAGAGAAGTTTTTAGTCAGTGAAATTATTTATTTTATGACTTTTAGAACATAAATATATTTAATTTTTATATATTCTCAGTGTAAATTGTGTCGTATTTTCTAAGAATACTTGAGGAATATAGATATTATTTCGTTAAAAGTATTTCTTAGAAGATACAATTTATATTTCTCGATTTAAAATATTTAAATATTTTTACATGGTTTAAGTTCATAGGAAAATATTCTATAAATCCAATAAAACTTTCACATGAATATACATTATGTATACTCATATAAAATACTCTAAAAATGCGTACACTTACGTAACATTCTCTTTACAATTTTTTCCCCAAAAGTCAATGTACCCCGCATTTAGATAAAAACTACAAAAATTTCAAAATTTTTTTTTATTTTTTTTTCTTTTCAGACTTTTATTTCTTAAAATTCACTCAGTTCAAATACTCTAAAAATGCGTACACTTACGTAACATTGTCTTTACAAATCACATAATATTACTACCAAGTTTATATCTCTACCCATTTTTTAATTATTGCCCCAAAAGTCAATATACCCCACATTTAGATAAAAACTTCAAAATTTTCAAAAATCTAATTTTTATGTATCTGGATACTTCTCAAAGCGCTGATTCCAAATTTTCAAACCGCAGGTCGATATCTCTTTTCGTTCTCGAGATATTTACATTCAAAGTTTTGCTCAAAACTGCCCATTTTTGGGTAGTAACCCAAAAATGGGTCGAGATATGAATTTGGCGATACGACCATTCGATTCTATGGGCAAAAATACATAAGTACACCAATTTTCATAATTTTTGTCCAACCGGTTCATTTTTTATGAATAAAAGTATGAAAACCCCTGAAAACGGCCAAAATATGAAAAAATCGCAAGGGGTACCCCTTACGATTTTTGCGATTTTTGACCATTTTCAGTTATTTTGCTTTAGAGATTGTATGCGATGTCCAAAAATTATGAAAATTGGTGTACTTATGTAATTTTGCCCGTAGAATCGAATGGTGTTGTCGCCAAATTCATATCTCGACCCATTTTTGGGTTATTACCCAAAAATGGGCAGTTTTGAGCAAAACTTTGAATCTAAATATCTCGAGAACGCAACGAGATATCGACCTGCGGTTTCAAAATGTGGAATCAGCGCATTGAGAAGTATCTAGATACATGAAAATTCGATTTTTGAAAATTTTGAAGTTTTTATCTAAATGTGGGGTATATTGACTTTTGGGGCAATAATTAAAAAATGGGTAGAGATATAAACTTGGTAGTAATATTATTTGATTGTAAAGACAATGTTACGTAAGTGTACGCATTTTTAGAGTATTTGAACAACTGAGTGAATTTTATGAAATAAAAGTCTGAAAAGAGAAATGGATAAATGCTATAAAAAAGAAGAACTGGACAGAAACAGCTATAGACTGGAAGAAATGAAAAGAAGTTGTGAAGAAAATAGAAGCCCAGGCCCTTTTCTGGGAAGTACATTTAATATTTCTTATTTTATTATTAATTAAATTATATAAATACCGCCAGACTCGTCAATGAATTTGAAGAATCTCGGACATTTAGATGAGTAGGAGGAAACTTATTTATAGAATGAATTATAAAATATAAAAATATATTAATAATAATTAGAATTTTTGTGTATATACCAGAAATGTTAAACACAATATATACTTACATAGCCTAATATGGAAATGGCGAGAGGTCTTGTGTTGGCCACAACAGATTTTTTATCTCGTGTTAATTTCGCACTCGACCAAAAAAGTACTACTTTACACACTTGTTACATAAATATTAATTACCTGTAAAGAATAACTGTTATAATTTTGATAAACAATTTTTTTGAGTAAAAAATAATTAATGATGACTCCTTTTTACATTCAACAAAGTTGAAATAAGAGGCAAGTAAACAAATTAACTTCATAACAAAAAAAAAAAACTCAAATTTAGCTATTTATATGAAAAGCTGAATAGTTTAAACTACTTTAGAATTATAATTTTTTTATTAATGTTTTACGGTCGCGCAATTGCAAAGGTCATATGCAACTGTTGAATTTTAATGATTATATTTCTTTGTTACTTTCATTGTAAACAATTTTTGGTTTTACATACCTACGTGGTTAAAAAAGAACGAAAATATACGTATTTTATTTCTCCTACTTATTTTTTTTTTAGAAACCATGTTAATCAAATCAACATGGCACGCACCAAGATGAAAGTGAGAGAATATAAAGTTAATTTAACGTTTTTGAAAATCTCTTATGCGGTTAAATACGACCATATATTATTTTAACTGGCTGTTATATCTGGCCGTAGAAAGTGAAAGTGCTGCATCAAAATTTTCCATGATTTCCTTGTTTATACCCTATTCATTTGTTTAATAACAACCTAAGAAACAGTCAATAAATTGATTGTATTTTTGGTTTATAAAAACTGGTTTATAAAAAAATAATCAATTCTGTACGAAAACATCCTGCATGGATCTTGGCCCGAGCGTTGCCGATCATTGCCGACGCAGTCCTACTTTCCTTGTTGTCGGTGATTACGCACGTGGTTATTACAATTTCAACTTAACTTCTCAGTTGACGTTTGTCCTTCGAAGGATTCGAAGTCAGCTACTACTAGTCTACCTCTTTTCTCAGTTGGCTTCGTATTATCCATTGTTTCTCCCTCGATTTCATAACAGTGTGAGAACTATTTCGAAAATGAAAGTGAGTGGGATCGAACTATAAATATATATGGTAACACATTCTGGCATTTTAACAAATTTGAAACTGCGGTAACTGTGATGTTAATAGTGGTTGTGAAGTTGTAAGTGTTTTTGTGGGATTGTAAAAGATGTTCTATATTTGAGTTGTTCGATCGTGTTTATATCGATTATGGATACTTGGATGCAAGATGTGGTATGTATTTTATTTGCGGATCTTAAATTGGAAGTATTTACTTCAGATTCAGAAATTTAAATATGCTATTTTTCATGAATATTCTGATAAAGTTTTCCAGATATTTAATGCTAAAATAGATTTAAACTACATTGGTATTGTTGTAAATGTTTTTCTTAATAATTCATCTAGTAAACGACAGATTTGCTTAAAAAACTACTTGACGACATTTCACGTGACAGTTTATAAATGAGACTAAAAAAAATCACCAACTACATTTGAAGTAATTCTCATTAAAAGCTGAGAAATTTGTGATTTTCGGCGGAATTTTAGCATTTATTAAAAGAGTTATATTTTTAGATATAGTGTGTTCAAAAAAATTAACTTGGAGTAGGCTATGAAAAAAAAAAAACGTATGTCAATTTGAAAGTATTTATTTAAACGTCAATATGACACGAGATATTGTCAAAAATCTAAAGACATCAAAGTTCTTCTTCTTGAATCCTTATTTTAGAAATAGAAATAAATTAGAAAACTGTGAATGGCAAATTACATACACACTGTACTTAAGTTTTTTACCTCCCGCTACCCTTGGTAAGGGAGGTATAGGGATCGTGCTAAAAATCACATACCGAAATTTTAGTAAATGACCACGTTTTAAGGTCCCTAGAATCCAATTTTAACATTTTCACGATGATGTGTGTATGTGTGTGTGTATGTGTGTGTGTGTGCGTGTGTGTGTGTGTGTGTGTGTGTGTGTGTATGTGTACGAATTTTGTTTGCACTCTAACTCAAATACTATCATTCAGAAAATTCTGAAACCTTGTATTTCTGCCCTATTCTAATACGAACAGATGCCATTAGATTTTGGTGTAAATCGGATAACCAGAAATGGCACTTTACTTGAAGCTCAGAATGGTTTTTCTTCAAAAAAATACCATTAAATGCCATTTTTTCGTATTTAATGTCATTGTAAAATTATAGATTATTGAATTGTGTACAGGTATACATTAATACTTTTTCTATATATTTTACAGATATATTTAAAAATAATTTTTCTTTTTTTAATCCCGAAACCTAAGATAAACACAATTCCTTTGTTACACAGTTTATTTTTCAAATGAATGTAACTGACAGGTAAACGTCATTGTCAAAAAACTAATCACTTCAAATTAATAATAGTGACATATTAAATAAAAAAGAAAATCGTAAATAAAGCAATAGTTATATGCAATAGAACATAATTATAGTTTGAAGCATTACTAAATACGTAGGTATGTATTTAAATTAATAAAAATTAAATAGCGGAAGGTTTTGTGTTGGCCACATCAGATTTTTTTATATGATATTTAAAAATTATAACCCTAAAGTATTAAAAATTTATTTCTGTTTCTAACTGCTTATACTTGGCGATGATTAATTAGTACCGCATTAGAAATTAAAAAAAAAATAATTTTGTATTTGACATTGATAAAAATTTGCATGAATTATTCGTGGATTGAAGTACAAAAAGTAGAAACAATTTAATCTATCCTTGAAAATAAGTAAGACATTTTAATTATTCTTCTTAACTGTGATTTTAAACAGTTATTAAAGTTCAAATTCAAGTTTGAAATCTTGACCTTGTTTGTTGATTAAGTATGTGACACTGAAAAACTATTGGAATAGTTTCAACTCTTTTTTAGTTTTCTCAAAAAACTTTAAATAACAATTAAACAAAATACTTGCTCATTATTTCCGTAAAGTATGCGAAAAAAATATATTGTGTAACATGTTTTTTTGAAGGAAAGTAATCTTCGAAAAAAGTGGAACAGGATACAGGAACTTGTAAAAAATTAATCAGCAAATATCTTGTATATCCTTGACAATAATTTCGTTCGTTCTTAGAAATAATAATAATTTTGTAATTTAAGTGACCGACAACCGACAAGTAATTACATTGATCCGAATAAAAATGGAGTAAATATTTCTGTCTAATCAATATCAGATAAGGTGTCTCTAGGTCATGGCTAACTGAGAACCTTGCATGGGTATTTCAAATTACATTTCGATTTTGTTTCTTATTCCATTTCATATTGATTTAACAATGATGTCATTATTTTGTTTACTCTTACTTTCATTAGTTTTAGCTTTTTAAAATCTTGTTTAAACTATTCTGTTTGTTTAAAAATGCAACGTTTAGTCTGGTGCAGAAAACCAAAATAAATTTGTTTATAACCAAGTAAATATTTAGTGGAAATTTTTTAAATTTGGCAATAAATCCTGTAATGTTTGAACAAATGCATAATAAAGTGCGGAATTTTTGTTTGATCCTGACCTAGGTCAAACATATTTATATTCCTAATAGTTGAAATAGAAAAACATGAAAATAGATCAGTGTAAACACTTGAAAAAAATAGTTATTTGTGTACTAAGATACCGAAGTTCTATTTTTTATTACGAGTATGGAATCTAGTTGCCGAGGCCATAAGGCCGAGAAAAATAAACCGTATGAATGATAAAATGGAACTCCAGTGCCGAGTTGATTATTAAATTTTATTTGAAATCGAAAATTTGTGAAAATGAAAGGAATATTTTATTTTTATAGGTTATGTTTATGTAACTGTCAGCATTAATGTTATTGTAAAGAACACTCAAAATTATGTTTTATTTCAATATTCTTCATCGAAATTGTTTAGTTCGTTCTTCTTGTACATTTTTTTTGTCATTTTATTTACAAATTTACTATTATATGTACATCGTACATCCAAATTATCTTATATATACAATAATTATTATAAAGTTGACAACATTGCATTTGCTTGAAATATGGTATAATGGAATACTTTAGTAACGATTTCTGAACTTTTACAGCCCTATTCTCAAAAAGGTTTAAGCTAATCCTCATTTTTGGATTAGTGAATTCTATTCTATTCCGGTATTTAAAATTTAATTTTCATGATAATAAAGATAGATTAGGAATAGATTAGACTATATTTTAAAATATAAACTGTCAAAATTAGAATAGAATTCGCTAATCCAAAAATGAGGATTAGCTTAAACTTTTTTGTGAATCGGGCTGTAAATGACTATTTTTGTGCACTTTAGTGATGATTTCAAATAAAAAATATTATAAATACTATACTTTTTACTCATTTTTTACCAATTATTTGTATGTGAAAATTGAATTTAAAAGTTAATTTATTAATTTAAAAACACGTTAACAAGTAACAATTCAATTTCTATTTTATTTCATTGTTACATTTTGTTTATTTTAACATAGCTACCTAGAACATTTGAATAAACATAATTTCTAAAAAAAATTTTTTCTCATTTTTTTTTCATATATTTGATTACAAACTTTTACATCGTTGAAAAAGAAAAAAAAATGGTGGTTTATATTTTAGTTTATATTTATATACAGGGTGTAAATTTTAAAACGGGTCATAGGGCTATAACATAGAAAAACAGTTTTTTAGTTGCCAAAAGTTTCTATATTAATTTATTGAAAAAATTACAAATTTATTAATACCAAACACCTTACATTTCTGTTTCATATAAAGCCAGAAAATATATTTAAAAATTTGTACAATTAAGAAAAAATATCATTAGCCATGAAACTGACAGTAACAAAACATTGTAATTTTTTACTAACATGATAGGGGGCAATTAAAGATTAAAGTTATTAATTTATGAACTAATACAAAATAACACAAAATAAAGTAAACACTGTGATATTTATTTAAGAAACAATTATTATTTATTGTAATAGGTTTCTACAAATTAAAGATGATCTTCATGTAATAAGTTATAAGAAACGAGAAAAACTGCAAACTACAAGGGAACAATTAAAACCATTTAATAATTTGTTATTTTTCTGCATGAGACAAATTATCCATGATTTCTTGTTAATAATAATAAAAATTTAACAAATAATGTGTATGAAACGTTAATAATGAGCGTCTCAAGTCAACAATTGTTTTGTTTTGTTTCTGTCATTTTCACGGCTATTGATATTTTTTCTTAATTGTGCAAATTTTTAAATTTGTTTTCTGGCTTTATATAAAACAGAAATGTAATGTGTTTGGTATCAAAAAATTCGTATTTTTTTTTCTTTATAATATGCACTACTTCTTTTTTCAATAAATTAATATCGAAACTTTTGGCATCTAAAAAACTGTTTTTCTATGTTATAGCCCTATGACCCGTTTTAAAATTTACATCCTGTATATAGTATATTTAAAAGAATAAAACTTTTATAGGAGCCATTTTCGAGGCTATTTTTTTCTATTACCTATAATAAAAAAATAATAAAGGGGGGTTCATCTCATCCTGTATATTTATATGAAATAAATAATGACCATTTTTAATTACATATATTACTTTTTTTATGGAAGCTGATGTCAGCTCAAAAATGCGCATCGTTATCACATAAATTATATTATTTGTTAAAATATGAAACGAATTAATAAATTAAACATTTTTAATACCATAACTAAACATATAAATATTGACTGTTGGGAAACATATTATTTGACGCACTCTCTTTTAAACCAGTATTAATAAAAAACATTGTCGTAGTATAAATAATAGACTTTGGCCTTGATATTCACGGTTTAACAGAAAACAATACGTAAATAATTGCATTTGAATTAAAAATAGCATTCGAACGGTAATGCCAACTTAGAAACTTGTAATTACCCCTACAAAATATATATTATCTCTCATAATTATGAACTGTTTACTCTGTTTACAAAAAATGAAATTGTTTAGTGATATCTGTGTTTACATTCGCCTGTTCGCCATTTTTATACAAGATAATATTCTTATATATTGTGGGTATAAATTAGATTGCTAGGTCACTAGATTTTATCTTAATTCTGAATAATTTGGAACGTTTTATAACATTTACATAATAATGAAAATGAGTGCTGATGCAGATGATAATAAAAATTAAACTTTCTAATTATTAAATTTTTATTATTTAGATTAGGTTAACCTTAAAATTAACAATATTTATAGTGAGAAAACACTAAGCGAACACAATTAGAGAATGGGATGTGTGATCATAATGGAATTTCATTATATGGATCATATAATATAAAAATTAAGCACTATAGTTTCTCATTATATTATTAAAAATTAAATATTATTTTGGAGAAGAGATAAGGTAACGTCTGTATAGTTGTCCTTATTGAGCCATAGTGACGTCACGATACTCTCCAAATTTATAATACAAAATTGTTTTCTATACAGTGTCCCATACTCTATGTTCAGTATAGAGTCTTACGGAGTACCATGTTGCCATATTTACCTGCTGTAAATCTGCAAGATAGAAAGAGCAAAATAGATGCCCCATTTTTGTACTTAATTGGACATTTTACAATCGTCGTCAACAATATAAATTCCCTATGTTACATATTTCCACTCTACGAAAAGATATAAAATTAATACATATACGAGTACAATATATAGATGTAAAATAGCATAGGTGAATAACACACTGGTCAGTTTAATAATACATATTTTTTATTTAATTTATATCTTCTTATTTGATAATTTACTAATATTTAAGCTTGATAGAAATTCTGCATATATTTTACATAGTTCATAAGTCTTTATTCTTTCTTTGTAATCTCCAATTTGAATTTATAATATTTTAAAATTCTAATTTCTAATGCATTTAATCAAGATTAGTATGCTGGGCGGTTTTAAAATATTGTATTGAAATATTACTTATTACAGGTACAAATAGCCCTGTATATAAAACTATTTAGACAAATATTGGGTGTATACAATAAGCCCTTGGGTAAATAAGAGACCCTCATAAAACTTAAATTGTACAGTGTTAACTAATTTTGGTATAGCAATGAAAATTTATGAAAGTTTCAATATTACATTACATTGAAAAATTGGCAATATGGTACAGAAAACCTCCATAAGAATAACATTGGCTATCTCTGCCACACTGAAGATAGAGTGTGGGACCACTGTATAGTAAACTTGAAATACTCGTGACGAATCGATCTACCTGTAAAATGTACGTGTCCTGAATATTAAAAATTAAATCAAAACGTGGTTAAATATCACTTAATTCTGTCGATTTTATTTGATAATTGACAGCTGACAAGTGATATTTTTTTTTGCTTTTGTTAACTAGGTTAGCATTCCAACCAAACAAGGCTATTTTCTTACTTGAAATGAAGTATAGTTGGAATTAAAAGATTCCCTGAATAGTATTACCAACTACATCATTTATTTTTGATCAATCTGTAGAATAATATTTGTATGTTAAACAGGTTTGCTGAAAAAGGAACAAACTTATTCTTGATGGCAAACCGCCAAAATTTGACATTCTCTTGTGGTTAATAAAACCTGTATAATAATTTCAAGTTACTTTGGTACCACTTCCGGCTACTGGTTGTTATCGAAATATATCTGCATTTAAATGCTAACCCATAATATTTATTTATGTTGTTTTTCTTCAAAACTTTTCTATATTAATATTTTTGTATCGTTTTCTTATAACTACTAACTATACTCGTCATTATATAATTATAGACTGATGCTCAATTTTTTCCCACCCTGTCCCTTGCCCTGCGGTGTTGCCGCTTCTTCATAACTTAGCATTTTCAACATGACCAATGGAGTAGGGGATTCCAGCTCAATCGAATTAAAGGAAAATAGTAAAAAAATACGAATGTATATGCTGCATAACGAATATTAATAAAAAAAAATGAAATGGCATAATAGGGTCCTCCACCATAACAGAAAATTGAGTAAAAAGTTAGTTATATTGAAAGTAGATAAGATAAAATCATGATTGAGACGATAAAAGTTTTTTAAAAATTGTTTGTTTTTGAAATATTAGTGATTTTAAGCATCTATACATCGACGTCACAACGATTGCTATCTTTCTCGCGCAGCCTATTACAGAAACTGGTGCGAGAAAGATAGCTATAAGTTTCCTTAAAAATCAAATGCAGTTGAACTATGACTTTTTAATACTACAAATTGCTTCAAAATTAAACAAACTTTCATTTAAAATAATAAAAAAAAATTAGAGTGGAGGACCCTATTGCGATATTTCAGAAATAAGGTGTTTTTTGTTATAGCGCTTCGACACGTATATGAAATCTATATATAATATTTTGATTGGCGACCGAAAGACCGCCTATACATGCATAACAAATAGCGTGTTAGGAGTGGGGGTTACTACCAATGGAAGTTAAGAAATTCAAATTCGAAAGGAGGGGCTAATATTCATGTACTGCAGTTTTCAAACAGTTTTTATTTTTACCTAAAATTTCTTGCATTAAACTTAATAATTTAAATACATCTGTAATTATAAAGTATGTAGACTTATACAGTGTTATAATATTCATTTATTTTATGTAAATATAACTTAAAATAGCATATATTTCAAGAACATTTAAGTCCATTATGAAAACAGTTTCATATAAAGACACATATGCGTGACGTCACGTCAATCTTTTCAAAATTCGGGAGACCATAACTCGCTTATTAATAGGAATTTTTTCACCGGATTTTCATCAATAGTCTTAGTATTCCTAATATTTTCAGATGAAATTATATAAAAAAAAAAATGGTGGAATCCCCCATTGGCAACAATGTCGAAATCTGCAGTCCATATTTATTATTTGACGTCAAGTATAGTTATCTTTAATTAGTAGAAAATTATAAGACATTTAATATTGAAAAATGAGATTATATCTAGAAATCTGTAGAGAATTGCAGAAAATAATGTTATTAAATTTGTTGGAAACAAGAAAACTGCACGCAAGGTATAAAAATAGTTAATTGAGACAGTTTTCTGTGCTTATAAAACATGCACAAAACTAACAATCACAAAAGTATTAACTTCTGTACAACAATGGAAATGTCAAATGTCAAAAATACAATACAGTTTCCCGTAATTTTTAATAGGTCAAATCATTTACAACATATATGAGTGATTATGTTACATACATAATATAGTCATCACGTTAACATTAGATGATAGATTAGAACAGACATTTCTGAAATCCTGTCATGACTTACAATTTACAATGTATTAACTTACGTTGTAACATGCTTCGTCACCTCCTTAATGTTAATGTACAGAGTGTAAATCAAAAAGCGGGACATAGGCGTTTAACATGGGAAATCAATCAATATATAATATTTTGATTGGCGACCGAAAGACCGCATATACATGCATAACAAATAGCGTGTTAGGAGGTGGAGGTTACTGCCAATGGAAGTTAAGAAATTCAAATTCGAAAGGAGGGGCTAACATTCCTGTACGGCAGTTTCCAAACAGTTTTTATTTTAACATAAATTTCTTGCATTAAACTTAATAATTCAAATACACTTGTAATGGGGGATTCCACCATTTTTTTTTACAATTTCATCTGAAAATATTAGGAAAACTAAGACTATTGATGAAAATCTGGTGAAAAATTCCTATTAATCAGCGAGTTATAGTCTCCCGAATTTTGAAAAGATTGACGTGACGTCACATTTATGTGTTTTTTTATCAAACTGTTTTCATCGTGTACCTAAATGTTCTTAAAATAAATGCTACTTTAAGTTATATTTACATAAAAATAAATGAATATTATAACACTGTATAAGTCTACATACTTTATAATTACAGGTGTATTTAAATTATTAAGTTTAATGCAAGAAATTTATGTTAAAATAAAAACTGTTTGGAAACTGCAGTACATGAATGTTAGCCCCTCCTTTCGAATTTGAATTTCTTAACTTCCATTGGTAGTAATCCCTACCTCTTAACACGCTATTTGTAATGCATGTATAGGCGGTCTCTCGGTCGCCAATCAAAATATTTTCATATTAGTGTCGAAGCGCTATAACAAAAAACCCTTTTTTTCCGAAATATCTCAATTATACCATTTAATTTTTTTATTAATATTCGTTATTCAGCATATACATTCGTATTTTTTCCTATTTTCCTTTAATTCGATTGAACTGTAATCCCCCATTATTTTATGCAAAAATACTTCAAATAAAAGTTATAGAGATTTAAATAAGTGATTCCAGCTCAATCGAATTAAAGGAAAATAGTAAAAAAATACTAATGTATATATGATGAATAACGAGTATTAATAAAAAAATGAAATGGTATAATTGAGATATTTCGGAAATAAAGGGTTTTTTGTTATAGCGCTCCGACACTAATATAAAATCTATATATATATATATATATATATATATATATATATATATATATTTTGATTGGCGACCAAAAGACCGCCTATACATGCATAACAAATAGCGTGTTAGGAGGTGGGAGTTACTACCATTGGAAGTTAAGAAATGCAAATTCGAAAGGAGGGGCTAACATTCCTGTACTGCAGTTTTCAAACAGTTTTTATTTTAACATAAATTTCTTGCATTAAACTTAATAATTTAAATACACTTGTAATTATAAAGTATGTAGACTTATACAGTGTTATAATATTCATTTATTTTATTACAATAGCATATATTTCAAGAACATTTAGGTCCATGATGAAAACAGTTTGATATAAAAACACATATACGTGACGTCACGTCAATCTTTTCAAAATTCGGGAGACCATAACTCGCTTATTAATAGCAATTTTTCACCGGAATTTCATCAATAATCTTAGTTTTCATAATATTTTCAGATGAAATTATAAAAAAAATGATGGAATCCCCATTCTGCATATAAATCATGTGATACAATTATTCTATCTTTCCATATAAACGTAAAAATTAATTATAACTTTTTTTCTAAATACATATGTATACCCTGTCTTATTATTATTCTTTTATAGTAGAATATGTAATAATGTTGCTTATAAATTATTGATTTAATATATTATCGGTGATCGAGCTATAAAAAGTTTTATATGTATTTTATAGCATTAAATTAGAATAATCTATAGAGAATTGAATACTTATACGTACTTATTTGCATGTAGTAAAATAATAAAATATAGAGTTGAAATATAAAAATAATCTGTTCGTTATCACTGAAAGTATTTAATAATAATTCACGAATAAACAAATTTGTTTTCATAACCTTGACTTTTTGACATGTGAGCACATTTTCCGAATATTATATCTCGTCTATGCGTTTGGTAACAGATAATAATCTTTTAATTAAAATCGACTTCGCGATGAAATATTCAAATTAATAAAGTTATTTCATGTCTAGGGAAGTTAATATAGGAAAGTTGAATGACAAGCTTTTTAATTAATTCTATAATACCAAGTGAAAGAAAATTATTTTCTGAATTATGAAATTGAAAATAAGGTCATAGTACAAATAACCTAGAACTTGGCTCTAACAAAAGCCGCATTGACGTGAGTGAGAACAAAATTAGATTTTTTAAATGTGCTACGAAAGTTTTGAACCTGTCCAAGTAAATTGTAACAAAGTATTTTGGCACGAGTAGTTATACTTCAATTATCGGAGTTATTATTCAAACCCTTTTTTTTACCTCTCGCTAAGAGAGGTATTGGATTCATGCTAAAAATCACATATTGAGATTTAAGTGAATAAGCACGATTTAAGGTCCATATAAAGCGATTTTAACATTTTTACGATGATGTCTGTGTGGATGTGTGTATGTATGTGTGTACGTATGTGTGGATGTTGGAGGGACGATTACTCAGAAACTATAAGACATAAGACCAATTTAACTATGAATTCCTCAATCTGACATTCATGGGAAGAGCTGAAAAGGTTTTGGTAACAATTGGACAACCGGAAGTAGTAGTTTCTTAAAAAAAATCTTCTAAATATTATTTTTTGGAAATTTTTGATTTTACTAATTGAAGAACATACAATTTTACATCTGATACATTTAAAATTTTTATTATATCTTTTATAAATTTAGAGATAAAGACGCTATAATATATAGAATATCGGGATGTAGTAAGTCGAGTAGGATAAAATACGCTAAGGGAAGCAGTTGACAAATACAAATGTTTATAACATAATTTGTAAATGACAAATGCCAGTGTCAAAAATCAAAAGTTTTAGTTACATTCTGAAAGCTTTTTCTGGAAAGTACATTTAATCTTTCTTATTGTTTTATTAATTAAATATTTAAAATTATAGGTAACATGCATATATCCATTAGAAATACCGCCAATCTTGTTAATGAATTGGAAGAATCTCTGATATTTAGAAAATTCCTCATACAATGAAAAATAGATATAATTAGAATTATATGTGTGCAGAAGACATGTTAAATACAACAGAAAATAGTATTTGGGTAAAGTTCTGTAATTTTTTTGTTATAAAACGACGATTCGATAGCGAAGTGCAATACAATACTTTTATAAAATAAAATGGAAATGGCGAGAGCTCTTGTGCTGGCCACAACAGATTTTTTTTGTTTGATTTACAAATTAAATTTTTAGACTTGTAAATACAGAAACCAATTAAAGCCGTATCCAAGGGTGAGGGGATTTGAGGGTTCAAACCGTCTGTAAAATGTCACTTTTACTGTCTTGGCAGTAAAGATACTTTTACTGCGTGCGCGTTATTGCTACGTACATAGCAACCGCTCAACGTATAGCAACATAATTTGATGGCTATAATAAATATTTAAAAAAATTATTAATATTAATTTCAAAATCCTGCAAAAAGGTTATTTTCCTACGTGAAATGAACTAGACCCCATTCACGGAAACGAGAGAATTTGAAACTAATTCTTGAAAAGAAACAAATCATTCTATTGGTTCGGCTCCAAAATTATCCTTTTTTGATCAATCTCGTAGAATGTTCAAGAATTAGTTACAAATTCTTTCACTTTAGTGAATGAAATTTAGTTAATCAATTTTTTAAAAGTATCTTTGTAAGTTGTGAGTGAAAAGCATTCCAAAAGAAGTTTGGGAATTTTTATTTTACGAAATGGAATGAAAGAACAAGAAAGTGAATTATTGTTGAAGGGAACGACTTGAAACATTTAAAACATGGTTTTAAAAATGTGTAGGATCAGTCTAGCGTGACCCTCGCATTTATTATCTAAAATTATTATTGTGAAAATCGATGATTTCAGTTTGTTTAATCTTACTTACTTACTTACTTAATCCTGCACCTTTCTACCCTCACGGGTGTAAGGCGTTTCCCCGGCCTGCGGGGGAGGGGGTTGAGTTCTGATTTGTTGGTCTTCTCCATATTTCTTTCCACTCTGCTCTATCTTGTGTTGCTGTCTTCGTTTCTTCCCAAGTTAGACCTCTTCTTTGCGCTGCCTCCTTTACTTCTTCCAGCCACGTTCTTCTTGGTCGTCCTCGTGGTTTCTTTCTTCCAATTTTTGCTTCAAACACTTTTTTAACTATTCTCTCCTCTCTCATCCTTTCTACATGCCCATACCATCTCATCTGTCCTTCTGCTATCTTATCTTCTATTGCTTTTACTTTTAAGTTTTGTCTGTAGGTTGTGTTTTCAATTCTGTCCAGTCTTGTTTTCCCCTCTATTTTTCTCAAGAATCTCATTTCGGTAGCCGTAATTTTTTCTTTTTGTCTTTGCGTTAATGTCCATGTTTCAGCTCCGTGTATGAGTATAGGTGTCACTACTTTCTTAAATATTTGTACCCTGGTCTCTTTCGGTATTTCTTTCTTTCCTAAGAAGCTGTGTTTGATGCTATTGAATATTTTGCCTCCTGTTGTTCTTCTTTCTTTTATTTCTTCATCAAATCTTCCATCTTCTGAGATCATTGCTCCCAGGTATTTAAATTTTTGGACTTGCTGTAGATTTTCATTTTTTAGTTGTATCGTGTGGTGTTGTTCATTTCTTCCTAGTATCATGGTTTTCGTTTTTTCTTTATTGATCTTCATGTTTAATTTTTGTAGCGCTTTATCATATATTTCTATATTCTTTATTAAGGTTTTTTCGTCTTCTGCTATGATGACCATGTCATCTGCATAGCATAATTCTGCTATTTCCACTCTTCTCAATTTCCAATTTCCTATGTAGTATTTCTTTACTTCTTTCTTTGTCTCTTTTATTCCTTCGTCAAGAATTAGCGTAAACAGAAGCGGGCTCAAAATGCATCCTTGCCTTACTCCGGCTGTAGTTTCAAATGTATTGGAGGTCTCTTGTTTCACTCTTACATAGCTCTTAGTGTTTGAATATAGGCTCTGAATTCCTGTTATTAACGTATTTGATATTCCCCTTTTTCTTAGCGTTTTCCATATGTCTTCTCTATTGATTCTATCAAACGCTTTCTCTAGATCAATGAAGCACACATGTACGTTTCTCCCTTCTTTTATTGCCTTTTCCCCTATTTGTCTTAGTATGAATATCGCATCATTTACTCCTCTATTTGGTCTAAAACCAAATTGAGTTTCCTCTAAAGATTCTTCCAGCTCTATTCTTAGTCTGCTCTCCAGGATTCTTGCATATATTTTGGCCCCTGTGCTTATTAGGGTAATTCCTCTATAGTTCCGGCACTCTCTGCTATCTCCTTTTTTAAATATTGGTGTTATGATACCTATTTGCCATTCTGCTGGTGTTAATCCTTTTAGCGCTTCATTCATTATGTCTTTAAGTTCCTGTAGTGCTGATTCGGGTAGTGCTTTCAGCATGTCTGCTGTTATTTTGTCATGTCCGGGAGCTTTTCCTCTTTTGGTTTTTCTTATTGCTTCTATTATTTCTTTCAAGCTTATTTCTTCTTCTTGTGTTATTTCTGTTTCCTTTGTTCGTGTGCGATGGCTTTCTTGTTGTTCTTCATCTTTAGTATCATTTCCCTCTAGTAATTCTATGAAATACTGTCTCCATCTATCCATTATTCTGTCTTCTTCTGCTATCGTCTTTCCTTCCTTATCTTTAATGTTCGTAATTGTTGCTGTCTTCTTTTGTCTTATATTTTTAAGTGTTCCAAAAAATAATTTCTGGTTTTCATTGTATGCGTTTTTCATTTTTTCACCAAATTCTCTCCATGCTTTTTCTTTTTCTTCCTTTATTACTCTTTTTACTTTTTTCCTTTGTTCTTTATATTTTTCATAGTCAATAGGTTCTTTCGTTTGTAGATATTTATTCCACTTGTTCTTTTTTTCTTTCACTGTAACTTTTACCCTTTCCGACCACCATCTAGTTTTGTTTGTGTTTCTGTTCACTATTCTAGTCGTGCCGCAGCTTTTTTCTGCTGCCTCTAGTACTGTCTTTTTGAAGTTCTTCCATTTCTTTTCTATGTTTCCTTCTTTTTCTTTTGCTTTTTTCTTAAACTCTTCGTTGACGTTCTTTTGAAATTTTTCTTCTATCTCTTGTCTTCTAAGTTCATGGCATTTTATTTTCTTATTTACTATCTTTCTTTTGGTTTCGTTTTTTGTGATTACTTCTTGCTTTAGTATCATTGTTACAAGGAAATGGTCGCTTCCAATCTCTGGTCCTCTTTTTACTTTTATGTCTTTTACTCTATTCCAGCTGTCTTTGTTAATTAGGAAATAATCTATAATCGATTTTTCATTTCTGCTTATAACTTGTCTTGTTATTTTATGTATTTCTTTGTGCTTGAAGTGTGTATTTCCGATTTTGAACTCATTCTCTAGGCAAAACTCTATTATTCTTTTCCCGTTTGTATTCGTCACATTCTCTCCATTCCTTCCTAAGCACCACTCTATTCCATCATTCTTATTTCCTACCCTCCCGTTAAGGTCTCCCATTATTATTACTCTCTTTTCACTTCTGTCTACTATTTCTTGTAGTTCTTTAAAGAAGTTATCTTTTTCTTCTTTTCTTGCGTCCTCGTTCGGTCCATAGCCCACAATTAGCGTGTATTCTTCGTTTTCGTCTCCTTCCTTAACATTTATTGATAGTAATCTTTCATTCAATAGGTTTTCTTTCGAAACATATTTCATCTTGTCCTCTTTAATTAAAATTGCCACCCCTGTCTTGGCGTTTTCTTTTTCCGATACTCCTACCCAGTACATCCAATATCCATTTTGTGTCTTTGTGATTCCTTTGCCTTTCCTCTTTGTTTCTGTTATACCCACGTAATCCATATTCATTTTTGCCAGTTCTTCTGTTAATTCATATTCTTTTCCTGTTAAACTTTTTACATTCCATGTTCCAAATTTTATTATTTTCCCTGGTTTATTTACTCTATTTTTTATTTTGCCCATCCCGTACTTAATTATATGTGTTTTGTTGTTCCTTATCGTATCCTTTTCCTTTGCTTGCGACGTCTTTCCTTTTTGTTGCAATTTTCCTCGTTTTTCCCTTAGTTTTTTGACGCAGTACCTCCTTCTTCTTTGACCTCTATCATCTTCTTTTGTGTTTTGTCCCATTTCCATTCCTTTCCATTTATTGTTATTTTCTGATAGCCTATCTTCAATATATCTCCTGCCTTTTTATTTTTCTCTGCTAACATTTTTATTTCCTTTTGTATTTCGCGCTCATTTCTTGTTAGTTCGTTGTTTATGAAGATTTTGTCCTTTAAGGTTCTTAGGTTCTTTTTATTCGCCATTACTTTTTGTTTATCTTGAAAATTTTCCATTTGTACCTTACATGTCTTCTCTCCTATCTTTATTGCTTCCTTCACTTGTACATTAACTCCAATTTTCTTGTGTATGAAGTCTTCCACGGTGTTTTTTAGGTCTTTTCTGCTGATTGTGTCTGTTCTTAGCCCTACAATCACGAAATTATTTTTGATTTTTTCTTTATCTAATCTCTCGATTCTCTCTTTCATGTCGTTCAATTCTTTTTTTATCTCTATGTTTTCTTCCTTCAGCTGTTCATTTATCTGTTTCATTCGTAGTAGTTCCTCTTTATATTCTTTCTGATCCTGTTTTATCTCTTTTGTATCGTTCTTTATTTGTAATATAATTTTCATTAAATCTCTTAATTCTATTTTATCACTTCCTTCTTTGTTACTTTTATCATCTCTATCCGATGACATATTTGCAAAACTTTCCTACGTACGGGCCTGACTAAAATTTTTATCTTGGTATGCAGGTTCTAGCTTACCGCCGCTAAACTACGCTTGCTTACTGTTTATATGTACGTCCTTGGCTACTGTCTCACCGCTGTATACACTTTTTTACTCTAATTTAGAGCTTCTAGGTACTTCTCACTTCACTTTCTTTATTCACAACACTACCTTGTTTCACTAGAGTTTAATTATTTCATATGGTCCGCGAATTAAAGCGTGATATCTATCGTTTAACGAATTTGACTATCGCCGCACGTTCGCACACAACCGTATTCTCTGCCTTTCACAACTCAACCATCTTGTTTAATCTTATTTTGTTGAATTTAATTCAGGTAGCTGTTATTTTAGTATTATTATAATACCGTTACACTTAATTTTGTAAATAATGTTCATATAATTGACTAAATGACGAAAACATAATTGCAACTACAATGTTGTGGCACAATAATTTTGGGTTGATAATAAATTATCAGTATAATGTGATTATAATGTATGCATATAGTCCTTTTATTACTATAATATACCTAATTGTTATACAATATGTCAAGTTCTATTAATGTGAGATAAATTTAATTCTGATAACGTTGATGAATAAAATTAGCTAAGTTTTATTATGTATCATATACTCGTAATGTAAAAAAAAAATCCGGAGTAGGCCATGAACAAAAAAACGTATGTTAATTCGTAGCCTACGCTATTAAATACAAGGCCGGGAAACAACTCAAATTTTGTTTAAAAATTTGGCCAAATACTCTACCGCTGATGAGGGCGCGACTTATTCCCGCTGTCATTTTTAGACTGTCAAAAAAATATATTGATATTATACCCAAATCATTCAAGCAGCCAATGCACGTCATTAATAAAAATTGAATAAAAGTAACTAGATGTGTGACGTCATGTACTGGTACGTTTGCAGAGGTTTTAGAATCTTTATGAAAAGAGTTATACAGGTTGCAATCTGTATTATCGACATGGTCATGAACTGTCACATCTACAAAATAAATACTATATTTTCGTCATTGTCCATTTCTATTTAAATAATTTATAATAGTAACCTTATTTATACTTATGTATGCCATATAAAGGCAATAAATAAAAGTGAGCCGAATTTAAAAGAAATATACCGAATTCATCTGATTGATTAGAAGTGTTATCTTTGGCAGATTCACAGATTTTGTGTTTGCGTTAACAGTCACGTTGCGTCGTTGCGTTGCGTTTAACATTACTTTATTATAAATAGGCCTTTACAACGCACAAAAATGTTTCAAACACGATACAAATATTTTTCAAATAATAACTTTGACAGTATGGACATACAAATTATCAATGTTGCCAACTGTAGCAACAATTAGTAAGTAATGAACTGTACTATTCATCTTAGTAATAATTATGTAAGGCTATACACTTTTTGACGGTTAAAAATGATTAAAATTTTATTTCATTTTTCACTATTAGTGATTTTAATGCATTATGGTTTTACACTAAGTAATGACGCGCATTGGCTGCTTGAATGATTTGGGTATATCAATTTAGCGGTTATAACCTCAAAACACATACGTCAAAAAAGACAGCCATATGACAGCGAGAATAAGCTGCGCCAAAACGGCGAGTTTGGAACTAGAGTTTCCGTTTGACAGATATTGTGATATTTACCGGGCTTGTATTTAATAACATATGCTACGGTTAATTTGAAAGTATATAATTAAATGTAAATTTGACACGAGATATTATCAAAAATGTTATCTAAGGAAATCAAAACTTTTCTTCTTGAATCCTTATTTTAGAAATAGATATAAATTAGAAAACGGTGAATGACAATATTCTGTGTCTGCCTTTATTAACTTTTCGTCTTAAAATTACATTTCACGATCATTTTTGACAACTTGAATTTTGAAATGAATAATGATGAGACATACGTTTCTGTGTTCATAGCCTACTCCGACTTAGATTTTTTTCTGAACACCCTGTACTTCTTTATATTTGAAATTGCTTGCTATGTGAACTCAGAAAAACATAAATGCTTACTCCAAAATAAATTATTAGCGATCAATTATTGCTGGGAAATAAGTCTACTATAAGTAACACAAAATTGCTTATTTTATCTGAAAATGAAATGGCATTATTACTACATGAGTGTTGTTATGCGAGTAGAACTCGTTTCAACAAATCGTTATTGTGAAGCAACTGGCAATATGGAGCGCAGCACAAAAGCACAAGCTCCATATGAAAACATCCCTACACTTTGTATAAAATGAGAAGCAATTTGGTATATTGTTGTGTGTTGTGAATAACATGACAGTTTTTTCTGATACAACTTTCATGAAAACGTAATTTTCAAATGTAATGAGTATATGCAAGTAATGATATTCGTTGCATACTAGTACTGTCTGTATGTGACCTAACTTTTTTTTAAAAAAAATAAACCTTTGTGTTCATTGGACATCCAACAACAAATTCAAGTTCTTTATATGGGGTCCCGTGGCCGCGTGCCTGGGTGTCTGGTCGCGAACCTGGGGAACCGGGTTCGATCCCGACAGATGCCATATATTTCCAATTTTAAATGTAGAGATGCATTTGGGCCGGGCCGGGCTTTGAGGTTTGAATCGACTCGACCCGAAAATAAAAATTACCGGCCCGACTCGAAGATCGACTCGACAAAAAAATTAGCTAGCCCGGCTCGAAAATTGACTCGAAATCGTGCCGAGCTTCGGGCCGAACCGGGCCAAAGCTCGAAATTGGGTGCAACTGACATTCCTAATGTTGATTTTTATGTTAAGGCGAAATGATTAAGTTTTTTCGTGTCAAACTTATAAAAAATCTCTCCATTCTTATAACTTTCAACAATAGTTAACATAAGTAGTTAAAAAAGAGACCCTTCTAGTGTAAGTTTGTTATAAAAATTACAGACCTACGAGTATTTAACACTTTATTTACCAAAGAATTTAAACAACTTTTTCACAAATCTTTTATAAAAAAATATAATTTATAATTTACATAAGGATTTTTTATTTAACTTTGTTTCTGCTCAAAAATAGGACAAGAAATCATTATCGTAGGAACAAATATCACTTTTATTTAAGTATACGAGTAATAGCAATAATAATAGCAACATCACAATATAATTATTATGCTTTAATGAAAAACCTGCTTGAATTCTTGAAGTAAAACAATACATTTTTATTTATTAATATGTGAAGTGTCTTGTTATTAAATCATTTTGATCCTATTTAACTTCATCCATTTTCATTAAAATATTAAGGAAACTGTGCATTTGCTCGAATTTTCGGGTCCGACTCTCCTCGATTTTTGAAAATGATTAGACCGATTCGGCCCGATAAAAAATATCTTCAATATTCAGTTATAAATACCGAAAATGCGGGATTTTCTTCTTTATTTCTGGAATTAATAACTCATTCAAAACAAAAATATTTTGTCATATAGGATAGGTAGTTTTTACTTATTTAAAAATGATTATAACAGTTGGTCACTATAAAATATCCTATTATGAAAATTGTCAACTATTTTTATAAATAAACAATGTAAATGAGAACCGAAACAAAGAAAATACAACAGTCGTTACAGAAAGTTATTCAAGCACTCGGTCGTTCGCCCACTCGTGTTCAAATTTCTAACTCGTACTAGAATGGATTGCCTTCTGTAATTGGGGTATTTAATATTTATAGAGTTATTCGTAAACAGACAAATTATGCCAGAAATAGAATATATTTTATTTCGGTCAGTTCAAAATATTTCATTCATCTAGTTCCAAACGCGTTGTGCTCTGTAAAAAAAATCTGATGTGGCCAGCACATGACCTCCCGCCAATTCCATGTTTAAAATAGCAATGAGCTTTAAGTAAAGTTTCACTTCCGATTGATCGTTTGTAAACAAAATCTACTTTGTTGTTCCAATAAATAGAAAAGTTTGTAATTGTCTGGAATTAATAACTCATTCAAAACAAAAATATTTTGTCATATAGGATAGGTAGTTTTTACTTATTTAAAAATGATTATAACAGTTGGTCACTATAAAATATCCTATTATGAAAATTGTCAACTATTTTTATAAATAAACAATGTAAATGAGAACCGAAACAAAGAAAATACAACAGTCGTTACAGAAAGTTATTCAAGCACTCGGTCGTTCGCCCACTCGTGTTCAAATTTCTAACTCGTACTAGAATGGATTGCCTTCTGTAATTGGGGTATTTAATATTTATAGAGTTATTCGTAAACAGACAAATTATGCCAGAAATAGAATATATTTTATTTCGGTCAGTTCAAAATATTTCATTCATCTAGTTCCAAACGCGTTGTGCTCTGTAAAAAAAATCTGATGTGGCCAGCACATGACCTCCCGCCAATTCCATGTTTAAAATAGCAATGAGCTTTAAGTAAAGTTTCACTTCCGATTGATCGTTTGTAAACAAAATCTACTTTGTTGTTCCAATAAATAGAAAAGTTTGTAATACGAAATTTTGGGTTATATTTTATTATAGGAAAAATCTGTTAGAGCTTCAAATTAAGTACTACATCCGGTTTATAATATATAGTCAAAATCTAATATGTTGTTTCAAATTATATAAGAGTATTAAATACCTACCAACTTTGCGAAGTTTTCATTTCATTAATATATTTTAAGGAAAAATCGTCACACACACATTATTGTCAAAACCAACTTCCTTATGCTCTAAAACGTAATCTGTGTAAATTCTTCACCGTACATTATCCATTTCGTAAATGTGTAGTTGCAAACTATTATTTGACACTTTGAAATTACTTTCTTATTGAGAGCTGTTTGATATATAATGCTGCAAACATCAAACTTAAATCGAACTATCCTGTATATCTAATATTTATGTATGATGGAAAATATATTATTTTTACAAACCTTATTTCATTATAATCATATTTAAACTACTAAATTCTTCTTAACACGGTTTCATTATTAATTTTAATGAAAATTGCTTCGTGACAGTGACATTTGTTTAAATATGTCAAATTTGTTATTAAATTATTGTTTTTGTTTGACGCAGAGGCAAAGTGATGTACAAAAATAAATTATTTTATAATATAATATAAAGTTATTTCAAGTTATTTACTAAATGCTATTATCGTAGAATTGAACCTTGTGCCTTTATATTCGATTTGTATTGTTAAAAAATTATATTCAATGAATTTTTTACAAGAAAAACAGTAAAAAGCTTGTATAAATGATATTTCCGATTATCCGATATGCACTAAAACCTAATGAGCTCTTCCCACATTAATATAGAATGGCTATACAAAATTTCAAAATTTTCTGATTGA
The DNA here is from genome assembly GCA_943142095.1 of Ophonus ardosiacus. Taxonomy (NCBI): domain Eukaryota; kingdom Metazoa; phylum Arthropoda; class Insecta; order Coleoptera; family Carabidae; genus Ophonus; species Ophonus ardosiacus. Next base: position 46,603,888 of record OW964831.1, on the reverse strand, counting down.
TAGTATTTGAGTAATCGTGTCCACAAGATCCACACTCACTCACTCACTCACACACACACACACACACACACACACACACACACACACACACACACACTCACACACATACCTACAGACATCATTGTAAAAATGTTAAAATCGGATTCTGGGGACATCAAAACGTGCTTATTCACTGAAATCTCTATATCCGATTTTTAGCACGATCCCTATACCTCCCTTACCTAGGGTAGCGGGAGGTAAAAAGGTACCGCAACAGCGTTCCAGAATGTTCCAGCCCCATTACACGATTGTTTATGAATAATTATTATGAAATGAACAACTTTTTATTATCGAAAACAATATTTATTATTCCATACTACATTAAAATAGTTTTTACACTACAAATTTTCCTGCATCCTATCCCCCCTTTTCGTCCTTGAATCTCGTAGCGTCAGGCATAGCTGAATGTCTCTCTCTCGGCTGCAATTATCTCCTTCTCTCCTCTCTGGGCCTCTCGCCGCACCTCGTCCCGTTTGGTGAGGCTGTTCAGTGCCGTAGGCGTGATGAAATTCAGTTCCAATGCCAAGGCCACCAAGCGACGTAATGCTATGAAATATTCACAGGGATTGGAACTTCGGATGTTAAACGTTTATACATGGTTGAATATGTTTACTGGAATTGAAATTTAGTGTAAATGGAATTGTTTTTATTGGAATAGTGATTTGGAATACATACATAATGGCTATTAATTTTTTTTTTCACTGATCCCGTGTATGGACAGTATTTTTATATTAATAATCTCGGAAGGGACATTACGCACATATTTATAACTGAACATGTTAATTTCGCGATGTAGTTATAATAGAGGTAAAGGAATAAACAAGCAATAGCAATGGACAAGTATAAAAACATATTCAATAGTTATAGAGTTAAAGAATTTTAAAGAGATTAATAGGGCAATTCTGAACAAATCTGTAAGTCTTACAGAATTGTAAATCTGTAAAAACCTGACAAAAACGCATCTATTTTTGTTTATTAATATAAAATTGTACATTACAGTGGCCATTAGTTGCGATTTTATTCATTTATTTACAGGTTTACAGATCTGTAAGACTTACAGTCAGGGGCGTCGCAAATATGGGTCAGAGGGGGCGGACCGCCTCCCCTAACTTAAAACTATTTTCCTTTTCCCTTTACGTGACCAGGTTAACCTTATTTTGTCGTTATATTATAAATAATTAAAAAATATTTCTAAAATTTATATAACTAGTTAGTATCATTACTGGGAGCTTTGGCTTTTTTACAGTCTGGTGGGCAGTAAAACTAGCAAATAGCCCGGCGGGCGTAATGTTCAATATTCCGCCCTAGTAACTAAGATGTAAACAAACAATTTTAATGCATTTGTGCGTAAATTTCGTATACCGCCTATTCGCGATTTAAGTTAAGCAAACTCTATCTGGTGGACAAAATTTGAACTAAAAATACGTCCAATTATAGTATTTCCTTTCCTTCACAGAAATATTGTAGAGATTGTAAGCTATTTAAAATATCCTTTAACACAAGTTTTATGTATTGAAACTTTTTCAATAGCGTAAAATTCATTATATAAATGACAGATTGACAGCTCGTACAGTGTTATGATGTCATAAACACTGATATATAATGCTGGGAAAATTTAATTTGAATCGCCAATATACTAATCCCCCCCGACTGTCCTTATTTATTTATATCACGATTTACAAAAGAAAAAAAAAAATTTCATCTGTAGTAATAGTAATTTACGTAACAAGACGTGAAAGTGATACTTTACTGGGTGAGCAAGCATATTGGAAGCTTGTGAGCCCAGTATAGACACTTTCAGGTCATGTTGGGTACAATATTTTTTTTGCGATCCTGAAAAAAGGATAAAAAAGTATTATTTTATTTTTTACTGCGAGCAAATAAGATATAAATAAACAACTGATCTCCATGGAAACATTTAGCTTTACCGGTCCCGGGATCGGTAAAGTACTTTCCGATCCCTTATATACAACTTTCCGAGCTAGCTCAGCAAAGAAACCCAGAAAATGAGCTCTTTCTGGGCGATCGCGAAAAAAATAAAGTAAAATAAATTAGGAAAACATTTAATACGTACCTGTCATTTCCCCGCCATAAATCAAGCTTAAATCCCGAACAGTAGACCTGCTGAGAGGGTCATAACGATAGATTTTTGTACAAACTATACGCTAAGTAAGAAGACCCCCTGCAGATCTAGACTTAACCGCTATTAGTAGCTTCCACGCCCCTGGCTCTTGCGTCTACTATAACCGATAAAATGTACAAAAAGTACTGGCTTTCCCGGTAATTTTACAGCAAAATGATAGTATACCTATTATGTAACAAGCGTGTAATAATGGCTGTAACTCAGGAGGGCGAAGTTTGCATCGCGAGCCTCAGGCAACTGACGTAATTTGTTACAGCAATAATTGTAACTTTTTCTAAACATTCTTTAACCTAATATAACCTAACGGACAATACATTTTTTATATAAAATAAATTACCCTGCTATGTAATTATTGTTTCAAATAAAAGAAAAAAAAAACCTTACTTGATTTCTTGTTTACTTGAAGTTTTTTTTTTTTAATTAAAGTCAAATTAAATTGTATTTTTAAACTAAACCGCAGTGGTTTAGTTCTAAATTTAGAGCACCTACTATTTGTGTTCAGCAGTTTTACAAATGAACGTCGTTTGCAATTATATATTCAATTATCTTGCCTATAAATAAATAAAAGAATACTTAGAATTAGGTTATTTACAATAATTGATAAGTAACTTAAAATAAATTAACTTACGTATATTTATTTTGAAAAACACTTTTATCAAAAATAATACTACATATTTTCATAATAAAAAAAATAATCTGCTACAATACAGTAAAACTCCGCTAATCCGGATCAATTAAAACTGGCTCAGTCCGGATTATTGGGGTAATATTGAAGTAATTAAGCAAAGGCGTAATAAATGCTAAAACAGTCTTGACTTCAGATTTTTTATTTTGCTGTTATGGTAAAGGACCCTTTTTTATTTTTACCTCTCGCTAAGAGAGGTATTGGATTCATGCTAAAATTCGCATATCCAGATTTTAGTGAATACGCACGATTTAAGGTCCCTAGAATCCGATTATAACATTTTTAAAATGATGTCTGTGTGTATGTGGATGTGTGTGTATGTCTGGATGGTGTAGACACGATTCCTCAAAAACTATAAGACTTAAAAAATATTTAACTGCAGTTTCCTCAATCTGACATTCCTGGGAAGAGATGAAAAGGTTTTAGTAACAATTGAATAACCGGAAGTAGTAGTTTCTTAGAAAAATTCTTCTAAATATAATTTTTTGGGAGTTTTTTTTTATTAAATATTGAAAAACAAAATTCTCCATCTAATACACTTAAAAATTTTATTATATCTTGTATAGATTTAAAGACACTATAATTTATAGAGTACACTAATCGCAGAGGCTAACCAGTTGACAAATTCCAATGTTTATAACATGACATGCACATGTCATTGTCAAATATCAACAGTTTTAGTGACATTCTGATAGCTTTTTCTGGGAAGTATATTTAATTTTTCTTATTGTTTTATTAATTAAATATTTGAAATTATAGGTAAAATTGTGGTAAAATGCATATATCCATCAGAAATACCGCCAATCTGGTTAATGAATTGAAACAATCTCTGACATTTAGAAACTTCCTCATACAATGAAAAATATATATAATTAGAATTATATGTGTGCAGAAGACATGTTAAATACAATAAAAACAATATTTGGCTAAAGTTCTGTAATATTTTGTTATAAAACGACGGTTCGAAAGCGAAGTGCAGTACAATACTTATATAGCCTAATATGGAAATGGCGAGAGGTCTTGTGCTGGCCACAACAGATTTTTTTATTATTAAATAATATCTGGGGCAAAATCAATATTTTGCGTTAAACTTACATACACTGTAACAAATCATATAAATTTATCGACGTAAGTAACAAAATTATCAACAGTGATTTACAAACACATGCTTATAAATGCCTTCTAGAAACGACATACGTCCTCCAATAGCACAATTCCGAAAGGTTATTGCGCAATCTGCGCAAATTACACAGACCAGTTCTCGGAATGGTTCCTATCTTCACAGCGACCGCTTATTATTTAGGCAAGGTCAGTGATGTAAATTATTTTGGCTGTGACGTCAGCTAGTCCATTATTGCAGCTGTATGAATTGGAAGCGTACCCCTGAATACAAATTGCGAATTAATTCGGTCCAACTGGATTTTAAAATTTCAATAAGAGACATCCAATTATCTGTGTTTTTAATGCAAACAAACTCGATATCATTTTGTGTTTTGCGACCGGTTTTAACGGTCCCACAAGCGATGGAAATTTCGGAAAAGGCGACAATAAATTTGAGAGGAAATCAATTTTTATTTGCTTTATTTTGACAAATGATTACGGGAAACAAAATAAATCATAAAAGGAAATAAATTGTCCAACGAAATCATTGATTTGATGAAAGAAAAATACGTTTAGAGTATTCATATTATAATAAAATAATGAAATAAAATATCATCAAACCCTCGTTGACTTAGCGATGTTTGCTTGTATCAAATGGGAAACATCGCTCAGTGTGAACGGTGTTGTGAACAGCTGCATTGAACCAAAGTAGTGAGGCATGATAGTTTGTACTCTTTTTGCAGGATAAACACATACACTAACACTTAAAGGGATAATTGATAGTTGATGAACACTGTTATGGACACGAACACTCTTAAAGTTTTTTACTACTTTTTTATACAAATGTCTATAATATTAATAAAAATTGGCGATAATTTATGTTAAAAGAAAGGGGTGGAAGGACCAACTGTTGAATGGTTTAAAAGTGAAAACAAAAGGCATAAATGGTCCACGTGTACTGTAAAATTCTTTATTTCGGACGTTTCGGGCTTAGGGCAAGCCCATCCTCAGAAATTTTTTTAAAGTTGTATTAGACACGATGATCTACAGTGTTGGTTAAAAGTATGGAGACGGCGATTTATTGTCGTTAATATTAATTTTAGGAAATTATGGTCAATACAAAAGTTTTTTTTAAGAAATTTTGATCTACATTTGAGAATACCACTGATAAAGTTACATCGCTCGAGTTTGTTTATCGCTTCGCTTTTGTCTATCTTAGATGTACCTACTATTCGTAAAAACTTGAACCGGTGTTTTTCCGTGTAAAAATATTATTAAAATAAATTGAAAAAAAAAAAATACTGTTGTAAAGAGAAAAAACGCTCTATCGAATGGTAGAGTAAAATCAACAGGTTCCCATTAAAAAAAAAATTACGCGGAGAAGCGTAACTCAAAAACAATTGAAGAAAAAAAAAATCAAGTATTTACAAATGTAGATCAAAATTTCTTAAAAAACTTTTGTATTGAACATAATTTCCTAAAATGAATATTAGCTACAATAAATCGCCGTCTCCATACTTTTAACTAAGCCTGTATATGAACAACATCGAAAACAATAATTTTAAATACATTTCAACTTTCAACAACCTTTCGAATCTATTCGGAGTTGTGAAATACAGTATCGTGTCTAATACAACTTTAAAAAATTTTGTCATAAATTTTAATTATATTCTGTATATTCAACGATTGCTGAAGATGGGCTTGCCCTAAGCCCGAAACGTCCGTAATAAAGAATTTTACAGTACTCGTGGACCATTTATGGCTTTTGTTTTCACCTTTAAATAATTTGTTAGTTATTATTTGTATCATACTAAATAAAATTAAATTAAACCTGTTGGGCCCAATGATATGAGAAGGGGCCCGAATACTTATTTACTTGAATACAATTGACAAGCCGTTGATTGGTTCATTTGTCATTCTTTCCACGTGTCCAAACAGTTACTATAAATAACGACAGAAATAATATTAAATAATATCTGATGTTTTATCGTTTGAGTATTGATTAAAATTCAATTTCCTTTTATATAAAAATATGTTTCCAATTTCATACATGTATGTATTTCGTGTTTTCGTGCGAGTGACTATCATGTGATGTTTCGGCCTGTAGTATGACTGTGACGCTCGCCTCCGCTCAAGTTGGATGTTGTAATGAGAGAAATGGCCTCGAACTTGGTTTAATTATAGCCGCTGATGGCATTATGCATTGTAGCACGCTGCCATTCTAGATAGACACACGTGTACTTAATTGTGTGTAGTAACAAACTCATCTTAATTATCAGTGAGTGAAGGCTGTCACAAGAATTTTTATGACTTCTGAGAATTATAAATTTTAAAAGATATTTTTTTTAAAGAGCCTCAAATTCGAAAATATCACGAAATATTCATTAGATTGTAAAATAAAATAAATAAATCATCACGGCATATTACCCATTTCTGGGTGTGTCAGTATCTACAACACATGTTGACATCGGTAATGATGACGATATATTTTACCGTGTGGGCGTTTACCAGGCGTCACCTCACGGGCACTCATAGCTGGTGTGGAGAGTGCACCACAGGGATCACTTTTGCAAAATTGCAAATATTTGGCGTCTGTCGGGATCGAACCCGGTTCCCTCAGGTTCGCGACCAGACACTCAGGCACGCGGCCACGGGACCCCATTAGATAGTTTGTAATTAAATGTTAAAATTTGTATAATATTTTGAAAAAGTCACGTGATTTGCAACAGAAACTCCTCTTAATTAACAATGAAGGCTGTTACATTTTTATCTGACTTTTGAGTACTTTAAATTTTAAAAGATATTGTTTCTTAAAGAGCCTCAAATTTGAAAATATCTCGAAATATCCATTAGATAGTTTTAATTGAATATTGAACTTTGTGTAATATTTTGAAAAAATCATGTGATCTGCAACAGAATGTGACGTCAGACTACATACAGGCATGTGACAAATTATCGCCTACTTTTATTTATATAAAAAATAACGTAAACTGTTTTCCTATTGGCTGTGAATGACATGCTGTATATACTCCGACGTCACAGGGGTGGAGGGTTATTTTTCATGTCTATTTCTGGCGCCTATCTTTTTATTTACGAAAATAACAATAAATTATTATTTGTTTTATTACTATGAAAAATTTTACATAAACTTTCATTTTAAATACTTTCTACTTCTCGCTAAGAGAGGTATTGGAATCATGCTAAAACTCGCATATCCAGATTTTAGTGAATAAGTATGGTTTAAGGTCACTAGAATGCAATTTTAACATTTTTACAATGATGTCTCTTTCTCTCTCTCTCTCTCTATAATTTCGGACATTGCTAATTGCATAAATTCTAATATGTATTTGCAATATTTTCAATAATATTAATAACTAATTTGCAGAATCAAAAAACAGAGGGCCATGGGCAACAAACAAAGCAAATTGAATGTGGTTCTCCACTCTATTATTATTTTAAATGAAAGTTCGTTTAATTTTGAAACAATTCGTATAGTATTAAAATTTCTTAATTGTCATTAGTTCAACTGCATTTGATTTTCAATGTCAGCATGACGTCATGGCGACACTCTTATCTTTCTCTCACTCCGCACCAGACTCTGGTCGGCTAAAAACTGAAAGATAGCAATAGTGTGACGTCACAATGACACTGACAACAAATTTCAAATATCTCGTAAAGTAATTATTAAAAAAAAGTTTTTTTTATCTTAATCGCTATTTATTGAGTAGTACTTTAAGTAAAAAGTGTATATTTTATAAATTTTTGTTATGGTGGAGGATCCCATTGTTAAGAAAACAAAATTCTGCTTGCTGGAAAATTAAATCCAAAAGATATGCAAGTACAGCCCGATTCACAAAAAGATTTAAGCTAATCCTCATTTTTGGATTAGTGAATTCTTGACAGTTTATAACTTAAAATATGGTCTAATCTATTCCTAGTATCTACCTTTATTGATAATATCATGAAAATTAAATTTTAAATACCGGGAATAGAATAGAATTCACTAATCCAAAAATTAGGATTAGCTTAAACTTTTTTGTGAATCGGGCTGGTAGTTAATAGCAGAACCTGCATTATTAATTATACTTGCCGTCAAATAATTATGGACTAGAGATTTCTACACTGATGCCAAATTTTTTAAGTGTCTATGTGAACAAATATCTGTAATCTGTCAATGTCATTTTCTATTCTGACATTTTCGTTAGTACTTGCGTGCGCTTTTTATTCCCAATCCTATAAATTGCATTATATTTAGACTTTTGAAAAGAAAATGAGTGAAACTCATGAATTAAATAGTTCTGGTTCTTATAAAAAGCGTTTAGGAAAATATTATTTAAATGGGCAGGCAAAAACAATAGGGTCCTCCACTATATTTTTTTTATATTTTTTTACAAAACTTCATCTAAACTGAAAGTGTTATGTAATTTTAGAAAGTCTTTATTCGTTAAGCCGTAATAATTTTTTAATATTCTGTGACGTAGATAGAGATGATTTTGTTCTCAAACAGTGGATTTCGCTAATATTTGAAGTCACATAAATTTATTTTTTTCAGCACTTATAAAATGTATAAATATGTTAAAATAACTCTTGTCGTCAATAATTGGAAATATGGGTGGATAATAAGTAATTTAATGTCATAATTTATAAAAATACTACGTATATATTATAGTCCAAGATTTGATTACCACTGGTAGCCTATGTCATTCAACATAATCTTTTACTTTCATACCAACGCTTGTAATCTGTCATGGCATCATAAATTTAAATTAGTATTATTACCTTCCGTCACCGTTAGGAAAGGAAGGTATTGTCTTTGGTCAAAAAATTCGGTGGTGAGTTTTTAATGAATAAGCACGTTTTAGGGTCCCTACAATACGAATTTACTATTTTTAAGATAATGTCTGTATGTATGTATGTATGTATGTATGTATGTATGTATGTATGTATGTGTGTGTGTGTGTATGTGTGTCCGTGTGTGACAAATTTTTCTCCGACGATAACTCCAATAATATAATTCTAAAAATTATAATTCTTTCGTATTCCTCTTCTGTACATCCAAATGAAGAGTTGATTAGATTTTGGTTATAATTGATCCACCGGAAGTACCCTTATTTGAAGTTTTTAACAGTTTTTCTTAAAAAAACGCAGTTAAATATTATTTTTTGACATTTTGTTATTATATTTATTAAAGAAAATACTCTTCTCTATATGGTTTGATTATTCATTTTCCTTCATATTCAATAGATGTAGAGTTAAAGCATTATAAAGAAATTAATTTTCAAAAATTAGTCAGCATTTATCATGGAAACAGCTGACATAATTATTCAAAAAAATTTAATTGACAGATGTCAGTTGCAAGTGCAAAACCAAATATGGAAAAAAGTATAGGATCTAAAATTGATATTTCATAGTGTTGCTCGCAAGTGACACGCAGAGAAAGGCTAAAGAGAAGATGGAAGGACATTACTTAGTGTAGTTTATGTTATAATTTTATTGGATTTATAGAACCTTTTCAAATGAACTTTTGGTATGGAATTTGTAAAAAATAGTATGTGTTCGTGTTCGATTTTACATGATATTATATAGAATCTGTTCCAAGGACCTTTTGGTATGGAATTTGTACAAAATACATGGAATTGACGGAAGGTCTTGTGCTGGCCACAACAGATTTTTTGGTTTATGTCTTTTTTTATTCCTGTTATTTTCTGCATTTATATACTTGTATATGGATTACGAATTTCAAAAAGGCGATAGCAGATGGTTTGAAGGTAGTAAGAATTTGGAATAGAATAAATGTGTGACGTAGATATAGAGATGGGGAAATGGTAATAAAAACTCGATTATTTTAGAAACTAATAACTATTTTTAAACTTTGATAGTCCTTAATATACAGTTTTAAGGTCTATTTTTAATATAACTGACCCTTGTTCTAATTTGTTAGATTAATTTATGTTTAAATTAACAGGGTAGCTTCTTCCGAATTTTTCTTTTGAAGTTGCAACTTTAACGTTAATAATATGTAGGTACTTTGTAAAGTTTCACAATTTCGAAGTAATGAAATGTAATTATTTTGCTGCTCCGTCTATTTCATACCATACATTTAATTGATTAATCATATCATCTTACATTATGTATAGCTTTTTTCTTCTATACGTTTACCATAAATGTGTTCTTAATTGTTATAAAAAAGCATAATGATATGTAACTATTTCTAGTATTCTTAAATTTGCATAAAGGATATAAAAAGATGAGTAAAAACGCTTGCATTTATCTGAAGGCCACTTTTTGCAAGATGCATCGCAAGTCGAGTGAAGGTAAAAAAAAGAATCCAGAGACGGGTGTGTCCTGCCTGTCGATCGGTCCATTCAGTCGCCGTGACGTCACTGGCTCGTAATTCCTGTTGCTGATGCGCAAGTGTTTTTTCCTTGTTTTTCATTCTCTACCTACTTACATTGTTTTTCTCTTTTCCGCCATGCCATTACCAAGGCTGAGTTTTTATTACGCATACGCATGAAAACAAAAATGTTGAGAAACAAAACACTAAAACAGCAGGAAATTTGAGACAAAAATAGATAATAGTATTTAGGTAACAACAAAATAGAGTGGTATTTAAATGGCATTGAAGTACGAATCAATAAGCAAAAATAATTAGACCATCATAGGTTTTTTTAATGTTGTTTTTTAAACAAATATCTGTACACTGAAAAAAAATCTGCTTTAATTATGAAAAAAATGCAGGTAAAATCAAAATATTTTGCATTCAACTTTGATCCAACAAAATTTTTATTTGTTTTGAAATTACTTCTGTTTTTGATCTTTCAAACGAAAGTAATTACTGTTTAATTAAATGTATTATATCATTAATTATTTTATATTGATTTGAAATTAAAAATGTTGGCACAAAAGTAAAATGTTTTGACACCAAAAATAATGCTTTTAAATGTAATATTTTTTATTAGTTTCAAATGCCGTAATTTTTAATTCAAAATATTGATTTTTTGAATCAAAAGTAAAATAATTAAAATAAAAAGAGCGACGTAAAATATTGTAAAATAATTGTATATGACTTTCAAACTAATGAAAATATTATTTATTTTAAGTACGTGTACAATCAAATTGAAAGTAAACTTTCAGTTTAAAAGAATAAATTTATAAGTGAATATCACTTACATTAGAAATGATTGCAAAAAGATTTTAATTTGAAATTATCCAATTTTTTGAATTAAAATATTTTTTCAAAAGTACATGTTCCCGAAAGTTTTTAATTTTACCTGCAATTTTTTTAAAACTATAGCAAAACTTTTCATTTTTGCAGATTTTAGAAATGAAAACATACTATTTTGAAAATAAAGTAAAAATTTCTTTCAGTGTAATCAATCACTATTCTTTTTTACCTCTTGCTAAGAAAGGTATTGGATTCATGCTAGGGGTAAATCACTCCTTTAATTTTATACAAAAGGTCAATCATTGGATTGTAAGACGATTGTAATGATTGTACGTCAAATTTGTAAGTAAAGGGAGTATCACACGTAAGCATATACGCGCAACTTGTCATAGATTTTCTGTAACTTTGTCTTTGTCTATTTCATGCAACTTTTTGCGTATGATAAAGAGACTGGTTTCATGCAACTAGTTTACGAACATGTTTGAAAACTTCGTAGACACGTTGCAGATACGTGCGTACAAACGATGTACGCATGCGCTATAGAACTTAAAAGTCCCTAAACACACGTGTTTATGTTTTGATGTGAAGTTTAAAAATGTGTTCTACAGTCAATCATTTGGATACATATTTCGAAACATTGATAAATGTAATTAGAAATGTTACCGAGTTATGGGAAATGAGACTTGTAGAATAAGGTTACCATAAGTATACCCCCTTAATGAACAAAATCGCAACGAAATCTCCCACTCTTATGTATAATTTTATATTAATCAACATCAAAAAAATTGCTGTGTTTTGTCAGTTATTTTACAATTTTGAACATAATACGGCCATTAATGGTGTTTCATTATATGATAAAAATGCTTAAGGGAAAATGTATATTTTACAATTTTTATTTTTGTACAATTACCTTTGAATTTTGGAGATATTCAACCTCAAAGATTTTCTCAAAATTACTTATTTCTGTACTAGATCTCTACCTAGTTTTGAATTATTGCCCTAAAAGTCAATATACCCCACATTTAGATAAAAACTTCAAAATTTTCAAAAATCTAATTTTTATGTGTTTTTTCGTTCTCGAGATATTTAGATTTAAAGTTTTGCCCAATACTTCCCAATTTTGGGTATTAACCCAAAAATGGGTCGAAATATGAATTTGGCGACATCACCATTCGATTCTACGGACAAAAATACATAAGTATAGCAATTTTCATAATTTTTTTCCAACCGGTTCATTTTTTATGAATAAAAGTTTGAAAACCCCTGAAAACGGCCAAAATCTGAAAAAATCGTAAGGGGTACACCTTAGATTTTTGCGATTTTTGGCCATTTTCAGTTATTTTACTTTAGAGATTGTATGCGGTGTTCAAAAATTCTGAAAATTGGTGTACTTATCTAATTTTGCCCGTAGAATCGAATGGGGTTGTCGCCAAATTCATATCTCCACCCATTTTTGGGTTATTACCCAAAAATGGGTAGTTTTGAGCAAAACTTTGAATCTAAATAACTCGAGAACGAAAAGAGATATCGACCTGCGGTTTCAAAATTTGAAATCATTACATTGAGAAGTCTTTAGATACATGGAAATTAGATTTTTGAAAATTTTGAAATTTTTATCTGAATATGAGGTATATTGACTTTTGAGACATTAATTCAAAAATGGGTAGAGATATAAATTATAAACAGCATATGTTATATTTTCTTTTGATGTCAACATAGCTACTCTTATTTGAACTATGTATACAATTTCTGGAAATATAATAATCTTCAATAATCACATATTTGGCTTTTCTCCAGCATTTTTTACATAAAACTAAATCGTCATTGAAGAATTGAATTCGGCATAAACATATTTGAAAACTACAGACATTCAGTCGACATAATTCGATACACATTACTGCCTCTTTCATTTGTATTGATATTTGATTCATGTTTCTTTGAGAACGACATTTTCAAACAATAAATAATGTTATCATCGTTTACGTCTATATATATTATCCTGTTTTTAACCAATAAAAAATCAAGGCCATATTTCATAATATATAACAAGGAAATGATGGAAAAATAATTCTTTACATTGATACTATTACATACTTGTAAAGAAGTTTTCGATTTTTTTTTTTTTTCTGTTTACTAGAAACTGATTTGTTTTACTTCAGAAACGTCTTACTAACTAGAGTATAAAAGAATATATTTGAAACATAATTGAAGAAAAAGATATTACTAAAGGCTTTTTCTGGAAGCACATTTAATATTTCTTATTTTATCATTAATTAATTATTTAAAATTATAGATATAGCTGCTCCATGTTAAATTGAAACTGCCCTTGAATGCGCAAAACCTAAAATTGGTCGAGATGTAATAGTAATGGGGGATTCCACCATTTTTTTTTTATAATTTCATCTGAAAATATTAGGAAAACTAAGACTATTGATGAAAATCCGGCGAAAAAATTCTTATAAATAAGCGAGTTATGGTCTCCCGAATTCTGAAAAGATTGACGTGACGTCACGCTTATGTGTTCTTTTATCGAACTGTTTTCATCATGGACCTAAATGTTCTTGAAATATATGCTATTTTAAATTATATTTACATAAAATAAATGAATATTATAACACTGTATAAGTCTACATACTTTGTAATTATAGGTGTATTTAAATTGTTAAGTTTAATGCAAGAAATTTATGTTAAAGTAAAAACTGTTTGAAAACTGCTGTACAGGAATGTTAGCCCCTCCTTTCGAATTTGAATTTCTTAACTTCCATTGGTAGTAACCCCCACCTCCTAACACGCTATTTGTTATACAAGTATAGGCGGTCTTTTGGTCGCCAATCAAAATATTATATATTGATTTCATATTAGTGTCGAAGCGCTATAACAAAAAACCCTTTATTTCCGAAATATCTCAATTATACCATTTCATTTTTTTATTAATATTCGTTATTCAACATATACATTCGTATTTTTTTACTATTCTCCTTTAATTCGATTGAAGACGGGTGCAAAAAGGGGATAAGTTCACTTTTAAAAAATAGAGATTTGTGTTGAAAATTAAAAAAATATACTTTACAAATCTTCAGGCGATACACCCACACACACAAACACACACACACACACACACACACACACACACACACATCATCATTATCATCATCGTACAACTAGTAAAATCATATTCTAAGGACCCTAAAACGTGCTTCTTCATTAGAAACTCACCATCGAATTTTTTAACCAGACCATAACTTTTTTACCTAAAGGTGACGGAAGGTAAAAAACTGCTTAATACCTATTTAAATAGGAGATTAACATCTCCTACAGCAGGGCATCACACATAATACGAGTATTTATTACTCATATTTTAAAAGATTTAAAGTATTGTTATCTTTCTTCATTTATCTCACAATACAATGTAACAATTTCTGCGTTTCAACTGGAAAATAGCATTTGCTACATTATATTCCTGCAAGTAAATGACATTTGCAATAGATCGTTTCTTTTATGTACGAAGTAAAACTATTCATTTTCTTTAGACCAGACAGTTGGGTACCCACATTATTTTCATTTATAAACCGCAACTAAAAAATACAGCATGAGCTGTTGGAATAATTAATCTTTCGTACTGTGAGAACAACAGGAGTAATGCTTCTTTTGTGTAAGCTTCAGGCTATTTCGAATAAAACAATGCTCAATTTTTCTTATATTATTTTCTTTTAAAATTGTTATAACAAGATTTCGTTTTACCACATATCGCACTAATATAAATATCACCTTACCATCTGTTAATGGGTAATATACAAATAAGTATTTGTTATTCGCCATTAAAATCAATATTAAACTACACTAAGGAAACCAGTTGACAAATTCAAATGTTTATAACCGTAACGTTATTAATAAAAGGCCGGGAAACAACTCAATTTTTATTTAAAAATCTGGCCAAAAATTCTAATTCCAAAACCGCTGATGAGGCCCGAGTTATTCCCGCTGTCATTTAAATGCCATTTTTAGACTGTCAAAAAATATATTGATATTATCAAATTACGTTCAAACTTTATGAAACGAAACCACAAAACACATACGTCAAAAAAGACAGTCATATGACAGCGAGAATAAGCCGCGCCAAAACGGCGAGTTTGGAACGAGTTTCCGTTTGACAGATATTGTGATGTTTCTCAGCCTTGTATTAATAACGTAGGCTACGTTATAACATAGCAATATTTATAACATAGTTTGTAAATGACAAATGTCAGTGTCAAAATTCAACAGTTTCAGTGACATTCTGAAAGCTTTTTCTGGGAAGTACATTTAATTTTTCTTATTGTTTTATTATGATTAATAACATATTTAAAATAACAGGTAAAAATGCATATATCCATCAGAACGCCAATATTGTTAATGAATTGGAAGAATGTCTGACATTTAGGAACTTCCTCATACAATGAAAAATATATATAATTAGAATTGAATGTGTGCAGAAGACACGTTAAATACAATAAAAAACAATATTTGGGTAAAGTTCTGTATTTTTTTTGTTATAAAATGACGGTCCGACAGCGAAGTGCAATACAATATTTATACCAGGTGTTAAAAAATAAGTGTCCCAAATTAGGAGAGCAAATAATACTGACAAAATGAGTAATAAGTATAATCAACATGGGTCCGAACTTCAATAGTTTGAGATATAAGGCAATGAAAAATGATTTTCTTTCGGTGTTTACCTCTGCTATCTCGAAAACTGTAACAGCCCGATTAACAAAAAAGTTTAAGCTAATCCTCATTTTTGGATTAGTTAATTCTATTCTATTCTGGTATTTAAAATTTAATTTTCATGATATTATCAATAAAGGTATATATAAAATACTAGGAATAGTTTAGACTTTATTTTAAGATATAAACTGTCAAAATTAGAGTAGGATTCGCTAATCCAAAAATGAGGATTAACTTAAACTTTTTTGTGAATCGGGCTGTAAGAGTTTCGACTTTGATTAAAGAGACATATTTTTACCTTTCAGAGGTCATCTTAGATATGTTTTTGTTTTTCAAAAAAAAAAAAAAAATCAAATAATAATTGTACTAAGACAAAAATTGTGGCGACCTTTGCCAATATTTAGTTTCCAAATAACTTTGTGAGTATTAGAAAGTGAAAAAATGTTTCTTATAAAATGTTATTGTTTTTATATTTTATTTACTGGAAAAGACAAAATTTTGTTCGACCACTATTTGGTCAATTTTTCTTCGATTCTAATACATAATGGCCTCTCTCAAAAACAGTTGGAGATCGGACCCATGTTGATTAAACTTTTTTTACTCATTTTGGTCATTACTATATGCCCTCATAATTTGTGATACTTATTTTTTAACACCCTGTATAACGTAAACTGGAAATATCGAGGGGTATTGTGCTGGCCACAACAGATTTTTCAGTATTGATCTAGTACAGCGATATTTTAATATCCTTGTATGTTATATAAATAAATCATTATTTCCTAGATAGGAAATAATCCTCTTATTCTCATTATTATTGTCACAATTCATCGTCTCCAGGAAATCCATCTCCATCGTTCGCTTCCACAACAAACAGCTCCTCTTTCCATTTTAGTTTCCCTCTCCATACCATTTCACTCTTGCTTGTCCTCGACCTTGATCTTGGCCGCTCCAGTTGCCGTTGCTAGGGCGTCGGGTGCGCTTGGCCGATGCGCGAGGGATCGCCCTGACGCTGCCAGTCCTAGCACAGGCTACACTATACTATCGCACAGACACAGAGTCCACGCCCCTAGCTTTCGTGTTTGTTGCCCACGGATACGGAGATAGGAGATGTGAGATGTGGTGCTAAACAGATGAAGATGATGGTAATACGGATGATTAGGATTGGAGAGGAAGGGATGTTGTTGAGTACAGTACAGACTCGATAAACCGGACTAATAAAAACCACGGTGATACGGATAAGTAAATTTCGGATTACTGAAGCGGAGTAGCTTTTTATCTCTCGCTAAGAGAGGTAGGTATAGACTCCGATTGTAAATAAAATAAATAAATAAATAAATATATCATCTCGGCATATTCCCCATTTCTGAGTGTACCACAATCTGCTTTATCGCAGATATCGGTAATGTTGATGACATATTTGTACCGTGCGGGCGCTTACCAGGCGTCACCTCACAGGCACTCATTGCTGGCGTGGAGAGTGCATCAATCCGATCATAACATTTTTACCTCTCGCTAAGAGAGGTATTGGATTCATGCTAAAATTCGCATACACAGATTTTATTGAATAAGCACGATTTCAGGTCCTTAAAATCCGATTATAACATTTTTAAAATGATGTCTGTGTGTGTGTGTATGTATGTATGTGTGTGTATGTGTGTATGTATGGATGTTGGAGGGACGATTCCTCAAAAACTATAAGACTTAAGCCCTGTTTAACTATGAATTCCTCAATCTGACATTCGTGGGAAGAGCTGAAAAGGTTTTGGTAACAATTGGACAACCGGAAGTAGTAGTTTCTTAGAAAAATTCTTCTAAATATATTTTTTTGGAAATTTTTGTTATTACAAATATTGAAGAACATAAAATTCTCCATTTATTTAAATTTTGATTATATCTTGTATAGATTTAGATATAAAGACACTATAATATATAGAATAATCTAATCGCAGAGGCTAACACCAACATCAAATAAATTTTTGAATGGCTTATTCGTCGAATAACTGAAAAATATCGCATCAAAATATGACAGCTAGTATAAATATCGTCATTTGTATTATGGTTTCGATGCGATATTTTTCTCTTATTCAATGAGTAAGCTATTCGAAGATTTATTTGATGTTGGTGAAACCGAGCGATGTACGATTTAAATTTTTTTTCAGTATTTCCTGAATTGGTAGAACTAAGTATTATTTCATTTTATAAAAAGAAACAATAAAATATTTAAGAAAACATATCTTGCTATGTGTCATTAGAACAACAAAATGTCTGTAATAATAATAAAAATTGACGATAATTTGTTAGTTATTATTTGTATTATATATCAACTAAATAAAATGAAATTAAAGCGAGTGGGTGAACTGATGTACAACAGGGCTCGTATGTAAATAACTATTTAAAAAAAAAAATCTGTTGTGGCCAGCACAAAACCTTCCGTCAATTCGATGTATTTTGTACAAATCCCATACCAAAAGGTCGTTGGAACAGATTCTATATAATACCATGTAAAATCAAACACGAACACATACTATTTCTATTCTATAAATCCAATAAAATTATAACATAAACATACACTAAGTAAAATGCACTTGACACTTCTTCTTATTCTTCAGCTTCTATTTTATTAGAGGTAGCTGTTTCCTCTTTTCTTCCACTCATTCCTGTCCAACACATCTTCTTGACACAGGCATTCCTTTCAGTCTTCTGCGATACAGTCCTTCCATCTTCTCTTTGGCCTTTCTCTGCGTGTCACTTGCGAGGAGCACTATGACATACCAATTTTGTGATCCTACACTTTCCATATTTGGTTTTGCACTTGCAACTGACATCTGTCAATTAGAATTTTTTTAATATATCAGCATCAGCTGTTTCCATGATAAATAGCAAAGCTGACTAATTTTTGAAAATTAATTTCTTTATAACGCTTTAAATCTACATCTATTGAATATGAAGGAAAATGTATAATCAAACCGTATAGAGAAGAGTATTTTCTTTAATATGTATAATAACAAAATGTCAAAAAATAATATTTAACTGCGTTTTTTTAAGAAAAACTGTTAAAAACTTCAAATAAGGGTACTTCCGGTAGATCAATTATAACCAAAATCTAATCAACTCTTCATGGATGTACAGAACAGGAATACGACATAATTATAATTTTTAGAATTGTAGTATTGGAGTTATCGTCGGAGAAAAATTTGTCACACACGGACACACATACACACACACGCACACACACACGGACACACATACATACAGACATCATCTTAAAAATAGTAAATTCGTATTGTAGGGACCCTAAAACGTGCTTATTCATTAAAAACTCATCACCGAATTTTTTGACCAAAGACAATACCTTCCTTACCTAAAGGTGACGGAAGGTAAAAATACGTACATACATACTTATTAAAAGAAAGAAACAAATAAATTCAACTAGTGTTTCATCTAGCCAAAAATGGTTCATGTAATAAAAATCTCATGAAGTCATATTTTTTATTATCAGATAAGCATGTGTGCAAGTATCAAAAATATCAAACGTTGAAGTATTTGCGTGGTAACAAGTGTTAATAAAAGTCACTAATACTAACGCTGACGCTGTTTGAGTGATGTTCTAAGCTCGCACTTGTTTACAAGTACGTTTGTTTATTCTGCGCACTCATAATAGAAATTTTATTTTTGTACACTGACCTTCCCTAACCGTCAGTTTATTGTCAGGGTCGCGAAAATTTCCGACAATTGAAGTTTGAATTTTTTATCTTATCGCATTTTTATCAGCTTTCCAGAGTAATTTCGTGAATATAATATAATTATTGCGAGCTAGAGAATAGTTGTGCTACAAAAAATGTTTGATTGCAGGCAAACTTATTTTTTACCGCAGGTAAGGTGATTTAATTAATATTTTGTTGATTATTATAAAAACAATTCTCATTGTTGTCACGTTTCTGTTATTTTTTTTTTTTTTTAATGGATTTAAATGTTTTTCTGTCTGGTGACGTTACTGATATTGATATGTTGGTACGCTGCAATGCTGCAAACATTGTACTTACATGTTTTTATGCAACTATTAAATAACGAAAATACTTCATCATTTCTTTGAAATATTTTTACTTTCATGCATATTTATTGTGTGTAACTGTAATTAAAATGACGCACTCTGAAAAAATAAAATACATTATTTACATAAATTATAAAAGAACTAAATAATTCAATAATATTATTAACAAAGTGAATAACTATGAATAATAAATAATAGAAAATTCGTGACGTCAACATTACGTGCGTACAAGCAATATTTTATTTCAACTTTTTTCAAATATTTTATTTTATTAGAAAAATTTATTGCGATTAATTATTAATAATTACAATCTTTCATCACTGTATTAACACGAAAAGTGGGTCACTGGCGTTTAAAAAACAGTTTTCCCTTGCGCGTAGGTGTGGCCTATTAATTTCAGACTATAATAATGCTTCAAATAAATGTTTTAAAGAATTAAATTCTGCATCCAATTCTATAATCAAATTTTATTTTGCACGTTTTGTAACTGGACATTTTGAATTTAAAATTTTAAAAAAGTTAGTTTTTTGTAGTTTTTCTATAAATTCTCTAAAATTAATGGATCGTGTGTTACATAGACCTCATTACAAGAGCACTTTTTTCATTAAAACACTTTAATAAAGTATGGATTTTTACCTCCCGCTATCCTTGGTAAGGGAGGTATAGGGATCGTGCTAAAAATCACATATCGTGATTTTAGTAAATGACCACGCTTTAAGGTGCCTAGAATCCAATTTTAACATTTTCACGATGATATCTGAATTTGTGTGTGTGTGTGTGTGTATGTGTATGAATTTTGTCTTCGCTCTAACTCAAATACCATCATTCAGAAAATTCGGAAACCTTGTATTTCTACCCTATTCTAATACGAAAAGAAGCTATTAGATTTTGGTGTAAATCAGATAAACGGAAATGGCACTTTACTTGATGCTCATAATGGTTTTTCTTCAAAAAATACCATTAAATGCCATTTTTTCGAATTTTATGTCATTGGAAAATTATAGATTATTCAATTTTGTACATATATACATTAATACTTTTTCTATATATTTTACAGATAAATTTAAAAATCATTTTTCTTTTTTTAATCCCGAAGCCGATAAACACAATTCCTTTGTTACACAGTTTATTTTTCAAATGAATGTAACTGACAGGTAAACGTCATAAACATAAAGAAAATCGTAAATAAAGCAATAGTTATATGCAATGGAACATAATATAGTTTGAAGCACTACTAAATACGTAGGTATGTATTTAAATTAATAAAAATTAAATAGCGGGAGGTTTTGTGTTGGCCACATCAGATTTTTTTTACATAATAAAATTGTAAAAAAATTGTTTTAATGCAAACAGGAGAAAAAAAAATGAAATGCTACACCACTGTTTTTTACGTTTTTCCTGTAAACTTGGAAATAAATTGTATTTACTCGTGAATACAGTATTTTTACCTCCCGCTACCCTAGGTAAGGGAGGTATAGAAATCGTACTAAAAATCGCGTATAGAGATTTTAGTGAATAGCACGTTTTTATGCCCCCAGAATCCGATTTTAACATTTTTACAATGATGTCTGTAGGTATGTATGATGTATGTATGTGTGTGTCTGTGTGTGTGTTCGATATACACTAAAAAATAATGAATGGGTATACAATATTAAAATTTTCTGATTGATAGTATTTGAGTAATCGTGTCCACATGATCCACTCACACACACACACACACACACACACACACACACACACACACACACACACATACATACATACACACACACACTCACTCACTCACACACACATACCTACAAACATCATTGAAAAAATGTTAAAATAGAATTTTGGGAACATCAAAACGTGCTTATTCACTAAAATCTCTATATGCGATTTTTAGCATGATCCCTATACCTCCCTTACCTAGAGTAGCGGGAGGTAAAAAGTAATTTTGTTAATACTTTCCTTATTTATCGTTTATAACATGAAAAGTATGAATAATGTAAATATATAAACTGTGTCCTTGGTTATAATAATTGCACAAATTTCGTTCAATATTTAAGACGTATTATTTTCAAATTAGTTTTCCTTTTCTAATCATTATAATTTTTATTTTATGTACATATTTTACAATATAACAGTAATAATACGTTTATTTGTTTAGAGTATAACTCTGTACAAATCGATTGGTAACAAAAGAATAATAATTATATAAACATACATGTAGGTGTAAATTATAATAATTCATATATTTAGCGCAAATGCCCTAATTTTTAGGGCGCTTATTACATAATGGAATACATCGAAAATCTTCTCCTTGGTCGGTTCGGCGAATAAATCTCTGTTGGCAATCTCTACACATATAACAGTATAAAAATGTAAATTCATTATAAGTATAAAAATGAGCGGAATTTTTGCAAATACGCTAACCTTGAAATTTTAACTAGTTGAATGCACTTTAATTGTTTAAAACGTAAACATCAATTCAAAATGGCTGAACTTATTTAGTCTATGTTAGGTAAGGTTACGTATGTATACATAATTAAGTAGTGTTAACCAGATAAGCAAATATTATATTTATCAGATAAATAATCATAGATAAAAAAAGAATTTGATAATATAAAAAATAAATGTCTACTCAAAGGACGAAATTATGAGTCTATACTTTAATTATATTAGGTTAGGTTATTGCATACGTGCTAGTCATCAAATTATAAATTCAGCACTTATCAGAAAAATAAATAACCACTTCTTTTGAGTATATCACTTAAGAAAGCTGTAAAAAGTAACCTTGAGATTAATGCACATCCATATCTCATTAAATAAAAAGTCGCAAATTGTTATCAGAACTATTTCCCAAATAGTTGACGCCAATGGATCTCTCAATATTTTTATTTACTTTGAATATTCTAGTAAAAACTGACCTGACCTTGTACGATGTTTACGCATTGCGTATTACTCGGATGATGGGATGGGTTACGTTAGTGTAACCCATGATAACCTCATGTTTACTTTTTTTTATAATAACCAGTTTGGGCAAGTTCATATTGTACTGAGTTTAGCAATTTTAATAGAAATTGGCAAATCGGCTCTTATATAAATAAATCAGTTTTTCCTAACGCAATAGCTATTTATGTATTAAGAGCACACACAAGATTTTTTCTACAGTCGCCCCAATGTGGTCCTTTACACAGCAGTACGGCATTTTGTTTGATTATGTAATATACCCACAGAGTAGTCATATGACAGATTGACTTGTAGAGGTGGTAAATGTGTAAGTAACTATAGCGCCATTATTTCCTGACTAAACGTTCCCATTAAGAATAGGAATAGTAAAAAAATACGAATGTATATGCTGAATAACGAATATTAATAAAAAATGAAATGGTATAATTGAGATATTTCGGAAATAAAGGGTTTTTTGTTATAGTGCTTCGACACGAATATGAATTTAATATATAATATTTTGATTGGCAACTGAAAGACCGCCTATACATGCATAACAAATAGCGTGTTAGGAGGTGGGGGTTACTACCAATGGAAGTTAAGAAATTCAAATTCGAAAGGAGGGGCTAACATTCCTGTACTGCAGTTTTCAAACAGTTTTTATTTTAACATAAATTTCTTGCATTAAACTTAATAATTTAAATACACCTGTAATTATAAAGTATGTAGACTTAAGACGGATTTATGCAGCCATTTTCATTTACATTTAATTTAATTTTCATTTAAAAGATAAATATATGTAAACCAATGTAGCCATGCATACACCATTTTTATTTACGTTTTCATTTATCTCTCATTCTCATTTATTTTTAAAGATGGCCAACTTTTATCTAATAAATGAAAATTATAAATGGCGCATGCGTGTCCCTGTCATGCCGACAGGGACGAAAATTTGAGATGATCAGCTGGTTGTCATTATGTATCTTCGTTATCGTTTCTTTATACTGTTTTTTATTGGAATTAACACGTTTAAAACTAAACTCATTACTTCTTCGCTGTCACTATTGTTGAACATTTTTATTAATAAACTCTATTCCAATGAAAGTGGGGTTATGACGTTCATCATCTGTCAGCGTATTTTTATATGTGCGCATGCGTTCATTTTCATTTATTTTTGTTATATATTTTTGTATGAATAGGTACTTTTAAAAATTATAAATGAGAATTAAATGAAAATTAAATTAAAAAGTAAATGTAAATGAAAATGGCTGCATAAATCCGCCTTTATACAGTGTTGTAATATTCATTTATTTTATGTAAATATAACTTAAAATAGCATATATTTCAAGAACATTTAGGTCCATGATGAAAACAGTTTGATATAAAGACACATATGCGTGACGTCACGTCAATCTTTTCAAAATTCGGGAGACCATAACTCGCTTATTAATAGGAATTTTTTCACCGGATTTTCATCAACAGTCTTAGTTTTCCTAATATTTTCAGATGAAATTATAAAAAAAATGGTGGAATCCCCCATTTAGACAAGTGAGATTTCTCAACATATTATAGTTAGAAATTTGGACAGTGAGCTTTTTTTACTTTGTGGTGCATGAGCGGCAAAGAAAGTACCATTTTACGTTGATAAAAGCGAGCGCGAATGCTTACTTTGTATATAGCGAGACTTCAGAAAAAATTGACTTATGTACTTTTTCCTGAAATCGTCATGTAATCTACTACTTCCCTACCGCAAAATCGGGAGGAAATTGAATTTCCCTGCCCAGGCAGGGAAGTAAAATGCAACGTTGCCATATTTATTTTCACAAACAAATTTTAAGAAATGGAAAATTCAAATTTCAAAATGTAATTTCACCCATATGTTAGAAGATCGGTTTATTTAAAAATATTTGTTTGAATACAACGTATGTTCTGCTTTAAAATCATATTTTGATAAATTTTATAGTTTTTATTATCATTAAATAATGAAATTCGCCATTTCTTAAAACAGTGTTTTAGTTAAAACCGTGATCGTGATACGAGCCATTGTGTTTACCTTCCATTAAAACGAGAAAAATAAAATTATAATTTATAATTTTTATCGCATTTCAATAAAGTTATTTGTTTGAAACTTATCGAATGTTTATTTTGTTGTTGGTAAATAATTTACAAACAATACTTTTACTAATGTAAAAGTTTGTTACGTAAAAAATAATCAAATATGAATCGAAGTTTTCACAGAATGAAATATTTATATGGCTTAGTATTTAATAAAGATTTTTTTTAATAAGTATATAATAAAAAAACAATATTACATATTGTAATGATCTCCACACTTTGTTGCATAATTTTCGCTAGTTAATGATTCATTTATTAAAAATTCTAGAAAAACATGTTATAATTATTTTTTAAGCTTGTGCGTAATTAATTATAATGAGTATACATAGTAGGATTTATAATTGATTTAAGTAAAAATTGTATAATAAGATACAATTATTATAGAAGATAATAACGATTGCATAATAACGCATTTTAATTACAAATAGCTATATGTAGTAGGTATATTGAATTTGTTATTCTAATTTCAGTATAATTTAGTAACAAATAAAAAACTTGTTTTCCAACTGCACTACTGTTATCAAAATATTATTTTTAACTTATTATAAAATTATTGCATTTCTGAAAATGTAGATAATGTGGAAATTGTAGTTGTTTATTAAGCAATAACAATAAAATAGTAACAAACAAATAAATAGAAATACATTATCATAAATATTAAATTTTAAGTTTTTTTTTCTATTTTCTTAAGCATAACAATAATATGTCCCTAATTTAAGAAAAAAATAAATTTCCTTAAATCTCTAGTTTACTTAAAAAAATATGTTTTTGATTACAACATAAACAATGCTTGATTACACACAAAAATTGATTATAATAATGGGCTACTTGCGTACCTTTTTTTTATTTAATATTTCTGAAGAGCAGGTAAAAACTTGCTACTCATATTTTTTCTTTTGACAAAATTTTTGTTAATTAGCCAGAAAAAAAATAATGAAATTTGATTATCTGAATTCCCGCCATGTATGACGTAGAATTACGCCGCACCAATGAATGATCGTAAATCCATTGCGTTTGTTTGTACAAGGTTTGTACTGGTAATGTAGATCTCCTGTTTGACGTTTCAACAATAGTTTGGAGGTTAGTATTTTAATTTATCTTTTTGGTATCGATATTTTAAATTGAACTAACTACCTATGTGTTTATTTGTGAAGTAATTAATATATTTGAGAGATCAGAGAGAGAGAAAAATGAACTAATGTCAAATTCAAATTAAAAAGTTTCTCGCATGCCATCTATACGTTACATTTTTAAACATGGTTCTCCAGTTAAATATAATGACGTCACAGAAAATTTTCGTTCTTAATTTACTAAAAAACAAATATTTTTTTTTACTTATTGTATGTTTTTACTTTAATCCGAGCATATATGCATAAATTGTCTTACATGTACAGCAATTATCATAAAGTTGACAACAATGAAATTTATGAACTTTTAATGACGATTTTTGTGCACTTTAGTGGCGATAAATAAAATTTATTTTTTATTTGCTCACTCGTTGGAGAATATCGTTCTGTTTTCTAACTAGCAATACTGTACCACTTAATATGAACACCTTGTAAATCTCTCTGATTATTTTATTTGAAAAAATATCTATATATTAGATTACAACAAAAAAAATGTTTAATTACAATAGAGAAAACTTAATTACAATAATGAATTAATTAATTTTTTATTATTTTAAATGAAAGTTCGGTTAATTTTGAAGCATTTCGTAGTCTTAAATGTCTTTAGATTAACTGTATTTGATTTTTAATGTCAATATGACGTCACAGCGACACTCCTATTTTTCTCTCGCTCCACACCAGACTGTAATAAACTGCGAGAGAAAGATAACAATAGTATGACGTCACAGTGATATGGACAACAAATTTCAAGTATCTCATAAAGTAATTATTAAAAAAAATGTTTTTTTTATTTTATTTTAATCGTTATTTACTCGTCTCGAAAATTCGAGTCGAGAAGAGAGTGGATTGTTTCTCGCGATTTCTCGTCTTGCGGCATCACTATCTGCCAGTTGTCGTTATCACATAAAATCTACGGAATAAGGTAGTTGCGAAAAAAATAAATGTTATTTTTTCCTATTAATTATGGGGTCCCGTGGCCGCGGGCCTGAGTGTCTGGTCGCGAACCTGGGGGAACCGGGTTCGATCCCGACAGACGCGAAATATTTCCAATTTTAATTGGCACAAAAGTGACCCCTGTGGTGCACTCTCCACACCAGCTATGAGTGCCCGTGAGGTGACGCCTGGTAAGCGCCCACACGGTAAAATATATCGTCATCATTACCGATGTCTACATGTGTTGTAGATACTGGCACACCCAGAAATGGGTAATATGCCGTGATGATATATTTATTTATTTAATTATGAATTATAAACTAATTCTAAAGATATTAATGTAAAAATTATTAGAAAATATAAAACTTTTCATTCATAATTTCCATAAAGACTGTGATTGGTATTAATAAAAAACGTCACCACGGGAAAATTTGAAATAAGAATTTTTTTTTAAATTATATTTTGAAAAATATACAGTTGCCAGACATAAAATATGTATTAAAATGAATAACTTGAACAATTCTTTCAGAAAAAAAATAAATTGGAAATGCAACTACCCTATTAAGTGATGTTACCACATTGTACATTGTTACAGATAAAAATATTTATTATTGACAAAGTTTGGTTTCACGAGTTTAAATTATTTATTTAGTGCATGTAAAAACCATATTAGATTAATAAATAACATTTCTAATGTCTAAATGATTTCGAGTTTTTTGCTTATTCTGTTATTTTAATTATTTGTTTTTAATTCCTTTAGGGAAGTTAAAAAGTCTATTCCATAAAAATTGTTCCACCCTAGAGTTCCCCCATTTCATTCTGTATTCTTGATTCCTTGATTCCCCAGTGTCAAGTGCAAGGCCAGCGGCCCCCTCCGCGGCCGCACGCCACTGCACGGCATGTTTCTTGTCCCAGTCGCGCCCACCTGCCACCGATATCACCGTGACTGACTCGGTTCGGTCTCGGAGTTCGGTAGGCCGCGCCATCATAGTACCGGACCTGCAGACTGTGGTTCCTGTTCCAATGTTTCGCTTGTTGACGCAGAGAGGCACTGAGGTACAATCAAGAATCAAGGCCTTGGTGCATTCATAGAGTATGCTAGTTCGGCTGCAGGTGATATTTGGGAGAATGACTTTAAAAATATTTCATTCTATATGAGGCGCGGGCTACACGTGACTTTGACATTTGCTTGTAAGCAGGGTTGCCAACTTTTCAAAATTACAGAAAAGGACATATTTTCGGCAATCTATTTCTGCGTAGGATTTAAAATTGATGAGGAAAAATGTGCCGCTGGTGAATTTTTGAAATTTTCAAGATCAAACATGTTTTAATGCAAAGTTAGATAATATATAGTTTTTTACAATGGAGCAAATTTATCAAATTCTTAAAAAATTAAAATCAATGGGTGAGATTCAGTGGGTTGTATTAGCGTGTTTTAAGCTAAAACAGTCCTTTGTCAAAAATATTTTTGCAACTTTGTAATACCTGTCAGAAAAAAGTGAGAGACCAAAGGATCAAATAAAGAAAAAAATATTATTAACAGAAGTAAGAAAAAAAGGACAAATGTCAAAACTGATCAAAACGGGGGTTGAGATATTTTAAAATTCATTAACATTCAGGTATGAAACATATGACACATAAAATTTGACATATTTCTAACCTAATTTTGCAATAATGAGTTTCCTTTTACACCTTTCATTTACAATAATACTTCCTCATTTGACTAAAGGATATCTGTATAACTTTTCCCTGTGGTAAATACATGATCCGGATGTCTTTCGATGAGCATGAGAGTAACAAAATTGACAAGTCAACAATAGTTAACCACAGATATTTTTAATTCTGAAGGTCTGAAGTTATCACCAAACACCAAAGCATACATCTCTTTGTCTGCTACCGCTACCTTTTAGAGAAGACTGTAAACTAAAAGTGTTAGTGGATAAATTAGTACCAATACATCAATAATTCAAAAATTCTATCGTTATTTCATTACATTACATAAAATGTGAAATAATTCTTTTATTTCCATATTTATAATATTATTATTAACAAAATTTACTATAAAAGGACTAATCGCGTCTTTTCCTGGTTTAAAAAAGGACAAGGACAAAATATGCTCAAAAAAGGACAGTCCTTTCCAAAAAAGGTCAGTTGGCAACCCTACTTGTAAGTCTAAAAATGCGTACACTTACGTAATATTCTATTTACAATCAAATAATATTACTACCAAGTTTATATCTCTACCCATTTTTGAATTATTGCCGTAAAAGTCAATATACTCCACATTTGGATAAAAACCTCAAAATTTCCAAAAATCTAATTTTTATGTGTCTGGATACTTCTCAATGCGCTGATTCCAAATTTAGAAACCGCAGGTCGATATCTCGTTTCGTTCTCGAGATATTTAGATTTAAAGTTTTGCCCAATACTGCCCAATTTTGGGTATTAACCCAAAAATGGGTCGAGATATGAATTTGGCGACATCACCATTCGATTCTACGGACAAAAATACATAAGTATAGCAATTTTCATAATTTTTGTCCAACCGGTTCATTTTTTATGAATAAAAGTTTGAAAATGACCAAAATCTGAAAAAATCGTAAGGGGTACTCCTTACGATTTTTACGATTTTTGGCCATTTTCAGTTATTTTGCTTTAGAGATTGTATGCGGTGTTCAAAAATTCTGAAAATTGGTGTACTTATGTAATTTTGCCCGTAGAATCGAATGGTGTTCTCGCCAAATTCATATTTCGACCCATTTTTGGGTTATTACCCAAAAATGGGTAGTTTTGAGCAAAACTTTGAATCTAAATAACTCGAGAACGAAAAGAGATATCGACCTGCGGTTTCAAAATTTGGAATCAGCACATTGAGAAGTATCTAGAAACATAAAAATTAGATTTTAGAAAATTTTGAAGTTTTTATCTAAATGTGGGGTATATTGACTTTTGGGGCAACAACTCAAAAATGGGTACAGATATAAACTTGGTAGTAATATTATTTGATTGTAAAGAGAATGTTACGTAAACGTACGCATTTTTAGAGTATTTATATATGAGTATACATAATGTATGTTCATGTGATAATTTTAATGGATTTATAGAATATTTTTCAAGGAACTTTCTGTATGGAATTTGTAAAACATTGTATTATGTTCGTGTTACAATTTTATGGGATATATAGAATCTTTTCCAGTGAATTTTGTGTGGGATTTGTACAAAATACATCAAATTAACGGAAGGTTTTGTGCTGGTCATAACAGATTTTTTTCTTTTTTTCCTCTTTACAATGAGTATGTAGTTCGTAGTTTAATATCCATCTTATTCTTTGCATTTTTTTCTTTGTTGTAAAATTTGATTCACCAAAATCTCTACAAACTTTAGTAAGGAAGATTTATTTGCAAATGAGTAATATGAATAATCTATTGCGTATTATGTTTTTTTACATATGTTATTCGAATGAATAATTATACATCTAATCTATGTAGCATTTGTTGCAAAATTATGTATGTATGACAAGTTTAAGTTATAAATTATTCTTTATATTGAATAATTAAGAATTATTTACATGCATACATATATTGTAAATAATACGAGTATTAAATTTACAACAAATCTTTATATAATACTTCACTTTCCCTGTATT
Source organism: Ophonus ardosiacus (assembly GCA_943142095.1). Classification (NCBI taxonomy): domain Eukaryota; kingdom Metazoa; phylum Arthropoda; class Insecta; order Coleoptera; family Carabidae; genus Ophonus; species Ophonus ardosiacus. Next base: position 46,573,248 of record OW964831.1, on the reverse strand, counting down.
TCTGAAAGTATCTATAAATATAAGTTTCTCTCGTATATGTACGTGTTTTTTCTCACGAGTGCTATACAGTTTCGCTATTTATTTTTGTACCTTACACATACACAACTTACTTCACAGTATCTTAGTGTTACATTTGAAATTTTTTTATTATTATTTTACAATAACCCATACTGCAATATAGAGAATATACATATAATGTGTCCCATTTAGAAGTGCCACCATTGGGATCTCGAGAACTATAAGAGATACGATGTCGGTTAAATGGAACTTTTTGTGCGCCTTTGGGAGGCCATCTCAGATGTGCTTTTGTTTTTCCAAAAATTCTTAGGGCACTAGATAATGACGAAAAACTGAATATTGTTGATTTTTTCTTTTTAAAATAACTTCTAAACTATTAGTAATTGACAAAAACGTTTCAAATATAAAAGATAGATATTTTTATATACTAACAAGTGGCGTACGAAATAAATTTTTATATCCGTAAATTTTTGAGAAATAACACAAACTTATATTTTTTTAAATGGAACTCATATCTGATTTTAGTCTCAGAAAAATTAATATATTTTTCTCTTTGCAATGATGTAAGGGTTATTATGTTTTATATTTGTTTTGCTCCTAAAATTTAATTTTTCTCTTTATTTTCCTGAATTTTCTTATTATTTCCCAAAAAAACTTTATTATTTTTATTAATTATATTGTATTTGATCAAAATAATTTGTTTTATGCCTTTATTACTTAATATTTTTATTCTAGACTTATAATTACAAATTACACTATGATGAGCCAAGGTCGACCTGATACAAAATATTATAAAAATTAATTTGATACGAATTTTGAGCAAAATGTTCTAACGAAATAAATTATTTAAATACAAGGAGTATTTCCAAATAGAAATCTACCAATATTTTTAAAATAATTGTAAATTTAATTCAAAATAAGGAAAAAAATAATAATTTTGAAGGCAAAACAAATATGAAACATAATAACCCTCACATCGTTGAAAAGAGAAAAAAATATTTATTTTTTTGAGACTAAAATCAGATATGGGTTCCATTTACAAAAATATAAGTTTATGTTATATCTCAAAAATTTACGGATATAAAAATTTATTCTGTACGCCACTGGTTAGTTAATAAAAATATCTATATTTTATATTTGAAACTTTTTTCTCAATTATTAATAGTTTAGAAGTTATTTGAAAAAGAAAAAATCAACAATATTCAGTTTTTCGTCATGAGAATTTTTGGAAAAACAAAAGAACATCGTATCTCTTATAGTTCTCGAGATCCCAATGGTGGCACTTCTAAATGGGACACACTGTATATACAATAGCGCATTTCGCTGATTTTCGTTCCAAGCTGCCCGGGTCGAAGCGAGGAAAATGAGAAGCGCGATTTTCTTTTTTTTTATTGCTGTAAATTTGACTTTTGAGTTTACTCCTGTTAATTAGTAAATAGAGTATAAGTATGTATTGCTTGGGAAAGTCACGGAATTGTCGTGGATTTTTATTAATTGTCAAAGAAAATATTTATCAGGACATAGAATTTCAATCTTTGGAACTGTTCCCCACCCCCACCCTGAACACAATAGCTTTACTGATTTATATCAAAATGTTTGCATAATAACAAATTGTACGGCGACAAACAAATAACGTAGTAGACAGATTTGTAAGAAAAGTAGTAGTTGTAATTATGCGCATATAATAATACTTAGTAATCATACTATTATTTATGATATTATTTTTTATGCCAGGTATAAAATAATTGCACAATATTTAGCATTGAAATATATTATCAGTAAACTATTAATTGCAATACTAGATTAAACCTTGGCAGTGCAATATATTTAAAATAATGGTTAATAAAATGTGGGAAATTTCGCGACTGCAGTGTGGATTAGGTTTTAACAATGAGGTCATGCAAAAAAAAAATAATTGTACCTTTTTTCTGTTTAAATCGAAAAAGGATAGTCTAATTCATCGATCAGTATGATTAAATTATTTTTTATTTATATTTTTTGTTGTATAAAATCGTTTTAAAGTATGGTATTTTTAAAAAGTTGCAAAAACCAGCCATGTTTTGTCGTCACAACGTTACGAACGAAGTTCAGACTCATTTCAAACAAACATTTAATATGGACACATAATTTCTAAAAGAAAAATATATATAAACTATAAATTGAGGATTACATATCTAAATATGCTATATTATATTAATATAATATCGTTCTATTTATTTTTATAAATATAACTTTCATTTGGCGTGAAATTATCTACGTTACATCAGATATTTCTTTCACTTTTGAATCTTTGAATTCGACGGTAGGAGGTTATAAACGCATATGAGACATTGAATATATTTCAGATTATTTTATTCTTTATTTTGGCACGAAACAACGTTCCATCGACATGTTTACTTTCATAAATTTTAGGTTATCTTTAAATGTCACTTTGACTTTTAAGACAATGTGAAAATCAAAATGGTCGTGCTTCTCACTCTGTGACGTCATTGGACAAGGGACGAAGCGGGGGTCTTCAGCCGCATTTTAAAGAATGTCATTTTCAATTACAATTTTTTCATGATTAAAGATCGATTTGAGGAAAAATAAAAAATACGGGTCTATTATTTTTCACTACTCTATCGATTAAAATTATAAAAAAAAGTCGTGCATGACCTCATTACTCGAAATCTCAAACAGCATTTATTCTCTTACGAAACTAAGATTAGTAAAAATTATTGGTATTTGTTTAATGTACATATAAGTTTAATATTTAGCTCTGTAGTAATGCTGCACGATGCATTAGAACCTTAAAAAAATATTGGATCGATTAGCTGTGTCAGAAAATCGTCATAAAGATACATTCAATAGTAAACTTTTCTCTCTCTGTGTAATTTGTGATATCAGTTACGGTTCACACAGAAAAAAAATCTGTTGTGGCCAGCACAAGACCTCTCGCCATTTCCATATTAGGCTATATAAGTATTGTATTGCACTTCGCTTTCCAACCGTCGTTTTATAACAAAATCTTACAGAACATTACCCAAATATTGTTTCTTACTATATTTAGCATGTCTTCTGCACACATATAATTCAAATTATATCTATTTTTCATTGTATGAGGAAGTTTCTAAATGTCAAATATTGTTCCAATTCATTAACCAGATTGGCGGTATTTCTGATAGATATATGCATTTTATCACAATTTTACCTATAATTTCAAATATTTAATTAATAAAAGAATAAGAAAAGTTAAATATACTTCCCAGGAAAAGCTATCAGAATGTCACTAAAACTGTTGATATTTGACAATGACATATGTCATGTTATAAACATTGGAATTTGTCAACTGGTTTCCTTAGTGCCTTGGCCTCTGCGATTAGTATACTCTATAAATTATAGAGTCTTTATCTCTAAATCTATACAAGATATAATAAAATTTTTAAGTGTATTAGATGGAGAATTTTATGTTCTTCAATATTTAATAAAAAAAACTCCCAAAAAATTATATTTAGAAGAATTTTTCTAAGAAACTACTACTTCCGGTTGTTCAATTGTTACCAAAACCTTTTCAGCTCTTCCCAGGAATGTCAGATTGAGGAAACTGCTGTTAAATATTTTTTAAGTCTTATAGTTTTTGAGGAATCGTGACTACAACATCCAGACATACATACATACACACACACACACATACATCCACACACACACACACACAGACATCATTTTAAAAATGTTATAATCGGATTGTAGGGACCTTAAATCGTGCTTATTCAATAAAATCTGGATATGCGAATTTTAGCATGAATCCAATACCTCTCTTAGCGAGAGGTAAAAAATCTGAGTGTCTGCACTGCTAAATTTTTAAAATAAATTTAATCTAGCAGTCTATCCAAATGTCAAACAACTAATTTTTAATGACAGTAACAATTGTTTTATGGGTTGTCAAAAATTTTCTTCGCAATAATAATAATAATAATAATATTTTACTACGATTATTATAAATAAGACGATTACATAATCTCAGCTTACTCCTAAACAAGTTGTGAAGATTAAGAACTCGTTACTGTCATTAAAAATTAACAGCCCGATTCACAATAATAATTTACGTAACAAGACTTGAAAGTGATACTTTACTGGGTACAATATTTTTTTTGCGATCCTGAAAAAAGAATAAAAAAGTATTATTTTATTTTATACTGCGAGCAAATAAATAAATAAACAACTAATCTTCATGGAAACATTTAGCTTTACCGGTCCCGGGATCGGTAAAGTACTTTCCGATCCCTTATAGACAACTTTCCGAGCTAGCCAGCAAAGAAGGACTTTCCGGTCTAAATAGTGATCAGAAAGAGCTCATTTTCTGGGCGATCGCGAAAAAAAAAGTTTAAGCTAATCCTCATTTTTGGATTAGTGAATTCTATTCTATTCTGGTATTTAAAATTTAATTTTTATGATATTATCAATAAAGGTAGATACTAGGAATAGATTAGACTATATTTTAAGATATAAACTGTCAAATTCGCTAATCCAAGAATGAGGATTAGCTCAAACTTTTTTGTGAATCGGGCTGTAAATGTTTGGCATTTGGACAGTGCTAGATAAAATTTATTTTAAAAATTTAGCGTGACAGACACTCAGATTTTATTATTTTATGTGTGAACCGTAACAGATATCACAAATTACACACAGAGAGAAAAGTTTAATATTGAATGTACCTTTCTGAAAAAAAATAATTTCACGTAATCTGCGTGGCCATTAAAAAGTTACGGTCTAATCAATGTTGGGACACCTAAGTTTCATACACTAGGAGTTCACTAATAATAACAAGTATCACCTTAAAAGATGACTTATAACCATATAAACTGTCATACCAAATTTCATCCAAATTGAATAAAGCGTCCGATTATTATAAGCAAAATTATTTTTTTTTACCTTCCGTCACCTTTAGGTAAGGAAGGTATTGTCTTTGGTCAAAAAATTCGGTGGTGAGTTTTTAATGAATAAGCACGTTTTAGAGTCCCTAAAATACGAATTTACTATTTTTAAGATGATGTCTGTATGTATGTATGTATGTATGTATGTATGTATGTATGTATGTATGTATGTATGTATGTATGTATGTATGTATGTATGTATGTATGTATGTATGTATGTATGTATGTATGTATGTATGTATGTATGTATGTATGTATGTATGTATGTATGTATGTATGTATGTATGTATGTATGTATGTATGTATGTATGTATGTATGTATGTATGTATGTATGTATGTATGTATGTATGTATGTATGTATGTATGTATGTATGTATGTATGTATGTATGTATGTATGTATGTATGTATGTATGTATGTATGTATGTATGTATGTATGTATGTATGTATGTATGTATGTATGTATGTATGTATGTATGTATGTATGTATGTATGTATGTATGTATGTATGTATGTATGTATGTATGTATGTATGTATGTATGTATGTATGTATGTATGTATGTATGTATGTATGTATGTATGTATGTATGTATGTATGTATGTATGTATGTATGTATGTATGTATGTATGTATGTATGTATGTATGTATGTATGTATGTATGTATGTATGTATGTATGTATGTATGTATGTATGTATGTATGTATGTATGTATGTATGTATGTATGTATGTATGTATGTATGTATGTATGTATGTATGTATGTATGTATGTATGTATGTATGTATGTATGTATGTATGTATGTATGTATGTATGTATGTATGTATGTATGTATGTATGTATGTATGTATGTATGTATGTATGTATGTATGTATGTATGTATGTATGTATGTATGTATGTATGTATGTATGTATGTATGTATGTATGTATGTATGTATGTATGTATGTATGTATGTATGTATGTATGTATGTATGTATGTATGTATGTATGTATGTATGTATGTATGTATGTATGTATGTATGTATGTATGTATGTATGTATGTATGTATGTATGTATGTATGTATGTATGTATGTATGTATGTATGTATGTATGTATGTATGTATGTATGTATGTATGTATGTATGTATGTATGTATGTATGTATGTATGTATGTATGTATGTATGTATGTATGTATGTATGTATGTATGTATGTATGTATGTATGTATGTATGTATGTATGTATGTATGTATGTATGTATGTATGTATGTATGTATGTATGTATGTATGTATGTATGTATGTATGTATGTATGTATGTATGTATGTATGTATGTATGTATGTATGTATGTATGTATGTATGTATGTATGTATGTATGTATGTATGTATGTATGTATGTATGTATGTATGTATGTATGTATGTATGTATGTATGTATGTATGTATGTATGTATGTATGTATGTATGTATGTATGTATGTATGTATGTATGTATGTATGTATGTATGTATGTATGTATGTATGTATGTATGTATGTATGTATGTATGTATGTATGTATGTATGTATGTATGTATGTATGTATGTATGTATGTATGTATGTATGTATGTATGTATGTATGTATGTATGTATGTATGTATGTATGTATGTATGTATGTATGTATGTATGTATGTATGTATGTATGTATGTATGTATGTATGTATGTATGTATGTATGTATGTATGTATGTATGTATGTATGTATGTATGTATGTATGTATGTATGTATGTATGTATGTATGTATGTATGTATGTATGTATGTATGTATGTATGTATGTATGTATGTATGTATGTATGTATGTATGTATGTATGTATGTATGTATGTATGTATGTATGTATGTATGTATGTATGTATGTATGTATGTATGTATGTATGTATGTATGTATGTATGTATGTATGTATGTATGTATGTATGTATGTATGTATGTATGTATGTATGTATGTATGTATGTATGTATGTATGTATGTATGTATGTATGTATGTATGTATGTATGTATGTATGTATGTATGTATGTATGTATGTATGTATGTATGTATGTATGTATGTATGTATGTATGTATGTATGTATGTATGTATGTATGTATGTATGTATGTATGTATGTATGTATGTATGTATGTATGTATGTATGTATGTATGTATGTATGTATGTATGTATGTATGTATGTATGTATGTATGTATGTATGTATGTATGTATGTATGTATGTATGTATGTATGTATGTATGTATGTATGTATGTATGTATGTATGTATGTATGTATGTATGTATGTATGTATGTATGTATGTATGTATGTATGTATGTATGTATGTATGTATGTATGTATGTATGTATGTATGTATGTATGTATGTATGTATGTATGTATGTATGTATGTATGTATGTATGTATGTATGTATGTATGTATGTATGTATGTATGTATGTATGTATGTATGTATGTATGTATGTATGTATGTATGTATGTATGTATGTATGTATGTATGTATGTATGTATGTATGTATGTATGTATGTATGTATGTATGTATGTATGTATGTATGTATGTATGTATGTATGTATGTATGTATGTATGTATGTATGTATGTATGTATGTATGTATGTATGTATGTATGTATGTATGTATGTATGTATGTATGTATGTATGTATGTATGTATGTATGTATGTATGTATGTATGTATGTATGTATGTATGTATGTATGTATGTATGTATGTATGTATGTATGTATGTATGTATGTATGTATGTATGTATGTATGTATGTATGTATGTGTCCGTGTGTATGTATGCCCGTGTGTGACAAATTTTTCTCCAACGATAACTCCAATACTACAATTCTAAAAATTATAATTCTTTCGTACTGTACATCTATATGAAGAGTTGATTTGATTTTGGTTATAATTGATCCACCGGAAGTACCCTTATTTGATGTTTTTAACAGTTTTTCTTGAAAAAACGCAATTAAATATTATTTTTCGACATTTTGTGATTATCAATATGAAAGAATATCTTATTCTCTATAAGGTTTGATTATGCAGTTTCGTTCATATTAAATAGATATAGAGTTATGGAGACATTAAGAGAGATTAACTTTCAAAAATTAGTCAGCTTTGTTAAAATTATGGAAACAACAGATATATTCAGAAAAATTTAATTGACAGATGTCAGTGTCAAATGCAAAACCAAAGTTGAAAGTATAGGGTCAGAAAGTTATGTGTGAATGTGATAGAGTGTCCCTCCAAAGAGAAGAAGATGGAAGGACTGTGTAGGAGAAGATTTGAGAGAGGAAGAATTGTGTGAAGAAGTTGCGTTGGACAGGGATGATTAAAAGAGAAGAGTAAGAAACAGCGACCCTTAATAAAATAGGGAAAGGAACTTTCGGTATAGAATTTGCAAAAAATAGTGTGTTCGTGTTACAATTTTATAGGATATACAGAATCTTTTTCAAGGAACTTTTGGTATGGTATGATATACAAAATACATCGAATTGATGGAAGGTTTTGTGCTGGCCACAACAGATTTTTTTTTAAGAACTTTGAAGCAGAATTCTGGCTAAATGGTACACTTTCCGGTAGAAGCAAGTTTGGTTAAATTGTCTTATTTTAGCCTCAGGAATCTGTGGTTAAGCCATGTCCCCCTATTTAAGAGACAGGATAATATACCATTGTGTACAACACCTCTTGCGAAATCCCGCGCAAATTAATTGTGAACTATTCTCAGTTATAACAATTTCGCATTTTCATTGCCGCTACCCACAAGTAGCCTCATGAAAGATGGCACTGACAACACAATTCTCGCTTCACTATTTCGTGACTCCCCGAAAAACAATCACTGTCACTTCTATTTCTTGACCTTTACCTTGAGTTGCCCTTTCCGTATAGTCTAGACAGGCTTGCGCCTGTTCCACTCTTTGATAAATAATGGATGAATGGTCGAAATCGAAGCGGTACTCTATCATTTGAATGTCCATGTTCTAGAATGCCTAGTAATTCAATCTTTGTTGACGGTTTGCGCTTATCAGATGACATTGAAATTATAATTAATTGGAATTTTAATAACATGCACATATAATGTGAGGATTTAATGCAGCTAACACGCAATATAATTTTATGTGTTTTCCTGAAAATTTTGCTGCAGTTATGTAAGTTCATTACCCGCATAATTGGATTGTATTGCTGGTTGCAGACATCGTAAATTACTTCAAATTATCAAATTATTTTTTGATTTATTTAATATTGAGCGCAATTTACTGAATAATTTAAATTACATGGTATAAAACAAAATAATATCCAAATTATAACAATTTTCAATTGTTCGAAATAAAATATCTTTTATTTTTAACATAATTTGTTTGTTTACCAATAATATGATCCCCCACCATAGTACCAAATTAGAGTAGAATATTGGTCAGTTTATATTACAACTAGGTCTTAAAATTCTTTACTGTATGGGGTCTATCACAATGGGCTACTTGGGTACCTTTTTTTTATTTAATATTTTTGAAGAGCAGGTAAAAACTTGCTACCCATATTTTTTCTTTTGACAAAATTTTTATTAATTAGCCAGAAAAAAAATAATGAAATTTGATTATTTGAATTCCCGCCATGTATGACGTAGAATTACGCCGCACCAATGAATGGTCGTAAAGCCATAGCGTTTGTTTGTACGGGTAATGTAGATCTCCTGTTTGACGTTTGAACAATAGTTTGGAGGTTAGTATTTTAGATTGTCTTTTTGGTATCGATATTTTAAATTACATGTAACTACCTATGTGTTTATTTGTGAAATAATTAATATATTTGAGAGCCCAGAGAGAGAAAAATGAACTAATGTCAAATTCAAATTAAAAGTTTCTCGCACGCAATGCCATCTATACGTTACATTTTTAAACAGTTCCAGTTCAATATAATGACGTCACAGAAAATTTTCTTTCTTAATTTACTAAAAAACAAATAATTTTTTTAAAATAAAATTTATATTTATATATATATTTTCAACATAACATTACGTATATAGTGATAGAAATCAGATTTTCAGTACCATGCAAGTAGCCCATTATAAAAAAAAGTTTTTATTTTTTAAAATATTCGAGTTTTCTCTTAATATTTTGAAGTCTTCTGCTATCGTCTTATTGAAATCCAGAATTCATTTTCAAGTAAATGAATATAGAAGATACCGAAACAACGAAAATACATCCTAATAATGCTATTTGAATTTATTATGTTCAGCCAGAAAGAAATCACTTGCGTTTGTATGAAAGTAAAAGTTATATTGAGTAACATTGGCTGCATGAGGCAATCAAAATTTGGACTATATCACCAGTTTTATTTTATTAAATTGTTCCACTGTTTGAGAGCAAAAAATTGGTTGTGGCCAGCACAATACCTCTCGCCATTTCCATTTTATATATTTAGCATGAATCCAATACCTCTCTTAGCCATAGGTAAAAATGTACTTAGGTAACATTACGTCACATAATAAAAAAATTATGACGGCTTATCGTATAATAATTAAGACTTTTCTAGAAATAGAAATAGCTCTTAAGTTTCATTAAAAAAAAAAAAAAAATGGTGGGGTATCCCATTCCTAAGATATCGTATATATTCTTTAAATTTTTATTTCCTTTGCTATTTCAAAAAGGAAATGCATTGTTGACATGTTATACATGGTGTACCTATCACCCGCTGTAATAATGGTAAAGCGGATAGAAATATAAGTTTTAAAGTAGAAATTTTAAACTTAGAAATGGTAAATATATGTAAACGATCGGATGAGATTCTGTTGTTAAGAACTTGAATCGTATATTCAAATTCGGATTTAAATTCAATTTGAATCCCACTACCATCTATGTATGCAGATACTCACAACTGACAACATGAAATGGGCATCATCAGCATTCTTCTTCATTCCGAAATGCGAAATACAACGTTGACAACTTTCAATAATACATATGCGAGGGCCGCACTAGACTTATCGAGAATAAGAAACTCAGGAAGGCTTCGTTTTTAAACAGTTATTCATTTGAAATTAAATTCAGTTATTACAATTTATTTAATCAGTTATTTAAAGTATCGTTATGAATGAAAATATTGAGTAGAGATAGCGTTTTCCGTTTTCGAATTAACATTTCAGTTTTTGGCGAAAAATACAAAGTAGTAAAACACCCGCCATACTTACCCGATTTGGTAATGTAGAGCTTTTAGCTGTTTTTTGGTACATACGTGTATTTATGAGAACGACATGTTATATTTTTGCTAAAATTGATAAACTGGAAGTGGTAATTTTCCTTGAAGCTCTGAACAGATTTTCTTGAAAAAATATATTGAAATATAATCCAAAACTTCTCAAATTTAGTATTTAAAACTCTATATTCACTATATATAAAACGGCAGTGGTACTTAACTTGGAGCTCTTAGATTTGCGAGGAAAAGCATAATAAAATATAATCAAAAATTTCGCATTACAGACTTTTCTATTTATTGGAACAACAAATTAGATTTTGTTTACAAACTGTCAACCGGAAGTAATCCTTTACTTAAAGCTTATTGCTATTTTAAACCTGGAATTGGTGGGAGGTCATATGCTGGCCACATCAGATTTTATTTATTACTATGAAAAATATTGCGTATACTTTCATTTAATAATATATTATGTGGCAAGTGTGTGAAGCTGAAATTTTTACATGAGGGTGGAGATTGTGACACGAGCCAAAGGCGTGTGTTACAAACCACCCGAATGTAAAATAGGCTTCACACACGTGTTGCATACTATACTTTTTCTACGACCTTGCAATAAAATATAATTTTTTCTTGACATCGTCATTCTTTTAACGTAAAGCCTCTGTATTATCGACTTGTGTAACCATGGTTACCAACGTTACGGGGGTTTAACAGCTTTGTTTTATTAAAATACAATTCATTTTGTAATATTTAAAATAATGAACGGTGCGTGAAGTGTACAAAAAATCAAACTTCACACATAAAAATTGATACGTAAAGTATTCACTTCACGTATGGGAGTAGAAAATAGTATATTACGTGGCAAGTGTGTGAAGCTGAAATTTTTACATGAGGGTGGAGATTGCGACACGAGCCGAAGGCGAGTTACAAACCACCCGAATGTAAAATAGGCTTCACACACGTGTTACATACTATACTTTTTCTACGATCTTGCAATAAAATATAATTTGACATCGTCATTCTTTTAACGTAAAGCCTCTGTATAAAAGTCAAACTTCACACAAAAATTTATACTTGAAGTACTCACTTCACGTACGGGAGTAGAAATAGTAATTAAGGTACCAAGGGTTGTTATAAGGACAATAATGCCTGAGGTCAACAGTGTACTGTCGAGGGCCTCTGGCCCGAGGCGAGTACGTTGACCGAAGGCATTATTGTCGTTTAACACTCGTGGTGCCTTCAACGTTTTATGTCTTACTAGAAATTCTTAATAAACATTTTGTCTGACTAGAATTTTTCAAACAAAAATAATAAATCACAAAATTTTAATACAACTTACAAAGTAGCCTGTGAATGCGGTATCTAGGTAATATTTTGTTTCTGTAAACAAAGCATTTTTTCAAACAAAAAATATATTTCTTGTGGTATTTTTCTGTCCATATGGACGAGCAGTGATATTGCTAAGAATAAGAAGTATGCTGGTTTGTATTTGTGGTGAAACAAATATGATTATAAACGACTACAATTCACAATTATTAACTTCAATTTGTTGTCAACATTACCATAGCAACTTAATACGCCCTAGGGTATTATTTACCCTAGTTAGACATAAAAATACTTTTGACACATTCTTTATATATTCTATAATAAATTTCTCGTCTTATTCCAGGTCTCAATGATGTCAGACTCAGGCGGAACCCCATCGGAAATATCGGCAAGCACCGTAACCCACATCAAGAAAGAAGAAGTAAACTTCATCGAATGCTCCCCGTCTAACAGTGACATGTACTCGCCGTCCACCACTGTCATGCACGATGTTGGAGTAAGTTTACTTCCATTATCGCAGCTCACATCACTATGCCAACTTCGCAGAGCAGGGAACAAATTTAAGAGTAGTGTCATGTCCATGTTTTAGTTGGAGTTCGGGGAAAATAAATACGATAGTAAGACACAATCGCCAGGCAGTCCAGATAGGCAGTATTGTTCGTCTACTACCCAACCACATAATGATTCGGGACTCGGACATATAGAGGTAAATAATATTCACAGAAAAGAGCGCAAAATGCGACATTGTCGATTGAGAGGTTGTTGCCGCGCGACGCATTCTCTCGAAATCGACAATGTCCATTTGCGCTCGAAACCCATACAAGATTTTTTTTCACCACAATGGGGTTCTCCACCACAACAAAAAATAATAAAATGTACACTGTAAAATGTAAAAGATACAGTTTAAACTCAAAATGCTTTGAAATGATTATATCGGTACATTAGTCTTCTATTCCATAAAATATGTAAATCAAAATTAGAGCGCGAAAGCATGGATTTGTGATGATATGTTGTGTGGTTAGTTACCATGCCTGTCACACTAAAAAAATTAACAATTTCAAGGAATTTGTGATTATATAGACATGTATTGACTGACTTCTCGCAATTATTTAAGTAACGAAATAATTAATAACTTTCTTATTTGAAGAGATAGAAAGACGATTAAATGGACAAAGTTGGGCGATATTATACGACAAATTTAACGGTGGAAAATACAAAACAATTGAACATCAAATACGCGACTTATTCAACAAAATAACATTTTTTTAAATGGAATGCCATATTGAAAATGGTACCATTTAAAAGATTTTTATTATCTGAATATAAAAGTACATTATCACCATCGACCTTTAAACTAATGGACCAAGTGTCTCCTATTCTTATATTGTTAGAATAATGCTCCAACATAAAAGGATAGAAATATATATTCTGTCCTTCAACAGTACGGAAGTTCTCAGTTGAAGTATACTGCGCATGCGTTCGTATTCATTGTACATCTTTTTCAGTCGTATGTAAACCTCTATACATCGCTCTCTTTCACTAATAGTTGTCAAAATCTACATTTGACGTTTCGTGACTGTGTATTATTTACTTTTTTGGAGAACATTTTTTTACAATTATTTCTGTCAATACATACGTATATGTGTTGTGATGTCTGTATGCGAAAAACTAATTATGCACAAAAAAATTAAATCTATACTCTCAGCGATTATGCACCAAGTATAACAAGTTAGGCACAAATCAATTTTTTTATTTTGCCGCGTTTTCTTAACTTCCGTTAAGTTGAAGGATAGAGATACTGTGTCTGCACCGTTATGACGGGACAACCGTTTTGCTCGTACGCTGCGTCTATTAGTTTAAAGGTCGATGATTATCACTATGCCTCTAAAATTAAAAACAGAAGAGTTATTTCAAGTTAAAATTTAAATATTTTAATTCATATTTTGATACAAATACATTATTGTTGCAATGGAAAAAACAAATAACGAAATTAATTATTAACTAGTAAACTTAAACAAAAAATCGTTCAAAATGTTGACCATTTCTTTCACAACAAATGTGTGCTCTTTTTATCACAGACTTCATTGTTTTAGTCAACATTCTTTTTGAAATTAGAGCACAGGTAGCAGTAATTCTGTCTTTTAATTCATCAACCGTATTTTGTTGACAGCATCTATCAATAAAATGTCAATTGTTCTTTGTTCTTTTACTTTCATCCCTTTTCTTATTATTTTCGGGTTTTTGCTAACCCATTAAGTGGGAAACGCGTGATTTTATGTATGTATGTATGTATGTTCTTTGTTTAATGTTAGTTTCTGTTATTTCCATAGCAACAATGATATATGTGTATTAAAATATGAAATAAAATATTTAAATTTCAACTTGAAATAACTCTTTTGTTTTTAATTTTAGAGGCATAGTGATAATGAACTTTTTTACTCAGATAATAAAAATCTTTAAATGGTACCATTTTCAATATGGCATTCCATTTAAAAAAATGTTATTTTATTGAATAAGTCGCGTATTTGATGTTCAATTGTTTTGTATTTTCCACCGTTAAATTTTTCGTATAATATCGCCCAACTTTGTCCATTTAATCGTCTTTCTATCTCTTCAAATAAGAAAGCTAGCAATGGTGGCCCGCTTACAGCAGACACACTGTACAATCATTCCTATTACTGAACATAAAAACTATTCACACAATTTATTTTATATTTAATTTTATTTTATCGTTATTTTCCATTCTTCTTGAACTCTTGCATCAATCTAATCTTTCGTTTTTGTAAATGAATGCCCTATTTTATTTTCACATCAGTCCGGCATTTTGTTTGTAATATACCGACAGAGCATATGTCAGATTGACTTGTGTACGTAGTAAATGGTAAAAGCACTACTTTACACACTTGTTACATAAATAACTATTTTATGCCACCAACTTGTATTCCAAAGTTGGTCATGTTTCCCGCTTATTTCAAATTCATACATAGTCTGATAAAAACTGAATCTTATACAATTCCTTTGATATGTTGTGTATGTTTGTTGTTTACAAGAATTGTATACGTTTTATTGTGTTTCCAAATAATCTAAACATATACGTATGAGATAATATGTCAAACATATGGCATTATGTACTTTTACGTTGTGATCTATGTAGTCTAGACACTTGACGTAATAAAACTGAATTTATTCATATATACACCGCTGCTGTCTTTATGAATAATACGTAGATTCATTGACAAGTGTTTATATACTGTTATCAGTTATTATTTCCGAATATGTTGGAGTATTTTATTAATAGTAATAGTACATAAGTTTGTCTATATGTATTTACTTATCTTTTTTCTTTCAGGACGGTATGAAAGAAGAAGATTCCCCAAGAAGACTATGTTTGGTGTGTGGTGACGTTGCTTCCGGTTTTCATTATGGCGTTGCTTCCTGTGAAGCATGTAAAGCATTTTTCAAACGCACAATACAAGGTGACTTTAAATTTTAAATTTCGTATGTATATTCAGCACACGTCAAGTCCCAAAATATTAATGCATCATAATAAATTTAAATAATTAAATCATAATTCGATTTATGGATGCATGCTGCACACAGAATATGCAAAAATATAAGGTTTGTTCGCGGTAACAATCCCTGACGGATCCCAAACTTATTTCGTACTTGTTCCGTACTAATTCATAAATCGTGAAAAACGCATGTGTGATTCGAGATTGATTTGGGATTTTTGCTATCGCGAACGCTCGTTTTGACGTTTGAGGTTATGTATGTTATGTACTTATGAAAATATTATATAGTTTTGAATTGAAATGGAGGCAATATTATAAACTTACCTCATTGTTGAAATAAACGTAATTAAACTCAGAAAAGTATGCACTGAATACTCGCAATTAGTCCCTGATTTATAGTACGTGCTTCAATTTTCGGACTGGTCTGATTAGTACGTAACCAATCATGTACCAGTCCACAGTGTTCCGCGAACACGGAGTTATCAGTCAGAATCGTACCGCGAACGATTAAATCGAAACTGCGCATGCGTGTGATGCTCAAACTAGTTCGGGATCGCTACCGCGAACAAACCTATAGGTATCTCAATTTATATCATATATTAGTAAATTTTAAATTATTAGGCGTGTTTCTTCGGACTGTGATTATGATTTTCTAAATAATGATTTGTTCAATAATAATTCCTTCGAATCATGTTTAAATTTAGTTCCAAAGAAACAACAAAATTAACTCGATCGACGCGAAACCTACACAACGTCGAACGAACTAGCGGCAAACGTCAAATGATAAATCAGCTGTTTTGAATGAAGTAATACCCAAATCGAAAATAGTTTAAAGATGGATTGTGCAGACACAGAAATAATATTTTTAATATGAATGTGAAGTACAATATGAAAACACGTTTCTTTAACTTTTTTTGTATTTGCAGGATTTAATATTAGAAAAATTGAAACCAATAATGAATGTTGAATCTACTGACTCAAGTTCTAGTAGTTCGGATGATTCTGATGTAGACATAAATTTACACATTCCAATATTTCATTGTTTGCTGTTTCCTCCATTTCAAATCTTTTGTTATTTCAATCACAGTGATCATGCGAAAAGACTGATTCAGAAGGGAAAGGGGAATGGCGTGTTGTAATCACAAAATGAAAGAGTGGGGATAACGAATAACGAACGAAGAAACAATTTTCTTTTTGATCATGTTCACTTTGTTCAATTTTATCACGAATCACAGCCCGAAGAAACACGCCTATTATAGGTACTGATTAGTTAGTTTTTAAAATAAAAAACTAATCATCATATTAAATTTTTATGATCGTTACCAATTTTTTTAGAAATAAATAAATATTCTTTAGTAATAATAAATACCATTTATGATAAATAATATTTGTTTATAGAAATGGCAAGAATATTTGTCATATAACTTTCAAATTTAACAAATATTTTTTAAATCAAACGCCGGGCCCATTACAGAAATTATGTTATTAAAAAAAAAAAAAAAAAATGGGAATTGCAATTTTACTTGGGGTATACAGGTGTTCTGAAAATGGGTGAAAAGCTTCAGGTAGAACGATTCTTTGATTAATTCCGAGTCGATAATCCTAATGCAAAAAAAATGTACGGCCCTTCGTAAAGCCACACGAGCTACTTAAAAGAAATGTAAATTTGGCAACACCGAATCAAACTGTTATAGTAGTTGGGAATTGAATTTATTTACTTAAGATACCAGCTTTGCTTTATTAATTAAAAAATATTCAATGTAAACGATATTTTGAGTATTTATGTAGTAATAAAAATAACAAAAATAATTATGATTATAATAGTCAATAATAAGATTCGCGAAGTTTGGGTATCGTGCTTCATATTCTTCTTTTACTAAGTTCGCATTCCCGTTGCAAAATCCATACAGTGGCGTAGTGAAGGGGTGGCTAGTTGGTCTATCATGCCCCGGGCGCTACTCGCAGAGGGGCGCCAGGCCGGGGTTTTAAATAATATTAAACTACTACTAATATTTAAAAAAATATAATTAAGTTACTAATTTTTATAATATTTGTCAATATTTTAACTATATGATTAAAAATACCCATCAGAGCTATAATTTACGGAGGGGGCGGGGGCAAAAAGGTTTCGTGCCCCGGGCGCCAATTATGCTCGCTACGCCACTGAATCCATATACCATAAACAAACATATCAGCGTATTCGTTGAAGGTATACATTCAAATTATCCAATGTTTCATTTACCATACAAAAAGAAATAAATTATAAAATCAAACATCAACTGACAAACGTCAAAATTTGACAAATTATTTATAATTTCTGTTTCAAACAAAAAACTGTTTTATACATGGTTGTCGTAAGTATTCAAATATAAAAAATTCTACTTTAGAAGAGTTCAAATTTTAAAGATTTGATATCAAACGTTTAGCTACGTACAACAAATTTTACACAATTCTTCTAGAATGTAAAGAGCAATGATATTACGTAAAAGATTTTTAAAAAATCGCTTAGTTCTAGTTGCACATTTACAAGTTTGATGGCTTCGTGCGGCTTTACGAAGAGCCGTACAAATTTTTTGCATTAGGATTACTGACTCAGAATGAATCAAAGAATCGTTCTATCTGAAGCTTTTCACCCATTTTCAGAACACCTGTATAATATTAATTAAATTACAATATAAAAATTCACCATAAAATAAAACTTAATAATAGTATTACAAATAAAGAATTATTAAAATTAAATGCTCAATACAATTACTATTTTTTTTAATTCGTAGGAAATATTGAGTACACCTGTCCAGCAGCTGGAGAATGTGAGATAAATAAACGTAGACGAAAAGCGTGTCAGGCTTGCAGATTTAGAAAATGTCTTCGGTCAGGAATGTTAAAAGAGGGCGTAAGATTGGACCGGGTACGAGGAGGTAGACAAAAATATCGACGAAATCCTGATATGCCCTATCAAGTTCAAGTTGTCACTGCTCAGAGACCTCTTCTTGCATTAGAAGGTAAAGTTTTTAATAGAGGATTATACAATAGTCAAATTGTAATTATTATCTTAAATAAGAAAGTAAAAATATATGTAAATTAATGAGGATTAGTGATTTTGTTTTTTGAATATTTGCAAACTACATGCGATTGAAGTCAATGTAACATGTCCTAATTTGATTGGTTGCAATCTTTAATTTATTACGAAAAAAATCTGATGTGGCCAACACATGACCTCCCGCCAATTCTGTTTAAAATAGCATTGAGCTTTAAGTAAAGTATCATTTCCGGTTAATCGTTTGTAAATAAAATCTAATTTGTTGTCCAATAAATAGAAAAGTCTGTAATACAAAATTTTGGATTGTTTTATTGTTTTTCCTCAAAAATTTGTTAGAGCTCCAAATTAAGTACTACATCCGATTTATCATTTATGGTTAAAATCTAATATGTTGTTTCAAATTATATATGAGTTTTAAATACCAAATTTGAGAAGTTTAATAAGCTTTAAGGAAAAATCGTCACACACGTACATTCTTATAAAAATCAGCATCATCTTCTAGGTGCTCTAAAACGCAATCTTTGTAAATTCTTCGCCGTACAATCCATTTCGTAAATGTGTAGTTGTAAATTAATATTAATTTATAGTGCTGCAAAAATAGCAATTAGCAAATTTAAATCAGATCATCCTGTACATCTAACATTTATGTATGATGGAAAATATATTATTTTTACAAACCTTAATAAAATATTTTACTATTATATTCTCATTAACACGGTTTTATTATTAATTTTAATATAATTGCTGCCTGTTAGTGACATTTGTTTAAATATGTCAAACCTGTCATTAAAATTATGATTTTGTTTGACGCACAGGCTAGGTGATACATGGAAATAAATTATATTATATATTCATATTTAAAGTTATTTAGAGTAATTTACTAAATGTTATTATCGTAGAATTGAAGATTAAACCATTATATTCCATTTTAATTAGTAAAAGTTGCTAAAAAATTATATTCAATGAATTTTTTGCAAGAAAAACTGTTAAAAGCTCGTAAAAATGATACTTCCGGTTATCCGATATACACTAAAAACTAATGAGCACTTCCCATATTAGTATAGAATGGGTATACAAAATTTCAAATTTTTCTGATTGATAGTATTTGAGTAATCGTGTCCACAAGATCCACACACACAGACACACACACACACACACAGACACACACACACAGACACACACACATACATACCTACAGACATCATTGTAAAAATGTTAAAATCGGATTCTGGTGACATCAAAACGTGCTTATTATATAAAATCTCTATATGCTATTTTTAGCACGATCCCTATACCTCCCTTACCTAGGGTAGCGGGAGGTAAAAAAGCATTTTATTTATGTTATTTATGCTTAATAATAATTTCTTCATAATCATAACGTATAAATTCACATATAAAAATGTTTGTTATGTGAACATGAAAAATTTGTACCCTTAAAAACTAACAGTTTGTGGACCACTGACGAGGACATGGTACGTCACACGCCAAATTTTGAAATTTAAAAATGCATATCTCGCTTATTTTTTTTTAGTCGCTAAAATTCTTAATTCATTCAGTTTTTCCAGAAAAAAAATTTGGTATATTTTTTATTTAAAGTAAAGATATCTCCACATTAAAACGTAACTTTAAATTATATTTCTGGCTAAACATAAATATTTAACTCAAATTTATTTGTAAATTTCTATTATTTATCAAGACTGGATAATTCGCCGATTATTCTTAAATATTGCCGTATTTTTTTATGGTGTCTTATTTCTAAACTTTGACAAACAAATGATGTCAATTCTTTTCAAACTTTATTTATTTTTCATGTATTGTTAGTGAAGCTATGAATTATTTCGTTTAACATTAAAACAACAAAATGTTTCAGAAAATATATCTTACTATGTAGCACAATAACCACAAAATATTTATAATATTAAAAAAATACCGATAATTACGTTATTTATGCGCTAAACAAAATAAAATTTTAGCGACTAGACCAACTAATATGGATTAGGGCTCTTATAACTCCATTTTTTGAGGTATAAAAATAATTACTTACGAATTTCCCTTCCAGATATAAAAATGTTGGACGCGCTCTCGCAGTGCGAACCAGATATTCTGGACGTGAACACGTCCTTAGATAACTCGAAACAGCGATCTCTTTCAATTTTAAGCGATCTGTATGATAGAGAATTAGTGGGAATCATCGGCTGGGCTAAACAGATTCCCGGATTTACAGATCTGTCCCTCAACGATCAAATGAGATTGTTACAAAGTACTTGGGCAGAAATTCTTACTTTAACTTTAGCGTATAGGTCATTATCATTATTGTCTTCTGGAAGATTAAAATTTGCTTCGGATTTCTCGCTGGATGAGAAACAGGCTAGGGATTGCGGGGCCACCGAACTTTATCAAACGGTAAGGATTTTTCTTTTATATCTCTACTAATTTTTAGAAAAATAAATTGCTGCATAACATTGATGTATCCATATACCTATTAACTAATATATTGCTAATGCTCGTATCTCTCCCATAAGAGTAAATGAAGGAAACACTGTGAAATGGAAATATCATTTCTGCATAAGTCCATCTCTCACAAACACCCAACCGGCCATTATGCGCTTGCTCGGAAATCTTGACTACTATTGGCTAACGCTGACAGCGTCGCTGGCTGGGCTGCGTCCCAAAACCTTACTCTCAGAGTTTACTCAACCTGTTCCAAAACAGCCAGAGTTTACTCCAAAGTTCTACTACTCTACTAATGAGGAGGGTATAGAAATTACTCCACAATATTTTCAAACGTAGATGCTTACGATTCTCAACATATGAAAGTAATTTGCCTTCTTGAGGAAGAAAACATGCTTTTGGTTGAAAATAAACATAATTAAATAGGTTGGCGTGTATTATTATTTATAATAAAAGCGCTTTTATGGAGCGTACTTTCACATTATATTGAGGAGAGTGCTCCATAAAAGCGCTTTTATAACGGGCTTGACATTAATGTTGTTTGTTAGTTTTTTAAAATTATTTTTAATTTAGCTTCAATTTTTTACTTCAACAAAACT
Organism: Ophonus ardosiacus; assembly: GCA_943142095.1. Classification (NCBI taxonomy): domain Eukaryota; kingdom Metazoa; phylum Arthropoda; class Insecta; order Coleoptera; family Carabidae; genus Ophonus; species Ophonus ardosiacus. The sequence goes on along the minus strand of OW964831.1, from coordinate 46,551,194 downwards.
CTCATTCGTTCCAAAACACAACACATCATACTCTACGCCAAAACTCGGTATTCTTGGTTTTGGAACGCTGCCCTGGTGATGCAGCGAGCACATGGAGTGGGATCACGTAACTGTGAAAACGATATTGCGACTATCGACAAGTGAAAATGTGATCACGTAAATAATGAAAACCGAAAACGATATCGTTTTAGACTGAAAAAAATGTGAATTCTAGTCGACACCCTCAAAGCATGTGAAAACGATAGTCGTTTCTTACGTCTCTTTTTATTTTATACATTTGGGTATAGGTATATCCTTTTCTTATTTACTTGCACTTAGGTAAAAGAAAGTAGTGAGCAGTGAGTTGAATTTCACGTTTTGGAAAGAATGAAAGCAATGTCATTATAAATTATTTAAAAATAAATTAATATTTTAAATTTGAAAGGTATTTTTTATTATTTTATTTAGTAAGGCAAAAATGAAATAATTGTGATAATGAATGAAATGAAAATTGATTACAAGAATGAATCTAAGAAAAAAAATCATGAATATTTTAATAAGCATGTTACGAAGAACCAAATGCTTATGATTTACTATATATTTTTACTCTTTTGAAATCTATGATAGAAAATTGAAATCTTGGTGATTAGATATTTTCTTATTTCTACTGAAATTTCCCTGATTTACTATTAAAATTTAGTGAAAGAACTACCCAAAAGAAATATTTTCGGGCAATATTGATATTCCAATAACTGTAAAAGTGTTGATTACAACAAAGCATATTTTGATTGATTACAAGAATAAATCCAAGAAAGAAAATTTTATTAATATTTTAATAATATTGTATTCTGTGAAACATCAAATATACCGATTCTAGCTTGTGTTTTGTGATTAATATTTTGTAGTTTTTACATAAAATCAAAATTTGTGAATTGATCATTTTCTGCAGCCCGTCGAAGGTTGTGCGCCGTTATTTAAATGTGACCCATACTTTATTTACTTGAAATACAAAACTTAATAAAAAACTAGATTACTTTAAAATAATCTTGTATACTTGCGGTCTTAAAAGGTCTCTTGAAGTTTTAGTTATATATTTAGAAATATTTTTGTTTACTTCATAAATTTTTCTTCTGGAATATCAAAAGGAACAAAATTAGATGATAAATGGCATCTGTAACTAATTGATAATTTAACTTGTATCCTTCTTCAATTCTTACAGCATTGCTATTATGAACGAAATAAAAACGAAGGGCGAGAATAATACTTTTTGACATTAGATTAAAATTTTTAATGACATTCATATAAATTATCTGTCAAAACTACTATTTAATACAAAAACATTAGTCTGTAAACGATATCGTTTTCACAAAACGTAGTCACTTTACGGAAATAACCGAAGTTGAAAACGTAGTGAGTGACTAATTTTACGTGATCGCTAAGGAAACGAATGTCGTTTTCACTTCTCGATAATCGCAATATCGTTTTCACTTTTACGTGATCCCACTCCCATTTGACTTTGACTTTTGATTTCATTTCTGTTTGTAGTTGCACTTCGAAAGCATTTGCTTTGTGTTTCATACAGTAATATATTGTCACCTAAATAAATTAATCCTGACCAGATTGTATTCCTATTATTTTTACAGTACAACAAAGTAAAGTATTTAATTCAAATTTAGCACTAGAATATGTCAATGTTTTTTATTATTACTAATATTTATATTCAAGAATTTACATACAATATAAATAGTAGGTACATTGTTTAATTTCTCAAATTTAAATTTAAAATTTCTCGCGCTAGTCGTTAATAAACAGAACTCTGTGATTCGCAAAAAGTGATCATGATTTTCTCGTTAGCCAATAGTAGTCAACGTTTCCAAGCATGCGCATAATTCGCGGTTGGGTGTTTGTGTGAGACAGACTTATGCAGAAATGATATTTCCATTTCACAGTATTTCCTTCAAGAAAAGCAAAGGATCCGCAATATATTAGTTAATAGGTACAGTCGAACTTCAGTAAGTCGAACTTCGATAACTCGTATTTTTGATAACTCGAATCAAACTGGTTGGCAATAGCTCCAAGAGTGAGAATTATGGGTAATTTTTACTTGATAACTCGAACTTCGATTACTCGAATATCTTTATAATTCGAACAGAATATTCAATAAGTCGAATTCTGGGGGAATCTCCTAATTGCGTGATTTTGTAACAGGTGTTTTTATAACATGATGACGGAGGCAGTTTGGGTTCTGCACTACTGAAGTTCAAACTTATGCTTTGTTAATTATTAAGTGAAAAAAAAATACTCTGCCTACTTGATTTATCACGTTTAAGACATTTTTATTCCTGATGATATGTCATTGAAACGTACTTTAAAAAACTTTATCTATTGATGAACATTGAAGCTTTTTTTTATTGAAAATCAAAATAAAAAATTCTCTCGATAGTCACAAATAACTGATTTTTTTTACACTAAAATAATGTTTATAACTTTGATCTGAAAATATCAATCTGTATGTGTATATCATAAGGTAGGTGATTTTTACTCGAATAAATACATAAATAATATACATATTCATTTTATTTAATAACCCGAAGTCTTGATAACTCGAACTTTTTTTGTGGCAAGTCATGGTTTGAGTTATCGAAGTTCGACTGTATATGGATGTATCCTTATTCACGGGATTGTAGTTTTAAATACCTATTTCAAAAAAATTAAACGTTTAACAGATACATTTTGGAATAATACTACCTTATTAGTGTTCTGTATTTTTTGTTAAAAAACCAACGTTGAGGCTCATTTCCCTTTCCTATTCGTGAAATAAGACACTTTTTACTCAGTAAAATTTTTTTTACGTCTGCAATAAGTGTGAAAAAAAGTGCCGTAACGTTTCATTATTTCACGCGTTTGTGTTAAAAAAGTGCACTATTTCACACTTTTATTGTGTTAAAAAAGACATACTTTATAAATACATTTTAATGAAAAAAGGTGTACTTTTTTTAACAGACGTAAAAAAATTATTAAATTATCATATTTATATCTTACCATAATGGACTAAGAGTAATAGTTTTATTGAAAGTAAAACGTAACAATTTTTTATTGTAATGATTTATGAACTATTCTTCAAAAATTTAATTTAATTATTCGACTTTTCAGCAAATTTTATGGAGATTATTATCTGTTTATAGTGTTGCCATGTGGTAGAAAGGTTAGAAAGTTTGTCGATATTAAAAGAAGAATATTTCCTGCTAAAAGCCCTTATATTGGCTAATTCCGATGTAAAATTGGATGAATATCATTCTTTGAAGAAGTTTAGGGACTCGATTTTATGTGCATTGTCAGACACCATTGGAATATTAAGGTAATTTAATTATTGTCATATTTTTTTTTCTTACAATATGAATTACGTGTTAACAAATATTCGAAACCTGTCATATTCATACAGCATTTATACTTACAAAATCGACATTTCGATTTATGTACAGGTGGAATAAATTCGAGTTCCTTTATGAAAAACTTTTTTATTAAGCATGCTACAGAAAATTGATATAGGTCTTTATGGGTCAACTTTTTGAGACAAATTTAATAGGAATCGCAGTAATTTTCCATCGTCTTTTGTTTTTGAGCTACAGGCTTAAAAATACCTCATATCTCGCTTATTATACAACATAAAAACAAAATGTTTTGATAATTGTTATACTGCATTTTACTTAGAGTAAAGTGGTCTAATTAGATTTTCTTGAAACTTAATAATTCTCGAGATATAACACAAAAATAATATTTTTTAAATGGGAACATATTGAAAATAGTCTCAATTCCATAAGCTTTTCAATGATATATAACAAGTCTACACTCTTTTGTTTTACACATGAATAAAAGATGAATTATTAGTTTTTTGGAGTGAAAAAATTGAAAATTATTAAGAAACAAACGAAAAAAAAACTATAATAGTTCATCATTTGTTTATTTTCATTCCATATCTATTAATTTTGTTCTCAAAATGATTCTAAACCAATTATTTTTTGATTAGTTAAATTATTTATCGTCGTCACAGTTGGCTTTGACATAATTCGAAAGAAATGGTTTAATATGTTTTTAAAGTAAATAAATTAAAAATATGTTTAAAACTGAAGCAAATGATATTAGAAATAAACAAATGATGAACTATAATACTACCTTTTTTTAGTTTAAGTTCTGTATTTATTATTTAAACCCAACGTTTCGGCACCATAAACTGGTGCCTTCTTCAGGGGATACATTGACATAAATATGAAATAATATTGACATATTTATGTCAATGTATCCCCTGAAGAAGGCTGGGTTTAAATAATAAATACAGAACTTAAACTAAAAAAAGGTAGTATTATTCCAATTAATTATATGAGTTCTGAAAGATATTTTAATAATTAAAATAAAACAAAAGAATATAGACTTATTATGTATATACCGTTGAACAGCTTGCAAAATAAACAAAAATATGAGATTATTTTCATCATAAGTTGCCATTTAATAAATCATAAGTTTGTGTTATATCTCGAGAATTATAATTTTTTTAAAAAAAATAATTATTCCATTTTATTTTACCTAAAAAACGGTACAAAATTTGTTAAAACAATTTTTTTCTAACTGTCATAATAAATAAGTTATGATATATTTTCGAAATGAGCGAAAAACATTTTTTTGCCTGTAGCTCAGAAACAAAAGAAGATCGAAAATTCCTGTGGTGACTGTTGAACTTTTCCCAAAAAGTTGACGCTGGAATGTCCAAACGATTTTGCTCTATCAGTAATATTTCCCTAGATACCCTAAAAAAACATCGAAAATGAGACACATTCGTTTAAACATCCATTGTTACAAACATAAGTACTGTATGACTGAAATTTCAAGTGATTGTTAACACCTAATTTACAACAGTGGATAAATTTTCCCAGATTTTAATATGAATTGCTTGCAGACCAACGGGAGCCCTTATGCACGTCCAGCAACTTCTTCTTTGCACTCCCGCTTTGCGACAAGCCGACCAAGTAGTCCGCAAGTTCTGGAGTGAAGTCCACCAGCAGGATCTCGTGCCCATGAACAAATTGTTCCTAGAAATGTTAGAGGCGTGCTGTCGGTAGCTAGCACCTGCGACAAAGTCCCGCGAAGTCAAGCTACATGCATGAGTTTAATTCAGAATGTAAGTATATTGTCTGACACAAAATGCGTGTTTATATTCTTGTCTAAGTAACAAAGTACAAAGTCAAATCTGTGCCATCGAAGGGTTGAGCGCTTTGCTTTAGACAATATACATCGACCGTTCGTGATATGTCTGTGTCAGATTCAGAACCAATTTTTTTAATTAATCGACAGTGATGACTATATTATGTAAGTTAAAATGTTTTTATTTCACATTTATATGTATATATAGATAATATCTCATTGAGAGCTTTCTTGCTTTATTATTTTTACTTTCGTCGGTCATAGGATAATTCTGTATCTGTTACAGATAAAGTCCGAATCATAGAGGTATATTCACAATCAAATAGTGAAATTTAAAGTAAAAAAATGCTGTAATATTGTGGAATTCGCTAAAAAATAACCTAATAATGTACAATATATTTTGACGCTAAAAACCTATCACGTGATTTGTGATGTATGAGTGGCTGAAGACAAATTTTGTGCAGATAACTACACCATTTATAGGAAATACTTTTTCTCGCGTTGTTAGCTGTTTTATTCGCGTTAGTTTTATTACGTTTTAAGGTATATATACTGGATGGAGCAAGTGTATATCGATATATGTATTTCTTGTGTACCCGGCTAGATTAAGAGAGAACACAGGAAGTGTGAGTGAGAAAGATGTAGATAATTCCACTTTAGACAAGTGAATTTGATATTCATGTCTGTTATATTCACATCTGTCAAATTCACGTCAAGAATTAATTGTGTTTAAGCATATTTGATCATGAAACGTGAAATAAGTACGAGTACATCTAATGCAACGCTAAATTAGAACACCTATAAGAATATAAGTCGTTTATTTGTCAAATTATTTTTTTGAAGAAATCATAATTTGAATCATAACTTACTAATGAAACGACACAGCACCGTTCAACATATATTTTGATACAGAATTTTCAACACAATACCTTCTAACCATTTTCATATACATATTAAAATAATTATATTTCAACAATGATATCAATAATAACCTAAAATCTGTCAAACCTGTCAAACAACAGATTTGACAAGTAACGGAAATAAAGACAACAAATCGGAATTATGTATGACTATCTCTGTCGATCTGGCCGGGTACATGGTAAAGATTCACTCGCTCCATCCAGTAGTTAACAAATCCCTGGAATTATCTTAATATTTGTACTACCCTTTTTATAAAGCAAAGACTAGTTGCTGCTTTCGAAATATGTAAATCACCTTTATTTCCAATAAATTTCAGTCTCTTTTCTCTTACTTCATTATTAGCTGGAAACCTAAAAGTTACACTTTGTTTAATATATTATTTGTAAAAAATGTCCGTAATTTCTTTATATTTTTCATTACAATTTGATATACTCACAAACTACACGCAAAAAATAAGGTTTGGTTAAAATGACAAGTAGTGACAAATAACACAACAAAACACTGTCCGCAATACACAATGACTTCCAGCCCCGCAAATCACCCCTCTGCATATCTTCCGATCACAACATGATATACGTTGGTATAGGGAATTACTTCTCTAGTCAGTATATACTCGAAGGAAAGTTTAGTTTAATAAAAAACGTGCGTGAATGATATTAATATAAAAGTCAAAAATTCTGCCGATTTTATATAGTTTTATATCATGTTGCTCATAGATATTGTTACATCCATGAGAAAACCTCGCAACTTCACAATATTATGTTTATTTTTAGTTCCAAAGTTTCGGCACCTTTAACTGATGGATTTAATGGAACTAATAAAATATTACAGAACGAAAACTAAAAAGGTTGTATTATTCCTAGTGTATTACATGTCCTGAAAGATTTTTTAATAATTTATTAGACCAGTATTTTGTATTTTTGCCGAAAAGTTTCTAATACGACAGAAAATAGTTATTTAAGTATTAGTAAGTGCTTCCTATCGTTTTAATTTATTTATGTAACACGAACGATAGTTTCTATTTTCTCTCAAAATTAAATAATGATGAAAATGCAAGCAAAATCTCAATATTTAACAAATAAATAGAGTTACGCGGTTTTCTTAGTGTAACGATATCCCACTTAAATTGTACGAACAAGTAAAGAGTACAGTAAATGGCAAAAATTTATAAGCTGCACAATTTCCAGTTCAAGTGCAAGGTAAGCAGTGTATTAAAAAAAAGTGATTGTGAATGTACCTAAAGTTGATTTTGAATTTATCTGTAATACGAAAAACACTTGTTTTATCAGGAATCAGTTAAATACTAATGTATATGCTGTTATTTTTGTTATAGACGTAGCATATTCGGTGTATTGAAGTATTTTATTTGTACTTATAATTTAGGTATGGTTTCAAAACAAGTGTATATCATCTGTACTTTTAAGATATTAGTGAATGGTTCCATCCCATCATTAATTAAGATTTATTTCATTGTGCGAATTGGTATTTCGTAATAATAACATCATCCCTAAATTTAATTCTCTCAGGTATCAAATATTGTTTCATTTAAAAGTTTGTGATTAAATTAGATGCTTTAAAATATTCTTAGTAGTTGTACGAAGGTTACTACTTTACAGAGAGCAAAGTTTCATTTAAATTATGGGAAGATTTTTCTGTTGTATTTTGCTTTATTTGAATAATATGTTCAACGAAAATTGGACGAAAAAGTGAGTGGTAAAATAAAATGATAGATTTTATTTCAACCTTACGTATTGTTTAGATTAGCACTAATGTATAACATAAACTTTTTGTGAATGATCTAGTTGATAGTGTCTTGTTGAATGGTACAATAAATATTGTTGAAATTTAAATACGAGTGGTTTTTATTGTAGTAAAATAACCACATTTATCGTTCCTCTTCTACAGTCAAAAACAACATTCTGAATATAAAACATCGATTTTAAAAATCTATTATTTTGTTGCTACAGAATGAACGCAATACATACATTATAGAAATATATTTGATTTTTATAATTATGAGAACAGGCAAATGATCAATGAAATACATTAGAATTTCATGAAATATTAGTCACAAAACATGCATCGAGAACTTACAAATTAAAGCAAATATTGCATAAATAACTTGTGCGTTTAAGATTAAAATATTTTACACTTATATGTAATAATATTATAGGTACATGTATAGTTTTAACTTAAAACGACCAAAGTTATTATAAAATTATTACTTCAGTAAAGAGTCTTTTATAAATTTTGTTAGGTACATATCTGCTATGTGCTAAGTACAACTAATGATAAAATAAATGGAAGGCCTCATTTATTTCTCGCTTGTTATATATCCTATTACCACACAAATAATATTCAATTGAGGGGCTTTTGACAAAAACAATCTTATGCCCATATTCACAAGCAGTTTGTTCACAAAAATAAGAAAAATTATAAACGGGATTTTAAATTTTTCACATCTGCTACTTGGGCGGCTAATTCCCACACACATTTTGAATTTGAGAACACTTATTTCCCGCGCGATTATAGAAAAAAAACTTTTCAGCTTTCTTGCTTTAACTCAAATTCAGTATCATGTTTAAATATTAGATACTTATTAACTGGAAGTAAAGTAAGAGAAAATAAATATTGATGAGTAATTACATATTAATTAGTAATTTTTATAGGACCCTCTAACTTTACAATGTAATAACTTGTGACTAAAATACAGTCCGACCAGCGACTCGTCGGGTCCAGCAATAATTGGATACAATTACCGCCATTATTTGCGCCGCTCTTTTCATATTTTTGTTTAAAATAATGTTTGGAACAGCTTTTTTTATTCCCATGATAGCTTATTTCAAACAAAAATAGTATTTATATTAAAGAAACAGTAAGATTATTTTACCAATACAGAGCAGGTAGATAGGTAGATAAACCATTCAATGTCTGCACAGAGCGGCGCAAATAATGGCCTGTTGGCATCTAATAGTGTAAAGCAAACAATAGATCAATCCAGAACAAATGAATTTCGTGAGGAGCAGCTGTCAGAAATAAATTTCATACATAATTTACTCAATGATGGAGCCATGGAAAAAATTATGGTTTAAATTTATGAATGAATTGTATTAAAATCAAAATTTCTCGATATTTGTCATAAGATAATTAAATAATCTTTAAAAATATTCAAAAGTGAGGTTAAAATCACTCCTGTGGAGGGCAGGTGACGTCATTCTGGAATGGTCTGTGGGCGATATACCGCTTTTTCATAATTATAGTTTTATGACTGGACCCGATAGTTATTTTTTCTGCTTTTCTCCCAAACAGTTAACATCGAGAAAGTACATTCTGAGACAGAATATGGCGTTTAAATTCAAGTTAGGTGTCAGGAAATTATTGGAAATATTTTTGAATTTATAAATCGTCTAAGTGAATATGGGAATTCAGTTTTTCTTTGCGCAAACGTTGCCTAATTATTTAATGCAAAAATACTTCAAATAAAAGTTATAGATATTTAAATTTTGCGTGAAAACAATTTTGTATTAACGTAAAAATTAATTATAAAATTAGTTTTTATTAGCTATTAGTCTAGACAGCCATGAATTTGTGACAAAAACTAAACATATGTATTGTTTTTCACCGTTAGAACTAAAACATTTTATCTTTTTCAACTAGATTCTCGGAAAAAAATTAAGCTAATCCTCATTTTTTGATTAGCGAGTTCTACTCTAATTTTCACAGTTTATATCTTAAACTATATTAGTATTCTTAGTTCTTCACCTTTTCTGGTAATATTTTGAATATCAAATTTTAAATACCGGAATAGAATAGAATTCACTAATCTAAAAATGAGGATTAGTTTAAAACTTTTTGGGCTGTTTGTATTTTGTGTTAATTTACTGCTCTACTCCATATTTATTTATAAATGACAATTAAAAATAACGCATTTGTTTATTTTTTATCATAAATCCATGGCTGCTTAGACCAAAAGCTCATAAAAACCGTAACTTTATAATTAATTTTTACGTTTATATGAAAATGCAGAATTTAAATCTTATAACTTTTACTGGAAGCATTTTTGCAGAAAATAATTAGGTAACGTTTGCGCCTGTACTTATACCATTATCACACGTAATTGAAACCTTTATCACACGGTACTAAAACTTGTCTAGTCTAGTCTAGTGTTCTCTCTCTGCACACTACTCATCCCCACAGCTCAAGAGTCGTTGGTCGGGCCGTATTTTTTACGAGAAACAGTTTAGAATCCTTGAAATAGATGTTGCTGAATGTAATTCATATTTGCAATATTTGTTCTATGGTTGTTTTTGCCAAAAACTTCTGAATTTCTTACACAGTAAGCTACAGAACTGATTTGTGTAATAATTTTGGATTTAGCCTTTAAATCGTCGAAACACAAGTCTGAACGCGTTACAGCTCTTTTCAAATAAAACTAGTGGTGGCTGAAAGCCTTTCTATCTGGCAGTGTTTACATTATTTGCTGAATTGTTTATCTAGTTCCAAGAAAATAAACCAGAAAACCGAAGAGAGTAAATAAATATACAATTCTTATTTACAAACATTAAAAGCCACAGGATAAAACATTTATTGTCAGAAATTCTAAATTTTATATATGTCAAAAAAGGTGAAACCATTTTAAGTTTATAAATAAATATTGTAAAAAAACAATAAATCGCTTTCATGTAATATATGAATCATTAAATACTTATATACGCATAAACCTTATTTGCATTTTGAAAATGCAATGATAAAAATATTTGATTCCAGCAAATGGTAATACAAACTCGTATTTATATTTCTCAAGTTAGTTGAGTACTTATATTTAATAGTAAATTTTGTAAAATTGTCCAATTTCAATTAATTTTTTACTCTAAAGTCAAGCTAAAATAACTTCGAAAAAAATAGTCGAATACTGACTTTTACGAAGTTGTACAAAATAATTTCCGTATTTAAATTGTCATATATCTATATATAATAATTTCATTCAATGACGTTTATTTAAATAACTATATGTATAAATTATGTATTTTTGTATTAATAGAATTTTTTTCTAAATTTATTTTACAATTTTTATCATTGTATATTTTTATATTCATTAAAGCACAGTTCTGTATCTGAGCCTAAATATTTTTAATCAATAGTATTTTTTCCCAAAATTATATGATTTATATAAACATTTAAATTTTGCTTTGATATAGATTTAAAATAAAAGTGAGATGAGGAATATAAATAAATAATAAAAAGAAAGTGATTTGTAAGACTAGCTTAATCGTCACCTACATCATTAATTACAAAATTAAAGATCTACCATCTACCCTGTGCTTCCAAAACATCTTTGTGAAACTGAATTTTCGACTAACTATTGTTAAGTTTTTGTACAGATGTTTCATTTTCTAAAGGGTAGTTATGTCAGTATAAATGTAGTTTTCTGAAATACTGTTGAACACAACTGGTAATATATACTTAGCATAATTGTACTTAAATCAACGATATGTCCTATCATAGGCCGACAAAGTTGTTCAAAAATAACCAGGACCATTCTGTAGCCTATACAAAGGTATTGGGTAAAGAAATAAATACAAACTCAAAATAAATTGTAATAATTGATTTATATTTATTGTATATAAAACACACTTGTTAAAATCACAAAATTATACTACAATCGCCTAAATGAATGATAGACTACGAACATTCTGACAAAGTGGTCACGTGACATACGTTTCACAATTTCTACAGAATCGCCCTGATTGTCTGCCCAAATATCTACAGGTTCAAACTTTTATGTATCGTTATTAATATGTTATGTGCAGTTAACAATGTCTGATTATGTATTTTTCCTTTTCAAATAGATTTTCTTCATTGGTTTCCAATTTAATTCTTTGAATTTCAAAATAAAATCAGATTCTGATATCTTGTATACTGCACATGTTATGAAACAAGTATATACATGATGGAAAATATACAAATGTACGTATTTTCATTAACATAATTAGAACTTTAAATCTTTACATATGCCTAAATTGTATCTTCTTTAGTTTAGCAAAACTCATTCTAAACTTACTATGTAACATACACATAAATCATAGTTATTCAATCGTTTTAGGCAATAATTATGCAATTAGTTGTTTTGAATTTTGTACAAACTCGTTACTTGTAGGGTTCGTCGCGAAAACCGCATGTTTTTCATTTGGCTAGTACAGGGCTCGTTTTGTTCGTCAGGGAACACATTTTTGCACCAGTAAATATCGAACGTGAACACAACAGGGGCTTGTAATGAAACGTATTCAGATCTGAAACAGGTCTGTGGTTCGGGATATTGAACCTTGTACGGAGGTCGCGTTGTATCTCATCATTTAAGGAAAAACGCCGAAGGGCGACCGTTCGATGCTCAAGGGTTCAAGATATCAAGATACATACATACATACAGACAGACATACATAAAAATCACGCGTATCCTACTTTGTGGGTTAGCCCAAATCCGAAAACAATAAAAACAATAAGAGCTTAACTGACTCACTCCTCTCTTTAACAACATTCTTACTAATCGTGCATCATACAGCAAATATTCCTCTCGCTTAAAATATTATGCCGATGTCTACAGAAGTGTAGAAGGGCCATACGCAATTTTTTTTAATTTGAAATTTAACCTTTTATATTTGAAATTTCACCTTTCCAAAACTTGAAATTTCAATTTTTTCAAATTATGAATTGCCAGTTAGGTTACGTTGCAGTATATATTTTTTCAGTTGTTCAAATACTCTAAAAATGCGTACACTTACGTAACATTCTCTTTACAATCAAATAATATTAATACGAAATTTATATCTCTACCCATTTTTGAATTATTGCCCCAAAAGTCAATATACCCCACATTTAGATAAAAACCTAAAAATTTTCAAAAATCTAATTTTTATGTGTCTCAATGCGCTGATTCCAAATTTTGAAACCGCAGGTCGATATCTCGTTTCGTTCTCGAGATATTTAGATTTAAAGTTTTGCTCAAAACTGCCCATTTTTTGGTAATAACCCAAAAATGGGTCGAGATATGAATTTGGCGTCATCACCATTTGATTCTACGGACAAAAATACATAAGTATAGCAATTTTCATAATTTTTGTCCAACCGGTTCATTTTTTATGAACAAAAGCTTGAAACATCCTGAAATTGGCCAAAATCTGAAAAAATCGTAAGGGGTACACCTTAGATTTTTGCGATTTTTGGCCATTTTCAGTAATTTTTCTTTAGAGATTGTATGCGGTGTTCAAAAATTCTGAAAATTGGTGTACTTATGTAATTTTGCCCGTAGCATCGAATGGTGTTGTCGCCAAATTCATATCTCGACCCATTTTTGGGGTAATACCCTAAAATGGGCAATTTTGAGCAAAACTTTGAATCTAAATAACTCGAGAACAAAAAGAGATATGCGGTTTCAAAATCTGGAATCAGCTCAGAGAAGTATCTAGTTACATAAAAATTAATTTTTTGAAAATTTTGAAGTTTTTATCTAAATGTAGGGTATATTGGCTATATTTTCAGCGTTACTGAGTTTGAATTTGGCGCCTATATGCTTCCTAACGAACAAAACAAGCTCTTCCCCAGCTTTCTACGAACCACCTGTCGCCTTTACTAGCCAAAAGAAAAACGTGCGGTCCCGTGACCGACCTTGTACCAAACAAATGTACTGTGAATGAAAAAAAAAAAAAAATACATCAAATGCACATTGCAACTTAATTAAATCGAATCCGGAGCCAAAAGGACAACAAATGTATAAACGTAACGATCTGAACACCGCACCACTCAGTGATGTAGGTAAAGCGACACGAAACGGTTTGGAACGACATCCTGTGTATCTTTGTTCTCTGCTGCGATTATTGCCTTAAACCTACATTAGCACACAACCTATACTTAACAACACATCTGACAATTACTGAGAATATGTTATGGCAGTACCTTACAATATTGCATCCCCGATATTGCACCGTCACTATCATACTTTCAAAAGTCTGTATGAATTTTCGCCACGTACATACAGTGCTCGTCACGAGTGATGGCGAGACGAAGATATGCGCAGGAAACCGAATAGACACTTACGCAATGATATCATGCAAAAAAAAATTGTACCTTTTTTCTGGTAGCCTAATTTATCGGTTTAATATTTTTTATTTACATTTTTTGTTGTATAAAATCGGTGTAAAGTATGACATTTTAAAAAGTTGCAAAAACCAGCGATGTTTTGACGTCACAGGTTCCGATCCTTTAAGTAAAATATCTTGCACATTACTGAAATTTTTCGTACCAATCGTGTTTAAGTAAGGCGTGGCCTAGTATGCGCAGCTCGCCATCACTCGTAACGAGCACTGTAATGGGCCCATAAACCATAACAAAAAAATAAAATGTACACTTTATCCTTAAAGTCCTACTCAATAAATAACGATTAAGATAAAAAAAATGTTTTTTTAATAATTACTTCGCGAGATATTTAAATTTATTTCCAGCCTACTACAGAAACTAATGAGAAAGATAACTGTTGGTTTCTTTAAAAATCAAATGCAGTTATACAAAAAACAATTATGACTTTTTGTTTTTGATACCAGCAATGGGGTCATGCCACATTTTCTGTTTTATTTTTTTCCTGGAAGTCTACCGGTCACAGTATATGTAAATAATATTTTCACGTCATTTGTGTGCATTGTTTTGTAGATATAATTTTTTTAAAATAGGGGTCAATTTCAAAGCTCAATGAGGACACGTGAGCGCATACGTCATGTATCTGAACGATTCCAGTTCACCCTGGCGGACAAAATGTAAATTAAGATTGTTTATAAATAGTTTTTTTGGTTTTTTTTAATAAATTGTTTCCATAAGTTGGAACTGCACAGTTCTTCTTCATCATGTTTTATCATTATAAATATACAATTATTGCACTTTTATGTATTAAATTATATATCAAGCACACAAATCTGCAATTAAAAATAATATTTCTCTAATGAAATAAATAAAACTTTATGAAACAAAAAAGATTGAATAGAGCGCACTTTTCCTCTGACAGCTTTATAAATATTTGGTTAGTTTACACTGATCTTACGTTTAATAGGCTATTCCACGATATTTTTTTTAAATTATTTTCTTGAAGAAGTATATTCTTAATTAGGGCGGGGCTTCTCAAAAAACAATATTTTGAGTATTTATGTAGTAATAAAAATAACAAAAATAATTATAATTATAATAGTCAATAATAAGATTCGCGAAGTTTGTGTATCGTGCTTCATATTCTTCTTTTGCTAAGTTCGCATTCCCGTTGCAAAATCCATATACCATAAACAAACATATCAGCGTATTCGTTGAAGGTATACATTCAAATTATCCAATGTTTCATTTACCATACAAAAAGAAATAAATAGGCTATTCCACGGTATTTTTTTTTTTATTTTTTTCGAAGTACATAAAAATATAAGACCACATGTGAAAGTCCGAATTAAAAATTCCTCCAAATAAGCGAGATATTAAGGTCCGAATTTTAAATTACCTTTGTGACGTAGGTAATGTGGATATCCCAGAAGTAAACAAACAGTGGTTCGCAAGCCACGAAAAAATATTAAAACAAACTACAAAATAATGTATATTTAAATTGTAATATTATAATTCATTATTAGAGACATAAAATAAATTATTATACTTAATTTATTTCACCTTTTTTCCCTCATTTTACTAAAACAAAGAAATTAGAACGTCACCCGAACAGATCCGACACACCCGAAGAAGTATATTCTTAGTTAGGGCGGGGCTTCTCAAAACCGGAGGTCATACTTGGATCCTATTTGTTGAAACACTCGTACACATGTCCTGCATCATCAAAAGCAAAACTCCCCGTGTCTTCTAGAAGAAATAATTTATAATAAAAGAAATATGGTTTTCCTTATCCTTTAACTATTATCGTTCATATTTTCAATAAACTTTTACTATTTTTGATTACTGTGGAATAGCCTATTTCGCGTTCGAAGTTTGACATTGTGACCTTCATGTACGTGTGACTAGTGTCGTTGTGTGAGTAGCCGACACATGACGTCACAGAAAATCGTAGCGCGAATATCTTTTAAGTAAATTATGAATGAAAAGTATTATATTTTGGGATGTTCTATGTTGCAATATGGATAATAAGTGTCATAGATTCTATTTTTATAAAAATATTAGCAACATTTTTTTTTGGCATGACCCGATTGCTTCAAAATTAAACGAACTTTCATTTAAAAATATTTAAACAAATTGGTTTATGGGCCCATTGAAACGATGAGCATTGATATTTGTTGGTTGGATGATGTAATGCATTTTGAGTGCAATATAAAAAAGATGCAATATGGTAATTCTGCACAGCGACGGACAACGGCTCTGTGCTCTCTAGGTGACGCCCAGTCGGCGCGTCGGAGCCCAAGTTCTGTATACCAGCAGCGCCTCAGCCAGACGAGGCAATGAATTTGAAATCCCAAAACTAACCTTAGCTTACTATCATGCGAGTCTGTAAGGGTCGACGCTCTTGCTCGAGCAGGGTTGCACGTCATCTATGGGGCACGTTGTGGACGCAGCCGCGGCTGCAGCTGCAGCTGCGGGGCCGGTGGCGGTAAAGGGTTGCGATGGCCCGGGTATGGGAGCGGGTACGGATACGGACCCAGGCCCGGGTAATGGAGGATTCTGCCGCGACGTTGATGGAATGGCGAGTTGGTAATTGGACACGGGCTTGTAGTTGTGCGTGGTTTGCAATGCAGTCTTTAAGGGGGAGTCTTCTAAAGGCGACGCGGCACGTTCTTGGAGTGTCAGCGATGGGTCCTCTGCCACCGGTTGGTACACAGCCGCGTTGCACTTTTGTATCAGTGTAAGGATCACACACTCCAAGCAACACACATACCCCAGGCACTAAATACAAAAACAATGCATTTTATATTCATTTCTATTCATTAATAAAACTCTAGCATTCATTAAATAATATGTAATTATGTACAGATTGACAAATTTTGAGCATAATAATTCGGCCGGTTTACATTTCCAACAAACAAATTATAAAATCTATACAAATAATGAGAAATTTTTAAAAATTCCTGTCGACTAGTTTAAAATTTTAGATTAAGATTTTAAACTTACAGGAATGGGGTATTCCACCATTTTTTTATTTTATTTTATACAGTGTGTCCCATTTAGAGGTGCCACCATTGGGATCTCGAGAACTATAAGAGATACGATGTCGGTTAAATGGAACTTTTTGTGCGCCTTTGGGAGGCCATCTCAGATGTGCTTTTGTTTTTCCAAAAATTCTTATAGGGCACTAGATAATGACGAAAAACTGAATATTGTTGAATTTTTCTTTTTCAAATAACTTCTAAACTATTAGTAATTGAGAAAAACGTTTTAAATATAAAAGATAGATATTTTTATTAACTAACCAGTGACGTACGGAATAAATTTTTATATCCGTAAATTTTTGAGATATAACACAAACTTATATTTTTTTAAATGGAACCCATATCTGATTTTAGTCTCTAAAAAATAAATATTTTTTTCTCTTTTCAATGATATAAAGGTTATTATGTTTTATATTTGTTTTGCCTTCAAAATTATTATTTTTTCCTTATTTTGTATTAAATTTACAATTATTTTGAAAATATTGGTAGATTTCTATTTGGAAATACTCCTTGTATTTAAATAATTTATTTCGTTAGAAAATTTTGCTCAAAATTCGTATCAAATTAATTTTTATAATATTTTGTATCAGGTCGCCCTTGGCTCATCATAGTGAAATTTGTAATCATGAGTCTAGAATGAAAATATTAAGTAATAAAGGTATAAAACAAATTATTTTGATCAAATACAATATAATTAATAAAAATAATAATGTTTTTTTGGGAAATAATAAGAAAATTTAGGAAAATAAAGAGAAAAATTAAATTTTAGGAGCAAAACAAATATAAAACATAATAACCCTTACATCATTGAAAAGAGAAAAAAATATTGATTTTTTTGAGATTAAAATCAGATATGGGTTCCATTTAAAGAAATATAAGTTTGTGTTATATCTCGAAAATTTACGGATATAAAAATTTATTTCGTACGCCACTGGTTAGTTAATAAAAATATCTATCTTTTATATTTGAAACGTTTTTCTCAATTACTAATAGTTTAGAAGTTATTTGAGAAAGAAAAAATCAAGAATATTCAGTTTTTCGTCATTATCTAGTGCCCTATGAGAATTTTTGGAGAAACAAAAGCACATCTGAGATGGCCTCCCAAAGGCGTATCTCTTATAGTTCTCGAGATCCCAATGGTGGCACCTCTAAATGGGACACACTGTATTATGGAAGTATGGAAGAATTATAGGATTTAAATCATTAATAATTAACATGTGATACAAAATTCAAATTTCTTTCAACGTCATTCTCCCTGAGACCGGAAAGAGAGAAAATTATACAAACACTAGCGCCTCCAAGCGAGCAGCGATAGAAGCTTGTTTGTTTACATACAGCATAACCATGATAATTCTGGAAGTTTAATAAAATATTTGTAAACTTGAAAATACATTACTACAAACTTATTAAAAAGTATGCTCCATAAAAGCGCTTTTATCATAAAAGTGTGCTCGTAATACAAGCCAACGTGTTTATTGTGAAGTAATTTCTATACCGTGCTCGTTAGTAGGGTAATTATAGAACATCACTTGGAGTAAACTCTGGCAGCCCGATTCACAAAAAAGTTTAAGCTAATCCTCATTTTTGGATTAGCGAATTCTACTCTAATTTTGACAGTTTATATCTTAAAATATAGTCTAATCTATTCCTAGTATCTACCTTTATTGATAATATCATGAAAATTAAATTTTAAATACCGGAATATAATAGAATTCACTAATCCAAAAATGAGGATTAACTTAAACTTTTTTGTGAATCGAGCTGTGGATGTTTTGGAACAGGTTAAGTAAACTCTGAGAGGAAGGTTATTACATCAAATAAATCTTCGAATAGCTTATTCATTGAATAAGAGAAAAATATCGCATCAAATTATGACAGCTAGAATAAATACCTTCATTTGAGTTCTGGTATCGATGCGATATTTTTCTCTTATTGAATGAATAAGCTATTCGAAGATTTATTTGATGTTGGTGAATACGGGCATTAGAGTAGGATTTTGGAACGCAGCCATGGTAGAATGATTTCACTATATTTCCCTCTCTTTCTTAGTACTATAATTGTCTCAATTTCCTATTGCAGGGAGCGTGACGTAGTAACCAAAAGCCGGGAAATGAGTGAATTACTTATAAATTAATTGTAAGCTTCTTCGAATGCGTATAACATTGTTTATATTTTTTTCAGAACTATTGAAGTGTTATAAAAAGTAATTTAGGCCTAAATATTAAAAATCTTATAGTGGTGGAAGACCCCATGCCAGGCTCGTATCCACCCATTTTTGGGTCAGTCCGAAAATGGGTAAAGTTTTACATGTAAATATCCTGAGAAGGATAAAAGATATCAACCAATGGTTTGAAAATTTCGAATCAACACGCTGGGAGATATTTAAATTTGTAAAAAATATAATTTCGAATATGGGTTAAATTTGGATTTTTTCAGCGTTGTTAACCTTTTGCATATATTAGATTTGTTCGCACAACAAAATATGCAACCAATTGCTAATTTTTCAGTACGCGTGCGCAGTTTAAAACTGGTTTCAAAGTGATTTTTGGGTTCTGTGAACAGAATGAGGTATTGCACGATTTTTACCTCCCGCTACCCTTGGTAAGGGAGGTATAGGGATCGTGCTAAAAATTACTTATCGAGATTTTAGTAAATGACCACGTTTTAAGGTCCCTAGAATCCAAATTTAACATTTTCACGATGATGTCTGTATGTGTATGTATGTGTGTGTGTGTGTGTGTGTGTGTGTGTGTGTGTGTGTGTGTGTGTATGTGTGTATGTATGTATGTATGTGTGTGTGTGTGTGTGTGTGTGTGTGTGTATGTGTAGGAATTTTGTCTTCGCTCTAACTCAAATACTATCATTCAGAAAATTCTGAAACCTTGTATTTCTATCCTATTCTAATATGAAAAGAAGCCATTAGATTTTGGTGTAAATCGGATAACCGGAAATGGCATTTTACCTGAAGCTCATAATGGTTTTTCTTCAAAAAATACCATTTTTGGATTTTGTCGTTATGAAAATTAAAGATTATTGAATTTTCTACAGGAATACATTAATACTTTTTCTATATATTTTACAGATAAATATAAAAATATTTTTTTTTACAAGTCCCGAAACCTAAGAAAAACACAATTCCTTTGTTACACAGTTCATATTTCAAATGAATGTAACTGACAGTAACTGTCACTGTCAAAAAACTAATCACTTCAAATTAATAATAGTGACATTTTAAAAAGAAAATAGTAAATAAAGCAATAGTTTTATGCAATGGAATAGTTTGCAGCGTTAATAAATACATAGGTATATATTTAAATTAATAAAAATTAAATAGCGGGAGATTTTGTGTTGGCCACATCAGATATTTTTTCTTTGCGTTGTTTGATAGAAAACGAAAAAATATTTACCCCGTATTTTTTATTTTTATTCAAATTAATCTCTAAAAAGACAAAATAATTATTAAAAGTGATATTCTCGGGAAAGCTGCGTTTATTTCTGGTTCTCTTAAATTTACACTCGAGAAATTACATTATAGCAAATATTTAGTGGTTTTTATCAATTTATAATAAATGTTAATATTCCTTTTCTCTCGCTTTGGCTAGTACAAGTGAATGTAGGAGCAAATATGCTCGCTAATAGCCAGAAGTTACAGTGCGCATGCCACAAACTAAAAATTTCTTTAGAATCCGCGGACTATTCTGACGATTGGAAACTGGGATTGAAATATTTTGCTGAACGAACAAATGATTTTTAATCGTAGATTTAAAACTTCTGTTGTGCGAGCAAACTTAAACCTATTATTAATCAGTGGTAATAGTAATAGCACATACCCCTGTGACTAGTAGCTGTTGGTGTGTCCATTTTGGTACCCATGAAAAAGCTTCGGATAAGAAAATCATGTGAAAAATGAGAGACGAAGACACAAGGAACAGAACACTGATACTGACATAAAGCCATGCATTCTGGAATAAGTAAAGTGAATTATTTATCAATAATTAATTGAATGTTTGATGGTACGTACCAATTTTCCCCAGTTAAAAGGAAACAGGTAAACTATATGTGATATATCTAGGAACAGTAGTAGGCTTGTGACGAATAGACTGAGAAGAGTCACGAACATCATGAGACGTAGGCGGCCAACTAGAGGCAACATGAACAAACCCACTTTGACTGTACCCGATGTACACAAACACGTCAAACAAGCCACAGTAGTGATCTACAAGCAAGGTATATTAAATACGTACTTTGTAAGTCTATTGCTATTAAGATTAACTATTTGAGGCATTAACTTAGTATAACAAATTAGACCCACGCGCTCTACATTGTTGTTTATGAACTAGGAGCTTGAGCTTTCATAATTTTAAATAATTTGAAGTAAAATGGTTCCAATTTTAAAATTGAAAAAGCAAGAATAAAAAAAATTGATATTGTCCGACCAAGCGATATGTGCTCCTGACCTCGACGCGGAAGGCACGCGCTGACGTAAATATTCAACCAATAACATTTGAGGATTTTGCCGCGAACGCGTAATTACATACAGAATAAAAGTAAAAGTGTAGTGGCGGCAGGCATACTAATAAATTAATTATAATTATGGAGAAGGTATAATATGTATATAATAAACGACATTTAAAGAAATGTTTATATATTTCATTTGTGTTCTAAATAAATCCCATTATTTTATATATGAACCGCTAAAATTTGTATACAAAACTTCTTTCGCCGAATGTACTCTTAATGATATACCACACCTCCCAAGTCGAAACCAGGGGCACATATTGCTTGGTCGGACAATAAAATGAATTCATTTCAAGAACATGGGTAGTTGCGAAAAAAATAAATGTTATTTTTTCCTATTAATTATGAAATATAAACTAATTCTAAATATATTAATGTAAAAATTATTAGACAATATAAAAAATTTCATTTATAATTTCCATAAATAAAGTTCGCGGTGGAATTCTTGTGACGTAGATTATTAATAAGTGAATAACTTGAACAATTCTTTCAGAAAAAATAAATTGGAACCCTTTTAGTAAATGTCTTTATAGAGTTAAAAGCAGTATTGGTGAAACTCTTAAAAAAAAAAGAAAAAAAAAACGTGTAGACGAAGAATAAAAAATGTCTAAAATTGAAAATTTCAATGTTATCTCTATATGCTACTTGACTATAATTTTATACAGGGTGTTAAAAAATAAGTGTCCAAATTATGAGGGCATATAGTACTGACCAAAATGAGTAAAAAAAGTTTAATCAACATGGGTCCGATCTTCAATAGTTCCCGAGATAAAAGGCAATGAAAAATGAGCTTTTCGGTGTTTACCTCTGCTATCTCGAAAACTGTAAGAGTTACGACTTTGATTAAATGAAACATTTTGTTTACCTTTCAAAGGTCATCTTAGATGTGCATTTGTTTTTAACAAAAAATCGAATAATTGTAAAGACAAAAGTTGTGGTGCCCTTGGCCAATATTTAGTTTTCATATAACTTCGTAACTATTAGAAAGTGAAAAAAATGTTTCATATAATATGTTATTGTTTTTTATAGTCTATTTACTGGCATAGACAAAATTTTGTTCGATCACTATCTTAGTCTGTTTTTCTTCGATTCTAATACAAAATGGCCTCTTTCTCAAAAACAGTTGAAAATCGGACCCATGTTGATTAAACTTTTTTACTCATTTTGGTCAGTACTATATGTCCTCATAATTTGAGACACTTGGGAACTCGCTCAAAGTCAATCACTCCGCGTCGTGGTGTGTTGACTTCCATCGACGCTTAATATAACACCCTAACTTTTCAAGGACGGCAAGAATTCTATTAACCGTGATTTAATGTTGGACAAAAATTAGTTTTGTGGGATGCAAAACTAATTTTCCTCACTCTGGGACCAATAACAATCAACTCAAAGTAAAGAGTCCATTAATTGAATTCTTACAATTTTCACATCGCAAAAAAGTAAATGTTAGCCACAAAAGGTAACGCGCTTCAGATAGTTCTTCAGTAATTGATAGAATGAGATATTAAAAACTGTCACATTGAACAATTAATAATATTAAATTTTTTTAAGTTTCTTCTGCATACAATTAGCCAAATCGAAAGAGAAAAATAACGCGTTAAATTGGAATTTTCTTCAAATAAATATTTAACTGAATGTAATGCAATTATAATTTCCTATACTCGCCGTCAAATAAATATGGACTGATGCTCAATTTTTTCCCTTCTCCCACCTGTTCCTTTCCCCTGCGGTGTTGCCGCTTCTTCGTAACTTAGCATTTTCAACATGACCAATGGATTGGCAACAGTGTAGAAATCTTCAGTCCATATTTATTTGAGAGGATTTTTATGGGATCCCGTGGCCTCGTGCCTGAGTGTCTGGTCACGAACCTGGGGGTACCGGGTTCGATCCCGACCGACGCCAAATATTTCGAATTTTAAATGGCACAAAAGTGACCCCTGTGGTGCACTCTCCACCCCAGCAATGAGTGCCCGTGAGGTGACGCCTGGTAAGCGCCCGCACGGTACAAATATGTCATCATCATTACCGATATCTGCGATAAAGCAGATTGGCACACCCAGAAATGGGTAATATGCCGTGATGATATATTTATTTATTTTATATATTTATTTGATGGCAAGTCTCACTGTTTTAAGATCAAAAAAAAAATATGTGCGCTGGGTCTACGTTGTTATACAAAGTCAATAATATGATATAATGTGTAAAATAAGTGTAAGTGGTTTGTAAATGATTACTTACAACTAATAATACCCGTATAACACCGGTGGGTGACTTGAGATGCGTATGGTCGCAGTAGACGATGACGCCTGAGAACAGTGAGGCGTCGGGCGAGGCGGACAAGCGGTGGCGGTAGTTGGCGTGCGAGTCCCACGAGTGGACCGTTCCCAGCGGGGAGTCGCACTCACACTCGCAGCCCCCTCCGCAATCCGCACTTAGCGCACCCGTCCGACTGCCCGCTATCTCAAAGTCCTGCAACACACCATCATCACCATTCACTACTGACATTATATCACCCTCCTGAAAATAAACAAAACGCCAGTATTAACCTAAAGTATCCTAATGTGTATCTCATTTATACGTATCCTACCGATCACTGTACAGTACAGTACACTATAGTGCATCCTCGAGAAAGAAAAACACATTACACACAATAATAGACAGATCAAGATCAAGATGTGTTCTAAACATGCTATACATAATAATGCAACAACTACGCTCTAAATAAATGTTTATTAAATAAATCATATCGTACACTACATAAATAATAACATCAAATTAAATAAAACAGTCGAAAAACGGAACCTGTAAAATAAAAAAACAAAAATTAATCATGCAATCAGCAACAAATGAAAGAAATTACATACGTCAAGTGTTGTACTACACTGGAAGTAGCAAAATGAAACATTTACCTGAATATCTTCGGGATTGCAACTGATGGGCTCCAGATCTCTGATATCGTCTAGCAGGAATTCAATTTCATCAGTTTCGTAAAGATCTGACACCGAGTTTATGTATCGGCTCGGCTCTGGCTGCATGGCACTTTGGCCGCTACTCTAAGGGCTGCGGCCCGCGCACTGCCATAGCCCCCGCCTCTCGGCACTCCTGCACTCCAGCCTGCCGCTATATTGCCTCTCACACTACCATTTATATGATGGGCAAACCTAAAATTCCTTCACATCAACAAACACCAACAACACCGCTCAGTCACATGCATTATAACACACTACACTCATCTAGCCACTATTTGTATTCACTTAATCTTAGGATTAACAAGATCGCTGTCTATAGGCAAAATCTATGTTAAGCATGTGCATACTAGATTCCTAAACTAACATATTTCTCACAAAAATGAATAACGTTTAGGATATAACTCTCAACTAGACTAAATGGTAACTTCATTTACTTAACAATTGCTGTATGTTTCGGCTTGTAATACAAATTTATATTTATGAGAAAACAGTGTTAATGCCTAACATGTGACTTCCTATGGACTGCGTTCCCTGGAAAATCCTATAAAACATTATAAAACACATGTTATATTTACATTCAGTATGATGAGTTTAACGTTCTATTCATTTTTTAAACATTTACTTTTAATTTGTCAACAGAAAAATCTGACTGACACAATTATTTTTTGTTTTTCCACCATAAATAAACAAAAGAGTAATAATTTACAAAAACTATTTGAATTACCTAACTCGAAAACTTAAATATTGAAACATAAAAGTTCACATATTTATAAATGTTAGCGTAAATTATAAAAGTGCGTGCTCAACACAAGCAATACGCCATGTTTACGAAGTACTCTGACGTTCATACTATTTCCGGTTTTAATCTGCAAAAAGCTCACAGCAACATTCACATGTAACGTTGGTTAGTTATATTGAGCCGCGTACACACACCAAAATCAAAAATATTCGCGAGCAGTTCGAAAACTATGCGCGAACAATTCGCGAGCTCAACATCCGCACCATTATATTTGAATTATGAACTCATGTCTAGTTCGGAAAAAGTTCGCGTTTGGAATTAGCAAAGATAAAAAAATGTCGATGTTAGAATTGTATGCGCGAGCTTCATAATTATAAAAACGATCGAGAAAAGAAAAGAAATGTAGAAGCATGCACAACTTATTCAATTGCGCTACGCTTATGGTCGTTTCAAATTGTTGTTTCTCTCAATACTAAGCGTTCCCTACTTCTTCCGTCCAGTTCGTAAGTAATATGATCTAAGCATTATGTGACGGCCGTAATAAGCGTAGCTCAATTTATTGAAGTTGGAAGTTGGCCATGGTAGAAGATGGTGGACGAGAAGTTTATTTAATATAGAGTCCTTTTTCAAATTACGTTTTTTTAATTACAATCTTTTATAATCCATAAATTTGGATGTAAATAATACTGCTCTATTAAATTTATGATATTATCTTCGTTTCACTCCTTTGCGCTAATTGAACTGAACACAAAACTAAACTTCAACGTCTACGGTTCACACTGAAAATGCTGTTCGCTATATGAGCTCGCGAACAGTTTCTTTGAAGCCGCGTACAAACCAAATTCAGTTTTCACGAACAGTTCGCGAACTGCTCGAGAACTGTTCGAGAGCTCAACGTCCACACCACTGTTTTCGAATCGAGACTCGAGTTCGTCAGAAATTCGTTATAAGCTACGCGTCCTGCATTTACATTATTTTATAGAAAAAATGTCCACGTCGTCAAGCGAGGAAGGAAATATTGTTGCTTCTACAAGTTTCTTAATTATAACAGCATTGAAAAAGAAGAAAGCAGAAAGAGCCCGTAAAAGAAGGTGGTGGAGAAAAAATTTATTTGCAAACCGTGACATATGTAGAGCCGCACTAATTTCTTGAAGCGAGTTTTTCTTCATATTCCGCTTTTTGTGATGGGGATTTTTTGGATTCCATAAATTAGGATGCACTACATATTGTTCGATTAAATTAATAATTTTCTCTTCACTCCACTCCATTGTTCAAAGAGCTATCTACACTTTTAAGATCGATCATCACCCATGAACGTCCACACTAGAACTGCTGTTTGCTAACACTTTCTTTGAAGTTACCGCTCATATAGCGAACTTTGGCCGAACTCGAACCCGAACACGAACTGCTTGCGATCTCTGGTACACACCGACTTCTGCAGAGGTTCGCAAGCTATTCGTGAGCTATTCGCGAACTTGGTCTGTACGCGGCTTGATATTATCGCTCATATAGAAAACTTCATCCGAACACACGAACCGAACCCGAGCTGCTCGCGAGCTCTAGTACACGCTGAAATTGTCGCGTCGAACAGCTCGCGAACTTGGTGCGTACGGGGCTTTAGCTGCAAACTCTAAATATAGGTTAATTTTTTATCTAATTATTACATAACAATGAAAAAACTATGAGTCAGTTTTTATTACAGATCATTTGTTAATGAATTGTTGAATAAATATCAAAAACTATTTTATATTCTGCGAAATTAAAGTACATTGTGAATCAGTCCACTTATGTTGAACTTCGATCAGTTGTTGGACCTGCAAAATGTTTGCAAATATTTTGCGACAGCCCCTCCCGTTCCACTATAAATTTTTTTTAACAGTTCAATTTTGAGATATGTTTTGCATGTAAATGTATATTCTAAATTTTAAATTCTTAAAATATTCGTATTTATGAAGAATATGGCATCGTAAATATTGGATTTTTTGCTCTCAGAAAGTGGGGGGAAAAGTTGTAGGTGTAGTGTAGACGTAGAACTGTCAACTTGTCAAACTATGTATATTTTGCAAGCTCAGGCATAAGATTATTAAATACAAGATGATGTCCGAAAAAGATAATGCCCCATTGAGTGCAGCATGCGTACGTGCATTGCATGACAAACTTTATGAAAAGAGAAAAACTGCTGCACATGAAATTGAGAAGTAGGTTATGTTACTTATAAAACTTGATAAAAGTAATCAAACATTATTTTTTAAGGATGGTTAGGGAGTTTGCTGCAGCTAATAATTACGGACAAATAAAACGTTTACTGAAAGTATTGGGGACAGATTTTTGTACATCTCAAAATCCTCATGCAAGGAAAGGAGGTCTAATTGGATTAGCTGCAATAGCTATAGCTTTAGGAAAAGTAAAATTTTCAAAAATAACACCACCATGCTTATTTTGTAACATATATTTTGATTATTTTAGGATACAAGTAATTATACAGCAGAATTAATATTTCCAATATTAACATGTTTCTCTGATACGGATTTACGAGTTCGGTATTATGCCTGTGAATCTTTATACAATGTAGTTAAAGTAGCAAGAAGTTCAGTATTGCCACATTTTACAAACATTTTTAATACACTTGCTAAAGTTGCTACAGACCCAGATCAGCACGTTAAAAGTGCTTCTGAACACCTGGACAGGCTAATGAAGGTATTTTTAAAATTAATTCTCTACCCCATTTCGCCATTTTTCAGTTTAGTATAACACACCACACTTGTGCACATCAAAAATATAAACACAGATGACATTTGACAGTAAAAACTTCTAGGGACTTTTAAGAAAAAGTAGCACAGTTACAGTTTTTTCTTGCAAGTCCATTCATCTGTCTCTCTTGCTCTCGCATTATTGGTCGCGTTCAGCACCTCTCATCGCTGACCTCCGAAGTTTGACGAACACAATGAATGGACGAATGTAATTGGTCCAGCAATTGCATTCGGCAATCATCGGCACGCAGCGGTGCTGAACGCGCCCATTGTGCAAACTGCGAACTAACAATTTTCATAACTTAATGGGTTACTTGCGTACCTTTTTTTATTTAATATTTTTGAAGAGAAGGTAGAAACTTGCTACCCATATTTTTTCTTTTGACAAAATTTTTATTAATTAGCCAGAAAAAAATAATGAAATTTGATTATTTGAATTCCCGCAATGTATGACGTAGAATTACGCCGCACCAATGAATAGTCGCAGTGGAGGTTAGTATTTTAGTTTATCTTTTTGGTATCGATATTTTAAATTACAAGTAATTACCTATATGTTTATTTATAAAGTAATTAATGTATATGAGAGACAAGAGAGAGAGAAAAATGAACTGTCAAATTCAAATTAAAACTTTCTAAAGTCACTAGATATATAAAGTACCGCAATTCATTGTACCAATGTGTTAGAGAGAGAAGAACGTTTTTTAGACACAATATGGCGGAATCAAGCCAATCAGGGTCACATCAGGATCTAATTGTAGTTGGCTGTGCCTATAAAAGTCACTATATCTGGGGACTTTAGCGTCAATCCTGTCATCATGTCAAACGATCTGAAGAAAATTAACCTTAATTGTATTTATTTTTTATTTTCTTTATAATTTTGATCAGTTATGTTTATACTTATATGTACGCATATTATAAAAATTATGAACATAAAATCAATATTAATTACTTGCCTTCATAGATTTATTTCACTGCCGATTATTTTTTTTTGTAATAACGCACTCGTTTCAAGATAATCCATTTTAAATTTGGCGCCTAAGCTAGACACAATATGGCGTCCAATTGCGGTACTTTATATATCTAGTGACTTTAAAACTTTCTCGTACGCCATGCCATCTATTGATAACATTCTTAAACATGCTTCCCCTCCCCAGTTCAATATACAGTGGCGTAGCGTAGGGTTTTGCCGCCCGGGGCAAATGTCAAATTTGCCGCCCCCCATACCCCCACTACTAAATTTAAAATTGTTTGAAACAAAAATAAATTATGTAAAATGCGAAATTTTTTTTTCATTCAAGGTCAAATGCCTTTTAATTGAAAGTTACATTTTTTCAAGGGATGTAAAGGTGTATGAAAAATAACCCCTATATTTAGCACGTTTGAAGAAATGCTCAACTTCATTAATGTCTTATACCAATATGAAAAGAAAAAATCAAATTTTTATGTTTTGTAACCATGAGCTTTGTGAATAATTTAAACGTTATTTCTTTCGATTTGTTTACATTTTGTTTGTAATTAAAAAAGAAAAAGTGTTAGATCTCAGCCTCTATTAGTAACTTACATTTGAAATTTGGTATGTTGACTCAAAACTTATTTTATTGATTAGTTTAATTTTAATAATATACACTATAAAAAGTAATAAAATTAAACTAATCATTTTTAAATAAAAATTTATGAATATTTTATATAAAAACTGCATATAGTCTATAAATGAAAGTGCATTTCACATTTTTAATTTTTTTTTTAAGTTACTGACTTTCAAACTCAACTGACTATAATTATTGCCTTGATAGTGGTCTTTTTAATATTTAGGCAATGACAGGGAATTTGCCGCCCCTAGCAAAGTGCCGCCCGGGGCAGGTGCCCCCTTTGCCCCCCCCCCCCCCCCTACGCTACGCTACTGTCAATATAAGACGTCACAGAAAAAATTCTTTCTTAATTTAGTAAAAAACAAATAATATTTTCAAAATAAAATTTATATTTTTATATATGTTTTCAATATAACATTACGTATATAGTGATAGAAATCGGATTTTCAGTACCACGCAAGTAGCCCATTTTAAATGTTGATAAATAACAACTTATAATTTTTTTTAGACGACCATTGTAATAAGTATGAAATATCAACGTAGTATCCTACTGAAAGTTGAACTTATCACATTAGTGTTACGATATATTTCATATCGTAATAGTTGACACGGTTGCTAGGTTACTATGTCATTATTTCTGGCTATATGTATACATTATTCATGTGTCAGCTGTAAGTACGTTTGAACCTAAATATCAGTTTTGAAAAAAAAGTTAAATTTTTTTATGCTCGTCTAAAAAATAATGTTCATAAATGTATGAAATTTAAATATCTTAGCTCGTGTGTATTGACTTGCACTCCGCTACGCGTCGTGCGTCAATTTACACTCGCATGATATTTGGTATATTTCATTACTTGTTATGAAAATAACTATTTCGCGATCGACTAGATCCCTTTTTATACCGGAAATTTCTTTACTGAGCTAGCTCGGAAAATTGTCTATAAGGGATCATAAAGTAACTTTCCGGGACCGGTAAAGCAGAATGTTTCCATTGGGATCAGTTGTTTATTTATTTATTTCTTATTTCCATACATAACATATACCGGATGTAACACGAAAACGGGACATAGTCGTTTAACATGGGAAAACAATTTTTCTTTGCGTAAAAGTGGCGTATTAATTTTAGACAAAAATACTTCAAATACATGTTGTAGACTTGTAGAGAATTAAATTCTGCATCTGAATCAAAAATATATACTTGTTCACCCAGTAAAATAACATTTTCCGATCTTGTTCCGTAAATTACTATTGTTTTCCACGACGTACCTGATTTTCTTATTCTTAATACTTGCAGGATATTGTAACTGAAAATTCTTCATTCGATTTAAATGCGTTTATGCCTCTTTTGAGAGAAAGAATTTATACAAAAAGCAGCTTTGCTCGACAATTTATAATTTCTTGGATAGCAGTTTTGGATGCAGTGCCTAACATTGATTTAGTTTTATATTTACCAGAAATTTTAGAAGGCTTATTTAAAATGCTAGAAGATACTACAGTAGACATAAAAAAATTGTGAGTTATTGATAATATCCACAATTTAAAATGTTACTTATTTAATTTTATTTACAGATGTGAAAATCAATTAGGAGAATTTTTAAGGAGTATAAGAAACGACCCAAGTAGGGTAGATTTCCCATCTATGATAAATATTCTTATTACTCATGCTCAGTCTTCTGACGACCTTGTACAAGTAAGTTAATTTGCTTATTTTCTCGGGATCAAAATTGAAATCTTTTTACTTGGTCTAGTATACTGCAATAACTTGGATTAAGGAATTCGTACAATTATCAGGGCCTACTATGTTACCTTATATGTCTAATATATTTACCGCAGTTCTGCCTTGTTTGGCTTACGACACAGAAAATCGGAGAAGTATCCTTCATTTTATCTTTTTTCGCTGGGAAATTCATTCAGCATTAGTGTATTTAGATTTTAATAAGTTTTTGGTTCGTTTATTAATTTCGCATGGTAGTTGCAAGCTTAATATTAATTTTCTGATGCTGTATGGATTTTTGCATTGCATGCTTTTTGCTTTTACAAAATATGTAGTTTATTTAGTTTTGCATGTGTAGTACATTAGTTTTTGTTCCTTAACACAGAAACAGACATCAAAGAAGCTGCAACAGCCGTGAATTATTCTCTTATGAAATTAATAACCTTGAAAGTAGATCAGAAGGAGGATCAGATAATCGCACCCGCAATAACTGGAGGAGGTAAATGTTGTGATCAATATTTTATCGTTGTTTCATTATTATAATTTCTTATTTTAGAATCTGGTGATTCAAATGTAGCCAAAACAAAATCATCTCAAGAACAAGTAAATCTTAATTCGGTTATAGAAGTACTTACTCAGCATTTAATGCATAATTCTGTACAAACTAAAGTTGCTGTTTTGAGATGGATTTTGCAACTTTATACTAAAATACCTGATCAGGTAATTTACAAATATATTCAATTTGTGCTATTTTCATCATTTTTTCCAATTTTAGATGTTTGAACACATCGAAAAAGTGTTTCCAACTTTACTCAGAACATTATCTGATTCTTCAGATGAAGTTGTTAAACATTGTTTAATTGTTCTGGCAGAAATTGTTTCCCAACCAGCAGGAAGTGATTCTACCAGTAAATTATCAGGTATAAATAAAATATTTGAAAATAATAATTGTTAATTTTTTTTTAGTTGTAGTCAAAGATGAATTGGGAACAAGCATTCCTCAAAACAAGAATCCATATTACTCCAAATTTTTTATAGATCTCTTACAGTTATTTAATTCTGATAAAAATTTATTAGAAAATAGAGGATCCTTCATTATTAGGTAAAGTACTTTCAATAAGGTATTTGACAATTTTTGGGAAGGTATTTTAAATTGTACATATACACCTAATTATATATATGCAAAATTATTATTATGTTTTTTAATTGTTAATACATTAAAAATTTGGTTTTTAAAAAATTTTGTTTCAAATTTCCCGCTAAAACGTTCAAGACGTCATGGTATAGCTTGCGGACACCCACGTGACGAATCGAATTAGCCAATCAGAACCTGGGGAGAAAATGTCAGATTGAAGGACGGAGATTTGAAGTTTGTTTTGGTTTATAGCGTATTATGCGTTTTGTTTTCATAGTTTGGCAAAAAAAATAACTCAATACGCACTAAAAACTTCAATATGAAAACTACCAAACTATGAAAACAAAACTCATAACCTCTGAACACGCTACCAAAACAAACTTCAGAGTTGCGTTCCAAAACTCTACTACAGAGTACGAAATTACTCAAAATCGTTCCAAAACTAATAACCTTACTCTCAGAGGGGGCTTGACATTAATGTTGTAATTATAAGTAGTTTTGTTAATTTTTTAAAATTTAATTTCAATTTTTTACTCCAACAAAACTCATTCTTCCAAAACACACTACACTCTTAAATTACGGTACTTTTGAATTTGGAAAGCTGCCCAGTTCTCTGACCTTCGATGTGACAGTTTCTCCCCAAGTTCTGATTGGCTAATTCGCTTCGTCACATGAGTGTCCGCAAGCTGAGCGTTTTAGCGGGAAATTTGAAACAAACATTGACAAACTCGATTTTATGTGTATTAATGATTTAAAAAATGCTAACCCTAATCCGTATTAGTTGGCCTAGTCGCTAAAATTTTATTTTATTTAGCGCATATACAAGTAATAACTAACGTAATTATCGGTAATTTTCGTAATATTATAGATATTTTGTGATTCTTTTGCTACGTATATTTTCTGAAATATTTTATTGTTTTAATGTCAAACGAAATAATTCATAGCTTTACTTTTTTTACAGAACAAGAAAAACAAATAAAGTTTGAAAAGAATTGACGTCATTGCTTGTTAAAGTTTAGAAACAAGACACCATAAAAAATAACGGCAATTTTTAAAAATAATCGGCGAATTATCCAATCTTGATAAACAATAGAAATTTACTAATAAATTCGAGTTATTATTATATTGTTAAATGTTTCTATTTAGCTAGAAATATAATTAAAGTTACGTTATGATGTGGAAATATCTTTTCTTTAAATAAAAACTTCCTGCATTATTATTAGAAACTATTTAAGTCACGATAAATGAATTTAACAAATAGGCCAATTAAAATGGATTCGGGCTCATATATAATAATAATTTTGCAAAAATAAATATTAGGTGTATGTATGTACAATATAAAACACTTTTGCAAAATTTGTCATATACCTAATATTTTAAATGTAACTTCTAAAGTATAATTTTCTTATAGGCAGTTATGTTTATTGTTAAACGCGGAAGATATTTACCGAACTCTGGCCCAAGTTTTAAAAGAAGAACAAAATTTAAAATTTGCTAGTCTTATGGTAGAAACATTAGGCATGATTTTATTAACATCTTCTGAACTATTCGAACTTCGAACAAGACTCAAGGATTTAAAAACGGAAGAATGTTGTTCATTATTTGTGTGTTTATATGAAACTTGGTGCCACAATCCAGTCGCTACTGTAGCCTTATGTTTATTAACACAAAGCTATTCCCATGCTTGTGATCTTATTCGTATATTGTATCCTTTTTCAGTTTTGTTATTGAACTACATTTAAAATATATTATTCTTTAATTTTAACGACAGTGGTAATTTAGAGGTAACAGTAGAATTTTTAACAGAAATAGATAAATTAGTACAACTGGTAGAATCACCAATTTTTGCATGTAAGTTTTTAAAATTTAAACATGTTTTGTGTGAATTTGAAATATGTTTGTATTAGATTTAAGGCTAGAGTTATTAGAAGTTCCATGTGATCAACATTTGGTGCGAGCATTGTATGGTTTATTAATGTTATTGCCTCAGGCAGAAGCATTTCACACATTAAGAACGAGATTGGCTTGTATTCCTAGTTTACATTTATACTGTGATAACAGGTAGGTTGTTCCTCATATATATTTTTTCTTTTTATTCATGTTCATGGTCGTATTTAAGTTTAGGCGCATTTTCGGGGCCATAACTTTCAGGTAAACCTCGAAAAAGGGTCATTTAATAAATTGTAAAACTGAAAATTATAAAACAAATATTCTAAAACACACGTTGTAAAGTTCATTATTAACACTTTGCAAAATTCTATACTCCATTCGCCGAGACGAGAGAATGTGGCAATAATTCTTGAACAGAAACAAGTCATTCTATTGGTCGAAAAAGGAGTCGTACCAATTTCACATTGTCTCTTGTCAGCGAATAGACTATAGTATTAAAATAAGGATGAAATTTCCTTTATTGTAATGAACAATTTTTCAGTTAAATTATTAGACAAACACTTGCCATATTTCACAAGATTTCAGCATCAAAATCAAGCTCTCGGTCATTTTTCAGATGTTGGCTGGCTCCAATTAGTAACCACAGACGCGTTTCGCTCTTATTGGAGTTCATCTAAATAATGACCGAGAGGTTGTTTCAGATGCTGAAATTTTGTAAAACAAGGCGAGTGTTTTTCTAATAATTTAATAGACATTGTTTCACTAAGAATTCGCTATTGTACTTATTTTAAATTGACAGTTATTATTTACAATATAAAAATACCAACAAAAAAAAAAAAATATCTGTCAGGATATTTCTTAAAGTTTCTTCTTCTAAATTTTAGTCGTAAATTAGGACCTATCGGTATAGAAGAACCTAAACTTCAAAATTATAGTTTTTAGAATTTAAAAGAATGAAAAATATTATTATAGTTAGTAGTAAAATCTTAAGCATTTTTATTTTATTTATGAGATCTATTTGGTGCAATCAATATTTTTGGGTTATAATCAAAATGTCCATTGTTGTAATCAACAAAAGAAAAACCAATGGCTCGTAGTATGATAACGGTTTTAACTAAAACACTGTTTTTAGAAATGTCAAATTCAAATTTTAATATTTAATTTCACCCGTATGTTTAAAGAACGATTTTTTAAAAAATATTTGTTTGAATACAAACTATGTCCTGCTTTAAATTCATATTTTGATACATTTGTTATTATTTATTTTTGTTATTAAATAATGAAATTTGACATTTCTTAAAACAGAGTTTTAGTTAAAACCGTGATCATACTACCAGCCATTGTGTTCATGCTTCAAAAAAAGTAAATACGGCCCTGTATTTGTTATACAGGCGATATCACAACACAAATTATTCTAGTAATCAATTTAAAAAACTGGTTTTAATGTTATTTGATTTTAAGTATTTGTAATATTAATCTGCATGTCAAACAATAAATTCAGATTTAAGTTGCTAAGTATATATCGTGCGTAGATTTTTTTCTTTTTTATTTGCGCGAGCTCTATCACAAACTAACAAATACGTATGTATTTATTTTCACAGAAACCCAACAGAACTTAAATCGCTTCCGCCCAGATTACAAAAAATTGATTACGCTAGATTATTGAACCATTTTATTGAAGTACAAGAAAAGCACAAAAGTAGCAAGCAGTCCCAAAGAGTAAGGACCATTGCTTCTCTTGAAAGAGAAATTGGTCGCCTAGAAGTTTAATTTAGAGCAATATTGTATATTCATCAACAAATACTATGTTAATATATTCATTGTATAATTATATATAAAATAAATTTATATATAGAACTTTATTTGGTGGAAGTTCATTTTTACCTTTCCATTGGGTTGTTTTCAGCACTCCTCTTTAGTTAAATGATCATCTGTAAAATAGCAAATTTTGATAATCAAACAGTCATGGACAAACGGATATCGTCAACAATTAAAATAAAACAATAAATAAATAATCTTAAAAACAATTGAAGTCAAAAAAAATTTAAATGAATAAATATTCTTTTAAATATGAGAACAGAATCTGTTTTATTTTAATTGTTGTTGATGACGTTGTCCGTTTGTCCATGTCTGTTTGATGTATGCTGCGAATTTTATGTTCTTTTCAACTAAAGACCATTTCTTGCCCTGAAGAAGTCTTCTGTGAAATCGAAACGTCTGCTTTGAAATAAATTTTATTTAACTAACTGTGTGTGCAATTATTTTTATACATTCTATATATGTTTAAATAAGGTTTTTTTAGTTAAAGAAGTGTTTAAATTCGGTGTATTGTGTCGAAATGAATGAAACTTTAATGAAAACATTCGAAGAATGTTGATGAATTTGACGAAGTAGTTCCTGTTTTTAGTTAAAAGTTTGTGTATTGGATGGCAGCACTGTTGTACCTCGTCGTTTCCCAAGCCGATTTTCGTTAGTTGTGCTCGACTCACAGTTGCTATGGGGTTGTATTGCTGCGTTGCTTTTGCCTTCAGTATGTTGCGGCACTCGCCAAGATGGCTGCGAGTGATAGTAAAGCTCCGCTCAGATATGTTAAAAGAGTTCAATTTGGCATCCTCAGCCCGGATGAAATAGTACGTAACTCATACTATTTATTTTGGTGATTTAGGAAATAGTGTTTTTTTGTGAAAATTCTACTCCATAATATATTTTCTTGATAAATATGTTTGGAGTGTGAAGTTCAACCTTCATTTTGCATTGTGCAATGCGTCATAACTCTAGATAGTGGATATTGTGTTGTGTAAAACGAATATTTCGCAAAATAACTCTAAAAAACTATAAAATATGTTCATTTAAAGTGTTTATAAGTAACAATTGTTGTTTTATGGCGCAATGTAAAATCTCAACAAATGTTAGTCATGTTGGTTGTGGATTAATGGCGGAAAAATACTTCATGCAATTATTTGTTTCAGCAAAATAAAAACATTGTATTGAATTTTGTACTATATTAAGTTAAATTAGTGTAATATTATTATTAAAAATAAATTTTTATTATTTTCTTGTATTTATTTTTATATTTTTGAAACTAAATATATATTTCAAATCTATAATATTACAACGTAATACATAGTCGTAATGAAATCATTACACTGTAGTGTATTTATTTAACAATAAATTTTAACAAACGTGATGTATATATGAAAATATACAAACAAACTGATGCCAGCAACTAAAGATCAAGTTCTAATACAAAATTACAGCATTTTTAGAAGATGTGTCTAAATTTTGTTATTACGAAAAATCTTGAACGCCACACTGCCATTATGGAAATAACAAACTTTGCTTATTGATTATAAACCCTAGTCTGTAATTTATATATTGGCCTAATGATGTTAATAGCTATAACAGTTTCTACATGTGTTACTGTAGTAATGTGTACAAACCTAAAGTATTTTTTGTTTTTAGCGTCGGATGTCCGTTACAGAGGGCGGCATTCGTTTCCCCGAAACAATGGAAGCAGGCCGCCCAAAATTGGGCGGGTTGATGGACCCGCGTCAGGGTGTAATGGACAGAAACTCCCGATGTCAAACATGTGCCGGAAACATGACAGAATGTCCCGGCCATTTTGGTCACATAGATCTCGCCAAACCCGTATTTCACGTGGGATTCGTTACAAAAACTATAAAAATCTTGCGATGCGTTTGTTTTTATTGTAGCAAGCTTTTAGTCAGTCCTGTAAGAATAATCTTACTAATACTTAAAATTTGTACTAATGTAAACTTGTTTTAGAATAATCCAAAAATTAAAGAAGTAGTTATGAAATCTAAAGGACAGCCACGTAAAAGATTAGCGTTTGTATACGATCTTTGTAAAGGTAAAAATATTTGCGAAGGTGGCGACGAAATGGATGTTGCAAAAGAGGGAGAAGATCCTTCTTCCGGAAAGAAACAAGGTCATGGTGGTTGTGGTAGATATCAACCAAACATCAAAAGAGCTGGTTTAGATTTAACAGCAGAATGGAAACATGTGAATGAAGACACCCAAGAAAAGAAAATTCCGTTAACAGCCGAAAGAGTATGGGAAATCTTAAAACACATTACAGGTAAATAAATCGTATTTAACAAATTCTTCATTGTTAATTATTTAATCTGAATTGAAAATTAGTTTTAAAAAGAGAACTCCCGCCAATTCCATATTTTAAATAGTAATGAGCTTTAAATAAAGTGTCACTTCCGGTTGATGATTTTGTAAATAAAATATAGTTTGTTGTTCCATTAAATAGAAAATTCTGTAATACGAAATTTTGGATTATATTGTTTTTCTTCTAAAATTTGTTACAAGCTTCAAATTAAGTGCCACTTCCGGTTTATCATGTATAGTCAAAATCTAATGTGTTGTTTTAAATTAATATATGAGTTTTAAATACCAAATTTGAAAAGTTTTGGATCATATTTTATATATTTTTTCAAGAAAATCTGTTCAGAGCTTTAAATAAAGTACCACTTCCTGTTTATCAATTATAGGAAAAATCTAATATGTCGTTCTCATTAATACAGAAGTCTTAAACACTAAATTTGAAAAGTGGGCTACAAGTATCGTTTCCGGCTTATCAATTTTAACCAAAATTTAATGTTGTTCATCTTGATAAAGAAGCTTTAAATTCTAAAATTGAAACGTTTTGGGTTATATTTTAATATAGTTTTCCATTAAAAACTGCTATGGGCTTCAAATAAAGTACCTACCATTTCCGGTTATCCAATTTTACCCAGAATCTAATCAACTTTTTATATTAGTGCAGAAAGCTTAAATATAGAAAATATAAATTATTGGAAGTTTGATATGACATCGTGGACGAAAAAATCGTCACACACACACAGACATCATTGTAAAAATAGCAAAATCTTGTTATGTGGACCCTAATTCGTGCTTATTCACTGAAAACTATCGAATTTTTGGACAGAAAACATTACCTCCCTTACCTACGGTATCACCGGAAGTAAAAATGGTTATATATTTTGTTTTTAAAATAGGCGATTGCTCCTATATGGATGTGATACTCAACTTTTTCCCTTCGCAATTTAGCAACAAAGCATCTTTATTAAAAATGTAACCATTTTATAAAACATCACAGTTCTTTTCTTTTTATACCCAATTTTTTATTAAAAACTGGAATTGTTCCTCATTAAAATTATTTCTCCTTCCAGATGAAGAATGTTTCATTCTGGGTATGGATCCAAAATACGCGCGTCCAGATTGGATGATCGTAACCGTATTACCTGTCCCTCCCCTCCCCGTAAGACCTGCCGTCGTTATGTACGGCTCAGCTAAAAATCAAGACGATTTAACCCACAAACTCTCAGACATCATCAAATCAAACAACGAACTACAGCGCAATGAAGCAGCAGGCGCTGCTGCCCACGTCATACAAGAAAACATGAAAATGTTACAATTTCACGTCGCAACATTGGTTGATAACGACATGCCGGGGATGCCCCGAGCTATGCAGAAATCAGGAAAACCATTGAAAGCCCTTAAAGCAAGATTAAAAGGAAAAGAAGGGAGGATTCGTGGTAATCTTATGGGAAAACGTGTGGATTTCTCTGCACGGACTGTAATTACGCCGGATCCAAATTTGCGAATTGATCAAGTTGGTGTTCCTAGAAGTATAGCGCAAAATTTAACCTTTCCCGAAATTGTCACACCGTTTAATTTCGATAAGTATGTTTTTACGGCAAATTAATTTTAAAAATTATGACTAAAAATGAAATATTTTTGCAGAATGATAGAATTAGTACAAAGAGGAAATTCGCAATATCCAGGTGCAAAATACATCGTTCGAGATAACGGCGAACGAATTGATTTGCGGTTTCATCCAAAACCGTCAGATTTACATTTACAATGTGGATACAAGTAAGTATTTTTTAAATAGCGTATTTAACAATTTTTTGGGAAAGTGTTTTAAATTGTACATATACACCTAATTATTTATGCAAAATTATTATACATATTTTTTAAATTGTTCATGTATTTAAAATTGGGTTTTTTCATTTTTGTTTCAAATTTCCCGCTAAAACGCTCATGTTGTTCATGACGTCACAATATAGTACAATGAGGTCATGCACGACTTTTTTTTTTATAATTTTAATCGATAGAGTAGTGAAAAATAATAGACCCGTATTTTTTATTTTTCCTCAAATCGATCTTTAATCATGAAAAAATTGTAATTGAAAATGCCATTCTTTAAAATGAGGCTGCTAGACCCCCGCTTCGTCCCTTGTCTCATGACGTCACAGAGTGAGTCACGACCATTTTGATTTTCACATTGTCTTAAACGTCAAAGTGACATTTAAAGATAACCTAAAATTTATGAATGTAAACATGTCGATGGAACGTTGTTTCGTGCCAAAATAGAGAATAAAATAATATTCTGCAATATATTTAATGTCTCACATGCGTTTATAACCTTCTATCGTCTAATTCAAAGATTTAAAAATGAAAGAAACATCTGATGTAAATAGTTTGTAAAATTAAGAAATTTCTTAAGTGTTTATCTGTATTTTCTTTTCTAAATACCACTTATAAGTTTTAGAATTCATTTTTTAAAAGAAAATATACATAAACACTAACGAACTTCTTATGTTTACAAAGTATTTACAATCTGTACTAGATCATGACATCATGACCGTTTTGGCGGGAAAATTAAAATAAACATTGAAAACCCGATTTTAAATGTATTAACGATTAAAAAAATAAAAAATAATAATGGCTGCAAGAACTTCTTGACTGGAAAAGTGATGAAATCCAGTAATTTTCTTCCTTTCATTATATAATAATTTTGCATATATGAGGTCTTACAAAAAAAATAATTGTACCTTTTTCTGTTCAGTATGATTAAATTACATATTTGTTATTTACATTTTTTGTTGTATAAAATCTTTTTAAAATAAGATATTTTTAAAAAGTTGCAAAAACCAGCCATG
This sequence comes from Ophonus ardosiacus, assembly GCA_943142095.1. Lineage (NCBI taxonomy): Eukaryota > Metazoa > Arthropoda > Insecta > Coleoptera > Carabidae > Ophonus > Ophonus ardosiacus. The sequence goes on along the minus strand of OW964831.1, from coordinate 46,509,646 downwards.
TGACGTCACAGGTTCCGAACCTAAGTTTAGACTCATTTTAAATAGACATTTTATATGGACACAGAATTTCTAAAAGAAAAATATATAGACTCTAAATTGAGGATTGCATATCTAAATATGCTATAATATATTAATATAACATTATTCTATTCATTTTTATAAATATAATTTTCATTTGGCGTGAACTTATCTACACGTTACATCAGACGTTTCTTTCACTTTTGATTGAGATTAGGCGCTAGAATATTATTTTATTTGTTATTTTGGTAAGTTTATAACATACAATATTTACTGGCAAACTTATTTCATCGACATGTTTATTTTAATAATTTTTAGGTTATCTTTAAATGTCACTTTGACGTTTAAAACAGTGTAAAAATCAAAATGGTCGTTGCTTTGAACTTGTGACGTCATTTGGTAAGGACGAAGCGGGGGTCTAGCAGCCGCATTTTAAAGAATGTCATTTTCAATTACAATTTTTTCAAGATTAAAGATCGATTTGAGGAAAAATGAAAAATACGGGTCTATTATTTTTCACTACTCTATCGATTAGTTATAAAAAAAAGTCATGCATGACCTCATTAGATGTATATGTACAATTTAAAACACTTTCCCAAAATTTGTCAAATACCCTGCTGTACAACACAGCAAATAACTGAATTTATTCATATTTTAAGGGTCGAAAGACATATTCGTGATGGAGACCTCGTAGTCTTCAATCGTCAGCCCACTCTCCACAAAATGAGTATGATGGGCCACAGGGTCAAAGTCCTACCGTGGTCAACTTTCCGAATGAACCTTAGTTGTACTTCTCCATATAACGCTGATTTTGACGGCGATGAAATGAATTTGCATGTTCCACAAAGTATGGAAACGCGTGCTGAAATTGAAAATATTCACATCACTCCACGACAAGTAAGAATAATAACGGCCATTAGACATTCAATAATTTTGCATAATTTTTATTGCCAGTATTCAGAATAAATATTGAGCAATTTTGCGACATAAACGTTTTTCAATTGTAAATAATGTAACAGGAAAAATGCAAATTTTAATAAATGAGTCAGTAAAAGATTGCGCAATAGGGGATTCCACTCATCGAATTTTTATATAAATTATATACATAATTATTTCTTCCTATATAACAGTGTTTTTCACTCAAATTTCTTTAAAATAGTGAATTCTATGAAAATGTTTTAACGGAATCGCTGCCTCCATATTAGTCTGTCCTGTGTCTCTCTCTTCAGCCTCTCGTATTCTCTTTCTCCTTGATATCTCTTAACAGAAGCTTTAATAATACATTAAAAAAACAAGTTTTATAAGACATGATTTTAGCGTACGTGTTTTTATTACAAACGAGCGGGACAATGCCCTAAAATGTCATAAAACGTGTTTTATTTTTTCTATTTTATTCTTTTGTCGAAAATATTTAAAAATATTCGTTACTTCATTTTCTAATTTATGGACATTGACTAAGAATAATTATTTTTTTATTGTTGGTAACAATGATTGGTATTTATTTATATTATTACTTTATTTCAATAGTAGGTCTTCTAGTTACCAACCTAACAGAAATTAGGTTTGAGTCCTTTAAGGAAGTACTTAATGACATCCAAAAGAATTTCATAAAGTATATACAGTATTGGCCATAAAGATAGCAACTTTTAAAAAATTTATATTTCTTTGAAGTGAACATAAGAATATTGAAAATAAATTACATAAAGAATAACCTCTTAAAATAAGTTTATTTTATGTTAAAATAATTTATATTAAATTTATAGAATTTATTTAATTTGCATAATTCTTACTTTTGTCTGGACATAAAAATAGCAACTACATAATGAATGTCTTTATTTTCTCAATTTCAACGTTTATATCGTATAATTGTTTAAAAAATATAAATTAGTACTTCAAAATTATGGGTCGTAATAAGACTTTGACTAAAGAATTTCGCAATTTAATAATTAAATCATATGAAAATGGTGCTTCGCGGAATAAAATGTCGAATAACTTTAATTTGCATAAATCTACAATAGCACGAATAATAATCCATTTTCGAAGGAAGGGTAATATTGAGCCTTCTACAATTTCTAGTAGACAAAAAAAAAAATCAAACCGAAGCGACAGAATGATAAAACACATATCGTTAAAAATCCGTTGTTATCATCAAAGAAAATTTTAGGCTTTCTACTAAGTAATGTTAAAGATAAAATATCTTCAAGACAGGGAAGAAGAATATTAGTTGCCGGAGAACTTTATAGTCGTCGGCCTGCAAAGAAACCACTTCTTTCGAAGAAGAACGTGAAGGCCCGATTATTTTTTTGCAGAAAATCATGTAAACTGGACAACTGACATGTGGAAAAGAGTATTATTTAGTGATGAACTAAGATTAATTGATAGAAATGTAATAACAAAATTACTTGAATTCATGATGAAACGAGAAGAAGTAATAAATTCTCGTGGTTCCGGTTATAACACTAAATATTAGAAAATTTAGTTTTTATATTAATTTTATAAAAGTTGCTATTTTTATTTTTATGTCCAAGTATTTCGAACTTTCATTGTCTTTATTTTTTTTCAGTTACATAAAGTTTCGATTGATAAAATCTCCAATTGTTATCAAGTGAATCAATTTTTGTTAATATAATGCAAATTATTTTAATGTAAATTAAACTTGGTTCAAGACACTAATACTGCAGTAATTTATTTCTGAAATCCCAGTTTTTACATTAGAGCAATTGGATTATTTTTAAGTTGCTATCTTTATGGTCAATACTGTATTGAACAACCAAATAAAAAACTAATATAATGCAAATAAATAAATAAAATGTATCATCGTGGCATATTACCCATTTCTGGGTGTGCCATTCTGTTTTCACAGATATGGTTTGGAATAATTTATTATTAATAATAATTTTTATCTGTTTAATTGTACAATTCAATATATAATGATCCATTTTTCTAGATATTTAATTATTGATTATCAATTTTTTACGCGAAAAAATTTTTTGGCTACAATTTTTCCCGAAATTATATTTTCCGGGCGATAAAGTTTGTTAGCGACCAATTTTCTCTACGATTGTTTCTACGGCCAACTAAAAATATATTAGCTATAATTTTTCTGCGATCAATTTTCTAATGTAAATCTAAGTATTCACAATGCAACCCTAAGTGGGCCTCAAATACAATAGTCATTAATTACAGTATTGGATTTTCCGCATCTCGTATAAAAATATTGAGCAATTTTGTGACATTTATAAGTTTTTCAACTGTAAACAATGTAACAGGAAAAAATGCAAATTTTAAAAAATATTGCACAATATTATTGAATGTCTTCAGGCGTCTAAAATTCTAAATAATTTGCTAAAATTTATTGCAATTCTAGATTATCACGCCCCAGGCAAACAAACCCGTCATGGGTATTGTACAAGATACCCTCACGGCTGTCCGTAAAATGACAAAAAGAGACGTATTTATCGACAAAGAACAAATGATGAATTTATTGATGTTCTTGCCGATTTGGGACGGTAAAATGCCCAGACCAGCAATTCTAAAACCGAAACCTCTTTGGACTGGAAAACAAGTGTTCTCGCTTATTATTCCTGGAAACGTAAACATGATTCGAACCCATTCTACTCATCCAGATGACGAAGATGAAGGGCTTTATAAATGGATTTCACCTGGAGACACAAAAGTAATGGTAGAGCACGGCGAACTTATAATGGGTATTTTGTGTAAGAAAACCCTGGGTACTTCCGCTGGTTCTCTGCTGCATATTTGTTTCCTTGAATTGGGGCACGAAGTCTGTGGGCGGTTTTACGGTAATATTCAGACTGTCATCAACAACTGGCTTCTTCTGGAAGGTAAATAAAAAAATTGAAATAATGTGAATATGTAGTGAATTTATATTTCTTTTTCAGGTCACAGTATCGGTATTGGAGACACAATTGCCGATCCTCAAACGTACGTCGAAATCCAAAAAGAAATTAAGAAAGCCAAAGAGGATGTAATAGAAGTCATCCAAAAAGCTCATAACATGGAACTGGAACCTACTCCCGGTAATACTCTGCGTCAGACTTTCGAAAATCTTGTAAATCGTATTTTGAACGACGCTCGTGACAAAACTGGAGGCTCTGCTAAGAAATCATTGACTGAATACAATAACTTAAAGGCTATGGTGGTGTCTGGTTCCAAAGGATCTAACATCAACATCTCTCAGGTAGATATTTTTTTTAATAATAAATTTTCGTACAAAAATTTATAAAATTTGGTGTTAAAAATTACTCAAAATATCATTTATACATCAATTATGTTTACGAAACCGATGTTTCGGGATACACTTAAATCATTTTCAAGAATTACATGCATTCAAAAACAATTTTGTATATATTCATTAACAATGGAACAATGACTGAGATTTCGATTAATGAGGCCATGCACGATTTTTCATATTTTCAATCGATAGAGTAATGAAAAATAATAGACCCGTATTTTTTATTTTTCCTGAAATCGATAATAATGAAAAAATTGAAATTATAAATGACTCTTCAAAACGCAGCTGATTTTCCCCGCCTCATCCCTCGTTCAATTACGTATACAGTTCATCAACGGCCATTTTGATTTTCACATTATGTTTTAGTCACAGAATAGACATTTATACAGAAGCAACACTCCTTGTCTGTACCGTTGTTTTTTTCCATTTTGTTAGAAACTAACACCACTTACAAACGGTTCACAAAATGACATATGTCAAAAGTGAGAAGACTTGTTTGGTTTGCTTGAATTAGCCATAACCCTAAAATACATAGGCGTGACAAGCTGAGACAACAGTTCCTCCAGAATATGTGAAATATAATGATTTTCTGTATGATAACGATTTTTCCTATTGTTTGTTGAAAAAGTAATATGTTTGTTCTTATTAGAAATCAATTTGTGTTTCTCAATATACTTTTAATATTGACCCCTAACAGAAAATGTTCTCGTCGAGATAATGAAAAGAACAAAGAATCGTAAGATACGAAGATATGCCGAAACAATCCGATTTTATCCGATTAGCCCTTTAAATTTGTTGGCATACTATTTCTCTCTCTAATTTTCGTTTCTCTCTCTGACTGTCGCTTCTGTATGAATGTCTATTCACACGATTTAAAATATACTGGTTATGCCACTTGTCATGTTTTTCATTGTTTCTGATGGTCCGCTTGATACGTGTTTCGTTGAATAATCCGCAAGAAGCGGTACGTGAGAACGACCCTACCACAGCAAACTATTTTTACATAAAATATAAAAAATGAAATGCATAATGAATTTATTTTTAATATAAATTTATATATTTAATGGAAACCTGAATCAATACATTGTTAGAATTTAAAATTGGAAAAACTAAATAAATTGATAGAACCGTACGCTTCCAGATTTCCATTCGGTAATAATATCTTCTTCCCGAAAATGTTTTCGACAAACATCATTCAATCTTGAATAATAGAAGTATTTCGAACTTTCATTGTCTTTATTTTTTTGAGTTACACAACGTTTCGATTGATAAAATCTCCAATCGTTATCAAGTGAAAACTGAACAATAATCCTTAAGGCTACAGCTTATATACTAAGGGTGTGTGATGAAGTGTGAAGTTGGTTGAGCTGACCAATGAGAGGGCGCCATATGGACCGAATGTCTATGCTGGGATGGCTGAACACATCTCTGTTGTTGCTGATGTACACTGCTTCTTTGAATTTTCTTTTTTGCCACTGTTCTTCTCTGTCAATGATTCGTGCTTCGTTCCATTTAATATGATGATGTGCTGTCCACGCATGATGTGCAATACCTGATTTTTCTATATCTCCCAGTTGTGTGTTTTTCTTGTGTTCCTTTAGTCTTACGGCGAGTGGTCTTTTTGTTTCGCCTATATATGAGGCTCCGCATTCACAAGGTACTTGGTATATGCACTTCAGAGAAGATAAGCCGGATATCAAGAAGATACAACATTAAGACAGTTTTCAAAACAACTGAAACTCTAGGAAGTGTGCTTACGAGAACGAAGCCAAAGCAAGACAACACAAAAAATTGCATATACCAAGTACCTTGTGAATGCGGAGCCTCATATATAGGCGAAACAAAAAGACCACTCGCCGTAAGACTAAAGGAACACAAGAAAAACACACAACTGGGAGATATAGAAAAATCAGGTATTGCACATCATGCGTGGACAGCACATCATCATATTAAATGGAACGAAGCACGAATCATTGACAGAGAAGAACAGTGGCAAAAAAGAAAATTCAAAGAAGCAGTGTACATCAGCAACAACAGAGATGTGTTCAGCCATCCCAGCATAGACATTCGGTCCATATGGCGCCCTCTCATTGGTCAGCTCAACCAACTTCACACTTCATCACACACCCTTAGTATATAAGCTGTAGCCTTAAGGATTATTGTTCAGTTTTCACTTGATAACGATTGGAGATTTTATCAATCGAAACGTTGTGTAACTCAAAAAAATAAAGACAATGAAAGTTCGAAATACTTCTATTATTCATAGTCAACCATTGTCTACAACCTTCAAACAATCATTCAATCTTAATTCGCGATCATCTCTACTAATTGCACATTGCCATTTTTTAAAAGTGGAAAAAACGAAGAAACACGTTTCGCTTTGGACCCTCGTTTTTTGCAGAGTGGCACAACCAGTATATTTTACATCGTGTCTAAACATCAAAATGACATTTAAAGATAACCTAAAATTTACAAAAGTAAATTAAGTCTACGTTGTTTTGTGCCACATTCTGCAATATATTTAACGTCTCACGTGCATTTCTATATCTAAAAAAATTTTTTAGCGTCTAACCTCAAATCTTTTAGAGTCCACACGTTTAGAGAAAAACCTTATCAGCGCAGTAGTAGTTATACTACCCAACCTACAAATGTTGACTGTACAATATCAATCGCAATAATAAATAATGAAAATCGAAATCAATAAAACTAAAAGTATTTATTGCACAAAACAAAAATTACATTTAAAAAAATACCTGTATGCTTTACAGCTGCTATTTGTTGAGTTAAAACATCGTAATATCCCTACTTTCATAAGTTGGACTCGCCAGGACGAATTTTGCTCTCTGCGCATGTTTTTTTTTTCTCTGAGCGCGCGGACTCTACAAAGTGAAAAGAGCACAGCTTATGTAACATGTGGATAACTTCAGGCCAAATGAAAATGGGCTACTTGCGTGGTACTGAAAATCCGTTTTCTGTCACTATATACGTAATGTTATATTGAAAACATATATAAACATATAAATTTTATTTTAAAATAATTATTTGTTTTTTACTAAATTAAGAATGAAAATTTTCTGTAACGTCTTTATGGGGAGGGGAAGCATGTTTAAGAATGTTATCAATAGATGGCATGGCGTGCGAGAAAGTTTTAATTTGAATTTGACATTAGTTCATTTTTCTTTCTCTCTCTGGTCTCTGAAATACATTAATTACTTTATAAATAAACACATAGGTAGTTACTTGTAATTTAAAATATCGATACCAAAAAAATAAACTAAAATACTAACCTCCAAACAATTGTTGAAACGTCAAACAGGTGATCTACATTACTCGCACAAACATACCATTACTATGGGACGGCACCATGCTGTGGCTTTACGACCATTCATGGGTGTGGCGTAATTCTACGTCATACATGGCGGGAATTCAAATAATCAAATTTCATAATTTTTTTTCTGGCTAATTAATAAAAATTTTGTCAAAAGATATGGGTAGCAAGTTTTTACCTTCTCTTCAAAAATATTAAATAAAAAAAGGTACGCAAGTAGCCCATTGTAGTTGTAAAAATGAATAGAATGATTATATTAATATCTTATCAAATCTTTCAAATATTTAGATATGTAATTTTCAATTTATAGTCTCTATATATTTTTTCTTTTAGAAATTCGTGTTCATATAAGTCGTTATGAAGTGAGTCTGAAATTGCAGTGCTAAACCGCTGATGTCACAACATGGCTGGTTTTTGAAACTTTTTGAAAATATGCTATGATTGAAACAATTTTATACACCAAAAAATGTAAACCAAAAATAATTGGATCATCTAGAATGATAAATTAGATTATGTTTTTTCAATTTAAACTAAAAGGAACAGTCTTTTACTTGATATCTCTCTTCAGGATTTACAAGCATTCAAAAGCAATTTTGTACACATTACAAATAACAGTGCAACAATGATTGATATTTCGATTAATTTTTAACAATCAATTTACACAGAAATTAACCTACATTTACATTTTTCTTTCCTTTTAGGTTATTGCCTGTGTAGGACAACAAAACGTTGAAGGCAAACGTATCCCCTTCGGTTTCCGAAAACGAACCCTCCCACATTTCATCAAAGACGATTACGGTCCCGAATCCAGAGGTTTCGTCGAAAATTCATATCTTGCCGGATTGACCCCTTCCGAATTTTATTTCCACGCTATGGGAGGTCGTGAAGGTCTTATTGATACCGCCGTAAAGACAGCCGAAACTGGTTACATCCAGCGTCGTTTGATAAAGGCTATGGAGAGTGTCATGGTACACTACGATGGAACAGTTCGTAACAGCGTGGGTCAGCTCATTCAGTTACGTTACGGAGAAGACGGACTTTGCGGGGAAATGGTAGAATTCCAAACGCTACCAACCGTCAAACTAAGCAATAAAGCGTTTGAGAAGAAATTCAGATTTGATCCGAGTAACGAAAGATACTTGCGAAGAATATTCAATGAAGATATTATCCGACAACTCATGGGTTCTGGCGAAGTTATTTCAGAACTTGAAAGAGAATGGGAACAATTATCTCGAGACAGAGAAGCATTGAGACAAATTTTCCCTAATGGGGAATCAAAAGTCGTATTGCCTTGCAATTTACAACGTATGATCTGGAACGTCCAAAAAATCTTCCATATTAATAAACGCTCACCGACCGATCTCAGCCCAATTCGAGTAATTCAAGGAGTCAGAGATTTACTTAAAAGATGTGTTATAGTCGCTGGCGAAGACAGACTATCAAAACAAGCTAACGAAAACGCCACTTTGCTCTTCCAGTGTCTCGTCAGAGCTACGCTCTGCACAAAATGCGTCAGCGAAGAATTTAGGTTGAGTACTGAAGCTTTCGAATGGTTGATTGGAGAAATCGAAACTAGATTCCAACAAGCGCAATGTTCTCCTGGAGAAATGGTTGGCGCTCTCGCTGCCCAATCACTTGGTGAACCTGCCACTCAAATGACGCTCAACACTTTCCATTTCGCCGGTGTATCTTCCAAAAACGTAACTTTGGGTGTGCCGCGTTTAAAAGAAATTATCAACATTAGTAAAAAGCCAAAAGCTCCTTCCCTAACTGTTTTTCTCACTGGAGTTGCAGCCAGAGACGCAGAAAAAGCCAAAAATGTTTTATGCCGTTTGGAACACACAACTTTGAGAAAAGTTACCGCTAACACTGCTATTTACTACGATCCTGATCCTCAAAACACTGTCATCCCCGAAGATCAAGAATTCGTCAATGTTTATTACGAAATGCCTGATTTCGACCCAACCAGAATTTCTCCTTGGTTGTTACGTATTGAACTGGACCGAAAACGAATGACAGACAAAAAGTTAACGATGGAACAAATCGCGGAAAAGATTAACGCTGGATTTGGAGACGATTTGAACTGTATTTTTAACGACGATAACGCAGAAAAATTAGTGCTCCGCATTCGAATTATGAATTCAGACGACGGAAAATTCGGCGATGCCGGAGCAGACGAAGACGTCGACAAAATGGATGACGACATGTTTTTGAGATGCATTGAAGCAAATATGTTGTCAGACATGACCCTACAAGGAATTGAAGCTATATCAAAAGTCTACATGCATTTGCCCCAAACTGACTCCAAAAAACGTATCGTCATTACCGAAACGGGCGAATTTAAAGCTATAGCCGAATGGTTATTAGAAACTGATGGAACCTCCATGATGAAAGTCCTTTCGGAGAGAGACGTCGACCCAGTTCGGACGTTCAGTAACGACATCTGCGAGATTTTCGCTGTATTGGGTATTGAAGCTGTGCGAAAATCAGTGGAGAAAGAAATGAATGCAGTGTTGCAGTTCTACGGGCTTTACGTAAACTATCGACATCTTGCGTTGCTGTGTGACGTCATGACCGCCAAAGGTCATCTTATGGCTATTACTCGTCACGGAATTAACAGACAAGACACTGGTGCTCTTATGAGGTGCTCTTTCGAAGAAACGGTGGATGTATTGATGGATGCTGCGTCTCATGCTGAAGTCGACCCAATGAGAGGAGTGTCGGAAAATATTATCATGGGACAGTTGCCAAGAATGGGAACAGGTAATTTTACCATTTATTTTACATAAGCTATTTAAAAACATATCACGGTTTTCAACCCATTTCTGGGTGTCTATTTTATTCATACATTTATAATTTGTAGTAATTAAAAAATATATAATTCGTAAAATTTAATATTTGTGATTCAAGCACAGATTAGTTTCAGAAAATATAAAAATAAAAAGAATAACTTCTTGTTTCGAAAAAAGGTCCCCAGTTTTTTTGAAAAGCAGGCCATATACGAAATTTAAAATATATGGTGGGCCGGATATTAATTATTATGGAAATCTTATTGGATTATAATAGTAAATAAACTTAAATTTAATACAACTTTTCTGGCGAAATTTTTATTTTCAGTTATATCTTAAAAATTTTCATTTTAAAATAGTCATTTCAACACATCTTTATCTTAAAGGTCAAAATAGTTCTAATTATAAATTCTCTTCAATATAATTGATCAAAATTTCAAAAGTATTTTGAAAACGCTGAAATATTTCTAAATTATTTTTAAACTTATTAAATTGGAAAATTTTCTTTCAATAATACATTATTTTGAACCTGGTCTTCAATAAAGAAATTGTATCTCGATAAAGTTTTCGACAAATTATTACAGTATGTAAAATGAGGAAAATTCCTTTGAACAAATTGATTTTTAATTAATTGTAGTCAAAACTTATAAAAAAATCTGTGGCCAACACAAAACCTCCCGCTATTTAATTTTTATTAATTTGAATACAAACCTACCTACGTATTTACTAACGCTGCAAACTGTTCCATTGCAGAAAACTATTGCTTTATTTACTATTTTCTTTTTAATATGTCACTATTATTAATTTGAAGTGATAAGTTTTCTGACAGTGACATTTACTGTCAGTTACATTCATTTGAAATTATTTTTAAATTTATTTGTAAAATATATAGAAAAAGTATTAATGTATTCCTGTAGAAAATTCAATAATCTTTAATTTTCATAAGACATAAAATTCGAAAAAATGGCATTTAATGGTATTTTTTGAAGAAAAACCATTATGAGCTTCAAGTAAAGTACCATTTCCGTTTATCCGATTTACACCAATATCTAATGGCTTCTATTCCTATTAGAATAGGGTAAAAATACAAGGTTTCAGAATTTTCTGAATGATAGTATTTGAGTTAGAGCGAAGACAAAATCCCTACACACACACACACACACACACACACACACACACACACACACACACACACACACACACACATATACATACACACACACACACATACACACACATACATACATACACACACACATACACATACAGACATCATCGTGAAAATGTTAAAATTGGATTCTAGGAACCTTAAAACGTGGTCGTTTACTAAAATCTCGATATGTGATTTTTAACACGATCCCTATACCTCCCTTACCAAGGGTAGCGGGAGGTAAAAAATGAACTAATAAGTATCAAGATCAGTTCAGAAATTATCGCGGGCCGACAAAAATCTTTCGCGGGCCTGGGCACCTCTGGGTTATGTAATACACTTAGCCACGCAACTCCATAGTCGGGTTTTCCATTTTAGTAACAAATTAGAACATGAGTCATTTCACTAGATCTTAAAATTATAATGGGGTCTTTTCACAGTTTCTGATTTATTTTTTTCTTGAAAAAATAGGTCAAAAAAACAGGTATGTGTATGTTTTACATCTTACAAGTCTTACAATCAGAGATATGATTTTTTAAAAGTTGCGTTTAATTTCAAATATTTCAATGGCTGACGACACATATTCACGGATACGACAGTCGAGCTCTACCGGTTTAATTTAGAACTACGATTATTTGGTTTGGTATTTATTTAAATAAATGGTTTATTTACATACCTTATACTGCACTAATACTTTTAAAGAAATAGAAAGTGATAATAATCTTCTCTCTTGTATATTTTGCTGTCAGCTACACACTTTTACTATTTCATGTTGTGAAGCGTGTGTGTATGTGAGACAGAATTGTCTTTGTGTGAGTATGAATTTGTGTCGTCACAAATTTAGTCTGTGTTTAAAAGCGCGAAAGTTTATTTCCAAATTTATGAATGAAAAGTCGCATATTTCAAATGATTTTCTATTACTATATTTATTAAATGAGATGGATTTCATGATTTTATAAAAAAAATCGACATTTATTTTTTTTGAAATGACCCCATTGGGACGGACTAGCAAATGTTGGGTTTTTAATGCATTTACGTCACACATCTGCTCTTTTCCAAATTATTTCTACATTTAAACCTTTTGTTCTTACCTTTTTGAAATCCTTAATCCATTTTAAAGTAAATAAATACAGAAAATAACGAAGCAATGAAAATAAACCAAATAAAACTTCCGGTTTTATAAAACTAAACAATATATTGAATGACAGAACAATGCAATTAAATCGGGGACTAAAATATCCGCTATTTCATAGAATATTAAAAAAGCTTTGTAGGGCTACAGATTATTTTCAATTGAGATGAAGTATCATAAAAAAATAATGGAGGACCTCATTTTTCTGATTTTATTTACGTGTCTTGCAAACTTTAAGATCAAGATAATCAATGCGGGAATATTTGGTAAACTATATTTGTCACAAGTTACTTTTAATTAGTCATAATAAATTAAAAACCTCTGATATTCCTCATTAAGTTATTGTATTTATTTTTGTCGTCAGGTTGTTTCGATTTACTGCTAGACGCTGAAAAATGTAAAGCTGGTATTGCTATTCCACAAGCCTCTGGTGCAGATCTGCTGTCATCGGGAATGTTCTTTGGTTCTGCTGCTACACCTAGCATGAGTCCGCACATGACACCATGGAATCATGCTGGAACACCGTATGGGGCTTCAAGTGTTTGGTCACCTTTACAAGGTTAGTACATGTTTTATATAATGGGGGTTTCCAGCTTAATCGAATTAAAGGAAAATAGTAAAAAAATACGAATTCATATGCTGAATAACGAATATTAATAAAAAAATGAAATGATATAATGGGGTCATGCCACATTTTCTGTTTTATTTTTTTCCTGGAAGTCTACCGGTCTCAGTATATTTAAATAACATTTTCACGCCATTTGTGTGCATTGTTTTGTAGATATATTTTTTTTAAAATAGTGGTCAATTTCAAATCTCAATGAGATCACGTGAGCGCATACGTCATGTATCTGAACGATTCTAGTTCACCCTGGCGGATAAAACTTAAATTAAGATTGTTTATAAATAGTTTTTTTTTTTGGGTTTTTTAATGAATTGTTTCCACAAGTTGGAACTGCAGTTATTCTGCACCATGTTTTATATGAATATAAATATACAATTATTGCACTTTTATGTATTAAATTATATATCAAGCACACAAACCTGCAATGGGGTATTCCACCATAACAACAAAATTTAAAAAATTTTAATTTAAGATAAAGTATGGCTCAATAAGTAATAGTTAAAACAATGAAAACATTTTTTAAATAATTACTTTACGAGATATTTCACATTTGCTAAAAGGGAAAATTGACGTCATACAATTGTTATCCTTCTCTCGCAGCATACTTAGAGCAGTGTGTGTGAGAAAGACAAGTATAGAGGAAATGTGACGTTACACTGATTTTTCGAAAATAAAATACTCTGAAACTAGGAACAATTAAGATTTTTTAATACTATGAATTGCTTCAAGACTGAATGAAGTTTTATTTAAAATAATAAAAAAAATTGAGTGGAATACCCCATTACAAATAATATTTCTCTAATGAAATAATTAAATCTTTATGAAACAAAAAAGATTGAATAGAGCGCCCTTTTCCTCCGACAGTTTTATAAATATTTTGTTAGTTTATTCTGATCTGACGTTTAACTTCGCGATTGAAGTTTGTGACATTGTGACCTACATGTACGTGTGCCTAGTGTCGTTGTGTGAGTAGCCGATACATGACGTCACAGAAAATCGTAACAGGAATATCTTTCAAGTAAATTATGAATGAAAAGTATTATATTTTGGGATGTTTTATGTTGCAAAATGGATAATAAGTGTCATAGATTCTATTTTTATAAAAATATTAGCAACATTTTTTTTGGCACGACCCCATTGAAATATTTCGGAAATAAGGGGTTATATATAATATTTTGATTGGCGACCGAAAGACCGCCTATACATGCATAACAAATAGCGTGGGGGTTACTGCCAATGGAAGTTAAGTAATTCAAAGTCGAAAGGAGGGGCTCACATTCCTGTACCGCAGTTTGCAAACAGTTTTTATTTTAACATAAATTTCTTGCATTAAACTTAATAATTTAAATACACCTATAATTATAAAGTATGTAGACTTATACAGTGTTATAATATTCATTTATTTTATGTAAATATAACTTAAAATAGCATATATTTCAAGAACATTTAGGTCCATGATGAAAACAGTTTGATAAAAAAACACATAAGCGTGACATCATATCAATCTTTTCAAAATTCGGGAGACCATAACTCGCTTATTAATAGGATTTTTTTCGCCGGGATTGTCATCAATAGTCTTAGTTTTCCTAATATTTTCAGATGAAATTATAAAAAAAAATGGTGGAAACTCCCATTACCATTTAACATGAAACATAAAAAGTGTAAACTCAATTTTTCAAAAACAGTTTTATTATTTTGTGACTGACATAAGCCCAGTTTAATTGATTTTCAAAATTTTCGTAGAAAAAATAGTATGTAACACACGGGAAGTTTTATTGAAAAGCTCTGTTCTGATTATCTTAACACACTTGTATTACAATAGATTATTCCATTTCAGGTGGTTATTTGGGAAGCGGTGCTACACCAGGGGGCGCTGCCTTTTCACCGTCTGCCTCATCAGATGCATCTGGAATGTCCCCAAATTACGCTTGGGCCCAAAGTCCTGCAATGTCCCCATACGGTGCTTCACCACGTGGCCAGTCTCCCTCGTACAGTCCATCTAGTCCTGGTTTTGCACCTTCAAGTCCTTCAGCAATGACACCAACATCTCCAGTTTATTGTCCAACTTCACCGTCATATTCACCCACAAGTCCAAATTACAGTCCGGCCAGTCCGTCGTACAGTCCAACTTCACCAAGTTACAGTCCTACATCCCCGAGTTATTCACCAACTTCTCCAAGCTATTCACCAACATCCCCTAGTTATAGTCCTACATCACCGAGTTACTCGCCCACCTCACCAAGCTACAGTCCTACTTCACCGAGTTACAGTCCCACATCCCCGAGTTATTCACCAACTTCTCCAAGTTATTCTCCAACATCCCCTAGTTATAGTCCTACTTCACCGAGTTATTCACCCACTTCACCGAGTTACAGTCCCACTTCGCCGAGTTATAGTCCAACGTCACCGAGTTACAGTCCAACGTCACCGAGTTATAGCCCGACGTCGCCGAGTTACTCGCCGTCTAGTCCTCGCTATACACCGGCGTCTCCGTCGTACAGTCCGACGTCACCGAGTTATTCGCCGTCTTCTCCTCAATATTCACCAGCGAGTCCTTCTTATTCGCCTTCTTCTCCGAAATACTCGCCTACTTCACCGAGTTATTCTCCCACTTCTCCGTCGTTTGCTGGCGGGAGCCCGCAATATTCACCAACGTCACCCTCTTACAGTCCGACGTCGCCGAGTTATTCGCCGTCTTCTCCGCAGCATACGCCTGCAGCAAGCACCAGATATAGTCCGTCTTCTCCTAATTATTCGCCATCTTCTCCAAGCTACTCACCGGCGTCACCTCAGTACTCACCTAGCAGCAGTAAATATTCTCCAACTTCACCGACCTACACTCCAACTTCGCCAAACTACAGTCCGGCAAGTCCTGCTTACTCGCCTGCACAACCGCCGAGGTACTCGCCTTCCAGTCCGAGCTACAGTCCGGCGAGTCCAAGCCGAGATCCGGAGAATTAAACTCAGTATGATCTTATGTTTTATTAATTTGGAAGAAATAAATCGTATTTTATATTTTAAACTATCTGCAGTAGACCTGGCACAGTTTTATTATTTAAATAAAGTAAGTCTTCTGTTAGATAATAAAAGTTATTTTCATGTTTCCTTGTGCCTTGTGGTTGTATTGCATTATCTTTATTGTTGCAAGTTTATTACTATTATTATTAAGATTTTGATATTGTCATTTTTTGACAAAAGCATTTGTGCGATATAGGTATCACTTTAACCGAAGTATGTAATTATGAGTTGAGTTTTAAGTTTTTGATTTAATTAGCAGATTTAAGTTTTGTTGGGACCTGGACACAAATGTAAAACTAGAAGTGTTTATTAATTGTGACATGTGGGGTGACATAAAAAAAATTGACAGTGCATTGGAAGCTCATTTTCATATTAAAATCATTTTGACATATATTTTCTGAAATTCTGTCAGCGAATAGATCATTACCTTTCATTAAAATAACAGGAGTTTCCAAGTCTGCGGCTTTTTTAAAAATACTTATTGGTATCGATATAATCGTAATTTTCTGATTTTTATTACCCTAATTTCAAAATCAAACTTTATTGCATTTAAATTTAGCACTTACAGCCCGATTCACAAAAAAGTTTAAGCTAATCCTCATTTTTGGATTAGTGAATTCCATTCTATTCCGATATTTAAAATTTAATTTTCTTGATATTATCAATAAAGGTAGAAACTAGGAATACATTAAATTATATTTTAAGATATAAACTGTCAAAATTAGAGTAGAATTCGCTTATCCAAAAATGAGGTTTAGCTTAAACTTTTTTTGTGAATCGGGCTGCTAAAGTTCAGTATCAGCCATGTTTGCGACGTCATCAACACTGGCACATGCAATTGGCTAATGGCTGTTCAAACCACATATTTAAATTAATATAGATTGTTAAATACGTATGCTAGCTTTGTGATTTCATGGGCGGTTATATTTGCCAAACTACGCTAACTGCGTGTTTTGCAGCACTTTACAAGGCGTACATATTTTTCACTTTAATTACCAATATGTCCAAAATATAAATTAATTTGGACTTCATAATCAAATAAATATTAAGCAGATTGCACACTAATTTGCAAGAACCAAACACGAACAAAATATGTTTGTAAACAAACAAAAGACAAACCATACTTTCGAACTGACAGAATACAGCAGCTCGCGATATACAAATTCATATTCTGATTGGTTATTCGTTTAAAAAGAGTTGCGCAAGTGATGCGTGCGCAATTAGCGCAGTTTTCTCCATGAAATCACAAAATCGGCCGCCATTTTCATAAACTTCAGCTATTTATATTATTTTATGTCAGTGGGTTGAACTTTTCTGCGAAAATACAAAATACAAGTCTAATTTATGTGCAGATTAACATATTGAAAAATGAAAAAAAAAAAAAAAACTTGGGAACCCCTATTGTATTTTAAGCAAGCCATATATTTTATACTAGGACGCGGTTTCAGTCCCGAACGCGGGATTGTTAAAAAAAGACTAAAAACGTTCGGGACTTGTGCAAAATAATAGAAAACCCGAACGCGGGATGAAAAACAATTAACAACTTATTTAGCTAGTGTATTTTTCTAAAACAATAACTTAACCTAACGCACAAAACTCAGCCCGAGTTTTCCAAGCGTGGGATTTGTGCTTTAAGGGCCAGTTTAAAATATTTGGTTAGAGTTTTAACTATAAGTTAAATAAACAATATTGAATCGGATTATTGACATCAATAATCAATTTGTCATTTTGACAGTTCATTTCGTTTCAGTTTTGTTTATTTAACTGTCAGTTAACATTTTAACCAGAGATTGTAAAACTGGCCCTAAATGATTTAGAGAAATTTTGTAAACCACACAGCGTTTGGGACTATATTAATTTTCTTTGCAGTAAATAAATAAATCATTTACACCAATTTTTGTCAGGTTTAGATACATTTTTTTATTTATTGTGTAATTCTGTAACCGAAAAGATTCGGATCTCTGTTTATATCAGTGCAAAAAACCGAAAAAAATAACGGGTAATAGTTTATTGAAATCAGAAACGTATTCTTGGAACAAATTTTGTTCAAAATAATACCGCGTTCTTAACTGTAGACACGTTAAAAAAATAATTAATTTTAGGGTATATATAGTTACTTTTATTATTATTAATACAATTGAAAAAAAAAAAAAATTAAAATGATTGAAAAAAAGTGCACTTTACTCTTCATTTTATAAGTGGTTTATAAAAACCCCAATGTACTGCTATTTTCATACTATTATATAATCACCCTATATACATATATTGGTAAATAAATAACACTTGTAGTTTGTTTTCAGATCCAAACATAGATTTATTGACAAAGAAAATAGATTAAATGTATATAAAAATATTTATAATTTTTTTAATAGATAATGTACCTATTGTTCTTTAATAAAAATTTAAAAACTCATACGTCATTTCGTTTTTTATTTACATAATTTCCCTTAAAATACTGTTGAATATCTTCCAGTGATTTTCCTTTAGTTTCAGGAACAAAATAATAAGAAAAGATAACACTCAACAACTCTGCACTTCCAAAAACAAAGAATGGTGCGTACATTCCAAAAGTGGTACTTAAAAAATAAAATAATTTTGTTGTGGCGCTTAACAAACCTGCATAATACATACTCATTATACAAAGAGCTTTTCCTTTTATACTTGCTGAAAATAATTCACCCAATAATAAACTAGGCACGGTACTTAGACCAGTACTGTATGCTACAATGAAACTCATCATCACTACAACGGGAAACCAATTAATTGATGATGTATCAATATCAGTCATTTCTTTTAAGTAGAAATAAATTCCACCGGCATTCAAAATAATTCCAGTTAAGACAGAAGAAAATATTAAGAGTGGTTTTCTTCCATATTTATCCAAAAGAAATGTACAGGATAGTGCGATAACTAGATGTGTAGAATTGTAAATTACTGCTGCAACTACTGGAGAAATGTATTCTTCAGACTGAGCGAAAATAGTTAAAGTAAATAAATTCCATGCAGTAATACCACATAATTGTTGAACTGTTCGGATTCCTATACATATTAACAAAGCCTTTCTGTTGCTTTCAATACATAACAAATCTTTCCAGCTACTTTTTTCAGACATTTGTCGCTCCACATCTTTCTTCATTTGTTGAAAATCGTCTTCTATGTCACATCTCTTCAAAAACCGAAGCGATTTCTTTGCTTCTTTATATTTTCCTTTCATTAGATAAAAATATGGCGATTCTGGCATCCATATAAAACCTAACACCAAAATAATTGGAAATATGGAACTAATTAATGCAGCATCTTTAATTGATAAGAAAGGCGCGTAAGCATTAATTGATATTATCGCACATATCATAGCAACAGACAAAGAACATCCTAAAACACCTCGTACATTAGGATCAGAAACTTCTCCAGCGTACATTGGATAAACAATAAATAGAAATCCATCTCCTATGCCGGCTATAAATCTTCCGATGTATAACATGTTAACATTTTGCGCAAAAGCTATCATCATCCAAGAGATAAAACTAGGTAGTGCAATTAATAATATTCCATTTTTTCGTCCTATGATGTCGGCGAGATATCCCATCAATGGAGCTCCTAACATATCTCCAATAGGAAATATAACAGTTACGAGGGACGCTTCTTCAGAGGTTATGTTAAGAGGGTAGTCATCTGCAATTAGTTTTGGAAATGATGGCGACGACCACGAGTAATGAAGGCCAAGGTTAAAACTGCTAATACTTCCTGAAAGATGTAAATAAAACAACTTTAATTTATATTTTCAATAGATGCGAAAAAATACTATATAAAAATCTGTTGTGGCCAGCACAAGACCTCTCCCTATTTCCATATTAGGCTATATAAGTACTTATTGTATTTAACATTTCTGGTACATACACAAAAATTCTAATTATTAATATTTTTTAATTCATTCCTACTCTTGTAAATATTCGAGATTCTTCAAATTCATTGACGAGTTTGGCCGTATTTCTGATGAGGTATATAAGTACCTATAGTAATGTAAATGGATTTTTGACACTGACAACTCACATTTTTGTGTCAATTACAAACATTTCAATTTTTCAACTGGTTTCAATGGAGTTATTTGGGCTACTAGATACATTACTCTAAAAATGCGTACACTTACGTAACAATGGCTGGTAGCACAAGCCCTGTTTTAACTAAAACGCTGTTTTAAGAAATGTCAGATTTCATTATTTAATAACAAAAATAAATAGTATCAAATTTATTAAAATATGATTTTAAAGCAGAACATAGTTTGTATTCAAATAAATATTTTTAAAAAAATCGTTCTTTAAACATAAAGGTGAAATTAAATATTGAAATTTGAATTTGACATTTCTTAAAACAGTGTTTTAGTTAAAACAGGGCTTGTGCTACCAGCCATTGTCTTTACAAGCAAATAATATTACTACCAAGTTTATATATCTACCCATTTTTGAATTATTGCTCCAAAAGTCAATATACCCCATATTTAGATAAAAACTTCAAAAATTTCAAAAATCTAATTTTTATATATCTAGATACTTCTTAATATGCTGATTTCAAATTTTGAAACCGCAGGTCGATATCTCTTTTCGTTCTCGAGATATTTAGATTCAAAGTTTTGCTCAAAACTGCCCATTTTTAGGTAGTAACCCAAAAATGGGTCGAGATATGAATTTGGCGATACGACCATTCGCTTCTACGGGCTATATTACATAAGTGTACCAATTTTCATAATTTTTGTCCAACCGGTTCATTTTTTATGAATAAAAGTTTGAAAACCCCCGAAAATGGCCAAAATCTGCAAAAATCGTAAGGTACCCCTTTTTGCGATTTTTAGCCATTTTCAGTTATTTTGCCTTAGTGATTGTATGCGGAGTTCAAAAATTATAAAAATTGGTGTACTTATGTATTTTTTCCCGTAGAATCGAATGATGATATCGCCAAATTCATATCTCGACCCATTTTTGGGTTACTACCCAAAAATAGGCAGTTTTTAGCAAAATTTTGAATCTAAATATCTCGAGAACGAAAAGTGATATCGACCTACTGTTTCAAAACCTGGAATCAGCGCATTGAGAAGTATCTAGATACATACAAATTAGATTTTTGAAAATTTTGAAGTTTTTATCTAAATATGGGGATATTGACTTTTGGGGCAATAATTCAAAAGTAGGTAGAGATATAAACTTGGTAGTAACATTATTTGATTGTAACGGATTACTTTATATATTTATGAGTCTCTATATCTAAATGTATAGAAGATATAATAAAAATGTTCAATGTATTGGATAGAGAATCCTATGATATTTAATATTTGTAATTATACAAATTTCAAAAAAAATAAAATTTAGAAGATTTTTTTAAGAAACTACTACTTCCGGTTGTCCAATTGTTACCAAAACCTTTTCAGCTCTTCCCATTAATGTCAGATTAAGGAATACGTAGTTAAATTGGTCTTTAGTCTTATAGAATATGAGAAACCGTTCCTTCAACATCCAGACACACACATCCACATAAACACACACACACACACACACACACACATACTTACACATTCACCAAAATTTCGATACGCGATTTTTAGCATGAATCCAATACCTCTCTTAGCGAGAGGTAAAAATAGTTTTTGCTATAAAAATAAAGGTTTTTTTGCATTAAAATATGTCCCATATTTTTTGTGAAAAAATGCCCTTACTTAAGGATTTGTAATACTTCATAATTAACTGCTTCTTAAGCAACAAAATTCAAATTCATTAAATTAAATATGATCAAAGAGGGCCAGGTTCTTTCATAAGGCGCAACTTTCTGTAGACACCTGGCCATAACATAAGATCGTCCTCAGTTGGTTACGGAAATATGTTAAACAAATTTTTGTTTCTATAGCAACTTGTCATTTTTGTTTTATGACCCATTTTATATTTTTGTGTTGCAATGCAACTTTTCTAAACGTAACTTATTGTAATTTAATGCTTACCCAGTAAAACAGCCAAATATTGTGGCCATTGTTTGCCCCGTTCCTTTTGGTGATTTTCTACATTATTTGAACATTTAGTACTCATTATAAAAATTATAACGAATCTTTTATTAACACTCTACTTGAATATTTATGTACCTATCTCATTTTAAGATAATATAAAAATGATGTAACAAAGAACGTGTGAAAATACAAGTCTACTAATGTACATACTGATCTTTTTTGCAAATTTACTGTAACTATTTACTTTCGTCTGTTTTCAGACGTCTGATAACACTTTTATCTCACGAATATTTAGGAAAGGAATTAATTTGGTAACAAATACTTAGGTACAATCATGAAGTTTTAAGTTATACAGGCTGTTCGGATTTTGAAGGTCACCGTTGGGATCTCGGATCACAGTCCACAATAATTGAAAACTAACTGGCAAAAGAAAACATACGATTTAAGAAAATTATCAGAGTGCCATGAAAAAAAAAAATCTGTTGTGGCCAGCACAATATCTCTCGCAATTTCCATTTTATGTTATATGAGTATTGTATTGCACTTCGCTAGCGAACCGTCGCTTTATACCAAAAAAAATACAGAACTTTACCCATATATTGTTTGCGTACACTTACATAACATTCTCTTTACAATCAAATTATATAACTACCAAGTTTATATTTCTACCCATTTTTGAATTATTGCCCGAAAAGTCCCACATTGTTCAGATAAAAACTTCAAAATTTTTAAAAATCTAATTTATGTATGTATCTAGATACTTCTTAATACTCTGATTCCAAATTTTGAAACCGCAGGTCGATATCTCTTTTCGTTCTCGAGATATTTAGATACAAAGTTTTGCTCAGAACTGCCCATTTTTGGGTATTAACCCAAAAATGGGTCGAGATATGAATTTGCCGATAACATTATTCGATTTTACGGGAAAAAATACATAAGTACACCAATTTTCATAATTTTTGGACACCGCATACAATCTCTAAAGCAAAATAACTGAAAATGGCCGTAATTTAATGTCCCAAAGTCAACATACCCCATATTCAGATAAAAACTTTAAAATTTTAAAAAATCTAATTTATATGTACTTCTCAATGCGCTGATTCCAGATTTTGAAATCGTAAGTCGATATCTCTTTTCGTTCTCGAGATATATAGTTTCAAAGTTTTGCTCAAAACTGCCCATTTTTGGGTAATAACCCAAAATGGACCGAGATACGAATTTAGAGACACCACCATTCGATTCTATGGGCAAAATTACATAAGTACACCAATTTTCATAATTTTTGAACAGTGCATACAATCTCTAAAGCAAAATAACTGAAAATGGCCAAAAACCGCAAAAATCTAAGGTGTACCCCTTATGATTTTTTCAGATTTTGGCCATTTTCGGGGCTTTTCAAACTTTTATTCATAAAAAATGAACCGGTTGGACAAAAATTATGAAAATTGCTATACTTATATATTTTTGTCTATAGAATCAAATGGTAATGTCGCCAAATTCATAGCTCGACCCATTTTTGGGCATGTATTGAGCAGAACTTTAAATCTATATATTTTGTGAACGAAACAAGATATCGACCTGCGGTTTCAAAATTTGGAATCAGCGCATTGAGAAGTATCTAGATACATTAGATTTTTGAAAATTTTGAAGTTTTTATCTAAATTTTGAAACCTGAGGTCGATATGTCTATTCGTTCTCGAGATATTTAGATTCAAAGTTTTGCTCAAAACTGCCCATTTTTTGGTAATAACCCAAAAATGGGTCGAGATATGAATTCGATTCTACGGGCAAAATTATATAAGTGTACCAATTTTCATAATTTTTAAACACCGCATATAATCTCTAAAAATTAGAATTTTGAAGTTTTTATCTAAACAATGTGGGGTATATTGATTTTTGGGGCAATATTTCAAACATGGGTAGATATATAAACTTGGTAGTTATATTATTTGATTGTAAAGAGAATGTTACGCAAGTTTACGCATTTTTAGAGTATTAAATCGTGCTTATTTACTTAGTCTGGATATGTGATTTTTAGCATGAATCCAATACCTCTCTTAGCGAGAGGTAAAAAGTACCTAAGTGTTAGATTTCAGGTTCTATTAAGAATTGAAATTATGTATGTTGATTTAAAATAGTTTTATTTAAAATATTAGTAAATTCTTATTTGAAATTGATTAGTTTAATTTTAATATTTTTTACTGTAAAAGCGCACCACGCATTCACGCGTGTAAATAATGAAAATTTATTTATTTTTAAAAGGACGTAACTTCAAAACTAATTAAGATACGACCATGTACTGCGTAACATTCGTTTCTATGAATATTTTTACATGTATCCCTTTAATTTGATAAAATTGAATAGGAATTAGGAAAGCAATATAAATAATAAGACATTAAAATTGATTTATTAATATATTTTTTATTGAATAAATAACATTTATTACAATTAAAACTAGTGTCAAAAACTTAAACCTAAGCAGCGATCACAGTTTTCTTATTATTTTTGTCATCATAGTTCCCTTTTAAGTATTGTTGAATATCTTCAAGACTTTTTCCTTTAGTTTCAGGAACAAAATAATATGCGAAAAGAACACTAATGAAACATGAAATTCCGAATGTAAAGAAACATGTATACATTCCATAATTTTCACTTAAAAATGCAAATAATTTTGACACTCCAAAAAGCATTACGGAGTAGTAAATACAAGTAAGGAATAGAGCTTTACCTTTTACACTAGCTGAGAAAAGTTCCCCTAACATTAACGAAGGAACTGTTCCAAGTCCAACACTGTAAGTAATGCTAAAACTAATCATAACAATGATAGGCAACCAGCTTATTATAGCTGTATCAAAGTCGGTACATTCTTGGAGGAAAAAATATATTCCTCCAATATTTAAAAGTATTCCGCTTCCTATACATGAAAATATTAACAGAGGTTTTCGTCCAAATTTATCTACAAGAAGAGAACCACAAGTTGTCATTATCAGCTGTGTTAATAAATAAATAATTGTTGATAATACAGGAGACAAATCTCCATCAGCTTGAAGGAATATTGTTTGCATAAAAAATCCCAAAGCTGATATGCCGCTCATTTGTTGCATTGTTCTTATCCCCATGACAATAAACATTGCTTTTCTGTTACTTTTTATTGTTAATAAATCTTTGAATCTTCTTTTTTCAGACATTTGTCTGTCGACATCATGTTGCAAAACTTCTAATTGTTTACTTATATCACATCTACGTAAAAAGAATAAAGTTTGTTTTGCTTTATCATATTTTCCTTTCATAAGCAAGTAAACAGGTGATTCAGGCATCCAGACAAAAGCACAAAAAGCTATTACTGGAAAAACAGCAGCAATAAATGCAGCATTCCGAATGGATAAAAACGGTGCATAGGCGTTCATCGCTAACATACCAAGAATATTCATCACAGACATCAAACAACCCAACACTCCTCTGATATGCGGTTCCGTCACTTCCCCGACGTACATCGGATACACGATAAACAGGAAACCATCAGCGATACCGGAAATAAATCTCCCTATGTAGAATGTCACGATATTTTCGGCAAAAGCGATGAACATCCAGGCAACGAACAGCGGTATTGAGGTTATGAGGATTGCGGTTTTTCGTCCAACTGCGTCAGCTAAGACAGCTGCTAGTGGGGCGCCGAGGACGTTGCCCATAGGGGCCAGGGAGACCACGTAGGAGGCTTCCTCGGAAGTTACGTCTAGTGGGGTTACATCCGATAATAAAATTGGAAGAGAGGGGGATGGCCAGCCGAAGTGGAGACCCATGGAGAAGGAAGTTAAACTTGCTGAAAAAAAAACATAATATATATTTAACTATTGTTCTGAAATAGTAGAATAGAAAATGAAGAAGAACACATAATAAAAAATCTGTTCTCTTTCCATTTTTGAATTAATGTCCTAAAAGCAGGGTATCGAACCCGAACCTGAACCGAACCAAAACCGGAACCAAACCGTAATATTTTAGGGAACCCAAACCGAGAACCGAACCTCAGATATATTTTTAATAGAACCTGAGTCGAAACCAAACCGAGTATTAAAATTCAGGTTCGGGGTTCAACTCCGGTTCAGGTTAATTTTTAGTTCGAAAAGTAAATACAGCCGATAATCGACGTCTTAGGCGTTTCCGTTGCTGTCTGAGCTGACTTTTCGTGAAAATTGTGTAAGTTTCTTGTTGCGTTTTGCGTAAATTCCGGCTCTCATTTTACATTATTTCGAACCTGAACCGCGAACAAAACCGCAAATTTTATTAATGCTTGAACCAGAACCGCACCCGGACCTATCTTTCAAAAAACAAATTAACCTGAACCTAAACCGAACCCAGTTTTTGGCGGGTTCGATGCCCTGCCTAAAAGTGAACATACATCTTCAGATAAAAACTTTAAAATTTTCAAAAATCTAATTTTTATGTATCTAAAATCAAATGTCAATTCAATGTTTCGCGTTAAAAAAATTATTGTGGCCAGCACAAGATATTCCGTTAATTTGAAGTATTTTGTACAAATCCCATACCAAAAGTTCATTGGAAAAGATTCTATATATCCAGTAAAATTGTAAGACGAACATAATACAATTTTTTATAAATTCTATACAGAAAGTGTATGAATATACATTATATATGAATATTCCTATATAAATACTCTAAAAATGAGTACACTTACGAAACATTCGCTCTTTACAATAGAAATAATATTACTAGAATACCAAGTTTATATCTCAATATACCCCACATTTAGATAAAAACTTCAAAATTTTTAAAAATCTATTTTTTATGTATATAGATACTTCTTAATGCGCTGATTCCAGATTTTGAAACCGCAGGTCGATATCTCTTTTCGTTCTCGAGATATATAGTTTCAAACTTTTGCTCAAAACTGCCCATTTTTGGGTAATAACCCAAAAATGGGCTGAGATACGAATTTAGAGACACCACCATTCGATTCTACGGGCAAAATTACATAAGTACACCAATTTTCATAATTTTTGAACACTGCATACAATCTCTAAAGCAAAATAACTGAAAATGGCCAAAAATCGCAAAAATCTAAGGTGTACCACTTACGATTTTTGCAGATTTTGGCCGTTTTCAGGGGTTTTCAAACTTTTGTTCATAAAAAATGAACCGGTTGGACAAAAATTATGAAAATTGGTATACTTATATATTTTTATCCGTAGAATCGAATGGTGGTGTCGCCAAATTCATATCTCGGCCCATTTTTGGGTTACTACCCAAAAATGGGAAGTTTTGAGCAAAACTTTAAATCTAAATATCTCGAGAACGAAAAGAGATATTGACCTGCTGTTTCAAAATCTGGAATCAGCGCATTGAGAAGTATCTAGATACATAAAAATTAGATTTTTGAAAATTTTGAAGTTTTTATCTAAATGTGGGGTATATTGACTTTTGGGGCAATAATTCAAAAATGGGTAGAGATTTAAGTTTGGTAGTAATATTATTTGATTGTAAAGAGAATGTTACGTCAGTGTACGCATTTATAAATATTTATAAATATTGAAATAAAATGAATAAATGTTATAAAAAAGTTTCTTGGAAAAGATTCTATATATCCAATAAAATTATAACACGAACACATACTATTTTTTACAAATTCCATATCAAAAGTTCCTTTGAAAGGATTCTATAAATCCAATAAAATTATAACATTATAAATTATATTTTTGAAAATTTTAAAGTTTTTATCTGAATATGGGGTTTATTGGCTTTTGGGGCAATAATTCAAAACTAGATAGAGATCTAGCTCAGAAATGGGTAATTTTGAGAAAATATTTGAGATTGAATATCTGCAAAACTATTATTTTATATACCTATTTATAATATATATAACCCTTTTTTCAGATTATAAAAATTCGATCTCGTTCCCGATATACAGAGTTTTGAAAATGTGCCCGATTTCAGACAAAAAATCAAAAAAAGTTGAATAACGCCGGAAGTAGTTTATCATGAGTAAAATATTTTTATTGCTTCATATGTAAAATTTTCCGCTGCATTCAATGGTAAAATAAAATATAGCGTATTCCATTTAAAATAAGAAAGTTGAAGTCAATTTCCGGTCAAACCTGGTGCTACTGAAAATATTTTGGTTGAAACGGGCATGTAGGATAACCCCTAGATACCAAATTTCGTTAAATTATATTAAATAGTATTTATATAGATAGATAGCTTCAGCTCGTCCTTATACATATATATATATATATATATATATATATATATATATATATATATATATATATATAAATTAAATTATGTACTTATATATGCTTCATATTCTAATTATAAATATAACTTTTTTCACAAAAAATGCATTTATCATTCAATTCAAGTCTTTTTGATTTGATGTCACTAATTAAAAATTCATGTATACAAATCAGTAATATTTTGTTTGTAAATAATCGCGTGTGTATACATCATTTATACAAAAATCGTGTTCGAACCATTTAACATTTTTGTTTCGTTTAACTGTGTTCTGTGTTTCTCACTTGTTACTTGTTTAGTGTTTATTTGTGTTAATAATGAAGATGTCAGTCAGTTGTCTGCTGTCTTTAAACATCAAAAAAATGAATTTAAATAAATGGTGTACAGCTAGAAAAGAGTGAACAATTGTGTAGTAAACAGACAAGCTTAATTACGGCATAATTAAAATGTTTAATTTTGAGTGTAGCTATAGTGATATTAATTGTCATTAATAACTTGGAGGTTATGTGGAAGTTTCCTAAAGCGAAAAGCGAAGAACAAATTTGGCTAATTGTAAGTAGGCTTTTTCCATGATACAATTGACACAAAAAATTATAAAGCATGGTTTACACCAGGGTCCTCAATTTTATTTTGACAATTTTTAATCTTTGAAGAATTTCTCGACTTTTTGTAAACCTCCTTATTTTATATAATATGTTAATATATAATACAGGTTGTCTCTCAAATATGGGGACATGGCTTAACTACAGATTCCTGAGGCTATAAAATAAGACGATTTAACCAAATTTGCTTCTACCGGAAAGTGTATCATTTAGCCAGTACTCTGCTTCAAAGTTCTTCGAAAAAAAAAATAATAATAATTTTGCTTTATTCGATTTGGATAAAATTTAGTATGACAGTTTATATGGTTATAAGTCATCATTTATGATGATACTTATTATTAGTGAACTACTAGTGTATGAAACTTAGGTGTCCCAACATTGATTAGACCGTAACTTTTTAATGGCCACGCCTATAACGTGAAATTATTTTTTATTCAGAAAGATTCTCTGTGTAATTTGTGATATCTGTTACGGTTCACACAGAAAAAATAAAATATGAGTGTCCTCACAGCTAAATTTTAAAAAAATATTTTTTTCACTACTAGCCTAGGAACCCACTATTATATACCTTTATTTGACATGAGAAATTGTTTTTCACTACTGGTTGCTTGTAACCATGGTAACCTAGGTCAATAATAATTTATTATTAACCTTGGTCTATAATGCAAACTGTCACTTTTCAATCAAACTCAAGCCTCCAAATCCAAATATTATTTAACTCAAGAAAGGTGTTAAGTATATAATTTAAATTTGCCACTATAATTTTAAATTGACCTACGCTGCCGCCTCGCCTGGCCACTGAGCTGTTTTGGTGAAAATGTGAAATATTTGTAGATGTAGGATTGAACAAATCACTATTTTTTTGTATTTGTAGGTAAATACATTTTAATAGATTTATTTAAAAATAATAATAAACTAATAAGGCTGCTGACTGTAACAGCACAAAGTGTTTTTATTAAATAATTAAATCAAATACAAATCAAGGCCCATAAGTGAGGTTATCAAACCAGCGAAATGAGCAAAACGTCAGATAAAAACAAATGCAGCCTACTTTGTTTTTGTGAATATTAATAAATAAGTAACGTTATTATTCATGTCAAAATTATTGTTATCAATAAAAAAAAAATCAAAGAGAATTTATGTGTTAGTAGTGAAAAAAAAAAAATAGTATATAAAGCACGGTTGAGAAGATCATTATTGACCAGGCGCATTATATCCCTCGGATTTCGCCCTCGGGTTACAATAGGCGCTGGGTCAATAATGTTTATCTTCTCAACCTTGGCGTATAATATACTGTTATCTAGTAGTCTGTCCTAATTCCAAACGTTTAATTTTTAATAATAAACTACTAAACTAGGCCAACTAATATGGGTTAGGGCTCGTATAGATAGAGCATTTTTTATTGTTTTCATAAAACGTATTCTTTCGGTATGGAATTTGTAGAAAATAATATAGGTATGTTTGTATTACAATTTTACTGGATATTATATAATCTGTTCCAAGGAACTTTCGGTATGGTATTTGTACAAAATTCATAAAATTGACGATAGTTAATGTGCTGGCCACATCCGAATTTTCAATTTTTCTCTAATGAATTTTTCACAAAACATCTTTGTGCAATTATATATTATATACAGGGAATTTATTTTAACATGCAACATATGGTCAATCACTTCCATGGTTACTCACTATTGTCAAAAATGACAGCAATGTAATATTTGTCCATTTTAAAATGCAACATACAAAATTTGTAGTTTTGTATTATCAAAACAAATTTCCAATAAATTAACTTACATACGATTAACAAAAAAATCAAAATATGAATGTTGCACATCTTAACAAACTTTAGCTTACAAAAATTCATCTTTCATGTAACAATTGTTAAAAAATACTCCGATTTACACTGAGGCAATATTCTAGTCGGTCGTAATAAGAATTGACACCATTTGTGATGTGTTCTATAGGTATCTCCTGTGCTGCAATACTATTTATAATGTTGCATTTTAAAATGGACAAATATTACATTGCTGTCATTTTTTGACAATAGTGAGTAATCATGGAAGTGATCAACCATAATGTTGCATTTTAAAATAAATTCTCTGTAGGTAATTCCCAAAATAAACAAGTTAACTTACCACAGAATACTGCCAAATACTGTGGCCATTGTTGACTAGTAGGTCTTTTAGACGCCTCGAGTTGAACTGAAATCCTCATTTTCACGTTTTACAAATAACACTGTTACCATTCTTCACGAATCTTTGTAGAATGCTTGTATCAAAGTGTAATTTATTTTATTTATATAGCTAAAAAATAATGCGAAACAAATATTTGGTTTTGTAGCGTGAATATTTATTTGTTTAAACTTTCTTTAGCAAATTTGCAGATTATATACTACATGCGTTTCTAAAATTAATAGATAAAAGTATTTTTAGAGACGATAGGTGATTTAAATAATTGTGACGTAGGATACTGTAAATTTGGTTACTCTTGTAAATATAGAAAGAAGGTGTGATTACATATGTATATATTTACGTTTGTCACACCATTGTTGCTGTTTGATAACTGCTTACTACTAGCAGTATTTTTTTTTTTTGTTATAGTAACTATTTACAATTTTGCGTCAGATATAATTTTTAGATAAATAATGATTTAAAGTTGATTAATGATTAATAAACGTTTCAAGCTAATTTTAATAAAGCGAAAATTCGGGTGCATAAATTCTCACGACATAAATAAAATAAATAAATAAATATATCATCACGGCATATTACCCATTTCTGGGTGTGCCAGTATCTACAACACATGTAGACATCGGTAATGATGACGATATATTTTACCGTGTGGGCGCTTACCAGGCGTCACCTCACGGGCACTCATAGCTGGTGTGGAGAGTGCACCACAGGGGTCACTTTTGTGCCATTTAAAATTGGAAATATTTGGCGTCTGTCGGGATCGAACCCGGTTCCCCCGACAATTATTATTATTATTATTTTATTATTATTCTCACGACATAATTATTCGCAACAAAATTCCTCTTTGTCCAGGTCCTAGATTCTGGTACTAATTGACCCTGACCTAATACCGCATTACACGAAGTATAGTAGAGGCAAATATTTGAGCAGTAACCATGGATCTGACAAATCCAATGTTTCATGTTAAAAAATACTCACAGCAGAACGGAAACCATTCTTATCATATGCCGGACAAATCCGATCAACTGGGCGATGAAAGCAACTGGGCGATAGTCCAGGGGATCCAGACATCTGGGCGATAAAATAATAGTGTAAGAAATTATAAAAAAGAAAAATCCCTTAACCTTAACAATAATTTTTAATGGACTATATAAGTATTTCGAGAACTACGTTCTGATCATCAGTAAAAACTACAAAATAATAAGACAGAGAAATTAAGATTAGTAGGGTTATATAGGGAGAGGAGTTATGAGTGAGTGAATACCTAAGTGGGTAACTAAGATTAATGTAACTGTCTTCGTTTATCAATTTATTTATTTATTTATTGAAACTAAACAGGCACAAGGGCCTAATTACATAGTTTCATTAAAAACTAACTTATACACTAAATTAACTTACTCTAAAAAATACTTTCAAATACTTAATCAATGTAACTATTTCATCTGTATATATATATCTACATTATTGTTATTAATATTATTACAAATT
Source organism: Ophonus ardosiacus (assembly GCA_943142095.1). Taxonomy (NCBI): domain Eukaryota; kingdom Metazoa; phylum Arthropoda; class Insecta; order Coleoptera; family Carabidae; genus Ophonus; species Ophonus ardosiacus. The sequence continues at coordinate 46,476,817 of OW964831.1, read as the reverse complement.
AGGCAACATCTTATTAAAGGGGAATTTTTCCTAATTTCTAATTTATATCTTTTAATATAAAATATATCTTTTGGTTTCGAAAAAATATACATTGGAACATAAAAAGGTAATTTTGATAGTAAGTTAGGACACTGAATAATATTCTGAACTATTTTACAAATAAAAATAATATCTGAAATGTTTCGTCTGGTTTCTAATTTCAAGAAGTCAAAAATGCTTAGTAGTGTGGTATATGGCATGAAAGTTGGATAAGTTCTAAATTTCTTAAAGTACAGATGTCTTAAAAATTTCTTTTGAACTTTTTCAACTATTTCCTTGAGATATAGCTCAGATGGATTCCAAATTACACTAGCATATTCTAGTTTAGATCTTACTAATGCATTAAAAAGAAGAACAAGTGGTTGAGTTGATCTGAAAACGAAAAGATACGAGTTTCTTATTATATAACCTAATGATTTTACTGCACTGTTTACTATTATATCTATGTGATTATTAAATTTCAAATTTTCTTGGAAGTTTATTGCTAAATCTTTAATGTCGGGTTTTTTGTATATTACTCGATTATTAATTAAATAATTATAATTGCTATTAGTTTTCTTTGTGGAATATTTAACATGGTAACATTTATCTAAATTCAATAGCAAGTTATTCCGTACGCTCCACTCGTAAACATTATCTAAATCTTTTTGTAATAATTCGGCGTCATTTTGATCGTTTAGTGCTCGAAAAATTTTGAAGTTATCAGCAAAAAGAAGTTTGTTTGAACTTTTTACACATGTAGGTAGATCGTTTATATAAAGAAGAAAAATTTATGGATTATCAAACAAAATTTAAAGATAAATTGATGAACACGGACATAGATCTTATCCCAAATTCTAAATTATATGAGTTAATATAAGACAATTACTTTGTTTAATTTTAGTTACCTAATTAAGTATCCATTCAAATATGATTTCTGTCCCTATATAATCCGAGTTCTCTCTCTTATTCCTTACAGATTATTTTGACCTCTGGCATGGTTTACATGTTGAGTAATCTTAACTTCTCTGTCTTATTATTTTTTAGATCTACTGATGATGAAAACGTAGATCTCGAAATAGCTTTTTAAAATTATTACCAAGGATAAGGGATTTTTCTCTCTTAGTTTTCTCTAAAGACCCTGTCATTCTCATTTGAACTGAATAGTTTCAAAATTTTCTTTCAAATGACAACTTAATCTTAATTTATGTTTATAGTATAAACTTTATATGTGTTAATAGAAGTTACAAGTTGAATTTAGATCAGTGAAAGTACAGATGAATAAATAAATCCCCATGAAATGAGTTTTATTTTAACCGGGGAATCCCGCTGTAACTTTTTGTTATTTGTCCATGTTCATGATTGAGTACAACATATTTCTTGCTTTCCCTGTGCCAAAAATTAATATTCCGCATTAAATAAATCATTATTAATAACTATTTTTTCCTTGAGAAATACAAATGCCAGTATAACTGCAAAATTTATTTATATCACCCACTCGTATATGAGTTTGAGAGACATATGTACAATATACAGGTGTCCATCTATAAATAAACCAGAAAATATTTCTCTTTTTAGTCAGGTTATATAATATAAATTGTAATAGATTTACTCATCTACATAATATCGGAAGTATAGTCAATATTATTACTTCCGCTTTGTGAGGAAGTAATAACAACTTTTAAATTTTAAATGGAACATACAACCAGTGTTTTTTGCGCAAAATAATAAGTTTATAAGAAAATGCTATATACAAAACATGATCATAAATAAGAGGCTAATTTATTTGTAATAACAAACCAAAAATTCATCCTGTGGTATTCAAACGGTGGAAGAATAGTTATTTACCAAGGCACAAAAGTTCAATTTTTGTAACGAATGTGGAATTTATTTGCCTAAGCCCTTGGACCGAGGAAAATAAACCATATAAGTGATAAAAATGGAATTTCAGTCCCGAGGTTTTATATGAAATAGAAAAATTGTAAAAATGAAAGGAATACTTATTTTATAGGTTAGTTTTAACTTTTAACTAACTGACATTCAATGTTGCAACTCTCAGGGCCGGTTTTTCAATATCTGGTTAAAATTTTAACTAAGAATTAAATAAACAAAATTGAAACGAAATGAATTCTCAAATGACAGATTTATCATTATTGTCAGCAAAACGATGCAATATTGTTTACTTAACTAGAAGTTAAAATTTTAACCAGAGACTGAAAAACCGGCCCTCAGAAATTGAAATTATTGCAAGGAATACTCAAAAATTATGTGTTTTATCCCAAATATATTCATCGTCATTATTTATTTCGTTCTTCTTGCACATATTTTTGTCATTTTACGTAGGTACATATATACTATTCTATATCGTGCACTTGCCCAAATTATCTTATATATATACAACAATTATCGTGAGGTTGGTAACACTGCAATTGCATGAAATCGTCGTATAATAGATTACTTTAGTGCTAATTTTTGAACTTTGAATGACGATTGACTGTACTTTAGTTATAATTTCAAATAAAATATTTTTTTAAATGATACTATTATATTGGTTAGTTAAAAGTATGGAGACGGCGATTTATTGTCGTTAATATTCATTTTAGGAAATTATGTTCAATACAAAAGTTTTTAAAGAAATTTTAATCTACATTTGAGAATACATCGCTCGAGTTTGTTTATCGTTTCGCTTTTGTCTATCTCAGATGTACCTACACCCAAAGAAATTTTGCTTTAATACTTATTGAATTGCAGGTTAAATCAAAAATTTTTGCTTTTAAAAAGGATCCAACAAAGTTTAATTTTGATTTAAAAAGACCCTTGCTTTCAACCTTTAATTAGGAGTTTGAAACAAAAGTAAATATTTTTATATCTAAAGCAAATTTGTTAAAAGTATTATATTCATCTTTAAATCATATAGTATTTAACTGAAAAGTATTTAATTTTAAATTAAAAACGTATGATTTCAGAACAACGTTTTTAAAACATTAACTCAAAATAATCGATGCAATAAAATCAAATGCAGTAGTATTTAATTAGAAAAAAATATTTATTTTATTTAATTTTATTCTACTTATAATTTTTTTAATTATTCGAAATAAAATATTGGTGCACTTAAGGAAGAAAAGTTTTAAATTTAAAATTAGGTAGTAGGTACTCAAACTCGTGATTTATTTTAATAATTATACAAAAATTTAAAAAACATGTCGGGCCTTTATGTAAAAGAAATACTTTTATTCTAATCTTATATGGTACAGACAGGGAACTTATTTCTAACAAGATATTTACAGATAATAGTATGTGTGTATATTATTTACAAAACATATTTATTATGTTGTCTACTTTAAATCTAAATTAACTTATTTCATACAACATATTTACTTGTACTTGTAGTTTTATATTTGGAAATACATACTAGATTTTTTCCCTTACAATATGTAATTATGGTTGTAATTGAAGGCGGTAGTTGATTTAACCACTCTTGTACCTTTGTAGAGTTAGTTTCATATGTATTACATCATTCACCGAACTACTAACAAAAACATTTTAAATAAATAACAATAGTAAAAATAAAAAGTACATACTTATACAAATTTTCAATGATTCAGCTATCTCCATTCTAATATGCTTAATCTGATATGCGAGGTAGACACAATTTCTTCACATCAAAGTCGTTTAACTTATCACGAAATTAGTTTTTTTCCTAAGAACAAATAATATTATATACGTTTCATATTAAGTATACGTTAAATATTCTCACCTTTAAAATATGAATAAACATTCTCAATTTTGTTTGCTGTATCCATAATTGCTGCTGTAATATCGGGGCACTTACTACTCACACAAAAACACTGTCAATGACGATTAATGCAGACAAATACTGGCAACTAGGTAGTCAAATAAAATTAAATACTTTTGAATTAATATTGCCCATAAAATAATTTAAAAGTAAATATTTTAATATGTAAGTAATAATTTTTGTTTTTAAAGATGATAATACATTAGTATTAGTATTGTGAACTGAAAATATTTGGCATTGATTTTAACAAATATTTTATTTGAAATAAAAAATAATTTTTACTTTCAATTCAAAATCTCAATCTTTGAACACAAATAAATTAAGTATTTATTTAAAAAGTATTAACTTTATTTTAAGTAAATTTTATTCACAACAAAAGTAGTAATATTGAAGTTAAAAATATATAATATTCCTCTAAAAGTAAATTATTTTTGAAATAAAATTATAATGGTTTTAAAATTAAAAGTATGTTTTAAAAGCAGCGTTTTTTATTTTTACCTGCAATTTGTTTAAGTTAAAAGTAATTCTTTTGATTTTCAGTGTTTTTAGAAACAAAAGTAACTTTTGTTGTAAATAAAACTTATATTTTTTTGAGTGTACTATTCGTAAATACTTGAACCGGTATTTTTCCTTGTAAAAATATTATTAAAATAAATTGAAAAAATAAACAAAAATACTGTTGTAAAGAGAAAAAACGCTCTATCGAATAGTAGAGATAAATTAACAGGTTCCCATTTAAAAAAAATACGCGGACAAGTGTAACTCAAAAACAATTGAAGAAAAAAAATTCAAGTATTCTCAAATGTAGATCAGAATTTCTTAAAAAAACTTTTGTATTGAACAAAATTTCCTAAAATGAATATTAACGACAATAAATCGCCGTCTCCATGCTTCCAACTAACCCGGTATAGTTTTTTAGTCCATTAGTCCATTTTTTTTAAACGATGTATGTATTGTAAACATTATAGAGGATTTTATATATTTGTGTTCATGTTGTAATAAATATTTTGGTTACATCATTAAAATGAGTAGATTTAAAATTTTATTTCTGTATTAAAAATTCAGTAAAACCTTGATAGATGACATCTTCGTTTCCAATAGCTTCTTTAATATGTACTGCTACAGTAATAATATTTAATATCTAAAAATACACCCAATCTGCGTCAAACATGAAAGCTATATTTATTTCTCTTTCTCGGAAATGTAACTTAAACTGAAATTTGTAAAATGATAAGAGCGGTTTGGAAATGGTAACTTTAAACTGCTATGTAAATTTCGAATTGCATTTTTACCTCCCGATACCCTTGGTAAGGGAGGTATAGGGATCGTGCTAAAAATCGCATGCCGAGATTTTGGTAAATGACCACATTTTAAGGTCCCTAGAAACAGATTTTAACATTTTCATGATGTGTGTGTCTGTATGTATGTGTGCGTGAATGAATTTTGTCAACACACTATCTCAAATACTATTATTCATAAAATTTTGAAACCTTGTATTTCTACCTTATTCTAATGTGGAAAGAAGCCATTAGATTTTGGGGTAAATCAAGTAACCGGAAATGGCACTTTACTTGAAGCACAAAATAGTTTTTCTTCGAAAAATACTTTTAAGGGCCGGTTATTCAATATCTGGTTAAAATTTTAATTAAGAGTTAAATAAACAAAATTGAGACGAAATGAACTGTCAAATGACAGATTAAACATTGCTGTCAACAAAACGGTGCAATATTGTTTGCTTACTAGAAGTTAACTTTTTTACCAGAGATTTAAAAATCGGCCCTAAATGTAATTTTTTCACGATGTATATTATTATAAGAAATAAAAAAGATTATTACATTTTGTACACATTTATGCATTTATACTTTATCTATGTATGTATTTTATAGATAAATATATAAAATTATATATTTTATAAATCCCGGAACCTGTTTAAAGATAAACATAATTCTTTAGTTACACAATTCAGATTTCAAATATACAGGGTGTCTCTTAAATACGGAGACATGGCTTAACAACTTGCTTCTATCGGAAAGTGTACCATTTAGCCAGAATTCTGCTTCACAGTTCTTCAAAAAAAAATAATTTTGCTTATAATAACAGAACACTTTATTCGATTTGGATGAAATTTGGTATGGCAGTTTATATGGTTATAAGTCAGCTTTTAAGGTGATACTTGTTATTATTAGTGAACCACTAGTGTATGAAACTTAGGTATCCCAACATTAATTAGACCGTAACTTTTTAATGGCCACGCCGACAACGTGAAATTATTTTTTTCCAGAAAGATACATTCAATAATAAACTTTTCTCTTTCTGTTTAATTTGTGATATCTGTTATGGTTCAGACAGAAAAAAAAACCTGAGTGACTGCACCGTGAATTTTTTAAAATAAATTTAATCTAGCAGTCTTTCCAAATGTCAAACAACTAATTTTTAATGACAGTAACAATTGTTTATCGGTTGTCAAAAATTTTCTTCGCAATATTAAGAAACTAGTTACATCCTTTTGTTCGGCCTAATAATATTTTACTACCATTATTTTAAATAAGACGATTACATTTCTTCTTACTTTAATTAAAAATTAAATGTTTGGCATTTGGGCAGACTGCTAGATTAAATTTATTTTAAAAATTTAGCGGTGCAGACACTCAGATTTTATTTTTTCTGTGTGAACCGTAACAGATATCACAAATTACACAGAGAGAGAAAAGTTTACTATTGAATATGTCTTTCTGAAAAAAAATAATTTCACGTTATCGGCGTAGCCATTAAAAAGTTACGGTCTAATTAATGTTGGGACACCAAAGTTTCATATACTAGTGGTTCACTAATTATAGCAAGTATCATCTTAAAAGATGACTTATAGCCATATAAACTGTTATACCAAATTTCATCCAAATCGAATAAAACGTCCTGTTATTATAAGCAAAATTCATTTTTTTTCGAAGAACTTTGAAGCAGAATACTGGCTAAATGGTACACTTTCCGGTAGAAGCAAGTTTGGTTAAATCGTCTTATTTTAGCCTCAGCCATGTCCCTCTATTTAAGAGACACCCTGTATATACCTGACAGATAAATGTTACTGTCAAAAAACCTATCATTTCAAATTATTAATGGAAACTTTTTAAAAAGAAAATTGTAATAGTAAATAAAACAATGGTTATATTGTACGAATGCAAAGTAACATAATATTCCAGAATAAATAAATTTGTAGGTATGTATTAAAATTAATAAAAGTTAAAAAATAAATAATAACACTCAGTTTAGTTTCACAAAGAGTATTGTACAATTTTGCCAGTTGTGACATCATCAGAAGTACTGGCGGGGAGTATAGCGTTGGCCACAACATTTTTTTGTTTTTTGTTTAATAGTTGCTTATAATTAAGTCTTGTTGGTTCAATTATGCATTATGTGAAACCTATAAATTTCAAGCCGTTTACTATGGATTTTATTTTTTCTTTGAAACAATTACTTATTGCAGTTATTCAATACTGTAATTGTAATACAATGAAACAATGTACGATCAATGAAACAGAAATGAAATAAGAATGACTTTATTATATTTGCCTTTAGTTGTTTCTGTTTATGAAATGTGAGAACCAGATGAACAAAGATTATTAAGTGGCGTTCTGTTGTTGGACTTAATTTAATTTCTGTGTTCTAAATTGGAACAATAGAACAGAACATTCTGGAAAGAAACTTGTTGTATGCAAATAAATCAATTAGAAGTGTAATAAGCGTTTATGATTCTTAGGTTAAATAATCTACAACAAAAATATAAAGTCAAAGTGACTTTGTTTACAATTATGGTGCTGCCAAAGAGAGTGTTTTTCATTTAAATGCCGCATCTGTTTTTATTATGTGATTCATAATTAAATTATTTTCTTTGTTATTTGTTTTTCGCTTTTCTGGTGCATTAACCACGTGTATTTTTTTTACCTCCCGCTACCCTTGGTAAGGGAGGTATAGGGATCGTGCTAAAAATCTCATATCGAGATTTTAGTAAATGACCACGTTTTAAGGTCCCTAGAATGCATTTTTAACATTTTCACGATGATGTCTGTATGTGTGTATGTGTGTATGTATGTGTATGGATTTTGTCTTCGCTCTAACTCAAATACTATCATTCAGAAAATTCTGGAACCTTGTATTTCTATCCTATTCTAATATGAAAAGAAGCCATTAGATTTTGGTGTAAATCGGATAACCGGAAATGGCACTTTACCTGAAATTCATAGTGGTTTTTCTTCAAAAATACCATTAAATGCCATTTTTTCGAATTTTATGTCTTATGAAAATTAAAGATTATTGAATTTTCTACAGGAATACATTAATACTTTTTCTATATATTTTACAGATAAATTTAAAAATAATTTGTTTTATTAGTCGCGAAGCCTAAGATAAAAACTATTCCTTTGTTACACAGTTCATTTTTTAAATGAATGTAACTGACAGTAAATGTCACTTATCACTTCAAATTAATAATAGTGACATTTTAAAAAGAAAGTAGTAAATAAAGCAATAGTTTTCTGCAATGGAACAGTTTGCAGTTTGCAGCGTTAGTAAATACGTAGGTAGGTATGTATTTAAATTAATAAAAATTACATAGCGGGAGGTTTTGTGTTGGCCACATCAGATTTTTTTTAAAGTACCTAACCTAAAATCGCATATTTAGATTTTAGTGGATAATCATGTTTTAAGGTACCTAGAATCCGATTATAAATTTTTTACGATGATGGCTGTGTGTGTGTGTGTGTGTGGATATTGGAGCCACGGTTTCTCAAATACTATAAGACTTAAAAAATATTTAATTGCAGTTTCCATAATCTGACATTCCTGGGAAGAGTTGATTAGATTTTGGTAACAATTGCACAACCGAAAGTAATAGTTTCTTTAAAAAAATCTTCTAAATATAATTTTTTTGGAAATTTTTGTTATTACAAATATTGAAGAACATAAAATTATCCATCTAATACATTTTAAATTTTTATTATATCTTGTATAGATTTAGAGATAAATACATTATAATATATAGAATAAACTAATCGCAGAGGCTAAGACACTAAGGAAACCAGTTGACAAATTCAAATGTTTATAATACAGTAATGTTTATAACATAATTTGCAAATAACAGATGTCAGTGTCAAAAATCAACAGTTTTAGTGACATTCTGAAAGCTTTTTCTGGGAAGTACAAAATTGTAGGTAAAATACATATATCCATCAGAAATACAGCCAATCTTGAAAAGTAGATATAATTAGAATTGTATGCGTGCAGAAGACATGTTAAATACAAATTTGTTTGAGATTTTATTTGATACCATGGTTAACACTAAAGAAGTAACTTTTATAAAATTTTAAATTCATTTTCCTCAGTTACCAAATGTGTAAATAGTTATTTACATTCGAGTGCGTGTAAGTTGTATTTTACAGCGCGACAGCTTTGTTTAAGGCACGAGCCCTTATGGCGAGTGCCTTATTAGCTGGAGCGCTGTAAAATACTTCACGCACGAGAATTGTATCAAATTTTTTGGCCGACGATAATGAAAATCACTTTTTTTAATGAGATAGGTCGTACTTCTGAAAAGGGTTAGTTTAAAATAATGGGGTTAAGTTAATTTCCAAATTTGATTTTACTTACCTTCATTAGAGTTCTTCTAGCGAAAATTTATTTGTAATAATAGACGTTGTTTATGACTGATAATATATTTATTTGCTCATGTTTTCTTCGTAATAAATAATAGGTAGGTGTCGATATTTGACATTTCAGCAATGTTCACCTCGTGTATTTGACAGATATATTGATCGGTGAATGTGTCGGTAACGGCGGATTTTTACAATAATGACAGATGTCGCTGCCGTGATTTTGGTTTATATAAATTAATTTTAAATATAGGAAATGTTAAAGTAAAAAAATAACTTATGTAGGTAGTACTTTTTTACATAAACTTTATTATAGTAAAGATGATTTCTTTTCTAAATGCCCATAAACGTCCAGTGTATTTTGATTATGTTACCGCATAGTTAGACAAGTTACAACACAGTAAGCGTAAAATGTAGGTTACATTTGCTGTGTATACAATTGTAAAGTCCCCATTACACTTCAGGGGGGCAAAAAGAAAATTTGATTATTGATTTATATGCAGTATTTAATTCTCTACTTTTGGGCAAGGAAAAAAATGTTTTCCCGTATTAAATGCCCATGGCCCAATTTTCGTGTTATATCCAGTGTATGTGTTTAGGGTTGTTGTGGCTGTGAATTAAAAAGTTTTCATTTTATTACAAAAATTATTTATTTACTTAATAATAATATATACATTTAGGTGGGATTTGCAAATATAAAAATATATCTACATTTTCCTATCAATAAATATCACTAAATTGTCATATTCATTCTGAAACTGTCGTTTCAAAATATAATTCTTTAAAAGGAACGAATATTAAAAATATTCTCATAAAATTACATAATAAATAGTCTATCTAAAAATATGTACAAAAATATGGCACGTGAAATATTCACACATTCTCATTCAAATCTTTGTTCCTATTGACATTGCCTTTCAAAATTTGTTGGATCTCTTCCAATGACTTGCCTTTAGTTTCTGGGACACAAAAATGCGAGAAAAATGTGCCCAGCACACAAAAACTAGAGAAAATCATGAAAGGAACATACATGCCAAAATTATCAGCCATCGCTTGGAATAGTTTCGAAATAGTGCTGATTAAAATAGCATAATAAATGTTGAGCAAGAAAAGCGCTTTTCCCTTGACACTGGCACTGAAAAGTTCTCCTAGCATCAGATTAGGAACGGTGCCCAACCCGACGGAGAAAACACATACGTAGGCAAGCATTCCCGCCAATGGTAGCCAGCTGACAGACGATGTATCGTAATCAGTCATATCTTTACAATAAAAGTATAATCCTTCCATACAAAGGATCACAGTTGATCCGATACAGGACAGCAGTAAAACAGGCTTTCTTCCAAACATATCAATGAAAAATGAGCCACCAAAAGTCATCAGGATTTGCATGGCAGTGTAGATAATAACTGACAAATTTGCAGAAATGTCTTCACTAGCTTGGGTAAAAATTGTATGTGTGTACAAACCAAAAGCGGACACACCACTGAATTGTTGAGCCGTCCTCAGTCCAAACATAATAAACAAAGCTTTTCTGTTGCTAGGAATTGTAAACAAATCTTTAATTCTTCCTGGTTCAGATATTTGCCGCTCAACATCATTGGTCAACTTGTTCAACTCTGCATCAACATTCTTCATCCTCCTCAAAAACTGAAGACTCCTTCTAGCTTCTTCAATTTTCCCTTTCATTATCAAAAAGTACGGGGTTTCAGGCATCCAGGAAAAAATACTCAGGAGTATAATGGGAAAAGAAAGACAAATAAAAGCTGTGATTGGAATGGAATAGAACGGAGCAACACAGTTGATGAATAAAATCCCCAGGATAAACGAAACAGAGATGAAGGATCCTAGCACTCCTCTGATCATCGGCTCAGATACTTCCCCAATGTACATAGGGACCACTATAAACACTGCCCCTTCACTCAAACCGGCAATGAATCTCGCCAAGCAGAACAGATAGGTGTTGTGGGCGAACGCAATTGTTGTCCAGGATAACAGATGCGGAAGCGCCATGCAAAGGATGGTGAACTTTCGTCCTATACGGTCAACGAGGAGTGCAGTCAATGGTGCTCCAACTATGTTGCCAATAGGCCCGATGATGGTGATGTAAGACGCTTCTTCCGAAGTTATGTTCAATGGGAATTCATCGGAGATGATTTTTGGTATCGAAGGTGATGGCCAGGCGAAATTTGTGCCCACGGCGAAGGATAGAATGGTTGCTGCAAACAAAAAATAAAAATAAATAAAATTATTTTATAATATAAAATCAAGGGAGAGAAATGTATAAAATAGCGGGTATATACTATTTTTTTACCACAGGAAGTAGAAACATCACAAAAATTCAAATTTTTAAGATTTAAAAGCTTGTGACAAATTCGACTGTCACAACAACAAGATTCGAAAATATATACAACAAAACGATTGAAAATTCTTGATTGTACGAAACATGTTGCCTGGAAACAAACTAATTTTTACGAAATGTCAAAAATATTTACTTTCTCGATATCCTTGGATGGTATGATTTTATGTGCAGTAACGAAAATATCCGATGTTATACAACTAAGAAAAATTGAGCTATCTATTGGTCTTTTTCGATGACTTGTATAGTCATTATTTCCAAAATTGTTAACAAAATTTTATAATCGCGTCACAGATTAATAATGAAATTTGCGAGGCTTGCAAAAACCCACGCTTTTGTTTAAATAAAACACGATTTAGTGTTTTTTTGTTTTATTGGGTTTTTTTTTAGGTAAAAATGGGATTTTTTGGATTTTTTGGGCTTTATTAGATATTTACTATAAACTTCACGTTATTATAATTTTTTTGTAGGAATTATACATTACAAATTAAATATGGTATTCAAATGACATTATTTTTTTTATATTAGTGCGTTTATCTGTGGGGAAAGTTAAGCATCAACTCATACTAATTTTGGACTTTAAGATTCACAACTTGACCTTTGTCGTAAACAAAATTGAATTTTCTCAAACTTTATATCAAGAATTTTGAGCTTTACATCTTTTGTTTCTAAAATGAATACCAAGAATACAACGAAAACTTGGAAGAGTCCCAAAAAACTTTATATGCAACTTTAGTTTTTATTTGCATCATAGTAGTCTATTATTTAGTCTATATAAAATTCATACAAACTGTCTCGAGTATTTTTGACATATTTTCTCCCTAGAAGCAAAATATTTTACTTGTCAAAATTTTGACGTCAAAGATATCGTTTCAATTTTCTACGCCCGGTGGTGAAAAAACTCTTTTTATGCAATTTGGTAACATTCAGAACCATGAATGGTTCAATTATTAAATGTTGCGGAAAGATTTTTGTGAAAAAAATATGGACTTCACCGGGACTTGGTCTTGAGTCCAGGACCAAATGGACTACAAAATCTCCTTTGGGATCAGCGAAATTTTTAATTGTCTTTGTTGCTAGTCTTCAGTGGTCTGAATAGAACAATTGTTTAATACTCTTAGTTACACTACCGCTAATTATAATTTGAATACCTATTTATTTATTTGCAGTGTAAAATTAAATTGAATAATTGAATAAAACTAAATTTAGTGAGGGCATAAAATGATCATTAAAAACAAGTGAAAAATTCGCTGATTTCAAAAGGATTTCTTAGCTCAGCTGGTAGAACATCCTACCAGATATCCGAAGGTCTTGGATTCAATCTTTCTTCGGTATAAATAAAATATTAATAGAGTCTTTGACAAACAATCCGTGAAAAATAAAATAAAAACACTCACCAGCAAACACTGCGATATACTGCGGCCATTGTTTACTCCTTTCTCCATTTGAAATTTCAGTCTCTGTATCAACTTTAACAATAGTCTTCGGAAAGCTCCTCATGATGGCAAACAAACAAAACAAGTCTTTAAATAAATAAACAAACCACAACAACCGCATCAGTTATTGATCAGTAGAAGTAGACAAGCAAACTTCATCTGTCTGAATCTCGTGAATGAATCCTTATAAATACCAAGTCGCGCGGTCAGCATCTCTCAAACTGTCCGCGATCACGCGTTGGGAATCTCCAATGTTTTGAGTAAATATAACTGGTCAAGCTAGTTGTTGTGGAGCCAAAGGTTGGCTATCGCTGGCGCCTCAACACGTGCTGAATTTCCAAGCTGTAGACGTAATCTTGAGAGGAAAGTCCTCTTCTTCGTGCGGCTGTTGTACGCTAGACATTGCAAAAAACGCTTACGTTTACTTGTGACGAGCTCGCAGGTTTGTTGTGACACCTGATTGAGTTTTATTCACTGAAACGTCATAAGCAGGACTTTTTCGCTTTTTTTAAAGCGCTGATTGGTATTTACTGTTTCGTGGAATATTTTTTTGGATTGTTTATACGTAAAAAGTTTGTTTTGTACAAAGGAGATTATTTTGTGATTCACTAGGGTTTCGACTCATTTATTGGGTTTTTAATCCAGTTTAGTGAGTGTGAACTACCTTTCAGATCGTTATAAATTAAGTACTGAAATTTATAAAGTTGTGAAGAAGGATTCATAAGTGAAATATTTTGTGTTTAAAATAAATAAATTTCTTATAAAATTCTGTCTCTGTAGTTCTAGTCATATATTAGTGCAATTTATATTAAAAAATCTGATCTGGATAAAACATTACCAATTGTTAATTTTATTTAAATATTTTATAAAAATTCCATGTAACGAGCTACTTGCAAAATTGATTCTCACAAATATACTTATTTAATTATATTTGACACTGGCATCTGTCATTTTGTAATATTTGAACATTTTTCTTAATTCCATGTTGTAGCAGCAAAGGTAAGTAAGATTTGCGAAACTTATTTTTTATTTATTTTTTTATCTCGAAATCCATTGTATGTCGAGCGCGCTTTTATAATAAAAGAGATTTTATGGAGCGCGCTTTCACATTATATTTTTATGAGGAATGTAATAAAAATCAAACCGTTGAGAATAAAATATTCTGTAATATTTATAATGAAATGTCAAAAAATAATATTTTACTGCTTTTAAGAGATTCAAGTGTAGAGGTACTTTTTGTTCACAATTACAACGAAAATCTAATCAGCTCTTCACATACATATAGATATGAAAGTTAGGAATATAAAAAATTGTAATTTTTGAAATTGTAGTATTGGAGGAGTTATCGGAGACAAAAAAAAAATCATACACACATACACACACATACACACGCACAAACACATACAGATATTATCGTAAAAATATTAAAATCGTATTCTGAGATCTTAAAATGTACGTATTAATTAAAAACTTAGCATCGAATTTTTTGAAGATGATACCTTCATTGCCTAAGTAGGTCACTAAGGTATATACCACGGTATATACCGACTAAGGAAAAGAAGAAGAAGAAGAAGAAGAAGAAGAGGAGGAAGAAGAAGAAGAAGAAGAAAAAGAAGAAGATATATTTGATTATCAACAATGAATACAAAATGATATTAAATTAATTAAATAACTATATTGGACAATAAATTAAGTAAATGAGTAACATGAAGATATTATACATATTTATAAATATTATGTTTTTATTTTTAGTACAACTGATGATGACTACTTTGCAGTTGAAATGTACATATTAAAATAAAAATATTTTGTGAAGAAAAGTTATTTATTATTAATATTTTATATTGGATAAGTTTAATTTTTTTTTTTTACTTTTCTAAAACAATAATTATCATTACCGCTGATGTCTAGGTCAAATGAACAATGAACAGTTTTACTATAAAAATGATAATAAATTAATGACTGTACAAAACAGCAAAACATGTTTATTATAACCAAATTTGTAATATCTCAAAATATTTCCTTCATAAATTAACTATAAAGTGTAAAATGTAATATAAAATGATTGAATCAGAAAGAATTTTTGCTTGTGTTTCACGGGAAATACTGTATATAATTGTTAGATCTAAGTTTAAACTATAATTTTTGCAGTTGAACTCCTCGTCATATTTCGCAATTAATAATTACCTACTTCCGATTACTGAATGATTCACAATATCAGTTTATATTCTCTCAAATGGGGTTTCGTGGCCGCGTCCTGAGTGTCTGGTCGCCCGCCAACCTGGGAGAACCGGGTTCGATCCCGACAGACGCCAAATATTTCCAATTTTAAATGGCACAAAAGTGACCCCTGTGGTGCACTCTCTACACCAGCTATGAGTGCCCGTGAGGTGACGCCTGGTAAGCTCCCACACGGTAAAATATATCGTCATCTTTACCTATGTCTACACGTGTTGTAGATACTGGCACACCCAGTAATGGGTAATATGCCGTGATGATATATTTATTTATTTTATTTATTTAATATGAAAGAAAATCTTATTCCCTACATGATTTGATTATACATTTTCCTTCATATTCAATAGATATAGAGTTATAGAGAGATTAAGAGAGGTTAACTTTCAAAAATCAGTCAGCTTTGCAAAAATTATGGAAACAGCAGATATATTTAAAAAATTGACAGATGTCAGTGTCAAGTGCAAAACCATAATGGAAAGTATAGGATCAGAAAGTAACATAAGTGACAGAGTGTCCCTCGCAAGTGACTTGCAGTTTCAATGCCGGGAGTACGACGAAGGCCAAAGAGAAGATGGATGGAATATTTAAGAGAGGAAGAACTGTGTGAAGAAGATGCGTTGGATAGGAATAAGGAAGTGTGAAGTGCAATTTACAGAATGTACATTCGTGTTATAATTATATTGGATTTAAAGAATCTTTACAACAGAACTTACAATATGGAATTTGTAAAAAATAGTGTGTTCGTGTTACAATTTTACAGGATATATAGAATCTTTTTCAAGGAACTTTTGGTATAGGATTTGTACAAAATACATCGAATTGACGGAAGGTTTTGTGCTGGCCACAACAGATTTTTTCGAATTACATTTAAGTGTTACTTACGTTTCACATTTTGACATTTTTGCGTGATGCAACGGTTTAAGTTGGAACTTAGGAATAAGCAACGACTTAAGTCTTAAGTTGTTCTGGAGAAACCGGGTATGAATGTATAAATAAACAAATAAATATTATTACAATATTCAATCACTTCAAAATCTTCATTAACTTTTTAACTACTTCAGCAAACTGAAAACACATTTCAATTTCTCTTCTAAGCAAGAAATAGTAAACAACATTCCTGAAAATAATTTTATTACTTTTGTTTTTCTTCCTTCAAATCATACATCAAGGATAAGAAAATAAAATTGGTGCTCTAAAACTCATTGTCCTATTTTTCAATTTGACCTAATTCTTATCGCTTCTCAGCTAATACTGAGCACGAAATCATTTGAAAACTTTCGCGATTTCTCCGTAGCCTTCTGATTGTTGGTACACAAAGAGTAAACATAAATAGTCGAAGATGAATCCCAAAACCAGCGGGCGATAAACATGGTTTGTTGCCAAGTAACGAGGCAGGATTCACGTTGATCGCGTGTGAGCGCTCAAGTTAAAATAGTTCCGGTCATACTTACTGCGTTGCACTTTACACCGGTTCAAACCGAATTTTTCGACTTTTGTACGAATCATCTACGATCGAAATAGATTCAAAGACGAAAGATTTGCTAAACGCTATCAAAGGGTTACTATTAGAGGTGGGGAACAAAACAACGTATCAAAGAAGAATATAAACATTTGTTATTTAATATGTTTTTCAAATTTTAACGATAGCATTTATCAAAATATGAACTTTAGCCATTGCATTAGTAGCCAAAAATGAAATATTCAATAAATGATTGTAATGTTAAATAGCGGAGCACTTAGGGCCGTTTTTATAATCAAGATCAATTATTTCTAATAGTATTCTGAAAATTAAATATTGCACATGATATAATTTTTTACCTTTCGTCACGTTTATTGTCTTTGGTCAAAAAAATCGGCAGTGAGTTTTTAATGAATAAGCACGTTTTAGGATCTCTAGAATACGATTTCACTAGTTTTACGATGATAATTCTAAAAATAATAATTCTTTCCTATTCCTTTTTTACCTTCCACTACCCTTGGTAAGGAAGGTATAGGGATTGTGCTAAAAATCACATATCGAGATTTAGTAAATGACCACGTTTTAAGGTCCCTAGAATCTAATTTTACCATCTTCACGATGATGTCTGTATGTGTGGATGTGTGTGTGTATGTATGTGTGTGTATGTGTATGGATTTTGTCTTCGCGCTAACTCAAATACTATCATTCAGAAAATTCTGATACCTTGTATTTCTATCCTATTCTAATATGAAAAGAAGCCATTAGATTTTGGTGTAAATCGGATAACCGGAAATGGCACTTTACCTGAAGCTCATAATGGTTTTTCTTCAAAAAATACCATTAAATGCCATTTTTTCGCATTTTATGTCTTATGAAAATTAAAGATTATTGAATTTTCTGCAGAAATAAATTAATGCTTTTTCTAAATATTTTACAGATAAATTTAAAAATATTTTTTTTTATTAGTCCCGAAGCCTAAGATGAACACAATTCCTTTGTTACACAGTTCATATTTCAAATGAATGTAACTGACAGTGAATGTCACTGTCAAAAAACTAATCACTTCAAATTAATGATAGTGATATTTTAAAAAGAAAATAGTAAATAAAGCAATAGTTTTCTGGAATGGAACAGTTTGCAGCGTTAGTAAATACGTAGGTATGTATTTAAATTAATAAAAAATAAATAGCGGGAGGTTTTGTGTTGGCCACATCAGATTTTTTTACATCCATATGAAGAACTGATTAGATTTTGATTATAATTAGTCAACCAGAAGTTCCCTTATTTAAAGTTCTTAACAGTTTTTCTTGAAAACACGAAGTTAAAAATATAATTTTTTGATATTTTATGTAATTATCAATATGAAAGAATATCTTATTGTCTATACTGTTTGTTTATATATTTTCCTTCATATTCAATAGATATAAAGTTAAAGTATTATAAAGAGATTAACTTTCATAAATCAGTCAGCTTTGCTGTCAGTGTCAAGTGCATTTTACATATTGTATGTTCCTGTTATAATTTTATTGGATTTATAAAATCTTTTCCAAGGAACTTTCGGTATGGAATTGGTAGAAAATAGTATATGTTCGTGTTACAGTTTTACTGGGTACATATATAATTTTTTCCAAGAAACTTTTGGTATGGGATTTGTACAATATACATAGAATATGTGGCGAAGGATGATTGTTGCGTAACTATTATTGTGGTCCGGTCTTATGTATGAATGCTTTGATGATTGTGGACTATTGTTTTCGGGTTTTTGCTAACCCATTAATGGGACACGCGTGATTTTATGTATGTATGTATGTATGTATGTATGTATGTATGTATGTATGTATGTATGTATTGACGGAAGGTAATATACTGGTCACATCAAATTTTTTTACTAATTTTTGTTAGTACTATATGCCCTTAAAGTTTGAACCTGAAGTTGTGAAACAACTTATATATTGTTAAGTGTTTAATTTTTCAAAAAATAAAATATTTGTCGTGAGAAATTAATTTTTGGCAAGTAGGTCAACTGTTATTGAGACGGTGCTTCTATTATTTTAATTTCTTTTACAAATTTTTAAATTTCGCTAACTTTTGCATAGCAACCACTATCAGAATGATTAATTGACGTAAACGTTAATGTTTTGTTGTACTTAATATTCAATTATAGTGCAGAATAAGGCCATTAAGGTGGTAACAATACCGAAGGCCTCGGCTTCGATCCTTCTGCTCGTTTTTATCATATCATCTTTATCTAAATCGTCGACTGGGTATGACCTTTGAGGTTGGTCATAAATATTAAAGAGAAACAAATATGTAGTTATAAGAAGATATAATTCTTTCGTATTACTATATTTTATTGAAATCTATAAGACGTTGATTTACAGATGTTTTTAAGCTATAGATTTATAAGTTTATGGAAATTAAAGAGAATACCCAAGAATTCTGCTAAATATGATTTAAAATTATTCGTTAAAGTAATTAATAGCTTCTATATCCTGTTAAAGCATCGGAAAAAATATTTAAATGATGAAACTTTTAATCTCAACAATGCGATATGCGCACAATTTTAAAATTCCATAAAAAATCTTACATGTGAATAATTTGATGTTATGACAAAATAATTAAATGTCGAATATCGTTGAGTTCTAGCCAAACAAAAGTGTGATCGTACTTGGGAAATTTTGAATTCATGAATCGTAGATAAAATGAAACTATAATAATAGTGAAATATAATTATATTTGCCGTCAAATAAATATGGACTGAAGATTTCTACACTGTTGCCAGTTCCACTGGTCATGTTGAAAATGTGAAGTTATGGAAGGGACAACACCGCAGGGCAAGGAACAGGGTGGGAAGAAGGGAAAAAATTGAGCATCAGCCCATATTTATTGGACGGTGATTATAAACAGTGTATACTTATAGTTGTGAATCGCACTCTTTAAATTCTTATCAAATCGAATGTACTTCGTACTTTATATACGGTTGTCCAGGAAAACTTCTCTAATATGGGATTCTCGAAAACGGTAAGAGAAACGAAGTCGATTAAATTAAACAAAAGTTTTCACATTAGACTATTTTGATAGTATTTTGTTGTAAATGTAAATTTTGCAGTTTTTTTTTTATTTTTAGGAATATCGTCCAAGTGTGAAATAATGTTGGATTATAGTTTGCATATCTTTAGAACACTTTTTTATGTTCTTTCGAACGCTGATGATTATGATTTATTATCAGTATTGCATTTCGAGTTATGATGTCTAAGTTTTCATTTTTATATGGACGATATCATTGAAAAGATTTTTTTTTAGCTTGACAACGATGTATGATTTGTTTGAGTTCATTTGTTTCAAACAGCAAAAATCTAACAATTTTTAAATTTTCCCCTATATTTAGTGATCTACGTATACATTTTTTCGCAAATAACGAAACACCATTAAAATGCTCTCCTAATTAGATTTTATTTACAATCAACCGGAAGTGATACTTTATTTAAAGCTCACTGCTATTTTAAACATGGAATTGGCGGGAGGTTATTTGCTGGCCACAACAGTAGTGGTAGCACGCACTTTAGAATTCTAACAAAAGAGGCATTTGTTTTCGCTTTTCGCCACGAAGCGAAAATTTGGTAGCATGCGTGTCTCAAAATATTCGCCTGCAAGCGTACGACTTGAGACGAAAGTGTCAAAGTAACGTCATTATTTTCTCACAGTTCTATTCAAAGCCAATTTATATATAATTTATATATTTATTATATACAACTGTCATAATATTTGTTATTTTAATAGTATAAAATCCAATAATTTTCGAATCAAAAAGCGAATACCTATAGAATTCTAAAGTGCATGCTACCAAGATTCGTAAAAGTAAAATCGAATTCGCCTGCTTTCTATGATAGAATTCTTTTTGAAATAAATTCATGTAAATAGCGCTACATTAGCAACAGAAGTATAATATAGTAAAAGTGTAATGCGTTGTATAAATTTTTAATATGTTATATGCCTGAATAAAGTTATGAGAGGGTTTTTATATTTTTTGCTCTTTTAAGTGATCAGAAATTCTCATCTACTGAAAACTAGACGTATCTTTTTCTTCGAATTTGATGAGAATATAAAAACTGTAAAGCAGACCCAGAAAATCCCACTGCCTGAAATTTTTAATCACATAATATTAGTTTATTGATTCGTTGAAAACCAAAATATTAGATTGGTATTATAATATTTTGCTTTTGGTTGAATTGTTCTATTGATTTATGTTTTCTAAAAATACTTCTATTTTATTCCGCAATTCAACATGTAATTATTTCTACAATATAAATTTAGAAACGCACACAAAATTCTATATATAAAATGTTGTCGAGGTCAAGTTCCTATAGTTTTTGCTGCTTATTTACAAGTGTAAAATTCATGATGATATATTTAAATCAATTATTTTTCTGATTTACATCTAGTTGTACAAAAAAACATGAATATGAAGTGTGATTGATTTACGAAATTAAATGGTTGAATGAATGTTAAACAAGGTGTAATGAATTGTTAAACATTTAATCAACTCGAACAGCCAGTTTTTTGTAAACTTTTTTGTGTGCCTACCTCATAAAAATTGAAATATTTTGCGTTTTTATTTTCCATATAAAAAGATACGCATACATATTTTTACAAATGAACAAAAAAATAAACTATTGGTTTTATGGATAACACGTTTTATATACATAGTTATTATCGTGTTAAATGTTTTTTGTAGCAAACTATTATACTCTTTATTCAATCATAGATGGATTGAATTAAAATAACGAAAAACAATTGATACATCAGGTGTGAGTCAGGTTAACGTCAAAATATTGCTTAAAAATAAGAGAGAAGAAATGTCATGGCAAACTTATTATATAAAAATGCATTATAGTTTCATAATGGGCTACTTGCGTGGTACTGAAAATCCGATTTCTGTCACTATATACGTAAAGTTATATTGAAAACATATATAAAAATATAAATTTTATTTTAAAATAATTATTTATTTTTTACTAAATTAAGAAAGAAAATTTTCTGTGACGTCTTTATATTGAACTGGGGAGGGGAAGCATGTTTAAAAATGTTATCAATATATGGCATGGCGTGCGAGAAAGTTCTAATTTGAATTTGACATTAGTTCATTTTTCTCTCTCTCTCTGGTCTCTCGAATACATTAATTACTTTATAAATAAACACATAGGTAATTACTTTTAATTTAAGATATCAATATCAAAAAAATAAACTAAAATACTAACCTCCAAACTATTGTTGAAACGTCAAACAGGTGATCTACATTACCCGCAAAAACATACCATTACTATAGGACGGCACCACGTTTGGCTTTGCGACTATTCATTGGTGCGGCGTAATTCTACGTCATACATGGCGGGAATTCAAATAATCAAATTGCATTATTTTTTTCTGGCTAATTAATAAAAATTTTGTCAAAAGAAAAAATATTGGTAACAAGTTTTTACCTTCTCTTCAAAAATATTAAATAGAAAAAGGTACGCAAGTAGCCCATTTACAAAAATTAATAATTTATTATTAAAAAAATCTGTTGTGGCCAGCACAATACCTCTCGCCATTTCCGTTTTGTTACATTAAGTATCGAATTTAACATTTCTTGTACAAACTAATAATTCTAATTATATTCTTTCATTCTATAAGAAATCTTGTCCTACTCTTCTAAAATATTTAAGATGGTTCCAATTCATTGACGGGATTGGCGGTATTTTTTAAGGATATATCGTCGGATTTCTGGTAAAAAGACTTAACCGCCTTTTGACTAGTTTTGAGATAAACAGGAAAAACTTGTTTTTATTTACGATATTGATTTATTTAACAAGATATTGTGTTATATCGATGAGATTAATATTTTATACATTTTTCAACATACTTTCGCAACATTTTGAAGCATATATCATGAAATATTTAATAAAAATGTTTTTTTTTTTTTGTTCAATATAGCTTAATACCTAAATTTTTAATATTTATATAGTTGTGAACACCAGATTAATAAATAATATCAAAATAAATTAACTTTTGTGGAACACAACTCGTTAACATCTCCCATTACATTAACACAGAATGGCGTTTAAGGCATTTCTATAAAATTTCTGTGCGCATCAAATAGTGTCAGATGGCGTTTAGGAAACTTTAGAATGAATTACCTTCTAACATAAATTTTTTGGCGGTCAGATATTGTGCTTAGAGCATGCGTCGTGAAGAGACGTATCCGTTTATGTGCATAACTCATTTTATCATTTTTTGGCGGTTAAGTCTTTTTACCAGAAATCCGACGATATGTACTATTACTATTAATATACTCGTACATACCTACCTACCTACAATTTTAAATATTTAATTAATTAATAATTAAATAAAAAATATTAAATATACTTCCCAGAGTAAGTTTTCAGAAATGTCAGTAAAACGGTTTGTATTTGACAACTGGTTTCCTTGGTGTAGTCTGGACTTTGCGATTTATTGCTACAGATTATTCTATATATTATATATTTTCTTTACCTCTAAATGTATAGAAGATATGATCAATTTTTTAAGAGTATTTGATGGAGAATTTTATGTTCTTCAATATTTGTAATACAATTTTTCAAAAAAATGATATTTTAATGTGGAAAGAACCCATTTTGGTGTAAATCGGATAACCGGAAATGTCACCTTACCTGAAGCTCATAATGGTTTTTCTTCAAAAAATACCATTAAATGCCATTTTTTCGCATTTTATGTCATTATGAAAATTAAAGATTATTGAATTTTGTACAGGAATACATTAATACTTTTCCTATATATTTTACAGATAAATTTAAAAATCATTTTTTTTTATATCCCGAAGCCTAGATAAACACAATTCCTTTGTTACACAGTTTATATTTCAAATGAATGTAACTGACAGGAAAACGTCACTGACAAAAACTAATCAGTTCAAATTAATAATAGTGACATTTCAAAAAGAAAATAGTAAATAAAGCAATAGTTATATGCAATTTAACATAATATAGTTTGCAGAATAAGTAAATACGTAGGGTAGGTATGTATTTATAAAATAAAAATAAATAGCGGGAGGTTTTGTGTTGGCCACATCAGATTTTTTAATAAGATATGTATGTATATTATAGGTTGCCTCGTTATGAGATAACCTGATAATAGTTTTCTTACATTTTGTTCATAATTATAGCAGTTTCGCTTCAATAAAACTAATAAAAAAAATCCGTTTGAAATGTGTTTTATTTTAAAATTAGTTTTCGAAAGTACAATAGCTAAACTTTAAGCGATTTTGTAGAAACAGTAAGCGAGTCAGTTTTTTAACTTTTATATGAAAACTTTTTCGTATGTAGATCTGTATACACAAAATAATATTAACTTTTTTGGCTTCTAAGACATGGTATGAAATTTTGGCAAGGTTCCTGCACTAAAAATAGACGACAGAGAAAAAGCTGTCCGAATATGCATGAGAACAGCTGGGAAAACTTGGGAACTATTTCAATAACACAACCTGTAACCTACAAGATGCATTTGCTAAGATCTCATCGAGGTATGACCTTGAACTTAGAGGATTGCCGTTATGTTGCTTCATAGATTTTGAAAGATTGTTATTAATAACTCAATTTTTCTTTTAGTTTCAAATGTACGTCAAAGCTCAGAGCAGACCATAAATAATATTTAAATAAATAAATATGTCATCGCGGCATATTACCCATTTCTGAGTGTGCCACAATCTGCTTTATCGCAGATATCGGTAATGATGTCATATTTGTACCGTGCGGGCACTTACCAGGCGTCACCTCGCGGGCACTCATTGCTGGCGTGGAGAGTGCACCACAGGGGCCACTTTTGTGCCATATAAAATTCAAAATATTTGGCGTCGGTCGGGTTCCCCAGGTTCGCGACCAGACACTCAGGCACGCGGCTACGGGACCCCATAAATAATATTTGGTTATTAATTTTACAGTTTAAGCAAGCCAATGACACAGGTGGGGAACCGGGTTCGATTCCGTCTGACGCCAAATATTTCCAATTTTAAATGGCACAAAAGTGACCCCTGTGGCGCACTCTCCACGCCAGCTATGAGTGCCCGTGAGGTGACGCCTGGTAAGCGCCCACACGGTAAAATATGTCGTCATCATTACCGATGTCTACATGTGTTGTAGATACTGGCACACGCAGAAATGGGTAATATGCCGTGATGATATATTTATTTATTTATTTTAATGACACAGGTGAATTGGGAAATGATTGATATTGGAATTTTGCTTAATTTTAATCGTACAAAGGAAATATACAGAGTTTCATAAAAATTTATTATGGCTTTATGTAAAAATTTATCTCTAACGATTTTATTGAAATTTATTCAGTAATAATAAAAAGCTTTGATTTTATTCTTGTTGTTTATTGTTATGTTTTGTCCAAGATAATGGCAAAAAAATGATAAGACGAAAACAAACATTCTGACAGGGTTTTTACACAAACCGATATTACTATTACTACGAGTTCAACCTACGACCTACGCTATCTTTTTTGGGGGTTTTGTTGTTCAGTATATTATGGAACAAGATCCTAAAACATGTTACTATAGAATCCGATTTTAACATTTTTTGCAATGATATGTATTTGTGTGTGAGTATGTATGTAGGTGTGTGCGTAGGTGTGTGTGTGTCTGGATGTTAGAAGGACGGTTTCTTAAATTTAACCTATACGTATTCCTTAATCTGACATTAATGGGAAGAGCTGAAAATGTTTTGGTAATTGGATAACCGGAAGTAGTGGTTTCTTAAAAAAATCTAAAAAAATATTTTTTGGAAAATTATGTTATACAGGGTGTTCTGAAAATGGGTGAAAAGCTTCAGGTAGAACGATTCTTTGATTAATTCTGAGTCGATAATCCTAATGCAAAAAATTTGTACGGCCCTTCGTAAAGTCGCACGAAGCCATCAAACTTGTAATCTTTTACGTAATATCATTGCTCTTTACATTTCAGAAGAATTGTGTAAAATTTGATGAACGTATTTGTCAAATTTTGACGTTTATCAGTTGTTTGATTTTATAATTTATTTCTTATAAAGCAAAACTGGTATCTTAAGTAAATAAATTCAATTCCCAATTTGAATTTCCACTGAATGTACCTATGTCAAAATAATTTTGACATAAAATTCATACTGATTTGCATAGCTACCTGATAACTACTAGGTATAACAGTTTGATTCTGTGGCCAAATTTACATTTCTTTTAAGTAGCTCGTGTGGCTTTACGAAGGGCCGTACAATTTTTTTGCATTAGGATTGTCGACTCAGAATTAATCAAAGAATCGTTCTACCTGAAGCTTTTCACCCATTTTCAGAACACCCTGTATTGAAAAATATAAAATTCTCTATCCGATACATTTAACATTTTTATTATATCTTGCATAGATTAATTAAAATGTTTGTAATTGACAGAAAAATGCCATTGTCAAAAATCCAGATATATTACTAAAGGCTTTTCTCGAAAGTACATTTAATATTTCTTAGTTTAGTGTTAATTAAATATTTAAAATTATATATATACGCATCAGAAATACTGCCAATGAATTTGAAGAATCTCGAACATTTAGAACAGTAGGAGGAAACTTATTTATAGAATGAATTAAAAAATATAAAAATATATTAATAATAGATGTAATTAGAAGTACAATATATACATATACCTATAGCATATTATGGAAATGGCGAGAGGTCTTGTGCTGGCCACAATAGATTTTTATTTCAACTTTGTAATTCTTAATATTCAGATATTGTACATTTTTAAAGAGAAACATATTTAGTAGATATTAACCGTGAAACATTGGGTTTGTCAAATCCATGGTTACGACTTGACATTTGATTGACAGCAATGTATTTGCCCGTTCCATTTAAAATGAAACATAGGAAACGAATTTGACATTTGATAAGACGTCAATAGTTAATTTTGTTTAAATAATTATGCCTGCATTCTAAATTAAAATTAGTTGTAGAAAAATTATAGTGCCTGAGTGGTTTTTTGACTCGACTAAATTTCTTACAATATTTAAATATAATACTTCTGTCAGACGGGCAAATACATTGCTGTCAATCAAATATCAAGTCGTAACCATGGATATGACAAACCCAATGTTTTACGTTAAAAAATATTCGAGATATATGAAATGAAGTTCAGAGTGTTATAAAAAACCCAATTCGTAGTAGGCTATGAACAAAAAAATATATGTCAATTTGAAAGTAATTAAATATCACTTTGATAGGAGATACTGTCAAAAATGTTATCTAAAGAAAACAAAGCTTTTCTTCTTGAATCCTTATTTTAGAAATAGAAATAAATTAGAAAACGGTGAATGGCAATATTCTGTATCCTTCTTTATTATCTTTTCTCCTTAAAATTTCATTTCACTACCAATTTTGACAACTTGACTTTTGAATTGAATAACGATTGACAAAATTTCTGTTGCCCTGCCATATATGGCATTGCATAAACGCCTTATTGGTGATAATCCATTTATTTTAATATGTAACAAATTGTTTGCTACATTATCAACAGAAATATGTTGAACATTCGGAAATAACTGAACTTATTTTTTCTGTCATAAAAAACAGAAACAAGCTGCAAAATTTCCCAATCAGTTCATCATCCGCAACAAAAAATGTACGAGTGTCATCTGTGATAAAAATGAAGTTAAATAACTTAACGCTGATCTGCGCTCCATAGATAGTGAGGTATTCCCTGATTATTCCCGAATTCTGCAAAAAATCCGCGATAAAATGCTCTACGTCGCGTAAATAAAATCATGGGACGTTATCGCTTTTTTTCAAGAACAAGTTCAAGATTCTGGCATCTGACAATGGTCTGCGAGCGTGCTTTCCAAGGCCTTCGACGATTTTGCAGTTGGCCACTGACTTGTTTTTATTTTCTCGAGAGGTTTATGAGCTGTAGATTATTTTTATTGCATTCACAAATTTGAACATGGGCGATTCTTTTACTGATTAGTTACTTCAAGTTGAATTTAGATTAGTTTCTGCCTTGACACAATATGCAAAAAAGACGGAATTGATTTTAGAATTTTTGGAGGATTAGTTGTTATGTAGGTGATTAATATAAATTATATTTTGTATTAAAAAAAAAAAAACAAATAAATTAAATACTTTAAAAGGTAAATAAATATGTCTAACAAAACGTATAAATATTTTAATACCCATTGTAATGAGAAAACAAATAAAATATTAAAAAAATCTGTTGTGGTCAGCACAAGACCTTCCGTTAATTTCATGTATATATTTTGTACAAATCCCATACCATGAATATGCATTATGTATAATCATATATAAATACTCTAAAAAGTTTATATCTTTACCCATTTTTGAATTATTGCCCCAAAAGTCAATATACCCCATATTCAGATAAAAACTTCAAAATTTTCAAAAATCTAATTTTCATGTATCTGGATACTTCTCAAAGCGCTGATTCCAAATTTTGAAACCGCAGGTCGATATCTCTTTTCGTTCTCGAGATATTTAGATTCAAAGTTTTGCTCAAAATTGCCCATTTTTGGGTAATAACGTAAAAATGGGTCGAGATATGAATTTGGCGACAACACCATTCGATTCTACGGGCAAAATTACATAAGTACACCAATTTTTAGAATTTTTGAACACCGCATACAATCTCTAAAGCAAAATAACTGAAAATGGCCAAAAATCGCAAAAAACTAAGGTGTACCCCTTACGATTTTTTCAGATTTTGGCCATTTTCAGGGGGGTTTCAAGCTTTTGTTCATAAAAAATGAACCCGCTGGACAAAAAATATGAAAATTGCTATACTTATGTATTTTTGTCTGTAGAATCGAATGGTAATGTCGCCAAATTCATATCTCGACCCATTTTTGGATTAATACCCAAAAATGGGCAGTTTTGGGCAAAACTTTAAATCTAAATATCTCGAGAACGAAACGAGATATCGACCTGCGGTTTCAAAATTTGAAATCAGCACATTGAGAAGATAGATACATAAAAACTAGATTTTTGAAAATTTTAAAGTTTTTATCTAAATGTGAGGTATATTGACTTTTGTGGAAATAATTCAAAAGTGTGTAGAGATTTAAGCTTGGTAGTAATATAATTTGATTGTAAAAAGAATGTTACGTCAGTGTACGCATTTTTAGAGTATTTGAACAACTGTGTGAATTTTTAGAAATAATAGTATTGAAATAAAAATGGATATATGTTATAAAAAAGTTTCTTGGAAAAGATTCTATATATCCAATAAAAATATAACACGAACACATACTATTTTTTACAAATACCATACTAAAAGTTCCTTTGAAAGGATTCTATAAATCCAATAAAATTATAACATGAACATACACTATGTAAATTGCACTTGACAATTACTTCTTTTTTCTTCAGCTTACTCCAATTTTATTAGGAGTCACTGTTTCTTACTCTTCTCTTTCACTCATTCCTGTCTTCACACAGTTCTTCCTCTCTCATCTTCTGTTCTTCTCTTTCGCCTTCCTCGTACTCCCGACATTCTGATCCTATACTTCTCATATTTGAATTTGCACTTGGCATTGACATCTCTCAATTAGAATTCTTTGTATAGTAAAAACTTTACTGAAAACTCATTATCGAATTTTTGGACAGAAAACATTACCTCCTTTACCTACGATATGACGCCAGGTAAAAAAGATAGGTACAAACACGGCTGAACAATAACAGCCAATCGAAACAGGGAAATTTTAAATTTACTTCTTCTTATTAGAAAAAAGATAATAGTTAAAAAAAAATAGATGACCCATGAGTTACTTTGTCACGCAGAGAACATGAGATCATTTTTTTTATCAAATAAATACTTTTAAAAGTGGAAGATGCTTCGCAATAGTTTAGGCGTTAAGATGACCTGTTGCGTCAGTAAAATGCAAGTAAGGATTATCACAAAATATGTGGAATACTTGCCCCTCGTATGTCAAAGAAGTTGTTGAGTCCTTGATTATAATGACGAAAATAGATATGGGCATAATGAAAAAAAATTAAATTTTCAAAATATTTATGTTGATCCTAGGCATTAAATAGAACTACTAGTCGCAAAAATTATGCTGTATCATATTTTTAAATTCCATTGAAATACTCGTATCAATTTAAAATGTGCTATAAAATCATCTCCGTAACTTTTTAGCTTACAAAAATATCAGATAGGAAAAAATTATTAAAATATCTTTCAGAATTCATATTAATAATAAAAATTATGTATAAATAAAAAACTCAACAGTTACAGTTATATCCCAAGGGTGGAAAGTACTGACACAGTTTTATAAATTTTGTCCATTTATTCTGTTCCGTTTATATTATATTTATAAAAAAAATCTGTTGTGGCCAGCACAAGACCTCTCGCCATTTCCATTTTTTGTTATAAAGTATTGTATTGCACTTCGCTATCGAACCGTCGTTTTATAACAAAAAAATTACAGAACTTTACCCAAATACTGTTTTTTCAAGCACCTCTGTGTATAAAGTAAAATAGGCTTATTTCAAGTTTAGGTACAAATAATTCTCCTTAAGTAACATCATAGTAGGCGTTTAATTTTTACTTTAGAAATCTAGACGAATACATTTTCGAATTGCCCCCCTTTGGGCATAGGCCCCACGTTGGGAAACACTGTATTAGCCTATTAATAATGGAATGCAAAATGCAAAGTGTTTAGTGCTTTAGTGTGTAATTAAGGCATTCATTTTCTGTAACAAAATGACTTTCGAAAAGCTTACTTTTTTATCGATCGTAGAAAAAGGTATTTTTTGATATTTAATAAACGGATGTGACTATAAAGAATTTATTGTTAGAAAATAAATTATACATTTTTACCACAAAAGATGTTAATTAAAATACAAACATAATATTCTACTCGTACATGTGAGTTTTTTGTAGTTATTAATTATATTATGTGATTCATAATGATAATAGTGTATGGAAGGAGTCCCATCTTCCACTTTGCAAAAATAAATTTTCCCGTGTAATTACTGCTATTGCGTGATAGGTAAAACTATACTTCCATTAATCATGTTTATTTTAAATCAAGTAAAATTAATGATACTATTTCTTCAAAAAGAAAAACTTCTGCAGTAATTTAATTTAATTTAATGCATACTGAAATACCTACGTCACATATTATCTCATAAGATAATTATAAATTCTATATCTGAAAGAAAGTATATTTTGACGTCAGATATAAAGTAAAACTTGTACCTGTCTTATACGGACTAGGTTAATATGCTTGCGAAACCTTTAAACCGAGTGTTCATGAACTTTTTATTGGTGTTATTTTTAGCAAACTGCAATTATTTTCCTCATTTGACGTCATTGTTGTACTAGTTTCCTTCACCCAGTTGCACCACTGATAGGTACTTAAAATTTAAACTTAGTTTTATGCATTGAACCAAAAGAATTGATATTAATTTCTGTTGACTCATTTTTAATTACAGTGTGAATTTGAATTGACTAACTGAATAAAAGCAAGTTTAAATTTTAATACGCATGTAACACATGTCAATTAAAACATGTTATTACAAATTACAATAATATTTAATATAAAATAATTTATTGGCAGAAATAGGGATTTCCATGATTTTTACCTCCCGCTACCCTTGGTAAGGGAGGTATAGGGATCGTGCTAAAAATCTCATATCGAGATTTTAGTTAATGACCACGTTTTAAGGTTCCTAGAATACATTTTTAACATTTTCACGATGATGTCTGTATGTGTGTATGTGTGTGTGTGTGTGTGTGTGTGTGTGTGTGTGTGTGTGTGTGTGTGTGTGTGTGTGTGTGTGTGTATGTGTAAGAATTTTGTTTGCACTCTAACTCAAATACTATCATTCAGAAAATTCTGAAACCTTGTATTTCTATCCTATTCTAATATGAAAAGAAGCCATTAGATTTTGGTGTAAATCGGATAACCGAAAATGGCACTTTACCTGAAGCTCATAGTAAAAAATACCATTAAATGCCATTTTTTCGAATTTTATGTCGTATGAAAATTAAAGATTATTGAATTTTCTACAGGAATACATTAATACTTTTTCTATATATATTACATATAAATTGAAATTTTTTTTTCATTGGTCGCGAAGCGTAAGATAAAAACTATTCCTTTGTTACACAGTTCATTTGTCAAATGAATGTAACTGACAGTAAATGTCACTGTCAGAAAACTTATCACTTCAAATTAATAATAGTGACATTTTAAAAAGAAAATAGTAAATAAAGCAATAATTTTCTGCAATGGAACAGTTTGCAGCGTTAGTAAATACGTAGGTAGGTATGTATTTAAATTAATAAAAATTAAATAGCTGGAGGTTTTGTGTTGGCCACATCAGATTTTTTTGGTTTTATATGTTAATCTTAATAAAAAAATCTCTCGCCATTTCCTTTTTGTCATATGTATAAACATTATTGTATTTCACTTCGCCCTAGTTTAGTAAAATGTTTCTGGAGTAAAACATGTTAGCTTCTAGAAATCAGAAAAAAAAAAAATCTGTTGTGACCAGCACAATACCTCTCGCCATTTCCATTTTATGTTATAAGTACAGAAATTCACTTCGCTGTTGAACCATCGTTTTATAATAAAAAAATTACAGTACTTTACCCAAATATTATTTTTTATTGAATTTAACATGTCTTGTAAACATATAAAATTCTAATTACTTATCTATTTTTTCATTGTATGAGGATGTTCCCAAATGTCAGAGAACCTATAATTTTAAATATTTTATTAATAAAACAATAAGAAACGATATATGTACTTCCCAGAAAAAAGCTTTCAGAATGTCACTAAAACTGTTGATTTTTGACACTGACATTTATCTGTCATTTACAAACAATCTGGAACAATGTTACATATATTTGAATTTGTCAACTGGTTTCCTTGGTCTAGTTTGGACTAGGCAATTTATTACATCCGCGATTATTCTATTTATTATAGTGTCTACATCTCTAAATCTATAGATTTTAACTGTATCAGATGTGGAATTTTATGTTGTTCAACATTTGTAATAAAATATAATTACACACACATGAACACACACACACACATCGTCGTAAAAATGTTAAAATCAGATTGTAGGGACCTTAAAACGTGCTTATTCACTAAAATCTAGGTATGCAATTTTTAGCATGAATCCAATACCTCCCTTAGCGAGAGCTAAAATTATTTAACAACTGTATTTATATATTTGACAACAACTTAATACATAGTATTAAATAATAAGTGTTTGGGATATGTTTGGGTTTTAATAACCACAAAAGAGAATATAGTATATAAAATAGAATTTTATAAATAAATGTGTATATAGAGCAATAATGATTAAAATGGATTGCATTTATGAAATAATATATTCAAAATGTGTTTCTGTGTGTAACTGTAATAATCTTGTGGTTTTTGTAAAATTAGGATTCGTGGTGCAGCGTACATGATGTGATGGTTGCACACCCTAACCACATTTCCTGCGGTCAAACATTGTTCCTAAATTATTACAGAACTGATTGCTGAATATAGTCACTATAACTTACGCACGGTGCATACTTTCTAAAAGTTTTCATTTTGTAAATAAAAGTAAG
The DNA here is from genome assembly GCA_943142095.1 of Ophonus ardosiacus. Lineage (NCBI taxonomy): Eukaryota > Metazoa > Arthropoda > Insecta > Coleoptera > Carabidae > Ophonus > Ophonus ardosiacus. Next base: position 46,443,234 of record OW964831.1, on the reverse strand, counting down.
TACAAAAATATTGTTTAGAATTTAAGGTTTTAGTTTTTAAACTAGTTTTGTTTTAATTTTGCTTTTTGTATATTAAAATTAAATTTTTAATAAATTTTTTTCACTACTAGCCTAGGAACCCACTATTATTTACCTTTATTTGACATGAGAAATTGTTTTTCTCTACCGCTTGCTTGTAACCATGGTAACCTAGGTCAATAATAATTTACCTATATTATTAACCTAGATCTATAATGCAAGCTGTCACTTTTCAATCAAACTCAAGTCTCCAAATCCAAATATTATTTAACTCATTAAACTATAATTTAAATTTGCCGCTTAATTGCCGCCTCGCCCGGCCCCGGCCAATCTGCTGTTTTGGTGAAAATGTGAAACATGTGTAGATGTATAAATGAATAAATCACTATTTTTTTTATTTGTAGGTAAATACATTTCAATAGATTTATTTAAAAATAATAAACTAATAAGGCTGCTGACTGTAACAGCACAAAATGTTTTTATTAAATAATTAAATCAAATGCAAATCAAGGCCTATAAGTGAAGTTATCAAACCAGCGAAATGAGCGAAACGTCAGACAAAAACAAATGCAGCCTACATTGTTTTTGTGAATATTAACAAATAAGTAAAGCAATTATTCATATCAAAATGATTGTTATTATCAATAAAAAAAAAATTCAAATAGGATTTATGTGATAGTAGTGAAAGAAATAGTATACTAGGCGCCTTGTATCCCTCGGGTTGCGCCCTCGGGTTACAATAACGGCGCTGGGTCAATAATGATTATCTTCTCAACCTTGGTGTATAATGTAATATTAAATAATGGTTTGTAAACATTAATGACATAAACTATAACCAACAACAAGTGTAATACAAGCTTTATTCTTATTAATTCTAACGTGACTCTCGTATAGAATCTGACATAACTGTCAATTATTTTTATGTATCTTCGTATATTGAAATATTTATTCATTGTATTTATGTTTCATATAAATGTGAAATTTAATACGAATAAAAAATGATCGACGCCAAATATTTCGAATTTTAAATGGCACGAAAGTGACCCCTGTGGTGCACTCTCCACGTCATCATTGAGTGCCTGTGAGGTGACGCCTGGAAAGCGCCCGCACGGTATAAATATGTCATTATCATTACCGAAATCTGCGTACATCGCAGACTGGCACACTCAGAAATGGGTAATATGCCGTGATGATATATTTATTTATAAATTCACTTTGTAATGAACTTGCACGTTTTAGTTCTTACCTTTTTCCTATTCATGATTTGAAATAATGCCTTCTGTGCATTCCCTTTGTTTCGCTTAAGTGTTTAATTTAGAGAAGGTTGAAATTTGAGTAATTTATATAAATAAGTGCAGTTTAGCAAGCGGGAATGGCGAATCGTAATAAGAACAATATCAATAAAGGGTGAAAAGTTGCAAACAACAAGAACAGGCATTCACCATTTATCCTGCTGGGAATGATTTATCCTGCTGCTGCTCCTGCTACCACCTAGAAATTAATTACATTCAAAGTACGGGACTTTCATACCATACTCTGACCCTTAACTTCCCCAGACGCCCAGATAAATAATGCTGACGTGCAAAAATCTACTTTTTCCTTTTCTGCAACACACCGCACAACTTTGTTTTTAGGTTACGTTTGCTCCCTCATGTGTACTAAACAATTACCAGAAAGTTTTAATCAATGTTAATTACTGTTCTGAAATAAATTAAATTTCTCCTAAAAATAAACTAAGTTTGTATTCGTTTTACAAAAATATTTGCAATGTAATGTAATATCAATGTGATACTTAGTAAAAATTTGATGTGGACAAAACAATACTTCCCGCTATTTAATTTATAATAATTTAAATACGTACACACGAATTTACTAATACTGCAATAGTTATTTACATTCGAGTGCGTGTAAGTTGTATTTTACAGCGCGACAGCTTTGTTTACGGCACGAGCCCTTAAGGCGAGTGCCTTATTAGCTGGAGCGCTGTAAAATACTTCACGCACGAGAATTGTATCAAATTTTTTGGCCGACGATAATGAAAATCACTTTTTTCTTACCTTCATTAGAGTACTTCTTCTAGCGAAAATTTATTTGTAATAATAGACGTTGTTTATGACTGATAATAATATATTTATTTGCTCATGTTTTCTTCGTAATAAATAATAGGTAGGTGTCGATATTTGACATTTCATCAATGTTCGCCTCGCGTATTTGACAGGTATATCGATCGGTGACTATGTCGGTAACGGCGGATTTTTACAATAATGACAGATGTTGCTGTCGTGATTTTGGTTTATATAAATTAGTTTTAAATATAGGAAATGTTAAAGTAAAAAAATAACTTACGTAGGTAGTACTTTTTTACATGAACTTTATTATTATGAAATTATTTCCAATAAAGTTGTCGGTCACAATCTTATCATTAAAAACAAATTAATAACTAAGTAAATTACATCGCTCGAGTTTGTTTATCGCTTCGCTATCTATCTATCTTAGATGTATCTTCTATTCGTAAATACTTGAACCGGTGTATTTCCTTGTAAAAATATTATTAAAATAAATTGAGAAATAAAAAAACAAACATACTGTTGTAAAGAGAAAAAAACAGTCTATCGAATGGTAGAGTAAAATTAATAGGTTCCCATTTAAAAAAATTACGCGGACAAGCGTAACTCAAAAACAATTGAAGAAAAAAAAATTCAAGTATTCTCAAATGTAGATCAAGATATCTTAAAAAACTTTTGTATTGAACATAATTTTCTAAAATGAATATTAACGACAATAAATCGCCGTCTCCATACTTTTAACTAACCCTGTATATATACACACACGCACACATACAACCCTCATCGTGATAATGTTAAAATTGGAATCTAGGAACTTTAAAACGTGGCATTTACTAAATTCTCGATATGCGATTTTTAGCACGATCCCTATACCTCCGTTATCAATGATAGCGAGAGGTAAAAGGTAAATACATATTTTGTGTATATTACAGACATATCTGTAATGGACAATGGATTTTGGGTATTAAAAGTAACTTTATTGTGGAAGTAATTATGTATTTATGGTACCAAGTAAGTTAAGACATAATTTTGCCAACTACATGAAAAGTATGTAAACCTGGTGTGCTTATTTCCGCTGGTGCGTATAATATGGTATACAAATATTTTAGAAATTTTTAAGGTCTACTGATTAAAATCAATGATGACATGTTCTTGTGAATGATATTGAACATTTATATGTCATTTATAACTTCCGTCTTTAGGTAAGGAAGGTATAATTTTGGTCAAAAAAAATGGGTGGTGAATTTTTAATGAATGTTACGGTTAGGAAATAATGTTAATGGAATTACAAATAAATCTATTTAATAAATATATGTACTTAGTTTCAGAATAATATTTTATTTAAAAAATATTGTACAATGTACATTTCGAGGTATTACCTCATCATCAGGTAGAAAAATAAATGATATAAATGTAAATATAAACAAATAACAAAATTGTAAAACAAATTACAAATTAATAAAGATGACAAAATTCAAAATTTATTAATATAATATTACTAAAATTTGGAAAAAATATTAGGATCTAATAGTGGAGAATTGTTTAAATCCAAAATTTCATTCATTAGATTTTCTTTTTTGTGTAAAGAATTTTTTATTTCGAAAGCTTCTAAACAATTTAGTTTTTTACTTTTTTTTTCAATATGGAGTATTTTTAAATTTTGAATTGTACAAAAATGTTCATTGTTAAATAAATGTTTTGCTAAATTTGAAGAAATGTAATATTAGCATACTTGAGCACTGCTGTAGAACAGCCCTTTATTGTTACAAACAACAATGTATTGTCGCTTGAAATTTATTTTATCAAAATATTTGCTTAGTAATGCATCATAAAATAAAGTCTTAGTAACAAAATGTTTTTAAACGCACAAAAAAACTGAAACGTGATTTTACCCTAATCCAAAAGTGTATTTACGTTTATTTTCGTGCAATTCAAAACAAATATGGAAATTTTACTGTTGTTATGTATAAACATTAATATTGTTTAGTCAGCAAATATTGTCAAAATTTGCTTTATTTACATTTGATCACACGATTTATTCTGCACATATTTGTTAAGGGATTAAATGATTACGTTTTGTGTAATCTTGTAATTCTTTTCTGCAAACATTTATGATTTACGTGTTCTGTCGTTTTTAAAAAGATTTATAAATTATTTATTAATGAATTCCAAAAGGTATGTCGTGCAATGCATAGGAAACTTTATTCTACGGAGAAATTTGCTTCAGAATTCTAAAAAGAATGATGAAATATTGCAATTTCTGTCATCAAGAAAAACACTATCGTATTTAATTTATAGAAAAATTATGTTAAGTTCAAGGTGGTGGGATTAATATTATCTGATTTTTTTTTGAAATTTTGGTGCGTCAAGAAAATATGTCATCATGAACTTTTCGCTACGCAATAAGAAAAATTCCAAATTTCAGTTTCAAGAACATAAAATCAGTTGCTTTCTCTCAATGTAACATGTGTAGTACGATATTTTCAGTTTCTAATGTTTGTACGATTTAATTGGAATTAAAGGAGAAAATTTTATTTGCCTTTCTTTCATCTATTAAAATGTCGTCGATAATTGCAATAATTAATTTAAAAATGTGGCAAAAAAAGATTTAGTTTTTGACATATTATTTGGTTCGAAAATTTACTGATTTATTTTTGGAAGTAATCGCATACTAAATTCATCTTTACCTCAACTATAAGTTTGGCACCCAAAAATTCAAAATTTTATTCTGTAAGTATAAAGCAAGTTTTACGAGACAGATGGTATTTAAAAAAATCTGTTGTGGCCAGCACAAGACCTTCCGTCAATTCGATGTATTTTGTACAAATTCCATACCAAAAGGTCCTTGGAACAGATTCTATATAATATCATGTAAAATCGAACACGAACACATACTGTTTTTTACAAATTCCATACTAAAAGTTCATTTGAAAAGGTTCTTTAAATCCAATAAAATTATAACATAAACTAAGTAATGTCCTTCCATCTTCTCTTTGGCATTTCTCTGCATGTCACTTGCGAGTAACAATATGACATACCAATTTTAGATCCTATACTTTTCATATTTGGTTTTGCACTCGCAACTGACGTCTGTCAATTAATTTTTTTTTAATAATTATGTCAGCTGTTTCCATAATAAATTGCAAAGCTGACTAATTTTTGGAAATTAATTTCTTTATAATGCATTTAAATAAATTTTCTAAATTTATTCTGCCCTTTATATAACTGGGTATAAATCTACAGAAGATATAAAGAAGAAAATAAATTTAACAGATAGAGAATTTAATGTTCTTTAATATTTGTAAAAATGTAAATTGTCAAAGTATTATATTAAAAATCAAGTTTTATAATGTAATCTGTTAAAGTACAAATTCAAGATTTACGAAGGACGAGCTATAACATGCCTTATGAAACATGTTTTTCTACTATTTTTTCTATTGAAGCAATTTTATAATTCTATTAAATATTTAAAAATTGCGATTTGTCAAAAATATGGTTTGGTGTTTTTATCACTTATGTTAATAGCGCTTCCCGCTAAAAGTTTTAACTTCAAAGAAAAAAATATAATTTTGACTGACAGCAATTTGAGGTTATATCCTTAGAATCTCATTCTTCTGTCACTTTTGAAAGCAGTCGTATTGTTGTACCACCTCTAGAACTAATTAGTGCTTCCCAAAAGCTATGAATGCTAAAATGTACATTATTTTCTTCATTGAATACTTTACCTAATCTAATCGAGAGAACAGAATGTGAAAATCACTAATTATTATTGGTATGTAGGTATTAGATGTGAAAATTGCCTTAACATAATTTAATACAATAGCAAATAAAAAAAAATATTATTTTTATTATCTACACATTAATATATTGTCATTCATACGCTGTACCCATAGTTCGTATAAATATAACTACTTATTTTGAACGATTGTGAAATGTTTAATTTGGCAAAAATTAAACGTTAGAAAGGTCAGTGTTAATAAACAAAAACTATTACCATTACAATAGTGAACTCGTGGGTTTTTCTCTAAATAATAAAAAAAACATCTATGGTGTATCAATTCAGCCTTGAAATATTTACAAGCAAAAAGGATTTTACAAAGGGGGATTTTTATACTACTCTGATTTCATGCTACAATTTCCGATAAATCAATTAATTATGATCCATTTCGCGCTTGAATGATTAGCTGTATATTCCAGATTTTTTATTGATTATGTTTTATAATGAGTGTTAATAACATTTTAGTAACGTTTATAAGTTTCTTCTAAATTTGAATACCTTTTTAAAGGATTTCCCAATATTCCAGAAATATGTTGTAAGAATTATCATACAGGTGTAACAGAAATAAGTACATTACAGCAATATATCTTTGTAACTTTTTTTGTAAGCCTTCTAGATATTGTAAGTTTTGTAAAAAAAATTCTTTACTTGCCTAAGAATACTAAAAAAATTGAGAATTCAAAAAAATATTGCTAAGAAATATTGTTGCCCTCGAAGAGTTCTGTCAGTGTTAATATACTTATTTCTGTTAAACCCTGTGTAATAGTTATTTATGTATTAAGGCACTGAAGTTTTATTTTTTATCACGAATATGGAATTTATTTGTCGAGCCCTTCAGGGCAGAGCCAAATAAATCATATGGGTGATAAAAAGGAACTTCAGTGCCGAGGTGTATATTAAATTTTATTTTAAATCGAAATGTTGTTAAAATCAAAAGAAATTTATTTTTTGCCCTCCTAAAGTGTAATGCGAACTTTACAATTGTATACACAGCAAGTGTAACCTATATTTTACGCTTACTGTGTTGTAACTTGTCTAACTATGCGGTAAAATAATCAAAATACACTGGACGTTTATGGGCATTTAGAAAACAAGTCATCTTTACTGTAATAAAGTTCATGTAAAAAAGTACTACCTATATAAGTTATTTTTTTACTTTAACATTTCCTATATTTAAAATTAATTTATATAAACCAAAATCACGGCAGCGACATCTGTCATTATTGTAAAAATCCGCCGTTACCGACATAGTCACCGATCGATATACCTGTCAAATACGCGAGGCGAAAATTGCTGAAATGTCAAATATTTACACCTACCTATTATTTATTACGAAGAAAACATGAGCAAATAAATATATTATCAGTCATAAACAACGGCTATTATTACAAATAAATTTTCGCTAGAACAAGTACTCTAATGAAAGTAAGTAAAATTAAATTTGGAAATTGACAACCCCAGTATTTTAAACTAACCCTTTTCAGAAGTACAACCTATCTCATTAAAAAAAGTGATTTTCGTTATCGTCGGCCAAAAAATTTGATACCATTCTCCTGCGTGAAGTATTTTACAGCGCTCCAGCCTTAAGGGCTCGTGCCTTAAACAAAGCTGTCGCGCTGTAAAATAAAACTTACACGCACTCGAATTTAAATAACAATTATAGATTAGGTTTAAATATAATCTGTCAATCAACATTCAATGTTCTTAACCTCAAGCATTGAAGTTATCGTAAAGAACACTCAAAATTATGTATTTTATCTTAAACTTATTCATTAAAATTATTTAGTTCGTTCATTTTACGTTCAAATTAATCTTATATGTACAGCAATTATCATAAGGTTGGTAATACCGCAACTGCATGAAATCGTTGTATAATGGATTACTGTAATGCCGATTTCTGAGCATTTAATGACTTTATTTGTGTAATTTACTACGATTTCAAATAAATCATAGAAATAAGATCAAGGAGATTAATTTCTAAAACCACAAAACTGAAAATTTTGCGGTTTACTTATTTCTACTACGATATTTTTTACGTTTACGTTTAGTGCAAAATTATGAGAATTTTTTTACACGCACACCAGGTGGTACTTATTAAATATTAACAAAGTCTTAGAAGCGATTATCGTAAAACTAAGTCCAAATTAGAAAACCAACCCTTTTGTGCTCATTTATGAAAATTTTATAACTGTTTTAATGGTACCCCAACGAAACAGATTCACAAAGAGGCAAGATTTCAAAGTGTATCGTTTTTCAAAGTTGAAATTGATGTTTTATATGAAGTAACTGTTTGGAGTTTATATTTACAATAATGTTTTAAGTTTATGATTTGAAGTTTTAATGACCGGTTATTCCAAGTATATATTGCAATTTGCTTCTTCTTATTAGCTGCTAGGTAAGATAATATTTATTTAAGTCATTCACACTATCAATCGAACTAGAGTATAAACATACAAACATTACATTATACTGGGTGAATACGAATATTCGTGACATAGGGGTTATTAACAGTGAAAAACTTTTTTTTTCAAATATTATCTGTCCTGTGCCGTAAAACGTTATAAGGTGCTTTATAGGTATGAAGAATAAGGGTGGCTGCAAGAACTTCTTGACTGGAAAGGTGATGAAGGAAAGAAAATTACTGGATTTCAGTCAAATATTAAATATATTTTCCGCCTCTACCGGTTTCGACACCTCATGTGTCTTCTTCAGGAGGTGGAAATTTTTAGATTGTGAAACATGGATAAATACATAAGACAATAATAAATAACATATAATACATATAATGGTCGTTAAAATTTAAAAAATAAATATATCTTACTTTATTGACGACTACATGAGTTTTTTTAATGTATTTATTTATTAATTTTTTAAATTTTGACGACCATTGTTTGTATTATATGTTATTTATTAATGTCTTATGTATTTATCCATGTTTCACAATCTAAAAATATTCACCTCTTGAAGAAGACACATGAGGTGTCGAAACCGGTAGAGGCGGAAAATATATTTAATATTTGACTGAAATCCAGTAATTTTCTTTCCTTCATGAAGACTAAGGTTGTTAATTTTATATGCATTTTAAATTTTTTTTTAAATACCTAGTTTCAAATTTGAAAATATTACGAAATATCCATTAGATATTTTGCAATAGGGGTTTGCAAGTTTTTTCAATTTTACCTCTCGCTAAGAGAGGTATTGGATTCATGCTAAAAATCGCATATCTAGATTTTAGTGAATAAGCACGTTTTAAGGTCCCTGCAATCTGATTATACTCGTAACATTTTTACGATGATCTCATCAGTGAATTGGAAGAATCTCGAACATAGAAGAGTAAGAGGAATCTTGTTCATAATAATGAATTAAAAAATATAAAAAAGAGATTTAATTAGAATTAGCCCTTAGATAATGGGCTACTTGCGTGGTACTGAAAATCCAATTTCTGTCACTTAATACGTAATGTTATATTAAAAACATGTATAAAAATATAAATTTTATTTTAAAAAAATTATTTGTTTTTTAGTAAATTAAGAAAGAAAATTTTCTGTGACGTCATTATATTGAACTGAAGAAAGGAACCAATTTAAGAATGTAACGTATAGATGGCATTGCGTGCGAGAAAGTTTTAATTTGAATTTGACATATTTCCATAGACAAGGAAAGATATATACTAGACCGAGTTTACAATGTTAGGAGTTTGTGCCAAATAGAATCGATGGGCGCCATAACGAGACGCTAATAGAAAGGCGGGAAATTTAAAAATAGGAAAAATATGTTTACTGAAACTAACAAAATATAGACATATGTATACGGTAAAGACTGAAAACAATCAAATTCAATAATAAAATATATTTGTACATAAAACAAATAGCGAAACAAGCTTTGTAAACAAATACTAACCAAAGAAATAAAATTGAAAAACTCTCACTAACAGAAATGACAGATTGCTGGGCTGCCAACATAAATAAATAAAATTCACTACAACTGAAGAAAATATTTATTATAATTATTGTAAAAATAATGTAAATTAAATATTGTTCGTACTTTTTATTGGGCGACTGAGCTTTATTATTTTGAAATGAAGAAATGTAAAATACGTAATTTAAATTACTGCAAAGTTACTTTTTTTCATTATGTTGTAGAATTACACTAGAATTAGCGTCTCGATATTTATTCAATTCGGCACAAAGCTGGACATTGCCGCCATGATGGAAGCTCGGTCTAGTATATATCTTTCTTTGTCTATGCATATTTCTCTCTCTGGGCTCACAAATTTATTAATTACTTCACAAATAAACACATAGACAGTTACATGTAATTTAAAATATCGATACGAACAAGACAAACTAAAATACTAACCTCCAAACTATTGTTGAAACGTCAAACAGGAGATCTATATTACCCGTACAAACAAACGCTATGGCTTTACGACCACTCATTGGTGCGGCGTAATTGTACGTCATAAATGGCGGTAATTCAAGTAACCAAATTTCATTACTTTTTCCTGGCTAATTAATAAAAATTTTGTCCAAAGGAAGATAGCACGTTTTCACCTGCTCTTCCAAAATATGAAATAAAAAAGGTACGCAAGTATCCCATTAAGCTCGTCGAAAAAAAGTGGGTCATTTAGGAAGAGTATTAAAATGAAAAAAATTCAGTACAAAATATGTTTTTATTATGGTAAACTTTTATTAATATTTAACAATAGAATTCGTATAGTAGGTGCAACGTATTTTACTAATTTAAAATTGTTTTTTTCGTGTTTTATTTCGGCAAAATTGTCTATTACTTTCTCTATGCATATTTCGTAACACGTTGCCGGCTCATGGAATAACGGGGGTTCCCACGAAATGCCCAAGGAGATTTCAACATGCACTCCTACATTTATGTAGATTGCATAAGTAATATATTAACAGAAATAAAAGGCATACATTATTTTTGTAAAAAGTTAATATCCTATTTTAAAATAGTTTAAACTAACGTCAAGAACTTTAAAATATGTAAGAATAAAAGGGCGTAAAATGTAATAAATAAGTTGGAAAATTTGTAAAGTTTATAAATATGTAAATTTTAGTGATATGAAGCCCAGGACACGAGTATTAGTTATTAGAAATTTGCATTGTAATTGTGAACCCAAAATTTAGTTTCATAAAAGTTTGTTATTAAATTTGTTTGGATTTTACTGTATTTGGTTCCCCGTTGAGATATTAATTAACACTAAGTTTTAATTCGTTGGTAGCAAACAACGTTTCATACAAGTTTTATTATATACTTATTTAATAGTTAATAAAATCCACAGACTATTTACAACTTTGTAGGAGTATAGTGTGTAAATGAAACGTAGTTGTATGCCCAACGCTGTACACGTCTGCAGAAAAAGTTGCATGCAATGTTTTAATTAAATTTCTTCCTGAAAATTGCTATAAATTATAATGGAAAGTTGATAATGGGTTTTTCATTACTTTCATTATATCCTTGATTATTTGTTTAGATAACAGTAATTCAATTTTTAACGAAAAACTTCAACGAGAAGAGATTTTAATTAGATAAAATTTATTTTGTTCGAGTTAAACGAGTTTACAGTAAATTTAATATAAAATAAGATAACAACTCGTTTAACATTGAACTTTGTTTATTACAAGCATAAAAAGTGTGAAAATCGTGGTGCGGTTCATAAATGCTTCTAAGGTTGTCAATCAATGGTAATGATGTTTCTTAATTTTCTTAAACTCACGGAACACTTTTATGAAAAAAAATTTCGCGGCACATACACCTAAAGTAGTAGAAAATAAACTAAAGGGAGTAAATTAACCAAAAAAAATTTCAACAAAAGTTGTAATTATATTTTCTGTTCTATAAAATTTTATGGGAAGATATATATATATACACTTCATTTTACAGGAAAAAAAAAACTGATGTGGCCAGCACATTACCTTCCGTCAATTCTATGTATTTTGTACAAATCCCGTACCAAAAGATCCTTGGAAAAGATTCTATACATCCAGTAAAATTGTAATACGAACGTATACTATATTCTACAAATTTCATATCGAAGGTACCTTAGAAAAGATACTATATATCCAATTAAATTATAACACGAACATATACTATGTAAATTTGACTTGCACTTGACACTAACATCTGTCAATTAGAATTAATTGAATATATTAGCAGTTTTGAATGTGAAAGAAAATGTCTAATCATACCGTATTGACAATACATAATTCTTTCATATTTATAAAAACATAAACAAAAAATCTGATGTGGCCAACACAAAACCTCCCGCTATTTAATTTTTATTCATTTAAATACATACCTACGTATTTAGTAATACTTCAAACTATATTATGTTCCATTGCATATAACTATTGCTTTATTTACGATTTTCTTAATTATTTAATATGTCACTATTATTAATTTGACGTGATTACTGTTTTGACAATGACGTTTACCTGTTAGTTACATTCATTTGAAAAATAAACTGTGTAACAAAGGAATTGTGTTTATCTTAGGCTTCGGGATTAAAAAAAGATAAATTATTTTTAAATTTATCTGTAAAATATGTAGAAAAAGTATTAATATGTACCAGTACAAAATTCAATAATCTATAATTTTACAATAACATTAAATGCGAAAAAATGGCATTTAATGGTATTTTTTGAAGAAAAACCATTATGAGTTTCAGATAAAGTGCCATATCCGGTTATCCGATTTACACCAAAATCTAATGGCATCTATTCCTATTAGAATAGGGCAGAAATACAAGGTTTCAGAATTTTCTGAATGATAGTATTTGAGTTAGAGTGCAAACAAAATTCGTACACATACACACATACACACACACACACACACACACACACATACACACACATACAGACATCATCGTGAAAATATTAAAATTGGATTCTAGGGACCTTAAAACGTGGTCATTTACTAAAATCTCGATATGTGATTTTTAGCACGATTCCTATACCTCCCTTACCAAGGGTAGCGGGAGGTAAAAATGATATTTAACTGCGTTTTTTCTAGGAAAACTGTAAAGAACTTCAAATAAGGGTACTTCCGGTCATAACGCATCTGTATCTACCACATCTTTAAATTAAATTTACCTAAGCACTAAAGATGTAAATTTAAATATTTTGATATTAAATTTTTTTTTACCTTCCATCACCTGTAGGTAAGCAAGGTATTGTCTTTACGATTTACTATGTATGTATGTATGTATGTATGTATTCCTCTTTTTTATATCTACATGAACAGCTGATTAGATTTTGGTTATAATTGATCAACCGGAAATACCATTAAATGCCATTTTTTCGCATTTTATGTCATTATGAAAATTAAAGATTATTGAATTTTCTGTAGGTATACGTTAATACTTTTTCTAAATATCTTACAAATATATATATATATATATATATAAGCCGAAGGTAAACACAATTCCTTTGTTACACAAATTTTATTTGAATGAATGTAACTGACAGGTAAATGTTACTGTCAAAAAACTAATCTCTTCAAATTAATAATAAATAAAATAAATAAATAAATATATCATCACGGCATATTACCCATTTCTGGGTGTGCCAGTATCTACAACACATGTAGACATCGGTAATAATGACAATATATTTTATCGTGTGGGCGCTTACCAGGCGTCACCTCACGGGCACTCATAGCTGGCGTGGAGAGTGCACCACAGGGGTCACTTTTGTGCCATTTAAAATTGGAAATATTTGGCGTCAGTCGGGATCGAACCCGGTTCCCCCAGGTTCGCGACCAGACACTCAGGCATGCGGCCACGGAACCCCATTAATTAATAATAGTGACATTTTAAAAAGAAAATAGTAAATAAAGCAATAGCTATATGCAATGGAACACAATATAATTTGCAGCATTAGTAAATACGTAGGAATGTATTGAAATTAATATAAATTAAATAACGGTAAGTTTTGTGTTGGCCACATTTTTTTTTTGTCAATGTATGATGTATAAAATAACATTTCTTCACAAATAAAAATAATGTCGCTGTAAAATCTATTGTGTGAGTAGGTATAAATGTTGCTGTATCATTTTATACCATTTTCTCTTCTCCATTCTGTGTGGAGTACATAGTACATTAGGTTTTTTGTAATCCATTATCTTCATCCCAGCCGAACTCCGTCTCGAGTTTCATGTCAGGAGTTAGTTTCTCCGGCGTCTGGCACTTTCGCTTTCCCGCGTCGTCTTGGTGGGATTTATAGCGCCACTTCTAAACATCTTCATCCCGGCGCTGCGCCCCGCCCGCCCACGCACCCCGCCCGACTAATTAAATTTGCATGGGGCGGGCACGGGTGTGATTGTGTGCTGATAACTTGGAAACTTGACCGAGATGGAAGATGAGTTGGATTGAAATGTTGTGTTTTGAAAGTGAAATTATGTTCAAGTGAAACATGATGTTTAAATGTAGTGTGGGAAATGGAGAATCTGTGTTCTACTTTGTGGATCATAGGGGGGAAATTCCACATGTTGAGGAATAATATTAGAGATTCTATTTTTTATCTCTCGCTAAGAGAGGTGTTGGAATCGTGCTAAAAATTGCATATCCAGATTTTTGTGGATAAGCATGTCCCTAAATCCGATTATAACATTTTTTTACGATGATATCCGTGTGTGTGGATGCGTGGATGTTTCGGTGTTGGAACCACGGTTTCTCAAATACTGTAAGACTTAAAAAATATTTAACTGCAGTTTCGTCAATCTGACATTCATGGGAGGAGCTGATTAGATTTTGGTATTAATTGGACAATCGAAAGTAATAGTTTCTTTAAAAAAATCATCTAAACATTAATTTTTGAAAATTTCTGTTATTACTAATATTAAAGAACATAAAAATCTCTATCCGATACATTTAATATTTATATTAAATCTTTTACGGAGTTAAAAATAGAGACATATAAATATATAAAATAATAATTTGTAAATGAATTTCGCAGCCCATGGAAAACAAGTGGAAAAATTAAAATGTTTGTAATTGACAGATAAATGTGAGTGTCAAAAAGCCAGAAACATACATTACTGAAGACTTTTTCTGGGAAGTACATTAAATATTTCTTATTTTATTGTTAATTAAATATTTATAATTATAGATACATATTACTTATACCCTTCAGAAATATCGCCAATATCATTGAATTTGAAGAATCCCGAGCATTAAAAGAACAGAATGAATTAAAAAAAATATAAAAATAAATAAATCTGGTAATAATTTTTGTTTAACATGTTTTTTACAAGAACTGAATGCCTTTAAAACTAACCAAACACGTCATAGTTGAAAATTTTCTAAAAATGTAAAAATCAATGTCTTCTCTGGAAACTGACGTTAAACGTGTTTTACTAAAGTTGAATATGCTTTATGCATGTATGTTTTCTAGATATTTCAACAATAAAAATTATTTTGAATTATTTTGTACTCATTTACTTTATTTATTTGTTAGTCTAATTACTTAGATTCAATGCTCATAATTCATAAACATAAGTTTTTCATTATGAAAATCTGAAATATGCCGCGAAGACAATGATCTTATATGTCATTTGTGACAGGTGTGACAATTTTCCAGAGAACATATTGATTTATACTTTTTTACAAAATTTTGAAATGTGACGTAATGGGGAAGTTTAGCATGGTAAAAATTCTACATAACATACTATTTTCTCACAAATATAACACAAATGACTGCTGAAATTGAAATTAAAAATTAAAATTATTGCTCCATTTATTTATAATTAATATTTTTTGGGTAAACTTTAGGTACGTCACAAGTCAGTTATGCGCAAACTCAGACAGAACGGTGAAATCGAACCACTTGAACGTAGGTCGTAACAAAGCGTAAAAGCGCTTCACTGGTAACCGCAACCGCGTGCGTCAGTATATAAGTCGACATACGTTGCGCCAAGCCTCTGCCGACGTCATCACAACTTAAAATCGGCTTTTCCGGAATATCTGGGCATTTTTGAAAAAAATAAAACATGTTACATCATTTTTCATGTCATTTCCCATGGAATAAAATTTTTTTAAAAAATCGCTAAACTTCCCCATTGGTTATTTTTAAAGGCCTTCAATTCTCTTAGAAAGTATGTTAAATAAAAATTATTCTCAGATTTACTATCTATGGGGTCAATTCTACAATGTTGTTTATTTCCCATTTTAGTCATTTAAAAAAAATAATAATAGTGGAATAAATAAAGAGATATAATAATAGAATAATTGACAATAACTATATACAGGAATCAAATTGATATAATAACAATACATTATATTTTCTTGTGATATTAATAAAAATAACTGAAATATAATAAATTTGTATGGTTATTTTTTGTTAGAATATATCATCCTTTAAAATATTGTTTGACTAAGTTTTCACTAACTAAACTAAACATATATATAACATATGTATAAAATATATGTGCATATTTTTATATAAAGCTTATTTAACTTTTAAAGCTGTGTATTTTATCGTAATTTATTTATATTTATATTAATAAAAGATTTTATGGGGTAAAGTTGGCAAGCATATTATCGTTCTTGTAATACATTCAAGTGCACAGTATAACAACCAGGCGTAATAATAGTCTACAAATCTTCCTATTTTCTATATCTCCAATCTAAATCACATACATGATAAAATCTATATACCTTATTCATCAAAGCTCCCTTACAATAACCTTAGGCTCAAACCCTTTCGCCTTTGGCGCCAAATTCCTCCATCGCTATCCTAGATTCCCGGATAATCCTACGTGCGATTGCTTGCCTACTGCATTGACTAATTAAAGTGTACAACGTCATTAGCGAAATTCAATGGGGTTATGTATGTTTAAGTCAGGGCGCCTGCGTGGATATGATGCGATGAGGCGCCTTGTGAGTTATAGACCACCGGGGGGTGAAGTTATTGCCAAGTGCCCCCTGCCGACGCCTATGAACAACAAGAGCAGATGTGGGGCTCAGGGTGCGACATGGCGTCGAATTCTTGAGGGAAGATAATTAACTATAAATAATATTATAGTTTGGGAGAATGGAGTGAAGCTATGGGTGGTGTGCTTTATTATCTGTAATATTTCTTATTATGACGTTATTTCTTAATATTTAAATAGGGGTACAAATAACACTATACTTCGTTTCACATAAGAAAAAAATCTGATGTGGCCAACACATGACCTTCCGCCAATTTCATGTTTAAAATAGCAGTGAGCTTTAAGTAAAGTATCATTTCCGGTTAATCGTTTGTAAATAAAATCTAATTTGTTGTCCAATAAATAGAAAAGTTTGTAATACGAAATTTTGGATTGTTTTATTGTTTTTCCTCAAAAATTTGTTAGAGCTTCAAATTAAGTACTACATCCGATTTATCATATATGGTTAAAATCTAATATGTTGTTTCAAATTATATATGAGTTTTAAATACCAAATTTGAGAAGTTTTGGATCATATTTTAATAAGCTTTAAGGAAAAATCGTCACACACGTACATTCTTATAAAAATCAGCATCATCTTCTAGGTGCTCTAAAACACAATCTTTGTAAATTCTTCGCCATACATAATCCATTTCGTAAATGTGTAGTTGTAAATTAATATTAATTTATAGTGCTGCAAAAATAGCAATTAGCAAATTTAAATCAGATCATCCTGTACATCTAACATTTATGTATGATGGAAAATATATTATTTTTACAAACCTTAATAAAATATTTTACTATTATATTCTCATTAACACGGTTTCATTATTAATTTTAATATAATTGCTGCCTGTCAGTGACATTTGTTAAATATGTGTCAAACCTGTCATTAAAATTATGATTTTGTTTGACGCATAGGCTAGGTGATACATGGAAATAAATTATATTATATATTCATATTTAAAGTTATTTAGAGTTATTTACTAAATGTTATTATCGTAGAATTGAAGATTAAACCATTATATTCCATTTTAATTAGTAAAAGTTGCTAAAAAATTATATTCAATGATTTTTTTACAAGAAAAACTGTTAAAAGCTTGTATAAATGATACTTCCGGTTATCCGATATACACTAAAAACTAATGAGCACTTCCCATATTAGTATAGAATGGGTATACAAAATTTCAAATTTTTCTGATTGATAGTATTTGAGTAATCGTGTCCACAAGATCCACACACACAGACACACACACAGACACACACACATACATACCTACAGACATCATTGTAAAAATGTTAAAATCAGATTCTGGGGACATCAAAACGTGCTTATTATATAAAATCTCTGTATGCTATTTTTAGCACGATCCCTATACCTCCCGTACCTAGGGTAGCGGGAGGTAAAAAAAATCTGTTGTGGCCAGCACAAGACCTCTCGCCATTTCTATATTAGGCTATATAAGTATTGTATTGCACTTTGCTATCGAACCGTCGTTTTATAACAAAATATCACAGAACTTTACCCAAATATTGTTTTTGATTATATTTAACATGTCTTCTGCACACATATATAATTCTAATTATATCTATTTTTCATTGAATGAGGAAATTCCTAAATTTCAGAGATTCTTCCAATTCATTAATCAGATTGGCGGTATTTCTGATGGATATATGCATTTTACCTATAATTCAAATATTTAATTATTAAAACAATAAGAAAGATTAAATATACTTCTCAGAAAAAACTATCAGAATGTCACTAAAACTGTTGATTTTTGACACTGACATATGTCATTTACAAACTATGTTATAAACATTTAAATTTGTCAAGTGGTTTTCTTAGTGCCTTAGCCTCTGCGATTAGAATATTATATATATATTATAATGTCTTTATCTCTAAATCTATACAAGATAAAATTTTAAGTGTATTAGATGGAGAATTTTGATCTTCAATATTTGCCATCAAAAATTTCCAAAAAAATATATTTAGAAGAATTTTTCTAAGAAACTACTACTTCCTGTTGTCCAATTGTTACCAAAACCTTTTCAGCACTTCCCAAGAATGTCAGATTTTTTGGAATTAAATAGAAGTTTACGTGGTGGAATTAGAGGCAAGGGGTTGTTTCTTAGTGAATGACTGGTAGAGACAATGCGGTTGTGAGCGCGAAAATATGAGGCCTCTTTTACTAACACGAGAAGCCATTCCAAAGGTCGCTTTACAACGCCGCAGCTAATTTATGGCTACTCGTTTAATTTTAAAGTGTAAAATGTTTAAATTCACGTGTGTTGTGAGAGAATGGATTATGGCGCGCTTAAGTTTTCACACTAAATAAAAAAATATTACTTTCCTTCGGCTCACGACACGCAACAAAGGTTAAGCTCATGTATATATTCTCTTAAATGCGGCATTTACTTAATATCACACGTTTTATTTAAATGATGGCTTTAGACCGTGGAAGCAATTAATAACAAAACATTTATTAGACTCCTAATCTTATAATAATATACAGCCCGATTCATAAAAAAAGTTTAAGCTAATCATCATTTTTACTTCCTTGTACGAAGTAAAGGAAGTATTGTAATCGCGAAAAAATTCGGTTTCCAGATTTCAACGGAAATATCCATTTTGAGCATCCCTGAATCCATTTTGACTAATTTCGGCGTGACGTCTGTACGTACGTACGTATGTACGTATCTCGCATAACTGAAAAACGGGAAGCCGTAGAAAGTTAAAATTTTGTATTTAGAACTGATATAACATCTAGTTGTGCACCTCCCTTTTTGGTCACTACATAACTTTCGGAAGTGGTACTTTACTTGAAGCCTATAATAGATTTTAATGAAAAACTATATTAAAATATAAACCAAAACTTTTCTAATTTGGTATATAAGACTTTTATATCAATGGGAATAACATAGTGGATTTTAGTTAAAATGGTCTATCCGGAAGTGGTACTTTACATGAAGCCTATAATAGATTTTAATGAAAAACTATATTAAAATATAATCCAAGACTTTTCAAATTTGGTATATAAGACTTTTATATCATTGGGAATAACATAATAGATTTTAGTTAAAATGGTCTACTCGGAAGTGGTACTTTACTTGAAGCCTATAATAGATTTTAATGAAAAACTATATTAAAATATAATCCAAAACTTTTCAAATTTAGTATACAATTCTATTATATCAATGGAAATAAAATAATAGATTTTGGTTAAAATAGTCTAACCGGAAGTGATACCTTACTTGAAGCTGTTATCAGTTTTTCTTGAAAAAAATGGTGTTATTTGTATTTTAATAATAAATGCTTCAAATAATAGTTTTAGAGAACTGAATTCTGCGTCGAAAAAATTAAGTATGATTAAATTAGCTCTTTGTATAAGCGAGATATATAAATTTAAAAATTATAAACTTTTTGGTTTCTGTAATTAAGTTTGCTGTGAATTAGGACAAAAATAACAAAAAAATAAAAGAATTTAATGTCAATGCCAAATACGTGCAATTTTATGATTGGGTATGTTATAATATATTGTTTAATTATTAACAAAATATGTATAGTGTAACAGGCGTACAAGGAAGTCATGTGGTGTGCACATCAGATATTTTAATTAGCGAATTCTACTCTAATTTTGACAGTTTATATCTTAAAATATAGTCAAATCTATTCCTAGTATCTACTTTTATTGATAATATCATGAAAATTAAATTTTAAATACCGTAGTAGAATAGAATTCACTAATCCAAAAATGAGGATTAGCTTAAACTTTTTTGTCAATCGGGCTGATAATGTATTAATTTTATAAAAAAATTTAAGTAAAATTATAACTTTACATTTTATCTATCTTAAATAAGAAAACAAAAATATACTTAAATTAATGAGTATTAGTAAAAAAATTGTTTAAATATGGATTAGGTCGCAAACTTCAAGCGATTGAAGTTGATTACTAATTTGGTATGACGCGTTAGGTCCTAAGAATTTGATTGGTCGCCTGATTTTAAAAAGGAGATTCGCGCGTCTGCTCTCCTAAAGATGACGGAAGGTAAAAAACTGTAAAGTATATATTTACTCCTTTCTTTATAAATAATGATATGTACCTATATCAGACATGATAATAATATTTTTAGTAAATTTATTAACAAAATTATAATATAATCTTGTCAAACGGGCTTAAGAAATAGAAAGACCTACTGTAAATTAAACCTGGTACAACAGGTAAATGTTTCTATGGAAATATATTTTTATAAAATTTATATTTAATGAGACAAATTTATCCATATTTTTTTAAATTTCGCTTGTCTATATATTACGGACAGTCTAAAAAATGTTATTATTTTCATGACCTCATTATTTTAATAAACTCTTTGCGTCTATCATTATTTCTCTTTAATTTTAAATTGTCAAAGGGAATGAAAATTTCAAAGAAAAATCTGTTGCTGAATTTTAATTAATTTTGATAGTTTACAAAAGGATACTCGTATAAAGTATTTAGTTATGGAATTAAATTTTGCACGTGCCTTTCGTCTATAATATTAAAAAGAGTTATTGTCAAATAAACTTTTTTTTAATAAAATAATAATCTGGTGTGGCCAACACAATACCTCCCGCTATTTAATTTTTATTAATTTAAATAGACACCTACATATAGTGCGTGACACTAAACTTGACCTGAGGCGTAAGGGAAAGAAATGCTCAGATCGTTATATGCCATAGACACTGTGAAATAATAATTATTACAGTAACTTTGTGGTTTTAACTCATTTGTGTACGCTTATGATCCGAGTGTAAACAAATTAGGAACTGATACGAACACCAATTGCACAAATCAACAGCGTAGCTTTAAAACGTATTTGGGCAACTGTTATATGTTATATTAGGTATGCGGAAAGCTAATTAATTGTATTTCATATGGATTTAAACCGCGCGCATATATTAGATAGTGATTTTCCATAGTTCATCTTTTGTGTCCCGGACTATACTTAGTAATTCTGCAAACTATTTTGAGTTCCTTTGCATATAACTATTGCTTTATTTACTATTTTCTTTTTAAAATGTCACATTCTTAATTTGAAGTGATTAGTTTTTTTGACAATGACATTTACTTGTCAGTTACATACATTTGAAATATTAACTATGTCACAAAGGAATTGTGCTTATCTTAGGCTTCTGGATTTATATTTTTTAAATAAATAAATATATCATTACGCCATATATTACCCATTTCTGAGTGTGCCACATCTGCTTTATCGCAGATATCGTTAATGATGACATATTTGTACCGTGCGGGCGCTTACCAGACGTCACCTCACGGGCACTCATTGCTGGCGTGGAGAGTGCACCACAGAGGTCACTTTTGTGCCATTTAAAATTCGAAATATTTATAGTGTCGGTCGGGATCGAACCCGGTTCTCCAGGTCCACGACCAGACACTCAGACAAAAGAAAAAGTATTAATGTATATACCTGTAGAAAATTCAATACTCTTTTACTCTTTAATTTTCATAATGACGTAAAATGCGAAAAAATGACATTTAATTGTATTTTTTTTCCGATTTACACCAAAATCTAATGGTTTCTTTCCATATCAGAATAAGGACGAAATATAAGGTTTTAGAATTTTCTGAAGGATAGAATTTGAGTTAGAGCGTAGACAAAATCCATGTACACACACACACACACACACACACACACGCATACAGACATCATCGTGAAAATATTAAAATTAGATTCTAGGGTCCTTAAAACGTGGTCATTTACTAAAACCTTGATATGCGTTTTCTAGCACGATTCCTGTACCTCCCCTACCAAGGGTGGCGGGAGGTAAAAAAAAAATTATTCATCTTGTATAAAAAAAAATCTGTTGTGGCCTGCACAAGACCTTCCGTCAATTCGATGTATTTTGCATAAATCCCATACCAAAAGGACCGTGGAACAGTTTCTATATAATATCATGTAAAATCGAACACGAACACATACTATTTTTTACAAATTTCATACCAAAAGTTTATTTGAAAAGGTTCTATAAATCCAATAAAATTATAACATAAACATACACTAAGAAAAATGTACTTGACACATTTTACTTTCTGCTTCAGCTTTACCCTATTTTATTAGGGGTCGCTGTTTCCTCTTCTCTTCCACTCATTCCTGCCCAACGCATCTTCTTCACACAGTCGTTCCTTTGTCAAGTCTTCTGCGATACAGTCGTTCTATCTTCTTTTTAGCCTTTCACTGCATGTCACTTGAGAGGACCACTATGAAATACTAATTTTTCATTCCATATTTGGTTTTGCACTTGCAACACACATCTGTCAATTAGAATTTTGAATGTATCAGCTATTTACATGATAAATAGCAAAGCTGACTAATTTTTGAAAATTAATTTCTTTATAATGCTTTAACTCTACATCTATTGAATATGAAGGAAAATGAATAATCAAACCATATAGAGAAGAGTATTTTCTTTAAGAAATATAATAACAAAATGTCAAAAAATAATATTTAACTGCGTTTTTTTTAGGAAAAACTGTTAAAAACTTCAAATAAGGGTACTTCCGGTAGATCAATTATAACCAAAATCTAATCAACTCTTTATATGGATGTACAGAAGAGGAATACGAAAGAATTATAATTTTTAGAATTATAGTATTGGAGTTATCGTCGTAGAAAAATTTGTCTCACACGGACACACATACACACACACACACACACACACGGACACACACACGGGCACACACACACACACACACATACACACACACATACATACAAACATCTTAAAAATAGTAAATTCGTATTGTAGGGACCCTAAAACGTGCTTATTCATTAAAAACTCACCACCGAATTTTTTGACCAAAGACAATACCTTCCTTACCTAAAGGTGACGGAAGGTAATTATTTAACATAAATTTAACCCATTACAAAAAGCTGTGCAACTCTTTGAAGTTTATTAATACTACTCTGATCCTTTGGAGTTGCATACAAAAATAAAGCATCTTAATATGTCTCATTAGTGCAATCTGTTGAAACACAACATTGAGCATGCTTTTGACGTGAAAATAAAGGAATATTTGAGTAAGCTCGTGGCTTAAACGGGAGGATCTCGCCAGGACAAGCAGCGCCTCTAGGCCAGGCTTGTGTATAATCGCATTGTCAGGATAATTGAACTAATTAACAAGCACGTATCCATGCCTGATTGCCTTTGCTATATTCCTCTAATTGTCTCTGGCACATCTGCTTACTGCAGGCGAGTGTGAGCGCTGTGCTTTCAGTATCTGAGATGTCATCTTGTGGAAGAATATGTTATTATTGTTTCAAAATGGGGGATGGGATGTGTAAATAATAATTGTTAAGGAAATGTAGACGCTTCTAATTATTGCAATGTCTTCAATTTACATTTGTACATGTCTAAATAATTTAGAGGATAAATGAATATGAGAATGATGAGTTCCCCATAGTAAGTATACAGGGTTGAAATTTCAGTCAGGACTTGATCTTTTGCGAAGTCAAGTGCTGAATCTATGAAAATAAATTTTTGTTTGTAATATTAGAAGAATCTATAAATTCACAATACATAGATAATAAAATTAAAATAATTTTCTTATTATTGAATTGTTTCGTGTTAACATGCGCATGATTTATATATAGTTTAACAGTTTTATAAATATGACTATAGTAAAAAAAAAATCTATTGTGGCTAGCAAAGACCTTCCGCCATTTCCATATTAGGCTATATAAGTATTGTATTGCACTTCGCTATTGAACCGTCGTTTTATAACAAAATATCACAGAACTTTACCCAAATATTGTTTTTGATTATATTTAACATGTCTTCTGCATATATAGATATATATATATATATATATATATATATATATATATATATATATATATATATATATATATGTGGGGGGATTGCGGCTCAGGATGAATCAGAATGCGTTTTTAATTAAACAAAATAGTGTTATTTAAAATAAAACAATAATAATTATGATTAAAGATATCGATTACATAAATGAAATAATGAAATTTAGCAATTATTACAATGAATATTATTGTACGCGTCTTTACTGCACGGCGGTCGAATTCACACTCTTCTGCGGGAGGAGACGCACACGTCGCAGGTTTGATAAGGACGTGACAGGGCCGTCTCGTACAATTCCCACACTCGGCCATCCTGCTATTCATCCGCCTCGGATGAATCGGAGTCGTACATTGGTGATGGTTGCCAGGGCTTCATTTGGTCTGCACTCGAGGATGTTCGTTTGGGCCCCTCGGTGTCATCACACTTTTCCACCTCATAACGGTCTCGCGGACGGACAGCAATCACTTTGTAAGGACCTAGAAATTTATTTAAAAGTTTAGACTGATTAGTAAACTGAGTCCTTTTGATGGCAACAAGGTCACCAATGGAATATTTCGTAGCCTCTTTTCTCTTTTTATTGAAATATCTCTTATTTTCTTCTTGGACCTTCCTTATCTGTTCTTTTGCTTTTTGTCTTAGTTCGTTTCTTTCTTCATCAAAAATCATTGCAGCTTCTTCCTCTAAAATCTCTTTCGTTTTTATATCTGCTTCGTCCCTCATTTGTATTCCAAGTAAGAGCTGGAATGGTGTTGTATTTATACTTCTGTGGTGAGTATTGTTGAGCACTCTTTGTACTCTTGGAACATGTTTAAACCATGAATCGGGATTTCCTCTGGATAATTTAGTCAAAACGGGAATTAACGTCCTGTTGACTCGCTCTACTTGACCATTTCCTCTCGGAACTCCTGTTGTTATTGTGGTATGCTTGATATTTTTCTCTTTGCAATATTCTTTAAAAGCCATGGAAGTAAAACATGTACCTTTATCTGATATTATTGTTCGAGGGTGTCCAAATACTTCAGCTTGAGTCTCTAGTTTCTTCAATACTTCATCAGTTGTGGTAGTTTTTGTAGGGTAAATCCATGTAAATTTCGAAAACGCGTCAGTCACCACAAATATGTACTTGTAAGCTTTCCCTGTAGCTTGTAATGGACCTAAGTGATCTATATGATATACTTGGAGCGGTGTATCACCTTTGTCGATGGGGTTGAGGAGACATTCCTCTTTTCCATTTTTTCTATTTACCAAAATGCATGGTATACAGCTTGCAATTACGTTTTCTATCTTTCTTTTGATGTTTGAAATCCAAAATTCTCTTTCAATAATCTCTTGAGTTTTCCTTACTGCAAAATGACCATTGTTCTCGTGGCATTTTCTTATGATTTCTTCCTGCATTGACTTCGGTGCAACAATTAAATCTTTACCTTCGTTCGATTTATATAAAATTCCATTTTTTACAAAGTAATCTTCATATTCTCCCTTTTCGAGTAATTCAAATATTGGTTTTAATCGTAAATCTGATTTCTGTGCATTATTTATTTTTTCGGTACTTCCTCTTGTAATAACGTAGACAAAAGATCTGTTGAGAGCATCTACATGCTTCATCTTTTCTCCTGGTCGATGTTCGATAGAGTATTCAAAATCTTCTAACGTCAATGCCCATCTAGCAATCCTTGGTACTAATTCCTTTTTCGACATGGTGCTTTTGAAGGCTGAGCAATCAGTAATTATTTTAAATTTGTTACCTAATAGGTACACTCTGAATTTCTTCAGCGCTGCTACCACCGCTAGAGCTTCAAGTTCGTAACTACTATAGTTTCTTTCTGCGGTATTTGTTTTCCTGCTGTAGTAGTACACGGGATGCATTTTTTCATCTTCATAATTTTTCTGCATCAGTATGGCGGCGATTCCTTCTTTACTAGCGTCCGTGTGGACTTCTGTGATTGCATGTGGTTGGAATAGATTTAATACTGGCCTTTCTACTAGCATTGTTTTGAGACGTTCAAATGAATTTCTCTCTTCTTCTCCAAATTGAAATGAAATGTCCTTTTTTAGTAATCTTGTTAGTGGCTTCGCAATTACACTGTAATTGTGTATAAACTTCCGAAAGTATCCGGTTAATCCTAAAAAGCTTTGGATATTCTTGATTGTTTTCGGTTCCGGAAATCTTCTAACTGCTTCTATTTTATTTTCAGTTGGTCGTACTTGTCCTTCGCATATCTCATGACCTAAATATTCTATCGTATTTTGTAAAAATTGACATTTTGTCCAATTTATTTCCAAGCCGTATTCTTCGGCTACTTTTAAAACTGTTTCAAGTTTTTCTACAGCTTCTACGTCATTGGCTGATGGTATTATGATATCGTCCATGTATACAATAACTATTTCTTCCTTTATCAGTTGGCGAAAAACATCATTTATGAAACGTTGGAAAATTGCTGGAGAATTGCAAAATCCGAATGGTGTTTTTAGAAATTCAAACTGCCCACTTGGTGTAACGAAGGATGTGTATTTTGTACTGCTTTCATCTACTGGAACGTGGAAAAATCCATTCTTCAAATCTATTGTTGTAAAAACTTTAGCATTCCTTAATTTATCTATCTGGTCTTCAATAAGTGGCAATGGGTATCTATCTCGAACTACCTGCTTGTTCAACTTCCGGTAATCAATACAAATACGCGTTGCGCCATTCTTTTTCTTCACTAATACTATTGGGCTGCTAAAATCAGACGTACTTGGCTTAATGATTCCATTCCTCAACCATTCTTGTAACTGTTGTTCTACTTCGAGTTTTTCACTTTCTGAAAGTCTTCTTGGCGTCTGATAAATTGGTGTTTCGTCTCTTAATATTATCTTTGTTCGTACGGACGTTGTTTTTACTGACTTCGGGTTATAATTTTCTATTAGTTTGGTTATTTTCTTCCTACTGTCATCGTCTTGAATATGCTCTACCTTCCATTTATCATCTTCATCAGCAACATTGATTTTCATGATGTATTCTTCTTCGGCTGAGTCACTGAATTTTACTTCGTCTGCTGTTATGGTAAGTTTGGCATTCTTTAAAAGGTCATTCCCCAGAATACATTTCATTGGCATTGCAGTGTCGGGAACTATGTGCATTTTTGTATGAAATTTGAGTTCATCGACTTCGATCTCTGTTGTAAAACAACCTAGAGTTTCAACTTCGACACAACCTAATCCTTTTAATTTTTTCTTCTCTGGAATTATTGATGGTGTTCCAATTTTGAAATATTCATCGCTTCTTATCAAGCAGATGTCACTTCCTGTGTCAACAAGTGCTTGTATTTCAAAACCGTTTAAAATTATTGTTTTGTACATATCTATTTTTTTCTTCGTTTCCAAAACTTGCATACTACTTTTTTCTTGATTATCTTTTGCAACTTTTACCTCAGGTTTAACTTGTTTCTTAGGACATTTTGATGCGATATGTCCAAACTGGTTACAGCTAAAACATTTACTACCTAGTGCTTTTGATTTGCACTCAGTTGCTTTGTGGTCGTCCTCTCCGCAATTGTAGCATCGTTGTTTTTTCGTTTCTGACTTAACATCTTTCTTCTTGTTGTCAAATTTGTGATGTCGGTCTTTTCTGTATGTGGAATTGATTGATTTGTTGTCGACTTTTTTCCTGACGTCATTGTAGATCTTCAGTTTCTTTTTAAATTCTTCTATATTTGTAGCTCCGTATAGTACTGTTTTGTTTGTTGGTTCGTCGTAGATTCCATCTATTACGTAATGTATAAGAGCTTCTGTTTCTGTTTCACCTTGGCTGGCAAGTTCTTTCATTGCGAGGAAATATTCTTGTATAGTTTCCTCTTTTTTCTGTCGTCTCCGAGATAACGCTTGGTGCAGTTGTGCGCTATTCAATTTTGACATGAATTCTTTTTTCAACGCTTCTTTTAACTTTACCCATGAATTTAGCCCTGTTTCTCCTTGAATGAAGAGTTTGGCTAGGCCAGTAATGGATTTTCTAGCGAATAAAAACATTTGTAACTCGTTTAAATTGGCGAGTTGGGCCAATTCCTCGAAATCTGCTATCCATTTTTCGACGGAGTAAGCATTTGTTCCGCTAAAAGTTCTAATAGAATCTTCAATATCTCTGTAGCTAACGGACATTTTTGGTGGAGGTGTTCTTATTGATAATCTGGAAGCGGCGACGGACATCTTGTCTTCGTCGTCTTCTTTTACGTCTTCCTCGGCTTCTTCAAGGACTTCTTCTTCGTCGTCTTCTTCTTCCTCTTCTTCTTTTAATGAATCGAGATCCATTAACGCGATGCATGCGTTCTTTGTTATTTCTTCTTGGGTGGGACCGTCTTGTATCCCCAAAATTTTTGCAATTGCTTGCACATCTACAAAAGTCAGATTCCTGTTAATATATTCAAGTTTAGTTTTATACTCATCTGATTGACAGTCAAATGGGAATCCGCTGAATTGACGAACTACTCGTCTGCACGCTTTGTTGCCCTCTGTTTCGAACAGAAACTTGTACAGGACCTTGATGGTTTTGAAAGGAGCAGCTTCTATGTTTTGCGAAATGAATGGGATGTCTCGCAGTGTCGTCATCTTTTTCTTTTTTCTTACTTCTTTCTTCTTACTTCTTTTTTCTTACTTCTTTCTTCTTGCTTCTTTCTTCTTACTTCTTAGTTTCTTTGTCTTTACTTCTTACTTCTTTTGTTACAGTGTACGCTTCTTTGTTTTGAATTCTTGCAGTGTACGGCACCTTCAGATTGCTACTTTGTTGTTATCACAGTGCGTAGGTGTATCTCTAGTTATGCGTCTGAGTCTCGCTGTTGTTTTCACTTAAGTCACGTTCGTCCGTTTCTCCTTTGCAGTGCTTGTGGTATTCTCTAATTTTTATAATTTCGCGCAAATATTGTCTCCCTGCCTGTGGATTCAATAAACTCTGAATTAATGTCTCCACTTCAGTTTGTGCGACATCGGTCGTAGAAATTCATTTCCATCAGTTCCTAATTCTTGGTGTGGCTGCTGCAGTCGTCGTCGTCGTCGCTCTCGCCGTGTTGGTGATTGAAACCCGTCTTCTTTGGCTTCCTGTTCACCGTCGTCTTCGTGTTGGCCGTCGTCGACAAAAACACTACACACAACACTTCACAGCACTTAGGAAATCACTTCACGATGCACGAAAATTATTGTAAGTTGTTAGTATGCGATAAAAATTATTTTTAATTTGTTTTATTTTTATTTTTAGCTAACTTCACTACACTACTACACTGGATATTTATGTATTATTTGTAACTGAATAAACGATAAAACTTTGTTTTACACTTTTAATTAATTAATTTTGATCTGATCTTTTCATCAATTGCAATCCCTCTTCGCTAATGACAATCCTGGTGTGAGCCCCCAATTTGTGGGGGGATTGCGGCTCAGGATGAATCAGAATGCGTTTTTAATGAAACAAAATAGTGTTATTTAAAATAAAACAATAATAATTATGATTAAAGATATCGATTACATAAATGAAATAATGAAATTTAGCAATTATTACAATGAATATTATTGTACGCGTCTTTACTGCACGGCGGTCGAATTCACACTCTTCTGCGGGAGGAGACGCACACGTCGCAGGTTTGATAAGGACGTGACAGGGCCGTCTCGTACAATTCCCACATATATATATATATATATATATATATATATATATATATATATATATATATATATATATATATATATAAAATTAATTATATCTATTTTTCATTTTTCAGAGATTCTTCCAATTCATTAATCAGATTGGCGGTATTTCTGATGGATATTATGCATTTTACCTATAATTCAAATATTTAATTATTAAAACAATAAGAAAGATTAAATATACTTCCCAGAAAAAACAATCAGAATGTCACTAAAACTGTTGATTTTTGACACTGACATAAGTCATTTACAAAGTGTGTTATAAACATTTGAATTTGTCAAGTGGTTTCCTTAGTGCCTTAGCCTCTCTGCGATTAGAATATTATATATATTATAATATCTTTATCTCTAAATCTATACAAGATATAATAAAAATTTTAAGTGTATTAGATGTTGAATTTTGATCTTCAATATTTGTTATAACAAAAATTTCCAAAAAAAATATTTTTATAAGAATTTTTCTAAGAAACTACTACTTCCGGTTTTCCAATTGTTACCAAAATCTTTTCAGCTCTTCCCAGGAATGTCAGATTGAGGAAACTGCAGTTAAATATTTTTTAAGTCTTATAGTTTTTGAGGATTCGTCTAATACCGCTCTTAGTGAGAGGTAAAAATTAAAAAAAAAAACATTGACGTATCTATTCTCTCTAAAAATCAACAGAATAAATACGTCGGACATGGTAAACTGGGACTATAGTCAGAAAAATCTGATGTGGCCAGCACAATACCTCTCGCCATTTCAATTTTATGTTATATAAGTATTGTATTGCACTTCGCTATCGAACCGTCGTTTTATAACAAAAAAATTACAGAACTTTACCCAAATATTGTTTTTATTGTATTTAACACGTCTTCTGTACACATACAATTCTAATTATATCTATTTCTCATTGTATGAGGACGTTCCTAAATGTCAGAGATTATTCCAATTCATTAACAAGATTGGCGGTATTTGTGATGGATATATGCATTTTACCTACAATTTTAATTATGTCAAACTAACTGCCTTCCTGTAATACCTAAATCAAAAACGTTGATTTTTTAACCAAATCCTATTCTTACGTAAGTAGAACTTAAAATTTACATGTGCAATAGAATAAAATTTAAGATGAACCGTAACTTTAAGTAAAACTTAGCAAAGTAGAACTTAAAATTACATAGGTGCAAACGGCCAAAAGTCTTAAGTTGCTCTGGAGAAACCGGGCATAAAATCTATACCGGGGTAAGATGAATTTTTTTAAGGACTTCCTTGATTTTAAATAACTATTACAATTTAATTTTGTAATTCATTTTTATCTGGTAAAAATCAAGTGAATTTTACATTATTTTTACCTATTTAGAAGAATGAAAAGACAAGAAGTAAATT
The DNA here is from genome assembly GCA_943142095.1 of Ophonus ardosiacus. Lineage (NCBI taxonomy): Eukaryota > Metazoa > Arthropoda > Insecta > Coleoptera > Carabidae > Ophonus > Ophonus ardosiacus. The sequence goes on along the minus strand of OW964831.1, from coordinate 46,411,543 downwards.
TATCTAAATTTTATGCGAATTCCTTCATTGCATCCGTATTCTATTCTGCGCTTTCTCATTCCTTAGAATGCAAGTCATTTCATCCTTTTATTTATTCATCATCATTACTTATTCATATAAAAAGAGTACCTAGCAATAATACCTTATCTTTTACAATCGCTTTAGAAGAAAAGAGTTTCTTTATCACTTGGAGGAATTCCGCTTGACAACGCCGTAATCATAACCCCATTACAAAAATAAAACTTTCATGCCTTGAAACGTAAACGCGTTTAATAAAATATGAGAGATGGAAGTGATCATCTCCAGACAAGATGGAAAATCTAAACAGGGACATTACAGTTGGTTTACTGCTTGTCAATGCGCAGAGGCAGTAGCGGAAAGGGAACTATGAAACAAGGAGATAGAGTTTGGATTATATGCAAAATGTATGTTGATGCATGCTTGCATATTTTTAAGAAAATCGAATCATGCATAAGCAAAATGAAATAAGTACATATTTTGCGAATTTTTGAAAATTGATAACTTATTGCTTTAAAGAAATATTGGCGGAAGATATATGATTGAAATTTCCATTGATTTTATTATTATTATTATTAGAATTTGTGATTGTTTTCTTTTTCTTCTAGATTATCTCAATGGGGTATTTCACTCAATTTTTCTTATTATTTTAAATAAAACTTCATTCTGTTTTGAAGTAATTCATAGTAATAAAAAATCTTAATTTTTCCTAGTTTAACAATATTTTATTTTCGAGAAATCAGTGTAACGTCATATTCCCCCTATACAGGGTGTCTCAGGACGAGCTTACGCTATCTATATTTTAAATACTATTTAATATAATTTAACGAAATTTGGTATCTAGGGGTTATCCTACATGTCCGTTTCAACTAAAATATTTTCAAAGCAGTAGCACTTCCGGTTTGACCGGAAATTGACCTCTACTTTCTTATTTTAAATGGAATACGCCATATTTTATTTTACCATTGAATGCAGCGGAAAATTTTACATATGAAGCAATAAAAACATTTTACTCATGATCAACTACTTCCGGCGTTATTCAACTTTTTTTGATTTTTTGTCTGAAATCCGGCACATTTTCAAAACTCTGTATATCAGGAATGAGATCGAATTTTTATAATCTGAAAAAAGCCTTTTATAAAGGAGACTTTAAGCTACATTATTATTTATAAAAATGTGACGGGTACGTTACACTAAAATTTCAGTTGACAAACTTCATAAAAGACAATTTTTTTTTAAATGGAACCCCCTTTTTTATTACATAAATGTGTTCTACGGCAAAAAATAAGGGTACTTTATGTAACATGTCCTATGTTGAAAGTTGATAGAATTTCAGTAAATTAGAAAAACATGTAATCTGGGTATAATTATTTTATTAAAACGGATAAGTAAGCCATGGAAAAAACAAATAAATTCTAAAAACAAAACTATGATTAATTTAATACATATTCAAATTGTCTTCCATTCATATGTAAGCACATCGTTACTCTTTTCAATACTTCTTCTTGTGTAGCATTTTTTATCATCCGAGGAGACATGTTGTTAAATGCTGTTCGTACCCTATGTTGGCAATCTTCTTTAGTAGTTAATGGTTTTTGATAGACGACGTTTTTAATGTAACCCCAAACAAAAAAATCAAGTGGAGTTAAATCGGGTGAACGAGGAGGCCACCTATCAAAAATCTCGTCCTGAGACACCTGTACTTGTCTTTCTGACACACACTGCTCTGAGTACGCTACGAGAGACAGATAACAATTGTATGACGTCAATTTCCCCTTTAAGTAAATGTGAAATATCTCGTAGGTATAGTAATTATTTAAAAAAAAATTTCATTGTTTTAACTATTATTTATTGAGCCATACTTTAAGTTAAATTGATTTTTTTGTTTTATGGTGGAATACCCCATTAAAACCGGATTATTGAAAATTTTCTGTTCTTAGTTAGTTTGATTTGACGTTTGACATTTCATCTGACACTATCAGTTTCTTGTTTCGTAATAAGTTAATGTGAACGCAAAATATATAAAAAAATAAAAATTAAAAACATCTTATATCAAATCTTCTTGTACGTACCGTGCATTTCTGCTATTTTAGCGTATATTTAATGGTTCGCACGACATCTCAGCAGACGTAGGAAGCAACGCACCTGCATTAAACTCTTTCATAAAACGCGCTTTCAGTCCCGGATAAAAGATTGTAACTTTGAATTTAAATAGAACGACAAGTGGAGATGAGGAACGATCATAGATCCACGAGAATGACTCCGCATCGTGTTTCAGATTTAAAATTGTTTACAAGTGGCTCTTGACTTGAAAACCATTTCTTTCAAATAATTATTTCCAGTAATTTTCATAAATCTTATGCAAATAAATAAATAAATAAATATATCATCACGGCATATTACCCATTTCTGGGTGTGCCAGTATCTACACATGTAGACATCGGTAATGATGACGATATATTTTACCGTGTGGGCGCTTACCAGGCGTCACCTCACGGGCACTCATAGCTGGCGTGGAGAGTGCACCACAGGGGTCACTTTTGTGCCATTTAAAATTGGAAATATTTGGCGTCTGTCGGGATCGAACCCGGTTCCCCCAGGTTCGCGACCAGACACTCAGGCACGCGGCCACGGGACCCCTTATGTAGTAACTCATAATATACAGACTGTTTCAAAGAAAGTGTAAAATAAATTAAGGGCATATAGTACTAACAAAAATGATTAAAAAAAGCGTAATCAACATAGGTCTGATCTTCGACTGTTTCCGAGATAAATAAAAAATCGAAGAAAAACTGACAATGCTAGTGATCGAACAAAATTTTTCATAAAACATTTTACTTTTAAACTTGAAATTTCAACTTTTTAAAACTTGAAATTCCAACTTTTTAAAACTTGAAATTTCATCTTTTCAAAACTAAAAATTTTACATTTTAAACTTGAAATTTCAACTTTTTCAAATTATGAGTTGCTGGTTAGATTACGTTGCAGTTTGTATTATTTTATTTAAAAAAAAAAAAACACAAACTGCAACATAACTTAACTGGCAACTCATAGTTTGAAAGAGTTGAAATTTCAAGTTACAAAAAGGTGAAATTTTAAGTTTTAAAAAATTTTACGTATGGCCTTTCTACGCTTCCGTAATTTCTAATAGTTACTAAGTTACATGAAAATTAAATATTGGCCAAGGTCGCCACAACATTTAACTTAGTACAATTATTTGATTTTTTTAAAAAAAATAAAAAGTCTTATTTAATTAAACTCGCAACGCTTATAGTTTTCAAGATAGCAGAGGTACACCCCGTAAAAACTCATTTTTCACTACCTCATATCTCGGAAACTATTGAAGATCGGACCCATGTTGATTAAGCTTTTATTACTCTATTTGGTCAGTACTATATGCCCTTAAAAGTTTTTACACTCTCTTTAAAACATCCTGTATACATTACAGCTTAACAATTTTTGATCTTTCCTGTTTGGTTTGCTATATTGGAATTGTTGTATTAGGTCCATATCTGTTAATAATTTGACCCTTTCATTGGTAAATAACAGTGTTTGATTGTTAGATTTAGTTAGTGAATTAAACGTCATGGATAAATATTTATCGATATGAATTATTGCTATTGGTACGGGTATATTCAATATTAGGTTATAAAATTATAATCATATAAATTTATAGAAAATTGTGAATAATTTTCCAATTATCGCACGACATAAATAGATACTATTACAACCTAATTGATATTCCAGCTGTGATTAAAGCATAATGAAGCATAATTAGTAGGTTAATTTGTTTAACTGTAATGACCGTTTTCAAATGTTCAAATAATATTTTAGAGAGAAATTTGTGATTAAATTATTTCATATAGCATTAAAAATAAACTGGATTTAGCATTTTATATTGTTACATTATGATAGGACAAAGTTTAACCACATATTAACATCCCTTTTAAACGTTAACATAAATGCCTGCAAAACAATCTTGCAAGATTTATAAATATCGTATTAGAAAATTCATTTTTACCTCCTGCTACCCTGAGTATACGGATCGTGCTAAAAATCGTATATAGAGTTTTGATGTCCCCACAATTCGATTTTAACATTTTTATAATGATGTCTGTGGGTATGTGTATGTGTGTGTGCGTGTGTATGTGTGTGTATGTGAGTGTGTGCGTGTGTGTGAGTGTTTGAGTGTGTATGTGTGGATCCTGTGTACACGATTACTCGAATACTATCAATCAGAACATTTTAATATTGTATACCCATCCCATTCTATACTAATGTGGGAAGAGCTTGTTAGTTTTTAGTGCATATCAGATATCTGGAAGTATGACTTATAGAACCTTTTAATAGTTTTTCTCGAATAAAAATACATTGGATATAATTTTTCTGCAACTTTTACTGATAAAAATTAAATATAATGGTACAATCTCCAATTCTTCTATAATAGCATTTAACTTTAAATATAAAATTATAATATAATTTATTTTTGTACATCATCTTATAAAAATATAATATTTTAAATAAATAAATAAATCATCACGGCATATTACCCATTTCTGAGTGTGCCAGTATCTATAATACATGTAGACATCGGTAATGATGACGATTATTTTACCGTGTGGGCGCTTACCAGGCGTCTCCTCACGGGCACTCATAGCTGGCGTGGAGAGTGCACCACAGGGGTCACTTTTGTGCCATTTTTTAAATTGGAAATATTTGGCGTCTGTCGGGATCGAACCCGGTTCCCCCAGGTTCGCGACAGACACTCAGACACGGGACCCCATAACATTTTAACATATTTAAACAAATGTCACTCTCAGGAAGCAATTACATTAAAATTAATAATGAAACCGTATTAAGGAGATTGTATTAATACTAATAAAATTAAGGTTTGTAAGAATAACATATTTTCCGTCATATTTATACACCAAGTGAGCTAAGATAATGTTTATCCTTAGCTCACGTGGTTTATACAATATTTTATTAAATTTTGACGAAATAATATTGAAAACAATTATAATATTTATTTTTGACAAATTAAAAAACTAAACAGTTAGTAGGCTGTGCTTGACAATCGTCGCTGATAGACGTCAAGTCATCTATTTAAAAAGATTTATTGTCAGGTATTTGTGCCGTGAAAAATAATGAAAATGGCTGATAATGTCTGATAAATACTGTGGTTTGTGTTATTTTCGTGCCTGATGTTATTTTAAATATATTATTTGTTGCTGTGAGTTAAAATTTTGTGAGAGTGATTTAAATTTTTTTAATTCACTTGTGAATAAAATGTTACTTATAGTTGTTTCTATGGAGTTAATAATGACAGTTTAAAACATCAAAATTGAATAAAATAAATAAATATATCATCACGGCATATTACCATACCCATTTCTGAGTGTGCCAATCTGCTTTATCACATATCGGTATTTAAATTAATAAAAATTAAATAACGGGAGGTATTATTTTGATCACATCAGATTTTTTAATTTTTAGAAGTCAGCAGATGTACCTATATTTTTGGAAAGTACCTAGAGTAATTATATAAATCTATTATCTGACATAGAAATAAATATACCGAATCAAAAGAAATGTTAACATTCAAAGAATGTACAAAATATTAAGAGCTATATTCTTTCTTGTGATTATGTGTAGATTTTGTAAAATTAACTATTACTTTATGTTTACGACAATCCATATATTTTTATGTGTACTTGCCACATTCATATTAAATCCAAAACATCCTTGTTTCACACTTCCTTTCTCATTTTCATTCTCACTTTCCTTAACTCTATGACTTTGTGGAAATAAAAGGGAAGTACGCTTCTTCAGCAACCGGAAGCCTTCATTTTAGGTCTTTGATAAGCAGGGCTGGCAACAGTAGATCGCTATCTCTCTCACGGCAACTGATAACGCCTCTCGCGGCAATTTTTACCACCCACACAGTTGATTACAACGCTGTAATTGCATCAACGAGGCATCATACGCCAGTTAAATTTGGTGAATAAGCCGTGATAACAGGTTTAAATATCGTGAGTTATTATTACAATCATTCTCGCTTTCAGTGTTGGATAAGATAAAGGAAATATGCTTAAAGGGAGTTGGTTTTGTGGAATTTAATAAAGGTTTTACGCGCAAACCAAGTGGATTGTAAAGCTGGTTATTTTTAGGGTTTTATTTGCATTTTAATTGTATGAGAGTTTGAACAAAACGTTTTTGTTGGAATTTGTTCTAGCTTAGCACTTTAATTTTAAATGTGATTTTTTTGTTTCATAAAATATTTATATCATGTACGGTGATAGACAGAAAAATATCTGATACATTTCAATAGATTTATTTAAAAATAATAATAAACTAATAAAGCTGCTGACTGTAACAGCACAAAGTGTTTTTATTAAATAATTAAATCAAATTCAAATCAAGGCCCATAAGTGAGGTTATCAAACCAGCGAAATAAGCGAAACGTCAAATAGAAACAATTGCAGTCTACTATGTTTTTGTGAATATTAACAAATAAGTAAAGCAATTATTCATGTCAAAATGATTGTTATTATCAATAAAAAAAAATTCAAATAGGATTTATGTGCTAGTAGTGAAAAAAATAGTATATGAACCACGGTTGAGAAGATCATTATTGACCAGGCGCCTTGTATCTCTCGGGCTGCGCCCTCGGGTTACAATAACGGTGCTGGGTCAATAATGATTATCTTCTCAACCTTGGCGTATAATATACTATTTCAAGGATTTCTAACAGTTTCTCTCAAAAATGATATTAGTTATAAGTTATTATATAGCAAAGTGCATTAGTTTATTGGTTATTTATGAAGGAAACGTGTAGGCTAATTTTGAATAATTAATGGTTTTACTTTCACCAAAAGAAATTGTTTTCCTGATTGCAAATTATTTGTTTCTTATAAATGCCGTGTGGTGTTCAAAATTTTTTGTAATAACATAAAATTTAAACATTTAGGAAAAATATAATAATAAAATTCTTCTCTTTATGTCATACTGAACAACTTTTTTGTTGATTTGTAAATTCTTCGTGACAACGGTCCATCAAGATGCTGTTATTTTTCTAGGAACATTTGATTTTTAACTGTAGGCGACTGGCGACTTATAAAAAAAATCTCTTGTGGCCAGCACAAGACCTTCCGTCAATTCGATGTATTTTGTGCAAATCCCATACCAAAAGGACCTTGGAACAGTTTCTTTATACTATCATGTAAAATAGAACGCGAACACATACTATTTTTTACAAATTCCATACCAAAAGTTCATTTGAAAAGGTTCTATAAATCCAATAAAATTTTAACATAAACATACACTAAGTAAAATGCTCATGACACTTCCTTCTTTCTGCTTCAGCTTTCCCCTATTTTATTAGGGATCGCTGTTTCCTCTTCTCTTCCACTCATTCCCGTCCAACACATCTTCTTCACACAGTCCTTCCTATCTCAAGTCTGCGATACAGTCCTTCTATCTTCTCTTTGGCCTTTCACTGCATGTCACTTGCGAGGAACACTATGACATACCAATTTTAGATCCTATACTTTTTTCCATATTTGGTTTTGCACTTGCAACTGACATCTGTCAATTAAATTTTTTTGAATAATTATGTCAGCTGTTTCCATGATAAATAACAAAGCTGACTAATTTTTGAAAATTAATTTCTTTATAATGCTTTAACTCTACATCTATTGAATATGAAGGAAAATGAATAATCAAACCATATAGAGAAGAGTATTTTCTTTAATAAATATAAAAACAAAATGTCAAAAAATAATATTTAACTGCGTTTTTTTAAGAAAAACTGTTAAAAACTTCAAATAAGGGTACTTCCGGTGGATCAATTATAACCAAAATCTAATCAACTCTTCATATGGATATACAGAAGAGGAATACGAAAGAATTATAATTTTTAGAATTGTAGTATTGAAGTTATCGTCGGAGAAAAATTTGTCACACACGGACACACACACACACACACACACACACATATATATATATATATATACATCATTTTAAAAATAGTAAATTCGTATTGTAGGGACTCTAAAACGTGCTTATTCATTAAAAACTCACCACCGAATTTTTTGACCAAAGACAATACCTTCCTTACCTAAAGGTGACGGAAGGTAATAACGGCCTGCCTCAGTTATTTGTATCTTTTCACATTTGTTTTTAATCCTGTTATATCATAGTAATAATATGGTATTATGAAAAAGTCTTTTTTGATTATCTCGGATTCAAAATAATAGACTAAGGTTGTTTTTGCCAGAAGCTCCTCTTATGGAATATACAAATCAATAATTTTATATATAAACTGTCCCCACAATAGTTACATTATTATTAGGGAGGTATTAGCACCATTAAATTAATATAAATCTATCTCTGATTACATGGCAATATTCATTACACGTACACCCCCAATCATTAGCTGAACTCAAGAGAAATGCAAATCATTAAAACTTGGGGTAGAAATTGCAGTTTAAAATCAGAATGATTTTAATCAAAACAGCATATGTTATTAATCTTTCCCCGGAAAATTAATCATACAGGGAGCATCGCAACATAAAAGAACAGCTAGTCACCACAGAGTTCACCCCCCGCGCCTGTAGATGGCAGCACATGCAACAACAAGTTAGGGTTGTGATAACTAACAAAACTAAAACGAATTATTAATTAATTAGTTTAAAAGTTTACTGCATCTTCTGTAATTAATATCATCTGCACGCTAAGTACAACCTAAAAAAATCAGACATAAATTTAATTAGAGTTACACACGACGAATGAAGTTTTCGAGATGAAATCTATAATGAAGTATATGAAGTTGTTTTTCATGTGATTAAACTGAAAGTTGAAAACTTTTAACAAATCGAGTATCGAATTATTTGGCTATACAAGTTTTGAATATGTTTGGCACAAAATGCTGGTAATAATAGCTCTTGTTAAAAGTTTTCCAACAAAATTTCTTTCCGTGTAAGTCTATACTCGTTGTTACTGACATAGTTATTTATCATGTGGAAGTTTCTGCCAGCATTATACAAAATATGAGCAATTTTACATTATTTTTTATTTTTATGTAAATATGTTTTATCTCCAGTTGATTGGAACGAAAACATTTTTCATACATTTTGTAATAGGGAGGAAAGTACTCCTAACTAGTGTACCTAACGTTTTTATTATTTATTGTGGAGTTAAAATTAAACTAAGTGTTTACCACTAAATAAATATGGTTTATATAAAAAAATATAACAATAATATCAATAATACTTGCAATATCTGTTACCTGTTAGTACCTTTTAATTATCATTAACACCAATATAGGGTCCTCTACAAGTGTATGTGTGTATGTATGTGTGTCTGGATGTTGGCAGGACGATTCCTCAAAAACTATAAAATATAAAACCAGTTTAACTTCGTATTCCTCAATCTGACATTCATGGAAAGAGCTGGAGAGGTTTCGGTAACAATTGGACAACCGGAAGTAGTAGTTTCTTTATATAATAATTCTTCTAAATATTATTTTTTGAAAATTTGTTTTATTACTAATAAAACATAAAATTCTACATATGAGACATTTAAAATTTTTGTAATATCTTCTATAGATTTAGAGATAAAGGCAATGTAATATATAGAATAATTGGATGTAATACATCACGCAGGCTAAAATACACCAAGGAAACCTGTTGACAAATTCGAATAATTGTAACATTATTTTTTATAATGACAGCTAAATGTCATTGTCAAAAATTAGCAGTTTTAATGACATTTTGAAAGCTTTTTATGGAAAGTATATTTAATTTATTTTGTTAAATTTTTGACGTTTTAAACTGTCTTTATTAACTCCATAGCAACAATTATAAGTAACACTTTTTTCACAAGTGAATTAAAATTTTTTAAATCACTCTCACATTTTTTTTAATTCACTCTGAAACAAATAATGCATTTAAAATAACATCAGGCACGAAATTAATACTTACCCATAGGGCCTTACGGGCTCGTGAGCTAAACTTTCTTCTCATGAATAAACATTACCTTAGCTCACTTGGTGTGTAAATATCTATTAATTTTATTAATTAAATATTTAAAATTATAAGTAAAATGCATATATCCATAAGAAATATCGCCAATCTTCTTAATATATTGGTAGAATCTAAGACTTTTAAGAACTTCTTCATACAATGAAAAATAGATATAGTTGGAATTATATGTGTTCAGAAGACGTGATAAATACAATAAAAAATAATATTTGGGTAAAGTTTTGTAATTTTTGTATTATAAAACGGCGTTTGGACGGCGAAGTGCAATATAATACTTATATGACATAAAATGGAAATGGCGAGAGGTATTGTGCTGGCCACAACATATTTATTACATTATAATATTAGTTTTTTACCTCTCGCTAAGAGAGATATTGGATTCATGCTTAAATTCGCATATCCAGATTTTATTGAATAAGCACGATTTAAGGTCCCTGGAATCCGATTATAACATTTTTAAAATGATGTCTGTGTGTGTGTGTGTTGTGGATGTGTGTATGTGTGTATGTGTGTGTGTGTCTGGATGTTGTAGACACGATTCCTCAAAAATTATAAGACTTAAAAAATATTTAACTGCAGTTTCCTCAATCTGACATTTAAAATTTTTATTATATCTTGTATAGATTTAGAGATAAAGTCACTATAATTTATAGAGTAAACTAATCGCAGAGGCTAAGGCACTAAGGAAACCAGTTGACAAATTCCAATGTTTATATAAAAAAAAATAACAGTTTGTAAACGACACATGTCATTGTTCAATATCAACAGTTTTAGTGACATTCTGATTCTGAAGTATATTTAATTTTTCTTATTGTTTTGTTAATTAAATATTTGAAATTGTCCATCCAGTCAATTAGCCAATCTGGTTAATGAATTGGAACAATCTCTGACATTTAGAAACTTCCTCATACAATGAAAAATAGATATAATTAGAATTATATGTGTGCAGAAGACATGTTCTGTAATATTTTGTTATAAAACGTCGGTTCAAAAGGGAAGTGCAATACAATACTTATATAGCCTAATATGGAAATGGCGAGAGGTGTTGTGCTGGCCACAACAGATTTTTTACAATTATATTTATATTAAAATTATTTATTTCACTTATATTAATTTTAGCTACTCTAATTTATTGTACACAAATGCAGAAGAAATGTTGTTATAACATAATATTGAGGTAGTTCAAAATTGACTCGCGTTTGCACCAATCACATGCCAGGAAATGTTGTCCCTACACCATACTACACTGCATTCTTGTAGCAAACAGAGTATAGTTTACAACAATGTTACTTATTATAACTGTGCATAATGATTTTATCTTAGCAACAATAGCCGTTTGGTTGAGTGGCTCATATCAGCTATTAGCAAATGACTACCCCTACCCTACCCGTCTACCCATTCTCAGGTAGGTAACAATCCCAAATTGAATTCATTGGGTTAATAACAACCACAGGGTCCGCCATTCTGTTCCTGCACTCTGGCGTAATAGCGAGCCATCATCATCCTTTAGCGGGAAGTAAATCAACCGAAAACCTGCCTTGTCCTTTTGTTCCTGCAGGAGGTCGGGTCAGGACCCACGCATCAGGTCGATGGGAATTGATAATGGAAGCAAGTAACTTCAGGTGGGAGGGTTACATTCTAATAATAGGGAGGAAGTTTGAACGCAACTTGTAGTTTGCTGTTGGGTTATAATCCGGTGTAAAATGGAAATTTCTAGAGGGTAAAAATGTTATACACAAGAGTAATGCTGTATAATGTAATGATTTTGGGTACCTACCTATATTCGTAGAGTAAATGTATGCAGGGTGATAACTTTATTATGTAACATGGCACAATAAATACCTCCTTTCGCATGAATAATTAAAATATTTTATTTGATCTAATTCCGTTTTAAAAAGTTCAATTTTACCTAACCTTTTGACGTTATGAAATGTCAATTTTTACATAATTGATACAAAATGAGATTTGTAATAGCTATACTTGCCGTCAAATAATTATGGACGGGAGCTTTCTACACTGATGCCAAATTTTTTAAGTGTCTACCTGTAATCTGTCAATGTCATTTTATATTCTGACATTTTCGGTAATACTTGGGTGCGCTTTTTATTCCCAATCCTACATGTGTAAAAAGTTTAAACAAACTTCTTTTTGCTGATGACTTCAAAATTTTTCGAGCACTAAACGATCAAAATGACGCCGAATTATTACAAAAAGATTTAGATAATGTTTACGAGAGGAGTGTACGGAATAACTTGCTACTGAATTTAGATAAATGTTACCATGTTAAATATTCCACAAAGAAAACTAATAGCAATTATAATTATTTAATAAATAATCGAGTAATATAGAAAAAACCCGACATTAAACATTTAGGAATAAACTTCCAAGAAAATTTGAAATCTAATAATCACATAGATATAATAGTAAACAGTGCAGTAAAATCATTAGGTTATATAATAAGAAACTCGTATCTTTTCAGATCAACTCAAGCACTTGTTCTTCTTTTTAATGCATTAGTAAGATCTAAACTAGAATATGCTAGTGTAATTTGGAATCCATCTGAGCTATATCTCAAGGAAATAATTGAAAAAGTTCAAAAGAAATTTTTAAGATATCTGTACTTTAAGAAATTTAGAACTTATCCAACTTTCATGCCATATACCACACTACTAAGCATTTTTAACTTCTTGAAATTAGAAACCAGACGAAACATTTCAGATATTATTTTTATTTGTAAAATAGTTCAGAATATTATTCAGTGTCCTAACTTACTATCAAAATTACCTTTTTATGTTCCAATGTATATTTTTTCAAAACCAAAAGATATATTTTATATTAAAAAAAATAACTTAGAAATTAGGAAAAATTCCCCTTTAATAAGATGTTGCCTAATTTGTAATAATATTAATAACAATAATGTAGATATATACAGATAATATAGTTACATTAGTTAAGTATTTGAAAGTATTTTTCAGAGTAAGTTAATTTAGTGTATAAGTTAGTTTTAATGAAACTATGTAATTAGGCTCTTGTGCCTGTTTAGTTTCAATAAATAAATAAATAAATAAATAAATTGCATTATATTTAGACTTTTGAAAAGAAAATGAGCGAAACTCATGAAATAAATAGTCCTGTATAAAAAACTTTTAGGAAAACAAGATTTAAATGGCTAGACAAAAATAATTATTGCCAATGTACAAAATTTTTTCAAAAAATTGGCATTACTTCCTGAAACAAATAATAATTTATTAAATAACAAGAAAACTTTGGATTTCACTGTAGAAGCATGTTGTGTTGGCAGATCTACTGTTCACCTAATAATCAATTATTCTTACCTTTTATTTCGACTTCGTAACTATTAGAAAGTGAAAAAAAAAATGTTTCATATAAAATCTTATTGTTTTTTTTATAGTCTATTTATTGGCGTAAACAAAATTTTGTTCGACCACTACCTCAGTCAGTTTTTCTTCGATTCTAACACAAAATGGCCTCTTACTCGAAAACAGTTGAAGATCGGACCCATGTTGATTAAACTTTTTTTACTCATTTTAGTTAGTACTATATGCCCTCATAATTTGTGACACTTATTTTTTAACACCCTGTATATTATTTATCACAATCATTACATTGCTCAATATAATACGAACCCCAAACTTCTACACCTATGATTCACCTATATTTTTCATTATCTATTTCCTTCCTTTATGTCTGTCTCCCTTTCATCCCATCACCAATTCACCATCACTATCACGTGCTTAGTGCTTATGTCCACTCATCCACGTCTCCTATCACGGCCTACTATATTCGGTCGCCCTGCATAGCACAATAACCGGCGTCGGCGTCGGTCGTCGACGTCGCACGGCTTCAAAGGCTTTGTTGTCATCGAGCTGTGTGCTGACTGCCGTGGTGTCCCACCGCAATATTGTCTAATTGTCGCCTCAAATCTACCTAACGAGCCTCACATCCAGATATTGAATTTAGTCGCCCTAGACAGGCTGATAAGGGAATCTCAGGGTAATGTACTCAACTGCCACTAGGGGAAGAAGTAATTAAATTCATATAAATTTCATGTTACTTATGTGAAATCTAATTAATAAATTCCGTGGTGCTTGGTGAGGAATACAGATATTTGATTTAATTTAATTATAAATTTTACTAAATATGTGTTAATGTTCCAATTTACCAGATTATGATTTTGCGAATTACCTAATTGGATAGAATAAAGAGTTCGGTAATAAAATTAGATTTGCATAATAAAAAAATCTGATGTGGCCAACACAGAACCTCCCGTTATTTAATTTTTATTAAATTAAATACATACCTACGTATTTATTAACGCTGCAAACTATTCCATTGCATAAAACTATTGCTTTATTTACTATTTTCTTTTTAAAATGTCGCTATTATTAATTTGAAGTGATTAGTTTTTTAACAGTGACAGTTACTGTCAGTTACATTCATTTGAAATATGAACTGTGTAACAAAGGAATTGTGTTTTTCTTAGGCTTCGGGACTTATTATTATTAATTATTTTTATATTTATCTGTAAAGTATATAGAAAAAGTATTAATGTATTCCTGTAGAAAATTCAATAATCTTCAATTTTCATAACGACAAAATCCAAAAAAATGGCATTAATGGTATTTTTTGAAGGTTATCCCATTTACAACAAAATCTAATGGCTTCCTTTCATATTAGAGTAGGGTATAAATACAAGGTTTCAGAATTTTCTGAATGGTAGTATTTGTGTTAGAGCGAAGACAAAATCCCTACACATACACACACACACACACATACATACATACACACACACATACACACACACACATACACACATACAGACATCATCGTGAAAATGTTAAAATTGGATTCTAGGGACCTTAAAACGTGGTCATTTACTAAAATCTCGATAAGTGATTTTTAGCACGATCCATATACCTCCCTTACCAAGGGTAGCGGGAGGTAAAAATTCTATACTAAAAGTTCTTCTGAAAACATCCAATATATTGTAAAACGAACATATACTATTTTCTATAAATTTCATACCGAAAGTTCATTGGAAAAGATTCAATAAATCCAGTAAAATTAGAACAGGAACATACACTATGTAAATTACACTTGATAATGATATAAATTAGAATTATTTGAATATATCGGCTGTTTCCATGATTTTAGCACAGCTGGTTAATTTATGAAAGTTAATCTCTTTATAATTCCTTAACTCTATATCTATTGAATATGAAGGAAAATGTGTAATTAAACCATATAGACAATCAAATGTTCTTTCATATTTATAATAACATAAAATGTCGAAAAATGATATTTAATTGCGTTTTTTTTTTAAAAGAAACTGTTAAGAATTTATTTCAAATAAGGAAACTTCTGTTGGACTAATTATAACCAAAATCTAATAAGCTTTTCATATGGATGTAAAGAACTGAAGAAGAGGAATACGTAAGAATTATAATTTTTAGAATTGAAGGAAAATGTATAATCAAACCATATGGAGAAGAGCATGTTCTTTAATATTTATAATAACATAAAATGCCAAAAAATAATATTTAACTGCGTTTTTTTAAGAAATACTGCAAAAAACTTCAAATAAGGGTACTTCCGGTGGATCAGTTATAACCAAAATCTAATCACCTCTTCATATGGATGTAAAGAAAAGGGATACGAAAGAATTATAATTTTTAGAAATATAAGTATTGGAGTTATCGTCGGAGAAAAATTTGTCACACAAATATACAGACATAAATAAATAAAATAAAATAAATATATCATCACGGCATGTTACCCATTTCTGGGTGTTCCAGTATCTACAACACATGTAGACATCGGTAATGATGACGATATATTTTACCGTGTGGGCGCTTACTAGGCGTCACCTCACGGGCACTCATAGCTGGTGTGGAGAATGCACCACAGGGGTCACTTTTGTGCCATTTAAAATTGGAAATATTTGGCGTCTGTCGTGATCGAACCGGGTTCCCCCAGTAGTGGTAGCACGCACTGTAGAATTCTATCATAGAAAGCAGGCGAATACGATTTTATTTTTACGAATCTTCACTTTTTGATTCGGAAATTATTGGATTTTATACTATTAAAATGAGAAACATTATGACAGTTGTATATAATAATTGTATTGGCTTTGAATAGAATTGTGGCATAATAATGACGTTACTTTGACACTTTCAACTCAAGTCGTATGCTTGCAGACGAATATTTTGAAACACGCACGCTTCGTGGCGAAATGCGAAAACAAATGCTTATTTGATAGAATTCTAAAGTGCGTGCTACCACTACATGTTCGCGACCAGACACTCAGGCACGCGGCCACGGGAACCCATACAGACATCATCTTAAAAATAGTAAATTTGAATAGTAGGGACCCTAAAACGTGCTTATCCATTAAAAACTCACCACTGATTGTTTGATCAAAGATAATACCTTCATTCGCTAAGGGTGACGGAAGGTAAAAATCGGTAGAATACCCAATTCATAATTATTTTGAAAGTATTTCAAAAGAAGTTTGGTTAGGAACTTTTAAACAGATTTAAAATAAAATTCTACAAAAATATGAGCTATGTACCTTATTCTCAACAATGGGGTCATTTCACATTTTCTGATTTATTTTTTCTTGAAAAAATAGGTCAAATTAAACATGTACGTGCATGTTTTACATCTTACAAGTCTTTAGAAACAGAGATATAATTTTTTAAAAGTTGCGTTTAATTTCAAATATTTCAACGGATGACGACACATATTTACGGATACGACAATCGAGCTCTACCGGTTTAATTTAGAACTATGATTATTTGGTTTGGTATTTATTTAAATAAATGGTTTATTTACATACCTTATACTGCACTAGTACTTTTAAAGAAATAGAAAGTAATAATAATCTTCTCTCTTGTATATTTTGCTGTCACCTGTCACACTTTTAGGTTAGGTTACTGTTTCATGTTGTGAAGCGTGTGTGTGAGAGAGAATTGTCTTTGTGTGAGTATGAATTTATGTCGTCACAAATTTAGTCCATGTTTAAAAGCGCGAAAGTTTATTAGCAAATTTATGAATGAAAAGTCGCATATTTCAAATTATTTTCTATTACTATATTTACCTATGTCTTACTAGTATGTTATTGTTTTATAACAACCTCAACATTAGGTCCGTTATCGAGTAAATAATGCCCTAGTGCGTATTAAGTTGCTATGGTAATGTTGACAACAAACTGAGGTTAATAATACTGATACTAACATAAAGTGCAGTTAAGGTTAAGAAGCATTGTGAATTGTAGTCGTTTATAATCATATTTGTTTCATCACAAATACAAACCAGCATACTTCTTATTCTTAGCAATAACATTACTCGTCCATATTGACAGAAAAGTACCACAAGAAATATATTTTTTGTTTGAAAAAATGCTTCGTTTACAGAAACAAAATATTACCTAGATACCGCATTCACAGGCTACTTTGTAAGTTGTATTAAAATTTTGTGATTTATTATTTTTGTTTGATAAATTCTAGTCAGACAAAATGTTTATTAAGAATTTCTAGTAAGACATAAAACGTTGAAGGCAACACGGATGTTAAACGACAATAATTATTGTCCTTATAACAACCCTTGGCACCTTAATTACAATTATTAAATGAGATGGATTTCATGATTTTATAAAAAAAATCGACAATTATTTTTTTTGAAATGACCCGATTCCCGCGTGATCCTCATGTAAATAAATTCTCTACAAGAATTGAAAAATAGTGTTAAGGAAGAATATATTGAAAAGAAAGACCAATAAATCCTTTTAGTAGTAGTCTGTTTCAAATAACATCGTCTATTTGACAAAGACAACTAATCTCATTCAATCAACCATTCCAAGTCCAATAGAAATAAACTCCGCAACAAAATGTCCTCCGATTGTGTCCTTTTCCGTCCTTCAATCAGCATTATCAGATCAGTGATAACAATTCAGCTTCAGGATTCAGCTGGTGATGTCCCTTGTCGATCAATGCATTGCCTTCATCTTGACATGGATCTCTCTCGGCCAAGTAATGCATTACTAATGACAACTGATACAGGAGCATGAGGATGTACATGCTGCAGTGTGCACTGCGTCGTCACTGTAGTGCGCTGTAGACAGAACAATACAGTCTACAGGGCTAGTGAATATGCAGTACGTGAATAGGTGATAGGTACGATGGTGATTTGATGATAGGTGGATTTGATACAGAGGAGGATTTGGGAGTTTGGTGTTGTATTAAAAGAAAAATATGTACTCTCATCTCTCATTTGCAATGAGTGTTTTAAATGAAAGTTTATGTAATATTTTTCACAGTAATAAAAAGATAAAAAAATTGGCTCTAGATCTAATCTTGAAAAACAACTTCCTACTCCTGTGACGTCGGAGTACATACATCATTCATAGCCAATAGGAAAACAGTTTACGTTATTTATACCGCATGTCTACTATTTTTTGACCTATAGGAAATGCAATGTTAATTTTTACCATCCGTCACCCTTAGGTAAGGAAGGTATTGTCTTTGATCAAAAAATTCTGTGGTGAGTTTTTAATGAATAAGCACGTTTTAGGGTCCCTACAAAACGAATTTACTATTTTTAAGATGATGTCTGTATGTATGTTTGTATGTATGTATGTATGTATATATGTATGTGTGTGTGTGTGTGTGTCCGTGTGTGTGTGTGTGTGTGTGTGTGTGTGTGTGTATGTGTGTCCCTGTGTGACAAATTTTTCTCCGACGATAACTCCAATACTATAATTCTAAAAATTATAATTCTTTCGTATTCCTCTTCTGTACATCCTTATGAAGAGTTGATTAGATTTTGGTTATAATTGATCCACCGGAAGTACCCTTATTTGAAGTTTTTAACAGTTTTTCTTAAAAAAACGCTGTTAAAAATATTATTTTTTCACATTTTGTTATTATATTTATTAAAGAAAATACTCTTCTCTATATGGTTTGATTATTCATTTTCCTTCATATTCAATAGATGTAGAGTTAAAGCATTATAAAGAAATTAATTTTCAAAAATTAGTCAGCTTTGCTATTTATCATGGAAACAGCTGATACATTCAAAATTCTAATTGACATATGTGTGTTGCAAGTGCAAAACCAAATATGGAAAGTATGGGATGAAAAATTAGTATTTCATAGTGGTCCTCTCAAGTGACATGCAGTGAAAGGCTAAAAAGACGATGGAAGGACTGTATTGCAGAAGACTTGAGAAAGGAAGGACTGTGTGAAGAAGATGCGTTGGACAGGAATGAGTGGAAGAGAAAAGGAAACAGCGACCCTAATAAAATAGGGGAAAGCTGAAGCAGAAAGTAAAAATGTCAAGTACATTTTTCTTAGTGTATGTTTGTCATAATTTTATTGGATATATACAACCTTTTCAAATGAACTTTTGGTATAAAATTTGTAAAAAATAGTATGTGTTCGTGTTCGATTTTACATGATATTATATAGAAACTGTTCCACGGTCCTTTTGGTATGGGATTTGTGCAAAATACATCGAATTGACGGAAGGTCTTGTGCTGGCCACAACAAATTTTTTTATTTCGTTTATTTCGTTAATGGGAATAATTATCACCAAATAAATTTATTACTTGCGCTTTGAAATTTCCAGCAAAATATCATAGTAAATAAGGCTATAGTTATATGCAATGGAAAATAATATGGTTTGAAGCATTAGTAAATACGTAGGTATGTATTTAAATTAATAAAAATTAAATAGCGGTAGGTTTTGTGTTGGCCACATCAGATTTTTATTAACATATTTTTGAGGAATGCGAATTTGATATTTACTTATACATTCCACTTATTCCCCCCTGGGCTTCGAGAATCACTATATCCTCATTCACCCCCCTTCCCTCTATTTCCGCAGCTTCCCCTACTGACTATCACCAGATCACCACTATTCTTCCCCAGTCCACCACTACTACCATTCTGTCGCTGTCGCCGGTGAGATTGACTCTACTAGGGTACGGTTAGTGATTCTGACGGTTTAAATGATTCACGGCGTCACGCCAGATACTGCTATGAATATCTGTGGTCACTCCAGGATTAATTAGCCGCCGCTGTGCAGGATAATCAGCAGGAATTTAATGAATTTTATGCCACGTGATATACTGTCGCAGCAGGAGTAATTTCCTGCTTCTGTAGAGTAGTTGAACGTGGTCAAATTGTTGTTGATGAGATATGAGGTGATAGTTATTGTAAGATATGTTACAATGTCGGGTAAACATAATAATATGATTTTTTTTACCAAAACTATGTAGAAAACAATGTCATTGATTATATGAGAAAAATCTAATGCGGCCAGCACATTTACCTTCCGCCGATTCTATGTATTTTGTACAAAAAGATT
Organism: Ophonus ardosiacus; assembly: GCA_943142095.1. Classification (NCBI taxonomy): domain Eukaryota; kingdom Metazoa; phylum Arthropoda; class Insecta; order Coleoptera; family Carabidae; genus Ophonus; species Ophonus ardosiacus. The sequence goes on along the minus strand of OW964831.1, from coordinate 46,391,096 downwards.
TTATATATACAGTAAAACTGCAACATGAACATATATTATTTTGTACATATTCCATACCGAAAGTTCCTTTGAAAAGATTCTATAAATCGAATAAAATTGTAATACGAATATACAGTATGTAAATTGCATTTGACACTGATATATGTCAATTACATATGTATATTAGCTGTTTCCATAATTATAGCAAAGGTGGCTGATTTGTGAAAGTTAATCTCTTTATAATTCTTTAGCTCTATACTAATGAATATGAAGGAAAATGTATAATCAAACCGTATAGATAATAAGAAGTTCTTTCATATTAATAATGACGTAAAATGCAAAGATATTTATCTAAGTTTTTTCAAGAAAAACTTCTAATAACTTCAAATATGGGAACTTCCGGTTGACCAATTATAACCAAAATCAGCTCTTCATATGTAAAGAAGAGGAGTATTGTAGATCTCGTTCTAGAAAATTGTGTCACACACGGACAAACCTACACACACACACACATACACACACACGGACCCACGGACACACACAAATACATCGATATCATCGTAAAATTGGTAAAATCGTCTTCTGAGGATTCTAAAACGTGCTTAATCATTAAAAACCACCCAATTTTTTGACCAAAGGCAATTCGCGAGTGAAGAAGAGGAGGAGCTTAGCGCGTGACGTAACAATATGGCCGGTTTAAGGTAGATGCTTCGTTTTCCGCAACTGTATTCTTTTACACTGCGGCGTTTGAAATACAAAGTAATATTAATATTATAGTTAATATTAAATAAAAATAATGTTTCTAGTATGAATAACATTTTGAATTTTGCGAACTAGTCCGTTTCATATAAAAATTATGTTCAGCATTCTCTCGAATTTTGAATTTACATGATTCGAGTCTTTGTTTTCTTGAATCTACATAGTACTGTATTATTACAGTCTTTGGTAGATTAATGGAGAGATAAGTATTATTATTTTATTGTCATCTTTGTGCAGGCAGGTCTAAAGTTTTGATTTCATTACGAAGTATTTTAATAAAGACACTAAGTAATTATTATCTTGTAGTTATCCCCGGCAAAATATAATCTTGCTTTACAAAATGCAAGGAGCAAGTATTATTTTTACTCGGTGCCTTTCCCATTTTTAAAAGATGAATGCATAACTTTCGTCTACCAACTATTTCAAATTGGCAAATTTCTCTAATAAATTTTTCTATAGAATTTAGGTTCTTTTTTTCGGGAAATTATGGAAATTAATAATTTCTGGATTTCTGCTTGCTAATGACGTACATAGATTAAACGCAACTAAATCGTGTTGAAGTTTTAGATTTTGTTATTATACTTTATTTCACGTAAGAATAGCGTTGATTTAGTTAGGGATATATAAATTCTATCCTTTGATTGGTCAGAATATAAACCTATTTCACAGAAACGAAACAAATATCGCCTGTCAGTTGTCAAATAAAATCTACAGAATTAAGTGATGTTTAACCATATTTTGTTGCAATTTTAGATTTTGACATTTTTACAGATAAATATATTTATTATTGACAAAGCTTGGTTTCACAAATTTAAATTATTTATTCAATGCATGTAAAAACGGTCGGCTCTCGGTAATCTACTATTTTATTACGTAAAATGATGTATAGCCTACAAATTTAAATCCACTCGTGATTTATTTGTTAAATAAGTGACAGAAACGATGCGTCCGCCGCTACCTCGGCTAGGACTTACTACTATGTACTAGTTCATATTTTCGCCGCTAGACGTCATATTGCTCTTTTTCACTAGCGAATACCTTCCTTACCTAAAGGTGACGGAAAGTAAGAGAGTAAGACTTTTTTGTATACAGTGAAACTATTTGATTTTAATATAGGTAAAAGAAAAAAAATAGGAATGAACCTCAAATGAATATTTATTTACACACGATACAAAAATCTGATGTGGTTAGCACATTACTTTCCGTCAGTTCTATGTACTTTGTACAAATCCCATATAAACAGTAATAATAGTAATAATTTCCCCTGATGCAAATGGTATAATTTATAACGTTATTTCTACCTTCTAATGAAAAGTTCACTGGAAAATGTTCATCAAAAATATATCAAAAATTGATAATATGTAAAGGCTAATATTTGATTTAGCAAACAATTTTTGTTTCAATTTTGTAATTTATTGTATATTACGTTTTACAAAATAAAAATAATAAACCAGGCGGTATTTGATCTTATATTAGGCTATTACGTAGATGTCATTTTTCAAGTTTCAAGTATAGAAACCACTTAGTTTTATTATCGACATACATTTATGTGTTAAAATATGACATATTTCTTTATATTTTAAAAACAAAAGGTCACAAAACTTTTTATTGTTTTTATTCCATCTTTTTACGTCATTACACAAAGAAGGAAAAAGTAGGTTAGTATAAAACATTGTAAATGTACCCAGCCCGAAACTACACGTAACAAACAATTTCTCATGCAAATAAGGTCGAAGTAACCCTCCCTTTATATTTAATCCAAAATCCTCTTGAAGGGAAAATCACTGAAGTTGTCTGGCTGAAGTCGAAAGTGGCCGTAAACCTAAACGCGAAGAATTTTTTACACTCGTAACAAAAATGCAACAAACTGTCTCTGCGTCGCTGGATGGGAATCAGGCTATTGGCTCCGGGTGTTCTGGAAGGATAATGCAGCCCGGACTTTACGTATCCGTAGCCGGAAAAGATAAACCCGAAGTTAGCGCCAATCGTTTCAATTCACGCAGTTAGCTTTCATTGCTGCTAGAGGGAACAGGGAACACTGGCGGGGTGGCGGTTTCGGGTAAAGATAGAAGCAAATTTTGGAGTGTAATGTGAAATAAATGAAATTATTTGAAAAGGTTTTACCCCCTATAAGTTTGTTTGAATTAATATTTGTGTTTATAGTAGTATTGTAACGGTCCCAACAGGTTATTTAATTGAAAAATCTGTTGTGGCCTGCACAATACCTCTCGCCATTACCATTTTTTGTTATATAAGTATTGTAGTGCACTTCGCTATTGAACCGTCGTTTTATAACAAAAACATTACAGAACTTATTATTTTTATTGTATTTAACTTGGCTTCTGCATACATATAATTCTAATAATATTTATTTTTTAATGTAATTTAACCTACTCGACTTATTACATCCCGTTATTTTGTATATTAAGCGTCTTTATCTCTAAATTTATAGAAGATATAATAAAAATTTTAAATGCATCAGATGTAGAATTTTATGTTCTTCAATGTTAGTAATATTAAAAATTTTCAAAAATTAATAATTAGGAGATTTTTTTTTTAGAAACTACTACTTCCGGTTGTCCAATTGTTACCAAAACCTTTTCAGCTCTTTCCTAGAAATGTCCCTCCAACATCCAGACATACACACACACCCACCCACCCACACACACACACACACACACACACACACACACACACGCAAACACAGACATTCTAAAAATGTTGAAATCGGATTCTAGTGACCTTGAAATGTGTTTACTCATTAAAATCTGGATATGTGATTTATAGCATGGTTCCAATACCTCTCTTAGCCAGAGGTAAAAATGACCCATATAAAAGTTTTATTGTTTTAATTATACTATTTAATGGCAGATATACAATTTTTATAAAGCCAGGTTTACAAGATACGACCATTAACTTCTATTTTTAAATAGCAACCTACAATTATTTTACTAAAATATAAACCGCTGTTTTTACGTCCCGCTACCCTAGATAAGGGAGGTATAGGGATCATGCCAAAAATCACATATAGAGATTTTAGTGAATAAGCACGTTTTGATGTCCCCAGAATCCGATTTTAACATTTTTACAATGATGTGCGTGTGTGTGGATCGTGTGGACACGATTACTCAAATACTATCAATCAGAAAATTTTGAAATTTCGTATACCCATTTCATACTAATGTGGGAAAGGCTCATTAGTTTTTAGTGTATTTCGGATATACGGTATCATTTATACAAGCTTTTAACAGTTTTTCTTGTAAAAAATTCATTGAATATAATTTTTTAGCAACTTTTACCAATACAAATTAAATATAATGGCAGAATCTTCCATTCTTCTATTTATTTAGTAAATAACTTGAAATAACTTTAAATATTGAATTATAAAATAATTTATTTTTTTATATCACTTTGCCTCTGCGTCAAACAAAAACAATACTTTAATAACAAATTTGCCATATTTAAACAAATGTCACTGTCACGAAGCAATTATATTAAAATTAATAATGAAACCGTGTTAAAAAGAATTGTAATGAAATTAAGGTTTGTAAAAATAATATATTTTCCATCATACATAAATATTAGATATACAGGATAATTCGATTTAAGTTTGATGTTTGCAGCATTATATATCAAACAGCTCTCAATAAGAACATGATTTCAAAGTGTCAAATAATAGTTTGCAACTACACATTTACGAAATGGATCATGCACTCATGCACAGCGAAGAATTTACACAGATTGTGTTTTACAGCATACGGAAGTTGGTGCTGATTTTGACAATAATGTGTGTGACGATTTTTCCTTAAAATATATTAATGATCCAAAACTTCGCAACTTCACAGATTTTTCAGGAAAAACATAATAAAATGTAATCCAAAATTTCGTATTACAAACTTTTCTGTTTATTGGAACAACAAAGTGATACTTTACTTAAAGCTCATTGCTATTTTAAACATGGAATTGGCGGGAGGTCATGTGCTGGCCACATCAGATTTTTTCTCTTTTCAACGATGTAAAATGTTTGTATATCAAAAATATGATAAAATTCGAGAAATTAAGATAGGTAATTGAAAAATATCGAATATTACTATTATTCAAATATTCTAGGTGTCTATGTCAAAATAAACAAATTGTAACTATGGAAAACAACGAAATAAAATAGATATTTAATTGTTACTTGTTTGAAGTGTTTTATTTTTAAATTAATAAATTAACTTTAACTATCTTATCTTATGTATTATTTTTTATTTATTAATAAATCATTAATAAGCGATCAAAAGAAAATAATAATAAATAAGTTTAAATCTAAATCCTATACTAATATTGACTATATTTATATTATATTCTGTTGCGAACTATGTTGTGAATATGAAATATGCAAGTACACAATTTCTGTCGAGACAAGACCGTAGAGAAAATATATGAGTGCATTATATAACAATATCATGTGTTTCAAAGGAGCCATCTTCTGAAATTAAATAGTTGTAAAACCATTTTCTCTAAAAATGTTCGCAGTTCGAAAACTATTTACCCGACAGCGTAATATTAATTTCTGAATAATTAATGAATATGTTGCCGGTATAGTGCTGTAATGGAAAATTTCAGCACGCCACTGAGAGTATTTAGGCATAAAGTTGGCGATGAACTGCGGGCTTCATTTAGTGCGCCACTTAAATGTTATCCTAAACAAGGATTACCAATTTTTATCGTCTGATTTACGCTAAAATTCCCTAAACTCTAAAATAATGTGAAGCGACAAGAGCTGAACTTTTAACTTAATAAAAATGTGATGAAGTTAATTCTAAATACATGAAGAAAGCTTTTGTCTTTTTTATTTACAGCGCTTTATATGGGCTCGTAAAGATTTCCGAAGTTGTTTTATTAATTTGTAAGGATTTTGCGAAAGTTCTGTTGATGCTGCCAACGGTCGTAAAATGCCGAATGTTGATCCAGGGCTGTAAAGAGAAAATTTTATTTTAAGATCTCTTTTGTCTCGGAATTCTAGCCTACTTGAATTGGTTCATGTTTCTTTAATATATTCTCCTGTTCTTTCATCTCCTAAAGAATTTAGTACAAGAATATATGTAGCCCATAGAATTATTTAGAATTAAACCCATTATTCATATATCTAGAATTTTTTAAAAATATATTTCAAATATGTATAGGACCCTTCAACAATATACGTTTTATACATTCAAAATAATTTCTGATAAACTTAAAAACTAAAGAGTGCGTCAATATGTACTTTACTCACAGTTGTAGGAAAATAACTATTTCATTGTAAATTTAATTAATTGGAATAATTACAAAGCGAATTTTTAATATTAAAGATTTAAATGTCATAAAAACATGGAAGTTGATTTGAATTTGTTTATTTTATTAAATTTAATTTAAAACATTTAATTGGACATTTATAATACGGGCATAGTTTAGTTTTTAAGTAAAATTTAATCATACATTTTTACCTCTCGCTAAGAGAGGTATTAGATTCATGCTAAAATTCTCATATTCAGATTTTGCTGAATAAGCACGATTTAAGGTCCCTAGAATCCGATTATAACATTTTTAAAATGGTGTCTCTCTCTCTCTCTCTCTCTCTCTGTGTGTGTGTGTGTGACTTAAGACCTATCTAACTATGAATTCCTCAATCTGACATTCCTGGGATGAGCTGAAAAGGTTTTGCTAACAATTGGACAACCGGAAGTAGTAGAATCTTAAAAAAATTCTTCTTAATATTATTTTTTGAAAATTTTTGTTACTACTAATAATGAAGAACATAAAATTCTCCATCTAATATACTTAAATTTATTATATCTTGCATAGATTTATGGATAAAGACACTATAATATATAGAGTAATATAATCGCAGAGGGTAAGGCACTAAGGGAACCACTTGACAAATTCAAATGTCTATAACATAGTTTGTAAATGACAGATATCAATGTCAGTGTCAAAAATCAACAGTTTTAGTGACATTCTGATAGCTTTTTCTGGAAAGTACATTTAATCTTTCTTATTGTTTCATTAATTAAATATTTGAAATTATAGGTAAAATGCATATATCTCTTTACCTTCCGTCACCTTTAGGTAAGGAAGGTATTGTCTTTGATCAAAAAAATTCGTTGGTGAGTTTTTAATGAATAAGCACGTTTTAGCATCCCTACTATACGAATTTACTATTTTTAAGATGATGTCTGTATTAGGGCTGTCAAAAGTATTCGGTTAACCGGTTAACCGGTTAATCGGTTAACCGGAAACCGGTTTTTCAATAATGAAATATTCGGCTAGCCGGTTAACCGGTTTGTAGCCGGCTTTTAATCGGTTTATAGCCGGTTTTTAACCGGTTAATAGCCGGTTTTTAACCGGTTTATAGCCGGTTTTTTAACCGGTCAATAGCCGGTTTTTAACCGGTCAATAGCCGGTTTTTAACCGGTTAGTAGCCGGTTTATAGCCGGTTTTTAATCGGTTTCTAACCGGTTCATAGCATTCTTTTTTTTAAAAAAAAATTAACTATAACCTAACGTCTAAATAGCTCTTGACAAAATGCCATATATCAAAATAAATAAATTTCAAATGCTTATTGAAACTGTCAATGTTACCAACCTTAATTTGTTATTATTTGTTGACCGGTTAAAAACCGGTTTTTTGACCGGTTAAAAAACCGGTTTTTTGACCGGCTAAAAACCGGTTTTTTGACCGGCCAAAAACCGGTTTTTCTGACCGGTTAAAAATCGGCCGGTTATTGACTTAAAACCGGTTATTCGGTTTTTCGGTTAACCGGTCTGTAAACCGACGGTTAACCGGTTAGCAATTTCAGCAGATTTTGACAGCCCTAGTCTGTATGTATGTGTGTGTGTGTGTGTGTGTGTATGTGTGTCCGTGTGGGTGTGTGTGATTCTGTGTGTCACAATTTTTTCTCCGGTGATAACTCCAATACTACAATTCTAAAAATTATAATTCTTTCGTATTCCTCTTCTTTACATCCATATGAAGAGCTGATTAGATTTTGGTTATAATTGATCCACCGGAAGTACCCTTATTTGAAGTTTTTATCAGTTTTCCTTAAAAAACGCAGTTAAATATCATTTTTCGACATTTTGTGATTATTAATATGAAAGAATGTCTTATTCTCTATACGTTCTGATTATAAATTTTTCTTCATATTCAACAGATATAGTCATAGAGACATTAAGAGAGATTCACTTTCAAAAATCAGTCAGCTTTGTTAAAATTATGGAAACAGCAGATATATTCAAAAAATTTTAATTGACAGATGTCAGTGTCAAATGCAAGACCAAAGTTGTAAGTATAGGGTTAGAAAGTTATATGTCAATGTGATAGAGTGTCCCTCACAAGTGACTTGCAGTTGCAGCCCAGCCTCAAGATTGGAATTTTCAGTGCCGGAAGTACGAGAAAGTCCAAACAGGAGATGGAAGGACTGTGTAGTAGAAGATTTGAGAGAGGAAGAATTTTGCGAAGAAGATGCGTGGACAGGAATGAGTAAAAGAGAAGAGTAAGAAACAGCGACCCCTAATAAAATAGAGAAAGGAACTTTCGGTATTGAATTTGTAAAAAAAAGTGTGTTCGTGTTACAATTTTACAGGATATACAGAATATTTTTCAAGGAACTTTTGATTTGGGATATGTACAAAATACATCGAATTGACAGAAAGTTTTATCCTGGCCACAACAGATTTTTGTTATAAAACGACGGTTTGATTGCGAAGTGCAATACAATACTTATATAGCCTAATATGGAAATGGCGTGAGGTCTTGTGCTGGCCACAACAGATTTTCTTTTATAAATTAAGGCCTAAATAATTTTTATTTATTCAATATTTGCATGTTGAGTTCTCTCAACGACAATTTTATCTTTTATCCCTTGCTTTTTCAAATTAAACTTTTTTCCTTTCCATTTCTCTACAATTTATACCTCTTACACTTTTCCATAACACTTCGAACAACATGTAACATATCAGAATCAGAAAAAGTAAAAGGAACTGGTGTGTAGTGAAGTTGTAACCGAATGAAAAGTGTAGTGAATATCTTCGGATCCGTTCGATCGGACTTAAGCCATAAATCTCAGTTTCAATGAACGTTGCGTCGCACGGATATCAACAGATCCAGTGCGATAGGCGCCTCGGCGCGCCGCTGGCGGAAAACACGATTTGCGTCGCGATAACGCGCCCGTACTCCACTCCATGTTTCCACGGAGGTTTTTCTCCATTTGTACCGCAGTGCAACCGGATTTTATTTTACATTTTTAGTGGAAATATCTACGGATGAGTTGCTGGATGACGGGTAGTGGAGATGGATTGAAATGGAAATGTTTATGATTTTCAAAAAGGACTAAGCCAAACATTCATATGTCAAGTATTACATTATAAATTGTAAAGGGAGACTTGCCTGCAACCAAGTTTTTTTTTTAAATAATGTACAGGTGCGGCGATACTCGTATACGATTTAAAATGGTAAAATTGTCAAAGTTCGTCTGTGTTATTTTTTATTTTGTTCATACGGGTGTCATGAACTCGCGGCCTAATAAAATTTGAAAATATCACGAAATATCCATTAGATATTTTTTTCGTAATACCATATTTTTACTATGATATAACAGGACTAAAAGCAAAAGTGAAAAGATAAAAATAACGACCACCAACCGTTATTTTTTATAACAGTCTCCTACAATTAAGGATCAAGTCTTCCTAGAAAAATTATAAACCAACAAAAAAGTTATGTAGTATAACGGAAAGAGAAGAATTTTGTAAAAAATTACATTGATATTCCGGACAAAATTTAGTTAGCTGTATTTTTTTTTGTTATTGCAACAATATGTTTTTGCCGTGTATACGAGGAACTTTCTATTTTAAGTTTCCAAAACTAAACCATTTTTGTTGTGTATAAAAAGTATTATTTGCTGTAAAATATTAGTCATGGTAGCAATTATTATTAGTAGTACTAAGCAGTCATTTTGTTACTTTGTTCAGATTACAAAATCATTTTGCAACAATTAAAAATATTTCATCTGTTACTGGGACAAATTTTATTTTTTTGTATCCTGTGACATTATATTTTGTAAAGATTACAAATTCTTCTTCCCGTCATATCCTTTGTACAGGTAACTAAAACTTTTGTGTAGACAGGGTACTCCCTGGTGTACAGTATTATTCACTGTTCGTGTTGTACTATACTACGTCGTGTCGCATTTGCTTGCGCTGTTAAGTTTTAGCCTGTCGAAAATTGTGTTTTAAAAGTGCTTGTTTCTTGTGCCTGTCAATAGAAATGGATGATTTTGTAAAAGCTTTTGTAAAACAATGGCAATTAGTGCCTTATTGAGAAATTTGAAGGTATGTATCGATTACTGATAAATCAGTATAATTTGTTACATGTATATAGATTATAATTATAAATAAATAAAATTGTTATAATAAGCATGTATTTAATTTTTACCTTACTACTTACCTCATTAATGCATTTGTATATCTATCAAAATTTATTAGTTTCCAAAACAAATTCATGGTTATTAATGGTAACTTATTTTATTTGTTCGCATAACAAATTTATATTTCTTAATAATAACTTAATTTATTTGTTCGTAAAACAAATTTATACTTCTTAATGGTAACTTATTTTATTTGTTCGCATAACAAATATCTTTTGTTATATACAACAAAACTGTATTTGTTGCCACAACAAGTTTTTACCAACAAATTTACGTAAGTAACTGTAACAAATATATTTTCTGGTCCTATATTGACAAAAAAAAATTGCTGCTGGAACTCATTTTTGGTAATCACGACAAAGTTTGTATTTACCGTGTATTCCTAAATGTTTAAATTTTATGTTATTACGAAAAATCTTGAACGCCACATGGCCTATATGCAAATAACGAATAACGAATATTCGTGCAAAAATTTGAAAAAGTCACTTAATCTGAAACCAGTAGCTGATTTACGATTCTGCCACTTCTAGTCTGATATTAGTTTGCCGCCTAAATTCAACAACGATTATAATTAATGTATTTTTGTGTAATTACTGATATTTGTTATTACAATCAAATTTTCTTTATTGTAATAAACATATTTTGCTGTAAATAAAATAAAGGTAATACAAGAACAATTATAATCACTTTTTTGTGTGATTGGTCGTTTTCTTTGTTGGAATCACATTCTTATTATTGTAATCAATTCAAATTTAAAAAAATCTTAAAAGGATATAATTAAATTTTTTAAGGAAAGAAACGACGAAAGAAATTATGAAAATTATAAATATAATTAAAGTAACATCTATATTCCTTAAATTACTAAAATTTTAGACCCGTGTGTGTGTGTGCGTGCGTATATATATATATATATATATATATATATATATATATATATATATGTGTGTGTGTGTGTGTGTGTCTGGATGTTGGAAGGACGATTTTTTTAAATGAAGTAAGTAATTCCTTAGGCAATTCTAATAAAATCTAGTGAAAATTTAGCGGAACTAATACCATTTTTTAAAAATAAGAGTCTTGATTACATTTCCAATTGTATTTTTGATGTTTTATTTACCAGTAAGCGGGCTCTTTCTGTATTTTACCGCCCGCATATGCTACTTTACCGCCCGCAGGGTGTAATCTTTCAGTTTCCGCCATGGTAACCACGATGTAAGCAATTTTAAAGTAGATGTGCGTAAATATTTAAAATAATAAAAATTAAAAAGCGGGAGGTATTGTGTTGAGTACATCAGATTTTTTAAATTGCTATGTTGTAAATGCACATGGACGATAATCCGATAGACAGAGTGGAAGCTTCAAAAGTTTATCAAAATAAATCAATAGGAAATTCACAGACAATTGAATTTAGACTAGATAGTTATGGGGGTCTGGTATTCGCGTTTAATCCTCATACACTTTGTCTGCAACAAAGCCTGTACTCTGCTGGTGTAACTCTTGCTTTTTACAATGCAAGACGTATGGTTTCCGCGTGTCGGGGTCACGGATTGTCGTTATATCAGCTGCATCTGCGATTTATCGCCCACTAAATCTGTAACTCTCCTCTCGCTAAATACAAACCCGATTATCATTTCTCTTTTTACCTCGATGATCACAGGCTTTCGACAGCAGTTCTGATTTACGTTGTCCGTTGTCCGAGAGAACAGTGATTCTCAATATTCGTATTCGTAGTGTCAGAGATGTGAAGATATGATAAGCTTAAACAATACTGCAATTATAATGTATCGGCAAAATATTAAATTTTAATTATACCTTGCACTTTGCATCATGCTATTAACGCCATAAAGAATATCATTGCATAAAAATTTATTGTGATTTATAGAACTTGAAACAATTTATTAAACGAATTGACAATTCAAAGGTATTTATAAAAAAGATATTAATAGTCATTTACAATACAAGTGCGTAAAGCTAGACTTTAGTCACAAATGGGCCAGAATTAAAACAAGAGCGTAGCGAGTGTCTTAAGACCCTTGAGTGATTAAAGATACTTTACGTATATATATATATATATTTTTTATCGATTGAATCTAAAAATCCAAGAAACATATAAAAAAATCTGTTGTGGCCAGCACAAGACCTCTCGCCATCTCCATATTAGGCTATATAAATATTAAATTGCACTTCCCTTTCGAACCGTCGTTTTATAACAAAAAAAATACAGAACTTTACCCAAATACTGTTTTTTTTTTATTGTATTTAACATGTCTTCTGCACACATATAATTCTAATTATATCTATTTTTCATTGTATGAGGAAATTTCTAAATGTCAGAGATTCTTGCAATTCATTAACCAGATTGGCGGTATTTCTGATGGATATATGCATTTTACCACAATTTTACCTATAATTTCAAATATTTAATTAATAAAACAATAAGAAAGACTTCCCAGAAAAAGCTATCAGAATGTACCGCAGTTAAATATCATTTTTTGACATTTTGTGATCATTAATATGAAAGAAAATCTTATTCTCTATACAATTTGATTATTCATTTTCTTCATATTTAATAGATATAGAGTTATAGAGAGATTAAGAGAGGTTAACTATCAAAAATCAGTTAGCTTTGCTAAAATTATGGAAAAAGCACATATATTCAAAAAAATTCTAATTGACAGATGTCAGTGTCAAGTGCAAAACCAAAGTGGAAAGTATAGGATCAGAAAGTAACATAAGTGACAGAGTGTCCCTCGCATAAGTGACTTGCAGTTTCAATGCCGGGAGTACGAGGAAGGCCAAAGAGAAGATAGAAGGACTGTGTAGCAGAATATTTGAAAGAGGAAGAACTGTCTGAAGAAGATGCGTTGGATAGGAATGAGGAAGTGTGAAGTGCAATTTACAGAATGTACATTCGTGTTATAATAATATTGGATTTATAGAATCTTCCCAAAGGAACTTGCAATATGGAATTTGTAATATATATAGAATCTTTTCCAAGGAACTTTTGGTATCGGATTTGTACGAAATACATTGGATTGACGGAAGGTTTTGTGCTTGCCACAACAGATTTTTTTCTATAGCAGACGTTTATCAGAAGTCATCTCACGTCTCACGAGCACTGATTGTTGATGTGAAAGTACTCCAAAAAGGTCACTTTTGTGTCATTTAAAATTAGAAATAATATTTTGGCGTCGGTAGGGTTCGAACCCATCTCACATGATTCGCGACCAGATATTCAGGCACGCGACCACGTGACCCCATTGTACAATTTGTTTAATTAGAAAAAACTTAAGCCTATAATAAAAGACTGATTTAACAATCCGCCGAGCCTACGACATATAAGGTACATCATAAATAAGCAAATTTCAAATAACTTGAACACAATAGTATTTATTCGATGAATACACCTATAACCTCTAGATCATTAATCAAACATGTCTTCGATTGAACGATCATTGTTCGCAACAATTGCAAAAAATCTGATGTGGCCAACACATGACCTCCCGCCAATTCCATGTTTAAAATAGCAGTGAGCTTTAAGTAAAGTATCATTTCCGGTTAATCGTTTGTAAATAAAATCTAATTTGTTGTCCAATAAATAGAAAAGTCTGTAATACGAAATTTTGGATTGTTTTATTGTTTTTCCTCAAAAATTTGTTAGAGCTCCAAATTATGTACTACATCCGATTTATCATATATGGTTAAAATCTAATATGTTGTTTCAAATTATATATGAGTTTTAAATACCAAATTTGAGAAGTTTTGCATCATATTTTAATAGGCTTTAAGGAAAAATCGTCACACACATACATTCTTATAAAAATCAGCATCATCTTCTAGGTGCTCTAAAACGCAATCTTTGTAAATTCTTCGCCGTACATAATCCATTTCGTAAATGTGTAGTTGTAAATTAATATTAATTTATAGTGCTGCAAAAATAGCAATTAGCAAATTTAAATCAGATCATCCTGTACATCTAACATTTATGTATGATGGATATTATTTTTACAAACCTTAACAAAATATTTTACTATTATATTCTCATTAACACGGTTTCATTATTAATTTTAACATAATTGCTGCCTGTCAGTGACATTTGTTTAGATATGTCAAACCTGTCATTATAATTATGATTTTGTTTGACGCATAGGCTAGGTGATACATGGAAATAAATTATATTATATATTCATATTTAAAGTTATTTAGAGTTATTTACTAAATGTTGTTATCGTAGAATTGAAGATTTAACCATTATATTCCATTTTAATTAGTAAAAGTTGCTAAAAAATTATATTAAATGAATTTTTTACAAGAAAAACTGTTAAAAGCTTGTATAAATGATACTTCCGGCTATCCGATATACACTAAAAACTAATGAGCACTTCCCATATTAGTATAGAATGGGTATACAAAATTTAAAATTTTTCTGATTGATAGTATTTGAGTAATCGTGTCCACAAGATCCACACACACAAACACACACACACACACACACACACAGACACACACACACACACACGGACACACACACACACACACACACACACACACAGACACACACACATACATACCTACAGACATCATTTTAAAAATGTTAAAATCGGATTCTGGGGACATCAAAACGTGCTTATTATATAAAATCTCTATATGCTATTTTTAGCACGATCCCTATACCTCCCTTACCTAGGGTAGCGGGAGGTAAAAATGTTGAGAATCCTTTGCAAACTGGACAATAACTCCTTGGTCCATCTCGCGGCTGCGGAGTCCAGTAGTCCGAGACTTGCCAGTTAGGTTTAATTAACGTAGCTGAAAATGATGGTTAACCGAAGATTTAATGCTGGTTACCGAGCATAGTTACCGCGTTTTACACCGGTTTCAAAACTGACGTATGTGGAAAGATTACACCAGGAAATTTGCATTTTCGCTACATTTGTTAACGGGATCTAGGCTTGGGCTGGCTCGCTGACTCCGGAACAGACTCTACATCAGAGCTCACATGTTGACATGAAGATCTTACTTCATCTCAATTCATTTGTGATGCGGGCAAATGTTGAAACAGCAAAATCAACCTAGTATGCGGATATATACATTTGGTTCTGTTACATGAGATGTAGTAATGAATTATATTGCGGGTTAGGGGGTTAAAATTTAAATACGGTAAAAACTGTAGAGTACAATTTTCTAGAATTACACAGAAAAAAATCTGTTGTGGCCAGCACAAGACCTCTCGCCATTTCCATATTAGGCTATATAAGTATTGTATTGCACTTCACTTTCGAACCGTCGTTTTATAACAAAATCTTACAGAACATTACCCAAATATTGTTTCTTACTATATTTAGCATGTCTTCTGTACACATATAATTCAAATTATATCTATTTTTCATTGTATGAGGAAGTTTCTAAATGTCAAATATTGTTCCAATTCATTAACCAGATTGGCAGTATTTCTGATAGATATATGCATTTCACCACAATTTTACCTATAATTTCAAATATTTAATTAATAAAACAACAAGAAAAGTTAAATATACTTCCCAGAAAAAGCTATCAGAATGTCACTAAAACTGTTGATATTTGACAATGACATGTGTCATGTTATAAACATTGGAATTTGTCAACTGGTTTCCTTAGTGCCTTGGCCTCTGCGATTAGTATACTCTATAAATTATAGATTCTTTATCTCTAAATCTATACAAGATATAATAAAATTTTTAAGTGTAATAGATGGAGAATTTTATGTTCTTCAATATTTAATAAAAAAAACTCCCAAAAAATTATATTTAGAAGATTTTTTATAAGAAACTACTACTTCCGGTTGTTTAATTGTTACCAAAACCTTTTCAGCTCTTCCCAGGAATACCAGATTGAGGAAACTGCAGTTAAATATTTTTTAAGTCTTATAGTTTTTGAGGAATCGTGACTACAACATCCAGACATACATACATACATACATACACACACACACACACACACACACACACACACACATACACACATCCACACACACACACACACAGACATCATTTTAAAAATGTTATAATCGGATTGTAGGGACTTTAAATCGTGCTTATTCAATAAAATCTGGATATGCGAATTTTAGCATGAATCCAATACCTCTCTTAGCGAGAGGTAAAAAGAATTGAAATTTTGTCCACCAATTTTCGGTAATTTATCTAATGAATTAGGTAATGAAGTATAAAGTTTAAATACATATTTAGTTAATTTCTTTATTCTATTTAGTGTACTTATTGCAATATACATGTAATTATTTCATCTAATTTTGTATTTAATTTCGCTATAATTTGTTATTACAAATTTAGAAAATTGAACTAAGGCCCGATATTTTCATCTCTGGTTAAACTGCCGGTTAAGTTATCTGTCGGTTATAAGAATAATGGGGCATCGAAAAATTGACACATGTGTAATTTTTCCAATTTAGGCTATAATATCGATGCTGTGTTTTTCTTTTAACTGACAGTTAAATTAACAGGCTGTTTAACTGGAGATGAAAATTCCGGGCCTAAATCAACTTAGATATTTTAATGAAACATATAAGCAGGCTGAAAAATAAGGAATTTATTTAGTTAATATAACTACAATATACAGTAAAATTTTTGAAAGAAGTCTGATCAAGGCCATCTACGAATTGTATCTATGAATTAAGATTTTGTGTTGTCAAATTTAGTAGTGTCTTTTACTTAGTTTTTATGAGGGTACATAATATCTTGTGTACCTCATAATAACTATGTAAACGACACTACTAAATTTGACAGCATAAAATCTTAATTCATAGATGCAATTCCTAGATGGCTTTGATCGGACTTCTTTCAAATATTTTACTGTATATGTTTTTTACCTCTCGCTAAGAGAAGTATTGGATTCATGCTAAAATTCGCATATCTAGATTTCAGTGAATAAGCACGATTTAAGGTCCCTAGAAACCGATTATAACATTTTTAAAATGATGTCTGTGTGTGTGTATGTGTGTGTATGTGTGTGTGTGTGTGTGTGTGTGTGGATGTGTGGATGTATGTATGTGTGTATGTTTGTAGGTCTGGATGTTGTAGACACGATTCCTCAAAAACCATAAGACTTAAGAATTGTTTAACTATGGATTCCTCAATCTGACATTCATGGGAAGAACTGAAAAGGTTTTGGTAACAATTGTACAACCGGAAGTAGTAGTTTCTGAGAAAAATTCTTCTAAATATAATTTTTTGGAAATATTTGTTATTAAATATTGAAGAACATAAAATTCTCCATCTAATACACATAAAATTTTTATTAGGTATATTTTGTATATATTTAGAGATAAAGACACTATAATATATACAGTAATTTAATCGCAGAGGCTAAGGAACTAAGGAAACCGGTTGACAAATTCCAATGTTTATAACATACTTTTTAAATGACACATGTCAGTGTCAAAAATCAACAGTTTTAGTGACATTCTAATAGCTTTTTCTGGGAAGTATATTTAATCTTTCTTATTGTTTTATTAAATAAATATTTGAAATTATAGCTAAAATGCATATATCCATCAGAAATACCGCCAATCTAGTTAATGAATTGGAAAAATCTCTGACGTTTAGAAACTTCCTCATACAATGAAAAATAGATATAATTAGAATTACATGTGTGCAGAAGACATGTTAAATACAATGAAAAACAGTATTTGGGTAAAGTTCTGTAATATTTTGTTATAGAACGACGGTTCGATAGCAAAGTGCAATACAATACTTATATAGCCTAATATGGAAATGGCGAGAGGTCTTGTGCTGGCCACAACAGATTTTTTTTCCTATGTAAAAGTTGCATACAAAACTGTTTTTACATTTTCACCTTCCGCTACCCGGTAAGGGAGATTTTGGTAAATAACCACGTTTTAAGGTTCCTAGAATCCAATTTTAACATTTTCACGATGATGTCCGTGTGTATGTGTATATATATATATATATATATGTGTGTGTGTGTGTGTGTGTGTGTGTGTGTGTGTGTGTGTGTGTGTGTGTGTGGGTTCTCTTAACGCTCTAACTCAAATACTATCAATCGCATAAATATGAAACCTGGTATTTTGACCCTATTCTAATACGAAAAGAAGCCATAAAATTTTTGTAAATCGGATAATCGAAATAGCACTTTACTTGAAGCTGAAAATAGTTTTTCTTTGGAAATATTTTGTAAAATACAAGTATCATACTTGTATTACATTGTTGGCAATTCCTTAGGTCATGTTGAAAATGCGAAATTATGAAAAAGCGGCAGTAATTTATTTTTATTCATATTCTTATTCTTACACTCATCGTCAAATGAGTATGGATTGATGTTCAACTTTTTCCCTTTTCCGCATCCTGTCCCTTGCCATGCTATGTTGTTGCTTCTTCATAATATTTTCAACATTGCCTCTGAATTGGCAACACTGTAGAAATCTCCAGTCCATACTTATTTGACAGCAAGTATAGTAACTTCAGATAGTTACTTTGGTTTGTAGGGTAACATCAACATCCCCCGAAAATTTTGGTAGTAGTAATTAAAAATTAATTTAGGTCAAACATGGACCAAGGAACAAGTTTCTCTGTTTCTAGTGTCTCACTCTCGTCACTCGATTATATACCCTTTATTAGAAGATAAGTGCGTACCTATATTGCGTTAAACTTTGCATTTCATGAATTATCGTCTAAAGATTAAAGTTATGAGCAATGCATATGAATCAATCGTGTACAAATTGATGTAATGTAGTAGGAAATAATGATGATATAGAATGCGATAAAGACATCAAAGAGAAAAAGTTGAGTTGATCTGATAGGTACGTCCTCGTACGATCGTATGAATGTAGTTTTATGTAATTCCTGAACATGATCCGTTCATTGCTGTGACCTGATTGAAACTCTCGTTTCCGCAAGTGATAAAATTGCGCTGCAAATAAAATGAATGCGCAACGATAGATCAAGAGCTCCATTGAATCATGAACTTTGTCGTGAGCGCTAGACACATTCTTTACTTTAAATTGCGATCGTGATAGCCCTACTCTGACGTACCTACGTACTAAACTTCGGACTCAAATGCCATTTATTAAAATTTTTATTCCGACCATTAGAATCCGTCTTTATGCGTTGTAGATGTGCTTTCGAGAAGTTAAAAATTTCATGAGATGCTATGAATTTCTATTGTTGCTAAAAGAGAAAATAGCAAAAGTTTACTGATTTTGTTTTGGACTTGAATTATTGCGTTTCTGAATCTAGTTCTTACGTATGTAGGTACAAATGCTATTAATTTAAAAAAAAATTAGTGGGTGGTCCTGTAGATATATTCTTTATTTAATATGCTAGAAAATAGAGCTACAATTTTGGTTAAATGGGGCTGTCTTAGAATAGTTATTTGTTTAACTTGGCACTAAAATATCAGATTTACAGCAGACTGCAGTTTCGACAGTTAAAAAGTTGTAGTGTTACTTTAAAAATTGATAAAATAATTATTAGCTTCAATTGATGAAAACAAAATGTATAGCTCATCTTTTCACCTCTCGTTAAGAGAGGTATTGGATTCATGTTAAAATTCGCATATCCAGATTTTAGTGAATAAGCACGATTTAAGGTCCCTACAATCCGATTATAACATTTTTAAAATGTCTGTGTGTGTGTGTGGATGTGTGTGTGTGTGTATGTGTGTATGTGTGTATGTCTGGATGTTGTAGACACGATTCCTCAAAAACTATAAGACTTAAGAACTGATTCCTCAATCTGACATTCATGGGAAGAGCTGAAAAGGTTTTGGTAACAATTGAACAACCGGAAGTAGTAGTTCCTGAGAAAAATTCTTCTAAATATAATTTTTTGGAAATATTATTAAATATTGAAGAACATAAAATTCTCCATCTAATACACTTAAAATTTATATTAGGTATATCTTGTATAGATTTAGAGATTAAGACACTAAAATATATAGAGTAATTTAATCGTAGAGGCTAAGGCACTAAGGAAACCATTTCTTATTGTTTTATTAATTAAATATTTGAAATTATAGGTAAAATGCATATATCCATCAAAAATACCGCCAATACAACAACAGATTTTTAAAATTATTTTATCATAAGTTCTATATATGACTTCCGTAGTATCGAAATGAAAAATCCAGCCGAGAGATATGACAACCTTGGTTTTTATATAAAAAAAAAAAATCTTTTGTGCCCAGCACAATACCTCTCGCCATTTCCATTTTATGTTATATAACTATTATATTGAACTTCGCTATGGAACCGTCGTTTTATAGCAAAACCATTACAGAACTTTACCCAAATATTGCTTATATTGTATTTAACATGTCTTCTGCACACATTCAATTCTAATTATATCTATTTTTCATTGTATGAGGAAATTCATAAATGTCAGAGATTCTTCCAATTCACAATTCATTAGCAAGATTGGCGGTATTTCTTTTGGAAACATGCATTTTATCCACAATTTTAAATATTTAATTAATAAAACAATAAGAAAGATTAAATGTACTTCCCAGAAAAAGCTTTCAGGATGTCACAAAAATTGGAGATTTTTCACACTGACATCTGTCATTTACTATGTTATAAACATTTGAATTTAGACTGTTTTATATATTATAGTGCCTTTATGTCTAAACCTACACAAGATATAAATTTTTTTTAAATATATCAGATGTAGAATTGTATGTTCTTCAATAATAGTAATAACAGAAATTTTTAAAAAATAATTTGTAGATTTTTTTAAAGAAACAATTACTTTCGGTTGTCCAATTATTACTAAAATCTAATCGACTCTTCCCAGGAATGTCAGATTGAGGAAACTGCAGTTAAATATTTTTTAAGTATTATAGTATTTGAGAAACATCTACACACACACTCACACATACACGGACATCATTGTAAAAATGTTATAATCGGATTATAGGCACCTTAAAATGTGCTTCTCCACTAAAATCTGGATATGAGATTTTTAGCATAAATCCAATACCTCTTTTAGCGAGAGATAAAAATTGTAAGAAGCTTTCGGATCATCATATAACTGTCAAAGAAAAGATAAATTTGCTGCTAATCATACAATATCCTCCTTTGAAATTTGAGTATCAATCATCCAATTACATATTCAAATAGATCATGAAACTGTTTTATACAATCATCGAAAAGGAACATCTGTAGAATAAAACGAAACATCTTGTTCCTTGTTGGTTCGTCCTCAAAGCATCGACTACGACTGCGACAACATTCTTCTCACAGTCGTTGGCTGAACATTCGTTTAAATTGATAGGCAATCAGAGGCAGGCTTCACTGTGAGATAATGTAAATTTACGAAGCCCTGCTTTGCTCCAGTCGCGACTTAAAATATACGCCGATTTCTAATTGAGTATTCATGGCTGAAGCACTCTGATTTATTGTTCGTATTGATTTTAATCTTTCAAGTAGTTGATGTCGTTCTCAATAGATCGAGACATTTTTACCTCTCGATAAGAGATGTATTGGATTCATGCAAAAAATAGCATATTCAGATTTTAGTGAATATCCACATTTTAAAGTCCCTAGAATCCGATTATAACATTTTTACGATCTCTCTCTCCCTCTCTTTCTCTCTCTCTCTCTCTCTCTCTCTCTCTGTGTGTGTGTGTGTGTGTGTGTGTGTGTGTGTGTGTGTGTGTGTGTGTGTGTGCGTGCGTGTGTGTGTATGTGCGTGTGTGTGTGTCTGACATTAATGGGTAACAAATGGACAACTAATTACCTCTGGCTAAGAGAGGTATTGGATTCATGCTAAAAATCACATATCGAGATTTAAGTGAATAAGCACGATTTAAGGTCCATATAAACCGATTTTAACATTTTTACGATGATGTCTGTATGTGTGTGTGGATGTGTGTGTGGATGTGTGTATGTATGTGTGTATGTGTGTATGTTTGTGTGTATGTATGTGTGTATGTATGTGTGGATGTTGGAGGGACGATTACGCAAAAACTATAAGACTAGAGACCAGTTTAACTATGAATTCCTCAATATGACATTCATGGGAAGAGCTGAAAAGGTTTTGGTAACAATTTTACAATCGGAAGTAGTAGTTTTTTAAAAAAATCTTCTAAATATTATTTTTTGAAAATTGTTTTATTACTAATATTGACGAACATAAAATTCTACATCTGATACATTTAAAATTTTTATTATACCTTCTATAAATTTAGAGATAAAGACGCTGTAATATATAGAATATCGGGATGTATTAAGTCGAGTAGGCTAAAATACACTAAGGAAATCAGTTGACAAATTCAAATGTTTATAACATAATTTGTAAATGACAAATGTCAGTGTCAAATGTCAAAAGTTTTAGTTACGTTCTGAAAGCTTGTTCTGGGAAGTACATTTAATCTTTCTTATTGTTTTATTAATTAAATATTTAAAATTATATGTAACATGCATATATCCATTAAAAATTCCGCCAGCGCCAATCTTGTTAATTAATTGGAAGAATCGCTGACATTTAGAAACTTCATCATACAATGAAAAATAGGTATAATTAGAATTGTATGTGTGCAGAAGACATGTTAAATACAACAAAAAACAGTATTTGGGTAGTGTTCTGTAATTTTTTTGTTATAAAACGACGGTTCGATAGCGAAGTGCAATACAATACTTTTATAACATAAAATGGAAATGGCGAGAGGTCTTGTGCTGGCCACAACAGATTATTTTTTTTTAAATATCTTCTCTAAATTTGTAAATCTATATTTATAAATTAAATCCATCACAAACCAGCCGTAACTGTTTCTTTTAAAATTATCTAAATTACGTTCATTCAAATCTCCATTTACCTTGTCAGCAATAAAGTCTTATCTGCGAAACTAAATAGACCCGTCCAGCAAATAAAGAAAAGCAACAAAAGCTGTGTCCTTATTTTTCACAATCTTAATTAAATGTTCGTAATTTAAATACAACAAACTTCACTTCACAGTTCTAATCAGCAGGAAACTTAATTTCTTTCAGCAACTGTGACGCAACTTGGAGGAAGTATGCCGAGTTGTACAAAGAATGAAATAAAAAAAATCTGTTGTGGCCAGCAAAGCAAAAGTTCATTGGAAAAGATTCTATATATCCAGTAAAATTATCACATGAATATACAGTATGCACACTCATATATAAATACTCTAAAAATACGTTACGTAACATTCTCTACCCATTTATGAATTAATCCCCCAAAAGTCAATATACCCCACATTTAGATAAAAATTTCAAAATTTTCAAAAATCTAATTTTTGAATACCGCATACAATCTCTAAAGCAAAATAACTGAAAATGACCGAAGATCGGAAAAATCTAAGGTGTACCTTTTACGATTTTTTCAGATTTTGGCTATTTTCAGAGATTTTCAAGCTTTTATTCATAAAAAATGAACCGGTTGTTCAAAAATGATGAAAATTGCTGTAGTTATGTATTTTTGTCCGTAGAATCGAATGGTGATGTCGCCAAATTCATATCTTGACCCATTTTTGGGTTATTACCCAAAAATGGGCAGTTTCGAACAAAACTTTAAATCTAAATATCTCTAGAACGAAACGAGATATCGACCTGCGGTTTCAAAATTTGCGAATTGAGAAGTATCTAGATACATAAAAATTAGATTTTATTTTTATCTAAATGTGAGGTATATTGACTTTTGGGGAATAATTCATAAATGGTTAGAGATATAAACTTGGTAGTAATATTATTTGATTATAACGAGAATGTTACCCAGCAAAGGATCCTGTTGATTTGCTTCATTGTCTATCAGGGTACGGCTCTGAAAAGACTTTGTGTAAAGATACGAGTACTATTTTGATTTTTTGTTAAGTTTTAGTTTTGTCAATATTTGTTAAATGTAAAATAAAGATTATTATGAGTGAAGGTAAAAATATTTGAACATAATGCTTGTTTTATTTATACTGCGTTGTTAATTGGATACAAATAATAGAAAATTAAATTTCAATTATGAATCATATATTTGCAATCATTTTTCTGCAATTCGAAAACTGAACCAAATAAATACATGTGTGTAATTATTGCATAGTAATAATTAATTTTAGTAAATATAAAATGAAATTTAGAGTATGCTAATAATATACACATATTATTATAAAACAAATAATGACATGATCAAATATTTTGAAAATAGGCGAATAATTTCACTGAATAATTTAGCAACTTGAAATTAATTTTGTTCAGTGGCGTGAGTGTAAATTGCTAAAGCGTTTTATCGGGTGGACTGTTAATTTATTCAATGCATTAGTGCATTTTCCGTTAAAACTAAAACTATAAAATGTTTTGTTAAGTAGTAATCAGTAAAAAAGTAAATCCTTTGATACCGTTTTGGATTTAGAGTGGTCTGAACTGGCCAACTGTGCATCAAGTCTTCATGAATATTCAAATAAAATGTAAATGGCGGGAAAGGATAAATAGCTCTCGAACTAACCATAAACCATCGCGATGGAGGTCATGGCTTTAGATACACCGAGAAGGAAATCTGCAGTGGACAGGACAGATTCAATTCTATCCAGAGGACTTTGTATCACTCTGGAATGTACAGCATATTCTTGAAAAACCGAGTGGCTTGAATAGCCTTCTGTAGCAGGTTCTTTAAGTATACAGTAGTGCTGTGAGGATCCGGCAAAACTTGGATCCGAGTACCCGGATCTCAAAATATCCGGTTCCTCGGATTTATTTGGTTTTGAAACTCCATGATAATACTTATACATTCAAATATTATCATCGGGTTCAATACTGAGAATATTCGAATCCGAGAACCGATGTGGATTATAAAATTATATATCTAAAATCCGATACTCATACTCATATTCGGATCCGGATCCAAAATCCAATACTCAGATTTGGATCCAAAATCCGATTCTCAGTTCCGGATCCAAAATCCGATACTCAGATCCGGATCCAAAATCCGATACTCAGATCCGGATAGTTCAACAATCAATTATCCGGATATCCGGATATTTTTGGATCCGAAACCGAAACTATCCGGATTCGGATCCCACCACTAGTATACAGCAACGACACGAAAGAAAACCGATTAGGTAAGGGAGAGTATTTCACGTTATCCTGAAATTTGAAATTTTGTACATACATTCTATACTAATGTGGGAAGAGCTCATTAGTTTTTAGTGTATATCGGATAACCGGAAGTATCATTTATAAAAGCTTTTAACAGTTTTTCTTGTCAAAAATTCATTGAATATAATTTTTTAGCAACTTTTACCAATACAAATTGAATATAATGGCACAATCTTCAATTCTACGATAATAGCATTTAGTAAATAACTTGAAATAACTTTATATTATGTTTATATAATTTATTTTTGTACATCACTTTTGCCTCTGCCCTCTGCGTCAAACAAAAACAATACTTTAATAACAAATTTGACATATTTAAACAAATGTCACTGTCACGAAGCAATTTTCATTAAAATTAATAATAAAACCGTGTTAAGAAGAATTTAGTAGTTTAAATATGATTCTAATGAAATTAAGGTTTGTAAAAATAATATATTTTCCATCATAAATAAATATTAGATATACAGGATAATTCGATTTAAGTTTGATGTTTGCAGCATTATATATCAAACAGCTCTCAATAGGAACGTGATTTCAAATTGTTAAATAATAGTTTGCAACTACACATTTACGAAATGGATAATGTACGGTGAAGAATTTACACAGATTGCATAAGGAAGTTGGTGGTGATTTTGACAATAATGTATGTGTGACGATTTTTCCTTAAAATATATTAATGATCCAAAACTTCGCAAAGTTGGTAATTAATACTCTTATATAATTAGAAACAACATATTACATTATGACTATATATGATAAACCGGATGTAGTACTTAATTTGAAGCTCTAACAGATTTTTCAGGAAAAGCATAATAAAATATAATCCAAAATTTCGTATTACAAACTTTTCTATTTATTAGAACAACAAAGTAGATTTTGTTTACAAACGATCAATCGGAAGTGAAACTTTACTTAAAGCTCATTGCTATTTTAAACATGGTATTGAGCGGGAGGTCATGTGCTGGCCACATCAGATTTTTACCTCCCGCTACCCTTGGTAAGGGAGGTATAGGGATCGTGCTAAAAATCTCATATCGAGATTTTAGTAAATGACCACGTTTTAAGTTCCCTAGAATCCATTTTTAACATTTTCACGATGATGTCTGTATGTGTGTATGTGTGTGTGTATGTGTGTGTATGTGTGTGTGTATGTGTAGGGATTTTGTCTTCACTCTAACTCAAATACTATTATTCAGAAAATTCTGAAACCTTGTATTTCCATCCCATTCTAACATGAAAAGAAGCCATTAGATTTTGGTGTAAATCGGATAACCGGAAATGGCACTTTACCTGAAGCTCATAATGGTTTTTCTTCAAAAAATACCATTAAATGGCATTTTTTCGCATTTTATGTCTTATGAAAATTAAAGATTATTGAATTTTCTACTGGAATACGTTAATACTTTTTCTATATATTTTACACATAAATTTAAAAATATTTTTTTTTATTAGTCGCGAAGCCTAAGATAAACACAATAATTCGTTTGTTTCAAATGAATGTAACTGACAGTTAATGTCACTGTCAAAAAACTAATCACTTCAAATTAATAATAGTGACATTTTAAAAAGAAAATATTAAATAAAGCAATAGTTTTCTGCAATGGAACAGTTTGCAGCGGTAATAAATACGTAAGTATGTATTTAAATTAATAAAAATTCAATAGCGGGAGGTTTTGTGTTGGCCACATCAGATTTTTTTTTTTGAGTTTGTAACTCCCAGATATGTTGACGATTCATTTGAGTAAGAAGTTCAATGATTCCATCTTGTGACGTGAACGTGGACTCAGACACGGACGTGGAGTTATATATAGGTGACACAAGAGATGTTAAGGACTCCGTTTGCATTTAAACAAAGAAAACTAAGTAGTTAGTTTCACTATATGCAGATTTGTTCACTGAATAATAGACTTAACTTCATTATGCATGATTAGTACAGAGCATGTTCACTACTTTTGTTGCTCCTTTATTTGCCTCTTTCATTTCATCTCTTTCCATTGTATAAAGAAAAGGTTTTGTGCGAATAAAATTCTTAAGAATCGCGCATTTACAGATATAAAGTTATTAAATTCTACTGAGATCCCGTGGCCGCGTGCGCCTGAGTGTCTGGTCGCCTGGGGAATCGGGTTCGATCTCGACCGAAGCCAAATATTTCGAATTTTAAATAGCACAAAAATTGACCCATGTGGTGCACTTTCCACGCCAGCAATGAGTGCCCGTGAGGTGACGCCTGGTAAACGCCCGCACGGTGCAAATATGTCTTCATCATTACCGATATCTGTGACAAAGCAAATTTATTAATTAATTTTAAATTCTAGTTCCGTATTTTGTAGGTAATAGTTTAAAAAAAAAAAATTATGTGATATTTTAAAATATATTTTTTCGCGATCGCCCAGAAAATGAGCTCTTTCTGATCACTATTTAGACCGGAAAGTCCTTGTTTGCTGAGATAGCTCGGAAAGTTGTCTATAAGGGATCGGAAAGTACTTTACCGATCCCGGGACCGGTAAAGCTAAATGTTTCTATGGAGATCAGTTGCTTATTCATATCTTATTTGCTCGCAGTAAAAAATAAAATAATACTTTTTTATTCTTTTTTCAGGATCGCAAAAAAAAATATTGTACCCAACATGACCTGAAAGTGTCTATACTGGGCTCACAAGCTTCCAAAGCTCGCCTACGGCTCGCTCTGGAATATGCTTGCTCACCCAGTAAAGTATCACTTTCAGGTCTTGGTACGTAAATTACTATTGTTGTAAAAAACAAAAGTAAAGAGATGTTTCGCTGGTACCATAAGCCTTGTTTTGAAAACGCTCTTTTGAAAATGTCAAATTTCAATATTCAATTTCACCCTTATGATTTTTTCAAAACAATACAAAGCAGAATATACATAGTTTGTATTCAAATATTTAAAAAAAAAATCTGTTGTGGCCAGCACAAGACCTCTCGCCATTTCCATATTAGGCTATATAAGTATTGTATTGCACTTCGCTTTCGAACCGTCGTTTTATAATAAGAAAAAATTACAGAATTTTACTCAAATATTGTTTTTTATTGTATTTAACATGTCTTCTGCACACAAATAATTCTAATTATATCTATTTTTCATTCTATGAAGAAGTTTCTAAATGTCAGAGATTCTTCCAATACATTAACTAGATTGGCGGTATTTCTGATGGATATATGCATTTTATCACAATTTTACCTATAATTTCAAATATTTAATTAATAAAACAATAAGAAAGATTAAATATACTTCCCAGAAAAAGCTATCAGAATGTCACTAAAATTTTTGATATTTGACAATGACATGTATCATTTACAAACTATGTTATAAACATTGGAATTTGTCCACACGTTTCCTTAGTGCCTTAGCCTCTGCGATTAGTTTACTCTATAAATTATAGTGTCTTTATCTCTAAATCTACAGAAGATATAATAAAAATTTTAAGTGTATTAGATGGAGAATTTTATGTTCTTCAATATTTAATAAAAAAAACTCCCAAAAAATTATATTGAGAAGAATTTTTCTAAGAAACTACTACTTCCTGTTGTTCAATTGTTACCAAAACCTTTTCAGGTCTTCCCAGGAATGTCAGATTGAGGAAACTGCAGTTAAATATTTTTTAAGTCTTATAGTTTTTGAGGAATCGTGTCTACAACATCCAGACATACACATATACACACATCCACACACACACAGACATCATTTTAAAAATGTTATAATCAGATTTTATGGACCTTAAATCGTGCTTATTCAATAAAATCTGGATATGCGAATTTTAGCATGAATCCAATACCTCTTTTAACGAGAGGTAAAAGTCATTCTTTAACCGTTTGGAAGTTGTGCCCTTTACTATAACATGGGAGGTGGCACTGGGTCTGAGAGACCCAGAGAGATCATTTAAAAAAATATTACCGGGGTATTTATGTTGCAAAATAATGGTATGAAAAGTACCTATTGGGATCATGCTAAAAATCGCATATTCACATTGTAGTGAATAAGCACGATTTAAGGTCCTAGAATCTGATTATTTTTACGATGATATCCCACTATTAATGAACACAAAAATTATTATGTTAAGTCATGATACTTACCTTTATAAGAACAAATAAATATTACTTTCACTTAATAAGGATAATTGGAAAGTAGAACGGTATTAATTTAAAGTAAAGCATATTGATTTAATTATGTAATTTTATTTCATAGATTGGTTGATTACTAATTGCAAATACGTAAAAACAATAACAAATAAAGGTTTGAAAATTACTTCCTGTAATTAAAGATTATTATGTAATTAAACTGTTTTAAATTTCATAAATGACCATTAATTACAGATAGTTATTTTCAAAATTGGACTAGTACAGGACAACACATAAATAAAATATGAATGAATGTACAATAAATTTTGCGGAAATTGAATCTCGTTTCTCCATAGAACAGAACAAATCGAACAAGTATTTTTTTTTATAAAAATATAATAACTTTTAAAAATGTTTTAAAAATAGTACCTAGTTAATGAAAATAAGTTTGGAATGAATTCCATAGTGAAGGTAGATTGTACTAAAAGCTGTGTAAAGTAACAGGGTGATTTATTTAGTTCAAGAGGAAACGAGACCAAGCTACAGTGATTCATTTCAGCGGTGAAGTTACGGTTTTAAGTTTGGAGATTCGAAGACTTATCTAATGACCCTGTAAAACTCATTTGTCGAGGTAAGGGGAGAGGGGAATATCTAGTTGCTATTTCAACACTTCTGCTTAAAATATTTGGAATTCTAACCATATCAGAAGATAACGGAACAAAGATATTGTTCATACTCTATTTTAGGCAGAAGATCACGTAGTAAGAAATTTTATTTATAGTATATATTTTCTTTGAAATGATAGTAGCATTCGATTTGCAATAAATCTCAAATAATCGCAGCTTACTTCAGTTTGACATCTGATGAACACAGACAAAATGGGCTAACTTACTAAACACTACCAATAAAGCCATTTTTATTACATTATTTTGAATTTTTAATACCAATTGTCTAGAAAATAAAACTAGAATATTTATTACGTTTAATTCAAAAAATTATCTTTTTATGGTTTTGTAATTTATATATAGATAAATTTACTTCCAGATAAATAAATATATCATCACGGCA
The DNA here is from genome assembly GCA_943142095.1 of Ophonus ardosiacus. NCBI lineage: Eukaryota > Metazoa > Arthropoda > Insecta > Coleoptera > Carabidae > Ophonus > Ophonus ardosiacus. The sequence continues at coordinate 46,360,663 of OW964831.1, read as the reverse complement.
TATTACCCATTTCTGGGTGTGCCAGTATCTACAACACATGTAGACATCGGTAATGATGACGATATATTTTACCGTGTGGGCGCTTACCAGGCGTCACCTCACGGGCACTCATAGCTGGCGTGGAGAGTGCACCACAGGGGTCACTTTTCTGCCATTTAAAATTGGAAATATTTGGCGTCAGTCGGGATCGAACCCGGTTCCCCCAGGTTCGCGACCAGACACTCAGGCACGCGGCCAAAGTAAATAAAATTTATTCCTTCAAATGACAGTCGAAATTTTGACAGTAAGGTTATAAATGCCATAAAATGAATAAAATTAATTCGAATTTGTTACTTTAAATAAATTTACTATCGAAATAATTTTAATCTGCTCATTATAAAACAGGGGGTTAATGAACTAAAAAATTATATATTATTTTAAAAAATCTGATGTGGCCAGCACATTACCTTTCGTCAATTCTATGTATTTTGTACAAATCCCTTACTGAAAGTTCATTGGAAAATATTCTATATATCGAGTAAAATTGTAACAAGATCATAACTCTTTTCTACAAATTCCATAACGAAAAGATTCTATATATCCAATAAAATTATAGCACGAAAATATATTATGTAAATTGCACTTGACACTGACATCTGTCAATTAGAATATTTGAATATATCAACAGTCTCCATGGTTATAGCATAGCTGGTTGATATACGTGAATATTTTTTAACGTGAAACATTGGGTTTGTCATATCCATGGTTACGACTTGATATTTGATTGACAGCAATGTATTTGCCCGTCCCATTTAAAACTAAACATAGGGAACGAATCTGACAGAAGTATTATATTTAAATATTGTAAGAAATTTAGCGGAATCAAAAAACCACTCGAGAGCACTAAACATATTTCGGGCACAAAGGTGCACGTAGTATTTTTTCTACATCTAAATTTAATTTTTAGAAAACAGGTATAATTATTTTTAAAAAATTAACCTCTAATGACATCTTGTCAATATGACAGATAACCGTTGAATTTTCCTATAAGTTATAATTTGACATTTGATTGACAGCAATGCATTTGTCTGTCTCATTTAAAATGACACATGGGGAATGAAATTGACAGGAGTATTATATTTAAATATTGTAAGAAATTTATTCGAGTCAGAAAACCACTCGGGCACTATATTTATTCTACAACTAATTTTAATTTAGAATGCAGGTATAATTATTTAAACACAATTAACCTCTATTGACGTCTTATCAAATGTCAAATTCGTTCCCTATGTTTCATTTTATATGGAACGGGCAAATACATTGCTGTCAATCAAATGTCAAGTCGTAACCATGGATATGACAAACCCAATGTTTCACGTTAAAAAATACTCACGGTATCTATTGAATATGAAGGAAAATGTGTAATCAAACTACAAAGTCAATTAAATGTTCTTTCATATTCATATGGTTTTTTTTTCTGTAAACATCGTTAAGAACATTTAAATAAAGGTAATTCCGGTGGTCCAATTATAATCAAATTCTAATCAGCTCTTCATTTGGAATGTTCTCTATACCATTTCATTGCACATTTTCTTTTATTTTCAATAGATATGGAGTTAAAAAATTATAAAGAGATTAACTGTCATAAATCAGCCAGCTATGTATGTAATAACCATGGAAGCTGCTGATATATTGAAATAATTCTAATTGACAAATGTCAGCGTAATTTACATAGTTTATGTTCGTGTTATAATTTTATTAGAAATAAAGAATCTTTTCCAACAAACTTTCGGTACCTACGGAATTTGTAAAAAATAGTACATGTTAGTGTTACAATTTTACCGGATATATAGAATCTTTTCCAAGAAACTTTCGGTATGGGATTTGTACAAAATACATAGAATTGACGAAAGGTAATGTGCTGACCACATCAGATTTTTTGTATACATAATATATTGTTTTCTAAAGTCATTAGTTCGCCCAAAAAGGAAACTGTGATTTGTTAAAATAGTGAAATAAATATAATTTGATAAAACAATGTTTTGTATATTAACAGCAATTTTCCTTTTAAATTTATTACTGTTGTAACTAAATATAAATAAATTACTCAGTTAAGCTTACTAAAGTGTTTTATTTGCTTTTAACTCACTTTAAAAAATCTCAGCTTAGTTGAAGTGAGCGGAGACGAAATTTTCAGCAAATCGAATGCTACTGATGTATTGCTTTATGATTTGTGTTTGAGTAAAATGTTAGAACATCGGATGAAAATTTCATTAAAATATAGTTTGATATTTTCGCTACAATGTGACCAATGGTGACGCACTTTACTCAAACACCTACACTCACAAAAGTGTACTAAAACTGCACCTATGTATAAATATATACGTTATGAAAATCGATTTTATTTTACAAGAGCACAGCGAACGTGATACAATGTAATTCCCCTAGAAAATTTTTCTCATACTACCTACAAATCTTCGGTGTAATAAATTATTTAAATAGAAATTTTTATGTACAAAATAATAACATAAAATAAATAATTTGTAACAAAATATACAAAACTTCCTTCAAAGTGTCCAAAGGTGAATATTTAGCAAGTTTCTGTACAAATTTATATCTTCATTAATGTGATATCTTCATTAATATGGAATGTGAGTGGAAGCCCCATTCAGATACAGTTTAGTGCAGTTGTAGCGTAGTTGTATTGTAGTGCAGAAAGATTGTATAGAGACAGTTCACATTCGGACTTTCGTGGTAGTGCAGTTTTATTGCAGTGCAGAAATTTGCAAGGTTCAAACTTCTGCACTGCACTACCAACGCTGCGATGCAACGACCAATCAAAAGGAGACATGTTATTTGAATCTGTAGGTAATGTAGAAATCTGAAATGTCATTATAGGCTATGTGATTTCTTTTTGATTGTTGTTAATAAATTGTCAAAACAACTTAATGACATTCTTGTGTATACATTTAGAGGTGCCACCATTGGGATCTCGAGAGCTATACGAGATACGATGTCGGTTAAATGGAACTTTTTGTACCCCTTTGGGAGGCCATCTCAGATGTGCTTTTGTTTTTCCAAAAATTCTCATAGGCCACTAGATAATGAGGAAAAACTGAATATTGTTGATTTTTTCTTTTTCAAATAACTTCTAAACTATTAGTAATTGAGAAAAACGTTTCAAATATAAAAGATAGATATTTTTATTAGATAACCAGTGGCGCACGAAATAAATTTTTATATTCGTAAATTTTAGAGATATAACGCAAACTTATATTTTTTTAAATCATTATTTTTTTTCTCTCTTTTCAGTGATGTAAAAGTTATGTTTTATATTTGTTTTGCTCCTAAAATTGAATTTTTCTCTTTATTTTCCTGAACTTTCTTATTATTACCCAAAAAAACATTATTATTTTTATTAATTATATTGTATTTATTTATTATTATCGAAATAATTTGTTTTATGCCTTTATTACTTAATATTTTCATTCTAGACTCATAATTACAAATTACACTATAATGTGGCAAGGGCGACCAGATACAAAATATTATAAAAATTAGTTTGATACGAGTTTTGAGCAAAATTTTCTAAAGAAATAAATTATTTAAATACAAGGAGTATTTCTAAATAGAAATCTACCAATATTTTTAAAATAATTATAAATTTAATATATATAAAAAATAAATATATCATCACGGCATATTACCCATTTCTGGGTGTGCCAGTATCTACAACACATGTAGACATCGGTAATGATGACGATATATTTTACCGTGTGGGCGCTTACCAGGCGTCACTTTTGTGCCATTTAAAATTGGAAATATTTGGCGTCTGTCGGGATCTAACCTGGGTGTCTGGTCGCGAAATTTAATAGGAAAAAATAATAATTTTGAAGGCGAAACAAATATAGAACATAATAACCCTTACATCGTTGAAAAGAGAAAAAAATAATGATTTTTTTGAGACTAAAATCAGATATGGGTTCCATTTAAAAAAATATAAGTTTGTGTTACATCTTGAAAATTTACAGATACAAAAATTTATTTCGTACGCCACTGGTAAGTTAATAAAAATATCTATCTTTTGTATTTGAAACGTTTTTCTCAATTACTAACAGTTTAGAAGTTATTTGAGAAAGAAAAAATCAACAATATTCAGTTTTTCGACATTATCTAGTGCCATATGAGAATTTTTGGAAAAACAAGAGCATGACTGAGATGGTTTTCCAAAGGCGCACAAAAAGTTCCATTTAACCGACATCGTATCTCTTATAGTTCTCGAGATCCCAATGGTGGCACCTCTAAATGGGACACACAGTATAGTATGTTAAAAAAAAAAATCCTAATTCGGAGTAGGCTATGAACAAGAAAACGTATGTCAATTTGAAATTATTTAATTAAATGTCAATTTGGCACGAGATATTATCAAAAATAGATAAAATGTATTAACGGATTTCTCGGCGGTGAATGTAAGGAATTATATTGTTGTTATTCCATAAAGTAGTTAATTTTATTTAAATTTCCTATATTTCGTTACACATTTTGTAACTTCATCAGGGAATACTAAAATGTATATAATTTTGTAAAGGTAAGTTATACAGATAAATTTTGTAGGCGTGTCTACTCTGTATTGCAAATACAACTGCACTAATTTTCTATGTGAACGATACTTTCGCTCTACAATACAACTGCACTACCAACAATGCACTGCAATTGCACGATGCTCAATCTGAATGGGGCTTAAGAAGACACAAGCACAAGCGGCCGCATCAAGGTCACAGCCTCTCGCAGCACTGGTGAAAAATTAAAAACACTCCCAACGTTTTATCTCACTTTAGTCCATTGCACAAGGTAACACTAACTACGCCAGGTCTGCGCTGAGTTGAGATAACCTCCTAGGATCCCTCCTCCCCCTATTGGAGCCGCGTGTTCCGCTTGTGTGATTGCTGTACCCGGAATCCGAACCGAAGGCCGAATCCTGCGAGTAGGGCTTAGGTACGGGCCGGAATGTCGCCAGGTGGCCAAGAACTGGTACGGTTTCGTACGGCCCGGGTGGTGTGGGGATGCACTGTATCCGCTGCGTGATGCTGGGGACTACGGGGACCGGCCGTCGGCCTGGGGGACCGACGCTGCCGATGCGGGGGTAGTAGTGGAGTAACGCGTCCAGCAGCATGCCTTCGTGGAACTCCTGGTTACGTCGCTCAAGGCTGCAAAGAAGAAAAACAAAATAAGCAAAAATGTTGCCAACAAATATACAGAGAATTTATTTTAAAATGCAACATTGGCAGCAATGTAAAATTTGTCCATTTTAAAATGCAACATTATAAATAGTATTGCAGCACATGAGATACCTCCAAAACACATCACAAATGGTGTCAATTCTTATTACGACCGACTAGAATATTGCCTCAGAGTGATTGGGGGTATTTTTCAACATTTATTACATGAAAGTAATGAATTTTTGTAAGCTAAAGTTTTTTAAAGATGTACAACATTCATGCTTTGATTATTTGTTAATCGTACGTAGGCTAATTTATAGGAAATTAGTTTTGAAAATACAAAACTACAAATTTTGTATGTTGCATTTTAAAATAGACAAATTGCTGTCATTTTTTGACAATAGTAAGTAACCATGGAAGTGATTTGCCATATGTTGCATGTTAAAATAAATTCCCTGTATAAAGAACTATATTATAACTAACGCGGGAGTTAATCGGCGATATATTATCACAATAATTAAAATGTCTCGATTACTAATAGCCCTTATAACAAACTTAAAAGGGCGAGTTCTGAAAACACGAAAACTTCTAGCCTTCTTCAAATTACGATATTTCTCGACTCTGCAAATCTTGCCCATGAAGTTGGCGAGTATGGAAATGCTCTTGACTTGTGGTGCACAAGTCAAGAGCATACGGTGCGTATGGCTGAACATATGTCGAGATTCGGGCATTTCGGTACGCGCCAACTTCATAGGCTAGATTTGCGTAGTCGAGAAACGCATAATTCGTGATTTGAAGAAGGCTATGTATAAGTTTTCGTGTGTTTTATGCAATTCCGTTAAAAGTTTAATACTATGTTACTTTCGAAACGAGATGGTATATTATACAAATACAGAGTGATCATTAAAAGCCGAAATGAAATGAAATTGCTTAAAGACTTTTCACGAAGGTATGCGAAACAAATATGAAATGAATCAACGTACCGCAATGATATTAATCAAATGTCATACACCTCTAATCATCTGTCATATTAAATTCATATTTACAAAAATCCCAAATAGTCAAGTGTCACATGCGTTCCGCTTGTCTAATTTTAAATTTTTATCTGAATAGGCTATTCCACCGTAATCAAAAATAGTAAAAGTTTATTGAAAATATAAATGATAATAGTTAAAGGATAAGAAAAATTATATTTATTTTATTATAAATCATTCCTTCTAGAAAACACGGGGAGTTTTGCTTTTGATGATGCAGGACATGTCCATGAGTGTTTGAGCAAATAGGATCCAAGTATGACCTCTGAATCTGAGAAGCCCCGCCTTAACTAAGAATAAACTTCTTCGGGTGTGTCGGATCTATTCGGTTGCTGTTCGGGTGATGTTCTAATTTCTTTTATTTATATAAAATGAGAAAAAAAATGAAATAAATTAAGTCCTATAATTTATTTTATATCTCTAATAATGAATTATTAATATTACAATTTAAATATACATTATTTTGTAATTTGTATAACATTTTTTTGTGGCTTGTGAACCACTGTTTGTTTACTTCTGGTATATCCACATTACCTACGTCACAAAGCAAATTTAATTTTCCGACCTTAATATCTCGTTTATTTGGAGGAATTTTTAACTCGGACTTTCACATGTGGTCTTATGTTTTTATGTACTTTAAGAAAAAAAATTTAAAAAAATATCGTGGAATAGCCTATTCAAATGATTAAGCTTAGGTATGTTTTTGTAATAATTATTCTATATTTTGCCATTTATATTATTTTTTTTTTGTTCATTTTCTCCTTTGTTTCATATACCTACATAAGAAATTCCTAGCTGGGTATTGCTTTGTTTGATGAGAATCAATTTAGACAGTTCTTAAATTTCAGAAATTCACTGGATTAATATATTAATAAAATATAATATTTTATTCACAATTATATAGTAATATACCGATTCCTAAATTTTTGGAGGTTGGGAAATACGTCATTCCTAATTTTAATGACAATCTCTTGGCTTGGAAATAACAGATTTTACTTCCATCTCTTGGACTGCAAATGTTTATGTAGGGGTTGCCTAGCAACATTTCCATAGATCCCTATAATTAAATAGGCTAAACAAATTTTAAGAGAGTTGTCAAAAATATTAATAAAATTAAAGGTTACAATTCATTGATTTATTTTGAAAATTATTGATTTAAAATGAGGATGATTGCGAATAAAATAGTATACATAACCTCGGTGGGAGTTTCATCACAGCCTCGCGCTTTATCTCATCTTGAGGCTTCACCTCTCTGTAATATTCATAAGCCCTCGGCTGTAATGAAACATTTCCCACCTTGGACGCAATACACTATTATCTATCCCTACCTGCGATGCCTGCTCCTGCTTTGCTGGTTAGGCAACGGCGGCAGGGGCTCCTGCGGCCTGCGGAACCGATGCTGGGGGTACGGGGGCGGTGGTTCGGGCGCCAGGTGTTCCCCGGCTAACGACAGCTCGTCCTCAGCGAACTCATCTTCGCTGCCATGCGCTGGCGCTAGCTCGCTCTCAGCGTCGCTTAACTCCTCGTACACGGGATTGTACAGGTCCTGTGAGCAGTACGGGTCGGGGCCCGGAGACGAGCATAGGAAAACGGGGGGGTGGGTGGCCATTGGATAGCCGCTTGGGTAGTGGATGTTGCCTTTCACGTCGATCATCTGGAACAAATAACGATTTGTTAATACATGTAATAATATGGCACGTTTTATTTGAAGTTTCTTTTTTAAATATTTTGAATGCAACACATACGATAAAATTGTTTCCTATTAAACGCTTATATAGGGTGTTATGTAAGTAAGTGATCAACGCTTAACCAATGGTAGAACTGACCCGAAAGATAGTAAATCTGGCAATAATTTTTGTTTCACATACTTTCCACAAGAACTAGAGGCCTTTAAAACTGACCAATCACGTCATAGTTCAAAACTTTATAGAAAAGTAAAAATCAATGTGTTCTCTGGAAAAAATATTGATTGTCAATCTGACGTTAAATGTTTTTTTTGCATAGACGTACAATTTATATTCTAAAGTTTTAAAGGCCTCTAGTTCTTGTGGAAAGTATGTTAAACAAAAATTATGGGCACATAGTACTGACCAAAATGAGTAAAAAAATCTGATGTAGCCAGCACATTACCTTCCGTCAATTCTATGTATTTTGTACGAATCCTATATCAAAAGTTCCTTGGAAAAGATTCTATATGTCCAGTAAAATTGTAACACACGAACATACTATTTTCTATAAATTCCAAACTGAAAGTACCTTGGTAAAGATTCTATAAATCCAATAAAATTATAACAGGAACGTAAACTATGTATATTGTACTTGGCACTGACATTTGTCAATTAGAATTGTTTGAATATATCAGCTGTTTCTATGATTAAAGCAAAGCTGTCTGATTTTTGAAAGTTAATCTCTTCATAATTCTTTAACTCTATATCTACTGAATATAAAGGAAAATGTATAATCAAACCGTATAGAGAATAAGATATTCTTTGATATTGATACATAAAATGTCAAAAAATGATATTTAACTGCGTTTTTTAAGAAAAACTGTTAGGAACTGCAAATAAGGGAACTTCCGGTTGACCAATTATAACCAAAACCTAATCAGCTCTTCATATGAATGTAAAGAAGAGGAATACGAAAAAATCAACACACATACACACACACATACATACATACAGACATCATTGTAAAATATGTAAAATTATATGCTAGGGACCCTAAAACGTGCTTATTCATTAAAAACTCACCACCGAATTTTCCTTACCTAAAAGTCACGGAAGGTAAAAACTTTATCAACATGGGTCTGATCTTTAATAGTTTCTGTGACATTAGACTGTGAAAATAAGTTTTTACGGGTTTTACATTTCTGTTTACCTTTGAGAGGATATCTGAGATGTGTTTTTGTTTTCCAAAAAAATGAAATAGGTTCTTTTTAATATGTTCAGTTTTTTTTTATTTAATTAGGTGTACTTTCTCAAGTAAGAAAACCGTAAATCAAACGGTTCATTTACTGCAAACAATTATCACTTAAAATAATTAAATGCATGTTGCTAATTTTCACATAATTTGAATCTTTACGGTAAGTAACTACATGTAGAAACATTTTAAATTACAGTAAATGTAAAATAATGAGGTATTTCGTCAAAAAACTATTTACAAATATGATTACAAAATAGACTATCATACTCTTGAAAGGGTCATACAATTTAAAGATCTTGGTGTTTTATTTGATGAAAAGCTCAATTTCATTAAACACATATTACAAACTGTTAAATCTGTCTACAAAAATTTAGGTTCTATTATTAGAAATACACAATACTTCGTTCATATTTCAACTCTTAAGAAACTATATTTCTCGTTCGTAAGAACAAAACTGGAATATTGTCAGCAAGTTTGGTGTCCTATTTATAATTAATACAGCCATGTTATTGAATCTATTCAACACATATTTATTAAATTTTGCTTCTTCAAGCTTTACAGATATTGTCCTAGTTTCGATACTGATTAAAAAGATTTGTTGTGTGAATTTAGTATTGTGTCTCTTGATACTCGAAGAAAAATACAATCATCATTGTTCCTTTATAAAGTTTTGCATTGTATTATAAATGATCCCGTAATCCTAGGTAAAATTCCTTTCTTAGTTCCTAGGCATAATTCCAGATTTAAATATACATTCTTCTGTAACACTCCTCGAACGAACTATGAAGTAAAGTCACCTATTCGTATGATTTGTTTTAATTTTAACAATTTACCTGAATATTTCGACATTTTCGTCGGCTCGATTGTAAAGTTTAAAAATGCTTTATACAATTATTATACTCATTAACTACTACTATTTATTACAATACATTATCTTAAACAGCTATATGTATTATTAAGTTCTGGGTTTTTTTTGTGTCATTCTATTTGTTAACTACTTGTGTCATTAAACATGTTAAATTTATGTTTTAGTATAGTTAACCTGTAATTGGGGTCTTGAACCCTGTTGGTCAGACTAACAATAAATAAATAAAAAATAAGTTTTGTCAATATTTGTTATATTCGTATTATTATAGTGTTCATTAGTAGAATATTAAAATAAAACACACTGCTATTTATAAGTTACGTAGGTATTATGATTTCTGTAGTAAACGCTGAAATGTAAAATATTTCAACAAGATCCGTTATGTACCTATGTAATTATTTGTAAAATTTGCATCTTTAATTTCTACCCTTTCGAGGTACTTTTAGTAAAATGAGCTACATCAAACTCTAGCAAATGAGTTTAATCTAGGAAATGAATCCAATGAATAATAACGTAATGATTCGTTGAGAATGCAGACCCGAGTATATTTTAGTGAAATGCATTTGTAATACGCGGCAACTAGTGCAAATGTCAGAAGATTACACTAATTTGACCCAGTGGCATAACGATTCCGATAAATGGAGCAGTCTATTGTAGTCGGAAGGAAAGCGATATTTTCTAGGAATAATTGGAGGAAGACGGTTATTTGGTAGAGTACAAGCTGTCGGTTTGTAACTGCGCAAGGAACAACCGCTTGCATTTGATAAGTTGAACGTGTGCACGCGAAAACTCCGATATTAATTCCCACTCGCGAGGTGTTCGTTATCTCAAATAAGAATCTAACTATTTCCGTTTCAACTTCTTCTTCAATTAAATTGATAAAACTAACATGCGCGCACATTTATTACATAAATTCCCTGTCATTTTTATATTAAATGGTTTATAGGTTAGGCTGGCAATGTTAATGACAGAAGCGTGAATGTACAGTCACAATCAAATTTGAATCCAACACAAAGGTGAATTTATCTGTATCTATATGTTATAGCTTTGGTCAAAAAATTCGGTAGTGAGTTTTTATGAATAAGCACGTTTTAAGATCCCTAGAATACGATTTTACTAATTTTACATTGATGTCTGTATGTGTGTGTGTCCGTGTGTGTCTGTGTGTGTGTCCGTGTGTGTGACAAATTTTCTCCGACGATAACTCCAAAACTACAATTCTAAAAATTATGATTCTTTCGTATTCCTCTTCTTTACAACCATATGAAGAGCTGATTAGATTTTGGTTATAATTGGTCAACCGAAAGTACCCTTATTTGAAGTTCTTAACAGTTTTTCTGGAAAAAAACGCAGTTAAATATCAATTTTCGACATTTTAAGATCATTAATATGAAAGAAAATCTTACTCACTATACGATTTGTTTATACATTTTCATTCATATTCAATAGATATAGAGTTATAGAGAGATTAAGAGAGAAGGACTATGTAGCAGAATATTTGAGAGAGGAAGAACTGTGTGAAGAAGATGCGTTGGATAGGATTGAGGAAATGTGAAGTGCAATTTACAGAATGTACATTCGTAATCTGTTACAATTTTACAGGATATATAGAATCTTTTCCAAGGAACTTTTGGTATCGGATTTGTACAAAATACATCGAATTGACGGAAGGTTTTGTGCTGGCCACAACAGATTTTTCTTTTTTTAAGGTACAGCGCGCCAAAGCAATGTCTCAGAAGGGGCGTAACCTGAGGTCGCTACACACACTCGTATGTTGCTACAGTACACTAAGAGTAAAAAGTAGTTCTGAGGTTATGCATTGTAAAATCAGTTAAGTTTTTATAAACAAAATAGCTACATATCGTTTTTCTTTAAAAATACTGGCCAAAGTAATGTTTTCACAAAACTGATTTAATAATTCAAAAATCATGTAGTCCTGTCACTGTAAATGATTTTGACAGTATGTGTACATTCACATGAGGTCCCGTGGCCGCGTGCCAGAGTGTCTGGTCGCGAACCTGGGGAACCGGATTCGATCCCGACCGACGCCAAATATTTCCAATTTTAGATGGCACAAAAGTGACTCCTGTGGTGCACTCTCCACGCCAACAATGAGTGCCCGCGAGGTGACGCCTGGTAAGCGCCCACACGGTAAAATATATCGTCATCATTACCGATGTCTACATGTGTTGTAGATACTGGCACACCCAGAAATGGGTAATATGCCGTGATGATATATTTATATTTATTTATTTATTTATTTATGTGTACATTCACAATCACAATTCTGTAGTCCTGTTTGGTTATAGATTTACCGCTACAAATTTAGTGCACATTTTTTCCGGGGCAAATGTTCACTTCGTGGAGCTGTCTTTGGTCAAGATTTAGGTGGTGTTTTTGAATGAATAAGTACGTTTGGGTCCCTAGAATACGATTTTATTAGTATTACGATGTGTGTGTGAGTGTGTGGGACAATAATTTCTCCGACGATAACTCCAATACCGCAATTCTAAAAATAATATTTTTTTCGTATTCCTCTTCTTTACATCCATATGAAGAGCTGTTACATTTTGGTTATAATTGGTCCACCAGAAGTTCTCTTATTAGAAGTTCTTAACAATTTTTTTTGAAAAAACCCAGTTAAATATCGTTTTTTGACATTTTATGTGATTATCAATATGAAAGAATATCTTATTGTCTATACATTTTCATTCATATTATTTAATAGATATAGGGTTAAAAATTATAAAGAGATTAACTTTCATAAATCAGTCAGCTTTGCTATAAACATGAAAACAGCTGATATATTCAAAATAATTCTAATTGAGAGATGCCAATGTCAAGTGCAATATCCATAGTGTATGTTCGTATAATAATTTTATTGGATTTATAGAATCTTTTCGGTTTGCCGGCCACATCAGATTTTGAGAGTCAACCGTTTTTACATACATTAAATAAGTAATTTAAATTCGTGAAACAAAATTTTGTCAATAATAATAGATATTTACACACCAAGTGAGCTAAGGTAATGTTTATTCATGAGAAGAAAGTTTAGCTCATGAGCCCGTAAGGGCGAGTGAGTTAATTTCTTCGAGTGAATAAACATTCTTAGCATCTTAGCTCACGTGGTTTGTACAATATTTTATTCAATTTTGACGAAATAATAATAAAAACCATTATAATATTTAATTTTGACAAAATAAAAAACTGATCAGTTAGTAGGCTGAGAATGACAATCGTCGCTGATAGACGTCAAGTCATGTATTTAAAATGCTTTATTGTCTGTCATTTGTGCCGTGAAAAATAATGAAAATGGCTGATAATATCTAATAAATATTATGGTAAGTGTTATTTTCGTACCTGATGTTATTTTAAATGCATTATTTGTTGCAGAGAGAGTTAAAGAATTTTTTAATTCACATGTGAAAAAAGTGTTACTTGTAGTTGTTGCTATGGAGTTAATAATGACAGTTTAAAACGTCAAATTTGAATAAAAATATTTCTATGTGTAAAATATACGAGTCCCGAATAATAAAAATACATGAATATATGGTTAAATGTCACTTAATTCTGAAGATTTTATTTGATAATTGACAGCTGACGAGTGATATTTTTTTTTCGCTTTTGTGAACTAGGTTAGCATACTAACCAATCAAAAATATATTAAAATTTCCTTATGGTCACATAACACTATTGTGCTGGCTTCAAATTTGATTGAGAGTGTACCTTTAGAGTTTATTCTTACATAAATATCCCGCCATTTTTTATAAAATAGTTTATAGGTTAGGTTAGCAAAGTTAATGACAGAAGCATGTAATGTGTAATAGTGTTAGAGCTTGGAGCTTCAGGAGTAGCGTGAGTTGTTATTAATGCCTGTACATGAAGCTTCAGTTAAGAATAACCTGGTACAATGAAAGATGAGGAAATAGTAGACACTAACAAGCTTAGAACACGAGGCAACTTGGGTAATAACACAACGTGGCGCCGTATTTTATACAGGATAAATGAACTAGTTTGCATGGAGCGAGTTACGCGAAGCGAACAACCGACGCACTTTGAGATTGGGAGGTTAGGGTTCAATTAGCTAATTGATCTGTCAGAATTAGAGCCTCGCCACGTCTTACTCAAACTTTTCTAAAACAAACTTTTAGCAGATTAGCGTCTATTGGTACAAAGCAGCTTGTGTTTACACTACGCTTTCACTTGTCACGCGAAGCGACGAAGACGACGTTCAACTATTAAGCAAGAGAACTTTGCAACGCGTAAATCGATATTGTTTAAACTTTGAGATGCTTCACTGGTTTGTTTCGCCAGATTGCTAAGTAGTTGGTGTATATTTACGCTTTATTAGAGTGTTTAACAACTGACTACTAGAGGAATATGAAGTTCCAAGACTTATATACAATAGTGCCAAAGCTAAGAAAATTCTGACAAATCTTCACTTTGTCTACTCATCTTCCTCATACTACAAATTTATGCAAATATTTCACTTCTAATTACTTACAGCATCGTACAACTTTAGCTTTAGTAGTTTTGCGAGTAATTGAAATACTTATACAGAAACTTATTTTACTATTTACTTTATTTAAATAAATGAATGAAGCCAAAGAACAATTTACTTAAAACAAAACTAATACAGTAATATCCGTCATGTAAGAATAGCTTAATATTTTAAATGAAATTCTATGTAATATTTATACCGTGAGTATTTTTAACGTGAAACATTGGGTTTGTCATATCCATGGTTACGACTTTACATTTGATTGACTGCAATGTATTTGCCCGTTCCATTTAAAATGAAAAATAGGGAACGATTTTGACATTTGACAAGACGTCAATAGAGGTTAATTTTGTTTAAATAAATATACTTGCATTCTAAATTAAAATTAGTTGTAGAAAAAACATAGTGTGCACCTTGTGCCCTTGTGATTTTCTGACTCGGCTAAATTTCTTACAATATTTAAATATAATACTTCTGTCAAATTCATTCCCCATGTGTCACTTTAAATGAGACAGACAAATACATTGCTGTCAATCAAATGTCAAATCATAACTTATAGGAAAATTCAACGGTTATCTGTCATATTGACAAGATGTCATTAGAGGTTAATTTTGTTTAAATAATTATACCTGTTTTTCTAAAAATTAAATTTAGATGTCCGAAATATGCTTAGTGCTCTCGAGTGGTTTTCTGACTCCGCCAAATTTCTTACAATATTTAAATATAATACTTCTGTCAGATTCGTTCCCTATGTTTCATTTTAAATGGAACGGGCAAATACATTGCTGTCAATCAAATATCAAGTCGTAACCATGGATATGACAAACCCAATGTTTTACGTTAAAAAATACTCACGGCAATACTCATTCTTAGCCAAAAGGAAAATAGTTTACGTTATTTAAATAAAAATCGCATATCCAGATTTTAGGGAATAAGCACGTTTTAATGTCCCTAGAATCCGATTATAAAATTTTTACGATGATGTCTGTCTGTATGTGTCAGAATGTTAGAAGGACGATTCCTCAAAAACTATAATACTTAAGACATGTTTAATTACGTATTCCTTAATCTGATATTAATGGGAAGAACTGAAAAGGTTTTGATAACAATTGGACAACCGTAAGTAGTAAGTAGTTTTTTAAAGAAATCTTCTAAATATTATTTTTTGAATTTTTTTTGGTATTACGTAAAATTCTCCATCTAATACACTTAAAATTTTTATTATTTCTTCTATAGATTTAGAGATAAAGAAAATACAATATATAGAATAATATGTTGCAATAAATCGCACAGTCCAGACTACACCAAGGAAACCAGTTGTCAAATTCAAATGTTTGTAATTGACAGATAAATGTCAAAAATCAACATTTTTACTCATATTACTGAAAGTTTTTTCTGGGAAGAGCATTTAACATTTCTTGTTGAATTATTATTAAAATATTTAAAATTGTAGGTAGGTATGTATATTAATAGTAATAGTACATATATCCTTAAGAAATCTGGATCATTTTAGAAGAGTAGGACAAAATTCCTTATAGAATAAAAGAATAATAATTAGCATCTCCAATTATTTTCACATAATCCCTAACATAATTAGAATTATTTGTGTGTACAAGAAACGTTAATTTCGATACTTTTGTAACAAAACAGAAATAGCGAGAGGTATTGTGCTGGCCATAATAGGTTTTTACCTCCCGCTATCCTTGGTAAGGGAGGTATAGGGATCGTGCTAAAAATCACATATCGAGATTTTAGTAAATGACCACGTTTTAAGGTCCCTAGAATCCAATTTTAACATTTTCACGATGATGTCTGTATATATATATATATATATGTGTGTGTGTGTGTGTGTGTGTGTGTGTGTGTGTGTGTGTGTGGATCGTGTGGACACGATTACTCAAATACTATCAATCAGAAAATTTTGAAATTTTGTATACCCATTCTATACTGATGTGGGAAGAGCTCATTAGTTTTTAGTGCATATCGGATAACCGGAAGTATCATTTATATAAGCTTTTAAGAGTTTTTCTTGTAAAAAATGCATTAAATATAATATTTTAGCAACTTTTACCAATACAAATTGAATATAATGGCACAATCTTCAATTCTATGATAATAGCATTAGTAAATAACTTGAAATAACTTTAAATATTATATTATAAAATAATTTATTTTTGTACATCACTTTGCCTCTGCGTCAAACAAAAACAATACTTTAATATCAATTTTGACATATTTAAACAAATGTCACTGTCATGAAGCATTTACCTACATTAAAATTAATAATGAAACTGTGTTAAGAAGAATTTAGTAGTTTAAATATGATTCTAATGAAATTAAGGTTAATAAAATTAATATATTTTCCATCATACATAAATATGAGATATACAGGATATTTCGATTTAAATTTAATGTTCGCAACAATACATATCAAACAGCTCTCAATAATAACGTGATTT
Source organism: Ophonus ardosiacus (assembly GCA_943142095.1). Classification (NCBI taxonomy): domain Eukaryota; kingdom Metazoa; phylum Arthropoda; class Insecta; order Coleoptera; family Carabidae; genus Ophonus; species Ophonus ardosiacus. The sequence continues at coordinate 46,343,684 of OW964831.1, read as the reverse complement.
CAAAGTGTCATATCATAGTTTGCAACTACACATTTACGAAATGGATCATCTACGGCGAAGAATTTACACAGATTGCGTTTTAGAGCATAAGGAAGTTGGTGCTGATTTTGACAATAATGTGTGTGTGACGATTTTTCCTTAAAATATATTAATGATCCAAAACTTCGCAAAGTTGGTATTTGCTTACAGATTTTTCAGGAAAAATATATTAAAATATAATCCAAAATTTCGTATTACAAACTTTTCTATTTATTGGAATAACAAACGATCAATCGGAAGTGATACTTTACTTAAAGCTCATTGCCATTTTAAACATGGAATTGGCGGGAGGTCATGTGCTGGTCACATCAGATTTTTTTTTTATAGAAAACGTGTCATATTAATAGGTAATAAGTCCGGAAAGAGTTCTTTTACTGGACCAATGAGCAAATTTAAGTATCTAAAAATGGTCAGCTCTCCTCTCAAGCGCTATCTGTTATTTTCTTATGTGAAACGAACTACAGTTTAATTTTAACTTTAGATACACATTTCAAGAAGACTATATCTAGATTGTAATACAAAACAATTAACAATTGGGGTAAAATAGTTTCCCTGAGTTTCAGGTTGTTTTCTTTTTTATAAACATGATTAGATTTCGGAAAGAACAGCAATGTACACTCTTGGGTACAAATTGTTACACGAATAGACTGTAATCGTAAAAGTTGAGTGCAGTTTATAGTTTTCGCCGAATCTAAATCCACGTGCAATCTACAGAGTACACCCCCAAAATTAGTTTCTGCTCTCTCGCATCATAAGTTGTAAATCCCTGCAATAAAAGTTGCATTTCTCCACGGCCGTTAGCAACAACATTGCATTAGGAATCCCATCGCGACCATTCCCATCCCGGCAAAAAAATAGGCTCAAACATCCGTAAAATAACTCACGTAGAATGTTTCCCACATCGGGTAATTCAGATAGTAAAAACATCATTGCCAGGGGCGTAAAACTGTAGAGAGCGAATTCTTGTTCGCGCGGCGGTTATGTGGCTCCCTCCGGCTCCGGGCTCCGGGAGTCGGGACAGTGCGGATTGCACGTTCCGGAACCGCGGCAGGATGATGAACACGCTGGCTCGCGACGCCAGGCTCCCTGTGTCTCTACTGCAGTGTTCCGGGACGGGAATCTGTGACTCATGCTACAACGATGCTTTTTCTACTTTCCCTGGCGCTGAATTTCCAAAAGCAATGAGCTTGCAAGTACCTTTTGTTGTTATACTTGCAATGTTGGTTTTATTTTTTAGATTTTTTGGAATCGTAAACAATGGAATACCTGGGGGCAATGATCTCAGAAGATGGAAGATTTGATGAAGAAATAAAAGAAAGAAGAACAACAGGAGGCAAAATATCCAATAGCATCAAACACAGCTTCTTAGGAAAGAAAGAAATACCGAAAGAGACCAGAGTACAAATATTTAAGAAAGTAGTGACACCTATACTCATACACGGAGCTGAAACATGGACATTAACGCAAAGACAAAAAGAAAAAATTACGGCTACCGAAATGAGATTCTTGAGAAAAATAGAGGGGAAAACAAGACTGGACAGAATTGAAAACACAACCTACAGACAAAATTTAAAAGTAAAAGCAATAGAAGATAAGATAGCAGAAGGACAGATGAGATGGTATGGGCATGTAGAAAGGATGGGAGAGGAGAGAATAGTTAAAAAAGTGTTTGAAGCAAAAATTGGAAGAAAGAAACCACGAGGACGACCAAGAAGAACGTGGCTGGAAGAAGTAAAGGAGGCAGCGCAAAGAAGAGGTCTAACTTGGGAAGAAACGAAGACAGCAACACAAGATAGAGCAGAGTGGAAAGAAATATGGAGAAGACCAACGAATCAGAACTCAACCCCCTCCCCCGCAGGCCGGGGGAACGCCTTACACCCGTGAGGGTAGAAAGGTGCAGGATTAAGTAAGTAAACAATGTTTCTTTTTAACTTCAATATGCTCGTATGAAGGAGTAGAATCACTTCAGAATGTTACTACGTCCTACTTAAATTTGAGGTATGGGGTCCTCCACTTTATTTTATTATTATTATTTTAAATGGTCGTTGGTTTAATTTTGAAGCAATCCCTAGTTTCAAAAATTCTTAATTGTCCTTAGTTTAACTTTTGATTTTTTAAAGTAAATATGACGTCATGGGGACACTCCGCACCAGACTCTACAGTAGGTTACGACAGAAAAATAGGAATAGTATGACGTCATAGGGACCCTAACAACAAATTTCAAATATCTCCTAAAATAATTATTTAAAAAATGTTTTACCACTCGCTAAGAGAGGTATTGCATTCATGCTAAAAATCGCATATCCAAATTTTAGTGAATAAGCACGATTAAAGGTCCCTACAAACTGATTGATGTGTGTTCTGTGTGTGTGCGCGTTTGTGTGTGTGTGTGTGTGGGTGTGTGGGTGTGTGTGCGCGCGTTTGTGTACATGTGGATGTTGAAAGGACAATTACATAAAAACTATAAAATTTAAGACCTGTTTAACTATGAATTCCTCAATCTGACATTCCTGAGAAGAGCTGAAAAGGTGTGGTAACAATTGGACTTCTGAATATTTTGAAAATTTATTTTATTAGAAGCATTAAAGAATAAAATTCTCCAACTAATACATTTAAATTTTTTATTAAATCTTTAATAGATTTAGAGATAAAGAAAATATAATACATATATAGTATAATCGCACAGTCCAGACTACACCAAAGAAACCAGTTGTCATATTTAAATGTTTATGTCAAAAATCAACAGCTTTACTAACATTACTGAAAGATTTAAATGATTTTTGAAATAGATTTCTGTTTTCAATTTCAAATTATTATATCAATGAATATTATTATAATTAATCTAATTTCTTCTGTTAAATATTATTGAAAATTGGGTGCTCCAGATATTGCAAATTTCTTAAATTAATACTAATTTTATTTATACTGAAAGCAGGACTTAATACGGTATTCCATTCGAAAGAGGAGTTAAGTTTTTGTTTATTCGCGGAAAAAACTAAATTTCCGAAAATATGGACTTAATACTGTTTTATATTGGGGTATAGATATGTACTGTAACACAGGATTTATATTTTATGGTCATAACAAGAATCTGTTTTTAAATAACGAACACGAGAATGAGAAAACTGAAATAAATAATCAACACGTTGCAATAGATTTTAATTGAATCTCAGATCAAGGATCCATAATTTAAAATTTTTATTTTTTGCATAAAATTACCAATGCAATATGTTCCTACCTACAGCAGCGGAGCAGACACCGCTTCTGCATGTAAATTTTATTGCACATTCCATATCCGTTCTCGTTTTCATTTCCGCTATAACATGCAAATTTGTTTATTTTCATTTTAACACGATTTTATATTAGGGAAAGTCCTAGTAACATTTGTGTTGTCAGTTCAGTAGTTACGGCCTGTATATGCATTGGTCCATATTCGTATGACGAAAGCATTGTTTTAAATGTGTGTGTGTGGATGTGTGTATGTGTGTGTATGTGTGTGTGTGTGTGTATGGATGTTGTAGTCACGATTTCTCAAAAACTATAAGACTTAAAAAATATTTAACTGCAGTTTCCTCAATCTCACATTCCTGGGAAGAGCTGAAAAGGTTTTGGTAACAATTGAACAACCGGAAGTAGTAGTTTCTTAGAAAAATTCTTCTAAATATAATTTTTGGGCGGTTTTTTACCTTCCGTCAAAAGGAAGGTATTGTTTTTGGTCAAAAAATTCGGTTATGAGTTTTTAATGTATAAGCACATTTTAGGGTCCCTACAATACGAATGTACTATTTTTAAGATGATGTCTGTATGTGTGTGTGTGTGTGTGTCTGTGTGTGTGTGTGTCTGTGTGTGTGTCTGTGTCCGTGTGTGTGTGTGTGTGTGTGACAAATTTTTCTCCGACGATAACTCCAAAACTACAATTCTAAAAATTATGATCCTTTCATATTCCTCTTCTTTACAACCATATGGAGAGCTGATTAGATTTTGGTTATAATTGGTCAACCGGATGTACCCTTATTTGAAGTTTTTAACAGTTTTTCTTAAAAAAGTGCAGTTAAATATTATTTTTTGACATTTTCTTATTATATTTATTAAAGAAAATACTCTTTTCTATATGGTTTGATTATTCATTTTCCTTCATATTCAATAGATGTAGAGTTAAAGCATTACAAAGAAATTAATTTTCAAAAATTAGTCAGCTTTGTTATTCATCATGGAAACAGCTGACATAATTACTCAAAAAAATTTAATTGACAGATGTCAGTTGCAAGTGCAAAACCAAATATGGAAAAAAGTATAGGATCTAAAATTGGTATGTCATGGTGTTGCTCGTAAGTGACACGCAGAGAAAGGCCAAAGAGAAGATGGAAGGACATTACTTAGTGTAGTTTATGTTATAATTTTATTGGATTTATAGAACCTTTTCAAATGAACTTTTGGTATGGAATTTGTAAAAAATAGTATGTGTTCGTGTTCGATTTTACATGATAGTATATAGAATCTGTTCCAAGGACCTTCTGGTATGGGATTTGTACAAAATACATGGAATTGACGGAAGGTCTTGTGCTGGCCACAACAGATTTTTTTATTAAATATTGAAGAACATAAAATTCTCCATCTAATACACTTAAAATTTTTATTATATCTTGTATAGATTTAGAGATAAAGACACTATAATTTATAGAGTAAACTAATCGCAGAGGCCACGGCACTAAGGAAACCAGTTGACAAATTCCAATGTTTATAACATAATTTGTAAATGACACATGTCAGTGTTAAAAATGAACAGTTTTAGTAACATTCTGATAGCTTTTACTGGGAAGTATATTTAATTTTTCTTATTATTTTATTAATTAAATACAATCTCTGACATTTAGAAACTTCCTCATACAATGAAAAATAGATATAATTAAAATTATATGTGTGCAGAAGACATGTTAAATATAATAAAAAACAAACGACGGTTCGAAAGCGAAGTGCAATACAATACTTATATAGCCTAATATGGAAATGGCGAGAGGTCTTGTGCTGGCCACAACAGATTTTTTTTCAAGAAAGCTTGTATAAGTGATACTTCCGGTTATCCGATATACACTAAAAACTTATGAGCTCTTCCCATATTAGTACAGAATGGGTATACTAAATTTCAAAATTTTCTGATTGTTAGTATTTGAGTAATCGTGTCTACAGGAACAAAACACACACACACACACACACACACACACACACACACATACATACACGTACACATATACATACCTACAGACATCATTGTAAAAATGTTAAAATCGGATTCTGGGGACGGCAAAACGTTTTTATTCTAGTGGTGGGATCCGGATCCGGATAGTTTCGGTTTCGGATCCAAAAATATCCGGATAATTGATTGTTGAACTATCCGGATCTGAGTATCGGATTTTGGATCCGGATCTGAATACCGGATTTTGGTTCCGGATCTGAGAATCGGATTTTTGATCCAAATCTGAATATTGGATTTTGGATCCGGATCCGAATATTAGATATGGAATTTCAGGATCCACATCGGTTCTCGGATTCGAATATTCTCAGTATTGAACCCGATGATAATATTTGAATGTGTAAGTTTTATCATGGAGTTTCAAAACCAAATAAATATGATTATCAAATAATCCATAATAAATTTTTGTTTGATATAGTTAATAGAATTGGATCCAGAATTAAAATTCGGATCCGGATCCGTAAACAAAACATCGAATCCGGATCCAGATCCGAATCCAAAAGGGATCCAGATCCGAATCCAAAAGGGATCCGGATCCAAATCCGAATTAAATTTACGGATATCCGCTTCAATATCCGAACATCGGATATCCGAGGGACCGAATATTTTGAGATCCGGGTACTCGGATCCAAGTTTTCCGGATCCTCACAGCACTAGTTTATTCACTAAAACCTCTATATGCGATTTTTAGCACGATCCCTATACCTCCCTTACCTAGGGTAGCGGGAGGTAAAAATTAAAGAACTTTACCCAAATATTGTTCTTTATTCAATCGTAAATTGAAGTTGCGTGAGGTAGCTGACACCTTACAGATATCAGAAGACAGTGTATTTATTATTTTGCATGAACATTAGAGCATGAGAAAGCTCTGTTCAAAATAAGTACCGTGTGTTCTCACAGTCGATCAAAAACAACAACGCGTTGACGATTCAGAGCGCTGTTTAGAGCTGTTTCAGCGCAATAAAAAGTTTTTTTCATCCTGTATGTGACAATGGATGACACATGGATCTATCACTTCACTCCAGAGTCAAATCGCCAGTCAACTTAGTGGACAGCAAAGGGACCAAAAACGCAAATGTCAGATGGTAAGGTCTTGACCTCCATATTTTGGAATGCACACGGTATTTTATTCATCGAGAGGTAAAAAGTGACCGGAAACTTCTGTCGAATAATAGCATTAGTGCGGTGATCTTTGTTGCATCAACATAGTAAACACAATTAAGATAAATTATGATAGTGCAACGCACTTAGATTTGTATTTGAGTATAAATTGGTGTTGGAAATGGCAATTCTGCATCATTTAGACTTGCCAGTGCAAGTTGGTAACGAGAAGCAATGGTATGTAATCTATTCGGCTGCAGTAACTCCCGTCCCGGGCGTCTGTTCTTACGGCGGGAGTCTTGAACCGACGCTGGCGGTGCCACTGCCAGTAAGAATTGTCTAGCTGCCCGACCTCTGCGGTGATGATTTTTTTGTACATACATTTTCACTACATTCTCAATATTGGAAAAAAGTACAAACATTCAAACAGAAAGGTCTCGTTCACGATTTAATTAGTGAACTGGATGGTCTTATGTCACAAGATGAAAAAAGATTTATTGTAAAGAACAACATTAAAATTATAAAAACAAAATATAAAATTTCAATTTTCCGTGAAGTTAATCAACGATTTGCAAAATTTCAAATTAGCAGAAAATGCAAAATTTGCTTTATCATTTAATTTGTTCAAAATCTTCTTTTCATGTTAACAAATGTAATCTGCCATTAGAGAATATTATTCCGCGAAACATCTTGCACTTTTCATGCCATTCTTTATTAAAAACTCGAACGTCAAACTAATCACAATCTTTCACTTAAGTTGTCGATAGAGTATAAATATATACAAAAAAATGAGAATTCACATGTCTTTTAACTTACTTGCTACTAATTTCATTGCTATATTTAACAACAATTGTTCACAATGATCGTTTTAACAATGTTGTTATTGTTAATCTTGTATTTACTGAATACCAATTGAATGACAGTTGTTACAGGGGCTGCTAAAAATCGTTGTTGGAATTATGTTAAAAATTATCTTAGTGAGTTGGGCTGATAATTTGCATAAAATTAGTCATCTTCATAAAACCCTTTTACATGTATTTCAAACATTATACTGGGTACTTCTCCATAATTAATTTGACAGGTATAACTTTTAAAATCGTAAAAGAGCAATTCGCAGAAATGCATATGTTAAAAATAATGCATCATCCAATCGTTAATGCAGTTTCATTATGCGTGGTTAACAATGAGGATGTTTCTTTTGCCCTTGGAATCAATTTGTTTCTCATTTTTAGATTACATGCTTTCCACTCGATTATTTATTCATTACAAAAGGTTAAAAGTTTGCAAAAAAGATCTAAAATTTTTGTAAATGAAAGAACAAAAAGTTTGGGCAATTTTCGGCTAATAAATTGAGTTGTCAACGTCAAAATAAAAACTTATTAACTTTTTTGACAGTAAAAAAGTTAATTAAATTCCTTACACGAGTAAATTAAAACGTTTCAACAAACTTGAAGTTTCCAAAACAAAACTTTTATTTTTTATTTATTATGAAGGCGAGTAAGCGATACTTGTCCAAATAAAAGCAAAGAGCAAAATCTTACATCCGAGTTCGGGAAAAAGAACAGCTTGAAATAAAAACCCGTTCTAGCATAGTAGGCTATTCACGAATTTGACGGCTATGTTTTGATTTGCATATCCTGCCGTCTTTTGTTCCGGTGACGTGGTTTGTCCAACGGCGACACCTCTGGGCTTGGAATAATGACGTGCTAACTGAATCGGCGCTGCTTTTTTGTTCTGCTTCATATCGTTTTCAGATTCTTATCTGCTTTTGTGTGCCGATACAATACCTGTCTTCCCGACCTACATAAATGCGCTATCATATTATTCGACAGCTTTTGTTAACATAAACAAATAAATACACAATGTTCTACATCATTATTTACATGCTACCCATGCAACAAATTGCTTGTATAATGAGTCTCTTTACTACGTTTAACGGTTTAACATACTAAAACGATACAACCATTTACGAAGTTTAATTGTTATTCTGTGCATACCGGCATTTTGTAATCGATGTATAAATTTTGCTTCTAATATTAAAATGATCATTTCCGAATTGATTCATGCTGCTACAGTTACTTCTGAAAAAACCCCGTACCTTCTATTTCTAAACGTTGATAGTAGTATGTGGCATTTCATGTTCTTTTCAGGAGAGCCTTAAAATATAAGGCATGTTTCTTTGGACTATGATTATGATTTTCTTAATAATGATTTGTTCAATAACGATACCTTCGAATTTTGATTAAATTTAATTCCGATGAAACAACAAAATTAACTCGATCGACGCGAAACCTACACAACGTCGAACGAACTAGCGGCAAATGTCAAATGTTAAATCAGCTATTTTGTTTGAAGTAATACCCAAATAGAAAATAGTTTATAGATGGATTGTGTTAAAGCAGAAATAATATTTTTCGGGCCGGTATTATAAACGTCCAGTTAAATTTAGTAAAATAATAGTTATTTATGTATTAAGAGCGTAAGGACGCTTTTATGGCCTGCGGCGGGATTTTGAGCCCGAGGCGTAAGCCGAGGGATAAAAACACGTTTATGGCAAAAGCAAGTTACGCTCGTGGTACACGGACGAAAATTTTCAAATTATGAATGTTAGAAAAATATCGAAAAGAATTTGTCCTCGTACATCCAGTATCTAGTGTTGCTATGAAAGCAGAGAACAACAGTTTATTGTTTGTTTATTAGTTATGTCATTTGAGTTTTATTTTGTGTATCTCAGTGCTTTCCATATAAATATTACAAAATTAATTTTCATTTTTCATTAAAGAATATAAAAAATTTCGATTTGAAATAAAAACTTTTCATGTTGCCTGTTTAAATTGTTTATATTGTAGGTTATAATTTGGTTTGACGTTTCATTATAGCCCGGCGGGCTATAATGAGGCCCGCGGGCTATAAAATGGCGTTTATGTCAAAGAAATTAATGTATAATTGTCAAATTATAATATGTCCGTGCATAAATAAATAAATATATCATCACGGCATATTACCCATTTCTGGGTGTGCCAGTATCTAGAACACATGTAGACATCGGTAATGATGACGATATATTTTACCGTGTGGGCGCTTACCAGGAGCTCATAGCTGGTGTGGAGAGTGCACCACAGGGGTCACTTTTGTGCCATTTTAAAATTGGAAATATTTGGCGGCTGTCGGGATCGAACCCGGTTCCCCCGGGTTCGCGACCAGACACTCAGGCACGCGGCCACGGGACCCCACAAAAAAGAACTTCTATTGTAAATTTAATTAAACGAATAAATGCAACGCGAATATTTGACAGCAATAATTTAAATGTCATAAGAACATGGAAATTGATTCATACTTGTTCATTTTATTAAATTTACTATGGAACTAAATTTAACTGGACCTTTATAATACCGGCCCTTAGTATGGAATGTGAAGTAAAATAAGAAAACACGTTTCTTTAACTTTTTTTGTACTTGCAGGATCTAATATCAGTAATATTATAAAAATCGAAACCAATAATGAATGTTGAATCTACTGACTCAAGTTCTAGTAGTTCGGATGATTCTAATGTAGACATAAATTTGCACATTCCAATATTTCATTGCTTGTTTTTTCTGCCATTTCAAATCTTTTGTTATTTCAATCACAGTGATCATACTAAATAGCTATTTACATTCGAGTACGTGTAAGTTGTATTTTACAGTGCGACAGCTTTGTTTATTAGCTGGAGTGCTGTAAAATACTTCACGCACGAGAATTGTATCAAACTTTTTGGCCGACGATAATGTAAATCACTTTTCTGTGTCGATATTTGACATTTGGGCAGTGTTCGCCTCGCGTATTTGACAGATATGTCGATCGATGACTATGTCGGTAACGGCGATTTTTACAATAATGACAGATGTCGCTGCCGTGATTTTGGTTTATATAAATTAGTTTTAAATATAAAAATTACATGAACTTTATTTTTAGTAAAGATGATTTTTTTTCTAAATGCCCATAAAGGTCCAGTATTTTTTTTGATTATTTTACCGCATAGTAAGACAAGTTACAACCAGTGTGGGTCAGATAATGATTTTTTTTTTATCTGGACAACAGATAAAAGATAAATTTGCGCAATATATCTAGATAAGGATAATAGATACTTTATATGTTATCTAGATAAAAATTTTAGATAACAGATGAGATACCCGAAAAGTAAGCAACCGTGATTTCTTACAAAAGTTTCTTTAATTGTTTATGCTTGATTGATACGATGCGTGAAAAGGAAACAAAAAATATTCAGTGTACATATTTATTTAATAACATAAAAAAAATATAGACACTATTCTAAAAATATCTATGTACATATTTTTTTATAATAGTAAATTATTGTTTTTTAAAAACAGTACTTTCTCAAAATTAGTATCAGGATTGCGTCTTGGTGTGAAAATTTGTCCGCCTACAGGACCGGATAAACACTGTTTTATATCATTTACCTGCATAAAATTAAGCATATAAAAATGCCAGTAAGTGAATATTTTCATAAATAATGTTGCTCACTATTGCTCACGAATCATGATCACACGTCACATCACAAGTAAGTTTACGCAGGCAGACACACCAGCGACGGAGAACACACGACACGGCACACGACACTATGCGATGCGGTAGGTTGTGCTTATCCTAACTTGCTAAATAGTATTTTGATTTGAGTATAGATGGAGCTAACATAAATAATGGTTATCTTATCTTTCTTCTACATGTTATAAAACGGATAAGATAATAGATATTAATTTTAAAAATATCTAGATATTAGATAAAATTTGAGATAATGTTATCTAGATAAGCACAACACTGGTTACAACACAGTAAGCGTAAAAAGTAGGTTACTTGCTGTGTATACAATTGTAAAGTTCGCATTACACTTCAGGAGGACAAAAAATCCTTTCTGCACCTACTTTCGTTCACAAGAGCGTATAACCAAACAGTAACGAGTTCAAATCCGGTGTAACGCGATTGTGTGTCACGTGCAGGACTGCCCTACCGTGTGCCGTGCGTTGTCAGTGTCCACAGCTGCTGAACGTATTACGAGTGATTCGCAGTCAAAGCGTGTCCTACCGACACGAGGGCCAGCAGCAGCCATACTGGAACCCTCCACCGTGACTCAGCGTGGGATGTCTACCGTGACTGGACTTGTCTGATGAACTCACTACCGTAATCATCACAATGGTGGAGAGGAGCATACGTTCGATTTTTTAAACAATGGAATGTATTTGTTATTATGGAGGGTAAAATATGATTTGCAATTATGTGGAACATGCAGTAAAGAAGGAAAAAATCTGATGTAGCCAGCACATTATCTTCCGTCAATTCTATGAATTTTGTACAAATCCCATAACAAAAGTTCCTTGGAAAAGATTCTATACATCCAGTAAAATTGTAACACGAACATATACTATTTTCAATACATTTCATACAGAAAGTTCAAAGGATCGTCATAAAACGACTGAACGATTCTCAATTACGTTTACAAAGAAACCCCAAATATATACCTCAAAAAATAAAATTTTAAACATGGTCAGTGGTTTCCCAAGGTACGCACAAGGATATACGCAGTTTTTCTTAAGAGCATTGTATACATCTACCGCAAAAGCTTAAAACTTTACTTCGTTCTAGTCGAATTACAAGAAAACTGTTAGAGATATAAAGATAAAACAAATTTTATATGAAAGATATAGGATGAATCTAGGTTTTTCCTACTACTACACATATTTGGGATTTTGGGATTTTAATAGACATTTTTCGTAAAACTATCTTCACAGAAACTTCTATTCATATTTTAATAGCACAAAGATGTAAATAACTTTTTTGCCCTCCTGAAGTGTAATGGGAACTTTACAATTGTATACACAGCAAGTGTAACCTACATTTTACGCTTACTGTGTTGTAGCTTGTCTAACTATGCGGTAAAATAATCCAAAAAACACTGGACGTTTATGGGTATTTAGAAAAGAAATCATCTTTACTATAATATTTCCTATATTTAAAAGTAATTTATATAAACCAAAATCACGGCAGCGACATCTGTCATTATTGTATAAATCCGCCGTTACCGACATAGTCACCGATCGATATACCTGTCAAATACGCGAGGCGAAAATTGCTAAAATGTCAAATTTCGATACCTACGTACCTATTATTTATTACGAAGAAAACATGAGCAAATAAATATATTATCAGTCATAAACAACGTCTATTATTACAAATAAATTTTCGCTAGAAGAAGTACTCTAATGAAGGTAAATAAAATCAAATTTGGAAATTGATATAACCCTAGTATTTTAAACTAACCCTTTTCAGAAGTATAACCTATCTCATTAAAAAAAGTGATTTTTATTATCGTCGGCCAAAAAATTTGATACAATTCTCATGCGTGAACTATTTTACAGCGCTCCAGCTAATAAGGCACTCGCCTCAGGGGCTCGTGCCTTAAACAAAGCTATCGCGCTGTAAAATACAACTTACACGCACTCGAATGTAAATAACTAATTTATTACTATGCACATTTCAATAAATTTAGACTGGAATGAAGAGTCTAAACGGTGTAAATTTATGTGAAATTTTCGTTAGTGAACTATATACATATAATTTTTTATTCTGTATTATATTTTGTGTTATCCAGACTCCATCCTTGCATTTTAGGGATTTCTATTAAAACGCGCACTTTTCATATTTAAAAATTCAAGTATTAATTGAGTATTATTTATATCAAATTACAATGATCATGATATGACAATATGTGCGTGTATGTACTGCTATTTGAGTTTTTAGATTTTAGATTAAAATATACATGTTGAAAAGCATGTTAGTAGTAAAAATTCTACTCGTACAATACAGTGCATTTAATCAGAGTTAAGCACTACAATCCAAACACTTGTTTGCATGAAATGTAATAGAACTGGTAGCACAAATGTCTCCAATACATGCTCTGCTATGCTATGCTTGTAATGACAATCAAAACCTGTTGTGCAGTTGTAGTCTGTGATTATACTACGAGTAGAATGAATAGGCTCTGGAAAAAGCTTTTTGCTACTTGAGAAATATCATGATCATGTATTATACTTACAGCATGCAATAAAAAGCAACGTTTATAACCTGATATTGAGGGATACGATCACGATCTAACATTTTTTCCATTATTGTTATCTATTGTGTTAATAAAATTTAATGTAGAGAACACAATACGAATCCATTATGATGTGAGTACATACATATTGGTATTTCGATTTCACTGGGACTCTCGCACAAAAGTATATTCATATATAATCTTTAGATTGTTTTTTTCAACTCGTTTTTCCAAAGAATAATCTTTTTATGGGATTTTGATAATTTGTCGTAGTTAAAATATTTCCATTTTTATTCAGTATATTTGTATTGATTGATGTTATGATTTTGTTAAATAATTAAAAATAATAACAAAGCTGTCGCGCTGTAATAATAATAATAATAATAATGTGAATAAAACTCGATTTCTGGACTGACATTATCTTTATTGAAAACACAAAAATTGTTTCACAACGTTTCGGATGCTAAGATCTGCTTCCGAAACGTTGTGAAACAATTTTTGTGTTTTCAATAAAGATAATGTCAGTCCAGAAATCGAGTTTTATTCAGATTAATCTTGCGAGTTAAAGTTTAAAGACAAGTTAATAATAATAATAATAATAATAATAATAATAATAATAATAATAATAATAATAATAATAATAATAATAATAATACTTTTATTCATGTACGGAGTTAAATATACAAATCTTACAGATAAAAAGAGTAATACATGTTAAAAAGAAAATGTAATATTCGTGATTAACACATTTAAAATTTAAAAAATAATTTCACAACGTATACATAATATTTCTGAGTTCAAGATTAATTACAAATAAGCTTTTTTTAAATGCAATATACATATTATACTAATTAAAACTAACTAAACTAAAATAAAACAATAAATAAATAAATAAATAAATACAACAGATAAGAGTGAATAAAAAACATATCGCTGAATTTACAAAACATTTTAATATAAAAAAAAAAACGTAGTTTATGTCTGAGTGAGCAACTTCAATCTTGTTTATATTGCTGTTTGTTATTGTATTTAAAGTGGAAGTTGAAAGAGGTTATTTGCACAATCTGAGTAGAATTCAACGATATTGTAATATTCTTTTCGGATTAGTAGGTGTTCTATGGTCTTAATAATTGAATTATGTGATCCATTTTTTAAATTAGGAGGTAGAGCGTTGAATATTTTTACACCAGCATATTCACAAGTGTTTTCAAACGCTTTAGTTCTATGTTGGGGGACACGTAAAGTTATATGACTCTGCCTGGTTGAATATGGTGAGTTTAGTGGGGTAAATTTATGTATATTCTTTAAAACAAATTTTATTATTTCTAGTATATATATGGATGGTACTGTCAAAATTCCGAGTCTGCGAAACTGACCTTTACAAGAACTTAAAGGTTGCAGTTTTAATATTATACGGATTATTCTTTTTTGAACAATGAAAACTTCTTGTAATGACGAAGAAGATCCCCATATGATGATACCGTAAATAACTGTGGAGTAAAAATAGCCATAATATGTCACTAATAAACTGTCGGTGTCAAATATTGTAGTAAGTGTACGAAAACAGTAACAGCACTTGTTTAATTTATTAATCACATGTGTGATTTGTGCGTCCCACTTAGTGTCTTCGCTCAGAAGTCCCAAGCATTTTGTTGAAGCTACCTTGGAGATACACACATCTGAAGGTTGAACACTAACTTTGCTGGAAGAAATTAAAACGAACTGGGTGAATGATGTTTTTTCGAGATTTAATGTTAGGCAGTTGTCATCGCACCACCGGAAAATGTCACTAACAACTTTATTAATAAGTTCAGGAGAAAAGTCAGTTTTTTTACACGACACTGTGAAGAACGCATCATCCGCATATAGGACGCACGAAGTATTTTGCACTGAAGTTGGTAAGTCGTTTATATACACTAAGAACAATAAAGGGCCGAGGACTGAGCCCTGAGGAACACCTCGGAGAAAATACAACTTACACGCACTTGAATGTAAATAACTATTACAATGACGTTATCAAACATTTATATTTTACCGCACCTAAACTTTCAAAATCACCATCGCACGTAAAATAATAATAACAAACTAGGCAAGCAACACGCTATACAAAACAAACGCTTCGTTCCCTCCTATCCCCACCTAACCCCTCACCCAGTAACGAATGGCTTCACAACAAACCATTGCGCAGGATAGGGAATCTAATTTATATTTGGTCTGAGGTATAGTACTTCTCTTAGCGAGAGGTTAAAAATGGAATAAAGGAGTAAAATAAGACGCATAGAAACGATACTGTCCAGAACAATTTGTGGTATATTACGGTCATTACTTCGGTTGATAAAATAATATATGAAGTGTTAGAAAGGGTCGTACAGGGTGTAAGTGCACATTGTGTTGTGATATATGTGGTCTTTTTAGTTGCGTTACTACGTATAAATACAATTTAGTGTTGGCGATAAAAGTAAATGAAACAATAAGTCAGCAATTAAGTGTGATAATTGCGGGTAATATCCAGTGTTTGAGGGGCCGTTGACAATCAGTTTATTGTGCGTGAGTCATAACAGTCGAATTACTTGAGTTTGATGCGAGTGTGCACGGCACGTCTACGAGTGCCTGAATGAGCGTAATCCTGTAATAAAGACGCGACGCCCAAGCATCGCAGTCGCGGGGCCATTAATATTAACGTGAGCCGTCGCCTGTCGCCGTACGTGGCGAATTAAATTTTGTTTAGCGTTCGCGCAATTCAAACGCGTGCCGCGGCTTTTCACGCACGTTTTAACAAATGATGCGCACGTGATCACGTGCGTCAGCGTGAGGCTACGCTATCAAGTGCTTTACGCACAGGATACAAACATATTTTAATTTAATTTTTAATGAGAAATTTAATTGCAACATCAAATAATTATATAGTCTAACACTGCAACTATAAGGTCTGTTTCATACACGACGATTTTGGACGTATGTTAAAAAAAATCTGTTGTGGCCAGCACAAGACCTCTCGCCATTTTCATATTAGGCTATACAGTGTGTCCCATTTAGAAGTGCCACCATTGGGATCTCGAGAACTGTAAGAGATACGATGTCGGTTAAATGGAACTTTTTGTGCGCCTTTGGGAGGCAATCTCAGATGTGCTTTTGTTTTTCCAAAAATTCTCATAGGGGCACTAGATAATGACGAAAAACTGAATATTGTTGATTTTTTCTTTTTCAAATAACTTCTAAACTATTAGTAATTAAGAAAAACGTTTCAAATATAAAAGATAGATATTTTTATTAACTAACCAGTGGCATACGAAATAAATTTTTATATCCGTAAATATTCAAGATATAACACAAACTTATATTTTTTTAAATGGAACCCATATCTTATTTTAGTCTCAAAAAAATAATTATTTTTTTCTCTTTTCAATGATGTAAGGGTTTTTATGTTTTATATTTGTTTTACTCCTAAAATTTAATTTTGTTCTTTATTTTTGTGAATTTTCTTAATATTTTTCAAAAAAAAAATATTATTTTTATTAATTATATTGTATTTGATCGATATACTTTATTTTATGCCTTTATTACTTAATATTTTTATTCTAGACTCATAATTACAAATTACACTATAATGTGCCAAGGACGACCTGATACAAAATATTATAAAAATTAATTTGATACGAGTTTTGAGCAAATTTTTCTAACGAAATAAATTATTTAAATAGAAAGAGTATTTCTAAATAGAAATCTATCAATATTTTCAAAATAATTGTAAATTTAATACAAAATAAGGAAAAAATAATAATTTTGAAGGCAAAAAAAAATATAAAACATAATAAATAGTTAATTTTTTGAGACTAAAATTAGATATGGGTTCCATTTAAAAAAATATAAGTTTGTATTATATCTCGAAAATTTACGGATATAAAAATTTGTTTCGTACGCCACTGGTTAGTTAATAAAAATATCTATCTTTTATATTTGAAACGTTTTTTTCAATTACCAATAGTTTAGAAGTTATTTGAAAATGAAAAAATCAATAATAATCAGTTTTTCGGCATTATCTAGTGCCCTATGAGAATTTTTGGAAAAACAAAAGCACATCTGAGATGGCCTCCCAAACGCGCACAAAAAGTTCCATTTAACCGACATCGTATCTCTTATAGTTCTCGAGATCCCAATGGTGGCACTTCTAAATGGGACACACTGTATAAGTATTGTATTGCACTTCGCTTTCAAACCGTCGTTTTATAACAAAAAATTACAGAACTTTACCCAAATATTGTTTTATATTGTATTTAACATGTCTTCTGCACACATATAATTCTAATTATATCTATTTTTCATTGTATGAGGAAGTTTCTAAATGTCAGAGATTCTTTCAATTCATTAACCAGATTGGCTGTATTTCTGATGGATTTTATCACAATTTTACCTATAATTTCAAATATTTAATTTATAAAACAATAAGATAGATTAAATATACTTCCCAGAAAAAGCTATCAGAATGTCACTAAAACTGTTGATTTTTGACAATGACATGTGTCATTTACAAACTATGTTATAAACATTGAAATTTGTTAACTGGTTTCCTTAGTGCCTTAGCCTCTGCGATTAGATTACTCTATATATTATAGTGTCTTTATCTCTAAATATATACAAGATATAATCAAAATTTTAATTGTATTAGATGGAGAATTTTATGTTCTTCAATATTTAATAACAAAAATTTCCAAAAAATTATATGTAGAAGAATATTTCTAAGAAACTAGTACTTCCGGTTGTTCAATTGTTACCGAAACCTTTTTAGCTCTTCCCAGTAATGTCAGATTGAGGAATTCATAGTTAAACAGGTCTTATGTCTTACAGTTTTTGAGGAATCGTCCCTCCAACATCCAGCCATACACACACACACATACACACATCCACACACAGACATCATTGTAAAAATGTTAAAATCGGATTCTAGTGACCTTGAAACGTGCTTATTCATTAAAATCTGGATTTGTGATTTTTAGCATGATTCCAATACCTCTCTTAGCGAGAGGTAAAAAAGAATTGAAATTTTGTCTAAATATATTTTATTAGGCAATATGTCTAATAATTTAGTTTAATTTACAAATCTTACTTTAGCATTTTAACTAATCCGAATTAGATAATAAATTGTTTGTAAAAAATCGTTAATTTAAATATGCAAATGGTTACTTTAATTACTTATTTCATTTAATTTTACTATATTTTTGTTTAATTATTTTTGTCCTACAATTTTCGGTAATTTATCAATTGAATTAGGTAAATTAAATACATATTTAATTAATTTATTTATTTATATTTAGTTCAATACTTATTACGATACAAATGTTGTCATTTTCATCTAATTTTGTATTTAATTTTACTATCATTTGTTATTACAAATTTAGAAAATTAAATTAAATCAACTTTGATATTTTAATAAAACATATTACTAGGCTGACAAATAAGGAATTTATTTAGTTAATTTAACTATAATTTAAGACAGTTTTTTTCTATGTACGAAAAGATTTCTTTAAAAATTTTTCTTCGATATACTTCAAATTTGCGAGAACTATAATTACATTTTAAAAAAATTAAATATTGAAAAGTTTCCATATTTTTGTCCACCACTGTCTATGTATATTTTGGTATAACAGTTGAGATCTGTTACCACTGTAATAATCAAAAATATTGTATTTAACTTTAATAAAAATCGTATGAATATCTGAAGAAAGAAATAATAATCATCTGAAAGAATTCCTCGGCAATACGAACAAATCCAAAAGAAAACCAAGAAGCATTTTAGTTTCCATTTAGGAAAAAACCATCTCGCAAAGCGTATCGGAAACACAAAACATAAAAAACCCCACAGGCACAAACTCCTGAGCTTAGACATCCCCGAACGGAAATATGAATTCAAGATTCAAGCATGTGGTTTGTTGACACAACAGTTGATATGGTTATGTGATTGTTATTGTTATTGATGTAGTGAGACTCACCTCGATCGAAGGAGCGACGATATGTCCGGCAGAATTGTTGTGCGTGGGCGTTGGTCGCGGGATAACGTCACTTAGGTCCTCGTAGATGACACCTGCTGCGTTGGAACCATCGCAGTTGTTCTGGGGGGATGTTTTACAGGGGAGGAAGTTCTGTACTTTTCGCTTGTGCCTAGAAAGAAAGAAAAATCATATTAGAAATTTATAATTAAGTAATTGCACTCTTATTGTTAAAGTTTATATTGTTAAACTGTTATACAACGCGGTCATTGGAACTGTCGAATGTAGGATTTTAATATGTAAATAATCATACTTTTGTAATTTTTTGCTTCCCTAATTAGGAAAAAATCTGTTGTGGCCAGCACAAGACCTCTCGCCGTTTCCATATTAGGCTATATAAGTATTGTATTGCATTTCGCTTTCGAACCGTCGTTTCATAACAAAAAATTACAGAACTTTACCCAAATATTGTTTTTTATTGTATTTAACATGTCTTCTGCACACATATAATTCTAATTATATCTATTTTTCATTGTATGAGGAAGTTCCTAAATGGCGGTATATCTGATGGATATATACATTTTACCTATAATTTCAAATATTTAATTAATAAAATAATAATAAAGATTAAATGTACTTCCCAGAAAAAGCTATCAGAATGACACTAAAACTGTTGATTTTTGACACTCACATCTGTAATTTACAAACTATGTTATAAACATTTGAATTTGTCAAGTGATTTCCTTAGTCTAAATCTATACAATATATAATAATTTTTTTAAGTATATTAGATGGAGAGTTTTATGTTCTTCAGTATTAGTAATAACAAAAATTTCCATAAAAATATGTTTAGAAGAATTGTTCTAAAAAACTACTACTTCCGGTTGTCCAATTGTTACCAAAACCTTTTCAGCTCTTTCCAGGAATGTCAGATTTAGGAATTCATAGTTAAGTTTTATAGTTTTTTCCAGACATACACACACACACACACACATCCACACACACAGACATTATTTTAAAAAAATGTTATAATCGGATTCTAGGGACCTTAAATCGTGCTTATACACTAAAATCTGCATATGCGAATTTTAGCATGAATCTAATACCTCTCAGCGAGAGGTAAAAAGTATGAAAATATCGAAAATCACTTCAAAAATAGTGATAGCCTTGGAATTAAAACAAAAAATTATCAAAAGTTAACGATTCAGGCCCGATATTTTCATCCCTGGTTAAACTCCCGGTTAAATTAATTGTTGGTTATAAGAACATTGTAGCAGTGAAAAATTGACATATATGTGTAATTTTTACAATTTAGGCTATGATATAGATATGTTTTTTCTTTTTTCTTTTAACTGACAGTTAAATTAACATGCTATTTAATAAAATGAAGATGAAAATACCAGGCCTCATCTTAATTTTAGTATTTCTAATTTCTGTTCTAAGGAATAATTATCAGAAGTAATATCACAAGACCTCCAGATTTTATCGATAAATTTTTATTTTGCACGAATTTTTTTTGCTTAGCAACAAACACGAAAGCAAACTGCATGGTAAATCCCGACTCCGAAGGAGGAGCGGTTTTACATAATGTCAGTTTGCTTGAGTGATTTTGCTTAAAAGCAAAAAAAAAAAATGAGTGCTTAAAACTAAAAGTTTATCTGAGAAAATCTGAGAGCTCGTGTGATATTTGGTGATATAAATTCCAAAGACAACGCAAAATGAAACTTGACACATTAATTGTCACAATGACGGTTATAAACAATAACATCTGTTTATTTACTTATATACTATCAGTATAATACTGTTCCCATTGGTTGATTTTCAAGTGTTTTGCATCATGATTGGTTAAAAACTAGTCGTTGGAATTTATCTATGTAATAAATTAATAGATTACTATGAAATGCAATACCATACTAGTAAAAGAAATTTTTAAGATTTAATTATTCGTTTTATACATTAGTAGTTCGTTTTCGTTTCTGTTAAAACTTGAAACTAATCCTTGATGGTTTAAATTATAGGTAAAGGGTTGGATTCCTTGTAATATACTGGCGCAAAATACAGTTCAATTCTCTTGACAATAACATGTGGGTTTTGTTTGTTCCCAAGTCTGGGTGTAGTACTCGAGGGGAGGGAACCGAACAGAGGCACTCAATAGCGACAACTTAACAAACAGAATTTCCCCCATAGGGCGGGGAGGCCCTTTGCGCTAGGAATGTAAATTTAAACGTCAAACGCACCGTTGCCTGCACGGCATAATTCAAAATGTAATTTGTTCCTAGTGCGTCTCTTCTTAATTAGCAACCCGTTAAAATCGGCCCGCAGCATCCATGGACGTAATATACGCACGAACACGAACCACGCGAGCTACGGTCCTTTGATTCGCCCATGTAATTACATTTGTGTGTTTTCGCTCAAATAAATCAACTAATACTTACTGCTGTGTCAGCGTTTTTCACGGCATTAATGAATTTTCAAATTATATTTCACACTGCAGCGTTTTTCTCCCCTACACAAGCTAAATATTTTGAAAATGTTTGCCAGTATTTTTACATTAAAATACTTCGTTCCCCTCGAAAGTTATTCCTGATTTACACATTTTTCCCGTGATTTAAACATCTTTCATTGTTTCAGTTCTCCCATTAACTACTCTTTTTGTTTCATGAAATAAATCAGTAGTGACACTTTTATGTTCATTGTATGAAACGTATTATACGATTTATCGTTCCAACATACACTATGTGAATTTGAATAATTTTTTCTTCCACAATTTCTTTTTATATCGAGTATGGAATACGTAGGCCTATATAAATATTAAAGCAGAAAGCCTAAAAAAAATTATTTCTTTTTAAGGGCATTATAATAAAAGCTTGTTTTTAAAAGTTTCTTTATCTACTACTATTCTTTCAACATATTTTCTTAGACAATAAAAATTAATATTTTTTATAATTTTGTCACATAAACCAATTTATTATAAACAATTATGATAAACTAATTGATTGTACCCTACACTGTTCTTAAAAGAAAACGATTAAGATTTTTAAGCAACGTTTCTAGTTGACCAAAGATGTAAACCAACATTTACAACTAAAGCTCAGTTGCACCACTGACACTTAAAGATTTATGCACGGTAAATAAAAACTTTGTTGTGATTACCAAAAATGAGTTCCAGCAGCAATTTTTTTTTGTCAATATAGGACCAGCAAATATATTTGTTACAGTTACCTAGGTAAATTTGCTGGTAAAAAAGTGTTGTGGCAACAAATACAATTTTGTTATATATAACAAAAGATATTTGTTATGCGAACAAATAAAATAAGTTACCATTAAGAAATGTAAATTTGTTATACGAACAAATAAATTAAGTTACCATTAAGAAATATAAATTTGTTATGCGAAGAAATAAAATAATTTACCATTAATAACTATGAATTTGTTTTGGAAACTAATAAATTTTTGATAGATATACAAATGCATTAATGAGGTAGTAAGGTAAAAATTAAATTCATGCATATTATAATAATTTTATTTATTTATTTATAATTATAATCTATATACATGTAACAAATATTATATAAACAAAATAACGTATGAAACAATAGTCACTTAAATTATAATAGATTTATCAATAATCGATACATACCTTCAAATTTCTTAATAAGACGCTCTAATTGCCATTGTTTTAAAATATCTTTTACAAAATCATCCATTTTTATTGACGGGCACAAGAAACAAGCACTTTTAAAACACAATTTTCGACAGGCGAAACTTAACTGCGCTAGCAAATGAGACACGACGTAGTATAGTATTGTATAACACGAATAGTGAATTATGCTATATACCAGGGAATACCCTGTCTACACAAAAGTTTTAGTTACCTGTACAAATAAGTATATGACGGGAAGAAGAATTGGTAATCTTTACAAAATATAATGTCACAGGATACAAAAAAATAAAATTTGTCCCAGTAACAGATTAAATATCTTTAATTGTTGCAAAATGATTTTGTAATCTGAACAAAGTAACAAAATGACTGCTTAGTACTACTAATAATAATTGCTACCATGACTAATATTTTACAGCAAATAATACTTTTTATACACAACAAAAATTGTTTAGTTTTGGAAACTTAAAATACAAAGTTCTTCGTATACACGGCAAAAAAATATTGTTGAAATAACAAAAAAAATATAGCTAACTAAATTTTGTCCGGAATATCAATGTAATTTTTTACCGTGTGGTGCTATTCTGTAACTTTGCTCTATAACACTGTAACTCTATACGCTCTGCAAGCTATAGAGCTCTATAAGATCATACTTTATAGAATAGTAAAATTACCTATTCTGTAACTCTCTCTGTATCAAGTCTGGCTATATAGTTGTTTTGGTTGTTAATCATGTCAAACTGTCAAATATTCTATAACCATATTTTTGACAAGACGTTAAGCAATCATGTATAACTCTAATAATATGTAAGTATATATTATTGAATTAATGTTTATTGTCATATACATTTTGATTATTGTAATTGTAATTCTTATTGCTGTTGTGATATAAATAAATAAAATAAATATTAAATATACCATCGCGGCGTATTGGTGGGTGGGCCAAACTGATTTATATGCAGATATCGGTAATGATGATGACATATTCGTATCGTGCGGTCGTTTATATTCGATATAATTTTGGCTTCGGTCGGGATCGAACCCGGTTCCCCAGATTCGCGGCCCGACACTCAGGCGCTACGAGACCTCAGTTATTATTAATTATTAAGACATCATTTAATTATTATTTTAAATATTCTATTAAGCTATGAACACCAATTTTGATGCCTCCCCTTGTCTTGACTTTTCTAATATAATATATTTTGTGACAAATATAGCTACGTAAAATGATTCAATTTTATGTCATAGAAAATGTTTTAAAATCGTTTTAATTAATTTTTTATGTAAATCTAACACGAAACGAAAAAGGATTCCAAACACAAGTGAAGAACAGTATGAATTTTTTTTAAATGAAATTGACACTGACTATCCTTTTCGGAGTGGCACAACAAATTCTTTCATTTTCCATTTCAATATTTCGTAACATATGACAATATCTTTTTAATATAAATATTTTTGATGTTTCACTATGCTCTATAAATACTTTACAGTCAAGATTTTGGCGCTGTAAGATTTATAGAAATTTCTGTAAGACTATAGCCATTATAATACTGTAACCTAGTTACAGAATAGCTATTTTCTTACATACTATAACGTCGGTTGTTTTTAGAGCCTATAGAGCTTATAGAACGTTAAAGAATAGCACCATTGTTTTAAGAATGATTTAAAAAAATATCTAATGTGGCGAGTACATTACCTTCCGTCAATTTTATGTATATTGTACAAATCTTATACCAAAAGTTCAATGGAAAAGATTCTATATATCCAATAAAATTGTAACATGGACATATACTATTTTCTGCAAATTCCATACCAAAAGTTCATAGGAAAAGATTCTATAAATCAAATAAAATTGAAACACGAACATACAATATGTAAATTGCACTTAACACTGAAATCTGTCTATTAGAATTATTTGAATATATCAGCTGTTTCCATGATTATAGCAAAGCTGACTGATTTATGAAAGTTAATCTCTTTATAATTTTTTGTCTCTATATCTGTTGAATATAAAGGAAAATGTATAATCAACCCGTATAGAAAATGAGATATTCTTCCATATTGATAATCATGTAAAATGTCAAAAAATGATATTTAACTGCGTTTTTTTTCAATAAAAACTGTTAAAAACTTCAAATACGGTACTTCCGGTTGACCAATTATAACCAAAATCTAATTAGTTCTTCATATGGATGTAAGAAGAGGAATACGAAAGAATTATAATTTTTAGAATAAAAGTATTGGTGACTTATCGTATGTGAAATTTTTGCCTCTGTCTCACACACACATACATACACATACACACACACATACATACATACATACATACATACATATAGACATAATCGTAAAACCAATGAAATCGTGTTCTAGGGACCCTAAAACGTGCTTATTCATTAAAAACTCACCACTAAAATTTTTGACCAAAGACAATAACCTTCCTTACCTAAAAGTGACGGTGACGGAAGGTAAAAACGACGTCAAACGTCAAATTTGAAACTTGAAAATTATTTCCAATTTTCAAATAGCACTGTGGTGCTCTCTCAGAAATAGCATTGCGAGCTTTTATAAGTAACACATCTCTAGCAAAAAAGTTGATATCTACATTTTCACGCAATGACTCAGTCAGGATTAGATGCGGTTTTCTTATAAGAGAGATGAATAATACATAGAGTAATACTCCCAAACAAATTGTATTTTTATTACATGATCTAAATTTAATGTAGTAAACCAGTGAGTCATTGTAAAATATAAATATCGACTTTCTCTCAAGGACAAAGTAATTTTGCATGGAAAACCTCCTCAAAAATTAATTTCATCCATCACTGCCCCATTAAAATCAAATAAGGGTCTCACAATGCTTCGTCCGGTGAACAATTACACGAAAAATTGTCCTTGGGGAAAGAAACAGACTACAGGTTGAATGTTAAAACAGAGAAGAAAGGGGGCTCCCCTCATTATTGCCGTCGCAATGTTCATCTAGAGTGCCTTATTGTCCCTCCCCTGGCATAATTACATTTTAACTCGCGCAGTAACTATGGTAATATCTAATTAGTTGCACTAAGTGGCTTAGATATTGGAAAGACGAGTTATGACAATAACTTCATCTATGATGTTATCTAAGTCCCCAGTCTTTTGATTTGCTGCTCTAATTAGGCTCTTTCAGTCTTTGATTCTAAAGAACACCGAAACCGGGATTTGATTGAACGATTGATTATAGTTTTCTTAAAGATCTAAAGGGATTTAAGACCATTGAAGCTCTTGTTGTGAGGAGACGTAATCGGATTTTAACATGGGTTATTATTACTTTTCTTCCTCAGTTCGCTTTCTTTTGTTAGAGAATACTATTATTTTGGAGGCTTTGTACAGGGCTTTCATTTTTTGATGAAATTTAGGGGGTCAACTGTAAATAAAATTAAATATTAATGGGCTTTACATGGGAGAAAATAAATTACATCAAAGTAAAACGAATTAGATTACTTAGTTTATAAAAAGATTATTGGTATTCAATAGGGCTGTTGTAAGAATTTTTATATGACTTCTAAGTATTAAATTTGAAAAGATATTGTTCTTTAAAGAGCCTCAAATTTGAAAATATCACGAAATATCCTTTAGTTATTTTACAATTAATTTTTGAAATTTGGATAAAATTTTGAATAAGTCACGTGATCTGAAACAGAATGTGACGTCAGAATACATACATCTTCAGCGGTTCTAAGGTGTCAAGTGTATTGTCTGTGACGTCAGAATACATACATCTTCAGCGGTTCTAAGGTGTCAAGTGCAGAGACGGACTGGTTCGTTGGACCGGCCCGGGAAATAAAATCCTGTGCCGGCCTCCTTGGTAAAAAATTATATATATATATATATATATATATATATATATATATATATATATATATATATATACAAAAAATACATGTTTTTATTACTATGTATACAGGTGTCTCTAATATAAGTGGATTTAGCTTAACCACAGATTCTATGGGTTATTTTCAACAAAAAGCTTTAATAAAATTATGCCCGATTTCGTTTCCTTCTGGAATACCTACCTCTTGAAAATTACTCTACATGTCGTATGTATATATTTTCTTTTAATTCGGAGTTTAATGAATTTTTTTTGGCGCTTTTTGAAATTCTAAATAAAAAAGATCTGATTGGATTAACATTCGATAAAATGCATCGTTCTTCAAGTAACAAATTGCAGTTTTTCGGTCATATATTAACAATTTTTTTATTGCAGAACTAACAAAATTTAACAATGTATTTCACATATGATTCTGTGTAAAAAATGTCATAAACATATAGACCATATTCCTCTTATTTACCAAAATACGAGAAGGGAAAATTAACTGATATTTACAAAACTTTGAAAGGAAGAAATAATACAAAATAAATGTGTTAAATGGTTACACGAAAATAATAATAGACACGGAATGGTATGTTATGGTAGCTTAATAAAAATTACACTAAAAGAACTACATAGTATAACAACATTTCACAGTTTATTACACATTTCACTTTGGTTAAAAAACATAGGTCCTATTCCTTTTAGTTACCAAAATACACGAAGTGAAAGTTAACTGATATTTACAAAACTTTGACTTCTTGTATTTTGGGAACTAAAAGATATAAGACCTATGTTTATGACACTTTTCAAACAAAATTACATGTGGAATAAACTATAATTTAGTTACAGTACTTAAGTTTATTATTTTTGTTTATAATGACCCTTAGGCTCTATGGTTAAGCTATGTCTACGTATTTTAAAGACACCGTATATAAAATAATTTTGAATATTTCTACACAGACGTCTAGAAGAAACTTAACATAAAAACACATTTAATAATTTATAACAAACATAAAGCACAATTTTTTAATAGTTTTTTTTTCTACGCTAATTACAAATTTTTCTAAATTATACTGTGTTAGCCGATTTTAAGTGTGTTCTGACCATATTTTAACTTTTTTTTTATTTAGGTAACCTGTCCACTTGCAATACATACATTATGCGACATTTTGTATATGTCATAGTCAGATAGTAAAATTCGTCTAATAAAACTGGGCCGGATTAACAATTCGTTGACTTAGCTATCTTTTACAATCTGGCTAGTCGTCTAGGCCTCTACGCGTTTTGTACCTACTTAGCTTGTAAATTTCTCTATATGTAATAACAATAACATAAAGCCCGGTTTGAGTTTTCCCAATGAGATTTTGTGCGTTAATATGCCAGTAAGTTGTTTGTCGTTTTATAAAACGTATTAGGATTATAGCAGCTTATAATTAAAACTTTGTTAGGAAAAAAAAAAAATAGGCATTAAGCCCACCGGCCTCCTGCAAGTCGCGGCCTCTCGGGAATTTCCCGATTTCCCGGTGGCCCTGTCCGTCCCTGGTCAAGTGTATTGTCAAAGTTGTCAAACAAGTGTAAAATAAGAATTACGACCAGAACTTTAAAGTAAAATATATTATCAATTTATATAATAAATACAGTTTTTATATTTAATTTTACCTCAACTCTTTAACACCTCTTATTTCGGTAGCAGTAAAACAATCGTTCTGATATAAATTCAGCCATCATCCAGCTATCGACCTTCGGTTAATTGTTTGATTTAGCTTGAGTGTAATATGAATTAGCCATTATTACTTTATTATTCATTTACAATGAGCAATGTCAGCGTCAAATGTCAAATTAAAAGATTTTGTTATTAACATGTGACAAACTTTAGCCTACGTTTATTTATATAAATAATATGAATAAACGTAGGTGATGGAAAAACTATTTTCCTATTGGCTATTAATGATGTAATGTATGTGCTTCTACGTCACAGGAGTGGGGGGTAGTTTTTCAGGGCGCCAATCTTTTTATTTAAATATTTCCACAAATAACAACAAATTATTAAAATAAAAATTATTACTAAGAAAATCATTGCATAAACTTTCATTTAAAATAGTTTTTGAAAAATGTGAAACAGACTCATTTTCATTATAGAGCCAATATCTTCTGCAAAGTTAAAAAGATTAGCTAGAAATGGTTATTTAAAAGCTGACAATAGCCTTTCTTAAAAAATATGATTCATTATTTATAATAAAATTAAAAACTACCTCTGATCTAAAATTAAGTGAAATTGAAAACTAAATACTTGTTTCGAAAAAAATGTTCTCATCTCCAGTTATGTTTTTCCACATTAAGTGGTAAAGAAAAATTAGAATTGGTCAATATAGCAACCATCAGTGGCGGACTAGGGAAGGGGGGGGAGGGGCGACAGGGGCGGTCCGCCCCGGGTACAATTCGTTTGCTTTGTTGTACAATATTAGCGAATAATGCTTATTAAAAAAACAAAATATCAATTTGCTCTTGTTAAAAAAAAGAACCCTCAACAGGATTAAATTCCAATTACAGATTGGGTCCATATACACAAACATCCATGCCTTAGGGGGATTCGAATCCAGAACCTCGAGCGCAATCATGACTAGAGGCGTTATTCTAACCATTGAGCCACCGAAGTAGAGATGCATTCGGGTCAGGCTTTGAGGTTTGGATCGACTCGGCCCGAAAATAAAAATTACCGGCCCGACTGGACAAAAATATTAGCTAGCCCGAAATCGGGCCGGGCTTCGGGCCGAGCCGGGCCAAAGCTCGAAAATGGGTGCATTCTTATAACTTTCAACATTGGTTAACATAAGTAGTTAAAAAAGAGACCCTTCTAGTGTAAGTTTGTTATAAAAATTACAGACCTACGAGTATTTAACATTTTGTTTACCAAAGAATTTAAACAACTTTTTCACAAATCTTATATAAAAAATATAATTTACATAAAGATTTTTTATCTAACTTTGTTTCTGCTCAAAAATAGGACAATAAATCATTATGGTAGGAACAAAAATCACTTTTATTTAAGTATACGAGTAATAACAATAATAATAGCAACATTACAATATAATTATTATGCTTTAATGAAAAACCTTGAATTCTTGAAGTAAAATAATACATTTTTATTTATTAATATGTTGTTATTAAATCATTTTGATCATTTTTAACTTCATCCATTTTCATTAAAATATTAAGGAAACTGTGCATTTGATTGAACTATAAGATTTTTCGGGCCGGCCCGAAAAGCTCGAATTTTCGGGCCGGGCCAAAATCAAAAGCCCGACTCGCCTCGATTTTTGAAAATGATTAGCCCGATTCGGCCCGATAAAAAATATCTTCGGCCCGGCTCGATGATCGACTAGAAATCGAGGCGGGCTTCGGGCCGGGCCGGGCCAAAGCTCGAAATCGCATCTCTACACCGAAGCCGAATCCATCTTTAAAATAACTCACAAACAGAAAAGACAGCTGACGGATGAAACAATGTTATATCTTATCGCCATGTTTAATAGTTCTCTCTTGTGATTGGTCGAATTTAAAATTTAAATTTGGATATAAAATATAGTTGAATTCCAAATCGAAATTTCAAATTACTAAATTTTTAAATCGTTCATAAACCATCGTATGTGTTTTAAGTGAGTTTTTATGTATATATTCATCATAAACCAGTCCTTAGTTATCCAAATTAACCAAATAAACCAAACATAGTTATTACTGCATGTGTAAATAGTCAATTATTTTTACATACCTACCATACGAGTATTATATGTCTCTAAGGGCCAGTTTTACAATCTCTGGTAAGAATTTTAACTGTAAGTTAAATTAACAATATTGAATCGGATTATTGACAGCAATGATCAATTTGTCATTTAACATTTCATTTCGTTTCAATTTTGTTTATTTAACTAGCAGTTAAAATTTTAACCAGAGATTGTAAAACTGGCCCTTAATGAACAATTTTGAAAGAGATTACGACTAAAACTAGATATTTTAGTAACATATTATATTTAAATGTTGACAACATGGTGAAGTACAGCTTGAAAAGCATGAGTAGTAATTTTAAAAATGAAGGTGTTCCTCAAAAACAAGTTTTTATTGTCGTGTTACACCTTTAATAAAAAACCAAATAGTCTTTCCGGTATATTATAACAGTATCAAGATCCTCCTCGTTTTTGTGTAATTTGGCAAATCTGTCACTCGTTTCCATCTGAAAATTAAGTAGAACGCCTCTACCAAGTGTCAAAACATCAGCTAAGGGCAATTTAAAGTCATGGCGTTTGAAATGACTGTCATTATTTTATATTTAGTCTGAATTCCTCAACGTAATATTAAGATAATAGTACGAGACCGGGGACAGATTGTAATGATATACCAAAACACAATAAAATTAATGTCTCTATTTCTGAACTAAAAAAGTTGAAAGTTGCTGGGGTAATTTAGAAAATGGCTTGAAAATATTTTAGTTCTGCCGCATGGAACATGCGTTGTGAAGCAGAAAATTACGCATTGTCTTAATTTAAATATAACTCGAATATAATTAGAAAACGACGTGAATATGATAAGAACTTAGCGCGTCTTACACATTTTTAAGTTTGGAATTAAGTTATTATGAGTAACTTTTAAAATTATACCCTACTTTCCTCAAGAAAAACGAATAAAAATTTAATATAGATGGACGATGATTTTAAATTTGAAACAGTAGGTAGCATATGGAGTATCTTCTATAATACTATATTATTATCATAATATGATGTGTCTATGGTAATAATGTATCATTAAAATAATTTCTCAATAGATTTCTACAAAAAGATCCGCCGTTTTTATATCATGTATGGCCAAAATTTGTTTAATTCGTCGATTAATTTTTTTTCTGAAGCTCAAACAACTCCAACTATTATGGAATTACAATAGAATATAACTTAATATATCGTCAACTGAACATTGGTTTATTCAAAGTCCAAAAATATTATATTCGAAAAAAGCAAAAATGTTGTGGCCAGCACAAGACCTCTCGCCATTTCCATATTAGATTATATAAATATTGTATTGCACTTCGCTTTCGAACCGTAGTTTTATAAAAAAATATTACAGAACTTTACCTAAATATTATTTTTTATTGTATTTAACATGCCTTCTGCACACATATAATTCTAATTGTATCTATTTTTCATTGTATGAGGAAGTTTTTAAATGTCAGAGATTCTTCCAATTCATTAACCAGATTGGCGGTATTTCTGATGGATATATGCATTTTACCTATAATTTCAAATAATTAATTAATAAAACAATAAGAAATATTAATATACTTCCAGAAAAAGCTATCAGAATGTCACTAAAACTGTTGCTTTTTGACACTGACATGTGTCATTTACAAACTATGTTATAAACATTGGAATTTGTCAACTGGTGTCCTTAGTGCCTTAGCCTTTGCGATTAGTTTACTCTATAAATTATAGTGTCTTTATCTCTAAATCTATACAAGATGTAATAAAAATTTTAAGTGTATTAGATGGAGCATTTTATGTTCTTCAATATTTAATAAAAAAAACTCCCAAAAAATTATATTTAGAAGAATTTTTCTAAGAAACTACTACTTCCGGTTGTTCAATTGTTACCAAAACCTTTTCAGCTCTTCCCAGGAATGTCAGATTGAGGAAACTGCAGTTAAATATTTTTTAAGTCACACACAGACATCATTTTAAAAATGTTATAATCGGAATCTAGGGACCTTAAATCGTGCTTATTCAATAAAATCTGGATATGCGAATTTTAGCATGAATCCAATACCTCTCAGCGAGATGTAAAAAATTTATGAGGAACTATAACACCAACACTAAAATTCCAAAAATTATACTTCTTAATCTTCTTTTCTACATCCATATAAAGAGTTGATTAAATTTGGGCAACCAGAAGTACCCTAATTTGAAAATATGAACAATTTTTCTTGAAAAAACGTAGTTAACTATAATTTTTTGGCGATTACGTTTAATAAATATTAAAGAATATTTTGTTTCCTATACGATTTAATTACATTTTTCTTCATATTCATTACATTTAGAGATAAAAAATTATAAAGAATTAGTATTCATAAATCTTGCAATCTATATATTATTAATTGACAGATGTCGCTTCCAAGTAAAATTGATATAGTTCATAAAATAATTTTACTGAAAATATAGTTGCAATAAACTATCTGTATCGAATTTGTACCAAATACATAGAACTTACGCATGGTAGTTGGTCATATCAGATTTTTTTGAAATGGTTTGTTTTTGAAAACACAATGCGATAAAGAAAATTAGCAAATGGGTATGTCTTGTAAAAGGCGATAGGTAACAACAGTATACTTTCGTTCGATATTAGAAGATTACTTATATTTAATTACTTATTGGTTCTAAATATGAATAATGCATAAATTACATTATATAACTATGAAACTTTTAATTTTAATGAAACGTTCCAAAAAGATAAAAATTTAAATCACGATTATCGAGTAATTTGTAGAACAACTTTCCTAATTGCTATTAAAAAAGTGTTACCTTTTATTCAGTCTAAAACAATAGCTTTCGAACGAAATAAATGATGTAGAGCAATAAAAAACATCAATTACAATTAACGACACAAACAGAAAACAATTTTCTTTCGGTTAATTTCCATTCAGAATAAAAAAACATCTTAAACTTTAAACTTTATAATTCTCCATCAGTTCTTAAAACAAGCAAATAAAAATGAAAATCGATTTATGTTCTATAATTAATAATAAAAACAAAGTTTCTTTCTGAATTAAAGCGAGCGAAAGAGTTCTCTTTTTTCGTGTATAGATTAATGATTTGTTTTTCATTCAAAATATTCCTGCTATATCTCGATTATCTTAAGAGATATGAAGTCTGTTAAATTAGGGAATACAAATACTTTTTTAAAATGTCTACTAACGGGGCAACTTTTGCGCTAATTTAATCGACTTCGTAACATAGCGTTTTCCATTTATATATTTAGTTTTGCACTTAGTGCAGCTAATGGTTATTGCCCCAAAAGTCAATATACCCCATATTCAGATAAAAACTTTAAAATTTTCAAAAAATTAATTAATTCATGTATCTAGATACTTCTCAATGCGCTGATTCCAGATTTTGAAACCGCAGGTCGATATCTCTTTTCATTCCTGAGATATTTAGATTCAAAGTTTTGCTCAAAACTGCCCATTTTTGGGTAGTAACCCACAAATGGGTGGATATATGAATTTGGCGATACGATTATTCGATTCTACGGGGAAATTTATATACGTGTAGCAATTTTCATAATTTTTGCCCAACCGGTTCATTTTTTATGAATAATAAATTGAAAACCCCCGAAAATGGCCAAAATATGAAAAAATTGTAAGGGGTACACCTTAGATTTTTGCGATTTTTGGCCATTTTCAGTTATTTTGCTTTAGAGATTGTGTGCGGTGTTCAAAAATTATGAAAATTAATGTACTTATGTATTTTTTCCCGTAGAATTGAATGGTCATATCGGCAAATTCATATCTCGACCCATTTTTGGGTTACTACCCAAAATTGGGCAGTTTTGAGCAAAACTTTGAATTTAAATATCTCGAGAAAGAAAAGAGATATTGACCTGCGGTTTCAAAATTTGGAATCAGTGCACTGAGAAGTATCTAGATACATGAAAATTAGATTTTTTAAAATTTTGAAATTTTTATCTGAATATGGGGCATAGGTATTGACTTTTGGGACATTAATTCAAAAATAGATAGACTGTAAGTTAAATAAACAATAATGAATTGGATTATTGACAGCAATGATCAATTTGCCATTTGACAGTTATTTTCGTTTCAATTTTATTTATTTAACTGTAAGTTAAAATTTTAACCAGAGATTGTAAAACTGGCCCTAAGTGTCCATTATGTCAAATTTCCTACATTTAAATTTATAATAACATGCCTGCATGCAATCCGATTCCGTCTATTTCTCATGAATTTCTTTTCTACCGAGTAACAATTTTGTGTAAAATATAGCACAACACTTTAGCTAATAACAGTTATAAAAATAAGAACAACAATAACCTCAAAGTTTGTGTCGCAAATTAATTAAATTTAAAACGTAGTATTTCGTGCAAAGTTTGTCGCGTGCCCGCCAACTTCAACCTCACCTCTAAGTGTTCCCCTTTGTTTCCTGCATATTATTTGCAGCAGGAACATGAACACAGCATCAGGAACCCCGCACATAAATTACTGTATCACGTGACCGTGAAATAGTTTAATTTCGCGTTGCTGTAATCCTTTGTCTTCCTACACAGCTCCTGCATTTTAAATCAGCCTGCAGGTCTACACATGGAGATGGTGAACTACCCCTTCAACCCTCCCACGCAACTTTGAGGTGCTAAATTTCACCAGGAGTTTGTAACTTTCTATTCGTTGTTTAATACTTTTAAACGTTGTCGAGTAAAGCCTGGATTACATTATACTTTCGTTGTATAAATGCATACTAGATCTTTACTTTATCTTCAAACATTTTTTCAATTTTTACTTCTCGCTAAGAGAGGTATTGGATTCATGCTAAAATTCGCATACCCAGATTTTAGTGAATAAGCACGATTTAAGGTCCCTATAATCCGTTTTTAACATTTTTAAAATGATGTCTGTGTGTGTGTGTGTGGATGTGTGTATGTGTGGATGTTGTAGCCACAATTCCTTAAAAACTATAAGACTTAAGAACTGTTTAACTATGGATTCCTCAATCTGACATTCCTGGGAAGAGCTGAAAAGGTTTTGGTAACAATTGAACATCCGGAAGTAGTAGTTTTTAAAAGAAATTCTTCCAAATATTAATTTTTGAAAATTTTTGATATTACTAATTTTGAAGAACAAAATTCTACACCTGATACATTTAAATATTTTATTATATCTTCTATAAAATTAGAGATAAAGACGCTATAATATATAGAATATCGGGATATAACAAGTCGAGTAGGCGAAACTACACTAAGGAAACCAGTTGACAAAGTCAAATGTTTATAATATAATTTGTAAATGACAGATTGTCAAAAATCTACAGTTTTAGTGATATTTTGATAGCATTTTCTGGGAAGTACATTTAATCTTTCTTATTGTTTTATTAATTAAATATTTGAAATTATAGGTAATATGCATATATCCATTAGAAATACCGCCAATCTGGTTAATGAATTGGAAGAATTTGTGACATTTAGAAACTCCCTCATACAATGAAAAATAGATATAATTAGAATTATATGTGTGCAGAAGACATGTTAAATACAATAAAAAACAATATTTGGTTAAAGTCCTGTAATATTTTGTTATAAAACGACGGTTCGATAGCAAAGTGCAATACAATACTTATATAGTCTAATATGGAAATGA
The DNA here is from genome assembly GCA_943142095.1 of Ophonus ardosiacus. Classification (NCBI taxonomy): domain Eukaryota; kingdom Metazoa; phylum Arthropoda; class Insecta; order Coleoptera; family Carabidae; genus Ophonus; species Ophonus ardosiacus. Next base: position 46,307,308 of record OW964831.1, on the reverse strand, counting down.
CGAGAGGTCTTGTGCTGGCCACAACAGATTTTTATTCTGGATTCTTCAAATCTTTTTCGATCCCCACCATTAGAGACTCGATTATCTTATGGCGATTTCTATTTATAAATTTAGTGCGAACTTTTTTGCACTGAGGGCGTAACTAGTTTTCCATTTATATGATCAGTGCGCACTAGCCGAGTTTTACCTGTTTCATTTATATTTTTCGAGTGAACTGAACCGTACTGAGTAAAAATTACAGATGTACGAGTATATTTAATATGCGTACACTTACGTAACATTGTCTTTAAAATCAAATAATATTACTAGCAAATTCTAACCTGAAACTGTAAAACTGGCCCTCGCAAGATAGAAGATATACATACAAACCTCCCTTTCGTTGTCTTACGTCCCTGTCTCTAGCACCACTCCTGTCATTCTGTTTGGATCTGTAATTCAGGGTTATAACCTAATTCTTTATTCTGATTTATTTTGTTCATTAAAATTGAGTTTGAAACCGGAAGATGTGCCTGGGGCAACTTTTTTGTTTAATAATAAACAATGGCTGGAGTGTAGAGGTCTACAGAAAATCCGATTTCTATCACTATAAATGTAATGTTATGTTGAAAACATATATAAAAATATAAATTTTATTTAAAAAAAATTATTTGTTTTTTAGTAAATTAAAAAAGAAAATTTTCTGTGACGTCATTATATTTAACTGGAGAACCATGTTTAAAAATGTAACGTATGGCATGCGAGAAAGTTTTAATTTGAATTTGACATTAGTTCATTTTTCTCTCTCTCTGGTCTCTCAAATATATTAATTACTTCACAAATAAAAACATAGGTAGTTACATGTAATTAAAAATATCGATACCAAAAAGATAAATTAAAATACTAACCTCCAAACTATTGTTAAAACGTCAAACAGAAGATCTACATTACCTGTACAAACCTTGTACAAACAAAAGCAATAGCTTTACGACCATTCATTGGTGCGGCGTAATTCTACGTCATACATGACGGGAATTCAAATAATCAAATTTCATTATTATTTTTCTGGCTAATTAACAAAAATTTTGTCAAAAGAAAAAATATAGGTAGCAAGTTTTCACCTGCTCTTCAAAAATATTAAATAAAAAAAGGTACGCAAGTAGCCCATTGCAATTTGCACGAATGCATCTAGCGGCAAAGCATGGAACTAAAGGTTGCTATGGTTACCACTTCCAAACAAAGACTTGTCGCCAATGCCAGTTTTCCGTAGATTTCTAAACTCCAGCCATCGTTTTAATTGAACAATCGAATGATCTTCAATATTATCAATCAAAAAAGTTCTTCTGGTTTTAATCTCATTTTTATTAAACATAACGAACAAATCACAATAAAGAATTAGGTTAACACTGAATGACAGATGCAAACATAATAGCAGATAGGATCATGGAGAGGGACGTAAGACAACGAAGGGAAGTTTGTTTGGATCATGATCTTCTATCTCTCTCTTGCATGTGACGTTAATTCTGTAAGTGTCTATTGAATGTACGTCAGTTACTAATGTTTTTATCATCATTTACTTCCATTATCACTTATGGAAATAATCTGAACATATGTTGTCATTAAATTTGAAAGGTGTATGAACTGTACTACTTAATGCTTTAGATAGGTACACTTGGATAAGAAAACTATCACAAAGAATGTTGTAACATGTCACACATTTTAGTCTTTATCTTATTGTTTTTAAAAACTTGTGAAAAATAATCTTATACAAACAATTTTTACGTTTCCATCAAATTAAAAATCTGTTGTGGCCAGCACAAGACCTTTCGCCATTTCCATATTAGGCAATGTAAGTATTGTACTGCACTTCACTTTCGAACCGTCGTTTTATAACAAAATATTACAGAACTTTACCCAAATATTGTTTTTTATTGTATTTAACATATCTTCTGCACGCATATAATTCTAATTATATACATTTTTCATTGTATGAGGAAGTTTCTAAATGTCAGAGATTGTTCCAATTCATTAACCAGATTGGCGGTATTTCTGATGGATATACGCATTTTACCACAATTTTTCCTATAATTTCAAATATTTAATTAATAAAACAATAAGAAAAATTAAATATACTTCCCAGAAAAAGCTATCAGAATGTCACTAAAACTGTTGATATTTGACAATGACATGTGTCATGTTATAAACATTGGAATTTGTCAACTGGTTTCCTTAGTGCCTTAGCCTCTGCGGTTAGTGTACTCTATAAATTATAGTGTCTTTATCTGTAAATCTATGCAAGATGTAATAAAAATTTTAAGTGTATTATATGGAGAATTTTATGTTCTTCAATATTTAATAAAAAAAACTACCGAATTTTTCTAAGAAACTACTACTTCCGGTTGTTCAATTATTACCAAAACCTTTTCAGCTCTTCCCAGGAATGTCAGATTGAGGAAACTGCAGTTAAATATTTTTTAAGTCTTATAGTTTTTGAGGAATCGTGTCTACAACATCCACACACACACACATCATTTTAAAAATGTTATAATCGGATTCTAGGGACCTTAAATCGTGCTTATTCAATAAAATCTGGATATGCGTTTTAGCATGAATCCAATACCTCTCTTAGCGAAAGGTAAAAAGAAGAAAACATGTTAATGGTTTTTGTATTTTTTTTTTTTTTGCAAATCTTATTGCATAAATTTAAGTTAATTGTTCATTCAACATACTTTTTATTCAAACTCTAATTCTGTTAGTATTTTTTTTAAATTTAGTTCCCTCCAAAATTCAGTTGACTTTACATTTTAATTATACAAAGTTCATAACCAAATTATCCGTCTGTCAACAAACCAAAATTCAAGACTAAATTAATGTATAAACTTCACAATAAAAGTCAAATTGCCCTGCAAATCAAATAAAGCAATGTTTCCCCTCATACCTTTTGTTGAAATAACAATAAAAATCCGTACCTCCTTCTATGGTCCGTGGAAATCTCCGTCCGCGCTTTACGACTAGCAAGGGACTCCCCTTCCCGCCCATTCGCACATGAATCATTGCAGTTTTTACTCCACCACCGGGATTTTAAAAACCCAGAAATTATGCTATTTCTGTATGAAATACGATTATCAGTTCCTGCTAATTCATCATCTAAATCGGCGCTCCAGTTAACTAAATAAATTGCGACTATGTTCACAGCGAGTTTAGAATTTAGAGATGTTTTGTGCCAAATTGTTTTCGCTACATTGAGAATTGTTTTATGTAACTTTTAGTATTATTTATTTATACAGATATGAAGATAAATATGACAGGTTTCTTTCAGCGTTTTTTTGAGTTGAGAAATGGGAAACGTGTAGTACAAAAACAGCACTTTGTTTCAATTTGTTTGTTTGTACCGAAATCCGCATATATTTTGTTTTAACTGTTGTTGAATTGTGTATTGTTTTTTTACAAAATCATAAAAGTCTTTGTAAATGAAAACAAAAACATGTTATTTTCTTGATTAGGTAAAGTTCAATTACAAAGTTTGCAAAAGATTGTGTATATAAAACTCAATATAAAGTAACTTAGTTCGAATATACGAGCCCAAATGGTGAGAAATTTCTACAAATTTCTTTCGACTAGTTTAAAATTTTAAACTTGCAAAAACTGAATATGTTATTCAAATATTGCCCCATTTAATATTGGGTTACATCGCTTTTATTAGTAATACCAGCTTTAATTCTATTAGACATTTTATCTTTAAGCCCTGCAATTTAATGAATATTGTCTCATATTTTTGGATTTTTACGAAGTTGTTTTTCAGTTGATCCTTAAAATACCGGTCTTCTGTAATTTGGCTTACAGTTTTTACGTCTCGCTAAGAGAGGTATTGGAAACATGCTATAAATCGCATATCCAGATTTTAGTGAATAAGCACGTTTTAAGATCACTAGAATCCTATTTTATTTTCGCAATGATCTCTCTCTCTCTCTGTCTGTGTGCGTGCGTGTGTGGTGTGTGTGTGTGTGTGTGTGTGTGTGTGTGTGCGCGCGTGTGCGTGTGTGTGTCTGTGTGTGTATGTGTATGTGTGTGTCTGTGTGTGTGTGTGTATGTACGTACCAATATACCCCATATTTAGATAAAAAATTCAAAATTTTCAAAAATCTATTTCTTATGTATCTAGATACTTCTCAATGCGCTGATTCCAGATTTTGAAACCGCAGGTCGATATCTCTTTTTGTTCTCGAGATATTTAGATTCAAAGTTTTGCTCAAAACTGCCCATTTTTTGGTAGTAACCCAAAAATGGGTAGAGATATGAATTTGGCGATACGACCATTCGATTCTACGGGCAAAATTACATAAGTGTACCACTTTTCATAATTTTGGTCCAACCGATTCAATTTTTATGAATAAAAGTTTGAAAACCTCCGAAAATGGCCAAAATCTGAAAAAATCGTAAGGGGTACACCTTAGATTTTTGCGATTTTTGGACATTTTCAGTTATTTTGCTTTAGAAATTGTATGCGGTGTTCAAAAATTATGAAAACTGGTGTACTTATGTATTTTTTCCCGTAGAATCGAATGCTGATATCGCCAAATCCATAATTCGACCCATTTTTGGGTTACTACCCAAAAATGGGCAGTTTTGAGCAAAACTTTGAATCTAAATATCTCGAGAACGAAAAGTGATATCGACCTGCGGTTTCAAAATCTGGAATCAGCGCATTGAGAAGATACATTAAAATTTTTGTAAATTTTGAAGTTTTTATCTAAATGTGGGGTATATTGAATTCAAAAGTAGGTTGAGATATAAATTTGGTAGTAACATTATTTGATTGTAACGGATTATTTTATATATTTATGAATCTCTTCGTCTTAGAAAAGCAAAAATAGCTATTTATGTATTAAGGGCGAAATGATATAGATTTTGGCCCGCGGTGCAAGGTTGAAGCCCGATGCGTAGCGGAGGGTTACAAAGAACCTAGGGCCAAAATATATTTCGCCCGTAATACATACAATATTTTTTGCACATCCGGAGTAGTGTTACTTCATCACCATGATCAAAGTAAAACGATGTTCAAATCATATTCAGATCATAGTAGTCTGTTTGACATATGTACGTTGTCACGGATAACAATGAAAACAAGCAAGTTAATGATACATGTAATTATTTTAACTGGGCACGAAAAGCTCTAGGGCAAAAATGACTACTTTTTTGCCCTCGGTCGAAAAAGAGTGTCATTTCGCCCTTAAAATAATGCTATTTGTCCGACTTTTACGCCCGGATGTGCAAAAATCAGTTTTCAGCAATACAAAGTTAAAATTAAGTTTTGTTCATTGTTAATAAATGTAAAGAAATAATCATTTAGATTTTGTCGAAGGTAAGTATTTTAAATGTTAATTTTTGTAAAACATTAACATTAAACTATATCTGGGACGAAATATAACGACAAGAAGCTCAAAGAAATTGACTACATTAAAATTTTGCATGTTGAAATACAAATAAAATTACCACGTATGAAGTATGATAATAACATTATGCTGTAATGACTGTAAATGTTTTATTATTTTCATATATAATATTTGATCGTACGACTGTACTTTATCTAAACAAAGCGCGACGCATCATATGCGAAATACGGGCGCGGTAGTCTTCAGAGTTCTTTCGTGGGGGCTGGGTCAAAATTTCGTAAAAGAAGTTACTACCAGGTGAAACCGAATCCCTGTGATCACCAATTAATCCGGGAGACTTCTATCACTTCTAGAATCTACTTAAGGTAGGTTTTCTTCTTTTGTATATTTTTTACAATTTTTATTGTTAATGTATTATTGCGTAACAACTGGGCGTAACAGTTAAATGTAACAACTGGGCGTAATTGGATGTAACAGTTGAATGTAACTGTTCAATTATTTTGTATTTTAATCAATATTTTTATATATACTTTATTCTAATTTTGAAATTATATTTTGTTTGAGTTAAATTTGTATTGTTAAATTTCCTAACAATTTTGACTCCGCTCGGTCAGAATTGGACATAAATTCTTGGTTATAGTTTTACCAATGCTACCAAGGTAGGTAAAATTTTTATATTAATTTGTGGGTGTTACATATGGGTTAGATCATAACATTTGGTGCCAGCTATTTGGGATATTAATTTTCATTTTGAAATTTGAATTGCACGTTTCCATATATTAAAAGAAAAGTTGAAGAATTGAAAAAAATTATTATAATTGTTGCGCAATATTACATTGTAATACGCATTTTATGCATGACTCATCGGCTACAGATGAACCGTATAGAGCTTCTTTGTTTGTTATGCTGATAAATTGAACAATAACAATCTTATAATTTGCTGAGGTTTTATATATACCGTGTGATCCTACGTCGTTCTATAATAAAGAATCATTTATGCGTAATTTATAATTATTTTTTTTAAATTACTATTCAAAAATATATTTTTATTTTTACTAGTTTTTCTAAAGTATAAATTAAAATTAAAAAAAAAAAAATGCCTAACGATACTCCGACTACAACAGACGTACAGACAACTACAACTTTAACTTCAACAACAACAATGAGCCCTACGAGGCCTACATCGACGTCCACATTTATTCCTGCAAGAACAATTGGTCAGTCCTTGGTAGGAATTCCGCAATTTTCCGGGAAACCTCATGAAAATGTAAAAGAATTTTTTTTCAAAAATTTCGCAAAGAGCTAAAATTGATTTATGGACAGAAGATCAAACAGTAGCTATTGCAAAATATCATCTAACGGGTGATGCATTCCGCTATTTGGAAACGGATGCACAGTTAAGTAGCGATGATGTCCCTTATATAATTTTTAAAAATACATTAATTAAAAAATATACTCGCAAAATTATACCAGGTCAGGGTCAAGTAAATTTAAGTAAATGTTTTCAAAGACCAAAAGAAAGTGTGGATCAGTATGCCACAAGATTAAAAGTAGTAGGGAGACAATTATTGGAGGAAAATTTAAGTTATAATGAAAATAATGACGATAAAGAGAAAGAAATAATTGAAAAAAGACATGACCGAGATCTTATACATCAATTCCAAAAAGGAATATCAGAAGAAATTTCAAAATTAATTATTATGGACATATCAAAAAACCCAAATTTTAAATTTGATGAAATTGTAGAATTGGCTATGAAAGCAGAAATTAATCTTAGTATATTACGGAATGCCAGGTCTAACGACACATATACTGTACAAAATAGTAGAGAACCCCCAATAAGAAATAAACAACCTACGAATTTTGAAAAAAAAATATGATAGGAAACAAATAATTTGTTATAAATGTAACAAACCTGGACATATTAGTAGAAATTGTTTAACAGAAACGAATGATCAACAACGAACAGACCCTGGAAGACCTAGTACATCTCAAAATAATTATTCAAGGCCAAATTTAAACTCAAAAGCTCCGTCGTTTGTTCCCCGAACCGGCGGGCAAATAACGTCAAACAAATCGAAATAAGAATTTTTATTTTGCCAAATATTAATTATAATAGTAATAAATTATTTTTTTGTAAACGTAAAAATAAATAATCAAAATTTTAAAATGTTAATTGATACGGGTGCAGCAGTATCGATAGTAAAACAAAAAGTTATTCAACAAATAAGGGGAATCAAATTAAATGTAGACAAAGATATTACACTAAGAGGAATTAGTGGTTATGAAATAGAAGTATTGGGAAAAGCAACAATACCGTTTGAACTACAGTATCAGAAATTTCCATTCGAGTGTGTGGTTTGTGACAACGCATTACCACTTCAAACCGATGGATTATTTGGTCGTGATTTTCTAAAAACATTCGGAGCCACTATAAATTTTTCTGAAGCGTATATCAATCTACATGGTATAAAAATTAAAATTCAAAGTGAATTTGAAGACTCAGAAGGCTCAGAAGAAGAATCAGAAGTCTCAGAAGAAGACTCAGAAGGCTCAGTAGAAGACTCAAATTTTGAAAATGATCAAGATGAAACGTGTTATGTCTTGAAAGAAAACCGCAAAATTATTAAAGGAAAAGAGCCGAGAAAGAAAAGGCATGAAGATAAAATATTGACCCAACCAGCAAAGAAGAAGTGTAATGAAATACGCGGAAACAATAAAGAAACAGAAAAATATGAAGTAAATCACTTGAAAAATCAAGATGAAAGAAAAAGTCAGTCATGTAAATTAACAGAAATACATGGAGATTTGTTTTCTGCGCCACGTGATTATTCTCTTGTTCATTGTGTTTCACAAAACTTGAAAATGAATCGAGGAATAGCAGTAATGTTTAAGAAAAAGTTTAATAATGTAAACTTATTGAAATCTAAAAATCCAAGAGTTGGGAATTTAGTATATTTAAAAGAACAAAATGATAACCATGGCAGGTTTATATATTACTTAGTAACCAAAGAATTACATTATCATAAACCCAAACTGAGTGATCTAGAAAGGTCATTGCACGAACTACGAAAACACTGTTTACGAAATAATGTTTCAAAGCTAGCAATGCCTCGGATTGGTTCAGGGTTAGATAAACTAAGATGGTCACAAGTAAGGAATTTAATAAAAAGCATATTTAAAGATACTGAGATAGAAATTGTAGTATATAAATTAAAAGAAAACATCGAAAATAACAATGAAAAGAAATCTGCGCAGATCAAAAATAAATTTGAAGAGAAAAATGGAGAGAAGATCAAAAATAAACTTGAAGATAAAACTGGAGAGAAGACCGAAACGAAACTTAAAGAGAAAGTCGAAAAGAAGACCGAAAAGAAATCTGAAGAGAAAATCGAAAAGAAGACTGGAAAGAAATCTGAAGAAAATAAGAAAAAGGGAAGAAATATGAAGAAAAACAAAGAAGAAAAAAATTGCAATGATATCAAAACAGAAAATAAAAAAGGTAATAAAAAGAAAAGATCTTGTGAAAGGAGTAATCAACCATCGTCTTCACTACGGTCAATAGTGTATGATGATGAGGATAGGGTTGTTGACCGCTTCCCTGTTCGAATGAAAGAGCATGTTGATATCCCTTTACGTCACTACAGCGAGGAAGAAAGTCAAGAAAATGAAGACAATGAAGACAACGAAGAAGAAGAAGAAGAAGAAGAATATTCATATTAAGAACCATTAATTCCGTTCTTTTCACCAGTACCTAATTTTGTAGAAGACAATGAAGAAAGAAGACAAGGCCATCTCGTTTCCCATGAAAATCAAGAACAACGAATGTCAGAAGAACAAGAAATCGAAATTCAAGAAAGGGCAGAAGACCATTCCGAAGAAGTTTCTCAAGAAAATCAAGAACGAAATATGTCAGAAGAACAAGAAGTTGAAATTCAAGAAAATGACCACAATATTGATAAAGACACCAATTCCGAAAATTTAAATTCACACACAAGTAATACATCAAACGGTCATCGATATCATTTAAGAAGTCGAGGTCCTGTTAAAGAAGAGCCATGTCAACTTCCGAAAAGAATTTAAGGAAACAATTATATGATACAATTGGTTGAATAAATAAAGATAAGGCGATAGTTCCTCTTAAAGCTACTTAAGGAGGTGAATAAAGAATACATCGTATGCCCATTTGACTTAGTTTTGTTCCCTGTTTCTAAATTTGATGTACCTTATTTCACCCGAGGAACTTAATTACCCCCATTTCACATGGAGTAAAACTCCTGTTAAACTTCGTGCAAAGCATATTTAAATTAGGTTAAGAAAAACCTAACTTCTTGTTGGCAACATGCGAGCCTGAAAAGACTTAGAGTTATTGTTGAGAAAAACAATCACATGGTGCTAACAATTAGTTAACCCAAATAAATAGTTATTAGGTTTCTAATGAAAATTGTATAATAATATGTATGAAATTTTGTTTCATATAATCTCTGGACCATTGAGCGTATGGGGAAAGAGAGGAAATTGAAAGATGAATACGACCTCCAAAATCAAGGCAAAAAGTGGTACTTTTATATTCCATCAACTGTTTGCTGCACTAAAATCATGGTGTGAAGTTATTAACTTGCACCGCCATCAACAAAATTGAGCAACGCACAAATGGACGGCCACCGTTTTGTACGCTGATCAATTCTAATGAAATTGAGGAAAGCAGCCCCTAACTTAAGTAATCACGCACCTACATCACCATCGGATGAAGTCAAATTCCATTCACCACCTGAAGGATTTTCCACCCGTCGTAATATTTGATAAAACTGTTATTGTTATGTAATGTTGTTATGATAATGTGAATAAGTGTTTCTCAGACAATAATTTCCCCTATCGTCTCATATGTGTCATTATTTTGTGTAATTTTAAGTATATTTTAACATTGTTATGATTTATGTAATGGAAGAAGTCTCCCTCCTAAAAGTTCTCAAAATTTTTGTTTATTATAACTGAAGAATTTCTCTTTGAAAAATTCTTTTCCCAAGGGGAAAGGAATGTAATGACTGTAAATGTTTTATTATTTTCATATATAATATTTGATCGTACGACTGTACTTTATCTAAACAAAGCGCGACGCATCATATGCGAAATACGGGCGCGGTAGTCTTCAGAGTTCTTTCGTGGGGGCTGGGTCAAAATTTCGTAAAAGAAGTTACTACCAGGTGAAACCGAATCCCTGTGATCACCAATTAATCCGGGAGACTTCTATCACTTCTAGAATCTACTTAAGGTAGGTTTTCTTCTTTTGTATATTTTTTACAATTTTTATTGTTAATGTATTATTGCGTAACAACTGGGCGTAACAGTTAAATGTAACAACTGGGCGTAATTGGATGTAACAGTTGAATGTAACTGTTCAATTATTTTGTATTTTAATCAATATTTTTATATATACTTTATTCTAATTTTGAAATTATATTTTGTTTGAGTTAAATTTGTATTGTTAAATTTCCTAACAATTTTGACTCCGCTCGGTCAGAATTGGACATAAATTCTTGGTTATAGTTTTACCAATGCTACCAAGGTAGGTAAAATTTTTATATTAATTTGTGGGTGTTACATATGGGTTAGATCATAACATTTGGTGCCAGCTATTTGGGATATTAATTTTCATTTTGAAATTTGAATTGCACGTTTCCATATATTAAAAGAAAAGTTGAAGAATTGAAAAAAATTATTATAATTGTTGCGCAATATTACATTGTAATACGCATTTTATGCATGACTCATCGGCTACAGATGAACCGTATAGAGCTTCTTTGTTTGTTATGCTGATAAATTGAACAATAACAATCTTATAATTTGCTGAGGTTTTATATATACCGTGTGATCCTACGTCGTTCTATAATAAAGAATCATTTATGCGTAATTTATAATTATTTTTTTTAAATTACTATTCAAAAATATATTTTTATTTTTACTAGTTTTTCTAAAGTATAAATTAAAATTAAAAAAAAAAAAATGCCTAACGATACTCCGACTACAACAGACGTACAGACAACTACAACTTTAACTTCAACAACAACAATGAGCCCTACGAGGCCTACATCGACGTCCACATTTATTCCTGCAAGAACAATTGGTCAGTCCTTGGTAGGAATTCCGCAATTTTCCGGGAAACCTCATGAAAATGTAAAAGAATTTTTTTTCAAAAATTTCGCAAAGAGCTAAAATTGATTTATGGACAGAAGATCAAACAGTAGCTATTGCAAAATATCATCTAACGGGTGATGCATTCCGCTATTTGGAAACGGATGCACAGTTAAGTAGCGATGATGTCCCTTATATAATTTTTAAAAATACATTAATTAAAAAATATACTCGCAAAATTATACCAGGTCAGGGTCAAGTAAATTTAAGTAAATGTTTTCAAAGACCAAAAGAAAGTGTGGATCAGTATGCCACAAGATTAAAAGTAGTAGGGAGACAATTATTGGAGGAAAATTTAAGTTATAATGAAAATAATGACGATAAAGAGAAAGAAATAATTGAAAAAAGACATGACCGAGATCTTATACATCAATTCCAAAAAGGAATATCAGAAGAAATTTCAAAATTAATTATTATGGACATATCAAAAAACCCAAATTTTAAATTTGATGAAATTGTAGAATTGGCTATGAAAGCAGAAATTAATCTTAGTATATTACGGAATGCCAGGTCTAACGACACATATACTGTACAAAATAGTAGAGAACCCCCAATAAGAAATAAACAACCTACGAATTTTGAAAAAAAAATATGATAGGAAACAAATAATTTGTTATAAATGTAACAAACCTGGACATATTAGTAGAAATTGTTTAACAGAAACGAATGATCAACAACGAACAGACCCTGGAAGACCTAGTACATCTCAAAATAATTATTCAAGGCCAAATTTAAACTCAAAAGCTCCGTCGTTTGTTCCCCGAACCGGCGGGCAAATAACGTCAAACAAATCGAAATAAGAATTTTTATTTTGCCAAATATTAATTATAATAGTAATAAATTATTTTTTTGTAAACGTAAAAATAAATAATCAAAATTTTAAAATGTTAATTGATACGGGTGCAGCAGTATCGATAGTAAAACAAAAAGTTATTCAACAAATAAGGGGAATCAAATTAAATGTAGACAAAGATATTACACTAAGAGGAATTAGTGGTTATGAAATAGAAGTATTGGGAAAAGCAACAATACCGTTTGAACTACAGTATCAGAAATTTCCATTCGAGTGTGTGGTTTGTGACAACGCATTACCACTTCAAACCGATGGATTATTTGGTCGTGATTTTCTAAAAACATTCGGAGCCACTATAAATTTTTCTGAAGCGTATATCAATCTACATGGTATAAAAATTAAAATTCAAAGTGAATTTGAAGACTCAGAAGGCTCAGAAGAAGAATCAGAAGTCTCAGAAGAAGACTCAGAAGGCTCAGTAGAAGACTCAAATTTTGAAAATGATCAAGATGAAACGTGTTATGTCTTGAAAGAAAACCGCAAAATTATTAAAGGAAAAGAGCCGAGAAAGAAAAGGCATGAAGATAAAATATTGACCCAACCAGCAAAGAAGAAGTGTAATGAAATACGCGGAAACAATAAAGAAACAGAAAAATATGAAGTAAATCACTTGAAAAATCAAGATGAAAGAAAAAGTCAGTCATGTAAATTAACAGAAATACATGGAGATTTGTTTTCTGCGCCACGTGATTATTCTCTTGTTCATTGTGTTTCACAAAACTTGAAAATGAATCGAGGAATAGCAGTAATGTTTAAGAAAAAGTTTAATAATGTAAACTTATTGAAATCTAAAAATCCAAGAGTTGGGAATTTAGTATATTTAAAAGAACAAAATGATAACCATGGCAGGTTTATATATTACTTAGTAACCAAAGAATTACATTATCATAAACCCAAACTGAGTGATCTAGAAAGGTCATTGCACGAACTACGAAAACACTGTTTACGAAATAATGTTTCAAAGCTAGCAATGCCTCGGATTGGTTCAGGGTTAGATAAACTAAGATGGTCACAAGTAAGGAATTTAATAAAAAGCATATTTAAAGATACTGAGATAGAAATTGTAGTATATAAATTAAAAGAAAACATCGAAAATAACAATGAAAAGAAATCTGCGCAGATCAAAAATAAATTTGAAGAGAAAAATGGAGAGAAGATCAAAAATAAACTTGAAGATAAAACTGGAGAGAAGACCGAAACGAAACTTAAAGAGAAAGTCGAAAAGAAGACCGAAAAGAAATCTGAAGAGAAAATCGAAAAGAAGACTGGAAAGAAATCTGAAGAAAATAAGAAAAAGGGAAGAAATATGAAGAAAAACAAAGAAGAAAAAAATTGCAATGATATCAAAACAGAAAATAAAAAAGGTAATAAAAAGAAAAGATCTTGTGAAAGGAGTAATCAACCATCGTCTTCACTACGGTCAATAGTGTATGATGATGAGGATAGGGTTGTTGACCGCTTCCCTGTTCGAATGAAAGAGCATGTTGATATCCCTTTACGTCACTACAGCGAGGAAGAAAGTCAAGAAAATGAAGACAATGAAGACAACGAAGAAGAAGAAGAAGAAGAATATTCATATTAAGAACCATTAATTCCGTTCTTTTCACCAGTACCTAATTTTGTAGAAGACAATGAAGAAAGAAGACAAGGCCATCTCGTTTCCCATGAAAATCAAGAACAACGAATGTCAGAAGAACAAGAAATCGAAATTCAAGAAAGGGCAGAAGACCATTCCGAAGAAGTTTCTCAAGAAAATCAAGAACGAAATATGTCAGAAGAACAAGAAGTTGAAATTCAAGAAAATGACCACAATATTGATAAAGACACCAATTCCGAAAATTTAAATTCACACACAAGTAATACATCAAACGGTCATCGATATCATTTAAGAAGTCGAGGTCCTGTTAAAGAAGAGCCATGTCAACTTCCGAAAAGAATTTAAGGAAACAATTATATGATACAATTGGTTGAATAAATAAAGATAAGGCGATAGTTCCTCTTAAAGCTACTTAAGGAGGTGAATAAAGAATACATCGTATGCCCATTTGACTTAGTTTTGTTCCCTGTTTCTAAATTTGATGTACCTTATTTCACCCGAGGAACTTAATTACCCCCATTTCACATGGAGTAAAACTCCTGTTAAACTTCGTGCAAAGCATATTTAAATTAGGTTAAGAAAAACCTAACTTCTTGTTGGCAACATGCGAGCCTGAAAAGACTTAGAGTTATTGTTGAGAAAAACAATCACATGGTGCTAACAATTAGTTAACCCAAATAAATAGTTATTAGGTTTCTAATGAAAATTGTATAATAATATGTATGAAATTTTGTTTCATATAATCTCTGGACCATTGAGCGTATGGGGAAAGAGAGGAAATTGAAAGATGAATACGACCTCCAAAATCAAGGCAAAAAGTGGTACTTTTATATTCCATCAACTGTTTGCTGCACTAAAATCATGGTGTGAAGTTATTAACTTGCACCGCCATCAACAAAATTGAGCAACGCACAAATGGACGGCCACCGTTTTGTACGCTGATCAATTCTAATGAAATTGAGGAAAGCAGCCCCTAACTTAAGTAATCACGCACCTACATCACCATCGGATGAAGTCAAATTCCATTCACCACCTGAAGGATTTTCCACCCGTCGTAATATTTGATAAAACTGTTATTGTTATGTAATGTTGTTATGATAATGTGAATAAGTGTTTCTCAGACAATAATTTCCCCTATCGTCTCATATGTGTCATTATTTTGTGTAATTTTAAGTATATTTTAACATTGTTATGATTTATGTAATGGAAGAAGTCTCCCTCCTAAAAGTTCTCAAAATTTTTGTTTATTATAACTGAAGAATTTCTCTTTGAAAAATTCTTTTCCCAAGGGGAAAGGAATGTAATGACTGTAAATGTTTTATTATTTTCATATATAATATTTGATCGTACGACTGTACTTTATCTAAACAAAGCGCGACGCATCATATGCGAAATACGGGCGCGGTAGTCTTCAGAGTTCTTTCGTGGGGGCTGGGTCAAAATTTCGTAAAAGAAGTTACTACCAGGTGAAACCGAATCCCTGTGATCACCAATTAATCCGGGAGACTTCTATCACTTCTAGAATCTACTTAAGGTAGGTTTTCTTCTTTTGTATATTTTTTACAATTTTTATTGTTAATGTATTATTGCGTAACAACTGGGCGTAACAGTTAAATGTAACAACTGGGCGTAATTGGATGTAACAGTTGAATGTAACTGTTCAATTATTTTGTATTTTAATCAATATTTTTATATATACTTTATTCTAATTTTGAAATTATATTTTGTTTGAGTTAAATTTGTATTGTTAAATTTCCTAACAATTTTGACTCCGCTCGGTCAGAATTGGACATAAATTCTTGGTTATAGTTTTACCAATGCTACCAAGGTAGGTAAAATTTTTATATTAATTTGTGGGTGTTACATATGGGTTAGATCATAACAATGCCTTATGCATCGCTAAGGGATATGAACTCTCAACATAAATTTATAATACGTGTAAATATATCCGCAGCATATATTAATTTAAAAAGCTGTTGAGAGAACCATTACTTTTTTATAAAAGAGCTATGAAGTTATTACATTATGTTGGTAATTAATATGAGATGCATTACACAGGAATAATTACTCTACTTGAGTAAGTAAGTTGGTCATGGTCATCGCATCGTCCACGGGGGTGATTTTAATGTATTTAGTCAGCTCGGGTATCCTCTTCCATAGTGTACACATCCACTTAGGAAGTTGCGAGTATTGAATGTTTATCCACCCCGGAACCACTGCAGCGTAATTGTTTACAACAATGTATATTAAGTGGTCCATTTAATGCATCGTCACTTCACTTAGTTTAATGTACTCACTTTGTCCCGCTTTTGTTACAAGTTCAAGCACAGCCAACTATAGTGCAGGTGGAGTATTAACCACTTCGTAATATAATGAAATTTTCCAAGCGCAGAGTTACCTGTTTTATGAATCTCCGCTCCGACAACAACTAAAATTAATTTCATTTCCACAGCGTGTATAATCTTTTACTTTACTGCATTAAATTCACTCGAGGTAAAAACTCTTTACTTCATTTTCACAGAGATAATTAACGTACTTTGTAATCCCATATGAGTGCAGTAATAACAACGATGTATTTTTACGTCTCCTTGAGAGAGGTATTGGATTCATGATAAAAATCGCATAACGAGATTTTAGTGTCTATATGTGAGTGAGGATGTGTGTGTATGTGTACGTACGACCATTTCTCAAAAACTATAAGATTAAGACCTGTTTAATTATGAATTCCTCAATCTGACATTACTGGGAAGAGCTGAAAAGGTTTTGGTAACAGTTGGACAACCGGAAATAGTAGTTTCTTAATAAAAATTCTAAATATTACTTTGGAAATATATGTTATTAAAAATATTAAACCATATAAAATTCTCTATCCTACACATTGAACATTTTTATTATATCTTCTATAGATTGAGAGAGATATATAGCAATAATACATTGTATAATGAATCAAACAAAAATCCAAAGACATTACTAAAGGCTTTTTCTGGGAAGTATATTTAATATTTCTTATTATATCACTATTAAATATTTAAAATTGTTATAATGAGGAAAAGACTCCGTCAACATCTAAAATTGGTATATAAAAATCTGTTGTGGGCAGCACAAGACCTCTCGCCATTTCCGTATTAGGCTATGTAAGTATTGTATTGCACTTCGATTTCGAACCGTCGTTTTATAACAAAATATTACAGAACTTTACGCAAATATTGTTTTTTATTCTATTTAACATGTCTTCTGCACACATATAATTCTAATTATATTTATTTTTCATTGTATGAGGAAGTTTCTAAATGTCAGAGATTGTTCCAATTCATTAACCAAATCTGTACAAGATATAATAAAAATTTTAAGTGTTTAAGATGGAGAATTTTAAGTTCTTCAATATTTAATCAAAAAAAAAACTACCAAAAAATTATATTTAGAAGAATTTTTCTAAGAAACTACTACTCCGGTTGTTCAATTGTTACCAAAACCATTTCAGGTCTTCCCAGGAATGTCAGATTGAGGAAACTGCAGTTAAATATTTTTTAAGTCTTATAGTTTTTGAGGAATCGTGTCTACAACATCCAGACATACACAAACACACACACTTACACACACACAGATATCATTTTAAAAATGTTATAATCGGATTCTAGGGACCTTAAATCGTGCTTATTCACTAAAATCTGGATATGCGAAATTTAGCATGAATCCAATACCTCTCTTAGCAAGAGGTAAAAAGGGGATTCATTTATAAGCCAAAGTATGTACAGTATCAGTGTCAACTAAACACGTGCTTACTATAAATATATTCATCATATATTCTTCAGAAATACCGCCAATGAATTGTAGCTATCTGTTTTGAACGTAAGTAAGCTGTTCGTCGTTTTATAAAATGTCTAATGACCATTTGCACCAACAAGGCTTAAACAAAAAAAAAATGCAAATCGAAATTTTGACAGCAATATATTATAATTTATTTGACATTTAGTTTTGATGCAATATTGTCAATTTAATATTTAAGTTACGTTGGTGCAACCGGCTATAAGCGTTTCATTAGAAGACGGCTTTTATAAGCTAGCTACGACATTATAACAAATGAATTAAAAGAAAATTTTGTTGAAAATTTGACGTCTGGAACAACCTGCGTATTTTATTGTTTTATTTTAGACGAACTCGGCAATAATTAATGAACGCAAGCCGCGAGAAAAATGTTCTTTTCTTTTGTAAAGCCTCTTGCATCGTTCTCAAATTAAAAACTAAATTTTTAATACTCTTTGTTGGGAGTCCTCACTCTTTACAACAAAATTTAAAACAAACTTCACAAGAACAGAGAAAGAAAGTGCTTGTATAGCGTACAAATTTTATACGTGGTAAAATCTAATTCATTTTACGCATAATACAGACAATTTCCGGTAATTTAAGCAGCGGAAATTCGCACAACTTATCTTTTTAATGCAGCGAAAACCGCGAGGAAGAAGAATTCTTCGTCCTTGCGAGACAAAGCAGCAAGAAAATGAATGCACTAAGTTATTCGCGGGGATTAACCGAAGGATTAAGGCCACCACTAAAATATATATACAGGGTGATTTGTTTTTTACGTTTCTTTGCCCTCGGCCGGATATATTTCCTGCTTTTCCTGATCTGTTTGCCTTGTATGCAGGTTTTTGTTTCGTTTTTTAGCAAGTTGACTTTTTGTTCGTAATTTACTGGGACTCTCCTCTGAGTTTGTTTTCTTTTTTGCGAAGATTATCTTAAAATATGCTTCCTACACTGATTATCTACATCATTTATCAATCATTTCAACAATTTATTTTATCAACCGAAAGAATAAGAATATTTCTTTATTTATGATGAGTTTTACTTTCATTTTACATTTAAATATTTCACGCTATAGTTATTCGCAAAGTAGTTTTGATTAGGTTTTATAATATTGAGAAATAAATAAAAATTTCTTGCGTCCTTTTGACACATTTTGATAATAAATGGTGTATTCTTTTTTTATCTTTGTATACTTATAATATTAATGATAGTTATCATCTTACACGCACTTAAGCTACTGTGAAGAGTAGCAGAATGCCCCACAGGGGTCATTTTTGTTAGAAAGATTTTATTAACCTAAAATGAAAACCCGTTGAGTTCAACACACCAGATACTAATGCCCATATTCATAAACATTCGTATTTTTTTTTTATATAGTGAAAACAAAAGACATTGAAAGAAAAATAATAAGGGTACCTAATTAATAATTGAAACATTTTTACGCGTTCGCTACTCTGACGCGTTAATTGTTAAGATTACTCGCCAATTAACACACGTGTTATCTTACTGAATTGAAAAAAACTAATTTTATTCTATGACAAAAATTTTTAGATTAGTAACGTTTGACACAAGTTTTGCCAATTATCGTTTATTAATAAAAATCATGCAGCAATGATTTCTATTAATAAACGGTCAACGGAAAATTTAATTTGTGAAGTTTGATTCTTATTTGTCAACAAATTGTAACGAGTCGTTTCCAAACTTTACGAGTGATTATAAACATGGCCATGAAAATATAAAATTAGGTTCGATATATACAACTTAACTTTATTTAAACTGAAAGTATTTATTTTTTAACTCAACAAGGGGGCTTTAAATAATTACAATACTTCCTATCTACCATTTTTAGAAAAATTAGATATTGAAAGATTTGGATTTTGCAAGTTTTTCCAAATTGAAATTTTTATTCTTAAATTTTTAGTAATTATAATTTCACAAGAAATAATAGAGAATTCTTATGTTGGATAAGAACAGTATCTGTTAATGGACCCTTTCACATAACTAGCCTGGCATTAGAAATTAAGTTTACATTATTGATTATAATACTTCATTAACTTTGTTCATACGAACATACTATACTTGCCGTCAAATAAATATGAACTGATGCTCAATTTTTTCCCTGTTCCCCACCCCGTCCCTTGCCCTGTGTTGTTGCCGTTTCTTCATAACTTAGCATTTTCAACTTGACCAATGGAATTGGCAACAGTGTAGAAATCTCCAGTCCATATTTATTTAACGGCAAGTATAGTATAACCGAACAATTACATCTCTATTATTGTTGACTGTGTAAGAATACTTCTACGAGTTCTTTGAACTCCGTTCTTCGCTCTGACGGACAGGTATTTCACTTGTTTCATTCTTAATTTTACGAGCATTTTAAATAAAGATAATGGATTCTACACAATCACAATCATTTAACGACACTGAAACAATTTTTTTTGTAAATATATTCATTGGTAACCTATTTATTAGAAGATGAGATGATAAAGAAACAAAGAAACATTCACACCAGATCGGGATTCGAATCATTTATAAGTGATCTAAAAACGTGCTTATTCACTAAAATCTGGATTTGCGATTTTTAGTCTAAATCCAAAACCTCTCTTAGTGAATAAAATCGTGAAGAGATTTAAATTATCTTTTATAATAAAATGACATGACTTTGTTATTATTTTGAAGGATGTACAGGTGTAATTTGAAACGTGTATTTCATTAATAAAAGTAACGAGTAAAGTGTGAAATTCGTTGAAAAATCTGTTGGCAAGCAGACACTAATAAATTCGTTAGAATATTTCAGAGAGAAGAATGAAAGATCCCTTATTAAATTCCGTAATAAATAACAAAACGCAAAGTATAAATTGTATTTAATGTACTTTTTGAATAACACAGGGCATAAATCATGGGAAAATTACTTGTGCGATTAATTATTTACCTCAAAAAGAAGAAGAAACCGCGCGTTGTTGGCGCAAGGCGGTGCAGCGATGGGTTATCCACGCAATTTCTTCATGTCTTCATCTCGCCATGAATAAAATGAGCGGCAATCAATCTTCATTACAGCGTGTTCGGCGGCTGCGATGAGCCCAGACGGGGCTCCAAGCCGCGGGGCCCCGCACGGTTTTTAATCTTTTCAAATGGGAACGCACACGGGGACTGAGCTATCGAAATTGTGATGTATTGTTTCTTAACTCAGCCTATACCAATAACACAGGACACATACGGCGGAAGCAAATAATCTTTAGGTAGATTCCACATGACAAGGATAAAAATAACTTGTTTCTTTTTTCTAAAATTATTAAAATGCAACTAATTTTTATGTCAACATTATCATCATCATCATGAGCAGCATTCTCAATAGTAACGAAAGTCGTAGTTAACAAATCTGAACATGGATCATTTATAAGGGGTCCCGAAGGAAAATAATCTGACAAGCGGTCTGCAGTGAAATTATTCATTTCAAGCCAACGTTTCACTAACATTATGTAATTAGACATTTCTGTAAGTATTTGTACATTATTTTTAAACTACAATTCATGTTTTTGTTTTACGTTCTGTACCTCAATTGCACATTTTTATATTTTTTAAAGTACCTTGAAGAAGACTAACGTTTTAGTCGAGACGTTATCTTGAATTAAATAATTAAAAAAAAAAACTTTTGAGACCCCTCGTCCATTCCTCAGTCGATTATTGCTCAATTATGTTAAAAAGACTTTAAACCTGTATGTTAAAGACTATCAAACTTTAAAAAACGTTTCTAATTTTTTAAAATAATCGAGTTTTTAGTATATTTTCTCGTATCTATACCTACGTTACACATTTACTCTATTCCAAATTATCATTCCTCTCAAATCTTTTGTTATCGCTTTTATAAAATACGGAATCCATATTCAAGTATAAGAATTCAGAAAATAATAACAAAAAAATCTGATGTGGCCAGCACATTACCTTCCGTCAATTCTATGTTTTTTGTACAAATCCCACACCAAAAGTTCCTTGGAAAAGATTCTATACATCCAGTAAAATTTAACACGAACATATAATTTTTTCTACAAATTCCATACCGAAAGTTCCTTGGATTTGAATATATCAGTTGTTTTCAAGATTATAGCAAAGCTGGCTTATTTATTAAAGTTATTGTCTTTATAATTCTTTAACTCTATATCTATTGAATAGTCACATAAAATGTTAAAAAATGATATTTAACTGATTTTTCAAGAAAAACTGTTAAGAATATCAAAGAAGGGAATTTCCGGTTGACCAATTATAACCAAAATTTAATCAGCTCTTCATGTGAATGTAAAGAAGAGGAATACGAAAGAATTATAATTTTTAGAATTGTAGTATTTGAGTTTTCTTCGGAGAAATTTTTGACACACATACATAGTTTGATTTACTAATATAAAATAGAAATGGTATTGAACAGAGACTGATCGTATATAAGTGACTTCTCAAATAAACTGTTTCATATTTAATACAAATTTAATGAATCACACTGTTATCTACTCGTAAATAAAAACACATTTTTTCAAAAATACCTTATATATTTTGTTTTTGACAGAATAATAGAAAGTTATCTAGCTGTGTGACATATTAATTTAACACGTATTTTTATTATTATGTTGGAATGTTTTCAAACAATAATGCGTTGTAATTCAACAACTCAGTCATTCAGCTACATTTGAAAAAAAATCGGTCTGTTTTATCCATTTCTGGCGGGCATAATATATCTAACGATCCAAAAAACGATATCAAAGGCGGCTTGGAAAAAGTAGTCTAATGTAGGTAGATAACATTAGCCAGTAAATCAGTCGTTATCATAAAATATAAACATTAAAAACACTTGTATTATCACACATATTTTAAAACAAGCACTAATTACAGGAAAAAGTCCCCAGCAATCACTTTGCTACCACATTCCTAAAACAAAAACCCTTATCTTCGTCCTAACCTAAAATAGTTACGTTGTCTGTGAAATGTTAAAACGTTGAGGTTGAGTGCTGCTAATCTGCCCTACCGAGTGGCGACAGAAAGGCACAATGCCACCTTGGATTTCTAGGAAGCTCTTGCACTTGTAAAAGTGTCACGTCGCCTGACAAGTCTATTTTGTTTTTCTGGGAATCGGATCAGGTCATTTGGCAGTAAGTTATGTCGGCGCAACCGAAACGAATTTGGGTAATTAGGATCTTACAAGTGGCTTGCAAGCATAATGGATTGAATTATGAGTCGTATTTCACTTTTGTAGCACTGTATGTCGAGTTCAGATTAGGTGCTTGCATTTTTCAGTCTACTTGTGGTTCATGTCAATGATTTTTATGACGGGTTTATGAAGACACTTGAATTGTATGCAGCTGTTTTGAATTTATTCCATTGTTTACTAATCATGAATTATTATTTTGTGTTTGAGAGTTTTATGGAGCTGCGAAAGTATTTCAAAATATATTTACGACTTAAAACTATCAAAGTAATGTATACTCTTGTCTCATCGAAACCCAAAGAATCGCAATAAACAGCTTAAACACCCAAACACTATAAAAAAATCTGTTGTGGCCAGCACAAGACCTCTCGCCATTTCCATATTAGGCTATATAAGTATTGTAAATATTTGACATTTCTGATACACACAAAAACACATATCTTCTTTATATATTTTTTAATTCATTCTATTCACTCTTATTCTTCTAATGTTCGAGATTCTTCCAATTCATTGATGAGATTGGAGGTATTTCTGAAGGGTATATATACCGTGAGTATTTTTAACGTGAAACATTGGGTTTGTCATATCCATGGTTACTTGACATTTGATTGACAGCAATGTATTTGCCCGTTTCGTTTAAAATGAAACATAGGGAACGAATTTGACATTTGAAAAGACGTCAATGGAAGTTAATTTTGTTTAAATAATTATACCTGCATTCTAAATTAAAATTAGTTGTAGAAAAAATGTGGTGTGTACCTTGTGCCCGAGTGGTTTTCTGACTCGGCTAAATATCTTACAATATTTAAATATAATACTTCTCTCCCCATGTGTCATTTTAAATGAGAGACAAATACATTGCTGTCAATCAAATGTCAAGTCATAACTTATAGGAAAATTCAACGGTTATCTGTCATATTGACAAGATGTCATTAGAGGTTAACTTTGCTTAAATAATTATACCTGTTTTCTAAAAATTAAATTTAGATGTAAAAAAAAAAAACTGTGTGCACCTTGTGCACGAAATATGTTTACTGCTCTCGAGTGGTTTTCTGACTCGGCTAAATTTCTTACAATATTTAAATATAATACTTCTGTCAGATTCGTTCCCTATGTTCCATTTTAAATGGAACGGGCAAATACATTGCTGTAAATCAAATAAAATATCAAGTCGTAACCATGGATATGACAAACCCAATGTTTCACGTTAAAAAATACTCACGGTAATACATACATATATATGTATCTATAATTATAAATATTTAATTAATAATAAAATAAGAAATATTAAATGTGCTTACCATTTACAAACATTTTAATTTTTCCACTTGTTTTCTATGGGCTGCGAGATTCATTTACAACTTATTATTTTACATATTTATATGTCTCTATTTTTAACTCCATAGAAGATATAATAAAAATTTTAAATGTATCGGATAGAGCTTTTTATATTCCTTAATATTAGTAATAACAGAACTTTCAGAATGTCAGTATTTTTGACACTGACATCTTTCATTTACGAACTATGTTATAAACATTTGAATTTACCAACTGGTTACCTTCGTGCCTTGGCCTCTGCGATTAGATTATTCTACATATTACAGTGTCTTTATTTCTAAATTTATACAAGATATAATAAATTTTTTAAATGTATCGGATAGAGATTTTTATATTCTTTAATATTAGTGATAACAAAAATTTTCAAAAAATAACATTTAGAAACTATTACTTCCGGTTATCCAATTGTTACCAAAATCTAATCAGCTCTTCCCAGGAATGTCAGATTGAGGAAAATGCAGTTAAATATTTTATAAGTCGTATAGTATTTGTTTTGTTTTTGTTAAAAAAAAACCTCTCAACAGGATTAAATCCCAATTACTGAGTAGGTTCACATACACAAACATTCATGCCTTAGTGGGATTCGAACCCAGAACCCCGAACACACTCATGATTAAAAGGCGTTGCTCTAACCATTGAGCCACCAGAGCCGACATATTATTTGAAAAACCGTGGTTCCAACATACACACACACACACACACACACACACACACACACACACACACACACATACATACATATCCATACACACGGGCATCATCGTATTAATATTATAATAGGACCTTAAAACGTGCTTATTCACTAAAATCTGGATATGTGATTTTTAGCATGATTCTAATACCTCTCTTAGCGAAGTATAGCTATTTATTGAGTAATACTTTAAGTACAAAGTGTACATTTTATAATTTTTTTTTATGGTTGAGGTTGAGGACGACATTGTAAGGAAAAATTAACTCACCCACATAAAACATAAATTGTATCAAGTTGTACGTTCTTACAACTTAAATACAATAAGGAATTATTATCTTAAAATGAAAAAAATCTTAAATACATAGTTGTTAATTTTAGATTCACTTTCATGAACAATACTGTATATTTCACTAAATAATGAAATAAGTTTGAGTGGGAAAAATGCCGACATAGTTCATTCATTAGTCGGGCGTCTAACAACAAACAAGTAATTATTTCTCCGTGTTTAGGTTAGGAATACATTCATATATCATCACCTCATTGTTTACTGGCTCGTGTCCAAAGTAATGATTCTCGTAGAAGTGAATTCATGATATTTACTTGTCCGCTAAATATTTGTAAGCTCCCGCTATTTTTACCGCGCGCGACACATTCGAATGCTTTCAGCAGCAACGCTGCATTATTCAGTCTTGTCTTCTGTGAGTTCCGTGCCTTTCGAAGAGGTGTTTTATTCAATTCACTGCCTCTGAAGCTTTCATTTCTATCTCCTATTCTTCATTTCTTTCATGCCGTGCAAGAAAAGCATTTGTTGCGGCGAGAGGAGGCTAAGGGGGTTCATTCCAGATAGTTCATTGCTTGTAATTACTCGTTCGCAATTTAATGTTATTATTTTAAGTGCAGAAATGTTGCAATTAGCTTTGCACTGTTTCATTGGAGCTATTTGCTGCAGTATTTCTTACGGTTATTTTAGAGTGGAGAATAGAGTACGGTATTGTTTACTTCTTGAAATTTGTTCTGATTTATCTACATAAGTCAGCAAATTCCGTTGATGATAATACAGAGAACGTATTATGTTACAAAATCTTACCATATATTCTAATAACGTGAAAGCTGACAGTTATGTGTTATTATTTATCGTTTTAGTACTTCAATCAACAATCAGTTTGAATAAATAAATAAATATATCATTACAGCATATTACCCATTTCGGAGTGTGCAACAATCTGCTTTATCACAGTGCACCACAGGGGTCACTTTTGTGCCATTTAAAATTCGAAATATTTGGCGTCGGTCAGGATCGAACCAGGTTCCCCAGATTCGCGACCAGACACTCAGGCACGCGGCCACGAGAAGTTTTATGAAAAAAAAAATGAAAAAATCTGTTGTGATCAGCATATTGCTTCTTGGCATTTAAACATAAGTATTGTCCGGGACACGAAAGATGAACTATGGAAAATATATTAGCACAAATCATTGTCTAATATATGCGCAAATAAGATTTAAAGCTACGCAGCCTTTTTACCTTCCGTCACCTTTAGGTAAGGAAGTAATTGTCTTTGGTCAAAAAATCCGGTGGTCAGTTTTTAATGAATAAGCACGTTTTAGGGTCCCTACAATACGAATTTACTATTTTTAAGATGATGTCTGTATGTATGTGTGTATGTGTCCGTGTGTGTGTATGTATGTCCGTGAGTGACAAATTTTTCTCCGACGATAACTCCAATACTACAATTTTAAAAATTATAATTCTTTCGTATTCCTTTTTTGTACATCCATATGAAGAGTTGATTAGATTTTGGTTATAATTGATCCACCGGAAGTACCCTTATTTGAAGTTTTTAAGTTTTTCTTAAAAAAACGCAGTTAAATATTGTTTTTTGATATTTTGTTATTATACATATTAAAGAAAATATTCTTTTCTATACAGTTTGATTATACATTTTCCTTCATATTCAAAAGATGTACATTTAAAGCTTAAAGCATTAAAAAGAAATTAATTTTCAATAATTAGTCAGCTTTGCTATTTATCATGGAAACAGCTGATGCTGATATATTAAAAAAATTCTAATTGACAGTTGTCAGTTGCAAGTGCAAAACCAAATATGGAAAGTGTAGGATCACAAAATTGGTATGTCATAGTGCTCCTCGCAAGTGACATGCAGAGAAAGGCCAAAGAGAAGATGGAAGGATTGTATCGCAGAAGACTGAAAGGAATGCCTGTGTCAAGAAGATGTGTTGGACAGGAATGAGTGGAAGAAAAGAGGGAACAGCTACCTCTAATAAAATAGGGGAAGCTGAAGAATAAGAAGAAGTGTCAAGTGCATTTTACTTAGTGTATGTTTATGTTATAATTTTATTGGATTTATAGAATAGAAATAGTATGTGTTCGTGTTTGATTTTACATGATATTATATAGATTCTGTTCCAAGGACCTTTTGGTATGGGATTTGTACAAAACACATCGAATTGACGGAAATATCTATTATTAACATGGTAGAGCTAAATATACTTATACTCACAATTTGAGACAGTACGGTCGCTGGTTGCATGTTGCATGTCGTATTTTAAAATAAACTTTTATCCCTTGCAGAGAATGTACAATAATTCTTTCCTTCGTCTCATTAATATGGAAGTAAAAAATGTCAAAAGACAAGTGAAACTCACGAAACAAAAAGTAAAGTTAATTAATACGAAATAGCTATTTGTGTATTAAGAGCGCAAATTGGGATATTGTTGATGGAGACAATAAATTATTATCGAAACTTTTGGCATCTAAAAAACTTTTTTTCTATGTTATAGCCCTATGACCCGTTTTAAAATTTACATAATCTGTAACCATTTTAGTACCTTTTACTAATTACACAAAATAAGGGAGATATGCTGCCCACATAATTTTTTACCTTCCGTCACCTTTAGGTAAGGAAGGTATTGTCTTTGGTCAAAAAATTCGGTGGTGAGTTTTTAATGAATAAGCACGTTTTAGGGTCCTTACAATACAAATTTACTATTTTTAAGATGATGTCTGTATGTATGTATGTATGTATGTATGTGTGTTTGTGTGTGTGTCCGTGTGTGCGTGTGTGTGTGTGTATGTGTGTCCGTGTGTGATAAATTTTTCTCCGACGATAACTCCAATACTAAAATTCTAAAAATTATAATTCTTTCGTATTCCTCTTCTATACATCCATATGAAGAGTTGATTAGATTTTGGTTATAATTGATCCACCGGAAGTACCCTTATTTGAAGTTTTTAACAGTTTTTCTTAAAAAAACGTAGTTAAATATTATTTTTTGACATTTTATTATTATATATATTAAAGAAAATACTCTTCTCTATACAGTTTAATTATACATTTTCCTTCATATTCAATAGATGTAAATTTAAAGCATTATAAAGAAATTAATTTTCAAAAATTAGTCAGCTTTGTTATTTATCATGGAAACAGCTGACATAATTATTCAAAAAAATTTAATTGACAGATGTCAGTTGCAAGTGCAAAACCAAATATGGAAAAAAGTGTAGGATCTAAAATTGATATGTCATAGTGTTGCTCGCAAGTGACATGCAGAGAAAGGCCAAAGAGAAGATGGAAGGACATTACTTAGTGTAGTTTATGTTATAATTTTATTGGATTTATAGAACCTTTTCAAATGAACTTTTGGTATGGAATTTGTAAAAAAATAGTATGTGTTCGTATTCGATTTTACATGATATTATATAGAATCTGTTCCAAGGACCTTTTGGTATGGAATTTGTACAAAATACATCGAATTGACGGAAGGTCTTGTGCTGGCCACAACAGATTTTTTTTTTATAAATTGCTATATGTATTTTAATATTCTTTTTTCCCACTTTCACTGCTCAACATGTGACATTTTCACCTCTCCAGTTTTGCAGCATCATCTGGTGAAGGGTTGTCTGGCACCCACACCTTTACTCTCTCTGCGGCGATGTGTAATAATTAATCAGAAGTGACGCGGCTCATTATCGCGCTAGGAGTATCCATTACCCTTGCCTCGGCATCGCCAGGAAGTCATTAGAGGAGCAGCAGAAGCACACGGCCTAATGGAGGCCCGAACCACACGTTTTTCACTCCACTCGTACCGACATACTAGCACTCGGACCTCGCGACGATAACGCTAACGCGAACAAAGTGCCAGACATGGCCCATAAGCCACAGGTGAAAATCAGAAATAATGGCAACGGAAGCCCAACAACGTTTATTAAGTGGAGAATTTGTTACTCTATAAAAGGTATTCGATTATGGACTTTTTATTAACTCTAATGATAATTTAACGTCAAATTTGTTTTTCACAAGAGAATAAACAATGAATGTAATTAAAAACAGAAAAGCTGTAATATATTTTTTTCGCTCTTTCTGATCACTATTTAGACCGGAAAGTCCTTCTTTTCTGAGCTAGCTCGGAAAGTTGTCTAGAAGGGATCGGAAAGTACTTTACCGATCCCGGGAACGGTAAAGCTATAGTGACTGTATATACATAGTGTGGCCAATAGGGGGATCAATTTTGATTGGTCGGGGCGAATTTGCCTAAATATGGCGGATGTTATGCCGACAAAGTGACATTTTCAGATTTGTTACGTGAATTGAAGGTAATTACATTATATTTATATTTTAGATAGTGCAAATAATTAAATTACACGTGTATTTGTATATTTATAACAAAGTAATATATACATATTTTTTAACATCACATCTTTTTACTTCTTTGTACGAAGTAAAGGAAGTATTGCAATCGCGAAAAAATTCGGTTTCCAGATTTCAACGGAAATATCCATTTTGACCATCCCTGAATCCATTTTGACTAATTTCGTCGTGACGTCTGTACGTACGTACGTACGTACGTATCTCGCCTAACTGAAAAATGGGAAGCCGTAGAAAGTTAAAATTTTGTATTTAGGACTGTTATAACATCTAGTTGTGCACCTCCCTTTTTGGTTATTGCATAACTTTTAGAAGTGGTACTTTACTTGAAGCCCATAATAGATTTTAATGGAAAACTGTATTATAATATAATCCAAAACTTTTCAAATTTGGTATATAAGACTTTTATATCAATGGGAATAACATAATAGATTTTAGTAAAAATGGTCTACCCGGAAGTGGTACTTTACTTGAAGCCTATAATAGATTTTAATGAAAAACTATATTAAAATATAATCCAAAACTTTTCAAATTTGGTATATAATACTTCTATATCAATGGAAATAACATAATAGACTTTGGTTAAAATAGTCTAACCGGAAGTGATACTTTACTTGAAGCTATTATCAGTTTTTCTTGAAAAAAATGGTGTTATTTTGAATTTAACAATAAATGCTTCAAATAAAAGTTTTAGAGAATTGAATTTTGCGTCGAAAACTTCAAGTATGATTAAATTAGTTCTTTGTATAAGCGAGATATGTAAATTTAAACATTGTGTACTTTTTGGTTTCTGTAATTAAGTTTGCTATGAATTAGGACAAGAAAGAACAAAAAAATAAAGAATTTAATGTCAATGTCAAGTACGTGCAATTTTATGATTGGGTCTGTTATTATACATATTTTAATTATTAACAAAATATGTATAGTGTAACAGGCGTACAAGGAAGTCATGTGGTGTCCACATCAGATATTTTAGGTTAACTGTCAAAATTACTAAAAATGTCTAATATTAAGGTATATATTTTAGATGCTATGGGGTCCCGTGGCCGCGTGCCTGAGTGTCTGGTCGCGAATTGGGGAAACCGGGTTCGATTCCGACTGACGTCAAATATTTCCAATTTTAAGTGACCCCTGTGGTGCACTCTCCACACTAGCTATGAGTGCCCGTGAGGTGACGCCTGGTAAGCGCCCACACGGTAAAATATATTGTCATCATTACCGATGTCTACATGTGTTGTAGATACTGGCACACCCAGAAATGGGTAATATGCCGTGATGATATATTTATTTATTTATATTTTAGATGCCTGGTGGCGTGGCGGTTGGTTATGAAAACAGTTCTTCAAAGGATTTAAAATGAAAATAAATATTTTGTTTCCATTTAATATGCTCTGTACATCAATAAAAAGCAACAAATATATGTACAAATGATTATTTTGTGAATTGAAAATAAATTAAATAAAAAGTTTACAATTTGAAATCATTTACTGAATTACGCTGCACAGAATAATAAAAAAATATAAAATATTTGTTGTTTCCAAAAAAGTAACATGATACATGAGTTTAAAATTCGCTTGACAATTAATCATTCACATTCAGTAGAAATAGAAACTGATCTATTCTATTCAAAGACCATATATCTTTCTGTTATCTAAATGTAAAAGATCTTTTACAAACATCCGATATATTCAAATATTTCTTAAAACTGCTAATGCATCTTCCCACAATATGGATGAATGATTTACATCGTGTTTTGACTTGCCGGAGAGGGCAGTAAAATTAAGCATGCAGTTTGGGAAGGCCGTAGAGCGCTATGGCGCTAGCATCGCCTTCAAGAGGGGGAGTTCGCAGATAGCAATCATAGTAAATGGAAGGAAAAACCATCTGGAAGTTATGACGGAAACAAGAAAACTTCTCCTCTTCCACGCAACACAAGAGGCTTCGCCGTTCGCCGCAGAGTCGCTCCACTAGTTATTGAAGTTTTTAAATCAGCTCATGACTGCGTGAGATATTACACATAAAAAACGAGCACAGGAATCTCACTTTAAAATGTAATTATGGAATTTTATTTGAGTTTCGTGCAGCTGCAACTTAGATATGCAACTATTAGAAATTTTATATTATTAAATAATACTTTAGTTTCCACTATAATGAGACTTTTGACGTTGTAATATATGGCTGCTATATTTTATAAGGTTAACAGTAGCACGTAAGATTATAATTATTATAACACCAATTAAAACGCAGAATCATTTTAGTTCACTAAGAGCTGTGATCTTTATCACAAATTTTGAAATATCTACAAGTAATTACATCTGTAATATGATTTAATTAATGTCAGAGTTTAAAGTTACAAGTAACCTCGATATAGATAATATGAAACCAATACTTGTTTTGCATTTAATTAAGTGCCGCAGAAAATTATGTGGAAGTTATGAAATATATTTATTCTCCAATTAATTTGTTTTAGAGACAGTGAAAAAGAACAGGCAAATTTATGTTCAGGAATATGAACCTAATTTTACAGAGAAATTAAAAATGACTAATTGTGTGTGTGTGTGTGTGTGTTGGAACCACGGTTTCTCAAATACTATAAGACTAATGGCATGTTCAACTGTGATTCCTCAATCTTACATTACAAGGAAGAGCTGATTAGATTTTGGTAACAATAGGGGATTCCAGTTCAATCGAATTAAAGGAAAATAATAAAAAAAATCTGTTGTGGCCAGCACAAGACCTCTCGCCATTTCCATATTAGGCTATATAAGTATTGTATTGCACTTCCCTTTCAAACCGTCGTTTTATAACAAAAAAATACAGAACTTTATCCAAATATTGTTTTTTATTGTATTTAACATGTCTTCTGCACACATATAATTCTAATTATATCTAAATGTCATTGTATGAGGAAGTTTCTAAATGTCACAGATTCTTCCAATCCATTAACCAGATTGGCGGTATTTCTGATGGATATATGCAATTTAACCTATAATTTCAAATATTTAATTAATAAAACAATAAGAAAGATTAAATATACTTCCCAGAAAAAGCTGTCAGAATGTCACTAAAACTGTTGATATTTGACACTGACGTGTGTCATTTATAAACTATGTTATAAACATTGGAATTTGTCAACTGGTTTCCTTAGTGCCTTGGCCTCTGCGATTAAATTACTCTATACATTTTTAGTGACTTTATCTCTAAATCTGTACAAGATATAATAAAAATTTTAAGTGTATTAGATGGAGAATTTTATGTTCTTCAATATTTAATAACAAAAATTTCCAAAAAATTATATTTAGAAGAATTTTTCTCAGAAACTACTACTTCGGGTTGTTCAATTGTTATCAAAACCTTTTCAGCTCTTCCCAGGAATGTCAGATTGAGGAATCCATAGTTAAACAATTTTTAAGTCTTATGGTTTTTGAGGAATCGTGTCTACAACATCCAGACATACACACATACACACATACACACATCCACACACACACACACACACACACAGACATCATTTTAAAAATGTTATAATCGGATTCTAGGGACCTTAATTCGTGCTTATTCACTGAAATCTGGATATGCGAATTTTAGCATGAATCCAATACCTCTCTTAGCGAGAGGTAAAAAAATACGAATGTATATATGCTGAATAACGAATATTAATAAAAAAATGAAATGGTATAATTGAGATATTTCGGAAATAAGTGGTTTTTTGTTATAGCGCTTCGACACGAATATGAAATCAATATATAATATTTTGATTGGCGACCGAAAGACCGCCTATACGTGCATAACAAATAGCGTGTTAGGAGGTGGCGGTTACTACCAATGGAAGTTAAGAAATTCAAATTTGAAAGGAGGGGCTAACATTCCTGTACTGCAGTTTTCAAACAGTTTTTATTTTAACATAAATTTCTTGCATTAAACTTAATAATTTAAATACACTTGTAATTATAAAGTATGTAGACTTATACAGTGTTATAATATTCATTTATTTTATGTAAATATAACTTAAAATAGCAAATATTTCAAGAATATTTAGGTCCATGATGAAAACAGTTTGTTATAAAGACACATATGTGTGACGTCACGTCAATCTTTTCAAAATTCGGGAGACTCGCTTATTAATAGGAATTTTTTCACCGGATTTTCATCAATAATCTTAGTTTTCCTAATATTTTCAGATGAAATTATAAAAAAAATGGTGGAATCCCCCATTGGTCAGCCGGAAATACTAGTTTCTTAAAAAAAAAATCTAAATATTATTTTTTGAAAATTTATGTTATAAATAAATTATAAAAATCTCTATCCGATACATTTAAAATATATATTATATCTTCTATAGACTTAGAGATAGAGAAATATAAACAAATAAAATAATCTGAATCTCACAGTCCATGGAAACTAGTTGAAAAATTAAAATGTTTGTAATTGACAAATAATGTCATTCAAATTGGAAATTGAAATTACTTGGTTGTAAACACCGATTAAATCAACAAATTCAACGAATCTCAAATAGCTTGTATAATGTTTAATACTGGGTGATTCTCAATTTCAAATTTCATGTATAGTCCGGGACACGAAAGATGAACTGTTTAAAATATGTTAGCACAAATCACTGTTTAATATATGCGCTCCGTTTAAATCCATACGAAATACAATTCATTTACTTTCCGTATACCTAATAAAACATATAAAAATAAGTTTTTTTATATTGACAGTTGATCTGTCCAATTTCTGTTCGTTTCAGTTCCTGTCTAATTTACACTGATAATAAGTGTACACAAATGAATTAGAAGCACAAAGTTACTGTAGTATTTATTATTTGACGGCGTCTATGGAAAATCACGATATGATCATTTCTTTCCTTTACCCCTCAGGTCAAGATTGGTGTCACGCACTATACATATTGCAATAGCATGTATTACGGAAAAAAAGATTGAGCTTAGTTTAACGAAGTTATGTATTCCAGGTGTCCGTTACATTAAACTTAACGGAGTTTTATCCAAGTATTGCTAATTGTCATAACTGGCAGTAAATTAAAAACATTTTAACAACTGGTTTGGTTTCACCTTTAGACACCTGTTAAAAGTAATGCATGGTTTAAGACAAACGGAAATTTAAATTATTGTTTCAGAGGAAATGCAAATTTGCAAATTATAATGTCTTGGCAATAATAAAATACGATATTTTTAATTTTAATAGGATTCTCTAAAACAAATTTAATTATTTTTTTACTTCCTTGTACGTAGTAATAATATCCATTTTGACCATCCCTGAATTCATTTTGACTAATTTCGTTGTGACGTGATAAAAATGATCTCTGTGGTGCACTCTTTACGTCAGCAATGAGTGCCCGTGATGTGAACACCAGCTATAAAGTCTTATTTATAATTTTATTTACATTTTTCACATTTACTTCGGAGACATGCGCTGCGTAGGGCGCCGGTAACCTGCCCCGCATCGTACATGTAACAGGCTCCGTCCAACGTTCTCCCAAACC
This sequence comes from Ophonus ardosiacus, assembly GCA_943142095.1. NCBI lineage: Eukaryota > Metazoa > Arthropoda > Insecta > Coleoptera > Carabidae > Ophonus > Ophonus ardosiacus. The sequence continues at coordinate 46,272,109 of OW964831.1, read as the reverse complement.
CCGTACCGCACCTAACAGGGTTCTTTATACAAACTTTCATCCCCTATTTCACCCCTTCAAGTTTTATTTTCGCTACAAAAGGTAGGCTATGTCTTTCTCCAAGTTCCAATCTATCTCTGTACCAAAATTTATCAAAATTGGTACAGCGGTTTCGGCGTGAAAACGTAACAGACAGACAGACAGAGTTACTTTCGTATTTATTATATTACGTAGTCAAGTCATAAGTTCTCTCCCAAACTTTTATTGTGTTTTTATGCGATCTAAGTAACCGTTGAAAACAAAAATGAAGATGTCATTTAATGTTGTCAGTGTTGAATACAAAAGTGTCAACAGTTCTTTGATAAGTTGTTAAATAATAATGGAGTGGAGGAAAAAAGAAAATCGTGTTGCCATAATTGCTTTGCACAGGTGTGGGCATTCAGCAACAACGATTTTTAAATTATTGAAAAATTTAGAAATCACACAGAAATTTGTTTATCGTACCATTAAGCGATACACTGAAGTCTCTTCTGTTGCTAACAAACCACGCTCTGGTCGACCTCGCATTATTCGAACACCAGCAGTAATAAAAGCTGTTGAAGCTCGTATTCGCCGAAATCCTAGACGAAAACAGAAATTGATGGCTTTGCAGATGCATTTGTCAAGGGAATCCTTGAAGCGAGTTATTAATGAGGACCTCAAACTTCATGCTTACCGTAGAAAAAAGGGCCATCTTCGTACGTCACGTTTAAAAAAAATTAGGCAAGAGAGAGCAAACTTGATTCTTCATCGGTACGCAGATAACAAGCATCGAGAAATTCTTTTCACAGATGAGAAAATTTTTACAATCAAAGAACATTTAAATAAGCAAAATGATAGAGTGTATGCTCATAGCAGTTCTGAAGCTGCTGAAAAGGTTCCTGTTGTTCAACGAGGTCATCACCCGGCATCTGTGATGGTTTGGTTGGGTGTTTCATATCTGGGGGCCACACAAGTTCATTTTTGTCAAAAAGGCGTCAAAACTGGATTTAAAGTTTATCAAAAAGACATTTTAGAGGGAATTGTAAAGTCTCTGAGTACTACTATGTTTAAAAATGAGCACTGGGTTTTTAACAGGATTCAGCGCCAGCTCACAAAGCAAAGTCTTCGCAAGAATGGTTTTATCGCCAAAATATCGACTTTATTAGACATGACGATTGGGTATAAAATCTGGTCTTATTTAGAGGAAAAAGTCTGTTCTTCAAGCCACAGAAATTTGGAACACTTAAAGGCGTCTTTGGTAAAAGCAGTGGCCAATATTAATAATAATAATAATAATAATACTTTATTTCATAGACATGTATACATGTATCGAAATCGTCAAGAATAAGAATAATATAAAAAAATATACATATAAACAGAGAGGCGGATATCTACATCCCGTTAGAGATCGATCATAAATTATGAGGTACATTCAAAAAAAACATTTAAGTCATAAAAACAATGGTTTACCAAATATGATTTTATTTTTTTTAAAAAGATTTTTAAATTAGTACATGACTTAATTTCACATGGTAGTTTGTTAAATACTTTCAGACCTTTAATATGGGGAGCGGTTTCAGTAATTTTATATTTAGTATTTGGTATATGAAATTTATTTTTTTGACGAGTGTTAAAATGATGCAAGTCGGAATTTAATTCAAAACAGGTTTTATTGCAATAAATAAACTTGCACACTTCATAAATGTACAAACAAGTGACGGTTAATATTTTATACTTTTTGAAAAGTGATCTACAAGAAAAGTCTCGCGCTACTTTTGCCATAACCCGGAGAATTCTTTTTTGAGAGATGAAAACCCCATGCATCGCAGCCGAAGCACCCCAAAAACAAATACCATATCGTATCACAGATTCTACTTTCGCATGGTAAAATAAAATTAACTGTTCTTCGGTGAGAACTTGATTTAAATGCCTGAATTGAAAACATACCGAATTAAGTTTTGTTTCTATATATACTCCTTGAGAATTCAAAATTAAATTTTCGTTAATAAACATACCTAGAAATTTAGATTCATAAATCCTAGATATTTTGTTATTATCTATAACAATATCTAAATTAAGGTTATTGTTAAATTGACGATTATGGAAGCGCATATAATGCGTTTTAGATTTATTAAAAAATAAATCATTCGCACAAAACCAATTTGATAATTTATTTAGACAATCTTGACATTTATTTTTCAGTGAGTTTTCTGATGCGTCCGATATTATAATTGAGGCGTCGTCTGCGTACATAGTCAAACAGCAATCATTTTCAAATATCGTACAAAGATCATTAATGTATAATAAGAACAGAGTTGGAGATAGGACACCACCTTGTGGAACCCCAACATTCATAGTTGTGTAATCTGAATTTACTTCACGTGTTATATTGTTTTCTTTATATGGTAATGTAACAAATTGTGTTCTATTTTCCAAAAAAGAAGATATCCATTTCAGTGGTGTCCCTCTTATTCCATAATTACTAAGTTTAGAAAGCAGAATGCCATGGTTCACACAGTCAAAGGCCTTAGTTAGGTCACAAAATATTCCTAGTGGTTTTTCTTTATTTTCAAGTTTTTCCAAAATATTGATATGAATATGGTACGTAGTGCCATAGATGACTGGCCTCGAAGATTAAAAGCCTGTGTACAAGCACGTGGAGGTCATTTCGAGTAAAATGTAGTTTGACATGTTCATAGGATATTAGAGTTTCATATTCTAATAAAATTTTGTGTCTTGATCTCATTTGTTTTATCTAGTCTTACTTTAATCTTGGGACAGAACTTATGACCTGACTACGTAGAATGGATTTTCGTAGCTATGAATGAGCCTTAAGTTCTTACATTTTAAAATTTAATTGATGATAATGTTGTTTGCCCAACAAAAATTAATCGATAAAATACGTAGTGGCAAATGAAGGAAAATTTAGCTTAATTTAAAGAGAGTTCACCCCATTTCGGGGTAATCCAAGTTAGTACTGGAATTAAGAATTGGGGGGTTGGCGTTAAAATTCCAGGGTGTGCACTGGAGTTTAGGTTTTAATTAATCGGCTAGAAAAATGCCATAATTCACGTGAGTTGGAAGAAATCGTCTTAGGGGATGCAATGCGTACTCCTGCTTTAATTAAACGCACCCTCTGAATCCGTTCCGGCGCAATCATTATCACTCCCAATGCAAATTTCGCAAATTATATGGTATATAAATATTTAAATTGTCGCAAAACTTAGAGACGTCCGCAATTAAGCGACGAATCTTCCTTTAATTGAGTCGGGGCGAAACTCGAATGCCAAATCCCGATTTCGTTTTCCTTGTTTCCGCTTAGTTCCACAAGTACAATTCTCTACAAGTAATCTGCAGTTTTTGGAATACGCTGAGCTGATATCTTGCCAAGAATTTCATGCTACAAAACATTGCATTATCCAAACATTTTAAGATTAAAATTTTACATAATTTACTTCTTACATGTTTTATTTTGAAGAATAAAGTTGCAACAGTCATAAAAGGTCTGTTCGCTTTGCGGTATACGGTTTACTGTCGAGCCCATATACTTTGTAAACCGCAGACGTAAAGTAGCAATACAGATATAATACTGGAAGTATAATTATGAAGACGTTCATAAATCAAACATCAGGTCGCCACAACATTTAACTTAGAACGATTATTTGATGTTTTAAAAAACAAAAACACATTTAAGATGATCTCAGAAAGGTAAACAAAAAGTCTTATTTAATTAAAGTCGTAACTCTTATAGTTTTCAAGATAGCGGAGATAAACTCCGTAGAAACTCATTTTTCACTGCCTCATATTTCGGAAACTATTGAAATTTTGTCAGTATTATATGCCCTTAAATTTTTTTACACTTTCTTTGAATTATCCTGTGTACGAAACGTAATGACAAAAAAACTTTTCACAGAATCTAAATAAATGTATGTAGTAGAATCCCATGTTAAAAAGACCTCTCGCCATTTCCATTTTATGTTATATAAGTATTGTATTGCACTTCGCTATCGAATCGTCGTTTTGTAACAAAAAAATTACATAACTTTACCTAAATATTGTTTTTCATTCTATTTAGCATGTCTTCTGCACACATACAACTCTAATTATATCTATTTTTCATTGTATGAGGAAGTTCCTAAATGTCAGAGATTCTTCCGATTCATTAACAAAATTGGCGGTATTTCTAATGGATATATGCAGGTTACCTATAATTTTAAATATTTAAATAATAAAACCATATGAAAGATTAAATTTACTTCACAGAATGTAACTAAAACTTTTGATTTTTGCCATTGACATCTGTCATTTACAAATTATGTTATAAACATTTGAATTTGTCAACTAGTTTCCTTAGTGTAGTTTAGCCTACTCGACTTATTATATCCCGTTATTCTATATATTATAGCGTCTTTATCTGTAAATTTATAGAAAATATAATAAAATTTTTAAATGTATCATATGTAGAATTTTATGTTCTTCAATATTAGTAATGTCAAAACTTTTCAAAAAATAATATTTAGAAGATTTTTTTTTTAGAAATTACTACTTCCGGTTGACTAATTTAGAGATGCACTCGATTTCGAGCTTTGGCCCGGCCCGGCCCGAAGCCCGCCTCGATTTCGAGTCGATCATCGAGCCGGGCCGAAGATATTTTTTATCGGGCCGAATCGGGCTAATCATTATCAAAAATCAAGGCGAGTCGGACTTTTGATTTTGGCACGGCCCGAAAATTCGAGCTTTTCGGGCCGGCTCGAAAATTCGAGCTTTTCGGGCCGGCCCGAAAAATCTTATAGTTCAATCAAATGCACAGTTTCGTTAATATTTTAATGAAAATGGATGAAGTTAAAAAGGATCAAAATGATTTAATAACAACACACTTCACATAATAATAAATAAAAATGTATTATTTTACTTCAAGAATTCAAAGTTATTCATTAAAGCATAATAATTATATTGTGATGTTGCTATTATTATTGTTATTACTCGTATACTTAAATAAAAGTGATTTTTATTCCTACCATAATGATTTCTAGTCCTATTTTTGAGCAGAAACAAAGTTAGATAAAAAATCCTTATGTAAATTATTATATTTTTTTTATATAAGATTTGTGAAAAAGATGTTTAAATTCTTTGGTAAACAAAGTGTTAAATACTCGTAGGTATGTAATTTTTATAACAAACTTACATTAGAAGGGTCTCTTTTTTAACTACTTATGTTAACTAATGTTGAAAGTTATAAGAATGTAGAGATTTTTTATAAGTTTGACCCGAAAAAAGTTAAACATTTCGCCTTAACATAAAAATCAACATTAGGAATGCCGGATGCACACAATTTCGAGCTTTGGCCCGGCCCGGCCCGAAGCCCGGCCCGATTTCGAGTCAATTTTCGAGCCGGGCTAACTATTTTTTTGTCGAGTCGATCTTCGAGTCGGGCCGGTAATTTTTATTTTCGGACCGAGTCGATCCAAACCTCAAAGCCCGGCCCGGCCCGGTCCGAATGCATCTCTAGACTAATTGTTACTAAAACCTTTTCAGTTCTTCCCAGGAATGTCAGATTGAGGAATTCATAGTTAAACAGGTTTTAAATCTTATCGTTTTTGAGGAATCGTCCCTCCAACATCAAGCCATACACACACACATACATACATATCCACACACACACACACACACACATACATACACATACACACACACACAGAAATCATTGTAAAAATGTTAAAATCGGATTCTAGTGACCTTGAAACGTGCTTAGTCATGAAAATCTGGATATGTGATTTTTAGCATTATTCCAATACCACTCTTAGCGAGAGGTAAAAAGTCATTCAACATAGATTTTCAATTGAAAAGTTAGAGAGTAATAAATATTTTTTTGTTTTATTGTTGTCTAAACTGCATCTAAACCGGCGTCTCTAGTCCGCGGTGTGTATACTTGCAAGACCGGTTAATATTTCGTCGAATGCAACGAATTTTAGGGAAAACGTTCCTCATTAAAAATGGTTTCATAATGCAGCAACTCTTTAGTAATCCTCCCCTTTGTGCTTTTGCCACACTTCCAAAATGACGATTGTGTTAATTTCCATTGTACACGCGACACTGACAGCTGCGTCTGAGCAGAGGGAAGTTGGGAGAAAGAAAACGAAAAGCTCCGTGCAACATTTATTTGCGTGAAAGTCTGAGATGCACGGGTCAGGATTAAAATCCTCATCCTCAGCCAGATTTATCGTGCGCATCGCGCTTGTTTCTCACGCACTTCAGCCGACGGCCACCAGAGGCGCTCGCGTCCTTTCAATTCGAGAAGCTCTTATCGTGCAGGCCCGCATTCTTACCCGGAACACGGAATTTTCGATTGGACACGTACCGGGTGAATAATTATACCTACAGCTATACCAATTTCATTTTCCTGTAGTATGTTTAATACAGCTGTTCGGTTGATGAAGAACTTAATGTATTTTAGAACATTACCTGTCGTATTAAAACTTAATATAAAGTAATATTTTATTTAGTTTATGGTGATATCTATAATTTAAATACATTTTGGGGATTAAATCGTTGGCTCCCTAAGGGTTGGTTTATAATGGTTTTAATTTACAATTTATAACTTAAATTTTAAAACATAAACTCACTTAAAATGCAGACGATAGTTTATGAACGATTTACAAATTTAGAAATTTTTTATTTAGATTTGGAATTTTATATTTCCAAATTCAACCAATCGCGAGAGGAAAATTAAACATGGTGATAAGGTATAACTTTATTTCATCCGTCAGCTGTCTTTTCTACTTGTGAGTTTTTGACTTTTTGAAGATGGAGTTACAGGAACAAATTGCTATTTTGTTTTTTTGTTAATAAGAAGTATTCGCGAACATAGTAATTTGTACGACAAACCAAATTAATTGTACAAAAATAAAAACGTTTTTGTTCATAATCTTGTTATTTCACTTTCAGACCTCTCGCCATTTACATATTAGGCTATATAAGTACATATTGTCTTTAACATTTCTAGTACATACACAAAAATTCTAATTATTAATATATATACGAGCCGTATTTCTCATGTGTATAATGTATATATGTACCTATAATTTTAAATATTTAATTGATAATAAAATAAGAAATATGAAATGTAAATGGATTTTTAACACTGACAACTCATATTTTTCTGTCAATTACAAACATTTTAATTTTTCAACTGGTTTCCATGGAATTATTTGGGCTACTAGATACATTACTCTAAAAATATGTATACATATACACTTACGTAACATTTCGCCCTATTCTGTAACTCAATCGATAATAGTTATCGATCGATAATAATTTTTGACAAATAGAAACAAATGTATCATCTGCCAGTTTCATTTTTTTATTCACTGTCTACTATAATTATTGGCTACAATTTATTATCGATCGAAAAAAGTTATCGATTGAGTTACAGAATAGGGGTGATTGTCTTTACAAGTAAATAATATTACTACCAAGTTTATATATCTACCCATTTTTCAATTATTGCCCCAAAAGTAAATATACCCCATATTTAGATAAAAACTTCAAAAATTTCAAAAATCTAATTTTTATTTATCTAGATACTTCTTAATGCTCTGATTCCAAGTTTTGAAACCGCAGGTCGATATCTCTTTTCGTTCTCGAGATATTTAGATTCAAAGTTTTCCTCAAAACTGCCCATTTTTGGGTAGGAACCCAAAAATGGGTCTAGATATGAATTTGGCGATACGGCCACTCGATTCTACGAGACAAAATACATAAGTGTACCAATTTTCATAATATTTGTCCAACCGGTTCATTTTTTATGAATAAAAGTTTGAAAACCCCCGAAAATGGCCAAAATCTGAAAAAATCGTAAGGGGTACACCTTAGATTTTTTGCGATTTTTGGCCATTTTCAGTTATTTTGTTTTAGAGATTGTATGCGGTGTTCAAAAATTATGAAAATTGGTGTACTTATGTATTTTTTCCCGTAGAATCGAATGATGATATAGCCAAATTCATATCTCGACCCATTTTTGGGTTACTACCCAAAAATGGGCAGTTTCGAGCAAAACTTTGAATCTAAATATCTCGAGAACAGAAAGAGATATCGACCTGCGGTTTCAAAATCTGGAATCAGGAATCAGTGCATTGAGAAGTATGTAGATACATATAAATTAGATTTTTGAAAATTTTGAAGTTTTTATCTAAATATGGGGTATATTGACTTTTGGGGCAATAATTCAAAAGTAGGTATAGATATAAACTTGGTAGTAACATTATTTGATTGTAACGGATTATTTTATATATTTATGAGTCTCTATATCGAAATCTATAGAAGATATAATAAAAATGTTCAATGTATTGGATAGAGAATCCTATATGATATTTAATATTTGTATTATACAAATTCCAAAAAAATTTAATTTAGAAGATTTTTTTAAGACTCTACTACTTCCGGTTGTCTAATTCTTACCAAAACCTTTTCAATTCTTCCCATTAATGTCAGATTAAAGAATACGTAGTCAAATTGGTCTTTGGTCTTATAAAATTTAATTAGCCGTCCCTCCAACCTTCAGACATACACACACTCACACACACACACACACACACACACACACACATGCACATATATAATAATATAATTTTAAGATTTGTTGATACAATTCATCAGTGTTATTATATATTCATATTAGATAAGAAATATATTATAATATTTATCCTGAAAACTTTTTTGCTAATATTAATGTATCATTAGCTGAAGATGGGCTTGCATTAAGCCCGAAACGTCCATAATAAAGAATTTTAAAACATACGTAAACCATTTAAGCCTTTTCATTCATTTTTAAAATGAAATATGTTACAGCAAAAATTGAATACAAACGAATAGTTTTATATCATTGGTACGAGCAATGAAATATATTTCTCTATGAACTATTTACGATCCTTATAATGATGAATTATTAGACAAACTTAACTATGTTCAACAATGTATCTCGTCGTGAACCGTGGTTAATCTCGGGCGATACAATAAATAAATAGATATTTATGAGTTATAGAGAGATATAATGTGCGCGTTAGCGATAAATCGTAAGGGCGGCGCTAAGTTAACAACCCTGAACAGTGCGTGAAACATTAAGAATGTAAATCCCGAATTCGGAAGCACGCCTCTGGCCATCCAATTGCAAGAGAGATAAGCCAACCGTGACGGCAGCAGAGTGGGTGATTCTTCCTCTCCCGCAGCCTCCGTGGACCGTACGCGCGGTTTTTTCACAAGGAAAGTTAGAAAACAATGAAATACACTAGACATATGAAAGCTCCAAATTAAATTTATTACTTTGTGGAAACTACTGTACGAGTACTCTAGCCGGGAAATTTATCCAACTTTAATATACAAACCAAAAAATAATACACATTACGTATATTAACTTTCATTTATTATTTGTGTATGTATGCCACGGTTTTTTGACGAAATAAAACAGACATAAAACAAGGGTAATTTATTGTTTACTGGGCACGTCAAAAACTTCTAGAACTAAATTAAAAAATCTGATGTGGCCAACACAAAACCTCCCGCTATTTAATTTTTATTAATTTAAATACATACCTACGTTACTAATTCTGCAAACTATATTATGTTCTATTGCACATAACTATTGCTTTATTTACGATTTTCTTTATTATTTAATATGCCACTATTATTAATTTGAAGTGATTAATTTTTTGATAATGACGTTTACCTGTCAGTTACATTCATTTGAAAAATAACCTGTGTAACAAAGGAATTTTGTTTATCTTAGGCTTCGGGATTAAAAAAGAAAAATGATTTTTAAATTTATCTGTAAAATATATAGAAAAAGTATTAATGTATACCTGTACAAATTCAATAATCTATAATTTTCCAAAGACATAAAATGCGAAAAAATGACATTTAAAGGTATTTTTTGAAGAAAAACCATTATGAGCTTCAAGTAAAGTGCCATTTCAGTTTATCCGATTTAAACCAAAATCTAATGACTTCTTTTCGTATTAGAATAGGGTATAGGTAAATACAAGGTTTCAGAATTTTCTGAATGATAGTATTTGAGTTAGAGCGAAGACAAAATTCATACACATACACACACACATACATACATACACACACACACACACACACACACACACACACACACACACACACACACACACACACACACACACACACACACACACACACACACAGACATACAAACATACAGACATCATCGTGAAAATGTTAAAATTAGATTCTAGGGACCTTAAATCGTGGTCATTTACTAAAATCTCGATATGTGTTTTTTGCACGATCCCTATACCTCCCTTACCAAGGGTAGCGGGAGGTAAAAATGTAGACATACACATTAATAAAAGCTCTTAATATAATCTCTAGAAAATATAAAAACCTAGCCGAAATAGTTTTACATGCTGATGATTTGTAAAAAAAATCTGATGTGGCCAGCACCTTACATTTCGTCAACTTCATGTATTTCGTACAACAAATCCCATACCAAAAGTTCATTGGAAAAGATTCTATGCAGTGAAATTGTAACACGAATATGAGCTATTTTCTACAAATTACATACTGAAAGTTCTTTGATAAATTATAACATTAACATACACTATGTAAATTGCACTTGACATTGACATCTGTCAATTAGAATTATTTGACTATATCATCCGTTTCCATGATTTTAGCAAAGTTGGCTGATTTATGAAAGTTAATCTCTTTATTCTTCATATCCATCGTATATGAAGGAAAATATATAATCAAACGGTATAGACACTAAGATATTATTTCATATTGATAATCACATTAAATGTCAAAAAATGATATTTAACTGCGTTTTCTCAAAATTGTTAAGAACTTCAATTAAGAGAACTTCCGGTTGATCAATTATAACAAAAATGTAATCAGCTCTTATTTAGTTATCGTCGGAGAAAATTTTGTCACACACACATATATATATAGGGTGTAAATTTAAAAACGGGTCATTGAAAAAAAGAATTAATGAATAAAATAAAACGATTTTTTTAATACCAAACACATTACATTTCTGTTTTATATAAAGCCAGAAAATAAATTTAAAAATTTGTACAATTAAGAAAAAATAACAATAGCCATGAAACTGACAGTAACAAAACATTGTCATGATAGGGGACAATTAATTTATGAACTAATACAAAATAACATAAAATAAACCCTAGGATATTTATTTAAGAAACAATTATATTATATGTATTGTAATAAGTATTTACAAACTAAAGATGATCTACATGTAATAAGAAATAAGTTATAAGAATCGAGAAAAACTGCAAACTACAAGGGAAAAATAATTTGAAATTTTTCTTCATGGGACAAATTATCCATGATTTCTTGTTAATAAAAAGAAATAATAATAATTTAACAAATAATGTCCAGAAAAAGTTTATCAATGACAGTTTTAAGTCAAAAATAGTTTTGTTTTGTTTCTATCAGTTTCAAGGCTAATAATATTTTTTCTTAATTGTACAATTTTTTAAATTTATTTTCTGGGTTTATATGAAACAAAAATGTAATGTGTTTGGTATCAAAAAATTCGTAATTTTTTACTTTATACTATGCTTCTAATACTAATACTAATTCTTTTTTCAATAAATTAATATAGAAACTTTTAGCGTCTAAAAAACGGTTTTTCTATGTTATAGCCCTATGACCCGTTTTAAAATTTACACCCTGTATATATATATATATATATATATATATATATATATATATATATATATATATATACATACATACATACATACATACATACATACATACATACATACATACATACAGACATCATCGTAAAACTAGTAAGATCGTATTCTAGGGACCCTAAAACGTACTTATTCATTCAATTTTTTTGAGCAAAGACAAAACCTTCCTTACATAAAAGTGATGGAAGGTAAAAACAATGTTCTCAATTTTTTTCTGCCGTATAATTCTTAAAGAATGATAAACACAATGAAACTGAAAATTTTATCTTATTTTTGATATTGTGTACCTTTGCTTACATATGAAATTTTAAATAATAACATTAGTTTTCAAGTTTATAGATATTATTATTCTAGGTTTGTACTCATTGTCACATTTGAATATACCACATTATAAGGCATTTACGAAAATTCTACCGGTAGATACCGCGCCTACCGACTGCGTTCGAAAACACAAGTGGTTAATAATTACCGTGTTCGAAAATTATACCATATCTACCAGATCCATCTACCGAATCCATGATTTGTGGATCGAGTAATTCAGCCGGTAAATGAAGAATCTAACCTCAAAAAATGTAGAGACGCCAAGTTGGAATCGGAAGTATGTTTCAGAAGTTAATTATGATAATACAGAAGACGAGACGAGATAACGCTTAACTACGTCAAATTTCAAATCTGTTTCATCGTTCACTGCTTTTCATAGGTTATAAAACTACAGTACAATTTTTGAAAGAAGTCCGATCAAGGCCATCTACGAATTGTATCTATGAATTAAGATTTTATGCTGTCGAATTTAGTAGTGTCGTTTACATAGTTTTAATGAGGTACACAAGATGTACCCTCATAAAAACTAAGAAAAAGACACTACTAAATTTGACAGCACAAAATCTTAATTCATGGATATAATTCGTAGATGGCCTTGATCGGACTTCTTTCAAAATTTTTACTGTACCCTATTTACCACTTGCTTTCTTAAAATATCTACCCCGGTAGCTGTAACCTGATGAACAGATGTTTACCGATATATACCGGTAACAGTACACCGGTAGAATTTTCGTAAATGCCTATTAATGTTAAGTCGGCATTTCCAATTTTTTATAAAGTTTACATTTCGGCGGATTCGCATTCCTTGAGCGTCAGCTCATTTATTCCTTATGAAAATGAGTAAAATCCCACAAAATCTTATATTTTCAGGCATTCCTAAATCACTATTTCTATGATTCTTTGGTTTTAATTTCATTGAAGCTTATGAAGTGAATATAGGAGAAAAATATGTCAGTAAAGTTAGGAAACTGAAATAAGTTAGTTGGTAAAACGTTATTAAAACGGTTTTGCGTAACCACGAGTCCGAAAGCGCGCAATAAAAATAGAAGTGTGCCAACATCATAAACTGGCAGTGGCGAAATGGCTGTCTGCACAATGCGGCACTTTCTCAAAGGGCAGTCGCTTGGAAACTTCCAGCTGAAGAAGTGAAAACCGCAAGTGAAAAGCGACCACTTTTCCGAGCTCTTACGTTACGACAAACCGTCTGCTGGTCGCTCTCAAATCGGAAAATGCATTAACACCAACCGCTCCGCGGAAAAACAAAGCAGACATGTAAAAAATATATAAGCGGAAGTTGTGCTCTTGATCCGTGAGAACGCCGGAAGCACGTGATGGAGAGAGACGAGGAGAAAGGTTAGGTGAACTCTCACCTCTAGCCTGCGGATTGCGTCACCAAACGGCAAAAACAAAAGAGTCAAGTGGACTGTCGTCGGTGTCGCCCCCGTAAGAATAAAGATCGCGTAAATTTCAACTAGTAAGATTTAAAATTTTAATACTTGCTTCTGTGGCTGAAGTATTCAGGACTTTAAGCCTTTGTTACGTCAGATTTATCGCTCAGGTCTGAGGTAATTTTGAGGTAGACCTGCATTTTTATTTTCACTGCAACTTGTTTTTTTCTAGTCGTAACAATTCCAATTTCTGACTTCGCTTTTTGCACAGCTTATTTATAACAACGTTTTTTTAGCTAGAGAGACTTTGTTTTCAAAGTAAAACTTGGATTTTATTCTCAAATTTTGTCACAACTTTTGTTATTATTACTAGCTATTAGGGACCCAAACAATCCGTTTTTTTAATAATTATTGCAGATATAAGATAATTTGGGTAGGTGTACGATATATAATAATAAATTTGTACGTAACATGACAAAAAATATGTCCAAGAAGAACGTACTAAACAATTACGATGAAGAAGATTGAAATAAAACATTATTTTGAGTTTTGAATGTTTTTTACGACAACCTCAATGATTGGAGGTTAGCAACATTAAGTGACAGTTAACAAAAACATAACCTATAAAAATAAAATATTTCTTTAATTTAATCTGTGAAGTTAAAATTGTCAGCGGCAAGGTCTACCAATATAACATAAAAATCTGATGTGGCCAGCACAATACCTCTCGCCATTTCCATTTTATGTTATATAAGTATTGTATTACACTTCTCTATCGATCCGTCGTTTTATAACAAAAACATGGTATTCTAATTATATCTATTTTTCATTGTTTGCGGAAGTTCCTATATGTAAGAGATTCTTCCAATTCATTAACAAGATTGGCGGTATTTCTAATGGTTATATGCAGGTTACCTATAATTCTAAATATTTAATTAATAAAAACATAAGAAAGATTAATTGTACTTCCCAGAAAAAGCTTTCAGAATGTTACTAAAACTTTTGATTTTTGACACTCATATCTGTCATTTACAAATTATGTTATAAACATTTGAATTTGTCAACAATTAAGTATCTGCACATTTCCAGTGAGCAAAACTAAGTCTGTATCCGGTGTTGCACTTTTATCACCCTAATATCTAAATCCTAAATTTATATGCCCAAAATCTAGTGATTATTTAGGATTTTAGGAATTAGATTTTAGGGTTTTGCAGGAGCACACTAGGCCTTGAAGTTGACGCGAACTAATTAAACATACCATATTCGTTGCTATAATTTGTACAAAACGTAAAATTTACTGTCAAAGAATAGCTTCGTAGCTTCTATTATATGAAATATAATATTAACATCAAATTATATAATTCATTTTTGTTGTACTAAAGTGTTGCCATACAAATCAATGGATGTTATTAGTGTGCCATTCGGAGTTGTATTTATGTGAAGAAGACCTAAATCCTAAATACTAAATGCCAAAATGCGACATCGGACACAGCCTAAATGTATTTTGAAATGAAATGGAAGCATAATTTGTATTTATTTGAATGTAATAAATGCAAACGAAGCAATATAAAGCGTTGATGTGGCAAAACAAAAATATGTTGAACGCAGCAAGTTGGTACCGTGGTGTTGCGTGGGTATATGAAAGAGAGTTTCCATTTCACTAATTCGCATCGTTTTGATTGATTCTCAGTCATGCGGAATGGCAAATAGTATAATTTATCCACGATTCGTGCGCACGTCATGCATGCACGTTTCATTGCATTTGTTTAAAAAACGCGCGTACGATAAAAAAGCCGCCCGGGCCATTAATTAACAAAATAATACGCCTATTTTGCTTACCGTAGTTAAATTTCCTCTTTTTCACCAGTCATTTCACCGCTGATCAAGCACAAAAAATCTGTTTCATATATTTAATTCGTAATTAACTTTCGTGATCAGTGATTCGTCTAATTGGCAAAATTAATTAAAAGTTTTTGCAATTTGTATAAATATTTTATAATTTGAATGCGCGCTTATTTCGCGGTTTTAACTCGCGTTTATTTGCCGCAAATTAGCGTTTTAATTAATTTCCCATTTATTATTTTGCTAATTATTTGCTATTGTTTGACAAACTTGCTCAGAGATAATCAGAATTATTCAAAAAATATATAAAGTATTCGTATTCCGTATTCCAAATTTGTCCAAACGAACTCATTATCAAATATTTACAATTAAGTAACACAATTATTTATTGTAGAGATATACTTTTATTTTCTGCCATTGCAATTATTCTGTTACTGTTATATATACATAATATACAATACACTGCCGTTACTTTAAGGATAACATTACCGTGAGTATTTTTTAATGTGAAACATTGAGTTTGTCATATCCTTGGTTACGACTTCATATTTGATTGACAGCAATGTATTTGCCCGTTCCATTTAAAATGAAACATAGGGAACGAATCTGACAGGAGTATTATATTAAAATATTGTAAGAAATTTAGCGGAGTCATAAAACCACTCAAGAGAACTATACATATTTCGGGCACAAGGTGCACACAGTATTTTTTTCTTCATTTAAATTTAATTTTTAGAAACAGGTATAATTATTTAAACAATATTAACCTCTAATGACATCTTGTCAATATGACAAATAACCCTTGAATTTCCCTATAAGTTATGATTTGACATTTGATTGACAGCAATGTATTTGTCTGTCTCATTTAAAATGACACATGGGGAATGAAATTGGCAGAAGTATTATATTTAAATATTGTAAGAAATTTAGCCGAGTCAAAAAACCATTCGGGCACAAGGTGCACACTATATTTTTTCTACAACTAATTTTAATTTAGAATGCAGGTATAATTATTTAAACAAAATTAACCTCTATTGACGTCTTATTAAATGTCAAATAACCAGGGATATGACAAACCCAATGTTTCACTTTAAAAAATACTCACGGTATAATTATTTTACTATCAATCGACAATTAACACACGTGTTAGTTACCAATATTTTTCAGTTGACCGTATTTTACTGAATGGGGTATTCCACTCAATTTTTTTTATTATTTTAAATAAAACTTCATTCAGTTTTGAAGCAAATCGTAGTATGTATTAAAAAATCTTAATTTTTCTTAGTTCAACAGTATTTTATTTTCGAGAAATCAGTGTAACTATTTTCTTTTTAAAATGTCACTATTATTAGTTTGAAGTGATTAGTTTTTTGACAGTGACATGTACTGTCAGTTACATTCATTTGAAATATGAACTGTGTAACAAAGGAAGTGTGTTTTTCTTAGGCTTCGGGACATGTAAAAAAAATATTTTTAAATTTATCTGTAAAAAAATATTGAAAAAGTATTAATGTATTCCTGTAGAAAATTCAATAACCTTTAATTTTCATAACGACAAAATGCGAAAAAATGGCATTTTTTGAAGAAAAACTATTATGAGCTTCAGGTAAAGTGCCATTTCCGGTTATCCGATTTACACAAAAATCTAATGGCTTCTTTTCATATTAGAATAGGGTATAAATACAAGGTTTCAAAATTTTCTGATAGATGACAAAATCCCTACACATACACACATACATACACACATATACATACATACATACACACACACACATACATACACACACTCATACAGACATCATCGTGAAAATGTTAAAATTGGATTCTAGGGACCTTAAAACGTGGTCATTTACTAAAATCTCGATATGTGATTTTTAATACGATCCCTATACCTCCCTTACCAAGGGTAGCGGGAGATAAAAATGTCTTCATTGTTTTAACTATTATTTATTGAGCCATACTTTAAGTTAAATTGAAATTTTTCTTATTTTTTTGTTATATCCCATTATAAAATCTAATTTATCGTCGGAGAAAAATTTGTCACACACACACGGACACATACACGGACACTATACGGGCACACACACACACACGTACAGACATCATCGCAAAACTAGTAAAATCGTATTCGAGGGACCGTAAAACGTGCTTAATATTAAAAACTCACCACCTAATTTTTTGACCAAAGACAATACCTTCCTTACCTAAAAGTGGCGGAAAGCAAAAATACAAAATTTACATTTTCGCCTATATTTTGTAATCAAAGAATTTTTTTTTCTAATAAAGAAACAGCATTACAATGTCCCCCGATATTAAATGAATTCTTATTTATGTAAAATATATAGGCGAACTTACGATTTGTTTCTTGTTTGTAAATTTTCTTTCCATTCAAATTTGACCGCGTTTGATAGGCGCAATGAAATATTTTAATTTGAAATGTGTGAAAATGGCGAAATTACAGGGATTCTTCCCCGAAATCTATTCAAATTGCAGGCAATAGATTAATTTTATTGCGATTGTTCGGAGTGTGTTCTGATCCCTTTGGGTAAAGGGCAAGTATTTGCCAGCAGAGAAGTCCGCAGTTTAATCTCTCTACCCTAAATGAGTAATTGGCATCCGGCCAAAACCCTTGAACTTGCTCCCACTCGTCTGGCGTCTCGACGCCACAGTGAAAAGTTGACCAGCCAACATAATTGGCTACATCGTTAATTTCCCGCCCTTTGGCCGTCGTCTATTTTTAATCGGCCCCGGTTTGCAGCTTTATAATTCCGCGGCGATGAAATTATGATGAGTTCGACGATGTGGCATGTATAGGTACCCCACAAAATTTAATGTTCAATTATTTAAATGTGGGCTTATAATTAAACCTCTTGGATGATTTCGTTAAAGTTTCATTGCTTTCGGGTGCTAATTTGCTGTTATGGCTTTGACAATTAAAAAGGTTACGCCGGCGATTATCAAAAATCACGCCCTGTTAATGTGCTACTTAAAAGATTAACTTACGGTAATTGAAAACAGTTATTTTATTCCAGACCCTGTCTCATAAATTTCCTAAATTTCAATTTTTCATACAACTTTAACAGATTTCCTGTAGGTTTAAATCTATATGTTTCGAATCTGAAATCTTACAGTAAAACTTTAGAGTATTAATTGATGTTTATAGGAGTAAATCTAATTATAATACATGAAAATAATTCTCCAAACAAAATTTATGATTAAGTTTTTATTTTAATTTAATAGCCGTAAAAAATATAAATTGAAATTAAAGTAAAATATTTTTTACTCTCACGCCATCATATTTTGATTTTATGAAAATATGAAAATGGCGAGAGGTCTTGTGCTGGCCACAAGAGATTTTTTCACTTATTTTAATACAATATCCCTTACTAGCAGTTCAGTTACTTTTGCAAGTTTTGTATGACTTTTGTTATTCGACTTGATATTTACATTATTTAGCTACAAATTTATAAATTAAACGAGAACTATAGTTTTTTAAAATTATTATTATTATTATTATTATTATTTGACCTAATTTTATAAATTCAATTCATAAGAATCCTAGAAATATGTATTTTCAGGAGCGTTATGTAATTTATAATTTGAAAAAGTTGCCTCTTTTTGACCTCTCGCTAAGAGAGGTATTGGATTCATGCTAAAATTCGCATATCCAGATTTTAGTGAAAAAGCACGATTTAAGGTCCCTAGAATCCGATTATAACATTTTTAAAATGATGTCTGTGTGCGTATGTGTGTGTGGATGTGTGCATGTGCATGTCTGGATGTTGTAGACACGATTCCTCAAAAACTATAAGACTTAAGAACTGTTTAACTATGGATTCCTCAATCTGACATTCTTGGGAAGAGCTGAAAAGGTTTTGGTAACAATTGAATAACCGGAAGTAATAGTTTCTTAGAAAAAAATAATTTTTTGGGAGTTTTTTTTTATTAAATATTAAAGAACACAAAATTCTCCATCTAATATACTTAAAAGTTTTATTATATCTGGTATAGATTTAGAGATAAAGACATAATATATAGAGTAATCTAATCGCAGAGGCTAAGGCACTAAGGAAACCAGTTGACAAAATCCAATGTTTATAACATAGTTTTTAAATGACACACGTCAGTGACAAAAATCAACAGTTTTAGTGACATTCTGATAGCTTTTTCTGGGAAGTATATTTAATCTTTCTTATTGTTTTATTAATTAAATATTTGAAATTATAGGTAAAATGCATATATCCATCAGAAATACCGCCAATCTGGTTAATGAATTGGAAGAATCTCTCACATTTAGAAACTTCCTCATACAATGAAGAATAGATGTAATTAGAATTATATGTATGCAGAAGACATGTTAAATACAATAAAAAACAATATTTGAGTAAAGTTCTGTAATATTTTGTTATAAAACGACGGTTCGAAAGCGAAGTGCAATACAATACTTATATAGCCTAATATGGAATGGCGAGAGATCTTGTGCTAGCCACAACAGATTTTTTTATTTCATTTTAATATACTGAACAACAATGATGCCCGGGTTTCGTAAATGCTTGTTTAAATTTCCACGTTGTTAAATTTTGACATATGGAAAATTAAAAATGTAATTACTGTATATAAATGAATTGAAATGTGTGTAACTATATTTAAATTAAATATGTGTTGAGTATATGCATGCAATACACACAGTTTTATTGATTTATACATATTAATAATATTTATAAATTTTAACATTATCTTTAATTTAGAAATGAGTTAAATTTTTATGAAACCGGACATAAGTTTATCAAATCATCATTGTTAACCCAAAGATCGTATAATAAATAAGATAACTCATATCCTTATACATAAATTCATCTACAATACAACTAATATAGTTTTCCATTGTTTAAATTGACTGCCGATTAATCCAACAGGTCGAACGAAAGTAATATCTAGCGATTTCCTATCTTGCGTCACTTCTGTGACATTTTCATCAACCAAACGTGGCACATGGTTCCTGTTTGGTCCGTCGCGAAAAATCGCCTTATATCTACGAGTAGTAATCAAATAACCATTTTTGTGTTCGTAAATAGTATGTACTACATTTTTAAAGGGCCTTTAATAGTCCGTTTATTGAATGATAGCGGAACGCAATGCAGTAAGTGCGTTGTGATCGAATTAAATTACAAGTAATGAAGATGGACACTTACTTCCAGACGAGGATGATTCCTATGAACACGAAGAGTCCCAATAAAATGGAACACAGAGCAATCACAGCCGATGTTTGGAAGGACGGGCTACTTCTGTAGCTGGCGTCGATTAACTGAAACAAAACGACCACATTAGCAAAATAAACAAAAATAAACCTTTAGTAAGCGGAGGAATTTTTACTTTTTTGCCAAAATGTGATTGATTATGTAATCGGGTACACACATCTATATTTTTATATGAAAGAACAACCAAAGTATAACTGTAAAGAAACCTATAAAAACCACATTTATCAAATGTCCTGTCATAAAATAAAAACAAAAAAAATCTGTTGTGGCCAGTACAAGACCTTCAATTCGATGTATTTTGTACAAATTCCATATCAAAAGTTCCTTGGGAAAGATTCTATATATTAAGTAAAATTGAAACAAGAACACATAGATACTATTTTTTACAAATTCCATACTAAAAGTTCCTTTGAAAAAATTCTATAAATCCAATAAAATTTTAACATGAACAACATGACACTTTTATTGGATTTATAGAATCTTTTCAAAGGAGCTTTTGGTATGGAATTTGTAAAAAATAGTATGTGATCGTGTTATAATTTTATTGGATATATAGAATCTTCTCCAAGGAACTTTTTTATAGCATTTATCCATTTTTATTTCATTACTATTATTTCTAAAAATTCACACAGTTGTTCAAATACTCTAAAAATGCATACACTTACGTAACATTCTCTTAACAATTAAATAATATTACTACCAAGGTTATATCGCTACCCATTTTTAAATTATTGCCCCAAAAGTCAATGTAGGTACTCCATTTCAGATAAAAATTTTAAAAATTTCAAAAATCTAATTTATGTATCTAGATACTTCTCAATACGCTGATTCTAAATTTTGAAACCGCAGGTCGATATCTCGTTTCGTTCTCGAGATATTTATTTATATTCGATTCTACGGACAAAAATACATAAGTATAGCAATTTTCATCATTTGTATCCAATCGGTTCATTTTTTATGAATAAAAGTTTGAAAACCCCTGCAAATTTCTAAAATCTGAAAAAATCGTAAGGGGTACACATTAGATTTTTGCGATTTTTGGCTATTTTCAGTTATTTTGCTTTAGAGATTGTATGCGATGTTCAAAAATTCTGAAAAATGGTGTACTTATGTAATTTTTCCCGTAGAATCGAATGGTGCTGTCGCCAAATTCATATCTCGACCCATTTTTGGGTTATTACCCAAAAATGGGTAGATTTCAGCAAAACTTTGAATCTAAATATCTCGAGAACGAAAAGAGATGCGGTTTCAAAATTTGGAATCAGCGCAATGAGAAGTATTTAGATACATAAAAATTAGATTTTTGAAAATTTTGATGTTTTTATCTAAATATGGGGTATTTGACTTTTGGGGCAATAATTTAAAAATGGGTAGAGATATAAACTTGGTAGTAATATTATTTGATTGTAAAGAGAATGTTACGTAAGTGTACGCTTTTTTAGAGCATTTATATATGAGTATACATAATGTATATTCATGTAATAATTTTATTGGATTTATAGAATATTTTCCAAGGAATTTTCTATATGGAATTTATAAGAAATTGTATTAGTTCGTGTTACTATTTTACTGGATATATAGAATCTTTTCCAATGAACTTTTGGTATGGGATTTGTAAAAAATACATCAAATTAACGGAAGGTCTTGTGCTGGTCACAACAGATTTTTTATTTTCTTTCTTATAAATTATTTCTGTATTCCTTTACACCGCTGTACAACATTTTGTTTGGTTATATAATATATTGAGTTGCGGAGGCGGTAAATGTGTAAGTAACTTCAGCGCCATTAGTTCCTGACTAAATATTCCCTATTAAGAATGTAGAAAAGTGATATTTCTCAACATTTTATAGTTCGAAAATCGGACAGCGAGCGTTTTTCTACATTGACGCGCATGAGCGGCAAAGTGACATTTTGTGTTGATAAAAACTAGCGTAATTGCCTACTTTGTATATACTGTAAAAAATTATATTATTTATTTATTACTTAATGCATATGAGACTTTTTGGCTTCATGTTTAGCTAAAACATTGCTTGGCAGGAATACAGACGAAAAAAAGTATAATATAACTTAGTCTTTTTCCTTTTTATAGAACAAGTTTCAACTCTTTCTGCATGCATTTTAAAGTAAGTGCAGCATTTCGTTGTTTTTGCAAATAAAAAATATAGTTATTAGATAGTAAAAGATGTGCACTATTCCAACTGCCGTAAAACGAAAAGCCGGAATACATTTATTTATTTACGAGCGATAGTTTATATTTGTACAAAAGTGTAGCGGGTAATACGTCTGCTCATAAAGGTGAAAACGATTTTTGGCCGAAGGAAGCAAACTTTTACGGCCTGTATTGGCTGTTGTTTCCTGAACTCGAAGCAATCTCACATTTTTAGTACTGCTACATTCTTTTATAAATAGTTTCACAGACTATCAGGGCTCGGACATTCTTGGTGGATTCTTTAGCTTGTGTTGCTTGTCTCTAGGGCTGGTGGCTATTTCCTTTTAACGGGATTTCGCAGAATATATGTCAGCAAGTGTTATTAAAGTTTTGAAATGGTATTGCGAAGTATATCAAAGTTTTTCGTACAAAACAAGACTCTTAGAAGCGTTTCAAAGTGTAATAACAAGAGTTTTTCCAGAATTATTACCTTAATCGTAATGCTACAAATCACGAATTAAATGAGAAAATATTTCCTCTTTTGTCTTAAATTTAAAAATATAGAGGAAGGAAATACAAAACAATGATAATAAATTTACAACTTCTGACTTCTGGAACGTTTGATGTAATCTTTAAAATAAAGTAAACTGTAGTAGAAATGTCAAATGTCGTCGTAATTCTGAGACACCATTACACAGACCAGTTCAAACCGATGCAATTTTTAATTATACTTAATTTAAAATTTATTACAAGAATATTTTTCTGTAGTACTATAACGAGAGAGTGAAAAACTATATTAAATTCCTTTGCATATATCTATTGCTTTACATGATCCAATTCGTTAATGTGTAGTTGTAAACTAATATTTGACACTTTGATAACACGTGCTTATTGACAGCTGTTTGATTTTACTGCTGCAAACATAGCAAATTTATGTCAGATCATCCTGTACATCCTAATATTTATGTATGTTGGAAAATATATTATTTTTACAAACCTTAATTTTATTAGAATCAATACAATCTTCTTAACACAGTTTCCTTATTCATTTTAATGTAATTGCTTCCTGAGAGTAGCATATTTGTTTAAATATGTCAAAATTGTTATTAAAATATTATATTTTGTTTGACGCATAGGCAAGATGTCCAATAATAAACTATTTTATAATTTAATGTTTAAAGTTATTTCAAGTTATTTACTAAATGCTATTATCGTAGCATTGAAGATTGTACTATTAAATTAAATTTTTATTAGTGAAAGTTGCTGAATATTATATTCAATGAATTTTTTACAAGAAAAACTGTTAAAAGCTTGTATAAATGATACTTCCGGTTATTTGATATTTATTATAGCTCTTCCCACATTAGTAAAGAATGGGTATACAAAATTTCAAAATTTTCTGATTGATAAATTCCAACGACTAGTTTTTAAGCAATCATGATGTAAAACACTTGAAAATTCAACCAATGGGAACAGTATTATACTAATAAAACCCAGTTACCCCGATAATTTTCCGCTACCAAGTAAATAAACAGTTGTTATTGCTTATAACTGTCAGTGTGACAATTAATATGTCAAGTTTCATTTTGCGTTGTCTTTGGAATTTATCTCACCAAATACCACACGACCTCTCAGTTTTTCTCAGATAAACTTTTATTTTTAAGCACTCATTTTTTTTTGCTTTTAAGCAAAATCACTCAAGCAAACTGACATTAGGTAAAAACCCCTCCTCCTTCGGAGTCGGGATTTACCATGCAGTTTGCTTTCGTGTTTGTTGCTATTGCTAAGCAAAAAAAAAAAATCGTGCAAAATTAAAATTTATCGATAAAATCAGGAGGTCTTGTGATATTACTTCTGATAGTATTTGAGTAATTGTGTCCACACGATCCACACACACACATACATACAGCCATACACACAGACATCATTGTAAAAATGTTAAAATCGGATTCTGGGGACATCAAAACGTGTTTATTCACTAAAATATCTATAGGTTATTTTTAGCACGATCCCTATACCTCCCTCACCTAGGGTAGCGGGAGATAAAAAGGGAGAAGACGGCCAATTGAGTTAGTGATATTTTAAGAAGAGATTGTCTTAAAGAAAATTAAAAATGAAGGGAAGATCAGTGGAAATAAAGGAAGGATATTATACGCCAAGGTTCAGAAAATAATCATTATTGACCCAGCGCCTATTGTAACCCGAGGGCGAAACCCGAGGGATATAAGGCGCCTGGTCAATAATGATCTTCTCAACCGTGGTTTATATACTATTTTTTTCACTACTAGCACATAAATTTTCTTTGAATTTTTTTTATTGATAATAACAATAATTTTGACATGAATAATAACGTTACTTATTTGTTAATATTCACAAAAACAAAGTAGGCTGCATTTGTTTTTATATGACGTTTTGCTCATTTCGCTGGTTTGATAACCTCACTTGTGGGCCTTGATTTGTATTTGATTTAATTATTTAATAAAAACACTTTGTGCTGTTACAGTCAGCAGCCTTATTAGTTTATTATTATTTTTAAATAAATCTATTGAAATGTATTTACCTACAAATACAAAAAAATAGTGAAAAAAATTATTTATGCCCAATTGCACCAACATGAAATTAATATTAATCACGTTTAAACTACGTTTAAACAAAAAAATGCAAATCGAAATTTTGACAGCAACATATTGCAATTCATTTCGATGCAATTTTCTCTATTTAATCCGTGTTTAATATTTAAGATACGTTGGTGCAATCGCGCATTAGTTTTCTACAGCAGTTATTTAGAAATAAATTAATATTTGTACAAGGATATTGTTTTGATAATAGAATTCTTTGAAAATATGTTTACAATATGAATAGTGAATGTAGGTTGAAACACCATGGTCGCTTTGTTGGTTCATGGTTGGGAAATGTTGTATTAAAAGATGAATGAATTCCGGACAATCTGTTTAGCGGATATCGAGCAAAGCTGTGCAGACGCAGACGCAAAGGAGGGATATAATCAATTAAGCATTATATTTTTATGATCGCATATTTCACAAAGTAGGCGCTTTCATGTTCGACAAAAGAGCCAAGTTCTTTAGCCGAGAAAAGTAAATAGAGGGGCGTTCTCGCTATTGTAACGACACAAAAAGACGAGTAACATGACTGAACAATCTGCATTTTAAGCGCAGTATAAAAATCTGCGTCGGAAACATTAATTCTGAAAGATTTTTTATCAAAGCAAGCGGTGAAAAATTGGTCTCTTGAAAGGGGAGGAGCAGATCGAGCGGTGCACTGCAAATCGAATTTTCAAGATGTCATTTTGCCACAACGTCGCCTTGTTCTATGTTAATTATACTTTAAAGTTAAAGCGGCGGAATGCTCCTCTATTTTTACCTGAGGGGGCAGGGGGAATGTATAATAACGCTTTTAGTTTCAGACTATATTAGAAAATTTGCATTTTAAGCGCTCTCATTTCATATTTCCCTAGTACTAATAATATAAAAAGGCCACTTATTTTGCATACATATTTTAATCAGCGTACACCCTCAAACTGATATTCCGGTTATTCAACAAACATTAGGGATTTAATACAATTTGTTCGGAAGCTAGAATGACGACGACGTGACGGACTGTGCAGGCGAAGATGGATTCAACTTCCTCCAGATGTTGCCGCTCATTTTTGCAGACAGTTTCTTGTTAAAAACTTTCATCTGAGCACTGCAAACTGTTAATTCACTCTAATGAATACTAGCTTTATTCGCTTTTCATACACTAAAACTCTAGAATTTTTCTAAAAGGAAACGAACAACACTTTGTTATATTTTTGCAGAACTTATGTTGTCATGTGAGACGTGAGAGAATATTAAGAAAAATTGTTTATTTTTTGTGTTTTGTAATATTCAATATTTTCACACGGCCATGAAATAATATACAATAACATCATACAACACATAATTAATTCTCTTTTTATGTCTAGTAGAATGCTCCATCAACTAAACTGCAATGTTCTCTGTCCTCTTGAAATTAGCAGAGGGTATACGCTGAAATTATATTTGTAAACATAGGGTATACGCAGAGGGGGGGGGGGGGGGGGCAATAATTAAGAAGAAAAAAGATACTAAAATGGCGCCGCATGGGGAATTTGTTTTTCATTCAAGGACAAATGCCTTATAATTGAAAATTACATTTTTTCAAGGGATGTGAAGGTATGGCATGTTTTTTCCCTTTCATGTATAAAAATTACAAACGAGAATATATTTATCTGGATAAACTGTCTAAAATCGAAACACAACAACACAACAAGCGCGCGACTATTATACATTGTGACTTAATACGAAGTTAATGTCATCTTTTAAATTTTCAACTAAAATTCAAAATACAAAAACTATAAACACAAAGAAAAAAATAAAATAATTAAATACTTCCTTACGTATAAAAGTCGCAAACCTGCCTACTACGAATCGTACATTTTGCGAAAACTGAAAACGGTATACGGCTTCTATATAACAAAAATTAAAATTAAAATTTCAATAATAGATGGCGACGCCAATCAAATAAAGTACATTTTATAAACATAAAGATAATTTCAATATAATTTCTAAAAAAATGATTAATTGTGGGATAAAATTTTCATTAGTTGATTTAATTTTTATAATTTTTGTCTCAAATATTTAAAAGCAGAGGGTACACGCTCGGGCACCTAAAAAATCCAGAGGGTATACGGCGTATACCCGCGTATACTCTCGACTACACCCCTGTTAAAAAATAAATAAAAATCTGTTGTGGCAAGCACAAGACATCTCGGCATTTCCATATTATTCTATATAAATATCGTATTTAACATTTCTGGTACACACAAAAAAAATAATTACATTTATTCTTATTACACACAAAAACACATATCTTCTTTATATATTTTTTAATTCTTTTTATTCACTCTTATTCTTCTAATGTTCGAGTGTCTTCCAATTCATTGATGAGATTGGCGGTATTTCTGAAGCATGTAAGTAATATATGTATCTACATATAATTATAAATATTTAATTAATAATAAAATAAGATATATTAAATGTGCTTCCCAGAAAAGTCTTCAGTAATGTCCCTGACTTTTTGACACATTTATTTGTCAATTACAGACATTTTAATTTTTCCACTTGTTTTCCATGGGCTGCGAGATTCATTTACAACTTATTATTTTATATATTTATATGTCTCTATCTTTAACTCCATAGAAGATATAATAATAGTATATTATGTGGCAAGTGTGTGAAGCTGAAATTTTTATATATATATATATATATATATATATATATATATAGGCTTCACACATGTGTTACATACTATACTTTTTCTACGACATTGCAATAAAATATATTTTTTCTTCACATTGTCATTCTTTTAACGTAAAGCCTCTGTATTATCGACTTGTGTATCCATGGTTACCAACGTTACGGGTGTTTAACAGCTTTGTTCTATTAAAATACAATTCAGTTTGTAATATTTAAAATAATGACCGGTGCGTGAAATGTTACTTCACGCACCGTGTGCAAAAAATTAACTTCACACATAAAAATTGATACGTGAAGTACTCACTTTACGCACGGGAGTAGAAAAAAAAATTAAATGTATCGGATAGAGATTATTATATACAGAGAATTTATTTTAAAATGCAACATTATAGTTCATCACTTCCATGGTTACTCACTATTGTCAAAAAATGACAGCAATGTAATATTTGTCCATTTTAAAATGCAACATTATAAATAGTATTGCAGCACAGGAGATACCTCCAAAAACACATCACAAATGGTGTTAATTCTTATTACGACCGACTAGAATATTGCCTCAGAGTGATTGGGGGTATTTTTTTAACATTTATTACATAAAAGTTACGAATTTTTGTAAGCTAAAGTTTGTTAAGATGTACAACGTTCATTTTTTGATTATTTGTTAATCGTCTGTAAGCTAATTTATTGGAAATTAGTTTTGATAATACAAAACTACAAATTTTGTATGTTGCATTTTAAAATGGACAAATATTACATTGCTGTCATTTTTTGGCAATAGTGAGTAACCATGGAAGTGATTCGCCATATGTTGCATGTTAAAATAAATTCCCTGTAGGTATTCTTTTATATTAGTAGGTAATTTTTTTAAAGAAACTATTACTTCCGGTTGTCCAATTGTTACCAAAATTTAATCAGCTTTTCCCAGGAATGTCAGATTGTGGAAACTGCAGTTAAATATTTTTAAGTCTTATAGTATTTGAGAAACAGTGGTTCCAACATCCACACATCCATACACACACTTACACATACACGGACATCATCGTAAAAATATTATAATCGGATTCTAGGGACTTTAAAACGTGCTTATCCACTAAAATCTAGATATGTGATTTTTAGCGAGAGGTAAAAAGTAATGGAAGACTCCATTGAGATTTGTTGTTTCCCTTTTACTATTTATAGTGTAAACAAAATAAATTAATTTATTTTCAATTATATAAATATTTAATTACATCAGAATTATAATAATAATAATGCGATTAATTGTAAATATTGTACATAAATAACAGCGGCTTATCAGAAGGTTATTATTTATTTTACTGTAT
This sequence comes from Ophonus ardosiacus, assembly GCA_943142095.1. Taxonomy (NCBI): domain Eukaryota; kingdom Metazoa; phylum Arthropoda; class Insecta; order Coleoptera; family Carabidae; genus Ophonus; species Ophonus ardosiacus. The sequence continues at coordinate 46,242,812 of OW964831.1, read as the reverse complement.
TTATATTCAACAAATCCATCATAATGAAATTTTTATGAGATTTATTTATAGATAATTATAAAATAAATCCACATTCATGTTTCAAACAATATTGCGATTGTTTGAAAATGTCAAAACGTCAGTTGTATTTATTATGGTAGGTAATAAACCAGTAGATAATACATCAAAAGAATCATTTATATGCTTCATTCAAATTAATTATCTAATGAACTGTGATTTTATGGACAGTGCATAATTGGGCCTGGGTTTGACAAGCATTAAAACTGTCGCCATTTTATTTGGATTCCAGATAACTGATTTATAATTAATACAAATTAATTTTAACATATTTTCCTTAAACTATATAAAATCAATTCACTATTAGTTGAGACAGGCATACTCTGTAACTCAATAATACATTTTTAACGGCTGGTTAAATTTTTTATCCAGTAGATTCAGATTTGACAACAAAAAGTTTTTGTTATATGTCAATCTACTTGATTCGCTAAATTTTTTAACCAGCAACATATAATTAACGGATGAATTACAGAATAGGGCCCTATGTCAGTTATACGAGGGTTTCGCTAGAATTATTGAGCATATGAAAATCAGGTACGTCGTGGAAAATAAAAGTTTAAACACTTATTAAGTTGCTGATATTTACATTTAGGGCCGGTTTTTCAATCGCTTGTTAAAGTGTTTGTTAACTACCTAGCAGATTAAATTTATCCATCAGATATACTCCATAGTAATGAAAATGAGTTTTTCAATACGAATTTATCTATTAGGTAAGTAAAAAGTAACAGTCGCATTTGGTTGTCAACTTTAATGTTGGCAATAATTATTATCTGATATTTGCTATGTTCGTAAGGAATCACATGTCATTTTGAACTTATTTCCATACATTTCGTTTCGGATGTGATTGACAGTTGCAGTTGTTGACAGTACTGAATCTGTGACATTCAAGCAAATTTAAAGTTTGCTTTAGTTTGTAGCAATATGTATGTGATAAGAATACGTGAACTGAAGAATGGAAAAAACTATTTTATTACTGACTGTCATAACATTATGGGTTTTATTTTATTACACATTTATGCATCTTTCGGGCTTCAAGCATCAAGCAGCTGTAAATTTGTACTGGGATTTTGCCGACAAATGTACATATATGTTCTGTTTCTTAAAAATATACTGTCTCATTGATCATTAATTTGAAAAGGTAGCGAATTTAAGTATTTTTTAAGAGCAGGTTTGGTTCATGTCTTAGAAATTCTAAATTTCGAAGTGATCAGTATAACAATTCGTTATACATTCTATTTTTAACACTACACAATATATTTATAATTATTAAACATTTTTTATTAACATTAAACAATACTTTGCTGTATATTGACGCAACATTGTTGTTATCAACGTTTTGCTTGTTATTAATTCTTCTCATTCTTGTAATCAAAATAAATTATTATAAGGTGGAAATAATTTTCATTGTATTATGTATTATAATTTAATGAAATTTATACATTTTTAAATAAGCCGTGAAAAGTACTCTGTCACAGTCATTGGTGTACAAGACATTTTTAGAAAAAATGTTTATACCATTGGAAATATCAGTATTCTCAGTATTCTTTGCTAAATTTGAATTTTTTAAATTATTTATCGTCACTAGAAGTCAACGAGATCTGGTCGACGTCTTTCATTAAGTGGTCTTCGATTCACTACCATTACCTATTTTATATTGATATTATTTAACTGTCAATGTCAATATGTCAGAACAGCTGAATTTATCCTACTGGTAAAATTTATCGGTAGGTCAAAGTATCTGTTATGTTATCCTCTTGTTTACCTAGGACTTATCCTGTTGGTAACGCTAACATGACATTGAAAAACTGAAATAGGTGTTTACCATGAGGATAAATTTTACAGCGACTTAACAGACACTTGCCAGCACATTGAAAGCCCTTTTAGTGAATCAATTTTTGAAACTATCGTTGTTCTTGAAAAGATGAAACAATAAGAATAGTACATTGTGTTATTAGGAGTAAAAGTGATACTCTGTCTGGCAAGCAAGTAAGATTCCATGACGAGCGAAGCGAGTCGGACAATTGTATGCGAGGCACACAAAACCCTTCAGTTATACCGCCAATCTCATTAATGAATTGGAAGAATCTCGAACATTAGAAGAATAAGAGTGAATAGAATGAATCAAAAATATATAAAGAAGATATGTGTTTTTGTGTGTCAAATATGAACAATACTTATACATATAGGCTAATATGGAAATAGGGAGAGGTTTTTCTGTGTAGGCGACCTCCTAGCGTGTGCGAACGATGGACAAAGAGTTATTTTAAATATTGGGGTATAATTGTCGGATGTCTGTAATGTTGATTTGGTCAACAAAACCAATTCCATTTCCGCCGTTTGGTCTCTAAACGCCAACGCAACTGGAACGCAAACGCACCCTGGTGTAACCACGCACCGCACCGAAATTAATTACATTTCATTTCGTTATCAACTTATCCACAAATCATGTGTACACACAATCTGTGCGGGTTTGATTTGCCTGTAATTACAAATGCTATCTACAGATAGCGCTGTGATCGCCCGTCACTGTCACGTGATTCATTGCGGTTGCCATGTTGCTTGTTAAATTAACTCGCTCGACATTGTTGTCTGAATAAACGCACGCCACTCTTTTTATGTTCTGTTTACGAGTTGCTGCTCATTTTAGTCTGCACACACGTCAGATTAACGCACAAAAACCAATCCAATCAATTTATTCTTTTATGCGATGCCATGCGTTGCTTTTTATTTGCAAACTAAATTAACCAAGGCAGGATGTAATTACTGCAAGAAAACAAGAGCAGCAGGCCTCTGCACTCTGAAGAATTAATGTTATTACACATTCCTTCCATTACTATTATTGGAAATCATATCACTTTAGATAAACACTAATTAGTTGCCGTCTTTATTTCTTTATAAGTCGCTCTATAAAGCCTGACTTACATTATACTTTTTATTAGCCAAAACCTTTTCAGCTCTTCCCAGGAATATCAGATTGAGGAATTCATAGTTAAACAGGTTATAGTTTTTGAGGAAAGGTCCTTCCAAAACAGACACATACATACACACACAATCATCGTAAAACTTAAATCGTGCTTTTTCACTAAAATCTGAATTTCTATGAATCCAATTCCTCTCTTAGCTAGAGGTAAAAAATTGCTTCGCAATCGCGATCAAGTTGTTCGTTATACCTATTCTATATTGAGGACCAAGTTAAGTTAAAATAAACGATTGTAATTTTGCTTTGTCATATGATTATTTCCTTTCATCAACCTGTCTGATAGCTTGAAAAAAATCTTTTCGCCGCTACTGCTACTGTTCGTCTTTGTGATGTAGTAAAGAACTCCCGCGTCTCACAATACGGTCCTTCCTCCCATCCAGCCCAACTAATCAGCCCTGGGCCATGTTAGACGACACGTCAGAAATCAAGTTGGCTGGGAGTCGCTCTTCTCTTGTTTTACCCCCTCCACCCGGTACTGATCTGATAAACGGCTGATGATGTTTGAGATGTGACTGCTGATGAAAACTTTAGATAAATGCCTGTTTGCTCTGGCAATGCAATCACTCTGATTTCGTCTCTGATGGCGTCGTCTGTTTGCTGTCGAGAAGAGCTTGATGGCTATCTTAATTTATTGTTTACGGAGTATGAGATGAGGATGGAGCGCTTTGCATTTTTCGGGATTTTATTTCAGAGGACGTTTTATTGCAAGGAATGCAGACAAGTACTGGTCTACTAATTAAAATTGATATGCTGTTCAGTATATTTTATCTCGTACTTCCAATGCACTGATTCCAAATAATAAAAACGCAGGTCGATATCTCGTTCTCGAGATATTTAGATTCAAAGTTTTGCATAAAACTGCCCATTTTTGGGTTATTACCCAAAAATGGGCCGATGTACGAATTTGGTAGACAAAAGCGAAGCGATAAACAAACTCGAGCGATATAATTTACTTAGTTATTAAATTGTTTTTAATAATAAGATTGTACAACTTTATTGGAAATAATTTTGTCTATCTTAGATGTGCCTACTATTCGTAAATACTTGAACCGGTGTTTTTCCTTGTAAAAATGTTATTAAAAAAATTGAAAAAAACAAAAACAAAAATACTGTTGTAAAGAGAAAAAACACTCTATCAAATGGTAGAGTAAAATTAACAGGTTCCCATTTAAAAAAATTACGCGAAAAAGTAACTCAAAAACAATTGAAAAAAAAATTCAAGTATTCTCAAATGTAGATCAAAATTTCTTTAAAAAACTTTTGTATTGAACATAATTTCCTAAAATGAATATTAACGACAATAAATCGCCGTCTCCATACTTTTAACTAACCCTGTAGATATAGAGAATTATAAATATATAAAATAATCCATTGTATAATGAATCAAACAGCCCATGAAAACCAGTTAAAAAATGAAAATGTTTGTAATTGACATATCAGTGTCAAAAAAGACATTACTGAAGGCTTTATCTGGGAAATAGGTAAATGTAATGTTTCTAATTTTAGATTATAGATACAGGTATCGCACATTATGCCATTATTATAACGAGGAAAAGACTCAGTCAACATCTTAAATTGGTATAAAAAGAAAGGAGATTCATTTTAAGTCAAAGTATGTACAATATCAGCAATGTCAACTAAATACGCCTTTGCTACACATATATTTCATCATATACCCTTCAGAAATACAGCCAATCTCGTTAATTATTGGAAGAATTTAGAAGAGTAGGAGGAAACTTGTCCATAGAATGAATTGAAAAATAAAAAATAGAACAGAATTTTTTGTGTGTACCAAATTAAATACTTACCGAATATGAAAGTGGCGAGAGGTATTATTGTACTGGCCACAACAAAATTAAAATAATCCTCAACAGGATTCGATCCTAATTACAGAGTGGGTTCACCTATGTAAATATCTATGCCTTAGTGAGATTCGAACCTAAAACCCCGAGCACATTCCTGACTAAAAGGCGTTGCTCAAACCATTGAACCAAAAAAGAAAAACTGTTAAGAATTTTAAGTACTTCCGGTTGACCATTTATAACCAAAATCTAATTAGCTCTTCTTATGAATGTAGAAAAGATGAATACGAAAGAATTATAATTTTTAAAATTGCTGTCTTGGAATCACGGATGGTAACCATAAAAACTATCGGTTTAGGTTACGGTTTCGGTCATCGTATAAATAAAAAATCGGTTTTGATTTTGGTTTCGGTTTTTATACAGCAATCGGTTTTGGTATACCGGTTTTACTAAAAGGGTTTCGGTTTTGCAAAAGTAATTTAAGAGAATAATATTATTATTAAATTTGATTGAACAATTAATTATTATAATGATGCAAAAAGTGTCCACAAACACGTGTATGAAGTTTTATAACAATCAGTTTTAATGGGAAGCAAATATTCAAAATATTCTAATTTCCCATGTTAAATGCCTATGGCAATGTAGCATGTAACGGATTTCGAACGTACCCGCTTAAGGTACTACGTAGAAATTTGAAATACGTTTCGGAAAAAAAAATAGAAAATAAATTTATGTTTATACTTTTTTTTGTACATAAGTATTTTAATAATAAAAATTTACAGTATTTAACAACAAGAGACCTGTATATAATGCGGTTAACCGATAAATTAAAAAGGGTTTTGCTTTCGGTTCCAGTTTTGTATCTGTTTCGAATTTCGGTACAGGTTTCGGTTTCCTTCCTTGCTTGGAATTATCGTCGGAGAAATTTTTGTCATACATACACATACAGATATCACCGTAAAACTAGTAAAATCGTATTCTATGGATTCTAAAACGTGCCTATTCATTAAAAACTCACCATCGAATTTTTGACTAAAGACAATTTCTTCTTTATCTGAAGATAAAGTAATATAAGTATTAGAAACTGAAGCATAAAGGAAAAAATACTTATCACATATGGTATCTGTGAAATTAGTTATTTACACGTACTTTGTTTTAGATTCGTTTCAGTTAAGCAAGGTTAAATTAGAATAGTTTAGTAGTATTCTCTGAAGTAATAACTACCACAGAATTCATGTAATAACCTATAGAACGCTTTTAAAATAGTTCCCTTTGTGTTGCTGTAAATGCAAATTGCAATTATTCGTACCTACTTTTGCGGCAAATAGACAAGTAGTCGTACATGCTGAATATGTAAATAGCTCCAATCTTAATAAAAATCTATTAGTTATAGCTCAAAGATTTTCAAACGATAAAATTTTAAAAATGTTAAATTCTCCTATTTATACTTCAGTAGTTGACTTTTATTACATTGTTTTTGTTGAAGATTATTTTTCCTAGAAATAATTTGAATATTTAGCAACCTAATCAACCACTTTTACGCATTAAACTGTCATTTTTAAGCAATGAAAATGACAATCAAAAAGTTTTTATAAAAAGCTAGTATACAAAATATATAATGAAATTTGTAAACATGAAATTCCCATTTCATAAAAGAAAAAAAATTGTTTTACATTAAATGTAAACATTATTGTATTAATAATTTTTATAAAAAATAATGAGAAACATAGAAAATATAATAACAGACATAAAATCAGTGATTACTTTTTCTAATAATTAGATTTTATTAAAATTTAATTGTACAATAAAAATGATTAAAAGCAATTTTACAGGTAATAAAAAATAAATATAAGTAACGAAACAGAATTTATTAAAAAACGCTCACGGTTACAAAAATTAAGTATTAAAAAATCTGATGCGGCTAGCACATTACCTTCCGTAAATTATACGTATTTAGTACAAATCCCGTACCGAAAGTTCCTTGGAAGAGGTTCTATACATCCACTAAAATTATAAGACGAACATATACTATTTTTTACAAATTCGTATATATCCAATAAAATTATAACACGAGCATAAACACTGACATCTGTCAATTAGAATTATTTGAATATATCAGCAGAAAAAAAATATGCAATCAAACCGTACAGAAAACAAGATATTATTTCATTGTTATAATACCATAAAATGTTAAAAATGATATTTATCTGCCTCTTTTCAAGAAAAACTGTTAGAAACGGGTACTTCCGGTTGACCAATTATAACCAAAATCTAATCAGCTCTTCATATGGATGTAAAGAAGAGGAATACGAAAGAATGAGGTCATGCACGACTTTTTTTTATAATTTTAATCGATAGAGTAGTGAAAAATAATAGACCAGTATTTTTTATTTTTCCTCAAATCGATCTTTAATCATGAAAAAAATGTAATTGAAAATGACATTCTTTAAAATGAGGCTGCTAGACCCCCGCTTCGTCCCTTGTCCAATGACGTCACAGAGTGACAGGCACGACCATTTTGATTTTCACATTGTCTTAAAAGTCAAAGTGACATTTAAAGATAACCTAAAATTTATGAAAGTAAACATGTCGATGGAACGTTGTTTCGTGTCAAAATAAAGAATAAAATAATATTCTGCAATATATTCAATGTCTCACATGCGTTTATAACCTTCTACCGTCTAATTCAAAGATTCAAAAGTGAAAGAAACATCTGATGTAACGTAGATAATTTCACGCCAAATGAAAATTATATTTATAAAAACAAATAGAACGATATTATATTAATATATTATAGCGTATTCAGATATGTAATCCTCAATTTATAGTTTATATATAATTTTCTTTTAGAAATTATGTGTCCATATAAAATGTCTGTTTGAAATGAGTCTGAACTTGGTACGTAACGTTGTGACGACAAAACATGGCTAATATCATACTTTAAAACGATTTTATACAACAAAAAATATAAATAAAAAATGATTTAATCATACTGATCGATGAATTAGATTATTCTTTTTCGATTTAAACAGAAAAAAGGTACAATTATTTTTTTTTTGCATGACATTATAATTTTTAGAATTATAGTGTATAAGTTATTGTTATTATCGGCGAAAATTTTTGTCAGGGACCCTAAAACGTGCTTATTCATTAAAAACTCTCCATCTAATTTTTTGACCAAAGACAATACCTTCCTTACCTAAATGTGACGGAAGGTAAAAAACTGCCCTTAATGTAATAAAAAATAATTTATAGATAAGGGTGAACTCACCGCAATATGATTTTCTAAAATCTAATTTGAAATCAAATTAAATCTATAGTAGCTGGTATGAAAGAAACGAATTAATCCCTGAAGAATCTCATCAAATTTGATGTGACAAAAAGGTTGGAAAAAAAGTCCCCAAGAGTATAAAATATTTTCCCCGTCACTGGTCAATTCCTGGGGCTTTTATAAAAACTTACGGAGCGTAATCCGATAGTTCTTTCAGATCATTCCTTGTCAATATGTGTGCACACACATCCACATTGAGTTGAGTGGTCTTGGTTGGCCATGAAAGCACCCCCGCGTCTCAGACACCCCTTCATACGACACTCCAGTGATTCCAAACAAGGGGGAGTCTCACATTTTATTAGAAAATTAATATCCGGGGAATGCTGAACACAGTACATAACATGAATAATGTGATTAAAGATGAAAATATAAGGCATACATGGTCCACGTGTACTGTATAGTAAAAATTTTTAGGCAGAGTAGTCACGTCATCAAAGTTTGTAACTAGATAATGACGTCACGAAACTAGTAGGTTTACATGATACACTAATTTAATTTTAGAAAATAATTGTATTTACCTGCGATGCTAATTTATGTGATCAAGTTAATTTATTTAATAGTCGACAACAAGGCAACAGTAATGGAATTCTAAAGAATACATAACAAACAACGTAGACAAATGTTAATCAAACGAAAAAGTAACGAACTAATGACAGCAGACGCTTGACAATTCCGGGAGAAACATGTCATGTAAACGTTTAAATAATGAAATCCAATAGTACCAACATGTGGTGAAAAAATGAACTACAATTATTTTAAATAAATTAAAACTCATTAAAAACATTATGTTCGACTTTAAAATAATTGTAAATTTAATTAAAATGCGGCGGGATTTTTTTGGGCCCGAGGCGTAAGCCGAGGGATAAAAACACGTCAAAGGCCATAAAAGCATGTTACGCTCGTGGTACATACAAAACTTTATGCATGGACGCAAATTTTCAAATTATGAGTGTTAGAAAAATTGTATCGAAAATAATTTGTCCTCGTACATCCAATATCTAGTGTTCCTATTAGTGTTTCACAAGAGTCTTGCATTTTTCTTGTTGTCTTGTTCTTGCATAAAATGCAAGACAAGAACAAGACAAGAGTTATATAGTTCGTTGCAAGACAAGACAAGAATCTGCCCTGCAAGAAAAGTGCAAGAATAGCAAGATTTTTTAGTATTTTCTTGCATTCTTGCACTCTTGCAATATTATATTATAATTCAATATATCAACATTTTATTATAGGTTTTACCTCTAGCTAATCTGACATTAATCGGAAAAGCTAAAAGGTTTTGGTAACAATTGACAACCGGAAGTAGTAGTTTCTTAAAAAATCTTCTCAATATTATATTTTGAAAATTTATAGTACAAAAAATAATAAAGAGCATTAAGTACTCAATCTGATTTAAATTATCTTATTATATCTTCTATAGATTTAGAGATAAAAAATCTGATATGGCCAGCATATGACCTTCCGCTAATTCGATGTTTAAAATTGCAATGAGCTTGGAGTTAAATATCATTTTATCGTTTGTAAACAAAATCTAATTTGTTGTTCCAATAAATAGTAAAAAATAAATAAATAAATATATCATCACGGCATATTACCCATTTCTGGGTGTGCCAATCTGCTTTATCGCAGATATCGGTAATGATGATGACATATTTGTACCGTGCGGGCGCTTACCAGGCGTCACCTCACGGGCACTCATTGCTGGCGTGGAGAGTGCACCACAGGGGTCACTTTTGTGCCATTTAAAATTTGAAATATTTGGCGTCGGTCGGGATCGAACCCGCTACCCCCAGGTTCGCGACCAGACACTCAGGCACGAGGCCACGGGACCCCATAATAGTAAAGTCTTTAATAAGAAATTTTGTATTATATTTTATCAAGTTTTTTTTTTTTTTGAAAATCTGTTAAGAGCTCTTAGTTAAGAACCACATCCGACTTATCATGTATACTCATGTTGTTTTCAATCATAGACGAGTTTTAAAATCATCATATTTTAATATATTTTTTCAAGGAAATCAGTTCAGAGTTTCAAGTAACGTACCACTTTAGGTTTACTAATATTAACAAGAATCTAATATCTCGGTCTCATTAATATAAAAGTGTTAAATACAAGATTTGAAAAGTTTTCAATTATAGCATAATACATTTTTTCACGAAAATTTCTTCACAGCTTCATGTAAAATATCCCTTCCGATTTAAATATGTTGTTCCTATTGATATGAAATTGCAAGACAAGAAATATGCAAGAGTCTTGCAAGCAAGACAAGATTTTTACTTGCAAGAGTAACACAAGACAAGAGTTATTTAAATTTCTTGTCTTGCAAAACAAGAAATAGCCTAGCAAGAAATCTTGTCTTGTGAAACACTAGTTGCTATGAAAGCGGTGAACAACAGTTTATTGTTTGTTTATTAGTTATGTCATTTGAGTTTCATTTTGTGTATCTCTGTGCTTTCCATATAAATATCACAAAATTAATTTTCATTTTCATTAAAGAATATAATTTTTTCGATTTGTAATAAAAACTTTTCATGTTGCCTGTTTAAATTGTTTATATTGTAGGTTATAATTTGGTTTGACGTTTCATTATAGCCCGGCGGGCTATAATGAGGCCCGCGAACAAATTATGATACGTCCGCGCATAAAATTCTTTATTACAGACGTTCCGGGCTTAGGGCAAACCCATCTTCAGCAGTTAAATAAACAAAATTGAAACCAAATGAACTGTTTGAAGTTTTCGAAGTCCATTGTCCTAGTTCTTTTTGTTGGGAATCACTGACGTTGGTAACCCTGAATACGCGGATCATCGTAGGGCAACGTAATCGGGTTACCACCGCGTAAGTAAATATATTTACATCCCAAGATTTACGTACTTGTTCGCAGGATTTACAGGCCATTGTGAGGGCTTGATAGTAACTTGATAGTGTCGCTTGGTACCGTAAGGGAAAGAAAAGCGAACATAAGGGTTCTCCTACCCCAGGCAGATGAATGCTTCATTAGAAAGGTTATTATATACAATGGGAGATTCTTTCAGTGATATGTTTCACTGCGATTAGTATTAAAAGGATGATGATACTGAATAATGAGGATCATATTTCTATCAAGATGTTATGCTAGATTTATGTCATGCTGATAAAGATACAATGAATGAAATTTGCATACAACTGTGGCCACAAGGAATGGATATGGATTGTATCTAGTTTTTGGACTGTAACTAATTTAATAATCAATCATAGATAAGGGTAGACAGCGCAAGCAGTCAGGTGGCACGTGTTAGATATTATATCTAGCATTTAGAAGCATTTACATTCTATTTTAATACACATACATATCTGGATTTGGAATATGATATACCTATTTTGCATAATAAATATAAATTGCAGCATTTTAATTCAAAGGGTTTTACTTGCATGTTTAATTTTTGTTTTAATACTAATTAATAGAAAGTGTTTTGCAAGAAATAGTACCCATAGGAGAAATTCTCCTTCAATGGGATCCTATACTCGTATTTTTACCTCTCGCTAAGAGAGGTATTGGATTCCTGCTAAAATTCGCATATCCAGATTTTAGTGAATAAGCTCGATTTAAAGTCCATAGAATCCGATTTAATATTTTTAAAATGATGTGTGTGTATGTGTAGATGTGTCTATGTATGCGTGTGTATGTGTGGATGTTGGAGGGACGTTCCTTAAAAACTATCAGCCCGACTCACAACAAAGTTTAAGCTAAATCTCATTTTTGGATTAGCGAATTCTACTCTAATTTTAACAGTTTTTCTCTTAAAATATAGTCTAATCTAGAAATGACGAATTCCGACAATTTTGGTACCCGAGTACCCGAAACAATTACCCGGTATCCTTTAAGTACATATACATTTTTTTAAAATTTGTTTATTACCAGTTACCCTTATATTATTGGTTTACTTTTTAATGAAATTCATTATTATTATTTACATATATTTATTAAATAACAAGTAATACAAATAAATAATATACCCACTGTATCTCCGTACAAAAACTTAACATAAATTATATTAATTATGGTATGGTAATAAAAAACTCATCTTTTAGATAAAATTTTTCCGGCAGCTGAAAATTGTTCGGGTAATTAAAGGATATCGGGTAATTAACGGGCTTCGGGTATATTTCGGGTAATCGGATAAGAAATTTTATACCCGGGTACATTATTATCTAACATTTTTGATAATATTATGAAGATTAAATTTTAAATACCGGAATAGAATAGAATTCTCTAATCCAAAATTGAGTTTGAACTTTTTTGTGAATCGGGCTGTTAAAGATTTAAGATCTGTTTAACTATGGATTTCTCAATCTGACATTCCTGGAAAGAGCTGAAAAGGTTTTGGTAACAACTGGACAACTGGAAGTAGTAGTTTCTTCGAAAAAATTTTCTAAATTTTTTGGAAATTTTTGTTATTACGAATATTGAGGAACATACAATTTTCCATTTAATACACTTAAAAAATTTATTATATCTTGTATAGATTTAGAGATAAAGACACTATAATATATCGAATAATCAAATCGCAGAGGCTAAGGCACTAAGGAAACTACTTGACAAATTCAAATGTTTATAGTTTGTTTCAATAGTTTGTAAATGACAGATGTCAGTGTCAAGTCAGTTTTATTTTTTTCTGTCTGAACCGTAACAGATATCACAAATTAAACAGAGAGAAATAAATAAATAAATATATCATCACGGCATATTACCCATTACTGGGTGTGCCATTATCTACAACACATGTAGACATCGGTAATGATGACGTTATATTTTACCGTGTGGGCGCTTACCAGGCGTCACCTCACGGGCACTCACAGCTGGTGTGGAGAGTGCACCACAAATTAAACAGAGAGAGAGAGAAAAGTTTACTATCGAATGAATCTTAAAAAAAAAATAATAATAATTTTACGTTATCGACGTGGCCATTAAAAAGTTACGAACTAATCAATGTTGGGACACCTAAGTTTAATAAGCTAGTGGTTCACTAATAACAACAAGTATCATCTTAAAAGACGACATAACCATATAAACTGTCATACCCAATTTCATCCAAATCGAATAGTGCGTCCTGTTATTATAAGCAAAATTTTTTTTTTTTTCAAAGAACTTTGAAGCATAATGGGGTATGTGACCATAATCGAATTTCAATATATGTCATAATATATAAAAACAAACCTCTGTAGCTTCTCATTATAATAATAAAAACTAAACATTAGTTTGTAATAATATTGTTATTAGCAGTCTAACTGTCTTCTTCTACCATTCTACCCTACTGACGTCACAGATCCCTTCTCCAAAGTTTTAATAATTATTTTCTGGCAAACTACGAATAATTAATCAGTTTAAAAAAATACGGGTATTTTATTTTTTGGTCTAGTATCATATATGTAAAAATTAAAATTTAGTCACATACCCCATTTTGGCTAAATGGTACACTTTCCGGTAGGTTAAATCGTCTTACTTTAGCCTGAGGAATCTGTGGTTAAGCCATGTCCCCCTATTTGAGAGACACCTGTATAATCATTTTTCTCAGTTTGTTGCATACCTTTCACCAAATTAAATTTATACACTCCCTGAAAATAAAAAAATCCTTATATATTTCACGTTAAGAATCAAACATATCCCACCATAACTCATCTGTAGCATTCTTCGCGACAACATAATTCTTTCTCTTGCTGCTCGCAAGCAAAAGCAACCTTTGCTAGGAAGGAACTCGAACTGAGTTGCTACTTCCCAGTTTTTTTTCCTCTGTCTGCAAGCACAGAGTACTTTTGCTTGTGTGGCTGTGTGCTCTGCTATCCGGACCTTAGGTCTTCTCTCTGCTCACGGTGCAGAACAATGCGTTGGCCGCACGCGACGATACGAACACATAAATCTGTCCAAGAGCCGCGGGATGTGAGATGTTGTATGTGGTCATTGAGAAATGAATGGAATGGATGCAGATCGTAAGTTGGAATTATTTAAATTGTGTTCTGGGGAAGGAGTTTTGAATGAAGGTTTAATTGGTATGGTTCTGATGGGTCCAGTTCGAATCTAATTAGGAGCGGACTGGAATACGATACGAGGGACATGTTAAAATAATGTATTACACCATAATCAAAACTGAACAGTCATACGGTGAAACTATACATAAATTAATGAAAATTAAATCTGTTTGATACGGTAATAAACTTTTTAAATTGTTTTAAAAGCAAAATAAATAATTTATTTCAAAAACGAAAACGAAATCTGTAATAAACCCTAAAGATTGCGTTTTGCTTTTTAAACCATGTCTACCTGAATAAAACATGTTAAAACATGTAATCAATGATCTATTAAAATTCCAATACAACACATATTTTTCTTGTTATTTATACTTTTGTAGTAAATAAATACATTTTTATTATAATTTGAACATTTTTTTTTATTTTTGATAAAAATCAATGATTTTTACCATCCGTCACCTTTAGGTACGGAAGGTATTGTCTTTGGTCAAAAAATTCGGTGGTGAGTTTTTAATGAATAAGCACGTTTTAGGGTCCCTACAATACGAATTTACTATTTTTAAGATGATGTCTGTATGTATGTGTATGTGTGTGTGTGTGTGTATTTGAAGTTTTTAACAGTTTTTCTTAAAAACACGCAGTTAAATATTATTTTTTGACATTTTGTTATTATACATATTAAAGAAAATACTCTTCTCTATACGGTTTGATTATACATTTTCCTTCATATTCAATAGATGTAGATTTAAAGCGCTATAAAGAAATTAATCTTGAAAAATTAGTCAGCTTTGCTATTTATCATGGAAACAGTTGACATATTAAAAAAAATTTAATTGACAGATCTCAGTTGCAAGTGCAAAACCAAATATGGAAAATATAAGATCTGAAATTTGTATGTCATAGTGTTCCTCGCAAGTGACATGCAGAAAAGGGCCAAAGAGAAGATGGAAGGACTGTATTGCAGAAAACTTGAGAAAGGAAGGACTGTGTGAAGAAGATGCGTTGGACAGGAATGAGTGGAAGAGAAGAGGAAACAGCAACCCCTAATAAAATAGGGAATAGCTGAAGAAGAAATGAAGGAAGTGTCAAGTGCATTTTACTTAGTGTATGTTTGTTTTAATGTTATTGGATTTATAGAACCTTTTCAAACGAACTTTTGGTATGGAATTTGTAAAAAATCGTATGTGTTCGTGTTAGATTTTACATGATATTATATAGAATCTGTTCCAAGGACCTTTTGGTATGGGATTTGTACAAAATACATCGAATTGACGGAAGGTCTTGTGCTGGCCACAACAGATTTTTTTATCCTATCTTCTATAAATTTAGATATAAAAACACTATAATATATAGAATAATAGGATGCAATAGAACACACAGGTGAAATTACACTAAGGAAGCCAGTTGACAAATTTAAATGCTTATAACATAGTTTGTAAATGACAGATAAATGTGTGTCAAAAATCAGCAGTTTTAGTAGAAATCTCAAAACTTTATCTGGGAAGTACATTTAATCTTTCACATTGTTTAGTAATTAAATATTTAAAATTACAGTTAAAATGTATATATCCATAATAAATACCATCAATCTTAATGAATTTGAAGAATCTCTGACATTTAGGAACTTCCTCACAATGAAAAAGTAATTACAATTTTATGAGTGCACAAGGCATGTTAAATACAATAAAAAAATACTCTATTGTTGTGACGTGCAATACAATACTTATATAATATAAAATGGTATTGGCGAGAGGTCTTGTGCTGGTCACAACAGATTTTTTTAATGTAATACTTCAAATAAGATAGCAAACAAAAAGTACATGTGCATTTCTTGCATTTGTTAAGTAAACAAATTCCAAAAGTTATGTACATATTTACAAAATTTTATTGCTGTTGCTATTATTGTAAGTCGACCATATGTTTGTGGCTGCGTTAAATTTTCCCGTTGCTTTATTATAAATCCTGTTTTACAACATCATCACATCACACATGAAGCAAGGTGTCAGATATGTCAAACGTCGAGCCTCGCCTATCAAAGGAAATACGTGTTGACGTTATTGTTGTATCTCAATTAATTATAGCTATGTTCCATTAATTAACTGCAAACGTGATATTATGTAGTCGTGCAGATTAATGCATTAACTGATTTTCAATGCATTATGCCTGCAAATGTATGCAATCATATTTTCTATAATTCGCTTCATTCACTTCAACAATGCGGCTTCATCTGTCTTTCTTTTACTAAAATGGAAATGCATCATTAATGTGATTATATTCGTCATTTGCATTATTACTCATTATAATTATTATGATAATCTTTGGTTAATATCCATTACAATCATATATTTAATATAATTAGGTAATTCGATTAATTCCTCGAAGATAAACCAATAAATATTAAGCCCTTTTTTCCAAATTATTGTATGCATTTGCGTATCGAAAGACCCTTCATTTCAATATATAATTTTTTGTTTTAGAAGGTTCTAAATGCCAATTATTTAAATTTTCTAACGTCATAAATAAAAATTGGGGTACCGTGGCCGCGTGCCTGAGAGTCTGGTCACGAGCCTGGGGGATCCGGGTTCGATCCCGACAGACGCCAAATATTTCCAATTTTAAATGGCACAAAAGTGACCCCTGTGGTGCACTCTCCACACCAGCTATGAGTGCCCGTGAGGTGACGCCTGGTAAGCGCCCACACAGTAAAATATTTCGTCATCATTTCCGACGTCTACATACTGGCACACCCAGAAATGGGTAATATGCCGTGATGATATATTTATTTTATTTATGTATCAAAATTGATATTAACTTTCAAATAATTGAATAAATGTCCATCCAATGTCACCAACAATACCAACTACAACATGATTTCCCTAAATAAACTCGGTTTAATATAGCAGTTTTTTTAAAAAATATTTTAGTACATAAAAGGGGCAAAATATAAAAAATAGTATAAAGGACTCATTTTATAAGACTTTTTTCGCACTTTTCAAGCACGCGAAAAAACATGTTTTATAAAACTCGTTCTTTAATATACTATTTTCTGCGTCTGTTAAAAAAGTACACTTTTTTCATTGAAATGGATTTAAGTGTCACAGTAAAAGTGTGAAAAAAAGTATACTTCTTTTAACGCTACGGAGTGAAATAATGAAACGTTGCGGCATTTTTTTTCACACTTTTATTGCAGGCGTAAAAAAAATTGTATGCAACTCGAGTAAAAAATCTTATTTCACTTGTTGCATAAATAACTATTTGCTTAGGATGTTTATATAAAATAATAGGATTTTATAGGTCAAGTCAAACATATTAACTGCTAAATAAAAAAATGATTAAATGCATTGCCGGTATCTTTATGTACAGTCAAGACGCAACTGATGCAGCGCGACATAATATTACGGATTTTAATTAATAAAAATCTCAAGAATTAATCAAAGAAACAAGAGTATTTCATTAGAATTCACCCTAATTACTTACATTAGTTTTTAATATTAATAAATTTTAAAAAATAAATCTAATTTTAAAGTTCTGTATAACTGCATATAATATAAATATATTTAGGGCAGAGGGCAGTATTATTATTAAACTAGCCAGTGATATTTCTTTTTCACAACAAAATTAAATTTAGGAAAAATAACCATTAAAAAAGTTATGGGCGTATAAAATAAAGTACTCGTATAATTTCACATTTACGTATGCCCTCACATGTGAACATTAAATGAAATATTTTAATGACATGAGTTGAACAACGTAATACTAGGTAGGCGAAATTAAAAATATAAGTACCCATATTTTTTATTCATTTTTTATTAGTAATATTACTGAAGTACTAGTAACCCAGGAAACTGAAATTTTGTCATCTTATGCGCGCGTTTTACAACAATAAACAATACCTAATTCGGAGTAGGCTATGAACACAGAAACGTGTATATCTGATCATTCAACTCAAAAATCAAGTTGTTAAAATTGATCGTAAAATGTGATTATAAGGGCAAAAGATAATGCAGAAGAATACAGAATATTGTCATTTACTGTTTTATAATTTATTTCTATTTCTAACATAAGGATTCAAGAAGAAAAACTTTGATTTATTTAGATAACATTTTTGACAATATCTCGTGTAAAATTGACATTTAATGCTTTCAAACAAATTGACCTACGTTTTTTTATTCAGGGCAAGGCACAAAACCCAAACCTGAACCAAACCAAAACCAAACCGTAACATTTTACCGAACCCAAATCCAGAACAGAACCTTAGATATATTTTTCAGTTGAGCCCGAGTTGGAACCGAACCGGATATTAAAATTCGGGTTCAGGGTTCAATTCCGGTTTAAATCGAAATGTAAGCGTAATCGTAATACAGCTGATCGTCGAAACATTCAGCATCTATGTTGCTACTTGCTACCTGTGTTGACTTCGTAAAAAAGTTCTCGTTTTGCGATGCATCATATATTCCAAATCGCATTTTAATTATTTTTATATAAATAGTTATTCTAAAAACATTAATTCAATTTTTATTATGTCGAACCGTACCTAAACCCGGAACAAAACGGCAAATTCTATCTCTTAAAAAACAAATTAACCTGAACCTAAACCGAACCCAGTTTTTAACGGGTTGGATGCTCTCGTTCCGAGCCTACTCCGAGTAAGGATTTGTTTGAACACACTATACCGTGAGTATTTTTTAACGTGAAACATTGGGTTTGTCATTTCCATGGTTACGACTTGACATTTGATTGAAAGCAATTTTGTTTAAATAATTATACCTGTTTTTTAAAAATTAAATTTACATGTAGAAAAAATACTGTGTGCACCTTGTGCCTGAAATATGTTTAGTGCTCTCGAGTGATTTTCTGACTCCGCTAAATTTCTTACAATATTTAAGTATAATACTTCTGTCAGATTCGTTCCCTATGTTTCATTTTAAATGGAACGGGCAAATACATTGCTGTCAATCAAATATAAGTCGTCACCATGGATATGACAAACCCAATGTTTCACGTTAGAAAATACTCACGGTATATGCCTTTGTACTGTTCTTCTGCTACATTGCGTTACCTACTGTAACAAAGTTACTTCTAGCACTATGTTATTATAATGGACCTTTAACATCAATGAATCCATGCATTGTAGGATTATGATGTCTTGAAGTGAAGAAAGTAGGTTCTCCAGCGTTATTAGCGATGCGAATTCGGGTTTTTACCGAAGCTTGAGTAGCGGCCGATCGAGCATTAGGGAAAACGGTCGGAAATGGCGTTCGCTTTTGGAAAAACAAATAAAACGTTCAACGGGGAGCGAAAAAAGCGAGAAAAAAGAGCGACAGAGCGAGAACGAAGTAGGCGGTGAATAATGACAAATGAAAGCGAAACTTTTCCTCGGAATTTTTATACACTCGTTCGTGTTTTGTTTTGTTCTACTTTTGTGCGAGACTTGAATTAAGATTTACTTTTTTAAGTGGAATTTATAGCCGGGCCTCACAATTATAATATAAATTTCTATTACTTCTTGTAAACGGTTCATTTTGCTGCGCGGTAGTCTGGACCGCTTATTTTTCATGTTACATCTCCGTAAATTTGTTACTTTAGGGCATAAATCCTACGCTTGTCCGCCGTGTTTCAAAAATTGGATTAACGCGAAAGCTTTCGGACTTTTCCGTTGAAATATGAATGCTTAATTTGAGACAGCCGCTTTGTTCATTATCAAAATGCAAATTAATTTATGACTTTTCTTTCGTTGCGATATTCGATGAGATAGCGTTTTAGATTATTTTTCGTCAATTTCACAAATGTCTGTCCTTCCTCATGTCATAAGTGCTAATGTTATCCTTACCACCAGTGACGTCGAATTCAGACAGCCTAATGTCAAGTGCTAAAATGGGATCTATACGGACAGGAGGAAAAGTTTTTTTAGTGTATTATTTTCGTGTTTGGGCCAGGGTTGGAAAAAATCATGATTTATTTAAAAAAATCAAAAATCATTGATTTTTTTTAAAAAAATCAAATAAATCATGGTTTTTTGATTTTTTTCTATTTTTAAAGATCTAGTGGTGTTATTGTACTTTTTTAATTGTTCTAAAAGCAATATAAATATTTTATTTCATAAACGAAAACGAAATCTGTAATAAACCCTAAAAGATGAATTTGAATTTTTGCATAAATTTAGTATATAACGTAACCACGCGCGCGCATCTTTTTAAAAAATACATACCTAAATAAAATAGGTCAAAACATATAATCAGTAATCTGTTAGAATTCAAATACAGTCCATATTTTTGTTCTTATTTTTACTTTTGTAGTAAATAAATTCATTTTTATTACAATTTTTTCATCTGTAATAAAAATCAGTGATTTTTAAAAAAAAAATCAATTGATTTAAATCATGATTTAAATCAAATGATTTAAATCAGGCCAACCCTGGTTTGGACCGGTGGATCCAAAAGACCTCCCGCTCACCCGTATTTCAGTGAATACGGGTCGGAGTCGATTCTTTACCAATAAGACCCGTAAAACCCATAAGAACTGGACGAACCATATTACCCGTAAGACCCATAAAACGTATTTGACCGCTTTCAACTTCACATACCGGTGTTCATTTATTTGATAAAACATTTGACATAATACAATTAGTTTTAAAAGTTATGTTAGTAATTTGTAAAGAAGCAAAAAACCTCGATTTGTAAAATAGACACTCTTATAAATACTTAATTTGAATGTGTATTTAAATGCAATAATGTAGTCGGCTACGTGTCTTACGGGTCTTATGGGTGAAGAATCGATTCCGACCCGTATTCCATTTGGTCCAGATGCGGGTGAGATTTTCTCTAAATTATTTCGAATCGGAGATAATAAAAAAAAAACTTTTTTTCAACATCACTTGTGAAAATGACATTTTTCTCACTCAATTTAGTTGTGATAGTAACTGACTAAACTTTCCACATTTATTCGTTAAAATAACAAGTATAAGAACTTCAATACATATGAAAAATGTAATTTTCATATGTAATGTTGAAGAAAATAGTATGTAATATACGAGGAATTGTAATTTTCACATGTAATGTTAAAAAAAATAGTATGTAATACACGTGGAAAAAGGCCATTGCAAAATTTGTACGATTAGAATACGAGCGATAGCGCATTCATTTTACAATGATGCCCTTTCCTCACTTGTATTATAATATACTATTTCCGACGACTACTACGAAAAGTACATAAATTCACACGCTAAACTATTACTGAAAGTTGGTCTTTGCACATCACTAGCAAAGGTGTGTGAAATGAAATCTCATTAACCAATCAGATGTGCCCGCAACTGTGTGAAATGATTTTACACACGCTGCGATAACTGAGCGAACTAATCTAAAAAATTTGACAGTTGCAAATAATTTGCTAAATTTACACGGATTAAGAAGACTGGACCCTGATTTATCAGATTTTAACAAAATTTTTGGTGAATTCTGATAGTAATGATGTTAACATAATCTGTTTTAATATTTTTATGTAAATTTTATATTGTTTTTCTTTTTGTTGGTCGTCGGAAAAATATCGTGTACAACACGTGCTGGAAGGGTGTTTAACCCTCACGTGATTAAACCACTCGCCTTCGGCTCGTGGCTCAAACTTCACGCTCGTGTGAAATATCCAACTTTCAGCACTAGTTATACAATATACTATTAATGACAAAACCGTTGCTATGCAGTAACGGTTGCTATGTTGTAAAGTAACCTATTACTGTATGATTTTGAGTATATTAAAATAGTACATTACTGTACAAAATATGAAAAATATATTTATACCCGTTTCCTTCAAAAATAGCCAATGCACCGTGATTAAGGTTATTTTTGCTGAATCACTGACCGATCATGGTTGTTTTTAAACATTGAATTTAACATTTTAATAAGGATGCATGCCATTTGTAGGTGTTAGGTCGTACGTCGTACCTAGCGTTTAGAAACTAAAAGATTTATAAAACAAGGCATTTAACAGGATCGCGTTCTAGATTATCTTTGATCAGTTTCAGCACTATTCAAATGCTGCGTCAAATAAATTTATTCGATACATAAAATTATAATTGTCCCCGATATGTTTTTATTGCATTAATGAAAACAAATTTATAGTCGCGTTTCACCATCAACTGCGAAATTATTTAAACGTGTTTGATTTTCATTGAAATTGAATGAAACATATTTCATACATTTAATTTTTGTCATAAACGTTTATTTTGATGTTTGGTTTGTATAATGAAATGTTTATCTTGAATAATATTCGCAATTTGAAATAAATGACGGTCGAGCCATGTGAACTATTTCATATTGAATAGAATTCTTTTATTGTAGATCAAGGCAGGCCGCGTAATAAAGGAAATCCTGTAATCTCGTTCCGAATCGTCTGGCAAATTTGCAGATTCACTAAATTGTAGCAATTTCGCATTCTCGGGATTTCGAACAACTTGCATTCCACTATAATATATCTTCTTTTACTTCTTTCATCACACGCACGTAATTCGAACTTATTTTCTTGTCTACACGTGACTGTGATTATTTTCAAATTGTTCACAAATTGCAAAACTTTTAATTTCAACTGAGTCTTAGCTGTAGCTGCGAAGGTAATTTTAAGTTTTATAGTAATTCGAGAATACTAGTTTTGTAGTAATAAAGACAAGAAAATTAGAGTCAATTAAGTAATTGTCATTGAAGATTACATTTGCGAACAGCTGCGTCTTTTAAGTTAATTACATATGTAGGAGTTTTTTATATTTTAGAAAAAAAGTACAACATTTTTTCATTAATTTTTTTTTAAGTACACTCCTGCATTTACACACTTGTTCCACTGTTTTTACGACTACGGGAAACCATTTTCTGAAAGTGCCTTCAACTGCTTCACAACATCTCCATCACCTGTTCAATTTCATTTTTAGCGGTGGGAAAAAAAATCGGCTAGAGCAAGGTTGGGAGAATAGGAGGGTTGTTTAAAATTAGCAACATTGTTTTTAGCCACCATCAAAGAGCGATGTATCGAAGCGTTGTCACCCAACAAAATCCGATCGTTTCCTGCTCAATTTTCAAGACTTTTCGTCTGATTGCGTTTCGTAGACGTTGAAGGAAAGTTCCTTGTTTATAGTTTGGACTTGAGGAATGTATTTATGGTGAATCATGCCCTACTAATAAAAAACATTGTCGTTTGACATTATTCGATTTATAGGGGAATCATTATAATTGTTAGTATGATTTTATAGAGAATTTTAACTTGAAACAAGTGAGGATGTGTGTATTACATTATTAATTAATTTATACAAAAAAATCATGTCATTTTGAGTTCTTCTGTTTCCCAATGTAAGCATATTAAAATGTTGTAATGTAAAAGAATAATTATTTATGTTTAGCTAAAATTTGTAATTTAATAATTTGAAAAAAAAAAATTTGAATGGCGTCTATACAGGGTGGTTGATTTTTCATTGTCCAACTTATATCTTCTGAAATATTATAGATACAAAAAAAAAGTTAAATAAAAAAGTTGTTTAATACAACCTGATCTATACTTTAGCATAAACAATTTTTTTCCAAGGCCTACCAATTTTTTGGAAAAATGTTTAACTTTAATTTTTTAAATGGAACACCCTGTATAGTTTGACAGAATAAGATTCTTAATAAATTTCTCTTTACAGTGATGTGTAACAAGTAAGAATTTATCTTTAAATTATGTCCTATAAAGCAAATAGAAATATGATAAAAGTAAGCTATGATATTCTATTGTTTATACCTGTAACTTCTGTCACACATGAACGTTGGCTACGTAGGGGTTTTCCTTTGAATAAAATTATGTGTAATAAAGCAAGTAATAGAATTACTACCATTGATGATTTACAAAATTATTAATACTTTTATTTATGATAGATGTTACTGGTATAAACAAATCACAGCCTACTTTTATCGTATTTCTATTTGCTTTATTAGACATAATTTAAAGGTACACCCGTACTTGTTATACATCAATGTAAAGAGAAATTTATTTATAATTTTATTCCGTAAAAATATACAGGGTATTCCATTTAAAAAATCAAAGTTAAATATTTTTCTGGAAAATTGGTAGGCCTCGGAAAAAAATTGTTTATTCTAAATTATAAACCAGGCTGTATCAAATAACTTTTCTATATATCCTTTTCTTGTATCTTTAATATTTCAGAAGATATAAGGTGGACAACGAAAAACCAACCACCCTGTATATTTACAATACTACGGGTTCGAATTAAAGAGTTATGAAGATATATTAATAATTTTGGAATCTGAAATTTATATAGTTTAATATTTGCATGAAACATTAGGGGGTGCCCTCGACACACCCCCGTAAGCTTTGCCTATGATTTCAGTTACGGTTTTATGGATTCTGTATTTTGTAACAAGACCGGATCTTAGTGCTATCAATAATTCTTATATAATCAATCCCATTTTCGTCAATTATTAATATTGCTTTCTTGCACTAAGCCAAAGATATATTTTAAATATCAGTAAACACGTAGTGTTCTTACAGTAAATTGTTGCGATTACCATAATTATCCAGGTGCACACTTCCTGTCGGTTAAAGTTCGACGTCGGCCGTGCTCTGCAGTTGCATTGTTGCAGCAGGGTTAGAAAGTTGTGTAAAGTTGTCAAGGATTACAGCGGCACTAACCTAATACCAGTGTTTGGTGCGTTGTTTTGGGTGTTTTAGCTGGCGCAGCAGGATAATGTTTGCAACGCGAGATGCTCGTTTGTTTGCAGCAGGAGCGGGGCAGGTGGCGCCGACTGCGCGGCCGTTACATAAACTACAAGCGCTCAGCCACTCGACTTAACGCATCGCGTACACGGAGATAGTCCGTGACTTACGTGATACAAGTGTCGGATACAGCCCGAGAGTGGAATAGTTTACAACTAACTTCAACCGTGATGACCAAGATACCAACTTTAACGTTTATATACGATACAAAAACGTAAAATATTCGCATGCGAAAAGGGATAAAAATTCGCAAATTCCATTTAAATAAATATACAGGATGTTTTAAAGAAAGTGCAAAAAAATTTAAGGGCATATAGTATTGACAAAAATGAGTAAAAAAGCTTAATCAACATAGGTTTGATCTTCAACTGTTTCCGAGATAAATAAAAAATCGAAGAAAAACTGACAATGATTGTGATCGATCAAAATTTTGTCTATATCTAAAAAAAAATCTGATGTGGCCAACACAAAACCTCTCGCTATTTAATTTTTACATACATACATACGTACATAAAATTACGCGATTCCCACTTAGGGGGTTAGCAAATACCCGGAAACAATAGTAACAATAAGAAAAGGGATAAGAGTAACAGTTCAGCTGACTCACTTCACTCTTTAATAACATTCTTCTTTCGCCTTATCCACAATCATCATATCATTCATACATAAGAACATATTAAAGTGACCGATTTTCGGTAGCGCATAATCCAATCCGGACCACAATAATAGTTACGCAACAATCTTCCTTTGCCACACTTTCCTATCCATTTTTATTAATTTAAATACATACTTACGTATTTACTAACGCTGCAGTTCCATTGCATAAAACTATTAATTTATTTACTATTTTCTTTTTAAAATGTCACTATTATTAACTTGAAGTGATTAGTTTTTTGACAGTGACATTTACTGTAAGTTACATTCATTTGAAATATGAACTGTGTAACAAAGGAATTGTGTTTATCTTAGGCTTCGGGACTAATAAAAAAAAATACATTAATAAAAAAAATATTTTTTTTTTATTAGTCCCGAAGGCTAAGATAAACACAATTCCTTTGTTACACAGTTCATATTTCAAATGAATGTCAATGTCAAAAGACTAATCACTTCAAATTAATAATAGTGACATTTTAAAAAGAAAATAGTAAATAAACCAATAGTTTTCTGCAATGGAACAGTTAGCAGCGTTAGTAAATACGTAGGTATGTATTTAAAATAATAAAAATTAAATAGCGGGAGGTTTTGTGTTGACCACATCAGATTTTTTTATTTTGCTGTGGTTAGTTATAGTTCTCGTCACCAAAAATCGAGGGAAAATTTAATAATCTTTAATTTTTATAATAACAAATTCAGAAAAAATGACATTTAATGGAATTTTTCGAAGGAAGACCATTTTGAGCTTCAAGTAAAGTGCCATTTCCGGTTATCTAATTCACAAATCTAATGGCTTCTTTCCATATTGAAATAAAGCTGTAATAAAAATGTAAGTTTCATAATTTTTCGAATGAAAGTACTTGACACACAGACACACTCACAAACACACACACACACACACACACACATACATACACACACACGCACACACATACATCATTGTGAAAATGTTAAAATCGGATCTTAGGGACCTTAAAACGTGATCATTTACCAAAATCTCGATATGTGATTTTTAGCGCGATCCCTATACCTCCCTTACCAAGGGCAGCGGGAGGTAAAAATAGAAAATATCCCAAACAAATTTACTGATTTGTGAAAATTAAGGCTGAAAAGCATGAATTAATAAATTACCCTTTAACGTTTGTTGCGTAAGTTTTAAAACACCCTGTACAACAAGATTAAAGTAATATGAACGAGAGAAGAAACCGATTAATTAAAAAAAAATCGATGCGACTGCTACAAGTCTGAAGTAAGTCCAGCAAAAACAATTGGAAGTTTTCCACTGCACTAAAGATAAAAATGCCAGTGATAAAAGAAACTGGATTTTAAATACACTTTAAGAACTATTTTCAAGAACAACATCAGCGTGAAAGACGCCATTGTTACGACCGAAAAACTTTCCTACTTGCTCATTTTTCCAAGCTCCACCTAAACGCAATTAGTGTTCACTGCTTTCACCGAAACAAATGAACTGTGAATTTTCATTACGTTATTGAATTTACCTTTGGTTTTTCCAAACGTCGTGCTGACATTTTCCATTACAGAATATTTCAATAGAATTTTCAGCTAGGAGAAATATTTATATTTATTTAAAAATGTTTTCTTCTTGTTTGTTAACGCTTCAAAGAACCTAATATTTCTATCGGAAAATGAATCAATTTATTTTGCAAAAGGAAAACATAAGAATAAACGTAAAACATAATCCAGACAAAAGAAAAAGTAATTGAGACGAAGTCTGAAGTATAGGGGATGATATTTAATTAAAAATATAAAATCTCTGTCGATTTTTATTGCTTGAGATCGTGATCGCTTCGTCTCTGTATTAATAGAAGACAGGGACGTACTAGGGCAAAGGGGAAACGTGACCGTGATGTGCTATCATTAGACGCTTGTGATCAGCGTTGCCATGACAACGCCGAAATGAAACCAACTTACCCCAATGTATAGCTCATATTTCACCGGGGGAATTTTATTATTTTCATTTTTGTGTACCTTAATATGCTCTGGATATTTTATCTAGATTAGAAATTTATATTCCATTGTTTTGTAGTCATTATTTTTATACCTTGCATAATGAACAAAAGAACGTAGTTTGACTAATTATGTGCACAACAAAACATGTATTCACGACACGTTTTCATGTTTCATGTAAACGAGAAATATGTACATGTTTTTAAATATACTTCACTCTCTTTTTCTAATTAACATTCTGGTTATATTTATAACATACGAGATTCAACAATTATCGACATTATTAGCACTATCACTTCAAAAATAACTATTTTCTCATTTTTTAATTAAAACAAACTTTGTAGTTACTTGAGAGTTTATCTGACTGTCTTGTTCCGAGTTGCGAATGTAGTATTTTTGATATTTTGCAGTTGCATACAAATATCAAAATGAGATATTTTATTTTTTCAGTAACTTTATTTGAGCCATCATTACGAAAATGGAAAATTATTCACACGAAGAAAAATAACAAATTATTAACTATTATTTTCACGCAAATTATATTCTATAATTTGTTACTAGTAAAATGTCATTATATTTATATGAGATTTCTTTTAATACCATGGCTAACAGTATAAAGACTTAACTTTTATTAAATTTTATTCAATTTTGCCTTATAAAGTTAGGTTTACTGTTTACTTTAATACAGGTCATTAAAGCACTTGTTTAATAAACAATAAAATAAAATTCTTTTTCTCTTTTTATTGGTTTAAAAAATTTATTTATTATTTTTTCTAGCGGTTTAAAAATTTATTTAGCTCTTTTTTCATACAAATTTTACAACTAACAAATTTCCCTGTGGAATAAAAAGATCCCCCAGAAATTCTGGGATGACATGATATGTTACATAAACTTTCAATTACTTGTAGTTTTCGAACGAATTAATATTTAAACATTTTTTTTCATTAATGCTCATACAAGAATAACGCGATAACAATTTTATTTTAAGACTTTAATTTCAAAAAATTCACTCTGTTGTTCCAATGCTCTAAATATAAGTACACTTACGTAACATTGTCTTTACAATAAAATAATATTACTAGCAAGTTTATATCTCTATTCATTTTTGAATTAATGTCCCAAAAGTCAATATACCCCATATTCAGATAAAAACTTCAAAATTTTCAAAAATCTAATTTTCGTGTATCTAGATACGAATTATACGAGATATGAATTTGGAAATATCATCATTCGATTCTACGGACAAAACTACATAAGTATGCCAATTTTCATAATTTTTGAACACCGCATGTAGTCTCTAAAGCAAAATAACTGAAAATGGCCAAAAATCGCAAAAATCTAAGGGGTACCCCTTACGATTTTTTCAGATTTTGACCGTTTTCAGGGGTTTTTAAACTTTTACTCATAAAAAATGAACCGGTTAGTCAAAAATTATGAAAATTGGTACACTTATATATTTTTACCCATAGAATCGAATGGTGTTGTCGCCAAATTCGTATCTCGGCCCATTTTTGGGTTATTACCCAAAAATGGGCAGTTTTATGCGAAACTTTGAATCTAAATATCTCGAGAACGAAAAGAGATATCGACCTGCGGTTCCAAAATTTGGAATCAGCACATTGAGAAGTATCTAGATACATAAAAATTAGATTTTTGAAAATTTTGAAGTTTTTATCTAAATGTGGGGTATATTGACTTTTGGGGCAATAATTCAAAACTAGGTAGAGATCTAGCCCAGAAATGGGTATTCTTGAGAAAATATTTGAGGTTGAATATCTCCAAAACTAAAATAGATATCGACTAGCGGTTTCATGATTTGGAATCAGTGTATTGGGAAGTACGAGATACATGAAAATTGGATATTTGAATATTTTCAACTTTTTAACCAAATGCAGGTATTTATGACATTTTGGGGCAAAAACTTAAAAATGGGAACAGTTATGAACTTGGTGGTAATATTAGTCAATTTTACATACAGGGAATTTATTTTAACATGCAACATATGGCGAATCACTTCCATGGTTACTCACTATTGTCAAAAAATGACAGCAATGTAATATTTGTCCATTTTAAAATGCAACATACAAAATTTGTAGTTTTGTATTATCAAACTAATTTTCAATAAATTAGCCTACATACGATTAACAAATAATCAAAACATGAATGTTGTACATCTTAACAAACTTTTGCTAACAAAAATTCATAATTTTCATGTAATAAATGTTAAAAAATACCCCCAATCACTCTGAGGCAATATTCTAGTCGGTCATAATAAGAATTGACACAATTTGTGATGTGTTTTGGAGGTATCTCCTGTGCTGCAATACTATTTATAATGTTGCATTTTAAAATGGACAAATATTACATTGCTGTCATTTTTGACAATAGTAAGTAAGTGATTAACTATAATGTTG
Organism: Ophonus ardosiacus; assembly: GCA_943142095.1. Taxonomy (NCBI): domain Eukaryota; kingdom Metazoa; phylum Arthropoda; class Insecta; order Coleoptera; family Carabidae; genus Ophonus; species Ophonus ardosiacus. The sequence continues at coordinate 46,212,854 of OW964831.1, read as the reverse complement.
CATTTTAAAATAAACTCTCTGTATAATACTAGATATGTAACTATACCAATTTTTATGTGTATGAAACAAAGAGTTTAACAACGGTATAGTATTCACATTTTCTACAATTTTGCACAAATGCCGAACTTTTCTGGTAATACACTGCGGCTCATGAGATCATCGGGATCTTAATTTAACAAAACAATCTTGGATTGGGGACTGTCCATATTTAATTCTGGTGATTTAGTGTATGCCTCAACAGAAAAAGTCATACAGAATATTTTCAGAATGAAATACCTTGTTTTATTATATCAGGCTCGGTCTAAAATTAAGAGAACAGCCCTCGTGTTTTTTACCTCTCGCTAAAAGAGGTAGGTATTGAATTATAGTGCAATACAATATTTATATAATATAAAATGGAAATGGCGAGAGGTATTGTGCTGGCTACAACAGATTTTTACCTCCCGCTACCCTTGGTAAGGGAGGTATAGGGATCGTGCTAAAAATCACATATCGAGATTTTAGTAAATGACCACGTTTTAAGGTCCCTAGAATCCTATTTTAACATTTTCACGATGATATCTGTATGTGTGTATGTGTGTGTGTGTGTGTGTGTGTGTGTGCATGTATGTGTGTGTGTGTAGGTATGTGTATGGATTTTGTCTTCGCTCTAACTCAAATACTATCAATCAGAAAATTCTGAAACCTTGTATTTATACCCTATTCTAATATGAAAAGATGCCATTAGATTTTGGTGTAAATCAGATACCTGAAAATGGCACTTTACCTGAAGCTTATAATGGTTTTTCTTCGAAAAATACCATTAAATGCCATTTTTTCGCATTTTATGTCTTATATAGATTATTGAATTTTCTACAGGAATACATAAATACTTTTTCTATATATTTTACAGATAAATTTAAAAATATTTTTTTTTATTAGTCCCGAAGCCTAAGATAAACACAATTCCTTTGTTACACAGTTCATATTTCAAATGAATGTAACTGATAGTAAATGTCACTGTTAAAAAACTAATCACTTCAAATTAATAATAGTGGCATTTTAAAAAGAAAATAGAAAATAAAGCAATAGTTTTCTGCAATGGAACAGTTTGCAGCGTTAGTAAATACGTAAGTATTTACATTAATAAAAATTAAATAGCGGGAGGTTTTGCGTTGGCCACATCAGATTTTTCTGTTATGGGAATGAATACTGTAGTTCTAAAAATTATTTGAAACAATTTTTTTACTAATAATAGTGAAAACTAATACCTTTTTTGTTGGTTGTGATTTGAAATTCAGGATATAACCCGAAAAATCCATCCTTCATCTTTACGAGCCTCTTTTCTTATTGATAACAATTCCCATTCTTGTCTGCGAGGTATACAAAAACTCCGACAGCCGGCATCATTAAGAAATAACCCACAAAGTTTATAAATAAAATATACCTATTTAATTCAGGTCGACAAAAAGTGACATGAATATTAAGGGCTGAAAGAACGTGCACCGGGCGTCATGGCCGACTAGATAATGGCCGGGGCCTGTGAGCACATGGGACAGTGAAGAGAAGTGGCCGTGGCAGGCAGACAGAATGCCAAGTGGATTTGTTACTCCACTCCGGACTCGGGACTCGGCCAGGAGTGAATAAAAAACACCCGGAAAGTTTTTTCCGCAGCTTTTTCCCAATGTTGGGGGGTTATCACTTGCTCAGATGATGATGAACAAGATGTAGGGAAGTTTTGTGTTGTAATACTGCCGAAAAATGAAATTTCCTTCATCATATAATGCCGCGAGAAATTTTGCACAGCTTTTCGAACATGCAGGAACTCTTTTATACTTTATAACCGCTTCAAATATAACAAACTTTTATTTTATTTTAGAAATAAGTACATGTAAATGGAAAAATCTGTTGTGGCCAGCATAGTACCTCGCGCCATTTCTGTTTTGTTACATGAGTATCGAATTTAACATTTCTTGTACACACAAATAATTTTAATTATATCTATTCTATCCTACTCTTCTAAAATAAAAAGATGGTACAATTTTAAATACAGGGTGTCTCACAACTCGCGCCCCAGACGAAACTGACACTTGCCGACGACAATAGGTTGCCAGCAAATAGAAGAAAATAATTTGCGGCTGCTTGCATAACGGAGTTATAAGACTTTTTAATCCACCAATCTCGGAAGGATATCTAGAGGTGTGATGATATTATTACAAAATAAAACTGGTTGCTAGGTTTTAAAAATACTACTAGTGAGTTACAAAATTTGTTTGACTTACTGTAATTTTGACACTAGAGTTGACTTTTCACTGTCAACAAATTTAGGTTAGCGCAGGTGTCATTCGAGATCATCACAAGATTTCTATCTGGAAAACGTTCCGAATAGACTCGTGCTGCCTCTCTGGTGTTACGTCCACATTCTCCGAAAATTACAATAATTTCTAAGTAATCAGCGGCTGAATACATGGTAAGAATTTACCTTTTTTTATTCACCTTGTCAAATTTAATTTGACAATGACAGTTTTCGAAAACTACAGTTGCCCACACATTTTAAAGAAGATTTTATTTGTATAAAACCATAGTAATGTAAAATTACGGCAAACACACGTTAAAGGTGTAGGTCTCTGATTGGTCAATTTTAAGACGTCTTTTCTCTAATATCTTTTAAGCTAAATTTTGAAATTACACACCCGAGTGCAGTCTCGTGTTTCCTCATTCGCTCTGGGGCGCGAGTTGTGAGACACCTGTATAAATTAATAAATTTAGATGGAAAATTTTATGTTCTTCAATATCTGTAATAACAAAAATTTCCGGTTGTCCAATTGTTATCAAAACCAATCCAGCTCTTCTCCTTAATATCAGATTGAGGAATACTTAGTTAAACAGGTCTTAAATATTATAGTGTTTGAGGAATCGTCCTTCCAACATCTAGACACACATACACTCACAGTGACCTTAAAACGTGCTTATTCACTAAAATCTGGATATGCGATTTTAAGCACGAACCCAATTCATCTTTTAGCGAGAGGTAAAAAGATTTGTTATTTTTACCTCTCGCTAAGAGAGGTATTGGATTCGTGCTAAAATTTGCATATCCAGATTTTATTGAATAAGCACGATTTAAGGTCCCTAGAATCCGATTATAACATTTTTATAATGATGTCTGTGTGTGTGTGTGTGGATGTGTGTATGTGTGTGTGTATGTCTGGATGTTGTAGACACGGTTCCTCAAAAACTATAAGACTTAAAAAATATTTAACTGCAGTTTTCTCAATCTGACATTCCTGGGAAGAGCTGAAAAGGTTTTGGTAACAATTGAACAATCGGAAGTAGTAGTTTCTTAGAAAAATTCTTCTAAATATAATTTTTTGGGAGGTTTTTTATATTGAAGAACATAAAATTCTCCATCTAATACATAGATTTAGAGATAAAGACACTATAAATTTATAGAGTAATCTAATCGCAGAGGCTAAGGCACTAAGGAAACCAGTTGACAAATTCAAATGTTTATAATATTGTTTGTAAATGACATGTCAGTGTCAAAAATTAACAGATTAGTGACATTCTCATAGCTTTTTCTGGGAAGTATATTTAATCTTTCTTATTGTTTTAATAATTAAATATTTGAAATTATAGGTAAAATTGTGGTAAAATGCATATATCCATCAGAAATACCGCCAATCTGGTTAATGAATTGGAAGAATCTGTGACATTTAGAAACTTCCTCATACAGTGAAAAACAGATATAATTAGAATTATATGTGTATAGAAGACATGTTAAATACAATAAAAAACAATATTTGGGTAAAGTTCTGTAATATTTTGTTGTAAAACGACGGTTCGAAAGCGAAGTGCAATACAATACTTATATAGCCTAATATGAAAATGGCGAGAGGTCTTGTGCTGGCCACAACAGATTTTTTTATCCGCATTACCATATAAGATATTCAGACAGTTAAACGATTTAAATCATAAATACAATTAACTATAAAAAATGACGTCATGTGTTTATAAGTTGACATGTATGTAAAACGAATTAAAAAATGATCTGTTAATAATTAATTAAATTTGTTAATGAACTACAAAACAAAAAATCTTTTAAAAAACTGAAAAATAACCAATAAAACATCGTTAATAAAATATATTTTAAAATATACAGAAAATTTAAAATTTCCCTAAACGATGACGCAAATCGTTTGACTGGCTGGATAGCCTATTTATAATTTTATTTCTGTATCCGACAGTCAATTTTCCTGAGTTTATGATAAATAATATTGAAAAACAAACGTTGTTATTGGATTTTACGATTTTAGTTATTAAAATAGAAGCCTTCTTGTGGAAGATAGAAATAACGAAGTTATTTTGTCTAAGTACGTCAGAGCATCAGAGGTATTTGAAAAATAAACTTTAGGTTAATACAGTGAATAAATTTTTCTTTAAGGTTATGAAAATATTTATGTAAATTGTTTATTTTCTCATAAAAGTGCGTAAATTCTTGCTAATCTGATTCTTGCCAAAATACAAATTCTTGTATAAAAGTATTTTACGCTGGATATTAAATTTTGTTAGTCTAAAAGTTGAACATCGTTAAAGAAGTTTAAAATATGAACATCAGCTTTGAAGTGCGCAGCAAATACCACAATAAAATTAATTTCTTGAATTAGTTTAACATTTTCCCTTTTAACCCAAATTTTCATTAGCTTCATTCAGAGGAAATCGTGTTATCGAGTTACCTCCGCCCATTACGCAGCTCTGGGGAAAAAGACAAATTTTGTTGTAGGTACCTTTATGAGTAACTTAATTATCCTTATTTCGTGTTTGTTTTCTAAATATAATTTTGTACAATTTGCACTAGAAACAAAATGCACTGATTGCTAAAAACCCACCAGTAGAACCCGCTTTTTGAAATAAAACCCCCTACAGGATTAAATCCCAATTACAGTATTACAGAGTGGGTTTACAAACATTCATGCCTTATAGGGAATCGAACCCAGAACCCCGAGCGCACTCATGACTAAGAGGCGTTGCTCTAATCATTGAGTCACAAAATATTCAAGTTAATAACATTATTCGTCGGTCGGAATCGAAAATCGGACCCGGTTCACCAGATTCGCGACAAGATATTCAGGCACGCGGCCACGAGACTCCACATACAGGATCTTAAAAATTAAGTGTCCCAAATTATGAGGGCATATAGTACTGACCAAAATGGGTAAAAAAAGGTTAATCAACATGCGTCCGATATTCAATAGTTTCCGAGATAAAAGGCAATGAAAAATGAGTTTTTTCGGTGTTTACATCTGCTATCTCGAAAACTGTAAGAGTTACGACTTTGATTAAATGAGAAATTTTGTTTACCTTTAAGAGATCATCTTAGATGTGTTTTTGTTTTTCAAAAAAATCAAATAATGGGGTATTCCACCATAACAAAAAATTTAAAAAATTTCAATTCAACATAAAGTATGGCTCAATAAATAATAGTTAAAACAATGAAAACATTTTTTAAATAATTACTTTACGAGATATTTCACATTTGCTAAAAGGGAAAATTGACGTCATACAATTGTTATCTTTCTCTCGCAGCGTACTCAAAGTAGTGTGTGTGAGAAAGACAAGTACAGGGGAAATGTGACGTTATACTGATTTCTCGAAAATAAAATACTGTTAAACTAGGAACAATTAAGATTTTTTAATACTATGAATTGCTTCAAAATCGAATGAAGTTTTATTTAAAATAATAAAAAAAATTGAGTGGAATACCCCATTGTACTAAGACAAAAGTGGCGACCTTTGGCAATATTTAGATTTCAATTAACTTAGTAACTATTAAAAAGTGAAAAAAATGTTTCGTATAAAATGTTATTGTTTCTTACAGTCTATTTACTGGCAAAGACAAAATTTCGATTCTAATACAAAATGGCCTCTTTCTCAAAAACAGTTGAAGATCGGACCCATGTTGATTAAACTGTTTTTATTCATTTTGGTCAGTACTATATGCCCTCATAATTTGTGACACTTATTTTTTAACACCCTGTATGATGATAAGTTCCCTTTTCACCTATGAGTTTTGTTTACTAATACATTTATTATCTTACGACATTAAATAATGATGCGCTTTTGTTGAGAGTTACAGTTCTATAGTGGTATAGAAAATTACAGAATCGCACCAATAGCTTACATCAACAATTACAGATAATTAACTAACAACCAAGTGAAGATAATAAAAGATTGTAAAACAAATGATAGAAAAGCCGTAAACTATTGAAAAAAAAATTACTTTCTTACCATTAAGTACATCTCTGAGAAGAAATGGATTGACTTACCTGAAAAGAAATAAAAATTAGTAGTACTATTTCATAAAAACAAAACATTCTAATTATATATTTTCTAAAATTTATACATTTGTATAGTTGGCTGTTGAAATTAAAATAAATGAGCGCCTAATTTATAATTTTCTGTGATTCATCACCCTGGTTGTGCAATTGTGCATCCAGAGTTCAAAGTGTAAATCCCTCTTAACTCGACGTTGGCGGCGGCGGCACCGATGTTAGCGTCGTGTTTGTTTGTCGATTGTTAGGCAAGCAAACACGTGCCAATCAGTGTTCGCCGCCAACAAACAATTTATGACAGATACGAGCAGCGGTAAATACCGATTTGAAAAATCCAACCATTGCCTGCAACTAATTACCGAGTTTGTTAAAAAAAGCAAACAACGCATTGTTGTGTTAACCAAGCGCTGCACTTTTTCTCTCATTTTTTAATCGAAACTTTATTTAACTTTATAATCCCCTTTATTTCCTGTGTTTGCATAATTTTTACATACTTTATAAAATATCCTACGGGCGTTGTTCCAAATGTTTTAAAGCACCAGTTCACCGCATATTTTACGATGCTTCAATTTGAATTTACTTTTTATTAATTATATACAAAATGGCTTATTTACCAACCTTAAATCACACAACACTTTTTACCTCCCGCTACCCCTAGGTAAGGGAGGTATAGGGATCGTGTTAAAAATCGCATATAGAGATTTTAGTGAATAAGCACGTTTTGATGTCCCCAGAATCCGATTTTAACATTTTTACAATGATGTCTGTGGGAATGTATGTGTGTGTGTATGTGTGTGTGGATCCTGTGGACACGATTACTCAAATACTATCAACCAGAAAATTTTGAAATTTTGTATACCCATTCTATACTAATGTAGGAAGAGTTGATTAGTTTTCAGTGTATCAGATAACCGGAAGTATCACTTATACAAGCTTTTACAAGTTTTTCTTGAAAAAATTGCATTGAATATAATTTTTCAGCAACTTTTACTATTAAAAATATAATATAATGATACAATCTTCAATTCTACGATAATATAACATTAAAAAACTTTAAATAACTTTACATATAAATTTATAAAATAATTTATTTTTGTACATCATCTGACCCATGCGTCAAACAAAAACATAATACTTTAATAAAATTTTGACGTATTTAAACAAATGTCGCTGTCACATTTACATTAATAATGAAACCGTGTTAAGAAGAATTAAGTAGAAATATATTTGATTTGTAAATATAAATCTGTCAGTATAAGTACGTGTTTTTAAAATGTCAAATATTGGTTTACAACTACCACATTTACGACATGGATCATGTACGGCAAAGAATTTACACAGATTGCGTTTTTACAGCACTTGGAAGTTGATGATGATTTTTCGCGGATCATCTTTTTCTTTGGTGAGGCACATTTTCTCCTCTCTGGGTATGGCAGAGGAAAATCTTCATGTGATTTACGAGGTACCATTACATGTCAAAATGAGACTGTTTGGTGCGCACTATGGTCAGGTGGCGTCATTGGAACTTACTTTTTCGAAAATGATGAAGGTCGAACTGTTATAGTTGATGGTGAGCGCTATAGGCCCATGATAATCGATTATTTTTGGCACGAAATTAATTTCGTATTACAGACTTCTATTTATTAAAACAACAAATTAGATTTTGTTTATAAACGATCAACCGGAAGAGAAAAAGATACTTTACTTAAAGCTCATTACTATTTTAAACATGGAATTTGCGGGAGGTCATGTGCTAGCCACTTCAGATTTTTTTTGTTTATTATAAAATATTAATGCCCAGTTGCACCGCTAACTCTTACAGCTCGATTCTCGAAAGAGTTTAAGCTAATCCTCATTTTTGGATTAGCGAATTCTACTCTAATGTTAACAGTTTATATATTAAAGTATAGTCTAATCTATTCCTAGTATCTACCTATTTTCATATTATGAATATTAAATTTTAATTACCGGAATAAATACTAATCCAAAAATGAGGATTAACTTAAACTTTTTTGAGAATCGGGATGTTAAATTCAAGCTTGACAAACAAAAAAGTGTAAATCGAAATTTTGACAGCCATATTCAATTATTCATTTGACATTTCGTTTTGATACGATATTGCCAATTTAGAGGACACTTAAAATTTGGTTACTACCAATGGAAGTTAAGAAATTCAAATTCGAAAGGAGGGGCTAACATTCCTGTACTACAGTTTCCAAACAGTTTTTATTTTAAGATAAATTTCTTGCATTAAACTTAATAATTTAAATACACCTGTAATTATAAAGTATGTATACTTAGTGTTATAATATTCATTTATTTTTATGTAAATATAACTTAAAATAGCATATATTTCAAGAACATTTAGGTCCATGATGAAAACAGTTTGATATAAAAACACATAAATGTGACGTCACGTCAATCTTTTCAAAATTCGGGAGACCATAACTCGCTTATTAATAGGAATTTTTTCACCGGATTTTCATCAATAGTCTTAGTTTTCCTAATATTTTCAGATGAAATTATAAAAAAAAAAATGGTGTAATCCCCCATTATAAAGTATGTAGACTTATACAGTGTTATAATATTCATTTATTTTATGTAAATATAACTTAAAATAGCATATATTTCAAGAACATTTAGGTCCATGATGAAAACAGTTTGATAAAAAAACACATAAGCGTGACGTCACGTCAATCTTTTCAAAATATAACTCGCTTAATAGTAATTTTTTCACCAGATTTTCATCAATAGTCTTAGTTTTCCTAATATTTTCAGATGAAATTATAAAAAAAAAAAATGATGGAATCCCCCATTCTATTAGGCATTATATCCTAAAGCCCTCGGTAGAAGCTAAATCTGGACTAGAAGATGACCCTTAAACTACTATTATTACCCGTCATTTGACTCACAGTTTTTTTTTTAAGTTTTAAATCTGTATTTAAAGTAAACAGAAAGAATTGTATAGAAATTTCTAAGCCTTTGTGTAGATTTTATAATTTGTTGAAAATATAAACCCGTCGAATTATTATAAGTGTACAAAAAAAAAATACTATATTAAAGCGAGTTGATTTAGGGAAATTTGTATATGCAACGTTGTAGCTGGTAACATTGGTTTATTTTTTGAAAGTTCATTTCAATTCAGATTTATGACGTTTGAAATTTTAAGTAATGTCATCTAATACCAACATCCAAAACAAAAAACTGCCTGTCAAAATGAAGGCTCCTTCAATACGCAATTGGATTTCGTAATGAATTCATTATAAATGTAAAATATAACTCTATTTTTTGTTAAGTTTAAATTTTCTATTTTTTGTTTGAACATAGTTTAAACATAGCTTTATTGGTACAAATGGGTACCACAATGCTTAAACTGACATTAGATTGACAAATATCCATCAATTTATGTGTACACACGCACGTATGTACATTCATCTGGCATGCAAAGTGTAAATTCGCCTTTATTGGTCGGGGCCTCGCACCACCACAGTGCAAACCAGAGAGACAAAGCGCCATCAGCACTGAACCTAGATAAATTGATTATTATACAGTCGTGTCTACCTGATCATCAGCTGTAATCAGTCGATAATGGATCGGTAAATACGGGCTCGTGAAAACTTAATCACATAGCTGCATCGGATATTTTTCCACTTTTCCACCACCCGGCGTCCGCCAGACAACAGATAAATCTCCACCGCAAATACCGGTAATGCAATTCTCAACGCAAATAGTCAACATTCAAATGTTTAGATCAGTTGCTATTGTACTAGGTCGTGTAAATTTCCCCGTTTGCTGCGACTAATTGACATTGATTTAGCTAAATTTTAGACCGGGCGATATGCACTATAAATATTACATCAATTATGCAGATTATTCATAGAACAGACCTTTCATAACCTAAATACAATTTTACTAAAAATATTCATCCGTTGATTATTGAAATGTACCAAGTCCACTTTTTGAAAAAAATAAATATAATCAAATTCGGTTTCTCGGTATTTTTTTGTACCATGGCCAGTAGAAAGAACATCAAATTCAGTGCTTCTTGTACTTTAAACAGGGTTATAGTTTTGTCCCTTAAAAAGACGTATACCATAGACAAAGAATTGTTTTGAATTAAGTCCAGAGCCAATCATATTTCGTACTTCTGGCACGTGCTTCTCGACATAGTACAGTAAAAATAATAATAAAAATCTGTTGTGGCCATCACAAGACCTCTCGCCATTTCCATATTAAGCTATATAAGTAGGTATTGTATTGCACTTCGCTTTCGAACCGTCGTTTTATGACATAATATTACAGAACTTTACCTAAATATTGTTTTTTATTGTATTTAACATGTCTTCTGCACACATATAATTCTAATTATATCTATTTTATATCATTTTCATGTCAGAGGTTGTTCCAATTCATTAGCCAGATTGGCGGTATTTCTGATGGATATATGCATTTTACCACAATTTGACCTATAATTTCAAATATTTAATTAATAAAACAATAAGAAAAATTAAATATACTTCCCAGAAAAAGCTATCAGAATGTCACTAAAAATGTTGATATTTGACAATGACATGTGTCATGTTATAAACATTGGAATTTGTCAACTGGTTTCCTTAATGCTTTAGCCTCTGCGATTAGATTACTCTATAAATTATAGTGTCTTTATCTGTAAATCTATACAAGATATAATACAAATTTTAAGTGTATTAGATGGAGAATTTTATGTTCTTCAATATTTAATAAAAAAAAACTCCCAAAAAATTATATTTAGAAGAATTTTTCTAAGAAACTACTACTTCTGGTTGTTCAATCGTTACCAAAACCTTTTCAGCTCTTCCCAGGAATATCAGATTGAGGAAACTGCAGTTAAATATTTTTTAAGTCTTATAGTTTTTGAGGAATCGTCCCTCCAACAGCCATACATACATACACACACACACACACATACACACATCCACACAGACATCATTTTAAAAATGTTATAATCGGATTCTAGGCACCTTAAATCGTGCTTATTCAATAAAATCTGGATATGCGAATTTTAGCATGAATACAATACCTCTCTTAGCGAGAGGTAAAAAGTGTGGACATGGTACAAGAAGTCTCTTTATTGAATTTTGTCTTATAAATTTACTATGTTATTTCGATTCATGTCCAACTAAATCCTTGTTTGAAGTAGTTTTTCTAGAAACTAATATTTGTAGACATAGTACATTCATTCCAATAGTTGGCCGACAATATTATCATATAAATAAATGTTTTTGCTTTCCACAATGTTAATATTTGTATTCTTTTTACCTTCCGTCTCCTTTAGGTAATGAAGGTATTGTCTTTGGTCAGTGGTGTTTTTAATGAATAAGCACGTTTTAGGGTCACTACTATACGAATTTACTATTTTTAAGATGACATCTGTATATGTGTCTGTGTGTGTCCCTGTGTCCGTGTGTCCGTGTGTGTGTGTGTGTGTGTGTGTGTGTGTGTGTGTGTGTGTGTGTGTGTGTGTGTGTGTGTGTGCGTGTGTGCGTGTGTGTGTGTATGTGTGTATGTGTATGTGTCCGTATGTAATAACTTTTTCTCGACGATAACTCCAAAACTACAATTCTAAAAATTATAATTCTTTCGTATTCCTCTTCTTTACATCCATATGAAGAGCTGATTAGATTGTGGTTATAATTTATCCATCGGAAGTACCCTTATTTGAAGTTTTCAACGGTTTTTCTTAAAAAAAAGCAGTTTACTATTATTTTTTGACATTTTATGTTTTTATAAATATTAAAGAAAATGCTTTTCTCTATACGGTTTGATTATAATTTTCCTTCATATTCAATAGATATAGAGTTAAAGAATTATATATACTTTCAAATATCAGTAGCTTTGCTATTTATCATGGAAACAGCTGATATATTCAAAAAAATTCTAATTGACAGATGTCAGTATCCAGTGCAAAACCAAAGATGGAAAGTATAGGACCAGAAAGTGATACAAGTCATAGTGTTCCTATGCAGTTGCAGCCACGCCTCATGATTGGAACTTTCAATGCCGGGAATACGAGGAAAGCCAAAGAGAAAATGGAAGGACTGTATCGCAGAAGACTTGAGAGAGGAAGAACTGTGTCAAGAAGATGCGTTGGACAGGAATGAGTGGAAGAGAAGAGTAAGAAACAGCGAAAAAAGAAAGAAGGAAGTGTCAAGTGCAATTTACATAGTGTATGTTCGTTTTATAATTTTATTGTATTTATAGAATGGTACTTTTGTGGTTACTAAAGAGTATTATAACACAACTACATATTTATGAAATAACCACCTGTAAATAACTATGTTGTGATGCTCACATTGTTATTTTTAAACAATATTTTAATTCTATATTTCATATTTTATTTATTTTTAAAGTTTAAACTACCATTATTTTTTCTATTCAGGAAGCATATTGTTAAATAGTTATTTTTCATTTTGATATCAACAAAACAAATATCATATTTCATTTATAAATTTTAAAATATATTTTTTAGTTGCAATAATATTTACAAACATTGTGATTTAGTTTGTCATAAAGTTAGCATGTTTATTGTAATCCAATATTTCAATTCTGGTATTCGGAATGTTTACAACAATATGTTTAAAACAAAGTTTGTTATTGATTTCTATTTCAGTTTCAGCACAAGGCACTATATTCTACCGCTGAAGGCATTCTCAATAGGGTGAGAAAATAAAAGTTTTATGGAGAATAAACCTGTTTGTTTTGGGTGAGAATTAGTGAAAACAAACTATCACCTCTACCTGGTTAGAACTACAAACTGTGAATAAATACCATTTTACGAGTGACACAAAAACGTTGTGTGAATTTCCCACCAAAGCTGTGATGTTAAATAGTAGTTTGCAGACAAAATTAGATAGTTTTATTATAGCAGTTAAACGTTATGCAGTCCTGGACGCTTAATACCTTGAAAACAGTCGGAGAGAAACATTAGAGGCTCTAATGATGCTCCACTACAACAGTTTCGTTCCTTGTGAATCTGGCGCTTATGAAAGACCTCCGGTTTCCGCACCCGGACAAAGCTTTTATAGAGCGACTGAGGTTACAACAAATAATTCCTTCACAGTGTTCACACAATTTACGCCAAGTACAATTTTCACATTAACAACAACCAGTAATTATAAAAACATATTTTAATATGCAGCAAAATGTGGTTCATATTTTATGGTTTCTTTTATCCTAGGCATAAAAGTTTTATGTGCATTTTAGTAATATGTTTTTTAACGGGTGACCACGAGGAATAGGGCTTTTTTTTTTTGGAAAAATATTATTCGGTTAATTGTGAAGTGAAAAATTATTTATTGACATAAAAATGTAGTGAAATGTATGCCATTTAAGTTATGTTTGGAAAATAATGTCAGAGAGATGTGTATACATACAGAGAATTTATTTTAAAATGCAACATTATTGTTCATCACTTCCATGGTTACTCACTATTGTCAAAAAATGACAGAAATGTAATATTTGCCCATTTTAAAATGCAACATTATAAATAGTATTGCACTACAGGAGATACCTCCAAAGCACATCACAAATGGTGTCAATTCTTATTACGACCGAGTAGAATATTGCCTCAGAGTGATTGGGGGTATTTTTTAACATTTATTACATGAAAGTTATGAATTTTTGTAAGCTAAAGTTTTTTAAGATATACAACATTTATGTTTTGATTATTTGTTAACCGTATGTAGCCTAGTTTATAGGATATTAGTATTAAAAATACAAAACTACAAATTTTGTATGTTGCATTTTAAAATGGACAAATATTACATTGCAGTCATTTTTTGACAATAGTGAGTAACCATGGAAATGATTCGCCATATGTTGCATGTTAAAATAAATTCCCTGTATATGTATACCTATGTATCTATAATTTCAAATATTTAATTAATAATAAAATAAGAAAAATTAAATGTACTTCCCAGAAAAAGCCCTCAGTAATGTAAATGGATTTTTGACACAGACAACTCACATTTTTATGTCAAACATTTTAATTTTTCAACTGGTTTCCATGGAGTTATTTGGGCTACTAGATACATTACTCTAAAAATGTGTACATTTACGTAACATTGTTTTTACAAGCAAATAATATTACTACCAAGTTTATATATCTACCCATTTTTGAATTATTGCCCCAAAAGTCAATATACCCTCATATTAAGACAAAAACTTCAAAATTTTCAAAATTCTAATTTTTATGTATCTAGATACATCTTAATACTCTGATTCCAAATTTTGAAACCGCAAGTCGATATCTCTTTTCGTTCTCGAGATATTTAGATTCAAAGTTTTGCTCAAAACTGCCCATTTTTGGGTATTAACCCAAAAATGGGTCAAGATATGAATTTGGCGATACGACCATTTGATTCCAAGTGCAAAATTACATAAGTGTACCAATTTTCATAATTTTTGTCCAACCGGTTCATTTTTCGTGAATAAAAGTTTGAAAACCCCCGAAAATGGCCAAAATCTGAAAAAATCGTAAGGGGTACCCCTTAGATTTTTGCGATTTTTTGCCATTTTCAGTTATTATGCTTTAGAGATTGCATGCGGTGTTCAAAAATTATGATTATTGGTGTACTTATGTATTTTTTTCCTTTAGAATCGAATGATGATATCGCCAAATTCATATCTCGACCCATTTTTGGGTTACTACCCAAAAATGGGTAGTTTTGAGCAAAACTTTGAATCTCAATATCTCGAGAACAAAAAGAGATATCGACCTGCTGTTTCAAAATTTAGAATCAGCGCATTGAGAAGTATCTAGATACATAAAAATTACAATTTTGAAAATTTTGAAGTTTTTATCTAAATAGGGGGTATATTGACTCTTGGGGCAAAAATTCAAAAGTAGGTTGAGATATAAACTTGGTAGTAACATTATTTGCTTGTAACGGATTATTTTATATATTTATGAGTCCTAATCTCTAAATATATAGAAGATATAATAAAAATGTTCAATGTATTGGATAGAGAATCCTATGATCTTTAATATTTGTGATTATACAAATTTCAAAAAATAGTTATTTTCATAACAAGTTATGAAATATACCAAATATCATGCGAATGTAAATTGACGCACGACACGTAGCGGAGAGCAAGTCAATACACACGAGCTAAGATATTTGAATTTCATACAAGTTATGAACATTATTTTTTAGACGAGCATAAAAAAATTAAACTTTTTTTTCAAAACTGATATTTAGGTTCAAACGTACAGACAGCTGACAAATGAATAATGTATACATATAGCCAGAAATAATGACATAGTAATCTAGCAACCGTGTCAACTATTACGATATGAAATATATCGTAACACTAATGTGATAAGTTCAACTTTCAGTGTTGGGATACTACGTTGATATGTCATACTTATTACAATGGTCGTCTAAAAATAAAATTTAGAAGAAAACTCTACTACTTCTCGTAGGTGCAAAAAAGTAAAAAATATATAGATATGAAATATTCTGTTGTAATAAATCCTACAACCCACGTTAGAAACAAACAAACAAAAGTACTGGTGGGCAAATACATGTGAGCAGTAATTACAATAAAATAAAAGTAATTTTAAATACATGCGCATCATATGATCGATTACTTTTGTATATACGGTTAAGCATCCGAACAAATGAATATTCATAATATACCATAATTTTTTACTTAATATTTCTCTCATCATCTTGCCTCTAATTTCATCCTACACACTAAAGTCCACGGCGCTCAGAACTTTCGGTGAATGTTAATGACAAATTAAAACATTCCGACCTAAAAATAAAGGAGTATTAATAAAAAATGAGTTGATTCCGAAGTTTCTATATTTAGCCACATCCTCTAACTCGTCTAAATGGCGTAACTAACAAACCCTAACGGAACCACGAACTGCGCCGGCCAAAAAGAAAATAATCTGAATACTCGTTCCGTAATCGAGCGTGGAATATAAACGCACAGATGAGATTTATGTGTCCAAGGCGCACATGGCTGCCGGATTCACCAATGCACCCCCAAAGGAAGTTAAAATTTCAGAGTATAGTTCATTCACACTTCATAGGGATAATAAAAATTAAAATTATATTATTATAAATATATCAACCACGGCATAGTACCCATTTCTGGGTGTGCCAATCTGGTTTGTCACCGATATCGGTAATTATGACATATTTGTACCGTGCGGGCGTTTACCAGGCGTCACCTCACGGGCAGTCATTGCTGGCGAAACAACGAATAACGAAAAAGTGCAACAATTGAATTTCTGAATTTTACTTGACAATAGATTATTACGAGTAATAAACGAACTTTGACAACGAACGCAACAACTCAACATATCATATTTTTCCCAACGAGAAAAATTCATTTTTATTACTCGTAATAATCTTCTATTGTCAAGTAAAATTCAGAAATTCAATTGTTGCACTTTTGCGTTGTACGTTGTTTCCATAGCAGCTTTAGATTTACTTTTTTCAATTTAATTTTAGTATAAATAACAATTTTTGTTAATTTTTCTGTTAATTATAAAAATAAATTATTATTGTTTTATATCATTGTAAAGCTAAAAAAAAAATCTCTATTTAAAAATGCCATAGCTTAATATGACCTCCACATGAAAAATAAAAGTTGCTATAAGTAACTCGTAAATGGTTAGATATAAAAAAAAAATTGAGAACTTCTGCAAATTCACCATACAAAAGTGCCTTAAGAAAGTGCAAACCAGAATCTCGTATTATTTCATATAACAAAGTTATAAGCAAAAAAAGAAAATCGCTAAATTTACATTTTCACCTGTATCTAGTGACCTATGCATTTTTTCGCAAATAACAAAACACCATTAAAATAGCCTCCTAATGGGGCAACTTTTGTCTAACTTAACCAACCTCGTAGCTCTTACGGTTCTCGAGATAACAATGCATTCGTACCTTAAATGGGCACCCTGTATATTATTTCTAGATTTCAACGGAAATATCCATTTTGACTAGTGATTCTGTCGAGACGAGATATTTCTCGATTCTCGTCTCGTCTCGTACTCGAGATTTCTCGTCTCGACGAGACAGAAGTGTAAAAAATATTTTACGAGACGAGATATACCTGCCGAGATCTCGGTTCTCGAAAACTGTTTCGAGATTTCTCGGTTGTTATTTTTCTCATGAGTTTATATTTGCAAACTTGTGAAATTCAACATATTTTTACTGATATCTGTCTCTATTTAGCTATGGCATTTTTGAACAAAAACATAATAAAATATTTGACATTTTATCTGTCAGAATTAGTTAAGCGTGCATTACACGATGAAGTTTTTCATATCAAGTGACTTGAAAAGTTTTCTCTCTCGCATAGTGACATGAGTGCAAGAGAGACAAATGAATAGACTTTTAACGAAAAACTGGATCATGCGCTACTTTTTCTTAAAAGTCCCTACAAATTTTAACTGTCAAGTAAATTTAATAATTAGTTTATGGGACCAAAATATACATATTAAATATCTGTCGAGTAATCTCGGGAAGAATCTCGGCCGAGACGAGACTCTATTAAACGAGACGAGAAAAATTTCGAGAAGAGACATAATTTTATGGATTTGAAACGAGACGAGACGAGACAATGAATTTCTCGTCTCGTCTCGTCTCGTCTCGACCGAATCACTAATTTTGACCATCCCTGAATTCATTTTGACTAATTTCGTCGGGACGTCTGTACGTAAAAAAGAAAAACGTTAAGCCGTAGAAAGCTGAAATTTTGTAGTTCCGGAAGTGGTACTTACTTGAAGTCTTTAATAGATTTTAATGAAAAACTATATTACAATATAATCCACAACTTGTCAAATTTAGTATTTAAGACTTTTATATCAATGGGAATAACAATAATACATTTTGGTTAAAATAGGATAACCGGAAGTGATGCATTACCTAAAACTGTTAACACTTTTTCTTGAAAAAAAAAAAAAAATCTGTTGTGGGCAGCACAAGACCTCTCGCCATTTCCATATTAGGCTACCTATTTAAGTATTGTGCATATTTAACATTTTTGATACACACAAAAAAACATATCTTCTTTATATATCTTTATATTTTTTAATTTATTCTATGAACAAGTTTTATGTTCTTCTAATGTTCGAGATTCTTCCAATTCATTTATGAGATTGGTGGTATTTCTGAATATGTATCTAAAATTATAAATATTTAATTAATAATAAAATATTAAATGTACTTTCCAGAAAAGGACTTCAGTAATATCTCTGGTGTTTTGACACTGACATTTATTTGGCAATTACAAACATTTTAATTTTCCTACTTGTTTTTCAATTAACTAGATTGGCAGTATTTCTGATGGATATATGCATTTTACCTACAATTTTAAATATTTAATTAATAAAACAATAAGAAAGATTAAATGTAGGTACTTCCCAGAAAAAACTTTCAGAATGACACTAAAAGTATTGATTTTTGACACAGACATCTGTCATTTACAAACTATAAACATTTGAATTTGTCAACTGGTTTCCTTAATGCCTTAGCCTCTGCGATGTACTACATTAAAATATTCTATATATTATAGTTCCTTTATCTCTATATCTATACAAGATAATAATTTTTTTAACTATATTATATGGAGAATTTTATGTTCTTCAATATTTGTAATAACAAAAATTATATTTAGAAGGTTTTTTTTAAAGAATATTACTTCCGGTTGTTCAATTGTTACCAAAATTTAATCAGCTCTTCCCAGGAATATAAGATTGAGGAAACCGCAGTTAAATATTTTTTAAGTCTTATAGTATTTGAGAAACCGTGTTTCTAACATCCATACACACATACTCAAACACACACAATCTAGAATTGTGTGTGCTTAATATTTAGGTATATTCAGTATATTGAAACAGATGATAATTTCACAGTTATAATTCCTATGAAGTTTGAACAAAGTATACATTCTCATCAACGCTAGCACCACGTAGTATTCTTATATTGAAGATTCCCACTCCAAGAGTAGATTCCAAATTTGGGTTTAGATTTAAGATTTATTGTAGATCCCGATAGATATACGACCATAGATTTGATGTAAATCTACTGGAGAAATAGTAATTCTTTATTTTTGTTCCGCGTTATTTAAATAGTGAGAAATAAATGTAGCGTGGAATGATTAAATGGTAGCTCGTATGAATTAATTAGTAAATCTGTTTTATAGTAAATAAAGCATCACGCCATTTGTACATCAATTACAATTAATGTTTAAACCTGCGATTTTATTTCGTGAAATATTTCATAAAAGTGAAATAAATATCAATATAAACGAAAGGTGGAATTAATAAATGTTATCAATATTTAATGCAATGTTTGTATAAAGGTTGAAATAATTATTGTTCACAAATTTGCGACTTTGAATAGGGTGAAATTTGAATAAATTTGCAAAGAATATTAATCGATCGCAGATTATTTGTTAATCAATTAACACCAATACAGGATGTCTCTTAAATAGGGGGACATGGCTTAACCACAGATTCCTGAGGCTAAAATAAGACGATTTAACTAAACTTGCTTCTACCGGAAAGTGTACCATTTAGCCAAAATTCTGCTTCAAAGTTCTCCGAAAAAAAAAAAAATTGCTTTTAATATCTGAACGCTTTATACGATTTGGATGAAATTTGGTACGACGGTTCGTATGGTTATAAGTCATCTTTTAAGGTGATACTTGTTATTATTAGTGAATCACTAGTATATGAAACTTAGGTGCCCCAACATTGATTAGACCGTAATTTTTTAATGGCCACGCCGATAACGTGAAATTATTTTTTTTCAGAAAGATACATTCAATAGTAAACTTTTCTCTCTCTGTTTAATTTGTGATATCTGTTACGGTTCAAACAGAAAAAAATAAAACCTGAGTGACTGCATCGTAATTTTTTTAAAAATAAATTTAATCTAGCAGTCTGTCCAAATGCCAAACATCTAATTTTTAATTTAATCTGTGGTTAAGCCTTGTCCCCCTATTTAAGAGACATTCTGTATAATGGAGATTTTCATGCCATGCCATGATTTTTTGAAAAATGTATATTGCATGACAATTTTAGCCTTAACTTTGTTGTAATTAAATTAAAGTTAACGTTTAATTTATTATAAACTATTTTATTAAAAAAGTGGAATTAACAATTATTTTATATGCTGGAAAGAATACGTACTCTCTAGAATATTTTTATTTAAATAAAAAATCTGATGTGGCCAGTACAATATCTTCCGTCAATTCTATGTATTTTGTACAAATCCCATACTAAGTTTCTGGGAAAAGATTTTATATATCTAGCAAAATTGTAACACGAACATATACTATTTTCAACAAATTCCTTACCGAGAAATGGATATAATACGAACATACACTATGTAAATTGCACTTGACACTGACATCTGTCAATTAGAATTATTTGAATATATCAGCTGTTTCCATTATTTTAGCAAAGACACACACACACACAGCGCACACACACACCCAAATACAGATATAATCGAAAAACTAATAAAATCGTATTTTAAACGTACTTATTCATTAAAAATTCACTACTGATTTTTTGATCAAAGACAGTACCTTCCTTACCTAAGGGTGACGGAAGGTAAAAAGACTTGTGAATTTATTTTGAAAAATATTTTATCAGAATCAAATTTAGACAACTCGTAAATTAAGTCCTACAGAAGTATACACCAATACAGGAATACGGAAGGAAAATTACGTAAATACAGATTAAATTTGAGTATAAAAAAGTTTTAAATGATAATCTAAACCGCATTACGAAAATTATTATATTTATTAAAAATTTAAATGAACAGAACACCTTGTTCCACCACAAAGAAAAGAATAAACATATTTGGTGAAAGCCGTCGTAGTTTTATTATTTGAAGCCATATTGCAATTAAATTATAATAATTTGGAAGAGATACAATATCCATAACCCCACTTATAAGTAACAGTTCGCTACGACACCTTACAACACTTGCGACAAGCGAGAACCGACATATGACTCAATTGCAGAACAGGTCTAAAGCATCAAAAATTAATTTAGCAGCTTAGTTAGGAGCTTTTAAGAAGTAGAAGAATAGAATAGCGTAGTGTATTATTGAAGTTTGAACAAATATAAAATGAAATGCTAAAAAATATGAATATCAACGTTTAACATTATTTATAACAAGAGCCATCATTCACCAATGACAAGTGTTGGAGTTTTTGTTCTTCAAACATTCCACTTCTTTTTTCGACTCTCAAATTGCTGGTCAACTTGCTGCTTCTAATGTAACCGACTTCAATAGACCTAATTGAAAGTTTTGCACTGATGAGCGAAGATATTTCCATATAATTGGGCGGTGATGTTGATGGACTGGTATGCTGGAAGTAGCCGAAAGCCGGGTCAAGAGAAAGGTCAACAGCGAAAGAGCTTTTGTGATGTCATGCGTCAGTCGGCCGAGGCAGGCCGGCCGGACACTCTGAATTTAATCAAAGACTGATGTGCGGACATCGTCGATTTAAATCATCCCATGCTTTTTCATTTCAACGCAGGAAATAATACGGGAAGAGAATTCTTGTAAGACGTTTTCTGCATAATAGCAAGTTACTGTTCAGCATTGTGGAATTGTGGTTTAAAGTTTTAGATTGAGTCAACAAAGGAAGTATAAAAGGCTTTGAATGTAGTTTTGGATTGCAACCAAAGTTTCCATTTACATTTAATAATTTTGCTTCTGGTATAAATTTAATACTCACTACAGTTTTATCAATAGCTTGTGGACACTCACGTGACGAAGAAAATTAGCCAATCAAAAACTGGGGAGAAACTGTCAGATTGAAGGACGGGGAGCTGAAGTTTGTTTTGGTTTATAGCGTATTATAAATAAATAAAAATAAAATAAATATATCATCACGGCATATTACCCATTTCTGGGTGTGCCAGTATCTACAACACATGTAGACATCGGTAATGATGACGATATATTTCACCGTGTGGGCGCTTACCAGGCGTCAGCTCACGGGTATTCATAGCTGGCGTGGAGAGTGCGCCACAGGGGACACTTTTGTGCCATTTAAATTTGGAAATATTTGGTGTCTGTCAGGATCGAACCCGGTTCCCCCAGGTTCGCGACCAGACACTCATTCACGCGGCCACGGGACCCCATAACGTATTATGCGTTTTGTTTTCATAGTTTGGGCAAAAAAATATAAATTAACTCAATACGCACTAAAAACTTCAATATGAAAACTGCCAAACTATGCAAAACGCATAACCTCTGAACACGCTACTAAAACAAACTTCATGGTTGTGTTCCAAAACCCTACTCCAGTAGTGGTAGCACGCACTTTAGAATTCGTTCAAAAGAGGCATTTGTTTTCGCTTTTCCCCGCGAAGCGAAAATTTGGTAGCATGCGTGTATCAAAATATTCGCCTGCAAGCGTACGACTCGAGGCGAAAGTGTCAAAGTAACGTCATTATTTTGCCACAATTCTATTCAAAGCCAATTTACATACAATTTATATATTTATTATATACAACTGTCATAATATATTTTATTTTAATAGTATAAAATCCAATAATTTCCGAATCAAAAAATGAAAATAAAATTCTAAAGTGCATGCTACCAAGATTCGTAAAAGTAAAATCGTATTCGCCTGCTTTCTATGATAGAATTCTAAAGTGCGTGCTACCACTACAGAGTATGAAATTACTCAAAATCTTTCCAAAACTCTCCCTCCCTCTCAGAGGGGGCTTGACATTAATGTTGTAATTATAAGTAGTTTTGTTAATTTTTTAAAATTATTTTTAATTTAATTTCAATTTTTTACTCCAACAAAACTCATTCTTCCCAAACACACTACACTCTTAAATTACGGTACTTTTGAATTTGGAAAGCTGCCCAGCTCTCTGACCTTCGATTTGACAGTTTCTCCCCAGTTTTTGATTGGCTGATTCGCTTCGTCATGTGAGTGTCCGCAAGCTATAGACCACGTTAGTGCAACAGTCAATTTGTGGCAGCAAATTCAAACTAAAACCCTAACTCGCCTCTGCCGATTAATGCTCCCATATTATTCATACGGGAACAAAAATATGCTATTTTCAAAATGTTCAAAAGAACTTTAAAATGCAAATCTTATCTATTAAACTTTATAAATACAAATCTCTAATCAACATTTTCTTCTCTGTCAATACAATTTAGATAGTCAGAAAAGAAATTATTTATTGCGAACAACGTAATAACCCTTTCAGGCATCGCAAGCAACAAAAACGAAAAAAAACTAATAACCACTTATATTATAACTTTAAATACAAATTGTCAAATCAAAAAATAACCTACAAATTCAGTTGATCTGTCACGTCATTTCTAATCGCCTCCACCAAGCTCGTATGTTACTATTTGCAATCTTATTTTCTTTAAAATAAAATTATGCTTAACTTTTTATTTTTTTTTATTTTTACTGTACAGAAAGCAAAGAGTATTGTTAAAAGTTAGTAAGAAACTCAAAATTGTACTTAAGAAACAGAATAGCTTGATACAGGACGGGTTCGTACCATTTCATAACTCTGAAGAATGTTGAATGGGGAAGTTTAGCGACTTTTTATTTTATTTTTGTATTCCATGGGAAATGACTTGAAAAATGATGTTACATGTTTTATTTTTTTCAAAAATGTCCAGATTTTCCGGAAAAGCCGATTTTAAGCTGTGATGACGTCGGTAGAGGTTTAGCGCAACGTATGTCGACTTATACACTGACGCACGGTGTTGCGGTTACCAGTCACTTGAGACTGAGGTGTTGTTACGACCTACGTTCAAGTGGTTCGATTTCACCGTTCTGTCTGAGTTTGCGCATAACTGACTTGTGACGTACTTACAGTTTTCCCAAAAAATATTAATTATAAATAAATGGAACAATAATTTTAATTTTTAATTTCAATTTCAGCAGTCATTTGTGTTATATTTGTGAGAAAATAGTATGTTATGTAGAATTTTTATCATGCTAAACTTCCCCATTAGCGGACAATTTATTTCGAAATATACAAAACACTATCATTAGTACGAAAAGTATAAAGCAAATAAAGCTAACTAAAACGGTTTTAGCGTAAGAGGAATGTATTCGCAGCTAAATTAATCACAACAAGCGTGGCGATATAAATGGTTTTACAATGATTTCAACCCTGGTTTTTACTCGTCCGAATTTAGTTGATAAACAAGGCTCCCTAGATCGCGAAACATATATCACTACACGGACCAACACTTTCTTTTGCGCTGTCAGGAGTTACAAATAAGAAGTGAAATGTCATGTGTTTTGATTGTTTTGGTTTTAGAAGTCCCGGCCCCGGCCGAAGCAGAGCAGTCGCCATATTAAATCAATTAAATGTTGTGACAGTTTAATGGGCGCCGTATTGGATTTGGCAACACTGCATCCTGTTTCTTGCTGAAGATTTGGACGAACGCCCGAAGAGGCAGCGCCGAACGCAAGGCGTGCTTCGATACAAAGTGTACAACAAGACATTACTTTTCACTCCCAGAATTACGTGCTTTATGCCGTTCAAAATGGCCGACACACAATGTTTTGTTTTCTCATTTCCTAACATAATTATCCTACATATTGCGCCGAATAAATCAAACAACTTACGGATACAGTCGTTGTACAGCAAAATAATTTGCCAATCGCAGTTTGCCTATTTAAATGGCGATTAACATTTTTTACAATGGGGGATTACACCATTTTTTTTTATAATTTCATCTGAAAATATTAGGAAAACTAAGACTATTGATGAAAATCCGGTGAAAAAATTCCTATTAATAAGCGAATTATGGTCTCTCGAATTTTGAAAAATTGACGTGACGTCACATTTATGTGTTTTTATATCAAACTGTTTTCATCATAGACCTAAATGTTCTTGAAATATATCGTCGGATTTCTGGTAAAAAGACTTAACCGCCAAAAAATGATAAAATGAGTTATGCACATAAACGGATACGTCTCTTCACGACGCATGCTCTAAACACAATATCTGAGCGCCAAAAAATTTATCTTAGAAGGTAATTCCTTCTAAAGTTTCGTAAACGCCATCTGACACTATTTGATGCGCACAGAAATTTTATACGAAATGTCTTAAACGCCATTCTGTGTTAATGTAATGGGAGATGTTAACGAGTTGTGTTCCACAAAAGTTAATTTATTTTGATATTATTTATAAATCTGGTGTTCACAACTATATAAATATAAAAATTTAGGTATTAAGCTATATTGAACAAAAAAAAAAAACATTTTTATTAAATATTTCATGATATATGCTTCAAAATATTAATCTCATCGATATAACACAATATCTTGTTAAATAAATTAATATTGTAAATAAAAACAAGTTTTTCCTGTTTATCTCAAAACTAGTCAAATGGCGGTTAAGTTTTTTTTACCAGAAATCCGACGATATGCTATTTTAACTTATATTTACATAAAAATAAATGAATATTATAACACTGTATAAGTCTACATACTTTATAATTACAGGTGTATTTAAATTATTAAGTTTAATGCAAGAAATTTATGTTAAAATAAAAACTGTTTGGAAACTGTAGTACAGGAATATTAGCCCCTCCTTTCGAATTTGCATTTCTTAACTTCCATCTTCCATCTATAGGCGGTTTCTCGATCGCCAATCAAAATATTTTCATATTAGTGTCGAAGCGTTATAAGAAAAAACCCTTTATTTCCGAAATATCTCAATTATACCATTTCATTTTTTTATTAATATTCGTTACTCAGCATATATATTCGTATTTTTTACTATTTTCCTTTAATTCGATTGAGCCGTAATCCCCCATTCTTGTAATTTTAATCATTTCTTATTTTACTTTATTTTAACACCATACATAAACGACAAAAGGCTTGATTATAATGAATGTAATATCTCTGATTAAGTGATTAAACTATTTATTATCGTAACTGTCAGACCATCGACATTTCTAAGCATAAAATATAAAAATCTGTTGTGGCTAGCAAAATACCGCTCGCCATTTTCTCTCCATGTCTTTTACACACAAATATTTATAATTATATCTATTCTTTTATTCTATAAGGAATATTGTACACACTTTTCTAAAATGTTCAAAATAATTCCAATTCATTGACAAGATTGACGGTATTTCTTAAGGATATATGTATGTACTATTACTATTAATAAAAATAAATATATCATCACGGCATATTACCCATTTCTGGGTGTGCCAATCTGCTCTATAACAGATATCGGTAATGATGATGACATATTTGTACCGTGTGGGCGCTTACCAGGTATCACCTCACGGGTACTCATTACAGGCGTGGAGAGTGCACCACAGGGGTCACTTTTGTTCCATTTAAAATTCGAAATACTATTAATATACCTACAATTTTAAATATGTAATTAATAATCAATAAGAAATATAAAATGTACTTCCCACAAAAATCTCTCAGTAATGTCGATAAATCTGTTGATTTTTGACAGTGACATTTATCTGTCAATTACAAATATTTAATTTAACAACTGGTTTCCTTGGTGTACTCTGGACTGTGCGATTTATTGCAACAGATTATTCTATATTTTATATTTTCTTTATCTCTAAATGTAATCTATAGAAGATATAATAAAAATTTTAAGTGTATTACATGAGGAATTTTATGTTCTTCAATATTTGCAAAAACAAAAGAAACTACTACTTCCGGTTGTTAGATTGTTATCAAAACCTTTTCAGCTCTTCCCATTAATGTCAGATTGAGGAATAAGTAATTAAATTGGTCTTAACTATTATAGTTTTTGAGGTATCGTCCTTCCAACATCCAGACACACACACACACACACACACACACACACACACACACACACACACACACACACACATACACACATACATGCAGACAGACAGACGTTATCGTAAAAATGTTATAATCGGATTCTAGAGGTCTTAAAAGGTGCGTATTGAATCCAATACCTCTTTTAGCGAGCGGTAAAAATTACACATGTGTCAATTTTTTCATGCGATATTCTTGTTCTGACTAACAGTTATTTTATTAGACAATTTAGTCAGAGATAATAATACCGGACATAAGTGTCTTAATACATCATAACCACTTTGTCCTTGTACGGTACTTATTCTGAGTTTCCATTTTTACAGGAATATTTTTAAGATGAATAAAATGACTCCAACTGTCGGATGCACTTCCAATTACAAGATATCTTTCACAATAATTAGTTTCAGGAGTAGATACTCATACTTGTATAAAAAGACGTAAAATGAATTATTGCTGTAACAGCTGTGTTCCATAAACATTTCAGGGACTGTATTTCTTAATAATATTTGAAATATATTTCTGCAAATTAACAGTTTAAAATATTATTATGTGTGGCAGTAAATCTACTGAAATATGTTTCTAATAATTGCAACTAACTATAACCATTAATAATCCATATTTTCATTCGGAACGATACTTTAAAAACTTTTTTAACTAAGGTCTAACTAATTTAACTTTCTCAACTTAATATTAATTGGTACTGTAATAGGTACTACATATGTATAAGTACATAGATAGCCGCCATTCGCAGGCCAATGTTAAAATAATCACTAAATTAATATTAATTCTAAAATTGGTAAAAAAATAATGTTTCATAACGTCACTAAACACAGATTTACAGCTTTAGTGTCTACTTAAACAAGAGATACACAATTATTATAGATTTAGAGGTTATGTAGATTATTATTGACATAACAATTATATACTCTACACTTACCTTTTAAAAATTTAAATGTTTATGCTTAATATAAAAGTAAAGAAAATATAATAAAAATATTAAAACTTTATCTAAATATAATTAGACAAAATTTCAAGTAAACGTGAAGTTATTTTGTACTGGTGCTTTTGTTTTTATTGTATATTGAATAATTTAATTATGGAGATTAATCTCGAGTTTTAGGAATACGAACAAAAACTTTATTTTTGCTTCTCAACGAGATGTTCTCGCAAGACGGCACAGAACAATATTATACAACCATGGTATTATCTAAATCACACATAATTTGTATTTATTAGAACATTTCGTTATTTGTACTTAATCATGAATGAAAAGTATAAGAATATTACATATTTTTCATGTATACAGGGTGTCTCAATAAGCTTGGTAACTATTGGTAACTTTTTTATTTGAAGAGATACGAGGTTGGTTAAATGAGCAAAATTGTGCTATTTTATATTAAAAAATTGGTCATGTAGACAAAATAAAAATTGTGTCAGCGGTTCTCAAAATATGGGACAATATATATATTTTTTAAATGGAACCATATATTCTTTATTATCTTATTGGAAAGAGTATTTTTTTCTCTTTCCAATAAGGTAATGTTGTTTATGTACAATTTTTTCAAATAAACGAGTTATTTACGTTTAAAGATAAAAATTATCTTATATTAGTTTAGGTCAAGTAAACTATGGAAACAATGGGGAAGTTTAGCGATTTTTTTTATTCTTTTATTCCATGGGAAATGACTTGAAAAATGATGTAACATGTTTTATTTTTTTCAAAAATGCCGAGATTTTCCGGAAAAGCCGATTTTAAGCTTTGATGACGTCGTAGAGGCTTGGCGCAACGTATGTCGCTTATACACTGACGCACGCGGTTGAGGTTACCAGTCACTTGAGACTGAGGTGTTGTTCGACCTACGTTCAAGTGGTTCGCTTTCACCGTTCTGTCTGAGTTTGCGCATAACTGACTTGTGACGTACTTAGAGTTTACCCAAAAAATATTAATTATAAATAAATGGAGCAATAATTTTAATTTTTAATTTCAATTTCAGCAGACATTTGTGTTATATTTGTGAGAAAATAGTATGCTAAACTTCCCCATTATATAAAAAAATCAATGTATTTTTTTTTTTGTATGACCCCATTCTTTTTTTTTCTGTGTATAACACTAATCTTTCAATACACTATTATTTAAATATATTTGATCCAATTTGACATTAATCTATGATTTGTTTCGTTTAATCTACAATATTAATTAGTTCATTGTATTGAAAGAACAGTTTATTTTATGAGAAACATAATACTTTCTAAAGCAATAAGGTACGTAGGTATTTCTCGCCGAAATAAAACCAGTGTTTATTGCTAATCACTTTTCACAGTCTATTTCTAAATCTGCAAATTAATTTCCTCTTATAATAGCAAAATTAATTAAAAATTTAATATCAAGGAAGAATACAAAAATTGAATTAACTTGGGGAAATTGCTTTTTTCATTGCTCATAATTGAATGTAATCGAAACGATAAGTTTTCTGGCACAGTCCGCAAAACAATTCCCGCTTATCTCTTACGGTACGTAGCCGAGCGTAAACACTCGCGAACTTGCAGATTCGGAGGCGGGACAAACCGAATGTTTTTGTTTGCCATTAAAATTAATAACGACCGGGTTATTAATAAATGCAGCGTGCACTTGCATCTGGAACGCCCTAAAACTGTTTTACTTTAATTGAAATAAATCGACCGAGTAAAAACATAATCATGCTTATGCAACTGCAACTTGTACGTGTACGACGGTGAAAAAGTAGTCGGAATTTCAATTAAAATACTTCGGAGGGATGTCTGCGTGACCGTGTGAGCAGATGCCTACGTTATTTTTAAATTAAAATTACGTTAATACTTGATAAAGGGTGAATTAGTACATATTTTAATATAATTGGTCCACTTATATTTTTTTGCTTCTCGCTAGGAGAGGTATTGAAATCATGCTAAAATTCGCATATCCAGATTTTAGTAGATAAGCACGTTTTAAGGTTCCCTATAAATCTGAAGAAAATCATATTTAAAAATCTGTTGTGGCCAGCACAAGACCTCTCACCATTTCCATATTAGGCTATATAAGTATTGTATTGCACTTCGCTTTCAAACCGTCGTTTTATTACAAAAAATTACAGAATTTTACTCAAATATTGTTTTTTATTGTATTTAACATGTCTTCTGCACACATACAATTCTAATTATATCTATTTTTCATTGTATGAGGAAGTTTCTAAATGCCAGAGAATCTTCCAATTCATTAACCATATTGGCGGTATTTCTGATGGATATATGCATTTTACCACAATTTTACCTATAATTTCAAATATTTAATTAATAAAACAATAAGAAAGATTAAATATACTTCCCAGAAAAAGCTATCAGAATGTCACTAAAACTGTTAATTTTTGACACTGACATGTGTCATTTACAAAAAACATTTCTGATGGATATAAACATTTTACCTATAATTTCAAATATTTAATTAATAAAACAATAAGAAAGATTAAATAAAAGATTAAATATATTTCCCAGAAAAAGCTATCAGAATATCACTAAAACTGTTGATTTTTGACACTGACTATGTTATAAACATTGGAATTTGTCAACTGGTTTCCTTAGTGCCTTAGCCTCTGCGATTAGATTACTCTATAAATATATAGTGTCTTTATCTCTAAATCTATACAAGATATAATAAAAATTTTAAGTGTATTAGATGGAGAATTTTATGTTCTTCAATATTTAATAAAAAAAACTAACAAAAAATTATATTTAGAAGAATTTTTCTAAGAAACTACTACTTCCGGTTGTTTAATTGTTACCAAAACCTTTTCAGCTCTTCCCAGGAATGTCAGATTGAGAAAACTGCAGTTAAATATTTTTCAAGTCTTATAGTTTTTGAGGAATCGTGTCTACAACATCCAGACATACACACATACACACATACTCAGATACACGCATCCACACACACACACAGACATCATTTAAAAAATGTTATAATCGGATTCTAGGAACCTTAAATCGTGCTTATTCAATAAAATCTGGATATGTGAATTTTAGCATGAATCCAATAGCTCTCTTAGCGAGAGGTAAAAAAAACAAAAGGTGATGATCATGTAGATTTTTTAATTTCTTTCTCTATAATTTTGAATTTTTTCACCCCAAAATATTAATAAATCATGTGTGAAATCAGCGAAAAACGAGTTATTGCCTGTAGCTCAGAAACAAAAGAAGATAGAAAATTCCTGTAGTTACTATTAACTTTTCTGGAATATGCGCACGGTTTTGCTTTATCGTTAACATTACCCTGTACATCAATAAAAAATATTACCGTTTGCTCAAAAATTAATGTTGTTTCCCCAGAAAATTGTCTTATGGTGATTTACTTTGTAACAACCCCAAATTATGCCTGAAAACGTTGTATTATTTGTAATTTCTCGCCGTAATGATCTCTATAGTAGGTAATCTGACTATAAATTTATGTTTAATTCATGTTTAGTCTCCCTATACTGCATAAAATCTGTATTATAGCTTAGCTTATTACGCTCCCCTTCATAAATATGAATACCGAATCCTATACATGAAGGGCTATGGCGCCCTTAACCAAATATTCTACTGAAACACGAATTTACGTCTGCATATTTCATGCTACCATTTCAAATGCCATTCATAATTAACGTTTTTAATGAACTTCTAAACCTATGCACACAATAGCAATACTCCACGGTGTTATAAATCTTAATTTAAGAATAAGCTTGATTTAATATTTATAGAAATGTTATTAGCAATCATACTATTCCAATCTAGAAAAGACAATTTTATTTTAATTAGTTTATACGTCGCTACTACACCTACTAAAATCGCATATCGACATTTTAGTGATCCCAAGAATCAGATTTTAACTTCACAATGATAAACTTAAAGCTGGTTATGATGAATTTAACTTATAAATTTAAAATTTGAAATGTTGATTTAAAATTTTCTGGCTGGTTTATGTTCGATTTGAAATTATCGTGCGACTTGTCATTGCTTGTCATATTTTGACGTTTCTGCAGTTCAAATTTTGGGTTACGATATTATTTTTATAAGATATAAGATAAATAAATAAATATATCATCACGGCATATTACCCATTTCTGGGTGACTGGGTGTGCCAGTATCTACAACACATGTAGACATCAGTAATGATGACGATATATTATACCGTGTGGGCGCTTACCAGGCGTAACCTCACGGGCACTCATAGCTGGTGTGGAGAGTGCACCACAGGGGTCACTTTTGTGCCATTTAAAATTGGAAATATTTGGCGTCTGTCGGGATATGGATTTGTTAAATGCTAAGGTACAAGATGATTTTTTTTAATAATATTGGGAATGTTTTTTTACTATTGCTGATTTTTATAATGAGGGAAGAAACATAAACAAACGTAAAAAAAACACACAGTTAGGCTGTGGTTAGGCTTATGAACTGATTAAGATTTGTAAACGGGGTTTATCAAACATTGTTTCCGAAAAAGAAAGAAGAAGATCATGAACAATTTATCAAGTATACTCGTATAAGTGTGACTTGACCGTTACGTCATAATTTGATGTTCGTATATTAGATATACGTATCGAAGACAGAATGTAAGAAACCATAAGTAAGACAGAGATAAACATATGGTACGTATATCTAATATACGAACATCAAACTATGACGTAACGGTCAAGTGTGAAAAATCGGTGTGTAACTTTGTAACTATTAGAAATTGAGAAAAATGTTTAATTCAAAATTTTACTGATTTATTATAGTCTACTTCCAGACGTAGACAAAATTTTGTTCGACCG
This sequence comes from Ophonus ardosiacus, assembly GCA_943142095.1. Classification (NCBI taxonomy): domain Eukaryota; kingdom Metazoa; phylum Arthropoda; class Insecta; order Coleoptera; family Carabidae; genus Ophonus; species Ophonus ardosiacus. The sequence goes on along the minus strand of OW964831.1, from coordinate 46,179,898 downwards.
CAATCTTTGACTGTGTCCGATGTCGCATTTTGGCACTTAGTATTTAGGATTTAGGTCTTCTTCACATAAATACAACTCCGAATGGCACACTAGTAATATCTATTGGTTTATATGGCAACACTTTAGAACAACAAAAATGAATTATACAATTCGATTCAATTTGAGCTTGAGAGTAAATGTTAATATTGTATTTCATGAAATAGAAGCTAAAAAGCTATTCTTTTACAGTAAATTTGAAGTTTTGTACAAATGGGGTATTCCACCATAACAAAAAAATTAAGAAAATTTCAATTTAACATAAAGTATGGCTCAATAAATAATAGTTAAAACAATGAAAATATTTTTTAAATAATTACTTTACGAGATATTTCACATTTGCTAAAAGGGAAAATTGACGTCATACAATAGACACTTACAAAATTGACGTCACTGCAAGAGAGAGATAGAAGATCATGCATCCAAACAAACCTCCCCTCGTTGTCTTACGTCCCGTTCCCTGTTCCTATCTGTCATTGTGTTCGCATCTATTATTCAGTGTTAAACCTAATTCTTTATTGTGATTTGTACGTTGTGTTTAATAAAAATGAGTTTAAAACCAGATGTGTCTGGGGCAACTTTTTTGTTTGATAATATTGAAGATCATCCGATTATTCAACTAAAACGATGGCTAGAGTGTAGAGTCTACGGCTGATGACAGGTCTTTGTTTGGACGGAGTAACCATAGCAACCTTGATTTCCATGCTTTGCCGTTAGAGGCGCTCGTGCAAATTGCAATTTTGTAAGTGTCTATTGTTATCTTTCTCTCGCAGCGTACTCAGAGCAGTGTGTGTGAGAAAGACAAGTATAGAGGAAATGTGACGTTACACTGATTTCTCGAAAATAAAATACTCTTAAACTAGGAACAATTAAGTTTTTTTAATACTATGAATTGCTTCAAAACTGAATGAAGTTTTATTTAAAATAATAAAAAAATTTGAGTGGAATACCCCATTATAGCAACGAATATGATTTGTTAAATTAGTGCGCGTTAACTTCAAGGCATAGTGTGCTCCTGCAAAACCCTAAAATCTAATTCCTAAAATCCTAAATAATCACTAGATTTACGGTGTATAAATTTAGGATTTAGATATTAGGGTGATAAAAGTGCAACATCGGACACAGCCTTTGTCAGTATTTCTTCGATTCTAATAAAAAATGGACTCTCTTTCTCGGAAGCAGTAGAAGATCAGACCTTTATTGATTAGTCTTTTTTACTCATTTCGGTCAGTACTATATGCTCTTAAAGTTTACACCTAAAGTTATGGGACAGCCTGTATAGAGATGTAGAAAATAGAATTTTCAGCTTATTAGTGTCAAATCTTTGAAATATATTTTATATTAGTTACAGCAATAAAATAATACTTTGGTTCATGACGTAATTTGTTAAATCATGTATTACGAACAATCAAGTGAAGCATACTTGTGAATGTGGGAGTATTTGGAACAGTTAATAAATCAAGTGCACATAGAAAACAAAACATTGTGAAAATCCGATTCTGGCATAATTCCCACACTTAACCTGATCTCATGTGAAGTATCGATACGGAGTACGATAAGCCGCTATCTCAAAACTGATCAGTCAGCCTCTCGTCGCATTTGTGAGGCACTTGGGCACACATCTACAGTAATTACGTTATCAGTAATTAATCACGCGCGCTCTCAAGGACCTGCAGTGCAGCTGATATATGCACTAGTCACCAGCAACCACCCTCATGTCATAGCATATCAGCAGTTTGCTAATGTCCGCCAATTGTTGCAGTGCAAATGGACCTGTAGGCTGCTGATTACCGAGCCAAATATGTTGATTGAGGCACAATAGGGGAAGCTGGCAAATATATGTTAATAAATCATTATGCAATCAGACCCTTAGGGAATGGGTTAGCGTTAACGTTAACGCTATTCGCTAATGCGCTTAATGTGCATTCCTCCATCAGCTTCTTGGTTTAAATCTCAAAATGTACAACAAACAATTCCCTTATTTTCCTGTAGCAGGATTTTCACCTGTTTAAGTGACTATTTTTAGTTAACCCTTAAATACGCGCAACAGCTTTTTCACCTCTCGCTAAGAGAGGTATTGGAATCTTGCTATACCCAAATCATTCAAGCAGCCAATGCACGTCATTAATAAAAATTGAATAAAAGTAACTAGATGTGTGACGTCATGTACTGGTACGTTCGACATGGTCATGAACTGTCAAATCTACAAAATAAATACTATATTTTCGTCACTGTCCATTTCTATTTAAATTATTTTATAATACTAACCTTATTTATACTTATGTATGCCATATAAAGACAATAAATAAAAGTGAGCCGAATTTCAAAGAAATATACCGAATTCTTCTGATTGATTAGAAGTACTACCTTTGGCAGATTCACAGATTTTGTGTTTGCGTTAACGGTCACGTTGTGTCGTTGCGTTACGATTAACATTACTTTATTATAAATAGGCCTTTACAACGCACAAAAATGTTTCAAACACGATACAAATATTTTTCAAATAATAACTTTGACAGTATGAACATCAATGTTGCCAACTATAGCAATAATTAAACGAATAATATGACGTTGATGTACATTATTTATATATTATTCATGTCATATACGATAAGTAATGAACTGTACTATTCATCTTAATAATAATTATATAAGGCTATACACTTTTTGACGGTTAAAAATGATTGAAATTTTATTTAATTTTTCACTATTAGTGATTTTAATGCATTAACGTTTTTACACTAAGTGATGACGTGCATTGGCTGCTTGAATGATTTGGGTATAAAAACCGCATATCCAGAGCATAAGTGTGAATAAGTATTTTTTAAGATAAATAGAATTCGATTTTAACATTTTTGTAATAATCTCTCTCTCTATCAGTGTGGGGCGCGCGCACGCTTGTGTGTTTGAGTGTGTGTGGGGCGCGCGCGCATTTGTTTGTGTGTGCGTGTGCGTCTGCGTGTGTGTGTATATGTCTGTGTGTGCGTGTTGGTGTGTGCGTGTGTAGGTGTATGCGTGAGTAGGTGTATGCGTGTGTAGGTGTGTGAGTGTGTAGGTGTGTGTGTGTGTATGCGTGTGTAGGTGTGTGTGTGTAGGTGTGTGAGTGTGTAGGTGTGTGTGTGTATGCGTGTGTAGGTGTGTGTGTGTGTATGCGTGTGTAGGTGTGTGTGTATGCGTGTGTAGGTGTGTGTGTGTGTGTGAGTGTATGCATGTGTAGGTGTGCGTGTGTCTGTGTATCTGTGTGGACGTGTGGCGCTGAGGATGTGTGGGTGTGTGGGTGTGAATGTGCGTCTGTGTGGGTGTGTGTGTGTGGGTGTGTATGTGTGTGTGTTTCTGGATACGTATTCTTTAATCTGACATTAAAAAGGTTTTGGTAGTTCCTTAAAAAAATTTTTTTGAAAATTGATGTTATTACAAATATTAAAGAATATAAAATTCCCTATTCGATACATTGAACTTTTTTATTATATTTTCTATAGATTCAGAGAAAGAGAATTATAAATTATATAAAATAATCCGTTGTAATGAATCTCATAGCCCAAATAACTAAAATCAAAGTCAGTGTCAAAAAACCAGATACATTACTGAAGACTTTTTCTGGGAAGTAGGTACATTCAATATTTCTTATTATTTAAAATTATACATACATATATTACTCAGAAATACTGCCAATCTCGTCAATGAATTTGAAGAATCTCGAACATTTAGAAGAGCAGAAGGAAACTTATTTATAGAATGAATTAAAAATATAGAAATATATTAATAATAGATGTAATTAGAATTTTCGGCGAGAAGTCTTGTACTGGCCACAGCAGTTTTTTTGTTCAAAATCAACCACCATATCAAAAATTTCATCTAATTCAATAAATTTTCGTTACTTAAAGTTCCACATCAATCACATTATATCTTACAGAAGTGTCACACTGGGAATTGAAGTGCAATAATATAATTATTCCTGTCAAAATTATCAAATATGTTGCAGTCAGTTGGTAAGTAGAAAGTTATATCTCTACTACAAGACAATCAAATCCCAACTACTTCAAAACTACCCTTATTCCCAGCCTAGGGGTAGCTATTATCTCCCACGTGACGTACGTACCCCCGATTACAGATAGAGAAAACTTGTTTATGACAATTTCCTGATCGAGCGGTTCTGCGGGTATATTCGCACTCGTAGTCGGGTACGCAGATAGACGCGTCAGTCAAAACCACCAGATAAATCAATCAAATGAACGTGATTTATGTGATCGTGGAGCCCGAGTCGCACAAATACACCCGCAGTGAAGCTGCCGAGCTGCGATAAACGTATGACAACGAGAAAATAAAAGCGATTTCGATAGTCCGCTACCGAAGAGGATAATATGAAATTTATCCTCTTAATGCCAGCCAATTTGTTTGGAAATTTTTCCTGGTGCTGGTGTAAAGTCAATTTTTGATTATACTAGTATCATTTGTTATTTATTTTCCTTCGTAACAATAAGAAAAAGAACTTGTGATGTTACAGTACGGCTTAAAATATGAGAAGTATAGTAGAGAAGTATGTCAAATATTTTTAGTTGAAAAATTTAGATGTATAATATTTATTTATTTATTTATTTAGTTAACGAGAACCAACAGCTTAGGCCAAACAGGTTCCCGCGAATTTACAAAAGTGTGTACACCATTATGCATATGCATAAAAACAATTATTTACAAATTCGAAATTTACAATAATATAATAAGGATAAACACAGATGTATAAACGACAGAGTAGTTATCTCAAATAATGAAATTTACAACAATATAGTAAAGTTAAACGTGAGATTCGGTTATGTAAATATTTAACATTTTTTTATACAGTGCGAAGCAAACATTAAATATGTCAATTGATGCACAAAGATTATTGTGTGCAACAGTAATCCGATGGAGTGGCGAGTTTATATAACTATTTGTGGCACAATTTTCGACTTGAAACATGATTTGAGATCTGGTACACCTAGGTGGTACAAATAATTTCATATATTGTATTAACTCGCTCACAAAAAATTTATTATGTATTATTTTGTATAAAAATATTTGATCATATATTTTTCTTCGCTTTACTAAAGATGTCATATCAAGAACTTTTAATCTGCATGTGTATGATTCATATGGAATCTGTAGTCTATAATATAATATTCTTGTAAATTTTTTTTTAATGTTTTCTATTGTATTTATATTAAAATTATAAAAAGGGTTCCAAATAATTGAATTATATTCTAAATGTGGTCTAACTAATGTATTGTATAACAGATTGTACGATTTGATTTGAGTGAATGACTTTGTTCTTATTATAAATCCCAGCATTTTCGAAGATTTTTTGATTATAAAGTCAACATGTTCATTGAAGAGTAATTTATGATCAAATATTATTCCAAGATCTCGTACAGATGTTTTCGATTCTAATGATTCATTGTCAACAGAGTAATTGAAAATAATTTTACCATGATTTCTAGTGAAGCTTACAGAGTGACTTTTTTTAACATTTAAGGAGAGATCATTTTCTTTACAATAGTTATAAAGGTTAACGCAAACACAACATCTGTGCATCTGCCAAAGATAGTACTTCTAAACAATCAAAAGAATTCGGTATATTTCTTTGAAATTCGGCTCACTTTTATTTATTGCCTTTATATGGCATACATAAGTATAAATAAGGTTAGTATTATAAAATAATTTAAATAGAAATGGATAGTGACGAAAATATAGTACCTATTTATTTTGTAGATGTGACAGTTCATGCCCATGTCGATAATATAGATTGCAATCTGTATAATTATTTTCATAAAGATTCTTAAACCTCTGCAAACTTACCAGTACATGACGTCACACATCTAGTTACTTTTATTCAATTTTTATTAATGACGTGCATTGGCTGCTTGAATGATTTGATATATAATAAGTCTACATTCTTTTGTTTTAAACATTAATAATTTTTCTCCATCATGATAAATAAGATAAGAGATATTTTCGAAATCGCGATCAAATTTGATTTGTATTTACGCATAGTTATTTATAAAATAAATACGTATGTGGGCTAATACAGAAGTAAATCTAGCGATAAAATAATCAAACAACACTATTAAGTATTTGTTGTCCAACAGAGGTAATTAGTAAATAACACATAAGAACATAATTCGCTGGTGTTGTGTTAGAAATCACGTACCATACCGTGCGTGTGATATTAAGTTTCACATGGAGTTGAGATAAACCAAGCATGTGTTTATTAAACATGATACCGAGAAAGCTGTTAAAAGTTTCTGGTTATTTAAAGTTTTACTCAAGTTTTTCTAACTTCGCTTAGGTGCAACAAGAAACTGAAAACTTACTTTGATAATCTACTCATTAACTGCAGTACTACTGCTAATATACTTTTTATCGTCATTTCGATAAAGACTTTAATTATTATTTCACACTTTAAGTTTCTTTGAAATAAAGATGTAAAAAATGAATAGAAGATATTTAAGCAACTTCTTTTAAATTATACGGCAGTACATGTGTCGAATTCTATAATTATAGCTAATGCTACTAACGAGAGAATAATTATCTACCTAACTGTATAGGTAATATTATATAAATCGTATAGATAATTATAAATATACTTTTGATGTTGCTACATACATACTATATACATGCTTTAGATTATATACTTTTAAATTAAAAGTTTTAATTCTTTATTAGGTTTACTGGTAACGCAACGAAGGGCCAGTTGTACAATCAAGGGTTAAGGCAAGGGTTAGTAATTAACAACTGATTAGTCAGAAAATGTGTTGTACGATAACGGGTTAAGCGTAACCATGGCTCTTAACTAGAATATTTTTAATTTTTGATGAACGTAAGTTATTACAGAAAGGAAATTATAAAATTGGCAGGATTTTAAAGAAATATAATATTCAAACATCTTTTAAATCAAGTATAAAAATCCGAGATCTTCTTGGAAGTGTTAAAGATAAAGTTCCTCTACAATGTTCTGGCATATATAAGATTCCTTGCCATTGTGGAAAAGTGTACATTGGACAAACTGGCCGAACAATAGCTACTAGAAAAAAGGAACACCAACGCCATATAAGACTTAATCAGCCTGATAAATCAGCGGCAGCTGAACATATTATACATACAAGAACTTCACGGAGTTGATTTTGAAAATACGAAAATTATAGCAAAGGGTAATCACTGGATTAGAAGATTGAAAAGAGAAGCTATAGAAATTCAGAAGTCTCCTAATAATATCAATCTAAACACAGGCTATGAACTAAATAAATCATGGTACCTTGTTATTCGTTTATAATTTTCTTTTTCATTTGTATGTTTTATATTAACCATTTATCAATGTACCTTTGATTTTATATACTTGTAGTCTTGACTACATATTTATTTATTTATGTTATTATTATTAAAACCTGAAGAAGACAGTACCTTGCTGTCGAAACGTTGTTAATTTAATAAAATATCTACAGAACAAAATCAACAAAATTGTTAAATTTTATTTATAATGAGTTCTGAAAGCATATTTCAAAATATTAAAAGTGTTAACGCTTGACATTTGACGTTTGTTTAACTATTTGTAATGGCTTTTCGGCGACTTCTGATTCTGAAGATGAATTATTAGAAAATATGTTTTTAAGAAGTAGGAACTGATGCGATCACAACACAAGATAAGGTAAATAAATTATTATATATAGTGCATGAAGTATTCTTGGTTATTGGAAAAAAAGCAGGAATGCGTCAATGTAAAAAAAATACTTAGTCAAAAACCGACCTTTTGCTTCCTATGGAAGCTCCTTCAGGGCGAAATACTAATATTTTTAAATAATTTGTTACACTCGTCAAAAAATTATTTTAAAATATTCAGCATGAAGCGAAACAACAAATAACCAAGAATACTTCATGCACTTTATATAACAATTTATTTACTTTATCTTGTGTTGTGATCGCATCAGTTTTTTTATTCTCTATTATATCTTTATACTGGGTGACAAAATCCACTAATTTTAAACAATCAACTTGCGTAAAATTAAGTGTTCTATTACGCTTAGTTTTTGACATTTTGTAATTTTAATTTTTATGAAAACTGACGTACAGTCATACAAAAAAGTCTCCGTACGACAGTAGTTTTAATGTATTTTAGGAAAAATAGCAACCCAATATATTTAATTTCCTTTTAGCCCAAAATAAAACGCAGTATATTACGTTATTATTAATATAAAATAAACAAATAATTTACTTAATTTATTTATGTTATGGGGTAAACATTGAAAGTATTCATAATTTCATAACAAAAAAGTCTCCGTACGATAACCAAAACATTTAAATAATAAACCATTTATTTATGTTTCATAAAGAAATATAATATTTGGAGGGTTTTCCTTTGGTTTTTCCACCAGTAACTAAGCGATGAGTCATTGAATCCATCAAATTTTTGGTCACCGATGGCATTATATTCTGCCATTTTACTTGTAATTAATTTTAAATTCTTTTTTGCTTTACATTCTTATTTATTTTAAGAATTTTCCGTGCGGAGACTGTGAGGGATGATTAAGCATATTTTTAATATTATACAGTACGCATTCTCTTATAGAGCGAATTATTCGTCGAAATTTTCTGATGCCAGAAATTAAAATTGTCTGTTAAGGCCCTATTTTTCGGCACATTGTTTAAAATTTGCTTTTAAAATGTCGAGGGAACCTTTGCTATCCATTGTTGTAATAATTACTAATTTTCGTACTCCCGCTGAGGAGCTAAAGCTCCGAGACATAATGCTGTCACCGCAGTATTATTAGTTTGTGAAACAACTAAGTGTTTAATTTATATTATATTTTTAATTTTATTTTCGCTTTTTATTTCGGAAATTTCATTCGTTGATATTTTCATTTGTTTACGAGAGAGTTTTAAGTCCAAATGTCACGAAATACGTTTTAATACGTCCTTCTATAGTGTCTGCAGTTAATGAAATATAACATGAAAAATTGTGAAGTAGAAAAGAAGAGCTCAGGAAGGAATGACTTTGATGTTCTTGTCTGTCATGTGCTACAAAATTCAGTTAATTACTCGAAAAACGTGTGACAAAAACAAACAAAAAAACATAAAACAATCTACGTAGCCATGGACTGTGACACGTTTATTTCTTCTGTAAAATACTCAATTAACTTCGAATTTAGGGTGAAATTAAAACTACCGATTTTAACCCTTACGAACAACAAAACAATCGCGCAGCGCGTGGAATGTTTGCATTTAATTTTTTGTAAAATTTGCTCATAATCAGTACAATGCTTGACAACAGATCCATTCATTTTGTTTGTAACGCAATGCAGTAATCAACAATCAGAGTTTCGTTTGTTTTTAGAAAAAAATAACGAATCAATCAAATCGTTTGTGCATCCCAGTGATCAGTGATTACAAGTTCATTGTGAACGCAACATTCGTCCGCTTTTGTTTTACAGGGCTCGGCGTTTTGTTACATTTCCTGTTGATGTGATTTTTAAAGCTGGCAAAAAACAAACACTTGTTTTTTATTTGATAAATTTTAACAAGTTATTTGAATACGAAAAGAGACATGACCAGACAAGAACATTTATTACTTCTTTTTTAAAATAAAGTTCTTAATTGAAATATTATACAAATGGCAGCACATTAAAGTTTAGTGTTACTCGGAATATTCTAAAAATATGTGTGGTATTATAAAGGTAAAATATTTGTAGATACAGACTGAAGTATCAAGTTTTTATTTTTTACGTTTCTACGAAATATTAGTATGGTATTTCGTATTTGTGTTTATTTAATTTTAACCTTTGAATGGCTTTATATCTACATGAAATTAAAAAGAAAAATATTTATTCAAAAGTGATTACATTTAGAGGTGTCTTACCATTCAACTATTTCACCAACTAACTATCGGTCTTTGAGACCGGAGGCGAATACTGAAGAGGTACTAGCCGAGAAATATTAACGATCATTAATATAATTAGTAATTTAGCTTAATTTTTAATTATCAAAATACCTGACAGACGATATATAAAATTATAAAACGTAAAAAAATGTTTGGCTTGGATTAATATAAACTAGTGCTGTGAGGATCCGACAAAACTTGGATCCGAGTACCCGGATCTCAAAATATCCGGTTCCTCGAATATCCGATGTTCGGATATTGAAGCGGATATCCGTAATTTAATCCAAATAAGGATCTGGATCCAGATTTGAGTCCGAATCCGTTTTGGATTCGGATCTGGATCCGGATTCGATGTTTTGTTTACGGATCCGGATCCGAATTTTAATTCCGGATCTAATTCTATTAACTATATCAAACAAAAATTTATTGTGGATTATTTCATAATCAGATTTATTTGGTTTTGAAACTCCATGATAATACTTATACATTCAAATATTATCATCGGGTTCAATACTGAGAATATTCGAATCCGAGAACCGATGCGGATTCTGAAATTCCATATCTAAAATCCGATACTCATACTTATATTTCGAACCGGATCCAAAATCCAATACTCAGATTTGGATCCAAAATCCAATTCTCAGATCCGGATACAAAATCCGATACTCAGATCCGGATCCAAAATCCGATATTCAGATCCGGATAGTTCAACAATTAATTATACACCACTTATATAAACCATCAAATATCAAATTTAGAACATTGTTAATTTGTGACATTATTGAGATTACAATTACATATTTAAAATCATGACGGGATTTTAAAGTCCCTAGAATCCGATTGCAACATGTTTATGATTGTGTCTCTGTGTGTGTTTACGTGTGTGTATGTAAATGTGTGTGTGAGGATGTGCGTGTGTGTGTGTGTGTGTGTGTATGTGTGAGGATGTGCGTGTATGTGTGTGAGGATTTGCGTGTGTGTGAGAGGATGTGCGTATGTGTATGTGTGTGAGGATGTGCGTGTGTGTGTGTCTGGATGTTGAAAGTAAGATTTCTCAAAAAAGAGCTGAAAAATTATTGATAACAATTGGATAACCGGTAGCAGTTTCTTGTCAAATTCAAATGTTTGTAATTGACTGATAAATGTTAGTGTCAAAAATCAACAGTTTTACTAACATTACTGAAAGCTTTTTCCGGGAAATACATTTAATATTACTTATTGAATTATTAATTATTTAAAATAATTGTATATTAAGAGTAAATAGTACATATCTTTAAGAAATACCGCTAATTTCATCAATGAATTGGAAAAATCTTGAACATTTTAAGAGGTAGGACAAGATTCCTTATAGAATGAAAGAATAAATATAATTAGAATTATTTGTGTGTAGTTGTACTGTGTACAATAAACGTTAAATTCGATACTTATGTAACTAAACGGAAATGGCGACAAGTATTGTGCTGGCCTCAACAGATCTTTTTTAAATGGTACGTAGCTTATTTTAATAAAATATTTTCATTACTATATCCCCCAATATTAACCCTTTCACGTCAAAATTGCTACAAAAACATGTATCTCAATCACAAGTACCCCGTTCCGTTTTCCCATGTACATTTCCGCATAGCCATGGGCGCAATTTCAAAACGCAAGTGATGTTAGTGTACACAGTGTAAGTAGACAGGTCGTATCATGTTTGCACAGCACGGACCACTAGACACACGCACGTGCACGGGCACTGCGCGGGCGGATGTTCTGCACTGGATAGAGCACGCGAATAGCGAATATACCCCGGGCTCAGGGGACACCAACACATTCAGGTCCAGGAATAATTAAACATTAACGCTCCATTGATGTGCAACCATTAATTATGGAAAATAATGCACAACTGTTTAGCTCCACTTCGGTGCAGAACTGGACCAAATTCATTTTGATATAAACTATGAAATTATCACCAGTTTGCTTCATTTGTAAAGATTTATATAATGGTTCTACAATGAGAATTTATTTTGATATATGACGCCAAAATCAATAGGTACTGTAGTCGCCGGCAAATATGGACTGATGCTCAACTTTTCCCTTCTTCGCACTCTCAATAATGAAAAATAACACTAGTACACTAAAATATATTACAATACATTCATGAAAACACTAACTAAATGTTTAAATATGTTTCCATTCTTTTTAAATGCATGAAAACATTTTACTACGTTTGAAACGCTGCCAAATTTGTGACGTAAAGGCCCGGAACGGTTTTACAGTTTAACAGTAATAGATGGCAGCACATTCAAATTGTAACATTACATTTAAAAGTATTTGAGGTGAATAGTTAGTTAAACTAATTAAAATTGTAAATACAATTATTATTGTTTACCTTATCGTATATTAGTGAAGCATTTTCTATATTTTATAGACTTTTATATCTCGTCCATCTATTGAGCGTTAGCAGAAATTCGGCGGGAGCGTACGCAGTCATTGTGGCGGTAAAAATTAGCCGTTTAAACAAGATATGAAAAATACTGTTTTCAAAATTTTTTTACACAAAACCTGTTATAATAAAAATGTTTTCTTTATTCTAATATATATAACATATAAAAAAAATTAAAAATTAGTGGAAACGCCTATTGGTAACACTGTAAAAGTCTCCAACCCAATTATTGTCATTTATAGATAATATAAACTGTTATATGTTTGTAATATTTTAAACTGTGAACAATTCAATTATTAACTAAAATATGAACAAAGGTTTTTGTGAAAAATTCACGGACTTCACAACGTATTGTAACCAAAAAGTGCAAATTTTGTATATTGTGCTCCAAAAAATACTTTATATTTTAGCTTTAGCAGAGTCAAAATCAAAATTTTTGACTGTCAGACATAACCTCAACATTTTTAACTCTGGCTAAGGAAGGTATTGGATTCATGCTAAAATTCGCATACCAGATTCTAGTGATTAAGCACGATTTAAGGTCCCTAGAATCCGATTATAACATTTTTAAAATGTGTGTGTGTGTATGTCTGGATGTTGGAGGGACGATTCCTCAAAAACTATAAGACTTAAGACCTGTTTAACTATGAATTCCTCATTCTGACATTCTTGGGAAGAGATGAAAAGGTTTTGGTAACAATTGGACAACCGGAAGTAGTAGTTTCTTAGAAAAATTCTTCTAAATATAATGTTTGTTATTACAAATAATATTGAAGAATATAAAATTCTCCATCTAATACACTTAAAATTTTTATTATATCTTGTATGAATAAGTACGTGTTATGAAAGTGTCAAATATTAGTTTACAACTACACATTAATGAAAATAAAATGGATGATGTAAATAGATATATGCAAAGGAACCTAATATAGTTTGCAGGATTAGTAAATATGTAGATATGTATTTAGATTAATAAAAATTAAAAAGCGGGAGGTATTGTGCTGACCACATCAGATTTTTTAATATTATATATTTAATACAGTTTATGCACGGACGTATCGTAATTTGACAATTATACATTAATTTCTTTGACATAAACGTCATTTTATAGCCAGCGGGCCTCATTATAGCCCGCCGGGCTATAATAAACAAAAAATAAACTGTTGTTCTCCGCTTTCATAGCAACACTAGATACTGGATGTACAAGGGCAAATTCTTTTCGATACATACTCATAATTTGAAAATTTTCGTCCGTGCATAAAGTTTTGTATGTACCACGAGCGTAACTTACTTTTATGGTCTTTGACGTGTTTTTATCCCTCGGCTTGCGCCTCGGGCTCAAAATCCCGCCGCGGGCCATAAAAGCCTCCTTACGTTCTTAATACATAAATAACTATTAAATATTAATATTCGTTTTTTACCAATAACTTGATAACACAAAACAATCTCATAATTTTCAATTTGTTTTAACCCCTAAATCAAGTCTGAAGAATACGGGCGTCACTTTTGAGATTCCTTAGGTGCGTTCGGCAAATGAGTTCTATTCACTCTTTTCATTCTGTACACTTCGGTAATTACATGGAGTGATAAGTGTCTTAAAATGAAGCGTTCGGCAAATGCAGAATGGAGTCAAGTGGAGTGAAAATTGTTAACTCCATAAGCCCAATCACGATATGCAAGCACTCATGGAGTTTTTTTTTGTTTTATTTGACATCTGTCAGATCATTTTGTATTTTTATGTTGAAATATTTTATTATACACAATTATTTTATGTTTATAATATTGTTTTGTAATATAACAAGGCACAGTATGTCGGAATGGTAAGAATTCTCTACCTTTTCTAATATATATTTTTCAGAATCATTAAAGTATAATTCCAAACTGAATAACTTCTGAATGATTCAATGTTTTTTAGCAGTATATTAGATTGTCAAAAAAGGAGGTTTTATTATATTCGTGCACCAAAATTTTAACTTTACTCGTCCGGTTAATCAAATAATGGAGTGTACCTTGTTTCCTCTATATACTTCAACTCCAGCTCTACTCCCACTCCACTCTAACACCGCTCCGTAAATACTCCAACTCCGTATGATTTACCGAACGCACCTGTAGAACAAGCTGAATATACATACCCATAAATAAATTGGAAATTTAATCGACACATATTATTTTACAGGTAGGATACCGCTATATTTAAATATTTAAAGTGAGACATATGTAAATTTACATATGTATGATAAAAATGTATGCAGATATTATTTAAAGGTGGTCTCTACAAGATCTTTGATGCAAAATACCACCCACGGTTCAAGTTCTTGAAGTAATTGCTAATTTAAATTATAATATATGAAGCCATAAATATTGGTATATATTACTGTCAATAATTGCATTACTTATCATGAAATTGAAATTATTAATATTTCACTCTGTAAAAAATATATGTTCATGATCTTAATTTCATATGCATAAGACATTAATTAAATAAAACTTAAATAGTTTTTTTAAAAAACAACCACGCCAGTATCTGCAAATAATTATTTCGATCCTATTAATAACTTTACGAGTCCTCGACTATAATTTTATTTATGTCGGTATGTTAGTTTTCTGTTTTATTTTCCATGTAGGTTGGTTCTGTTCAAATAGATGCGACAGTAACGGAACATACAGGCATTATTAATAACTCTCATAATAACTTGTGTTTATGTCTGTAATTTTTGACTTAACAGGGGGAGTTTTTTTCCGTTAACGATATTAAAAATAACTTGAATTTATGATTCGCTGTTGCACTAAATACTGACGACGAAAATTAATTTCTTTTTATAACGGCTAAAAAAGAATGACGTACTATTTGTCTCTTATATTCCAAACGAAAAACATCACAAAAATAAACAAAGAATTTCCACTAGATGTTTCAAATTATAAAACAAAGGATTGATTAAAAAAAATTAATTAAAACAACAAAGAGATTGGAAAATAAATAAAAGAAGATTCGTTTGTATGTTTTCAAGTCACCAAAATTGAAAAACAAAATAATCAATGCTATATTGATAATGCTGAAAACAAAGAAGCAATGTTTTAAATCAGACAATTTTTGGTTTCATACTACACTACACAATAACAATAACACAAAAATATACATTATGTATACTCATATATAAATACTAAAAAAATGAGTACACTTACGTAACATTCTCTTTACAATCAAATAATATTACTACCAAGTTTAGATCTCTACCTATTTTTGTATTATTGCCCCAAAAGTCAATATACCCCACATTTAGATAAAAAATTCAAAATTTTCAAAAATCTAATTTCTACGTACCTAGATACTTCTCAATGCGCTGATTCCAAATTTTGAAACTGCAGATCGATATCTCGTTTCGTTCTCGAGATATTTAGATTTAAAGTTTTGCTCAAAACTGCCCATTTTTGGGTATTAATCAAAAAATGGGTCGAGATATGAATTTGGCGACGTCGCCATTCGATTCTACGGACAAGAATACATAAGTATAGCAATTTTCATAATTTTTGTCCAACCGGTTCATTTTTTATGAATAAAAGTTTGAAAACTCCCGAAAATGGCCAAAATCTGAAAAAATCGTAAGGGGTACACCTTAGATTTTTGCGATTTTTGGCCATTTTCAGTTATTTTGCTTTAGAGATTGTATGCGGTGTTCAAAAATACTGAAAATTGGTGTACTTATGTAATTTTGCCCGTAGAATCGAATGTTCTTGTTACCAAATTCATATCTCGACCCATTTTTGGGTTATTACCAAAAAATGGGCAGTTTTGAGCGAAACTTTGAATCTAAATATCTCGAGAACGAAACGAGATATCGACCTACTGTTTCAAAATTTGGAACCAGCGCATTGAGAATTTCTATGAAAACTGCAAGTTGATTGGTTAATTTTGGAAGATTTTTTGCGTTTTACTCAAAACTAGTTGTGTGTCAAATATCTGCTTTTGCATCTATACGCTTCTAATAATAAGATAAAAATGGCCACTAAAAATGTAAGATAAAATCCCAATATGTTTTCTTTTACAAATAAATTGTAAGAAGTTTGATAAAAAAGAATATCGAGAATCTGATGAAAGTGGAAAAAGTGGCGTGGGATCAAAGTAATGAAAATTTATTTAAAAATGTTTGCTGGATATTTTAATTTTAAATGAGATCATTTCGAAAAAAAATTTTGATAACAATTACATGTTTAAATTAAAAGTTAATAATTTATTGTAAAAAAATGACCACGTACTCTTGTAGAAAAATATCAATATATCTATGTGTTCATTTTTGTTTCGTCATTTTTAATTAAACACTGACGAATGTATCAAAATACTTCAACAATATGTACCTAGATGTCAAACATAATGTACCCGTCCAAAATGAATTTTACCTGTCGTACACTTCACAGACCGTGGTTCCAACGTATTGAAATATCAGCTCAATCAGAAACCAATAACGCGTGGAATTCAAATTCCCCCTTAATTTTTTTTCATACTTTGTATACTGTTCAAAAAATTTTGTTGACATTCTCTGTATTCCAAAATTTTAACATTTGAACAAAATTACGGCGTAACAAAATGTTTTATGTGTCATAAGTACGTTCATATTTTTCCGTATTGAAAAAAGGCGGAATTCAAAATCAATGTGAGGAATAAAGAGTAACAAACTAAGTTGAAGTGTCGCTCGATGCAAAAATATGAAAATGGAAACCCACTTTATACTGGCGTAAAGAGGGTTTTTATTTATGGCGTTTTTATGTATGAGGCTGCGTACACTTCGCATGCCAACGCCGTCGAATTAAAAAAGAATATTAGACTTTATGAATCCATGCAATCGTAAAAAAAACACCCGTTAAAACACAGCCACAATGTTAGTCGCCCGGGAAATTGATTTACCGTCAAAACCGTAATAGGCGCTCAACATTTCACTGTCAACAAAATCATAAATAAAATTAAATTTGCTTCCGCAAGCAAACAAAACTCAAAACGCGAAAACAGAAAATTGTTATGCCGTTTTTCAACTCTAATCCTTCCGCAAATATTAATGTCTGGTGTATGCGATACTTTTACCATTATTAATTCTCTGGTTTTTAAAAATGTTTTTTTCTACTCCCATGCGTGAAGTGAGTACTTCACGTATTAATTTTTATGTGTGAAATTTGATTTTTTACACACAGTGCATGAAGTGTTATTTCACGCACATTGTACGTGAAGTAACGTTTCACGCACCGTTCATTATTTTAAATATTACAAACTGAAATGTATTTTAATAAAACAAACCTGTTAAACACCCGTAACGTTGGTAACCATGGTTACACAAGTCTATAATACAGAGGCTTCACGTTAAAAGAATGACAATGTGAAGAAAAAATATATTTTATTGTAAGGTCGTAGAAAAAGTATAGTATGTAACACGTGTGTGAAGCCCATTTTACATTCGGGTGGTTTGCAACACTCGCCTTCGGCTCGTGTCGCAATCTCCACCCTCATGTAAAAATTTCAACTTCACACACTTGCCACATAATACAGTGTGTCCCATTTAGAGGTGCCACCATTGGGATCTCGAGAACTATAAGAGATACGATGTCGGTTAAATGGAACTTTTTATGCGCCTTTGGGAGGCCATCTCAGATGTGCTTTTGTTTTTCCAAAAATTCTCATAGGGCACTAGATAATGACGAAAAACTGAATATTGTTGATTTTTTCTTTTTCAAATAACTTCTAAACTATTAGTAATTAAGAAAAACATTTCAAATATAAAAGATAGATATTTTTATTAGCTAACCAGTGGCGTACGAAATAAATTTTTATATCTGTAAGTTTTCGAGATATAACACAAACTTATATTTTTTTAAATGGAACCCATATCTGATTTTAGTCTCAAAAAAATCATTATTTTTTTCTCTTTTCAATGATGTAAGAGTTATTATGTTTTATATTTGTTTTGCTCCTAAAATTTAATTTTTCTCTTTAATTTCCTGAACTTTCTTATTATTTCCCAAAAAAACGTTATTATTTTTATTAATTATATTGTATTTGATCGAAATAATTTGTTTTATACCTTTATTACTTAATATTTTCATTCTAGACTCATAATTACAAATTACACTATAATGTGCCAAGGGCGACCAGATACAAAATATAAAAATTAGTTTGATACGAGTTTTGAGCAAAATTTTCTAACGAAATAAATTATTTAAATACAAGTAGTATTTCTAAATAGAAATCTACCAATATTTTCAAAATAATTATAAATTTAATACAAAATAAGGAAAAAATAATAATTTTGAAGGCAAAACAAATATAAAACATAATAACCCTTACATCGTTGAAAAGAGAAAAAAATAATGATTTTTTTGATACTAAAATCAGATATGGGTTCCATTTAAAAAAATATAAGTTTGTGTTATATCTCGAAAACTTACAGATATAAAAATTTATTTCGTACGCCACTGGTTAACTAATAAAAATATCTATCTTTTATATTTGAAATGTTTTTCTTAATTACTAATAGTTTAAAAGTTATTTGAAAAAGAAAAAATCAACAATATTCAATTTTTCGTCATTATCTAGTGCCCTATGAGAATTTTTGGAAAAACAAAAGCACATCTGAGATGGCCTCCCAAAGGCGCATAAAAAGTTCCATTTAACCGACATCGTATCTCTTATAGTTCTCGAGATTCCAATGGTGGCACCTCTAAATGGGACACACTGTATACTATTGTGTTAGATGTGATTTATACATTATGTGTACTCATATATAAATACTCTAAAAATGCGTACACTTACCTAACATTCTCTTTACAATCAAATATATTACTACCAAGTTTATATCTCTACGCATTTTTGAATTATTGCCCCAAAAGCCAATATACCCCACATTTAGATAAAAACTTCAAAATTTTCAAAAATCTAATTTTTATGTACCTAGATACTTCTTAAAGCTCTGATTCCAAATTTTGAAACCGCAGGTCGATATCTCTTTTCGTTCTCGACATATTTAGATTTAAAGTTTTGCTTAAAACAGCCCATTTTTGGGTAATAGCCCAAAAATGGGTTGAGATATGAATTTGGCGATAACACCATTTGATTCTACGGGCAAAATTACATAAGCACACCAATTTTTAGAATTTTTGAACACCGCATACAATCTCCAAAGCAAAATAACTGAAAATGGCCAAAAATCGCAAAAATCGTAAGGGGTACCCCTTACGATTTTTTCAGATTTTCGCCATTTTCAGGGGTTTTCAAGCTTTTAATCATAAAAAGTGAACCGGTTGGACAAAAATTATGAAAATTGGTATACTTATGTATTTTTGCCCGTAGAATCGAATGGCGATGTCGCCAAATTCATATCTCGACCCATTTTTGGGTTAATACCCAAAAATGGGCAGTGTTGAGCAAAACTTTAAATCTAAATATCTCGAGAACGAAACAAGATATCGACATTCGGTTTCAAAATTTGGAATCAGCGCATTGAGAAGTATCTAGGTACATAGAAATTAGATTTTTGAAAATTTTGAAGTTTATATCTAAATGTGGGGTATATTGATATTTGGGGCAATAATTCAAAAAAGAGTACAGATATAAACTTGGTAGTAGTAATATTTGATTGTAAAGAGCATGTTACGTAAGTGTACGCATTTTTAGAGTATTTGAACAACTGTGTGAATGTTTAGAAATAAAAGTATTAAAATAAAAATGGATAAGTGCTTTAAAAAAGTTTCTTCCACACAGATATTATTGTAAAAATGTTAAAATAGGATTCTAGTGACCTTAAAACATACTTATTCACTTAAATCTGGATAGTGGATATGCAATTTTCAATAAGAATCCAATACCTCTCTTAGCGAGAGGTAAAAAGTTACCATTATTTTCATTAAGGCTCTCTACGTTGCATGTTAACAAGCTGCCGTTTAATTAAATGCATTAATTAAACATTACATTAGTTGAAGTGCACACCTGGTGGTACACTCATTCAAATCTAAGAACGTAAGAATAAGAACGGTAACGCGATACGCACTTAAATGCTGCGTTCTGCGTTAAGATGCCGCTGTTCCATTCTTCATTCTTCAGCAAAACGTGATACCGTTACAGTTTTTGTGCGACTGGCTTGGCTATATTGGGCCTTGTTAATTGAAACTTTATTTAATAAGCGAGTGCTGACGAGACTACACTACTTGTTAGCCGATGCGTGCCATCGAGTACTGTTACAGGAAATGGTTTCACTAAAACTATAACAGGTTTTCGTTTCTTTACTTTCTTTGCACAAATAAATTATTCATGTAATTATAAAAGGTTAATCACAACTGTAATGAAACTATGTTAGGAATGGGAGAAAACATCATCGTTGTTAGAAACGCGACAGGCCTTATATATCAAAGCTGGGTACTCAAGTCGATAAAACAGACAGATCATGGTTGTTATTGACAACCATATAAAGAATATACTGCTGTTTACTGTCAATCTACGCAATCTCAGAAAATTCGAAAAGGTGGGGACTGAAGGATTGTCATTACTGTAACTGTTTTAAAACACGTGATACGTCATAACATAATTAAAAACCTGTTGTGGCCAGCACAAGACCTCTCGCCATTTCCATTTCATGTTATTGGCACTTCGCTAACGAACCGTCGTTTTGTAACAAAAAAATTACAGAACTTTACCCAAATATTGATTTTTATTGTGTTTTCGCATTATCATGGTGAAGCATTAAACCCTTAATTTTCACACTGCGAAGAATTTCAGGTAGACATTTTTGTGTGTACCAATTGGCAGTAACAGTCTTCTGTCCCTCTAACCTAATTGCTTTCACAAGACCTGTACTTCTGAAAAATACAGCGTACATAACTTTTTTAAGTGCACGTTGTTTTTTCACGGTAACTGGTGTTGGGTCATCTTCAAACACCCATACCCTACTTTCTTGACGCGTTGGAATATCATAAAAGGGTATGTAAGTTTCATCGCCAGTTACAATTTTAGAAAGAATACGATGACCGCCATTATTTAACAATTTTAAAATGGCGCAACTAATTGTAACACGCTTGGCTTTTTGTTCTTCCGTTAAGTTGTGTGACACCCAAAGAGAAACAATTTTTCTAACAAGAAGTTCTTCATGCAAAATTTTTGCTATTGCTGCGGATCCAATGCCAAGGGCATCTTCCATCGTTTGATAGGTGACACGATTGTCATCCTTTATCATTTGTCTGATGGCAGCTACATTTTCTGGCACTACCGCTGTACAAGGTCTCCCTGAGTATTTCTCAACACGCAAGAAATTACGGCCTCTTTTGAATTCTGAAAACCAGCGAAATATAGTTGCTCGAGATGGAGCTTCATCTCCAAATGCCAATCGTAGACGTTCCTCGCACTGTTCTTCACGTAGTCGTAGTAAATCATAGCGCTATAATGCTCTCTTCCTAACTTCATGTTGCAGTTTATTTCCACTTCGAATTCGAACACAATAAATCACTTCAACCAGATGTTATTATTGGACAGATATTTTGAATAAATTGTAGTTTGACATTTGTGCACTAAACATTTTCCAAAGCCAACTGTTTCCAGCATCTCAATAATTTTGGAGTGACCCTCGTATATTTGAAAATCTATTTTTATTGCCAAATATTTCTGATGTACTGTAAACATTGGATAAATGTAAAATAGTCAAAATAAATAAATACTAAATACTACTGAATACTAGTCGCTTCCTTTGCCTTTGAATTCAGTACGAGTAGGTATATTACAAATATTAAATCAATTGATGTAGTAATGAAAAATTAGCATAATGTTAAATTGTTACCAGTACAAATTTTAATGAAAAAAGAGTCCATATTATAAATTATTCAGTTTGAGACATTTTTATGAATATTGAATGAAATTAACCTAGATACATGATTGAATTTAATACTTAGTATAAATTTAAAAATTGCGATCCGTAAAACGTGTGTATCATAATAATCTTCCTAATGAAATTTCTCCATAAATATTCGCAAACTTTGTCAAAATTCACATTTTATATATTCCCGCGTCGTATAAAGTTAGACATGGCGGAGATAATATACGATATTATAATGACAGAAGTAGTGTAAACGTATTAGAGTTGATTATGCAGCGTGGCTCTAAAACATATCAGAAGTGAAACTTTTCGTCGGCAAGGAAGGCAAACATTTACAATTCAGATACACTTGAAATACAAACGTTGAATAAATGTATGGTCCCCACATTTACATGTTACGATCTAGTGCACTAAACCAGAGGCACTCTCGGATTTTCTTGTCACAATAATACCCGGTCCTCACCGAAATTATATCCTTTCTCTGTCTTCGCGCCGAGTCGCGCGGCAAGCCTTTCTTCAAACAATCAGTCAATGGACGCCAAATCCAAAAAATAACATTTGTTTTATTCAGTAATGCCACCGAATACTATTGTCATTTCTAGCCTTAAATCGGATTTCCGGTTTTTAAACCCTATAAATTCAAACGCGAAATAAAAAAGAGTTAGATGTTTTATTTGTGGATTTACATTTCAATTTTACAAAGTACCTATACTTGCCGTCAGATAAGTATGGATTGGAGATTTCTACAATGTACCAATCTATGGGCGATGTTGAATATGCTACGTTATGGAGAAGCGGCAACACCGTAGGGTAAGGGACAGGGTGTGGAGAAGGACAAAAGTTGAACATCAGTCCATACTAATTTGATGGCGAGTATAGTATACTATAACTTATTGAATTATCTAGAGGATAAAATTTTAATAAGAAATATTTCAATTATAAATTATTGGCATTATCATAATATATTCTTTTTTTTCAAGAAGCAGATAATTAAGCCATGATATTCAACATGTTAATAGTACATTACATTATTTAATAGTAATTACTTTAATAATATTGAATAAATTGCAATAAATTACAAAAAAAAATTAAATAAATAATTGTTTCACTTTTTTTTCCTCTCGCTAACAGATGTATTGGAATCATGCTACAAAACGCATATCCAGATTTTAGTGGATAAGCACGTTTTAGGGTCCCTATAATTCGATTTTAACATTTTTTCGATGATGTGTGTGTATGTATGTGTGTGTGTGTATGTGTGTGTATGTGTGTGTGTATGTGTGTGTATGTGTGTGTATGTGTTTGCGTGTGTGTGTGTGTGTGTGGATGTTGGAAGCACGATTCCTCAAAAACTATAAGACTTAAGACCAGTTGAACTATGGATACCTCAATCTGACATTCTTGGGAAGAGCTGAAAAGATTTTGGTAACAATTGGACAACCGGAAGTAGTAGTTTCTAAAAGAAATCCTTCTAAATATTATTTTTTGAAAATTTTTGATATTACTAATATTGAAGAACATGAAATTCTACATCAGATACATTTAAAATTTTTATTATATCTTCTATAAATTTAGAGATAAAGACGCTATAATATACAGAATAACGGGATATAATAAGTCGAGTACGCTAAACTACACTAAGGAAACCAGTTGACAAATTAAAATGTTTATAACGTAATTTGTAAATGACAGATGTCAGTGTCAAAAATCAAAAGATTTAGTTACATTATCTTTCTTATGGTTTTATTAATTAAATATTTAAAAGTGTATGTAAAATACATATATCCATCAGAAATACAGCCTATCTTGTTAATGAATTGGAAGAATCTTTGACATTTAGGAACTTGCTCATACAATGAAACATAGATATAATTAGAATTGTACGTGTGCAGAAGACATGTTAAATACAATAAAAAAACAATATTTGGGTAAAGTTCTATAATTTTTTTGTTATAAAACGACGGTTCGATAGCGAAGTGCAATACAATACTTATATAGCCTAATATGGAAATGGCGAGATGTATTGTGCTGGCCATAACAGATTTTTATAGTGCAATATGAAAAGATTTTCAAATGTCAGCGTGGCACATTGGTTAGCACAACTGCCTCTGAAATTTTAGATTTGGGTTCGATTTCCCTTTGGGATAATTATTTATTTTTACATAAAAATTGTGGAACTCTTAAAAATCTGTTATATTTCCTATTATAGTTATTTAAAAATAATAGTAATACTGTAATGAATAACTAGAAAACAATTAACAACAACTGATTACAATAATCAAAACATTTACATGTAACAATAACAATGCATTGTATTCGTATTCGAGTAATCTATAATGACAATCAATCGATCATAAAACAATTCTTTTTAGCGAATGTTAATTATGTGGTACGCTTTATCCATTCTACTTAACGCTGATAATAAATATGTTTGCGTATGGAAATACCAAAAATTACAATTTCAGAAAAGCCGCTCCTAAGTGGGAAGATATATCTGCCTCATGCATAAATTTACTATAAATACGAACGTAATTAAACCGCTTTAATTAATTAACATTAGTCTTATTTGGCAAACAATAATTATTCAGGTTTTACGTTAACGATTTCTGAATTCGAAATTAAGTTGTTCTAAAAATTAATCACTTTAAATCAGCCACCCGTGACAAATTTAATTAATAGTCTTGCTCACATCGCTTACGTGTTGTGATCAGGTTTTGCTGTTTTCCAGTTTTAAAACAAGATAAAATGAAGCACAAAAAAGGTTAAACCTATTGATTAGTCATCGGTAGACACTAAAAACTACTCAATTTCGAATGAATATAAATGCAAATTGTCAAACTGATATGAGGAGAGTAGAGATGATTGGCTTAATTGACGAATCAATTATCAATTACTAGAGTGCGCTGATCATTTATCGCGCGAATTTCAAATGAGTGTAGCGTGTAGCCAGAGCGGATTCGGATATAGGACCATACACCAGTAGTGGCTCGTCAAATTGGGTTTTCTACTTCACATTGTGTGAAATTATTTATCTGCACATGTACTGGTTTTATTTTAAAAAAAATCTGATGTGGCCAACACAAAACCTCCCGCTATTTAATTTTTATTAATTTAAATACATACCTACCTACGTATTTACTAACGCTGCAAACTGTTCCATTGCAGAAAACTATTGCTTTATTTACTATTTTCTTTTTAAAATGTCACTATTATTAATTTGAAGTAATTAGTTTTTTGACAGTGACATTTACTGTCAGTTACATTCATTTAAAAAATGAACTGTGTAACAAAGAAATAGTTTTTATCTTAGGCTTCGCGACTAATAAAAAAAATTATTTTTAAATTTATCTATAAAATATATAGAAAAAGTATTAATGTATTCCTGTAGAAAATTCAATAATCTTTAATTTTCATCAGACATAAAATTCGAAAAAATAACATTTAATGGTATTTTTTGAAGAAAAACCATTATGAGCTTCAAGTAAAGTACGATTTCCGTTTATCCGATTTACACCTAAATCTAATGGCTTCTTTTCCTATTAGAATAGGGTAAAAATACAAGGTATCAGAATTTTCTGAATGATAGTATTTGAGTTAGAATGCAAACAAAATTCGTACACATACACACATACACACACACATACAGACATCATCGTGAAAATGTTAAAAATGGATTCTAAGGACCTTAAAACGTAGTCATTTACTAAAATCTCGATATGAGATTTTTAGCACGATCCCTATACCTCCCTTACCAAGGGTAGCGGGAGGTAAAAATAGTATAAATAGTAAAGTACGAATTTTAGGTTTTCCGTATTCAAGAACAGTGTGAATTTAACGTGCGGCAGCTATGTCTATAATTGCAAATATTTAATTAATGATAAAATAAGAAATATTAAATGTTACCTACTTTCCAGAAAATGCCTTTAGTAATATCTCTGGATTTTTGACACTGATATTTATGTCATTTACAAACATTTTAATTTTTCAACTGGTTTCCATGGGCTATTTGATGGATACAATGAATTATTTATTTATAACTCTCTATCTCTAAATCTATAGAAGATATAATAAAAATGTTTAATATACTAGAAAGGGGTCCAGTGGCCGCGTGCCTGAGTGTCTGGTCGCGAACCTGGGGGAACCGGGTTCGATCCCGACAGACGCCAAATATTTCCAATTTTAAATGACACAAAAGTGACCCCTGTGGTGCACTCTCCACACCAGCTATGAGTGACCGTGAGATGACGCCTGGTAAGCGCCCACAAGGTAAAATATATCGTCATCATTACAGATGTCTACATGTGTTGTAGATACTGGCACACCCAGAAATGGGTAATATGCCGTGATGATATATTTATTTTATTTATATACTAGAAAGAGAATTTTATATTCTTTAATATTTGTTGTAACATAAATTTCCAAAAAATAATATTTCGAACATTTTTTAAGAAACTACTACTTCCGGTTGTCCAATTGTTACCAAAACCTTTTCCGCAAGAATGTCAGATTGAGGAATTCATAGTTAAACTGGTCTTATATCTTATAGTTTTTGAGTAATCGTCCCACCAACATCCACACATACAAACATACACACATACACACATCCACACACACAGACATCATCGTAAAAATGTTAAAATCGGTTTATAGGGACCTTAAATCGTACTTATTCACTAAAATTTGGATATGTGATTTTTAGTATGAATCCAATACCTCTCTTAGCGAGAGGTAAAAAGTAGGCAGACGTCAGATTCATCAATTCGTTGTTAAATGAAATACTTTTACGCATTAAAATGTCACTTTTTCGCATTAAACATTAAACTGTCATTTTTAAGCACTAGTTCCCAATAACGTTACTTTTAAGCACTAGTGCTTAAAAATATATCATTTGGCAACGAAAATGACAATCAAATAGTATATTGTAATACAAGTGAGGAAAGGGCATCATTGTAGAATGAGTACGAAATTTGGAACACAAGCGATAGCGAGTATTACACACTATTTTTTCCAACATTACATGTGAAAATTACATTTTTGATATGTATTGAAGTTCGTATACCTGTTATTTCAATGAATAAATGTGGAAACATCTAATAAAAAACTTTCGTCACTTAGTGAGGAAAGTAATTAATTTACTCTCCTCCCTCACTAAGAGACGAAAGTAATTTACTCTCCTCCCTCACTAAGAGACAAAAGTAATTTACTTTCACACACTTGTGAGGGAAGTGGTAACTATCACAACTAAAATGAGTGAGGAAAATGTCAATTTTACAAGTGATGTTGAAAAAGAGTTGTTATAAAACGCTAGTATAATAGTTATTTATGATATAAGTGTTAAAAGTGACATTTTATGAGTGAGTGGGGAAGTTTGTGACACGAGGCGAAGCCGAGTAAAACAAGCCCCACGAACGTAGAACATAGAATGACATTTATGACAGGTCATGATGTATTTGCTATGAACAACTGAAAATTGTTTATTCTAACCTTTACTTCCAACAATACTGTTTTAAATTCCAATTTTGCAAGCGCCTTGTAAGGAATTACTATAAACAATTGTAGTAATTGTACTATAGCAATAAACGTTCCAAAATAATGTGTACTTCTAATAAAATACCTATATAAATAATTTCAGTACAAATTTAAATATAAAATGAAACTACATTTACTTATGAACACTAAATGTAACTAGATTTAGTTATATTTTTAACACTAAATGTAACTAGATTTAGTTCTTTTTTAACACTAGTGTTAAAAGTAAATTTGTTTTTTACTTTTAATCCGTTGTCAATGACAACGATTTAAAAGTATTCACTGTGTTATAAACTGTTATTTTTAACTCGCTAAGCAACCGTTAAAAATACTACTTTTAACAGCGGTCGTAGGAAAAAAAAAATATGAATTCCTAAATTTCAATGCAGTCCTCATGTTCCCCCCCGCTTCTGCCATTTTGCCACCAGATTAAACTCCATTTCCAATCATTCCATATTCATCAGCTGACTGTGCGCGTTCACAATCGACACTATGTGCTGCGGAAATACTAGTAATGGAATACCGTCCAAAAATGGCTCAGCTATTGATATTAATAACGAGTGTTTGATTTGAAATGCATGTCGAGTGCTCCCGACCTCAGATGCCTGATAATGTATGTGATTTTCACTCTATTACACTCTATTCAATGGAAAAAATGCAGTTCGCCCGTGAATTGAACTCTATAATTTTAAACTCGTAAATCGATATTGTGTTTTGGGAAATGTGTTGCAGCATTTAAATTACGAATCTACATACAGTTTCGGAGAATTTGGTTTAATATGCAACGATTTACACATGTCACTAAATATGTAATATACTCAATAATACAGAATTCATTGCAGAATTTCATGCGAAAAATTAATAGCATTCGAGTTCATTTTCAATGATATTAGTATTTCTTAAATCGGGTCCTCCACGAATTATGGAGGCCGATGATAATATTTATATAAAACATATATGTGTATATGTATTTATGTAATTTTAACGTTTTAAACTGTTATTATTAGAGAGTTATTGCAGCATCAACGCAAAAATAACGTGCATTTTAAAGGCACGTGACAGCTTGAGTGCGCATGTGTATTAATAAGGTTCACGTTATGTGAATAAGGAGACACGTTATGTGCAATGGAATAGCGAGCGTTTAATGCCACACGTTCTGTATCTTTTGAGGTTATGTTTCGGTGAAAAGTGTAGATATAACCTCGTTTGTGTTGCTTTCAGCGTTAACGTTAACGTAAATAGTCTAATTAAATGCAGTAAACATTGACATTGAAAGTTCTTTATTTTTAAAATAAAGTGTTTTCTACATAAGGTTAACGTTTACGTTCCTTCATTTTAGAAGTTGCAATAACTCCCTATTAACTCCATAGCAACAACTATAAGTAACACTTTATTCACAAGTGAATTTATTATTTTTAAATCACTCTCACAATTTTTTTAATTCACTCTGCAACAAATAATACATTTAAAATAACATCAGGGACGAAATTAACACTCACCATAGTATTTATCCGACATTATCAACCATTTTCATTATTTTTCACGGCACAAATGACGGACAATAAAGCTTTTTAAATAGATGACTTGACGTCTATCTTCGACGATTGTCATGCACAGCCTACTAACTGATTAGTTTTTTGTTTTGTCAAAATTAAATATTATAATGGTTTTTATTAGTATTTCGTCAAAATTTAATAAAATATTGTATAAACCACGTGAGCTAAGAATGTTTATTCACTCGAAGAATTTAACTCACTCGTCCTTACGGACTCGTGAGCTAAACTTTCTTCTCATGAATAAACATCATCTTAGCTCACTTGCTGTATAAATATCTATAACAGAAATATATAAATTAACATCTCTACACTATTTTGAATCAAATCTATATAAACAAATTTCCAGAAAAATTGATTAAACAAAAAAAAGTTAATGTCGCGTTTTCGCAACAACAGCGCCAATGGGTTAAGGGCCTCTTCTATAAAAAAATTTAATCTTCATTTAAAATTTACTTCTATCTCTATCGTAAATTTATTGAAAAAAAATCTGATGTGGCCAACACAAAACCTCCCGCTATTGAATTTTTATTAATTTAAATACATACTTACGTATTTACTAACGCTGCAAACTGTTCCACTGCAGAAAACTATTGCTTTATTTACTATTTTCTTTTTAAAATGTCATTATTATTAATTTAAAGTGATTAGTTTTTTGACAGTGACAATTACTGTCAGTTACATTCATTTGAAATATGAACTGTGTAACAAAGGCATTATTTTGTTTATCTTAGGCTTCGCGACTAATAAAAAAAATTATTTTTATATTTATCTGTAAAATATATAGAAAAAGTATTCATGTATTCCTGTAGAAAATTCAATAATTTTTAATTTTCATAAGACATAAAATGCGAAAAAATGGCATTTAATGGTATATTTTGAAGAAAAACCATTATGAGCTTCAGATAAAGTGCCATTTCCGGTTATCCGATTTACACCAAAATCTAATGGCTTCTTTTCATATTAGAATGGGATGGAAATACAAGGTTTCAGAATTTTCTGAATGATAGTATTTGAGTTAGAGTGAAGACAAAATCCCTACACATACACACACACACACACACACACACACACATACACACACATACACGCACACATACACACATACAGACATCATCGTGAAAATGTTAAAATTGGATTCTAGGGACCTTAAAACGTGGTCATTTACTAAAATCTCGATATGTGATTTTTAGCACGATCCCTATACCTCCCTTACCAAGGGCAGCGGGAGGTAAAAATGCAACTCGTTTTTTTTACAATAATATAAATATCTGAAGAACAGGGAAACAGCATCGAATTTATTCATTTAATTTAATTATTTACATGACAACTAAATTTTAAGTGAAGATTAAATTTCTTTAAACTTATTTTTGTCTTAATTACTGTGTATTTAAAAAATTAATATGAAATAAATGACAGTTTATTGTTTGGCGGTTAATGGGTTTATATATTATTATTTGTTGAAATAGATCAATTATTGACTCCAATTATTAGCTAACTCAACTGATTGATAAAAAATGAGATTAACGTCTACTTTACATAATATAAAAAAAAATACAGCTTAACGAATAAAAATTAGGCCTTTTAGAACTATATATCAGATTTAATTAAGATGAAGTTTTATAAAAATTAATACACAATTCTATTTTGATATTTAAAATAAACCAAAAGCAATAAATGTAGGTACTCGTGTTTAAATAAAATACCTTGTAAATTTAATAATTTTGTGAAATAAAACTTTATAATATACGTCACATACATCTTGGAAAGTTTCAAATGTTTTAAAATTATTCTTCCACAATGAAATTCATCTGCTTTTTACAATCTTGTATACGTCTAGAAAGTTATGCAGACAGCTGACAATATGTGACATCTGGTGGTAAAATCCAGAACTTCTCATAGCGGTCTCGCAACACAGCTCTGTTTAATTTTGTCAACACAACAAACTCTACGTATGTATAAGCTACAAGGTAACATTCTTGCATCCGACAATGTTATAGTAGGTATTCAGAAACCTTCAAGTACCGATTAAATGAATTACATGATTACATGCTTATTTTATAGCGGTTTAATCACTATACTTGAGGCAAAAGTTATATACATTTTATTGTAATTACCATATGAAATACATGAAGTTCTGGACTTTTATAGTCCGTATATGTATGTAGATTGCAGGTTATGTTAACTCAAATTGCAATGACAGCCGAAACCAGTTCGAAATATCTACATTTACTCGCGCCATACTGCTTCAAGTGCTGAAATACTTTTATTGGTGAATAATTTATCCAGTCAATCTTTATTTTTTACACCCATGCAAATAAAAATGTGTATTTGAAGTATGGGCGTCAAATTAATGAAGTTATTTGAGGGGCAAAAAAGTCTACAACTTATCTATCTTTCACTTAATAAAAATAATATAAAAATCTGATGTGGTCAACACAGTACCTCTCGCCTTTTAATATTTATGTACCTATGATGGAAAATATAATATTTTTACTAACCTTAATTTCATTAGACTCAATACAATCTTCTTAACACGTTTTCATTATTAATTTTAATTCAATTGCTTTCTGACAGTGACATTTGTTTAAATATGTCAAAATTGTTATTAAAATATTATGTTTTTGTTTGACGCATAGGCAAGATGATGTACAAAAATAAATTATTTTATAATTTAATATTTAAAGTTATTTACTAAATGCTATTATCGTAGAATATTTGGGTAAAGTTCTATAATTTTTTTGTTACAAAATGACGGTTATTAGCGAAGTGCAATACAATACTTATATAACAAAAATGGATATGGCGAGAGGTCCTGTGCTGGCCACAACAGTTTTTTGTATTTTGCTTTTGTCACATTTAATATGTCATTTTTCCCTGAAGAAAGCAACAATTTATGGTGCCGAAAAGTTGGTATTAAATAAAAATACAGAACATTAAACCACAAATGTAGTATTATTCTAATTATTAATATGAGTTCTGAAAGATATTTTAATAATTTATGAAAGAATATCTTATTGTATTATTAATTTATATTATTAAATAAATATGGAGACAACATTAGGTGATTCCGACTGCAGGTTTAGGAACCGACGCTGGCAACCAAAGCACTGCCTTTTTTTTTATAAATAGCAATATGTGTTTTTGTTTCATATTGTATTTGCATCTTTCATATCATCTAGGTATACGAATATACATATTTTATACATTCAGTGAAAGTGATATTTCCATTCTTTCCAAGCTTGAAGATTACTTGGGAGATAAAGATTCTTTACTTCGAGAAGCAAAACTCAAAATTCCAAAAATATTTGACAACCTTAGTACTTAATTCCAGTCAATAGATGTCGCGAACGTCGCTTTAAGAACTTGAATTTTTTATTACTAAGCAACTATTGGTCCACGTATTTTTTCTGAGGTGGGAAATAAGGATGCGTGGGAAACATTTGAATTTGTCGTAAATTTATGAATTTGACATATTTTGAATCGTATTTTCGATTCTATCACGGTTCTAATTCACTTTGATTATTCACTGTAATATCTGTGTGTCTATTAGGCAAGTTTTTTATGTAACATTCTTTAATTTTAGGTGCTGAAAAGTTCATAAAGTAATGCAATTCGTGTAAATATGCAACAGATATTCTCGACTTACCGGTAACGCATCACAGGTTTCTAGGTCGGGTAGGGGGTCCTCAGAACAGTAGACATCCTGCAGGAAGGGCGGTCTAGGTGGGGGCGGCAGCAGGAACTCGGGCGGGGGCCCGGGACAGTCGCAGTCCCCGGCGCCCGGCGGCTCCATGGCCCACATGGCCTCGGCTTCCGCGGCGGCGCTGCTGGCGCGGGCCTCCGACTCACCACCACCCATAGACCCACCGCCCACGCACCACCAACACTACGAAAGAAATGAAGATGATTGTGACAGCTATGATGAGATGAGATTGTTCTATTGTCTTGGGAGATTGCATTACAAGTACATGATGGTATGCTGCTCAATGTGTTTGGACACTTCAAACAAAAGATATTTTGTAACTAACTATGAAGACAAGCTGTTATGTCACTTAAATTGTTTCTAGGTTACAGACTATAACAACGTAATAGTTATTCACATAATCAGTTATGAAAAGAGTGATATTGTTTGATGCACATAATATTTGCATTTGTAAATTATGTGAATCAAGCAATATCACATTTTCATAATGTTTTATGTACAAAATTTTATCTAATTCCTCTAAAATAAATGGGCTACTTGCGTGGTACTGAAAATCCGATTTCTATCACTATATACGTAATGTTATGTTGAAAACATATATAAAAATATACATTTTATTTTAAAAAAGTTATTTTTTAGTAAATTAAGAAAGAAAATTTTCTGTGACGTTATTATATTGAACTGATGAGGAGAACCATGTTTAAGAATGTAATTTATAGATGGCATTGCGTGCGAGAAAGTTTTAATTTGAATTTGGCATTTTTCACTCTCTGGGCTCTCAAATATATTAATTATTTCACAAATAAACACATAGGTAGTTACATGTAATTTAAAATATCGATACGAAAAAGACAAAGTAAAATACTAACCTCCAAACTATTGTCAAAACGTCAAACAGGAGATCTACATTACCCGTAGAAACAAACGCTATGGCTTTACGACCACTCATTGGTGCGGCGTAATTCTACGTCATACATGGCGGTAATTCAAATAATCAAATTTCATTATTTTTTTCTGGCTAATTAATAAAAATTTTGTCAAAAGAAAAAATAAGGGTAACAAGTTTTTAGCTGCTCTTAAAAAATATGAAATAAAAAAAGGTACGCAAGTAGCCCATTATTATAACATTCAAAATTCTAGGTTTTTCTAAAACAGCTCAATATACGTATTTCAAAATCAATTTACCAAAGCGTTGCCGTGAAAATAAAGTAATTATTTAAAGTTCTTAACAGTTTAATATCATTTTTCGACATTTTATGTGATTATCTATTCTCTATACAGTTTGATTACTTTTTCCTTCATATTCAATAGATATAGAGTTTATCCTTATATAGAGATTAACTTTCAAAAATCAGTCAGTTTTGCTAAAATTATGAAAACAGCTGATATATTCAAAAAATTCTAATTGACAGATGTCAGTGTCAAGTGCAAAACCAAAGATGGAAAGTATAGGCTCAAAAATTTGCATAAGTAACGGTTTTTCTTAAAAAAAACGCATTTAAATATTATTTTTTGACATTTAATGTTTTTATAAATATTAAAGAAAATGCTTTTCTCTATACGGTTTGATTATACATTTTCGTTCATATTCGACAGATATAGAGTTAAAGAATTATGAAGAGATTAATTTTCAAAAATCAATAGCTTTCCTATTTATCATGGAAACAGCTGATATATTCAAAAAATTCTAATGCCAGTGTCAAGTGCAAAACCAAAGATGGAACGTATATATATATAATCACGGCATATTATCCATTTCTGGGTGTGCCAGTATCTACAACACATGTAGACATCGGTAATGATGACGATATATTTTACCGTGTGGGCGCTTACCAGGTGTCACCTCACGGGCACTCATAGCTTGTGTGCAGAGTGCACCACAGGGGTCACTTTTGTGCCATTTAAAATTGGAAATATTTGGCGTCTGTCGGGATCGAACCCCCAGGTTCGCGACCAGACATTCAGGCACGCGGCCACGGGACCCCATGGAACGTATAGGCTCAAAAAGTTGTATGATAGTGTCCCTCGCAAGTGACTTGCAGATTGAAAATTTCAATGCCGGGATTACGAGGGAGGCCAAAGAAAAGATGGAAGGACTGTGTAGCAGAAAACTTCAGAGAGAAAGAACTGTGTGAAGAAAATGCGTTGGACAGGAATGAGTAGAAGAGAAGAGTAAGAAACAGCGACCCCTAATAAAATAGGGAAAAGCTGAAGAAGAAAGAAAGAAATGTCAAGTGCAATTTGCATAGTGTACATTCATGTTATAATTTTATTGGATTTATACAATCTTTTCAAAGGAACTTTTGGTATGAGATTTGTACAAAATACATCGAATTGACGGAAGGTTTTGTGCTGGCCACAACAGATTTTTTTAGTAATCAGTTAGTAAAGTACTTAAAATAGTCAGAAAAAGTTAATGCTTACAATTTATTTTATACATTTAAATTCGATTATAAAAAAATATTAACATACCTAGCTTTTTCAGGTTCATATTTTTTATACTTTAAATAATGTTATTAATATAAGTTTTCGACGTTATCTTGATTTGTAATATATTAAAGGTAAGTTATTAGATTTTAGTCGATACTTATAATTTACTTTCAAACTTGAACCGGTTTCTAAAGATTCTATCTCTGTAGGCATCAGCATCTGAATAACTTAAGATATTATTAATGAAGGAAACTGCATGAAATAAATATAAATTGATAAATATACAGTTCTTTTTATATATCCTACTTATTTTACACAGCATGTATAATTTAGCACTTCACTTTAGGCGGCAAAGTTCGATAGAAATCTGAGTTTATAATAACAGGTTCATATTTCAATTTCTTTTTAATTTTTTCCTTTTCTGATGTAAGAAAATAATAATAGGGTGGAAATTGATCACAAAAAATTCAAAATTAATCTTAGTAAAAGAAACATCTGTTGGTAGCAATTACACATTGTATTCCATAATATCCAGGTGGTTCAACCTCACTTACAACCCATAACAAAGTTACTAATCAAAGGAAAGTTTCTCGAAATCAGAAAGTTTGTATTTTACCACCCAAGTATGAAACATGTTCGAGTGAACGAACAATACAAGACAGTAAATCACTAATGAATGCATTCAAAACGTACAATATTGTTCGTATTGCTAATTGAACTGTATTAATGAAACAAAAGCTTATAAGCTATTGTTGCAATAAACACAACATTGATAGCAACAATTTAGTTACTTTTCAACACTATCGGAAGTAATTTTATATGTATATTAATCATTGTTTGAATTATGATATGTATCAGTGTTGCAGTAGGTAATGCAACATAACAATTAATAGTTATTTATTCACAATCATTATAGTAATATACCGATTCCTAACCTTTTGGAGGTTAGGAAATACCTACTTCATTCTTAACTTTAATGACAATCTCTTGGGTTGGAAATAACAGATTTCACTTCCATCTCAAGCCTCATTCACAGCTCCAAAAATAAAAATAAAATTATACATAAAAATAACGATATAAACAATAGATTCTTATGAAAGTGTTCACAGCTCTCGAAAATAAAATTAAACATAAGACATAAACACAAGGATTTGCAAATGTTAAATATTTTACACAAAAATAAGCACATATATAACAAATGTCATTTGAGCTGTCAATATACGATCTGGCAAAAGGATTTAAATATAATTTTAAAACGCTGTCTTAGGACAAAGGTTCGCATATATGATTGCGTACATTGCTTTAAAATGTATGAAGTTGTTATTATTGCTTGTTAATTATGAATATCTTAAATGACAGTTGATGTTTTATTTTTGAAGCTGGAACACGAGCTATAAAGTTTTATTTATGATTTTATTTATATTTATTTTCGTAGCTGGGAATGAGGCTTCATGGATTGGAAATGTTTATGTAGCGGTTGCCTAGTAACATTGCCGTAGATCCCTATAATTAAGGAGGCTAAACAAATTTTACGAGAGCTATCAAAAATATTAATAAAATTATAGGTTATAACTCATTAATTTATTTGAAAATTATTAATTTAAAATGAGGATAATTGTGAATAAAATAGTATAGATAACCTCGGTGGGATTTTCATCAAAGCCTCGCGTTTTATCCACCCCCAGGCTTCGCCTCTCGGTAATATGAATTCGGAGATCGAGACGAAGTCTCTCTCTCTCTAGGTACATATTGACGTTCAGCACTTTTCTTTAGTATAATAATGGTCTCTTGTACCTATCGATATAGCTCGAATATTTTTCTTATAAATGCCTAATTATATATTATGATTATGCGGAAGGCGTTACCGCGTGCCTGACTGTCTGGTCGTGAAGCTGAGCATCCGGGTTCGATCCCGACCAACACCAAATATTCTCGGTACAAATATATCGTCACCATACCGAAATCTAGGGATGCACTAGATCTCGAGCATTGGCCCGGCCCGACCCGAAGCCCGCCTCGATTTCGAGGTCGATCATCGAGCCGGGCTGAAGATATTATTTATCGAGCCAATCATTTGCAAAAGTTGAGGCGAGTCGGACTTTCGATTTAGGTCCTGCCGGAAAAATGGAGCTTTTCGGGCCGGCCCGAGAAAGTTAAATCAAAAGTACAGTTTCCTTAATATTTTTATAAAAATGGATAGAGCTCAAAAGGATCAAAATGATATATTAACAACATACCTCACATTTTAATATCGGCCCAGCCCAAATGAATCTCCACCGAAATCTGTGTACAGAGTGTAAACCGAAAAACGAGACATAGGCGTTTAACATGGGAATTCAGTATTTCTTTGCGCAAACGTTACCTAATTATTTTATTTAAAAATGCTTCAACTAAAAGTTATAGAGATTTAAATTCTGCATCTAAATCATGTGAAACGATTATTCTAGATCTTCAAATAAACGTAAAAATTAATGATAAAGTTATAGTTTTTATGAGTTTTTAGTCCAGGCAGCCATGGATTTATGACAAAAAATAAACAAATGCATTGTTTTTAACTGTCATTTAAAACTAAATTTGGATTAGAGTAGTAAATTAACACAAGAAACGAAAAGGTAAAATGTTTTAGTTTTAATTGACACTTAAAAACAATGCATTTGTTTATTTTTTGTCATATTTATTTATTTATTTTTGTTTTTCTTTATTTTGGTGTTCTTAGATAAGCTTCTGTAATATTATGGAAATATCTTGCATCTTTTTCTTAATAATGTATCATTACATAAATATCGTTTTCCTTTCTTAATCTTAGGTAAGCTTCTTTAGAAAGACAGAAATGTACATATTGAATTTGGACCATTACATCTGCAGATCTTTTATTGCAGCCTATTCTGCTTTAAAATCAAAATGTTTTTTCAATTTCTGTATTATGGGGTATAAGTTTAAAATTCCAAAAGTCTTTAGCAATTTTATTTCGAAAGTACCTATGTTCATATCAAATGCAGAAAATTTTAAGAGCTATAAGCGGTTGTAATCCGCTGTTTCCCGACCTCTGTTCTAGATACATAAACAGACAATAAACGTCAAGATTTATATCTTATTTTAAAACAATTTTCGCGAAAGTAAATCCCATAAATCTTATTTTAACAGGAGTTTAATAAACGGTAAAACAAATGCAGTGAAGCACATAACCTAACTTGCATCTGTTCAGTATGTTCAATCACTTCTCAATAACACAATTCCTTCCCAAAAACTTTGTATGGATTCCATCAGGCATTGAAACCGACTACTAAAGATAACACATGTTTACATAACATCTTCAAAAGATTTCCAAAACTAGAAAGCCGTCCACACAAAAAATGTCCCAAGCTGTCATTTGTGTTTGCGTGCTTATTGAATAATCCCACGACAAATCTTAGGTAGAAACCTCAGCAGAAACTTGGATAACAACGACAAGGTCGCATTTCACTTTTCAGGGCTTTCAATGGAAGAAATTCGAAACAGACAAATATTTACGGCATCGGTGCGAGATCAGGAGATCACAGTTTACTTTGAATAGATAAATCTGTTTGTAAAATGATCGTGCGTTTACATTTTTACAGAATGTTGGACTCTGGTTTAATAGATTGACGTGTGCTGTGTTTAGATAGTGTTTCACTTTGAATTTATTTGTTTAGAAAGTGAAATCAATGTTTGCTTTATTAGTGATTAAACATATTTTTCCCGGAATAAAATTTGACGACAGAGATGATAAATTTAGTCTGAAATGTTATTAGGCCATAAATATTGACAAATATAGATATCTGTCTTTGTATTAATCACTAAATATGTTTAAAGTGATTATGCGTGACATTGCATTTGATAAAATATATATTTGAAGTGTTTTGAAATAATAACAAAGATTGATAACGTTACCTTATAAGTAATTAAAAGGAAATGTTGTCAATAATTCATTTCGATTAAATCTAACTAATATTGATAAGAGCAATAAAATTAATTACGTATTATGTTTGTTATTTCACGCAAACCAATAAAAACACTTTAACGAAAATTACAAAACACAATATAAATGACCATTTTATCTTATTTGCTACAGAAGGCATTTAAAATGATCGTATCAATTAGAATCAGGGATGTATTTAAAAGTTTTAATACTGCGAATTATGATTCGTTTGTCTCGGGTTATAAGAAATTAAAAATAATCCTATATCATACCGAATTATCAAACTAAATAGTAAAAATCAAAATAATTTATTGTGATTAAAATAAAAGAACACATTTCTATTTGTCAAATTAACATTTACAAGCATTTCTAGCAGGGTTAAAAAAAACCCGGGTTTTATTGACAAACATCGAAATATAGTACGTATCATTTTTAACTTTACTTTTATAAAGTATCTTAATACACATTCACAAGTCGGCGTAATAGATAATAGATATTAATATTATTTTTTTAAGACTGTAATGTACCTAATAAACAATAAATTAACTAGAGAGTGTACATGCGTACAAGTTACGAATTAATATTAATAGTTGCAAATCCGTGCAATGCAAGTGTGTACAAGAATAAGATCCAAGTGTCACAACTAATAGTACGTAGTATGTTTAATACACAACTCAAAAAATAATGAAAATGCTGACACCAGGATTGGAGTTGTTCAAATATAAAAGAAACACTGTGCAAAGTTCGCACAGCAATGAAAAATATATTAAAAATGATCAAACACGAAGTACACAAAATGAAATTGATTGTAAAATGTTGCCGGTGACAAAAATTTATGTATATATGTGTGTACCATATTTAATTAATAAAATATGATTTCATAAAAGTGGGTTTTTAGACGTTTTTTTTTTTTTTAGATGGTTTTTTTTGGGTCGGGCAAAATTACAACAACCCTTATTTCTAGCTTTTTACCTTCAGTCACCTTTAGGTAAGGAAGGTATTGTCTTTGGTCAAAAAATTCAGTGGTTTTTAATGAATGAGCACGTTTTGGAGTCCCTAGTATACGGATTTTACTAGTTTTACGATGATATCTGTATGTGTGAATGTGACAAAAATTTCTCCGATGATAACTCCAAAACTACAATTCTAAAAATTATAATTCTTCCGTATTTCTCTTCCTTACATCTATATGAAGAGCTGATTAAATTTTGGTTAAAATTGGTCAACCAGAAGTACCTGTATTTAAAGTTTTTAATAGTTTTTCTTGAAAAAACGCAGTTAAATATCATTTTTTGACATTTTGTTATTATAAAAATGAAAGAATATCTTTTTGTTATACGGTTTGATTACACATTTTCCTTCATATTTAATAGATATTTAGTTAAAGAATTAAAAAGAGATTAATTTTCATTAACCAGCCAGATATGCAATAACCATAGAAACTGCTGATATATTCAAATAATTCTAATTCTTTTACAGTAAACTTTCGGTATGGAATTTGTACTAAATATGTACGTGTTACGATTTTTACTGGATATACAGAATCTTTTCCAAGGAACATTCGGTATAGGATTTGTACAAAATACATTGAATTGGCGGAAGATAATGTACTCCAATGAAATAATCGCATACTAAATTTGTTTGTAATTGTATGACAACTAAATTCACTTTGTCACAAAAAGCGTAAATTATAAAATTTGCTACCAAAAATTCAACATTTTATTCTCTAAAATTCTATGAAGGTATAAAGCTCAATATATGGGGTCCCGTGGCCGCGTGCCTGAGTGTCTGGTCGCGAACCTGGGGAACCGGGTTCTATCCCGACCGACGCCAAATATTTCGAATTTTAAATGGCACAAAAGTGACCCACATGGCCCGCTCTCCACGCCAGCAATGAGTGCCCGTGAGGTGACACCTGGTAAGCGTCCGCACGGTACAAATATGTCATCAACATTACCGATATCTACAATAAAGCAGATTGTAGCACACTCAGAAATGGGTAATATGCCGTGATGACATATTTATTTATTTTATTTATTTATAAATTTTCTGTTTTAGTATCCACTTGTATTTTGTATTGTTTTGCATTTCTTGTCAACTTTCTTGCTCAACAGTAAGTGAAGTATAAAACAATTTTTAGTTTAGTTAAATTTGTACGTGATAGGTAAGTTTATTATAAACGAAATATCGAATTTCGTTTACACAGAACTTGCACCATTCTCTATTTGTATACCGTGTAATTTAAAGTTTCACTGCTGAATTCACATATAACTTTCTTCTTTCTGTAAGCATGTTCCACAAGTCGGAAAGAACTTAAGACATTTTACAAAGCTCACTACCAACACGCGACTATTCCTGTCATCTTCGTCTATAATTTTCTTATCTTGAAACCTCTCTCTCTTCTTCTGTTGAGGAATTTTTAACTTCATCTTCTAGTTGAAGTCTTGGCGAAGCCGGTAAAAAGTTTTGGAAACGTGAGCAGTGTTCCACTCCGTCGCCATCGTAATGAAAAGTGTCGTCGCTCGAAACAGCGCGTTTATGTGAAAGGGATGAAAATTTGACGTTGTCATTGTCTATTAGTGTCCGCGTGAACGTGAAATGCTTTTCACGACTTGTTCTGCCTCTCGGAACGCCGAGGGTGCGAAATGAGAACTTCATGAATTTGTACTAACCACTCGTGGGTGATTTTCACATGACAAAGAATAGATGGGTATTTATTAAAGCAATTATTATACATTTAACGGAAAATGAAGGATGAATTCTAAGTTTAATAACTACTCGTCAGTTCTGCTGAATAAGTTTCTATAATGTCGCTTTTGTAACAGTAAATTTCTTCCATGGCACGAATATATAATTCAGTTTGGGGGTCGTACTCCTATTTAACCAAGCACCAAAGTCATAGAATTGAGCAGCAAAAATTTATTATTCACCACCAAAGCTAACATTGGGGCGCCAAAGTTTACTTCAACTTTATAGGCATTTACGAAAATTCTACCGGTGAACTGTTACCGGTGTATACCGGTAAACAGCTGTTCATCAGGTTACAGCTACCGGGATATATACTTTAAGAACGCAAGTGATAAACAGGTTAGATTTATAACCTATGAAAAGCAGTTGAAAGAAGAAACAGATTTGAAATTTGATGTAGTTAAACATTATCTCGTCTCGTCTTCTGTATTAACATAATTAACTTCTGAAATCTACTTCTGATTCCAATTTCGCTTGGCATTTCTACCTTCTTTAAGGTTAGATTCTTTATTTACCGCAAATGACACTCATACGATTTTTAAGCATCAAAAACCAATAATAATAAATTTGTCTACCATCAGTGTCGTTGGAGAATCTGTCATCTGTTGAATGCCAAAATAGAACGTAACCTTTGTCAACCTTAAATATAAATGATCAGATTTTACACGTATTACATTGAAAATGAAACTACCAGTAAAATAGAGACGTGTCGAACATTATTCTTTATTTAATTATTTGAAAAGTTGGTAAGTACAACATAAAATATGCTTGACAACTTTTGCTTAATTTCTAGAAGTTTAGGGTTAGGTACGAATTAAAAAAAATTAACTTTTATATGGAATAACAACAATATAATTTCTTACAATCACCGCCGAGAAATCCGGTAATACATTTTATCTATCAACAAGTACGGCGTTACTTCCACCTAACAATTATTATTATTAATATCAGAATCAGACATTTTGACTTTTAATTCTGAAAAAATATGCAACCAATTATGTTTTGGAATCAACAATTTACTTAACAACCGTTGCTATAAAATTGCTGCTGTGCTATTTACTTGTATATTTGCGAATTTTGTACAATTATCAACATTTATAATAATGATTTTGTTCGTTACAAAAAGTGTTGTACAAACTTCTTGCGGGAAGACGTCATCCACGCATTCGCGCAAATGAAGCCCTCGCTCACAAGCTCGCTCGTGCCTCAAATAAGCGCTCATCTGGGAAGAGTGTCTTCCCGCACTAAGTATGTAAATAACTATTCTATACGCACATAATTAATA
Source organism: Ophonus ardosiacus (assembly GCA_943142095.1). NCBI lineage: Eukaryota > Metazoa > Arthropoda > Insecta > Coleoptera > Carabidae > Ophonus > Ophonus ardosiacus. Next base: position 46,136,506 of record OW964831.1, on the reverse strand, counting down.
CTTATGCCACTAAAGAGACAGAAAGATTTAATACATTATTCCGGTTGTAATTCAGACGAGTCGGATTCGATTCCGACTGTCAAATTTTATGCTTATTCCAAGTAGCGCAAAGTGGGTCCTGTGGTACTCTTTCCGAAGCAGCTTTGAAACCGTGTAAGGTGTAGTCTGGTAAAATCCTTCATGGGTACAGATCTTGCCAACTCGGCGGATACATACAGGGAATTTATTTTAACATGCAACATATGGCGAATCACTTCCATGGTTACTCACTATTGTCAAAAAATGACAGCAATGTAATATTTGTCCATTTTAAAATGCAACATACAAAATTTGTAGTTTTGTATTATCAAAACTAATTTCCTATAAATTAGCCTACATACTATTAACAAATAATCAAAACATGAATGTTGTACATCTTAACAAACTTTAGCTTACAAAAATTCATAACTTTCATGTAATAAATGTTAAAAAATACCCCCAATCACTCTGAGGCAATATTCTAGTCGGTCGTAATAAGAATTGACACCATTTGTGATGTGTTTTGGAGGTATCTCCTGTGCTACACTACTATTTATAATGTTGCATTTTAAAATGGACAAATATTACATTGCTGTTATTTTTTGACAATAGTGAGTAACCATGGAAGTAATGAACTATAATGTTGCATTTTAAAATAAATTCTCTGTATATTCTGTTTATCTGTGTTGGTATGCTACTTATATGGTGTCTGTTTAGTTCCATATATTATTCCAGCGTCCAATGCACTTTTAAGATGAAATATCACACCTCCTTTCAAAAGTTAAATGTACATTATTTGTCTGAACAGGTACGTATTTTTTAATTTAACAGTGCCGAATTTTAAACTTACTTTATTTTGTGTACAAAAAAGTGTAGAAGAAAAACAAATATTTGTTTACATAGAATTTGTAGAAAACAAATATATTAGTTTGTAAGAAACTATTTGTTTTAATTTTCAATTTACTCTTCTGTACAAGTTTCGTACGACAGTAAAATATAACAATACGTGCAGGTACACAAAATATTATGTTGAACATCAGAACAAGCTGTACATACCTGTTGTTTTTAATTTGAACAATATGTTTTGTCTAACATTTGTTTATCTTTAATGTTTTCTATTGAATTATATAATACTTTGCATTTCTCTACTCCCGTGGCCGCGTGCCTTAGTGTCTGGTCGCGAACCTGGGGTTCGATCCCGGTCGACGCCAAATATTTACAATTTTAAATGGCACAAAAGTGACCCCTGTGGTGCACTCTTCACGCCAACAATGAGAGCCCGTGAGGTGATGCCTGGTAAACGCCCGCACGGTAAAAATATGTCATCATCATTACCGAAATGTGTCTATAACGCAGATTGGCACACTCAGAAATGGGTAATATGCCGTTATGACATTTATTTATTTTGATGGGGTCCCGTGGCCGCGTGCCTGAGTGTCAGGTCGCGAATCTGGGGAACCGAGTATCATTCCGACCGACGTCAAATATTTCGAATTTTAAATGGCACAAATGCGGTGCACTCTCCACGCCAGCCATGAGAGCCCGTGAGATGATGCCTGGTAAACGCCCGCACAGTAAAAATATGTCATTATCATTACCGAAATCTGTCTACAACGCAGATTGGCACACTCAGAAATGAGTAATATGCGAGGTAATATGCCGTAATGATATATTTATTTAAAAAAAATTGAATTTCGTCGATTTATACATTTTCTTTTTCTTTATTCTCCTCACGATATACACTGACGTTACAATTTTCTCAAGTAAATAAACGAATAGGTATAACATTATTTATATTAAAATGAATATTTCAGATTTGGTTTAGAAATAATGATGGAACGGATCTTCGGAGACCAGATTATCGAATCTCGGATTAATATTTTCCGAATCGCCAAAATTTCGGCCGCCGGATCATCAATTATTTATGATAAAATCTATTAATATCGGGTTGGGTCTGTATGTATCTTCATTTTACTCTTTTAAGTTACAACGTGCAACGTGGTGGATGAGTTAGTTGTAAGTAGTTTTAACGAACGAGTGCGAAAAATGGCAAAGTCTGGCCTTATTTTTCAATATGGATGAAAAAGACAAAGCTCTACTATGCAAATTTCTGGAATCTTTCGAAATTCGGAAATTCATGAAAGAAGGATTAGAACTGATGAATGAATAACTTGATCTCATTCGGTCTTCTTTCCTAGAATGCGTAGTGACCGGTCTTTCTTAATATAAATATTATGAAAGAACTTTTTGTCCAATCATTTTTTTTATGCTAAGTATTGTAACAATGTTTTACTGTGGGCTTAAATCAACGAGGTCTATATTGTCATATTATTCAACAAAATTTTTGTCTGATAGCATTTTCAAAGATTCGGCCGAATTTCTTTCCCGTATTCGAAGTCAAATCGAACATTTGTTCCATCATGATAAATAGATTTTTTGTTTGTTTCTCGCATGAAACACTGCACATCAGAATAATATCGGACTTGTAGGACATCATAGGGTTCACACTGACATTAGCATTAGTATGTTTATATATGTTATGAAAATGTGTTGCATTTATAATATTTTCAATATATTTTCTCATTATTTTTGGTTAACACAGCTTTGATTCCGTAATAACTAATAACAAATTTTGTTTTGGAGACTTCAACGCCTATAGCGCGCACGAACACATCGTTAACAACAATGTATAAATTTTCTTAACAACAAACACAAAACAAAATTCACACACCTTTAATATCCATGGACGGATTACAAATTCCCAATAAAAACACAACACAAATAAAACACATAAATTAAGAAATCACTTCACAGAATCCACATCCACAGATCACCCCTGCACTAGATCACTAACAAGTTATCGATCCAAATATTTAGATCACGATGTACTTATGGTATCTCTATATCCTCCTACATAGTAACCCGCGCGCCGACTAAAATAAACTACGTCTTGCTAACGTAAACTTATTTCGGACAGCTGCATGATAGAACTCTCACCCCACCATTCGAATCCTGACCAATGGGTGGCTTTCTGGGCGTCGGGGAATGGGAGGGGGCACGTGAAGATGTAGTAGGGATAATAATGTCATTATTTAGTAATTTACAGTTGACCAGCGCAGGCTTAAAGGTGAGGGCGCTCAGGTAAAAATGCTCAACGTAGTTTTGGATGTGTTGATAGAGATGTATGCCGGCAGAGATGATTATTAACGCGAGGCAGAGATGGACTGGGTTTTTTGTTCCGTGCGGGAGATGGATTTAATTGGAAACAGTTGCATTGAAGATCGTTATAGGGTGTATTCACTTATAATGCACTTGTTAACAACATTATACTTAAAAGTTATAGATGAGGTTTTTGTCGAGCATTCGGGTACTCAGAAGCTCTCATAATATCAATGACGACAAAGGATAGAATTTTTTTTACATACGTGTATAAAAAATCTAGCTCGAAAATATATTATAAAAACATACACAGAATAAACACGAGTTTAGCTAACTTAAGCGTTTAACATGAGAAAACAATTTTTCTCCAATATTATCTGTTTATTTGGGATTACTATTCTATTATATTCGCACATTATTTATAGAGCATAAAGTTGTTTGGTCATTTTTACCTCTCACTAAGAGAGGTATTGGATTCATACTAAAAATCGCATATCCAGATTTTTATGAATAAGCACGTTTTATGGTCACTAGAATCCTAGAATCCGATTTTAATTTTTTTACAATGATGTATCTCTCTATGTGTATGTGTGTGTGTATCTTAATCTGACATGGGAAGAGCTGAAAAGGTTTTGGTAACAATTGGGCAAGCGAAAGTAGAATCAGTTTCTTAAAAAAAATTCTAAATATAATTTTTTTTGAAATTTGTGTAATTACAAATATTATAGATTATATAGGATTCTCTATCCAATACATTGAACATTTTTATTATATTTTATATAGATTTAGATATAGAGACTCATAAATATATAAAATAACCCGTTGTAATATATCTAGTAGCCCAAATAACTCCATGGAAACCAGTTGAAAAATTAAAATGTTTGTAATTGACAAAAAATATCGGTTGTCAGTGTCAAAAATCCATTTACATTAATGAACGCTTTTTCTAAGAAGTATATTTAATATTTATTATTTTATTATTAATTAAATATTTAAAATTACATAGATACATAGTACACGCATCAGAAATACCGCCAATCTCGTCAATGAATTTGAAGAATCTCGAACATTTAGAAGAGTAGGAGGAAACTTATTTATAGAATGAATTAAAAAATATAAAAATATATTAATAATAATCAGAATTTTTGGCTAAAATGGAAATGGCGAGAGGTCTTGTGCTGGCCACAACAGATTTTTTTTTAATGGAGGGTTATAATTTTACATCACATCGCCATGTCTTCGGATGGTTGTGGAAAAATTTCACATTTATCATGTATCCTTTTTAATTATAGCGGGAATCACTGTTGTAAAGACCTTATATAGTCAATTTTGAAATTTAAATTTAAGGACCAGATAATATTTGAAATAAACTGTTTTCTATGTTAAACGCCTATGTCTTTTATAGTACTTAGATAATAAGTTTTTATAGTATAAATCAACTTGTATACTTTTCTAAAAAAAACCTAAATAAAGTATGATTAGTTATTTAGATTTCAAATATAATTATCAACAATTTGAAAAACTTTATTCTAAAATTAATTGGGAAGGTGTTCGCAAGGAAAACTGATTTTCCATGTTAAATGCTTAGGCCCGCTATCTAATTAACACAATGTATATCTTAACTACGTAAAATTGATTGTCATGCTAAAACCATAACATAATATTTATTTATCTATAAATTAATTTTATTCTGTTTCAATAGGTAGTACTTAAGTCTAGTATCAGTTCAGTAATTTAACATCAGTAATAATAAAAGCAGTTTGCGTGTATAGAACTATGATAATATATACTTATTTATTTTATGAAAACGAACAAATAACACATTTAGTGTTTCTGTTATTTACTCGCTATTATATCTATTATCACTATTACAGAAAGAAAATTCTATGATATTATCTAATAATAGCAAACTCATATATTTAATTTATTTACACCGATTCCTAACCTTTTGGAGTGAGGGTAATACGTCATTCCTAACTTTAATAACAATCACTTGGGTTGGAAATAACAGATTTCACTTCCAACTCTTAGGTTGGAAATTTTTATGTAGAGGTTGCCTAGCAACATTGTCATAGATCCTCATAATAAAGCAGGCTAAACCAAATTTTAAGAGAGCTGTCTAAAATATTAATAAAATTAAAGGTTATAATTCATTGATTTATTTTGTAAATTATTGATTTAAGATGAGGATAATTGTGAATAAAATAGTATACATAACCTCGGTGGGAGTTTCATTACAACTTCGCGCTTTATCTCTTATTTCTTATTTACATAAGCCGTCGGCTGTAATGAAACATTTCCCGTCTCAGATGTAATATACTATTACGTATCTTAAATGAAATAGATCCCTAATAAGGAAGAACAGAAACCTGGTAATACATTTTAAATTGTAAATATCAAAAAGTAAACAAATTTACAAGTTCAAATTTACCTAATCTTTAAAATTAGTTAGCATGTCAACAGATAAATGATAAATACATATTTATCTTCGATTAAATGTGAGTATAATCTTAGAAAAATAAACAAAAATATCTAAATTTTCCGTATATCTTAGTCTCTTTCAGTTTTCGTTAGGTAGATACGTTACACGTCTAGACGGAATATTTTTCAATGTAGTGCGGGCGACTGTGTCTACTTTTAGGGGCTGCCGAAGTCCATAAGCAACAAACGACGAAGGAAAATTTTATATAATTTGAGTGATATTCACATTCTAGGTGTTAAAATATGTCACAATTCATTAGCATGACATATAATTTTGTTATAGCACAAAATTGCACACTTAGGAACAGACTGGTATAAAAATTTGAGTCTTCTCCTGGTTATGATTATCAAAGATTTCAATAGTCAAGAATTCAAGAACATAATACTGCTCGCATGAATTTTTCTAAATTTTATATTAATATAATCAAAAAGGGTTTTGAAAATGAAATCTGATGTTTTTAAAAATAGGTCTACTTGAAATCCGTTATACAGAAGGTTGATTTTTCATTGTCCAGCTTATATCTGTTGAAATATTAAAGATACAAGAAAAAGTTAAATATAAGACTTGTCTAATAAAATCTAATTTATAATTTAGCATAAACAATGTTTATTCCATGGCCTAACTAATTTTCGGGGAAAAATATCCTACGCTTATTTTTTAAATGGAACTTTCTGTTAATTTTGCAGAATATGGTTCTAAATCAATATTTATATTATGTCTTATAAAGCAAGTAATAAAATGATATAATTCACACTTTTCTGTCAATTACACACATTTTAATTTTTCAACTGGTTTCCATGGAGTTATTTGAGCTACTAGATACATTACTCTAAAAATGCGAACACTTACGTAACATTGTCTTTACAAGTAAATAATATTACTACCAAATTTATATCTCTACCCATTTTTGAATTATTGCCCCAAAAAGTCAATATACCCCATATTTATATAAAAACTTCTAAGTTTTTAAAAATTTAATTTTTATGTATCTAGATTCTTCTTAATACTCTGATTCCAGATTTTGAAACCGCAGGTTGATATTTCTTTTCGTTCTCGAGATATTTAGATTCAAAGTTTTGCTCAAAACTGCCCATTTTTGGGTTGTAACCCACAAATGGGTCGAGATATGAAATTGGCGACAAGACTATTCTATTCTACGGGCAAAATTACATAAGTATACCGATTCATTTTTTATAAATAAAAGTTTGAAAGCCCGCGAAAATGGCCAAAATCTGAAAAAATCGTAAGGGGTACACCTTAGATTTTTGCGATTTTAGGCCATTTTCAGTTATTTTGCCTTAGAGATTGTATGCGATGTTCAAAAATTATGAAAATTGGTGTACTTATGTATTTTTCCCCGTAGAATCGAATTATGATATCGACAAATTCATACCTCGACCCATTTTTGGGTTACTACCCAAAAATGGGCTGTTTTGAGAAAAACTTTGAATCTAAATATCTCGAGAATAAAAAGAGATATCGACCTGCGGTTTCAAAATCTGGAATCAGCGCATTGGGAAATATCTACATATATAAAAATGAGAATTTTGAAAATTTTGAAGTTTTTATCTAAATATGGGGTATATTGACTTTTATATAAAGTTGGTAGTAACATTATTTGATTATACCTGTACATTTATGATAAAGTAAAGTGCCATTTCTGGTTATCCGATTTACACCAAACTCTCATGGTTTCTATCCATATTAGAATAGGGTCGAAATACAAGGTTTCAGATTTTTCTGAATGATAGTATTTGAGTTAGAGCGTGGACAAAATCCATACTTATACACACACATACACACACACGGACTTCATCGTGAAAATGTTAAAATTTGATTCTAGGGACCTTAAAATGTGGTCATTTACTAAAGTCTCGATATGCAATTTTTAGCACGATCCCTATAGCTCCCTTACCAAGGGTAGAGGTAAAAATGAAAATACATTAAATAAGCAACTAGATGCCAAAATAGCAAACACCTACAATCTCCAAGTTTTTCAGTAGCTAAACAAGATGGATTTTTATTAAGTAAGCGTTATAAACCAAGTTTACTAATAACATCTTTTATTGTTTTAATTCTTTAGTAATCATTACAAGTTTTACGACAACATAAAGCTGAGCTCATATGTGATCGTGAGTAAAACATAAATGAAACTGAATCTCGCTCTGGTCAGTTAATTTCGTTGAACTTCGTTCATGGAACCAGTTTCAGATGATTGTTAATAACTTTGTTTGGTGCGGAAAGGTGAGAATAATACACTCCTTTCTCTCTCATGTCTCTCTGGGCATATAGGCGCGTTTATGAATTATTAAATAAAATAATAGAGATGTTTGAAGGTGTTATTACACGAAACGATCTTCTTCTAGAATTATGCGCATCTGGTTTGCATAATTCCGCTGATTGTAGACATTAGTCGCCGCATTTTTAGAATTTTCTGAATTTGTTTACTTGTGATGACTCAATTGACTTTATCTTTCGACTCGAGGAATTGGACGAAGTCTTTGAGATGCCGAAGAACGAAGTTATGTAATAATGATGGAGAGCTGTTTCTTCTACAAACGAAGAACTCAAGAATTTTTTCTACCAAATCGTGACTAAAGAACACGAATTTAGATACATTTTGTTTTTGTTTCAGGCAGCCTGATGTTGAAGACTTAATAATGTTCAAACGGTATACTCCAAAGAAAATATTTCTTACGGCGTTTCTTCTTAAATGAATATTTTATACGAAAATGTAATGCACGTAATTCCAAGAAGTTTACAATTTATATATTTTTTCTTATTTGAATAGAGTCATTTACATAAATATCTTGTAAACGTAGAATATGTTACGGCATAGCAAACAGGTAAAGTATCTACCTTATTTCATTTCCCACTTATTATAGGTATAAGTCAGAGATTTAAGAATCGTGCTAAAAAACTTGTATTATGATTTTTGAAAATAAGCATCTTTCCGGATTTTGTGTTTTTTTTACCTCTCGCTATGAGAGGTATTGGAATCATGCTAAAATTCGTATTGCGCGCGCGCGCGCGCGCGTGTGTGTGTGTGTGTGTGTGTGTGTATGTTTGGATGTTGGAACCACGGTTTCTCAAATACTATAAGACTTAAAAAATATTTAACTGCAGTTTCCTGGGAAGAGCTGATTAGATTTTGGAAACAATTGGACAACCGGAAGTAATAGTTTCTTTATATAAATCTTCTAAATATTATTTTTTGAAAATTTCTGTTATTACTATTATTGAAGAACATAAAAGTGTACATCTGATACATTTAAATTTTTTTTATGTCTTGTATAGTTTTAGAGATAAAGGTATTGTAATATATAGAATAATCTAATCGCAGAGGCTAAGGCACTAAGGAAACCAGTTGACAAATTCAAATGTTCATAACATAGTAATGTTTATAACATAATTTGTAAATGACATATGTTAGTGTCAAAAAACAACAGTTCAAGTGACATTCTGAAAGCTTTTTCTGGGAAGTATATTTAATCTTTCTTATTGTTTCATTAATTAAATATTTAAAATTGTACGTAAAATGCATATATCTATAAGAAATATCGCTAATCTTGCTAATGAATTGGAAGAATCTCTGACATTTAGAAACTTCCTCATACAATGAAAAATAGATATACAGGGAATTTATTTTAACATGCAACATTATGGTGAATCACTTCCATGGTTACTCACTATTGTCAAAAAATGACAGAAATGTAATATTTGTCCATTTTAAAATGCAACATACAAAATTTGTAGTTTTGTATTATCAAAACAAATTTCCAATAAAATAGCCTACATACGATTAACAAATAATCAAAACATGAATGTTATACATCTTAACAAACTTTAGCTTACAAAAATTCGTAACTTTCATGTAATAAATGTTAAAAAAAATACCCCCAATCACACTGAGGCAATATTCTAGTCGGCCGTAATAAGAATTGACACCATTTGTGATGTGTTTTGGAGGTATCTCCTGTGCTGCAATACTATTTATAATGTTGCATTTTAAAATGGACAAATATTACATTGCTGTCATTTTTTGACAATAGCGAGTAACCATGGAAGTGATGAACTATAATGTTGCATTTTAAAATAAATTCTCTGTAATTAGAATTGTATGTGTAAATATCTAATTTGACAAATAAACCGTTTAACATTTGTTAATTTTTGTTTTAATTCCATCGCTATCCCTATTTTTGGGACAATTTTCGAAATTTTGTATCTAATTTCTGCCGATACATAGCATTCAAAATTAATTGTGCTTATTGTCTTTGATGTAGAATATTGAGCTCTACAACTTTTATTTGAAGCTTTTTTAGCTAAACTAATTAGGGAAGCAGGAAATTATAAAAATCTGATTTTACATAACTGTGTAGCAAGAACACGAAATACAAAGTTAAATGTTCTGAGTTGATTTCGTTCTTTTGAAATAAATTTAAAAAGTTGTTTATGAGTCCATTTACGCCATTTTGCCGCGCCGTTTTCGCATTTTAATACACGTGTACGAAATTCGTAATCTGCATTCACGATTCGTCGAACTACTTTTGTGTTTTTGTTCCGGCACAGGAAGCTGGCATTGTTTTACGCCAAATTATAAGCTCGCAAATCATCAACATGGCTAACAGACTGGAAATTCCTTTTATACTGCTACAATTAAAAATTCCTTCACAGTTTATTACCTTAGCTAGCCTTGTGCCTCCCTCAAATAAATGAAATACACACCATTACCCTGCAATAGAATTTAAATTTTGTCATATTTTAGATGATTACGAAACGCATTTTCTTATATGCTTTCATTGTGATTTGCATTATTTTGGTTACTTGCGTAACATTGTCTTTACAAGCAAATAATATTTCTACCAAGTTTATATATCTACCCATTTTTTAATTGTTGCCCCAAAAGTCAATATACTCCATATTTAGATAAAAACTTCAAATTTTTAAAAAATCTAATTTTTATGTAACTAGATACTTCTCAATACGCTGACTCCAAATTTCATTAGCATGACACATAATTTTGTTATAGCACAAAATTGCATACTTAGGAACAGACTGGTATAAAAATTTGAGTCTTCTCCGGGTTATGATTATCAAAGATTTCAATAGTCAAGAATTCAAGAACATAACACTGCTTGCATGACTTTTTCTAAATTTTATACCTATTACTATAATCAAAAAGGGTTTTGAAAATGAAATCTGATGTTTTTAAAAATAGGTCTACTTGAAATCCGTTATACAGAAGGTTGATTTTTCATTGTCCAGCTTATATCTGTTGAAATATTAAAGATACAAGAAAAAGTTAAATATAAGAGTTGTCTAATAAAATATAATTTATAATTTAGCATAAACAATGTTTATTCCATGGCCTAACTAATTTTCGGGGAAAAATATCCTACGCTTATTTTTTAAATTCTGTAAGTTTTGCAGAATATGGTTCTAAATCAATATTTATATTATGTCTTATAAAGCAAGTAATAAAATGATATAACTCACACTTCTCTGTCAATTACACACATTTTAATTTTTCAACTGGTTTCCATGGAGTTATTTGATCTACTAGATACATTACTCTAAAAATGCGTACACTTACGAAACATTGTCTTTACAAGAAAATAATATTACTACCAAGTTTATATCTCTACCCATTTTTGAATTATTGCCCCAAAAGTCAATGTACCCCATATTTAGATAAAAACTTAAAATTTTTGAAAAATCTAATTTTTATGCATCTAGATACTTCTTATTCCTCTGATTGCAAATTTTGAAACCGCAGGTCGATATCTCTTTTCGTTCTCGAGATATTTAGATTCAAAGTTTTGCTCAAAACTGCCCATTTTTGGGCAGTAACCCAAAAATGGGTCGAGATATGAATTTGGTGATACGACCATTCGATTCTACGGGCTAAATTACATAAGTGTACCAATTTTCATAATTTTTGTCCAACCGGTTAATTTTTTATGAATAAAAGTTTGAAAACCCCCGAAAATGGCCAAAATCTGAAAAAATCGTAAGGGGTACACCTTAGATTTTTGCGATTTTTGGCCATTTTCAGTTATTTTGCTTTAGAGACTGTATGCGGTGTTCAAAAATTACGAAAATTGGTGTACTTATGTATTTTTTTCTGTAGAATCGAATGATGATATCGCCAAATTTATATCTCGACCCATTTTTGGGTTAATACCCAAAAATGGGCAGTTTTAAGCAAAACTTTAAATTTAAATATCTCGAGAACGAAACGAGATATCGACCTGCGGTTTCAAAATTTGGAATCAGCGTATTGAGAAGTATTTAGATACATAAAAATTAGATTTTTAAAACTTTTGAAGTTTTTATCTAAATATGGGGTATATTGACTTTTGGGGCAATAATACACAAGTACGTAGAGATATAAACTTAGTAGTAACATTATTTGATTGTAACGGATTATTTTATATATTTATAGTCTCTATCTCTAAATGTATAAAAGATATAATAAAAATGCTCAATGTATTGAATAGAGAATCCTATGATCTTTAATATTTGTGATTATACAAATTTCAAAAAATAAAATTTAGAAGATTTTTTTAAGAAACTACTAATCCCGGTTTTCCAATTGTTACCAAAACCTTTTCAGCTCTTCCTAATAATGTCAGATTAAGGAATACGTAGTTAAATTAATCTTTAGTTTATAGTTTTATAGAAGTTAAGAAACAGTCCCTCCAACATCCTGACACACACACACACACACACACACACACATACACACATCCACACACACATACACATGCCTCACACACACACACACACACACACACACACACACATACATGTAAAAATTATGTAATATTTTCATTTTTCATCTCTGGTTAAACTACTGGAGAAATTAACTGTCGGTTATAAGAACAAAGTAACATCGAAAATTTTACACATGTGTAATTTATACAATTTAGGACCGACATTTTCATCTCTAGTTAAACTGCTAGTTAAGTTAATTGTCGGTTAAAAAACAATGTGACATCGAAAAATTGATACATGTCTACTTTTCATAATTTAGGCTATAATACCGACGCTGTGCTTTTCTTTTAACTTACAGTTAAATTAACAGGATGTTTAACCGGAGATGAAAATACCGGGCCTAGATTTTTGTACAAATATTACAGCAAATTGTGGCCGATGACATCAAAGTAATTTAAATTTTAAACGTTATAAATAAACAATATTGCACCGAATGAAATGTCATACGTCAAATGAATTATTGTGCATTACCGTCAAAATTTTAATTTGCATTTTTCTGATTAAAGTTTCTTAAATTTTAAGTAAGTTTTGTTGGTGTAACTGGGCATAAGAGATTTCTTTGTTTAGGTAGTTTCATAGTCTAGGGGCGTTTAATCTTATTAAACAGATCTCTCGAGATAAAAAAATAAACTACACATTAAAATGCAAAAACATAGTCTGAAAATTACATGAAACAGAAGTCACGTGCAACTCATCAAACATTCATCCAAATCCATAGTTACAACACCGACCGCTTGCTTCACAACAGACGCAAGCAGATAAAAAACGAGTAAAAAACATTTAAAACAAAAGAGAGCAGCAAGCGCAAGCAATGCGATGCAGGCAATCCTAACTGCATTTCCCTACGAAATGAACGCGTTAGTATTCGGTCTGCGTCGACTCTCATCGTCAATGCACGAAGACGAGACGGCGGACAACGGATTGCAATGGTTTCTTCTTATTTCCAGATGTGTATTATATCGTCCAGGAAGAACTTTGTCTTTTATTCCACATGAGAATGCTATCATTAGGATTCAATTAAAGTAATAGAAACCTTTATTTGGAACAAACTTGTCAAATTACACCTATGTAACATTTTTCTGCTCTAATTTTATATGGGGTCCCGTGGCCGCGTGCCTGAGTGTCTGGTCGCGAACCTGGGGGATGCCAAATATTTCCAATTTTAAATGGCACAAAAGTGACCCCTGTGGTGCACTCTCCACACCAGCTATGAGTGCCCGTGAGGTGACGCCTGGTAAGCGCCCACACGGTAAAATATATCGTCATCATTACCGATGTCTATACATGTGTTGCAGATACTGGCACACCCAGAAATATGTAATATGCCGTGATGATATATTTATTTATTTATTTATTTATTTTAATTTTATATGTAAGGTTAAGAGATTCGGTAGTAGGCACTTGGTGAAATATATTTAAATAATTAAAACAGAAAAAACACTTAATAATTTTCAATTTTTTCACCATAAAAATATTAATAAATCATCTTTTATTCATGTGTAAAACAAAAGAATGTAGACTTATTATATATCTTTGAAAAGCGTCTAAAATAAGCAAAAAGATGAGATTATTTTGAAAATAGGTAATTAGATTTTTTGAAAATATAATAATTCTTGAGATATATCACAAACTTATGATTATTAAATGGAAAGCCTTTTTACTTATTTTATAAGCTTTTCAACGATATATAACAAGTCTACATTCTTTTGTTTTATATATGAATAAAACATGATTTATTAATTTTTTGAGGTAAAAAATTGAAAATTATTAAGAACCAAATGAGAAAAACTATTATAGTTCATCATTTGTTTATTTCTAATATTATTTGCTCCAGTATTACAAATATTTTAAATATATTTACTTTAAAAGCATAATAAACCAATTTTGTCAAAGCCAAATATGACGTCGGTAAATAATAATTTAACTAATCCAAAAATAATTGGTTTAGAAAAATTTTGAGATTATAATTAATAGATATGGAATCAAAATAAACAAATGATGAACTATTAAAGTTTTTTCATTTGTTTCTTAATAATTTTCAATTTTTTCACACCAAAAACTTAATAATTCATCTTTTATTCATGTGTAATACAAAAGAATGTAGAGTTGTTATACAGAGTGTCCCATTTAAGGTACGAATGCATTGGTATCTCGAGAACCGTAAGAGCTACGAGGTTGGTTAAATTAGACAAAAGTTGCCCCATTAGGAGGCTATTTTAATGGTGTTTTGTTATTTGCGAAAAAATGCATAGGTCACTAGATACAGGTGAAACTGTAAATTTCGCGATTTTCTTTTTTTGCTTATAACTTTGTTATATGAAATAATACGAGATTCTGGTTTGCACTTTCTTAAGGCACTTTTGTATGGTGAATTTGCAGAAGTACTCAAATTTTTTTTATATCTAACCATTTACGAGTTACTGATAGCAACTTTTATTTTTCATATGGAGGTCATATTAAGCTATGGCATTTTTAAATAGAGATTTTTTTTATCTTTACAATGATATAAAACAATAATAATTTATTTTTATAATTAACAGAAAAATTAACAAAAATTGTTATTTATACTAAAATTAAATTGAAAAAAGTAAATCGAAGGCTGCTATGGAAACAACAAACAACAAAAAAGTGCAACAATTGAATTTCTGAATTTTACTTGACAATAGTAGATTATTACGAGTAATAAAAATGAATTATTCTCGTTGGGAAAAATATGATATGTTGAGTTGTTTCATTCGTTGTCAAAGTTCGTTTTTTACTCGTAATAATCTACTATTGTCAAGTAAAATTCAGAAATTCAATTGTTGCACTTTTTCGTTGTTCGTTGTTTCCATAGCAGCTTTCGATTTACTTTTTACCTTCCGTCACCTTTAGGTAAGGAAGGTATTGTCTTTGGTCAAAAAATTCGGTGGTTTTTAATGACTAAGCACGTTTTAGGGTCCCTACAGTACAAATTTACTATTTTTAAGATGATGTCTGTATGTATGTGTGTGTGTGTGTGTGTGTGTGTGCGTGTGTCCGTGTGTGCGTGTGTGTGTATGTGTGTCCGTGTGTGACAAATTTTTCTCCGACGATAACTCCAATACTACAATTCTAAAAATTATAATTCTTTCGTATTCCTCTTCTGTACAACCATATGAAGAGTTGATTAGATTTTGGTTATACTTGATCCACCGGAAGTACCCTTATTTGAAGTTTTTAACAGTTTTTCTTAAAAAAACGCAGTTAAATGTTATTTTTTGACATTTTGTTATTATGTATATTAAAGAAAATACTCTTCTCTATACGGTTTAATTATACATTTTCCTTCATATTCAATAGATGTAAATTTAAAGCATTATAAAGAAATTAATTTTCAAAAATTAGTCAGCTTTGTTATTTATCATGGAAACAACTGACATAATTATTCAAAAAAATTTAATTGACAGATGTCAGTTGCAAGTGCAAACCCAAATATGGAAAGCATAGGTTCTAAAATTGGTATGTCATAGTGTTACTTGCAAGTGACATGCAGAGAAAGGCCAAAGATAAGATGGAAGGACATTACTTAGTGTAGTTTATGTTATAATTTTATTGGATTTATAGAACCTTTTCAAATGAACTTTTGGTATGGAATTTGTAAAAAATAGTATGTGTTCGTGTTCGATTTTACATGATATTATATAGAATCTGTTCCAAGGACCTTTTGGTATGGGATTTGTACAAAATACATCGAATTGACGGAAGGTCTTGTGCTGGCCACAACAGATTTTTTCAATTTAATTTTAGTATAAATAACAATTTTTGTTAATTTTTCTGTTAATTATAAAAATAAATTATTATTGTTTTATATTATTGTAAAGCTAAAAAAAATCTCTATTTAAAAATGCCATAGCTTAATATGACCTCCATATGAAAAATAAAAGTTGCTATCAGTAACTCGTAAATGGTTAGATATAAAAAAAAAATGAGGACTTCTGCAAATTCACCATACAAAAGTGCCTTAAGAAAGTGCAAACCAGAATCTCGTATTATTTCATATAACAATGTTATAAGCAAAAAAAGAAAATCGCGAAATTTACATTTTCACCTGTATCTAGTGACCTATGCATTTTTTCGCAAATATCAAAACACCATTAAAATAGAGTCCTAATGGGGCAACTTTTGTCTAATTTAACCAACCTCGTAGCTCTTACGGTTCTCGAGATACCAATGCATTCGTACCTTAAATGGGACACCCTGTATATCATTGAAAAGCTTACAAAATAAGCAAAAAGATTATTTTCAACATAGGTTACTAATTACCATTTAAAAAATCATAAGTTTGTGTTATATCTCAAGAATTAAGAAATATTCAAAAAAATCGAATTATACCATTTTATTTTACCTAATAAACGGTACAAAATTTGTTAAAACAATTTTTCTCTAACTACCATAATAAATAAGTTATGAGATATTTTCGAAATGACGAAAAATAAGTTTTTGCCTGTAGCTCAGAAACAAAAGAAGATCGAAAATTTCTATTATTGTATTTAACATGTCTTCTGCACACATACAATTCTAATTATATCTATTTTCCATTGTATGAGGAAGTTCCTATGTCAGCGATTTTTCCAATTCATTAACAAGATTGGCGGTATTTGTAATGGATACATGCAGGTTACCTATAATTTTAAATATTTAATTAATAAAACCATAAGAAAGATTAAATTTATTTCCCAGAAAAAGCTTTCAGAATGTAACTAAACTTTTGATTTTTGACACTGATATCTGTCATTTACAAATTATGTTATAAACAATTGAATTTGTCAACTAGTTTCGTTAGTGTAGTTTCGCCTACTCGACTTATTATATCGCGATATTTTATATATTATAGCGTCTTTATCTCTAAATTTATAGAAGATATAATAAAATATTTAAATATATCAGATGTAGAATTTTGTTCTTCAAAAGGCATAATATCAAAAATTTTCAAAAAATAATATTTAGAAGAATTTTTTTTATAAACTACTACTTCCGGTTGTTCATTTGTTACCAAAATCTTTTCAGTTCTTCCCAAGAATGTCAGATTGAGGAATTCATAGTTAAACAGGTCTTATATTTTATAGTTTTTGAGTAATCGTCCCTCCAACATCCACACTTACATACACATCCACACACACACACAGACATCATCGTAAAAATGTTAAAATCGGTTTATATGGACCTTAAATCGTGCTTATTCACTTAAATTACCTCTCTTAGCGAGAGGTAAAAACATCGAAAATGAGACACCTGTACATAAATATTTGCTTTATTGCAATTATGATTGTGAATATAAATATATAGATAAAATTATTATCTCTAATGTACTGACTTTATGAATGCAAATAGCATTCAAAAATAAGTGTTAAATTACTCTCATATGTTTGTACACCTATTAAAAAAGATAAGTAAATGAGATAAATAAATAAATACAGGCGCCAGTTGCACGTTACATCCTTTGTGAGGTGATAAGTGAATATTTATTTACGTTTCACAGAATTAGACTTTCTTTGTTACTTTATGCATTCATACTTCTTTGTTTTAGTTAAACAATTAAATTATTTTATGATCTTATTTTTCTTCAAATAAAAGAAGGTGTACATAACACTATCTGAGATATTTTAACAAGTGGAAAATAAATACTGATAAACTAAATTCAGCACTGTAATAATATTTACTGCTATAGATTACAAAGTGCAGTTTTATTTCAAATCTGTTAGAAACGGTGCCTGGTATTTATTAATATAAACAATAATGATAAGATTAAGTAATTTATTACAAATTGAAAAGAAATAAAACTATAAATATCGTAATTGTAACAAAGCGGCAAATCGTATACTGTTTGTTTTATAATATTGGATTTGAGTGTTCTGTATAGTAAAATAATCTTACTATTCTTTTAACAAATATGCTATTTTTGTTTGAAATAATTTTTGGAACAACAGTTGTCATTCTCACAAAAAATTATTTCAAACAAAAAAAAATCTGTTGTGGCCAGAATAATACCTCTCGCCATTTCCATTTTATGTTATATAAGTATTGTATTGCATTTCGCTATCGAACCGTCGTTTTATAACAAAATATCACAGAACTTTATCCAAATATTGTTTTTGAACACAAATATAATTCTAATTATATCTATTTTTCATTGAATGAGGAAATTTCAGAGATTCTTGCAATTCATTAATCAAATTGGCGGTATTTCTGATGGATATATGCATTTTACCTATAATTCAAATATTTAATTATTAAAACAATAAGATAGATTAAATATACTACCCAGAAAAAAACTATCAGAATGTCACTGAAATTTAATTTTTGACAATGACATTGGAATTTGTCAAGTTGTTTCCTTAGTGCCTTAGCCTCTGCGATTAGAATATTATATATATTATAATGTCTTTATCTCTAAATCTATATCTATATCTTCAATATTTATCATAACAAAATTTTCAAAAAAATATATTTAGAAGAATTTTTCTAAGAAACTACTACTTCCGGTTGTCCAATTGTTACTAAAACCTTTTCAGCTCTTCCCAGGAATGTCAGATTGAGGAAACTGCTGTTAAATATTTTTTAAGTCATATAGTTTTTGAGGAATCGTCCCTCCAACATCCAGACACACATACACATCCATACACACATCCATACACACATACACACATTCACGCATCCCCACATACAAACACACACACACACACACACACATATACACACACATACACACATCCACATACACACATCCACACACACACATCCACACATCCACACACACACACACACACAATCTCACACACACACACACACACACACACACACACACACACACAGACATTTTAAAAATGTTATAATCGGATACTAGGGACCTTAAATCGTGCTTATTCAATAAAATCTGGATATGCGAATTTTAGCATGAATCCAATACCTCTCTTAGCGAGAGGTAAAAATAATTTATGTTAAAGGAACAGAAATACTATTTTATTACATTTTTCTATGCAAAGCATGTCTTCATTTCAAGAACGCGGCGCAAATAATAACCCATTGATACCTAATGTCGTAAAGCAAACAGTGAGCGATATGCCGCTTCATTATAATGACGATATTTATAGTTTTATTGCTGAACCCGACAGAGTCAATTTTTTTCTAACTTCCTTATGAAGAGCTGATTAGATTTTGGTTATAATTAGTCAACCTGTAGTTCCCTTATTTGAAGTTCTTAAGTTTTTTTTTTTTTAAAACAGTTAAATATATTTTTTTTTACATTTTTTATGTGATTATTAATATGAAAGAACCATACGGTTTGAATAAACATTTTCCTTCATATTCAATAGATATAGAGTTAGAGAATTATAAAGAAATTAACTTTCATAAATCAGCCAGCTTTGCTATAATCATGGACACAGCTGATATATTGAAACGAATCTAATTTACAGATGACAGTGTCAAGTGCAATTTACATAGTGTATGTTTGTGATATAATTTTACTGGATATATAGAATCTTTTCCAAGGTACTTTCGGCATGGAATTTTTAGAAAATAGTATGTGTTCGTATTACAATTTTACTGGATATATAGAATCTTGTCCATAGAACTTTTGGTATGGGATTTGTACAAAATACATAGAGTTCACGGAAGGTAATGTGCTGGCCACATTTTTTTACCTCTCGCTAAGAGAGGTATTGGATTCATGCTAAAATTCGCATATCTAGATTTTAACGAATAAACACGATTTAAGGTCCCTAGAATACGATTATAACATTTTTAAAATGATGTCTGTGTGTGTGGATGTGTGTATGTGTGTGTATGTCTGGATGTTGGAGGGACGATTCCTCAAAAACTGTAAGACTTAAGATTTGTTTAACTATGAATTTCTCAAACTGACATTTCTAGAAAGAGCTGAAAAGGTTTTGGTAAAATTGGACAACCGGAAGTAGTAGTTTCTTAGAAAAAATCTTCTAAATATAATTTTTGTATGTTATTACAAATATTGAAGAACATAAAATTTACTTAAAATTTTTATTATATCTTGTATAGATTTGGAGATAAAGACACTATAATATATAGAATATTTGGATGTAATACATGTCAGAGACTATACTACACTAAGGAAATCTGTTGACAAATTCAAATGTTTATAACATAGTTTGTAAATGACAGATGTCACTGTCAAAAATCAACAGTTCTAGTGACATTCTGAAAGTACATTTAATCTTTCTTATTGTTTTATTAATTAAATATATAATAATTAAATATTTAAAATTGTAGGTAAAAGGCATATATCCATCAGAAATACCGCCAATATCTGACATTTAGGAACTTCCTCATACAATGAAAAATAGATATAATTAGAATTGTATGAGTGCAGAAGACACATGTTATATAATAGTATATTGTATAACTATAGTGCTGAAAGTTGGATATTTCACACGAACGTGAAGTTTGAGCCACGAGCCAAAGGCGAGTGGTTTAATCACGTGAGTGTGAAATACCCTTTCAGCACGTGTTGTACACGATATTTTTCCGACGACCACAAAAAATAAAACAATAAAAAAATTCATAAAAATATTAAAACAGATTGGCTCGTACCACGATCACGGTTCTAAGACCGGTATTAGTTAAAACCTTGACGACAACTTGACACATACTTCAGGGTTATAAACAAAAATCAGTGATGTCACTATACTGATTAAAACGAAAATGTACTGACAGGCATTTTCAATACATTTAGCTTCTATATTCTAAATAATTTATCTTACAAACAAGTCCAGAGCCAAATCACATTAAGCAATTTAAAATAATGAAGCCAAAAGTATTTAATATGCCTGTCGGTACATTTTCGGTTTTATCAGTATAGTGGCATTACTGATTTTCTTTATAACCCTGAAGTATGTGTCAAATAGTTAGCACGGTTCTAGCTAACACCGATGTTAGAACCGTGATCGTGGTACGAGCCAATATGTTTACATCATTGCTATCAGAATTCATCAAAAATTATGTTAAAATCTGATAAATCAGAGTCCAGCCTTCGTAATCCGTGTAAATTCAGCAAATTATTTGCAACTGTCAAATTTTTACATACAAATTATTAGATTAGTTCGCTCAGTTATCACAGCGTGTGATAAAATCATATTACACAGTTGCGGACGCATCTGATTGGCTAACGAGATTTATTTCACACAGTTTTGGTAGTTATGTGCAATGACCAACTTTCAGTAATAGTTTATGAATTTATGTACTTTTCGTAGAGGTCGTCGGAAAAATAAAAAACAATATTAGGGTAAAATTCTGTAATTTGTTTTGTTATAAAATAACGGTTCGTTAGCGAAGTGCAATACAATACTTATATAACATAAAATGGAAATGGCGAGGGGTTTTTCTGGCCACAACAGATTTTTTTATTATACTATTTTCAGCATTTAACACAAACTAATTGATTAGTTTTTAAATCTAGGAGTCTATTTTTTTCCTGTAACTTAATTCCGTTATCTTCCCAAGAAATCATATCCAATCAAACTAGGTTAAAAATCATTTAAAATGTTTTGGAGAAGACGTTCCGAAACAAATAGCTTCTGTCAAGATGACTATCAAAACAATCGAAAACAAGCTTAATTCCAGTAGATTAATCTCCAATCTCGGCATTTTTTTCACGGCAGGTGACAATTTTTTGTTAGTCTGCACGCATCGGAAAAAAATCTATCTTCAAATTCACAATAGTTCCTCGGGGCTCAATTAATCGTCATGTTTATTTAGATCACGGCTACAAATCTATGAAATATGCATGTCGCGCGCCAACTTGGGACACAGATTAAATAGCGCACCGCGGGAAAAAGAGTTTCCCCTAATTCTGTCTGCAGGTGTACTAACGCACCGTCGAATTACATCCATCGACAATGGAAAATAAAATTGATATGCAATGCGCTCAAGCGAGCGACATTTCGACATACATATTCATAAAAGCTTGGCCGTGTCGCGAAATCACGTAAGCAACGCAATAAAGCACGGGGGGCTTTCTTTTTCGCCCCGGGCCGACAGATGGAAGAAGAGCTCTTGTGAATTTCCCTTTTAAGCCCCCTATAATATTCATTATACCTTTGCAGAAAAATTTCTTCCGCAATTAAAATGTAATTTTAATTTTAGTTAATGTAATATGAATATATTTACATTTTTTAGCATAATTACTAGAAGGGTGATTAAGAATATTGTCTACCTACCCACGAAGAAAAATAATTAAATGTTAAGTAATATTTACTGCCATTCTCACTTCATTTATCAGTAAATTTTCATCATTTGTTTCGTTAAATTCAAATCTTCATCCTTTTTGATGTCTTCCTCCGTTTTTGCTTCTACAACGATTTGCGGCTCAATGAGATCATTAATAAGGAACTATTGGCGCTGTAGTTACATACTCGCCACACGAAGAATCACTTTTACTCCTAATAACACAATATACTATAATTACCGTCAAATAATTATGGCCTGTAGATTTCTACACTAATGCCAAAAGTGTCTACCTGTAAAAATATCTGTAATCTGTCGATGTCATTTTACTCATTTTATATTCTGACATTTTCGTCAGTACTTGCGTGCGCTTTTTATTCCAAATCCTATAAATTGCATTATATTTAGACTTTTCAAAAGAAAATGAGTGAAACTCATGAATTAAATAGTCCTAGTTCTTATAAAAAAAAAGTTTAGGAAAATATGATTTAAATGGGCAGGCAAAAACAATTATTGCCAATGTACACAATTTTTTCAAAAAATTGGCGTTACATCGTAAAACAATTTATAATTTATTAAATACCAAAAAAAACTTTGGATTTGACTGCAGAAGCATATTGTGCAGATCTACTATTCACCTAATAATCAATTTTTCTTACCTTTTATTTAGATTTTACCGGTTCCTTCTAGTGATTCGGTCGAGACGAGACGAGACGAGAAATTCATTGTCTCGTCTCGTCTCGTTTCAAATTCATAAAATTATGTCTCGTCTCGAAATTTTTCTCGTCTCGTTTAATAGAGTCTCGTCTCGGCCGAGATTCTCGCCGAGATTTCTCGGTGAAAATTTAATATGTATATTTTGGTCTTATAAACTAATTATTAAATCTATACAATTTTGTATTAATAGTAAATTGAACAAAAAGATAAATATTTGTTGTTTTATCTGTCAAAATTTGATATAACCTAAAACTTGTGCAAATTTTATTATTTTACAATTTTATTAATTTAATATTTATCTAGCATTTTCTAATCTGTTATAAAACATTAAGGGCCAATCTTACCATCTCTGGTTAAAATTTTAACTACCAGTTAAATGAACAAAATCGAAACGAAATGAACTGTCAAATGAAAAATTTATAATTGCTATCAATAATCCGATTCAATATTGTTTATTTAACTGATAGTTAAAATTTTAACCAAAGATGGTAAGACTGGGCCTAAAAAGAAAATAACGCTAAAAATTTTAGCTAAAGCCTGGATTACACGATGAAGTTTTTATTTAAGATTTGAAAGTGTCTTTACAAATGACCTTACAAGTATATTTACATAATCATGTTTTGAGTGAATTAAAATATCCAAGTGTCAAAATTTAAGTTATACTTAATCTCAATTACTTCTCTGTTCAATTTTGCCATTTTTCAGTTTAATATCGATCACTTATAACACTATATATATACATCAAAAATATAAACACGAATGACATTTGACATTTACTTGACAGTTAAATTTTGTAGAGTTTTTTAAGAAAAAAGTAGCGCATGTTCCAGTTTTTCTTTAAAAGATTTTCGTTAAAAGTCTATTAATTTGTCTCTCTTGCACTCATGTCATTGTGCTAGAGAAAAAACTTTTCAAGTCACTTGAAAAGAAAAACTTCATCGTGTAATGCCCGCTTAACAAGTTCTGACATGCCAAAAACTTTATTATCTTTTTATTCAAAAATGCCATAGGTAAATAAAGACAGATATCACTAAAAATATGTTAAATTTAAAAATAACAACCGAGAAATCTCGAAACAGTTTTCGAGAATCGAGATTTCGGCATATAAGTATATCTCGTCTCGTAAAATATTTTTTACATTTTACATCTCGCCAGAATCACTAGTTCCTTCGGTCCTTCTCTTGATGTGTGGAAACTTTGGTCAACATATAAATACAAATTTTCCACAGAGACAAGTTTTATATTTTATATTACGTATTACTGTCTTACTTTACTTATTTGTTATAACATTTTCTTCATTTATGATGTATTAAAAATTGTAATTAGTTTTAAATTTCTTATATGACATTTACGTTCATTCCTGGTTATGTCAAGTTACAAGCGGCAACACCGCTGGGCAAGGGACAGGGTGCGGAAAGGGATAAAAGTTGAACATCAGTCCATAATCATTTGACGGCAATGTAATATTAAGGTACAAACATAAGTAATTTTAAAAATCTTTGCTAATACTAATTTAACCAATAGGAAACAAATCTCCCGTTTTAAGAAGCTGACCGCATGATCGGTAAAATCAAATCAATTCATTATATGTTGAGACAGGTTGAAAACATTGCTTTTGTTATGAGAGAGGCACATGTTCAATTTAATATAGTAGTACGGTAGTGGTCAAACATTATTGAGTGTTTATGAAGAACATTATCATTAATAGGCTAATAATAACGAAATTCCACTTTATATTAACAGAATCTAATAACTACATAATGCATAACATATTTTAGTTGACCAGCTATACTACATCCATTAAAATATATTCTCCACTGAAGTAGTAAAGCTTGTTTTACAACTATAGTGCTTATAAAATAAGTACTTTTTAATCCAAGATCTCCATTTGAAAATCCTTCTAAATTGCTAACGACAGCACGTTTAATGAATATTTTTACAACACAACATTTCGCGTACGTGAATAACTCATAAGAATTTAATTTCGCACAAATATCAAACAAATTTGGGAACTAATTACGTTTTAACTGCTCTACGTGATAGACATAACTAATAGCTCTAATGAGATCCATTACATAGGGATGGGGATAATAAAGCTACGGCAACCAGGGCCGGACTGCCGGCGTTTTACGCTAATCGGTTTCAATTCATTTGCAAAACTCGCTGGGCTGCACTCGCTGCCTATAAATTTCCAACTATTTATTCGATGTAGCAGTTCTTTCATTACTGGATGGGTTCACGTTAATTTATCTCTGTTTCGAATTATACGATACATGTGTCAGTTTGATAGTTTATAGGTGGTGATATGTAGTACTTTGCGGTGAGAAAAATTGGGCAAAATTTATTGAACAATAAATTCAAAACAAAATTACTGGTAGTATTCTTTGTGAATTTATACTGACCATATGTAGATTACCTACTCCATAAAAAGTTACTGCAACGCGTATTTTATTATTAAATGCCTTCTTTTACAGTATCAGTATCAACTAAACAGGCGCTTGCTATACATATATTTCCTTATACCGTGAGTATTTTTTAACGTGAAACATTAGGTTTGTCATATCCATGGTTACGACGACATTTGATTGACAGCAATGTATTTGTTCGTTCCATATAAAATGAAACATAGGGAACGAATTTGACATTTGATAAGAAGTCAATAGAGGTTAATTTTGTTTAAATAATTATACCTGCATTCTAAATTAAAATTAGTTGTAGAAAAAATATAGTGTGCACCTTGTACCCGAGTGGTTTTCTAACTCGGCTAAATTTCTTACAATATTTAAATATAATACTTCTGTCAAATTCATTCCCCATGTGTCATTTTAAATGATACAGACAAATACATTGCTGTCAATCAAATGTCAAATCATAACTTATAAGGAAAATTCAACTTTCATACTTACTGTATACCCTTAAGAAATACAACCAATCTCGTCAATGAATTGGAAGAATATCGAACATTTAGAAGAGAAGAGAAAACTTGCTCATAGAATGAATTGAAACATAAAGAATATATATAATTAGATTTTTTGTGTGTACCAGGAATGTTAAATACAATGAGGTAATAAAAATTTCTGGATTGCAGTCACAAAATTTTATTTACTAAATTCTCGGGTCGACCGGTTTCGAGCTCCACATGAGCCTTCCTCAGGAGCTGAACAATATTTACAATAAACATTACAATTTAACAACCAGAAATAACAAAAATATATAAATTCTGATTGTTAAATTGTAATGTTTATTGTAAATATTGTTCAGCTCCTGCGGAAGGCTCATGTGGAGCTCGAAACCGGTCGACCCGAGAATTTAGTAAATAAAATTTTGTGACTGCAATCCAGAAATTTTTATTACCTCATCAATAAATCCAGTCAAGGAACCTTTTCTATCACGTTAAATACAATACTTATAGGTATAGCCTAATATGAAATTGGCGAGACGTATTGTGCTGCTTACAACAGGTTTTAAGGATTGTAATTTTAAATTATTAATAAAAAAAAAAAATCTGTTGTGACCAGCACAATACCTCTCGCCTTTTCCATATTAGGCTATATAAGTATTGTATTGCACTTCGCTATATCGAACCGTCGTTTTATAACAAAAAAATACAGAATTTTACGCAAATATTGTTTTTTATTATATTTAATAGGTCTTCTGCATACATATAATTCTAATTATATCTATTTTTCATTGTATGAGGCAGTACCTGAATGTCAGAGATTCTTCCAATTCATCCATATATGCATTTTACCTATAATTTCAAATACACATACACACACACACACACACACACACACACAGACACACACACACACAGAGAGAGAGAGAGAGAGAGAGAGAGAGATTTTAAAAATGTTATAATCGGATTCTAGGAACCTTAAATCGTGCTTATTCAATAAAATCTGGATATTTTAGCATGAATCCAATACCTCTCTTAGCGAGAGGTAAAACTGAACGATCATTTTGTAATATTGTTAAATTTTAATTCTGAATGTTCTTATTTTTCAAACTAATAAGTAAGTATATGTAGTTTGAAGAATAAATTATAACGAAATACATCATCCGAGACAAGTCATTTAAGACATAATAATCTGCAAGTCAAAATCAAAAGTCTGACTCAACTTTTA
This sequence comes from Ophonus ardosiacus, assembly GCA_943142095.1. Classification (NCBI taxonomy): domain Eukaryota; kingdom Metazoa; phylum Arthropoda; class Insecta; order Coleoptera; family Carabidae; genus Ophonus; species Ophonus ardosiacus. The sequence continues at coordinate 46,109,005 of OW964831.1, read as the reverse complement.
CAAATGTTCGGCCCGGTAAAAATATCTTCGGCCCGGCTCGATGATCGACTCGAAATCGAGGCGGGTTTCGGGCCGGGCCGGGCCAAAGCTCGAGATCGAGTGCATCCCTGGTAAACTGTTCCTTTGTATTTTTATAGTATACGGGTGTTTGTGTTTTCGCTATTCATTGCGACTCCTTGAGTTTCAATGACACAGATTGTACTCATCACTTACTATACTTGCCGTCAAATAAATATGGCCTGGCGATTTCTACACTGTTGTCAATTCCATTTGTCATGTTCAAAATGCTAAGTTATGTATGAAGAAGCGGCAACACCGCAGGGCAAGGGACATGGTGGGGAGAAGGAAAAAAATGAGCATCAGTCCACATTTATTTAACGGCTAGTATAACCATTACAAAAAAAGAACCTCCTGTTCTTCATCTGTTGTCTACTCCATAGTTATCTGGATCCTTGTAACAGAACATCACATTATCTCGGCATGCTCCTAGAGCCTCGGGCGCCAGATGGCGCTCGCCGGCCCGTGCGTGACCTTGGTTGGTGGGCCCCAACCCTCCGAGGGTCACCCGCCCCCACAAGTTACGAATATGGGCCACCAAGCCATGAAAACAACAGACTTCGTTGTTCTAAGATGCAGGAAAGTTTGTTTCTTTTTAGTTTAACCTAGATCAGTGTTCATATATTATAGATTAGAGAATTGTTGAGATGGACATTATTTTGCAGTAATAAATGTTTTATGAGTTTTAATGCTCTTTAAATGAACCGTAGTCTATGAGGCGCCGTTTGGGCCAAAATAAAATTTTCTGTAATATATACAGGATGTATCAAGATAATGGAACAGTGCCGTTTATTCCTGTATTTGAAAAGATACAGAAAAAAGTGATTAGGATATTTTGTAATGGATAGAGGGGGACACATTTTAGCATAAGCTTTATTATCATAAATCCAGTGGTACTTAAACTATAGGACAATATTATATTTTTTTAAATGGCATTATATATATTTTATTAACTCATTAAATAGAGAATTTTGTTCTGAATTCAATATAATAATAATAATAATCATCATGCGAAAAATTTGATAAAAATTAATTCAAAGTTAGTATTTCATTTCTACTGTATCTAAGTAATCTGAGCAAACATTCAATTAATAAAACAAAAAAATTATTTTAAAAGTTGAATTTATTGCCAAAATCGTAGCTTACTTGCATGTAATAAAACTAAAATAAATTTTATTTTGTTTTATTGATTGAATGTTTGCTCAGATTACTTAGATACAGTAGAAATGAAATACTAACTTTAAATTAATTTTTATCAAATTTTTCGCAATGTAAGGGTGATATTATTATATCGTTGAATTCAGAACAAAATTCTCTATTTAATGAGTAAATAAAATACATATAATGCCATTTAAAAAAATATAATATTGCCCTATAGTTTGAGTACCACTGGATTTAAGATAATAGAGTTTATGCTAAAATGTGTCCCCCTCTATGCCTTACAAAATATCTTAATCACATTTTTCTATATCTTTTCACATACACGAATAAAATGCACTGTTCCATTATCTTGATACACCCTGTATATATATATATATATATATATATATATATATATATATATATATATATATATATATATATATCGATCCCGACACGCGCTAAATATTTCCAATTTTAAATGGCACAAAAGTGACCCCTGTGGTGCACTCTCCACACCAGCTATGAGTGCCCGCGAGGTGACGCCTGGTAAGCTCCCACACGGTAAAATATATCGTCATCATTACCGCTGTCTACATGTGTTGTAGATACTGGCACACCCAGAAATGGGTAATATGCTGTGATGATATATTTATTTATTTTATATTTTATACATTGTTCCACGCCAACAATGAGTTGCCGTGAGGTGACGCCTGGTAAGCGCCCGCACGGTACAAATATGTATGTCATCGTCATTACCGATATCTGTGATAAAGCAGATTGTGGCACACTCAGAATTGGATAATATGCCGTGATGATATATTTATTTATTATTTATTTATATAAACCTTTCTTCACAAAATATTTTTATTACAATATGTACATTTCCAGTGCAAAGCAGTTATCATCAGTTGCACTAAAATAATAATAATAATAATAATAATAATAATAATAATAATTATTATTATTATTATTATTATTATTTTTACAAAAGCGAATTGTATTAAATAAATTTATTGCTAATTTTTTTGTTTCTGGAAAAATTGTAACATAATCAGACACGCAGTCACATATAAATTATTTATTTCCTGGCCTGTGTTTCGACTGTAACAACAGTCTTCTTCAGGGCTAGAAGACTGTTGTTACAGTCGAAACGTAGGCCAGGAAACAAATAATTTATTTGTGACTGCGTGTCTGATTATTTTCCATTCTGCAATCAGTCGATCATCGTAACCACCCATTTTTTTGTTCTTCATTCTGAATTTACTCCTCCTAATTTCAAAGCGTTGGATGATCTATATTTCTTTATAATATTTGCCTATAACAGGCATAGATTATAGACACTTATTTTGCTTTCGTGATAAACTGTCAACGATTACATTTTCAGCAACTACGTGTGACGCTAAATATAAAAATTTCCAACCATAAACTCAATATTAACTTTCAAAGTGATTATATAGTGAGTAAGTACTTTTAATACTTGGATTCTTGAAGTTTATGAGAATTTAACGAGCTGCGTATATATACATCACGTACCTTTCACAATCATAAAATACGCTCTGTAGATACAATCAGATAATACCAACCAGTAGTAGATAAAATTAAATCGTCTGTCAGCCAGTTAAAAGTATGTTCATGCTACTTTAAAACTAATAAAACTTTTATGGTATACAACGACAAAAAATATATTTTAAATGTACTTGTAACTGAAAAAAATTCAATGCGTGCACATTTTGAATTTGAACGAGTTTTCTTTATGGTAATTGTAACATTAACCTGGCATTTGTAGAACGTAAAATGTAATAAGTATGTTTATGAAGAAAGAAAAGAACTTTTATTTGTAGGTATTTAGGAAACTATGAAATTTATGTGCACTTTTTCGTACCATTTATAACTAATTAATCTATAAGTGTATTAAAACGATACTATAGCAGTCCTCAAAACAATGCTCGCACTATTGAACTATTAATTACAAACTAAACATATTACATGGGGTCCCGTGGCCGCGTGTCTGAGTGTCTGGTCGCGAACCTGGGGAACCGGGTTCGATTCCGACCGATGCCAAATATTTCCAATTTTAAATGGCACAAAAGTGAAACCTGTAGTGCACTCTCCACGCCAGCAATGTGTGCCCGTGAAATGACGCCTGGTAAGCGCCCGCATATCTGCGATAAAGCAGATTGTGGCACACTCAGAAATGGGTAAATTTAAATTATTTCAATTTCAGTAAAGGGTAAAATCAAATATAATTAAAATGCAAAAATATGTTTTAATGTTTTTGACATATGTAAATAATGAAAAACATCAAGAAAACAACAAAATATTTCCTCGGACAAAGGTAAAGGTCATAGCAAAATTATAATGCATTAAAGTTAAATAATTTTGATATATTAAAAACTAGATTATTTTTTATTCAATTTGACTAATTTAAATTACCCTTAGAAAATATAAAAATACAGCATAACTTCAATAATCCGGACATTCGTTAACTCGGACACTCCATTAATCCGGATCCTTTTGTCAATCGTACATTTTACGTTTTGTTAAAAAACATTAAATTTATGTTCACGTAGACACATACAGGGTTAGTTAAAAGTATGGAGACGGCCACGGCGATTTATTGTCGCTAATATTCATTTTAGGAAATTATATTCAATACAAAAGTTTTTTAAGAATTATTGATCTACATTTGAGAATACTTGAATTTGTTTTTTTTTTCAATTGTTTTTGAGTTACGCCTTGTCCGCGTAATTTTTTTAAATGGGAACCTGTTAATTTTATTCTACCATTCGACAGAGCGTTTTTTCTCTTTACAACAGTATTTTTGTTTTTGTTTTTTTTTTCAATTTATTTTAATAACGTTTATTATCAATAAAGTTGTCGATCACATTATTATCAATAAAAACAAATTAATAGCTAAGTAAATTACACTGCTCGAGTTTGTTTATCGCTTCGCTTTTGTCTGTCTTAGATGTACCTACTATTCGTAAATACTTGAACCGGTGTTTTTCCTTGTAAAAATGTTATTAAAATAAATTGAAAAAAAAGAAAAACAAAAATACTAAAAAACAACGCTCCATCAGATGGTAGAATAAAATTAACAGGTTCCCATTTAAAAACATTACGGGGACAAGCGTAACTCAAAAACAATTGAAGAAAAAAAAAATTCAAGTATTCTCAAATGTAGATTAATATTTCTTAAAAAACTTTTATATTGAAAATAATTTCCTAAAATGGATATTAACGACAATAAATCGCCGTCTCCACACTTTTAACTAACCCTGTATATTATATGTCTAATATTTACATATTTTTGTACTTTTAATTTTTCATATTTATTTATAATAATATGTATGTTCCTATACCTAGCATTAGCGTAAAAAAATAGTTTCATTAAATTAAACATATTTATATGTGTCCGGATTATCGAAATTATACTGTAATTACCTATACCATTCCATTTAATCAATCAACGATGATATCGTTTCTGGCGAGACCGGTAGTAGAATTCAGAATATCTCCACATCAAAAATTAGAATTTAATTTTGTCGCCAACTTTGTAAATTAATCTATAGGTATATAAATCGGCTACTTGTCGCTTGTCCTTATTTTTCCATTCATCTTATATGTTACCTGTAGCAGCTGTAGTAGATGATAAAATATTGGCAGGTTCGCGTATGAAAGCATGAGATTAATAATAAGCCAGCAGACTTAATAATATTAAAAGCTGCTCATTTTCCAAATTCGCTATCCTTATCCCTATCCCCGACCATCTGCTCTTAAGATAAATCTCTTAATTTTAAAACCACCATATGCAATTTATATTTCATCTCAGTGTAAGAAAATCACATCTTTGAAAATAATAACTCAATCTTCTGCCGGCACTGGCAACAGCTCGGCTCCGTCTCACTGGCATGGCAACAAAACAAAAACAAAAGCGAATCGCGGGCGGCGCACCGCAGGTAAACCTAACCTCACCCTGCATCTGGTGCGCTGCGCTTTGTTTCTCTCGGACAAGTCTTAGCTCTAGTTCCATGCCAATTACAGACTGTCAGGTGTTTCCACATTGAGTCGTCACTAGGAGATGAGATTCGCTACCTGCGACAGTCTCTTGTCAGTTAAGCAATTATAGGCGGAAGAAGATGTTGTTTTGTTTCTAGTTTCTAGTAGATAACATGCTTCTCGCCATGTGTTATCTCAAATGGGAGTGATTATTCAATTTTATGTTTTGATGGGTGTCTTCTAGAAGTTGTTTTGTTTTTGTAAAAGATAAATCTAGTTTGGAACGTTTTACTAGCCAATAAAATTGTTGGACAAACCTGATGTACATATAAACAGCAGGCTGATAAATTGTTCATTATTTTTTACCTTCCATCACCTTTAGGTAAGGAAGGTATTGTCTTTGATCAAAAAATTTAGTAGTGAGTTTTTAATGAATTAACACGTTTTAGGGTCCTTAGAATTGTAGTATTGGAGTTATCGTCGGGGAAATTTTTATCACACACACACACCCACACACACATTAACATATTCTGAAAATTGTCACCAAATTTTTTTAAAACTTTTTAAGAAACACAAAATCACTTTAGCATTCTATAACAAATATACATACATACATAAAATCACGCGTGTCCCACTTAGTGGGTTAGCAAAAACCCGAAAACAATAGTAACAATAAGAAAAGGGATAAGAGTAAGAGCTCAGCTGACTCACTTCACTCTTTAACAACATTCTTCTTTCGCCTTGTCCACAATCATCATAGCATTCCTACATAAGAACATATTAAAGTGACCGATTGTCGGTAGCGAATAACCGCATCCGGACCACAATAATAGTTACTTAACAATCATCCTTCGCCACACATTTCTATCCATGCACACTTCTTTCACCTCAGCCACATTCACAAACGTATTCATACATAAGAGCAGAGGAACATATTAAAGTGACCGATTTTCGGTAGCGAATAACCGTATCCGGACCACAATAATAGTTACACAAAAAATAATCTTGCGCTACACATTCCTGTACAAACATACTTCGTTCACTTCGTCCACATAAAAGTTCAGCTGTCTCTCCATTCTCATAAAACATTCTTACTAACCATACCTCTTCACACCACAACAGTTACGAAACAATCATCCTCCGCCACACATTCCTATCCAGGCACACTTCTTTCGCCTCAGCCACATTCATAATCATATTCATAATAATTTTATTATTATTATTCGTAATAATGTTTTTTTTTCATTTCAATGTTGGAAGCTATTGAAATGAAAAAAAAAACATTATTATTAAAACTGTAATTAAACACAAAAAGAAAGTACAAAATGATTCATAAATAGTATACTATTATAACATTCAAAATTAGTTATAATAATAATAATAATAATAATAATAATAATAATAATAATAATAATAATAATAATAATAATATGTCGAAAGTTAAATATCAAATACAAACAAATAAAACAACAGTAATTCAAGTGCACTCTGAAATATGCTATAAATTGCTCATTTTAATTTGCATTTTTCTCGTAAAATAAAAAGAAATTGTGATTAATTTTTGTCCCATATTGTGTAGTTTTTATTTATCTTTTTACCTCCCGCTACCCTTGGTAAGGGAGGTATAGGGATCGTGCTAAAAATCTCATATCGAGATTTTAGTAAATGACCGCGTTTTAAGGTCCCTAGAATCCATTTTTAACATTTTCACGATGATGTCTGTATGTGTGTATATGTGTGTGTATGTATGTGTGTGTGTATGTATGTATGTGTAGGGATTTTGTCTTCGCTCTAACTCAAATACTGTCATTTAGAAAATTCTGAAACCTTGTATTTATACTCTATTCTAATATGAAAAGAAGCCATTAGATTTTGGTGTAAATCGGATAACCGGAAATGGCACTTTACCTGAAGCTCATAATGGTTTTTCTTCAACATATACCATTAAATACCATTTTTTCGCATTTTGTCGTTATGAAAATTAAAGATTATTGAATTTTCTACAGGAATACATTAATACTTTTTCTATATATTTTACAGATAAATTTAAAAATAATATTTTTACAAGTCCCGAAGCCTAAGAAAAATACAATTCCTTTGTTACGTAGTTCATATTTCAAATGAATGTAACTGACAGTAAATGTCACTGTCAAAAAACTAATCACTTCAAATTAATAATAGTGACATTTTAAAAAGAAAATAGTAAATAAATCAATAGTTTTATGCAGTGGAACAGTTTGCAGCGTTAGTAAATCCGTAAGTATGTATTTAAATTAATAAAAATGGATAGGGATGTGTGTGGAAGGATGATTGTTGCGTAACTATTATTGTGGTCCAGATGCAGTTATTCGCTACCGTAAATCAGTCACTTTAATATGTTCTTATGTATGAATGCTATGATGATTGTGGACAAGGCGAAAGAAGAATGTTGTTAGAGTGAAGTGAGTTAGCTGAGCTCTTATTCTTATCCCTTTTCTTATTGTTACTATTGTTTCCGGGTTTTTGCTAACCCACTAAGTGGGAAACGCGTGATTTTATGTAAAAATTAAATAGCGGGAGGTTTTGTGTTGGCCACATCAGATTTTTTATTTCAAGCTTTTCTCTAAAATTAATAGGTCAGAAACTACAGCAAAATTAAAAAAAATACATTGTATTCCCTATATTACGGACTTCAAATAGACACCCGGTATGTGTCATGTACGTCTTATTAAAAAGCAAAACATTTTTTTTTCAAAATTGACTCCGATCAATCCATGAATATCAATTTAGTTCATTTTAAAATAGCTTCACAGCATTATTTTCACTTTTTTCAAATTATTTCTTAAGATACCATGTTTGGTTGAGACAATTACTTTTTTATTCAAAACTTATTGAAGTTTTTACAAAAAATAATTAGATGTTACAAAAAGTTCCATGAAAAACTGGTATAGAGTTAACCACACAATAATTTGTGGTTAGAAAATCACCATAAAATATGATATGTCTATTAGTAACTACAATAGAGGTATCTTATTTGACTTCTCTTATTGGTTTCGAAGTATTTCTCTAGAAACCAAAATATTTTAGATGTATCAGATAAAACATTAACGTAAATTTCAACAGGTAGAAAGCGTTTCTTAGAATTTTGCGCAGCCAGTCACATAAAACAAACTCAACAAATAATTAAGACATTACACACACAGTTTCATTCAGTTCTTCTCAGAATAATTACTGACAAAAAGAAAAATGCTTGATACGCTCATTACTTTCATGTAAAATATTTTGTTGTATTTACTTTAGATAAGATATAAGATACACAGGACTATATCTAACTGTTATTCTAAGATATTTCTTTATCAAGAATATTTAAAATAAGTTTACCTAATTTATTTATATCTACAGGGTGTCCATCTATACATCAACCAGAAAATAACTCATACAGGGAATTTATTTTAACATGCAACATATGGCGAATCACTTCCATGGTTACTCACTATTTATCAAAAAATGACAGCAATGTAATATTTGTTCATTTTAAAATGCAACATACAAAATTTGTAGTTTTGTATTATTAAAACTAATTTCCAATAAATTAGCCTACATACGATTAACAAATAATCAAAACATGAATGTTGTACATCTTAACAAACTTTAGTTTATAAAAATTCATAACTTTCATGTAATAAATGTTAAAAAATACCCCCAATCACTCTGAGGCAATATTCTAGTCGGTCGTAATAAGTATTGACACCATTTGTGATGTGTTTTGGAGGTTTCTCCTGTGCTGCAATACTATTTATAAAGTTGCTTTTTAAAATGGACAAATATTACATTGCTGTCATTTTTTGACAATAGTGAGTAACCATGGAAGTGATGAACTATAATGCTGCATTTTAAAATAAATTCTCTATATAGTATTTCTTTTCTGGTCGGTTGCACCAATGGAACTTAAATATTAAACTTGGCTTAAATTGACAATATTGAATCGAAATGAAATGTCAAATGAATTATAATATATTGCTGTCAAAATTTCGATTTGCAGTTTTTTGTTTAAGCCTAGCTTAAGATTTAAGCCTTGTTGGTGCAACTGGCCATTAGAGGTTGTAATTATGTAGGGTGTTCCATAAAACGCGCCCTGCATGAGGATTTTGAGAATTATATATAATAACAAGTCGGTTAATTGAGACAAAAGTTGTCTCATTAGGAAGCCATATTAATGGTGTATTGTTTATCTGAAAAAAAAAAAAAATTGGTAGATCACTAGATAGGCAGAATTATAAATTTTGCAGTTTATTATTTTTAAAAATAATTTCCAAGAATGAAATAATACTGAATTTTGGTTTGCAATTCTTTCAAGAAGAAAATATTTTCCAATGATGTTTTCATTGTTTACTTGTTTCAAATAACAATGGTACCTACTTAGGGGTCCCGAAGGAAAAATAATCGGAGAAGCAGTCTGCAGTGAAAATATTTTATATTTCAAGCCAACGATAAGACTAAATCGTTAGTCTTCTTCGGGGCACTATGAACGAAAAACAAAAACAAAAATATGAATTGTAGTTTAAAAATAATGTACAAATATAATATGTTTATTAGTATTAGCTTATTCATTAAAAACCCACCAATGATTTATTTTATGGGGTCCCATGGCCGCGTGCCTGAGTGTCTGGTCGCGAACCTGGGGGAACCGGGTTCGATCCCGACAGACGCCAAATATTTCCAATTTTAAATAGCACAAAAGTGACCCCTGTGGCGCACTGTCCACACCAGCTATGAATGCCCGTGAGGTGACGCCTGGTAAGTGCCCACACGGTAAAATATATCGTCATCATTACCGATGTTTACATGTGTTGTAGATACTGGCACACCTAGAAATGGGTAATATGCCGTGATGATATTATATTATTATTATTATTTATTACGATTTTTTTTTTGACAAAAGACAATACCTTCCTTTATTAAAAGACTTTTTTCTACTCCCATGCGTGAAGTGAGTACTTCACGTATCGATTTTTATGTGTGAAGTTTGATTTTTTGCACACTGTGCGTGAAGTAACATTTCACGCATCGTTCATTATTTTAAATATTGCAAACTGAATTGTATTTTAATAAAACAAAGTTGTTAAACAGCCGTAACGTTAATAACGATAACACAGAGGCTTTGCGTTAAAAGAATGACAATGTGAAGAAAAAATATATTTTATTGCAAGGTCGTAGAAAAAGTATAGTATGTAACACCTGTGTGAAGCCTATTCGGTTCTTGGTTTGCAACATTCGCCTTTGGCTCGTGTCGCAATCTCCACCCTCATGTAAAAATTTCAGCTTCACACACTTGCCATATAATATACTATTTTACTACAAAAAATATACGTATTACGTCTGATTAAAACATTTTTGTCTGAAAATTGACTCCGATTAATCCATGAATACTCATGATCTATGATTGTTCATGATCTTGTTATGTCACTGTCAGAAACAAACTATCATACTGCCCGTTGACAAATGTGTTCGTGGGCCTAACCACCGCCTAACGACATTTTTTAAGTTTGTGTTTGATATTATTAAAAAATCATCTTGTTCATTCGCGTCTAACAAATCCATGATCATAAAAATAACCTAAAATCTGAACTGTTAACTGGTGAAACGTCAAATGACAAGCAATGACAAGTAACGTGATAGATACTGACTGGTCAGATCCAGAATTTCAAAATCGAACATAAACCAGAGAGCAAATTGTAAATTTTAAATCAAAATTTCAAAATCTGAATACATAAATTAAAATCATCATAAACCAGACCTAAAAAGTATCTTATATGGCAACTTATGTCTAATTTAACAGGCTTCGTAAATATTATAGTTCTTGTTGGGCAAACTATCTTGGACACTCTGTAGATATAAATAAATTGGTAGGTAGGCTTATTTTAAATATTCTCGATAAAGAAATAATTAAGAATAATACTTAGATAACAAGTCATTTAAAGGAGATTAAATATTCATTAATTTAAATTACAAAAATCTCACGTAGTTGTAATTAAAGCAAAATGACGACAGGTATCTAAAAATTTTATAGTCATGATTAGGTTATCACATTCATTTCGACCCCCGTTATTCTATAAAATGAAAATCCTCGTCATTCTCACCCCTTTCTCAAAAAGGATCCCCTACAATGAATAGTTAAACCTAGCGTATAATTCCAACCCCGCGTTTTCAACAATTCGTCTTTTGTCTTGAAAATAAATTCGTTTTTACAATTCACTCTCCTTTCAACTTCTATCAGACGTCAACCTTTTTCTTGATATGGTTGAAGAATTAATTTGACGATAATAGAAGCACAATAATAAGGCCAAAAAACACCTAATTTTTTCGACTACACTGGAAACATAACCCCTGGTGGTTAGTGTGCTGTACAGGTATAAAAGAGGACATGCCCAATTCAGCACATCCCAAATCGGACATTTTTATTTCTGCATGAGATAGTAAAAAATGAGAATTGGAAGAATCTCTGACATAGGAACTTCCTCATACAATGGAAAATAGATATAGGTAATTAGAATTGTATGTGTGCAGAAGACATGTTAAATACAATAAAATACAATATTTGGGTAAAGTTCTGTAATTTTTTTGTTACAAAACGACGGTTCGATAGCGAAGTGCAATACATTACTTATACAGTGTGTCCCATTTAGAAGTGCCACCATTGGGATCTCGAGAACCATAAGAGATACGGTGTCGGTTAAATGGAACTTTTTGTGCACCTTTGGGAGGTCATCTCAGATGTGCTTTTGTTTTTCCAAAAATTCTCATAGGACACTAGATAATGACGAAAAACTGAATATTGTTAATTTTTTCTTTCTCAAATAACTTCTAAGCTATTAGTAATTGAGAAAAACGTTTCAAATATAAAAGATAGATATTTTTATTAACTAACCAGTGGCGTACGAAATAAATTTTCATATCCATAAATTTTCGAGATATAACACAAACTTATATTTTTTTAAATGGAACCCATATCTGATTTTAGTCTCAAAAAAATATTTTTCTCTTTTCAATGGTGTAATGGTTATTATGTTTTATATTTGTTTTGTTCCTAAAATTTAATTTTTCTCTTTATTTTCCTGAATTTTCTAATTATTTCCCAAAAAAACATTATTATTTTTATTAATTATATTGTATTTGATCAAAATAATTTGTTTTATGCCTTTATTACTTAATATTTTCATTCTAGACTCATAATTACAAATTACACTATGATGTGCCAAGGGCGACATGATACAAAATATTATAAAAATTAATTTGATACGAATGTTGGGCAAATATTTTAAGGAAATAAATTATTTAAATACAAGGAGTATTTCCAAGTAGAAATCTACCAATATTTTCAAAATAATTGTAAATTTAATACAAAATAAGGAAAAAATAATAATTTTTGAAGGCAAAACAAATATAAAACATAATAACCCTTACATCGTTGAAAAGAGAAAAAAATATTTATTTTTTTGTGACTAAAATCAGATATAGGTTCCATTTAAAAAAATATATTGTGTTATATCTCGAAAATTTACGGATATAAAAATTTGTTTCGTACGCCACTGGTTAGTTAATAAAAATATCTATCTTTTATATTTGAAACTTTTTTCTCAATTATTAATAGTTTAGAAGTTATTTGAAAAAGAAAAAATCAACAATATTCAGTTTTTCGTCATTATCTAGTGTCCTGAGAGAATTTTTGGAAAAACAAAAGCACATCTGAGATGACCTCCCAAAGGTGCACAAAAAGTTCCATTTAACCGACATCATATCTCTTACAGTTCTCGAGATCCCAATGGTGGCACCTCTAAATGGGACACACTGTATAACATAAAATGGAAATGGCGAGATGTCTTGTGCTGGTCACAACAGATTTTTCTGTGTATGTCTTTCTAGTAGTGGTCCAAGTATCTTGTCGAAAATAAGACGACACAAGTTGAAATATTACTCCTAGTGGTGAGTTACAGGTATAAAAAACAGGGTTTCGAATTCTGAGCAGGTAGAAACCTTAAAACGGCGCGACCAACGAGTCCGAGGCACTGACAGCGTCGGGGCTTTGTAAGCCACCCAGACTCATGTAATATATCTTAAAAATAAAGTCACTGGTTTGAAATATCATACCGCCGATGTTCAGGATAGCGGAGTATAACCCAAGATCAACGGATAAGCCACCATACACCTATCATAATCCTACAGTATTGTTGCGTTATGACAATGTTTTTAAAATCATATTCTTTGTTGACTTGGTGTATTAGGAGGATAATATAACAAGGTTTTTGTTATTATTGTATAAGATTCTTTTTAAGGGTTTAGTTTGTTTTCTCAAACCGATATAGGTGTTTAAGTATCAAATAATATGAAATAATCTTTTTCTACAGTCTATATACAAAGTAGGCATTTGCGTTCGTTTTTGTTAACGCAAAATTTCACTTTTCCGCTCATACGCGATAAAATAAAAAACGCTCGCTGTCCGAACTAATGGCGCTGTAGTTACTTACAAATTTACCACCGCAACATGTCAATCTGACATATGACTGCTCTGTCGGTATATTACATAACCAAACAAAATGTCTTAATGCTGTGAAAAGGAATATAGAAATAAAATAGGTTATTAATTTACGAAAACGAAAGCAAAAAAATCTGTTGTGGCCAGCACAATACCTCTCGCCAATTTCATATTAGGCTATAAATATTGTATTTAACTAGAGATGCATTCGAGCCGGCGGGCCGGGCTTTGAGGTTTGGATCGACTCGGCCCGAAAATAAAAATTACCGGCCCGATTCGAAGATCGACTCGACAAAAAAATTAGCTAGCCCGGCTCGAAAATTGACTCAAATTCGGGCCGGGCTTCAGGCCGGGCACCAAAGCTTGAAATTGGGTGCATCTGGCATTCCTAATGTTGATTTTTATGTTAAGGCGAAATGTTTAACTTTTTTGTGTCAAACTTATAAAAAACCTGTACATTCTTATAACTTGCAACATTAATTAACATAAGTAGTTAAAAAAGAGACCCTTCTAGGGTAAGTTTGTTATAAAAATTACAGACCTACGAGTATTTAACACTTTGTTTACAAATTAATTTAAACAACTTTTTCACAAATCTTATATAAAAAAATATAATTTTAATTTACATGTAACTTTGTTTCTGCTCAAAAATAGGACAAGAAATCATTATAGTAGGAACAAAAATCACTTTTATTTAGATATACGAGTAATAACAATAATAATAGCAACATCACAAAATAATTATTATGCTTTAATTAATAACCTTGAATTCTTGAAGTAAAATAATACATTTTTATTTATTAATATGTGAAGTGTGTTGTTATTAAATCATTTTGATCCTTTTTAACTTCATCCATTTTCATTAAAATATTAACGAAACTGTGCATTTGATTGAACTCTAAGATTTTTCGGGCCGACCCGAAAAGCTCAAATTTTCTGGCCGGGCAAAAATCAAAAGTCCGACTCGCCTCGATTTTTGAAAATGATTAGCCCGATTCGGCCCGATAAAAAATATCTTCGGCCCGGCTCGACGATCGACTCGAAATCGAGGCGGGCTTCGGGCCGGGCCGGGCCAAAGCTCGAAATAGAGTGCATCTCTATATTTAACATTGCTGGTACACACAAAGTATTCTATTTACATCTATTCTTTATTTTCCAATTCATTCTATGAACAAGTTTCCTCCTCCTCCTACTTTTCTAAATGTTCGAGATTCTTCCAAGTCATTGTCGAAATTGGCGGTATTTCTGAAAGGTATGTGATGAAATATATGTATAGCAAGAGCGTGTTTAGTTGAGCTGTTACAGTACATACTTTGGCTTACAAATGAATCCCGTTTCTGTTTATACCAATTTTATAGTCTTTTCCTTGTTATAAAAATAGCATATTATAATTATTATTACACCTTGACCTGTCCAAGTATGAATTTTAGGTTTTCCGCATTCAAGAACAATATTAATTTAACGTGCGGCAGCTATATCTATAATTTTAAATATTTAATTAATGTGAAATAAGAAATATACACACACACACAAACACACACACACACAGACAGATAGAGAGAGAGAGAGAGAGAGAGAGAGAGAGACAGACAATCATCGTAAAAATGAAAATCGGTTTATAAGGAACTTAAATCGTGCTTATTCACTAAATCTGGATATGTGATTTTTAGCCTCTCTTAGCGAGAGGTAAAAGTTAACTCATCCGCATTAAAATTGTAATATGCTTCTGCCAAAACTGTAAACAGAACTTTTTCACACCAAAAAGTGGGGTATAATTTCATTTCCAATTTTGTAATTTAAACTACTTTTCTAAAATTAGTAATAGATAAATTAGATATTTATTAATTATCCTTAAACCAACGCATCTTCCTCGGAAAATATGGCAGGTCCATGGCTGTGAATGTCGGGCTTTGGAGGAATTTTACGCAAATGGGATTATGTTTGCAGGAATGTATTGATGAGAATCGCAACTCCGATTCGGAATACGGGCAATGCCGCCTATGTCTTTTGTAATATCGCGAATCATTCCGCGAATACCACCGGAAATTACCGAAGGCCATTCGTTTCCGAGTGAGCAAACAAATTAACAATATAATTGCTAACTTGACCCTCGCGTGATCCCAAATATTTGCATATATCAGCGAGATTATTTTTGGTTAATTCTATCTGTGTTTCCCAAACTTTGTTGGTTCGCGATTCTTTTTACCCCCGATTTTGATTTGGACTTGGATTTGTACAAAAGCGCTATTGAGTAATGATTGTGACCGTCGAATTTAAATTTAAATTAAACCAATAGCAAAACGTAATATTATTGTAAATATTAAATGCACTTTCCAGAAAAAGACTTCAATAATGTATCTGGATATTTGACATTGACATTTTTCTGTCAATTACTAACAATTTAATTTTTCAACTGGTTTCCATGACAATATTTGGGCTGTGAGATTAATTACAACGAATTATTTTATATATTTATCTATATTAATCTATAGAAGATATAATAAAAATTTTCAATGTTTCGTAAAGAGAATATAATATTCTTTTATATTTGTAATAAATTTTCAAAAAATAATATTTAGAAATTAGATCTTTTATAAGAATCTACTACTTCCGGTTGTCCAATTGTTAGAAAAACATTTTCAGCTCTTCCCATTAATGTCAGATTAAGGAATCTGTAGTCCCTTCAACATCCAGACACACACACACACACATACATCTTTGCAAAAAAATCTGTGGGCAGCACAAGACCTCTCGCCATTTCCACATTATGCTATATAAGTATTGTTTTGCACTTTGCTATCGAACCGTCGTTTCATAACAAAATATTACAGAACTTTACCCAAATATTGTTTTTTATTGTATTTAACATGTCTTCTGCACACATATAATTCTAATTATATCTATTTTCATTGTATGAGGAAGTTCCTAAATGACACAGATTCTTCCAATTCTTTAACCAGATTGGCGGTATTTTGATGGATATATGCATATTACCTATAATTTCAAATATTTAATTAATAAAAAAATAAGAAAGATTAAATGTACTTCCCAGAAAAAGCTATCAAAATGTCACTAAAACTTTTGATTTTTGACACTGACATCTGTCATTTACAAATTATGTTATATACAAATTTGTCAACTGAAGATATATAAGATATAATAAAAATTTGAAATGTATCTGATGTAGAATTTTATGTTCTTCAATATTAGTAATACCAAAATTTTCAAAAAATAATATTTGGAAGAATTTCTTTTTAAAACTACTACTTCCGGTTGTTCAATTGTTACCAAAACCTTTTCAGCTCTTCCCAGGAATGTTAGATTGAGGAATTCATAGTTAAACAGGTCTTATGTCTTATAGTTTTTGAGGAATCGTCCGTCCAACATCCAGCCATACACACACACACACACACACACACATACACACATACACACATCCACACACACACAGACATCATTGTAAAAATGTTAAAATCGGATTCTAGTGACCTTGAAACGTACTTATTCATTAAAATATAGATATGTGATTTTTAGCATAATTCCATTACCTCTCTTAGCGAGAGGTAAAAATAGGATTCTAGTGACTTTATAACGCTTATTTACTAAAATTTGGATATGAGACTTTTAGCATGAATGCAATACCTCTTAGTGAGAGCTAAAAATATAGTCATATATATGACAAATTGCATTTTTTGAAAATCTCATTGTAAAATAGTATAAAACATGTTTCACAAGGCCTGTTAATGTACTCGTTCTTTGCAAAACTTGGATTCGTACGTTAACAGATTGCCTTATAATACTTATTACCTCCCGCTACCCTTGGTAAGGGAGGTATAGGGATCGTGCTAAAAATCACGTATCGAGATTTCAGTAAATGACCACGTTTTAAGGTCCCTAGAATCCAATTTTAACATTTTCACGATGATGTCTGTATGTGTGTGTGTGTGTGTGTGTGTGTATGTGTGTATGTGTGTGTGTGTGTGTGTGTGTGTGTGTGTGTGTGTGTATGTGTGTATGTGTACGAATTTTGTTTGCACTCTAACTCAAATACTATCATTCAGAAAATTCTGAAACCTTGTATTTCTACCCTATTCTAATAGGAATAGAAGCCATTAGATTTTGGTGTAAATCGGATAAACGAAAATGGTACTTTACTTGAAGCTCATAATGGTTTTTCTTCAAAAAATACCATTAAATGCCATGTCATTGGAAAATTATAGATTATTGAATTTTGTACAAGTATACATTAATACTTTTTCTATATATTTTACAGATAAATGTAAAAATCATTTTTCTTTTTTTAATCCCGAAGCCTAAGATAAACACAATTCCTTTGTTATACAGTTTATTTTTCAAATGAATGTAACTGACAGGTAAACGTCATTGTCAAAAAACTAATCACTTCAAATTAATAATAGTGACATATTAAATAATAAAGAAAATCGTAAATAAAGCAATAGTTATATGCAATGGAACATAATATAGTTTGAAGCATTACTAAATACGTAGGTATGTATTTAAATTAATAAAAATTAAACAGCGGGAGGTTTTGTGTTGGCCACATCAGATTTTTTTTTATGTACCAAAGATGTGCGGATTTCAGTTGAGAAACAACGTTTTATATTATCTGAACTGTTTGTTCTGTATCTGTAATTCGGACATTCCTCATTTCATTGAAAATTTCATATTGATTTACAAATTTAATTTGTTTCATTAAACAAGGGTAAAGTTATTTTCAAATAGCGCTTTATGTGATTACTGAATTAAAAAATTGTTTAATTTAACAAATTAAATCGCTCGGCTCAAAATATTTAAACTGTAAACTCGTTTCTATGGCCAAATAAACAAAATAATTCTATTACACTTCGACACATTTCCAATTATGTTAATTTAATTTCATTACAACAGGATTTACAAATTGGACATCCATTTAAAACTAAGTTTTTTCAAAAATTTTAATATTCTTCACAGCAAGTGCTAAGCGTTAAACGATAATAAATTATGTTTCCAACAATTTTTGATAAATAGCTTGTAATGAATAAAACATAATGGAAAGAAAAAAGATAGGCGCAGAAGAGGTATCCCATAGTAACGAGTGACTGATAAACAATCCCAGTCGATAACAACGTTAGACCTAACCACTTCATAATGAAAATGTAAATCACGGGCCACGAACCCATGATTCCGAGTTCATTAAGTTAGACTGGTCCTTGATGAGCCCCGTTTCATCCAAAGCCGTTTCGCTCCAGTACAAATGATTTATATTGAAAACATGTAAAACAATCTTTTGAGTGATTTATTCTTCTAGAAAGTTATACCAGTACCACCACTGTCTCGGAATAAAAGACGAGTATTTAGGGGCAACTGGAACTTTTATTCTTAATGGGCACTTTAGTGATCGGCTAAAATCTTAACGACAACTTTTACCTATATTTGAGTTATTGGCCCCAAAAACTTATACATACCTATTTCGAGTAAATTTTCAATAAACTATTTATTATACAGGGTTAGTTAAAAGATTGGAGACGGCGATTTATTGTCGTTAATATACATTTTGGGAAATTATGTTCAATATAAAAGTTTTTTAAGAAATTTTGATCTACATTTGAAAATACTTGAATTTTTTTTTCTTTGTTTTTGAGTTACGCTTGTCCGCGTAATTTTTTTAAATGGGAACCTAATAATTTTACTCTACCATTCGATAGAGTGTTTTTTTCTCTTTACAACAGTATGTTTGTTTTTTGTTTTTCAATTTATTTTAATAACATTTTTACAAGGAGAAACACCGTATTTACGAATAGTAGATTGATCTAAGATAGACAAAATTATTTCCAATAAAGTTGTCGGTCACAATCTTATCATTAAAAAACAAATTAATAACTAAGTAAATTACATCGTTCGAGTTTGTTTATCGCTTCGCTTTTTATCTATCTTAGATGTATCTACTATTCGTAAATACTTGAACCCGTGTTAAAACCTTGTAAAAATATTATTAAAATAAATTGAAAAACAAAAAAACAAACATACTGTTGTAAAGAGAAAAAAATACTCTATCGAATGGTAGAGTGAAATTAATAGGTTCCCATTTAAAAAAATCGCGCGGAGAAGCATAACTCAAAAACAATTGAAGAAAAAAAAATTCACGTATTCTCAAATGTAGATCAAAATTTTTTAAAAAACTTTTTTATTTAACATAATTTTCTAAAATGAATATTAACGACAATAAATCGCCGTCTCCAAACTTTTAAATCCCTGTATATTCATTTGAAAGTAGGTGTATTTGGATTTTGAGTGTTATAATTATAAATATATAAATTAATTAATTAATTAATTATAATTCTGTAAATAAAGACAAAGTACAGGTGTTCAGAATTAACTTAATTCGAAGTAGGCTATGAACATAGAATATTGCCAATCACCGTTTTCTAATGTATTTCTATTTCTAAAAGCTTTGATTTTTATAGATTATATTTTTGACAATATCTAGAGTCAAAGTGACATTTAATTAAATACTTTCAAATTGATATACTTCATTTCACAAAAGAAAATAGAAATAGGAAGATAGGTGCAGTTTGACCTTGTTGTTTGATTGGATAATATCGAAGTTATTATTCAATCAAAAAACAAAATCAAACTGCATCAATCCTTCCTAAACTATTTTTTTAGGTGAAATGAAATACTCGCATAGTTCTTTTGTTCATTGCCTACTAAGTTAGAATTATTTTGAACATACTGCACTATTTTTTTTTTTAGTAATAATTTCAAAAAATGTGGAACGCTTCACGATTTTGCGTGTCATCCTTGCGCAGGGGCCATGCTAATCTTCTCTGTATCGTTCCAATTTTAGTATATGTACCGCCGAAGCGGATACACTTAACAACGTATAACGCATGGTATATATACGAGCAAACGCTTTGGTAAAGTGTCAGTAGAAGGATGCGCTGTGTTTATATAACTGTTAATAATTATTATTTTTGACAATTAATTTATATTTCCTTCTACCACGTTAAATATAATAACTTAGGAGATATATTGCTAGTAAAATATTATAATAATTTATATAATTGAAGGAAAATTGAGAATTAAACTTAATTTCTGCACGCACTACAACCTGCAATACAGAACTTATAGAAACACGGAAAAATTTAAAAGTACGTCGGAAAAATACTAAATTATTATTATTAATTAAAATTCAACAAAAAAAAATGTTAATTTTTAGGTTGTTTATTTATAAACAACCCAAAAACCATGTCATAAAATTTAAATCTCATGACATTATCACCGAAAAAAAACATGTATTTTATATTACGGACAATAAGACAGTAAATTAAATAAATGTAATAAATTTATGGAAAAGTTGACACCAAAAATCTTGTAGGTATATCATATGTCTATGCTCGTATTTAAAGGTCTGATCTTAGAGTAGTTTCTAGACTAGTGATACAAAAAACATAACTATGGTTCTTGTTCCTATTTTAACATGATTCCTATTTTTTAAGAACATATTTCACGTTGCTATATTTTCGGGAATTCGGGAACAAAATTCTCTATGGACAATCCCGCATAGTATAAAACAGGAAGGGATGAATTCTCTCATCTCTAGAGGACTAGAAGAAGCTACGAATGCATAACAGAAATGAAATTAGCCGACACGTCACTAGTGTTTAATTAATCCATCAGTGCGGCTGAACAAGAAGACGAAGATGTCGAAGATATTGGAAATAAATTAATAAGGACGCTAACGAACTGAGTAATTATCCCAATGGATTGAGAGGCCAACAGCGGTGAGAACTAGCTGCATAAGGTCAGAGACCAACAGCGGGGATTATCTTTCGACCAAAAAATGTTTTAAATATCACCGCTTTATTAGACATTGGAGAAGAGCAAATTAACTATATAAACCTTGGTTTAAATACTCTATAGAATATAAGTATTCAGGAAAATTTTGTGTATGTACAGGTTGGAAGAAATTCGAGTTCCTTATATGAAAACCATTTTTAATAAGCAAGAAACAGAAAATTATTGTAGGTCTTTATGGGCCAACTTTTTGATCTAGATCTAGACTTTCTAGACTCTTGTCTTGTCTAGATTATCAAGACTAGACTGGCAAAAGTCTTGTCTTGAAATTTCAAGACAAGCTTTCCTATTCTAGATCAAGACTCTTGACAAAATTCTAGACAATTTTCAAGATTCTAGATTAACTAGTAGTAGTAAGTAATATGAATTTTTTACTTCGATTCATAATAATATCATGAGGTAAGTACAAAGTTTCAATAAAAAAAAATCTGATGTGGCCAGCCCATAACCTCCCGCTGGGTATTTAACCACGCAGTATAAAGAAAGCAGCCATTATGTTCAAATATTTTGCATTCATACATAATTTTTATTTTACATTTAACAAATATATCATACACAAAATAAATTTCACAAATATTGACAAAAATAATAGAAACACTTAACAAAAATCAAAATAGTACTTGCATCTTGACACAAAGTCTTTTCAAACCCGTATTCTGGAAGCCAATGAAGCAAATCAATAGTAATTCTAATATATTTATGTACGATTGAAAATATATTATTTTTACTAACCTTAATTTTATTAGATTCAAATACATATATTATTACTACATTCTCCTTAACACGGTTTCACTATTAATTTTAATATAATTGCAACCAGACAGTCACATTTGTTTAAATATGTCAAAATTGTTATTAAAATATTGTTTTTGTTTGAGGCATAGGCAAAATGATATATGAAAATAAATTATATTATTAATTTATATTTAAAGTTATTTAGAGTTATTTACTAAATGCAATTATCGTAGAATTGAAGATTGTATATTCAACGAATTTTTTTCAAGAAAAACTATTAAAAATCGGTACAAGTGATACTTCCGGTTATCCGATATACACTGAAAATTAATCAGCTCTTCTCATATTAGTGTAGAACGGATATACAAAATTTCAAAATTTTCTGATTGATAGTATTTGAGTAATCGTGTCCACCAGATCCACACACACATACACACATACACACACACACATACATACCCACAGACATCATTGTAAAAATGTTAAAATCGGGTTCTGGGGACATCAAAACGTGCTTATTCACTAAAATCTCTATATGTGATTTTTAGCACGATCCCTATATCTCCCTTACCTAGAATAACGGGAGGTAATGAAAGTATTCCTATTAGTTAACACTAAGAAGGTTTTGTTATACTTAAACTTGCGCTGATTTAGTTCACTAGGTAAAAGTATGAGTTCTGACAAAAAATTTATACGGCGTAAAAACCGAGCTTTAAATGCTAGCACAGGTCAATAAATTTTAAACTGTAATTGCCGCCTCAAGCATTCCACAGGGAATCAATACGTTCCACTTTATTAAAAATATCTGTTCGCTTTTTACGTCAAATATCCGTTTGCAGTAAAAATTAAAAAACTTTTTTCGCAGTCAAAGAAAGAATGCACTTTAGGTCATAAAAAAGAAAGCTTTTCCTAATATACAGATAAAAACTTAAGGGTACAGTTGTATACTTGTACAATATTGTACTAGTGTACAAGGTTATGTCACAATAGATTTTTAATGGTTTTCAAAAAGTTTCATATTCATTTATTGGGGAGTATAAAAACATAAAATATTATGTAAAATTAAGAAAACTGGTTTACCGATAACGGTGGCTCCTTTTTAAATGAGTATATCTTGTTATTCCATTTTTCATAAAAATAAGAAATGTCTAGAGTCTAGACTCTCAGATATCTAGACCTTAGATAAAAGTCGGATAGTTTTCTAAGTAAAAAAAAAAAATTAAAAAAATGTGTTAATAATTAACTCTTACCTGACCAAAATAGTTTTATTTATTTTTTACCTTGGCTGCCCAAAATAGGTTCATCTGTGACCTGAATTTTTTTGGGACATTTTGTTATTAATATGACAATATTACAGCTTTATTAATAATTGTGCAAATTTGTATTTGTTTATTAATTAAAATTAATATTAAAAGAGAACATAAATACATAATTATGAAACAAAACATTTAATTCTTGAAGAAAAGGTAAGAACTTGCTGCCCATTTTTTTTCTTTTGGCAAAATTTTTATTAATTAGCCAGAAAAAAAATAATGATATTTGATTATTTGAATTACCGCCATGTATGACGTAGAATTACGCCGCACCAAAGACTGGCCGTAAAGCCATAGCGTGGTACCGCCCCATAACAACGGCATGTTTGTGCGGGTAATGCAGATCTCTTGTTTGACGTTTCAACAATAGTTTGGAGGTTAGTATTTTAGTTTGACTTTTGGTATCATGTTTTAAATTACATGTAACTAGCTACGTGTTCATTTATAAAGTAATTAATGTATTTGAGAGACCAGAGAGAGAGAAAAATGAACTAATGTCAAATTCAAATTAAAACTTTCTCCCACGCTATGCCATCTATACGTTACAATCTTAAACATGGTTCCTTTTTCCAGTTCAATATAATGACGTGACAGAAAATTTTCTTTTTTTCAATATCAAATTATGTCAAATACGTGCAATTTTATGATTGGGTCTGTTATAATATATTTTAATTATTAACAAAATATGTATAGTGTAACAAGCGTAAAAGGAAGTCATGTGGTGTCCACATCAGGGGTGGAATTCCATAACTTCGGTTGCTATCATTTGAACTTGTTATGATATCAATTGCAAATATTAACTACAAAGTGAACTTGCGATCGTTATTTGTTGCTGGTACGTAACAAGAGAAATTAGGTTGTAATGTATAAAAAATTTCGAAATATTAAGCACAAGATTATTATTATTATCCAAATCTAATATAACCAATTTAAATAAGTAAATTATTTATCATAAAAACTGTTTGTACTTACTGTTTTCTTTCAAATAAATTGCCGACTGAGTAATGTCAGATTTAACAATTCAATATGGCTGCCGAACGGCTGGTATTTTGCAGTCGTTATTTATTAATTGGAAAATAATGTGAGCAACTGTTATCTACAGTTGCTATTGATATTTAACAAGAGCAATGGTTTTTTGTAGTTGTTACGAGTTATGGAATACCACCCCAGATTTTTTAAAAAAGGTGTTACTATGTTAGAACATACGAGGTGTGTTCAAAAACTATCGCGAATTTTGAATTTTCGCGGGTTACGTATATTCGAATTTCGATCTTTTTGTGGCTTTATGTTGGTACTCATGTCTCTCACTTATGTCGACAAGCTCGGCCATTTTGAATGTTCACTTAATTGTTGACAGCTGCTTTGCTTGCACGTGTTTTGGATCGTCTTCGATTTTTACCTATTCAAAAAAATGGAACAAAGAACCTGTATCAAATTTTGTGTGAAAAACGAAATTAAGTGCGCGGATGCATTCCGAATGTTGACTGTGGCATACGGAGAAGCTACCTTGGACCAAAGCAACGTTTATCGGTGGTACAAAATGTTCTCAGAAGGCCGAGAAGATGTGAACGACGAAAAGCGTGCCGGACGCCCGAGCACTTCAACAACAGACGAAAAAATTAATGAAGTGGAGAAAATGATATTGGCCAATCGTCGAATCACCGTTAGAGAAGTTGCTGAGGACCTAAACATATCGATTGGCTCGTGCCATTCGATTTTTATCAATGATTTGGGCATGAGACGGGTCGCCGCGAAATTTGTACCAAAATTGCTCAATTGCGACCAAAAACAGCATCGCATGAACATTGCTAATGAGATGTTGGACTCTGTCCGCGACGACCCAAATTTGCTCCAGAGGGTCATAACTGGTGACGAATCGTGGGTTTATGGTTATGACGTGGAAACCAAAGTTCAATCATCTCAATGGAAGCTGCCGCACGAACCAAGACCGAAAAAAGCGCGCCAAGTTCGGTCGAATGTGAAAGTTTTGCTGACAGTTTTCTTCGATTGCAGGGGCGTGGTGCATCATGAGTTCTTGCCACAGGGTAGAACGGTGAATAAGGAATATTACCTGCAAGTTATGCGCAATTTGCGCAAAGCAATCCGCCAGAAACGCCCGGATTTGTGGAAGAACAAAAATTGGCTTTTGCACCACGATAACGCCCCTGCTCACACATCGTTGCTTGTGCGCGACTTTTTAGCCAAAAACAACACACTAATGATGCCGCAGACACCGTATTCCCCAGATCTGGCCCCCTGTGACTTTTTCTTGTTCCCTAAACTGAAGAGGCCCATGAAAGGACGACGTTACGCTACGCTTGACGAGATAAAGACGGCATCGAAGGAGGAGCTGAACAAGATAAAAAAAAATGATTTTTTGAAGTGCTTTGAAGATTGGAAAAACCGTTGGCACAAGTGTATAATATCTCATGGGGATTACTTTGAAGGGGACAAAATAGATATTCATGAATAAATAAATAATTTTTGAAAAAACACAAAATTCGCGATATTTTTTGAACACACCTCGTATAGGTTAAATACGTGTCTTCAAGTACACGGTGATTATGTTCAAAAATAAATCTGTTTTATATATTGGGTATGCAAACCTTGAACATTTTTATTATAACATCCATTTCTGTATGATACCAATATTGTTTTTGCTACAACTGCTATATAGTGACTATACTCAAAATTCATTAAATTTTGTCTGGTGCAATCTTTTTTGTTATTAAAAATCTAGTTAATTTTATTTCATGCCAGTGAAAATGAAATTTTTATCAGGACAGAATTGCATAGGCATACATAAAAAAAATAGTAATATCTAGATTCAGTTGATGAGAATATTTTTTGTTGGCGTCGAAAAAGAATATGGTTTGAAATTTGAAAGGGCGGTGATGAATGCACATATATTAATAATGCACAGGACGATAGAAATAAAAAGAGAAATATGAATGTGCATTACAAAATCAATTATTCATAACATTTGAAATGCATTGGAGTGTGCTGGCTGGCACAAAAACCCGCTAATCCGGTTCTGCTGCGAGGAAACCGCAAGATCGCGCTCAAACAATATCAAATATCATCGGATAAGAGCACGTCGTCTCGCAAGGATTGGATAACACCAATCATGTGGACCAATGAGCAGAAAGGTTATTATTTTGGGACCGATAACTCGATCGGTATCACAACGAGCGCCCTCTTTTCAAAATTGCGTCCTTTGACAAATGTGAGAGAATGAAAGACCACTTTGATTTTTATAACATGTAATAACTTTGGTTAACGCAAAAAATGAGAGCTTGAACGCACACAAAATTACTTCATGGAGTTGGTCATTGAACAAATTACTCCGCAAAAGTATATATATACATCTGATAATTACGGGAAAATCAGTAAAAACAAATTTTTAAAAATACCTCCCGCAATTTTCATTTCAAGCTATAAAAGTATTGGGTGAGATTCAGTGGGTTGTATCGGCGTGTTTTAAGCTAAAACAGTCCTTTGTCAAAAATATTTTGGCAACTTTGTAATACCTGTCAGAGACCAAAGAATCTAATAAAGAAAAAAATATTATTAACAGAAGTAAGAAAGCTATACAATTACGACAAAAAAAGGGACAAATGTCAAAAGTGATCAAACGGGAG
This sequence comes from Ophonus ardosiacus, assembly GCA_943142095.1. Lineage (NCBI taxonomy): Eukaryota > Metazoa > Arthropoda > Insecta > Coleoptera > Carabidae > Ophonus > Ophonus ardosiacus. The sequence continues at coordinate 46,081,748 of OW964831.1, read as the reverse complement.
ATGAGATATTTTAAAATACATTAGCATTCAGATATGATTTGACACATAAAATTTGACATATTTCTAACCTAATTTTGCAATAATGAGTTTCCTTTTAAACCTTCCATTTACAATAATACTTTTTCATTTGACTAAAGGATACCTGTATTACTTTTCCCTATGGTAAAATTTCTAAATCACAATAGAATCTCATGGATAGATGTGGAAAATATTACAATGTTGCCATTTACTTAATACAAGTTTTAATACAGACCTTAATACAACCCACTGAATTTCACCCATTGTATTTATCAAGTCTAGTACACACAAAAAATTCTAATTACATCTATTCTTTATTTTTCAATACATTCTATGAACAAGTTTCCTCCTACTCTTCTAAATATTCGAGATTCTTGCAGTTCATTGACGAGATTGGCTATATTTCTGAAGGGTATATGATGCATTATATTTATAATAAGTGCGTGTTTAGTTGACACTGACACTGTACATACTTTGGCTTATAAATGTATCCCCTTTCTTTTTACGTCAATTTTAGATGTTGACGGAGTATTTTCCTCGTTAAAGCAAGAACATATTATATTATTATTTCATTTCGACTTGTACATTTACGAATTCTATACCTATTTATACTTTTAAATATTTAATTAATGATAAAATATTAAAAGTGCTTCCAAATAAAGTCAAGTAATGTCTGGATTTTTGACACTTGACATTTATGTCAATTACAAACATTTTAATTTTTTAACTGGTTTCCATAGGCTGTGATTCTTTATACAATGGATTATTTTATATATTTATAATTCAGTCTATCTAATGTTCAATGTATTGGATAGAGAATTTTATATTTTAGTCCAAAAAATAATATTTAAAATATTTTTTCTAAGAAACTACTACTTCTGGTTGTCCAATTGTTACCAAAACCTTTTCAGCTCTTGCCATTAATAACATATTAATGAATACGTAGTTAAATTGGTCTACACACACCTACACACACACACACACACACACACACACACACACACACACACGCGCGCACGCACACGGACATCATCGTGAAGATATTAAAATTGGATTCTGGGGACCTTAAAACGTGGTTCTGTACTAAAATCTCGATATGCGATTTCTAGCACGATCCCTATACCTACCTGCCTTACTAAGAGTACCGGGAGGTACATATAAAAACCTTCTTTGACTTTAGGCTTCGGATTGTGATAATGATTTGATCAATAATGATTCCTTCGAATCATGACTTAATTTAATTCCAAAGAAACAACAAAATTAACTCGACTGACGCGAAACCTACACAACGTCGAACGAACTAGCGGCAAACGTCATATGACAAATCAGCTATTTTGATTGAAGTATTACCCAAATCGAAAATAGTTTAAAGACGGATTGTGCTGAAGCAGAAATAATATTTTTGGTATGGAATGTGAAGTAAAATATGAAAACAAGTTTCTTTAACTTTTGTTTGTACCTGTAGGATCTAATATTAGAAAAATAGAAACCAATAATGAATGTTGAATCTACTGACACAAGTTCTAGTAGTTCGGATGATTCTGATGTAGACAAATTTGCACATTCCAATATTTCATTCTGCCATTTCAAATCTTTTGTTATTTCAATCAGTGATCATGCGAAAATACTGATTCAGAAAGGAAAAAGAAATGGCGTGTTGTGATCACAAAATGAAAGAGTGGGGATAACGAATAACGAACTAAGAAACAATTTTCTTTTTGATCATGTTCACTTTGTTCAATTTTATCAAGAATCACAGTCCTAAGAAACACGCCTTTTCATAACGGCTTGATACTCGTAGCCCCTACATATTCTTTGTATTAGTTTTTGTAAAATATTTCAAGTACCATAAACTCATTTACAGTTATTTAATATATAAAAGTATCATAACGAAAAATAACCTAATTACCTGTATTTAAAATCGAACAACAGTTTGAATTCAATTATGACCTATTAAAGAGTTGCTTCCCGCATCTTTAAATGTGCAATTTAAAATGTTTCTTTAATTAGTTCTAAAGTTCAGTCGATAGAGTGCAAAACGTTGTCTGAAATCCCGCGCACAATTTCATAATAAGCCAGTATGAAAGTTGTTTTGTTCTAATGATTAGTTTAGAAATCTACTTGCCAAACTATAATGGAATCGCAAAACTTCGACTATACTGCGAGGAGTTTATTTGTCGTGGGAGAATTTGAGAATTTGTCGTCAGTGCAGTGAGTGTAGGAGTAGTGTATGCTACTGACACTACTATAGCTGTGCGTTCGCAAGCCGTCACCAAGTGGCGCTGTTTTGCTTGGAGGAGAATATCAACTGTTTCACACGTCACCAAATTCATAATTGCTTCTATCATGCACAAACTCATCTTGTGCCTCCCAAATTTTAAAGTGTTGTTAGCTGTGAACTGAGATACTCTAATTTGCATTTAGCAATGATGGAGTTAAATATCTGCATTTGCACTAATTTTCTTTATAAAGTTTAGGCAGTTAATGCTTTCAATACTGAAGAATTTTCTATCAAAAAAACTAACTTGTAACGATACTCGTATATCGAAACACCTATTATTATGTCACCTACGATGTACGAAGGGTCCGTTGGTAAATTTTTAGCCTAACATAGAAACTAGTTTTCTTAACAAATTTCATTTTTTTCACCTCAAAAAAATTATAATTTTTAAAGTTTTATTCATGTTTAAAACAAAAAAATGTACTCATGAAATTACAAATTTAAATAGAAACGTAACACCGTTGAAAGGCTTATAAAATAAGTAAAAATATGAGACTATTTGAAACATATGTTCCCAGAAGTTTGTATTATAGCTCGAGAATTATTAAGTTTTGCAAAAAACTAATTTCACCGCGGTATTCTTCGTAAAAAACTGTATAAAAATTATCTAAACATTTTTTCTATATTTTTCATAATAAGCGAGATATGAGGTATTTTCAAAACTAGCGAAAACAAGTTTGATGGCCGATTGCACCAACATAAATTAAATATTAAACATGGTTTAAAATGAAAATATTGCATCGAAATGAATTGTCAAATGAATTATAATATATTGCTTGCAAAATTTCTATTTGCATTTTTTTTTTTGTTCAAACGTAGATTAAAATTTGTCTTGTTGGTGCAACTGGGCATTAGCCTGTAGCTCAAAAACAAAAGACGATCGAAAATTCCTGTGGTGCCTATTAAAGATGTTTCAAAAATTTAGTGTTGCCGTCTAGACAAGACTTGATTAAGTCTAAGTCTAGATTAAAAAGTCTGGTTAAAGTCTTGTCTAGATATCAAGACTCTAGATTGTTTCAAGACTCTAGATGAACCTGCGCTTGCGCATTAGACAAGGACAGAGATAACTCTTCGGCATTTTTTCGCTATTTTCCCCTGTATTTGGTTCATATGTTTGAACTGTAACGCACTTTTAATTTTAAAAAAATAATAAATTAGCTTTTCTTTTTACATTGTATATTATGTATTTCTTATATTACCTTACCTATCTATACCATCTACAGATTTTTTGTTTTTGTTAGCATTAGATTATCACAATTGAAGTGTTTTTTTTTTTAATATAACAATTTCCTCGAATTATAAAAATATTGGCAGAATAGAAATTTTGAAAATGTGAAAATAACTGGAACTGTAATCTGTTTTATCACAATCATCATTACATTTATTGATTTATTGAGTAGGTTAGTATTTAAGTATAACAAAACCTTATTAATGTTAACTAATAGGAATACTTTCATTTTTATTGAAACTTTATGAAATAACTTCAAACGAGTGTCGACGAAAAAAAAAAAAATTTCCAGTTTTACGTGAAGGAAATACGTACGATTTAGTACCGTACTGTAAAAATCAAAGTTTTCTCCCATAAGGTAGGATATGGAACTTCCCAGAAGTCAGAAATAGTCATATTACTAACCGATTGTGAATAAAGTATCTTTCGTCACTCACAGGTCTTAATAGCCTCTCTGCATTAAAGACTAGCTTTATGTACTTGTATCATAAATAACTATTAGTTTACTGTCAGTTAAAATTTTAACCGAAGATTATAGAACTAACCCTTAATTTATATAAGATATTGGATATATAAAATCTTTTCCAAGGAACTCTTTTTATTGTATTTATCCATTTTTATTTCAATACTTTTATTTCTAAAAATTCACTCAGTTGTTCAAATACTCTAAAAAATGCGTACATTCTCTTTACAATCAAATAATATTACTATCAAGTTTACATCTCTACCCATTTTTGAATTATTGCCCCAAAAGTCAATATACCCCACTTTTAGATAAAAACTTCAAAATTTTCAAATTTCTAATTTTTATGTATCTAGATACTTCTCAGTGCGCTGATTCCAAATTTTGAAACCGCAGATCGATATCTCGTTTTGTTCTCGAGATATTTAGATTCAAAAATTTTCTCAAAAGTGCCCATTTTTGGGTAATAACCCAAAAATGGGCCGAGATATGAATTTGGGGACAACACCATTCGGTTCTACGGGCAAAATTACATAAGTACACCAATTTTCAGAATTTTTGAACACCGCATACAATCTCTAAAGCAAAATAACTGGAAATGACCAAAAATTGCAAAAATCGTAAGGGGTACCCCTTACGATTTTTTCAGATTTTGGCCATTTTCGGGGGTTTTCAAACTTTTATTCATAAAAAATGAACCGGTTGGACAAAAATTATGAAAATTGGTGTACTTATGTAATTTTGCCCGTAGAATCGAATGGTGTTGTCCACAAATTCATATCTCGGCCCATTTTTGGGTTATTACCCAAAAATGGGCAGTTTTGAGCAAAACTTTGAATCCAAATATCTCTAAAACGAAAAGAGATATCGACCTGCGGTTTCAAAATTTGGGATCAGCGCATTGAGAAGTATCTAGATACATAAAAATTGAAATTTTTATCTAAATGTGGGGTATATTGACTTTTGGGGCAATAATTCAAAAATGGGTAGAGACATAAACTTGGTAGTAATATTATTTGATTGTAAAGAGAATGTTACTTAAGTGTACGCATTTTTAGAGTATTTCTGTATGGAATTTGTAAGAAATTATATTATGTTCGTGTTACAATTTTACTGGGTACATAGAATCTTTTCCAATGAACTTTTGGTATGGAATTTGTAAAAAATATCTCAAATTATCGTAAGGTCTTGTGCTGACCACAACAGATTTTTTATTTCTTAATCCCAGTTTATGAATAAATATTTTTTAAAGAATATTGATGTACACTTATTTTTAATTACCTTCCGTCACCTTTAGGTAAGGAAGGTATTGTCTTTGGTCAAAAAATTCGTTGGTAAGTTTTTAATGAATAAGCACGTTTTAGGGCCCCTAGAATACGAATTTACTATTTTTAAGATAATGTCTGTATGTGTGTGTGTGTGTGTGTGTGTGTGTGTGTGTGTGTGTGTGTGTGTCCGTGTGTGTGTCCGTGTGTAACAAATTTTTCTCCGACGATAACTCCAATACTACAATTCTAAAAATTATAATTCTTTCGTATTCCTCTTCTTTACATCCATATGAAGAGCTGATTAGATTTTGGTTATAATTGATCCACCGGAAGTACCCTTATTTGAAGTATTTAACAGTTTTTCTTGAAAAAACGCAGTTAAATATTATTTTTCGACATTTTGTGATTATCAATATGAAAGAATATCTTATTCTCTATACGGTTTGATTATACAGTTTCGTTCATATTCAATAGATATAGAGTTATAGAGACATTAAGAGAGATTAACTTTCAAAAATTAGTCAGCTTTGTTAAAATTATGGAAACAACAGATATATTCAGAAAAATTTAATTGACAGATGTCAGTGTCAAATGCAAAACCAAAGTTGAAAGTATAGGGTCAGAAAGTTATGTGTGAATGTGATAGAGTGTCCCTCCAAAGAGAAGAAGATGGAAGGACTGTGTAGCAGAAGATTTGAGAGAGGAAGAATTGTGTGAAGAAGATGCGTTGGACAGGAATGATTAAAAGAGAAGAGTAAGAAACAGCGACCCCTAATAAAATAGGAAAAGGAACTTTCGGTATAGAATTTGTAAAAAATAGTGTGTTCTTGTTACAATTTTATAGGATATACAGAATCTTTTTCAAGGAACTTTTGGTATGGGATATATACAAAATACATCGAATTGACGGAAGGTTTTGTGCTGGCCACAACAGATTTTTTTTTCTTGATTTCAAAATAACAGAAATTGTATAAATCTGGTAGAAGAATTTTTTATTTACAACCTTCTTACGGACTACCTGCACCGAGGGTCTTCTGGAGCCAACACTACTAAAAGTTGGCATGATCTATAACTTATGATTAACCGACAGTTTATAACGAGAAATGAAAATACCGGACCTTAAGACTCCACAATAGTAATTATTACGTACGTATAAAGTTCGAATCTACTCATAATGGCTCGTAGTATGTTCACGGTTTTAACTAAAACACTGTTTTAAGAAATGTCAAATTCAAATTTCAATATTTAATTTCACCTTTACATATAAAGAATGATTCTTTTAAAAATATTTGTTTGAATACAAACTATGTTCTTCTTTAAAATCATATTTTGATAAATTTGATATTATTTATTATTGTTATTAAATAATGAAATTTGACATTTCTTAAAACAGCGTTTTAGCTAAAACCGTGATCATACTACGAGCCAATATGAATAGTTCAATTCTAACAATAGTAAAATAAATCTTCAATCTTTGTGTTTTGTAGGTAAGGAAAAGAAGAAGTAACGGATAGGAAATACACCTGTTTCTTAATAAATACAATTTTACCGGATCTGCAGCCTCTGTAAGAAATCTACCTCGAACCATAGCTTCTGTTTACTGCCAAAGATATACTTAAGGTATAATACCAGTTCATTACATCGAAATAAAAAAGAAAAAGAAGTGTATCACTTCCTTTGCATGGTATAATAACTTCTTTATCTCATCACAATCCACCACTGCAGCAATTTGGCTACCGCGAATCGCATTTCTCCGAACGCCATCGTCATCGTCATCGCCATTGCTTCGTTGTCATCGCCGGATGTTTGAGTGTGCATGTCGCGCGCTCACAATAGTGAAACTATAGCTCGTGGTGCGAGATAGGCTGGTGATTGCGCCCACGATCCTCCACCCACGAACCAACGAGTTTCACTTAGTGGAGAACGGACGTCCGACTCATCACTCAAGGGTTAAGGGATCGTTACACACCTGATGAGGGGGTAATTGACTGATGAGGGCAGAGGTTTGTATTCTATGAGGGATTCGAGGGAATAGGGGAGTTTGGGAGGTTAGGAGAGAGATGTTAGGTGGGGGGTGATGAATGATGAAGTTAAATGAAAAAATCTGTAGTGGCGAGCACTATACCTCTCGCCATTTCCACAAATCTAATTACATCTATTATTAATATAATTTTATATTTTTTAATTTAGTCTATAAATAAGTTTCATCGTACTCTTCTAAATGTTCAAGATTCTTCAAATTCATTGACGAGATTGGCGGAATTTCTGATGCGTATCTGGATATTTGTCCTGACTTTTTTCTGTCAATTACAAACATTTTAATTTTTCAGCTGGTTTCTATGAAGTTATTTATAATTCTCTATCTCTAAATCTATAGAAGGTATAATAAAAATGTTCAATGTATCGAATAAAGTATTTTATAATCTATAATATTTGTAATAACATAAATTTTCGAACAATAAAATTTAGAAGATTTTTTTAAGAAACTACTACTTCCGGTTGTCCAATGGGGTATTCTCCCATAACAAAAAAATTAAAAAAAATTCAATTTAACATCAAGTATGGCTCAATAAATAATAGTTAAAACAATGAAAACATTTTTTAAATAATTACTTTACGAGATATTTCACATTTGCTAAAAGGGAAAATTAACGTCATACAATTGTTATCTTTCTCTCGCAGCGTAATTAGAGTAGTGTGTGCGAGAAAGACAAATATAGAGGAAATGTGACGTTACACTGATTTCTCGAAAATAAAATACTGTTAAACTAGGAACAATTAAGATTTTTTAATACTATGAATTGCTTCAAAACTGAATGAAGTTTTATTTAAAATAATAAAAAAAATTTAGTGGAATATCCCATTGTTACCAAAACCTTTTCAGCTCTTCCCGTTAATGCCATATTAAGGAATACGTAGTTAAACTGATCTTATAGAATTTGAAAATCCGTCCTTCCAAAATCCAGCCACCCACACACACACACACCACACACACATACACACACACACGCACACACACACACCACAAACAACATTGTAAAAATGTTAAAATCGGATTCTAGTGACCTTAAACCGTGCTTATTCACTAAAATCTGGATATGCAATGGAAAAAATGTTAATAGCAACACACTACCCACCGTCAGTTTACTTTTATGTTATTATAATACAACTCAGTCATATACAAAATAAATAGTAGACCTGATAATGATTTTACTGTAATTAGTGTATCACCAATTCCATATTATTTTTATTGTTAATTTTCACTACACTTAAAAATTATACAATAAATACTTAACGCAGACGTAATATTTTACAGTGTTTCATTTTTCAATATATAAATTACCCGAAATTTATTTCTTTCCGACAAGAGAGCCCATAAAAATAAACTTAGATTTTTGATATAAATACAAAAAACAACAAAAAAACAAAAAAGAAATTAGTGCTTCTAGTGCTTCGTGTGTGTATGTGGGTAGACTACTAGTTCATTTCTTAGTCAAAATACTTTGGGTGGAATAATATTGGTAGGTATAATTTTCTTATGTTCTCGATGTTATAGGAATTGCCAGATGAACACTTTTTAAATTAGCTAACTGTCATTGAATTCTAATATTTTAAAAAATAATTATTTTATTCCTTTTGTCCCTAAATTCATCGAACATTTGAAACAAAAAGTAATTGAACTAAATATCTTTTAATATTTGTAAAAGACAAATTAGATATTATATTATTCTATAAAAGCTGTTAAGAGAGTTGGAGTGAGTCAGTTGAGATGGTTTGGTCATGTGGAGAGAATGACGAGTGAACGGCATGTAAAACGCATATATGTTGGTAAAGTTGAGGGTGTTCGATTGCGTGGCCGTCCAGTGTGTAAGTGGATGGATGTGATCGGTAGTGTTCTAAAAGAGCGTAAGTTTCCGAGTGGAAAGAGAAAAAGAGCATGTATAAATATGATTATGAATGTGGCTGAGGTGAAAGAAGTGTGCCTGGATAGGAATGTCTGGCAAAGGATGATTATTTTATGTTCTTATGTAAGAATATGATGATGAGGGAAATAGAAGAATGTTGTTTAAGAGTGAAGTAAGTCAGTTGAGCTCTTACTCTTATACTTTTCCATTTTCTTATTGTTGTTGCTAACCCACAAGGTGGGATACGCGTGATTTTATGTATGTATATACAGGGTGTAAATTTTAAAACGGGTTGTAGGGCTATAACATAGAAAAACAGTTTTTTTGGACGCCAAAAGTTTCTATATTAATTTATTGAAAAAATAATTGGTGCATATTATAAAGAAAAAAATTACGAATTTTTTGATATCAAACATATTATATTTCTGTTTCATATAAAGCCAGAAAATAAATTTAAAAATTTGCACAATTAAGAAAAAATATCAATAGCCGTGAAACTGACAGAAACAAAATAAAACAAAACAATTGTTGACTTTAAACGCTCATTAATAAACGTTTCTTACACTTTATTTGTTAAATTATTATTATTTTCGTTTTATTAAGAAGAAATCATGAACAATTTGACTCATGAAGAAAAATTACAAATTATTAATGCTGCGCCTGCGCCACTCGCGCACTTATGAGAAATTTTGACACCTAACCTATGAAAATGTACGATGATGACAACAAAGTTCCTGCAGAAAAGGGCGACGAAATACTAATTGGACTTATTCAACAAATTGTTTACCTTTATTTTTTATCTTATATAAATATAATGTATTGCAATTGCACCTATAAAAGTTATTATACGAAATGTCAAACATAAAATTCTGAATTTCAATTTACTGCATAAACGACATTATTTTAGTTTAGTTTCTTAATTTAGTAACTTAATTTAATTTCATAATTTATATGCTGCATAAACCCAGCATAAATGATTTTAATTTGTTCCCTTGTAGTTTGCAGTTTTTCTTGTTTCTTATAACTTAGTTCTTATTACATGTAGATCATCTTTAGTTTGTAAATACCTATTACAATAAATTATAATTATTTCTGATATAAATATCCTATTTTTTACTTTATTTTGTGTTATTTTATATTGGTTCATAAATTAATAACTTTAATCTTTAATTGTCCCCTATAATGACAATGTTTTGTTACTGTCACTTTCATGGCTATTGATATTTTTTCTTAATTGTAAAAATTTTTAAATTTAATTTCTGGCTTTGTATGAAACAGAAATGTAAGGTGTTTGGTATAAAAAAATTCGTAATTTTTTTATTTATAATACGCACCAATTATATTTTCAATAAATTAATATGGAAACTTTTGGCGTCTAAAAAACTGCTTTTCTATGTTATAGCCCTATGACCCGTTTTAAAATTTACACCCTGTATGTATAAAAGCTGTTAAGATTGATAAGCAAAGTGTTACTTTCTAATTGACCAATTTTATTTTCTATAATATAAATAAGAATGCCAAATTGTGAAAAGACGCTACAAGTGGCGATTTTCATTTATTCTCGTTGTGAGTTGTGAATCACTTTGCACAGCATCGCTCTTGTGTGTTTAGTAAAAAGACTCTCTGTTCGATTTCCTTCGATTCGCGGATGAACGAGAAGTAATTTGTTATTCTGTCCTGTCGTCTCTTTGATTTATTTGAGTTTTATACTGATGTGGATTTTTTTCGGTTTGTCATTTGTCATTTGTGTTTGACGTTCATGGCTCACTTTAAATTATAAATGGATTTCAAGATGATTGGATGCATTTTCTTTATTTACTTTTACTTTTCTTCTTGGTGCACTCATCCCACTGACTGTCGTACTGGGGAAATTATTTTTCATAGCTAGTATTTTTTGCTTGTTTCAACACAAACTATCTGTTCGCAGTTTCTTTTATTATTTCTTATCTCTCCACAGGAGAAATCTATATTTTTATTGTGTATAACTGATATAACTGTCATTTGTAAAACGATTAGTTTGTTTTTAGAACTGAAACATTTTATTATTTTTGTAGTTTCAATTATATGATATGGTTATCTGTTTGTGACAGAAAAATAAATGGTTTTCTATGGTTTACGGTACCAGATGGTTTCTACTTTTCCAGATAATTTTATTTTAAAATTATTATTTATAATATGAGGGTTATGAGAGAATTATTGGTTTAAAGTTGAAATAACAAACTTAAATGGTCCACGTATGTTGTAAAAATTCTTTTTCTAAGAATAAGAAGAAGAAGAAGAAGAGGAGAAATAGGAAGCAGTAAAGTTAGCATGAAATAGAAAATATCGTAATGTGTTACAAAAATAATAAATTTTCAAAGGTCAAATTCATACCATTTACATACATTTAAAAAAGGCATAGGAAGTGCAAAAAGAAAAAATCTGATGTGACCAACACAAAACCTTCCGCTATTTAATTTTTATTAATTTAAATATATATCTCCGTATTTACTAATGCTGCAAACTGTTCCATTGCATATAACTATTACTTTATTCACTATTTTCTTTTTAACATGTTACTATTATTCATTTGAGTGATTAGTTTTTTCACATTTATCTGTAGTTACATTCATTTGAAATATGAACTGTGTAACAAAGGAATTGTATTTATCTTAGGCTTCGGGATTGATAAAAAAAATGATTTTTAAATTTATCTGTAAAATATATAGAAAAAATACTGATGTATTCCTGTAGGTTGTGATCCAAACTTCCTTATAACAAATAAAATAACAATTATGACATTTGTTCTTTAATATACTATTATTTACAGACACTATTATTAGAAACAGTTTTACAGGACGAAAAGTATTTAATATTTCATACCTAACGGTGAATATACAACAATACTGATGAATTTTATTGCAAAAGCATGAAATTGTATTAGACCGAATGATCTATATAAGTTACTTTGATAAAATTTTAAGATACAGCATTTCAACAAATCTCCAATTCAATTCGGAGTATACCACCCTGGTATATAAACTGACACTGAAAAAAGGGCCACTGAAAATAACTTTTTTTCACTACTAGCCTAGGAACCCACTATTATTTATCTTTATTTGACATGAGAAATTGTTTTTCACTACCGCTTGCTTGTAACCATGGTAACCTAGGTCAATAATAATTTATTATTAACCTTGGTCTATAATGCAAACTGTCACTTTTCAATCAATCTCAAGCCTCCAAATCCAAATATTATTTAACTCATTAAATTATATAATTTAAATTTGCCACTATAATTTTAAATTGACCTACGCTGCCGCCTCGCCTGACCACTGTGCTGTTTTGGTGAAAATGTGAAATATTTGTAGATGTAGGATTGAACAAATCACTATTTTTTTTTTGTATTTGTAGGTAAATACATTTCAATAGATTTATTTAAAACTAATAAGACTGCTGACTCTACTAGCACAAAGTGTTTTTATTAAATAATTAAATCAAATACAAATCAAGGCCCATAAGTGAGGTTATCAAACCAGCGAAATGAGCAAAACGTCAGATAAAAACAAATGCAGCCTACTTTGTCTTTGTGAATATTAACAAATAAGTAACGTTATTATTCATGTTAAAATTATTGTTATTATCAATAAAAAAAATTCAAAGAGAATTTATGTGCTAGTAGTAAAAAAAAATAGTATATAAACCACGGTTGAGAAGATCATTATTGACCAGGCGCCTTATATCCCTTGGGCTTCGCCCTCGGGTTACAATAGGCGCTGGGTCAATAATGATTATCTTCTCAACCTTGGCGTATAATATACTATTATACTTATTCAGTGAAACCTGTTGAGGACCAATAAAAAAATCTTCAACGGCTCTGAATCCGTCGCTGATGTTTTTTTGAAAACTCCCAACTAATCTTTTAGGAATGATTAAAATAATCATGAATTGCAGTAAAGAAACACTGATATATAAATCCTTCAGCTAACATACACGTTTCATCATTCTGACTTTATGCACGAAGTCCAATTTTTTAATTAAATTATATCATCAATATCTCTGTCATTGTCTTATTTTGAGAGTGACCTGAAGTGGATCGATGCTCCGCGGTGGTCCCCGGCTCCGTCCTCGGTCTTGGGGCTTAGCTGGCGCTGACCACCGAGTTCGTAGCGAGAAATATTAGCCGATTAATTCCTGCGGTTGGCTTCGCGCGAATTCAGACTCGAGGTGCGGATATGCCTCGTTATTCTCATCACACTCACACCACAGAGGAATGCTACGCTTTGTGCAGAGGTGATACTAATGTCAAACCATTATTAATCATGATTTTCAGATGAATAATAACAGGCTGTAATCATACTTCCATCCAATTTGTTTTTTATTGGAAGATGGATGGATTTAGATTTTTCAAGACGGAGTCACTTCATAAGAAAGGTGTTAATGCTTATTTGTTGTTTTACAAGATGAAGTAATTTAGAAAATAAATAATGATGCTTAGAAATGGGAAAATAGTAAAAATATGGATACGTCGTTAAAATGCGATTTACTAACGACTCTATCTAAGCATCTTCAGCAATTATCTCGAAAATAGATGTTCTATATTAAAATTACAAGTACACACTTGATATGGTAGAAATAAAATGGCAGAAGACAACGTCATCAAAAAATATCCCTAAAGTAATGATGTCATATACTACTACGTTTACATGGTACACTAATTTATGAGGCGCGAGCAGTCATGTGACTGTTGGTCTTTCTTAACAAGCAGATATGGGAACCCGTGAGAGAATGACAGCTAGTAACCATGTAATAGTAATAGTAAACAATGACGTCATATGTTAAAAGTTTACATGAGCATGTAAAACGGATTAAAATATGATTTGTGGGTTGTCTTCATAAATCCAAATCTTTCTTAAAAGGGTAACACTTCTGATATAATTTTTTTTCAGCGAAATCCAATTTTATTTAAAATATTCTGAACGATACTGCTTACGCCGTTATAAATACTTCATTCTTATAGTATATGCAACAAACTATCTAGTATTATGTGAGATCCTTAAAAAAATACAGAATACTGCATACCATACAATGGGGTATTCCACCATAACAAAAAAATCAAAAATTTTTCAATTTAACATAAAGTATGGCTCAATAAATAATAGTTAAAACAATGAAAACATTTTTTAAATAATTACTTTACGAGATATTTCACATTTGCTAAAAGGGAAAATTGACGTCATACAATTGTTATCTTTCTCTCGTAGCGTACTCAGAGCAGTATGTGTGAGAAAGACAAGTATAGAGGAAATGTGACGTTACACTGATTTTTTGAAAATGAAATACTGTTAAACTAGGAACAATTAAGATTTTTTAATACTATGAATTGCTTCAAAACTGAATGAAGTTTTATTTAAAAAAATAAAAAAAAATTGAGTGGCATACCCCATTTCTCACTGTTTCTGTACATTGCGTATAGCGTTTGCCACACTCTGTACATACATAAGATTTAATTTTCAAATTATTACTGCCAAATAGAACGAAATATTACCTAAATATTACAATTCAGTGAAAGTAAGAGCCCACCAATCAATTTTTCATTTTCAAAATAAGTCAATAAATTAACTATAAGCTCTTGAATTTGAAATGACAGAGTATTTGACGTTTTGTCAATGAACAACGAAACCAAAAACAAAATGAAATCACAGTACAGGTTGAAAAGTATAATATAGACATATAATATTTAGTAATATACATGTTCAGAATTACCAATATTAAAAAAAAATATAACCAAACGTCATTTTGCAAAAAAATACAAAATTTTACTTAATAATAATATATCCAAATATAATTATTTCTATTAAAGGTGTCAAATACATAATAATAATAACAAAACAATAAAATACCGTTAATAACATTGGCTGGTAGCACAAGCCCTGTTTTAACTAAAACGCTGTTTTAAGAAATGTCAGATTTCATTATTTAATAACAAAAATAAATAGTATCAAATTTATCAAAATATGATTTTAAAGCAGAACATAGTTTGTTTTCAAATAAATATTTTAAAAAAATTCGTTCTTTAAACATAAAGGTGAAATTAAATATTGAAATTTGAATTTGACATTTCTTAAAACAGTGTTTTAGTTAAAACAGGGCTTGTGCTACCAGCCAATATATTTAAAAAAATAAAGAAAATTTCAAAAATCTCTAAACGATGACGTAAACCGCTTGATTCGCTGGATAGCCCATACATAGATGTCAAATGACATCATTTTCAGTCCAAATTTCATAATTTTTTAATTCCATGTGGCTTATTTAACTCACCTAGTAAAATCCACACTCCTGGTGACAAAAAAACCATGAACCTAGAAAATCTTAAAATTTTGAATTAAAATTTATGACATTTGTAAGTTATGTACACGATTACTAGCTGTCATTCTAACATGGGCCCCCATATCTGCTTGTCTCTGCATTTATTTAAATGTTTCTGATAATAAACATTGAAGCACTTTAGTAAGTTCCGAAAAAATATGGCAGTTCGAACTTTGTGAAGTCTTTATGAGTTATTACGAACAAATAAATGACCACATGAAACAATTTCTGATCGAAATAATCTAAACAAATGATTCAAGTGGTCTGTAGTAAATCTGAACTCACATTGTTATACAGATCACGTGACTTTTTCTATACATTATACAAATTTGAATAATTGATTGTAAAATATATAATAGATATCTCGAGATATTTTCAAATTTATGGCTATTTAAAGAATAATATTTTTTTAAAAAAATTAATGCTTGGAAGGCATATAAAAATCCTTGCAACAACCCTATTATAATAAAAATATTGAATCATTCATCATTCTCTAGAATCTAATGTAATGTTGAAAGTAATTTTTGAAATTATTACTGTTTTGAAAAAAGATTCTAAAACATTACAATAAAATCTCGATAAGTAGTAAAGTAACTTCATAAACCTGCTTGCTATCGGTACAATAAGTTCTAGTGACGTTTTCATATGTCAAAACGTCTTTTACAGCTTCGTACGACTTTAATAAGAAATTGCCAATACAATTACTTGACAGACGTCCTAGAAATGGAGTCTCCCTGGGGCTGCAGTACTGTATCTCACTCTTGCACGTTGAACAATTCATCTGTCGCACTCTGTCAGCTCTGAGCTCGGGAGGCGCCCGGCAATTTAGAAAAGTTTAATACATCGCCTTCAAATGAAAATTAAACGCTATACGTTTCAAGTGTCATCGTAATGTACTTATTGCCAATGAATCATTTTACCTCTTTAACATATTTTTTATTTTTGATGGATTAATGAAATTTTTAAAAATCTTGCCAGAGTTGTTTAATTTTATTTTTTAATACGATTATTTAGTAAAATGATTTCAATATATTACTTCGTAATATACATACATACATACATAAAATCACGCGTTTCCCACTTAGTGGGTTAGCAAAAACCCCAAAATAATAAGAAAAGGGATGAAAGTAAGAGCTCCACATCATAACATTCATATAAAGAACATATTAATGTGACCGATTTTCGGTAGCGAATAACCGCATCCGGACCACAATAATAGTTACGCAACAATAATCCTTCGCCCACATTCCTATCCATGCACACTTCTTTCACCTCAGCCACATTCATCAATGTATTCATACATAATAACATATTAAAGTGACCGATTTTCGATAGCGAATAACCGCATCCGGACCACAATAATAGTTACACAAAAATCATCTTTCGCTACACATTCCTGTACAAACTTACTTCATTCTTCTCGTCCACATAAAAGTTCAGCTGTCTCTCCATTCTCATAAAACATTCTTACTTCGTAATATGATTTTCATTTTTATAATTATCATACATAGAACGAGAAACGGACTTGTTTCATTCTTATAGGACACTCCTCATTTATATTAACGAAAATATGTTGTGTCCAGCACAATACCTCTCGCAATTTGCTTTTTACCTCTCGCTAAGAGAGGTATTGGAATCATTTTTATGTTCGTATGTGTGTGTGTGTGTGTGTGTCTGTGTGGTGTGTGTGTCTGTCTCTGTGTGTGTGTGTGTGTGTGTGTGTGTGTGTGTGTGTGTGTGTGTGTGTGTGTGTGTGTCTGTGTGTGTGTCTGTGTGTGTGTCTGTGTGTGTGTCTGTGTGTGTGTCTGTGTGTGTGTGTCTGTGTGTGTGTATGTGTGTGGATGTATGTGTGGATGAATCCAATATCTCTCTTAGCGATTATTTAATTTATAATTTAATTTTTTATGGTGCAATTTATTTTATTTCTATTTAACATTGCATGACTTTCTCGACCATAAAAGCGAAATATAATTCCATGTTTAAGAAATAATAAAAGAAATTCAATTCATATTGAATAAATTCATTATTTTCCTTGAAGCAACACTTTTTAAAATTAATGTCGATTGTATAAAATAAATATACCGTGACGAAATTATAACAATAATGGTTTCCAATTAAAATATTAATTGTTCTAGAGCGATATTTTTTATTGAGTATTAATAAAATGCCAGCTATATTGATTGAACATATAGCAATTAAAATTCCTGTTCCTTTCTTCAATTTAAAGAAATAATGTAACTGATAATCGGGTCGTTTCTGTAACTTTTTAACAACTGGTTAGAAATTTTATCCAGTAGATATTGATTTGACAACTAAATATTCCTTTTTTTCGGATAACCGGATATGGCACTTTACTTGAAGTTCACAATGGTTTTTCTTCAAAAAATACCATTAAATGCCATTTTATCGCATTTTATGTTTTATGAAAAAATTTTTTTAAAACATATTTTACAGATAAATTAAAAAATAATTATTTTTATTAGTCCCGAAGCCTAAGATAAACACAATTCCTTTGTTAAACAGTTCATATTTCAAATGAATGTAACTGACAGTAAATGTCACTGTCAAAAAACTAATCACTTCAAATTAATAATAGTGACATTTTAAAAAGAAAATAGCAAATAAAGCAATAGTTTTATGCAATGGAACAGTTTGCAGCGTTAGTAAATACGTAGGTATGTATTTAAATTAATAAAAATTAAATAGCGGGAGGTTTTGTGTTGGCCACATTAGATTTTTTAGTTTAAGTTCTGTATTTTTTTTATTAAACCCTAACGTATCGGCACCATAAACTGGTGCCTTCTTCAGGGGAAAATTGACATAAAAATGTGAAAAAACCGTGCCGAAACGTTGGATTTTTATAATAAAAATCTGTTGTGGCCAGCACAAGACCTCTCGCCATTTCCATATTAGGCTATATAAGTCCTTTCAAACCGTCGTTTTATAACAAAAAATACAGAACTTTACCCAAATACTGTTTCTTATTGTATTTAACATGTTTTCTTCACACATATAATTCTAATTATATCTATTTTTCATTGTATGAGGAAGTTTCTAAATGTCAGAGATTCTTCCAATTCATTAGCCAGATTGGCGGTATTTCTGATGGATATATGCATTTTATCTATAATTTCAAATATTTAATTAATAAAACAATAAGAAAGATTAAATATACTTCCCAGAAAAAGCTGTCAGAATATCACTAAAACTGTTGATTTTTGACATTGACATTTGTAATTTAAAAACTATGTTATAAACATTGGAATTTGTCAACTGGTTTCCTTACCACCAAATTCACCAACCGTTAATCAAGACTTGATTCTCTGATCAACACTGATCTGTAAATCAAGTTATTGTTTACCCTGGAGATCAACAGTTTTAACAAAGCAACAGTGTCAAATTTTGTTGTTTACGGCCGAATTCACCATCCCTGAATCAAATTTGATTCTTTGATCAACAAAATTTGACACTGTTGCTTTGTTCAAAACTGTTGATCTCCAAGGTAAACCAGAACTTGATTTACAGATCAGTGTTGATCAGATAATCAAGACTTGATTAACGGTTAGGGATTCACCAAGCCAAGCTACTTGGCTTGAAATAAAAAAGCTTGGCTTGGCTTGAAAATTCAAGCTTTTTTTAATGTTAGGCTTGACTTGGCTTGGGCTTGGTGGAACCTAAGCTTGGCTTGGCTTGAAAACTTCAAGCTTTAAAAATTTTAGGCTTGGTTTGATTTTCAAGCTTTATCAAGCTTTTTCAAGCTTTTTCAAGCCTTTTCAAGCTTTTTCAAGCTTTCAAGCTTTTTAATGCTCATGCGCAAACTCATTTTCGCATGCACATATAATGCTTTTTATTTCATTTATTTTATTTTCACAGGACACAGATATGTATAATAGGCCTTGAAACGAAAAATATAAAAATATAGATTTATGTTTTGTTCAATTATTTCATTTTTGAACGTAAAAAATCAAAAATTTAGCATCTTTTATTAAAAAATACCCTGCTATTTTTATATTTTATATTACCTTTATAAATTTTTCATTCTATATAGTAGACTTGACTTTGGTGTATTTTATTAACTAAAATGAATAGGATCTATTTTCATAATGCCATTTTCACTCGAAATGACCTCCCCAACATACTGTAAGTTTGGTGTAATACATAGAATATTTACCCTTTGATAATAAATAAAACAAAACAATACCCTAAACACTCAAGAACCGTGTTCAAAGAAATACATAATTCTGGAATACTACCTATACAATGGGATAAAACTGACCTGCTAAGTAGGTATCCCTTTTATACTTCAAAAATACATCTGGAAATAATAAAATCCTATAGACTGGATTTCCTCGATATTTTGTTTGTTCGTGAGACAATAACTTGTACTTTCTATTTTGAACATTGTAAAATTTGTGCTGATTTTTAATTACAGAACCATGTAAAGTTACTTCGTATGTTTAAATCTCTAATTATTTCCAATTTTCAAATAGCACAAAGGTATCCTCAACAATTTGGATATGTTTTCATTACCAAAATTTGCAAATAAAAGCACATTGGCACTCCCAGAACTAGGTAATAAGCCGTTATTATATATTTATTTAATGCATATACCTACATATAAACAAGGGAAACTTGAATCAAGGAAATATTTAGAAGAGAATAATCTCTTTGTCGGTTTACATTTTTATTATATTGTTATACTACCTCAGACAAGGCCTTTTTATTAGGAGTAATATTAGGGGCTGTACTAAAAATAGCATTGAAATCTTTGTATACATACATTTCCACAAACACAAACTTTCTCGTTTCTATGATTCGGAAATACCAGAACAACAAAACATTGTAAATCCATAGCTGACAAAAATATTCAACATTTGCGAAACATTTAACAAAATGAAACTATGATATTTTTCATCATCATACGTAGTCTCTCAATTACCTTGTGTTGAGTATATTATTATTTCTTATAATATTTATTCAGCTTCAAAATTATGACTCATAACACCCGTGGTTTGTTCAATATTTTATCGGTTTGAGAAAATGAAGACATTATTTATAAGTAATATTTTCTGAAATTCTCTCATATATGCTACTTTTAGAATGCTGCTTAGAATTATGTGCTTTAGTGCTTTAATCATCAAGGTTATTATTTTAGAATAAAATAAATCGTGTTACGAACGATACACTAACGTGAGCATTATCCTTTCATTTTATTTTATTTTAATTTTATTTTGTAGACTATTGTTGAATGTCAGTATCGTCTAATATATATATCAGATCTATTTTGTAAGAAAATTGGTATGTCTTAGCAACATGACAGATAAAATAAAATAATTGCGAAGACTGAAAAAATATGAAAACGACAGGCTATACATTTGTTTCTATTGGTTAAACGTTGCTAAGACTTAACAATTTCCTTACAAAATGGGGCTGAATATTTTGTATATGTAAACAAAGGCATAATATCCTGTAACAGGTAAAATAATAAATATTATTTATAGAAGCTTGATGCTTGATATTTATGATCAAGTTATATATAGTTAAAAAAATTAATGAATATTATTTAATTGTGAAATATAATCAGATACATTTAAAAATAATAAATCAATATCTTAAATCTTTGTTTCTATAATTTATTCCAGTAACTTAAAGATTTATGTATCTAATTAATAAGTTTTTATATAAATTACTTTTATCTTAACAATAATAAGAATTTTTAAAAATTTAAATAGTTCTATATTAAATTATCATTATCTATTTAAAAACTTTTTTAATAACTATAAATTAATTTTGTACTCGATTGTGTGCGTGAACTAAAGTGTGAGATTAGTTAGTTCAGATTGTGAAAATAAGTGATCTGTGGGACGATGGGATAAACTTTCCCATTTACAAATTTTTGAAGCCTACTAAACTGTTCCTACCTCATTTCTGAGAAATTCGCAAAACTGTGCTCAAGCAATGAAAAAGTACGTTACCTCCATAAAATTTCGGTTTTGCCGACCTCGTCAATAATTCTTGTGAAAAGCTTGAAAAAGCTTGTTTTTCACCAAGCTACTTGACAGTCGGAGGCTTGGTTTGGCTTGAAAATTCAAGCTTTTTTTAATGTTAGGCTTGGTTTGGCTTGGGCTTGATGAAACAGAAGCTTGGCTTGGCTTGAAAAATCAAGCTTTTTTGAAAGGCAGGCTTGGTTTGATTTTTCAAGCTTTTTCAAGCCAAGCCAAACCAAGCTTTCAAGCTTCAAGCCAAGCCCGTGAATCTCTATTAACGGTTGGTGAATTTGGTGGTTAGAGAATCAAATTTGATTCAGGGATGGTGAATTCGGTTGTTAGTGTTTTGGCCTCTGCAATTAAATTACTCTATATATTATAGTGTCTTTATCTCTAAATCTATACAAGACAATAAAAATTTTAAGTTTATTAGATGGACAATTTTATGTTCTTCAATATTTAATGACAAAAATTTCCAAAAAAATTATATTTAGAAGAATTTTTCTCAGAAACTACTACTTCCGGTTGTTCAGTTGTTATTAAAACCTTTTCAGTTCTTCCCAGAAATGTCACATTGAGGAATCCATAGTTAAACAATTCTTCACTGAAATCTGGATATGCGAATTTTAGCATGAATCCAATACCTCTCTTAGCGAGAGGTAAAAAATACAGAACTTAAACTAAAAAAGGTAGTATTATTCCAATTATTAACATGCGTTCTGAAAGATATTTTAATAATGTGTATAAAACTGTTTATAAATTCACTTTGAATATTCAACCTCCACAAAATTGGCTGGTTTAACTTCGCAATTTGTATCTGTCATTTAATAAGCCAAGTGAAAAGCCCAAATTTGCTGAAACAAATAGTTGCGAGCCTACGAGAAGATTAAAATCTTGTAAATCTCACTTCCAAAACCCTGTAACTCCAGGACTTAATTCCTTTCAGGTTCTCAGGAAGCAACTTCACCCTTTATTAAAAACACAAATTAGCCGCGGTCGCAACAACGTTGCCAAATCTCCCGAGAGCTGGAGTTGGAGCTTGAGATTTGTGAATGAGCGCGAGCGTCTGCAAGTGACAGTCACCAAGTCGAGCTTCGAGCTTTCTCGGTGGTGGGGGTGACCGCGACTAATTACAGAGGGAAATAAGTAACGTGACGTCACGCCGAGCCGACCGCAGCGCACCGAGCGGATAATTGGGAACTGTGACGAAACAAATGTACCTTGTTATGCAACCGTAAATATGGTTAGCAGGGAAATTGCTAGTTTGTTGTGGGTTTGTGCTTTCTGGTACAAGAAGGCAACTAGTTTGTAAAGAATTCGTTCTCGCATTTCTTTGTCAATTACAATACCACACTTACAAGAATCCAACAAGATTACGATGTAACAATAACAATTATTTATTGTGAACTAGCTGACCCGCCTCGGCTTCGCACGGGTAAAGCTAAAATAACGATTAGCATTAGCTACACGTGTACCAGTAATTTTTCACATTTACTTCGGAGACATGCGCTGCGTAGGAAGCCGGCAACCTGCCTCGCATCGTACATGTAACAGGCTCCGCCCACCAGTGGCGTAACTACCAGTGTGCAAGGTGTGCCAGGCACACGGGCCCCGCGACATTAGGGGCCCCGCAGTACTTGAGATGTTTTAAAAAAATGAAATATGTATTAAATTAGGAAAAAACAGGCCGTAGGTTCCAAAAATTATAACTAACAGTCATAATCGTCTTTATTTGGCAATTGAAAAAGACTCTCTGTTATAATTCTAGACAAGATGAGGGCATTCACAAAAAAACAAAAATTTGTAACTAATAAAGAAACTTTATAATATACTGAAACCCACACGTTATAATTGCTGAAGATGGACAAATATTGTCCGAAACGTCCTATTTTTTACAAATAAAGACGATTATGACTGTTAAGTCATAATTTTTGGAACCTACGGCTTGTTTTTTCCTAATTTGAAACTTTTACAACGTTCCCGAATCACCCATTTCTACATGAAATATGTATTACTGAACTTTAAAATTAATATATACCACAGCTAGTACTGAATAATAATATATTTATTTATTTTTCAAATAAAACATTCATTCCGCTTTATTATTAGTCTTTCTATTGAAAATGAACGGGCTAAAAGTCTAGATATTTCTAATATAATTAATGTCTTTGCTGAACAAAAAGCTCGAAAGAAACAAATTTAGTTTAGTAATTTTTCTTTGTCTATAATATAGAATTATTAGTTTTTTTTTTTAAATAAATATTTTTTGTTCATACGTATTGTTTTTTTTACTTTGTATTGTTTACATGGTAAATAAATGCACTCGCATTTATTTATACAAGAAAGGAGAAAACATGCCATTTGCACATCCCTTGAAAAAAATGTAACTTTCAATTATAAGGCATTTGACCTTGAATGCAAAAAAATTTCGCCTGCGGCGCATTTGTTGTCTGAATACTTTGCCTCAACAATTTTAAGTCGCCACTGAAGACTAAGTACCCTAACACCCCCCTTGAATCTTGAATGTAAGGTCCAGCTACACTATTGATAAGGCCCCATAAGAATGGTTTGCACACGGGCCCCGTTTATCCTAGTTACGCCACTGCCGCCCACTGCCCTCCGATCCCCGCACCGCACCTAACAGCGCCCTTTTCTAAACATGTCTCGGGTACTTTTACTTATGTACATATGATGCACATGATCTCTCCGACAAATATCGAAAATCTGCTAACGGTTAAAACTTTACTATAGATAAAAATAACTGAAATCATCCCCTATCGTACCGCCTTGATGGATGATTTTTTAAAAACGCTTAAACACTTTATTTCTTACCAAAAGCAAAAATAAGAATTTTTATATCCCTAACTTGAGAAATGATGGGTTCTCCATACAAACTTTCGTCCCCTATTTCACCCCCTTCAAGTTTTATTTTCGCGACAAAAGGTAGCCTATGTCCTTCTCCTAGGTCCAATCTATCTCTATACCAAAATTCATCAAAATTGGTTCAGCGGGAGAAATGATGTGTTCGAACATACAATTTTTCATTCCCTATTTCACCCCTTCAAGTTTTATTTTCGCGACAAAAGGTAGCCTATGTCCTACTCCTAGGTGCAATCTATCTCTATACCAAAATTCATCAAAATTGGTTCTACGGTTTAGGCGTGAAAACGTAACAGACAGACAGACAGAGTTACTTTCGCATTTATTATATTAGTACGGATTTAATATTAACAACTAAATAAATCAAAATAACAATTATTTTTTTTTTTATTACAATAATCAATATAGTTAACAATGATGACAATAATTTGTGTGATAGTTATTTTTATTATTGCAATCAGATTTAGTCTACTGTAGGTGAAAATTGTTGTAATCAAATAAAACTACATTGTTATTAACTGTAAAACTTTTCATTGTTGTAATCAAATTTAATCTTTTGTATTTGAACGTTTATTTGTTCTAATCAAATAAAACTACACTGTAATAAACTGTAAAAGTAATAGATGTGAGAAAGAATATGAGAAATACCTGGAAATCAAAATTTTCAATTTTGTTCTTTCCCGGAGAATTTAATTTTGATTCTGGATTATTTAAATTTCTTTTTGTTTTCAGCTAGAATCCTTTTGACTGTACTTTGTGAAATATTTATTGTAGAACCTTGCTTATGCTTTCGATTCATTTTGATTATTAAATTTTGATAATTCAATTTTTTTCACGAAAGTTTTATCTTGCGCTACACGCCAATGACAAAAATTTCATTGTCCAATTAACCAAAGAATTACTCATCATACCTCCGTTTTGTTACTGCAAATATTATATTGAGTTTATTTTTTAGAGACGCATCTTTTATGATCTTAAAATAATTACTTTTACCTGTCACGTGGAAGGTATAGTGATTGTGGTAGAAATTACATATTCATATTTTTAGAAAAAACATAACTTACATTCCCTAATTTAATTTTGTTATAAGGAATTTAAATTGTGTGGTTATTATTTTAAGCTTGGGTGAACACAATAGAATATTTTCGATTTATAAAACATTATTAACCGCGTGTGACACATACGTAAATCTAAATTGTAATAAAATTACAATATCCAATTACATAAATAATAAATATAATTTTTCGCGCTCGGTGTTTCAAAATGCATAACGAATTATATAAATTAATGCGTAACGAAAAACAAAAGAAAGACCTTTTATTAGTAACTAGTGGTACGTGACATTAATCTCTTATCGCGTGATATGTAAATACAGATAAAGATACTATACAATGAAATAAAATTAATACATTGAATATGCATTTTTTCTAATAAAAATTGTTATCAAAGGGCATGCAAAATATTATATCACTAAATTCAGCATAAAAAAATATATGATAAAAAAATTGGTCCCCACTGCCTACAGTTTGAAAACCACTGGTTGAAAAAAATAGTCGAGTAAAATACAAATTGTAAAATTTTGTATTCTAATGGTTGATTACGATGATCGACTGATTTCAGAATGTAAAAATCGAAAATAATCAGACATGCAGTCGTTTGTAAATTATTTATTTCCTGGCCGACGTTTCGACTTTAACAAAAGTCTTCTTCAGGACTCTGGTGGATGATGTTGTCCATGATGTTTTTTGTGTAGGGGTGGGGAACTTAATATCCGATGTCCTAGGTGATGTTAATGGTTGATTACGATGATCGACTGATTTCGGAATGTAAAAATGGAAAATAATCAGACATGCAGTCGTTTGTAAATTATTTATTTCCTGGCCGACGTTTCGACTTTAACAAAAGTCTTCTTCAGGGCTCTGGTGGATGATGTTGTCCATGATGTTTTTTGTGTAGGGGTGGGGAACTTAATATCCGATGTCCTAGGTGATGTTAATGGTTGATTACGATGATCGACTGATTTCGGAATGTAAAAATCGAAAATAATCAGACATGCAGTCGTTTGTAAATTATTTATTTCCTGGCCGACGTTTCGACTTTAACAAAAGTCTTCTTCAGGGCTAGAAATAGTCAAAATTGTAAAGTAGCCCTGAAGAAGACTTTTGTTAAAGTCGAAACGTCGGCCAGGAAATAAATAATTTACAAACGACTGCATGTCTGATTATTTTCCATTTTTACATTCTGAAATCAGTCGATCATCGTAATCAACCATTAAAATACAAATTGTTTGCTAATCGACACGTATTAAATGCACAATACTGTTTGTCTTTAATCGCGTCCTAATTTCAGAAGAAATATCTGATGTGGACAGCACATTACTTCCTTGTACGCCTGTTACACTATACATATTTTGTTAATAATTAAAATATGTATTATAACAGACCTAATCATAAAATTGCACGTATTTGACATAATTTGACATCAACATTTTATTTTTTTTTGTTATTTTTTGTCCTAATCCATAGCAAACTTAATTAGAGAATAAAAAGATAATTTAATCATAATTAATGTTTTCGACGCAGAATTCAATTCTCTAAAACTTTTATTTGAAGCATTTATTACTAAAAGCAAAATAACACCATTTTTTTCAAGAAAAACTGATAACATCTTCAGGTAAAGTATCACTTCCGGTTAGACTATTTTAACCAAAATCTATTATGTTATTCCCATTGATATAGAAGTCCTATATATCAAATTTGAAAAGTTTTGGATTATATTTTAATATAGTTTTTCATTAAAATCTATTATAGGCTTCAAGTAAAGTACCACTTCCCGGTAAACCATTTTAACCAAAATCTATTATGTTATTCCCATTGATATAAAAGTATTAAATACTAAATTTGAAAAGTTTTGAATTATATTTTAATATAGTTTTCATTAAAATTTATTATAGGCTTCAAGTAAAGTACCACTTCCGGGTAGACCATTTTAACTAAAATCTATTATGTTATTCCCATTGACATAAAAGTCTTATATATCAAATTTGAAAAGTTTTGGATTATATTTTAATATAGTTTTTCATTAAAATCTATTATAGGCTTCAAGTAAAGTACCACTTCCGGGTAAACCATTTTAACTAAAATGTATTATGTTATTCCCATTGATATGATACCAAATTTGAAAAGTTTTGGATTATATTTTAATATTGTTTTTCATTAAAATCTATTATAGGCTTCAAGTAAAGTACCACTTCCGGATAGACCATTTTAACTAAAATTTATTACGTTATTCCCATTCATATAAAAGTCTTATATACCAAATTTGAATAGTTTTGGTTTATATTTTAATATAGTTTTTCATTAAAATCTATTACAGGCTTCAAGTAAAGTACCACTTCCGCAAGTTATGTAATGACCAAAAAGGGAGGTGCACAACTAGATGTTATAACAGTTCTAAATACAAAATTTTAACTTTCTACGGCTTCCCGTTTTTCAGTTATGCGAGATACGTACATACGTACGTACGTACGTACGTACGCACGTACGTACGTACGTACGTACGAACGTACGTACAGACGTCACGACGAAATTAGTCAAAATGGATTCAGGGATGCTCAAAATGGATATTTCCGTTAAAATCTGGAAACCGAAATTTTTCGCGATTACAATACTTCCTTTACTTCGTACAAGGAAGTAAAAAATGAAAACTAACCCGATTTGTAGATGTTTATATTGATAATAATTCGTGAACCGCTCATCGGAGCAAAAATCGTTTAACATGACATGAAGGAGAATTCCAAGCTAAATTAAAATTTTTAAACTGGGGTACCGTATCTTTAACCGAGTCAGAGTGGTTGATGAATTTGTGGAAAAGAGTTGACAAAAATTATTTATAAATCATCGATAATTTAATTATTTTGATGCCACGGCAAATGTAAATTTTTGCAAATAACAAAATCTATTAGACTAAATATTAAAAACTTAATATTGAGCATATTTTCAGTGATTAAATTTTCTTTCATAAATTGTTGTTCTGGTTACCTATTTTTGAACATAACTCTTTGAGAGTTCACCCTAGATAAAAAATGCACGAAAGTTTTTTGTACAAAAAGTAACGAGCTTTAATTTTATATTCTTGTAAAATTTTGATACGGGTCACTATTTTTGAGATAATAGCCAAAAACTCTTTTTTTGCACCTTTGATCCAAGATGGCCGCTCACGCCGTCTCCCCAAGGTCACAAATCTGAATTATCCCCCTCTTGACCCAAACAACATATGTTAAAATCGTTTTTTTCCCACCTTTTGCAAGGCAAAGGGCTTTTTTGATCCCCATTGACTGGACTATGTATAAGTGATATTTCCGCTTATCCGATATACACTAAAAACTAATGAGCTCTTCCCACATTAGTATAGAATGGGTATACAAAATTTCAAATTTTTCTGATTGATAGTATTTGAGTAATCGTGTACACAGGATCCCCACATACATACATACATACACACATACACACACATACATACCCACAGACATCAATATAAAAATGTTGAAATCTGATTATGGGGACATCAAAATGTGCTTATTCACTAAAATCTCTATATGTGAGTTTTAGCACGATCCCTACACCTCCCTTGCCTAGGGTAGCGGGAGGTAATAGTATATTACATCCGAGGTGGGAGATGTTTCATTACAGCCGAGGGCTCACGTTATATTATCGAGAGGCGAAGCCTCGAGGTGAGATAATGCGCGAGGCTGTTATGAAACTCCCACCGTGATTATGTATACTATTTTATTCACAATCATCCTCATTTTAAATCAATAATTTTCAAAATAAATCAATGAATTATAACCTTTAATTTTATTAATATTTTGACAGCTGTCTTAAAATTTATTTAGCATACTTAATTATGGGGATCTGCGGCAATGTTGCTAGGCAACCCCTACATAAACATTTCCATCCCAAGAGATGGAAGTGAAATCTGTTTTTCCAACCCAAGAGATTGTCATTAAAGTTAGGAATGACGTATTTTCCATCCTCCAAAAGGTTAGGAATCTGTATATTACTATAATTGTGAATAAAAATAAGTACTAAAAATGCATGGCATAAAATAATAATGTATTCAGTACCTTTTACGTTAAGCCCTTTCTTGATTGTATGGAATAATGGTCGAACTGCACACTCACCTAAAACAATAAAACCAAATCAGATTTTATTTAAAATAGCACGTAAATAGCAATCGATCTTAATAGTATGTGGGTCGTCTCATTGTTTTCTATATGTGTAGGAAAAGTTTAAAACCGATTAAAAATGTTGTTAAAACAATAGATCAGTTGGGTGGTCCTCCAATGTTAAATTCGGATAAGTATTTTAAGCAGCAATATTCTAAGAAGGCGGACACATTCAAAATAAAAGGTGGGTATCACTCACAATATGTATTGAGTATAACAATGCATGTCTTTCATGTGAAATTAAAAGTGCTGACAATGATGCGAACTTTTTTTGTCTGGTACTTGGAAACTAATAAAAATATGAAATAATACGGGTTTAATTTGCCAGCCGACTAGCGTGTCATAAAAATGTTAATGTAAGCTTTTGATTGTATTCGGATACGTCTATCTGTACCACATTTTTGTTCACTTTGAATGCAAGTAAAGACTGTTTGAATAGACTGGCTTAGTGTTTATGTACTGTCATTTGCCGTTTTCTAATTTATTTCCATATCTAAAATAAAATTCAGTAAGAAAGCTTTCTTTAGATAACATTTTTGACAATATCTCTTCTCAAGTTGATATTAAATTAAATACTTTTTAATTAAGACATATGGGTCTATTCTCTAAAAACCTGCTTAATTTTAACAGCCTCTAAAATTATGTTCAACTAGCGGCCCGTCAAAATTTTTACCACATTTTGGTATTCTGCATCATACTATTTTAGCAGTCGGTTAGTTTTAACAATTTTAACGGTTCCGCTAAAATATGTTGTGAAGTTATGTACATATAGGCAGAAAACGTCTGTCTTTGATGAATTCTCAGCGGTACTTTATACACATAACCTAAGATTGTATAAAATTTTGACATTTGTTGACAAACATGTCTCGTTCAAAACGAATGACAAAGAAGCAAAAAGAAGTTTTAATCAATTATTTAGAGGAAAATAGAGAATTAGTAAATAATACAAAATTAAACCCAACTAATTAGGAAAGTGTAGCAAAAAAATGGAAATATTTAACAAATCTGTTAAATAATAACGAACTCGGTCCTACGAAAACGGTTCAACAATGGAAAGAAGTAAATTTTTAGCTTTTATTAATGAATATGCCTGTAGAATCGGAAAGTAAATTTAGATTTTATTATATCGCACCCCGGCGAGAATAGTGACAAGTCAAAATTTAGAAATTCAAAGTTCATCAGATAAATTTAGTCAAAAATATGTTTCTAATAATCAGGAATAGTGACATAAATCAAGATTATATTTTTCGAGAGATGGAGCTAATGTCGTTTCGTTTCGAGCTAATGTAAGTAACTTTACATTCGAGAACTGTCTTCTTTAATTTAAGTTTTACGCAAAACTATTTTTTGGACTTGTGTCACTCTTCTCGCCGGGGTGCGATATATGAGTTAGAATTTATATGTTGAAAGTATAAAAGTTATATTAATTACGCATTTTATTCATATTTTGCTTTATATTAATAAATTTTTAAATATCAAAAAGGATGGGAAGCAAAATTAGTTAAAATAAAGCAATAATAGCTATAAATAAATTAATATAAGTTGCTAAATATAATAATTTACACCTACATTTGTTGTATTTGGTAATATTCTTCAATTAAAACCAAACCGATTAAGTTTCGTAATGCCATTTTGACATTTCACAAAATAACGGCACTGTTCTACTGTCCTCTAAATTTTTATAAATTAGCGGATTATTTTAACTCTAACCGCTAAAATTTTAGCAAAAACTTAGGTACAGAATACGAAGTAAAGTTTAACTGGCGTTAAAAAAATAACTGCCTCTAAAATTTAGCGCTTTTAATAGAGAATACACCTAACAGGGTGTTAAAAAATAAGTGTCACTAATTATGAGGACATATAGTACTGACCAAAATGAGTAAAAAAAGTTTAATCAAAATGGGTCCGATCTTCAACTGTTTTTGAGAAAGAGGCCATTTTGTATTACACTAGAAGAAAAACTGACTAAAATAGTGGTTGAACAAAATTTTGTCTACGCCAGTAAATAGACTATAAAAAATCTGTTGTGGCCAGCACAAGACCTCTCGCCATTTCCATATAAGGCTATATAAGTATTGTATTGTACTTCTCTATCGAACCGTCGATTTATAACAAAAAATTACAGAACTTTAACCAAATATTGTTTTTTATTATATTTAACATGTCTTCTGCACACATATAATTCTAATTATATCTATTTTTCATTGTACGAGGAAGTTCCTATATGTCTTCCAATTCATTAACCAGATTGGCGGTATTTCTGATGGATATATGCGTTTTACCTATAATTTCAAATATTTCATTAGTAAAATAATAAGAAAGATTAAATATACTTCCCAGAAAAAGCTATCAGAAAGCCACTAAAACTGTTGATTTTTAACACTGACATATGTCATTTTCAAACTATGTTATAAACATTTGAATTTGTCAAGTCGTTTCCTTAGTACCTTAGCCTCTGCGATTAGAATCTGCTATATATTATAGTGTCTTTATCTCTAAATCTATACAAGATATAACAAAAATTTTAAGTGTATTAGATGGAGAATTTTGTTTTTCAATATTTGTAATAACAAAAATTTCCAAAAAATTATATTTAGAAGAAATTTTCTAAGAAACTACTACTTCCGGTTGTTCAATTGCTACCGATACCTTTTCAGCTCTTCCCAGGAATATCAGATTGAGGAAACTGCAGTTAAATATTTTTTAAGTCTTATAGTTTTTGAAGAATCGTGTCTACAACATCCAGACATACATACACACATACACACATCCACACACACACACAGACATCATTTTAAAAATGTTATAATCGGATTCTAGGAACCTTAAATCGTGCTTATTCAATAAAATCTAAACATGCGAATTTTAGCATGAATCCAATACCTCTCTTAGCGAGAGGTAAAAAACAGTAACATTTTATATCTATGAAACATTTCACTTTTTAATAGTTACGAAGTTATTTGAAAAAACTAAGTATTGATCAAGGGCGCCACAACTTTTGTCTGCAATTATTTGATTTTTTTTTTTTTGAAAAACAAAAACACATCTAAGATGACCTATGAAAGGTAAACAAAATGTCTTATTTAATCAAAGTCGTAAATCTTACAGTTTTCGAGATAGCAGAAGTAAACACCGAAAAAACTCATTTTTCATTGCCTTATATTTCGGAAACTATTGAAGATCGGAACGTCGTTGATTAAGCTTTTTTAAGTCATTTTGGTCAGTACTATATGCCCTCATAATTTGTGACACTTATTTTTTAACACCTTGTATGTTTCTTTGTTCATAGCCTACTCCGAGTTAGTGTTTTTCAACAAACTGAATCTAAATCACGTTTTACATTACTTTGTAACTTTTTCTGTCGATTTTAAGTACTAAGCTAAGTTCAATTAATTGAACTTAAAATTGTACAATAAATTCAGCAATTTCCAGCCAACTGTTTACATTTATCAATTTTTATCTTTCGCTAACAGAGAAATCTATTGGATTTATGCTAAAAATCGCATATCCAGATTTTAGTGAATAAGCACGTTTTAAGGTACCTACCTAGAATCCGATTATAACATTTTTACTAGTTTCAAGATTATATCTGTGTGTGTGTGTGTGTGTGTGTGTGTGTGTGTGTGTGTGTGTGTGTGTGACTGGATGATAGAAGGACGATTCTTTAATCTGACATTAATGAGAAAGACTGAAAAGGTATTGATAAGAATTGAACAACCGGTAGTAGTAGTAGTATCTTAAAAAAATTCTTCTAAACATTAATTTTTGAAGATTTTTGTTATTACAAATATTGAAGAACATAAAATACTCCATTCAAGTCATGAAGACGAACTTTCATAAAATAAAATGGTAAATAATAATGACCCTTCTACATCACCAGTGTCTGATAATAATATAAATTGAAAAATATATTCCTTAAATTGATATAATCTTATCGTACAGTAAATATAACTATTTTAAATTGTTTTTCTTCTGCTTGTGGAAAACAATTGTATCATTTATCATTTAAAAATAATAGAAATAAATAGAGCGCACAGAAGAGAAGAGAAGAGAGTGAAACGTTGGCAAGTTTATTTACAGTTTAGAGTTTATAGATATAATGCACATAATCATGATTCTCAGAGCATTTAATTCCATTTATCATTTCTGGGGAATAAAAAGAAGCCGTTTCCCGCATTTATCATCGTCGGCTCACACTCACCCACTGCAGAAAACGATACAATAATCATTGATTTGTAAAGAGAATTTACAAAACATTAGCAAAACAAAACTCGGAGTCCCAAGTTGGCCATGTTTGACTAATGGTTGTCGCATGAAACAAAACAACGCACTGTGTAATTTAGACAAATGAATGCGCTGTCGCGCGTCTGTCAATGCATGTCAAACGCTGCACTCACAAACCGACCCCCTTAATTATTTCTCGGAAGCGTTCTTCATTTTTTACCCCGACTTTCAACTTTTTGTATCGGTGGCGGTAGCAGTGGCGTTACACCACGCTTAACTTTAATGAAAAAATATTCCAGTTATTTTCATTTTGTAAATGACAGGGGGAGTTTTTTGTTTTGTTTTAAGGGAAACTAACGTTTAGAACTATAAACTTTTGAGGGGAAGTATTACCATTAATATTAATCACTGTTTGCCATCAATAAAATTACCCTGTCTGAAATAATTTTATGTACGCTTATTCAAAAATGATTGCATATTAAAATTTAAAAATCTGTTGTGGCCAAGATAATACCGCTCGCCATTTTCATATTAGGCTATATAAGTACATATAATATTTAATATTTCCGGTACACACAAAAAATTCTAATTACATCTATTCTTTATTTTTCAATTCATTCTACGAACTAGTTTCCTCCTACTCTTCTAAACGTTCGAGATTCTTCCAATTTATTGACGAGATTGGCGTTATTTCTGAAGGTTATATAATAAAATAATAGAGGGGAAAACAAGACTGGATAGAATTGAAAACACAACCTACAGAGAAAACTTAAAAGTAAAATCAATAGAAGATAAGATAGCAGAATTACAGCTGAGATGGTGTGGTCATGTAGAAAGGATGGGAGAGGAGAGAATAGTTAAAAAGGTGTTTGAAGCAAAAATTGGAAGAAAGAAACCACGAGGATGACCAAGAAGAACGTGGCTGGAAGAAGTAAAGGATGCAGCGCAAAGAAGAGGTCTAACTTGGGAAGAAACGAAGACAGCAACACATGATAGAGCAGAGTGGAAAGAAATATGGAGAAGACCAGCGAATCAGAACTCAACCCCCTCCCCCGCAAGCCAGTGGAACGCCTTACACTCGTGAGGGTAGAAAGGTGCAGGATTAAGTAAGTATATAATGAAATAAATGTATAGCAAGCGCGTGTATAGTTAACACTGATATCTGAATATTTGTAATAACGTAAATTTCCAAAACATAATATTTAAAAGATTTTTTTAAGAAATATGCCCGGTTGTCTAATTGTTACCAAAACTATTTCAGCTTTTCGTACTTAAATTGGAATTTAAAAAACCGTCCCTAAAAAATCCAGATATCCGGATAATCCGGATATGCGATTATTACGCCATAATAACAAATTAAAATTAGGGATTAAACTGTATGATAGAGAATATAGACGGTTTATAAAAGTTATTAGTTTTCAAAATACTTTAGTCTATAATGCTCAATGCTCTACTTCTACACCAAGTATCCGCTCTATTCGACATATTTACTATTTTCAATTTCGAGCCTTCTGCTATTATCTTTTTGAAATTTGGAATCCACTTTCAAATAAATGAATCCAGAAAAAACGAAACAACGAAAATAAACCAAATAACAATTGTAAACATGATTTTTGTTTTTTCATAGAAACTACGTAACTGAAATTATAAGACAATATTTATTTTTGAAAAGAGTAAAGCTGACGCGATTATAGAGAGAGAAAAGTAAGTGTTAATAAAGTTAACAATAATTACACTAGTGCGAGTAGTGAGTGTTGTCACTGCAGGAAACTAAACAGAATCGCAGCGGTGTTATTGTAGAAGAGAGTTGGTAGCACTGTACACAACTGCGAGTGCAGGATCTTCAACTTCACGCCAGCGTCGCTTGAAAGCCAAAAGTGTTTACTTTTAATTCCACGTGTTTTTCTTTTAACACTAACTTCAAATCCTAGAAACTTGCGAGCGTGGAGCGTGAAACGCTCAACAAACTTTCAGGTTTTAAAAGCATTAGCTTTTTTCGCCAACTTAATTTTCTCTTACGGAAATAAAATGTACATTTTAATGTGGAAATTGTTTTAGTTCTCTAATCTACAAGCAAAACAAAGAAATAAACAAAAAGTGCGCCTTAATCAGTTAACTTACGAGCGTTAAGAACAAGAAAATTCTCCGCGAACAACGCAAAAAATCTGCATATTTTACACTTGAATCTTTGTTTTTTAAAACGAAGTTTCACACAGCAAACACAGCACATTTCTCACTCTATGACAGGGATTTTGCTAATATGTCAGATTATAAATTCTATGAATTGTTTTAAGCTTGTTTATGCACTTTTATAAACACAAATAGCGAAACGAAGAATGTTTTTTACACATTGTACAAAAAGCACAATGCACTCTTTTTTGTTAAATTCAATATTATACTTTTTTCTACAACAGGGCTGTTGCAGAAATTTATATGACTTCTAAGTACTAAATTTTACGAGATATTGTTCTTTAAAGAACTTCAAAGTTACGAAATACCTACTAGATATTTTACAATGGAGTCCTCCATCATAACAAAAATCTGATGTGGCAAGCACAAGACCTCCCGCCAGTTCCATGACTAAAATAGCAATGAGCTTTAAGTAAAGTATCACTTCTGGTTGCTCGTTGTCCAATAAATAGAAAAGTCTGTAATACAATATTTTGGATTATGTTTTATTGTTTTTCCTCAAAAATCTGTTGGAGCCCCAAATTAAGTACTACATCCGATTTATCATATATGGTTAAAATCTAATATTCTCCTTAATAAGGTTTCATTATTAATTTTAATGTAATTGCTTCCTGACAGTGTCATTTGTTTAAATATGTCAAAATTGTTATTAAAATTATGTTTTAAAGTTATTAAATAAAAAATCTGTTGTGGCCAGCACAAGACCTCTCGCGATTTCCATATTAGGCTATATAAGTATTGTATTGCACTTCCCTTTCACACCGTTGTGTTATAACAAAAAAATACAGAACTTTACCCAAATACTGTTTTTTATTGTATTTAACATGTCTTCTGCACACATATAATTTTAATTACATCTATTTTTCATTGTATGAGGAAGTTTCTAAATATCAGAGATTCTTCCAATTCATTAACCAGATTGGTGGTATTTCTGATGGATATATGCATTTTACCTATAATTTCAAATATTTAATTAATAAAACAATAAGAAAAATTAAATATACCCAGAAAAAGCTGTCAGACTGTCACTAAAACTGTTGCTTTTTGACACTGACATGTGTCATTTAAAAACTAACATTGGAATTTGTCAACTGGTTTCTTTAGTGCCTTGGCCTCTGCGCTTAAATTACTCTATATATTATAGTGTCGTTATCTCTAAATCTATACAAGATATAATAAAATTTTTAAGTGTATTAGATGAAGAATTTCCAAAAAATTATATTTAGAGGAATTTTTCTCAGAAACTCCTACTTCCGGTTGTTCAATTGTTACCAAAACCTTTTCAGCTCTTCCCAGGAATGTCAGATTGAGGAATCCATAGTTAAACAATTTTTAAGTGGTTTTTGAGGAATCGAGTCTGCAATATCCAGACATACATACATACCTACACACATACACACATACACACATTCACACACACACATCATTTTAAAAATGCTATAATCGGATTCTAGGGACCTTAAATCGTGCTTATTCACTGAAATCTGGATATGCAAATTTTAGCATGAATCCAATACCTCTCTTAGCGAGAGGTAATAAATATATCATCACGGCATATTACCCATTTCTGGGTGTGCCAGTTATCTAGAATTATTTACTAAATGTTATTATCGTAAAATTGAAGATTGTACCATTATATTCAATTTTAATTAGTAAAAGTTGCTAAAAAATTATATTCAATGATTTTTTACAAGAAACATTGTAAAAAGCTTGTACAAATGATACTTCCGGTTATCCGATATACCCTAAAAACTAATGAGCTCTTCCTACATTAGTATAGAATGGGTATACAAAATTCCTTCAAAAATTTTTAAATGATAGTATTTGTGTTACATATTGTTTTAGAGTTATGTTGGTACAGGATATATTTATTTATTTAGAGAAACAATATTCTAATTAATAATGTGATCAATTATCTCGTAAATCCTAGAAAGATCCATTTTGGTCGTAACAAGTTATCTCTTAGCCTAAAGATATCACAATTCTAATGCATTAAGACAGTGTCTTTACATATCAAAGACCGTTTTTATGTTAATCC
Source organism: Ophonus ardosiacus (assembly GCA_943142095.1). Taxonomy (NCBI): domain Eukaryota; kingdom Metazoa; phylum Arthropoda; class Insecta; order Coleoptera; family Carabidae; genus Ophonus; species Ophonus ardosiacus. The sequence continues at coordinate 46,043,691 of OW964831.1, read as the reverse complement.
AAATCCAGAGCTCATAACATATTTAACAGCAAAGATTAGAATAATACAAGAGATAAGCCTTCTACACCGTACCGTAGTATTCAACATACATTCATCATCCTTCTAGACCAAACCTGTTTCTTCTGTCGCCGACTTAAAACCAAATTAATAACCTCTTACGTTTCAATCAATATTCGTAGAGATAACGACGGACACTTATCTGACAAACAAGCCTCTCTACTCACATTTGCATCACAATATACCAGAAAAACAATAACCGATAAAATAAAACATGGCTACTTATCACTATATAGAAATTAATTGCTTGCTCTACCATACATGGTATGCAACGAGTACAACAATGCCTTTCTCATCTTGCTATCGGGCATATTTTAATTTGGTTAATATAGCTCTAACAGGATTAATTATTAATGAAATAAATAAAGCAAATTAACAAATGTTGACGAACTCAATATTTGCCAGCAATGCGATCAATGTTTCAGCAGCAAAACTTCAAAAATACAGGACGACAAATTTGCGTTCATTAGTTTGTTTTACATGAACATCCTGTTTTAAATATTACTCTCATGTGTACTTTGTTTTCATCTGGACTATGAGAATGATATAATTCAATATTAAATTTGATTAATTTGATGAAACATTCAATAAATTATTTGTAATATTTTTACGGAAGGTATTGTCTTCAGGGATGTGCATTTACGCGTAAAAAAAAATTTTTCTACAGTCACTATAGAAAGTAGCCATTTACGCTCTCTTTTGTCAACGCAAAATGTCACTTTGCCGCTCATGAGCGACAAAGTAGAAAAAACGCTCGCTGTCCAAATTTCTAAATATACAATGTTGTCTACATTCTTAATGAAAACGTTTAGTTAGGAACTAATGGCACTGTAGTTACACATTTACCACGTTCACAAGTCAATTTGACATATGCTCTGTCGGTATTTAACATAACCAAACAAAATGCCACACTGCTGTGAAAATGAAATAGGGCATTCATTTACAAAACCAAAAGTGTAAAATGCTTAGATTAGATTGAATAAAAACTCAAGAAGAATGGAAAATAACAATAAAATAAAATTAAATATAAAATAAATTGTGTGAACAGTTTAGTAATAGGAATGATTGTACACAGATGGCGGTAGGATAGTTGCGAGTCGTACTCTGACATCTGATCTCGAGTTCACTATTTATTTTGATTACAATAAAGTTATTAGTTATTTCGTTAATAAATAATTGCGAGAAGTCAGTCAATGCACATTCATGTATATAATCACAAATTTCTTGAAATATTTGTTAATTTTTTCAGTGTGACAGGCGTGACAACTAACCACACATTTTGGTACAAAAACTCATCAAATCATCACAAATCCTTGCTTCCATGCTCTAATTTTGGTTTTTTTATGGAATAGATGGCTAATGTAACGATATAATCATTTAAAAGCCTTTTTAAGTTTAAACCGCATCTTTTGTATTAGCCAATCATTATTTATTGAGCAGTACTGTAAGTATAAAGTGTACATTTTATTATTTTTTGTTATGGTGGAGGACCCCATTGTGGTGACTAGAAAAAATCTTGTGTGTGTTTCGAGCGCAAATGGACATTGTCGATTTAGAGAGAATGCCGCGCTCCTCTCAATCGACAATGTCGCATTTTGGGCTCTTAATACACAAATAGCTATTTTACGTTTACGTGTAAAAAATGTTAAATAAGTAAAAAACGTAGATAATAGTACGACTTTTTTTGCAGTAACTTTCCCTAATCCTATCATAAAAATATTCTAACACGACTGAAACTATGATAAGTTTATAAGAAAGAAACTGAAATTATTGTAAAATATTAAAAATACATTCTGAAGTTATAGATAAATTAACATAAAATGCTTAAAATTTGTACAAAATTCATTTTCAATAAGTTTGGAGCTAATGATTTAAATCTATTTCAAATTATTTGAAACTATATGTATTAATAATTGGAAATGAAATATTAGTTTTGCAAATTTTTTATTCGCCGTGTATTTTTAAATGTCTTCAAATTTTATTTCTTTACAAAACTGCCAAAAATTTACATAAAACATATAAAATATTTTAAAAATATAATATAATGGGCTTCAAATTTACGTATTTAGTCTAATTTTGACGTAAAATGTGTTTAAAAGTCTGGCGTTTGAGGTTATGTCGTAGGAATATATTTCTCTACTACTCGTAATCTGGTTGTTGATAGTTTGAAGGTACGTAATTGTTTGTCCGAATCTTTATAAAAAAAATATGCTCATGGTAATAATATTTTACATTATCTACGTAAACAATTCTCAAATATTGTCAATGTAAAAAATATTTTTTTACGCGTAAAAAATAACGTATAATAGGAATATATTTCTCTACTACTCGTAATCTGGTTGTTGATAGTTTGAAGGTACGTAATTGTTTGTCCGAATCTTTATAAAAAAAATATGCTCATGGTAATAATATTTTACATTATCTACGTAAACAATTCTCAAATATTGTCAATGTAAAAAATATTTTTTTACGCGTAAAAAATAACGTATAATACGTGGCGTATTTTACGTGCTCATCCCTGATTGTCTTTGGTCAAAAAATTCGACGATGAATTTTTAATGAATAAGCACGTTTTAAGGCCCCTAGTATACGATTTTACTAGTTTTACGATGACGTCTGTATGTGTGTCTGTGTTTCCGTGTGTGTGTATGTGTGTGTGTGGATGTGTGTGTATGTATGTAATGTGTGTGTGTGTCACAAAAATTTCTCCAACGATAACTCCAATACTACAATTCTAAAAATTGTAATTCTATCGTATTCCTCTTCGTTACATCTATATGAAGAGCTGATTAGATTTTGGTTATAATTGGTTAACCGAAAGTTCACTTATTTGAAGTTCTTAACCGTTTTTCATGAAAAAACGCAGCTAAATATCATTTTTACCTCCCGCTACCCTTGGTAAGGGAGGTATAGGGATCGTGCGAAAAATGAACTGTGTAACAAAGGAATTGTATTTACCTTAAGCTTCAGGATTAAAAGAAAAAAATGATTTTTAAATTTATCTGTAAAATATATAGAAAAAGTATTAATGTATACTTGTAGAAAATTCAATATTCTTTAATTTTTATAATGACAAAATGCGAAAAAATGGCATTTAATGTTACTTTTTGAAGAAAAACCATTATGAACTTCAAGTAAAGTGCCATTTCCGTTAGTCCAATTTACACCAAAATCTAATGACTTCTTTTTATATTAGAATAGGGTAGAAATACAAGGTTTCAGAATTTTCTGATGATAGTATTTGAGTTAGAGCGAAGACAAAATTCATACACATACACACATACATACACAGACATATACACACACACATACATACATACACACATACAGACATCATCGTGAAAATGTTAAAATTGGATTCTAGGGACCTTAAATCGTGGTCATTTACCAAAATCTCGATTTGTGATTTTTAGCACGATCCCTATACCTCCCTTACAAGGGTAGCGGGAGACAAAAATAAATGGCACACATCAGATTTTAATATGCCTACCTAATCCTTTTTTTGGCGAATATCTAGTTTCAATATTGAAAACAGTATAAACATGCTTTCATGTACCTACACAGATGTATAAAAAATCATTATTTCGATACAAAAATTATAAATCCATTAATAATCCTTGTAGAAACAACTGACTGACAACATCCCTTAATTCATTTATGGAACAACTCATCACTACTTTTATAAAACATTAACTAAACTCCGACCTAAATTTCCTTAGTATTAAACATTAAAACCCCTATCCGAGTCCTCTTCGTATTGGGCCCCGGGTTGAACCCTTGACAGTTCTCTGGGGTGGTCAAGTCAAGCCAGTCATGCCGGTCTATTCTCGATTCAGGACCCGAGACTTTGCCCCAGTCCCAGACCGGCTAACGCGAAACAATTCTAGATGTTTGTAAACATGTTCAGAGTGTAAATTGCTAACTCTGCATAAATCATTGTGTTGGTGAGCGCGAATTTAAGCACTATCTGCACGTGGTTGGGTGGAGAGCAGAGGTGGACCGAGGAATTTGAAGAATTTGAGAAAGTTTTATTTGTTATTATAGCATATCGTCGCCAAAATGTAAAATGTTTAGAAAAGTAATTTAATAGTTAGGACAGCTGTGTAAAATTCAGTAATCTGTGTATTTCACTTTTGTTCAATGGGCCCATAAACTAAATTTTTTTAAATATTTTTAAATGAAAGTTCGTTTAATTTTGAAGCAATACATGGTATCAAAAAGTCATAATTGTTTTTGTATAACTGCATTTGATTTTTAAAGAAACCTATAACTACCTTTCTCACACCAGTTTCTGTAGTAGGCTGCGCGAGAAAGATACCAATAGTGTGACGTCACCTGTGGCCTGGAAATAAATTTAAATATCTTGCAATGTAATTATTAAATAAATGTTTTTTTATCTTAACCGTTATTTATTGAGTAGTATTTTAAGGATAAAGTGTACATTTTATTATATTTTGTTATGGTTTATGGGCCTATTATGTTGCTCGACACAGGGGTTGAAATGAAAATACGTTATAATTATTTTTTTTAAACTTTTGTGATTTTAAAAATTTTGAAAATTAATGGACTTAGTTATTTTAGTTTGTTAGTTAATGTGGACTTAATAAACAAAGAAGCCTTTGTATACTATAATACACATTACATTTTTGAAGTCCAATATCACCTTTACTTAGTTTATGAAATGCATCACTAAACCCATATAGTTATTTTTGCATGGCCTACAAAGATAGATAAAATATTACAAGTGACTTAGTGAATAATACCCTCATCCATAACTTTCCTTCTATATGATTTTAGACTTAGTGAGTTTTTAGGTATAAAGAGAAATAGATTATAGACTAAATGCGTTAAAAACAAAAAAAAAGACAATTTTGGACTTAGTGACTTCTGTCTTAACGGCGACGATATGTTCATGTAATTTTTGGCATTACTAGTTATTTAGATAATCAGTTATGAAAAGAGTAATATGTGAGTCAAACAATATCACGTTTTCATAACATCATGTACAATTTTTTATTTAATGACTGGTTTTTGATGGATTTAATTTATATATTCAGATTTACTAATTTAGATTTGAAATTTACGATTTACCTTATTGGTTTACACACACACACACACACATACACACACACACACACACACACACACACACACACACACACACACACACACATACTGACATCGTCGTGGAAATGTTAAAATTGTATTCTAGGGATCTTAAAACGTGATCATTTACTAACATCTCGATTTGTGATTTTTAGCACGATCCCTTATCAAGTAGCGGGAGGTAAAAATGCAAATTGATTTTTTTACAGTAATATTGATTTACTCATTTGACGTTTCATTTCGATACGATATTGTCAATTTAAGGAACATTTAAAATTAGCGTTGACAGTGCAACCCGCCATCTGTAATACAAATATTTCGGGCCCTCCTTGAATATCTGATGTACCTTGTTTAGACAAATATGTGGCCGCATTCAATTTGCATTGATGGGATGCTGTTTACCATTTCGAAGAGAATTCGAATACGATAGAGCGATGGTACGGTCCTGCGTAGCTATGCGAGGTAAACAAATAGAATCTCCATACTGAAAACGATATGTTATCGCGTTAAGGAATTATCAAATGCATTTGTGATGTGTTTGTGCTAGCTTCATTAAATTGTTGTTTGCATTTCTGTGTTATTATATTTCAAATAAGTACTGTGCACAAAACCATGTGAGTTGCAATTTTACTGTGCTGTTTTTCATTAAAACATTCGTTTGATAAAGTAAGGTACAGGGTCCATATATTGCGACATTTTGAGGAAAAATAAAAAATAAAAATTTCGGTACAAATTTAACAAAGTTTTTTTAAGCTTATAAATTTCATTGATCTCCTCTATAATTTGTTGATCCATTCCGAATAAATCTAATTATGCAAAATAAATATTCGTTTCCGCAATCATTCTCGTTCGAATAAAATCACCTTCCCTTGTCTTTTTTACCTTCCGTTATCTTAGGTGTGACAAAAATTTCTCCGACTGTAATTCCAGTACTATTCTAAAAATTATAACTCGTCCATATCCCTCTTCTTTACATCCATATGAAGAGCTGATTAGATTTTGATTGCAATTGGTCAACTAGAAGTACCCTTATTTTAACATTCTTAACAGTTATTCTTAAAAAAACGTAGTTAAGTATCATTTTTTGACATTTTACGGTATTATACAGGATGTCTCTTAAATAGGCGGACATGGCTTAACCACAGATTCCTGAGGCTAAAATAAGAAGATTTAACTAAACTTGCTTCGACCGGAAAGTGTACCAATTAGCCAAAATTCTAATTCAAAGTTCTTCGAAAAAAAATTAATTTTGCTTATAATAATCGGACGCTTTATATGATTTGGATGAAATTTAGTATGACAGTTTATATGGTTATGTTATCTTTTAAGGTGATACTTGTTATTATTAGTGAACCACTACTGTATGAAACTTAGGTGTCCCAACATTAATTAGACCGTAACTCTTTAATGACAATGCAGAAAACATGAAATTATTTTTCTTTAGAAAGATACATTCAATAGTAAACTTTTTTCTCTCTATGTAGTTTGTGATAGATATCTGTTACGGTTCACACAGAGAAAAATAAAATCTGAGTGTCTGCATTGCTAAATTTTTAAAATAAATTTAATCTAGCAGTCTATCCAAATGTCAAACAAGTAATTTTTAATGACAGTAACAATTGTTTTACGGGTTGTCAAAAATTTTCTTCGCAACATTCTAAAATTAGTAACATCCGTTTGTTCGGCCTAATAATATTTTACTACCATTATTATAAATAAGACGATTACATATCTCAGCTTACTCCTAAACAAGTTGTGAAGATTGACAACTCGTTACTGTCATTAAAAACTACTTGTTTGACATTTGGACAAACTGCTAGATAAAATTTATTTTAAAAATTTAGCGGGACAGACACTCAGATTTTATTATTTTATGTGTGAACCGTAACAGATATCACAGATTACACACAGAGAGAAAAGTTTAGTATTGAACGTATCTTTCTGGAAAAAAATAATTTTACGTTATCGGCGTGGCCATTAAAAAGTTAGGGTCTAATCAATGTTGGGACACCTAAGTTTCATACACTAGTGGTTCACTAATAATAACAAGTATCACCTTAAAAGATGATTTATAACCATATAAACTGTAATACCAAATTTCATCCAAATCGAATAAAACATCCGATTATTATGACCCTATTGGCTGAAAACGGTTTTTGCCTTCTTGGGAGCACTTTCCTCAAGAGAAATCCATTGTTTCGACTGCATTTTAGTTTTGACGTATAATGGTGTATCACGTTTCATCTACTGTGACATATCGGCGTAAAAATTCCCTTGGATTACGTTTGAACATAATCGAACATTCTTCTGATTTTTTAATGCGAGCGCGCATTTGATCTGCCGCGGGACCCATCTCGCGGATAGCTTTTTTATATGTAAACGTTCATGCAAAATATTACATACCCGTTCGGTTGAAATGTTGACTTCATTAGCTATCTCAAGTACTTTTAATCGACGATCGCTAATTACTAGGGCATGGATTTTACTAACCATTTCTTCTCGAGTAGTTACAGTAAATGACGGTCCCAGACGTTCTGCATCATCTGTGCTTATATGGCCACTTTTAAAAGCAGAAAACCACTTACAAATCATTCCATGGGACGCAACACATTCAGGATAATATTTACATAATTTTTCCTGGGTTTCTTAATTGTTTTTCCACATAAAAAATAATGTTTAATTAACACTCAAAATTCTTTTTTTCTCCATTTTTACAGAACAACAAAAACAGTTTTTTTTAGATTAGTTTAACACATAAACTACCTGTCAGATTTCTATGAAATTTTAACAGTAGACATCAGAAACATGGTGGAATCCACTGAATCCAGCAATATAATCATAGTAGTGAAAGTGTTGCCAACCGCCCTCGTATTCACAATATTTAGATTATGGTTGTTTTTGCCAAGAGTTCTTCAGTTTCATTTCCTCTCGAACGAAGTTAAAACTATCAATTACTTGTCACAAGCAACTCCACATAGCCTCCGTAACCTAGCATCTATCCGGTAGGTGCAAACTAACCTCACAATAACAATTCCGCTTTGTAGGAGTGCAGCATCCCAGTTCTCACTTCAGCTTCAGTTTCAGCTTCAGTAGCTGGCGTCCGTGTTTGCGGGTGAAGTTGCGCGGAACCGTGATAATGCCGCGCTGTTGTTGGCTTTAGGGCCATACACAGTTCGGGAAATTGTAACACACTACTTGTGAGTGTGTGAGGTGAAATTACAAGTGGTGTCTTGTATGCACCGGATAGGAAAGGAGGCTATTCACTATAAACTGTCCTTATAATCAGTTTCTATGCTGGGACGTTGGGGACTCATTTCAAAGTTGCATGATTTTGAAGGGCATTTATTTAAGTACATAGAAACTACTTTTTTGAATACATTAAATATTAATACTTTTGTCTAGTCGGTTACAAACAAATATAATGTTTTCTTTAGACGATTTAGTATTTATTATTAAGTAACGTTACAAATTAGTGAATAAGAATTCTCAATAGTAGTACCACTAAAAGGACAAAATATATTACAAGCCTAGACTCATAACATGTTGACAGGTTTACATTTTCAACAAACATATTATAAACCTACGCAAATGATGAGAAATTCCTATAATTTCCTTCCATCACCCTTAGGTAAGGAAGGTATTGTCTTTGGTCAAAAAATTCGATGGTGAGTTTTTAATGAATGAACACGTTTCAGGTTCCCTAGAATACGAATTTAATATTTTCAAGATGATATCTGTGTCTGTACTAGCAAGTTTATATCTCTACCCATTTTTGAATTATTGCCCCAAAAGTCAATATACCCAATATTTAAGATAAAAACTTCAAAATTTTCAAAAATCTAATTTTTATGTATCTAGGTACTTCTCAGTGCGCTGATTCCAAATTTAGAAACCGCAGGTCGATATCTATTTTCGTTCTCGAGATATTTAGCTTCAAAGTTTTGCTCAAAACTGCCCATTTTTGGGTAATAACCCAAAAATGGGTCGAGATATGAATTTTGCGACATCACCATTCGATTCTACAGGCAAAATTACATAAGTACACCAATTTTCATAATTTTTGTCCAACCGGTTCATTTTTTATGAATAAAAGTTTGAAAACCCCTGAAAATGGCCAAAATCTGAAAAAATCGTAAGGGGTACCCCTTACGATTTTTGCAATTTTTGGTCATTTTCAGTTATTTTGCTTTAGAGATTGTATGCGGTGTTCAAAAATTCTGAAAATTGGTGCACTTATGTAATTTTGCCCGTAGAATCGAATGGTGATGTCGCCAAATTCATATCTCGACCCATTTTTGGGTTATTACCCAAAAATGGGCAGTTTTGAGCAAAACTTTGAATCTAAATATCTCGAGAACGAAAAGAGATATCGACCTGCGGTTTCAAAATTTGGAATCAGCGCATTGAAAAGTATACATAAATATTAGATTTTTGAAAATTTTAAAGTTTTTATCTAAATGCGGGGTATATTGGCTTTTGGGGCAATAATTCAAAAATGGGAAGAGATATAAACTTGGTAGTAATATTATTTGATTGTAAAGAGAATGTTACGTAAGTGTACGCATTTTAAGGATATTTATATATATACATAATACATATTCATGTGATTTTATTGGATTTATAGAAAATTTTCCAAAGAACTTTCTGTATGGAATTTGTAAAATATTGTTTTATGTTCGTTTTACTGGATATATAGAATCTTTTCCAATGAGCTTTTGGTATGGGATTTGCACAAAATACATCAAATTAATGGAAGGTCTTGTGCTGGCCACAACAGATTTTTTTACCTACATTTTAAATGTTGGAACGCAAAACTCAAATCATATTACATCATAACCTTGAAGTGATTAAAAGACAGCATATAATGGACTAATCATTTCCTTCTTGAGAAACAAATGCCATTAAAAACAATTGCAGTCATTAATTATCCTTTTGGATCACAGAATGACTAACTTCAATATAATTAATTGTGGAAATTAATAAATACAGCAATACTGCTTTTTATCTATTTATAGGTGTCATTCTCATCATCACGAGCACTCATTACTGATCAGGAGAATGTGTACCAGAAATTATTTTAGAGCAAATAAAAAACAACTTATATTTTTAGACTAAATGAAAACAAATACAAATAACTATGGCAACGTTTGATTAATTAATTATTAGTAAATAACTGAATAGGTATTGTTTATTAATAATGTTGTTTTTTACTGAGAAATATATTTTATTTTGTTGTAATATATGAAACAGTTCCTAATTCTGTGAGCATATCAATGTTTTGTACCAATGCTATTATTTAATATTAAATATTATAGAAATAACTTCTACGTATATGAAAATGTGAACATAATCTAATAAATACTCTATTTCTATTAACTTGTCATAATAAATTTATGTTTTGCAAAAATAATGAAGAAGAATGAGTTTTAATTCTACTTACAACATGAAGATCGTTGAACCTTTTATAAACGAATAAGATAGTTCACAAAAACACTAATCACATATACAGATCTACAATACGAAATTAATACTGAATAAAAAACAGTTGAAAGATACGTCAAACAAGTACAAGTTCACGTCACCTATCAAGTGAGTTAATAAACAAATTGTAACATGTAGTCTATACCAGTGCTTGTCAAAAGTTGGCCCTCATACATGTAAATTATTATTAAGTTTTTAAAACTATAAAATTTTAAATTAAAGAAATATTAAATACATAATTTTATGTATGTATTAGAGGTAAATATTGTTTAAAAATTTAGTAAATTTTTTTAATATTTACATGAAAATAGTATCTAAAATTTTATTTAGCCATAATAGTATTTTCTGTTTATTAAAAATTAAAAAGAACATGGGTAGGTAATAAAGAAATAAATTAACATGTAAAAAAAATCTGTTGTTGCACAATACCTCTCTTCACAAAAACACTAATCACATATACAGATCTACAATACGAAATTAATACTGAATAAAAAACAGTTGAAAGATACGTCAAACAAGTACAAGTTCACGTCACCTATCAAGTGAGTTAATAAACAAATTGTAACATGTAGTCTATACCAGTGCTTGTCAAAAGTTGGCCCTCATACATGTAAATTATTATTAAGTTTTTAAAACTATAAAATTTTAAATTAAAGAAATATTAAATACATAATTTTATGTATGTATTAGAGGTAAATATTGTTTAAAAATTTAGTAAATTTTTTTAATATTTACATGAAAATAGTATCTAAAATTTTATTTAGCCATAATAGTATTTTCTGTTTATTAAAAATTAAAAAGAACATGGGTAGGTAATAAAGAAATAAATTAACATGTAAAAAAAATCTGTTGTTGCACAATACCTCTCGCCATTTCCATTTTGTATTATATATATAAGTATTGCACTTCACTATCGAACCGTCGTTTTATAACAAAAAAAAATAAATTACATAACTTTACCCAAATATTCCTTTTTAATTAATTATATCTATATTTCATTGTATGGGGAAGTTCCTAAATGTCACAGATTCTTCCAATTCATTAACAAGATTGGCGGTATTTCTGATAGATACCTATATGCATTTTACCTACAATTTTAAATATTTAATTACTAAAACAATAAGAAAGATTAAATGTACTTCCCAGAAAAAGCTTTCAGAATGTCACTAAAACTGTTGATTTTTGACACTGATATCTATCATTTACAAACTATGTTATAAACATTTGAATTTGTTAACTGGTTTCCTTAGTGCCGTAGCCTCTGCGATTAGATTATTTTATATAGGTATTACAGTGCCTTTTTTAAATGTATCAGATGTAGAATTTTATGTTTTTCAATAATAGTAATAACAGAAATTTTAAAAAAATAATATTTAGAAGATATTTTTAAAGAAACTATTACTTCCGGTTGTCCACTTGTTACCAAAATCTAATCAGCTCTTCCCAGGAATGTCAGATTGAGGAAACTGCAGTTAAATATTTTTTAAGTCTTGTAGTATTTGAGAAATCGTGGGTCCAACTTCCACACACACACACACACACTCACACACACACACATACACACACACATACACACACACACACACATATCATGTTTTATCTCCCATATCACCTCCTATTATTTTGCATAAGTTTCGAACGTTTCTCATATTAAACCAAGTCTGACCGGGATTTTATTTTTTAAAGTGATTCAGCGTTCGTTACCAAATTATAATATACAATATAAACAATTTAAACAGGCAACATGAAAAGTTTTTATTACAAATCGAAAATTTTTATATTCTTTAATGAAAAATGAAAATTAATTTTGTGATATTTATATGGAAAGCACGGAGTTACACAAAATAAAACTCAAATCACATAACTAATAAACAAACAATAAACTGTTGTTCTCCGTTTTCATAGCACACTAGATACTGGATGTACGAGGACAAATTCTTTTCGATACAACACTCAATTTAAAATTTTCGTCCGTGCATAAAGTTTTGTATGTACCACGAGCGTTTTTATCCCTCGGGTTACGCCTCGGGCTCAAAATCTCGCCGCAGGCCATAAAAGCCTCCTTACGCTCTTAATTCATATAACTATTTTATTCCACATTTTTTCTCCATATGCTCGCGAATGAAACATTAACCCGCGACAGATTCGATGAAAGATACTTAAACAACTGCGTGATATATGAATGGTAAATGATTAAAGTAATTAAGAGATAATTGTAAGATAATGTCACAGTGGGGAGACAGAAGCATGTACTCTGACATTATTAATGACTTAGCGCCATGTTTAAAATAAATCCTGGCCTGGTTGAACTATTATTACAGTTGCAGTCACACATCGCAACTCACAGGATAACTGCTCGTGACAGCGCGAGGGTTTTTACGCGTCCGTCTATTTTCTAAATTTGTTTTGTGAAAAATGAATTATGAATTTACGTCTGCTTTTTGTTGTGTTGTCAACGCGTTCCTATTTATATTCATTAGGTGCAGCTGGATTCATTAACTCTGTTGCCTAGGCTTTAGGGATAAAATTCTCTCCAACTCTACAACGAATGTCGGATCGCGGAATATAAATAGAGGGATGGTATCTTTCAATCAACACTAAATATTTCCTACGCGCTGGAATTTTATTCTATTTTAAGTGATAAATTTTACGATGACAGAATTTAAGTGTAAATTTGACACAAGGTTGATATATTTTTAGGACTTTGAAATTATTCTTGTACTACTAGTAGTAAATTGTATGTCTTGTTGAAAAGTATTCTTGTCACTTTCATTTCAACTAATACTATTCTACCGGGTGTCTACTAGAAATCCGTTATATAGAGAGTCCAATGCTTTTTTATTTTTTATTTTGCTGTAGTTAATTACCTACTAATTTTAGTCAAAAGTGTTTCAAATAAAGGTTGTAATTCTACACTGAAATCAATAAACAGATTTTATTTTGCTTGTTTTGTAAGCTGTAAAATTGAATTTGAAATTTTATAAATATTGCTCATTTATAGTGATACCTGTGGAATTGACAAAATTGTAAATAAATGCATAATGTTTGAATCGTCAAGAAAATTTGTTTATTAGGTTAGACATTAATTTATTTTAATTACTAGCTGTACCCGTTGCAAATATTTGCAACAAACAATATGGGGTAACATTATTAAATTATAAATTTTCTGTACTTATATCCAATGTTTGGTTTCCACTACACTTTTTTAACCACCGCTGCTTTGTTGGGCACATAAGAATAGGGATATTATTTGACACAACTCTGGTAATAACATGTAAATTATTTAGGATCGGCTTACTTATGCAAAGTTAAAAGTGAAGTAATGGTAACTGTTAGTTATGTAAATTAAATGATTGATTGACTGTTTATAAATATACACAGTCTATCTACCATTATTAGTTTATAAACTTATAGTTAACTGAAAATTGGGAACTGAAACTGTTTTGACAGTTAAAAATACAGAATGGATTTTATTGCTAGGTAATTATTTCATGAGGAACTTTGGATATTATTGTACAAATTTTACAACAAACTGCTGCCATGTTAAATTTTCCAAGAGATCAACATACCTATTAAAAATATGCAATTTATTTAGAAAAATAACAATAATAATAATAATAATAATAATAAAAAATTCTATAGGAACAACAGTATGTATTCATTTAATTGACCAGTTTATGACTTGAAGATTTGATGCTAGTGGTAAATTCGACATTTAAAATATATTAAAATAACTTTCTGAACTTATAAAATATTAAATAAATAACGAATCGTGTTTTTAAGAAACTTAACTAAAAATTAAATTTGATTACAACAATGAAAGAATTTGATTACAGCAATGAAAAAGCTTGATTAAAACAATAATGAAACTTGATTACAACAATAATAAAAGTTGATTTCAACAATGCTAGCTACGCTAGAAGCAAGAATAAGTAACCCAGAGGTTTGAAATCTGTTTTCGTTTAGTTGAAATTAGTTTTCATTAGTGTGAATTCAGTTTTCTTTTACGTGAAATCAGATTTCGTTAATGCGAAATTATCTTTCGTTACTGTAAATTCACTTTTCATTTGTGTGAAATCGGTTTTCGTTAATGTGAATTCATGTTTCGAAAGTGTAAAAGGTAGCATTAAGGGGTAGCGTTCAAGAACGGGAAAATAGGAACATCCAACTGATTGATTATAATAAACTCTTTTGTATTTAATGATTTCATTATTTGAAAACCTGTAAATGTACGCTTGTCTTGTCCATTTTTAAATAGGTATTAATGTTGTATTTTAGATATGGGATATATAATTCACTACATTTTTAAACTTAAGGTTAAAAAAATTGTTATATTGTCATACAAAATATGTATCTTTAATAATTTTGCTCAATATTATTAAACTACTTACCAAATTTGTATTAATGAATTAACTATTATATTTATTAATTTTTTATGGCAAAAATTTATGTTTTCATAGGGCGCGTGCATGTGACGTCACGGCGATTTAAAAATGGCAGCCTGGTGGACCAACAAACCATACTTGACATATAAGAATTGTGACAAATCTCAACAAAAATGTCTCAATTTTGTGCTGTAGTTGGCTGTGCAAAAAAAAGTGGTACTGGTGATGGGTTATCTTTTTGTAGGTTCTTATCTGAGAAAGATTGTAGAGGTAGAATAATTCCTGTAGCTCTAGAACGACGAAAAAAGTGGATAACACCACTTAAGAGAGCTGATCTGACAAATAGCAAAATTAAATACGGCCGAATATGTTCTAGGCACTTTATTACAGGTATTTTTTCTATACGAGCCTAGCATTAAATATTATGGTAAATTGAAATTGATATCTGCTTAAACTAAATGAATTTTGCCAGATGTAAACAGTAAGATCAAAAATTAGGTTAATATGGGATAAAAGTGGGTTGTTTAAACTAAGTAAAAGATATATTTTATCAGAAATTATTCATTTAGAGTCCCCGATAGTTAAATAACGTAGATAATAAAGAAATACTAAAATTATTGCTAAATTAAAGGAAAACCAGCTGCTTTGGAAGACAAAGACAATCCTGATTGGATTCCGTCTTTAAACATGGGATATACAAAGGGAATACACACTAAGGTTTGATGGTTGTAATAATTATTGTATATTGTAACTAACATATTTATTAACGAATTCAAATACATTTTACTAACATTCAATATGTTAATAACTAATATAATTATGTTGTAACTAACAATACAATAAATATATTTTATTGACAGTAGAACACATAGCTGCATAATATTCTGAGTTTTAAGTTAGTGGTCCAAAGACATACTAACGTATGATTAATCAAAAACTTCTAATTTGAAAGTAATACATTAAATTTAAAACTAAAAATTAAAATTTCTAATCCAGATAATTTTTAGAATGGTATTTTAAACTTTATGACAAATAATTTATTTTTAGAGCTAATTTGTAATAAATTTATTTTGGAACTATGTATAAATTACAATAATTACAATTACAGAAGCAAGCAGAAAGTGTTTCCGTGGAGCCTATTAATGAGGAACATGATTCTAATACTAATACTCCTAGCACTAACATTGAGACTTGCACTAGTTCTAGCACTAGGGAACATGGTTTACCTGAGACTATTGATAGTTTAAAAGCAGAATTAATGTCTAGAAATGCTGAAATTTACCATTTGCGAGAGGAGCTTTCGAAAATAACTCTGACTATAGATGCATTTAAAAATAATGACGCAAGAACTCAATTTTATACAGGCATTCCCACATTTTCACGACTCATCATAATATTAAAAATAGTAGAACTTTATATAACTGAAATTCCTTCTATTACAAAAATTCAACAGTGCCTATTATTTTTTATGAAACTACGAGAATAATAGTGTTCACTTAACTGAGCCATAATACAACTTCAACTATCACAAATTTTAGATTGAAAAATCACAAAATAAGCACAGAAATCAAAAAACGCCAACTTCGCACGATGATATCAAAGGCAATGAAACTGTTTGTTGGTCCACCAGGCTGGCGGGTTGCCTGCATTTGATCACGTGATGCACGGGCCCTATTGTAAGTTGACATGTTGACATATTTATCTGCCATTTAAGGTTAACTTTTGACTTTTTTGTCATAAAAGCTTTGTACGTTCTTTACTTGTTAAATTATTTAACCGTGCATTGATAAACCAGCCCTAAATAACACAAAATAATATTATTGTAGCAATTTTCACAATTTGTATATATTTTACATTCTCTTCATCTTTCATGTTGTTCAGTGCTGCCATCTATCACCTGGCAGCGGTACTTAATAAAAAATCTTTAAGGCCTTATAAAAATAGACGGAATCAAAAATCTTAATATTTTAGATTTTTGTGCACATCTACATGCTAATAGCTTTCATTTAAAAAAAGAATCATTAAAATCTGTTCGGTAGAAGTCCATAACTAAGGCCCCAAAGAAAAACCTTATTTTTTTATATATATAGATATCATAAAAAGAGATTTCTTAATTATTATATTACTATTTCTTGTGTTTCGATTTAAAAATATAATGTTTTTATCAAGAATGAAAGCTGCAAATAATTTGCTGGTATCATTCTGATTAAAATATTAATAAAAAATATCTTTTGTGGCACAATACCTCTCGCCATTTCCGTTTTGTTACATATATGTCGAATTTAACATTTCTTGAACACACAAATAATTCTCATTATATCTATTCTTTCATTCTATAAAGAATCTTCTAAAATGTTAAAGACGGTTTCAATTCATTGACGGGATTGGCAGTATTTCTTAAGGATATATGTACTATTAATATTAATATAAACACCTACCTAAATAAAATAAAAATAAATATATCATCACGGCATATTACCCATTTCTGGGTGTGCCAGTATCTACAACACATGTAGACATCGGTAATGATGACGATATATTTTACCGTGTGGGCGCTTACCAGGCGTCACCTCACGGGCACTCATAGCTGGTGTGGAGAGTGCACCACAGGGGTCACTTTTGTGCCATTTAAAATTGGAAATATTTGGCGTCTGTCGGGATCGAACCTGGTTCCCTCAGGTTCGCGACCAGCCACTTAGGCACGCGGCCACGGGATCCCATAAACACCTACCTACTATTTTAAATATTTAATTAATAATTCAATAAGAAATATTAAATGTACAAATATACTTCCCAGAAAAACTTTCAGTAATGTCAGTAAAACTGTTAATTTTTTACACTGAAATTATAAATATTTCAATTTGACAAGTGGTTTCCTTAGTGTATACGTATAATAAAAACTTTAAGTGAATTAAATGGAGAATTTTATGTTTTTTAATATTTGTAATAACAAAAATTTTCAAAAAATAGTAGGTATTTAGATTTTTTTTGAGAAACTACTACTTCCGGTTGTCCAATTGTTATCAAAACCATTTCAGTTCTTTCCATTAATATCAGGTTAAGGAATACATAGTTAAACAGGTCTTAAGTATTTTATTGTTTCAGGAATCGTCCATTGAACATCCAGACATTCACATCCACACACACACACACATACACACACACACAGGCACACACACACATACACACACATACACACACGCACACACACACACAGGCACATCGTAAAAATGTTATTATCGGATTTTAGGTACCTTAAAACGTGCTTATTCACTAAAAACAAAATATGCAATTTTTAAATCAAATCCAATACCTCTCTTAGCAAGTGGTAAAAATAAATTTATATAACAATTTACTTTTATGAGGTGATTTCAGGAACGAGGCAATATCAAGTGTATTTTTATGTAATATTAAATATCTGAATACTCACTCATTTGCGAAATTTCATAATTAAACCGAATAAAACTGTTTACATCAGAAATTTAAAATAAATATTGTACCTTCCACCACAAATATCTTTCATAAAATGAATAAATTCCCGAATAAATGTCCTTTTGTAGATACAAAATCACAATTACTTTACGATTAGCATAAAAAAGCTACATCTTCTTCAAAAAAAAAACCTGAGGAAAGCTTTAAATATATTCCAACAATGACCCCATCCCTACCTTTCAGCACCTAACAAAGAACTTTGGCGGGCAAATAATTACCCGGCTGTCGGGCCTGAAACTCCGGTTCTGGGCTGCTAACCGGAGCGCGTCGCGCCGTGGCTTCAAGACTTTGTCAAGTTGAGGCCGGGTGAAACTTTTTTACGTGATCGCCGTGGTAAAACGCGTTTAAAGTTCTTAACTTACGGGAAATGCAGCCCAACGACGCAGTTAGATTTAAATGGGGTGTTAGCGGCCAATATTGGTTTGGGATTAGCGGGGTACTTCACACCGAATGGTAATTGGATTGAGTGAAATACAAAGTTCAACGGTTTTATTTTAAAGACATGCTTATGCTAAAATATTGGAGGCTTAAAGGATGATAATGAAATTGTTTCCAATTTTCATTCATTTTATATTTAGTAAAATATATATATGTTCTAGGTTATTTTATTGTAAAAAATGCTTTAAATGTTTTGTTCATTATGCTGCGATTCTGTCACTAACTCAAACTTTTAAAAGTGCAGAGATTATATGTGAAATTATTTTGTTTGCGAATAGTGCAGTTAGTTAATAAAATAATAGTATATTATTTAAAGAATTTCAACTTGATAAGGGAAATAAATATACTGTGTAACTGTAAATTTTTCTGCAATATCATTATTTGTAATTTGACTACTGTCATTTTTACAATTCTCATTTTTGGGTTTTTTATCTTCCGTCACCTTTAGGTAAAAATGATAATTAACTGCGTTTTTTCGTGCCTGAGTGTACTGGTCGCGAACCTGGGGAACCGGGTTCGATCCCGACCGACGCCAAATATTTCGAATTTTAAACGGCACAAAAGTAACTCCTGTGGTGCACTTTCCACGCCAGCAATGAGTGCGATAAAGCAGATTGTGGCACACTCAGAAATGGGTAATATGCCGTGATGATATATTTATTTATTTTTCGAGAAAAACTGTTAAGAACGTCAAATAAAGGTACTTCCGGTTGACCAATTATAACCAAAATCTAATCAGCTCTTCATTATGGTTGTAAAGAAGAGGAATACGAAAGAATCATAATTTTTAGAATTGTAGTTTTGGAGCTATCGTCCGTGAAAAATTTGTCACACACACATACACACACACACACACATACACACACACGTACATCAACGTAAAACTAGTAAAATCGTACTCTAGGGATCTTAAAACATGCTTATTCATTAAAAACTCACCATCGATTTTTTTGACCAAAGACTATAACCTTCCTTTTCTAAAGGTGACGGAAGGTAAAAAGTCTTATCGTGAATAAGAATACATATATCTATTCCACATGAGGAATATGAATGGTCTATTATATCTAGGGAAACACGTAAAATGTACGTAAAGCAGTTTTAGATAAAATCAATTTTGTCACAGTTTTCTATGAAAAAATCTGTTGTGGCCAGCACAAGACCTCTCGCTATTTCCATATTAGACTATATAAGTAATGTATTGCACTTCGCTTACGAACCGTCGTTTTATAACAAAAAATTACAGAACTTTACTCAAATATTGTTTTTTATAGTATTTAACATGTCTTCTGCACACATATAATTCTAATTATATCTATTTTTCAATGTATGAAGACGTTTCTAAATGTCAGAGATTCTTCCAATTCATTAACCAGATTGGTGGTATTTCTGATGGATATATGCATTTTACCTATAATTTCAAATATTTAATTAATAAAACAATAAGAAAGATTAAATATACTTCCCAGAAAAAGCTATCAGAATGTCACTAAAACTGTTGATATTTGACAATGACATTTGTCATTTACAAATTATGTTATAAACATAGGAATTTGTCAACTGGTTTCCTTAGTGCCTTAGCCTCTGCGATTAGTTTACTCTATAAATTATAGTGTCTTTATCTCGTAATCTTTACAAGATATAATAAAAAATTTAAGTGTATTAGATGGAGAATTTTATGTTCTTCAATATTTAATAAAAAAAACTTCCAAAGAATTATATTTAGAAGAATTTTTCTAAGAAACTACTACTTCCGGTTGTTCAATTGTTATCAAAACGTTTTTCAGCTCTTCCCAGGAATGTCAGATTGAAGAAACTGCAGTTAAATATTTTTTAAGTCTTATAGTTTTTGAGGAATCGTCCCTCCAACATCCATCCATACATACACACACACACACACACACACACACACACACTCCACAGACACACACACACACACACACACACACACACACACACACACACACACACACACACACACAGACATCATTTAAAATTTTTAGCATGAATCCAATACCTGTCTTAGCGGGAGATAATAAATTGGCGTTTGGTATAAAATTCCGATTTTAAACTTTTTATCCTACATATAATAAAAAAATTGTACATAGTGGTACGCGTTAATGTGAGGGAAACAATTTAAAATATTATTTTAGCTATAAAAATATTTATTAGAATAGAAGAATTTAATGATTTTAATTTTCAAATTGTGTTTTTTGATTCATTATTATTTTTTTATTTTATTTTATTCTATACAGAATGATTTGAACAACACGGATTTCAATAATAAAAGTATAAGTACAAAAAATACTTGAAAAGTGCATACGAATGAAATTGAAACCTTACGTTGGTATTTGAATTTTTGGACGGACAGTTACTGTTTTAAAATCTAAATTTTTATCCAAATTTTATACCGCAAAGTTATATTTACATAATTCAAACGTGATAATTTTTGCACGCAAAACTTCTCTACTTACGAACTTTATTGCATAAAAGCAAGATACTGGTGAATCCCCTTGTCCACCATGCATCATCATACATCATTAATATTGTAAAACTAAATCCTATTAGCAAAGTTCTCACAGGACTAACAGTGTCTAACAACAACTACGAAAACAAACGCATACAACTCACGATATTTTGAAGAGAATTCGTCATTATCGACAAAACCAGAAGAAGCGAAATCGACCGAAAACATTGGAACACGATCAAGTTTTTATTACCCCAACATGTTCGCTGTTTTCGGATATTTTTAATATTTATTGCAAGCATATTTTCCTTTTAGCTGTTGAACCGGTTAATCGTTTATTATAGTTCATGTTTCATCTCACCGAATGTGTTTTTATTGAACGCGTATACTCTAGCGTAAAACGGCAGTAAATTTATTTTTGAAAAATTGTGTATGTCAAATGGATATTTTATTTTAGCGATATATGGAAAATAATTGAATTATATTGCCCAATGGTCGGTTTTATTTTAAAACTGGAATATATTTCAAAGTAATTTGTAATTATCCCAACAAAAATGCGATTGCAAATTGCAAATTTAAAATAAATGTGCCATATAGTGACATAGATAACTGCGTAAAAATTTAATGCAAAAGCAGTCATGATAATTATTCATTCTCGATAGCAATGCTTTTTTAAATAAAATTTAAAACAAACATTATTTGTCACAGTTACGATTATTTTCAAATGCAAATTTTAACTGTAATCAGATATATGCCAAATTTACAATCAAATAAAAACCATAATATTTTAAGCCTTGCTGAGAATTTGTGACATAAAAATAAAATATTAAAAACCGCTCAAAAATTAAACTAAGGGGTCTATTCAGAACTCAATATTTGTGTTGTCGTTATGGTCTTTGTGGTTGTTATGTACTGTAAAGATTGTTAAAATCAAATTTGGTATTCTCAGTACTGAAGGTGGTTACCGTCAACAAATGTTACGTGTTTTGACAGCCTTTATCATAACGACTGCTAAAACTATGTATTTATGGTTGTTATCACGTTGTTATTTCTAATATTTGGCATGTGACAGATTATTACATCAATCATATATTATTAATAATGGCCTTTCTGCTAAATATTAGCAGCATGCAGTTGATTATTCGAATGGATCCTGCTCCGACTTAAATAATGATAATAAGAACGATAAAAACCGTCGTGGACGAAAGTTACTTTTGACATAAATACATATTTCTTTGAAAATATTATATTATGTGGTAGGTATTCGTGAAAACCTTGTTACTTATTCTGGTGCTAATGTGTGCTTTTTCTTCAATCAAAATAAAAAAAAATCTTTCCATAACTTTTCAGTCACGTTGGGATCAGTGGTAGGAATTAACATACCCGTTCTAAATAATTTAGAAGTTTTCAAATATGACACAAATGTCATATTCTTCTTTAGTTGTTTTGGCAGAATGTTTGCATTTTAAATATAATTGGCAACACATTATTAAAAGAATAAAACGTTGACATATTATAAGGTTAGGTTAAGTTTATATATGCATAATGCAGTTAGCTATTGTCAAATAATCTGGTTCATTCACAAGTATTATTTTGTAAAGATTGTCAATAATACCGACGTAGGTTCTGAATTGACAAATTCATAAAGATTGTTACAAATGTCTTTATGATAACAATCTTTATATCCGTAACAACCTTTATGACTGTGTTTCTCTGAATAGGCCACTAAATTGGAAAATAAACGAATAGTTACTTTTGCAAAGAATTTCATTTCAATTTTTATTCTGAAAACACATATTTCTAGTGGGGAATAGTTATTTAGATTATTTTTAACACCGCCCTTATAAGATAAAACAGGCAATTCAGATACCTATATTACCTTATTTACCTCCCGCTACCCTTGGTAAGGGAGGTATAGGGATCGTGCTAAAAATCACATATCGAGATTTTAGTAAATAACCACGTTTTATGGTCCCTAGAATCCAATTCTAACATTTTCACGATGATATCTGTATGTGTTTATGTGTGTGTGTATGTGTGTATATTTGTATGTATGTGTATGGATTTTGTCTTCACTCTAACTCAAATACTATCTTCCAGAAAATTCTGAAAACTTATATGTGTACCCTATTCTAATATTAGTTTTTGGTAATACCATTAAATGCCATTTTTCGCATTTCATTATGAAAATTAAAAACTATTGAATTTTCTACAGGAATACATTAATACTTTTTCTGTACATTTTACAGATAAATTTAAAATAGTAATTTACGTAACATGATCTGAAAGTGATGCAAGCATATTCCAGAGCGAGCCGTAGGCGAGCTTTGGAAGCTTGAGAGCCCAGTATAGACACTTTCAGGTCATGTTGGGTACAATATTTTTTTCGCGATCCTGAAAAAAGAATAAAAAAGTATTATTTTATTTTTTACTGCGAGCAAATAAGAAATAAATAAACAACTAATCTCCATGGAAACATTTAGCTTTACCGGTCCCGGGATCGGTAAAGTACTTTCCGATCCCTTATAGACAACTTTCCGAGCTAGCTCAGCAAAGAAGGACTTTCCGGTATAAATAGTGATCAGAAAGAGCTTTCTTTGTATTTAAATCATTGAATCGTTCACGGTTCTAAATATAATAAAAATTGTATAAAAACAGGTGAATATAATGACATATTTATACTTTGAAGCATTTACCAGGCGTCATCTCACGGGCACTCACTGCTGACGTAGAAAGTGCACCATAGGGCCACGTTTGTGCTATTTAAAATTCAAAATATTTCTTTTGGCGTCAGTCGGGATCAAACTTGTTCCCCAGATTCCCGACCAGACCCTCAGGCACGCTGCCATGAAACCCTATAATTATTTATTTAAATCTGCTATATTCTTAAATGAAACGCACTATATCAATGGTTTGAATTGAACAATTTCTGCAGAATATAACTTTATTAGCACCAGCATTTAAAAGCAAAAATAAACATCATTCATAAATCAATTCAAAATAAAACAGCAACAATAAGTACCTGTTCCGTTCAATAAAGCAAACATTCATGATTAATGAATAAAGAAACTATAAAATTAGATGTATTATTCGCGATTAATTAATTTGGTTCCAAGTCAAACACTAAGAACAATGTGCCTTTAGCAAAGTCCAACAACAGTAAAAACTTTAATTGTGAAATACGAAATCCGTGCCGTGAATAATTGATAGCAAAATGGCGTCGAGAGCAGGAAATTAATCACAAAATCTAAACAATACCTCATAATTTAAAGTTTAAAAGTCCGCCGGTGCTTGTCGGGTGCCGGTGCCGACTACGCGTATATTGATGCGGAGGTAAACGGATTTTTAATCAAATTGCCCTGACCCCAGGGTGACTGGGGAAGTAAAGTGCCCCTCGATTAATCGTGTCGGATTAATTTATTGCTGTTGTAATTACGAGAAGAGAAGGGTAGCTTGTTGATGTTGATGATGATACTTTAGATGCGGGCAAAGTACCGCGATTTATACACCTCACATACTATTCAAGCAGCTATTTCGGAGTTATTGAAATTTTTATACAAACTTTAATATTATACAAATATAATATATTACGGCCATTTTGAAAGTTTTGGGATACAAAAAAAATCTGTTCTGGTTTACACAAGACCTCTCGCCATTACCATATCAGGCTATACAAGTACATATTGTGTTTAACATTTCTGGTACATACACAAAAATTCTAATAATTAATATATTTTTATATTTTTTAATTCATTCTTAATAAGTTTCCTCCTACTACTCCATGGTGTTATTTGGGCTACTAGATACATTACTCTAAAAATGCGTACACTTACGTAACATTGTCATTACAAGCAAATAATGTTACTACCAAGTTTATACATCTGCCATTTTTTGAATTATTGCCCCAAAAGTCAATATACCCCATATTTAGATAAAAACTTTAAAATTTTTAAAAAATAAATTTTTATGTATGTAGATACTTCTTAATGCTCTGATTCCAAATTTTGAAACCGCAGGTCGATATCTCTTTTCGTTCTCGAGATATTTAGATTCAAAGTTTTGCTCAAAACTGTTCATTTTTGGGTAGTAACCCAAAAATGGGTCGAGATATGAATTTGGCGACAGGCCCATTCGATTCTATGGGTAAAAATACATAAGTATACTAATTTTCGTAATTTTTGTCCAACTAGTTAATTTTTTATTAATAAAACTTTGAAAACTCCTGAAAATGATCAAAATCTGAAAAAATTGTAAGGGACCTGCAGTTTCAAAATTTGGAATCAGCGCATTGAGAAGTATCTATATACATAAAAATTAGATTTTTGAAAATTTTGAAGTTTTTATTTAAATGTGCGGTAGGTATATTGACTTTTGGAGCAATAATTGCAAAGTAGGTAGAGATATAAATTTGGTATTAACATTATTTGATTGTAACGGATTATTTTATATATTTATGAGTCTCTATCTCTAAATGTATAGAAGATATAATAAAAATGTTCAATGTATTGGATAGAGAATCCTATGATCTTTATAATATTTTTGTTTATACAAATTTCAAAAAAAAAATTACAAGATTTTTTTAAGATATTACTACTTCCGGCTGTCCAATTGTTACCAAAATCTTTTCAGCTATACCCATTAATGTCACATTAAGGAATACGTAGTTAGTTTTATAGAATTTAAGAAACTGTCCCTCCAACATCCGAATATACACACTTCTTAAAAATGTTAAAATCGGTTTATATGGACCTTAAATTGTGCTTATTCACTTAAATGTGGATAAGCTATTTTTAGCATGAATCCCATACCTCTCTTAGCGAGAGGTAAAAAATTGAAATAGTCATGGCTAACGAAGACCTTTTTGTTTATATTCTCAATTTGCTCCATGGGCGTATCTAGAAGTTGGGAGCACTTGGATGAAATTAGTCGAGTAGTGACCAGCATTAAGGGGAACTAATTTAAGAGGAAGACATGAATACGGGCGCCGGCCTGCCCTCCCGCCCGCCTGCTCACCTCCCCATGATGAAGTTTGCTAATTTTAACAGTTACCCCACAAGGAGAAGATACTGTTGTACTCCGGCACGGGCGCGAGATTAAATTATACCGAAATGATTTAATTTTCTCCAGAGTTCGATAACTGAGTTTTGGACTAATAAACGGGGCATTACTATCACTTGTTTCAAGGTGAATATCGAGTTATGTCTATATTGATGGATAAACTCAATAGGGAATGCATAAAGCCACAATTTTATTAACAATTGATATTAATTAATTCATAGACAATTCCATTTATAATTTTGTTTTGCTGCCAGTAACTACGTACAAGGCTTGAATTAGGGTCCCATGCTCCCTAGGCTGCTGGCGTTTTATTTTCACGCAGTTTCCCATAAAATGTGTTATTAAAAAAAATCTGTTGTGGCCAGCACAATACCTCTCGCCATTTCCGTTTTGTTACATAAGTGTAGAATTTAACATTTCTTACAGGCCTATTCTACTAAAAAAATGTATAACGATATCGTTACTGAACGACTGTCGCTAAGCATTTGGTTAAACGACTTTAATAACGACAAATGCCAAAAACCTATTCTACTAATCATATCGTTATAAATTATCGTTATCAGGATTATAACAATAATATCTAACTTCATGTATATTTTGACAGAATAAATTTTTATATGTTTTTCAATTTAAATTTGACATATCGATTCATTGTTTGTTTATTTAATTGAATTTGACAATAGATATAAAGAAAAGGGCTTCGAGGACAACTCAAAGACAGTATGAAATATATGTTGAAGAACTGGAAAATAACAGTTCATTAAGAATTAATAAATTGTCCACTGAAGAATTGGAAGAAATATGGAGAAGACTTACAAGTCATTTAAATTCTGTGGGACCGGGTAAAAGGATCTGATATATCACGCAGTGTACGATTATATACTCTGACATCCCTATACAAATATATAATTTTTAAATACATAGATAGTGCATCTATATTCTATATTATATTATATATCAATATATTAAATAATATTATCTAAGGGCAGAAAAAAGAAAAAGTTTTTTCGTTGCAGAATGTATTTGAAAATTATTTATTTATTATTTACATTTTGCAACGAAAAAACCTTGGATTTTTCTTTTTTCTACCCTTATCAACATGCAAAACAGCCTGGAGTCCTTCGTCCACTAAATATTATTTAAATCTAAATTTTTAAATATATTTATGAAATATAAATAAAATGTCTAATACTAAAAGGTATAATATATATAATTAGTGTACAGAAGTGAATAAATACTCATCTTTGCAGAATCTCTTTCTCAGCTACAATTAACAAAATATCTTCTTCAGCCATTTTTACTTTTGTTCTCAAAATATGTCTAACTTTACGACTTCAACGATGCATGTGAACTTGTCGTTATTAAACGATGTGAAATAACGATATGTAATGATTCGTAACGATAAATAAATTAACAGAATAGGGTTTTGGCAAAAATCGTTATCATAACGACTTATCGCCTAGTAACGAGTCATAACGATAAATATTTTTTTAGTAGAATAGGCCTCTTATGCCCATTTGCACCAACAAAGCTTAAATTTTAAGCTAGGCTTAAACAAAATAATGCAAATCGAAATTTTGACAGCAATATATAATAATTCATTTGACAGTTCATTTCGATGCAATATTGTCATTTTAAGCCGAGTTTAATATTTAAGTTAGGTTGGTGCAATCGGCCATTAAAAACACAAACGATTCTAATTCACATTTTTCAAAATATTTTTTATAGTAATAAATAATAATAATAATTTGTTGTTACTTTAGTAATTAAATAAAAAAATGGCACTAAAAATTGTCTTACAAAAGAATCATACGTCAAAATACAGTTAGCACGTCATTAATTAATTGTAAAATATCTAATCGCCATTTCATGATATTTCCAAATTTGGGGATTATTTAACAACATCTATATTTTCACCTCCCGCTACCCTTGGTAAGGGAGGTATACGGATCGTGCTAAAAATCACATATCGAGACGTTTTAAGGTCCCTAGAATCCCAATTTAACATTTTTATGAAGATGTCTGTATGTGTGTATGTGTGTGTATGTATGTGTGTATGTATGTGTGTATGTGTGTGTGTGTGTGTATGTGTAGGGATTTTGTCTTCGCTCAAACTCAAATACTACCATTCAGAAAATTCTGAAACCTTGTATTTCTATTCTATTCTAATATGAATAGAAGCCATTAGATTTTGGTGTAAATCGTATAACCGGAAATGACACTTTACCTGAAGTTCATAATGGTTTTTCTTCAAAAAATATCATTAAATGCCATTTTTTCGCATTTTATGTATGTTATTGAAGATTATTGAATTTTCTTCAGGAATACATTAATACCTTTTCTATATATTTTGCAGATAAATTTAAAAATAATTTTTTTATTAGTCCCGAAGCCTAAGATAAACACAATTCCTTTGTTACACAGTTCATATTTCAATTGAATGTAACTGACAGTAAATGTCACTGTCAAAAAACTAATCACTTCAAATTAACAATAGTGACATTTTAAAAAGAAAATAGTAAATAAATGAATAAAAATGGATAGGAATGTGTGGCGAAGGATGATTGTTGCGTAACTATTATTGTGGTCCGGATGCGGTTATTCGCTACCGAAAATCGGTCACTTTAATATGTTCTTATGTATGAACGCTGTGATGATTGTGGACAAGGTGAAGAAGAAGAATGTTGTAAAAGAGTGAAGTGAGTCAGCTGAGCTCTGACTCATCCCTTTTCTTATTTTTATTATTGTTTCCGGGTTTTTGCTAACCCACTTAGTGGGAACCGCGTGATTTTATGTATGTATGTATGTATGTATGTATGTATGTATGTAAAAATTAAATAGCGGGAGGTTTTGTGTTGGCCACATCAGATTTTTTTTTATTAATATTTGGAAGGGATGCAAAAATTCTTTCAACAACCATCTCTTTTAAAGAAGATAAAAGAATGGACCTCAAAATCTTAAAATGTATATATGACTAAGTTTTTCTGTCAACGTCCGTGGAGGAGGAGGAAATGGCAACCACGACCAGTGAGGTCATGGTTGGCCATGGATGGGTGTCTTCATTTGTTTCACCTTTATTACATGACTTAGGCCGATCAAGCATGAATAAACGGGATATTTAAATTGGCATATTATTTACGCTACACTGTTCAGTTTTTTGCTAATCGCAAAAAGAAATTTGCACAGGAAAACTGTTTCCGTATGCTGTTATTTAACTCGCTTTATGCTGGTATTGTAATGACTTTATTAAGATAGATATTTCATTACTATCTGATCTTTGTCAATGTCACGGTTATAACGGTAAGGGAATAGAATTAACGTATATAATTTATCACTTACCGCAACACAAAGAAAGGCAGGGAAAATAATTTTTTAACTTTTAATTTCTATGATTGGATGAAGTGGCTATATGTGCGCAAAGTCCAATAAAAAGAAATAAAATCCCGCATGAGATCAGAGTTCAATTTTTGTCGTTTGGTGGGAAAAATGGATTTTGAAATAATTTCCTGTGGTGTAGATTTAAGGATTATGGCGAGATTGAATTTGAAACTTTTAATGTAAGTCTAATTTAGTTGGAAAAATAATGTTCGATGGAAACTTTTCAAGTTTTATTTTTATGAAGCTGTGTGCATTACTGTATGTCACAAGTAACTTCCTAGAATCAATTTCAAAGTTGATATTACTTTCTCAATCCAGGCATCAGCCACAAGATATTTTAATGTCATTTAATTACAGAAACTACAAACTAATTTCATTTTTAATTAAATTTGTTTTGCGACACTGTCATCTTAATGCATAAAAACTGTTGAAATATAACATTTCTTTTTGTTACATTTCTACATCTTCCATTAGAACATTTCTATACAGATATAACATCAAAGTTCATTAAGTTTTAATAGTTTTTGTAGAAATATAATATCTATCAATCGCTTCGTAAAAAATAAAAATCTGTTGTGGCCAGCACAATACCTCTCGCCATTTCCATTTTATGTTATATAAGTATTGTATTGCACTTCGCTATCGAACAGTCGCTTTATAATAAAAAAAAATAAGGAACTTTCCCCAAATATTGTTTTTATTGTATCTAACATGTCTTCTCCACACATACAATTCTAATTATATCTATTTTTCATTGTATGAGGAAGTTCCTAAATGTCTAAGATTCTTCCAATTCATTAACAAGATTGGCAATATTTCTGATAGATATATGCATTTTACCTACAATTTTAAATATTTAATTAATAAACAATAAGAAAGATTAAATGTATTTCCTAGAAAAAGCTTTCAGAATGTTACTAAAACTGTTGATTTTTGACACTAATATCAGTCATTTACAAACTATGTTATAAACATTTGAAATTGTCGACTGGTTTCCTTAGTGCCTTAGCATCTGCGATTAGATTATTCTATATTTTATAGCGTCTTTATCTTTAAATCTATACAAGATATAATTCGTCGCCGTTAAGGCAGAAGTCACTAAGTCCAAAATTGTTGTTTTTTTGTTTTAAACCCATTTAAATCTATAATCTATTTCTCTAAGTCTAAAATCTTATAGAAGGAGAGTTATGGATGAGGATATTATTCACTAAGTCACTTAATGTTTTATCTCTCTTTGTAGGCCATGCAAAAGTAACTATATAGACTTAGTGATGCATTTCATAAACTAAGTAAAGCTGATATTGGATTTAATGATTTTGTTGCAAACACATAATCGACATAACCTCAAAAGTGTAATGTGTACTATAATGTACAAAGGCATATTTGTTTAATTTTTACGAGTTTTTCAATAAAAATTTAGATTAATTATAATTTTTTTATTATCTTATTCAAGTCCATATTTACTTACAAACTAAAATAACTAATGCCCAGTTTTATAAAAGATGGATAAGTAAATTACCAGCAAAGTAAAATTTATTCTCGAAGTAAAATAGTTTATTCCAGAGATTTTCGTTTGATAAAGCAAGAATAAAAATACTAGCTAAGTAAATCTATGGAATAAATTACTCCACTGATTTTCGAGGAAGTAAATTTTATTCTGTAGAATAAATTTGACACATGTCAAAATTAATTATTTTATAGAGAGAAATTGATAGAAACCGAAAAGGATGGTTTTCTGTGAATTGCCAAATGGTATGTTCAGCAAATCTAAAAATAACGGATGTTGTTGCTAAATGGCCTGGTTCCGCACACGACAGCAACATATTTAACAATTCATTAATAAGAGCTAGCCTTGAAAACGGAGAATTTGGTAATTGCTACTTGTTAGGGGATAGTGGATACCTTTGTAAAAATTACTTATTAACACCTGTACAAAACCCAACTATTCCAAGGCAACATAAATACAATGTGTCATATATAACAGTTTCATTTGAACACTATTCCGGGTACCTATTTGTGAAACTGCATTAAATTCTTTACAAATCTCATCCCATGCACTATTTTTGCTTTTGACGCTTGCTACGTCTGTCTGCTTGTTTACAATAATACTAATATATTTTTTTATCTCTAACATGTTCGCTTTATCTATTTCAGTATAATTCTTTCGCCATTCTCTCTTTTTTCCATTTTTAATGAGAACTGACACTATTTTGACGTTTGAATAATAATAAACGATGTCTCTGTCGGTAAATCACTAGAATAAAATATTTACTCTGCAAGTACTTATTTTACTCTGCAACTTATTTTATAAAACAGACATTTTTATTTACTCATCGATTAAATTTACTTTCAAAGCAATAACTCAGCAAGTTATTCGATGTTTATAAAACTGGGCATTAGTCCATTAATTTTCAAAATTTTGAAAATCACAAAATTTAAAGAAATAATTATAGCGTATTTTCACTTCAACTCCTGTAGTGATAGCACGCACTTTAGAATTCTATCATAGAAAGCATGCGAATGCGATTTTACTTTTACGAATCTTGGTAGCATGCACTTTAGAATTCTATATTCACTTTTGATTTCGGGAATTATCGGATTTTATACTATTAAAATAAAAAATATTATGATATTTTTATATAATAAATGTACAAATTATATAAAAATAGGCTTTGAATGAAATTTTGGTAAAATAATGACATTACTTTGACACTTTCGCCTCGAGTCGTACGCTTGCAGGCGAATATGCATGCTACCAAATTTTCGCTTCGTGGCGAAAAGCGAAAACAAATGCCTCATTTGATAAAATTCTAAAGTGCGTGCTACCACTACTGTTTCGAGCAACATAATTGAACAAATGTGAATTACAAAGATTACTGGATTTTACACAGCTGTAATTACTTTTCTCAAAAATGCATTTAATATTCTTGTCGTTATATGGCTTTGATTATTTTCATATAGTGGGATAGATACAATGTACACATGTGTAGGCCTGTATTATTGATACATTTGCATACAATCCTACCATTAGTGTAATTAAAATTGAAAAAGCATTGAATACGGTCCTGAGTGCATGCACGCATACATGTCCCATTGCCGTAAATAATGGCCGCTCTCTTGGATGTGTATGAAAGTTTTTAACGTGCAGTATTCAATTTAGGGAGCCTTTGTTTCGCTGACGGCAGATAAGCGATCAGGGCTGAATAATGGCGGACAAAAATCACAACCGTACAATTAAAATATTAATTAACGACAAGAACGCCGGCCTTTCATATAAATTACATTTTTTCCATTCGTATCGCAAAGCTCGTCTTTCGGTGTTTGGGCCTCTGCTTCAAATGAGCGGACAATTTATCTTGCAAACTTTTTCTCTTCATTTTGCAACTGACATTAATTGTTTATAAAATTTTATTGTCTGTCGTTTCGGTACGTTTTCGAGGTTACTGTTATTGTTTCAACCAGCTAAAATATAAACTGCTCTTAAAACAACATTTTTATAGGTCTTAACTGGAAACTCAATAATTTTTTTGTAACCTATTTCAAAATATAAAAATTGTTACAATATGTTTCTATCTCATTCACTTTTAATTTAACGCTATATAAAATATTATCAGTAGTAGAGAATGAGAATAAATTGAAAATAATTTGACAGATTTTTCGAAAACTTATTGCCAGACAAGACTCACGAAAGCCCATAGGGCTTAAGTGGCTATTGCCAAATAGCAAGAAACTGGAGCATTATTTTCTAATTTATCGAACTCTCGAAATAAATTTAATTAGACTATTTTTTACCTCTCGCTAAGAGAGGTATTGGATTCATGCTAAAATTCGCATATCCAGATTTTATTGAATAAGCACGATTTAAGGTTCATACAATCCGATTTTAACATTTTTAAAATGATGTCTGTGTGTGTGTGTGTGTGTGTGTGTGTGTGTGTGTGTGTGTGTGTGTGTGTGTGTGTGTGTGTGGTGTGTGGTGTGTGGTGTGTGGATGTGTGTGTGTGTGTGTGTATGTATGTATGTCTGGATGTTGTAGTCAAGATTACTCAAAAACTATAAGACTTAAAAAATATTTAACTGCAGTTTCCTCAATCTGACATTCCTGGGATGAGCTGAAAAGGTTTTGGTAACAATTGAACAACCGGAAGTAGTAGTTTCTTAAAAAAAATCTTCTAAATATAATATATTGGGAGTTTTTTTTATTAAATATTGAAGAACATAAAATTCTCCATCTAATACACTTTTAAAAATTTTATTATATCTTGTATAGATTTAGAGATAAAGGCTCTATAATTTATAGAGTAAACTAATCGCAGAGGCCAAGGTACTAAGGAAACCAGTTGACAAATTCCAATGTTAATAACATGACACATGTCATTGTCAAATATCAACAGTTTTAGTGACATTCTGATAGCTTTTTCTGGGAAGTATATTTAACTTTTCTTATTGTTTTATTAATTAAATATTTGAAATTATAGGTAAAATTGTGGTAAAATGCATAAATCCATCAGATATACCGCCAATCTGGTTAATGAATTGGAACAATCTTTGGCATTTAGAAACTTCCTCATACAATGAAAAATAGATATAATTAGAATTATATGTGTGCAGAAGACATTCAATTATAGTAAAAAACAATATTTGGGTAATATTCTGTAAGATTTTGTTATAAAACGACGGTTCGAAAGAGAAGTGCAATACAATACTTATATAGCCTAATATGGAAATAGTGAGAGGTGTTGTGCTGGCCACAACAGAATTTTGATCTACAAATTTTAATTCAAACAACGGAAAGACACTGTCTTGCTATTGTGTTGCCACCACACCGAGTGATTATTAATTACGGTGTTTCCAGAAGTGGTTTCTAATATTTTTTGATTTATTTCATGATCAGAAATTGGAGCTTTTCTCGTTCGTTTTATTTATGAGTTTATAACTATCTGCCAAACAAAAGTCCCAGGAATAATCTCTAGAGCTTTATCCTCACTATAATAATTGCAGGACAGGTTAACATGACAAGTAATTCACTGGTTTTAAGAAATGTCAAAAAATAATCAAAAGTAATATCATAAGACCTCCAGATTTTATCGATTAATTTTTATTTTGCACGAATTTTTTTCTTAGCAACAAACACGAAAGCAAATTCATGGTAAATCCTGACTCCGAAGGAGGAGAGGTTTTACCTAATGTCAGATTGCTTGAGTGATTTTGCTTAAAAGCAAGAAAAGAAATGAGTGCTTAAAAATAAAAGTTTATCTGAGAAAATCTGAGAGGTCGTGTGGTATTTGGTGAGATAAATCCTAAAGACAACGCAAAATGAAACTTGACACATTAATTGTCTCACTGACAGTTATAAACAATAACAACTGTTTATTTACTTGGTAGCGGAAAATTATCGGGGTAACGGAGGTTTTATCAATATAATATTGTTCCCATTGGTTGAATTTTCAAGTGTTTTGCATCATGATTGGTTAAAAACTTGTCGTCGGAATTTATCAGTATACTTTTTTTTTTTCGTTCTGAAAGAGCAATTGAATGCTTTTAGTTATTAAATAGTTATTTATGGTACAAGTACATAAGTAAAGATATATTTTATCAACAAGTGTACATACTAATTTCAGCAAGTTGGTGTGAAGAAAAACCTATCACTTTTTCTATTAAACAAAGATTAATACTCAAAAATGACAACTTGACAAGGAAACCTAGTAAGTTTTCCCGAACACAAATCAAGTCTATTTGCGAAAGGGCCCTATTATTGGGCTTTAAATTGCTCTTTTTACCTTCCGTCACCTTTAGGTAAGAAAGGTATTGTCTTTGGTCAAAAAATTCGTTGGTGAGTTTTTAATGAATAAGCACGTTTAGGGTCCCTAGAATACGAATTTACTATTTTTAACATGATGTCTGTATGTGTGTATACGTGTGTGTGTGTGTGTGTGTGTGTGTGTGACAAATTTTTCTCCGACGATAACTCCAATACTTCAATTCTAAAAATTATAATTCTTTCGTATTCCTCTTCTTTACATCCATATGAAGAGCTGATTAGATTTTGGTTATAATTGATCCACCGGAAGTACCCTTATTTGAAGTTTTTAACCGCTTTTCTTGAAAAAAACACAGTTAAATATCATTTTTCGACATTTTGTGATTTTCAATATGAAAGAATATCTTATTCTCTATACGGTTTGATTATACATTTTCCTTCATATTCAATAGATATAGAGTTATAGAGACATTAAGAGAGATTAACGTTCAAAAATTAGTCAGCTTTGCTAAAATTATGGAAACAGCAGATATATTCAAAAAATTATAATTGACAGATATCAGTGTCAAATACAAAACCAAAGTTGAAAGTATAGGGTCAGAAAGTTATATGTGAATGTGATAGAGTGTCCCTCGCAAGTGACTTGCAATTATTGCAGCCTCGCCTCAAGATTGGAATTTTCAATGCCGGAAGTACGAGAAAGGCCAAAGAGAAGATGGAAGGACTGTGTAGCAGAAGATTTGAGAGAGGAAGAATTGTGTGAAGAAGATGCGTTGGACAGGAATGAATAAAAGAGAAGAGTAAGAAACGGTGACCCCTAATAAAATAGGGAAAGGAACTTTCGGTATAGAATTTGTAAAAAATAGTGTGTTCGTGTTACAATTTTACAGGATATACAGAATCTTTTTCAAGGAACTTTTGGTATGGGATATGTATAAAATACATC
Organism: Ophonus ardosiacus; assembly: GCA_943142095.1. Taxonomy (NCBI): domain Eukaryota; kingdom Metazoa; phylum Arthropoda; class Insecta; order Coleoptera; family Carabidae; genus Ophonus; species Ophonus ardosiacus. Next base: position 46,007,125 of record OW964831.1, on the reverse strand, counting down.
GAATTGACGGAAGGTTTTGTGCTGGCCACAACAGATTTTTTTAATTTATGCTAAATGACATAATGACAGTTTAACTAGAGATGACAATAGCGGACCAAAGTCATTAGCGATTAACGGTTTTGTTTCGTTGTCACTTTTAGCAAAAGCGCCATATAAAAGTTGGTTCGCAATATGAAATAATGTGTCTTGACCTCAAAGAAAAAATTTGCGATACGTCTCTGCCAATCGGTCTCATCCGATCGCAATCGTACATGCGACTGGGCACTCATACCACGCATTTCTTTGTTCATATAAACATTATAGCTACATTTGCTTTGTTAACAAGTCATAAAAGAGTTTTTGCAGTTCTTTATCGCACTGTCAAACAGATAAATAACGCGTGCATTCGTTTGCGTAACGCGACACTAGCCATGATTCATTGGCATTTTAGCGGAATTACTTTCCGGTTACACGTGATACTAACACATCCCTTCTCAGCGAAAGACTAAATATTCAACGATTTACAGGCCCAAGGAATTTAGGTTGCTTGGCCAACTGCGGTGTTCCCATCTATTTATATCGTTGTTGATCTACCAATTTTTATTTCGTGTTTTTGGAAATTAATTCTTGCTGGAAATGTTTTCAAATTTTGAAATGAGTTATTTGATTTGTGTTCGTGGTTTGAAAATTAATTAATCTTGTCAGGAATTGGAATTTGGGTAAATGTTTTGGATTCTGTTAATTTCGAGCAGTTGACAAGATATATTCGTATGTACAATTAAATAATTTTTTAAAATATATAAAATGGAATGAAGGACAGTTTAAAAAAATCTGTTGTGGCCAGCACAAGACCTCCCACCATTTCCATATTAGGCTATATCAGTATTGTACATATTTGACTTTTCTGATACACACAAAGACACACATCTTCTTTATATATTTTTATATTTTTTACTTCATTCTATTCACTCTTATTCTTCTAATGTTGGAGATTCTTCCAATTTGTTGATAAAATTGGCGGTATTTCTGAAGGGTATATGTATCTATAATCTCCATAGAAGATAATAAAAAATTTAAATGTACGGAAAAAGATTTTTTTCTTCAAACGTCATAAAAATGGCATCTTTTGTGACTTGATTCACAAGGTTGAAGTTTCATTTCTACGCCGTCGGAGTAGAAATAGTTAATTTCTACGCCGCCGGAGTAGAAATGAAATAAATAAATATCCATAGCAACTATATAAAATGAGCGAATAAGAAGTGAGTAATAAAATAGAAACCTGTAATATCGCCTCAAGTTGCACTAGATAACCTAAGAATAAAGTTACTAAAAACCTCCAACAGCTGTCAAATTTGAATTGATAATATAGAAATTGAAATATAAACAGTTTATATTTAACGAAATAACATATTATAAAATAGCAGACTTACATAATGATAATGGCGATAAGAATACTTAGAATTAAAGTGATATTCATATTCTTCAGCCATATTGTTGAATTTCCATCCGATTGAACAACTTCAACGGCCGTACATTGCAAAACTTCATATTCTGATATAATTGCACATAAGGAGAATATAAAATTGCATAGTTTTTATTTAAACGTCAAAACGTGAAAATTTTCACTTGAATGTTTATAACAAAAAGTGAACAAACACGAAAGTATCCATAGCAACAGAGCAATTGAAATTAGCAAACGTCCTTCACGTAAAATATTTATAATTATTGAAACGTCAAGTTGTAATTATTTTATTTATATATGTACGTTTGAAGAAAAAATATAATGTGTCATTCGGAGTAAAAGTGTCATTGTGTGCCTCGCATGTAATTGTCCGACTCGCTAAAGCTCGTCGTTCAAACTTACATGCTCGCCACACAAAGTTTTACTTTTACTCCTAATAACACAATATACTATTATATTCTTTAATATTAGTAATAACATAAATTTCCAAAAAATAATATTTAGAAGATTTTTTAAAGAAACTATTACTTTCGGTTGTCCAATTGTTACCAAAATCTAGTCAGCTCTTCCCAGGAATATCAGATTGAGGAAACTGCAGTTAAATATTTTTTAAGTCTTATAGTATTTGAGAAACCACACATCAACACATCCACACATACACACACTCACGGACATCATCGTAAAAATGTTATAATCGGATTGTAAGGACCTTAAAACGTGCTTATCCACTAAAATCTGGTTATGTGATTTTTAGCATAATTCCAATACCTCTCTTAGCGAAAGGTAAAAAGTGAAACATTTATTTGATTTTTTTGTAATTATTGCAATTTATGCAATAATATTAAAGTGATTAATATTAAATAATGTAATAGATGTAATGTGCTATTATCATGTTCAATACCAGGGCTTAATTTTCTGCCGGACACTTTTTATTTACAAAAAACTGTTAAACGCCTATGTGAAGATGTACTTGGGACACTCGGCATAAAACAGATACTCATATATGGTAGTTATCATTATCAATATCTATATAATAAAAATCTGTTGTGGCCAGCACAAGACCTCCCGCCATTTCCATATTAGGCAATAAGTATTGTATTCCATTTTGCTATCGAACCGTCGTTTTATAACAAAATATTACAGAACTTTACCCAAATATTGTTTTTTATTGTATTTAACATGTCTTCTGCACACATATAATTCTAATTATATCTATTTTTCATTGTATGAGGAAGTTTCTAAATGTCAGAAATTCTTCCAATTGATTAACCAGATTGTTGGTATTTCTGATAGATATATGCATTTTACCTATAATTTAAAATAATTAATAAAACAATAAGAAAGACTAAATGTACTTCCCAGAAAAAGCTATCAGAATGTCACTAAAACTGTTTATTTTTGACACTGACATTAATATCTGTCATTTACAAACTATGTTATAGACATTTGAATTTGTCAACTGGTTTCCTTAGTGTAGTTTCGCCTACTCGACTTATTATATCCCGATATTCTATATATTATAGCGTCTTTATCTATAAATATATAGAAGATATAATAAAAAATTTAAATGTATCAGATATAGAATTTTGTTCTTCAAAATTAGTAATATCAAAAATTTTCAAAACACAATATTTAGAAGAATTTTTCTAAGAAACTACTACTTCCGGTTGTTCAATTGTTACCAAAACCTTTTCAGCTCTTCCCAGGAATGTCAGATTGAGGAATTCATAGTTAAACAGGTCTTATGTCTTGAGGAATCGTCCCGCCAACATCCAGCCATACACACACACAGACATCAATGTTAAAATAGGATTCTAGTGACCTTGAAACGTGCTTATTCATTAAAATCTGGATATGTGATTTTTAGCATGATTCCAATACCTCTCTTAGCGAGAGGTAAAAATACATAAATTTATACGATCTGTAATTCGCTTCCATTAAATGCAAAAGCATTTATTTGCTCTGTTATTTATTGTAATACAAATAACTACTTATATATTAGAATAAAAAATAGGACTCTATAATAACAGATGTAGAAAAAGAAGTTATATTTTTATTTAAATTTTTTATTGGTAGGTACATGTTATTATATCGATTATAAAAAATGTCTCGGAAAAAGTAATGAAATTGAAAGGTATGACATTCTTTTACGCCAAGAGAAAATGTATCACTTTGACATGTGTTTAACCCGAGGTGCTTTCGATCTTGATCTTTCAAGAACCACAACCTGTCATTCTGTCATTGCGTTTTTACCTTTGCCGTTAAACTAGCAACTCAAAGAGACATCCAATCGTTTGAAATATATGTAGGTATGTATTTTTAATTTGTTCCCAGAATGATATTTTTAACTTTTATTCTATTTACGAAGTTTAGAAAAAAAAAGAATAAGCAGGATTGTAAAAATTTGCTGAGACATATGCATCTAGGTCTAGGAGTATATATTACGAGTAATTGTCATGTATGTGATTGTTCAATATGAAAAATGTTAGGGTACATACAAATGAAATATTTTTTAGGCTATGTTCGATGTCGCATTGTGGCATTTAGTATTTAGGATTTAGGTCTTCTTCATATACATTTAACTCCGAATGGCACAGTTATGCCATCCATTGGTTTGTATGGCAACACTTTAGAACAACAAATATGAATTATACAATTCAAATTAATTTGATGCTATACATTAAATGTTAATATTACATTTCATAAAATAGAAACTAGGAAGCTATTATTTCATAGTAAATTTGACGTTTTGCACAAATTATAGCAACGGACAATTTTTGTTTAATTAGTGCGCGTCAACTTCAAGGCATAGTGTGCTCCTGCAAAACCCTAAAATCTAATTTCTAAAATTCTAAATAATGACGTTATTTAGGGCATATAAATTTAGGATTTAGATATTAGGGTGATAAAAGTGCAACATTTGGATTCAGCCTCAGTCAAGAATATAAAGCATCAGTATAAATATAAATTATAGGCACTTGTCATTTTACGAGTTTGTTTATAGTTTCTAAAATAAATATATTCACAAATGTCTGGCTTCTCGAAAAAATAACTTAAATACTTTTGTAAAAACTTTCCAATAAATTTGGAAGACAGTTTTTACTTCCTTGTACGAAGTAAAGGAAGTATTGTAATCGCGAAAAATTTCGGTTTCCAGATTTCAACGGAAATATCCATTTTGACCATCCCTGAATCCATTTTGACCAATTTCGGCGTGACGTCTGTACGTACGCATATGCGTATGTACGTACGTACGTACGTATCTCGCATAACTGAAAAACGGGAAGCCGTAGAAAGTTAAAATTTTGTATTTAGGACTGCTATAACATCTAGTTGTGCACCTCCCTTTTTGGTCATTACATAACTTTCGGTAGTGGTACTTTACTTGCAGGCTATAATAGATTTTCATGAAAAACTATATTAAAATATAATCCAAAACTTTTCAAATTTGGTATATAAGACTTTTATATCAATAGGAATAACATAATAGATTGTAGTTAAAATGGTCTACCCGGAAGTGGTACTTTACTTGAAGCCTATCATAGATTTTAATGAAAAACTATTTAAAAATATAATCCAAAACTTTTCAAATTTGGTATATAGTATTCTTATATCAATGGGAAAAACATAATAGATATTAGTTAAAATGGTCTATCCGGAATGGGAATAACATAATAGATTTTGGTTAAAATATTCTAACCGGAAGTGATACTTTACTTGAAGCTGTTATCAGTTTTACTTGAAAAAATGCTGTTATTTTGATTTTAATAATAAATGCTTCAAATATAAGTTTTAGAGAATTGAATTCTGCGTCGAAAACATCAAGCATGATTAAATTAGCTCTTTGTATAAGCGAGATATGTAAATTTAAAAATTATATACTTTTTGGTTTCTGTAATTAAGTTTGCCATGAATTAGGACAGAAAATAACAAAAAAATAAAGAATTTAATGTCAATGTCAAAATATGTCAAATACGTGCAATTTTATGATTGGGTTTGTTATAATACTTATTTTAATTATTAACAGAATATGTATATAGTGTAACAGGCGTACAAGGAAGTCATGTGGTGTCCACATCAGATATTTATATTTAATATGTAGTTGGATGGCATATAGAAATTTATAACGTAGGTACATATTTTTTATTACAGATTTTTTTTTTTTTCGTTTACAGCGCATTGAAGTTTCAGATAATACGACTTATAACTATAACCAAAACTTTACAAACAAGATTAAAGATCATTTTTAACCCACTCGTTAAAAGCAAAAATGTTTAATGAACACTTGTATTTATCACGAAAAAATTCCATTAGTTTTGTACTTGTTTGAAAATGGTAACAACAAGTTTAACTAATTGCATTACCAAAAAAGTATAAAGCGAATTGTTGGAATAAAAACGTAAAACAGGGCATACATCGTCATCGGCGTTAGGGCCGTAAGGGGCTCTTTTACAGCGGCATAAAATACACTTTCATTAAATCCGTTATAAAAAGTAAAGTAGGCTGTGACATCTCTCAGCGTTCCGAATGGAAATGTCACCGCTGGGACTACCAACGCAAAATCAGTTAAAAAACGTGTTTAAAAAACAAATAAAAACAACGACTAGCAGAAATGAAACGCAATGAAATTAAATCCATACTCGAAAGTTTAATGAAAACGTAATCCTAAATTAATAATACGAAATCTCGACGTGGAATTAATAGCGATTTTTAATTCATATTTTTTTTTGTTTTAATCGGCCCGGCGAATTATTACCGTAAATAAATTTACAGTTATATTTTCCGATCATGATAGTTAAATAAGGGTTTGAATGTAGAGTGTTTAAACATTTTTAATTTGAGTTCAGTAAAATATAAACGTTTTAATTTATATGATTTATTAAGAATGATTTTCATTAGTTATTGACATATGATAATAAATCAATATTCAATTAACTAAAAAGTACTACATGTAATTTTTTCTCCTTTTCAGCGTTTGATTTAATAATCTATACGCATAATTTTTAAATTCTATATTTCATTCAATTTATAAAGAGAAAAAATAAATATCCATCAATATGCAGCAATAAATTCTATTCTTAAATATTATATTTTGACATTTTATGTGATTATCAATATGAAAAATATCTTATTCTCCATGGGGTCCCGTGGCCGCGTGCCTGAGTGTCTGGTCGCAAACCCTGGGGCACCGGGTTCGATCCCGACAAACGCCAAATATTTCCAATTTTATATTGCACAAAAGTGACCCCTGTGGTGCACTCTCCACACCAGCTATGAGTGCCCGTGAGGTGACGCCTGGTAAGCGCCCTTACGATAAAATATATCGTCATCATTACCAATGTCTACATGTGTTGTAGATACTGGCACACCCAGAAATGGGTAATATGCCATGATGATATATTTATTTTATTTTAGGGTTTGATTATACATTTTCCTCCATATTCAATAGATAAAGAGATTAACTTTCATAAATCAGCCAGCTTTGCTATAACCATGAAAACAGCTGATATGTTAAAATAATAGGGCTGTTGCAAGAATTTTTATATAACTTCTAAGTATTAAATTTGAAAAGATATTGTTCTTTAAAGAGCCTCAAGTTTGAAAATATCACGAAATATCCTTTAGATATTTTACAATTAATTTTTGAAATTTGGATAAAATTTTGAATGTCATGTGATCTGAAACAGAATGTGACGTCAGAGTACATACATCTTTAGCGGTTCTACGGTGTCAAGTGTATTGTCAAAGTTGTCAAACAAGTGTCAAATAAGAATCACGACCAGAACTTTAAAGTAAAATATATTATCAATTTATATAACAAATTCAGGTTTTATCATCCAGCTATCGACCTTCGGTTAATTGTCCGATTTAGCTTGAGTGTAATTTGAATTAGCCATTATTACTTTATTATTCATTTACAATGAGCTATGTCAGCGTCAAATGTCAAATTAAAAGATTTTGTTATTAACATGTGACAAACGTTTATTTATATAAATAATATGAATAAATGTAGGTGATGGAAACACTACTTTCCTATTGGCTATTAATGATGTAATGTATGTGCTTCTACGTCACAGGAGTGGGGGGGGGTAGTTTTTCAGGACGCCAATCTTTTTATTTAATTATTTCCACAAATAACAACAAATTATTAAAATAAAAATTATTACTAAGAAAATCATTCCATAAACTTTCATTTAAAATAGTTTTGAAAAATATGAAACAGGCTCATTCTAACTGACAGAAGTCAGTGTCAAGTGTAATTTACATGGTGTATGTTCGTGATATAATTTTGCTGGATTTATAGAATCTTTTCCAAAGAACTTTCGGTATGAAATTTGTAAAAAATAATATATATATATATACACAGTATGTCCACGGATCGAGTTCCAAAGAGAAAAAACTTTTTTATTCTTTATTTTACAAAAAAAATATGGTAAAAGTATTTGCATGTCCCGAAATGGCCAATTCAGTTTTAACATTTTCAAATTTTCTTTTAGTTTCAGATAAAAATCGAAAATTGGTCGTTTTAGTTGAAAATTAGTCCCAAAAAATAAGTTTGCGTTGTCATGGTAATGGCCGTTATTTTTTTTTTTTTTTTAATTGTCAGTTAGGAAAATCAACCATAATCGTTGTCAAAAGACGAACGAGTTTACCTAATTCAATGCTATGACAGAGGTAATAAAGCGATTCGTCGAGTTGTCGAAGAATATAATCAAAAGTTTCCGGATATTTACATATCAAATAGAGGTGCACGAAAATTGGTAAAAAAATTCCTGTCAACTGGTTCCATACTGGATGTAAAAAAGTACCATGACAACGCAAATTTATTTTTTGGGGCTAAAATAATTTTCAACTAAAACGACCAATTTTCGATTTTTATCTGAAACTAAAACAAAATTTGAAAATGTTAGAACTGAAATGGCCGTTTCGGGACATGCAAAAACTTTTATCACGAATACATTTTTTTGTAAAATAAAAAATAAAAAAGTTTTTCCTCTTTGGAACTCGATCCGTGGATATACTGTATATATAATAGGTATAGAATCTTGGTATGGGATTTGTACAAAATGCATAGAAATGGCGGAAGGTAGTGTGCTGGCCACATCAAATATTTTATTACTACGGTTAAAAGCAATAGCATATCAATTACCAATTAACCAACTATGTTTTGATATTAAATGTCACTTAATTGGCTTTATTTTCCTTAGATACTTTTTCCTCTCTACCTAATTTGCATTTGTTTGGCGTGCAAGAATTCTCGGATGGAATTGGAGAGGAATCGAACGAAAATAACCACCAGGGAAACACGAGAACAGGGATTTTTACTTTTTTTCATTTGTCAAAATTTACATTTGGTTCCGGGGTGAAATATTGGCACTGCTGCTCTGGTGTAGGTTTCACTCTCTCAGGACTTCTGTTTCCCTCAGGATTTTCGAGATGTTATCTGTAACTTGAGAATTATACACTTCGTTCCCAGACGAAAATAAAGTATTGTAAGAAAATATTTTACATCTTCTTTCCAGTTTGCTATCAGCGTATCTTCTAAAAAATAAATGAAAGGGAGTATTAAATATCATCCAATAATTTTCAGCATAAACAATTACTTTTTCTAAATATAATAATATAACAGCTGAGATTATTTTTATCTGTAAAAAGCATGTCCCAAGTAAAGTACTCTGGGGGTATTTTGCAATAATATTATGTTTATATTATGCATTCATAATGAACTTATTACGAAACGCAAATTGCGCATCGAAATGAAGGCTCTTTCGAAACGCAATTTTCTGTTTTAAAAGTTTGGTACTAGACGACATTTACTTAATTTATTTAATAATTTTATTAATAAATCAATACTGACATGAACTTTCCAATAAATGAATAAATGCGATAGGTACCAATGTTACGAAATACAAATTTTTCTAAATCAACTCTGTTCAAGAGCAGTTTTTTAAAAAATATTTTAGTATATGAAAGACGCAAAGAAAGAAACAATAGCATATTGAAGGATTCATTATATAAGACTTTTTTTCGCATTTGCAATTTTTCTAAATTTTGACACATGCAAAAAAGCATGTTTTATAAACTTGTTCTTTAATATATACACCGATTTTTCATACTTGACCGTTGCGTCATTAATTGCTGAACAGCAAAATAACAAGTATTTGTATGTTTACTAGTGCTGTGAGGATCCGGCAAAACTTGGATCCGAGTACCCGGATCACAAAATATCCGGTTCCTCGGATATCCGATGTTCGGATATTGAAGCGGATAACCGTAAATTTAATTCGGATTTTAATTCTGGATCCAATTCTATTAACTATATCAAACAAAAATTTATTGTGGATTATTTCATAATCAGATTTATTTGGTTTTGAAACTCCATGATAATACTTATACATTCAAATATTATCATCGGGTTCAAAACTGAGAATATTCGAATCCGAGAACCGATGTGGATTCTGAAATTCCATATCTAAAATCCGATACTCATACTCATATTCGGATCCGGATCCAAAATCCAATACTCAGAATTGGATCCAAAATTCGATTCTCAGATCCGGATCCAAAATCCGATACTCAGATCCGGATAGTTCAACAAGCAATTATCCGGATATCCGGATATTTTTGGATCCGAAACCGAAACTATCCGGATCCCACCACTAATGTTTACCTGTGTCTTACTTATGGATTCCTACATTCTGTCTTCGATACGTGTATCTAATATACGAACGTCAAACTATGACGTAACGGTCAAGTGTGAGAAATCGGTGTTTACTATTACTTTTTATCTTCCGTCACCTTTAGGTAAGGAAGGTATTGTCTTTGGTCAAAAAATTCGGTGGTGAGTTTTTAATGAATAAGTACATTTTAGGGGCCCTAGAATACAATTTTACTAGATTTAGGATGATATCTGTATATGTGTGTATGTGTGTGTGTGTATGACAATACACCAATACTACAATTCCAAAAAATAATTCTTTCGTACTCTTTTTCTTTACATCTATATGAAGAGCTGATCAAATATTGTTTATAATTGATCAACCGGAAGTTCTCTTATTTGAAGTTCTTAACAGTTATTTTTTTTAAACACGCAGTTAAATATCATTTTTTGACAGTTTACGTGATAGAATATATCTTATTGTCTATATACGGTTTAATTACACATTTTCCTTCATATTCAATAGATATAAAGTTAAAAAATTATAAACAGATTAACTGTCATAAATCAATCAGCTTTGTTATAATAATAGAAATAACTGATATATTCAAATAATTCTAATTGACAGATGCCAGTGTCAAAAGCAATTTACATAGTGTTTGTTCGTGTTATAATTTTATTTACTTTACTTTATTTACCAAATACGAAGTTATTTACTGTAACATTTTACCCGACAATGAGCATTTACCCTATCTGTCACATAGCCAATAAAAGAGCAGTCTAGTTTTAGTAAGTCATTATTTTCCTTACTTTCGTTCTTTGCTCAACAATGTAGTATAAATATATGATCCTCTCGAACCTCAAATGATTTGTAAATCCTCAGTTTAAAACTCCAACCTCAATCAATACTGGGGCTCCTCCGACCTGACCGCAGCTCCGACTTGTGCTAAATGAATTCTCTCGCCCAATAAACCCGCCATTTCAGCCGCCTCCGGTGCTCCGGCGTGCCACAGCCGCCTTTATAAAGTCGTATTGAATTTTTCACCTCTCTCATGGCTTCCAGCAAATCGCCCCCAACAGGAATTTATCCCTGGAAATCTTTTCTATCGGGGATATTTGTGTTGGAGATCTAGGTATTCGCAAACTATTTTGAATATTATGACGTGAAATATTCGAAGTAAAGGGTTTCATACTATTGTGTTTTTGACGTTTGTCGCTTTTATCAGAAAGTGGAGTTGCGAGTATTGTAATCGAATTTATTGTTGTTTTTTGCTTTCAGTTTTCTGTTCTTTTTATAAACATTGCTTTTTCCAATAACACTCAAATAGTTCTTTTTTCCTTTTCAACCTATATATAAAAGAAGTATTGTGAGCAAGCTAAAAATGGTATTTTGATGTCTTTGGAAAAAGCTTAATAGTTTCTTAATGATATCCTTGATTATGTTTTGAAACATTAAAAAAAATCACACGAACATGTATCATTTTTTACAATTTACATACCGAAAGTTCCCTGTAAAAGATTCTATAAATCCAATAAAATTATAACATGAATATACATTATGTAAATTGTACTTGACAATGACATCTGTCAATTAGAATTTTTTGAATATATCAACACTGTTTCAATAGCAAAGCTGACTGATTTTGAAAGTTAATCTATATATAATTCTTTAATACTATATTTATTGAATATGAAGGATAATGTATAATCAAACCATGAAGAGAATAAGATATTCTTTCATATTGATAATAATAAACATAAAATGTCAAAAATTGATATTTAACTCCATTTTTACCTCCCGCTATCCTTGGTAAGGGAGGTATAGGGATCGTGCTAAAAATCACATATCGAGATTTTAGTAAATGACCACGTTTTAAGGTCCCTAGAATCCAATTTTAACATTTTCACGATGATGTCTGTATGTGTGTGTGTGTGTATGTGTGTGTGTATGTGTAGTAATTTTGTCTTCACTCGAACTGAAATACTATCATTCAGAAAATTCTGAAACCTTGTATTTTCATCCTATTCTAATATTAAAAGAAGCCATTAGATTTTGGTGTAAATCGGATAACCGGAAATGGCACTTTACCTGAAGCTCATAATGGTTTTGTCTTATAAAAATTAAAGATTATTGAATTTTCTACAGGAATACATTAATATTTTTTCTATATGTTTTACAGATCAATTTAAAAATAATTTTTTTTATTAGTCGCGAAGCCTAAGATAAACATAATTCCTTTGTTACACAGTTCATATTTCAAATTAATGAAACTGACAGTAAATGTCACTGTCAAAAAACTAATCACTTCAAATTAATAATAGTGAAATTTAGAAAGAAAATAATAAATAAAGCAATAGTTTTCTGCAATGGAACAGTTTGCAGCGTTAGTAAATACGTAGGTATGTATTTAAATTAATAAAAAATAAATAGCGGGAGGTTTTGTGTTGGCCACGTCAGATTTTTTCAAGATGAACTGTTAAGAACTTCAAATAAGGGAACTTCCGGTTTACTAATTACAACCAAAATCTTATTACCTCTTCATATGGATGTAGAGAAAAAGAGTATGAAAAAATTATAATATTTAGAATTGTAGTATGTATTGGAGTTGTTGTTGGAGAAAAATTTGTCACACACACACACACACACACACACACACACACACACACACACATACACATACACATACAGATATCATCATGAAACTAGTAAAAACTTATTCCAGGGACCCTAAAACGCGCTTTTTCATTAAAAACTCACTATCAAATTATTTGACCAAAGAAAATACCTTCCTTACCTAAAGGTGATGGAAGGTAAAAACACTTATTATGCACTTAAAAATAATTTTAAAAAAGTAATGTACTAAAATGATAGTAATTTATTTAAAATAATTAATTATACAGTATTACATTATGGGGTCCCATGGCTGCGTGCCTGAGTGTCTGGTCGCGAACATGAGAAACCGGGTTCGATCTCGACCGACGCCAAATATTTCGAATTTTAAAAAAAGCACAAAAGCAACCCCCGTGGTGCACTCTCCACGCCAGCAATGAGTGCCCGTGAGGTGGCGCCTGGTAAACGCTCCCACGGTAGAAATATGTCATCATCATTACCGAAATCTATGTACAACTCAGAGTGGCATACTCAGAAATGAGTAATATGCCGTGATGATATATTTATATTTATTTATTTTATATTGTAGAAAGGATGGGAGAGGAGAGAATAGTTAAAAAAGTGTTTGAAGCAAAAATTGGAAGAAAGAAACCACGAGGACGACCAAGAAGAACGTGGCTGGAAGAAGTAAAGGAGGCAGCGCAAAGAAGAGGTCTAACTTGGGAAGAAACGAAGACAGCAACACAAGATAGAGCAGAGTGGAAAGAAATTTGAAGAAGACCAATGAACCAGAACTCAATCCCCTCCCCCGCAAGCCGGGGGAACGCCTTACACCCGTGAGGGTAGAAAGGTGCAGGATTAAGTAAGTAAGTAAGTATTTTATATTTACACATTATTACAAAACTGTTTTATTTGAAAAAAATAATGAACAACTTATTTAAAACGGCACGTGTTTATAGAAAGGTATAAACAAATCATAGAGTGTAGTAACATTGATAAATCTACTTAATAATGAACCACCTGTATCTAATATTTGAACACATGTACAAATACAAAACCACATATTGACCATTGAACCACAACTACACAATTGTATGTTTATGTATGATAAAATTTTATTTTGTGTTTTCAAGTAGATTTCAATAATACCAGGATAGAGTTTACATTCAATAATCCTTTAATTATTTGCACAGCTGACCGCGTTTCCTGCATCCAAACGTGTTGGATCAGGGCACATTCAACAATGAGATGAATAAATAGTTATTTATGCAACAAGAGAAAAAAGTATTGTTTTATTGCAAGAATGAAAAATTGAAAAATTTCGAAATTAATTTAATGAAGCTTGTGTGATAACATGTTCATCATTTTTCCAATGTAATTTTCAATTAAACTAGCTATTGTAGTTAATTATAGCAAAATAAATTACTAAATTAACCTAAAGCAATATTTATTAACAATCTCCCGTATATAATTAACATCAAAATTCGTAAATTAGGTGCGTGCGTGTTCGTGTTATCAATTTAAACTCAAATTTTCAATTTATGGATAAATTAAAATACCTATTTAGTGCAGCGACCGAGAGATATATGTACAAAGGATTTATGAACAATAGATTTAGTGGCACTTAAATCATCGGCCACTTGTGCATAATTTCCCATCTATAATAAATTGCCTATGGTAAACAACATCACTATAGTCTGAAAAATTGACTCTGTCGGGTTAAACAATAAAACTATAAATACTGTAATTAAAACAAAGCGGCATATCGCTCACTGCTTGCATTGTAATTTTGAGTATCAAGAGATATTATTTGCGCTGCTCTGTTGAAATGAAGAGATGCACTGTTTAGTAAAATAGTCTTACTTTACTCTTAACAAAAATGCTATTTTTGTTTGAAATAATTTCTTATGAAAATTAGAACTGCGTTGTTCCAAAGCTTATTTCAAATAAAAATAGCATTTATGTTAAAGTAATAGTAAGGTCAAAAGTCGGCACTAACTAACTAATCCATTTTACGACGATTTCATGCAAAACAGTGCTGCCAACCTGATGATAATTATTGTACATATGAATAAAATAAATATATCATCACGGCATATCGTTTGAAACAGGTAATTTTCCAGAAACATTAAAATCAAGCAAAATTTTTCCTCTTCACAAGAAAGGAAATAAACTTGATATAAATAATTATAGACCAGTGGCTATTTCATCAACTTTTTCAAAAATATTTGAATATTGTTACCTTGAAAGATTAAATGCATTTTTACAGCAAACAAATGCTATCGATAAAAATCAGTTTGGTTTTAGAAAGAACTCCTCTACAGCAAAAGCTACACACGTTTTTTATGATAAAATTATTTCACATTTGGAAGCTGGAGAATGCCCAATAGGTGTTTTCTGTGATCTCAGCAAAGCTTTCGACTGTATAGATCATAACCGTTTATTTGACAAATTAAACAATATTGGTGTAAGAGGTGCACCTCTGAATTGGATAATAAAATTTCTTGAAAATCGTCAACAATATGTTTCTGTTCGTTTTTATTCTAGTTCTCAGTGCCAAATAGTTAATTCGAACAGCACAACTATAAACATCGGAGCACCTCAAGGAAGCATTCTTGCCCCCATACTTTTCATTATTTACATTAATGACCTTAGCCTTATTTTTCAGGATGATATAGATTCAATAATTTACGCTGATGATACATCGTTGATAGTTTCAGCAAAAGATAATAATTCATTAAAGAATAAATGTAAAAACAATTTGGATAACATGCTAAATTGGTGTAATAATAATTTACTTTACTTAAACGAATCTAAGACGAATTATATACGCTTCCATACTCATCAGAATTCAAATAATATGGATATTGATGTTGCTATTGGAAATAATCAAATCAACAGAGTCAGTTCATCCAAAATCTTAGGTTTCACATTTGATGAACACTTAAATTGGAAAAATCACTGTGAACTAATTATTACAAATTTAAACAAACTATGTTACCTAATTAAACATTTAAAACTATATTTATCTGTTTCTCAACTATTAACATTTTATTATGCTAAAACTGAATCTATCCTCAGGTACAGTGTCACTTTTTGGGGTGCCTCTACTCATTCCAAAAACGTTTTCGTAAGTCAGAAGAGAGTACTTCGATGTATTATGAACTTAAAAAGGCAAGAATCGTGCAGAAATATTTTTGTTAAGTACAAAATCTTAACTTTGACCGGTCTTTTTATTTATGAAACTTCTTTACACATATTCCAAAATAAAAACAATTTTATTCAAAATAAAGATGTTCATAATTTTAATACAAGGAGGAAAAATGAACTTAGAGCTCCTACTAATAGATTAAAAATAAGTAGTTTATCTCCAAATACTGTGGGAGTAAAAATTTACAATCATTTGCCACCATTCCTTACAGAGTCAAAATCCGTAACAACTTTTAAACAAAAACTAAAAAAATTTCTTATAGAACAGTGTTTCTATGATCTGAATGAATATTTTAATACTACACCAATGTAATAATTTTATATGTAAATGTATATAGTATTAATCCTGACGCTTCCGATAAAATGTAATCACGTTTTCAAAAGGAATAAACATATTATTATTATTATTATTATATTACCCATTTCTGGGTGTGCCAGTATCTACAACACATGTAGACATCGGTAATGATGACGATATATTTTACCGTGTGGGCGCTTACCAGGTGTCACCTCACGGGCACTCAAAGCTGGAATTGTACATATAAGATAATACTTGTTGTTTTTGTTATTTCACATATTTATGTCAATGTATCCCCTGAAGAAGGCACCAGTTTATGGTGCCGAAACGTTGGGTTTAAATAATAAATACAGAACTTAAACTAAAAAAAAGGTAGTATTATTCCAATTAACTAACAACATGTTATATAAATTAACAGCCTGATTCACAAAAAAGTTTAAGCTATCCTCATTTTTGGATTAGTGAATTCTATTCTATTGCGGTATTTAAAATTTAATTTTTATGATATTATCAATAAAGGTAGATACTAGTAATAGATTAGACTATATATTAAGATATATAGGTAAACTGTCAAAATTAGAGTAGAATTCGCTAATCCAAAAACGAGGATTAGCTTAAACTTTTTTGTGAATCGGGCTGTAAAAGAATTTAAAAAAATATGTTGTGGCCAGCACAATACTTCTCGCCATTTCCATTTTATGTTATATAAGTATTGTATTGCACTTTGCTATCGAACCGTCGTTTTATAACAAAAACATTACAGAACTTTACCCAAATATTGTTTTTATTGTATTTAACATGAGGAAGTTCCTAAATGTCACAGATTCTTTCAATTAATTTTCTAGATTGGCGGTATTTCTTATGGATATATATATATATATATATATATATATATATATATACATATGTATATTACATACAATTTTAAATATTTAATTAATAAAACAAGAAAGATAAAATGTACTTCCCAGAAAAAGCTTTCAGAATGTCAATAAAACTGTTGATTTTTGACAAATTTACAAACTACGTTATAAACATTTGAATTTGTCAACTGGTTTCCTTAGTGCCTTAGCGTCTGCGATTAGATTATTCTATATATTATAGTGCCTTTATTTCTAAATCTATAAAAGATAAAATAATTTTTTTAAATGTATGCAGAATTGTATGTTCTTCAATATCAGTAATGACAGAAACTTTCAAAAAAATATACTTCGAAGATTATTTTAAATAAACTATTACTTCCAATTGTTGCCAAAATCTAATCAGCTCTTCCCAGGAATGTCAGATCGAGGAAACTGCAGTTAA
The DNA here is from genome assembly GCA_943142095.1 of Ophonus ardosiacus. Lineage (NCBI taxonomy): Eukaryota > Metazoa > Arthropoda > Insecta > Coleoptera > Carabidae > Ophonus > Ophonus ardosiacus. The sequence continues at coordinate 45,989,601 of OW964831.1, read as the reverse complement.
ATATTTTTTAAGTCTTATAGTATTTGAGAAACCGTGGTTCCAACATCCACACATCCTCACACACACACACTTATAGGGACTTTAAAACGTGCTTATCCATTAAAATCTGGATATGCGATTTTTAGAATGATTCCAATTCCTCTCTTAGCGATAGGTAAAAATAAAATTTAAAACAAGTACCTAAACTTTTTTGATACTGTAAAAATGTTGCATTACCTAATTAAATAAATTTGTAGAAATGAAGAATGAAAATGATTAAAAAATAATGTTTTCAAAAGGCTTTGAAGCCCCGAACGGTAGCTTATTTAGTTTAACAGTTAATCCGGCCCTAGCGATTTGCCTTGCACATTGCAATGCCTCCCATGGCATATAGGTAAACGATGCATTGCTCGGAATACATTCGATAAATTTAAGCCACAAATGTTTAATTAGCATTCCCGCATGTGACATGGCTATTCAAATATTAAAACGTCGGACACTGAATTACAAACTGCAAGAGGACAACAACAAATGCAATAATTTACTTTGTGAATAAACGCCTACACATGATAATCAGTTAATGGATGCTGATTTCTATTAACTTTGTGAAAGCTGAAACGTTTATGCTTTTATGATTATAGAGTGTGTTCAGAAAAAAAAATCTAATTTGGAGTAGGCTATGAACACTGACACGTATGTCTGATTATTAGTCATGTTGTCAAAACTGATTGTTAACTGAAAAAATTATAAAAAATCTCTTCACACCAGCTATGAGTGCCCGTGAGGTAACGCCTGGTAAGCGCCCACACGGTAAAATATATCGGCATCATTACCGATGTCTACATGTGTTGTAGATACTGGCACACCCAGAAATGGGTAATATGCCGTGATGATATATTTATTTATTTATTTCTGTTGTGGCCAGCACAAAACCTTCCATCAATTCGATGTATTTTGTACATATCCCATACAAGTTCCTTGAAAAAGATGCTGTATATCCTGTAAAATTTTAACACCAACACACTATTTTTTACAAATTCCATACCGAAAGTTCCTTTCCCTATTTTATTAGGGGTCGCTGTTTCTTACTCTTCTCTTTTACTCATTCCTGTACAACGCATCTTCTTCACATAATTCTTCCTCTCTCATATCTACACAGTCCTTCCATTTCTCTTTGGCCTTTGTTGTACTTCTGGCATTGAAAATTCCAATCTTGAGGCGAGTCTGCAACTGCAAGTCACTTGCGAGGGACACTCTATCACATTCACATACAACTTTCTGACCCTATACTTTCAACTTTGGTTTTGCATTTGACACTGACATCTATCAATTAAAAAGTTTTTAATTATCTGCTGTTTCCATAATTTTAGCAAAGCTGACCAATTTTTGAAAGTTAATCTCTCTTAATGTCTCTATATGTATTGAATCTGAAGGAAAATGTATAATCAAACCGCATAGAGAATAAGATATTCTTTCATATTGATAATCACAAAATGTCGAAAAATGATATTTAATTGCGTTTTTTCAAGAAAAACTGTTAAAAACTTCAAATAAGGGTACTTCCGGTAGATCAATTATAACCAAAATCTAATCAGCTCTTCACATAGATGCAAAGAACAGGAATACGAAAGAATTATAATTTTTAAAATTGTAGTATTGGAGTTATCATCGGAGAAAAAATTGTCACACACGGACATACACACACGGACACACACACACACACACACACACATATACAGACATCATCTTAAAAATAGTAAATTCGTATTGTAGGGACCCTAAAACGTGCTTATTCATTAAAAACTCACCACCGAATTTTTTGACCAAAGACAATACCTTCCTTACCTAAAGGTGACGGAAAATAAAAAGGATACAGAATATTGCCATTCACGGTTTTCCAACATATTTCTATATCTAAAATAAGGATTCAAGAAGATTTCTTTAGATAACATTTTTGACAATATCTTGTGCCAAATTTGCATTTAATTAAATACTTTCAAATCGACATACGTTTCTTTGTTCATAACTCCGAATTAGGATTTTGACTCTAATAATAAATAAGATAAGAGTAACTATTTATTATGTAAAACATATATTTTTAAATAGCTTGTACCTGAAAGAAATCTGCATACTAACCATTAGGTATATTTAAAACATCATACTAATTTCAATATAGGTTATGTTACTCGGTTTATAATCTCGTATTTCTCTACAATTATGCATACGGCAGAGCTTATCAAATATACTGTGTTATTACGTGCTAATTATGTTCCTGTTAAAGAAGTTATTATTTTCCCAAACCCTTGTATTAAACTCGATTAATAATAATTTGCAGAATGCATTTCATGCCGCAGTGTTATCACTGAAAGCTGAAACGTGTTTTACGCTGATAACATATCGTAATTATACAATATTAGCAGTTTCGAGTACTATTTCAAAACTAAGTGTTGGTTGCGAAGAGCCCTTGCTTCAAGAGTTGTTTTGTGTAATATTGCGTTCTCTGGTAGTCATTTGTTTTAAGTACTGTTCATCAATAAACACTAACCGGTACCGGTACGCGGATCGGTTATATATTTTGTCCAAATTGATATTGTTGGGAATATTGTCATGTATATTGTACGATGTTGCACATTATTAAAATCGTTTGTAATGGACAACATGCAGTATCCGTAAAAGCAGAATGGTAAAAGTTTTACTGTATCATATATTTAAGCTCGTAGCACAGAATAAACATCTATACAGAAGCGACAGTCAGAGAGAGAAACGAAAATTAGAGAGAGAAAGAGTATGCCAACAAATTTAAAGGGCTAATCGGATAAAATCGGATTGTTTCGTCATATCTTCGTATTTCTAATAAAAACAAATATGTTATATTTTCAACAATAGATAGGAAAAATTATTATCATAAGGAAAAACATTATATTTCACGTATTCTGAAAGAGCTGTTGTCTCAGCTTGTCACGCCCATGTATTTTTTTCTACAATAGTCGCGAGGGCCGTATGGTGTTTGGGAACTGTTATTTGTAAGTGCGGTTATGAAATTTATATCTTTTCCAATTAAATTAATTTAATTGCAATACGGCTTTGAATAATAAAACTACGACAGCTGTTAACAAAAGAGAAGAGAGAAATATACAAGACTATGGACCAAAAGTCATTATACCCCATATTTAGATAAAAATTTCAAAATTTTTAAAAATCTAATTTTTATGTATATAGATACTTCTTAATGCGCTGATTCCAGATTTTGAAACAGCAGGTCGATATCTCTTTTCGTTCTCGAGATATTTAGATTAAAAGTTTTGCTCAAAACTGCCCATTTTTAGGTAGTAACCCAAAAATGGATCGAGATATCTATTTGGCGATACGACCATTCGATTCTACGGGCAAAATTACATAAGTGTGCCAATTTTCATAATTTTTGTCCAACCGGTTTATTTTTTATGAATAAAAGTTTGAAATCCCCCGAAAATGGCCAAAATCTGAAAAAATCGTAAGGGGTACACCTTAGATTTTTGCGATTTTTGGCCATTTTCAGTTATTTTGCTTTAGAAATTGTATGCGGTGTTCAAAAATTATGAAAATTGGTGTACTTATGTATTTTTTCCCGTAGAATCGAATTATGATATTGCCAAATTCATATCTCGAGTTTTGAGAAAAACTTTGGATCTAAATATCTCGAGAACAAAAAGAGATATCGCCCTGCGGTTTCAAAATCTGGAATCAGCGCATTGAGAAGTATCTAATTAGATTTTTAAACATTTTGAAATTTTCATCTAAATATGGGGTACCTATAATGACTTTTGGGGCAATAATTCAAAAGTCGTTTTACCCATCATAGTCTTGTATATTTCTCTCTTCTCTTTTGTTGCCAGCTGTCGTAGTTTTATTATTCGAAGCCGTATTGCAATTAAATTAAAATTAATTGGAAAAGATATAAATTCCATAACCGCACTTACAAATAACAGTTACCAAACACCATACGGCCCTCGCGACTATTGTAGAAAGCAATGGCGCCTGCTGCTAACGTCAAACGACTTACGACAACCGACAAACGACGCAATTGTAGGACTGGCTTAAGCAAGAACTACGAACGAAACCGATACTAGATATTAGCTCTGTTCGATGAGAAATGCTTGAAGTGCAGAGCAGAATAGTGCAGTGCAGTGTAGTGTACACTAGTTCAGTATAATTCTTGTGGTTTCATAAAAAACACTAGTGTATATTTGGGCAAGTTTGCTCAGATTTGAGTAATCAAGCCAAGCGTAGCCAAAGGTGTAAAAGGTTAGGTTTGTTTATAAACACAGTCATATCATAAAGCTGCAAAGAAGTGACTGCAGAAATGTCTGTTTTAAAGAGCATAATGTTTAAACTAATCACTTGATTCTTCATCAGATTCAGAGACAGATATATTAATTAATTCTTTATATATCAAAACAAAGAGAATATACAATATCTGAATCCATTTTTTTATTTTCTCAATGTGTAAAATTTTAGGTTAATAAACAGATGTGTAGATAGGATAGAATTAAAATGTCTACCGAACAACATTTAGTTACCCCCACTCCTACTCTGCACTTTCTACAGCACCTCGCGAGTCAGGTCAGAAACGTGAGCACTAGTTCTTAAAATTTTTGTCATCGAACAGCCTGCCAGGAGCTGCTCGTTTCTCATAAAACATGTTAGTGTAAGAAAGTTAACACTAGGGCGGCCTAGTACATGTCATTGAACAAAGCTATTATTGGGAAAGACATTTGAATTGGTGACGACATCTTGTAATAAGAATACAACAAACAACACAGAAGGTTTGGGCAATAAAAATTAGAGAAAAGAAAGGATGAAGATGGCCAAACGATTATGGAGAAGGAACCATGGCTATGAGCTAAATCTCACACCCTCTACCAAACAGCAGAGGGATATGTAACTACTGCAAGTACGAGTTCTCCCTGCAGCAACATAAAAGCAGCTTTCATCTTTTTACTGCTCTTGAACTTAGCCTAAAAAATAAGCATGAAAACCTAACCTAACATGACACTTGTGACAGGCTGTACATCAGTGTGTATAAACACTATTCACTTATCAGTCGTTGTCATCCACGTGGTACGTGGCAGGCTGCCACGTGTTGTGTCATGTAGAGGCACCACGACGCTAATGCGTTGTCTTTTAGCGACGCCCGACGTCTGATGCTTGCTTCCGCTGCTCCGTCCCCGCCCAGCTACATAGACGGAGACGCTAAGCATAAGCAGGTTTGTAATTTTACTAGCGAGATGTCACTTAAAATCTCACGTTACTGTATTGATGGAGATAATGGGTTTTAAAGTTGTATGGAATTAAATGGAAAATGTAACTAGCTTATAAGTTAGAATAATAAAGGATATATAATACACTGCAGTAAGGGAGGTGTAATGGAGTTTAATTATGGATGACGTCAAGGATGATATAGAATATGTGCTTCAAATTTAAGACCTATTCTTTTAACAACAAGATACATAATATTACTTTTAACAAGGGTGTTATATTAAGCCTTATTCACGACTCCGAAACAAATCTGTTGTGGCCAGCACAAGACCTCTCGCCATTTCCATTTTATCTTATATAAATAATGTATTGCACTTCACTATCGAACTGTCGTTTTGTAACAAAAAAATTACAGAACTTTACCCAAATATTGTTTTATATTGTATTTAACATGTCTTCTGCACACATACAATTCTAATTATATTTATTTTTCATTGTATGAGGAAGTACCTAAATATCAGAGATTCTTTCAATTCATTAACAAGACTGGCGGTATTTCTAATGGGCATGTTACCTATAATTTTAAATATTTAATTAATAAAACCATAAGAAAGAATAAATGTACTTCCCAGAAAAAAGCTTTCAGAATGTCACTAAAATTTTTGATTTTTGACACTGATATCTGTCATTTATAAATTATGTTATAAACATTTGAATTTGTCAACTGACAAAACGATGCAATATTGTTTACTTAACTGAGGCCCGATATTTTCATCTCTGGTTAAACTGTCGGTTAAGTTAACTATCGGGGCCTTAAAATTAAAATTTTAACCAGAGATTGAAAAATCGGCCCTTAGTAGTCTAAGTTTACTTTCTATGGAATATAATGTATTTGCTGAAGTGGATTTTGTTTCTGCCATTGATGATTTAATTAAAATTATGTAAATAAAATGTTCTGTTTTGTGTTTTATTTATTTCTCAATACTTAATCATTATATGTATTAATTAATTAATAATAATAATATATCATCACGGTATATTACCCATTTCTGGGTGTGCCAATCTGCTTTATCACAGATATCGGTAAAGATGATGACATATTTGTACCTCACGGGCACTCATTGCTGGCGTATTAATTAATTCTTTAATATACGAGATACATATTGTATTATGCGAATATGGTATATGTTTAATAAATGTAAGTTTTTTTTTTATCACGCTTAAATACTATAATATTTAGATCTTATTATTTTACCCGCGTGTACTTATAAAAGGCGCATTTTTGGTGGCTGGCCATAGGCGCCTTAATTGCTAGTTACGCCTCTGGTAGTTGTTACGACTTATGGAATCCCACCCCGTTTGTTGATATAATTTGTGCAAAATGTCTAACTTACTCTCAAAGAATAGCTTCTAAACATATATTTTATGAAATATAATATTAATATTTAATCTGAAACATCAAATTATATCGAATTATATAATTCAGTTTGCTTGTTATAAAGAGTTGCCATAGAAACCAAGGGTTATCATTAGTGCCATTCAGAGTTGTATTTATGTGAAGTAGACCTAAATCCTAAATACTAAACGCCAATATGCGACATTCGACACAGCCTACGACGAAGATGTCTTCGGAGAAGCATTTCCTCCAATATGACCGAAATAAAGGCGGATTTATGCAGCCATTTTCATTTACATTTAATTTAATTTAATTTTCATTTAAAAGATAAATGTATGTAAACCAATGTAGCCATGCATACACCATTTTCATTTACGTTTTCATTTATCTCTCATTCTCATTTATTTTTAAAGATGGCCAACTTTTATCTAATAAATGAAAATTATAAATGGCGCATGCGTGTACAACATGACAGGGACGAGAATTTGAGTTGATCAGCTGGTTGTCATTATGTATCTCCGATATCGTTTCTTTTTACGGTTTTTTATTGCAATAACACGTTTAAAACTAAACTCATAACTTCTAAGCTGTCACAATTGTTGAATATTTTTATAAATAAATTTTATTCCAATGAAAGTCGGGTTATAACGATCATCATCTGTCAGCGTAGTTTTATATGTGCGCATGCGTTCATTTTCATTTATTTTTGTTATATATTTTTGTATGAATAGGTACATTTAAAAATTATAAATGAGAATTAAATGAAAATTAAATTAAAATGTAAATGAAAATGGCTGCATAAATCCGCCTTAAGAAGTCGAGATCGACAAGACCTAACACCTCACATCTCATCAACTAACAGTATAGCCATCGTTGGTAAAAATACTCTGTTTTCATTAACGCAGAGTCAAAAGTGTTGACTAAGGCTCATAACGAGGCTAACTCATTTAAGACCTTCATTCAGTAATTAAGTTATTTGGATTCATTACTCGTCTATTCACAACGCTTCGTGCAACATCCACTCAACTGTATTGTATTACGAAGGAAATTGTCTACTAACGAACTATAATGTTTTACTATTTATAATCGTTATTCGTTTGAAGCAAGTGAATATAGGCAAATAGGTGGCGTAACGGTACTGGATGGAAAATGCGAAAGAATAGGAAATTGGGATCGTATGTAACCTTCTCATTGCATGTAATTAGGCGTATTTAAGGCGATCCTGACAGCTTTAATGGAGGATATTACGGCCCGTAAATGCACACTTCCTGGATTTAAACAACAAACTCTGTGTTTAACATACCTATCTCGTTAACAACATTTTATAATGGGGAGGGAACGTGGAAAAAAATCGTGATAAACATAAATTTAACTCAATTTAGATGTTCTTCCGGGTTTCTTTTTACCATTTAAGTTTTTGTGTTGTATTATTATGCATATAGCTACTAATTTTATAATACCTATGATTAAGCATTAAGGTAGACAGCAATTTAACAGAATTATATTCGGTTAGTTTGTATTTTTTTGCACATTATAGATTGCCGAGAATAACGTGAGCAACATTTTGATCTACAGAATAAAAAGAGATATTTTTTTTTGTTTTATTTCTTTTATGTACAGTTTAATAGCTCGATTCTCGAAAAAGTTTAAGCTAATCCTTATTTTTGGATTAGCAAATTCTACTCTAATTTTGATAGTTTATATCTGAAAATATAGTCTAATCTACTTTTTTTGATAATATTGTAAAGATTTATGCAAATATCGGTAATGTTAATGACATATTCGTAGCGTGACGGCGTTTAAGATTCGAGATAATTTTGGCTACGGTCGGGATCGAACCCGGTTCCCCAGATTTGCGACCCGACACACAAGCACTACGAGACCCGAGTTATTATTAATTATTAATACATGTGTACTTACCTTCTATGATTAACATTTAATAATAAATATATTAAAAATGGTATTCTTTCATTTTCCATTTCAATAATTCGTTACGTTTGACAATATTTCTTTTAATATAAATATTTTTGACGTTTCTATATGCTCTGTAAATACTTTACAGTCAAGATTTTGGCGCTGTAAGATTTATAGAAATTTCTATAAGACTATAGCCCTTACAGTACTGTAACCTAGTTACAGAATAGCTATTTTCTTACATACTATACCGTCAGTTGTTTATAGAGCCTATAGAGCTTATAGAATATTTTTATATTTTATTGACATTTCTTCGACGTTTTCTATACACTGTATTTGTATCATTGTGTGAAAATAAATATTATTATTATTATTATTATTATTATTATTATTATTATTATAGAATTTACAAATTCAAAAATACACTTCTTGGGCGTTTTCTATACACTGTATTTGTGTCATTGTGTGAAAATAAACATTTTTATTATCATTATTATTATTATTATTATTATTATTATTATTGTTGTTGTTGTTGTTGTTGTGATTAACCAATGCTATTATTGCAATCACTTTTATCATTGTTGTAATCAAGTTTTTTGAAGTACTTATTTATTTAATATTAAGTTCAGGAGTGGGATCACGTAAAAGTGAAAACGATATTGAGATTATCGAGAAGTGAAAACGACATTCGTTTCCTTAGCGATTACGTAAAATTAGTCACTCACTACGTTTTCAACTTCGGTTATTTCCGTAAAGTGACTACGTTTTGTGAAAACGATATCGTTTACAGACTAATGTTTTTGTATTAAATAGTAGTTTTGACAGATAATTTATATAAATGTCATTAAAATTTTTAATCTAATGTCAAAAAGTATTATTCTCGCCCTTCGTTTTTATTTCGTTTATAATAGCAATGCAAATTTTAATTTTATGTAAAAACTACAAAATATTAAACACAAAACACAAGCTAGAATCGTTATATTAGATGTTTCGCAGAATAAAATATTATTAAAATATTAACAAAATTTTCTTTCTTGGATTTATTCTTGTAATTAATCAAAATATTCTTTGTTGTAATCAACACTTTCACAGTTATTGGAATATCAATATTGCCCGAAAATATTTCTGTTGGGTAGTTCTTTCACTAAATTTTAATAGTAAATCAGGGAAATTTCAGTAGAAATAAGAAAATATCTAATCACCAAGATTTCAATTTTCCATCATAAATTTCAAAAGAGTAAAACTATATAGTAAATCATAAGCATTTAGTTCTTCGCAACATGCTTATTAAAATATTCATGATTTTTTTTCTTAGATTCATTCTTGTAATCAATTTTTATTTTATAATTATCGTATTTTATCACAATTATTTCATTTTCGCCTTACTAAAGAAAATAATAAAATATACCTTTCAAATTTAAATATTAATTTATTTTTAAATCATTTATAATGACATTTCTTTCATTCTTTCCAAAACGTCAAATTCAACTCACTGCTCACTACATTCTTTTACCTAAGTGCAAGTAAATAAGAAAAGGATATATCTATACCCAAATGTATAAAATAAAAAGAGACGTAAGAAACGACTATCGTTTTCACATGCTTTGAGAGTGTCGACTAGAATTCACATTTTTTTCAGTCTAAAACGATATCGTTTTCGGTTTTCACTATTTACGTGATCGCATTTTCACTTGTCGACAGTCGCAATGTCGTTTTCACAGTTACGTGATCCCACTCCAGTAAGTTATTCCGATATATTAAAAATATAACAATGTATCTCACGTTAAACGTCTATGTCCTGCTTTTTAATTTATACCCTGTACCTATGTGTAGGAGAGAAAGCAGGTAACTGAACACAATTTTAGGCGAATTTTTGTGAACATATGTAGCTAGTTCATAAAATCATGACCATCTATCTAAAATAAGTATAAGAAACAATTTGGGCATAAAATACAAGTTAATAAAGCGGATTTATAAAAAATGAGTATTTTATAACTGACATCAGTATATATGACAAAAATGTCAAACTCAGCACTGTGTGGAACTAAAGTTTTAAAGAAGTTCATATTGGGCACAGTTATATAGAGTATAAATGCAGAGATGAGAGTATCATATGATTTATATAATAAAAAGAAACTAGAAATTTGATTTATCGGTAGTGTAAAACGCTCATTTGCGCTTCCTCTACACGTGCGCCGCACATGCTGATAAAAACCTAATTTATTGCTAATACGGATAATAAATGTGTGTCTTTTGTACCGCGAAAAAAACTCACTATAGGAAGTCTATGACATGCTCATTAACTAGCAGATTTATCAAGTACGGCCCGAAAAAGCTACATGTCAACTTACGCTCATTATAACTCATTTGACACGAAAACCTTTTTATGAAATACACGCCTCTTAAGACAGCCAGCTAGGATAATATTTTTAATGAGAAATATTCGCAAAATGTGCTAATTGGATGTCAATAAAATTTATTAACAGGAATATTTGGTTAGGTGCAATTACTGATCTATTGAAGCAAGTGTTTCTTTGTGTTAAGAATAAAGAAATCTTAGTTCTTATTCCTCGTCAATAAAGTGCATTCTTTTTATACAAAAAATTACAATAATCTCAACTTCTTTTCTTCACTGTTAACAAATGGGGTATGTGACCATAATCGAATTTCAATATATGTCATAGTATATAAAAACAAACCTCTATAGCTTCTCAGTATAATAATAAAAACTAAACATTAGTTTGTAATAATATTGTTATTAGAAATTAAATGTTTTGGAGAAGGGATCTGTGACGTCAGTAGGGTAGAATGGTAGAAGAAGACAGTTAGACTGAGATAGATATGTTGTGATAGGTTATGGAATGGCAAACGTGACAGCTGCTGTCACTTTCGCCTACCACAATATATTTATCTCAGTCTAACTGTCTTCTTCTATCATTCTACCCTACTGACGTCACAGATCCCTTCTCCAAAGTTTTAATAATTATTTTCTCGTAAACTACGAATAATTAATCAATTTAAAAAAATACGTGTATTTTATTTTTTGGTCTAGTATCATACATGTAAAAATCAAAATTTAGTCACATACCCCATTCCAATTGGTTATGGATTTTTTTTAACTTTAATTATAATTTTTGCTTGGCAAGAAAGTGATAATACATTTTAAATGTATTGGAACATAAATATTTATATTTGCAATATCTAACGGTAACCGGGTCTCTAAATACATTTATGTACGGACGTATCATAATTTGACAATTATACACGAATTTTATATCCCAAAGGCCACATTATAGCCCGCCGGGCTATAATGAAATGTCAAACCAAATTATAACCTACAATATAAACAATTTAAACAGGCAACGTGAAAAGTTTTTATTGCAAATCGAATTTTTTTATATTCTTTAATGAAAAATGAAAATTAATTTTGTGATATTTATATGGAAAGCACGGAGATACACAAAATAAAACTCAAATGACATAACTAATAAACAAACAATAAACTATTGTTCTCCGCTTTCATAGCAACACTAGATACTGAATGTACAAAGACAAATTCTTTTCGATACAATTTTTCTAACACTCATAATTTGAAAATTTTTGTCCGTGCATAAAGTTTTGTATGTACCACGAGCGTAACTTGCTTTTATGGCCTTTGACGTGTTTTTATCCTTCGGCTTACGCCTAGGGCTCAAAATCCCGCCGCAGGCCTTAAAAGCCTCCTTCCGCTCTATTATTTGTTACAAAATACTTTTGAAATTCATTTAAAATCACCTAGTAAATGCTTTTTTTTGCAAGTACTAATTATTATAAATCCGATATTTCAATTTACTTTTTGTTTGTTAGAAACAGGGTATAGGAATTTTGTTTAGATTAAAAATTGAAAAATAATATTGAAACATTTTTCTGTCTATATGTCTATGTTAACATGGAATTTAATATAAAGTTTTCTGTCACATCTTATTCAACAACAACATTACTCTTGTCCGGTTCGTATTGGCAAAACCATTTTTCTAAACTTTTCTATTTCCATATTCCCAAACTCTCAATGCAATAACACAGTTGCATTCACATATAACTTTTATATATAAAATTCGATTCGTCACAGAACTCAATTTTATTAATAGAAACTAATACCGCCATTTTTATTTACTGTTTTACATATAGCCAATATCTTTTACAAATAACAAAAAGCCCTATTCTGCAAGTCTGAGGTACATAATTCTTGAAATTTTGGATGAAACTGTTACGGTGAAGAATATTTATACATTCAGTATTAAGGTGAAATTTTAAAATTCTTATGCCCGGTTGCAGAAACTTTCATCAATTTCAGTTCAGTTTAGTTAGCCCATTAAAATGAAAAAAACTCATAAAATAATAATAAAATTCTTCTGTTTCTGTCATACTGAACAACTTTTTGTTTATATATAAATTCTCCTTGACAACGGTTCATCAAGATGCTGATATTTTTCTAAGAACACTTGATTTTTAATTGTAGGAGACTGTTATAAAAATAACGGCCGGCGTTTATTATTTTTATCATTTCACTTTTGTTTTTAGTCCTGTTATATTACCGTGACTATTTCACTCATACATTTATAAACCAATCCAAATTCTGGATTCTACCTAGTTACCAAGTTTCATTTTGACAAAACAATCTCACAAAAAAAATTTCGCACCCTTTAAGCCAATAAGATGCTGTATTTTTACAAGTAAGTGAGTTTTGATAAGTGAAAATTTTTTGACGTTTTAAGCGTTTTAAGAGTGCCTAGGAAATATTGTTTATACTTGTCAAAGTCCTGTCCGCTTATTTTTATTTTTGAAATAGTCATCCGAATACCATTCGTGGTTAAATTTTATCCTGGCAAAATTTCACATTGTTACTCGAGCCTTTTGCTAATTTATCTCGTGACATTGATCAAAAATCACTCGCTTGACAGCTCGTGATTTTTTTGTCAATGTCACTCAATAAATTGCTAGGCAACCGGCTCTCGTAACAATCTGAAAATTTTTCCGGCAAAAATTTACCACTTATGATATTATATATGAGTATTTTTTAACGTGAAACAATGGTTTTGTCATATCCATAGCTACGATTCGACATTTCATTGACGGTATTTGTCTACCCCATTTAAAATTAAATATGTGGGAACCCATTTGACAGATTTTAATATTGTAAGATATTTAGCCAAATTAGAAAATCACTCGGGCACAAGGTGCACACAATATTTTTTCTACAACTAATTTTAATTTAGAAAGCAGGTCTAATTATTTAAACAAAATTAACTTCTATTGATGTCTTGTCAAATGTCAAATTCGTTCCCTATGTTTCATTTTAAATGGTACAGGTAAATACATTTGTTGTCAATCAAATGTCAAGTTGTAAGCATGGATATGACAAAGCTAATGTTTCACGTTAAAAAACCTGTTTGGCCAGCACAATACCTCTCGCCATTTCCATTTTATGCTATATAAGTATTGTATTGCACTTCGCTATTGAGCCGTCGTTTTATAACAAAAAAATTAGAGAACTTTACTTAAATATTGTTTTTATTGTATATAACATATCTTCTGCACACACACAATTCTAATTTTCATTGTATGAGGAAGTTCCTAAATAACAGAGATTCTTTCAATGGGGTATTCCGGTGATATGGAATTAATGCAAAATAATAACTTTTATCTATAGTTTTCATCTTCATCTAGTAGAAAAATGTAATAAAACATGTTTAATAAAAAGTTTTAATTCATAATTTAATGTTACAAAATTGGAATTTTTACATCTCTAGAAACGTCCTTGAAATTTGTGACGTCAAGTTGATAATCTGTTGCTCATTTCAAAGTAAATATTTTCGTATAAAAACACAGATGGTGCCAGTAGTTAACACGCGCGGGTATATTTCTTGTTTGACATTTCTTCCACTTTATAATTATTACTCTTATTTTTACCATAAACAAACAAAGGACAAACTCATATGTACACAAGCAAATGACTGTCTTGAACATGTGGATTTAGACGCTGAAGTTCGTTGCAGATGTCACCATCGAATTGACGTCATAAGCGCGGCATGATAAGAAAATTTGAATTGCGATGAAATTTTTAAAAATTCATATCTCATGTGATGCATACATTTTCTTACTCAAAGTTAGATATTCAGAGTACTACTGGTCTGTACTAATGTAAAAAAATATTTTTAAAAAATGTCGGAATACCCCATTCATTAACTAGATTGGCGGTATTTCTGATGGATACAATTTTAAATATTTAATTAATAAAACAATAAGAAAGATTAAATATACTTCCCAGATTGTCACTAAAACTGTTGATTTTTGACACTGATATCTGTTATTTACAAACTATGTTATAAACATTACTATGCTATAAACATTTGAATTTGTCAACTGGTTTCCTTAGTGCCTTAGCCTCTGCGATGAACTACATCAAATTATTATATTATATATTCCAGTGCCTTTATCTCTAAATCTATACTCACGGTATAGTAATAGTATAGTATTATGATAAATATTTTACAATAACGTGGAAGAATAATTTTATTATTTGAAGAACTGCATGCAGTTCTAGACTGAAATGTAACGTGCACACTTCGCTTTGTCACTAAACTGTACTAAGAACTCGTAAACTTCAAAAGTACTTGCAGTACTGAGCACAAATTATATTAAAGTATAAATATCTTTACCTTTATAGCGCTGTTTTATAATTAAATGATGAAATAAAATCTTAGCGTTATGTTTGCAGGTCTAGACCTGCACAGCAGTAGTAGTAGTAGTGCTATTCACATTCTCTCATAATTATTTTGAATTGAGCACGTGCGGTAAGAGCTTCTTTCAACTTTTAGCTAAGTGTGCGAGCTTTTATAAATTTCTATGCATGATATTCACCCTTCTTTCTGTTCGCGAAGCACTAATAATGCAGAATGAACAGCCTCACAGTTTTAATTAATTTCAGAGATAGAGAAACACCAGCCTGTAATTAATTTCACAAACAATGCACTAAGTTCGGACTTATGAAAATACCGTTTGGTACCTAGATTAATATCTTCTTTGATATTAGCCTGATCTTCGCAATCGTTTGTTATTTGTGTAGAGTAGGTACACCACTAGCTATATAGTCAGAATAATAATTAATTTTCGCGGGAAATCAGGGAAAATTGCAAAAGGTGTTGCAACTGTGTACTTATTCTGCACAAAAGGTGCACTGCATCTATGAAACGCTTTGTAGAATATTTTAATAAACACAAAGTACTGTGCTGTATAACGAGGCGAACCTCAAAGTAAATTCATTCGGCTATCTGAAATTTATTAACATTCCTTGTAAACTGCAAGGAAATCGGTTTCTATCCAAAGTAAAATACGCAGACATCGTATAAAGTATTTAAATTTATTTTCGTATAAAGAAGTTTGTTTAGTGCACTTTGAAGTTTTGCTGAGATTATACAGGGTACGACATGAGGTATGGTGTTTTTGAAAATAAGGTCACGCGCGTTGGGGTGGACCGAATGCTTTCGGAATGTTTGATATCTACTCCTTGACAGATGCCATTTCAGTCAGTGTTGCCAACTCGAGAAAATTATCTTTTTTCAGGGAATTTTCGGCTTGAAATGAGAAAAATCTGTTGTGGCCAGCACAAGACCTTCCGTCAATTCCATGTATTTTGTACAAATCCCATACCAAAAGGTCCTTGGAACAGATTCTATATAATATCATGTAAAAACACATACTATTTTTTTTACAAATTCCATACCAAAAGTTCATTTGAAAAGGTTCTATAAATCCAATAAAATTATAACATAAACTACACTAAGTAATGTCCTTCCATCTTCTCTTTGGCCTTTCTCTGCGTGTCACTTGCGAGCAACACTATGACATACCAATTTAAGATCCTATACTTTTTTTCCATATTTGATTTTGCACTTGCAACTGACATCTGTCAATTAAATTTTTTTGAATAATTATGTCAGCTGTTTCCATGATAAATAGCAAAGCTGACTAATTTTTGAAAATTAATTTCTTTATAATGCTTTAAATTTACATCTATTGAATATGAAGGAAAATGTATAATCAAACTGTATAGAGAAGAGTATTTTCTTTAATATATATAATAACAAAATGTCAAAAAATAATATTTAACTGAGTTTTTTTAAGAAAAACTGTTAAAAACTTCAAAGAAGGGTACTTCCGGTGGATCAATTATAACCAAAATCTAATCAACTCTTCATATGTATGTACAGAAGAGGAATACGAAAGAACTATAATTTTTAGAATTGTAGTATTGGAGTTATCGTCGGAGAAAAATTTATCACACACGGACACACACACACACACATACAGACATCATCTTAAAAATGGTATATTCGTATTGTGTGGGACCCTAAAACGTGCTTATTCATTAAAAATTCACCACCGAATTTTTTGACCAAAGACAATACCTTCCTTACGGAAGGTAAAAAAGGAATTTTTCAAAGGTTAGGGAATTTTTAGTGTTTTAAAGTCATTTCTGATTATTTCTTATTTAATAAACAAATAAGATTTATAATGAACTACTTGCGTACCTTTTTTACCTTCCGTAAAAGGAAGGTATTGTCTTTGGTCAAAAAATTCGTTTGTGAGTTTTTAATGAATAAGCACGTTTTAGGGCCCCTAGAATACGAATTTACTATTTTTAAGATGATGTCTGTATGTAAGTATGTGTGTGTGTGTGTGTGTGTGTGTGTGTGTGTCCGTGTGTGTGTCCGTGTGTGACAAATTTTTCTCCGACGATAACTCCAATACTACAATTCTAAAAATTACAATTCTTTCGTATTCCTCTTCTGTACATCCATATGAAGAGTTGATTAGATTTTGGTTATAATTGATCCACCGGAAGTACCCTTATTTGAAGTTTTTAACAGTTTTTCTTAAAAAAACGCAGTTAAATATTATTTTTTGACATTTTCTTATTATATATATTAAAGAAAATACTCTTTTCTATACAGTTTGATTATACATTTTCCTTCATATTCAATAGATGTAAATTTAAAGCATTATAAAGAAATTAATTTTCAAAAATTAGTCAGCTTTGTTATTTATCATGGAAACAGCAGACATAATTATTCAAAAAAATGTAATTGACAGATGTCAGTTGCAAGTGCAAAACCAAATACGGAAAAAAGTATAGGATCTAAAATTGGTATGTCATAGTGTTGCTCGCAAGTGACACGCAGAGAAAGGCCAAAGAGAAGATGGAAGGACATTACTTAGTGTAGTTTATGTTATAATTTTATTGGATTTATAGAACCTTTTCAAATGAACTTTTGGTATGGAATTTGTAAAAAATAGTATGTGTTTTTACATGATATTATATAGAATCTGTTCCAAGGACCTTTTGGTATGGGATTTGTATAAAATACATGGAATTGACGGAAGGTCTTGTGCTGGCCACAACAGATTTTTTATTTAATATTTTTAAAGAGCAGGTAAAAACTTGCTAACCATATTTTTTCTTTTGAAAATTTTTTTATTAGTTAGCCAGAAAAAAAATAATGAAATTTGATTTTTTGAATTCCCGCCATGTATGACGTAGAATTACGCCGCACCAATGAATGGTCGTAAAGCCATAGCGTTTGTTTGTACGGGTAATGTAGATCTCCTGTTTGACGTTTCAACAATAGTTTGGAGGTTAGTATTTTAGCTTGTCTTTTTGGTATCGATATTTTAAATTACATGTAACTACCGATGTGTTTATTTGTGAAGGAATTAATATATTTGAGAGCCCAGAGAGAGAGAGGAAAATGAACTAATATCAAATTCAAATTAAAAGTTTCTCGCACGCAATGCCATCTATACGTTACATTTTTAAACAGTTCCAGTTCAATATAATAACATCACAGAAAATTTTCTTTCTTAATTTACTAAAAATAAAATTTATATTTTTATATATATTTTCAACATAACATTACGTATATAGTGCTAGAAATCCGATTTTCAGTACCACGCAAGTAGCCCATTATTATTATATTATTTTAACAAATATTTCTCTCGACATTAGACTTTTCAGTATAAGAATCTAACGGTCGCGATATGTGGCGAAATAAACCGAAAAGATATTCTTCATATGTAGTTTCTATATAAGTTTTCTCTATATTTTTCAAATTCTATTCTAGTTACTTCCTTGTACGAAGTAAAGGAAGTATTGTAATCGCGAAAAATTTCGGTTTCCAGATTTCAACGTAAATATCCATTTTGACCATCCCTGAATCCATAACTGAAAAACGGGAAGCCGTAGAAAGTTAAAATTTTGTATTTAAAACTGTTATAACATCTAGTTGTGCATCTCACTTTTTGGTCATTAGATACCTTTCTGAAGTGGTACTTTACTAGAAGCCTATAATAGATTTTAATGAAAAACTATATTAAACTATAATCCAAAACTTTTCAAATTTATAATACTTTTATATCAATGGGAATAACATAATAATAGTCTAACCGGAAGTGATACTTTACTTGAAGCTGTTATCAGTTTTTCTTGAAAAAAATGGTGTTATTTTCATTTTAATAATAAATGCTTCAAATAAAAGTTTTAAAGAATTAAATTCTGCGTCGAAAACATCAAGTATAATTAAATTAGCTCTTTGTATAAGCGAGATATGTAAATTTAAAAATTATGTACTTTTTGGTTTGTTTAATCAAGTTTGCTATGAATTAGGACAAAAAATAACAAAAAAAATAAATTTCAATGTCAAATTATGTCAAATAGGTGCAATTTTATGATTGAGTCTGTTATAGTACATATTTCAATTATTAACAAAATAAGTCATGTGGTGTCCACATCAGATATTATATATATACAGGGTGTTAATACTAAGTCGTTACACCCGAAAATGGTAGTTAGAACTCATTAAAACAAATAACTTTTCTTAGTTACAATTTTTGATTTGAAGACCCTGTTCGTAGTTATTGGAGTTCTTTTGTTTTTCGAAAAATCGTAATAATTCCCTTATCTTAAGGCTTATTGAATTTTTTTCTACCTTTCGGCCCTTTAAAACATTTGACATTAACAATATTTTTTTATTTTTTCAAATGAGAAAATGGCGATGGATCAAAAATTTCAAAACATGATTTTTTGATAACCACTCCATCGATTTTCGAAAGTAAAACATTTATAAAATCCTTGAACTGTCTTCTACAATATTTGCCCTAAAGATTTTTTTCCATCTATCCGAAAAAGTCTTTATTCATTTACTTGACTTACTAAGTCACTACTATTCAATAATAAAAGAATCTCAGATTGCTATTCGGTCTATAATCATCAACAAAATATGATAAATTTTGAGGACTACTGTGGGCAGGTGTTAGCGATCAAATAAAAAAATATATGTTACAAAGGGATCTCGTTATTGAAAGATATTAAGTAAGAAATGGCCTGTTCGATATCTGATTGACTGTATTAATAATGATTCCTCACATCATTCCCTCATTATTTGTCCATCCGGCCGCGTCCCGCAGGTCTAAATATTTTTAATCACGTGACCCATGCCATGATGCAGCAGCTCCTTCTTACCGAACAAGATATTCTTAATTAATGCTGCGTGTCACAATCAAATGCAATCATTCATATTTGAAAATATTTTAATTAACCCCACATTCAAATGCATATGAATTGTAGTAAACATTAACCTATTTCGTTACTTTTTTCTATAGCAGATGTTAAACTGTGCTTTTATCTAGTCAAAATAGTAAATAAAGTAGCACTTTAACCGTAAGGGTAGATAATAGTTATTTGTGTATCAAGAGCGTAAAGTGGATCTTTATTGCTCGTGCTCGAAAATTGAAGCGCGAGCGTAGCGAGCGCTACAATCGAGCGAGAGCAATAAAGATACTTTACACTAGAGATGCACACATAATTTTTTCTACGACTTTACTAACCAAAATAGAAAAAAATAATAATACCTATTTAGTAAGTTCAATTCAACCTCAACCAATTTCTGTTTTGTGTTGTGTGTAACCATGACGATGTGAGTATCCAAGTAAATAAATACAAAATTCTGTCAGTAAAAGGTAGTGATTTTTGCTGCACTCCTCCAGATATATTTGAAACGGCGCAAAATACTTCCTTGAATTTATTATCTACAAAATCAAAAGCATTATACGAAAAGAATTATAACCTCTCCATTGAATGGTGTAAAAAAATCAAGAATTACAGTGAAAATGTCTTACTAGCTTACTTTTTGTAAAAATCTAATGAAATCATCTTCTCTTTGATCCATTTACTCCATGCTAAAATCAACACTAGCAGTTAAGAACTGAAAACTCTAGTGAGTGTCACAGTCACAGAATCTAATTTATCTTCGTCAGCTGTTTTCAAGTTCTGGAATGCCAAAAGTGCACATTCAATTTTAACATTATCCGCCAATAATTAAATCCAATAAGTTTGTTAATTATGAAATGTGTGTTATTAAATATTTAAAGTTGTAATACAATGTACATTCACCAGTAGAGTTGTTATTATATAATAATATAATTAAATACCTAACCTAACTAAATTGGTGATGTAGCTAACTTCAGGTATATTGTTTGTAGCACGTTTTTAGTGTAAAAATGAACCTAACCTATATTTTAGATTTCGTAAGTATTATTTTCATAAATTAAGATTTCAGCAAAAATATGTATTTATCTAAGCGAGCAAATTGAGCACTTTACCGCGCGTTGCTATGGGAGACGCGCGGTAAAGTATTTTTTTGCTCGATCCTTAGTAACCATCAACTTTACGATGACAAAATAGAGCACAAATGTCAACTTTTCATGGTGGTCGTAGAAAAAGTAACATTTTAACAGCAAGGGTAGACAAAATACTTGAATTCTTATTATTTACGTACAAAATCCTTAACAACCCACATGCATACTGTCATTTTAAAATTGTGTTCAATTAATAATAACATGTAATTGCTATTTTTGATTCTTTTCTTTTACATTTGCTATAGAAAAAAATAGAATTTTATACACGTCGATAAAATATAACTTTATCGTCTTGTGTAAAAAATAACTATTTTACCTCTCGCTAAGTATTTGATTCATGCTAAAAATCATAAATACAGATATTAGCGAATAAGCACGTTTTAAAGTCACTACAATCCGATTATAATATTTTATGATGATGATGTGTGTGTGTGTGTATGTGTGTGTGTGTGTGTGTGTGTATGGATTTTGTCAACGCTTTAAAGCGTGGATTACACGATCAAGTTTCGCGTGAATTAAAATATCCAAGTCTCAAAATTTGTCACTTGAATTTTTCGTATATAGCCATCAAGGTTTCAATAAATAAAATAAATAAATATATCATCACTACATATTACCCATTACTGGGTGTGCCTGTATCTACAACACATGTAGACGTCGGTAATGATGACGATATATTTTACCGTGTGGGCGCTTACCAGGCGTCACCTAACGGGCACTCATTGCTGGCGTGGAGAGTACACTACAGGGGTCACTTTTGTGCGGTTTAAAATTCGAAATATCTGGCATCGTTCGGGATCGAACCCGGTTCCCCAGGTTCGCGACCAGACACTCAGGCACGCGGCCACGGGACCCCAAGTTGATTAAAGTAAATAATTATACGAAACCCTTAAAACTGCAATTATGCATTGTTCACGTTTACCTTATTAGGAGATATTAATTAGTGAGATTACATAGATAAATGATTGCAGCGTACAATTATTCTTCAGCATTATTACAATAAGACATAGCAAAGGAATAGTGCCATAACTATATTCTTAAATATGCAGATTGAGAATAGAAGCATGCAAATTTCACCGTACCTTTTGCATGATTATCATATCCAGCAACATGCTGTATAAAAATTCTTTTTGTTTTTATGGTTATTAATAGCGGACTCCGTGTTAATTACCCATCCAGCACATAAAAATACCCGAGCACAAGTCTCCAGTGATTACAACTTCCATAATTAGAGAAAGGCGTGTAAATATATTTATTAAGCTCACGTCTCAAATATACAGGGTACAAGAAATTTCAAGAACAAGAACATATACGTTAAGTTGGTTAATTTAAATAAAATTGTTCTATTAGAAAACCATTTTAGTTAAGGTGGATTTATGCAGCCTACTTTTTATTTTACCTTTTCTTTTTCTTTTACTTTATAAAAGTTAAAGATGTGTTAATAAATGTACTACTTTATGTGCACACTTTTAATTTTACTTTAAAGGTGGATTTATGCAGCTTACTTTTTATTTTACTTTTTCTTTTCTTTTTCGCTTTTACTTTTACTTTAAGTTTGGTACTTTATGCAGATACTTTAAAGCCTTCAGTACACATGCGCAGATGTGATTTTTCTGGCATATCAGTAGTCGTAAATGTAAACAGATAATTATAACCTGTCAAAATGGACACAAATGTAATATTTTGTACATATGCAATATTACTTGCAGCTTTACACATTTTCTAATTTTTACAATCTAACCTACACAACAACAAATAAATACACCACACACTGACGCTTGTCACGTGAAGTGATGCACATGCGCTGTTGTGAAATTCTTTTACTTTAACGTTCTTAAGTTGAAAGTTGGTCAACTTTAGTTCTTAAAGTAAAATTAAAAGTGTGCACATAAAGCAGTACATTTATTAACACACCTTTAACTTTTATAAAGTAAAAGAAAAATAAAAGGTAAAATAAAAAGTAGGCTGCATAAATCCACCTTAAGAACTAAAGTTGACCAACTTTCAACTTAAGACCGTTAAAGTAAAAGAATTTCACAACTGCGCATGTGCACCAGTTCACGTGATAAACGTCAGCGTGTGCTGTATTTATTTGTTTTTGTGTAGGTAAGATTGCAAAAATTAGAAACTGGGTAAAGCTACAAGTAATACAGCAGATGCACAAATTATTACATTTGTGTTCATTTTTACAGGTTATAATTATCTCTTTACATTTATGACAACTGATATGCCAGAAAAATCACATCTGCGCATGTGTACCGAAAGCTTTAAAGTAGCTGCATAAAGTACCAAACTTAAAGTAAAAGTAAAAGCAAAAAAGAAAAGAAAAAGTAAAATAAAATGTAAGCTGCATAAATCCACCTTAATAAAACATAATTTGAGAAAAAAAAAATGCAGGTCACAATAAACAAAATGTTAATTTTGCAGTTTTTATTTTTTTGCGAATAAATTCTAACTAAAATAACGCTGAATTTTGTTTGCACCAGTATAAGACACTTTTCAGCCGTCGATATCCAACAATGATTAAAAAAATGATATTCGGAAATAGTTATTAGCGTCATTAGAGCGATATGAGGCACACAACAGCCGAGTTCGTTATTTGCATATCGGCTTTGTGCGTTCAAGATTTTTCGTAATACATAAAATTTAAACATTTAGGAATAATAAAATAATAACATTTTTTTTCTGTCATACTGAGCAACTTTTTTGTTGATTTATAAATTCTCTGTGACAACGGTCACAAAAAAATGCAAATCGAATTTTGAGAACAATATTCGGTTACACATTTGACTTTTTATTTCGATACGATATTGTCAATTTAAGCGACACTTAAAATTTAAGCGTGAGCGGTGCAACTAGGCATTAATCCTTAATTGTAAGTGACTGTTATAAAAAATATCGACCGGCGGCTGTTACTTTTATCTTTTCACTTTTGTTTTTAGTCCTGTTATATCATAGTAACAGTATGATATTACGAAAATATATAAATTTCTAATGTGGCCAGCACATTGTTGTAGTTTTCAAACGTCGTGCAGAGATATTTTTGTAACTCTCCATCTCCTTACACTTCCCTGCATTTTTATATTACAGTGTTCCTTGTTTGTAAAAAAAAAAATCCTGCTCTTTTCCCTACCAATAAACAAGTTCACGGATTCTATGACACACGTAATGTTAGTAAATTATATATACCTAAACATCGTACTCAAAATTTTCACGGGAATGTATCTTACATGCCAATAAAATTTTTTAATAGATTGCCAGATTACATAAAAGCAATCCAAAGTGTTAACGGTTTTAAAAAAGAGCTCAAAGAATATTTAACTCGTCATTGTTTTTATTCAATTGACAATTTTTTTAACTTTGATCATCCTTAATTTATTTTTTACTTTAACATTTTTAAATGTGTTTTTAACTTTGATCATCTTTAATTTATTATTTTACTTTAACTTTTTTTAAATGTGTTTCACTATTTCACTGTGTTCCAGCCAAATTACACATATATAGAATTTTTTCCTTAATTTATTTTTTACTTTAACTTTTTTAAATGTGTTTTTAACTTTGATCATCTTTAATTTATTATTTTACTTTAACTTTTTTTAAATGTGTTTCACTATTTCACTGTGTTTTTTTATAGGCCTTTTTATTGTAATTTATTATATATTGTATTTTCTTTAATTTTAACTTGTATTTTGACTGGCCATTGTTGTACGTTTTTTGTATTTTTTTCATTTGTGGCGAATAAATTATTATTATTATTATTATTATTACCTTCCGTCAATTCTATGTATTTTCTATAAATTTCATACCGAAAGTTCCTTAGAAAAGATTCTATAAATCAGATAAAATTATAAAACGAACATAGACTATGTAAATTGCATTTTTAGAATTATTTGAAAATATTATCTGTTTTCATGATTATAGCAAAGCTGGCTAATTTATGAAAGTTAAATTCTTTCTTATTCTTTAACTCTATATCTATTGAATATGAAGGAAAATATATAATCAAACCATATGGACAATAAGGTATTTTTTCATATTGATAATTATAAAAAATGTCTAAAAATGATATTTAACTGTGTTTTTTTTTTTTAAGAAAAGCTATTAAAAACTT
Organism: Ophonus ardosiacus; assembly: GCA_943142095.1. Taxonomy (NCBI): domain Eukaryota; kingdom Metazoa; phylum Arthropoda; class Insecta; order Coleoptera; family Carabidae; genus Ophonus; species Ophonus ardosiacus. The sequence goes on along the minus strand of OW964831.1, from coordinate 45,964,231 downwards.
CAACTCAACTTCGGTCCCGTGGCCGCGTGCCTGAGTGTCTGGTCACGAACTAGGGGGAACCGGGTTAGATTCCGACGAACGGCAAATATTTCCAATTTTAAATGGCACAAAAGTGAGCCCTGTGGTGCATTCTCCACGCCAGCAATGAGTGCCCGTGAGGTGACGCCTAGTAAGCGCCCACACGGTAAAATATATCGTCATCATTACCGATGTCTACATGTGTTGTAGATACTGGCACACCCAGAAATGGGTAATATGCCGTAATGATATATTTACTTATTTATTTTCAAATAAGACGACTTCCGATTAACCAATTGAAAGCAAAATCTGATCAGCTCTTCATATGGCTGTAAAGAAGAGAAATATGAAAGAATTCTAATTTTTAGAATTTAATAGAAATTTTTGTTACACACACGGACACGCATAGAGACATCATCGTAAAATTAGTAAAATCGTATTCTAGACACCCTAAAACATGCTTATTCATTAAAACTCAACACCAATTTTTTTTGTTCTTGTCTAATGTTTAATTTAACAGTCTTCATATCTCTTATAGGTCTCGAAATTCCCATGCAGTATACGTTTTCCAGGACACCTGTATATCCAGCACATCCTCTTGCTAATAACATCACGTACCTGTTCTTAACAAATCTTTGTCGTCTAATTACACTTTACAATAATTAAACACATCAGTAATTCTTCCCAACATTAACAACACATTCGTTTAGTCATTATTCACAAAACCAATATTGAAAACGAAGACGAGATACAAATCTCACGATGAATTAAACATTTGATCCCTCCAAAATCAACAAAAGAAACAATTGACGAACGCGATACCATCGATTCATAACCTGAAAAGAAAGAGAGTTGATCGGATGATATCATTTCTGCCTCGACCAATTCACACTAGAATAATAAAGTATAATTACTGAATGGTTTTGTTATGAAAAAAAATGTGAAAGAAAAGATGTTTCTTTGTTTCTTGGTCAATTGTCCTTTATGTTGATTGTTATAAATTTTCCTTTCGAAAATGGTAATTATTTGTACGTTTCATCATTAAAACAATGTAATCGTAGTTCGCAGATAATTTAGAACACTAGAGGCTGGCATAATAAATAGTTCAATTAATTTCAATTACTTGTTTACCACAAGAGCTGATTGTAGTGAAAAGGTATTAAAATTGCTATAATATTTCAATCAATATTTCTTTGATTCTTTGGCAAAAAAGATATGTTTAGGAGTTGGTATCCTATCTGCAGTCCGATTTTAGTGACAACAAGAATATTTTTCTAAAACCTGTATAGTATAAGGAGAGGCCAAAAATTTACAAAATTACCTGTTCACCCTAATACATTTTTCAGTTCTTCCAAAAAGACCCAGCCAAATTACACTTTTTATGGCATTTTTATTTCAGTACTGTATTTCTATGGGGTCCCGTGGACTCGTGCCTGAGTATCTGGTCGCGAACCTGGGGGTACCGGGTTCGATCCCGACCGACGCCAAATATTTCGAATTTTAAATGGCAAAAAAGTGACCCCTGTGGTGCACTCTCCACGCCAGCAATGAGTGCCCGTGAGGTGACGCCTGGTAAGCGCCCGCACGGTACAAATATGTCATCGTCATTACCGATATCTGCGATAAAGCAGATTGGCACACCCAGAAATGGGTAATATGGCGTGATGATAAATTTATTTATTTATTCACTTTATTTCTAAAAATTCACACAGATGTTCGAATACTCTAAAAATGCGTACACTTACGTAACATTCTCTTTACAATCAAATAATATTACTATCAAGTTTATATCGCTACCCATTTTTGAATTATTGCCCCAAAAGTCAATATACCCCTAATTTAGATAAAAACTTCAAAATTTTCAAAAATGTAATTTTTATGTATCTAGATACTTCTGAATGCGCTGATTCCAAATTTTGAAACCGCAGGTCGATATCTCGTTTCGTTCTCGAGATATTTAGATTTAAAATTTTGCTCAAAACTACCCATTTTTGGGTATTAACTCAAAAATGGGTCGAGATGTGAATTTGGCGACATCACCATTCGATTCTACGGGCAAAATTACATAAGTACACCAATTTTCAGAAATTTTGAACACCGCAAACAATCTCTAAAGCAAAATAACTAAAAATGACCAAAAATCGCAAAAATCTAAGGGGTACCCCTTACGATTTTTTCAGATTTTGGCCATTTTCAGGGGTTTTCAAGCTTTTATTCATAAAAAATTAACCAGTTGGATAAAAATTATCAAAATTGCTATACTTATGTATTTTTGTCCGTAGAATCGATTGGTGATGTCGCCAAATGCATATCTCGGCCCATTTTTGGGTTCAAAATTTTAAATCTAAATATCTCGAGACCGAAACGAGATATCGACCTGCTGTTTCAAAATTTGGAATCAGCGCATTAAGAAGTATCTAGATACATAAAAATTAGATTTTTGAAAATATTGAAATTTTTATCTAAATGTGGGGTATATTGACTTTAGGGGCAATAATTTAAAAATGGATAGAGATATAAACTTCGTAGTAATATTATTTAACTGTAAAAATAATGTTACGTAAGTGTACGCATTCTTACAGTATTTATACATATATCTGTATACATAATGTATATTCATGTGATAATTTTATTGGATTTATAGAATATTTTCTAGGGAATTTTCTGTATGGAATTTGAAAAAAATATATATATTATGTTCGTGTTACAATTTTACTGGATATAGAATCTTTTCCAATTAACTTTTGGTATGGGATTTGTACAAAATACATCAAATTAACGGAAGGTCTTGTGCTGGCCACAACAGATTTTTTTTAAATATTACGCACCTCACGATCAATGCCTTGTCCATAACGCCTTTTTAAGGAGTACGTATACCGTGAGTATTTTTTAACGTGAAACATTGGGGGTCATATCCATGGTTACGACATTTGATTGACAGCAATGAATTTGCGTGTCCCATTTAATATGAAACATAGGGAACGAATTTGACAGAAGTATTATATTTAAATATTGTAAGAAATTTAGCCTAGTTAGAAAACCACTCGAGCGCACTAACATATTTCGGGCATAAGGTACACACAATATATTTTCTACAACTAAATTTAATTTTTAGAAAACATATATAATTATTTATCCAAAATTAACCTCTAATGACATCTTGTCAATGTGATATTTGATTGACAGCAATGTATTTGCCTATCTCATATAAAATAAAACATAAGGAATGAATTTGGCAGAAGTATGATATTTAAATATTGTAAGAAATTTAGCCAAGTCAGAAAATCACTAGTGCCAAAGGTGCACACAATATTTTTTCTATAACTAAATTTAATTTAGAAAGCAGGTACAATTATTTAAACATAATTAACCTCTAAAGACGTCTTGTCAAATGTCAAATCAAATATCAAGTTGTACCCAAGGATACGACAAACCCAATGTTTCACGTTAAAAATACTCACGGCATGTGCAACAAAATTAAAATAAACTTCTTGAAACTACATATCGCATCAGTGCTACATCTATTCAATTTTTCAACGAGTAGATCGTTGATATCAAAAAAATGTTACGTTCGTATTTTCTTGTTTAAAAAATAGGCGTTATTATAATACTGTGATAATATTGGTAAAACACCAATGTTTTTTTTTCACCTTAAATTATCCCCTATTAACGCTATTTCGTTTTATTGCACTGAACTCCATCCATTTAGACAATGTCCATATTTTATTTTTTTACTTGATTTAACATACATACTGCATTACAATTTAAAACACAAATTGCGTTGAAATTAGAAGAAATAGCTTCAAAATTTATGTTCCTCCCAAGATCACACTTCTCTTCTTATTCATGCCCGAAATATCCGATACCGAATTGCCTCACACCAAAAACTTCTTCCTTGCCTCATCATGTTAGACAAAGCCAACTATTTACCTCGCTGTGCGTTAGACAGAGATGCCGGCTCCTCGCAGTAGCAGCTCCGCCTCATTTGCACACAATGCAGTGGTCCGCAGCACTAATTAGTGGGTACAGTTATCATTTAATGACGTTGCATTGCTCGGGACGGAAGGCTGCTTTTTAATACCAGATTGCGGGACCCCTGCTGACACACGCTGACTTGTTCTTGCTTGTACATCGAGATGGCATATGAGAAGGGTAAAGAATGGTGGCTACCGGGAATTGCAATATGCATAAATGGGGAGGTTTGATCCAAGTCATTTGTAACTTTTCTTATGATGAATGGTACGTCTGACAACTTTTGAATATTCAAAGGAATATTTAGGGGGCAAATGGGGTAATATACTCGTGCTGTATGAATGATGTGTATTTGTCTGAATTTAGCCTAATCATTCTCAAGTTTTTGTTGAATATGCCTAAATCATGACATGGAAACATGAATGTTAAAGCACTAATGTCATAAATAGTACCTACCACTATAGATCTCATTGCGAGTGGTGTTTTGCTAAGTAGGTACTGAAATCATTCTTGATGAAGCATTATTCTTTAAAAATTAAATATTTTTAATTTCCTGGCAAAATTAAAACAGAAATGTATATTTTTATAGACACAAAAGTGATCAAATAATTTTAGACGAATATGCTTCAAATAAATTTGTAGTGAATTAAATACTGCATCTAAACCAATAATCAAATTTTCTTTTTTCTATAGCAGATTTTAAAGTGTGCTTTGTTCAACTGGAAATAGTTGACTAAGTGACATTTTAACCGCAAGGGCAGATAAAGAACTTTAATTTTTATTTAAATAAAAACACATTATACATTTTGGAGATTCATATTATATATAACTTCAATTGTATAAACATGAATAAAATGGGGTCCCGTGGCCGCGTGCCTGAGTGTCTGGTCGCGAACCTGTGGGAACCGGGTTCGATAAATATATCATCATTACCGATGTCTACATGTGTTGTAGATACTGGCACACCAAGAAATCGGTAATATGCCGTGATGATATATTTATTTATTTTTATTTATGAATAAAATGAAATTGTTTTCAAACAAATTCTATAACTACCACGCTACTGAGATTTTTAAATTGTTCTTAAATAATTTAATTTATAATAGGTTTTTCTAATTTTTGCTCTTTAAAATCTGCTATAGAAAAAAATAAAATTTTACACACGAAGATAATATTAAATTAAAATAATTAAACTTTCCGTTCGTCGAGAAAATACAATTTTATCGTGTTTTGTAAAAAATAACTATTTGCCTCTTTGCTAACCGAGAAAATTGATAAAAATTATTTCTTTATAGTGTTAGTAATGGTATTAAAATAAAATTTCAAACAAGTTTTATGACATTTTACCTGTCAGGAATTATACAATATAGTTTTCATCAAAATCATACTACTATCTTTTCTTCCTGTGAATAATTCTCCATTTCAGTAACGATAACTTAAAGCAGAGCATTTCTGATAGGTAAAATTACAAATATAATGACATATTACCTTGTTAGAAACGTATCTGTCAGATTGTGACATATTTTATCTCTTAGAAAAGCTTTGCTTGAATTATCATTATTGGAATAGGAGAACTGTACACAGGAAGAGAAGATACATACCATTGAGTAGTATTATTTTGATTAAAACTATATTTAATTTTTGACATGCAATATATAACAAAATTTTATTGAAATTTTATTCAGTACCATGACTAACACTATAAAGAAGTAACTTTTATAAAATCTTAAATTCAATTTCTTCGGTTACAAAATATGCAAAAGAAAATATGAATATTGATTTAGAATTGCAGAATTTAATTCTCTACAACATTTATTTCAAGCATTTTATTATTCGGAGTTATATTTATATGAATTAGATCTAAATACTAAAAACCAATATACGACATCGGAATTAGATAAGATATAGACTGATTCAGATTTTCTATTCAACAAATTCAATGTAAATTTAAACATAAAACTAAATTATGCTACTTTACGTTCTACTCGTAATAGTGTATTTTGCTCTACTTATTCGTGCTTTAAATAATTATTGTAAGTTACTAGGTTTCCATGCCAATTAAATTCTAATTTTATTAAATTATTTTGTTCTGGTCTACTCACATAATTAGTGTCGATGCATTTCAATAAAACTATTTTTTTCATGATGAAGGATACTTTCATATTCATTTTACAGTTCGAAATATTGTAAGATACATATTAACATTGATAGTTTTATGTTGGTTTTTAATTACTTATTTATTATAGCATTAAGTATATAAAGTCTGATGTGGTCAACACATATTTACTAATGCTGCAAACTATATTAAGTTTCGTTGCATATAACTATTGCTTTATTTACTATTTTTTTTAAATGTCATCGTTACTAATTTGAAATTATTACTTTTTTGATTGTGATATTTATCTGTCAGTCACTTACATTTGAAATATGAACTGTGTAACAAAGGAATTGTGTTTATCTTTGTTACATAGGCTCCTGGACTTATAAATTAGATTATAAGTAAAATATATTAAAAATGTATGAAAGCATATCTGTAGAAAATTTAATAATCTTCAATTTTTAAAACATAAATTGCGAAAAAATCCGATTAATGATTTCTTTCCATATCAGAATAAGGTCGAAATACAAGGTTTTTTTTTTCTATAGACAGTATTAGAGTTAAAGCCCTGAGAGGATCTAAACACACACACACACACACACACACACACACACACACACTCACACACATACACGGACATTAACGTGAAAATGTTAAAATTGGATTATAGGGACCTTAAAACGCAGTCATTTACTAAAATCTTGATATGCGATGTTTAGCACTATCTCTATACCTCCCTTATCAAGGGCAGCTGGACGTAAAAAAATCACATATACTTTTATAAAGTATTTATAATCGCAAATCGTCGACTTGAACCACATTGGGCCGAATTCACTACTCTTCGTTAGCGTAGTGACCGTCTCTAGTAACTATGGAAACAACTTGCATCTTTTTCTTATTAATATACATGGGTTAGTTAATAGTATGGAGACGGCGATTTATTGTCGTTAATATTCATTTTAGGAAATTATGTTCAATACAAAAGTTTTTAAAGAAATTTTGATCTACATTTGAGAATACTTTAATTTTGTTTTTCTTCAATTGTTTTTGAGTTACGCTTGTCCGCGTATTTTTTTTTTAAATGGGAACCTATTAATTTTACTCTACCATTCGATACAGTGTTTCTTTCTCTTTACAACAGTATGTTTGTTTTTTAGTTTTTCAATTTATTTTAATAATATTTTTACAAGAAAAAACATCGGTTCAAGTATTTACTAATAATAGGTACATCTAAGATAAACAAAAGCGAAGCGATAAACAAACTCGAGCGATGTAATTTACTTATTAATTTGTTTTTAATGATAAATTTGTGACCGACAACTTTATTGGAAATAATTTTGTCTATCTTAGATGAACCTACTATTTGTAAATACTTGAACCGGTGGTTTTCCTTGTGAAAATATTATTAAAATAAATTGAAAAACAAAAAAACAAACATACTGTTGTAAAGGGAAAAAAACACTCTATCGAATGGTAGAGTAAAATTAATAGGTTCCCATTTAAAAAAATTACGCGGATAAGTGTAACTCAAAAACAATCGAAGAAAAAAAAATTCAAGTATTCTCAAATGTAGACCAAAATTTCTTAAAATTTTTTTGTATTAAACCTGATTTCCTAATATTAACGACAATAAATCGCCGTCTCCACACTTTTAACTAACCCTGTATGTATATTAATAAGAAATATGGTGTCTCGTGGCCGCATGCCAAAGTGTCTGGTCGCGAACCTGGGGTACTGGGTTGGATCCCGGCTGACGCCACATATTTCGAATTTTAAATGGCACAAAAGTGACCCCCGTGGTGCATTTTCCACGCCATTAATGAGTGCCGTGAGGTGACGCCTGGTAAACGCTCGCACGGTACAAATATGTCATCACCATTACAATATCCGCGACAAAGCAAATTGCCACGCTCAGAAATGGGTAATATGCCGTGATGATATATTTATTTATTTATTTATTTATGTATATGTATCTCTTTATTTTGTTATTTCTAGAAAAGGTTCATTAGTTAAAGAAGATAAAGTAAATCAGTACGTAAATCGTCGATTCTCTCCTGACCGCATTAATACATTTACTATCCAACTTCAAAAGAAAATATATCTACTGAAAGTTTGCATTTATTTACATCCTCTTTGTAGCATTAACTGCACAAAAACCGTTTGGCACAAACTTTACAACTTAAACGAAGTAAATAGACTGCTTTCGACAATAAATATTCTAATCCCCAAGCAACAAATTTTCAAGAGAGTCCACTTAACCTTTTGAATTACTGTATCCTCACTGGGTCGCTGCATAAAAACACAATTGACAATGGAAGCAAAACGAACACCGAGCGAACACAGCTCGAATGGTAATTCTTTCACAATTGCGTTCGCGGACAGTGAGAATTTACTTGGTGGACAATAAATATTGAGTGGGTTTACCTCTAATAATGCTATTAAGAGATTAGGGCCTCAGTACATCCATTACAGGGGCCCCGCTGTCGCTTTGGATTCTTAACCCCACCCCCGCAAAGGCAAAGGAAGGATTATGGGGACTTAGTCGGGATATTTTTTAAGAAAAGTACTTGAAATCTAATCGGATTACTTTATGGTTGGCACTTACATATTACTGGTCTAAAACAACGAGGATTGTTCTCGACGGAGAAAAATTGTAAGAGGAGAATCTTCTTGGATTATATTTTGAAAATTTTTTCAGGAAAAGTGAATTTATTTTACGCAAAAATGATTCCGAAGTTTATGTGATTGAAAAAATTAAGGAGAAAATGTCAATGAATACTTGTTCATGTATCATTTGTTTTATGTTACAACTGTCAAAAATTAAAACATCTGTTGTGGTCGGCACAATACCTCTCGCCATTTCCATTTTAAGTTATATAAATATTGTATTGCACTTCGCTGGCGAAAGGTCGTTTTATAATAAAAAAAAATACATAACTTTACCCAAATATTGTTTTTAATTGTATTTAACATATCTTGTGCACACATACAATTCTAATTATATCTATTTTTTCACTGTATGATGAAGTTCCTAAATTGTCAGAGATTCTTCCAATTCATTAACCAGATTGGCGGTATTTCTTATGGATATCTATATGCTTTTCACTTACAATTTTAAACATTTAATTAATAAAAAATAAGAAAGATTAAATGTACTTCCCAGAAAAAGCTTTGAGAGTGTCACTAAAACTGTTCATTTTTGACACGAACATGTATCTGTCATTTTCAAACTGTTACAAACATTTGAATTTATCAAGAAGCTACTACTTCCGGTTGACCAATTGTTACAAAACCTTTTCAGCTCTTAACATCAATGTCAGATTGAGGTCTTTCAACATCAACACGTAAACACATACACACATACGCACACACAGACGCACACGCACACACACACACACAAATAAACATTATCGTAAAGATCAGATTGTAGGGACTTTAAATCGTGCTTATTCCCGAAAATCTGGATATGCGATTTTTTGCATGAATCTAATACCTCTTTTAGCGAGAGCTAAAAACAAATGTATTTTTAATAATAAACAAGTATTTTACTTTTTATCACGGTATAATGCCTATTGCTGTGTGCCAATCTGTTTTAAACCCAGATATCGCTAATTACCCATTGCTGGGGGTGATGGTAATGATGATGACATTTGTAGCGTGTGACCATTTACTAGGAGTCACCACACCGGTGGAGAGTGTACCACAAGAGTTAGTTTTGTGTCATTCGGGAACGAACCCGGGTCCCCGGAATCGAGACCAGACAATCAAAATTAAAGTCTGAATTGTTCCAAATAATCAAAAACAAATGGTACACCAGATAAATGTCAAAATGTCTTCATACCAAAAAGGTATAAATATTGTAGCAAACTGCATTAAAATTTCATTATTTGAATTAGGATCCTTAAAAATACAATCTATTGCTTCATTTTAATTTTATTTGACAATAGGACTGTTGCAAGAATTTTTATATGACATCTAAGTATTAAATTTTAAAAGATATTGTTCTTTAAAGAACCTCAAATTTGAAAATATCACGAAATATCTTTTAGATATTTTGCAATTAATTTTTGAAATTTGGATAAAATTTTGAATAAGTCACCTGATCTGAAACAGAATGTGACGTCAGAGTACATACATCTTCAGCGGTTCTAAGGTGTCAAGTGTATTGTTAAAGTTGTCAAACAAGTGTCAAATTTTTAGATTGGTCCAAGTTGTATAGTATGTAGGTAATAATATAAAGTTCAAAATAAAATGAGTAATTTTACAAAAATACTGTTAGGAACAAACCTACTATAGAGTTTATAAATTTTACAAAAAGATGCGAAGAAAAGAAAATTGTGGCTAGAAGCAGTAGATCGAAGAGCTGATAATATGTCAGAAAAATCGAGTCTTCATGTTTGTGAAGATCATTTCAACTTTCATCCACCTTCACGATAACAGTATATTTCTGTTGCTTCACTTATGATAGATCTACATGCCCTATAGCAGATTCAATGTAAGAATCACGACCAGAACTTTAAAGTAAAATATATTATCAATTTATATAGTAAATTCAGTTTTTATATTTTATTTTACCTCAACTCTTTAACACCCCTTAGTTCGGCAGCAGTAAAACAATCGTTCTGATATAAATTCAGGCATCATCCAGCTATCTACCTTCGGGAAATTGTCCGACTTAGCTTGAGTGTAATTTGAATTAGCCATTATTTCTTTATTATTCAATTACAATGAGCAATATCAGCGTCAAATATCAAATTAAAAGATTTTTTTATTAACAAGTGACGAACTTTAGCCTACGTTTATTTATATAAATAATATAAATAAACGTAGGTGATGGAAAAACTATTTTCCTATTGGCTATTAATGATGTAATGTATGTGCTTCTACGTCACAGGAGTGGGGGGTAGTTTTTCAGGACGCCAATCTTTTTATTTAATTATTTCCACAAATAACAACAAATTATTAAAATAAAAATTATTACTATGAAAATCATTGCATAAACTTTCATTTAAAACAGTTTTTGAAAAATGTGAAACAGGCTCATTATATGTGTAACTAAATTAAGTAAAGTTGAAAACATAATCATGAAAGTATTGATTCCGATTTGGTGTAGTTTTAAAACTGACCAATTGGTGGAATCCTCAGAACCCGAAACATGCAATGTTCTGGTATTCATACATCGTGATTGTGTTTGATTGGAGGAGCCGGGCAATGGTCAGTCTGATTCGGTTTGCGGATTGCACAGCTGCAGAGCGGCAACAGAGCATTCCGGCCATTGCTTACGATGTTTAAGGTAACCGAATTTATACGGAACGGGAGCAGAATTGCTCAATTGCGGCAACGGAAAGCTTCAATTGTAATCTCGCCCGCTACGGCCACTTTGCTCTGGAGTGGAATTATCTCCGAGTCGGAGGACGACGAGCTTTTATTCCTGCGGAAATACATGTGTGTGCTTTATTTCCAGTTACAGTTATATGAACCACTGCTTGTAATATCACTCACAAGTTACACACAACAAAAAGAATTATTTCTATGGCTAATACAGAAAGTTACTTAAGAGAATTAGGTTTGGTTTTTATTTAGAAATAAAAGTAATTTTGCAGTTATACACGACGGTGTCTAGGAGAAGATATATATATATATATATATATATATATATATATATATATATATATATATATATATATAAGTAATATCACTCACAAGTTACACACAACAAAAAGAATTATTTCTATGGCTAATACAGAAAGTTACTTAAGAGAATTAGGTTTGGTTTTTATTTAGAAATAAAAGTAATTTTGCAGTTATACACGACGGTGTCTAGGAGAAGATATATATATATATATATATATATATATATATATATATATATATATAAGTAATATAAAGTAAAAATATAAGTAAAATAAAATTGGAGAAAGCTGAAGAAGAAAGAAGAAATTATCAAGTGTAATTTACATAGTGTTTGTTCATGTTGTAATTTTATTGGATGTATAGAATCTTTTCCAATGAACTTTTTTATAGCATTTAACCATTTTTATTTCAATACTTTTATATCTAAAAATTCACACAGTTGTTCAAATACTCTAAAACTGCGTACACTTACGTAACATTATCTTTAAATCAAATAATATTACTACCAAGTTTATATCTCTACCCAATTTTGAATTATTGCCCCAAAAGTCAATATACTCCACATTTAGATAAAAACTTCAAAATTTTCAAATATCTAATTTTTATGTATCTAGATACTTCGCAATGTACTGATTCCAAATTTTGAAACCGCATGTCAATATCTCTTTTCGTTCTCGAAATATTTAGATTCAAAGTTATGATCAATACTGCCCATTTTTTGGTAATAACCCAAAAATGGGTCAGGATATGAATTTGGCGACATCACCATTCGATTCTACGGGCAAAATTACATAAGTAAACCAATTTTCATAATTTTTGTCCAACCGGTTCATTTTTTATGAATAAAAGCTTGAAAACCCCTGAAAATGGCCAAAATCTGAAAAAATCGTAAGGGGTACACCTTAGATTTTTGCGATTTTTGGCCATTTTCAGTTATTTTGCTTTAGAGATTGTATGCGGTGTTCAAAAATTCTGAAAATTGGTGTACTTATGTAATTTTGCCCGTAGAATCGAATGGTGTTGTCAAAAAATTCATATCTCGACCCATTTTTGGGTTATTACCCAAAAATGGGCAGTTTTGAGCAAAACTTTGAGTCTAAATATCTCGAGAACGAAAAGAGATATCGACCTGCGGTTTCAAAATTTGGAATCAGCGCATTGAGAAGTATCTAATTAGATTTTTAAACATTTTTAAAATTTTTATCTAAATATGGGGTACCTATAATGACTTTTGGGGCAATAATTCAAAAGTCGTTTTACCCACCATAGTCTTGTATATTTCTCTCTTCTCTTTTGTTATCAGCTGTCGTAGTTTTATTATTCGAAGCCGTATTGCAATTAAATTAAAATTAATTGGAAAAGATATAAATTCCATAACCGCACTTACAAATAACAGTTACCAAACACCATACGGCCCTCGCGACTATTGTAGAAAGCAATGTCGCCTGCTGCTAACGCCAAACGACTTACGACAACCGACAAACGACGCAATTGTAGGACTGGCTTAAGTAAGAACTACGAACGAAACCAATACTAGATATTATTGGGAAAGACATTTGAATTGGTGACGACATCTTGTAATAAGAATACAACGAAAAGAGATATCGACCTGCGGTTTCAAAATTTGGAATCAGCGAATTGAGAAGTATCTTGATGCATAAAATGAGATTTTTGAAAATTTTGTTTTTATCTAAATGTGGGGTATATTGACTTTTGGGGCAATCATTCCAAAATGAGTAGAGATATGAACTTGGTAGTAATATTATTTGATTGTAAAGAAAATGTTACGTAAGTGTACACATTTTTAGAATATTTGAACAACTGTGTGAATTTTTAGAAATAAAAGTATTGAAATAAAAATGGATAAATGCTATAAAAAAGTTTCTATATATACAATAAAATTATAAATTGAACACATACGAAGTCGGGCTGTAATCTATATTACTGTGGCCCTGTATATTTTCTGCCCTTAGGTCCTAGGTAGATAATGCCAAAGCCTCAGATGCCTAAAGCGTTACGGCGGTCTTAATCCTTTCTCTATAGTTAAACATTTGTTTTTGTTTACTGTTTAGGTACATGTTATTGTTTATATCAATACTTGTTACAAATCAGTTCCGCGCTATAAGGCGCCGGCCCTTAGTCCATACGCTACTTAACTATAAATACCCTAAAGGTAAACCTATCCAATACCCTATCGTCCTACGCATCGGCTTTAAACTATCCCCTACCCTTTCATTTTGCAAAAACCGCTCTTTGGCGGTCGTGTCCCGCTCACATTTCGCGGCGAACTTAATTAAACCGAAGTCATTCCGGAGTGCGTGCTATGCGTGAGCATACCTGACGCGTGCGAGGCCGAGGAATGTTGGGTTTGGGTCTGGGCTGGGCCCTGGCGATGCTAGCGCCATCCGCCACCTTCGGATTAATTAAAGACGTGGTAATTATGTAACAAACTAATCAAGACTTGACGTGAGGGTAATCTCTGACAAACGTCAATCAAGGATAAAGGATGGTGAGAATGAAGAAGAATTGATGGTGGTTTTTAAAGATTGCTGCTAACCTACGATCGAATCCAAAAGAAATACTATTTCTAGTCCAGTCAATGGAGACCAAAAAAGACCTTTGCCTTACAAAAGGTGAGGAAAAAATGATTTTAACGTATGTTGTTTGGGCCGAGACGGGGATGAAAAATTCAAATATGTGACCTTGAGGAGGCTCGACGGATTCTAGTGACCTCTTAGCGAGAGGTATACCTTTTGTGTTGGGACAATGTCCCAATTACAGAATAATACATGCATTTAGAAAAATACATAGAATAAGAGAGATTATAATAATAATAATTCCACACCAGCTATAAGTGCCCGTGAGGTGACGCCTGGTAAGCGCCCACACGGTAAATTATATCGTCATCATTACCGATGTCTACATCTGTTGTAGATACTGGCACACTCAGAAATGGGTAATATGCCGTGATGATATATTATTATTATTATTTATTATACAATAATAATTAAATACAATATACAGACATATACAAAGAAAAAAAACCTAGATTAAAGTATCTAATTTGGCTTTAAAGTCCCTAATATTGAGACAAAAATCTAGCTCAGAACAAACGGTATTGTAACAGCGACACATAGAACTGATTGGAGAATTATAGTGATAATTGGTAAGTGACAAAGAAGGTGTGAAAGTATTGTTGCATCTAGTATGGCACATATTAACAAAAAAGTCAAGTTTAGCAAGTAAATCACGATCATCAACAATGTTATTTACAATTTTATACAAGGATATTACTTTGTTTTTAAAACATCTGTTAGCAAGCATTATTACAGACATTTGACGGTGTAGCGGAAACTGTAATGATATGTCAAATGTTAATGGCAGTAAGTGATACATTTGTTAACAAGTTTAATTAACTAATAAGTACATTAGCCTTATTTTGTGAGAAAATTGTTGTTTTAGCAACATTGCTAAAAATTTAACCAATAGAAACAAATGTAAAGCCTGTCATTTTCATGTTTTATACAGTGTTCGCAATGGGCTACTTGCGTACCTTTTTTTAAAATATTTTTGAAGAGAAGGTAAAAACTTGCTACCCATATCTTTTGACAAAATTTTTATTAATTAGCCAGAAAAAAAAATAATGAAATTTGATTATTTGAATTCCCCCTACGTATGACGTAGAATTACGCCGCACCAATGAATAGTCGTAAAGTCACAGCGTGGTGACGTCCCATAGTAATAATAGTTTGGAGATTAGTATTTTAGTTTATCTTTTTAGTATCGATATTTTAAATTACAAGTAACTACCTATGTGTTTATTTATTAAGTAATTAATGTATTTGAAAGACCAGAGAGAGAGAGAAAAATGAACGAATGTCAAATTCAAATTAAAACTTTCTCGCACGCCATGCCATCTATTGATAACATTCTTAAACATGCTTCCCCTCCCCCAGTTCAATATAAAGACGTCACAGAAAAATTCCTTCAATTTACACAATATTTCGATTTCTAAAATTTAATATGCAACTCGCCACTGTAGTTCCCCTTTATCACTCATAATATGCTTTATTTTCTCCGGCCCTAAAGGCTTCGGCAAATAAATTCCATATTCGTGATAAAAAATAGAATTCAGTGCCTTGATAAATAAATTACATAATTAATTTGTATTTTCGTATCAACAGCAAAAACGCTTAGGGCCGGTCTTATGAAACTATTTAATCAACAGTTAAAATTTAGTTAGCTACTAAACTAATTTAACTGAAGATTTGGGTATTATAAAAGATTAATAACAAGTAAATCGACATATTAAAGTAACTGCGGAATTTCATGCTATTAGATTTAAATCAGTTGTTAAAGAAACGTCAAACTGTATTTTTTTTTGTAATGTTTATTTTAAAAACAATTGAAATAGGGAACTATTTACTTTTTAAATATTTTTTTAAGAAATGTATGTGTCGAGTATGTCATCTTTAGAGTCTGTATCATCAGTGTCCTCAGATTCATAAACAGATAATGATGATGCAGTTATATTTGCACGAGGTAGGGTACCAAAATTGTTCCGAAACAGGACAAATCCATATGAAATATATGATGACAATGGCTCGTACCACGATCACGGTTTTAACTAAAACACTGTTTTAAGAAATGTCAAATTTCATTATTTAATGATGATAATAAATACTATGAAATTTATCAAAATATGATTTTAAAGCAGAACATAGTTTGTATTCAAACAAATATTTTTAAATAAATTGTTCTTCTAACATAAGGCTGAAATTACATTTTGAAATTTGAATTTGACATTTCTTAATACAGCGTTTTTGTTAAAACCATGATCGTGGTACGAGCCATGAGTTTAAAAAGAGATTTCGATTGTCAAAACAATATGTGTTACACATATTGGGACAGATTGAAGGAAATATAAGACCACTAACATTAAGAAATATGTCAATTTCCGCAATGAATCAGCTAGTAATAACCTTACGATTTTACGCAACCGGGTCGTTCCAAATTATATGAAAATAATCTTCAACAATATCTAATAGGTTATATTTTTCAATATCAATATGATTTTTCCCACGATCACGTTTCTTTTCCAACTGTCAAATCAACTGATTTACGTTTATAACGAATGTGAATATAGAAACTTTTCACAAAACCACAAACACACTACTAAAATTTAATTAAATCATCCGTTAGTTATTTGATAGTGAGATTAGTTTTATAATATCCATTTCTTTTTTAATGGTCCATTTAATTTACTTGTGCAGTAACTAACTAAGGATTAATTTATTGTTTATAAGACCGGCCCTTAATGAGTTAAACTTTTTACATCTAAAGAATAGAAAAATAATACAATAACATCCACAAAAAATGAGTTGGAATCAAAATTAATTTATAATTAATGTATTTTTCAATTAATTATGCGTATAGGTAAAATAAATTATTTAATAATGTATGTGGAACATGGTCGAATGTGATGTGTTTAGATATTTCATTTTATAAAATATTTTTAAGCATAAATAATTCCAATGAAAATTGTATTATCGTAAATTCAATGAATGTAACATTAATAATTAATCATTGATTACCTTAATGAATTTAGATGTTGGCAATAGATAACGAATATAAAAGCATTGTCACTCCTCGCCGACCGTACCTAGAAAAAAAAGAACTATAATTAGTACATATGTATTGAGATATTTATATAAGATTAATATTAATATAGAAACCTATTCTTAATTAAGGTAGTTCCAATGCAAGATAACAAATATAAATATTCAAATATTGTTGTAGTTTATTTTTGTCTATCTATAGCTAGCTAATATTTTGCATAATGAATAATTCAAAAACTTGATTTATACCTATAGATAAATCTATATATTAAAATGATTATTTCGCAACACAATGTATCCATTCAATTCTAAATTCAATGTCTATATTATAAACCTCCCGTTCAACTGTCAATTCGATTTCAAGAGCCGAGACTTTCAAAACACCGACAAATATATGATTGTTCTCCTTAAATGGCATATCGCTGCATGCATCATAATATTAATATCACATCCAAATCAAACGTCACTATTTTTTTTCCTTATTTTTTGAGTCTCATTATCGATTAGGAGAATACATCATTTAGAATTATAAAAACTGGTATTAAGAACAATACGAGTATATAATTATTTTTGAAAATCTTGTGCAATAAATAACAAAAATTAGTATGACAGGTCTTTTGGAAAATGTGTGTTGTCTAAAACCATCTAGAAAAGAGATGTTCTAAATATAGACTTTCATAATATTTTATTTAATAGATAAGTAAAATTATTATATTTGCTCTGAAAATTGGTATTTTACTGGACAAGTATCAATTGTTTTCTTACACGTTCTATTTCAATAATAATTACATTTTTACCTCTCGTTAAGTGAGGTATTGGAATCATGCTATAAATTGCATATCCAGATTTGAGGGGATAAGCACGTTTTAAGGTCCCTAGAATGCGAATTATAACATTTTTACGATGATGTCCATATATGTATGTATGTATGTATGTATGTATGTATGTATGTATGTATGTATGTGTGTGTGTATGTGTGTGTGGATGTTGGAGCTACGATTTCTGACATATCTGACATTCTTGGGAAGAGCTGATTAGATTTTGGTAACAATTGGACAACCGGAAGTAATAGTTTCTTAAAAAAATCTTCTGAATATAATTTTTTGGAAATTTTTGTTATTACATACATACAGTATATCCCCGGATTGAGTTTACAAAAAAAAAATTCTTATTTTTGATTTTACGAAAAAATGCCAAAGGAAGAAAAATTTTTGCTTGAATTAAAACGCATGTTTCAGTTATTAAAACTTTTAATTAATGTAAGGTTCTTTTATTATAACATTTTTTCATGTCATCTTAATAATACAGTTATTACATTGAATCTAACATGGTTTTAGTTAGCTTCGAAATATTGACAAATGATTATTAATTCTAATTTCAGAAAAAAAAAGAACAGCGAAAATCAAAATACTTTTAGTTTATTCAATTACACTTTTTTTTTTACTGATATTAGAATTAATAATTAAAATTAATTAATTAATTTTAAATGGCACAAAAGTGACTCCTGTGGTGCACTCTCCACACCAGCTTATGAGTGCCCGTGAGGTGACGCCTGGTAAGTGCCCACACGGTAAAATATATTGTCATCATTACCGATGGCCATATATTTGTAGATAATGGCACACCCAGAAATGGGTAATATGCCGTGATGATATATTTATTTATTTATTTATATTAGAATTAATAGTCATTTGTCAATATTTCAAAGCTAACTAATATAATGTTAGATTCAATGTAATAATTATGTTATTAAGAGGACAAAATACGAAAAAACGTTATAATGAAAGAACCTTGCATTAATTAAAAGTTTTAATAACTGAAACAAGCGTTTTAATTCAAGAAAAAATTAAATATAAATTTTTTTTTTCCTCTTGTAAACTCAATCCGGGGACATACTGTATATTGAAGAACATAAAAGTCTCCATCTAATACATTTAAATTTTCTATTATATCTTGTATAGATTTAGAGATAAAGACATCATAATATATAGAATAATCTAATGTTATACATCGCGGAGGCTAAGGCAATAAGGAAACTTGTTGACAAATTCAAATGTTTATATCATAGCTTGTAAATGATAGATGTCAGTGTCAAAAATCAACAGTTTTAGTGACATTCTGAAAGCTTTTTCTGGAAAGCACATTTAATCATTCTTATTGTTTTATTAATTAAATATTTAAAATTGTAGGTAAAATGCATATGTCCATCAGAAATACCGCCAATCTTGTTAATGAAATGGAAGAATCTTTGACATTTAGGAAATTCCTCATACAATGAAAAAAGATATACATACAATAACAAACAATATTTGGGAATGTTCTGTAAATTTTTTGTTATAAAATTTTTTGTTAGAAAACAAACAGTTAATTGTTGTTTTAATTCTACATTCTACATATTTAATAATTGTTGTACACCTAAGTATTTATGCCGTGAAATAAAAAATGTTTTCCGCAATTATTATTATAATAGGTGTATTGCGTCCATAACGTAAACTTTAATATTTCTGGTATGGAAATGAACATGAAACGTGTTTGTACAGTAATGTAATATTCTATTCGATTTTTTTACATTATTCTGTTTATGACAGTTTTGCAAACACAATTTTTTTTGATATGCAGTTTAACTATGCAAGTGGACGTAAAATTTTTAGGTTTGTGTTTTATTTGTAGAAACATAAAACGGGGCTCATTTTACACAGTTTTAGCAAATGGAATACGTGTATAAATTCATAAACAAAGTTAACATTTTTGAACTAAATTTGAAGTCATATTAATTATACGTATGCAAAGTTTACTGGATAGATAGAATATTTCCCAAGGACCTTTTGGTACGGGATTTTTACGAAATATATATAATGGGGGATTCCACCATTTTTTTTTTTTATAATTTCATCTGAAAATATTAGGAAAACTAAGACTATTGATGAAAATCCGGTGAAAAAATTCCTATTAATAAGCGAGTTATGATATCCCGAAGTTTGAAAAGATTGACGTGACGTCACATTTATGTGTTTTTATATCAAACTGTTTTCATCATGGACCTAATTGTTCTTGAAATATATGCTATTTTAAATTATATTTACATAAAAATAAATGAATATTTTAACACTGTATAAGTCTACATACTTTATAATTACATGTGCATTTAAATTATTAAGTTTAATAAAATGTTAAAATAAAAACTGTTTGGAAACTGCAGTACAGGAATGTTAGCCCCTCTTTTCGAATTTGAATTTCTTAACTTCCATTGGTAGTAATCCCCACCTCCTAACACGCTATTTGTAATGCATGTTTAGGCGGTCTCTCGGTCGCCAATCAAAATATTATATATAGATTTTATATTAGTGTCGAAGCGCTATGAAAAAACCCCTTATTTCCGAAATATCTCAATTATACCATTTCATTTTTTTATTAATATTAGTTATTCAGCATATACATTCGTATTTTTTTACTATTTTCCTTTAATTCGATTGAGCTGGAATCCCCCATTGACGGAAGGTATTGTGTTGGCCACGTCAGAGTTTTTATTTGTTATCAAACTATTTTATGTAAATTAGTTCTAGCATCAATCAACATACATGCTACAATATATTAATCCTATTCCGAAACAGAGAAATAAATAAATATATCATCACGGCATATTACCCATTTCTGGGTGTGCCATTATCTACACATATGTAGACATCGGTAATGATGACGATATATTTTACCGTGTGGGCGCTTTCCAGGCGTCACCTCACGGGCACTCATAGCTGGTGTGGAGAGTGCACCACAGGGGTCACTTTTGTGCCATTTAAAATTAGAACGGGACCCCATAACAGAGAAAAGTAATACTAACTTTGAGTAGTTATTTATCAGAAAATGTAGACATATTATTGATGACAACCAAAATAAAAATGCTTGTAAACATTATGAAATATTTCTTCTGACTAAAATACCTTCTATTAGTAAAGGAATCTAAGTATCTACACCTAAAAAAAAAAAGAAATAGAAAACACCATTCTGGTCCCTAGATAGACATATCGTTAGACATAAGCATCTGTTACGAACGATCACCTCTTAACAAACCAAAATAAAAAGCCGAGAGGCTATCGATTGAATTGAAGCCAAAGAACTGAGCAACTGAGCGCAAGAAAGTTGTCTACCTAATTCGTCCCTAGCCGACTTCTTTCTACGTGAAATTGGTGCCAGTAATTTATTCCTTCTTCACCTTTCATTGGTGTAATACATATTGATGATGATTCTCACTTATCAAGTGAGAAACTGTTTACTCTAAAATAATTTGCTGGTTGAATTCTACTAGGAAGATCTATTTCTATTACAGACACTGAGAACCTCCTAAATGATGAATTCTTCTTTCCTAAATCATCAATATACATACATGGTGTAACACAAATGAGCAACAATATTTACTAAGTTTTTTTGTAAACCTTTTAGATATTGTGTTGAAAAGTTTTGTGAAAAAATTCATTGGCTGCTTAAGGACCGTGATATCCACTTCCTATTAAAGTTCTTGATAGCTATATGAAGAATAAATATGTTAGTAGCTAAATAAATTTATTATGTATATTATGCACAATTTATTTGCCAGATAGCTATTAGATAGTTACTAGAATAATAAAGAAGTTGGTAGAATGAAAACTAGTTACTTTCGTTTTCACAACCTGAGTTGACGTATGTTTACTCATATTTGGTTGTTTGTTTATTTCAAGATTTATTTTAAGGGCGAATTACGAATTATATAATTGTAGTGTCAATATGGATTCGAAAAGAGTACGATCAGCTAATTTTTCGCAAAATGAAACCAGATTATTAGTTGATATTTGTAAAAACATGCAAATATAATAGAGAATAAAAAAACTGAATAATTGTTCTAATCAAGTTTAGTCTTTGTTGTAATCAAATTCAGTTTTTGTTGTAATCAAGTACCTATAATCAATTGTTACCAAGTAAAGTTATTGTTGTAATCAAGTACCTATAATCATTGTTATACTCAAGTTTATTCATTGCTGTAACTTGGAATTTGGAATTTTTAGATCATAAATAAACGCGGCCCTGAATAAAATTAAAACATACCTATCTGACACTTTTATGTTCGATTTCGGCGAGTATTAAATCTTCAAAAATTCATATCTCAATTATTACTTAATTTTTTTTGTCACGTTTACACTAAAATTCTTATTTCATTATGTTCTTATAGAAAAAAAAAAAAAATAATAAAAAATCTGATGTGGCCAACACAAAACCTCCCGCTATTTAATTTTTATTAATTTATATACATACTTACGTATTTACTAACGCTGCAAACTGTTCCATTGCAGAAAACTATTGCTTTATTTACTATTTTCTTTTTAAAATGTCACTATTATTAATTTGAAGTGATGAGTTTTCTGACAGTGACATTTACTGTCAGTAACATTCATTTGAAAAATGAACTGTGTAACAAACGAATAGTTTTTATCTTAGGCTTCGGGACTAATAAAAAAAATTATTTTTAAATTTATCTGTAAAATATAAAGAAAAAAGTATTAATGTATTCCAGTAGAAAATTCAATAATCTTTAATTTTTATAAGACATAAAATTCGAAAAAATGGCATTTAATGGTATTTTTTGAAGAAAAACCATTATGAGCTTCAAATAAAGTACGATTTTCGTTTATCCGATTTACACAAAAATCTAATGGCTTCTATTCCTATTAGAATAGGGTAAAAATACAAGATTTCAGAATTTTCTGAATGGTAGTATTTGAGTTAGAGTGCAAACAAAATTCGTACACATACACACATACACACATACACACGCACACACACACACACATACACACATACAGACATCATCGTGAAAATGTTAAAAATGGATTCTAGGGACCTTAAAACGTGGTCATTTACTAAAATCTCGATATGAGATTATTAGCACGATCCCTATACCTCCCTTACCAAGGGTAGCGGGAGATAAAAATGGTATGGGACCCTATTGTCAAAACTTATTTTTTTTTGTCATGGAATAAAATTACATATTCTAATACAGTAAGATACGGTCAACGGAAAAATATTATAACTAACACGTGTGTTTAGTGTTGATTAATGATCTGAACAATTAACGCGCTCGCTATCCTCTCTTGTTAAAATGTTTCAATCATTAATCGCCCTGATTAACACACTTGATGGTTAAATAACTTATACTTTTATCTATCACTGAATGAAAAATACTCGAATTGAGTTATTTAATATATCAAATATTGTTATCACACTTTTTATAATTTGTATTACTAATTTGTCAGGTTATTATTTAATTATCTAGGAGAATATTGTTGTAGTGGGACGATAGAACAAGGGACGAATTACCAATGTACTCGTAATATGCGTTAGTCGGTGTTATAACATCTCAATAACCTGAAACAACTTTCGTCTTGAGCTCAACACGACCTCGGCTCACTCGTGCTCCGGTCTAGACCACTAAATCTCACGTGGAGGTGCCTAAGTTTTTTATGACTCTATAAAGCAAACATATTTTTTCATCTCATAATAGCCTATGAAAACAACTTAAACCATGTGATAGCTTTGAGAATACAGCTATTGTTGGGTAAGCAGATGCTTCAAATAAAAACATTAATATTCGATAGAAAAAATGACACCAAAAAAATATTCTATCTTTTAATTGTCGAATGGTTTTATAAATATGTACTTATGTTTTATAATAGTGACAGCAAAGGAAAAATGGCATAGAAACAGCAGCAAATTCGTTAGATAAAAGGAATTATCTATAGGTATTCAATAAAATGGAAGACTTTTAACACAGAAACCACAGAAAACCTGATTTAAATTTGAACGCACTCTATTTATCATAATCATTTTTTAATACGAGGCAGTTTACTTCCAACCAACCAAGCAATAGTATATTATACGCCAAGGTTGAGAAGATAATCATTATTGACCCAGCACCTATTGTAACCCGAGGGCGAAGCCCAAGGGATATAAGGCGCCTGGTCAATAATGATCTTCTCAACCGTGGTTTATATACTATATTTTTTACTACTAGCACATAAATTCTCTTTGAATTTTATTTTATTGATAATAACAATAATTTTAACATGAATAATAACGTTACTTATTTGTTAATATTCACAAAAACAAAGTAGGTTGCATTTGTCTTTATCTGACGTTTTGCTCATTTCGCTGGTTTGATAACCTGACTAATGGGCCTTGATTTGTATTTGATTTAATTATATAACAAAAACACTTTGTGCTGTTACAGTCAGCAGCCTTATTAGTTTATTATTATTATTTTTAAATAAATCTGTTAAAATGTACTTACCTACAAATACAAAAAAAATAGTGATTTGTTCAATCCTACATCAACAAATATTTCACATTTACACCAAAACAGCACAGTGGCCAGGCGAGGCGACAGTGTAGATCAATTTAAAATTATAGTGGCAAATTTAAATTATATGCTTAACACCTTTCCTGAGTTTAATGAGTTAAATAATATTTGGATTTGGAGGCTTGAGTTTGATTGAAAAGTGACAGTTTGCATTATAGACCAAGGTTAATAATAAATTATTATTGACCTAGGTTACCATGGTTACAAGCAAGCGGTAGTGAAAAACAATTTCTCATGTCAAATAAAGGTAAATAATAGTGGGTTCCTAGACTAGTAGTGAAAAAACAATTTAATAAATCAATAGCACTACAAAGATCTAAGGCTGTGTCTGATGTTGCACTTTTATCACCCTAATATCTAAATCCTAAATTTATATGCCCTAAATCTAGTGATTATTTAGGAATTTAGGAATTAGATTTTAGGGTTTTGCACCAGCACAGTACTTGAAATTCACTCGTACTATTGAAACAAATCATGTTCATTGCTATAATTTGTGCAAAACGTCAAATTTACTGTCAAATAATAATTTCTTAGCTTCTATTTTATGGGGTCCCGTGACCGCGTGTCTGAGTGTCTGGTCGCGAACCTGGGGGAACAGGGTTCGATCCCGACAGGCGCTAAATATTTCTAATTTTAAATGGCACAAAAGTGACCCCTGTGGTGCACTCTCCACACCAGCTATGAGTGCCCGTGAGGTGGCGCCTGGTAAACGTCATTGTAAACTGCGCTAAAATTCAGCGCTAATTTTTTGATAGATACCTACCTACGTATTTACTAACGCTGCAAACTGTTCCATTGCAGAAAACTATTGCTTTATTTACTACTTTCTTTTTAAAATGTCACTATTATTCATTTGAAGTGATTAGTTTTCTGACAGTGACATTTACTGTCAGTTAGATTCATTTGAAAAATGAACTGTGTAACAAAGGAATAGTTTTTATCTTTTATTTTTAAATTTATCTGTAAAATACATAGAAAAAGTATTAATGTATTCCTGTAGAAAATTCAATAATCTTTAATTTTCATAAGACATAAAATTCGAAAATATGGCATGTAATGGTATTTTTTGAAGAAAAACCATTATGAGCTTCAAGTAAAGTACCATTTCCGTATATCCGATTTACACCAAAATCTAATGGCTTCTATTCCTATTAGAATAGGGTAAAAATACAAGGTTTCAGAATTTTCTGTATGATAGTATTTGAGTGCAAACAAAATTCGTACACATACACACATACACACATACACACATACAGACATCATCGTAAAAATGTTAAAAATGGATTCTAGGGACCTTAAAACGTGGTCATTTACTAAAATCTCGATATTAGATTTTTAGCACGATCCCTATACCTCCCTTACCAAGGGTAGCGGGAGGTAAAAAACACCATATCTTAATCTATTAGATAATTTAGAATTTCAGAGTGAGAATGTGGTTCCTCTTGATCAAAAATGAATAATCACAAGTTGCTTTATCCAATTTGGGACAGTTTAAAACTTTTCTATATCATCCAATATTACAATGGCATATGAATTGTGTTTAGGAGCAATTAAATCGCGAAAACGTTTACAAATACAAAACCTTAGTCAATTCAAATACGATTGCATTCCTGTACCTATATGTATATACATTCATCTGTTTGGCATAGGGTGATTTGGTTGGTAGGCTGATTGCTCGGCGCCCTGTGATGTCTGACCTCACCACAGAACGCAGAACGCAGCAGATAAAACATATTAGTTCCGTAATACGCGTTTGATAACACCGAGGATCGTTTTCCTTGTTATAATTGCTTCCTTCCACTCGCTGTCGAATTTTGAACTGCGCCAGGCACGTATTTGAGGGGAATTTGAATGAGCTGGGAATATTGATTGCGGCAGGGTCAGCGCAAACATTTGTCAAATTTCAAAAGTAATTGATGAGGAGGGTTTGATTTTTTACGATGAAAAGGTGGACTTTTATAGTCGTTGCTATTCTGACACGAATATTTTTGAAACAAAATGTATTAGTGAAAATCGACATCTATAATAACATAAATATAAATAATAATAATAATAATAATAATAATAATAATAAAATTTTGTCGATTTTGAACTATGTTAACTTAACATAGTACACTGCCTCAACACGCTCGGCCATCGAGACGGCACAAATACAAATATTTTTAAATAAAAATAAAATAAATATATCATCACGGCACATTACCCATTTCTGGGTGTGTAAATATCACGATTTAAAATATACTGGTTGTGCCACTCTACACAAAACGAGGGTCCAAAGCGGTACGTGTTTCCTCGTTTTTATCCGCTAGAGGCGCAACGTGAGAACGACCCAACTGACACCTGTCATTTGCATGTCATTTTGAAAATATTAACATGTTATATCTTATAGAAAGGTAAATAAAACAAGTTTTGAAGTACATATTCGTATTATATGTAATGTAATATAAATATTTTGTTGAAAGATATTGCAATTATTGCAAAATGAAAAGGAAATTAAATAGAAAATGTTTCATTCTTGAATGTGAAACCGGTTACAAGAAATCCACTGAAAAAGAATCTCTGTTTGCTGCTCCACTCGATATATCACTTTTTAAAAAACGGCAATGTGCAATTAGTAGAGATGATCGCGAATTAAGATTGAACGATGTTTGTCAAAAGCATTTTCGGGAAGAAGATATTATTACCGAATGGAAATCTGGAAGCGTACGGTTCTATCAATTTATTTAGTTTTTCCAATTTTAAATTCCAACAATGTATTCATTCAGGTTTCTATTAAATATATAAATTTATATTAAAAATATATCCATTATGCATTTCATTTTTTATATTTCATGTAAAAATAGTTTGCTGTGATAGGGTCGTTCTCACGTAGCGGATCCGGCGGATTATTTAAGGAAACACGTATCAAAATAATGAAATTTGATTATTTGAATTCCCGCCATGTATGACGTAGAATTACGCCGCACCAATGAATAGTCGTAAAGTCACAGCGTGGTAACGTCCCATAGTAATGGTATGTTTGTGCGGGTAATGTAGATCACCTGTTTGACGTTTCAATAATAGTTTGGAGGTTAATATTTTAGTTTATCTTTTTGGTATCGATATTTTAAATTACAAGTAACTACCTATGTGTTTATTTATAAAGTAATGAATGTATTTGAGAGACCAGAGAGAAAGAGAGAAAATGAACTAATGTCAAATTCAAATTAAAACTTTCTCGCACGCCATGCCATCTATTGATAACATTCTTAAACATGCTTCCCTTCCACAGTTTAATATAAAGACGTCACAGAGAATTTTCTTTCTTAATTTAGTAAAAAACAAATAATTATTTTAAAATAAAATTTATATTTTTATATGTTTCCAATATAACATTGCGTATATAGTGACAGAAATCGTATTTTCAGTACCACGCAAGTAGCCCATTTGGGTCACATAGCACTAGGTCCAGTGAGAACGGTTGATGTACCAACACGGTGATTTTGTTTTTCGTCAAAATTGTTTTGCCGGGCAGGGCGTTTTGTTCCGGTTGTCTTCACATTTTAGCTCTTTTTCTTGCATGAAGGGTTATCAAAACCTTCTTGTAATATACTTGGTTAACGAAATGCCCCTCAGGCACCCAATCCATGTAAACAATCATTCCCATTTCGAAAAATAAAAAATCTGTTGTGGCCAGCACAAGACCTTCCGTCAATTCGATGTTATTTTGTACAAATCCCATACAAAAGGTCCTTGGAACAGATTCTATATAATATCATGGAAAATCGAACACGAACACATAATATTTTTTACAAATTCTATACCAAAAGTTCATTCGAAAAGGTTCTATAAATCCAATAAAATTATAACTTAAATATACACTAAGTAAAATGCAGTAGACACTTCCTTCATTTCTTCTGCAGCTATCCCCTATTTTATTAGGGGTCGCTGTTTCCTCTTCTCTTCCACTCATTCCTATCCAACGCATCTTCTTCACACAGTCCTTCCTTTCCCAAGTCTTTTGCGATACAGGCCTTCCATCTTCTCTTTGGCCTTTCTCTGCGTGTCACTTGCGAGGAACACTATGACATATCAATTTTAGATCCAATACCTTCCATATTTGGTTTTGCACTTCCAATTCACATCTGTCAATTAGAATTTTTTGAATATATCATCTGTTTCCATGATAAATAGCAAAGCTGACTAATTTTTCAAAATTAATTTCTTTATAACGCTTTAAATCTACATCTATTGATTATGAAGGAAAATGTATAATCAAACCATATAAAGAAGAGCATTTTCTTTAATATGTATAATAACATAATGTCAAAAAATAATATTTAACTGCGTTTTTTTTTAGGAAAAACTGTTAAAAACTTCAAATAAGGGTACCTCCGGTGGATTAATTATAACCAAAATCTAATCAACTCTTCATATGGTTGTACAGAAGAGGAATACGAAAGAATTATAATTTTTAGAATTGTAGTATTGGAGTTATCGTCGGAGAAAAATTTGTCACTCACGGATACACACGCACACACACACGGACACACGCACACACACACACACGGACACACGCACACACACACACACACACACACATACATACATACATACATACATACATACATACATACATACATACATACATACATACATACATACATACATACATACATACATACAGACATCATCTTAAAAATGGTATATTCGTATTGTAGGGACCCTAAAACGTGCTAATTTTTTGACCAAAGACAATACCTTCCTTACTTAAAGGTGACGGAAGGTAAAAACAGTCAGTGCACGATCGAGGCGCTAATCGTCTCCGATCTCTTTTCTTCCTTCTTTAAATCTCCTAACCTGCTCGAAAACTTGAGTACTAGATAGACCCTCATTACCATAAACATTCTTCAACAACTGGTATATTTCTGTAGCACCTAATTTCATATTGACACTAACATAATTCCGGGGAGTACGAGAAAGTAGTTAACTTTAATCAAAGGCTACCCGTCTTGGACACATTATTCAGGTCACCTGTATATTCTTCTCAAACATTTCGAGTCAGTAGTGCAGCTGTAAGAACCAGTTAGGTAATTAAAAGTTTTATAACTTTCGTTCAATTTTTTATAAAATAGATTTCCTTTTCTCAATCACTACCTTTGTTGTTTTTAGCAAAACAAACAGTAAGTATATCCTCCTCACAAACTCGCAACTGAATCCCGCTCTGCAAAGGATGAATCCTTCTGTGTAGCGAACCGTTTAATTCAGTAGAAAATAAAATATAAAAATAACCCTTTGAAGTCGATTTCAACAACGCGGATCAAATAATGCCCCATATATCGGGTAGATAAGCCTTGCTATGAGTCGTACCCCAGAGAGAACTCGCCCGGAACAGATTCGCGAACTTATTAAATCAAGATGGCCCCTTGCGCGATATTTAGAAGCAATTAGCAGTTAGCCGTTAAGCTAACTGCCTTTATTTCAAATTTGCAAGTGTGATTATTGGCCATTAGAGGAATTGGAAAAACGAGAGATTATAACACATTTGAAGTTGGCGCAATTATCGTCCGTTTCTCAGGATATCCGGCATCGGGTGTCGTTTGTTTTTTATGCGCCGTTGGGGAGACAGAGTGCAGTGTAATTAACCGGAAGACTCTGCTTTTGGTTTCGAGTTCGGTCTTTTGATGGCACTTAGCATAGATGTAATGGCTTTTTGGATTCTCCCTTTACAGTTGGAAGCTTTTATGTGGGCCAGCCAAGGAAATATAGGGCACCTGCACGTGACGTTTCAACATGGCGGCCACCAGCTGATCTTGGTCAACCAAACCTTCAGTTTGCATTGTGTCTTACGGAGAAATATCGTGCTGTAAGCTTTTATTGTGTTTTTATGGCACTTATTGTTTTATTTGGGAAAAATTTATTAGAGTGTGTAAAAGTGAGTCTATGAGGAGTGTTTTCCGTAAAAAATAAATTTAATGAGTTCCAGGTTATTAAATTAAAACTAACCCAATCCTATTTTTTTGTGTATACTTTTATTGCATATAAAATAATTTAAACATAATCGGATAGGAACATATTGTATGAATGTTTAAATATATGTAATTTTCTTTAATAATATATATAAAAAACATGAAAAAATATTTTTTAAATGACAGAATTACAAATTTTGAATGAAGTTTTTTTAGTAACAGAAAAAATATATATATTTGTCTGTTTCTCACAAAGGTTTAAAAATTAGATAGGTTATTATTGATTTTTAAAAGGCATTTATAATCCTCGTCAAAAAAATGTCAATGTATAAGGATCCACATTATGTATCCACTTAAATTTATCGATTTAACGTACTTTGGCTTCCAAAGATAAATTTTTAACGTATAAACTCAATAAGCTCATTTATATACAATAAAAATACACAATATGACAATAAGAAAAATGAACTCGAAGATAAATATATATATCTCAAATTTAATTTTCTTTATAAATTAAAAAAATCTAATAATTCAATTTATTTTAATTTCAATATTCATGTTTTCATTTAAAAATACACATAAAAAACTTATACAAACTCAAATGAATATAATACAACCTGATGCTACAAGCTACTTATTTCAATTTAATATTTTTTTAAATATATTTATAAATGGGACTGCTTTGTTTTACTAGTAAATAATTCATACACTTATCTTTAATTATGGCTAATTACATTTTAAAATAGCATGTATAAATTTAGGAAAAACTGAATTTCTTGTGCAGAAAACACATTCGCTGCATAAGACGCAATGTTAAACTGAAGCTTGGTTGCCCGAGATCAGCTGATCATTCGCCATGTTGTGACGTAGGTGCAGGTGCCCTATTGTCACACAAACGGTTAACTTGGAAATCTTCTATTTCCTTTTTTGGCATAACGCAATCATATCTGGAATTTTAAATTATTTATTGCTCAAGTCTTAAATATGGTTGTAGTAATTTATCACTCGACAAAAATACATCTATATTCATTCCTAGTGGTCTTTAACCTTGTAATACATTGAATTTACATGGAGTTTAATTTCTTATATTACTGGACGCGACAGAAGTCATTTGTCGATTTAATATTGACACCAAAAAATATCCCGTTAGATGAAATTTGTTCGTGTACTGTATAAGTATACATATATGTCTTAATTCAAGAATAACCACTGTTCAGATTTTGCAGATTTGTAAAGAATACTGTCACTAGCGAAAGAAATCATGCGGCCCCCTCCCGGAGGTAAAATATTATAATATTTATTTGCCATTTTTTCAAAAATATTTTTTTTATACCATTTTAAATATATCATTTAGTGTGTCATTTAAAATTTACAAACAAATGCCATAGATAAATTGTATTTCATAAAATAAATCTTTTTTATGTTTCAAGTTTTTTTACATTCCGTCATTTTTAGGTAAGGAAGGTATTGTCTTTGGTCAAAAAATTTGGTGGTAATTTTTTAATGAATAATCACGTTTTAGGATTCCTAGAATACAACTTCACTAGTTTCACGATGATATTTGTATGTCTTTCTCTCTCTCTCTCTCTCTCCGTGTATATGTGTGTGTGTGTGTGTGTGTGTGTGTGTGTGTGTGTGTGTGTGTGTGTGTGTGTGTGTGTGTGTGTGTCTGTGTGTGTGTATGTCTGTGTCTGTGTGTGTGTGTGTGTGTGTGTGTGTCTGTGTGTGCGTGTGTGTGTATGTGTGTGTGTGACAAATTTTTCTCCAACGATAACTTCAATACTACAATCTAAAAATTATAATTCCTTCGTATTCCTCTTCTTTACGTTCATATGA
This sequence comes from Ophonus ardosiacus, assembly GCA_943142095.1. Classification (NCBI taxonomy): domain Eukaryota; kingdom Metazoa; phylum Arthropoda; class Insecta; order Coleoptera; family Carabidae; genus Ophonus; species Ophonus ardosiacus. The sequence goes on along the minus strand of OW964831.1, from coordinate 45,931,723 downwards.
AGAGCTGATTAGATTCTGGTTATAATTAATCAACCGGAAGTTTCTTATTTGAAGTTCTTAACAGTTTTTTTTAAATCGCTGTTAAATATCATTTTTGACATTTTTTTGTAATTAGCAATATACATTCTCCTTCATATTCAATAGATATAGAGTTAAAGAATTATAAAGAGATTAACTTTCATAAATCAGCCAGCTGTGCTATAATCAGGGAAACAACTGATATATTCAAATAATTCTATTCGACAGATGTCACTGTCAAGTGTAATTTACATAGTGTATCTATGTTATTATATATTACTATATTATTTTATTGGATTAATAGAATCTTTTCCAAGGATCTTTCGGTATGGAAATTGTAGAAAATAGTGCTCGTATTCGTGTTACAATTTTACTGGATATATAAAATCTTTTCCAAGGAACTTTTGGTACGGGATTTGTACAAAATACATAGAATTGCCGGAAAATAATGTGCTGGCCACATCAGATTATTTCTCTGAAAAAGATCTATTACAGACATTGCTTTATGAACGTATACTGAAGTTATTTTAATAGTAAAAATTAGGCAAAAAATTTCGGTTTCTATGTTTACTTACACAGAAAAAAAACCTTCTAAATTGTAGTTAAATTAACTAAACGAATTCTTTAATTTTCAGCCTATTAATATGTTTCATTAAATTATCTAAGTTGATTTAGAACAATTTTCTAAATTTGTAATAACAAATTATAGTAAAATTAAATACAAAATTAGATAAAATGGGGTCCCGTGGCCGCGTGCCTGAGTATCTGGTCGCGAACCTGGTGCACTCTCCACGCCAGCAATGAGTGCCCGTGTGGTGACGCCTGGTAAGCGCCCACACGGTAAAATATATCGTCATCATTACCGATGTCTACATGTGTTGTAGATACTGGCACACCCAGAAATGGGTAATATGCCGTGATGATATATTTATATATTTTATTTATAAAATGACTACATTTAGTATTGATCTAAACATAAATACAGAAATTAACTAAATATATATTTAAATTTTCTATTTACTTACCTAATTCATTAGATAAATTACCGAAAATTGTAGGACAAAAATAGTGAAGCCAAAATATAGTAAAATTAAATAAAATAAGTCAATAAAATAACCATTTGCATATTTCAATTAATTATTTTTTACATAATATTTATTTCGGATTAGTTAAAATGCTAAATTAAGGGCCATGATATCCACCTCCTATTAAAGTTCCTAATAAATTTATTCCACTATTAAATATTTTTTGTGTATTTCCATCTACAAATACAATTTATCTTGCTACTAAATTTAGTTATTAGCAGAATAAACTAATAGGAACTTTGAGGTGCTGGTAACTATTTTGAAAAGAAAAGAAAAGTGGATTTACTTATACAGCACGAGTTAGAATGGACAATTTTGAAAAGTAGTCAGGTAGGTATGGTTTTATTTTATTCAGGGCCGCGTTTATTTACTAAAAATTCCAAATTCTAAGTTACAGCAATGATAAATCTTGATTACAACAATGAATAAACTTGAGTATAACAGTGATTATAGGTACTTGATTACAACAATAACTATATTTGATAACAATTGATTATAGATACTTGATTACAACCATAACTAAACTTGGTAACAATTGATTATATAGGTACTTGATTACAACAATAACTGAATTTGATTACAACAAAGATTAAACTTGATTACAACAGTTTTTTTATCCTCTATTATATTTGTATGTTTTATGCAAATATCAACTAATAATCTGATTTCACTTTGCAAAAAAATTAGCTAATCGAAGGTACTCTTTTCGAATCCGCACTTAAAATAAATCTTGAACTAAACAAACACAACCAAATATAAGCAAACCTACGTCATCTCAAGTTGTGAAAACGAAAATAACTAGTTTTCGTGTTACCAACTTGTGATTGATATACATAATAAATTTATTTAGCTACTAACATATTTATTCTTCAGATAGCTATCAGGAACTTTAATAGGAGGTGGATATCACGGCCCTAAGATTTGTAAATTATACTAAATTATTAGACGTGCTGCCTAATACCATAAAATCTAATTATAATTAGACAAAATTTCAATTCTATTTCTTTCTGTGCATTTCAACTGTAACTCGTTATTTTCAAATGGAACAGCCTATATTTTATTATTTAGTTGTGTTGATTTTTATGCTTCATCCAAATAAATAAAACGCTGCAGTATATTATTTTCAGAAGTTTAATTTACTTATCATATTATTTTGTATAAAAATTAGTAGAATATAAAATCAGTGGTTACTATCTCTGGTTAATAACTATTTGCAATAATAGTAAAAGCGAAAGCTAACAATTTGTAGGCAAAACTTGTAGAGATAAAGATAGTGAAACTCGCTTGGGACGAGTTAAACCTGCACCGAGCAATCTGATCCAGCCTAGTAATAAGAAGATCAATATTCAGCGAACACAGGATTACAGATGATCACTTCAAGGATGTTTATTTACGGCCAAAAGGCACGGGGAATGCTGATTGTATTATCTTGGTGATTAAATGCCAGGAATATTATTTATTCTGCTCTGATTTGATAGCGGAGATGAGAGAATGGGAGAGCACAGAGCACTTTCATATAGATAAAATTAATAGAACGGAGACTGGAAATGAGACAACGAACAAAGGAGAAATTTTATTATAATCTTCTCTCAACTTGACTAAATATTATTTGGCACTTAATTGTATATATTTCATTAGTCTATCTACAGTGGAAACTTGGAACAATAAAATTTAAACACTATTTATAATTAGTTTATTAAAAAAATAAATTAAATGTTCTATTAAGAACATAAAAAATCTGATGTACCCAACACAAAACCTCCCGCTATTTAATTTTTATTTATTTAAATACATACCTCCGTATTTACTAATGCTGCAAACTGTTCCATTGCAACTATTGCTTTATTTAATATTTTCTTTTTAAAATGTCACTATTATTAATTTGACTTGTTTAGTTTTTTTTTTTGTTTTTTTTTTTTTGTATGGGGTCCCGTGGCCTCGTGCCTGAGTGTCTGGTCGCGGGTTCGATCCCGACCGACGCCAAATATTACGAATTTTAAATGGCACATAAGTGACCCCTGTGGTGCACGCTCCACGCCAGCAATGAGTGCCCGTAAGGTGACGCCTGGTAAGCGCCCGCACGGTACAAATATGTGATCATTATTACCGATATCTGCGATAAAGCAGATTGGCACACCCAGAAATGGGTAATATGCCGTGATGATATATTATTATTATTTATTATTAGTTTTTTGACAGTGACATTCACCTGTAGTTACATTCATTTGAAATATTAATTGTGTAATAAAGGAATTGTGGTTATCTTAGGCTTCGGGATTTAAAAAAAAGATTTTTAAATTTATCTGTAAAATATATAGAAAAGTATTAATGTATTTCTGTAGAAAATTCAATAACCTTTAATTTTCATAATGACAAAAATGCGAAAAATGGCATTTAAGGGTATTTTTTAAAGAAAAACCATTGAGCTTCAGGTAAAGTGCCATTTCCGGTTATCTGATTTACACCAAAATCTAATGGTGTCTTTCCATATTAGAATAGGGTAGAAATACAAGGTTTCGGAATTTACTGAATGATAGTATTTGAGTTAAAGCGTTTACAAAATCCATACACATACACACATACATACACACGCACACGCACACACACACACATACACATATATACACATACAGACATTGTGAAAATGTTAAAATTGGATTCTAGGGACCTTAAAAGTGGTCATTTACCAAAATCTCGATATGTGATTTTTAGCACGATCCCTATACCTCCATTACCAAGGGTAGCGGGAGGTAAAAATCAATAATAATGGAATGGATAAACACTATGGGGTCCCGTGGCCGCGTGCTAGAGTGTCTGGTCGCGAACCTGGGGAACCGGGTTCGATCCCGACGGACGCCAAATATTTTCGAAATTTAAATGGCACAAAAGTGACCCCTGTGGTGCACTCTCCACGCTAGCAATGGGTGCCCGTGAGGTGACGCCTGGTAAGCGCACGGTACAAATATGTCATCATCATTACCGATATCTGCGATAAAGCAGATTGTGGCACACCCAGAAATGGGTAATATGCCGTGATGATATAATTATTTATTTATTTATTTGATAAACACTATGTATACAGAAAAAAAATCTGTTGTGCCCAGCACAAGATCTTCCGCTATTTCCATATTATGCTATATAAGTACATTTTGTATTTAACATTTGTGGTACATACACAAAAATTCTAATTACATCTATTATTAATATATTTTTATAATTTTTAATTTATTCCATAAATAAGTTTCCTACTACTCTTCTAAATGTTCGAGATTCTTCAAATTCATTGACAAGATTGACAGTATTTCTGATGTGTATATATAACATATGTATCTACTCGTACAAATTTAAATATTTAATTATTAATAATAAAATAAGAAATATTAAAATGTACTTCCCTTCATCTGGATATTTGATACTGATATATTTGTCAATTTCAAACCTTTTAATTTTTCAACTGGTTTCCATGAAGTAATTTGGGCTGTGAGATTCAATACAACGGATTATTTAATATATTTATAATTCCCGATCTCTAAATTTATAAAATATCTAACAAAATTGTTAAATGTATCGGATAGAGAATTTTATAGGTATTCTATAATCTTTGTAATAACATAAATAATATTTGGAAGATTTTTTTAAGATAGTACTAGTCCCGCTTGTCCAATTGTTACCAAAACCTTTACAGCTTTTCCCAAAAATGTCAGATTAAGGAATACTTAGTTAAATTGGTCTTTAATCTTATAGAATTTGAAAAACCGTCATTCCAACATCCACATGTACACACACAGACATCCTTCTTATAAAAAAGTTAAAATCGAATTCTAGTAACCTTAAAACGTGCTTATTCACTAAAATCTGGACTTGTGGTTTTTAGCATGAATCTAATACCTTTTTTACCGACAGGTAAAAGTTAGTATAATGCAATACAATAAAATCTGTTGTGGCCAGCACAAGACCTCTCGCCATTTCCAAATTAGGCTATATAAGTATTGTATTGCATTTTGCTATCGAACCGTCGTTTTATAACAAAATATTACAGAACTTTACCCGAATATTGTTTTTTATTGTATTTAACATGTCTTCTGCACACATATAATTCTAATTATATCTATTTTTCGTTGTATGAGGAAGTTTCTAAATGTCACAGATTCTTCCAATTCATTACCCAGATTGGCGGTATTTCTGATGGATATATGCATATTACCTATAATTTCAAGTATTTAATTAATAAAACAATAAGAAAGATTAAATGTACTTCCCTGAAAAAGTTATCAAAATGTCCGCATAATCCTTGATTTTTGACACTGAAATCTGTCATTTACAATTTATGTTATAAACATTTGAATTTGTCAACTGGTTTCCTTAGTGTAGTTTCGCCTAATCGACTTGTTATATCCCGATATTCTATATATTATAGCGTCTTTATCTCTAAATTTATAGAAGATATAATAAAAAATGTATCAGGTGTAGAATTTTGTTCTTCAAAATAACTAATATCAAAAATTAATATTTGGAAGAATTTCTTTTAAAAACTACTACTTCCGGTTGTTCAATTGTTACCAAAACCTTTTCAGCTCTTGCCAGGAATGTCAGATTGAGGAATTCATAGTTAAACAGGTCTTACGTCTTATAGTTTTTGAGGAATCGTCCGTCCAACATCCAGCCATACACACACACATACACACATCCACACACACACACACACACACACACAGACATCATTGTAAAAATGTTAGAATCGGATTCTAGTGACCTTGAAACGTGCTTATTCGTTAAAATCTGAATATGTGATTTTTAGCATGATTCCAATACCACTCTTAGCGAGAGGTAATTATCTAACCATACTTAAGATTTTTTTGTAAAAAGTGTACGTCTATTACTGCCACTATGAATTTCAAAGTCGATTCAAAATCATCACTCTTGTTCTCATTTTCGTCGACTCCGCAAGTAAAAGTAAAAATACAACGCATAATAAATTGAAATGTCCGCGTCGCTTTAGCCCATTTTGAAAACATCTTCGCAGGAAACCACATTTCACGTGTCACAGAAAGAATAAATATATTTAACAGAATAATTCCCTGCGCCAGCTAAAAATACCACACGAGTTTATTCGGTCTAAGCCAGTTTGACTCCGACGGCATTCGGAATCTCCTTACTCACACTCGTATTAATACGTCCCGTGTCAATCAGATTACGTCCCACTAATCTAACAGGATTTGAGGAAGGAAAAGTCACAAGAAGAGATGCTTTGTTGCTTTGAATCAGATTGGGTGACATAGTTTTAATTATGAATGAATTTATAATGAGCTGACAGGTTTGGAATATTTTTATTTCAGGTTTAGTTTCGTTGGTTGTCATGTGAGACAGAATATAAAGATATTCATTCATAAATTTAACAAGGCTTTGTTTGTCCACGGTAGATTTTCAAAGGAAATGTAATGTAAAGTAACATTTTAATGATGAGAATATAGGCACAAATTTACTTAATCATTAGTGAGAAGTTCACTGCATTTAGGGGTATTTTTATCCCTTTGCGAAAAGTATAATGTTTTTACAATTTTGCTGAAACTGTACAAAATAATATAGAGGGTAGCAAAATTTGATCATCGATCGATGTTGGAGTATGGGCTGTAGAAAATAATCGGAAACGTAGACTGTAAAATACAACTTATTTCAAAGCCGACGTTTCGACTTAACTTTTTGGAACCTCTCGCTAATAGAAGAATTGAAATCATGCTAAAAATCGTATTGTCAAGTGCAATTTACATAGTGTATGTTCATGTTATAATTTTATTGGATTTATAGAATCTTCTCAAAGGACGTTTTGATATGGTGTTCGTGTTATAATTTTATTGGATATATATAATCTTATGCAAGAAACTTATAGAATTTATCCATTTTTATATCTAAAAATTTACACAGTTGTTCAAATACTCGTAAAATGTGTAAACTTACGTAACGTTCTCTTTACAATCAAATAATATTTTTACCAAGTTTATACCTCTACCCATTTTTGAATTTTTGCCCCAAAAGTAAATATACCCCACATTTAGATAAAAACTTCAAAATTTTTAAAAATCTAATTTTTATGTATCTAGATACTTGTCAATGCGCTGATTCCAAATTTTAAAACCGCAGGTCGATATCTCATTTCGTTCTCGAGATATTTAGATTTAAAGTTTTGCTCAAAACTGCCCATTTTTGGGTATTATCCCAAAAATGGGTCGAGATATGAATTTGGCGACAACACCATTCGATTTTACGGACAAAAATACATAAGTATAGCAATTTTCATAATTTTTGTATAACCGGTTCATTTTTTATGAATAAAAGTTTGAAAACCCCTGAAAATGGCCAAAATCTGAAAAAATCGTAAGGGGTACCCCTTACGATTTTTGCGATTTTTGGCCATTTTCAGTTATTTTGCTTTAGAGATTGTATGCGATGTTCAAAAATTCTGAAAATTGGTGTACTTATGTAATTTTGCCCGTAGAATAGAATGGCGTTGTCGCCAATTTCATATCTCGGCCCATTTTTAATACCCAATAATGGGCAGATTTCAGAAAAACTTTGAACCTAAGTAACTCGAGAACGAAAAGAGATATCGACCTGCGGTTTCAAAATTTGGAATCAGCGCATTGAGAAGTATCTAGATACATAAAAATTAGATTTTTAAAAATTTTGAAGTTTGTTTCTAAATGTGGGGTATATTGACTTTTGAGGCAATCATTTCAAAATGAGTAGAGATATGAACTTGGTAGTTATATTATTTGATTGTAAAGATAATATTACGTAAGTGTACTCATTTTTAGAGTATTTCAATAACTGTGTGAATTTTTAGAAATAAAAGTATTGAAATTAAAATGGATAAATGCCATAAAAAAGTTTCTAGGAAAAGATTCTATATATCCAATAAAATTATAAATCGAACACATACGAAGTCGGGCTGTAATATAAAAGGGGTAGAGATATAAACTTGATAGTATTATTATTTGATTGTAAAGAGAATATTACGTAAGTGTACGTAGTTTTAGAGTATTTATATATGAGTATACATAATGTATATTCATGTGATAATTTTATTGGATTTATAGAATATTTTCCAAGGAACTTTCTGCATGGAATTTGTAAAAACTGTATTACATATGTTCGTGTTACAATTTTACTGGATATATAGAATTTTTTCCAATGAACTTATGGTAAGGGATTTGTACAAAATACATCAAATTAACAGAAGGTTTTAAATAATTTGTTTCACTCGAAATATGGTAAATATATATATAAAAAAATCTGATGTGGCCAACACAAAACCTCCCGCTATTGAATTTTTATTAATTTAAATACATACTTACGTATTTACTACCGCTGCAAACTCTTCCATTGCAGAAAACTATTGCTTTATTTACTATTTTCTTTTTAAAATGTCACTATTATTAATTTGAAGTGATTAGTTTTTTGACAGTGACATTAACTGTCAGTTACATTCATTTGAAATATGAACTGTGTAACAAACGAATTATTGTGTCTTAGGCTTCGCGACTAATAAAAAAAATTATTTTTAAATTTATGTGTAAATTATATAGAAAAAGTATTAATGTATTCCAGTAGAAAATTCAATAATCTTTAATTTTCATAAGACATAAAATGCGAAAAAATGGCATTTAATGGTATTTTTTGAAGAAAAACCATTATGAGCTTCAGGTAAAGTGTCATTTCCGGTTATCCGATTTACACCAAAATCTAATGGCTTCTATTCATATTAGAATGGGATGGAAATACAAGGTTTCAGAATTTTCTGAATGATAGTATTTGAGTTAGAGTGAAGACAAAATCCCTACACATACACACACACATACACACATACACACACACATACACACACACATACACACATACACACATACAGACATCATCGTGAAAATGTTAAAAATGGATTCTAGGGAACTTAAAACGTGGTCATTTACTAAAATCTCGATATGAGATTTTTAGCACGATCCCTATACCTCCCTTACCAAGGGTAGCGGGAGGTAAAAATGTGTAACATAAAATAGAAAATTAAACCTAAATCTTTTTTATATAAATACGATACTACTGAAATCATATAAAGAAATTATGATAAAAAATAATTTTAAAAAAGGTAAACTATACATTTGGTTTTCATCAATTCAAACTAAAAATTATGTTATCTCTTTTTAAAGTAACAATACAATGTTTTAATGAGTTTAAATATAAGAGACTCACTTGATTACGGATGTCAAGGAAACTACCTTAATAAAAATTATATGCAAGTTTTAAAAAAAGTTAGTTGAATGAATAATATTTATTTTTCCAAGAAATAGATGCGCGTATATTTCACTGAAACTAGAATAAATTCTTAGAACTAATCTAAAAGGCAAACCTTTATTTAAAAGCTAGAACATCTCTCTAGACACTTGAAAAAATCTTGCTTACGCAGTGAATAAAATAATAAATTTTATTTTCTAGGAAGCGTCTTCGGCGAGAATCCAAACTGCAATTGATAAATTTCCAATTCTCATTCCACATCCCCGGGGACTGAGACCGGAGGCAACCGCAAGTTAAAAAACTTTCGCGTGCGGTACAAACTTTTAACGCTCTTCTATTTTCGCTCACATAAAAATTCTAGGGACATGATCTCTTATTTAACGTTATAAATGTACCGCGTCCAGCTGTCATACGTACTGAAGATCAAAGTTAGCTGCGAGGGCAGGCCCGGCAACTTTCCCCAGCGAAGAAATTGTCCAAGTGAGGCGTTCTAACCTCGTTTGAAAAGTGCGCCATTACTTATATGATTTCCCACGAGTGAGCCGCAGTTTCACGGACAATGTGCAACGACCCAAAGAGCCAAAGGCGCAGACAGGGTGCTTTACAATAGGGTAAAGCCGAGATTGTGGTTTTGTTTAAAAGTTATTATTTTTATTATTAGCCTGTTAATGTCATCAGAAGGCATAACTAAAAATCTGTTGGGGTCCCGTTGCCGCGTACCTGGTCGCAAACCTGGGGAACCGTGATGATATATTTATTTATTTCTGTTGCGGCCAACACAATACCTCTCGCTATTTCGTCGAAATGTCGTTTTATAATAAAAAAATCTGTTGTGGCCAACACAAAACCTTCCGTCAATTCGATGTATTTTGTATATATCCCATACCAAAAGTTCCTTGAAAAATATTCTGTATATCCTGTAAAATTGTAACACGAACACACTATTTTTTACAAATTCCATACCGAAAGTTCCTTTCCCTATTTTATTAGGGGTCGCTGTTTCTTACTCTTCTCTTTTAATCATTCCTGTCCAACGCATCTTCTTCACACAATTCTTCTTCTCTCAAATCATCTGCTACACAGTCCTTCCATCTTCTTCTCTGTGGAGAGACACTCTATCACATTCACACATAACTTTCTGACCCTATACTTTCAACTTTGGTTTTGCATTTGACACTGACATCTGTCAATTAAATTTTTCTGAATATATCTGTTGTTTCCATAATTTCAACAAAGCTGACTAATTTTTGAAAGTTAATCTCTCTTAATGTCTCTATAACTCTATATCTATTGAATATGAACGAAACTGTATAATCAAACCGTATAGAGAATAAAATATTCTTTCATATTGATAATCACAAAATGTCGAAAAATAATATTTAACAGCGTTTTTTTAAGAAAAACTGTTAAAAACTTCAAATAAGGGTACTTCCGGTGTATCAATTATAACCAAAATCTAATCAACTCTTCATATGGATGTACAGAAGAGGAATACGAAAGAATTATAATTTTTAGATTTGTAGTATTGGAGTTATCGTCGGAGAAAAATTTGTCACACACGGACACACACACACACGGACACACACACATACAGACATCATCTTAAAAATGGTATATTCGTATTGTAGGGACCCTAAAACGTGCTCATTCATTAAAAACTCACCACCGAATTTTTTGACCAAAGACAATACCTCCCTTACCTAAAGGTGACGGAAGGTAAAAAATTACGCAAATAATTTTTTTTATTGTATTTAACGTCTTGTGCACACCAAAAATTATAATTATATCTGCTTTTTCATTGTATGTGGAAGTTCCTAAATGCCAGAGATTCTTCCAATTCATTAACAAGATTGCCGTTATATTTTATGAATACATGCATTTTACCTATAATTATAAATATTTTATATATTAATAAGACAATTATACAAATTAAATGTACTTTAGAAACAGCTTTCAGAATGTCACTAAAACTGCTGATTTTTGACACTGACATTTATCTGTCATTATAAATTATGTTATAAACATATGAATTTGTCAACTGGTGTCCTTGGTGTAGTTTAGCCTGTGCAATTTATTAAATCCGATTATTTTATATATTACATTGTCTTTATCTCTAAATCAATAGAAGATATAATAAAAATTTTAAATGTCTCATATGTAGAATTTTATGTTCTTCAATATTAGTAACAAAATAAATTTTCGAAAAATAATATTTAGAAGAATTTTTTAGAAACTACTATTTCCGGTCGTCCACTTGTTACCAAAACCTTTTCAGCTCTTTCCATGAATGTCCGGTTGAGGAATTCATAGATAAACTGGTCTTTCAGTAATTTAGTTTTTGAGGAATTGTCCCTCCAACATCCACCCACATACACACTTCCATACACACACGCGCAACACACACATACATACACAGATTTCATGGTAAAAATGTTAAAATAAAATCGATTTATAGAGACATTAAAACGTGCTTATTAATATAAAAACAATCTTTAAAAAGCTATATATGTATTTCGAGAACTATGTTATCATCATCAGTAGAAAATACATAATAATAAGATAAAGAATTCAGATTACTCAGCATGTAAACCATGCCAGAGGTCAAAACAGCTCTGAGGAATAAGGGAGAGAACTCGGATTATATGAAGCTGCTTTGATAAGATTAAAGCCTCATTTCCACCGAATATTTTATTGCTTAATGCACAATGATTAGTGCATAAGACTTAATACATTATGACAATTTACCATTTCCAGTTATTTTGATTAGTGACTAATTCAACAGAAATGTCATAATTTTTCCCTTATTACTTGTTGTCTAGCACACTGCATTTGCAGCAGTAATTCTTCTTTTTTTAAATATGTGATATACATAATTTTCTGTATTTATATCCATACCGAAAAATTAAAAATTGAATAATTATAAAATAGATTGACAGTTGACTGTTCAGGTTAGAAGTTTGCAATCTTTTGTTCTTAAGCATTGCTCTTAATTCTAAAGCATTACAGCCCGATTAACAATAAAGTTTAAGCTAATCCTCATTTTTGGATTAGAGAATTCTACTCTAATTTTGACAGTTTATATCTTAAAATATAGTCTAAACTATTCCTCGTATCTACCTTTATTGATAATATCATGAAAATTAAATTTTAAATACCGGAATAGAATAGAATTCACTAATCCAAAAATGAGGATTAGCTTAAGCTTTTTTCAGAATCGGGCTGTTAATTATAGCTCTTAAGCATTAGGACAATCGGTGGAAATTACGCTTAAGGGATTCTTTTTTAGTTATATTTTAACCTTAAGGCTCTATTTTAGTTGTTAATTACGCAGAAGACGTACTGAGCACGTGGGCACTGAATATATGGACGACAAATATATATTAAATACATTTTACAGATATAAATGTTTAATGTCTTCTTTATTAAAATTACCAATACCCGATAAATTAATAGTGTTTTAAGTAATATTTAAAATCTAATTTGATACTATATGATAGAAGACAGAGGAATTCATGCTGATTGTGCAAAAAGAAAAATTCCTTACAAAAACAATGAATAAAAATATGTTTGTTTCCAACTTTTGCTTACATTATCTGCTTCTACTTCAACTAGGATCAGATATGGCAAGTTTGTGATTATAGATTAATAGAGTTCGAGAACTTTATACTGCATATACTGTCATAAACAAAGAGATGATAGATTGAAAGTTGTTATAGACAACATAATACTTGAGAGCGTTATTCTGGTATCTACAAATTGAAACTGGGCTGGAAAATAAATTACGTTTGGTTTAATACTGCACAATTAAAAATTAATGCTCTGCTGAAATAATATTGCAACCGGTATTTTTTTAATTGTAAAAACTTCGTTTTAAATATTAAAAATATGAATTAAAATATTTAATAAATGTAAAAAATACATAAACATAAACTAATTTGCATTTTTATTTAAATTTGCGTTCTACATTATTTTCCTTGCTGTGATATTTGCGCATACTTATTATTTGTTCTTTACTCATTTATTAAATTTTTTCAAAAGCTATAGAGTAGGTGTGTCCAACTCAAAAGAACTATTAATTGTAAAATTTTAACTTCTTGTATTTAGATAACTAAGGGCTGGTTTAAGATGAATTTTACGAATTTACAGTTTATAAGATGATGGTTTATAAACGATTTACAAGTTTAGAAATTTGAAATTTAGATTTGTAATATAACTATATGTTATATTTCCAAATGTAAATTGCAAATTCAACCAATCATAAGATAGAACTATTAAACATGGCGGGAAGGTATAAGTTTGTTTCATCAGTCAGCTGTCTGTTCTGTTTCTCGTTGTTGACGTTTTGAAGATGGATTAATAGGAACAAATTGATATTTTGTTTTTTGTTAATATGCAGTATTCACGAACATCGTAATTTGTACGACAAAGCAAATGAATTGTTCAAAAATAAAAACGTTTGCGTAATTTCAATGCAAAAAGGGATAGCAAGGAATTAAATACATACACACTCATTGCAGTAAATTTGAAGAATTGTTCATGAACTTGTTTTTTCACTTTCAGAAACAATCTATGATACTGCCAGTTGACAAATCAATGTGTTCATACGTGGTTCATATGCCCCACCACGGCCTAACAGACCACTGCGCTTTTTAGTTCATGTTTATGTTATGTTTTCATTACACAATTCAATAATAGTAAAAACATTTTCAATATTATTATAAAATCATCTTGTTCATTAGTGTCTAACAACTTCATGGCTATGAAAATAAAATATAAAATTTGAACAGATAACCGGTGAAACGTCAAATGGCAAACAGTGACAAGTTACGTGATATGTACTGGTTGGGCAGTTACATATTTGTACCGTGCGGGCGCTTACCAGGCGTCATCTTACGGGCACTCATTTCTGGCGTGGAGAGTGTACCACAAGGGTCACTTTTGTGCCATTTAAAATTCGAAATATGTTTAAACTTTAAGAACCTGATTCACAAAAAAGTTTAAGCTAATCCTCATTTTTGGATTAGTGAATTCTATTCTATTCCAGCACTTAAAATTTAAAATTTTCATGATATTATCAATAAAGGTAGATACTAGGAATAGATTAGACTATATTTTAAGTAGATATTCGGTCGAGACGAGACGAAACGAGAAATTCATTGTCTCGTCTCGTCTCGTTTCAAATTCATAAAGTTATGTCTCGTCTCGAAATTTTTCTCGTCTCGTTTAATAGAGTCTCGTCTTGGCCAAATAGAGACAGATATCACTAAAAATATGTTAAATTTTACCCGTTTGCAAATATAACTCATGAGAAAAATAATAACCTAGAAATCTCGAAACAGTTTTCGAGAATCGAGATCTCGGCAAACATATCTCGTCTCGTAAAATATTTTTTACATTTCTGCCTCGTCTCGTCGAGACGAGAAATCTCGAGTATGAGACGAGACGAGAATCGAGAAATATCTCGTCTCGACAGAATCACTAATTTTAAGATATAAACTGTCAAAATTAGAGTAGAATTCGCTAATCCAAAAATGAGGATTAGCTTAAACCTTTTTGTGAATCGGGCTGTAAGTGTTAGTGGTGGAACTGGGCAAAAAAGTAATAGACCTACAGTCCAAAATCATCCATAATTCCCACTCTGTCATTCGGCGTCCCAATTCCTGCAAACTTCCCGAATATCAAATATACACGATCTTCCACTTTGCAGCAGCTAGTCGGCCGACAAGAGTCCAGTAAAAACACTTGCGAATGGCCGGCGAAACGTGGCAAAGGTGCCGAATACATGGTTTCACTTCGGGCCGTCCCCATACAAGCATCAGGGATTTCGATGACTCACGATTTGATTCACGTAATAGTGTTTGCAATACGCACGTGAACGAGGAGGTTTATGTGCGAGGGTGGTGATTTTTGTGCAAAAGCTTGTAAATAAATACTTGAGTCAACGCAAACTGATCATTGCCAGAATAGGGAATACGTTTATTTTTAGTAAATACAAATTTATAGGTACTAGTGTACTACATTTTGATAATATAGGTACATACATAGATAAAATCATGCGTGTCCCACTTAGTGAGTGGGTTAGCAAAGACCCGAAAACAATAGTATTAACAAAAAGAAAAAATCTGATGTGGCCAACCCATAACCTCCCAGTGAATATTTATTAGTGATCTTTACATAGAAAAAAAAAAAACATCTAAATTGTAGTTAAATTAACTAAACAAATCTGTAATTTTCAGCCTAATAATATAAGTTGATTTAGTTAAATTTTCTAAATTTGTAATAACATTATAGTAAAATTAAATATAACATTAGATTAAATGACTACATTTAGTATTGAACTAAATATAAATAAAGAAATTAACTACATATGTTTTTAAATTTTCTATTTACTTACCTAATTCATTCACCGAAAATTGTAGGACAAAAATAATAAAGCCAAAATATAGTAAAATTAAATAAGTAATGAAAATAACTGTTTACATATTTAAATTAACGATTTTTTACAAAATATTTATTATCTATTTCGGGTTATTTAAAACGCTAAATTAAGATTTGTAAATTATACTAAATTATTAGACATATTGCCTTTGCCTAATAAAATAATACGTAATTATAAATAGACAAAATTTCAATTATTTTTTTTTTCTGTGCATAACATAACTCATTACAAACTTATTTTACATTTAACAAATATATCACACACAAAATAAATTTCTCAAATATCTTTACAGAAAGTATTTTCAGAACCGTACCCTGGAAGCAAAAGAAGCAAATCAATAGTACATATAATATGTATGATGGAAAATATGTTATTTTTACATACCTTAATTTCATTAGATTCAAGTATGACTACTTTATTTTACTTAACACGGTTTCATTATTAATTTTAATGTAACTGCTTCTTGACAGTGACATTTGTTTAAATATGTCAAAATTGTTTTTGTTTGACGCATAGGCAAAATGATGTATAAAAATAAATTAATTTATAAATTTATATTTAAAGTTATTTACTAAATATTATTATCGCAAATTTGAAGACTACCATTATATTGAATTTTTATTAGTAAAAGTTGCTGAAAAATTATATTCATTGTATTTTTTTTTTTTTCAAGAAAAACTGCTTGTTTAAGTGATACTCCCGATTATCCGATATACACTAAAAACGAATGCACTATTGCCATATTAGTATAGACTGGGTATAAAAAACTTCAAAATTTTCCGATTGATAGTATTTGAGTAATCGTGTCCACTGGATTCACACATACACACACACACACACACACACACACATACATACATACATACATACATACATACATACATACTTACACACATACATAGCCACAGACATCATTGTAAAAATGGTAAAATCGAATTCTGGGAACACCAAAATTTATCTCTATGCAATTTTTAGCACTATCCCTATACGTCCCTTACCTATATAATTTTCATATAGAAAGTACAGTATCTCATAATTTGTTTCAAAAGATTGAAGAATAGAAATGTTTCATGAACTTAAATTATGTAGAAACTGTGTATTAAAATATGCAAACAATAAATTATGTAGTAAAACTTTATTTTGCTGCAGTGGCAGTAGAATTTCTTCAATATTTCCATATTAGAATATTAAACGTTATTATACTTGCATTGTTTAATTTTACGTTACAGAGTTTTACCGTAAAATACAATCTGTCACGTCATTCCTGTGTAGTGTTAATAAATTCGCCCTAGTTTGTAAACTACCTGCATACATTTTTATTACCAAGTTATTTCACGCACATAATTACACTACTTTGTACACTGCCCAATTTTTCCCCAGCAACAAGCTTGTAACAACATTTTTAACTACAATTAAAATTCCTGCCCAAATTTAATTTCCAAATGTTAACCAAACTCGCTAAACACGTACGCGTGAGTTTATTAAAACCCACGCGTCGTCCACACGACATTATTATTCAGTTTGGAAAAAAGTGAAATATTTATGAAGCCTAATAAGGTAATAAACACTCGAGAGATAACGGCCGGCTCACGTGTGTGCGTTCACACGCTTATATGATACGGTACGCTGTATGATACGGTAAAGTTGCGGGGATGAGACAGAGGCAGCTGTGGAACGGTAGATGCGGGTTTTTAGGGTCAATACGAAAATTGAGAAAATTTCTAATGTATTAATTTGGGGGAGAAATGAATATGTCATTAAGGCTTTTATCCAAATTAAGTGTAACGTGGATATATTATCCAGCTAAGTAATGAATTGATCTCCAAAAATTTTAGATGATAAATTTGTGTAGTCCATTTTCAGATGCGAATGTTCCCATAAATAAATTTTAACGCTGTAATAACGAGACTTTGCCTTAATGGAAGAATAACCCTTGTCAACTCTTAGGGAATAAAGTAAAATAAAATAATATAAAATCAGCAAGAAACTTTCGTGAAACATGACATTCGAAACTATTAAAGCCCTTTAAAGCTGGTTTATGTTGAATTTAATTTATAAATTTACATATAAAAATTTTGATTTAATATTTTCTCTCTGGTTTATATTCGACTTTGAAATTCTAATACCCGAGACAGACGACAAAAATTAATGATCATATTAAGGGCTAGATATAGTATGAGCACGTGAACTTGAGACTACTGACAGATGTCAAAATTGCGTCTATTATCAAACCAAAAAATATTGACTATAGTAAGTACCTGTTACTTATTGTTTTGTACTGTATGAATACAATACAATAAGTAACACGAGCTTACTGCATTCAATATTTTCTGGTTTGATAATAGACGCAATTTTGACATCTGTCAATAGTCTCAAGTTCATGTGCGCATACTATATCTAACCGTTAATGATCATTAGCTTTTGTCGTCTGTCTCGGCTATAAGTCTGACCAATTAGTATCTATCACGTGACTTGTCACTGCGTGTCGTGTCATTTGACGTTTCACCATTTATCAGATTTTAGGTTACAATTTTATTTTCATAGCCTGAATTCGTTAATGAACAAGATTATTTGTATTACACACAGAGAGAAAAGTTTATTATTGAATGTATCTTTCTGAAAAAAAAAAAAATATATTATACGCCAAGGTTGCGAAGATAATCATTATTGACCCAGCGACAATATTGTAACCCGAGGGCGAAACCCGAGGGATACAAGGCGCCTGGTCAATAATGATTGATCTTCTCAACCGTGGTTTATATACTATTTTTTTCACTACTAGCACATAAATCCTATTTGAATTTTTTTAAATTGATAATTTGTTAATATTCACAGAAACAAAGTAGGCTGCATTTGTTTTTATCTGACGTTTCGCTCATTTCGATCATTTCACTGGTTTGATAACCTCACTTATGGGCCTTGATTTGTATTTGATTTAATTATTTAATAAAAACACTTTGTGCTGTTACAGTCAGCGGCCATATTAGTTTATTATTATTTTTAAATAAATCTATTGAAATGTATTTACCTACAAATACAAAACAATAGTGATTTATTGATTGCTACATCTACACATGTTTCACATTTTCACGAAAACAGCACAGTGGCCAGGCGAGGCGGCAGCGTAGGTCAATTTAAAATTAAGCGGCACATTTAAATTATATACTTAACACCTTTCTTGAGTTTAATAATATTTGGATTTGGAGACTTGAGTTTGATTGAAAAGTGTCATACCTAGGTTAATAATAAATTATTATTGACCTAGGTTACCATGGTTACAAGCAAGCGCTAGTGAAAAACAATTTCTAATGTCAAATAAAGGTAAATAATAGTGGGTTCCTGTTCCTAGGCTAGTAGTCAAAAAAAAAATCTGATGTGGCCAACACAAAACCTCCCGCTATTTAATTTTTATTAATTTAAATACATACTCGTACCTACGTATTGACTAACGCTGTAAACTGTTCCATTGCAGAAAACTATTGCTTTATTTACTATTTTCTTTTTAAAATGTCACTATTATTAATTTGAAGTGATAAGTTTTCTGACAGTGACATTTACTGTCAGTTACATTCATTTAAAAAATGAACTGTGTAACAAAGAAATAGTTTTTATCTTAGGCTTCGCGACTAATAAAAAAAATTACTTTTTAATTTATCTGTAAAATATATAGAAAAAGTATTAATGTATTCCTATAGAAAATTCAATAATCTTTAATTTTCATAAGACATAAAATTCGAAAAAATGACATTTAATGGTATTTTTTGAAGAAAAACCATTATGAGCTTCAAGTAAAGTACGATTTCCGTTTATCCGATTTACACCAAAATCTAATGGCTTCTATTCCTATTAGAATAGGGTAAAAATACAAGGTTTCAGAATTTTCTGAATGATAGTATTTGAGTTAGAGTGCAAACAAAATTCTTACACATACACACACACACACACACACACACATACACACATACAGACATCATCGTGAAAATGTTAAAAATGGATTCTAAGGACCTTAAAACGTGGTCATTTACTAAAATCTCGATATGAGATTTTTAGCACGATCCCTATACCTCCCTTACCAAGGGTAGCGGGAGGTAAAAAAATTCACGTTATTGGCGTAGCCATTAAAAAGTTACGGTCTAATTAATGTTGGGACACCTAAGTTTCATACACTAGTGGTTCACTAATAATAACAAGTATTATTTTAAAAGATGACTTATAACCATATAAACTGTCATACCAAATTTCATCCAAATCGAATAAAGCGTCCGGTTATTATAAGCAAAATTACTTTTTTTCGAAGAACTTTGAAGCAGAATACTGGCTAAATGGTACACTTTCCGGTAGAAGCAATTTTAGTTAAATTGTCTTATTTTAGCCTCAGGAATCTGTGGTTAAGCCATGTCCCCCTATTTAAGAGACATTCTGTATTATTGGAAAAGGAAATAAAATCAAACCAAAGTGATACAGATTGACGTAAGCTACCAACAAAAATATAAAATATAGAGCTATTATATTTAAATTTCTTCTCGCCCCTTCAGTAATAGAGCAATATCGAGGGTATGAAAGTGAAATCACAGTAATGAAGTAGCGAAATAGGTATATTTTTCGAGATTTAGCTTGGGGTGTCTGCAGACAAATGTAGGTGCATGTGCGAACTGTCATGGGCGTCTTGATTAACACGTCTGTTTTGACTGAGGCGTGGATTCTGGCTTGTCGGAATCTAACAGGAATTCATAGGCGTACTTAGTGATACAAATGGGCAGAGGGTGAATCCCCTGCATTGCAGGGTTGATGCACTCCGACGAAAATAGGAATGTGACTACGAACAACAGACACTAATGATAAAAAATGCCCTAGGTAACACGATTTTTGCGTAATTTATAAAATATGTTCTAGGGTAGGGAGAATCTCATTGTCTAATGACGGGGGGAAATATTTCAAAATACCTACATTTTCTCGCAACACAAAAGATGCTACTAAATTTATTACACGGCTTAGTAAATTTTTGCTAATACGTCCATTAATTTTCTTCTTAAAATGGGAGGGTAATGAAAATATATTTTATAAGACAAGTGAATTAATCTGAGAAACGAAAAATTAAGGAAGATTATTAATGGGTGAAGACAAATATATTCTAAAGAACAGCTTTTCTAGATTTCTTCTTCATCTTTTTTAGCTTTTCCCTGTTTGTTAGGGATTGCTATTCTTGATTTTTGAAGTGAAAACTTCTTTAGGCACACCTTGCACACTTTTTCCAGGGTAGTGAACGAGTGACGCGTCACGGCCATTCGGGTAAACTCGAGGACTGCCGTACGTGACGTCACGTTAATTCGAGTCATAGCCAACGTTACGTTATTAAAATACAAGGCCGGGAAACTTCAGTTCTAAACTCGTGACTTATTCCTGCTGTCACAGCTGTCATTATCGATATCTGTGTACAAAGAAGATTGGTACACCCAGAGTAGCATACCCAGCAATGGGTCGTGATATACAGGTGTAACAGAATTAAATACATTAAATTTCACCAGTGATAGGATAGAACTTTTTTTGTAAACATTTTAGATATCGTGTTAAAAATCTTCAAAGTTTTGTTAAAAAATTCATTACCTGCCCATATAAAAATACTAAAAAAATTGAGAATTCAAAAAAATGTTACTAAGAAATATTGTTGCTTTCGAGTTCTATCAATGTCAT
This sequence comes from Ophonus ardosiacus, assembly GCA_943142095.1. Classification (NCBI taxonomy): domain Eukaryota; kingdom Metazoa; phylum Arthropoda; class Insecta; order Coleoptera; family Carabidae; genus Ophonus; species Ophonus ardosiacus. The sequence continues at coordinate 45,910,207 of OW964831.1, read as the reverse complement.
TTACTTCTTTTTTTTTCACCAGTATGTCTCGAAAATTGGAAACGTTTTTTCCTAAAAAATGAAAGTTACTAAGAAATATACCTTAGTTAAACGTCTATGTCACGGTTTCTAGTGTTCGACCTGTACAGGAATTACCTACTTAAAAGTTTTCTAATGGAGGTTATACAGAGACATATTTCCGTGCTACCATCTATTGATATTTACATTGAACTGCACGTGACTCAGCTGCTACAATATAAACAAATCGCTGTCATAATGACTGTTGATACAAGATGGTGCCAAATATAAAAATCTGATGTGGCCAACACAAAACTTCCTGCTATTTAATTTTTATTAATTTAAATACGTCCCTATGTATTTAGTAATGCTTCAAACTATATTATGTTCCATTGCATATAACTATTGTTTTCTTTACGATTTTCTTTATTATTTAATATGTCACTATTATTAATTTGAAGTAATTAGTTTTTTGATAATGACGTTTACCTGTCAGTTACATTCATTTGAAAAATAAGCTGTATAACAAAGGAATTGTGTTCGGGATTAAAAAAAAGATTTTTAAATTTATCTGTAAAATATATAGAAAAAGTATTAAAGTATACCTTTACAAAATTCAATATTCTATAATATTCATAATGATAAAATGCGAAAAAATGGCATTTAATGGTATTTATGCACGGACGTATCATAATTTGACAATTATACACGAATTTCTTTGACATAAACGTCATTTTATAGCCCGCGGGCCTCATTACAGCCCGCCGGGCTATAATGAAACGTCGAACCAAATTATAACCTACAATGTATACAATTTAAACAGGCAAAATGAAAAGTTTTTATTACAAATCGAAAATTTTTATATTCTTTAATGAAAAATGAAAATTAATTTTGTGATATTTATATGGAAAGCACGGAGATACACAAAATAAAACTCAAATGACATAACTAATAAACAAACAATAAACAGTTGTTCTCCGCTTTCATAGCAACACTAGATATTGGATGTACGAGGACAAATTCTTTTCGATACAATTTTTCTAACACTCATAATTTGAAAATTTTCGTCCGTGCGTAAAGTTTTGTATGTACCAATAGCATAACTTGCTTTTATTGCCATTGACGTGTTTTTATCCCTCGGCTTAAGCCTCGGGCTCAAAATCCCGCAGCAGGCCATAAAAGCCTCCTTACGCTCTTAATACATAAATAACTATTAATGGAGGGTTATAAAGAGACATATTTTCGTTTTAACATCTATTGATATTTACCTTGAACTGCACGTGACTCAGCTGCAATAATACAAACAAATCGATGTCATGTTCATAAAATGAAGTGAGTATAAGGCCCTTGCAACAGTGACTCGCGCTATAATTAAAGAATACATGACAAATGTTTTCACCAGCCATCTGAAGATATTGAATTATGTAGAACTCAAATATCAAAACACAAGTAGGAGAACATAGAACTTTAAAAATGGCGATGGTTTGTTTGTATTATGATCTTCCATTTCAACTTTTGTATCAACTCTCTTTTTCTTGCATGTGACGTCAAAATATAACCCTCCATTAGATTTAATTCCGTTAGTCTGATTATTTTAAAATTTTGTATCAATGGTTCTTAAAAAAAAAACTTTAACATTAACGCAAATTTATTAAATAAATAAAATATGCAATAATACTTGTTTATACATTTAAATAGTTGATATATTTAAATATTTGTCTCTTTATGCAAATATATTTTGTATGAAAATGGAATTCACTAGATAAAACGTACTGACTAAATTTAATATTTTTATTATTCATTCTTTAATTTTAATGCGAATAACATATTAGAGAAACACAATTGTGTACCTACTACTTGTTGACAATTCGTGTTTAATTTAAATTTTGTGCTAAGCTCCAGCACAACAAATAAAAATAAGTAGATTATGTGTAAAAGCAACAAGAACAAAATTAAAAAAGTCACCGCTAGCATACACAGAATTCCAGATCTGAAATTAATTTTATTCTTCTTTTTATTGTCAGTAGAAAATCCAAAAAATAAAGTAGCATGTTGAAAAATAAATACAGCATATTTCACCCAGATTCCGTTTCGTAACGTGTTATGACAATATTTTTAATGACTTAATTTTTCAGAGGAAAACGAATGTTTGTGTCAGGTTGTGAATAACTCGAAACTTTACAACATCCTGCTGATTTCTGAATGGATGGTTACCTGATTTATAAATAAATATAACATGGTATTCGACACAGTTTAAAGGGTCCGTGAAGTTGGCACGTCATTGGAAGCACAAATATACTTTTTTATATTAGTAATTAGTGCATCGTTAGTGCTCTTTTGTGCTTTAATATTTTTGGAATTCATACAACGGTTCATGAGATAATTAACATTATTTATTGGCGTGCCAACTTCACACCCAGCACGTCATTATTAAAATATCAAATAGTTTAATACATCTTTTGTTAGTGCTTCGTTAGTGCTCTTTTGTGCTTTAAATATTTTTGAAATTCATAGAACGGTTCACGAGAAAATTAAAAGTATTTAATGACGTGCCAACTTCACACCTAGCACGTCATTAGTAATATATGAAATTGTTTAATACAACTTTTGTTAGTGCTTCGTTAGTGCTCTTTTGTGCTTTAAAAATTTTTGAAATTCATACAACGGTTCACGAGATAATTAACATTATTTAATGACGTGCCAACTTCACACCTAGCACGTCATTAGTAATATATGAAATTGTTTAATACAACTTTTGTTTGTGCTTCGTTAGTGCTCTTTTGTGCTTTAAAAATTTTTGAAATTCATACAACGGTTCACGATATAATTAACATTATTTAATGACGTGCCAACTTCACACCTACCATCTCATTAGTAAAATATCAAATTGTTTAACACATCTTTTGTCAGTGCTTTAAAATTTTTCGAAATCCATAAACCCGTTAATGAAATAATTAATATTATTTATTGATATGCCAACTTCACACCTAGCACGTTATTAATAAAATTTTTGTTATTGCTCCGTTAGTGCTCTTTAGTGCTATTTTTTTTTTTTTTTTTTAGAAATTCATAAACCGTTTCACGAAATAATTAAAATTACGTGTTAAATGATATAATGGCTGTTTAGATACGATTTTGTTTTATTATTTTAATACAGGACAAGACATACTTAGGGCCGGTTTTTCAATATCTGGTTAAAATTTTAACTAAGAGTTAAATAAACAAAATTAAATGTCAAATGACAGATTTATTATTGCTGTGAACAAAATGATCCAATATTGTTTAGAAGTTAAAATTTTAATCAGAGATGTAAAATATTTGTTTGTATAAAAAATATTCGTTTAAATTTAATTAAGTGAAATCAAATAATAAAATACGCATTCTAAATGATTGAAAAATTTCTCGAGTATGGGCCTTTAGGTTCCAAAATTTTTATTATAATTCGTTGTCACATAGGACGTTTCGGAGACAAATTGTTCCATTTCTCGTATAAGTGAATATAAACATTTGCACCCTTCTTCTTTTTTTGAAACTAGATAGACTACCGATGTTTTACTTCCTGCCAATAGTGCAATAATAAAAAGTGATCCGTGAAATATTAATCAAAACTTTTAAAATTTAGTAATAAAGGCTTTTACTTTACTTAAAGCTCCTTATAGATTTTAATGAAAAAAAAAAAAAAATTAAAATAAAATATAACTCAAAACTTTTCATATTAACATGTTAATACCTTTACGCACGTATGTAAGGGAAAACTGGCAGGTATACGATTACGAATGATTAACTGGAAGTGATACTTTGTTTTAAACTCTGAATAGACGTTAGTAGTAAATATGGGGCACGGAAGATCATATGTTTTGTCCCTTCTTCACTTCGGACTCGATCTTAAGCTCTGTCTCATGCTAGCTTTAGACCACCTTTAGACTATATTTTATAAAGCAGTACGCATGCGTCAGTTTGAATAGCTGTCACATTTCTAGCGGTAAATACGAAAATACAAAATGGCAACAATTTCGACTCAACACGCACACTCATTCTTAAATTTCATAACACAGTGCGCATGCATCAGTTTGAATAGCTGTCACATTTCGTATTTACCGCTAGAAATGTGACAGCTATTTTTGTGCAACCGCACGTGAAGTTAACACTTCGCGCCCACAATATAGGCCGTGTGATTGAATTTCGCGGCCGCTGCCATAGTAACGGCCGTTAATCAAAATGTCACTTTGACATTCGAGAGTTGACATGACAGAAAATAATATGATTATAACAGTGATATTTTTAAAATACATAAATAAATTTACTATTTTATTAATATTATTAATTGGCTAGCATGGCGACCGGCAGGAATTTCTGAAAGGTGGTCCATATTACTGTATGCGTAGATATACATTTGTGATAAAAATGTGGTCGTCAATGTTACAATTTTTGAAAAAAATCATACCTGACACGTTTCACAAGATTTCAGTCTGAATCAATCTCTCGGTCATTTATTAGAAATTGTCCACACAACCAGACAAAAAGGCGCATTTTACTCTTAATGGAGCTCATCAGTGTGGTGTCCTCTAGAAGACAATGACTACATTGAGTGTACGAAAGACAAATCATCCAAGAAGATGAGAGGTAAATAACCACATGTAGAGCCATCTACTAAGAACGCTATAAGCTTGGCCATTATTATTGTCGTTACATTATGTTTATAGAATTTTATCGATATTGCTATAACTTGAAATACCTATACGAATAACTAGTAAAGGATTAATTTATTTCGAAATTCAAAGGTAATGCAATTGCGCCATCTTGCACTATGCTACCGGCGTCCATGTGTACTAGGCCTGCACGTCATTGAATACATAATTTTAATTATTTCATGGAAGAATATGAGATTTTCAAAATTTTTGGAACAAAAAAGAACACTGTCTGCAGTGTGTAAAGTATCAACTTTACACATCGGAGTATAAAATAGTATATTATGTGGCAAGTGTGTGAAGCTGAAATTTTTACATGAGGGTGGAGATTGCGACACGAGCCAAAGGCGAGTATTGCAAACCACCCGAATGTAAAATAGGCTTCACACACGTTTTACATACTATACTTTTTCTACGACCTTGCAATAAAATATATTTTTTCTTCACATTGTCATTCTTTAAACGTAAACCCTCTGTATTATCGACTTGTGTAACTATGGTTACCAACGTTACGGGTGTTTAACAGCTTTATTTTATTAAAATACAATTCAGTTTGTAATATTTAAAATAATAAACGGTGCGTGAAATATTACTTCACGCACAGTGTGCAAAAACTCAAACTTCACACATAAAAATTGATACGTGAAGTATTCACTTCACGCAAGGGAGTAGAAAACAGTCTTTTACGTTCTGCGTATTCATAGTACCCATGTAAATATTAACTTTTCATGACTGTTTTCGAAAAAAATTATTTGATATTTTTTAATGATGTGCTAGGTGTGAAGTTGGTAATATTAATTATTTTATGAACTGTTCTATGAATTTCAAAAATTTTTGAAGCACAGAAGAACACTAAAGAGCCGCCTCGGTGGCCGAGCGCGTTAAGGCAGCGTTCAAGCGACCTTCACCGCTCGGCTCTGGGGTCGTGGGTTCGATTCCCACCAGGGGCTTGGATGTTGTGTGTGTTCCAAAAATATCCCATTAAAAATAGCTCCGGGCCAATGTACGAAAGTATGAGGCCGAAACCAATTTAAAAAAAAGAACACTAAAGAAGCACTAATAAATAGTTATTTATTATGCAAGCCGATAAAGAGATACTTTATCGACAAAAGGTGTTATTTTCACTAACCGATAAAGACTCTTTGTTTATTGTCGTGTATAATATACCGGATGTTATGTAAGTAAGCGTACAATGCGTAACCGGTAGGAGCTCTAACCCTATAGATTATAAATCTGGCAATAATTTTTGTTTTACATACTTTCAATTAGAACTGCAGCCCCTTAAAATTGACCAATTACATCATGGTTCAAAAATTTGTAAAAAAATCAATATGTTCTCTGAAAACAATGTTGTTTGTTAAAATTGACTTTTTTGAAATGGTTTACAATTTAAATTCGATTTATTACTTAACTATAGGCAGTTATATTTTTCTAAAAATCAGTGTTGATAAACATGTAGTTTTTCATTGTGAAAGTCGTATATACATATATACAGGGTGTTAATACTAAGTCGTTACACTCAAAATGGTAGTTAGAACTCATTAAAACAAACAACTTTTCTTAGTTCCAATTTTTGATTTGGTGCTCTTTTAGGCTCTCTAAAACATTTGATATTTAAAATTATTTTTCATTTTTTCAAATGACAAAATGGCGATCGATCAAAAATTTCAATACATGTTTTTTTGATAACTACTCCATCGATTTTCGAAAGTAAAACATTTATAAAATCCTTAAATTATCTAGTGCAATATTTGTCATAAACATTTTTTTCAATCTATCCAAAATAAGTATTTATTCTAAAGATGTGCCGACTAGTCGGTAAAGCAGATTATCCGGCCGTTATCGTAGTCAGCGACTATTCGGCAAAGAGCGCCGACTATCCGGCTTTTTACTTTGTATGTATTTCTCAATAAAACGTATGTAGGGGGAATTACTTTAAATAAAAACCTTGATTGTTTATTAATATTTTTATTTTACAATCAGTCTTACACATTTTGAAATGTAAAGCAAAGCATCCTTTCCTTTGGTAATCAGTTTCTAAAATTACTTGCTTGTAAAGAAAACATATATATAACATTTACGTCACGGAAATCCCCGAAACCGTGATCGGCCTCTTTACAACCGACTATCTTCGGCTAGTCGGCTAGTCGGCCAAAGTCATAATCGGCGCATCTATAATATTTATTTACTTGACTTACATAAGTGCAGTGTATTCAGAAAAAACCCTAATTCGGAGAAGGCTATGAACACAGAAACGTATGTCTCATCATTATTCAATTCAAAAATCAAGTTGTCACAATTGATCGTGAAATGTAATTTTAAGGAGAAAAGATAAAGGAGGATACAGATTATTGCCCTTCACCGTTTTCTAATTTATTTCTATTTCTAAAATAAGCATACAAGAATATTTCTTTAGATAACATTTTTGATAATATCTCGTATCAAATTGACATTTAATTAAATACTTTCAAATTGATATACATTTTTTGTTCATAGTCTACTCCAAATTAGGGTTATTTTTGAACACACTGTATTTATAAGTCAATTAAATGAATAAAAACTTTTTTTGGAATAGATTGAAAAAAATGTTTTGGACAAATATTGTAGTAGATAGTTTAAAGATTTTATAAGTGTTTTACTTCCAAAAATCGATGGAGTGGTTATCAAAAAATCATGTTTTGAAATTTTTGATCGATAGCCATTTTGTCATTTAAAAAAATAAAAAATAATTGTACATGCCAAATGTTTTAGAGAGCCTAAAGGTAACTTTGAAAGAAACAAATTCAATAGTCTTTAAAATAAGGGAGTTATGACGATTATTCGAAAAACAAAAAAACTCAAATAACTACGAACCGGGGCACCAAATCAAAAATTGGAACTAAGAAAAGTTGTTTGTATTAATGAGTTCTAACTACCATTTTCAGGTGTAACGACTTAGTATTAACACCCTGTATATACAGGTGTCTTAATAAGCTTGCTCACTATTGGTAACTTTTTTATTTAAAGAGATACGAGGTTGGTTAAATGAGTAAAATTGTGCCATTTTATATTAGAAAATTGGTCGTGCAGACAAAATAAAAATTGTGTCAGCGGTTCCCGAAATTTGGGACAGAATATATATTTTTTGAATGGAACTATATATTTTTTATTATCTTATTGGAAAGGGTATTTTTTTCTCTTTCCAATAAGGTAATATTCATGTAATTTTTTTTCAAATAAACGAGTTATTTACGTTTAAAAATAAAAATGATCTTTTATTAGTTTATTTAGTCAAGTAAACCATGGACACATTTGTCTTTTATAAAATTATTATTTTATTAACTTATTTTAGAGTAATAACAAAACAATTAAAGAAAATATTCAAATTGATAGCCATTATTTCTTAGGCACATTTCAGCTCTTTTGGAAAGAGAGCCGACCGTTCTACGTAACAGATGCCATATAGCAAGATCATACCTAACTTTTCTTCATTTGTAAAGTTATGAAACATTATTAAACACAGAGAACTTTACAGGGAAAATTATTAAACGTCAAATAAACAAAGACTCAATTGTTTACATGGCTTACTTGGCTAAATAAACTAATAAAACAGTTTACAAAATTTTAATTTTTAACCGTAAATAACTCGTTTATTTGAAAATATTGTACATAATCAACATTACCTTATGGGAAAGAGAAAAAAATATTCTTTGCAATAAGATAATAAAAAATATATATGGTTCTATTTAAAAAATATATATTTTGTCCTATATTTTGGGAACCGCTGACACAATTTCTATTTTGTTTACATGACAAATTTTCTAATACAAAATGGCACAATTTTGCTTATTTAACTAACCTCGTATCTCTTCAAATAAAAAAATTTGTTGTGGCCAGCACAATACCTCTCGCCAATTTCATATTAGGCTATAAATATTGTATTTAACATGTCTGGAACAAACAAAATATTTTAAATACATATGTTCTTTATTTTTCAATTCATTTTATGATAGTTTCCTCCTACTCTTCTAAATGTTCGAGATTCTTCCAATTCATTGACGAGATTGGCGGGATTTCTGAAAGGTATATGATGAAATATACATATGCATAGCAAGCGCGTGTTTAGTTGACCTGTTACTGAATATACTTTGGCTTAGAAATGATTCCCGTTTCTGTTTATACCAACATTAGATGTTGACGGAGTCTTTTCTTTGTTATAAAAATAGCATATTACAATTACTTTTACACATCGACTTGTCCAAGTACGAATTTTAGGCTTTCCTCATTCATGAAGAGAGTTAATTTAACGTACGGCAGCTATATCTATAATTTTAAATATTTAATTAATGATAAAATAAGAAATATTAAATGTACTTCCCAGAAAAAGCCTTCAGTAATGTCTCTGGATTTTTGACACTGACATTTATGTCATTTATAAACATTTTAATTTTTCAACTGATTTCCATGGGCTATTTGATGGATACAATGAGATACTTTATATATTTACAAGTCTCTATCTCTAAATCTATAGAAGATATTATAAAAAAATTCAAAATACTAGATAGAGAATTTTATATTCTTTAATATTTGTAATAGCAATTTTCCAAAAAATAATATTTGGAAGATTTTTTTAAGTAACTACTAATTCCGGTTGTCCTGTTTTTGAGGAATCGTCCTTCCAACATCCAGACACACATACATACACACATACATAAACACATACACGCATCCACTCACACACACACACACACACACGCATCCACACACACACACACACACACACGCATACACACACACATACACACACACACACACACACACACACATACATACATACACAGACATCATTTTAAAAATGTTACAATCGGATTGTAGGGACCATAAAACGTGCTTATCCGCTAAAATCTGGATATGCGAATTTTAGCATGATTCCAATACCTCTCTTAGCAAGAGGTAAAAAGTTACCAACAGTGGGCAAGCTTATTGGGACAGCCTGTATATATTTATATATATATATATATATATATATATATATATATATATATATATATTCTGTCGCGATGACAATGATGTTATGTCACTTATGACAAATGGACATTTTTTTATAAAATTTTGAACTACGACTTAATTGGTCAGTTCTAAGGGGCGCCAGTTCTTATAGAAAGTATGTAAAACAAATATTATTGCCAGATTTATTTTCGCTATACTATCGTTTAAGCAATGTAAGCTTACATACATAACACCCTGTATTTTATTTTGTACCCGATGTTTTTGCTTTATTATTTTTACAACTTGTAGTTAAAAAGTCAAACTGTAGATAAAAATTACTTTATCTACGACAGTGCGTAAAATTGAGGATTAGTTGTTAGTTTTAAGTTTGTAAAACGGTTGTATAGTAACAAGGCTTCATTAGATGAAATATTGTACGATACAAATACGTAAAGCTAGTATTTAGTCAGGAATTGGTCAGCGTAGCGAGGGTTTTAAGACCCGTGAGTAACTATTATCTACTATCGATGTTAAATAAAGATATTTTAAATAATTTGATATTTTTTTAATGCCGGGCTTGGTGTGAAATTGAATAAGGTTCATTATCTCATGAAACATTCTATGAATTACAAAAAAATTAATAATAATGTATTAAATAATTTGAAATTTTACTAATAACGTATTATGTGTGAAGTTGGCAAGTCAATTAATAATGTTAATTATTTCGTGAACCGTTTTATTAATTTCTAAAAAAAAAAATAAGCACTAAAGAGCATTAACGGAGCAATAACAAAAAATGCATTAAGTAATTTGCAATTTTATTAATAACGTGCTAGGTGTGAAGTTCGCACGTCAATAAATAATTATTTCATTAAAGGGTTTATGGATTTAGGAAATTTTAAAGCACAAAAAAGCACTAACGAAGTACTAACAAAAGATGTATTAAACAATTTGATATTTGACTAATGACGTGCTAGGTGTGAAGTTGGCACGTCATTAAATAATGTTAATTATCTCGTGAAACGTTCTATGAATTTCAAAAATTTGTAAAGCACTAAAGAGCACTAACGAAGCACTAACAAAAGTTGTATTAAACAATTTCATATATTACTAATGACGTGCTAGGTGTGAAGTTGGCACGTCCTTAAATAATGTTAAAAATCTCTTGAGCTGTTCTATGAATTTCAAAAAATTTTAAAGCACAAAAAAGCACTAACGAAGCACTAACAAAAGACGTATTAAACAATTTGATATTTTACTAATGACGTGCTAGGTGTGAAGTTGACACGTCAATAAATAATGTTAATTATTTCATGAACCGTTTTATGAATTTCGAAAAATTTTAAAGCACAAAAGAGCACTAACGAAGCACTAACAAAAGACGTATTAAACAATTTGATATTTTACTAATGACGTGCTAGGTGTGAAGTTGACACGTCAATAAATAATGTTAATTATTTCATGAACCGTTTAATGAATTCCAAAAAAAATTGAAGCACAAAAGAGCACTAACGAAGCACTAATTACTAATATAAAAAAGATTATTTGTGCTTCCAATGACGTGCCAACTTCACAGACCTCAGTTTAAAACACAGGATGTTTATGCCTATGCAATATTATATATGATATAATTTTTTTCTTCGTCCAAATGAGTATATAGTAAATTAACACGTTGTAATAACATGATGTTCATAAAATTTTAAAGCCAATTTTGTTACGTTACAATTTACAGTTTCATATCCTGTTTTATGTCACAATAATATAATCGATTTATTCATTTCCAATAATTGCAATCAGAACAAAAAGTACTTTATTTGTAATGAATAAAATTATTTTATGGAAATTACATATGAACTACTGACCTGATTCCATAAATTTGGCTAAATATGTAATTATTGCAAAGGAACAATGGAGAATAGTTTATATTAAATTAAACATATATCTCAAAAAGTTTTAAATAAATAAATAAATATATCATCACGGCATATTAGCCAATTCTGGGTGTGCCAGTATCTACAATACATGTAGACATCCGTAATGATGACGATATATTTTACCGTGTGGGCGCTTACCAGGCGTCACCTCAAGGGCACTCAAAGCTGGCGTGGAGAGTGCACCACAGGGGCCATTTAAAATTGGAAATATTTGGCGTCTGCCGGGATCGAACCGGGTGCCCCCAGGTTCGCGACCAGACACTCAGGCACGCGGCCACGGGACCCCATTAGTATTAAGTGAAACTGATATAATAAATTTCTGTAAGAAACCCTTATTTGTAGTTTTTAACAGTTTTTCTTAAAAGAACGCAGTTAAACATTATTTTTTGACATTTTATGTTACTATAAATTTTAAAGAAAATGTTCTTCTCTGTACGGTTTATTTATACATTTTCCTTCATATTCAATAGAGTTAAAGCATTATAAAGAGATTAACTTTTAAAAATCAGTCAGCTCTGCTATTTATCATGGAAACAGCTGATAATATTAAAAAAATCTAATTGACAGATATCAGTGTCAAGTGCAAAACCAAATATGGAAAGTATAGGATCTGGAGGTCTATTCTAAACACATAGCCACATGTGCTATCTGCTATATAAGTTCCACTACTGTCCAATAGATGGATTCAAGTCGGATAGCCACATGTGCTATCCGCTATCCGCTGTATAAGTTCCACTACTAGCCAACAGATGGATTCAAGTCAGATAGCGGGATGGGGACTCCCATCTGTTGGCTAGTAGTGGAACTTATATAGCGGATAGCGGATAGCACATGTGGCTATGAATTAGAATAGACCCCCTGAAAGTAGTAGAAATCATAGTGGAATGCAGTCGTAGCCTCATCTCAATGCTGGGAGTACGAGGAAGGCCAAAGAGAAGACGGATGGACTATATTGCAGAAGACTTGAAAGAGGAAGATCTGTGTGAAGAAGATGCGTTGGACAAGAATGAGTGGAAGAGAAGAGTGAAACACAGCAACCTCTAATAAAACAGGAAAAAAACTAAAGAGAAAGAAGGAAGTGTCAAGTGCAATTTACATAGTGTATATTCATGTTATAAATTTATTGGATTTATAGAATTTTTTCATAGGAAATATTGGTATGGCATTCGTAAAAAATAGTATGTGTTCGTATTACAATTTTACATGATATGTAGAATCTTTTCCAAGGAACTTTTGGTTTGGGATTTGTACAAAATACATCGAATTGACGGAAGGTCTTGTGCTGGCCACAACAGATTTTTTAAAAATAATTTTTACAATATCATACACTTAATATTTATCATTTTTTATAAAGTCCCTAATAAGTAGGTAATAAGAGTAATAAATAAACTGGGGTTCACCTTCATGGTATTTGAAAATAAATAAATAAATAAATAAATATATCATCACGGCATATTACCCATTTCTGGGTGTGCCAATCTGCTTTATCGCAGATATCGGTAATGATGATCACATATTTGTACCGTGCGGGCGCTTACCAGGCCTCACCTCACGGGCACTCATAGCTGGTGTGAAAATATTTATATATATATATATATATATATATATATATATATATATATATATATATATTTATATATAATTTAATTATGTTTTAAGTATGACGTCAGGCAAAATCGAATCTGGACCTTGGAAACCATAATTGATAACATCATTTAATACACAATTTCCACAGGTTTCCAATAATAACTAACTTTAATTAAATTACAACATATGTGTCTAAATATGAGATAAACGATAATTTAATTCAATACCATTAAATACTTATCGTCACATAACAATGCATTTATAAATGCATTAAAACATTTAGAATAGTTAGTAATCTAATGTAAATTAACGCTCAAAAACATAAACTACGTAACAGCAGATTTCCTGTATTTATTTATAATCCCTATATCCGCATTTAAATATAGATTATCCAAAGTAAACCAGATAACACATGTATTAATGGACGAGTGTACATATCTAAATTCATCAGTATGCAAACCCTGACATCACCCACACAGTGACAAATGGTGCTGTCGAAATAAAGAATGATAATAAGGGAATATTACGCTCATAAAAACCTAATGAAAATATCAACGAAGCGAGCTCGAGGCGCGATGACATTTTTATGACGCTGTCCACGGCAAAAAAGACAAAACAGCTTGCGTGATGCGTGAATATACTGCCCCTAAACAGATTCTCCGACGACGCTAATATATCGAGGTGGCAACGCGACTGCTTTGAAGTTGCAAGTGATGAACAATATTATTTCGCCAGTTTATTTCTTCCACTCCCGGTTTAACGCGCGGCTGTACTTAATTTCATTAATCTATTTTCATATTAAAATTATAGGGTATCCAGTCAAGTGGTGTACGTCATAATTACAATGGATGGAATTCAGTAGGTTGTATTTAAGGTCTGTATTAAAACTTGTATTGAGTATATGGCAACATTGTAATATTTTCCAAATGTATCAATGTGATTTAGAAATTTTACCACAGGGAAAAGTAATACAGATATCCTTTAGTGAAATGAGGAAGTATTATTGTAAATGTAAGGTGTAACAGGAAACTCATTATTGCAAAATTAGGTTAGAAATATGTCAAATTTTATGTGTCAAATATGTCATTCCTGAATATTAATGAATTTTAAAATATCTCAAATCAAATAGTTTTGACATTTGTCCTTTTTTACCTTCCGTCAAAAGGAAGGTATTGTCTTTGGTCAAAAAATTCGGTGGTGAGTTTTTAATGAATAAGCACGTTTTAAGATCCCTATACTACGATTTTACTAATTTTACATTGATGTCTGTATGTGTGTATGTGTGTGTCCGTGAGTGTCCGTGTGTGTCTGTGTGTGTCCGTGTGTGTGTCCGTGTGTGTATCCGTGTGTGTATCCGTGTGTGTGTGTCTGTGTGTGTCTGTGTGTGTGTATGTGTGTAACAAATTTTTCTCCGACGATAACTCCAAAACTACAATTCTAAAAATTATAATTCTTTCCTATTCCTCTTCTTTACAACGATATGAAGAGCTAATAAAATTTTGGTTATAATTGGTCAACCGGAAGTACTCTTATATGAAGTTCTTAACAGTTTTTCTGGAAAAAACGCAACATTTTATGATTAATATGAAAGAAAATCTTATTCTCTATACGATTTGATTATACACTTTCCTTCATATTCAATAGATATAGAGTTATAAAGAGATTAAGAGAGGTTAACTTTCAAAAATCAGTCTGCTTTGCTAAAATTATGGAAACAGCAGATATATTCAAAGATTCTAATTGACAGATGTCAGTGTCAAGTGCAAAACCAAAGTGGAAAGTATAGGATCAGAAAGTAACATAAGAGACAGAGTGTCCTTCGCAAGTACGAGGAAGGCCAAAGAGAAGATGGAAGATGGAAGGACTGTGTAGCAGAATATTTGAGAGAGGAAGAACTGTGTGAAGAAGATGCGTTGGATAGGAATGAGGAAGTGTGAAGTGCAATTTACAGAATGTACATTCGTTTTATAATTATATTGGATTTATAGAATCTTTTCAAAGGTACTTGCAATATGGAATTTGTAAAAAATGAACTTTTGGTATTTGATTTGTACAAATACATTGAATTGACGGAAGGTTTTGTGCTGGCCACAACAGATTTTTTTAAAAGAAACGCAGTTGAATATCATTTATTGATATTTTATGTGATTATCAATATAAAAGAATATCTTATTGTCTATACGGTTTGATTACACATTTTCCTTTTTATATTCAATAGATGTAGAGTTAAAGAATTGTAAAGAGATTAACTTCTTTTCCAAGGAACTAGTATTGGAATTTGTAGAAAATAGTATATGTTTATGTTACAGGTTTACTGGATATATAGAATCTTTTCCGAGGAATTTTTGATAAGGGTAATATATAGAAATGACGGAAGGTAATGTGCTGGCCACATCAGATTTTTAAAAGTATTATTAGTTCTTACTATTTTAATGTACTATAAAATGAAGTACAAACATCCTTAAAAGTACATGTTCTTTTTGTATATTTAATACTCATTTTACATTTATGTATATAAATACAGGATGTGTATTATTAACTGTGTAAACATCTTAAATTACTTCATCATTGTTTTATGCTGCAGGACATATGTCGAGACATTAAAAATTTTGAAGTGTACTCTTGCGGTTACAAACTTTTTTATGGCTGTAATTCTGTTTTTGATATATTCTAATATTACCTTTTAAATTAAAAAGCAGCACGTAATTTTATTCATATGTGAAATAAAACGGAGATATAAAAAATATTAAATATTCATGAATTCTTATTTGACTGCTATATATTTGTTTTATGTGTAAGTATACATCGTATAAAAAATATTGTTTATTTTATGTTAAATGTAATATGAAGCATCACATTTTTTATACAGAGTAATAAAAAATAACTAATTCAGTTGGCAATACTTGAAAAATACTTGAAATTGGTAAGATTAGTACATAAATTTATTTCCTGTTTTCGACAGTATTGACAGTGACATTTGAAAAAGAGTATTTCCCATCGACCTTTAAACTAATGGACCAAGTGTCTCCTATCCTTTTATTGTTAGAATAATGCTCCAACATAAAAGGATAGAAATATATATTCTGTCCTTCAATAGTACGGAAGTCCTCAGTTAAAGTATACTGCGCATACGTTCGAACTCATTGTACATCTTTTTCAGCTATATGTAAACCTCTATACATCGCTCTCTCCCACTCAATAGTTGTCAAAATCTACATTTGACGTTTCGTAACTGTTTGTGTATTATTTGCTTTTTTGGGGGACATTTACAATTATTTCTGTCAATATATACGTATATGTGTTTGGTATGTGACAAAATAATTGGGGTATTTCGTGCAGTCAGCAGTACGTACGCGGTCCAGCTGTGTCATTTCTTATGTAAGTTCTTAATAATTATTACTTGTCCCATATAATATAATATGTATGTAATATATTGTATTAAAAATATATAATAAAACTATATATGCACAAAAAAAAATTAATCTATACTCTTAGCGATTATGCACCAAGTATAACAAGTTAGGGACAAATCAAATTTTTTATTTTGCCGCGTTTTCTTAACTTCCGTACTGTTGAAGGATAGAGATACTGTGTCTGCACCGTTATGGCGGGACAAATGTTTTGCTCGTACGCTGCGTCTATTAGTTTAAAGGTCGATGGTATTCCCATTATCAAGATGAAAAAAAAAAAAAATGGCACACTAGATGCTTATAAATGTTTTCATTATGTGTTCACAGAAAAAATTAAACCGTTTGATTTGCAATTAGTTTTAAACCATTCTACGAATAAAGCTATGTATAAGGTTTAGAGATGCATTCGGGCCGGACCGGACCGAGCTTTGAGGTATGGATTGACTCGACCCGAAAATAAAAATTATCGGCCCGATTCGAAGATCGACTGGACAAAAAATTAGCTGGCCCGGCTCGAAATTTGACTCGAAATCGGGCCGGGCCAAAGCTCAAAATTGGATGCATCCGACATTCCTTATTTTGATTTTTATATGAGGCGAGATGTTTAACTTTTTTCGTGCCAACTTTATAAAAAAACCTCTACATCCTTATAACTTTCGACTTAGTTAACATAAGTTGTTAAAAAAGAGACACTTTTAGTGTAAGTTTGTTATAAAAATTACAGACTTACTAGTATTTAACACTTTGTTTTCCAAAGGCGCTCGAAAATTTAAAGTGTTATATACAAAAAAATATCATTTACATAGGGAATTTTTTATCTAACTTTATTTCTACTCAAAAATAAGACAAGAAATCATTATAGTAGAAATAAAAATCACTTTTATTTAAGTATACGAATAGTAACAATAATAATAATAATAACAATAATGACAATAGCATTATTATGCTTTAATGAATAACCTTGAATTTTTGAAGTAAAATAACGTTTTTATTATTAAGATGTGAAGTATGTTGTTATTAAATCATTTTTACAATTTCAACTTCATCCATTTTCTTTAAAATATTAAGGAAACTGTGCATTTGATTGAACTACAAGATTTTTCGGGCCGGCCCGAAAAGCTCGAATTTTCTGGTCGGGCCAAAATCAAAAGTCCGACTCGCCTCAACTTTTGCAAATGATTAGCCCGATAAAAAAACATCTCCTGAAGCCCGCCTCGATTTCGAGTCGATCATCGAACCGGGCCGGACCAAAGCTCGAGATCGAGTGCATCTCTATGTAGGTTGTACAAATATTTTGAATACAAATACGTAAATTTATCTTATTCCAGGTGTACAGCATAAATAATACAACTCTGACAAGTTGCTTCAACGCGAAAACATCTTTATTCGATCCCGAAACAAACGTGGCAGAAATAACTCCTTTCAGTGGCACAGCCAAACAGTTGGCAGCACTGCTGACAAATGCAGGAATATGTCAGTGCCTTGTTGAGTTGCTAACCATGTGCGAGAAACCGAATACAACGTTTATTTTATCAGCCTTAAAAAATAACAAATGTGACACGTAACATAACATTTTTGACATGTACATTAGAGAGTATGTATGTGCGGTATGAGTTTAACTCTAAACCAATGGCGATGGCTTTTGTTTTTTAGCGCTCGCCATGTTGATTTGTTTTTTGTTTTGGGCTGGGTTTAGTGATTTATTTAATGGAAGCGATGATGCGGTTTTTTCTTCAGGTTTTTTTTGACTTGTATTTGTGGAACAATTTTTACATGATAGGTAGCTATTTTTGTTTATGGGGAGAGGTCTACAATTTGTGCAAGGTTAATGGAATAAAAAGTGGTTTCTAAAAAATGAATCAACCATTTTTTGTTACACTATAAACAATAGTGTTTATTACAGCGCTAATTATAGGTTGTTCTTTTATACTTTCAAAATGAAGTCATTATATTGTTTGCAATTTTTTACTAGAAAGGTTCTGAGAAATGTAATTTTATATTTGCATATCAGTTTAGAAATCATAGTACCAGGAAAAGTTAAAATGCAAATTCTATGTACTTTTTCCACCTCTTAATATGATTAAAATATTGAATATCCCCATAAATCAAAAATTTACCTTATTATACATAAATTCATAAACAATAGTTATTTGTGTACTAAGGGTACAAAATGCTACAATGAAGCGAGAGCGGCAATGTCATTTTGCACTCGTGGTACACACAATATTTTTCCTACAACTGTTCTATAATATTAAAATAAAATGAATTAATTATTATAAGTAAAATTAGTCTAATATTCTTTATTTGAGTACACTGTTATGTTACTAAGCGACTAAAACATTTGTCACATAAACGTTGTCAACATCAACAACTACATTTGTTTATCAATCATCAACATTATGGTCGTTATATTCCACGCTGAAAGCAACTTTAAATGTAAAAGAAAATATTGATATTCGGAAGTATTCAAAATTGGTACCCTACCTTAAAAATCAATCTGTTCGTTACCGTGCCAAAAAATCCAAAACGTTTACAAGAGACCAAATAATAGTATATTAAAGAACAAGTTTTATAAGACATGTTTTTTTCGCACGAGTCAAAGTTTAGAAAACGAGCCTTGGCGAGTTTTCTAATTGACAAGTTTGCGCCTTCTACATACTAAAATATTATAAAAAATTGCTAATAGTAAACCGAGTCAATTTAAGGAAATTTGCAAGTGAAATGTTGTAGTTGGTATCACTGAACTGACCACATTCAATTATTATTTATTTGAACATTTGAAGGTTAAATTTAAGTATTTGTAGTGTAAATGTCATCTAGTACCAACCTTCTACAACAAAAAAATGCGTATCGAAATGAAGACTTCATTATGAACGCAAAATCTAAAAATACATTTATAGCACTGGCAAATGATGACCATTTTTATCAAAATCTTGTAAAACTTGTAATGTATCTTCTGCAGGAATGTCAAATTCTAATCAAAATATGAACACAGACTTGAACGTAAATTTGGTTGAGTCAAATACTGATATAGCTTCTACATTTTTGTCAGGAATCAATATTAGCCAATGTAACAATTGCACCATTACGTTAAATATTAATAAATAATTTAAAACACTGAAAATAAAACATATTACAAATAAGATTTTTCATACCCATATCAAAATTTTAGGTTAAGTTGAGTTCATGTAATAATAAACTTACTAATAAAATTTGTTCTCTATAAATTTGTCAATCTTCATTTTCTTAATGTAACATACATTTTAATTCCAAAATTTTATGTTGAGAAAATCATTCACATGTCAAAATGTGCATCGCTCAATGACATATTAACAACCATTTCATATTTTATTTCACCAATTCAATTCGCCAGTAGTTGCAGCGTTGTGCGCATTTAATTTACTATTTCCAAAGTATTTTTTATCCAATCTTGTGACAGTGAATAAAAGTGTTTGTCACCCTAGTGCGCAAAATACTTTCCGCACTTTGCCCAGGTAACATAGGTGTTGTTTAAAAATTACATGTTTTACGTTTCGAAAACAATGAAGAAATGTTAAGTTTTTTTGACAGCTGTAGGAAAAATATATTTCAAATTACAGAGGCATAGCCTAAGAATATTTAAGCTTGGAGCTGTCACTATTATTTTAATATGCCAACAATATTTTGAAAATGATGCTAAGCTTTCAATAGGTGGTTTTCATTTTTATTTAAAAACAAACAATGAATTTTTCAAGAAAAATTGTCAAGAACTTCATATAAGGGAACTTCCGGTTGACCAATTATAACCAAAATCTAATCAGCTCTTCATATAGATGTATTGAAGAGGAATACAAAAGAATTGTAATTTTTAGAATTGCAGTATTGAAGTTTTCGTCGGATAAAATTTTGTCACACACACACAAACACACACACACACACACACACACATACACACACACACACACAATCCTAAACCTAATAAAATTGTTTTCCAGGGATCCTAAACGTACTTATTTTTTAAGCAAAGACAATATCTTCCTTATCTAAAGGTGACGGTAAAATGGACAAAAATTCTTTACTTGAACGCCGCTAATAGTGATTCACTCTTTGTAAAATATTTATACCAAATATTACAATAAACTACCCTCTATTTGAGAATATTAAAAATCAATGTAATATCCGAACCCTTTGTTAAAATCTGCCGGTTAATTTCCATGTATATTTAAAGACGTAAGTCGTAAGTCCTTTCAGCTTTACAATGAAGCATATGTTTCCAGTGGAAGCTCATAATAAATAATAAATTAAATCTTACCGACCGGCACATCGCTGGCAGCAGAGGTTAGTTGCGTACGCGCCTTCACCATCGCCACAGCGATCTCACATCAACCCAATTTGTTCTCAAATAACAGCAATAAATATGGCGAACGTACGAACATGAAAAACATTTTATTAGAAAATTCCTCTAAAAGTTACTGTTCCTCACTGCATTATACCATACCAGTACCAAAGGGCATTATTCTAACTTATATTTCTCCATTTGCCACGGAAATGGGCCAGAAAATTGCCGAAGAAATTCATTTGTCTTTTGCCTTAAATGCTTTTCATTCCATGCTGTACACAAATACCACCCTAATAAACGATTATTATTAATTTGAGTTATGTGATTGTTCTTGGAAAACAAAACAAAGGAAATAACAAAGGAGAATGTCATTTTTTCAAAATTAAAAGACGAGAAATGTAGGAGAATCAGTGGCGGATTTACGCATAGGCACAGTAGGCACGTGCCTACGGCGGCAATTTTTCGGGGGCGGCAATTTTTTTAAATCAGAAATGTATAATTTTATTAAAAATTGCCGATCAAAAGACGCGACGAAAACATTTATATCAATGATCTCTGAAACAAATTCATATAAAGTAAAGCGTTTTTGTAGGTATGTTATTATTACTCCGGTCAATTTGTAATTATCGTCTGTTTTTCTATGGTACTTAAGTAATGGAATATGCGCTCTATTTTCAACAAATGCCCAAGTAATTGAACTCATGTTTCAGACTTTATTTTGAGATCCTCGTTACTATTATGCTATCGATAATTATAACTCATTTATTAAAATTGCCTGGATTGTAGAATAACCGTTTAAAATTCCATTTTGTTATGTCTTCTTTTAGCTAAAATAAATAAAGAAATGCAAAATTAAAGCGCGGAAGCATGTATTTATGTTTTTTGCAAAAGTCAGATTTTACCTATTCTAAAGGCTATATTTGTGAAAATTATGACTTCTTCGCTTGCAAATTTTCAAAACACTGAAACCGAACGCACATAATTTGACGAAATTCGGGTATATGATGTAATTTAAATAAATATGTTCGGGTAATTGAATGCATTTCGTGACAAAATGATTATTAGATTTTAGGATGTTTGTGAAAAATGTGACTTTTTCGCTTCAAAATTTTCAATAAATACTTTAATGTAACGATAACCTAAATCACAGAACACAATTTGACGCAACTCGGATAGTTATATTCATTTTATAGGAATTTAACCATACCTTTTTTCAGAAAAAATGCCAAAATCACTATAAATATTGCTTTCCGCGCCATAATTTTTGTGAAATTACGTGTTTATAATGCTTTGCAACTATATATAACCATCAAAATAAAATTCTTGAGGGTTGGGTATTCCAGACTTTAGCCTTAAAGTTACCCATTTAAGCTCCTTTTATATTTTAACAAAAATAAAACATAAAAAAGATATATTTTAACATATCTGAAATTCAAATATCTACATTATCTTTGGTTAATATTTGGAAATTACGTTATTGTTCCGTTAGAATTATATTTTAAAATTATGAAAAGGCGGCAAATTTCTGAAAAAAGGCGGCAATTTTCTGGGTGCCTACGGGCGGCAAAACTGTTAATCCGCCCCTGAGGAGAATAGTTACTAAGTTCTTTTACAGAATAATGGCCGTATTCTTTCAAAATTATAAGGCTTACAGATCTGTAAATATACAGGGTGTCCCATTTAAGGCACGAATGCATTGGTATCTCGAGAACCGTAAGAGCTACGAGGTTGGTTAAGCTAGACAAAAGTTGCCCCATTAGGAGGCTATTTTAATGGTGTTTTGTTATTTGCGAAAAAATGCATAGGTCACTCGATACAAGTGAAAATGTTAATTTCGCGATTTTTTTTTTTTGCTTATAACTTTGTTATATGAAATAGTACGAGATTCTGGTTTGCACTTTCTTAAGGCACTTTTGTATGGTGAATTTGCAGAAGTACTCAATTTTTTTTTTATATCTAACCATTTACGAGTTACTGATAGCAACTATGGCATTTTTAAATAGAGATTTTTTTTTACAATGATATAAAACAATAATAATTTATTTTTATAATTAACAGAAAAATTAATAAAAATTGTTATTTATACTAAAGTTAAATTGAGAAAAGTAAATCGAAGACTGCAATGGAAACAACAAACAACAAAAAAGTGCAACAATTGAATTTCTGAATTTTACTTGACAATAGTAGATTATTACGAGTAATAAAAATGAATTTTTCTCGTTGGGAAAAATATGATATGTTGAGTTGTTACATTCGTTGTCAAAGTTCGTTTATTACTCGTAATAATCTACTATTGTCAAGTAAAATTCAGAAATTCAATTGTTGCACTTTTTCGTTGTTCGTTGTTTCCATAGCAGCTTCCGATTTACTTTTTTCAATTTAATTTTAGTATAAATAACATTTTTTGTTAATTTTTCTGTTATTTATAAAAATAAATTATTATTGTTTTATATCATTGTAAAGCTAAAAAAAATCTCTATTTAAAAATGCCATAGCTTAATATGACCTCCATATGAAAAATAAAAGTTGCTATCAGTAACTCGTAAATGGTTAGATATAAAAAAAAAATTGAGTACTTCTGCAAATTCAGAGCCTTAAGGGCTCGTGCTTTAAACAAAGCTGTCGCGCTGTAAAATACAACTTACACGCACTCAAATGTAAATAACTATTACTTAACTAGAAGTTAAATTTTTTACCAGAGATTGAAAAACCGGCCCTTATTGTTTTATTAATTAAATATTTAAAATTATATGTAGAATGCATATCTATTAGAAATACCGCCAATCTTGTTAACGAATTGGAAGAATCTCTGACATTTGGAACTACATACAATGAAAAATAGAAATAATTAGTATTGTATGTGTGCGGAAGACATGTTAAATACAATAAAAAAATTGTTATAAAACGAAGGTTCGATAGCGAAGTGCAATGCAGTACTTATGTAACATAAAATGGAAGTGGCGAGAGGTCTTGTGCTGGCCACACCAGATTTTTCCATTAAGTAATAGCCTAGGCTGAGTTAGTGTTTCATGTTCCTCGCAAGTTAAATATTAGCGATGGGTTTTGCGAGTAAAATCACGTGTAAGCAGTGTTTTAACTTGCAGAGTGGGTTGGCTTGGAAGTGATTTTAGCGCGCTGTTATTTCCATGAATTATTTATCTTTGCCCGCCTTAAGCGCCGTGCAGCGGCAGCCACAAACTCGGCCAGCGCAATATTTAATATCAAACATACAATGCACACAGGATATTGCAGCTTTTATAATGTTTATTTTCTAGCCATCGGAAAATTATGTTTGGTTGGAGAAGAACACATCGTTTGCTCATTGTGTGAGTAGACTACGCATTCAAAGGCTGTCATTCGTTGTCGTTCCATTTGGCTTTATCTCAGTTGTGTTTATTTTTTAATTCGCTTTGGACTACCTTTTGTTTTTGTAGCCACTGCTCGCTGATAACCCGATTCGATTTTCATTTTTTTCTTTTTTCTGCTGTTTGTTTCAGAGCTCGGCCCGGCCGACTGAAAAGGAAGAGATAAAATATAACGCATTTGACAAAGTTACTTTCGACTTTTTCCTTTGTATTGATTCGCAATATTTTAATCTTCTTAGTGTATTATTCGCCCCAGCTTTTGTTTGATATTTTATTCCCACTGTTCCAGCATTGATTCCATTAATTTTATCTTCAGTATCGACTTTTGTTCTTCTTTACGTTTACGGAAAAATTATTTAAATATCATTACAAAATATACCTATACAGTGTGTTAATTAAAATCCTGGCCATAGGCGGTGAACATGGGAAAACAGTTTTTCTTTGCGCAAAAGTCCCCAATGGGCTACTTGCGTACTTTTTTTTATTTAATATTTTTGAAGAGAAGGTAAAAACTTGCTACCCATATTTTTTCTTTTTACAAAATTTTTATTAATTAGCCAGAAAAAAAATAATGAAATTTGATTATTTGAATTCCCGCCATGTATGACGTAGAATTACGCCGCACCATGAATGGTCGTAAAGTCAGCGTGGTGCCGTCTCATAGTAATGGTATGTTTGTGAGACCAGAGAGAGAGAAAAATGAACTAATGTCAAATTCAAATTAAAACTTTCTCGCACGCCATGCCATCTATTGATAACATTCTTAAACATGCTTTCTCTCCCCCAGTTCAATACAAAGACGTCACAGATAATTTTCTTTTTTAATTTACTAAAAAACAAATAATTATTTTAAAATAAAATTTATATTTTTATATATGTTTTCAATATAACATTACGTATATAGTGACAGAAATCGGATTTTCAGTACCACGCAAGCAGCCCATTAATTAGACAAAAATGATTTAAATAAAAGTTCTAGATAATTATATTCTACGCCTAAATCACTAAACCGATTTAATTTTGCACGTTTGGTAACTTATAAAATCTAATTTGAAATTGTACAAATATTGTTCTTTGTAGCGATACTCATGAAATTGAAACAAAATTACAAATAAATTTGAACTGTGAGAAATATAATTTTATAGGTTTCAAAATGTAAAAAGCGAAAATAATAATAATAATAATAATAATAATAATAATAAAAGTTATTTAAGTGTTATACTCTGTTTTTAAACTACAGACAGTAACTAGAAATTCTAGTGAGAAAATCAAAGCCTGTGATTGGCTGCTGCGCTATTTCGTGAAGCCGCATTTAACCAGACGAAATTTCAAGTTAACCTTCAAACGTATTGAAACGTCAAACTCTTAGTAGTTGTCAAATCACTTGTTGAATTTGCATGTATTTTTTGTTTCATTTCTCTTTTTGTGATATTTCACGAATAAAAACAGTTATAATATATAAATTTTTCATCAAGGAATTACAAAAAAATAATGCAATTAATTAATTTATAATTAAAAGTTATGTATATATGATTTTATATGAATAAATTAAGTAGATTATCTATAATAATTTTGGTTAATGAAAATATAACATAGGTTAATATAAGAAATTATTGTGAAATAGCTTGAGAAACTTGGATATATTTAAATTTTAATGTAAAATATAGTCATAAATCGGTTTGGATTGAATTTATTTTACAGTAAAAATTACTGAGAAAATGAAACATGAAAACGTCAAAATCGGTTATTTAGTTAATTTTTTACAGAACATCCTCGTTGCAAAATGAAAAATTCTCTTGTAATTTTTCTGAAACTTATTTGAAGATGTCATTAATAAAAAAGAATGATAAAAACAGTAATAACAGGCATTGCGAAATTATATAATCCGTGAATGAAAAATAAATAAAGTGGAAAATGGCCATTAAAGAGATTTATGTTCATAAAACAAACAGTTACTTTCACTATCGCTACGAATAAAATCGTAAATAACAAGGAATTGCATATTACATAAAAACTTATCAGTTTATTTAGTCTGAATGAAATCGCTAAGGGTAGCCAACAGAATTACCTTGTGTTGAAAGAATAAATCCCCTATATGCATGCCAAGAATGATAAAAAAATAGCAGCGCTAAAATGGAAATTCTTATGTTGCATTGCCTTTATAATTAAAGAGATAATATCATGAAAATTGCTATAATATAGCTGTAATACAATTTGATTGTTATAGCTTATAATAATAAAAATTAGACCCTTGTTTACTTATGCAAAGTATACAAGGAAGTAATTTTAAGACTTTTTCTTTAGACTTTAATCATGTAGATTAACATTGCAAATTTTAAACTTCACATTTTATGGTCATATAATATCATTAATATACATGAAAAATTCGCGACTTAATAATGAACAATGAACCACAACAAAAATTAAATTCATTTTGGAATAAAACTCTTAAGATATCTAAATTACAACTCGAACCATGCTGTAACACAACAAAATCAACAATGCTGAAAGCTTAATAAATGAGCAATTATTTTAACCTCTCCAAATTTTCATGAAGAAGTGTTCAGTATTAATACTCAAGTATTAATAATAAATAATCCAACGGGCATAATAAATGGCCTGAATAATGAATGTAAAAATAATAATAAATAATGCTAAAGAAATAATAACATAGCATTGCTATACAATGAATGAAATGTTTTACAAAATATTTAAATATAACAATAAGCTTTTAATCAGTAAAAACTATTCGATCATTATTCAGTAACCTCAAATAATAAACAATAAAATTTGAACTAATATAGTGTACAAAATACTATGTCACGATTGCTTGGCTCAATATACAGGACAGACAAAAGATATCTACAGACACGTCTAGAAATACAAAGGAAAAACTGTAAAAAAATCACTAATAATGTAAATAAATGCGCGCCCTAGCCACACACGATCAAACACATAACAACAATTATTTATTATTTTCGCCTTCACTTTGTGATACATTTTAAATGTATGTTTATATGAAAACGTAGTATTTAACTCTATTGTATCACTTTTATTGTACACAATTTTTGTCACTAGTTTCAACCATTTTGGTTATCATCAGACAATACCTACAATAAATTCGCATGCTAAAAAATTATTGTGTCTCATTTTTGATGTTTTTCCAGGGTAATAGTTTTTTCATTTGTTTCTTAATAATTTTCTATTTTTTCACCCCAAAATAAATCATCTTTTAGGGCCAGTTTTACAAACTCCGGTAAAAATTTTAACTGTCAGTTAAACAAACAAAATTGAAACGAAATGAAATGTCAAATGACAAATTGATCATTGCTGTCAATAATCCGATTCAATATTATTTATTTAAGTTACAGTTAAAATTCTAACCAGAGATTGTAAAACTGGCCCTTATTCATATATAAAACAAAAGAATATAGACTTGCTATATATCGTTGAAAAGCTTATAAAATAAGCAAAAGATGAGACTATTTTGAAAATGGGTTGCCATTTAAAAAATCATAAGTTTGTGTTATATCTCAAGAATTATGAAGTTTTCAAAAAATCTAATTAAAAATCTTATTTTACCTAAAAAACGGTACAATATTTGTTAAAACAATTTTTTTCTAACCATAATAAATAAATTATGAAATATTTCGAAATGAGCCTGTAGCTCAGAAACAAAAGAAGATTCGGATTCCACCCTCATGTAAAAATATCAGCTTCACACACTTGCCACATAATATACTATTTTACGTATGCTAAAAAATTATACTTTTTTTCATTAAAATAATGAAACGTTATGGCACCTTTTTCACACTTTTGTTAAGGAGGTAAAAAAAAAAATTGTATGCAATTCGTATAAAAAGTGAATTGACGAACTAGCCGAAATAAGACTAAACTTGACTCTTGGTGCATAAATAACTATTTTTAATTTTATGATATTTACTTTATATTTATTTATGGGGTCCCGTGGCCGCGTGCCTGAGTGTCTGGTCGCGAATCCGGGGGAACCTGGTTCGATCCCGACAGACGCCAAATATTTCCCATTTTAAATGGCACAAAAGTGACACCTGTGGTGCACTCTCCACATCAGCTATGAGTACCCGTGAGGTGACGCCTGGTTGTAGATACTGGCACACCCAGAAATGGGTAATATGCCGTGATGATATATTTATTTATTTATAATATTTACTTGATATTCGAGTCAATGCGATACAAAATTTTAATAAAACTGTCGCAAATGATGAAAACAGTCAAGAAATTTATTGTTCAATATAAGGTTTTCATTATTTAATAATCTGGACAAGATTAATATACCTAGTGTGTAACTAGATTTAATTTGCGTCTAAATTAACGATAAGAGATTAAGCAAAATACAAAAACAGGAGAGCACAAGCAACGAATATTTTCTACAATATATTACAGTCCATAAATTCTTCAGAACATTTTATATATTTTATTTGCGCGCTAGAGAAAATAAAAGGGAAATAATTAATTTATCCAATGCTGTTCACAGCTGGTTGATATTCTAATTATACTCGCTCGTTTTATATTAAACCAGGTGCACATTGCAATTCTACCTCTATTTTATCGTGATAATTTACAGCCTGTTACGCTAAATTTAAATACAATCACCCTAACAAAATAAAATCATCACTTTCAAAAACATTGCTTCAATTAATTTACTGTAAGTACGGTGAAAACATCAAACGAAAATCAATTACTTTTATGTCAAACCATTTGGAAGGTAATTATTTTACTGACAGATTTCTGTTATTTTTTAAAAATTTTGATTGTTTAAAAAAATATTTACAACGTTTGATTTTGTAATAAAATCCCTGAGGCTAATAAAACCCACCTAACGAATATTTTGCAATAAAATTCACATGCAAATTATAACAACATTTTTATTTCAAATGATTTTAATTGAATTACTTCTGCCTATCCACAAACAGTGATAAAAAATCTAATGTGGCCAGCCCATATCCTCCTGCAATCATTGTGTTTAAATATTTTTATATTCATACATAACAATCTTTATTTTATATTTAACAAATATATGGGGTCCCGTGGCCGCGTGCCTGAGTGTCCGGCCGCGAACCCGGGGTAACCGGGTTCGATCCCGATAGACGCCAAATATTTCCAATTTTAATGGCACAAAAGTGATCCCTGTGGTGCACTCTCCACACCAGCTATGAGTGCCCGTGAGGTGACGCCTGGTAAGCGCCCACACGGTAAAATATATCGTCATCATTACCGATGTCTACATGTGTTGTAGATACTGGCACACCCAGAAATGAGTAATATGTCGTGATGATATATTTATTTTTATTTATTTAACAAATATTATCATACACAAAATAAATTTCACAAATATTGACAAAACTAATAGAAAAACTTAACAAAAATCGAAATAGTAGTCGCATCTTTACACATTAAATTTATATTAGTAAAAGGTGCCAAAAAAATATATTCAATGAATTTTTTACAAGAAAAACTTTTAAAAGCTTGTATAAATGATACTTCCGGGTATCCGATATACACTGAAAACTAATGAGCTCTTCCCACATTAGTATAGAATGAATATACAAAATTTCAAAATTTTCTGATTGATGGTATTTGAGTAATCGTGTCCACACGATTTACACAGATACATATCTACAGATATCATTGTAAAATTTAAAATCGGATTCTGGGGACGTCAAAACGTGCTTATTCACTAAAATCTATATGCGATTTTTAGCACGATCCCTATACTTCCCTTATCTAGGGTAGCGGGTGTAAAAAGTCGCTGTACTACAATAATTTTAATCTATTTTTAGGAAAAAGAATAGACTAAATCCCAATTTTTTTAATCCAAAATGAAAAGCATTATGTTACGTTATTACAGGGAATTTATTTTAACATGCAACATATGGCGAATCACTTCCATGGTTACGTATTATTATCAAAAAATGACAGAAATGTAAAATTTGTCCATTTTAACATGCAACATACAAAATTTGTAGTTTTGTATTATCAAAACTAATTTCCTATAAATTAGCCTACATACGATTAACAAATAATCAAAACATGAATGTTGTACATCTTAAAAAAACTTTAGCTTACAAAAATTCATAACTTTCATGTAATAAATGTTAAAAAATACCCCCAATCACTCTGAGGCAATATTCTAGTCGGTCGTAATAAGAATTGACACCAATTGTGATGTGTTTTGGAGGTATCTCCTGTGCTGCAATACTATTTATAATGCTGCATTTTAAAATGGACAAATTTTACATTGCTGTCATTTTTTGACAATAGTGAGTAACCATGGAAGTGATGAACTATAATGTTGCATTTTAAAATAAATTCTCTGTATATATAACAAGTAAACAAACAATATAGTTATTTTATTAATTTCATGTGGTAAAAAAGTCTCCGTACGATAACCAAAACATTTTAAAAACAAACCTTTCATTTATGTTTTATAAAGAAATATAATTTTTAATGGGCTTTGGTTTTTCCACTAGTAGCAGTGAATCCACCAAATTTTTTGTCACCGATGGCGTTATATTCTGCCATTCTTCTTGTAATTTATTGTTAAATTCTTTTTTGGTTTACAATTACATTTACATTGGCTCGGAAACTTACAGGGTGTTTCAGAAAAACTGTAAAATAATTTAAGGGCATATACGAGTGGTACTGACAAAAATGTGTAAAAAAGCTTAATCAACATAGATCTGATCTTCAATTGTTTCCGAGGTAAATGAAAAATCGAAGAAAATCTGACAATTATAGTGATCGAACAAAATTTTGTGTCAGTAAATATACTATAAATTATTAGTTACGAAGTTATATGAAAATGAAATATTGGCCAAGGTCGCCACAATATTTAACTTAGCACAATTATTTGATTTTTTTTAACACATTCGCTGCCAAGCGGTCATTTCAAAATTGTCCCTGAAGACCAGGACTGGTACCTTATAACAGGGTTAATTCTATGTAGTTTGGTAGTTTTATTTTTATCTTTATTCAGTAATTAGTTATTAATAAAAATACGAGCGGACACCGGTGTCTGCCGCTGGCGCAGTATTATTACACACTGGCTTTTAGATTTCAAGGCGCCATGGCGGACACATTTTTTCCTTTTTTCTGCGCCACAGCAGACACCCTTAGCGGACACAATGGAATCGGCGGACACGAATAAACTTGAATGGACAATATGCGCAATAATGTTAAATTTTGTATTCTGTAAGTGTCTTTTCATCAGAGTAGTATAATCTGTCATTAGGGTTATATCTAAATCATGCCAGAACGTGCGAAAAAAATTGTAAATATGGCTACGGAGATGCCTTCTCTCCTTTTAATATAACTTACTTTGTATAATATTGTAACGTTATTAATAAAGAATTTATATTTAGTTTTCACAAACTGCTTTTTATAATACTGATTTACTCACATATGTATACCTGATTTTTTCTACCGTGTCCGCTTGGCCTCTTAAAATAAAAATATTAATTTATCTTCTGTACGCCAGAGCGTACACAAATAGCGGACACATCTCTAAAACTGTTACTATAAGATATATCGAAAAACCAAGATAGTCAAAGTATCCTAGTGCGCCACAGCAGACACATATTCAATGCTTCTTCCAATACATTTTGTTTGCTTGGCGTAAAGCGAAAAAAACGCTGGCGGACACCGGTGTCCGCCTTGGCGCACAACGAAATATCACGATGTCCGCCATGGTCGTAACTCTTACAGTTTTCAAGATAGCAGAGGTAAACCCTGTGAAAACTCATTTTTCACTGACTCATATCTCGAAAATAAAATAAAAATCAATTTGGTCAGTACTATATGCCTTTAATTTTTTTGCACTTTCTTTGAAACACTCTGTATAGTTATTATATCTCCAAATTTATATTAAAATTTTGATTTATAACAAACGGGCCTTAAAATCTACCGTACTTTATTACAGTATTAATTAATTTATTACAAAATATGTGTTGTAAAGGGATTCAATGCTGGAGATATGTTGGAATAAATATGTACAATTTAAATAATTCACAAACATAAAATAAAAACATAATATGTAACACGAAAGATAAAACTAGACATTTCCACAAAAAGCAGCATTACCAACATCACATTCACATATCGCATGAAGGCCATAAAGGCACCACCATTCCAGCTCCTGATAGCGCATTCATCCTTTTATCAAAGTGACCTGTGCTCTAGAATGCATGCATGGCACACTGCGGCATCATCTATCTGCATAATAAATACTAATGTAGCAATATGCATACTTATGAGCAGAGCCCACGGATTATGACTTTCAAATGTTAATCTGCAAAATTGCACGCTCGCAATCAAATACTCTACGGCTGGGGAAAAATCACACCAGAACCCATTTGGTGGAATATATACATTCAAATATTTTACCAAAGATATTTATATTCCGAGGGGAATAGCAGACATGTTTTGAGTGTTATCAACACTTCAAATACGTCAAATGGAAAAGAAATGTGGTTTATAAATAAATATATCAAACATTTCGAAATGTTTATTCGTTTTTCATAAAGTTATAGAATTAACAGCACGATTCACAAAAAAAGTTTAAGCTAATCCTCATTTTTACCTCCCGCTACCCTAGGTAAGGGAGGTATAGGGATCGTGTTAAAAATCGGATATAGAGATTTTAGTGAATAAGCACGTTTTGATGTTCCCAGAATTCGATTTTAACATTTTTACAATGATGTCTGTAGGTATGTATGTGTGTGTGTCTGTGTGTGTGTGTGTGTGTGTGTGTGTGTGGATCTTGTGGACACGATTACTCAAATACTATCAATCAGAAAAATTTGAAATTTTGTATATCCATTCTATACTAATGTGGGAAGAGCTCATTAGTTTTTAGTGTATATCGGATAACCGGAAGTATCATTTATACAAGCTTTTAACTGTTTTCCTTGTAAAAAATTCATTGAATATAATTTTTTAGCAACTTTTACCAATACAAATTGAATATAATGGCACAATCTTCAATTCTACGATAATAGCATTTAGTAAATAACTTGAAATAACTTTAGATTATATTATAAAATAATTTATTTTTGTACATCACTTTGCCTCTGCGTCAAACAAAAACAATACCTTAATAACAAATTTGACATATTTAAATAAATGTCACTGTCACGAAGCAAATAATGCAGCATTATAATCAAACAGCTCTCAATGAGAACGTTATTTCAAAGTGTCAAATAATAGTTTGCAACTACACATTTACGAAATGGATAATGTACGGCGAAGAATTTACACAGATTGCGTTTTAGAGCATAAGGAAGTTGGTGATTATTTCGACAATAATGTGTGTGTGACGATTTTTCCTTTAAATATATTAATGATCCAAAACTTCGCAAAGTTGGTAGGTATTTAATACTCTTATACAATTTGAAACAACATATTAGATTTTGACTATATATTATAAACCGGATGTAGTACTTAATTTGAAGCTCTAACAGATTTTTCAGGAAAAACGTAATAAAATATAATCCAAAATTTCGTATTACAAACTTTTCTATTTATAGGAACAACAAAGTAGATTTTGTTTACAAACGATCAATCGGAAGGGAAACTTTACTTAAAGCTCATTGCTATTTTAAACATGGAATTGGCGGGAGGTCATGTGCTGGCCACATCTGATTTTTTGATTAGTGAATTTTATTCTATTCCGGTATTTAAAATTTAATCTTCATAATATTATCAAATGAGGTAGGTACTAGGAACAGGCTATTCCACCGTAATCAAAAATAGTAAAGGTTTACTGAAAATATGAATGATAATAGTTAAAGGATAAGGAAAATTACATTTCTTTTATTATAAATTATTCCTTCTAGAAAACACGGGGAGTTTTGCTTTTGATGATGTAGGACATGTGCATGAGTGTTTGAGCAAATAGGATCCAAGTATGAACTCCGACTTTGAGAAGCCCCGCCTTAACTAAGAATATACTTCTTAGGGTGTGTCGGATCTGTTCGGTTGCTGTTCGGGTGACGTTCTAATTTCTTTGTTTTTATAAAATGAGAAAAAAAGAATCTGATGTGGCCAACACAAAACCTCCCGCTATTTAATTTTTATTAATTTAAATACATACCTACCTACGTATTTACTAACGCTGCAAACTGTTCCATTGCAGAAAACTATTCCTTTATTTACTATTTTCTTTTTAAAATGTCACTATTATTAATTTGAAGTGGTTAGTTTCTTGACAGTGACATTTACTGTCAGTTACATTCATTTGATAAATGAACTGTGTAACAAAGGAATAATTTTTATCTTAGGCTTCGCGAGTAATAAAAATTATTTTTAAATTTATCTGTAAAATATATAGAAAAAGTATTAATGTATTCCTGTAGAAAATTCAATAATCTTTAATTTTCATAAGACATAAAATTCGAAAAAATGGCATTTAATGGTATTTTTTGAAGAAAAACCACTATGAGCTTCAGGTACAGTGCCATTTCCGGTTATCTGATTTACACCAAAATCTAATGGCTTCTGTTCATATTAGAATAGGATAGAAATACAAGGTTTCCGAATTTTCTGAATGATAGTATTT
Source organism: Ophonus ardosiacus (assembly GCA_943142095.1). Lineage (NCBI taxonomy): Eukaryota > Metazoa > Arthropoda > Insecta > Coleoptera > Carabidae > Ophonus > Ophonus ardosiacus. The sequence goes on along the minus strand of OW964831.1, from coordinate 45,875,346 downwards.
GAGTTAGAGCGAAGACAAAATCCATACACATACACACATACACACATGCACACATACAGACATCATCGTGAAAATGTTGAAAATGGATTCTAGGGACCTTAAAACGTGGTCATTTACTAAAATCTCGATATGAGATTTTTAGCACGATCCCTATACCTCCCTTACCAAGGGTAGCAGGAGGTAAAAATGAAATAAATTAGATATAATAGTTTATTTTATGTCTCTAATAATGAATTATAAATATTACAATTTAAATATACATTATTTTGTAATTTGTTTAACATTTTTTCGCGGCTTGTGAACCACTGTTTGTTAACTTCTGGTATATTCGCATTACCTACGTCACAAAGCACATGTAAAATTCGGACCTTCATATCTCGCTTATTTGTAGGAATTTTTAACTCGAACTTTCACATGTAGTCTTATATTTTTATGTACTTCAAGAGAATTTTTTTTTTTAAATGTCGTGGAATAGCCTGTAGATTAGCATATATTTTAAGATATAAACTGTCAAATTAGAGTAGAATTCGCTAATCCAAAAATGAGGATTAACTAAACCTTTTCGTGAACCGAGCCCTATATGTTTCATGTTCGATTTTGTATGTACCAATCTGGTTTCGTTTTCAAATTTGAATAATGACCATATATGAGCACTGATGAGTAGGTCCACTTAAATATTATTTAGTATAGAAATTACTTTTGTGCTTTTTGAAATTTAACAGCCATGATTCACAAAAAAGTTTAAGCTAATCCTCATTTTTACCTCCCGCTACCCTAGGTAAGGGAGGTATAGGGATCGTGCTAAAAATCGGATATAGAGATTTCAGTGAATAAGCACGTTTTGATGTCCCCAGAATCCGATTTTAACATTTTTACAATGATGTCTGTAGGTATGTATGTGTGTCTGTGTGTCTGTGTGTGTGTGTGTGTGTGTGTGTGTGTGTGTGTGTGTGTGTGTGTGTGTGTGTGTGTGTGTGTGTGTCTGTGTGTGTGTATGTGTGAGTATGGATCTTGTGGACACGATTACTCTAATACTATCAATCAGATAATTTTGAAATTTTGTATACCCATTCTATACTAATGTGGGAAGAGCTCATTATGTTTTAGTGCATATCGGATAACCGGAAGTATCATTTATACAAGCTTTTAACTGTTTTTCTTGTAAAAAATTCATTGAATATAATTTTTTAGCAGCTTTTACCAATACAAATTGAATAAAATGGTACAATCTTCAATTCTACGATAATAGCATTTTGTAAATAACTTGAAATAACTTTATATTATATTATAAAATAATTTATTTTTGTACATCACTTTGCCTCTGCGTCAAACAAAAACAATACTTTAATAACAAATTTGACATATTTAAACAAATGTCACTGTCACGAAGCAATTTTTATTAAAATTAATAATGAAACCGTGTTAAGAAGAATGTAGTAGTTTAAATATTATTCTAATGAAATTAAGGTTTTTAAAAATAATATATTTTCCATCATACATAAATATTAGATATACAGGATAATTCGATTTAAGTTTGATGTTTGCAGCATTATATATCAAACAGCTCTCAATAAGAACGTGATTTCAAAGTGTCAAATAATAGTTTGCAACTACACATTTACGAAATGGATAATGTACGGCGAAGAATTTACACAGATTGCGTTTTAGAGCATAAGGAAGTTGGTGATGATTTTGACAATAATGTTTGTGTGACGATTTTTTATTAAAATATATTAATGATCCAAAACTTCGCAAAGTTGGTAGGTATTTAATACTCTTATAATTTGAAACAACATATTTGATTTTGACATTATAACCCGGATGTAGTACTTAATTTGAAGATCTAACAGATTTTTCAGGAAAAACATAATAAAATATAATCCAAAATTTCGTATTACAAACTTTTCTATTTATTAGAACAACAAAGTAGATTTTGTTAACAAACGATCAATCGGAAGTGAAACTTTACTTAAAGCTCATTGCTATTTTAAACATGGAATTGGCGGAAGGTCATGTGCTGGCCACATCAGATTTTTTACTTAAAATATTTCATAAACAATCAGATTTTCGGTTAATTGTATTAAGTTGTTCGTACATAAATTATTAGGAATTATGCAAAATTATAACATTAATATTAAATTTTGCTGTAAATATTTGCAATCCCACTAGAGTTAGCTGTGCACAAGTGATGTAATAGTTGTAACATTAGTAGCCTCCTGTACTGCCTACCACTTCAAATCAAATGAAGCATTCGGGATGAGATATTAACATGCAATTATTGGAACTGTTCGGATCGATGTCCATTATACTAACTAATTAATGAATTTGTAAAGTTCGCGGTTAATATATGGAAATACCGTTTAGCGCATAAAACAACGCTAAATATATCGCATTTGTACACCGCTGTACCAAAACACACTATTCATAATTGACTCCAGAGATTTAAATGCGGTTTTGTTATCTCGATGTTATTCATTATTCTAATGGTATTCAACTAAATTGTAAATAATATATCAACTAACCTTTAATTCAAATGTTGGAGTAGGACAAACATGTGCAAAACTTAATTAAAACAAACACATTCAACAAATTAAAGCTTAATTCAATATGGAATTCATCTAGGATGTGAATACACACAACTAGTTCGTACATAATTTTTCATTTTCTGCTATGAGTTTAATGTACAATGTAATTGAAATGTTATTTTAATTCGGCAAACTATGTCAATAACAGGATCACAAATAAGAGTTGTTCATTCGAAAATTCAAGCTTTTCGGGCCGACCCGAAACATCTTATAGTTCAATCAAATTCCCAGTTTCCTTAATATTTTAATGAAAATGGATGAAGTTAAAAAGGATCAAAATGATTTAATGACAACAAACTTCATATATTAATTTATTTTACTTCAAGAATTCAAGGTTTTTCATTAAAGCATAATAATTATATTGTAATGTTTCTATTATTATTGTTATTATACCATAATGATTTCTTGTCCTATTTTTGAGCAGAAACAAAATTAGATAAAAAAATTTTTATAAGATTTGTGAAAAAGTTGTTTAAATTTTCGAACGGCTTTGGTAAACAAAGTGTTAAATACACATAGGTCTGTAATTTTTATAACAAACTTACACTAGAAAGGTCTGTTTTTTAACTACTTATGTTAACTAATGTTGAAAGTTATAAGAATGTTGAGGTTTTTTATAAGTTTGACACGACAAAAGTTAAACATTTCGCTTAACATAAAAATCAACACTAGGAATGCCGGATGCATCCAATTTCGAGCTTTGGCCCGGCTCGGCCCGAAGCCCGGCCCGATTTCGAGTCAATTTTCGAGCCGGGCTATCTAATTTTTTTGTCGAGCCGATCTTCGAGTCGGGCCGGTAATTTTTATTTTCGGGCCGAGTCGATCCAAACCTCAAAGACCGGCCCGGCCCCATGCATCTCTAGTAATGATGACGATATATTATACCGTGTGGGCGCTTACCAGGCGTCACCTCACGGGCACTCATAGCTGGTGTAGAGAGTGCACCACAAGGGTCACTTTTGTGCCATTTAAAATTGGAAATATTTGGCGTCTGTCGGGATCGAACCCGGTTCCCCCAGGTTCGCGACCAGACACTCAGACACGCGGGCACAGGACCCCATAAATATTTAATTAATGATAAAATAAGAAATATTAAATGTACTTCCCAGAAATAATCTTCAGTAATGATTGTTGACAATCACATTTATATCAATTACAAACAATTTAATTTTGCAACTGGTTTCCATAGGCTGATTGATTCATTATACGGTTGATTATTTTATAGATATATAATGCAGTCCATCTCTAAATCTATAGAAGATATGTAATTCTTGAATAATGTGGACAATTATACGATTGATAAAATATAGTTTATTAATATTTATATTACAACTTAATTAAAACAATATTGCCTAAAATATAGAATTGAATAAAAGTCCTATTATTAGGGTTTGTATTACTTAGAGTATATATCGTCTTCTCTGACATTCAAAACATATATTTGTTTAGACAAATTCAAAGTTACCATGTTAGCAACGACATAACGAAACAAACTAAATAACAACATGAAAAAGGCGTTAAATTTTTAAATTTACATATATAATAAAAATGTTCTGGATAGATAATTTTATATTCTTTAATATTTGTAATAACATAAATTTCCAAAAAATAATATGAGATTTTTTTTTAAGAAACTACTTCTTCCGGTTGTCCAATTGTTACCAAAACCTTTTCAGCTCTTCTCATTAATGTCAGATTAAGGAATACGTAGTTACATTGGTCTTCAGTCTTATAGCATTCGAGAAACCGGGTCTACAACAATCACACATACACACATCCACACACACAACGCACTGACAACCTTGTAAAAATGTTAAAATAGGATTTTAGTGGCGTTAAATCATCTTTATTCACTAAAATTTGGATATGTGATTTTTAGCATGAATCCAATACCGCTCTTAACGAGAAGCAAAAAGGATACTTTAAACTAGTGTTTAACAAGAGTCTTGCATTTTTCTTGTTCTTGTCTTGAGACACGATTTATATAGTTCGTTGCAAGACAAGACAAGAATCTGCGTTGCAAGAAAAGTGCAAGAATAGCAAGATTTTTTAGTATTTTCTTGCATTCTTGCACTCTTGCAATATTATATTATAATTCAATATATCAACATTTTATTATAGGTTTTACCTCTAGCTAAGCTGACATTAATCAGAAAAACTAAAAAGGTTTTGGTAATAATTGACAACCGGAAGTAGTAGATTCTTAAAAAATCTTCTAAATATTATATTTTGAAAATTTATAGTACAAAAAATAATAAAGAGCATTAAGTACTTAATCTAATTTAAATTTTCTTATTATATCTTCTATAGATTTAGAGATAAAAAATCGTAATGGCCAGCACATGACCTCCCGCTAATTCGATGTTTAAAATTGCAATGAGCTTGGAGTTAAATATTAACAAGAATCTAATATGTCGGTCTCATTAATATAAAAGTGTTAAATACAAGATTTGAATTATAGCATAATACATTTTTTCGCGAAAATCTCTTCACAGCTTCAAGTAAAACAGCTTCCGATTTAAATATGTTGTTCCTATTGATATGAAATTGCAAGACAAAAAATATGCAAGAGTCTTGCAAGCAAGACAAGATTTTTGCTTGCAAGAGTAACACAAGACAAGAGTTATTTAAATTTCTTGTCTTGTTTTGCGAGACAAGACAAGAAATAGCCTAGCAAGACAAGAAATCTTGTCTTGTGAAACACTACACTGTAAAAAAATCCTCTGTAAAATTACTATAATTGTTATTGGCGTCCAAATTGCCTAAGTGAATTATAGTAAATTTACAGTTAAATGTAATTTTGTCCACCATTTTTAAAATTGCATAAACATAAATTCCATAAAAATTATGATACATACTTTAAGTAAATTTACATATTAATAATATACATAATCTTTTTAAAACATAATTTAGTAAAAGTACATATTTTTCATTATATTTTAAATAAATTTCACGTAGTAATAGATTATGTTTATGTTTTATTTTCCCCGGGCCTAAAGCCTAATTTTCTACTCTGCCCAAGTCCATTCCCGCTACGCCTACCTAAAATCATATAAATTCTATAATATTAGTAATTAACTCTAAATTTGTAATAAATAACATGCAATATTTTAAATTTAATGTAATAAATTTAAAATTTACTCCTATTTCATGTAAAAATACCTACTAAAATAAAAACATTGAGTTTTTACATAGTACTTATAAAATTTGACAAAATTGTTATAGAAATATAAATGTATCATTGTAAAAACACAAATATTTGTAGTAATTACCTCTAAAATTGTAATAAATACAAATAGTATTTTAAATTTGCTATAATAAATTTAGATTTTGTCCATAGGTCCTGTAAAAATAGAAACTAAAATAAAAAGAATTGAGTTTTTACATAGTTCCTACAAAATTTGACAAAATTGTTATAGAAATATTAACATATCACTGTAAAATTTCATATATTTACTGTAATATGAATATTACATAGTAGTTTTATAGCAAATTTATAGAATTATTTGCTATGTAAATGTAAGTCTACATAGTTTATGTAAAATTTGTTATTGCATACATATTATAGTAAAAAATCTGATGTGGCCAACACAAAACCTCCCGCTATTAAATTTTTATTAATTTAAATACATACTTACGTATTTACTACCGCTGCAAACTGTTCCATTGCAGAAAACTATTGCTTTATTTACTATTTTCTTTTTAAAATGTCACTATTATTAATTTGAAGTGATTAGTTTTTTGACAGTGACATTAACTGTCAGTTACATTCATTTGAAATATGAACTGTGTAACAAACGAATTATTGTGTTTATCTTAGGCTTCGCGACTAATAAAAAAAAATATTTTTAAATTTATGTGTAAAATATATAGAAAAAGTATTAATGTATTCCAGTAGAAAATTCAATAATCTTTAATTTTCATAAGACATAAAATGCGAAAAAATTGCATTTAATGGTATTTTTTGAAGAAAAACCATTATGAGCTTCAGGGAAAGTGCCATTTCCGGTTATCCGATTTACACCAAAATCTAATGACTTCTATTCATATTAGAATGGGATGGAAATACAAGGTTTCAGAATTTTCTGAATGATAGTATTTGAGTTAGAGTGAAGACAAAATCCCTACACATACACACACACATACACACACACATACACACATACACACATACAGACATCATCGTGAAAATGTTAAAAATGGATTCTAGGGAACTTAAAACGTGGTCATTTACTAAAATCTCGATATGAGATTTTTAGCACGATCCCTATACCTCCCTTACCAAGGGTAGCGGGAGGTAAAAATTACTATAACTTTTCGACAAAATCGCTAATATTTTTTACAGTGTAGTTTAAACCTTGCCTTTAAAAAAAAATTCAAAAGCAAACACTTTTACAACAATCCTCGGTCACTCTTATTAAAATTGCCACCTTATTCTTACTGCAATTTTTCTTACGGAAAATATTATGATTCCGTACAGAAGCTTAAATGCAATATGAATGACTAAACAGATTTCAGATCCGATCGCAATTTCGTAGGGAAATTTGATTGTCATCTTATCGATTTATAAAGTATTTGACGCTATGAAAGCAATTTAGATAGTAATCATCATCAATTTTTCACGGTTATTTAATAAATATAATGGTTTAACCGTGCGCAAACATCAAGCAAAGCAACAGAAAGTGCGTAGAGAGAAATTGGAGCGATGACATTAGATACGCGCTGAATAATGGGCCAATTAATAATAAAACTGTACCGGGGATGAAAAACACACCCCCTGATGAGAAACAAAAAAGTCATATATTAAGATAAGCAAAGCAGCGACTCGTATAACGCCACCGGATATATTAATATTGCTGAAAATTCGTGAAAATATTTGCTGAACTGATAACACTTAGCAGTGATTTACGATTGACTTTGTAAATATAAAAATTCCCGCATTTACACGGAAATATTTAACACAATATAAAACAATCGTGTATACAAATGAATCAGGCTAAACATACGAGAATGTTTTTTTTTTTAAATAACAAAATTTGCACAAGATATTAGAATCTGTAAAAATGGTGTTGATGTACTTAATTCTATTAAACTAGACGATATAAGGCGTGTTTCTTCGGACTATGATTATGATTTTCTAAATAACGATTTGTTCAATAATGATTCTTTCGGATCATGATTAAATTTAATTTCAAAGAAACAACAAAATTTACTCGATTGACGCGAATACACAACGAACTAGCGGCAAACGTCAAATGATAAATCAACTGTTTTATCTACTGACTCAAGTTCTGTTTTTTCCGCTATTTTCAAATATTTTGTTATTTCAATCACAGTGATCATGCGAAAAGACTGATTCAGAAGGGAAAGGGGAATGGTGTGTTGTGATCACAAAATGAAAGAGTGGGGATAACGAATAACGAAAGAAGAAACAATTTTCTTTTTGTTCATGTTCACTTTGTTCAATTTTATCACGAATCACAGTCCGAAGAAGCACGCCTATATTTGCTGATAGGGACTATACATCAAAGTTTTTAAAAAGTTATTAGTTTTCAAAATATTTAAGTTTTTCATGTCTTTATCATCTACATCACATATCAACTATATTTCAAATTCTCACTACTACTTTCAAACTCTTTGCCTTTATGAAAACCTATTTTCAAATAAATTAATGCAGAAAATACCGAAACAATGCAAGTAAACCAAATAATACCTACATATTACAGACCTTTATCCAAATATTGTTATTTATTGTATATATCATGTCTTGTGCACTCATAAATTCTAATTACACAGAAAAAGAAAGAATTGAAATTTTGTCTAATTATAATTAAATATTATTTTATTAGGTAATATGCCTAATAGTTTAGTATAATTTACAAATCTTAATTTAGCATTTTAACTAACTAGAAATAGGTAATAAATATTTTGTAAAAAGCCGTTAATTTAAATATGTAAATAGTTATTTTATTTAATTTTGCTATATTTTGGCCTTATTATTTTTGACCTACAATTTTCAGTGATTTATCTAATGAATTAGATAATTAAATAGAAAATTTAAATACATATTTAGTTAATTTCTTTATTAATGTTTAGTTCAATACTAAATGTAGTCATTTAATCTAATTTTCTATTTAAATTTACTATAATTTCTTATTAGAAATTTAGAAAATTTAACTAAATCAACTTAGATAATTTAATGAAAACATATTAGTAGCCTGAAAATTACAGCTTTGTTTAGTGAATTTAACTACAATTTAGATGGTTTTTTTCTGTGTATATCTATTTTTTCATTGTATATGGAAGTTATTAAATGTCAGATATTCTTCCAATTCATTAACAAGATTGGCGGTACTTCTTATGCATATATGCATTTTACATATAATTTTAAATATTTAATTACTAAACAATAACAAAGATTAAATGTACTGCCTAGAAAAGTTTTGTGAATGTCACTAAAACTATTGATTTTTGACACTGACATCTGTCATTTACAAACTATATTACAAACATTTTAATTTGTCAACTGGTTTCATTGGTGTAGTTTAGCTTGTGCGATTTATTTCATCCAATTATTCCGTATATCATATTGTTTTTATCTCTAAATTTATAGAAGATATAATAAATTTTTTAAATGTATCAGAAATCACATGTAGAATTTTGTTTTTTAATATTAATAAAAATACCAATTTTCAAAAATAATACTTGAAAGATATTTTTAAGAAACAACTACTCCCATGACTGTCAGATTGAAAAATTCATAATTAAACAGGTCTTAAGTCTTATAGTTTTTGAGGAATCGTCCCTCCAACATCCAGACATACACACAATAGGCTTTTCCACGATATTTTTAAAACTTTTTTTTCTTGTAATACATAGAAATATAAGACCACATATGAAAATCCGAGTTAAAAATTCCTCCAAATAAGCGAGATATTAAGGTCCGAATTTTAAATTAGCTTTGTGACGTAGGTAATGTGGATATACCAGAAGTAAACAAATAGTGGTTCACAAGCCACGAAAAAATGTTAAACAAATTACAAAATAATGTATATTTAAATTGTAATATTATAATTCATTATTAGAGACATAAAATAAATTATTATACTTAATTTATTTCATTTTATAAAAACAAAGAAATTAGAACGTCACCCGAACAGCAACCGAACAGATCCGACACACCAGAAGAAGTATATTCTTAGTTAAGGCGGAGCTTCTCAAATTTGGAGTTTATACTTGGATCCTATTTGCTCAAACACTCGTGCACATGTCCTACATCATCAAAAAGAAAACTCCCCGTGTTTCTAGAAGGAATAATTTATAATAAAAGAAATATAATTTTCCTTATCCTTTAACTATTATCATTCATATTTTCAATAAACTTTTACTATTTTTGATTACGGTGGAATAGTCTATTATCATAAAATATTAAAATCGGATTGTAGGAACTTTAAAACGTGCTTATTTACTAAAATTAGATATGCGATTTTTGCAAATACTGGAACGATCATGTCTAACAAAAAAGTTTAGAAAGATTAATCACATATTATTTTTAAAGTAATATTTATTAATTTTCATATTATCATTTATCAATTATACCAAATAATAATCTAACAATTTTTCGTGCGTATTTTCAATACGTTGTGGGCCCTGGTCTGAACATTCATCCAATTTAAGTAATATATCTTAAATTCAATGAAAATAGTAAATAAAACAAAAAAATCGGTGAACAACAATTTTAAGTCTTTTGCACTAGATGAAGCCTTCAAACATAGCTACCCATATGGGTCAATAATTATTACCAAGTGCGAAATATGAGCCCGCGGTCAATAAATTACTAACAATAAGTGAGCTACTTGTACTGTTAAATTACTATTGCCCCGAGTGGTAATTTATTTCAGTTCACAGCAACTTCATATTTAATATCTCGCTAAATGTACGTGTGCAATAACAAACTATATTCGGTCATATTTGCGAATATAATTTTCAATAAATTTGTAATAGCGTTCGAAATAGCTATATATTCAAAAACCAATACCGATTATTAATCGCATATATTTTTAAATAATAGATAAAAGTACGTATTGTATCGCGAAAAATATAAATCGCAAAAAATATTTAACTGTGCCATTAAATTTCGAATGGAATCAAATTAGTAAAATTTATAACCTAACTATATTTTGAATTTCCAATATTCGAACAGCGAATTCCATTTTGATTTACGAGTATTTTAAAAATAAATACATTTAATTGCACGCAATTCTGGCGCACCAATCACAGTAATCGTTTTAATTCAGGAACTTCCGCAGAGTCGATTAGTCATCCATGCATATTTAAAATAATTATCAGCACTGGACAGCTGCATATTCGTTACAAATAATTGTGATTAAAAAACGAATTTGGAAAATGATATTTCTACCGTCCCGCAGAAATTTCTACCAATTTATACGTGTAAATGAGGACCAGTGCAACGAGAATAATTATCTGAAAATTCTGATAGGTACAGCGAATGAACTTTGCAATAAAAATTAGATTGAGTTTTAGTTTATTTGACATTGAAATTCGAAACGGAAGGGAGGTAATTATAAACGAAAATAGGTACATGACAAAATGACAACAAAACGTGGCTAATCTATAATTTGATTATTGTAGATATCGGATATTGTAATCGTAAATTGCAAAAAATATTTTGGGTATACTGCTGTAATTTCTGAATAGTATATTAAAACATTAAAACATATGTTACAAAAGCTAATCTGTTTTAGCACCAATTATAAATTCTAAAACAAATCGCGTAACGACGCGTATCCATAGTCAACACTTCGCCTCAACTCATAAATGAATATGCCTTGAGTACCAGATTTCGTTTCGTAGTCGCTACCTGTTTCTTCATTCTTACTTCCATCGAAGGTTCACTTCAGGCGAGCTCCAAGCAGCCTTGAGTGATGTTCTAGTAATGCTTGATATTTTTTTTTAAAGTTTAGGTAGACTTAATTAATGTATCAAAAAAAAATCTGATGTAGCCAACACAAAACCTCCCGCTATTTAATTTTTATTAATTTAAATCCATACCTACATATTTAGTAATGCTGCAAACTATATTATGTTCCACTGTATTTAACTATTGATTTATTTACGATTTTTTTTATTATTACCTCCCGCTACCCTAGGTAAGGGAGGTATAGGGATCGTGCTAAAAATCGGATATAGAGGTTTTAGTGAATAAGCACGTTTTGATGTCCCCAGAATCCGATTTTAACATTTTTACAATGATGTCTGTAGGTATGTATGTGTGTGTATCTGTGTGTGTTGCTCTGTGTGTGGCGTGGATCTTGTGGACACGATTACTCAAATACTATCAAACAGAAAAATTTTAAATTTTGTATATCCACTCTATACTAATGTGGGAAGAGCTCATTAGTTTTTAGTGTATATCGGATAACCGGAAGTATCATTTATACAAGCTTTTAACAGTTTTTTTTTTGTAAAAAATTCATTGAATATAATTTTTTAGCAACTTTTACCAATACAAATTGAATATAATGGCACAATCTTCAATTCTATGATAATAGCATTTAGTAATTAACTTGAAATAACTTTATATTATATTATAAAATAATTTATTTTTGTACATCACTTTGCCTCTGCGTCCAACAAAAACAATACTTTTATAACAAACAGATAACAAATTTAACACATTTAAACAAATGTCACTGCCACGAAGCAATTTTCATTAAAATTAATAATGAAACCTTGTTAAGAAGAATTTAGTAGTTTAAATATGATTCTAATGAAATTAAGGTTTGTAAAAATAATATATTTTCCATCATACATAAATATTAGATATACAAGATAATTCGATTTAAGTTTGATGTTTGCAGCATTATATATCAAACAGCTCTCAATAAGAAAGTGATTTCAAAGTGTCAAATAATAGTTTGCAACTACACATTTACGAAATGGATAATGTACGGCGAAGAATTTACACAGATTGCGTTTTAGAGCATAAGGAAGCTGGATTTTGACAATAATGTGACGATTTTTCCTTAAAATATATTAATGATCCAAAACTTCGCAAAGTTGGTATTTAATACTTTTATATAATTTGAAACAACATATTAGATTTTGACTATATATGATAAACCGGATGTAGTACTTAATTTGAAGCTTTAACAGATTTTTCAGGAAAAACATAATAAAATATAATCCAAAATTTCGTATTACAAACCGTTCTATTTATGGGAACAACAAAGTAGATTTTGTTTACAAGCGGTCAATCGGAAGTGAAACTTTACTTAAAGCTCATTGCTATTTTAAACATGGAATTGGCGGGAGGTAATGTGCTGGCCACATCAGATTTTTTTATGTAAATTTCATGCATGACGGAAAGTAAAAAAACACTCGGTATAATACCTAATAAAATTAAACTAACCTGACAAATAAACCGTTAAACATTTGTTAATTTATTTGATTAATTGTTGCAATTGCATGACTATCGCTATTTTTGAACTGATTTCGACATTTTCATACTAAATTTCTACAGTTACAAAGCATGTCAAATTAATTTTGTTATTATACCGAAGCAAAATTTAATACTATACGACTTTCATTTGCAGATATTTTACCTAGTACAATTATAGAAGCAGGAAATTAAGAAAATAGATTTATATTTTCTCAGGCTTCAAATCCCGCACCCAGAATGTCTCGTCTGTATGCTGTAGCTGTATTAAAACGTCTGTCAATATCTTTACAAGCAATTTGACCATAGAAAAACAAAATTTCTTATCATCTCCAACACCACTTTGTACGATTCAATTTCCCCACAAGATGTCACGTCCGAGATGTTCAAGCATTATCGTCCCGAATAGGGCAAAGGACGTAAAACACTCAGCCGCAAAAACAGCCAGAGGTCGCTGTGTGACCCGAGAATTACTTACAAAACTGTCAAAACCAAACGGATTTGCGAAACTCGGTCAGTGGAAGCCGTTTACCGGATTATGTACGTCGCGCCACCTGACAGATATTGGCAGCAAAAAAGATTGCCCAGAAATCCCCCCAGATGCTGACTTCCGGTATGCCGTATGGCGCGCAATTTCAAATTAGATTTCCCGTGCACGGTAGAGCGCACTCAAGGTTTCCTCTAATGTTTTGCATGCGACAGTCTTCTTTTTCTACTTGCTTTTTTGTTGCTCGTTCTTTTGCAAATTAAATTTTATGTTTTTATTTCTCGTTGTGCGTATTTATGCTGCTGAATGAAATATTCATAAACGTACGTTAAAAATAGAGGAATGTTGTTAGGTTGGGAATTCTTTTACTTTGTAAATATTCTAAATGGAACTATTATGATTATTTTATTAGTACGGTGCACGTTTGTATAAAATTGCTATAATAAAAAGTATTTTAGTGGTGCAAGTTTAACTATTTTAATATTTAAATATGTTGTGTTTTTCATATAAAAGTTAAAATGTGTGTTCAAATAAACAAGTACAAAGTAAAATAATAACTTCAAAAAATATTCACTGCATACAACTAAGGGGCCTATTCAGAACTCAATATTTGCATAGTCGTTATGGTCTTTATGATTGTTAAGTACTGTAAAGCCTCATTTCCACCGATTGTCCTAATGCGTAAGAGCAATAATTAATAACTAAGCGCAATGCGAAAAATGTTTATCATATGACAACGTTTACTACCATTTCCAGCTTTGCATAAGGCTTAATGCTTAAGAACTAAGAGCAATGCGTAAAAACAAATGATTGAAAAATTCTAACCTGAACTGTCAACTCTCAGTCTATTTTATAATTATAAACTTTTAATTAATTTTTCGGTATCGATATAAATACAGAAAATTGTGTATAGGTATAACATATTAAAAAAAGAAGAATTGCTGCTGCAATGGCAGTCTACTAAACAACAAGTAATTCGGAAAAAAGATATGACATTTCTGTTGAATTGTCACTAAACAAAATAGCTGGAAATGGTATCCTAGTAAATTGTTATAATTCATTAAGCCTTATGTATTAAGCATTAAGACATTCGGTGGAAATGAGGCTTAAAGATTGTTAAAATCAAAATTGGTATTCTCAGTACAGAAGGTGGTTACCGTCAACAATTGTTACGTGTTTTGACAGTCTTTATCATAACGACTGCTAAAACTATGTATTTATGGTTGTTATCACGTTGTTATTTCTAATATTTGACATTATTTTGACAGATTATTACATCAATCATATATTATTAATAATGCCCTTTCTGCTAAATATTAGCAGGATACAGTTGATTATTCTCATGGATCCTGCTTCGACTTAAATAATGACAATACGAACGATAAAAACCGTCGTGGACGAAAGTTACTTTTGACGTAAATACATATTTCTTTGAAAATATTATATTCTGTAGTAGGTATTCGTGAAAACCTAGTTATTTATTCTGGTGCTAATGTGTGCTTTTTCTTCAATCAAAATTTAAAAAAATCTTTCCATAACTTTTCAGTCACGTTGGGATCAGTGGTATGAATTAACATACCCGTTCTAAATAATTTAGAAGTTTTCAAATATGACAGAAATGTCATATTCTTCTTTAGTTGTTTTGGCAGAATGTTTGCATTTTAAATATAATTAGCAACACATTATTAAAAGAATGAAGCGTTGACATATAAGGTTATTAAGGTTAGGTTAAGTGTTAAGTTCATATATGCATAATGAAGTTAGCTATTGTCAAATAATCTGGTTTATTCACAAGTATTATGTTGTAAAGATTGTCAATAATACCGACGTAGGTTCTGAATTGAGAAATTCATAAAGATTGTTACAAATGTCTTTATGATAACAATCTTTATATCCGTAACAACCTTTATGACTGTGTTTCTCTGAATAGGCCACTAATAGACGGGTACATATGTATACATAGAAATGTAATTTAAATATAATAATAATTATTGTACTTTACGGCAAATTATTAATACTAATATACTCACGTTACGTATACCGACATCAGGACTTAAGCGGCATTCTCAAATCGAAATTAGTTCTTGTGTTAGGTTTTATATTTTGCAATTACTTCGGGTAGCATTCACAAATAACGTTTAGTTTTCGGTTTTAGTGAGTAGTGACATCTAGTGAAAAATTAATAAAGAAGACAGTTATATTATTAATGGGTCTTACCCACCATCTCTTTTTACCTTCCGTTAACTTTAGGTAAGGAAGATACTGTCTTTGGTCAAAAAATTCGTTGGTGAGTTTTTAATGAATATGCACATTTGATGGTCCCTAGAATACGAATTTACTATTTTTAAGATGATGTTATAATTTTATTGGATATACAGAATCTTTTCCAAGGAACTTTTTTATAGCATTTATCCATTTTTATTTCAATACTTTTATTTCTAAAAATTCACACATTTGTTCAATACTCTAAAAATGCGTACACTTACGTAACATTCTCTTTAGAATCAAATAATATTACTACCAAGTTGACATCTCTACCCATTTTTGAATTATTGCCCCAAAAGTCATAATACCCCACATTTTAGATAAAAACTTCAAAATTTTCAAAAATCTAATTTTTATGTATCTAGATACTTCTCAATGTGCTGATTCCAAATTTTGAAACCGCAGGTCGATATCTCATTTCGTTCTCGAGATATTTAGATTTAAAGTTTTGCTCAAAACTGCCCATTTTTGGGTATTAACCCAAAAATGGGCCGAGATATGAATTTGGCGACATCGCCATTCGATTCTACGGACAAAAATACATAAGTATAGCAATTCTCATAATTTTTGTCCAACCGGTTCATTTTTTATGAATAAAAGCTTGAAAACCCCTGAAAATGGCCAAAATCTGAAAAAATACTAAGGGGTACCCCTTACGATTTTTGCGATTTTTGGCTATTTTCAGTTATTTTGCTTTAGACATTGTATGCGGTGTTCAAAAATTCTGAAAATTGGTGTACTTATGTAATTTTGCCCGTAGAATCGAATGGTGAAGTCAAGAAATTCATATCTCTACCCATTTTTGGGTTATTACCCAAAAATGGGCAGTTTTGAGCAAAACTTTGAATCTAAATATCTCAAGAACGAAAAGAGATATCGACCTGCGGTTTCAAATTTTGGAATTAGCGCATTGAGAAGTAGTAGATACATAAAAATTAGATTTTTGAAAATTTTGAAGTTTTTATCTAAATGTAGGGTATATTGACTTTTGGGGCAATAATTCAAAAATGGGTGCAGATATAAACTTGGTAGTAATATTATTTGATTGTAATGAGAATGTTACGTAAGTGTACGCATTTTTAGAGTATTTTTGGTGTGGGATTTGTACAAAATTCATCAAATTAACGGAAGGTCTTGTGCTGGCTACAACAGATTTTTTTATTTATGAACAATTTTATTAATAAAATTGTGGAGGTACATAATAAAATCTTTGTAGTATTCATTCTGGAAGTAGTAACTACAAAACTGAATTTGATTATGATTGACTTGACAGCTGATAGAAAGAGACAACCATATATTGCTACATCATTCTAGGCTTCTTCCTATTGGTCGATTTCCAAATACAAAACGTAAAACTAAATCATGAGTTTGGAGTTTGCAAGCTTCTATTTTAAAACAAAAACTAATACTGATTTGTGAGTGGCTACATAAGATAACACGAGTCCAATGTTCTTAAAACAAAAACTTGAAACAAAACTAAAACTAATTTCGATTTGTGAATGAACCTTTAATGGTGTTATTGTCAATAGGCACTTTCATATTCACTATTGGTACACTGAAACACATCTATACACATCAAATCACCGCGCACAACTGATCGTACGTAGAAATAATAAACAAAAATCACGTAATTTCTCGTCTGCTACGAAACTGTTCACCAATTAGACGAAAAAACCAGCATAAATCAGTGATTTTAAAACTGTTTTCCTTTGATAGGCTTCGTGACGAAGTTCTATTTGCAACATTATATACATATGTAGTAGAAGTAAAAGTACTAAGTATTTCCTAAGCCAAAGAAGGTAAAAAGAAATTCAGAAATTAGTTCCGAAAAGCCGAATACTTTGAAAATAAAGATGACTATAATGACAGCAAAATCCTATACTAATATAATAAATGCGAAAGTAACTCTGTCTGTCTGTT
Source organism: Ophonus ardosiacus (assembly GCA_943142095.1). Classification (NCBI taxonomy): domain Eukaryota; kingdom Metazoa; phylum Arthropoda; class Insecta; order Coleoptera; family Carabidae; genus Ophonus; species Ophonus ardosiacus. The sequence goes on along the minus strand of OW964831.1, from coordinate 45,857,630 downwards.
TGTTTGTTGCGTTTTCACGCCTAAACCGCTAAACCAATTTTCATGAATTTTGGTATAAGATAGATTGGACTTTGGAGAAGGACATAGGCTACCTTTGTTGCGAAAATAATATTTGAAGGGGTCAAATAAGGGATGAAGGTTTGTATGGAGAAACCATCATTTCTCAAGTTACGGATATAAAAATTCATTGTTATGATTTGGGAAGAAATAATAGTATATTATACGCCAAGGTTGAGAAGATAATCATTATTGACCCAGCGCCTATTGTGCCCGAGGGCGAAGCCCGAGGGATATAAGGCACCTAGTCAATAATGATCTTCTCAACCGTGGTTTATATACTATTTTGTGCACTACTAGCACATACATTCTCTTTGAATTTTTTTTATTGATAATAACAATAATTTTTACATGAATAATAACGTTACTTATTTGTTAATATTCACAAAAACAAAGTAGGCTGCATTTGTTTTTATCTGACGTTTTGCTCATTTCGCTGGTTTGATAACCTCACTTATAAGCCTTGATTTAATTATTTAATAAAAACACTTTGTGCAGTTACAGTCAGCAGTATTTATCTACAAATACAAAAAAATATTGATTTGTTCAATCCTACATCTACAAATATTTCACATTTTCACAAAAACAGCAAAGTGGCCAGGCGAGGCGGCAAATTAGGTCAATTTAAAATGATAATGGCAAATTTAAATTATAAACTTAATACCTTTCTTGAGTTTAATGAGTTAAATAATATTTGGATTTGGAGGCTTGAGTTTGATTGAAAAGTGACAGTTTGCATTATAGACCAAGGTTAATAATAAATTATTATTGACCTAGGTTACCATGGTTACAAGCAAGCGGTAGTGAAAAACAATTTCTCATGTCAAATAAAGGTAAATAATAAGCTGCACAATAGGGGGTGATTTCAATTATTTTTTTTATCTTTGTATCTATAGATAAGTTTTAACCATTGGCAGATTTTCAATATTTATCGATTTATTTCGTGAATTTGTTTATCATTTTCAACATTGAAATATGGTTTTATACAGTGTTATGTCAAAATGCAAGTAATTGGGATTTCTTTTACATATAATAAACGAAATGCAACTTTTAGATTTCCTGTTAATAATGACGTAAGAGAAAAGATGATTTACATATTTCGAAAGCAGCAACTAGTCATTACTTTCTAAAAAGGTAGTACAAATATAGGGTTGCCAACTGACCTTTTTTGGAAAGGACTGTCCTTTTTTGAGCATATTTTGTCCTTGTTCTTTTCTAAACCAGGAAAGGACGCGATTTGTCCTTTTATAGTAAATTTTGTTATTAATAATATTTTTTTTCTTATTATAAATAGGAAAATGAAATAATTATTTCACATTTTATAATAATGTAATTAAATAACGATAGAATTTTTGACTTAATGTATTAGATATTGGCAGTTAACATTTTAAGGTTAGATATCTTATTGTGTTTTATTTGTTTTTGTCATAAAATATTGATTTAAATTTTTTAAGAAGTTGTTAATTTTCTTGACCTTGAAAATTTTCAAAAAATCGCCTGCGGCGCATTATTAGTCATAAATTTTAAACCTACAAATAATTCAGAAAAAGATTGCCGAAAAAATGTCATTTCCTATAATTTTATAAAGTTGGCAACCCTATACAAATATTAAGATATAACGCAGCTCGCAATACACTACGACTTCTGTCCCCCCAAATCCCCCCTTTCGCATATCTTCCGATCACAACGAACAACGTAAGGCGACCTCTAGTCAGTATATGCTCGAAATTTGAAAACTTAGATATAAAACGAAAAATTTCTATTTATTCAGGTTTTCCAATTTATATTCTAGCATCCTACTATCCTAGCAAAAGCATATCTATGTTAATACAGTACAAGTAATTCTATATTCTATATAGCGTGCTATGTAATATAATATTTATAAATATTTGTGTGTAAAAGTAACTTTTGTTACATAATACCTCCCTTGACGGTTATAGTAGTAGTCTGTTGTCTAAAGTGCAGAATTTTAGATAATGTAGCAGTGTTTCGGTCTGTGATATTTCGCACGTGTCAGGAATACACGTGTTTGCAGACATACATGTGTACCTCATACATATAACACAAAACTGTTTGCTGAGTAAAACGAGTACTGTATGCTTTTTCACAAAAAAAATTAATACATGTTTTCTACGCTGCAGTTCATGTTTGCTGTATCGCATTTTAAAAATATTTTCCACAAAATTCTCACTGTGAAACACATTTTTGTGAGATTGCACAATATGGAATATTCTATTTTTTATTTATAATCAACTTATAGGAGTAACTAAAGAAAATATCTGATGTGGACAACACATGACTTCCTTGTACGCCTGTTACACTATACATATTTTGTTAATAATTAAAATATGTATTATAACAATAATTAAATTGCACGTATTGGACATAATTTGACATTGACATTAAATTCTTTATTTTTATTATTCATAGCAAACTTAATTACAGAAACCAAAAAGTACATAATTTTTAAATTTACATATCTCGCTTATACAAAGAGCTAATTTAATCATACTTGATATTTTCGCCGGAGAATTCAATTTTCTAAAAGCATTTATTGTTAAATTCAAAATAACACCATTTTTTTAAAGAAAAACTGATAACAGCTTCAAGTAAAGTATCACTTCCGGTTAGACTATTTTAACCAAAATCTATTATGTTATTTCCATTAATATAAAAGTATAAAATACCAAATTTGAGAAGTTTTGGTTTATATTTTAACATAGTTTTTCATTAAAATCTATTATAGGTGAAGTACCACTTCCGGTAAGACCATTTTAACTAAAATCTAATATATTAATCCCATTGATATAACAGTCTTATATACCAAATTTGAAAAGTTTTGGATTATATTTTAATATAGTTTTTCATTAAAATCTATTATAGGCTTCAAGTAAAGTACCACTTCCGGTTAGACCATTTTATCTAAAATCTAATATATTATTCCCAGTGATATAAGAGTCTTACATACCAAATTTGAAAAGTTTTGGATTATATTTTAATATAGTTTTTCATTAAAATCTATTATAGGCTTCAAGTAAAGTACCACTTCCGAAAGTTATGTAATGGCCAAAAAGGGAGGTGCACAACTAGATGTTATAACAGTCCTAAATACAAAATTTTAACTTTCTACGGCTTCCCGTTTTTCAGTTATGCGAGATACGTACATACGTACGTACATACGTACGCACATACGTACGTACGTACATACGTACGTACGTACAGACGTCACGCCGAAATTAGTCAAAATGGATTCAGTGATGCTCAAAATGGATATTTCCGTTGAAATCTGGAAACCGAAATTTTTCGCGATTACAATACTTCCTTTACTTCGTACAAGGAAGTAAAAAACCCCTTAACCTTAACAATAAATTTAAAAACTATATACGTATTTCGAGAACTAAGTTCTCATCATCAGTAGAAACTACAAAGTAAATTCAGAGAAGTTAAGATTACTCAGCACGTAAACCATGCCAGAGATCAAAACAGCTCTGAAAGAAGAGAGCTGTTGTGACCTCTGGCTTGGTTTACATGCTGAGTAATCTTAACTTCTCTGTGTTTACTTTGTAGTTTCTACTGATGATGAGAACTTAGTTCTGGAAATACGTATATAGTTTTTAAATTTATTGTTAAAGTTAAGGGGTTTTTTCTTTAGTTATAACTTTACCTTAAGACTCCATTTTAGTTTTGTAACATATAGGAGCTTTAACCAAAAACAGATTTTGTAGATTATTTTGGGATTTTAATACACTTTACTAGTTTGTTTAATCCTTTGGGCCCTAATGGTTCACATACATTTATAACTCCTGGACAAAAGAATAATGATGTTCAGATTCTAGCTCTCAAAAACCAAAAACAGCAAATTTCGCCAAAAACTTAAAACGGAAATAATTTTTACCTCTCGCCAAGAGAGGTATTGGATTCATGCTAAAATTCGCATATCCAGATTTTATTAAATAAGCACGATTTAAGGTCCCTAGAATCCGATTATAACATTTTAAAAATGATGTCTGTGTGTGTGTGTGTGTGTGTGTATGTGTGTGTGTGTGTGTGTATGTATGGATGTTGGAGGGACGATTCCTCAAAAACTATAAGACTTAAAAAATATTTAACTGCAGTTTTCTCAATCTGACATTCCTGGGAAGAGCTGAAAAGGTTTTGGTAACAATTGAACAACCGGAAGTAGTAGTTTCTTCTAAATATAATTTTTTTGAGAGTTTTTTTTGAAGAACATAAAATTCTCCATCTAAAACAATTAAAATATTTATTATATCTTGTATAGATTTAGAGAAAAAGACACTATAATTTATAGAGTAATCTAATCCCAGAGGCTACGACACTAAGGAAACCAGTTGACAAATTCCAATGTTTATAACATAATTTGTAAATGACACATGTCAGTGTCAAAAATCAACAGTTTTAGTGACATTCTGATAGCTTTTACTGGGAAGTATATTTAATTTTTCTTATTGTTTTATTAATTAAATATTTGAAATTATAGGTAAAATTGTGGTAAAATGCATTTATCCATCAGAAATACCGCCAATCTGGTTAATGAATTGGAACAATCTCTGACATTTAAAAACTTTCTCATACAATGAAAAATAGATATAATTAGAATTATATTATATGTGTGCCGAAGACATGTTAAATATAATAAAAAACATTATATGGGTAATGTTCTATAATATTTTGTTATAAAACGACAGTTCGAAAGCGAAGTGCAATACAATACTTATATAGCCTAATATGGAAATGGCGAGAGGTCTTGTGCTGGCCACAACAGATTTTTTACCTACCATTCAAACACCAGACTTAGTAAAATTATGTTTTAATCAGTGGTACCCGTTTATTAAATTCATGTTGCTTGTAATTTTAATTTATTTACTATTTCTAATTATAAATTCGGGAAATTCGAGACTCTCGAGTCGAGATCGAGAGAAAGTAAGAAAAAATATGACGAGACGAGAGTGAATTGTTTTTTGCCATATTTCGTCTCGCGGCATCACTATCTGTACCAGTTTGCATTGCTGTATTTTTAATTTTTCCACAAAATTCTGACAATGAAACTCAATTTTATGATGTTACACAAATATGTGATGTAATATTCTATTAATTTTTCATAATCCTTTCCACGAATTTGAAATATCGAATTACTGAAGTTTATGAAAATTTAATTCCGGAGCATAATAGAATACTGAAAAATAAACAATAAAGCACCGTCAAAATATTTAATAAATATCTGTAATATGATCCATTGCATATTTTAATTCAATACAAAATCAATATTAGACTAATAAAGCGAATGAAATACCGCGAGTTATTCAATGAGACTCCATACATTAGGTCTGAAATATAAATGATTAAACAACGCATTTATGCCTGTAAAAGAGGTTTTATATTAATGGAGTACAATACACTTGGCACGTTTTGTTGCTCGTTTATTATAATTAAAATAAAGTTGTCACACGCTAAATTCCGACCTAAATTTAATTGGCAAGCGTAAATTTCTCTACAAAATAAAAGGAGGTAAATATATGACTGCCATCCGCCCGAACAATTGTTTGTATTCTTCATGTAGAGAAATTTTTTAAATATATTACAGCGAAAATTCGTGTATGGTTTAAGTGGCATCATAAATAAATAGAGATTAAACAATTCATATTTTGTATTTAATTATTTCGTTAGCAGGTATTAATTTCATTTGGACGTTCATATAATATTAATATGCGGATACGGTACATAAATAGTTATTTTACGCAGGTATCCCTTTTACCTTCAGTCACCTTTAGGTAAGGAAAGTATTGTCTTTGGTCAAAAAATCAGTGGTCAGTTTTTTTTTTAAATATATAAATAGAAAATTCGTATAGTAGAGAATTTTCTATTTTTCAGATGATGTTTGTATGTACAAATTTTTCTCCGACGATAACTTTTATTTTGTATTCCTCTTCTTTACATCCTTATGAAGAGGTGATTAGATTTTGATTACCGGAAGTAGCCTTATTTGAAGCTTTTAACAGTTTTTCTTAAAAAAACGCAGTAAATATTAATTTTTGACATTTCATGTTATTATAAGTATTAAAGAAAATGCTCATATTCAATAGATATATAGAGTTAAAGAATTATAAAGAGATTAACTTTCAAAAATCAATCAGCTTTGCTTTTTATTATGGAAACAGATGATATATTCAAAAAATTCTAGTTGACAGATGTCAGTGTCAAGTATAAAATCTAAAATTATAAAGTATAGGATCAGAAAGTGGTATGTTACAGTATTCCTCGCAAGTGATATGCAGTTGCAGCCTCTCCTTCGGATTGGAACTTTCAATGCCGGAATTATGAGGAAGACCAAAGAGAAGATATATGCATTTTACCTACAATTTTAAATATTTAATTAATAAAACAAATAGAAATATTAAATGTGCTTCCCAGAAAAAGTTTTCAGAATATCACTAAAACTATTGATTTTTGACACTGACTTCCGTGATGTACAGACTATGTTATAAACATTACTATGATATAAACATATGAATTTGTCAACAAAATTATTCTATGTATTATTGTGTCGTTATCTCTAAATTTATACAAGATATAATAAAAATTAAATATATTAGATGGAGAATTTTATGTTCTTCAATATTTGTAAAACAAAAATTTCCAAAAGAAATATATTTAAGAAACTGTTATTTCCGGTTGTCCAATTGCTACCAAAATCTAATCAGCTCTTGCCAGGAATGTCAGATTGAGGAAACTGCAGTTAAATATTTTTTAGGTCTTATAGTATTTGAGAAACCGTGGCTCCAATATCCGCACACACAAACACACACACACACACACACACACACACACACACACACACACACACGGACATCATCGTAAAAATGTTATAGTCGGATTCTAGGGACCTTAACACCTTCGTTGCCACCGGTGTTCGCCAGCGTTTTTTTCGCTTTACGCCAAGCAGACAAAATAGAATTGGTAGAAGCATTGAATATGTGTCTGCTGTGACGCCCTAGGATACTTTGACTACCTTGGTTTTTCGATATATCTTATAGTAACAGTTTTAGAGATGTGTCCGCTATTTGTGTACACTCTGGCATACAGAAGATAAATTAATATTTTTATTTTAAGAGGCCAAGCGGACACGGTATAAAAATCAGGTATACATATGCGAGTAAATCAGTATTATAAAAAGCAGTTTTTGAAAAATAAATATAAATTCTTTATTAATAACGTTACAATATTATACAAAATAAGTTATATTAAAAGGAGAGAAGGCATCTCCATAGCCATATTTGCAATTTTTTTCGCACGTTCTGACATGATTTATATATAACCCTAATGACAGATTATATTACTCTGATGATAAAAAACTTACAGAATACAACAATTCAACATTATTGCGCATATTGTCTATACAAGTTTATTCGTGTCCGCCGATTCCATTGTGTCCGCTAAAGGTGTCGCTGTGGCACAAGAAAAAAGAAAAAATGTGTCCGCTGTGGCGCCTTGAGATCTCAAAGCCAGTATGTAATAATACTGCGCCAGCAGCAGACGCCGGTGTCCGCTCGTATTTTTATTAATAACTAATTACTGAATAAAGATAAAATAAAAATAAAACTACCAAACTACATAGAACCAGTTCTCGTCTTCAGGGACAATTTTGAAATGACCGTTTGGCAGCAAAGGTGTTAAAACGTGCTTATGCACTAAAATCTGGATATGCGATTCCAATACCTCTCTTAGCGAGAGGTAAAAATTGTATAAAAATAGATAAATTTCTTACTGCGTACAAAATATTCTAGTTATTTTCAAATTATGTCATATTTTATGAGCCCATACTATAAACAACACTCGTAACTACTCAACCACAAAAAGCCATAGCAATTATTCAAATTTCAAAGTAAACTTACTAACTTCCCATAAATAAAGTCATAAATACAAAGTCAAAAATAAAATGAAACGCGCCAATATTTCTTGTTCCAGTACTGGGACTCTGACAAATACCCTCAAGCCAATTATACTTGGTCGAATGGTGGCACGAGGAGAGAATATAAAGACATACGCTGCACATGGCGTGTCCATGAGGACCGAGGCTGTCTCTGGCCCGTCTCGGAGAATGCATCGTTGTCGTTTCTGTGCTGTGAGTGATTGAGGGAGGTTAGCTGGTAAATGAGCCGGGAAACGAAGAGCGCTTGCAACAGCTGGCCGGAGAAGACAGAGATGCAACGGAAAAAATAGCGTGACTCACTGCACCAAAGGAGGAGGATTCTCGATGTCTATATTAATAAAATGTTAATGAAGAAATGTAAGAATAAAATGTAACGTCATATATTTCACATGGTGCAAGGAATAATCTAGTAAACTACGAACGATTTACGGTGATTTATACCAGCAGGTACTACACATATTTTTGTAGATTCATGAAAGAATAACCAATGTCAACATTTATATATTTTGGGGATTTGTGATTTAAAATAAATAAACAAGTGTTAACAACAAAAGTACAATAGCGAACAGTGAAACAATGTCTAATGTCTAATAGACATTTACAAAATTACAATTTGCACGAGCGCCTCTAACGGCAAAGCATAGAAATCATGGTTACCCCGTCCAAACAAAGACCTGTCATCAGCCGTAGACTCTACACTCTAGCCATCGTTTTAGTTGAATAATCGAATGATATTCAATATTATCAAACAAAAAAGTTGCCCCAGACACATCTTCTGGTTCTAAACTCATTTTTATTAAACACAACGTACAAATCACAACAAAGAATTAGGTTTAACACTGAATAACAGATGAAAGGAACAGGGAACGGGACGCAAGACAACGAGGGGAGGTTTGTTTGGATGCATGATCTTCTATCTTTCTCTTGCAGTGACGTCAATTTTGTAAGTGTCTATTAGAAAAACATATCTTGATCGATCTTCTTTTAAAAAATATCGGATTTATCTACTTCTCTGAAAAGATCGATCAATTAAAAACTTATTTACCCGGATTCCGGAAAATGGATCTTTTTAAAAGATATCCATCTTTAGATTCTGAAAGATCGGTTTTTCTAAAATGTAAATTTATTCAAAAATCGACAAAAACTAGTAATTTGAACAGTATTTATTTCAAACGCGTTAGACTTTAATTCGTGAATTAAGTTTCTTGATTTGGTCTGTGTATGCATAATAGACACTTCTTATCAATAAAGATCATTCTTTTAATTTTTAATCGGTTTTCTGATCTATTATTATCATTAATATCAATCATTTGATTCATTATTAAAATCGATTTCTATTACAAAAAATCTGTTGTAGCCAGCACAAGACCTTTCGTCAATTTGATGTATTTTGTACAAATCCCATACCAAAAGTTCATTGGAAAAGATTCTACATATCCATTAAAATTGTAACACGAACATAATATAATTTTTTACAAATTCCATACAGAAAGTTCCTTGGAAAATATTCTATATATCCAATAAAATTATCACATGAATATACATTATGTGTACTCTAAAAATGCGTACTTAGGTAACATTCTCTTTACAATTAAATACCTAATATTACTATCAAGTTTACATCTCTACCCATTTTTGAATTATTGCCCCAAAAGTAAATATATCCCACATTTAGATAAAAACTTCAAAATTTTCAAAAATCTAATTAGTATCTAGATACTACTCAATGTGCTGATTCCAAATTTTGAAACCGCAGGTCGATATCTCTTTTCGTTCTCGAGATATTTAGATTCAAAGTTTTGCTCAAAACTGCCCATTTTTGGGTAATAACCCAAAAATGGGTCGAGATATGAAATTGGCGACAATGCCATTCGATTCCACGGACAAAATTACATGAGTACACCAATTTTTAGAATTTTTGAACACCGCATACAATCTCTAAAGCAAAATAACTGAAAATGGCCAAAAATCGCAAAAATCTAAGGTGTACCCCTTACGATTTTTTCAGATTTTGACCATTTTGAGAGGTTTTCAAGCTTTTATTCATAAAAAATGAACCGGTTGGACAAAATTTATGAAAATTGCTATACTTATGTATTTTTGTCCGTAGAATCGAATGGTGATGTCGCCAAATTCATATCTCGACCCATTTTTGGGTTAAATCAAAAAATGGGCAGTTTTGAGCAAAACTTGAAATCTAAATATCTCGAGAACGAAACGAGATATCAACCTGCAGTTTCAAAATTTGGAATCAGGGCATTAAAAAGTATCTAGATATATAAAAATTAGATTTTTGAAAATTTTGAAGTTTTTATCTAAATGCGGGGTATATTGACTTTTGGGGCAATAATTCAAAAATGGGTAAAGATATAAACTTGGTAGTAATATTATTTGATTGTAAAGAGAATGTTACGTAAGTGTACGCCTTTTTAGAGTATTTGAACAACTGTGTGAATTTTTAGAAATAAAAGTATTGAAATAAAAATGGATAAATGCTATAAAAAAGTTTCTTGGAAAAGATTCTAAATATCCAATAAAATTATAACACGAACACTTACTATTTTTTACAAATTTCATACCAAAAGTTCCTTTAAAAACATTCTATAAATCCAATAAAATTATAACATGAACATACACTATGTAAAATGCACTTGACAATTCCATCTTTCTTCATCTTTCTCCAATTTTATTAGGGGTCACTGTTTCTTACTCTTCTCTTTCACTCATTCCTATCCAACGTATCTTTTTCACACAATTCTTCCTGTCTCAAGTCTTCTGCGATACAGTCCTTCCATCATCTCTTTCGCCTTTATCGTACTCTGACATTCTAATCCTATACTTGCCATATATGATTTTACACTTGGCACTGACATCTCTCAATTAGAATTTTATATTTTCTTGTGATATTAATAAAAATAACTAAAATATAAAAGTTTGTGTAGCTATTAAGTTCTTACTGTATTTATAAAAAATATTTTTGTTAGTATCACAAGAAAATATAATGCATTGTTATTACATGTACGTTTTGATTATTGTAAACAGCTTTTTTAAAATTATTTTCTCGTCATTTATGACAATGTTTATTATTATGTTTAAATGAATGTAATACGAAATATAACAAATTTTTAAAAGATTAATAATTTTTGTGTAAAAAAATAAAATAATTATCGCAGTGGAGAATCGGACCTCTATCTAAAATTTCAAAGTCAGCTACGGTAACAAATGTGCCGCGCTGACATTTGAAAACCTTTTCATATTGCATAATAAAAATTGAAACAATTATTTATTTGATAATTTTTATAAATTTTAATTTATGTTCAATATAATGGCTTAATTTTCTTCCGGACATTTTTTATCTACAAAAAACAGTTTTCCCATGATAAACGCCTATGTCAAGGTTTTCTTAGGACACCCGGTATATGAGTATATCACAATTGTTACAGATTTACTCAAGATAGGTTTGTATTCCTTTCAGTATCCACCTTATAACTAAAACAATTCTCTCCATTTATCATGGACAGTAAGTAACACGACTATTTCCACCTTCCACACGGCATAAAATGACACAGTTACAGGTTGCTGAATAACATCTCATCAAAGATTCAAGCAGAATGTTCGTTGCTGCATGTTTCAGATCGCAGTGGCTGTGCTTTCGGAACAAATGACGCTGAAATCGGCGACTTACTGCAAGGTAGCGCTACACCTGCAACTTTCATGAGGAGCCGTCAGAAGAAGAGAATTCGTGTTATTGAAGTGCAAATAAAATCCGAATCGTCTTTTTTTGCATGGATAGTGCGAAATCTCCTCAGACTTATGTATGCATATCGGTTCATATCTGAAAAAGCGATGTCTTTGATCTTTATTCTCGGGGAAAATATACATATTTTCGATATTCGTGATGTTTTGACATTTCAGTTTTTTCTTTTGTTTCCGTTCTCTTCTTTATTCTTTTCTGGTGCGTTTAGCGAGTGCGTGTGATGTTACGCTAGTTTATTTTATGAATTTTTTGTTGCTAAAGCTTAAATAACATGTCGAGATATTTATTTAACTACGCTCAATTTCAGAATAATTTAATACCATTCATATTTTATACGGTCAACCACTTTGCGATATTTTTCTTTGATTGAAGCTGGAGAATAAGAGAAATAGCAATGATTTAACAGAGATATACCAAAATCATTCAAGCAGCCAATGCACGTCATCACTTAGTGTAAAAACCTTAATGCATTAAAATCACTAATAGTGAAAAATGAAATAAAATCATTTTTAACCGTCAAAAAGTGTATAGCCTTATATAATTATTATTAAGATGAATAGTAGAGTTCATTACTTATCGTATATGACATGAATAATATGCAAATAATGTACGTCAACGTCATATTATTCGTTTAATTGTTGCTATAGTTGGCAACATTGATAATTTGTATGTTCATACTGTCAAAGTTATTATTTGAAAAATATTTGTATCGTGTTTGAAACATTTTTGGGCCTTGTAAAGGCCTATTTATAATAAAGTAATGTTAAACGCGACGCAACGTCACCGTTAACGCAAACACAAAATCAGTGACTCTGCCAAAGGTAGCACTTCTAATCAATCAGAAGAATTTGGTATATTTCTCTGAAATTCGGCTCACTTTTATTTATTGCCTTTATATGGCATACATAAGTATAAATAAGGTTAGTATTATAAAATAATTTAAATAGAAATGGACAGTGACGAAAATATAGTATTTATTTTGTAGATGTGACAGTTCATGACCATGTCGATAATACACATTGCAATCTGTATAATTCTTTTCATAAAGATTCTAAAACCTCTGTAAACGTACCAGTACATGACGTCACACATCTAGTTACTTTTATTCAATTTTTATTAATGACGTGCATTGGCTGCTTGAATGATTTGGGTATATCTACGACAATATTGCATATTATTATAACATGATGTATGAAAATGACTATGTTTTAGTAGTTGTAAAGTAACATTTATCCAGGCGGAAAAAAAATTTTTCGCTAGCAGGAAAATGAAGCAAACAATGACTTACTTGCAATTGTTATGAAAATTAAACAAATATTTTAAAAACTAATTGTGAATAATAGTATATTATACGCCAAGGTTGAGAAGATAATCATTATTGACCCAGTGCCAATATTGTAAGCCGAGGGCGAATACCGAGGGATACAAGTCGCATGGTCAATAATGATCTTCTCAACCATGGTTTATATACTATTTTTTCACTACTAGCACATAAATCCTATTTGAATTTTTTTAATGATAATAACATCATTTTGACATGAATAATTACGTTACTTATTTGTTAATATTCACAAAAACAAAGTAGGCTGCATTTGTTTTTATCTGACGTTTCGCTCATTTCGCTGGTTTGATAACCTCACTTATGGGCCTTGATTTATATTTGGTTTAATTATTTAATAAAAACACTGTGTGCTGTTACAGTCAGCAGCCTTATTAGTTTATTATTATTTTGAAATAAATCTATTGAAATGTATTTACCTACAAATACAAAAAAATAGTGATTTATTCATTCCTACATCTACACGTTTCACATTTTTACCAAACCAAAACAGCACACCGGTCAGGCGAGGAGAGGCGGCAGCGTTGGTCTATTTAAAATTAAGCGGTAAATTTAAATTATATACTTAACACCTTTCTTGAGTTTAATGAGTTAAACATGTTCGGATTTGGAGGCTTGAGTTTGATTGAAAAGTGACAGTTTGCATTATAGACCAAAGTTAATAATAAATTATTATTGACCTAGGTTACCATGGTTACAAGCAAGCGGTAGTGAAAAACAATTTCTCATTTCAAATAAAGGTAAATAATAGTGGGTTCCTAGGCTAGTAGTGAAAAATAGTAATTTATGTAACAAGACCTGAAAGTGATACTTTACTGGGTGAGCAAGCATATTCCAGAGCGAGCCGTAGGCGAGCTTTGGAAGCTTGTGAGCCCAGTATAGACACTTTCAGGTCATGTTGGGTACAATATGTTTTTTTGCGATTCTGAAAAAAGAATAAAAAAGTATTATTTTATTTTTTACTGCGAGCAAATAAGAAATAAATAAACAACTGATCTCCATGGAAACATTTAGCTTTGCCGGTCCCGGGATCGGTAAAGTATTTTCCGATCCCTTAAAGACAACTTTCCGAGCTAGCTCAGCAAAGAAGGACTTTCCGGTCTAAATAGTGATCAGAAAGAGATCATTTTTTGGGCGATCGCGAAAAAACAATTATACATTAAGGATAACGGAAGATCATTTTTTTCAAAAAATCGATTTACCTAGAAATAATTGTTTTATCGTTAAATTTACATTAACATTATGAACTTGATTATGATTCTAGTTCATTAGAGATAATTTTCTCTTCAAGAAAATGAACAATCCAGAAGTCACGACTTAAGATCATGATTTCATGATGAAGGCTGATTTTTTCAAATATATATTAACATTGCTTTTTAAAATATACAAATGCGAACAAATTGTTGTTTTTATTAAAATTTAAAGAATGATGCTATATATTTTCTATTTATATTTTTCCATTAAAACTTTATACCTTGAGCTAAATAAAAATAATAAATTTAAAAGATATTATTTTTATTACTCGTGTTCTTTTTTTATATTCTCATTTATTACCTCCGCTACCCTTCGTAAGGCGGTATAGGGATCGTGCTAAAAATCGCATGTCAAGATTTTGGTAACTGACCACGTTTTAATGTTTTTAAATTCCGATTTTAAAATTTTCACTATGATGTTTGTATTTGTATGCATGTGTGTGTGTGTGTGTGTGTGTTTGTGTGTGTATACAGGGTGTCCCATTTAAGGTACGAATGCATTGGTATCTCGAGAACCGTAAGAGCTACGAGGTTGGTTAAATTAGACAAAAGTTGCCCCATTAGGAGGCAATTTTAATGGTGTTTTGTTATTTGCGAAAAAATGCATAGGTCACTAGATACAGGTGAAAATGTAAATTTCGCGATTTTCTTTTTTTGCTTATAACTTTGTTATATGAAATAATACGAGATTCTGGTTTGCACTTTCTTAAGGCACTTTTGTATGGTGAATTTGCAGAAGTACTCAAATTTTTTTTATATCTAACCATTTACGAGTTACTGATAGCAACTTTTATTTTTCATATGGAGGTCATATTAAGCTATGGCATTTTTAAATAGAGATTTTTTTTAGCTTTACAATGATATAAAACAATAATAATTTATTTTTATAATTAACAGAAAAATTAACAAAAATTGTTATTTATACTAAAATTAAATTGAAAAAAGTAAATCGAAAGCTGCTATGGAAACAACGAACAACGAAAAAGTGCAACAATTGAATTTCTTAATTTTACTTGACAATAGTAGATTATTACGAGTAAAAAACGAACTTTGACAACGAATGTAACAACTCAACATATCATATTTTTCCCAACGAGAAAAATTCATTTTTATTACTCGTAATAATCTACTATTGTCAAGTAAAATTCAGAAATTCAATTGTTGCACTTTTTTGTTGTTTTTTGTTTCCATAGAAGCCTTCGATTTACTTTTTTCAATTTAATTTTAGTATAAATAACAATTTTTATTAATTTTTTTTGTTGATTATAAAAATAAATTATTATTGTTTTATATCATTGTAAAACTAAAAAAAATCTCTATTTAAAAATGCCATAGCTTAGTATGACCTCATATGAAAAATAAAAGTTGCTATCAGTAACTCGTAAATGGTTAGATATAAAAAAAAATTGAGTGCTTCTGCAAATTCACCATACAAAAGTGCCTTAAGAAAGTGCAAACCAGAATCTCGTATTATTTCATATAACAAAGTTATAAGCAAAAAAAGAAAATCGCGAAATTTACATTTTCACCTGTATCTAGTGACCTATGCATTTTTTCGCAAATAACAAAACACCATTAAAATAGTCTCCTAATGGGGCAACTTTTGTCTAATTTAACCAACCTCGTAGCTCTTACGGTTCTCGAGATACCAATGCATTCGTACCTTAAATGGGACACTCTGTATATGTGTATGTGTGTATGTGTGGATGTTGGAGGGACGATTACTCAAAAACTATAAGACATAAGACTAGTTTAACTATGAATTCTTCAATCTGACATTCACGGGAAGAGCTGAAAGGTTTTGGTAACAATTGGACAACCGGAAGTAGTAGTTTCTAAAAAAATTCTTCTAAATATTATTTTTTGAAAATTTTTTTCTTACTAATATTGATGAACATAAAATTCTACATCTGATACATTTAAAATTTTTATTATATCTTCTATAAATTTAGAGACAGAGACACTATAATACATATATAGAATATCGGGATGTATTAAGTCGAGTAGGCTAAAATACACTAAGGAAATCAGTTGACAAATTCAAATTTTTATAACATAATTTGTAAATGACAAATGTCAGAGTCAAAAATCAAAAGTTTTAGTTACATTCTGAAAGCTTTTTCTGGGAAGTACATTTAATCTTTCTTAATGTTTTATTAATTAAATATTTAAAATTATAGGTAACATGCATATATCCATTAGAAATACCGCCAAACTTGTTAATGAATTGGAAGAATCTCTGACATTTAGAAACTTCCTCATACAGTGAAAAATAGATATAATTAGAATTGCAGTGTGCAGAAGACATGCTAAATACAACAAAAAACAGTATTTGGGTAAAGTTCTGTAATTTTTTTGTTATAAAACGACGGTTCGATAGCGAAGTGCAATACAATACTTTTATAACATAAAATGGAAAAGGCGAGAGGTCTTGTGCTGGCAACAACAGATTTTTTTATTAATGTTTCATGAAAATTATATTTAAAATAGAAAAAATGGTGACTTCATTAAAAGCAAAAAAAATATGTTCAATCAAATTTAAATATTAATTAACGTTATAATGAGCCTGTTTCACATTTTTCAAAAACTATTTTAAATGAAATTTTATGCAATGATTTTCTTAGTAATAATTTTTATTTTAATAATTTGCTGTTATTTGTGGAAATAATTAAATAAAAAGATTGGCGTCCTGAAAAACTACCCCCCACTCCTGTGACGTAGAAGCACATACATTACATCATTAATAGCCAATAGGAAAATAGTTTTTCCATCACCTAGGTTTATTCATATTATTTACATAAATAAACGTAGGCTTACAGTTTGTCAGTTGTTAATAAAAAAATCTTTTAATTTGACATTTGACGCTGACATTGCTCATTGTAAATGAATAATAATTACACTCAAGCTAAGTCGGACAATTTACCGAAGGTCAGTAGCTGGATGGTGGCTGAATTTATATCAGAGAATGATTGTTTTATTGCTACCGAAATAAGGGGTGTTAAAGATCTGAAATAAAATAAAATATAAGAACTGAATTTACTATATAAATTGATAATATATTTTACTTTAAGGTTCTGGTTATGATTCTTACATTGAATCTACTATAGGATATACAGATCTATGTCGAGAAATAATATCTGTATAGTAGATGTAAAGTTTGCCCTGAACATAAAGTGAAGCAACAAAAATATACTGTTATCTTGAAGGTGGATGAAAGTTGAAATGATCTTCACAAACATGAAAACACGATTTTTCTGACATTATCAGCTCTTCAACCTCTTGCTTCTAGCCACAATTTTCTTTCCATCGCATCTTTTGACAAATTTATAAACTCTATAGTAGGTTTGTTCCTAACAGTATTTTTGTAAGAAGGCACAATACAATATCGTAAATTACTCATTTTATTTTGAACTTTTTATTACCTACATATTATGCAACTTGAACCAATCTTAAAAAATTGACATTTGTTTGACAACTTTGACAATACACTTGACACCAAACACAAACATTTTTACATTATAAACAGACCAATTAGAACCGCTGAAGATGTATGTGTTCTGACGTCACATTCTGTTTCAGATCACGTGACTTATTCAAAATTTTATCCAAATTTCAAAAATTAATTGTAAAATATCTAAAGGATATTTCGTGATATTTTTAAATTTGAGGCTCTTTAAAGAACAATATCTTTTAAAATTTAATACTTAGAAGTCATATAAAAATTCTTGCAACAGCCCTATTAAAGGCACAACATTTAAAAGAAATTAATTTAAAAACTCTGTTTCTAAATTTATTCATTTTTCACATTAATTTTTTCAAGTCAATAAAAAAATATCATCCAAGAAACTAATACAAGAACCAGCTACATATCGAATGCAATTATTTTCCCATTTGCGACCCAATTTAACAAAATGCCACATAATTTATTTTGGGCGATGTTAAACACCGCAATTAAAGTTCGGCGGAAACGATAGGAAAAAGTCGACCACAACACGTGCTGAAAGCATTTTTTACTCACGCTTCTAAATATACTGTACGCATTCTTAATTCAGTCCTAAATATTGCTGCTAACTACGTTGCACATTGTAAACATGTCACATGAAAAGATAGCAATCAAATAGTCGTCGAAACGAGACATGAAATAATGTATTTATTGCGCTGAAGACATGTAAACTGAGTGTGTTGTTTTTCTTTAAATAGCGTAGAAAGGCAATTAACATTATTTAAACGAGAAGAATGTATTGGACAAATAAATAACGGTTCAGTTCCCATTTTAACTGCTTATATTTCTTCTCGTAAAGTATTGTTTTTCTTAACAATTATTCTATTTTGTTCTGTAAATAAGACGTGAGATTTAAAATAAGTCGCTAATTGTTCAATGGCAAGATAAAACGCAAATACAGGGTCATATTTAAAAGACTATGTACATATTTCCAAATATATACTTTAAAACAACTAAAACTTATTTTTCTATTTCCGTTGTCAAAATGTTAATTAATTTAGTTTTCCAAGGCTGTAAACATCTTAATAATTTAATAAGATGAGATTTGGAACTTATTCGACATAGACATTGTGTGAAGTTAGTAACCATTAATGGCTAATCTAGCATTCCATAGTTTTAGTGTCATCTGCCTTAGTGACATATAGATGGCACTATTGCATACATAGATACATACATAAAATCACGCGTGTCCCACTTAGTGGGTTAGAAAAAACCCGAAAACAATAAAAAAGGGATAAGATTCAGAGCTCAGCTGACTCACTTAACTCTTTAATAACATTCTTATTTCGCCTTGTCCACAATCATCATAGCATTCATACATAAGAACATAATTATTAAAGTGACCGATTTTCGGTAGCGCATCTGGACCACAATAATAGTTACACAAAAATGATCTTTCGCCACACATTCCTGTACAAATATAAGTACTTCGTTCACCTCGTCCACATAAAAGTTCAGCTGTCTCTCCATTCTCATAAAACATTCTTACTAACCATACATCTTCACACCACAGAAGTTACGAAACAATCATCCTTCATCCTTCGCCACACATTTTTATCCAGGCACACTTCTTTCGCCTCAGCCACATTCATAATCGTATTCATACATGCTCTTCTCTTTCCACTCGGAAATTTACGCTCCTTCAAAACACTACCAATCACATCCATCCACTTACACACTGGACGGCCACGCAATCGAACACCCTCAACTTTACCAACATATAACATAAACATATATTGCATAAACGCGGTAAAGCAGTTGTCACTGTTTAAAAATAAGTAGGTCATAGAAAAAGTATAGTAAGTGACTCGTCTTACATAGGTACCTTTTGGAAAAAGGCGTTTATAAAACTTATTACATAACACACTATTTCCAACGCGTACCTAATTATCTTACCTAATAATGGACAAAAATTACTGTTATCCAAGACATGTTAATAATTTCGCCGTTACTATGACGTTTTCAAATAAATAAAGTGAAGAATAATTGCCCACTATTCTATACATCTAGTAAAATTGTAACACGAACATATACTATTTTCTACAAATTCCATACCGAAAGTTCATTGGAAAAGATTCTATAAATCCAATAAAATTATAACACGAACATACATTATGTAAATTGCACTTGACACTGCCATCTGTCAATTAGAATTATTTAAATATATCAGCTGGGATGAATAATGAAAGTTAATCTCTTTATAAGTCTTTAACTCTTTGTCTATTGAATATGAAGGAAAATATATAATCAAACTGTATAAACAATAAGATATTCCTTCATATTGATATTTACATAAAATGTCAAAAAATGATTTTTAACTGCGTTTTTTCCAGAAAAACTGTTAAGAACTTCAAATAAGAGTACTTTCGGTTGACCAATTATAACTAAAATCTAATCAGCTCTTCATATCGTTGTAAAGAAGAGGAATACGCAAGAATTATATTTTTTTAGAAATATAGTATTGGAGTTATCGTCGGAGAAATTTTCACACACACACACACACACACACACACACACACACACACACACACACACACACACACACACACACACACACACACACACACACACACACACACACGCTGACAAACATATACAGACATCATTGTAAAACTAATAAAATCATATTCTACATCATTAAAACGTGTTTATTCATTAAAAACTCACCACCAATTTTTTTGACCAAACACAATACCTTCTTTACCTAATGGTGACGGAAGATAAAAAGAACTTCATCAGGACTTATTCATTTCTTGCTGTGTCAATCGGCTTCCATTTGCAGATTTTGAGTTCATGTCGTTTTTTCTAAAATTGAATACCAAGAAATAAGTGAAAGATCTACGAAATAACTCTAAGAAATTGTTGATGTAGTGTCTGTAACTGTTCTAAATTTATTAATAATACCAACGAAATTTAGAATGTTGAACCTATATTAGACAATTAAATGAGCCTGTTATACATTTTTCAAAAACTATTTTAAATGAAAGTTTATGGAATGATTTTTTTGGTAATAATTTTTATTTTAATTTGTTGTTAGTTGTGGAAATAATTAAATAAATAGATTGGCGTCCTGAAAAACTACCCCCCACTCCTGTGACGTAGAAGCACATACATTACATCATTAATACCCAATAGGAATATAGTTTTTCCATCACCTACGTTTATTCATATTATTTATATAAATAAACGCAGGCTAAAGTTTGTCACATGTTAATAACAAAAAATTTTAATTTGACATTTGACGCTGACATTGCTCATTGTAAATGAATAATAAAGTAATAATGGCTAATTCAAATTACACTCAAGCTAAATCGGACAATTAACCGAAGGTCGATAGCTGGATGATGGCTGAATTTATATCAGAACGATTGTTTTACTGCTACCGAAATAAGGGGTGTTAAAGAGTTGAGATAAAATAAAATATAAAAACTGAATTTATTATATAAATTGATAATATATTAATATTTTACTTTAAAATTCTGGTCGTGATTCTTATTTGACACTTGTTTGATAACTTTGACAATACACTTGACACCTTAGAACCGCTGAAGATGTATGCACTCTGACGTCACATTCTGTTTCTGATCACGTGACTTATTCAAAATTTTATCCAAATTTCAAAAATTAATTGTAAAATATCTAAAGGATATTTCGTGATATTTTCAAATTTGAAGCTCTTTAAAGAACAATATCTTTTCAAATTTAATACTTAGAAGTCAAACAAACAACAGCCCTATTGTCAAAATAAAATATTATCAAAGATATCGATGTGTGTTCCCTGTGGTAAAGAAATTACTGTTACATCAGAATATCCTTTGCTTGCATATCCAAATAATATGGGAGTATCTATTTAAAACGATGTCTGTTTCGCTGCACCATTGAACGCTAGCATTCTGCTTTATTCCCCAATCTCTTTCAAGCAGTGTCGGATCTAAGATCACGTCGGTTGATTTGGAAATATCTGCGTGCGATGGTGCAGCGGTGGCTTGGGCCTGCTGTCGTGCGCGGAATAAATCCCTGTGCAAATTACGAGCTAAACATACACCCCCAGATTCCGTCGAGGTAGACAAACCACCAGATTCCGCAGACAAGAAGGCGCATTACACCGCCAATGAGACATGAATATTCAAATCGCAACTCAAAACCTATAAATATGGAGTGGAGAGGATTTCATATCGCCAAAAATGCACACAAGGATAAAGAAATTTTGGTATTTTAAGATACGCAGAGAGGAATTTGTGATGAGTTAACTAAGAATTAGACATAGCAATAAAATCAAAATAAGATATTCATCCCAATTCTGTAAGGAAGTTCTTAAGTCTTAGTAACGTTGCTAAAAATTATAACCAATAGAAACAAATGTATGGCTGTCATTTTCATGTTTTATTCAGTGTTCGCAATTATTATTGGTTATTTGCTATAGCAACTTTCTTACAGAATTAGGGCGTATGAACAATTAAAGGAACGCAAATCATTCAGAATAATCTGATGAAGCCTGAAAAAATCTAATGTGGCCAGCACAAAACCTTCCGTCAATTCGATGTATTTTGTACAAATCCGATACGAAAAGTTCCTTGGAAAAGATTCTATATATCCTGTAAAATTGTAACACGAACACATTATTTTTTACAAATTCCATATTGCAAGTGCCTTTGAAAAGATTCTATAAATCCAATATAATTATAACACGAATGTACATTCTGTAAATTGCACTTCACAATTCCTCATTCTTATCCAACGCATCTTCTTCACACAGTTCTTCCTCTCTCAAATATTCTGCTACACAGTCCTTCCATCTTCTCTTTGGCCTTCCTCGTAATCCCGGCATTGAAACTGCAAGCCACTTGCGAGGGACACTCTGTCACTTATGTTACTTTCTGATCCTATGCTTTCCACTTTGTCACACACACACACACACACACACACACACACACACACACACACACACACGGACATACACACATACAGACATCAATGTAAAATTAGTAAAATCGTATTCTAGGGATCTTAAAACGTGCTTATAATAATAATAAATTATTATAATAACATTTTACCTGTCAGAAACGTATCTGTCGGATTGTGACATTACATCTATCAGAAACATATCTGTCAGATTGTGACATATTTTGCCTGTCAGAAAAGCTCTGTACTGTTTTGATGAAAACTATGGGCCATCCCTCGAATCAAGCGGTTTACGTCATAAATACAATATCACTAGAAACAATGACGTCATATGTTAAAAAGTTTACATAAGCATGTAAAACAGATTAAAATATGATCTGTGGGTTGCCTTCATAAATCCAAATTTTTCTTAAAAAGGTAACACGTCTGGTATAATTTTTTTCCAGCGAAATCCAATTTTATTTAAAATATTCTGAATGATACTGCTTACGCCGTTATAAATACTTCATTCTTGTAGTATATGTAACAAACTATCTAGTATTATGTGAAATCCTTTTCTGTACAGTGCGTATAGCATTTGCCCTCGCATTTGCCACACGCTGTATATACAGATTTAATTTTCAAATTATTACTAACAAATAGAACGAAATATTACATCAATATTACAATTCACTGAAAGTAAGAGCCCACCAATCTATTATTCAATTTCAAAATAAGTCAATAAATTAACTACAAGCTCTTGAATTTGACATGACAGAGCATTTGACATTTTGTCAATGAACAACGAAACCAAAAATAAAATGAAATCACAATACAGGTTGAAAAGTATAATATAGACATATAATATTTAGTAATATACATGTTCAGAATTACCAATATTAAAAAAATATAATCAAACGTCATTTTGCAAAAATTAACAAAAGTTTACTTAATAATAATATTTCCAAATATAATTATTTGTATTAAAGGTGTCAAATACATAATAATAATAAAAAAACCAATAAAATACCTTTAATAAAATGTATTTAAAAAAATAAAGAAAATTTTAAAAATCCCTAAACGATGACGTAAACCGCTTGATTCGCTGGATAGCCTATATATTTTATAATTTTTGATAGGAGAAATGTCAAAATTTGTTTGAGATTTTATTTCAATACCATGGCTAACACTATAAGGAAGTAATTTTTATAACATTTTGAATTTAATTTCTTGTAAATAATAAAATGAAGTATAAATTGTATACATAGTGTTAAATATTAAGTAATTTTAAAAACCTTACACTATTTAAAGTAATTTTTATAAAGAAATTTCATTCTACCACAATAATCAGTTCTGTCGTGTTCCTTATAAAACAAGTTAAAAGTCGCAAGGTAGTTAGTTAGTCTGTTGTGATATTTCGTTGAGCATTGACGTATATTTCTGTGTATATTAATGTTTAAACTTACATTTAAAGTGTAATACGAAAATTTGTGTGAATCTGTTTCCTTGAAGGAAGGCGAGACATCAGGTTTGAAGATTTTCAATTACCCGGTAAGTAATTATAATTACCATAATTTAATCTATGTAAAATGTATTCTATAAATGAGATATATAAACATATTGGGCCGAATTCAGCACTCTCCTTTAACTAAATAAACAGTAAATAAAGTTTCGACCTATACATTCCCACAAATTTGTGATCACAAAAAAATTAAAAAGGAATTCCTGACGATTTGCTAGCAGATTTTTTTGCCACACATATTTGAGGAAGGCAAAAATTAAAAATACTTGTAAAGCTAGTATAATTCTACTCTAGAAATGATTTGTCTGTGATTTGCTTGGGTGCGGTTGGCTTACGCTATTCATATATGTACATATGTAATTGAACATTACAAATAATGACACATGTACAATGGAGATATTAATATTAACGTGAATATATCTTGACATGACATGAATAAATTCTAACACACTGTTAGAAAATGATAACTGCAAGAGGATATAAATGGCTATATTCTCGTCAGAGCATATATTTCGTTTTAACCTCATTAACTTGCAGACCATGCTATATTGTGTTTGAGTAGAATTGTATACCGAGTAGTGACGGTTAGGAATGAACGTAGGAATTTAACGTGAGATATTAGGTTTATGAAATTTTCTGCTCTCCTGTTCATATTACGATAAAAATCTTAGAGTGTAAAATTGTTCAAAATTAAAAGTTGCATACAACTAAAGTTGGTAGAGCATCCTACTAGACATAGAAAAGGCCTGTATTCAATATTTTTACCTCCCGCTATCCTTGGTAAGGAAGGTATAGGGATCGTGCTAAAAATCACATATCGAGATTTTAGTAAATGACCACGTTTTAAGGTCCCTAGAATAGAAGCCATTAAATTTTGGTGTAAATCAGATAACCGGAAATGGCACTTTACCTGATACTGGTTTTTCTTCAAAAAATACCGTTAAATGCCATTTTTTCGCATTTTATGTCTTATGAAAATTAAAGATTATTGAATTTTCTACAGGAATACATTAATACTTTTTCTATATATTTTACAGATAAATTTAAAATATTTTTTTATTACAAGTCCCGAAGCCTAAGAAAAACACAATACCTTTGTTACATAGTTCATATTTCAAATGAATGTAACTGACAGTAAATGTCACTGTCCAAAAACTAATCACTTCAAATTAATAATAGTGACATTTTAAAAAGAAAATAGTAAATAAAGCAATAGTTTTATGCAATGGAACAGTTTGCAGCGTTAGTAAATCCGTAGGTATGTATTTAATTAAATAGCGGGAGGTTTTGTGTTGGCCACATCAGATTTTTTGAATCTTTAGTGGGTTTGTTCATTAATTGTTGATTGTTTTTCATTTTCAATAATATTGAATATAGGAACATTTGGTACCATATAAATAAATGACAATTTTAATTTTTAATTGTAATTTTTAATAAATGCTTCCTTGGTTAATTGACCTTCAATTAGTCAATCAATTGACCGAAAAAAAATTGACTGGTCAAATGCACAACCCTATTTGTTACACAGTTCATATTTCAAATGAATGTAACTGACAGTAAATGTCACTGTCAAAAAACTAATCACTTCAAATTAAAAATTAAATAGTTGTTTTGTGTTGGCCACATCAGATTTTTATTTAATTATTTAGGAAAATAAAAACAAATTGTTATTCTTATTTTATTATTATTATGAAAAATATTGCATATACTTTAGCTAATTTATAATTCTTTTTAAATAAACTGATGTGGTCAACACAATACCTCCCGCTATTTAATTTTTATTAAATACATAACTATATATTTACTAATCCTGCAAACTATATTAAATTTCTTTGCTTATATCTATTGCTTTACATGATCAATTTCGTTAATGTTTAGTTGTAAACTAATATTTGACACTTTGCTTATTGACAGCTGTTTAATTCATAGTGCTCCAAACATAGCAAACTTAAATTGGATCATCCTGTACTTCTATTTATGTATGATGGGAAATATTTATATTGTGTTTATTTTAGGTACGATATAATAATTATTGTTTCAAAGATATGAATTCTGTACATTTATTTTTATGTTTTTCCACTTAAAGCTTTTCTAAACACTTGCTACGCTAAGCCTCTGGCAGGAACATTCCACAGCCTTGGTGATATTTGCATGGCCTTGTTGAATGAATACAGGTAATTCAGTTAGTGCGGAATTGAGTTGTGTTAAGAGGAATTATACTAAATCAATGCTACTGATTATGTTTCAAGTGGATACGGAATGGATTTTATTGTCCAACCAATGCATGATTCTATTATTTGGGAAATAGATTACCTATCAGTCTTATAAGATTAATTATATATTTTGCTATTACGGATATCCACATATATTCAAACATAAATGAAATACTTGCATTACAATATTTACGTTCATAGAATTGAATATTGATTAGTAGACGGAAGTTTAAAAATATTTTTATCCAATTGTGTAAATAATGCTTTTTACTCTAACTGATTTATTTTTATTTAAAAATAGCAACACTTTGTCATAGCACCCTCTGATATTTTCGGAAATTGTTAATAAAACAATCAATATAAATATTAAAAATAATGTCAATAGGTGTATAACTCATAAAGTTAAATAAACATTGATATTAATTTAAATCTATTTGTTGTAAATAATGCTTTTTACTCTAATTGAATTATTTTCATTTAAAAATAACAGCATTTTGTCAATTACAGTTCCCTTTGATATTTTCGAAAATTGTTAATAAAACTATCTGTATAAATATTTAAAATATTGTCAATAGGTGTATAATTCATAAGGTTAAATAAACATTGATATTAATTTATATCTATTTGTTTTAGAAATGTCAAAATATTCAAAAACAATTTTTGTAAATATTTTTTCCAATATTTCCTTGTTTATTAAATCCAATATATTTAATTCATTTGAAAATTTGATGCCAAAGTAATGAAAAATAAAATTGCTAGTTACAATGTTTTTAATTGTATACCTTTGCCTAACATTTCTTCATCAAAATCTGCCTTTGATTAAATAATGAAATAATAACATATTAATAACATGTAATCTTTCCTATATACAAATAAAAAAAAATTAGCTCACTTTTACCTTTCGTCACCTCTAAGTAAAATAATATCTTTGCCAAACTAAATTCGTAAGATTTTAATGAATAAGCACGATTTAGAGTCCCTAGAATAAGATTTTACGAGTTTTACGATGATGTCTGTCTATAAGTATGTATGTATGTATGTATATATGTATGTATGTGTGTGTATGTGTGTATGTGTGTATGTGTGTATGTATGTGTTGTGTGTGTGTGTATGTGTGCCTGCGTTATGTGAGATTTTTTTTCCGACGATAACTCCAATACTACAATTCTAAAAATTATAATTCTTTCGTATTCCTCTTCTTTACATCAGCGTGAAGAGCTTATTAGATTTTCGTTATAATTGATTAACCGGAAGTTCCCTTATTTAAAGTTCTTAACAGTTTTTCTTGCAAAAATGCAGTTAAATATCATATTTTGACATTTTATGCGATTATCAATATGAAAGAATATCTTATTGCTTATACGGTTTGATTATACAATTTTCGTTATACGAGTATTCAATAGATATAGAGTTAAAGAATTATAAAGAGATTAAATAAATAAATAAATAAATAAATAAATAAATAAATAAATAAATAAATAAATAAATAAATAAATAAATAAATATATCATCACGGCATATTACCCATTTCTGAGTGTGCCAGAATCTATTTTATCACAGATATCGGTAATGATGATGACATATTATATAAAGAGATTAACTATCATAAATCAGCCAGATTTGCTATAAACATCGAAACAACTGAAATATTCAAATAAACGTAATTGACAGAAGTCAGTGTCAAGTGCAATTTACATAGTGTACGTTCGTGTTATAATTTTATTGGATTTATAGAATCTTTTCCAAGGAACTTTCGGTATAGAATTTATAAAAAATAATATATGTCGTGAATCTTTTCCAAGGTAGGTACTTTTGATATGGGATTTGTACAAATACATCGACGGAAGGTCTTGTGCTGGCAAAAAAAAATTGTTGTGGCCAGCACAAGACTTCTCGCCATTTCCATATTTTTTCGAACCGTCGTTTTATAAAAAAAACTTTACCCAAATATTGTTTTTTGTTATATTTAACATGCCTTCTGCACACATATAATTCTAAATATATCTATTTTTCATTGTATGAGGAAGTTTTCAAATGTCAGAGATTCTTCCAATTCATTAACCAGATTGGCGGTATTTCTAATGGATATATGCATTTTACCACAATTTTACCTATAATTTCAAATATTTAATTAATAAAACAATAAGAAATATTAAATATACTTCCCAGAAAAAGCTATCAGAATGTCACTAAAACTGTTGATTTTTGACACTAACATGTGTCATGTACAAACTATGTTATAAATATTGGAATTTGTCACCTGGTTTCCTTAGTGCCTTAGCCTCTGCGATTAATTTACTCTATAAATTATAGTGTCTTTATCTCTAAATCTATACAAGATATAACAAAATTTTTAAATGTATTAGATGGAGAATTTTATGTTCTTCAATATTTAATAAAAAAAACTCCCAAAAAATATATTTAGAAGAATTTTTCTAAGAAACTACTACTTCCGGTTGTTCAATTGTTACCTTTTCAGCTCGTCCCAGGAATGTCAGATTGAGAAAACTGCAGGTAAATATTTTTTAAGTCTTATAGTTTTTGAGGAATCGTCCCTCCAACATCCATACACACACACACACACACACACACATACATACACACATCCATACTCATCCACACACACACACACAGACATCATTTTAAAAATGTTATAATCGGATTCTAGGGACCTTAAATCGTGCTTATTCAATAAAATCTGGATATGCGAATTTTAGCATGAATCCAATACCTCTCTTAGCGAGAGGTAAAAATTGTTTCGTTTTGTTATATCCGACATATGGTAAATAAGTATTTTTACTACCTATTTAATTTACTAATCAAAACCATTTTTCTTCCTTATTATATTTTATCAAATACTAAGTTGATTAATCATTATTTTTGCCGACTTTTCTCCGATTAATCGCCGACTAGAAAAGTGGCCGAATAGTTGGCTTAACCGATTAATAGTCGGTAATCGGTACATCTCTAGTAATCATCATTATAAAATTACACCTGATAATTATAAATATCCAATTATTTGACGATTTTTAATTAGCTATTACATCAAACAGCAAATAAAAGGAACACTGCTGAAGGCCATTGCTAAAATAATCTGCAAAGCAACCACATTTTCCATCCTTGTTGCTCACGTAGCAAGATCAAAAAGCATCTCCGGCGTCAGAGGCTCGAGACACCTTTATTAACGAGTTAACGTACGTCTACTTTGTAAATTAGTCGTGAACACCGTGATGCATGGCACACTGGGATGCATGCGCCGTGCGACACCGCATGATCAAAGAACGCTTTGGAAAAAATCGCATCGTCTCACTAGAGTGATTCATTAGAGAAAGGATTTACTGCTTTATACAACATTGTTTATAAAGAAAAAAAAATCAAGATACAAGGGAAATAATTAAATAGACTGTGTTATCACACTCTCTAGACAATTATTAGAACGTGTACGTTATACCTTGTAGTTCTGCAATTAAATAATTTTATGCTTCAAGTTGTAGACAACAAGCAAGCTACTTTTTAAAATAGAACTCTGTGGTCAATAATAGAACGCTCAAATATACAGGGTGAAAGAGAAATAAATACATTACATTTAACCAGTGATAGAACTTGGCAAGAGCAGCAATATTTCTTAGTACCTTTTTTCAAAATCGCAATTTATTTTTTGGAAAAAATATTTCCAATACATATACTGGTGAAACAGAAAAAGGTAAGTGACATTAACAGAACTCGTCGAGAGCAATAATATTTCTTAGTAACATTTTTTGGATTAAATTTTTTTACCTTTCGTCACCTTTAGGTAAGGAAGGTAGGTATTGTCTTTGGTCAAAAAATTCGGTGGTGAGTTTTTAATGAATAAGCACGTTTTAGGGTCCTTACAATACGAATATACCATTTTTAAGTGTGTGTGTGTGTCTCCGTGTGTGACAAATTTTTCTCCGACGATAACTCCAATATTAGAATTCTAAAAATTATAATTCTTTCGTATTCCTCTTCTGTACATCCATATGAAGAGTTGATTAGATTTTTATAATGAATCCACCGGAAGTACCCTTATTTGAAGTATTTAATAGTTTTTCCTAAAAAAAACGCAGTTAAATATTATTTTTTGACATTTTGTTATTATACATATTAAAGAAAATACTCGCAAGTAACACGCAGAGGAAGGCCAAAGAGAAAATGGAAGGACTATATCGCAAAAGACTTGAGAAAGGAAGGACTGTGAAGATGATGCGTCGGAAAGGAATGAGTGGAAGAGAAGAGGAAACAGCGACCCCTAATAAAATAGGGATAGCTGAAGAAGAAATGAAGGAAGTGTCTAGTGCATTTTACTTAGTGTATATTTATGTTATAATTTATTGGATTTATAGAACCTTTTCGAATGAACTTTTGGTATAGGTAAAAAATAGTATGTGTGATATTATATAAAATCTGTTCCAAGGAGCTTTTGGTATGGGATTTGTACAAAATACATCGAATTGACGGAAGGTCTTGTGCTGGCCACAACAGATTTTTTTAAATATGTTAAAGTGCTATTATTAGGACACACACAAACATCCAAGCCCTTTGTGGGAATCGATTCAGCCGATTTCGTTATTTGAATATCGGCCGTGTGGCGTTCAATATTTTTCGTAATAACATAAAATTGAAACATTTAGGAATAATAAAATTATGATAAAATTCTTCTCTTTCTGTCATACTGAACATCTTTCTTGTTGATTTATAAATTCTTCTTGACAAAGGTCGATCAAGATGCTATTATTTTTTTTAGGAACACTTAATCCTTAATTATAGGCGACTGTTAACTAACGGCCGGCCGTTATTTTTATCTTTTCACTTTTGTTTTTAGTCCTGTTATAACATAGTGACAGTATGGTATTACGAAAAAATTAAAACGCACGAAAATACAAAGCTAACAGTAAATTCGTTTTTGTTTATTTACTAATTTTTTTCTGTCACCTTAGTAACGAGAGAAGAACTACCTACTAGATATTTATAGAAAATCAAATTTAATTATTAAATTTAAAATTAGTATTTATTATCATCAAAGGTTTCAGAAAAATTAAAACATAACTCGTCAGTAAAAGTCTGTACTTGACTTGAAGCCGTAAAATACTTGGCACGAAGTGCCTCGTATTTCAATATGACTCCTCACAGTAAAGTACTATTTTCCTGACTTATGTAAATAACTATTCTCTCAACGAGTTCTATCATTGGTTAAATTTAATGCACTTATTTCTGTTACTTCCCGTATGTTGAAAAATTTGAAGTTATTTATGCAAAGTAGTATTCGTTTGCAGATATAATGGGGTATTCCACTCAATTTTTTTTATTATTTTAAATAAAACTTCATTCAGTTTTGAAGCAATGGGGTATGCGATTAAATTTTGATTTTTCATATATGATACTAGACCAAAAAATAAAATACGTATTTGTTTTTAATTGAATAATTATTCGTAGTTTACGAGAAAATAATTATTAAAACTTTGGAGAAGGGATCTGTGACGTCAGTAGGGTAAAATGATAGAAGAAGACAGTTAGACTGAGATAGATATATTGTGGTAGGCGAAAGTGATAGCAGCTGTCACGTTCGCCATTCCATAACCTATCACAACATATCTATCTCAGTCTAGCTGTCTTCTTCTACCATTCTACCCTACTGACGTCACAGATCCCTTCTCCAAAACATTAAATTGCTAATAACAATATTATTACAAACTAATGTTTAGTTTTTATTATTATAATGAGAAGCTATAGAGGTTTGTTTTTATATATTATGACATATATTGAAATTCGATTATGGTCAAACACCCCATTCGCAGTATAAAAAAATAATAATTTTTCCTAGTTTAACAGTATTTTATTTTCTAGAAATCAGTGTAACGTCACATTCCCCCTATATTTGTCTTTCTCGCACACACTGCTCTGAGTACGCTACGACAGAAAGATAACAATTGTATGACGTCAATTTTCCCTTTTAGTAAATGTGAA
Source organism: Ophonus ardosiacus (assembly GCA_943142095.1). Taxonomy (NCBI): domain Eukaryota; kingdom Metazoa; phylum Arthropoda; class Insecta; order Coleoptera; family Carabidae; genus Ophonus; species Ophonus ardosiacus. Next base: position 45,825,173 of record OW964831.1, on the reverse strand, counting down.
ATACCTTGTAAAGTAATTATTTAAAAAATGTTTTCGTTGTTTAACTAGGTATTATTTATTGAGCCGTACTTTTAAGTTAAATTAAAATTTTTCTTATTTTTTTTTGTTATGGTGGAATACCCCAATATTTATGTATACTAACCTCAACAAGTTTTGTTTTCTTTAGCAAGTTCTTATAGATACTTTTTACTGAAAAACTGCCGGTTATAGTGCCTACGTTTCCCAATTTTTTGACATCCTAAGGAGTATTTGACATCCCAAAGATTAGGATATTGATAAGATAGAATACACAGTAGCAATAATTGTAGAACAATAGGTGCGTTCAATAAGCCCAGAAAAACAAGAAACCGAAAGCAAAATATTTATTTTTTTCAAATTTTTATTGCATCAAATGAATTTTGGAAACTGTGTACAAAATAATTAATATTATACTCACATGTATGTAATAAGAATATTACGCCACATAGAAGCATTGGAGAAGGAAAATATCACAACACTGACCTGGAACAAAAATTGATTGATTAATAATTTATCATCTCAATTTATGTAAATAGTAATAAACAAAACATGTTAATCGTCTCTAATATTAAACAAATATATTTAAACACTTATTTGGTAAGAAATATGTTTACTATAATGTATTTTCTAGAATTCAGTAGTTTTGTGATACTTGAGATTATTATGTAGTTAGAATCTAAGTACATTTTAACCTTTATAGTTATACATAAAAGAAAATTAATCGCGTGTAACAGAACATAAATTAAAACGTTAAGTATATGAAGACGTATAACTTTTATGATTATATATTCTAATTGATTGAAATTTATGTTGAAATAAATTACTGAAACTGATTTTATCGGTACTTCTTTTGTATTTATTGCAATTATTTTACACGTATACCTTAACGTACATGCAAATTATGCCATATACTATAAGGTCATAAAAAATTGAATTTTAATCTTTTTCTACATTATGTAGATATGTAGATCATTGTAAAATGTATTACTTAGGCCCGAAATTGCCAGTTAATTTGTTACAGTTCAACTCTATACGATTTTTAAGTTTGTTCAGTCGAAACCTTTATCAAGACATATAGTTGAGGATCAACATTCTTAATTTTTGGTTTAATTACTATTTGACTTATGGCCATTTTAACTTGGAATCGTAGTCTACGGGGACAAATATTAGTAAAAACAATGGCTGGTAGCACAAGCCTTGTTTTGACTAAAACACTGTTTTAAGAAATGACAAATTTCATTTTTTAATAATAAAAATAAATACTATCAAATATATCAAAATATAATTTTAAAGCAGAATATAATACCTAGTACGTCTGCGGTACTTTGCTACCGATAATGCGTCGCTGAGTTATACAGATTACTTCTCTGCCAGTTTTTGGGACGGTTTTTCCTCTGGCAAAAGGAGAGTTTTCCTGAGAAGATGCATGTCGCCGTCCAAGTTATTGCCGGGCATGCATATATTGTCTAGAAAATTTTATACATAAAAAAGGTAACACTTACCAACTTTTCTTGTTACCTTGGTTACTTGTTTTTGTTTTTACACATTTTTATGTCAATTCCCCTGAAGAAGGCACCAGTTTATGGTTGGGTTTTAATAATAAATAAATAAATAAATAAATAAATAAATACAGAACTTAAACTAAAAAAGGCAGTATTATTCAGCAGAACAGTTTATATTCCAACAAATATTTTTAAAAAATCGTTCTTTAAACATAAGGGTGAAATTAAATATTGAAATTTTAATTTGACATTTCTTAAAACAGTGTTTTAGTTAAAACAAGGCTTGTTCTACCAGCCAAGAATCTACAATTTTTATTTATTACTGAATACTGTCAGTGGTAGTATTAAAACTACATAATTTACCTAAAAAATTTGACTATAATCCCTTTTTGTGAAATGAGAAGGCATATTTTTTCATCAGATTAATGTTTGAGGTATATTTAATTTTTTTTCCATCTGTTATCTTCTCTGCCAAATTTTTATTGAATTTTATTGTTCTCTTTTAACATAGCACTTTTGGATTTATATTATATTCACTTCATTTAATTTGCTTATATTTCACACATTTCCAAATAAAATTATAAAATTTAAGCGTGAGAATACCTTTTTATGTTAAACGAAACTATGTTTTTTGACGTTTACATATTTGGCATGTCCTACTGGCTGCCATTAATTTAATTTCCAAAAAAATCCAATGATTCTGCGCTATCGATATAAAACTAAAATTTCAATTTTTTTTTACTTTTAATGATTCCAGAAAAAACAGGCTTGTTTTGACATTCATTTCAGAATCACTAATTTTTTGGACTTGTTACGAAAATACTACTCCAGCTAGCTGAAAAGTTAAGTAGGTAAACAATGCCTCACTTCCCAAAAGTTTTGAAGTTTGGAATGACACATATTACTAACCAATTGTGAATAAAATATTTTAGCTGAACGATGAACACCTAACCTATATCTTGAACACTCCAATTCCTGATCCAAATCACATTCTTACAAAACTTCTCCACTTCCTAACACATGTAAATTTAAGCTCGATCTATTTTACATACATTGAACAATAAAAAAACAGAAACTTCACCACCTTCGAATAGAATTTCCCCGAGGTCCTGGCCTGTTAGAGCGCTATCTATCCTAGAGTCTTCTCCCACCTCTTCTTGGCGTCCTTCCAACGGAAAGAAATTTATTTTTTGCTGTCTTATTCTTCACTGATACTGCGCGAGTTATAGGATCTCTACGTTTTACACAAACGCACGGATAATACTGAGAAACCGTGTTAAAAAATTATTGGAAATTTGAAAGTAGTACCACGTTGGAAAATGTTTTAAACATCAAAAGTTGTATGACATGAGTTTTGGATTAAAAGTTTTCTCTTATCAAATGTGTCAAGGTTTCAGAAACTGGATAGGGGTTGCGGGTAAAAACAAAAACTAAACTAAAAAGTAAAGCTGATATAAACCACTGCGGAAAAGAAGTAGCAACTTTACAAAAAAAAATTACAAATAAAGTCCATGCAACAAAATTATACAGTACGAGTTGATGCGTCACTCTGAACACTTTGAGATAATTATACTAAAAAAGATACTCGTATATCTTTAAATAATTTAATAATAGGAAAATTCTAGTGTAGATCAGGTGTTACTGTTTCTTAAATAAGTATTTCTGAACATAGCTTAGTATGTGTAAGTAACTTTTACCCTTACCTTAAGAAATATATATAAAATCCCTAATGTAGATTTACTTAGGATAGAAGAAATTGCAATTCTAGATTAAATTAAAATTATTTTTTATTATACATGCATCATAATAATAAATATGAATAACAACTAAAACAATGAAAAAAAAAATATTGACATGTTGACTTAACGTAAACAATACCAATAATTGCTAACTGTCTCCTTGGAAACGCTCAAACTCACTAGATCAAAAATTCAAACCGTATGATTTGCAATAATTTTCAGTTTTAAATGGTTATGATGCATTTATAATAAAAAATATCGTATGTTATACGTGTATAAGCTAGCTTTTAAAGTACTACGACATTAAATACACTGCGCTACGCGTCGTGGCTTTAAACTTGTCGTGCGTGCTTTAAAGGCTAGCTTATACACTTGTATCATAATATACTATTGTTTTTTCCAAAAATTTTAATTTTAATTTCTTCATAAATTACAAGAAAAAAATATTACAATATTATATAGATTCAGTAGTGTATGTAGATTATAATTAGCTATCGTAAGCTAATAATTTTTAAAAACCCTTACCAAAAATTAATTTAATATAAAAAATTGCAAAATGCCATCTTTCCCGATTATGCTGGGTTATTAACGTGATATAGCAATGATATATGTATAATAACACAATTTTGAACAGAAAATAACTTTATTTTGTAGTATTAGGCTAAAAAAACAATGTGACGTCGAAAAATTTACATATGTGTGATTTTTACAATTTGCGCTATAACATCGATCCTGTATTTCTTTTTAACTGTCAGTTATATTAACAGGCTATTTAACCGGAGATGAAATACTGGACCTTAATGATATAAAAACACAATTAAAAATAATTTTTCTTAATTATATTTGACAATTTAAAAACAACAAAATACAAATACAAAATATAGTATTTTTCTTCTAAAACAATGGTAAATACTTGAAACAATACTCTGTTGTTTGCACCTAAAAATTTTTTGTTTGGTCATCTCTCCCGATTTTGTGGGTAAGATGACACGCTTTCAAATTTTGCAGCAATGCAAGCAAAATGTAAAAACAGCTGATAATCCACAAATGTAACCGTTATTCATGTAAAAAAATAACAATCTTATTATAAAAACTAGGTAATGCTAAGTTACAACCAAAAATATGACATATTCAAAAAGTATCGCATCATGCAAATAATAGTTATTTGTGTATCAAGAGCGTAAAGTGGATGTTTATTGCCCGCGCTCGAAAATTGAAGCGCGAGCGTAGCGAGCGTTACAATCGAGCGAGAGCAATAAAGATACTTTACGCTAGAGATGCACACATAATTTTTTCTACGACTTTACTAACCAAACTAGAAAAAAATAATAATACCTATTTAATAAGTTCAATTCAACCTCAACCAATTTCTGTTTTGTGTTGTGTGTAACCATGACGATGTGAGTATCCAAGTAAATAAATACAAAATTCTGTCAGTAAAAGATAGTGATTTTTCCTGCACTCCTCCAGATATATTTGAAACGGCGCAAAATACTTCCTTGAATTTATTATCTGCAAAATCAAAAGCATTATACGAAAAGAATTATAACCTCTCCATTGAATGGTGTAAGTTAAAAAAATCAAGAATTACAGTGAAAATGTCTTACTAGCTTACTTTTCGTAAAAATCTAATGAAATCGTCTTCTCTTTGGTCCATTTATTCCATCTAAAATCAACACTAGCAGTTAAGAACTGAAAACTCTAGTGTGTGTCATAGTCACAGAATCTAATTTATTTTCGTCAGCTGTTTTCAAGTGAATATACAAAACTGCCAAAAGTGCACATTCAATTTTAACATTATCCGCCAATAATTAAATCCAATAAGTTTGTTAATTATGAAATGTGTGTTATTAAATATTTAAAGTTGTAATACAATGTACATTCACCAGTAGAGTTGTTATTATATATAATTAAATACCTAACCTAACTAAATTGGTAATGTAGCTAACTTCAGGTATATTGTTTGTAGCACGTTTCTAGTGTAAAAATGAACCTAACCCATATTTTAGATTTCGTAAGTATTATTTTAATAAATTATGATTTCAGCAAAAATATGTATTTATCTAAGCGTGCAAATTGAACACTTTACCGCGCGTTGCTATGGGAGACGCGCGGTAAAGTATTTTTTTGCTCGTTCCTTAGTAACCATCAACTTTACGATGACAAAATAGAGCACAAATGTCAACTTTTCATAGTGGTCGTAGAAAAAATAAATTATCAGAATTACCCTACGAGAAACTTTTTTGACAAAATTTCAAAAATACTATTCAGTGACACTTTTGCACTGTCACACTCAGTAACATCTAACAATTATTTTTAGGAAAATTAGTTTTGTGTCATCTTTTCCACCGTGGCATCTCTCCCGGAATTATCTTATGTAACTGGAAGGACAGAGCGTTAAAGTATTTTTATGTTTCCGTGACAAATAATGCGAATTTTTGGCCTTCAGTAGGAAATAATCTATTTGATCACATTTTGTGACAACAGTTGAGGAAAATAGCTTGTTTTCTAATAATATTCGTTTTTAATAAAGGTTAAAATATTGATATTATTAAATTAAATTGTTTGGCTAGAACATGTGGCAAAAGTTGATTATTGCATAGAGGATGTACAAATATTAATTCATTCAATCCTTTATCTCTTATCATTCATCTCTTACCCCTTCAGTTTTTAAATAAACCTATTTTCATATTCTAATCTTCCAATCTAAAAGTCATCTTTAAATCTACCAAATCTCCCTAACCCTTTCATCGCACATGTCTGTCACATGTTTCTCTTCACACCGCAATTAACCTTCCAGTGTTGCCAGCCTTCCTCGTCGTTTCACAGTCGCAAAAACCGCGAATTGACATTGCAACAACGCTGCATAGCATACCCCTGTGTCGACATCTGTTGTCTCTTCTCAGCCTAAACACTTAATTGTCGCGGTACTTGATAAACGGTTGCGACCGGATTCATTATGAACATTGCTGGAATTTTTATTCCCCGAGTTTTTGCCGTCAGGGTGAGACAGTCTGTGAATTATTGGTCACGCGTGTTTAAACTTAGAATTTGGAATTGATTTATTTCTGGAAGAGTGTTTCAGGGTCTATTGTAGTCGGGTATTTTTAAAGAAGTTCTGGTTTTGTTTTTCACAATCTGTGTTTGACGATAAAAAGGATTAGGTTTCTGTTCTTTTAAGTGAATAAACATTATTGGAATTAAAGGATTATGGGTAGTTTTCAAAAGTTATTGATATTGTTATTGGGGGTTAGATAACCATTTTAAACCTTTTAACTTCTTGCTTCTTTTATGCTTTTTCTTAACATTGTAGACAGTTATCTTTTCTTCATTTTGTCAGCCGCATATTACAAATACCCAAATGGTTTCTCTTATAGTGGCTGGATGTTCATAATGGCGGTTTTAACTAAAACGTTGTTTTAAGAAATATCAAATTTCATTATTTAATATCAATAATAAATAATATAAAATTTATCAAAATTTTATTTTAAAGCAGAACATAGTTTGCATTCAAACAAATATTTAAAAAAAAAACCGTTCTTTAAACATACGGGTGAAATTAAATATTTGAATTTGAATTTGACATTTCTAAAAACAGTGTTTTAGTTAAAACCGTGATCATACTACGAGCCAAAGCATTGAGCGTTGAGTAAATTATGTATAAAATTTATTTCTGACAGCTGCCCCTCACGAAATTCATTTGTTCTGGTTTGATCTATAATTTGCTAGGTTAAACTAAAAGCGGACATAGATAAAAATTACAGGTCACATGTAGTGTACAAAATCCCTTGCATGGAGTGTACTTCAACATACACTGGACAGACTAGTCGGTATTTACGAACTAGAATGACGGAACATAAACGAAACTGCAAAAATAAGAACAATAATAATGGGAAATGTGCACTAGTAGGACACGCTATATCACTCGGACATAATTTTAATTTTGATGCCGTTAAGGTTATTGATACCGAACAAAATTTACACAAACGCCTCACTCTTGAAATGTTACACATAAATAATGACAAAAACAACATAAATTTAAAAACTGACATTACAAGTAAAATATGCACGAACATTTTAAAATATAATATGAACCAAACATAAAATAAATATAAACTAAATTTATAATATGTAAATTTAAACTATAATTTTTTTATTAAAAATACTAAGAAGAGAAATGACTTAACATCTAGCGGCAATTCGAGAAACGACCTTCGGAACAAGTTATAACTTAATTTCAGTTAAATGGGTGCCATTGTTAAATCAAGATTTATATCTTATTTTATTGACGACTACATGAGTTTTTTTAATGTATTTATTTATTTATTTTTTTAAATTTTGACGACCATTGTATGTTTTATATGTTATTTATTATTGTCTTATATATGTATCCATGCTTTACAATCTAAAAATTTTCACGTAAGTTACCTACACATGTTTGTATTTTTAAAAATATTTTTTTCAAAATCTGTAATATTATTGTAGCTCCTGAAGAAGACACATGAGGTGTCGAAACCGGTAGAGGAGGAAAATATATTTCATAATTGACTGAAATCCAGTAATTTTCTTTCCTTCATCACCTTTCCAGTCAAGAAGTTCTTGCAGCCAAGTTCTTGCAGCCGTTATAATCAAAATCCATTGTAATCAACAATTTTACAGTTATAATTTGCAAGGTTATAATCAAAATTCATTGTTGTAATCAACATTTTTACAGTTATAATTTGCAAGATAACAATGCCAGAAAATGATTCGTTTGGCAGGATATTTCTTTTACTTTTTTATACTAAATTTTAATAGTAAATCAGGAAAATTCAATATCGGCAGAAAATAAAAATAAAGTTATCTCACTAAGATTTCAGAATTGTAAATCACAAGTATTTGATTCTTTGCATCTTAGCTAAATGCTAGTATTTAAATATTGTCGGATTTCTTCTTGTAATCAATATTTTCGATGTATAGGAAAAATATTCTTTGTTGTAATCAACACCTTCACGCTTCACAGTATTATTTCAATATAACTAGACTAAAAAATATAGGTTTGGATTTATAATTACTATACTTTACTGTGGGTTGTTTAGGATAGAAAACATATAATACAAATTGCTAATAATAACTTTGTATTGACGCATTTAACCTAACCAAACTCTTTTAAGTTATAAATTTACAAATACATATATAATTTAATACATTATTTGAAATATAAATATGGTATAATTACTTTAAATTCACGAACAATATCTTAAAATGTCACTTTTCTGTCCTTAATTCATGTAAGCAATATTCGAAGTTGGCATTCTGCCAAACTAGCGTCGACGAATCAGAAATCAGAATCGAGCCTATTTAGTTATTATAGTCTCTTTCATGATCCATGATCCTTATACATTATAACATACCAACAACCACATCGCAAATGTATCATTTCTAAAGCAATTAATCTCAACATTCACTATTATATTCTGCGTCAAAGAGCACCAAGAAGTCTATAATATTATGTAACAAGATACGAATACTCCATGCATGCAAGATTATGAATGAAGCACGCAAGTTTACATGAAGTTAAATATAATTTATTTCCTAAAATAGAATGATACAAATTCACGAAGAACTAACATATTTCACTAATGTTTACATTCATGGCAAGGATGCAGTAATAAAATGTAGATTATTTTATAATTCATGTGACATAGGTATCCGTGTTAGTTTAAAATTAAATTACATATTACTACTTCTTGTTTTACTGTTTATAACTAACTGGACAGTAAAATAATTTTTATATATAAAAAATCTGTTGTGGCCAGCATAAAACGTTCTGTCAATTCGATGTATTTTGTACAAATCCGATACCAAAAGTTCCTTGGAAAAGATTCTATATATCCTGTAAAATTGTAACACGAACACACTATTTTTTACAAATTCCATATTGCAAGTTCCTTTGAAAAGATTCTATAAATCCAATATAATTATAACACGAATGTACATTCTGTAAATTGCACTTCACATTTCCTCATTCCTATCTACCGCATCTTCTTCACACAGTTCTTCCTCTCTTAAATATTCTGCTACACAGTCCTTCCATCTTCTCTTTGGCCTTCCTCGTACTCCCGCTATTGAAACTGCAGGTCACTTGCGAGGGACACTCTGTCATTTATGTTACTTTCTGATCCTATACTTTCCACTTTGGTTTTGCACTTGACACTGACATCTGTCAATTAGAATTTTTTGAATATATCTGCTGTTTCCATAATTTTAACAAAGCTGACTGATTTTTGAAAGTTAACATCCCTTCATCGCTCTATAACTCTATATCTATTGAATATGAAGGAAAATGTGTAATCAAATCGTATAGAGAATAAGATTTTCTTTCATATCAATGATCATACAATGTCGAAAAATGATATCTAACTGCGTTTTTTCCAGAAAAACTGTTAAGAATTTCAAATAAGGGTACTTCCGGTTGACCAATTATAACCAAAATCTAATCAGCTCATCATATTGCATCATATTGTTGTAAAGAAGAGGAATACGAAAGAATCATAATTTTTAGAATTGTAGTTTTGGAGTTATTGTCGGAGAAAAATTTGTCACACATACACACACACGGACACACACACACACACACACACACACACACACACATACATACATACATACATACATACATACAGACATCAATGTAAAATTAGTAAAATCGTATTCTAGGGATCTTAAAACGTGTTTATTCATTAAAAACTCACCACCGAATTTTTTGATCAAAGACAATACCTTTCGTCACCTTTATGTAAGAATCAATCAATAGAACTGTTGCAAGAATTTTTATATGACTTGTAAGTACTAAATTTTAGAAGATATTGTTCTTTAAAGAGCATCAAATTTGAAAATATCTCGAAATATCCATTAGATATTTGACAATTAAATATTGAAAATTGTATAATATTTTGAAAAAGTCAGGTGAACTGAAACAGAAGGTGACGTCAGAGTATATACAGATTAACATGTGACAAACTGTCGCATACTTTTATTTATATAAATAACGGAAACTGTTGTTCTATTGACTATGAATGACATGTTTCATGTACTCCGATGTCAACGGAGTGGAAGGTTGTTTTTAACACTAGTTCTAGCGCAAATCTTTTTATTGAATCATTCACTAAAATATCAACAAATTACTTTTTTATTACTCCCTTTACACCTTTAGGACAATTGAGGGTCGTAATCCACAGATAAACAATCTAAATTTCTAGGGTGGAGTCACTTTCAAAATATTTCTTTTAGTGACGAAAAGGACCGAACCCGGGTCTCCAGATTCACAACCGCTCAGGCACGTCACCACGTGTGTGTGTGTGTGTGTGTGTGTGTGTGTGTGTGTGTGTGTGTGTGTGTGCGTGGATGTGTGCGGATTTTGTTTTCGCTCTAATTCAAATACTATCATTCAGAAAATTCTGAAACCTTGTATTTCCACCCTATTCTAATATAGAAAGAAACCATTTGATTTTGGTGTAAATCGAATAAACGGAAATGGCACTTTACCTGCAGCTCATAATGGTTTATGGTAATTAAAGATTATCGAATTTGCTACAGGATATTTAAAAATTATTTTTTTTATAAATCCTGAAGCCTAAGATAAACACAGTTCCTTTGTTACACAGTTCATATTTCAAATGAATGTAATTGACAGGTAAATTACTGTCAAAAAAATAATCACTTCAAATTAAATAATAGTGACATTTTAAAAAAGAAAATAGTAAATAAACCAATAGTTATATGCAGTGGAACAGTTTGCAGTACAAGTAAATACGTATGTATGTATTTAAATTAATAAAAATTAAATAGCGGGAGGTTTTGTGTTGGCCACATCAGATTTTTTTTACTATTTCTCATACCTGTGAAATGTAACATGCTATTATTATTTATTAGACTTTGAGAAATAAATATAATATTTCAATACTGAAAGAAAATCTAATTAATTTAAAAGCTAGCTTCCATTTTCTTGTACAGATTGATTCCAAATATATAGAAAATCATTGGAACAGATACAAAAATTTAATAAAAAAAACTCGTTATGATTCTTAGGATTTGTATCCATCGCAACCTTACCTCCATTCATTGGAAGCATTTATTCGCCGTGAATGGAATCATCCGGGTTGATATTTCAATACAGATCACAGAGGCTGAGTCTGCGTGACAATGTGCGTGTCGCACGTACTGTCGTGTGTGTTTATAAATGGCCTGCGTTGTCTGTTCATTCGTTCCAGCCGCAGCTCCTGATAATGCGTCATCGTATCGCAGCAGCAGCAGCAGCGGCGGCAGCAACAGCAACCTCAAATAATTGTGAATTATGATGTGTGAGGAGTTTGTTCCCTTTGTGCTGTTTTTGTTCTCGTTAATGTTGGCTTTTTACGCGGGAATATTAAGCGGACTGATGATGATAACTAATGTAACGTCATGTTTTCAGGGATGTTTTCAATGAATGTGTCTCAAAATGGAAATCAAAATTGGATGGATGCGTTATTATTGTACATATCAATGATTTTAATTAGCAATTTTTGTTATTGAAATCAAGTATACTTAAGAAATAAATTGTGAAAGTGTGAAAAGATAATGTCAGTCACTGGGATTTGAACCTGGAGCAGGAATATCGCTCTACCAACTGGCTAGGCTATGGCCGATCTATCACGATGGCTCACAATAATTTCCACTTTAACTGTTGATGTATCTCTCAGTGGAGAATAGTTTTTATTCACAATCATTATAATAATATACCGATATCTAACCTTTTGGAGATTGGGAAATAAGTCATTTCTAACTTTAATAGCAATTTCTTGGGTTGTAAATAACAGATTTCACTTCCATCTCTTGGGTTGGAAATGTAACTTCGAACGGCTGTAACTCGAGATTCGATGATGTAAAAAAATCTGTTGTGGCCAGCACAAAACCTTCCGTCATTTCGATGTATTTTGTACATATCCTATGCCAAAAGTTCCTTGAAAAAGATTCTATATATCCTGTATAATTGTAACAAGAACACACTATTTTTTACATATCCATACTGAAAGTTCCTTTGAAAAGATTCTAAAATCTAATAAAATTTTAATACGAATACGAACGTACATTATGTATTGCACTTAACACTTTTCCCTATTTTATTAGAAGTCGCTGTTTCTTACTCTTCTCTTCTACTCATTCCTGTCCAAAGCACCTTCGTGACACAGTTCTTCCTCTCTCAAATCTTCTGCTATACAGTCCTTCCATCTTCTCTTTTGCCTTTCTCGTACTTCTGGCATTATAAGTTCCTATCTTGAGGCGAGGCCGCAAATGCAAATCACTGGCGAAGGACACTCTGTCACTTATATCACTTTCAGATCATATACTTTCCACTTTGGCTTTGCACTTGCCACTGACATCTGCCAATTAGATTTTTTTGAATATATCTGTTGTTTTCATAATTTTTGCAAAGCTGACTGATTTTCGAAAGTTAATCTCTCTATAACTCTATATCTATTGAATATGAAGGAAAATGTATAATCGAACCGTATAGAGAATAAGATATTCTTTCTATTGATAATCACATAAAATGTCGAAAATGATATTTAACTGCGATTTTTCAAGAAAAACTGTTAAGAACTTCAAATAAGGGTACTTCCGGTTGACCAGTTATTATTTCGAATGTAATATACTATTGTTAACCAATTTATAAGCAGAATTACTCTACAACTTTTATTTAAATATTTATTGATTAACTGTATAAAATTACTAGTTACGGTTTTTTCCCCTGCCTTCGGTGCGGTGCCGATTGACCAATGACATTTTTTTAAAAATATGTTAAAGTGCTATTATTAGAATATACACAAACATCCAAACCCCTGGTGGGAATCGAACCCACGACCCCAGGGCCGAGCGGTGAAGGTTGCTTGAGCGCTGTCTCTACAAGCTCGACCATCGAGGCTGTAAAATTACTACTTAAATATATACCTATTATAGTCTTTATCTCTTCAACAATTTAAGTTTGTACTACTAGAAATGTAATGATAGTATTATAATAAATAGTATGCAAGTTCCCGGTATTGCTTTATGGTTTTCCTTTTAAAAACGCATGTACAGCAACATTTTATTATATTGTATACTTACACTATTAAAGTTAGATATCGTGATAGTTTAGTTATAAAATATTTATTACAATTCATAAATCTTTAATAAAAGGAATTAGAGGTTGGCGATGAATTATAAACTAAGCAACCTAAATTAGGTTACATGTATAAATTGTAAAAGTTATGTCTTGTTTTAAACAACCAAGTCCATAAATTTTAAATTGAGGTTAGATGTAATAGTTATTGAATAATAACGAAGGTTCAACTTTTCAATTTAAAATTTATTTGTCTTTACAATCAATATTATTTAAAATGTCAGTAATTTCTTCAAACATGAATGATTTATGTATTATTTAATATTAATGTGAACAGAACAATACTATTCTTTGAATATATCTATAATTTTTCTTGAAATATTATAATGCTACTCGTAGTTCAAATAATAATATCAATTAAATTGTGAATATTGCGTGGACCAAGAGTACAATTTTAAATAAATTTTATGGTATTAAATTCAATTTTTCTCTATTATAATGTTTTATTCAAAATAGTTACAGTATTCAATTCAATATTTGTTTAAAATGTTGAATAATTTTGCAACTGTAAATCCATTTCCATTTTTTTTTTCTTTCTAAAAGTACACTTAAAACTTCTTTCATAAAATACACTGATCGGAAAAAACCCACTTTGAATTTTTTTTATAAAAGTCCCTTTAACCGGATATAACGAAATAGGAAACTGACCTGATTGTTTTTAGTTATCAATGGTTTATAGTAATTTACGTAACAAGACCTGAAAGTGATACTTTACTGGGTGAGCAAGCATATTCCAGAGCGAGCCGTAGGCGAGCTTTGGAAGCTTGTGAGCCCAGTATAGACACTTTCAGGTCATGTTGGGTACAATATTTTTTTTGCGATCCTGAAAAAAGGATAAAAAAGTATTATTTTATTTTTTACTGCGAGCAAATAAGAAATAAATAAACAACTGATCTCCATGGTAACATTTAGCTTTACCGGTCCCGGAATCGGTAAAGTACTTTCCGATCCCTTATAGACAACTTTCCGAGCTAGCTCAGCAAAGAAGGACTTTCCGGTCTAAATAGGGATCAGAAAGAGCTCATTTTCTGGGCGATCGCGAAAAAAGATATTTATTTCATTCTAAAATTCAGAAATAAATTTAATTTATAAAAGCAAGAAATAATTCAATTCGATTTTTTTCTAAATTGCAAAAAAAAACAAAGGTGATTTCATTTTAAGGGATTTTTTTTAGAAAGTATTACTTCCGGTTGTCCAATTGTTACCAAAACCTTTTCAGCTCTTCCCAGGAGTATCAGATTGAGGAATTCATAGTTAAACAGGTCTTAAGTCTTATAGTCTTATATTTCCAATTTTAAATGGCACAGAAGTGATCCCTGTGGTGCACTCTCCACGCCAGCTATGAGTGCCCGTGAGGTGACGCCTGGTAAGCTCCCACACGGTAAAATATATCGTCATCATTACCGATGTCTACATGTGTTGTAGATACTGGCACACCCAGAAATGGGTAATATGCCGTGATGATATATTTTATTTATTTAAGTCTTATAGTTTTTGAGGAATCTTCCCTCCAACATCCAGACATACACACACACTCACACACACACACACACACACACTCAAATCCACACATCCACACATCCACACACACACACACATACACACACACATACACACACACACACATACACACATCATTGAAAAAACGTTAAAATCGGATTCTAGTGACATTGAAACGTGCTTATTAATTAAAATCTGGATATGTGATTTTTAGCATGATTCCAATACCTCTCTTAGCGAGAGGTAAAAATACTCACAGTATTTTAGACGAATTAAACTTGACATCCCTGTTAATAATTATACGGGCACTGGTCTACCAAGCACAAACCACAACTGGCCGAAACTAAATAATTAAGCTTTAGAAGTAGTTACTATTTGGTAACACGGTCAATAAAATCCAACACAATTCCTCCATTCATCAACCCCTGGCGGCCTGGTGAGTTTTTAGTGAAACAATCCCATGTAAGTTAAAGACAACGGAGTCCATTGTTACCAGCGAGTACATAAATTCTGTGGCCGCGAATTAATGCACCAGTAGACCCACATCAAACCTTTGTTTGCATCCAGTGAGCAGCAGCATCACATATGATTCTGATTCCGAAAGGTTCAAGTCTGACACATCCGACAACTGGATGGAGTCGGCCCCATGATACATTGTTCTGTTCGGTCTATCAGGCCCAGGCCCCCAGGCGATGTGATTGATTAGGCATTGTTTTCAATAGTTCGTATTATGGAAAATGTATGCGGAATTTGCATAGCGGATTCAAATTTCAAACTAAGTTGATGGATTCCGATGAGCTGTCATGTTGCTAGATGAACTGACGTACTGACATCAAATAAATTATGGTTTGTTGTGTTATTTAGTACAGATTGAGCAATGAAATTTGAATTTGATTTCCATACATTTGTACGGGATCTTTATTATAATTGGTTTGTTACGTGCGCTCGCATTATAGCGGCAGATTTAGCAAAATACAGACTACAACGTATCAATTTGTAAACGTATGTCAGTGAAGTTCGTGTCACTCAATCATTTTTAGAAAAAATAACTTTTAATGCAAAACTTAAATTCGATTATATGAATTTAGATAAACTTTTACGAGTAGACAACAGTAATTTCAGCATACGTTTATGAAACACTTTTCTGGTGTTTTTTTTATCTTCCACCACCTTTAGGTTAGGAAGGTATTGACTTTGGTCAAAAAATTCGGTGGTGAGTTTTTAATTATAATTAATATTATAATTTATGTTATAATTTCATTGGATTTATAGAATCTTTTCAAAGGAACTTTTGGTATGGAATTTGTAAAAAATAGTATGTGTTCGTGATATAATTTTATTGGATATATAGTCTTTTCCAAGGAACTTTTTTATAGCATTTATCCATTTTTATTTCAATACCTTTATTTCTAAAAATTCACACAGTTGTTCAAATACTTTAAAAATGCGTACACTTACGCAACATTCTCTGTATAATCAAATAATATTACTACCAAGTTTATATCTCTACCCATTTTTGAATTATTGCTCCAAAAGTAAATATACCCCACATTTTAGATAAAAACTTCAAAACTTTCAAAAATCTAATTTTTATGTACCTTATACTTCTCAATGCGCTGATTCCAAATTTTGAAACCGCAGGTTGATATCTCTTTCCGTTCTCGAGATATTTAGATTTAAAGTTTTGCTCAAAATTACCCATTTTTGGGTATTAACCCAAAAATGGGCCGAGATATGAATTTGGCGACATCACCATTCGATTCTACGGACAAAAATACATAAGTATAGCACTTTTCATAATTTTTGTCCAACTGGTTCATTTTTTATGAATAAAAGTTTGAAAACCCCTGAAAATGGCCAAAATCTGAAAAAATCGTAAGGGGTACCCCTTACGATTTTTGCGGTTTTTGGCCATTTTCAGTTATTATGCTTTAGAGATTGTATGCGGTGTTCAAAAATTCGGAAAATTGGTGTACTTATGTAATTTTGCCCGTAGAATCGAATGGTGTTGTCGCCAAATTCATATCTCGACCCATTTTTGGGTTATTACCCAAAAATGGGCAGTTTTCAGCAAAACTTTGAATCTAAATATCTCGAGAACGGAAAGAGATATCGACCTGCGGTTTCAAAATTTGGAATCAGCGCATTAAGAAATATCTAGATACATAAAATTTAGATTTTTGAAAATATTGAAATTTTTATCTAAAGGTGGGGCATTTGACTTTTGGGGCAATTATTCAAAAATGGGTAGAGATATAAACTTGGTAGTAATAATATTAGATTGTAAAGAGAATGTTACATAAGTGTACGCATTTTTAGAGTGTTTATATATGAGTAGACATAATGTATATTCATGTGATAATTTTATTGGATTTATAGAATATTTTCCAAGAAACTTTCTGAATGGAATTTGTAAAAAATTGTATTATGTTCGTGTAACAATTTTACTGGATATATAGAATCTTTTCCAATGAACTTTTGGTACGGGATTTGTGCAAAATACATCAAATTAACGGAATGTCTTGTGCTGGTCACAACAGATTTTTTTTTAATATTATATTATTTGTGGTTCTTATGCTGCATAGCGAGATGTATTTTCTGAAATATTTTGATGTTTTAATGTCAACCGAAATAATACATAGCTTTACTAAAAATACAAGAAATACAAATAAAGTTTGAAAAAAATTGACGTCATTTGTTTGTCAGAGTTTAGAAATATGAAGCCATAAAAAATTGCGGCAATTTTTAAGAATAATCGGCAAATTATATTATCTTGATAAATAATAGAAATTTACTAATAAATTTGAGATATTATTATACGTTTTAGCTAGAA
The DNA here is from genome assembly GCA_943142095.1 of Ophonus ardosiacus. Classification (NCBI taxonomy): domain Eukaryota; kingdom Metazoa; phylum Arthropoda; class Insecta; order Coleoptera; family Carabidae; genus Ophonus; species Ophonus ardosiacus. Next base: position 45,807,401 of record OW964831.1, on the reverse strand, counting down.
ATATAATTTAAAGTTACGTTATAATGTGGAAATATCTTCACTTTAAATAAAAAATAAAAACTTACTCTATTATTATTAGAAATAATACTATTTAAATCACGACATATGAATTTAACAAATAGGCCAACTAATATGGATTAGGGATAATAATTAATGACCCCTGTGGTGCACTCTCCACACCAGCTATGGGTGCCCGTGAGGTGACGCCTGGTAAGCGCCCATACGGTAAAATATATCGTCATCATTACCGATGTCTACATGTGTTGTAGATACTGGCACACCCAGAAATGGGTAATATGCCGTGATGATATATATATTTATTTATTTTATTTATTAATGCCTATATTAATATAAATATCTATAACTAGTTAAATTGAACCAAGGAGAAAATATTATATTTTATTAGAATATTCTCTATTAATTAACTTTTTTGAAAAGAGTCATAATCCGTACAAAAAAATAAATGTAAGAACTTAAGCAAAGAAAATATAAGTTAAATAGAAGATACGTACGTAGTGAATAAAGCATGTGCAATAATTTTGTCGTTTAGCTTGATGTCATAGAAGAGGTAACTGACAATTATACTTTTAATGAACCTATCTTTTCAAATCAGCAATTACGAAGGAGAGAAAGGCATGTGTAAGAAATAATTTCAACTACAATATAAACACTCTTCATTAATTAAATATCCTGTGTTAAGTATCCACTTCAGCAATTACTCTAAATAAAAACATGTAATTAAGAGCATGTTTCTACATCTAATTAAGCATTAATTTAAATTGATCATTAGGATACAAATTACCTGTACTTGAAGATACATACGGTACGTTGAAAACTCTCGCTCACCTAGAAAAAAAGTGGCCAATTAATCTTGTTGCGAGAACAAGGAACGAGAAGTGTGCCATTAGATCCATTGTTGATCACGCTTTCGCCAATTAATTGATATTCGTTGGAAGATCGTCGATATTTCATTATGGTCGCGCTAATTTTGCTATTTACGACTCTATTATGTGTTTAATTACGTCGTTAAAACTCTTTATTTAATGGCTTAAGACGAAGGATTCGTTTGTCGTTTGTTTTCCTGGCGCGTGATTTAAAATGGCTCTGACATTTATTGAAAGTTTTCTTTGGAGTTTAAAAATAAACGGTACGGCGACATGCCCGGCTACAAGAAAAAATGTCTTTACATTCTAAGAAATTATCGACTTGAAGGACGGAAACATATATAGACATTTCCGTCTCGGAGGAGATAACGTCTTCGACTTGTTTGTTTTTTTACCATCGTAAATACTATATACAAGAAATGCTAAATAGGTACCACATTAGACTTCAAAAACATTTAAATATTTTTTTTTTTATGGAAAACATTTTAAATATGTACAATAGTTAACCTAATAATTACGAGCAAAGAAGTAAAAAAAAACAAACTAAAAATTTGAAATGAATATGTTTCTACATGGAAAAATATTTGTAAAAAACTCTGATGTGGCCAACACAAAACTTCCCGCTATTTAATTTTTATTAATTTAAATACATACTTACGTTACTAATGCTGCAAACTAAATAAAGCAATAGAACATAAGTTCTATTGCTTTATTTACGATTTTCTTTATTATTTAATATGTCACTATTATTAATTTGAAGTGGTTAATTTTTTGACAATGACGTTTACCTGTCAGTTACATTCATTTGAAAAATAAACTGCGTAACAAAGGAATTTTGTTTATCTTAGGCTTCGGGATTAAAAAAAGAAAAATGATTTTTAAATTTATCTGTAAAATATATAGAAAAAGTATTAATGTATACCAGTACATGGTATTTAATGGTATTTTTTTAAGAAAAACCATTATGAGCTTCCAGTAAAGTGCCATTTCTGTTTATCCGATTTACACCAAAATCTAATGGCTTCTTTTCGTATTAGAATAGGGTAGAAATACAAGGTTTTCGTCCTTCCAACATCCAGACACACACATACACACACATACATACATACACACACACATACATATACACACATACATACACACCCATATACACATACAGACATCATTGTGAAAATGTTATAATTGGATTCTAGGGACCTTAAAACGTGGTCATTTACTAAAATCTCGATATGTGATTTTTAGCACGATCCCTATACCTTCCTTACCAAGGGTAGCGGGAGGTAAAAATCACAGGTTTCCGCGGGACAGCGGCATTTTTACCTCCTGCTACCGTTGGTAAAGAAGATATAGGAATCGTGCTAAAAATCGCATGTTCAGAATTTTGTAAATTACCACGTTTTAAGGTCCCTTGAATCCGACTTTAACATTTTCACGATGATGTCTATATATGTGTGTATGTGTCAACGCTCTATCTTAAATACCATCATTCAAAAAATTCGGAAACCTTGTATTTCTACCTTATTCTAATATGGAAATAAACCATTCAATTTTAGTACAAATCTAGCAACCGGAAATGGCACTTTACTCGAAGCTTAAAAAAGTTTTTTCTTCGATTTTTTTTTTATTTTTTCGCGTTATAAGAATTAAAGTTTATTAAAATTATAGGTTTGCAGTCATAAATGAATAAATAAAATATTCTAATTTATAAGTCCCGGAGCCTATATGTTTTAAATATAAACACAATTTTTAATTAGACAGTTCAGATTTCAAATGTAAGTAACTGACAGATAAATGTCACTGTCAAAGAACCTATCATATCAAATTATTAATAGTAATTAAATAAAACAATAGTTACATTATATGAATGAAAGGAACATAATATAGTTGTCATCATTAATAAATATGTAGGATTGTATATAAATTAACAAAAGTGAAAAAAAACTAATTTCACAAGAGAAATATATTTTTACTTTATTGTACAATTTCGCTGGTTGAGGCATCATCAGAATTACTGGCGAGAGGTAAAGTGCTGGGCACAACAATTTTTTTGTATTACATGTTCTAAAATATTATTAAATATTGATTTTCAAATATTTTGTAAATTTTCCCACACCAGATATTATTTGACTTGACTTTGATGACTTGTTTTTTCATTCCAACCCACAGATATTCTCTAGAGTTCAAAAGGAGCAAAGATACATAGTGAAAAAAGTATTTAAAGTTAAAATATTTAGTTTTATTATACACTTAATAAATTATTTGAGTAAACGTGAAGATATAATTTTGACATATTTATAAATATTATGTTTATTCTATTATTGTACTACAACTGATGATGATTGCAATGCAATCGAAATGTACATTTTGAAAATATAATATAATTTGTAAAGAAAGGTTTATTATTGTATTTAATTTTAGTTTTATTATATTTTGTAAGAATTATAGGAAGGAAACAATTCAAATACCCACATTGATTTTCCAAATCAGAAGGTGTCCATAACTTTGGACGATTCCGTAGAAGCAATTTTTTTTATCAAATTTTAATATGAAATTGACATTTTAAATAAAACTATTTTAAATATATGTTGCAATAATTTGAAACAATTAAATATTAAATTTGGTATTCGAATGGTTATTCAAAGATAAAATAGGTACGAGTACATAATTATTTATATGAACTTGCCAATTCTATTTCAAATTTAAAAATTATTACTAATGACGATAGTGTTTAGGTAAAAGAATGTATTATTCATATTTAAAAATTTCTAGTCATATCGCGAATTCAGAATCTTGATGCACACTCATACATATCGCAAAACTATTGAAATTTAATGATTCTTGAGCCCCTAAAATCGTGCTTAATCTTGGTAATCTCTAGTCATTTTAACTACAATTACAATATCCCCTTAACATGATGAGAAGAAAAAAAAACCTCAGATTTCTAACACAGAGTATATGATTCTACCGCATAATTTATAAGAATAACTACTGCTACATTAAAAAGATAAATAAATTTATTAATAATTTATATACTTTTACTTTTACAATTTACTAATATTGTACGAAATTCTATTTTTAATGCAGGCCTTAACAGTTTGAACCATACATATTGATATTCTTATAACGCGACAAAAATTAAAAAGGATAAATTTCTCATGAGATACTCGTAAAAAGTTAATATTTTCATATATAATAGGTGGGTTCGCAGAAAAAAATATTCAACTAATCGCTAAATTTTCAGTAGACGTGCGGAGTTTCAAACTGATTGGAATTTTTTGCTTTCTGGGATCAGAATTAAAGGTTATTGTTGTTACTTCCATCTGGAGTGAACAGAAAGGTTTTTGGGGTCTATTCAGAACTCAATATTTGTGTTGTCGTTATGGTCTTTATCATTGTTATGTACTGTAAAGATTGTTAAAATCAAATTTGGTATTCTCAGTACTGAAGGTGGTTACCGTCAACAATTGTTACGTGTTTTGACAGTCTTTATCATAACGACTGCTAAAACCGCTAAAACTATGGTTGTTATCACGTTGTTATTTCTAATATTTGACATGTGACTGATTATTACATCAATCAAATATTATTAATAATGGCCTTTCTGCTAAATATTAGCAGGATGCAGTTGATTATTCGCATGGATCCTGCTTCGACTTAAATAATGATAATAAGAACGATAAAAACCGTCGTGGACGAAAGTTACTTTTGACGTAAATACATATTTCTTTGAAAATATTATATTCTGTGGTAGGTATTCGTGAAAACCATGTTATTTATTCTGGTGCTAATGTGTGCTTTTTCTTCAATCAAAATAAAAAAAATCTTTCCATAACTTTTCAGTCACGTTGGGATCAGTGGTAGGAATTAACATACCTGTTCTAAATAATTTTCATGTTTTCAAATATGACACAAATGTCATATTCTTCTTTAGTTGTTTTGGCAGAATGTTTGCATTTTAAATATAATTGGCAACACATTATTATCATGTAATAAATGTTAAAAAATATCCCCAAACGCTCTGAGGCAATATTCTAGTCGGTCGTAATAAGTTGACAATTGACACCATTTGTGATGTGTTTTGGAGGTATCTCCTGCGCTGCAATACTATTTATAATGTTGCATTTTAAAATGGACAAATATTACATTGCTGTCATTTTTTGACAATAGTGCGTAACCATGGAAGTGATGAACTATAATGTTGCATTTTAAAATAAATTCTCTGTATACCAAAAGTCTATTAATACTAAAGAAAGTTTAAATCACAGAAAAATCTAAAAACTCACGAGAAGTACTCTCAGCATGAATAATGAAAATTCGTATAAAATGCAACGATTTTACCATATTTATTAAACTAAAAAATATCACATTAATGCGCTTTACAGCAAAAATTAACTAATTTGTTTTGATTGTATAAAATACATAACTTGGAACTTCGCCCAAACCTTTGTACTAACACTATCTCTAAATTCACTAAAGTTTAGAAACACCCCAATACATTTACAAAATACGTTATTTAACACAAATTCAATTTACCCGTAAATAAAATAGAAAAAATGATCCTGAAAACCAGCACTACAAACCACATTTCTTTCCGTAATAACTGCGCCCTTCGGAGCATAACGTGTGACCCCCTCCTCCTGCTACCCGCAGCCAAACCGTGACGCTTTACCTGCATATCGTTGTCTCCCGCACCAAAATTACATTTTTGATTCATATCTCTAACAAACACTCGCTGCATTTTGTTTTCCACCATTCGCAACTTTAAATTGAAACTTTCACATTGTCGTTTTGGACTGTCTTTTGAAGTTGTTGGTGCCAGCGTTTGGAAAATTAAAAATATGTGGAGCCAGTCCGAAATAAATTAAAAATTGCACCGAAGGCTTTTGACACATTAATTTAAAAGCTTACTATTGATCATGTGAAAAAGTTCTACACTATTTATTATTTCCAATGCAATTGGTTCTTTATTCTTATTTGGTTTAATTTGAATGTCATCGCATTGAGTATTCAGGTACCTATTCTATAATTTCAGTGCTATCTTCTAGTCACCACTGTAGTGCTTCTATATATTCAGCAATGATATCTGATGTAAACTATCGGAAACAAAGGCTCATGATGTGTTATCAGTTTCTGTACTCCCAATGTCTATTGGCAGGTCCCTATTTTATCAATAGTTTCAAATTGATGCATAAAATCAATCTTCAAACATTGTTTGGACCTTAGGGAACTATGCACAAATATGATTTTGGTCTGATTTGAAAGATAAAAGAAGTTGGTATTCTTTAAAAATCTGTAAAAGTACTCTCGAGACACATAATATTTTTTTGCCCTCCTGAAGTGTAATGGGAACTTTACAATTGTATACACAGCAAGTGTAATCTACATTTTACGCTTACTGTGTTGTAACTTGTCTAACTATGCGGTAAAATAATTAAAATACACTGGACGTTTGTGGGCATTTAGAAAAGAAATCATCTTTACTATAATAAAGTTCATGTAAAAAAAGTACTACCTACGTAAGTTATTTTTTTTACTTTAACATTTCCTATATTTAAAATTAATTTATATAAACCAAAATCACGGCAGCGACATATGTCATTATTGTAAAAATCCGCCGTTACCGACATAGTCACCGATCGATATACCTGTCAAATACGCGAGGCGAACATTGATGAAATATCAAATATCGACACCTACCTATTATTTATTACGAAGAAAATATGAGCAAATAAATATATTATTATCAGTCTATTAATACAAATAAATTTTCGCTAGAAGAAGTACTCTAATAAAGGTAAGTAAAATCAAATTTGGAAATTGACTTAACCCCAGTATTTTAAACTAACCCTTTTCAGAAGTACAACTTATCTCATTAAAAAAAGTTATTTTCATTATTGTCGGCCAAAATATTTGACACAATTCTCGTGCGTGAAGTATTTTACACGCATTCGAATGTAAATAACTATTCTACATCTATCCAAAAATGACCAAAAGGAGGATGAAAACAGGTATTTAATTTTTTAATTTTGTATTCCATCAGATAAATTTATTTTCTATGTTTCGGAATGAGAATGTCATATCCTAGCACACTTACAGACTTGTTCTGTAATTCAATGGTAAATATTTTTAACATCGGGTTAAAAATTGAACCAATCAAGTATGTTATAAATTGTTACAGAATAGGCCTGTTAAAATAATTTTCATTCTTAAACGAATGTTATTTCGAATAAGTATGACTGCTCTAAATACTCAAAAAATCTAGGTGTCGGAAAGAATAATAAACACAAATGAACGTCACCAACCAAAATATTCTATACAAAAATCTGTTAGTGGAAATTGTCAACTATTTTAATAAAGAAAAAGAAAGTCTAAGAACAGAGAAAATAGTATAAAACTCTCGTTACAGAAGGCTATTCAAGTACTCGTTCGTTCGCCCACTCGCCGCTTAAACTAGTGTTATAATAGGTTATATTCTGTGACCTATGTTTTAAAATACTATACTCCATTCGCAATAGCGAGAGAATGTGGAACTAACAGGAACAAATCAGGAGTATTTGTTTGTTTTAAAAACATAAAGCTTAAACTAAATAATGAAGAAAAATTCTTTCATAATATGAACTATGATTTAGAACAGCTTAAACTTTTTTTTACCGAGGAATCTTTTGTACTGATATTTGAGATAGAGAAGCCTTCAATAATTAAGCCTTTAAAAGCACTATTTTAGTGCGAAAATATAACTTTTTAAATTAATTTTATAGAAGGAGAATTGAAGAGGAAAATTATGAAAACACGAAGTTTTTGGCTAAGAAAAAAAAATAGTTCATAAAAAATTAATGACCGTTGATGTGCATCGCACAAACAATCTTGTCAATATCAGGTTTAATTGTAGATAGCTATTTTTGAGGTTATATGTTTGATTTCTATATTTATTTCTGTTTTTTATGAACTAGTGTAGAAAACAGCTTTTTAAGCAATTATGTAGTTATAGATGGAATCAGTACTTTCCATGCATTCTTTGCCAAACGCTAAAGCAGAAAAATCAGCAAGTAGAGAAGCCCGAAAATTCACAGGACTTTGTTAATGAACATTTGTTTTACAGTAGACAATGGGGGATTCCTCCATTTTTTTTTATAATTTCAGCTGAAAATGTTAGGAAAACTAAACTTCATAAAGTCCACGTTTGAGTATTTTTTTTTTCACAATTAAAAAAATACATAGTTTTATATTTTGCGTTTATAATGAAGTCATTACGAAATTAAGGTGATATATACTAAAATGTTATAAATCAGAATTAACATGAATCAACTTAGGTACATTATTAGTTATACAAATTTCTTTAAATAAATTTTGACGCGTGCGAAAATAATAATGTCCTATAAAACTCGTCCTTTAATGGGGATTCCACCATTTTTTTTTTTATATAATTTCATCTGAAAATATTAGGAAAACTAAGACTATTGATGAAAATCCGGTGAAAATATTTCTATTAATAAGCGAGTTATGGTCTCCCGAATTTTGAAAAGATTGACGTGACGTCACATTTATGTGTTTTTATATCAAACTGTTTTCATCATGGACCTAAATGTTCTTGAAATATATGCTATTTAAGTTATATTTACATAAAAATAAATGAATATTATAACACTGTATAAGTCTACATACTTTATAATTACAAGTGTATTTAAATTATTAAGTTTAATGCAAGAAATTTATGTTAAAATAAAAACTGTTTGGAAACTGCAGTACAGGAATGTTAGCCCCTCCTTTCCATTGGTAGTAATCCCCACCTCCTAACACGCTATTTGTAATGCATGTATAGGCGGTATCCCGATCGCCAATCAAAATATTTTCATATTAGTGTCGAAGCGCTATAACAAAAAACCCTTTATTTCCGAAATATCTCAATTATACCATTTCATTTTTTTATTAATATTCGTTAATCAGCATATACATCCTTATTTGTTTTTACTATTTTCCTTTAATTCGATTGAGCTGGAATCCCCCATTTGTATTATAGTATTTTGGTTCTGATAATTTATATTTATTTATTAAGTGGTACTCTAGATATATTATTTCTCGGTGCCCTTAAAAATGTCTCACGGATCCCCAGGGTTCCGCGAACCACAAGTTACGAAACGCTGATTTAAAATTTAGATTAATTAACTATAATTAATAGATCAAGTTTGAAAAATGTAAAGAACTTTATACAACAAAAATAATCTAGGTACATAATACAATTCTTAATGCAGAACAAAGTTTCATAACAATTAATAAACGCATAAAGATAAAATATGATTTTAATTTGCTAACGCGGGAAAGATAAAACTCATCCGCAATATATATCTCATACCGTGCAAAAAGCGTAGATTTAATTTCCCTAATACTGTCCACTCCGCATAGAGTGGTCAGGAAAAGCCAACGGATTGCAGCGCCACTGGAACCACCACGAATGCATATGTTACTGGTGGTTCGCGCGCACTGAATTAAGTTATTAATTTAAAAGTAAATTACTTTTCTAGCATAGATAAAAGTAATTACATCTGTGGACCCGGAGACAGCTGTGGCGTTTCTCAAAATGAATATTTTTAATCTTGTTATTTAATTAGAGTTGTGCGGTGGGACCGGAAAATTGTATTAACTTTGCGTTCACTGCCATGTGCAACAAGGTAGAGACGCGAATGCTGATGCTGTTCTGTTTGCCCAGGAGGGATATTTATTTGCATTTTATCGACAGGAATTATTGAAACTCACTTATAATTATACGAGTTGCAGAGGGAGGTTTGGTTAACTATGATAAATCAATGCTACAATGAAAATCTTTATAACGAAGGCGGGCCTTAAAAAATTAAATTAATTGACTAATATCCAGTTGCAGAAACGTTGATCAATTCCTTTTTACCTCTCGCTAAAAGAGGTATTGGATTCATGCTAAAATTCGCATATCCAGATTTATTGAATAAGCACGATTTAAGGTCCCTAGAATCCGATTATAACATTTTTAAAATGATGTCTGTGTGTTTCCTCAATCTGACATTCCTGGGAAGAGCTGAAAAGGTTTTGGTAACATTTGAACAACCGGAAGTAGTAGTTTCTTAGAAAAATTCTTCTAAATATAATTTTTTGGGAGTTTTTTTTTTATTAAATATTGAAGAACATAAAATTCTCCATCTAATACACTTAAAATTTTTATTATATCTTGCATAGATTTGGAGATAAAGATACTATAATTTATAAAGTACACTAATCGCAGAGGCTAAGGCACTAAGGAAACCAGTTGACAAATTTATAACATGACACATGTCATTGTCAAATATCAACAGTTTTAGTGACATCCTGATAGCTTTTTCTGGGAAGTATATATAATTTTTCTTATTGTTTTATTAATTAAATATTTGAAATTATAATTAGGTAAAATTCTGGTAAAATGCATATATCCTTCAGAAATACCGCCCATCTGGTTAATGAATTGGAACAATCTCTGACATTTAGACACTTCCTGATACAATAAAAAATATATATAATTAGAATTAAATGTGTGCAGAAAACATGTTAAATCCAATAAAAAACAATATTTGGGTAAAATTCTGTAATATTTTGTTATAAAACGACGATTCGAAAGCGAAGTGCAGTACAATACTTATATAGCCTAATATGGAAATGGCGAGAGGTCTTGTGCTGGCCACAACAGATTTTTCAGTTAGCGGACCGTCAAAATGAACAAATTCGAATCATTTTCGTTATTCTTATGACATTTTTTTGCGATCGCCCAGAAAATGAACTCTTTCTGATCACTATTTAGACCGGAAAGTCCTTCTTTGCTGAGCTAGCTCGGAAAGTGGTCTATAAGGGATTGGAAAGTACTTTTTGTACTCACAACCTCGGAAGTGACATTTGACACACGCTATAGACAACCGGAAACACTTTCCCGGTGCAGTGCACTAGGAAGTCAACCAAAAAACACTGACATTTTCTGGGCATTCTTCAACAAAATAATCTTTAAAATAACAAAATATAGTTTATAAAATGGCACTCATACTATTTTCAAGCAGCAAAAACCAATAATAATAAAAAATTATTAATAAATAATAAATTTGTCTACCATCAGTGCCATCTGTTGCAGAATCTGTCATCTGTTGAATGTCAAAATAAAACATAACCTGTGACAACCTTAAATATAAATTATCAGATTTTACACATATTACATTGAAAATGAAACTACCAGTAAAATAGAGACGTGCCGAATATTATTCTTTATTTAATTATTTGAAAAGTTGGTAAGTAAAACATAAAATATGCTTGACAACCTTTGCTTAATTTCTAGAAGTTTAGGGTTAGGTACGATTTTAAATAAAATTAACTTTTTTATGGAATAACAACAATATAATACCTTACAATCATCGCCGAGACATCCGTTAATACATTTTATCTATCAACAAGTACGGCGTTACTTCCACCTAACAATTATTATTATTAATATCAGAATCAGACATTTTGACTTTTAATTCTGAAGAAAATATGCAAACAATTATGTTTTGGAATCAACAATTTACTTAACAACCGTTGCTATGAAATTGCTGCTGTGCTATTTACTTGTATATTTGCGAATTTTGTACAATTATCATTTATAATAATGATTTTGTTCGTTACAAAAAGTATTGTACAAACTTCTTGCGGGAAGACGTCATCCACGCATTCGCGCAAATGAAGCCCTCGCTCGCAAGCTCGCTCGTGACTCAAATAAGCGCTCATGTGGGAAGAGTGTCTTCCCGCACTAAGTATGTAAATAAATATTACCGATCTCGGGACCGGTAAAGCTAAATGTTTCCATGGAGATCAGTTGTTTATTTATTTCTTATTTGCTCGCAATAAAAAATAAAATAATACTTTTTTATTCTTTTTTCAGGATCGCAAAAAAAATATTGTACCCAACATGACCTGAAAGTGTCTATACTGGGCTCACAAGCTTTCAAAGGTCGCCTACGGCTCGCTCTGGAATATGCTTGCTCACCCAGTAAAGTATCACTTTCAGATATTGTTACGTTTACTATTAAAACATTGCTGTAAAAAAATCGCGTTGCATTTATTTGTTTTGATGAACTGTTGATTGATTAAGGAATTGATGATCGACTCTACAACCGGGCCTAACTCTAACCATTCTTTACATTAGTTTTTGTAAAATGTTACTATAAACATATTCCCTTCTTCTTAAGCTTATATCGTAGCTGAATAGTATGTTTTACAATTTTCTGCTAAACGTTAAATCACTTCATAATTTTGTAACAACTAAAGGTTGCTGTAACAACGATAACTATATCTGTCTATAGCCTCTTTCACAGCTAGAAAAATAAATATAAAATTGTACATAAAAATCTGTTGTGGCAAGCACAAGACTTTCCGTTAATTTGATGTATTTTGTAAAAATCCCATACCAAAAGTTTATTGGAAAAGATTCTATATATCCAAAAAAAAAATAATTGTAAAACGAACATAATAATTTTTTTTTACAAATTCCATACAGAAAGTTCCTTGGAAAATATTCTATAAATCCAATAAAATTATCACATGAATATACATTATGTATACTCATTTATAAATACTCTAAACATGCGTACACTTACGTAACATTCTCTTTACAATCAAATAATATTACTATCAAGTTTATATCTCTACCCAGTTTTGAATTATTGCCCCAAAAGTCAATATACTCCACATTTAGATAAAAACTTAAAATTTTCAAAAATCTAATTTGTATGTATCTAGATACTTCTTAATGCGCTGATACCAAATTTTGAAACCGCAGGTCGATATCTCGTTCCGTTCTCGAGTTATTTAGATTCAAAATTTTACTCAAAACTGCCCATTTTTGGGTAATAACCCAAAAATGGGTCCAGATATGAATTTGGCGACAACACCATTCGATTCTACGAGCAAAATTACATAAGTACACCAATTTTCAGAACATTTTGAACATTGTATACAATCTCTAAAGCAAAATAACTGAAAATGGCCAAAAATCGAAAAAATCGTAAGGGGTACCCCTTACGATTTTTTCAGATTTTACCCATTTTCAGGAATTTTCAAGCTTTTATTCCTAAAAAATGAATCGGTTGGACAAAAATTATGAAAATTGCTATACTTATGTATTTTTGTCCTTAGAATCGAATGGTGATGTCGCCAAATTCATATCTCGACCCATTTTTGGGTTAATACCTAAAAATGGGCAGTTTTGGGCAAAACTTTAAATCTTAATATCTCGAGAACGAAACGAGATATCGACTTGCGGTTTCAAAATTTGAAATCAGCGCATTGAGAAGTATATAGGTACATAAAAATTAGATTTTTGAAAATTTTGAAGTTTTTATCTAAATGTGGAGTATATTGACTTTTGGGGAAATAATTCAAAAATGGGTAGAGATATAAACTTAGTAGTAATATTATTTTATTTTAAAGATAATGCGACGTAAGTGCACGCATTTTTAGAGTATTTGAACAACTGTGTGAATTTTTAGAAATAAGAGTATTGAAATAAAAATAGATAAATGCAATAAAAAAGTTGCTTGGAAAGGATTCTATATATCCAATAAAATTATAACATGAACACATACTATATTTTACAAATTTCATACCAAAAGTTCCTTTGAAAAGATCTTATAAATCCAACCAAAAATTACATGTAAATTACACTTGACAATTCCTTCTTTCTTCCTCAGCTTTCTCCAATTTTATTAGGGTTTCTTACTCTTCTCTTTCACCCATTCCTGTTCAACGCATCTTCTTTGCACAGTTCTTCCTCTCTCAAGTCTTCTGCGATACAGTCCTCCCATTTGCTCTTTCGCCTTTCTCGTACTCCCGAATAAAGTATAATATCCTATTCTTATGAGTAATGTCAAAATTGTATAAGAGAAAACAATTGAGTACTTTGATTTTACAAATTAGCAGATATAGGTATCCATATTTTTAGCTATATTGTATTTTAATTGTTACCAAATAGTCAAGAAAATTAATATTCCAAAACTATCAATTTATTAATAATTAACTCGTAATTATACATTTTACATTAAAAGGATTAACAACTAAAAAAGTGTTGTCCCTTTGGATTGTTTGCACTATTATGCATATGTTTGGAAACGACATAAATATTGTATCTAATTTGAAATTAATTCCAGCAGGTTTTACAGTGTAATAAAATATGAAAATGTTTGGAAAATTCATTAAAGTTAGCCAAGAACAACTGCTCAGTACATCGTAAAGTTACAAGCGATATGCATTATGCATCTTTTTATTACTTGATTTTAAATTTTTATTTCTTGACGCAAAGTTTCATTTACTTGGTTTACTATTTGACATAAATTATAGACAGTGAAATTAGAAGAATAAAGTTATAACTCATGCAGTGCAGTCGAGTACCTCGTGTATATAAAACGGTGGTTCAATTTCCGTTTACGATGAAAAGTATCCAACTGAAGTTACATTTTTCATATCTCGAGATCAAGTAAATAAATTTCGAAATAGGTTATTCTTTTAAGTTACGATATGCAATCATATTTGTCCAAAGATTATTTCTTTATGTTAAATCGTAAATTGTAATACAAAATAGGAACTATACATAAATCAAGATCCCTGAAGATATTTGAATAAATAAAATGAAACATATATGTATAAATGTCTGGAATGAAACTATGAATGTCAAAGTACGGTTTGAAAATTATACAAGACAATTGCACCAACATAAAATTAATTTTAAACACGTTTAATCTACGTTTAAACAAAAAAATGCAAATTGAAATCTTGACAGATATAAATAAATAAAATAAATAAATATATCATCACGGCATAGTACCCATGTAGTTGTGATGATATATTTATTTATTTTATTTTTATACCTATGTCATACATGTATAGACAATAAATAAAAATGAGCCTAATTTCAATAAAATATACCAAATTCTTATGATTGATTAGAAGTGCTATCTTTGGCGTTTAATATAAATCACAGATTTTGTGTTTGTGTTAGTGGTTACGTTGCACCGATGTGTTGCTTTATTATGAATGGGCCTTTAGGCATGTAAAACCAATTTGGTAAGTGAATATTTGTTTAGAAATCAACACTAAATTTTATAAATTTATATTAATTAAAGAAAATATGAAGATTGACAATTCGTCACTGTCATTAAAAATTAAATGTTTGGCATTTTGACAGACTGCTTGATAAAATTTATTTTAAGAATTTAGCGGTGCAGACATTCAGATTTTATTCTTTTCTGGGTGAACCGTAACAGATATCACAAATTACATACAGAGAGAAAAGTTTATTATTGAATGTATCTTTCTGAAAAGAAAATAATTTCACGTTATCGGAGTGGCCATTAAAAAGTTACGGTCTAATCAATGTTGGGACACCTAAGTTTCATAAACTAGTGGTTCACTAATATTAACAAATATCATCTTAAAAGATGACTTATTACCATATGAACTGTCTTTCCAAATTTTATCCAAATCGAATAAAACGTTCTGTTATTATAAGCAAAATTAATTTTTTTTGCGACGAATTTAGCAGAGTCAGAAAACCATCCGAGAACATATTTCGGGCACAAGGTGTACACAATATTTTTTCTACAACTAAACTTAATATTTAGAAAATATAATAATTATTCAAACAAAATTAATCTCTAATGACATTTTGTCAATTTGACAGATAACCGTTGAATTTTCCTATAAGTTACGACTTGATATGTCATTGACAGCAATGTATTTGTATGTCTCATTTAAAATGAAACATAGGGAATGAATTTGACAGAAGTATTATATTTAAATATTATAAAATATTTAGCCTAGTCAGAAAATTACTCAGGAATAAGATGCACACAATATTTTTCCTTTGTTTATTTATTTCCTTTTTTTATTTTAAATGGCACAAAAGTGACCCCTGTGGTGCACTCTCCACGCCAGCTATGAGTGCCCGTGAGGTGACGCCTGGTAAGCGCCCACACGGTAAAATATATCGTCATCATTACCGATGTCTACATGTGTTGTAGATACTGGCACACCCAGAAATGGGTAATATGCTGTGATGATATATTTATTTTATTTTATTTTATTTATTTAGAAAGCAGGTACATATAATTATTTAAACAAAATTAACCTCTATTGACGTCTTGACAAATGTCAAATTCGTTCCCATGTTTCATTTTAAATGGGACAGGCAAATACATTGCTGTCAATCAAATGTCAAGTCGTTAATCATGGCTATGACAAATCCAATGTTTCATGTTAAAAAATACTCACGGTATTACATGATATTTATAACGATATCTCAAGTTATAGAACATTGATTGTGAACTTTTTGACGAAAACTGCCATCACAACTGACATATAGCTGTGCATTTTTTTTTCAAAACTTTTGTTACATAAGTTTTATTATTATGTGATTTAAATCTCCTCTTTTTCAACTTCCCCTTTAACCAGAGCAGCTTGGAACGAAAGTCATCGGAGTTTCCCTACTGGTTGTATTCTCATTCTATGCTATACTTCTGATTGTGAATAAAAAAAAAAAATAGTTTCATGAAGTACAGTTTTAATTATGTCAGAGATAAAAAGAAATGAAACTTTTTTGATATTTAATTTGGTTTAAACCAGATGAACATTATTCTGAATGAAGAAATTTGTCAAACTTTCATGCTGAATAAATTAAATCGCTTGCAATATTAATTTCCTGAAAACCGAAGAAAAAAAAACCATCTTTTCATCTAAGGAATTAAAATTCCATTCTCCGGTCGGCTTAGAATTACAAATCGTTCACCTCAAGTCGGGCGCTTTCGCACCCCTCGAATATAAATCGTCTCGAACAATCCAACACCCGTTACTTCTCCAATAAAGTCTTAATTCCGAACACGGCAAGATTAAAACTTCTAGCGACAAATATCCCGAGCTTTACAATCCGTTTATTATCCACACGAGAACAAACAAAACCCTCGCGCAAATTAAGATTCTTTAACTTTTAATTAAAGCCATTATTTCCTGCGCGGTTGTTAAACGAAAGAAATTACAGCCGTCGCCATTTTTACTAAATACCTCGCGTAAGTACGTGTTCATAACGGAGCTGTTTTTTAGCCGTTTATTCTGGTCATTCGAGGGGAGGACGTCAGCCTATAGGGAAAGCGATCCCACGCCCATTCAATCGTCGTTTCAGATTAATTAAGAAAATTTACGCCCTGAAAAGGACGAATATTTTAACACCAACGTTTTTTATTGCCTTGTTTGGGCATTATTTTGCTAAATAATGTCGTTTCATTCGATTTCGTTGAGCTTAGTAATGCCTGTAAAGATTCATAAAAAACTTTGTTATTTGTAAGAGAATGGGGTCATTTCACATTTTCTGATTTATTTTTTTCTTGACAAAATAGGTTAAATTAAACATGTATATGTATGTTTTATATCTTGCAAGTCTTTAGAATCAGAGATATGATTTTTTAAAAGTTGCGTTTAATTTCAAATATTTCAATGGCTGACGACACATATTCACGGATACGACAGTCGAGCTCTACCGGTTTAATTTAGAACTATGATTATTTGGTTTGGTATTTACTTACATAAATGGTTTATTTAAATACCTTATACTGCACTAGTACTTTTAAAGAAATAGAAAGTAATAATAATCTTCTATCTTGTATATTTTGCTGTCAACTGTCACACTTTTAGGTTAGGTTACTGTTTCATGTTGTGAAGCGTGTGTGTGTGAGACAGAATTGTCTTTGTGTGAGTATGAATTTGTGTCGTCACAAATTTAGTCCGTGTTTAAGAGCGCGAAAGTTTATTAGCAAATTAATGAATGAAAAGTCGCATATTTCAAATTATTTTCTATTACTATTTTTATTAAATGAGATGGATTTCATGATTTTATAAAAAAAATCGACAATTATTTTTTTTGAAATGACCCCATTACTTGTCGCTTACTCAAGGGAGGGAAACAGTCAAATCGAGAATGATCGACGGATACAGCTAAAGTTTTTATTGTCAATTTAAAGAAATTTTCGGGTAATAAAAATTTAATTTCCACTTTATTTCTTTTATATCTTTTGTGTTTCAAATAAATGTGCATAAAATTTTGAAAAAAAATACTTAATTTTTACTCCTCGCCAAGAGAGGTATTGGATTCATGATAAAATTCGTATATCCAGATTTTAGTGAATAATAATAAGGTCCCTGCAATTCAATTTTGACATTCTTACAATGATGTGTGTGTGTATGTGTGGGGAGATGTGTATGTGTGGATGTTGGAAGGACGATTTCTCAAAAACTATAAGACTTAAGACCAGTTTAACTATTAATTTCTCAATCTTACATTCATGGAAAGAGCTGAAAAGAATTTGGTAACAATTGGACAACCGGAGGTAGTAGTAGTATCTTTAAAAAATTATTCTAAATATTATTTATTGAAAATTTGTTTTATTACTAATGTTGAAGAACATAAAATTCTACATTTGAGACATGTAAAAATTTTATTATACCTTCTATAGGTTTAGAGATAAAGGCAGTATAACATATAAAATAATCGGATGTAATAAATCGCACAGGCTAAACTACACCAAGGAAACCATTTGACAGATTCAAATATTGTATCATAGTTTATAATGACAGATATATGTCACTATTAAAAATTAGCAGTTTTAGTGACATTTTGAAAGTTCATTTAATCTTATTGTTTTGTTAATTATTTAAAATTATAGGTAAAATGCATATATCTATAAGAAATACCACCAATCTTGTTAATGAATTGGAAGAAGCTCTGACATTTAGGAAATAGATATAATTAGCATTGTATGCGTGCACAAGACATGGTAAATACAATAAAAAACAATATTTAGGTAAAGTTCTGTAATTTTTACCTCCCACTACCCTTGGCAAGGGAGGTATAGGGAGCGTGCTAAAAAACACATATCGAGATTTTAGTAAATTATCACGTTTTAAGGTCCCTAGAATCCAATTTTAACATTTTCACGATGATGTCTGTATGTGTGTATGTGTGTGTATGTATGTGTGTGTATGTATGTATGTGTGTGTGTGTGTATGTGTGTGTGTGTATGTGTGTATGTGTATGAATTTTGTCTTCGCTCTAACTCAAATACTATCATTCAGAAAATTCTGAAACCTTGTATTTCTACCATACTCTAATCCGAAAAGAAGCCATTAAATTTTGGTGTAAATCGGATAAACAGAAATGGCACTTTACTTGAAGCTCATAATGGGTTTTTTCAAAAAATACCATTAAATGCCATTTTTTCGCATTTTATGTCATTGGAAAATTATTGATTACTGAATTTTGTACAGGTACACATTAATACTTTTTCTATATATTTTACAGATAAATTTAAAAATCATTTTTCTTTTTTTAATTCCGAAGCCTAAGATAAACAAAATTCCTTTGTTACACAGTTTATTTTTCAAATGGATGTAACTGACAGGTAAACGTCATTGTCAAAAAATTAAGCACTTCAAATTAATAATAGTGACATAAAGAATAATAATAATAGTAATAATAATAATAATAATAATAATAATAATAATAATAATAATAAAGCAATCGTAAATAATACATTAGTTATATGCAATACAACATAATACAGTTTGCAGCATTAGTAAAGTAGGTATGTATTTAAATTAATAAAAATTATATAGCGGTAGGTTTTGTGTTGGCCACATCAGATTTATTTTATTATAAAACAACGCTTCGACAGCGAAGTGCAATACAAAACTTATATAACTTAAAATGAAAATGGCGAGAGGTATATATTGTGCTGGTCACAACAATTTTATTTTATTTTTTTGAGAGATTAGAATGTTTCGAATTAAAGCTGGGCTTCTTGTCCAAACATCTATTTATGAGAACAGCATATTACAAAGTATATCAACTGATAGATTTAATTAAAAAATTGTAAAAAAAACTCTAAATATTAACCCATTCATCAGCAACAAATTTTTCACATTCAGCTCAATACCTTCATTTAACTTCATTCTGCAATTCTTTAATTTTAATTAAAACGTGAAATACCAAATCGTTTAAAACAAAGAAGAAAAAACAAATTTCAATTCTATTTCAATTGGTTAAAATATCTGCTCACACCCCAATAGCTCTTCTGGTGCATCGAACGTTGAATAACAAAGACGCATCGAGTCAACGTCCACGTCTCTGATTCTGACAGTCGAACGAGGAGAACAAAAGCAGATCGCGGCGTCGACGTCGAGACGCTGGGTATCAACGCCAACAGACGCTGTGGTCTGCATGAATGCGGTGCTAACTTCGGATAGTTTATTAGAAGGTTAGAGAGAGTGTAATATTTAGACAGCTTGTGCCCTGACACTTTTGGAGAGTATTTAATTTAGAGGGTGCGGGTTACCCCATGTGATACTCGAACACAACAGGGGTGAATTGAATAAATTTAGAAGGAATGTTTCGAGGGGTGGGAATTTATATAAGGAGCTAATTTAATTAAAAGTGAACGTTGAATTTATTTGATGGCTATCTTGGAAATTTAGTTTGACTTTTAAATTTCAATTAGTTTAGAAAAGAAACAATTTTTCACCCATGTCGAAACAAGGGACCTATCAGCAGATATTGGATTAAAGAATAAGGCAAACATTTTTAAATACCAAAAAATTCACATGATCATAAAAAAATGAGTTAGGTCCACTTTTACAAATAATGGATAATCTATGGTAGGAATAGTTGTACTGTATTCGATAAAATATCAAAAGAAAATAACTTAACATTAAGTAGAACTTAAATTTTTAAAATGTATTGCACCGTTTGCTAAGTTATACTTAAGGTGCACTTACTTTAAGCCTCAGATTTCTGTGGCTTAAGGTGCACTTAACCTTTAAGATTAACTTAGACAATGGATGTGATTGATTTCTATGATGATGAATTTTAATTTTAATTGAAGTTTTACTAACTCTAGTTTATCGCAAGCAAGATAAGTATATGTAATTTCTTTAAAGGACAATTCAACAACGATCTGTTACTTTTTATACCAGATTCCATCCTCAACCTGTAGAAAGTACTTAATGTCCCTTTAGCCTTTATCACAATTAGGCTCACTTTAGTACTTTAATTAAAATTACTTTAACACTTTATCTTTAATTTGAAATAATGCTAATTGTTCACTAAATTATTATGAAAACGGCCATTAATACTTAAATAACTACAGAGTGATAAAAAAAATCTGTTGTGGCCAGCACAAGACCTCTCGACATTTCTTTATTAGGCTATATAAGTATTGTATTGCACTTTGCTATCGAAACGTCGTTTTATAACAAAATATTACAGAACTTTACCCAAATATTGTTTTTTATTGTATTTAACATGTCTTCTGCACACATATAATTCTAATTACATCTATTTTTCATTGTATTCCTGATTGTCAGAGATTCTTCCAATTCATTAACCAGATTGGCGGTATTTCTGATGGATATAGGTATGCATTGTATCTATAATTTCAAATATTTAATTAATAAACCGAAAAGAAAGACTAAATGTACTTCCCAGAAAAAGCTATCAGAATGTCACTAAAGTTGTTGATTTTTTGACACTGACATTGATATATGTCATTTATAAACTATGTTATAGACATTTGAATTTGTCAACTGGTTTCCTTAGTGTAGTTTCGCCTACTCGACTTATTATATCCCGATATTCTATATATTATAGCGTCTTTATCTCTAAATTTATAGAAGATATAATAAAAAAACACACACACACAGACATCATTGTAAAAATGTTAAAATCGGATTCTAGTGACCTTGAAACGTGCTTATTCATTCAAATCTGGATATGTGATTTTTAGCATGACTCCAATACCTCTCTTAGTGAGAGGTAAAAATGATGCGGTTGGCAATACAGTTTTGGTGATCTTTTTATTTACACAACACCACAAACACAACACCAGGTGAAAGCGGAAATACTATTTCACGTCATTTTGTCCATAAATACAAAAAGGTTATGTCAGAGCATGGTTCTGACAGCTAATAGAATTTTGAGTGCCTGATATGCTTTAGATTATTGTTTATGGTTAATGTAAGAAATAAAAGTAAGTGGGCAAGGGAAACAACAACCATTTCAATAAAAAATTGTAAATATACTCGAATTTAAATTTTCAAATGTCACTGTATGTATCAATCAACTATTTTTTAAGTATTGCCAACTGAATAAATTATTTTTGATCACTCTGTATGTAAATTATTCCCATTATAAAGTGAGTAAGCACAGTTAACATTTATGAAAAATAGTTGTTCCATTTGAAAGTAATTATAACATGAAATTTCATAAATTATTTATATGTAGCAATTTAGGCAGTGTTTTTACATTATACAATCTAAATACAGTGCAGATTTTACCAAAACTGTCCTGTCATATTGCTAATTATCGCTTCAATCCAGGGCTTAGTTTTTTATTTTAAAATAAATAAAATCCAATTTATCAGGCTGATTACTTGCCATCACCGTCCGAATCCTTTAATATTTTGATTCTAGCCCTGATTCCGTGGTCGCCTTCCCACAGCTGGTTTCACAGTGTGATTGTCACCCCTGTTCGTTAAATCTACTGTAAAGGGTGGACAAGTTCGTTTGCATGTGTGTGTGCACACCGTCTGTCGCGGGAAATTTTTTAATGGAATTATATATTGAAATGTAAATGTTTACTCAACAGTCGGGCTGTTTAAACTTTCAATAAGCTTTTGTATGAGTTGTGCTTTTTAAATTATAAATGAAGGATGGGTTTAGTAGGTGTCACTGCAAAATGGATTATTTTATTGGAAGAATTCATGATTACTTTTTGTAAAAAGTAAAATAAATGTGAATGTTTTAATGTGATGCAATAACGACTTTTTATTCATATTTAAATTATGGAGGGCAAATACTGGATTATGCATGTGTGAACTTGTTTAGTGCAATGATAATGGGACCCTTCCAATGTTGTCAAACAGTTAAAAAAGGATTATAATATTTTAGGGAAATTTTTACCCTAACGGTGACTAATCCTACATGACCATGAACATGATGTAATGTTAAAGTAAATATTTATACAATCAAATTAAAGATTTATGGAGTACCTATAAATAAAAGGCCGCTATTTTGAAGGTCATTCTACATACCAAAATATAAAATAATCCTAGTTTATACTCGTATAAATATATAGTTATACAAAAAAGTCTCCGTAAGACGATACTTGCAAACTATTTTAGGAAAAATAGAAGTCTAAAACCCAACATATTTAATTTTATTTAGTGCCAGTTTTACAATCTGTGTTTAAATAAACAAAATTGAAACGAAACTGTCAAATGACAAATTATTCATTGGTGTCAATAATCCGATTCAATATTGTTTATTTAACTTACATAAAATCTAACCAGAGATTTTAAAACTGGCCCTTAATAGAAATTGATAAGCATTATTTTATGTTATTATGTAGGTACCTACAAAAAAATAAAATATATATATATATATATATATATATATATAGTTATAATAGGGCGAACTTTGAAAGTATTTTCATGACGAAAAAGGTTCCGTACAATAACCAAAATATTTAAATAATAAACCATATTTATGTATAATAAATAAATAATAAACCATATTTAAAAAATATAATATTTTGATGGATTTTCTTTAGTTTTTCCATCAGTAACTAAGCGACGAGCCATTAAATCTACCAAATTTTTGGTCACCGATGGCATTATATTCTGCCATATTTTTAAATTAGTTTTTGGTTTATATTATTGTTTTTTTCAAGAATTTTCTGCACTTTCTATACTGGTTAAAGTTCGGATGAGACTGTGGGAGATGATTAGACTAATTTTTGATATTATGCACTAGCCATTCTCGTACAAGACGCGAATAATTTGTCGGATTGTTTGATGCATGAAATTAAAACTGTCTGCTATCTCTGCCGGCACTTTGTTTTGAAAATATCGAAGGTAATCTTTGCTATCCGTGATTGTCACAATAATTACTAATTATTGTACCCCCGCTGACTAAATATACCCCGAAACCTAACGCTGTCACCACCGTATTTAACTGTTACTTTTAACTGCCTTAACTTTTAGGTTTTCTTCAATATTTTTGCCTTTTGTTCAATTCTGCATGCATTAAGGCCTATTTATAATGAAGTAACGTAAAACGCAACGCAAAGACGCAACGTAATCAGTAACGCAAACACAAAATATGTGATTTATAATAACGCCGAAGATAGCATTTCTAACCAATCAAAAGATTTCTGTATTCTGTATATATTGTTGAAATTCAACTCGCTTTTATTTATAGTCTTTATGACACATGGCATAAATAAGTGTATAAAATAATTTGAATAGAAATGGACAGTGACGACGATATAGCTGCGGCAATACTGTTTCTGACTCGGTGATTCTCGATTAATTCCATTAATTTTCTATCATCCATAATTATTCTTGGTATCGCGTTGAAAATTTAACCGGTCTAACCATAAAATGTAGATTTTTATAGTAAAACTGAAACACTGAATTCTGATTGGCTAGAGGTACAAAAGTAAGGTAGAAGGATGAAAGTTGGCCAGCTTTGGCGTTACGTTGCGTTACGTTACTTCTGCGGCTCTGCGTTGCGTTTCATTATAAAACAGTATATGTTGTACCTTACATTTATCTTTTGCGTTACCTTACTGCAACTGCGGTACCGCTTGCGTTACTTCATTATAAATAGGCCTTTAGACTTACTACTTACGTTACTAGAATACCTAATAAATAATTAAAAGTAGAAAATTTAAGGAAACAATAATAACAAAAATTTCATTGCCTCTTTCGTCAATTTAAACAATGTAAAGTTAAAAAATAAATTTGAAACACTCGAGACCATAATTCTTATACTCTTATTCTTTTTAATATTCATATGTACATCAATTTTACCAGCAGCTGAGTAGCATGAGTAATTGGACGTAATCTTCTTTATTTGAACTGTCGTAAAAATTTAATAACACCAAGGAAATGTTAGTACATAAAATCGTGGAAATAATCCCTCAATCTGTAGAGGGACAAAAATTTCAAATTGATTTATCCAGCAAGATTTAACACGTACGGAAAAAATCCAATCATAGCCGTAACAATTGAAATAACGTTCCCTTTGTTTGTTTTACTCCTCATATATTCCTATCTTTGTCTTTCCTCTCGTCCAGGAATCCTCCTCGTTGCTACCTCATGATAAAAGTTACGAATTCTACTCCGCTCTTTTTCTAGATTATTTTTTATCATCGTTTCCTTTTCTTTCACAGAAAACAAAAGGCCACCATTGCGTCTTATCTCCGTCTTTTTCTTCTTCATTGCAGGAGATAAGCAAGAGAGATGGAGTGATGCCTCATTGTTTAGAATTTGCACCTCCTTGCAATAAGACTTGGACGTTTATTCTAGAATTATTCGCACGTATTCGGCGTATTTTTCCAGAATGAGAATTTGTTGTAAATGAGAGAATGATATGGAATAATTGCTACAGGGAAAGATAAAATCCAATGGGCTTTCCTTGAAAATGAACATTTTGGGGGAAACAATGAATTTATTGTCACATATCCCTTGTGGATTTTTTGTTTCGTTACTAAAACCACATAGAATGTTCGGCAAAAGTTTTAGGTTATCTTTCAAAAATAGGAAATGTAGTTGTAATAATATACACAATTTAGTAAAAATAATTGTAATCACTAACAATTAAATTTTTTTTACAGAAATGTGGCCAGCACAATACCTTTCGCCATTTCCATTTTATGTTATATAAGTATAGTATTGAATTTCGCTATCGAACCGTCGTTTTATAACAAAAACATTACAGAACTTTGTACCCAAATATTGTTTTTATTATATTTAACATGTCTTCTACACACACACAATTCTAATTATATATATTTTTCATTGTATGAGGAAGTTCCTATATGTCTTCCAATTCATTAACCAGATTGGCGGTATTTCTGATGGATATATGCATTTTACCCATAATTTCAAATATTTCATTAATAAAATAATAAGAAAGATTAAATATACTTCCCAGAAAAAGCTATCAGAAAGCCACTAAAACTGTTGATTTTTAACACTGACATATGTCATTTTCAAACTATGTTATAAATATTTGAATTTGTCAAGTTGTTTCCTTAGTGCCTTAGCCTCTGCGATTAGAATCTGCTATATATTATAGTGTCTTTATTTCTAAATCTATACAAGATATAATAAAAATTTTAAGTGTATTAGATGGAGAATTTTGTTCTTCAATATTTGTAATAACAAAAAATTCCAAAAAATTATATTTAGAAGAAATACACACATACAATTCTAATTATATCTATTTTTCATTGTATGAGGAAGTTCCTAAGTGTCAGAGATTCTTTCAATTTATTAGCAAGATTGGCGGTATTTCTTATGGATATATGCATTTTACTTACAATTTGAAATATTTAATTAATAAAACAATACGAAAGATTAAATGTACTTCCCGGAAAAAGCTTTCAGAATGTCACTAAACTGTTGACTTTTGACACTGACATCTGTCATTTACAAACTATGTTATAAACATTTGAATTTGTCAACTGGTTTCCTTAGTGCCTTAGCCTCTGCAATTAGATTATTCTATAGTGACTGTATATACATAGTGTGGCCAACCGCCGCCATATTTAGGCAAAATGCGCGAGAAATTTGATTTCATATGATGTTATAACTAAACAAAATTCGATAAACAATTAATGAAACAGCATATTAAATGGAAACAATATTTATTTTCATTTTAAATCCTTTCGAAGAACTGTTTTCACAACCAACCGCCACGCAACCAGGCATCTAAAATATATACATTAATATTAGATATTTTAGTAATTTTGACAGTTAACCTAAAAAAGATGTGTATGTGTGTATTACTTTGAGTTATAAATATACAAATACACGTGTAACTTAATTATTTGCACTATCTACAATATAAATATAATATAATTACCTTCAATTCACGTAACAAATCTGAAAATGTCACTTTGTCGGAATAATATCCGCCATATTTAGGCAAATTCGCGCCGACCAATCAAAATCGATCCCCCTATTGGCCACACTATGTATATACAGTCACTATAGATTATTCTATACAGTGCCTTTATCTCGAAATCTATACAAGATATAATAAAACTTTTAAATGCATTAGATGTAGAATTTTATGTTCTTCAATAATAGTAACAACAGAAATTTTCAAAAAATAATATTTAGAAGATTTTTTTTAAAGAAACTATTACTTCCGGTTGTCCACTTATTACCAAAATCTAATCAGATCTTCCCATGAATGTCAGATTGAGGAAACTGTAGTTAAATATTTTTTAAGTCTTATAGTATTTGAGAAATCGTGGTTCCAATATCCTCACATCCACACACACACACACACACACACACACACACACACACACACACACACACACACACATACATACACACACACGTACACACACACACACCCACACACGGACATCATAATAAAAATGTTATAATCGGATTATAGGGACCTTAAAATGTGCTTATCCACTAAAATGTGGATATGCGAATTTTAGCATGACTCCAATACCTCTCTTAGCGTGAGGTAAAAAGCAAAATTGAGGCGTTATGCCTATAAAAACATAAATCAAAAACCAGAGAATAAAATAATAACACTGCAGAGTGAGGAACTGTTTGCTAAACCTCTCGGATTACTTCCGGTTAACCACGTAGGGGAGAATGGAATAACTTGAAATAAGATATTCAAAACATCGTAAATCTGTGGAATTAACGGATTTGCAATTCCTATTAACGCCCCCTATTTTTAATTTAAAAAGCGCAGGTTTTAAATCTCCACTTCTCTGAGAATACTGCACGCCGGGATTTACGCAGCTCCGGGGATTTAAAATTATGGAAAGCAGAATTCAATAACAGCTTTTATTCTTAAAATAACAGACAGGATGATCATATTGACATTGAACTTGGTTTACGCAACTCTAGACTTCAATATATCCGTCTAAGGAACACGATACCAAACCACGGTTCACTGTTTATACTTATACCTGTATTACATTTAGGGTAGATCGGGGTAATGGGGAACGATTTTAGAAGAGTTGACTTTGCGTTGATGTACTTTCACTATTGAAGATAAACTAATCCTGTCCGTTGTTGTAGGGTGGGTCTCATCAAACAATCTATTACATCATATTTAAAAGAATTCTTTACTTCAAATACTTGCGATAAAAAAGGATAAAAATCTGTGTTTGCAATTACCCCACAAATTTTTCCATTTACCCCATAAATTGGGGTAATAGGAAACAATCCTTGTTTTCGTATTCTTTCTGAATATATGCGGCAATGGGGCTAATGGAAACATGCTAGTTTATTATATAATTTTTGCTGTATTTTTATTTTTTTAATAATTACAACCGAAAAAAAGTTACACGGTTTTGTAGTCTTTGAAGGGCGTAAAATAAAAGAAAGGTTTATTTTTAAATGAGAAAAAATAATCATTTATTTACTAATAAATATTACAACAGAAAAATACTCTTATAAAAGAACAATTAGAGATTTGTACTGTAATCTTTTAGTATGATTCATATTATGCCAGTCACTAGGAACAATTGTATTGCCAGGCCCCAGGGAAGAAATGTCTTCCCCAGACAATTCTTTCAGGAATAATTGTATCTAAGATATGGTGCGTCCAATTTTTATTCTGTTAAAAATATTGATAACTTGAATCCCATATCTCGCAGAAGCTTCTCTGTACGTTGAATTATTTGACAAAATTTCTTCCACAGCCTTTCGTAAATCCTCTTCGGTATAGTCTAGCGAAGGCTTTTTCCTTATTCGTTCGTGGCATCTAAAAGAGATACTTAAACATTAGTTTAAACAAAGGAGTAACTGGAAAACATGTTTCCTATTCCCCCAAATTATAATTTCCTTTTACCCCAAGCTGGTGTTTTACATGGTGTAAAAGGAAACAGCACACTGTTCTGACCACGCTAACATAAACGACGTAACTCAGCCAGAATCATGCGACTACAACATTAATACAACACACAGTTAGTTCCAATAAATTAAAAACTTTCTTATAACAGCAAAAAAAAATAAGACACATTACACACTACAAGTGAATGTTAAAATATTTTACCATCTTCATTTCATTTTAACTTACCTTGTCAACAGACGTGCACAAGCATGAAATTTATGAATAAACTCCACTGCAAGGGTTAATGGTTCAGTGTTACACCACTTAAAACAAAAAGGCGGCACTTTCAAACTGTATAATAAACAAGTTTCCATTTACCCCTAGTTTCCAATTACCCCGATCTACCCTACTGTATGACACAGTCAATTTTTATGTGCATTTTAATGTCAATTTATTGCTTTAAAATTTAATTAAATATTTTATATTCGAAAAGTGCTTCATCGTTTTACTCAAATTTATTTAAATTCAGAATTTTATGTTTGACATTTCGTACAATCAAACTTTTATACTTGAAATTGCGATACATTATATTTATATAGGATAAAAAATAAAGGTAAACAATTTGTTGAATAAGTCCAATTAGTATTCCGTCGCTCTTTTCTGCAGAAACTTTGTTATCATCGTACATTTTTATAGGTTAGGTGCGAAAATCTGTCAAAAGTGCGCGAATGGCGCAGGCGCAAAACTAAGAAATTATAAAATTAAACTAAAAGTTGAAAATAGCCAAGTTCTTAATTTAGTTTCATTAGTTTAAGTCAACAGTTTAGTTGCATAAACGTTGTCATTGATAATAATGGTTTCTACTTGTTTTGTTTTTTATGGGGTCCCGTGGCCGCGTGCCTGAGTGTCTGGTCGCGAACCTGGGTGAACCGGGTTCGATCCCGACTGACGCCAAATATTTCCAATTTTAAAATGGCACAAAAGTGACCCCTGTGGTGCACTCTCCACGCCAGCTATGAGTGCCCGTGAGGTGACGCCTGGTACGCGCCCACACGGTAAAATATATCGTCATCATTACCGATGTCTACATGTGTTGTAGATACTGGCACACCCAGAAATGGGTAATATGCCGTGATGATATATTTATTTATTTATTTATTTTATTTTACAATTTAATTTTTTGCAAACTGTTCCATTGCATAAAACTATTGATTTATTTACTATTTTCTTTTTAAAATGTCACTATTATTAATCTGAAGTGACTAGTTTTTTGACAGTGACATTTACTGTCAGTTACATTCATTTGAAATATGAACTGTGTAATAAAAGAATTGTATTTATCTTAGGCTTCGGGACTAATAAAAAAAATTATTTTTAAATTTATCTGCAAAATATATAGAAAAAGTATTGATGTATTCCTGTAGAAAATTCAATAATCTTTAATTTTCATAAGACATAAAATGCGAAAAAAGGCATTTAATGATATTTTTTGTAGAAAAACCATTATGAGTTTCAGGTAAAGTGCCATTTCCGGTTATCCGATTTATACCAAAATCTAATGGCTTCTTTTCATATTAGAATAGGATAGAAATACAAGGTTTCAGAATTTTCTGAATGATAGTATTTGAGTTAGAGCGAAGACAAAATCTCTACACATACACACACAGACATACAGTAAAATTTTTGAAAGAAGTCCGATCAAGGCCACCTACGAATTGCATCTATGAATGAAGATTTTATGCTGTCAAATTTAGTAGTGTCGTTTATATAGTTTTTATGAGAGTACATAATATCTTGTGTACCTGTAAGTAAAAGACACTACTAAATTTGACAGCACAAAATCTTAATTCATAGATACAATTCGTAGATGGCCTTGATCGGACTTCTTTCAAAAATTTTACTGTACATACACACATACAGACATCATCGTGAAAATGTTAAAATTGGATTCTAGGGACCTTAAAACGTGGTCATTTACTAAAATCTCGATATATGATTTTTAGCACGATCCCTATACCTCCCTTACCAAGGGTAGCGGGAGGTAAAAATCCCCAATGAACGTTTTAATGACAATTTATCTTTCTAGTCAAAGAAGAAGTAAACAGTAAACAAGATAACAATAACAAATGACTTAACAAGGTTTTGATTAAGAGCTTGATACTTCGCTTACAAATTACACAAAATTTATTCTGCGTCATTACTCTAGTAAAAGATAATTTCGCACAAATGCATCCGGGCTGCATTAAATATTAATTAGTCGGGCAAATGACATCTCATCGTGCATTCCTCTCCTTGGAGTTCGTGTGGTGCGGTGTTCGTCGCAGTCACAGAATTAATAATTACCCGCTTGTTTAATTAGAGATATTCGGCTTGGCCGCGGTCGTGGGATCGCACCGCGTCAAATAATTGCCGTCTGTATATGTGTGATATGGTTATCTGATGCGTAATTAATATCAGACAGACGAGTCTAGACTCCGAGACACTCGGAGGTTACCCCCCTTGGGAGATGCACAATGCCGTTCAGATACAGATATGAGATTTCTCAATTAAATGTATCATGCGGTATAATGTTCAAAGTTTATTCACTCCTAGAAATTTCGTGTTTGTTAATTAACTTATAGTACCAAGTTATAATGATTAATGATGACATTATAATTCAATTATATTCCTTAAACCACAATACGGTTTGTTTATAGTAATATTAATAAAAGAAACACAAACTTCGAGAGAAGATTATAGGTACTTATGTTCCTTAAAGGCTGGTTTATGATGAATTTAATTTATAAAATTACATTTAAAAATTACAATTTTCTCTCTTGTTTATGTTTGATTTTGAAATTCTGGATCTGACCAATCAGTGCACTTGACTTGTTACTACTTGTTATTTGACGTTTCACCAGTTATCAATAGGGGACTCCAGCTCAATCGAATTAAAGGAAAGTAGTAAAAAAATACGAATGTATATGCTGAATAACGAATATTAATAAAAAAAAATTAAATAGTATAATTAAAATATTTCGGAAATAAGGAGTTTTTTGTTATAGCGCTTCGAGACGAATATGAATTCAATATACAATATTTTGATTGGCGACCGAAAGACTGCCTATACATGCATAACAAATAGCGTGTTAGGAGGTGGGAGTTAGTACCAATGGAAGTTAAGAAATTCAAATTCGAAAGGAGGGGCTAACATTCCTGTACTGCAGTTTTCAAACAGTTTTTATTTTAACATAAATTTCTTGCATTAAACTTAATAATTTAATACACTTAAAGTATGCAGACTTATACAGTGTTATAATATTCATTTATTTTATGTAAATATAACTTAAAATAGCATATATTTCAAGAACATTTAGGTCCATGATGAAAACAGTTTGATATAAAAACACATATGCGTGACGTCACGTCAATCTTTTCAAAATTCGGGAGACCATAACTCGCTCATTAATAGGAATTTTTTCACCGGGTTTTCATCAATAGTCTTAGTTTTCCTAATATTTACGATGTTCGCGAATACTGCTTATTAACAAAAAACAAAATATCAATTTGTTCCTGTGAATCCATCTTCAAAATGTCAACAACTCAGAAAGAGAAAAGACAGCTAATGGATGAAGCAGGGTTATACCTGAGCGCCATTTTTCATAGTTCTCTCTTGTGACTGGTCGAATTTGAAATTTACATTTGGAAATATAAAATACAGTTATTTTCAAATTTCTAAATTTATAAATCGTTCGTAAACCATCGTTAAGTAAAATAAATAAATAAATATATCATCACGGCATATTACCCATTTCTGGGTGTGCCAGTATCTACACACATGTAGACATCGGTAATGATGACGATATATTTTACCGTGTGGGCGCTTACCAGGCGTCACCTCACGGGCACTCATAGCTGGTGTGGAGAGTGCACCACAAGGGTCACTTTTTGTGCCATTTAAAATTGGAAATATTTGGCGTTTGTCGGTTCCCCCAGGTTCGCGACCAGACACTCAGACACGCGGCCACAGGACCCCATGCCATCGTTAAGTGAGTTTATATTTTAAAATCTATATTCGTAAATTAAATCCATCATAAACCAGCATTAAGGTAGAAGGACTCAAAATATGGAAAATTTCAGATGTTTATTTTTCCACTTATCTCCTTAAGCATCGAAGTTTTAATTCATCTGAAAAAGAACTTTTGCGGATTTTCTTCAAACCATTTATTTACTTCTTTTGTCACTACGCAATCATTTTCCCAGTTGATACATTGAAATTTTTTAAAAATTTTGGTATTAAAAATAATTCGTTAGGGGCCAGTAGTGGTAGCACGCACTTTAGAATTCTATCATAGAAAGCAGGCGAATACGATTTTATTTTTACGAATCTTGGTAGCACGCACTTTAGAATTCTATATTCACTTTTTGATTCGGAAATTATTGGATTTTATACTATTTAAATAATAAATATTATTACAGTTGTATATAATAAATATATAAATTATATATAAAATGCCTTTGAATAGAACTGTGGCAAAATAATGACGTTACTTTGATACTTTCGGCTCAAGTCGTACGCTTGCAGGCGAATATTTTGAGACACGCATGCTACTAAATTTTCGCTTCGTGGCGAAATGCGAAAACAAATGCCTCATTTGATAGAATTCTAAAGTGCGTGCTACCACTACAGGTCTGGTATATAAAAAGGTTGTTCATATTATCCAAATCTTTCGTTCTAATAAATATGTCTAAACATCGTTGTTTACAATCGTATTTCCTCCAACAAACACATGACTTCCGCGTTTTCCTCTCTCATACGCTACTAAAGCAGACATTAACATCAAGACAGCTGTGGATGTGATCCTGTCTGTTGTGCTGCCCACACATTAACACAAGATACCAATTAAAATCCATTCATCATACGATGCGCGTTGGTTACGGCTCGTCTGGCCTGCTCGGGCGCCTAATTTACAGCTGCATGCTGCAGTGAGCACTGCATTCGCAGCGTGGTTGCATGATGTCTGTGTGAACCTAATGTAACACAAGATGAAATGGACTCAGTAAATGCCAACATGGTTACAACACAGGATTAGGAGATAGTGTTTAATGATATTTGGGATAAACTAGAAACGAAACTGTTACTTGCTACTACTGGATAGTTGGAATGCATTAAGGGTTGAGTATATAGTTGTACAAGTTGTGTTTTATGCGTTAGTTCTAAGTTTGATACTTAATTTAAAGTTGTATGTACATGAGGTGGCTGACTAATTCATAGTAATTGATCGTCTGATCGTCTGTCCTGAAAGATTATTTTGTCAGCCGTACCCTCATTGGCTTTTTGTATGACATACCAGAAGAATTTTCATTTTCATTAAATTTAGTCTCGCTAATAGACACGTACAACGTCACTGCAAGAGAGAGATAGAAGATCATGCATCCAAACAAACCTCCCCTCGATGTCTTATGCCCCGTTCCCTGTTCCTATTTGTCATTGTGTTCGCATCTGTTATTCAGTGTTAAACCTAATTCTTTCTTGTGATTTGTACGTTATGTTTAACATAAATGAGTTTAAAACCAAAAGATGTGTCTGGGGCAACTTTTTTGTTTGATAATATTAAAGATCATTCGATTATTCAACTAAAACGATGGCTACAGTGTAGAGTCTACGGCTGATGACAGGTCTTTGTTTGGACGTGGTAACCATAGCAACCTTGATTTCTATGCTTTGCCGTTAGAGGCGCTCGTGCAAATTGCAATTTGGTAAGTGTCTATTGAATCTATATGGGGTCCCGAGGCCGCGTGCCAGAATGTCTGGTCGCGAACCTGGGGAACCGGGTTCGATCCCGATTGACGCCAAATATTTCGAATTTTAAATGGCACAAAAGTGACCCCTGTGGTGCACTCTACACGCCAGCAATGAGTGCCCGTGAGATGACGCCTGGTAAGCGCCCGCACGGTACACTATGTCATCATCATTACAGATATCTGCGATAAAGCAGATTGTGGCACACTCAGAAATGGGTAATATGCCGTGATGATATATTATTTTTAGACGACCATTGTGATAAGTATGACATATCAACGTAGTATCCTAACACTGAAAGTTGAACTTATCACATTAGTGTTACGATATATTTCATATCGTAATAGTTGACACGGTTGCTAGGTTACTATGTCATTATTTTCTGGCTATATGTATACATTTATTCATTTGTCAGCTGTCAGTACGTTTGAACTTAAATTTCAGTTTTGTAGAAAAAGTAAAATTTATTTAAGCTCGTCTAAAAAATAATGTTCATAACTTGTATGAAATACAAATATCTTAGCTCGTGTGTATTGACTTGCACTCCGCTATGCCTCGTGCGTCAATTTACACTAGCATGATATTTGGTATTTTTCATAACTTGTTACGAAAATAACTATATCATTATTAATTATTATTATTACTAATTGAATCTATAAGGAAAAGACAAAATGGCATCTAAACACAATGAACATATTAACCGGTAACCGCCATTCTAACATTTGAATCAGCTCTTCATATGAATGTAAAGAAAAGTAATATGAAACAATTACAATTTTTAGAATTGTAGCATTGGAAAAAAATTTGTCACTCATAGACACACATACACACATCATCGTAATACCAGTAAAATCGTATTCTAGGGACATTAAAACGTACTTATTTGTAACAGAACACCACCGATTTTTTTTGGCTATAGGTGACGTAAGGTAAAAATAAATACACATATACACACAGGCTCATAGACTCAATAAATTTTTAAACCACAGATACCTGAGGCTAAAATAAGACGATTTAACTAAACTTGCTTCTAGCGGAAAGTGTACCATTTAGCCAGAATTCTGCTTCAAAGTTCTTCGAAAAAAAAAATTTTTTGCTTATAATAACAGAACGCTTTATAAGATTTGGATGAAATTTGGTATGACAGTTCATATGGTTATGTCATCTTTTAAGGTGATACTCGTTATTATTAGTGAACCATTAGTGTATGAAACTTAGGTGCCGCGACATTGATTAGACCGTAACTTTTTAATGGCTACGCCGATAACACAAAATTATTTTTTTTTTTTCAGAAAGATACATTCAATAACCAACTTTTCTCTCTCTGTTTATTTTGTGATATCTGTTACGGTTCAGACAGAAAAAAATAAAACATGAGTGTTTGCATCGTGAATATTTTAAAAATAAATTTAATCTAGCAGTCTATTCAAATGTCAAACATCTAATTTTTGATGACAGTAACTAGTTGTCAATCTTCTCAACTAGTTTAGGAGTAAGCTAACATATTTATTCGTGTTATTTATAATAATGGTAGTAAAATACTATTGTTACTGTCATAAAAAATTAGGAGTTTGACATTTGGATAGACTGCTAGATTAAATTTAATTTTAAAAAATTCACTCAGATTTTATTTTTTTCTGTCTGAACCGTAACAGATATCACAAATTAAACAGAAAGAGAAAAGTTTATTATTGAATGTATCTTTCTGAAAAAAAAAAAATTTACGTTATCGGCGCGGCCATTAAAAAGTTACGGTTCAATCCATGTTGGTACACCAAAGTTTTATATACTAGTGGTTCACTAATAATAACAAGTATCATCTTAAAAGATGATTTATAACTATATAAACTTCCATACCAAATTTCATCCAAATCGAATAAAGCGTCCGGTTATTATAAGAAAAAATTTTTTTTTTCTAAGAACTTTGAAGCAGAATTCTGGCTAAATGGTACACTTTCCGGTAGAAGCAAGTTTAGTTAAATCGTCTTATTTTAGCCTCAGGAATTTGTGGGTGGTTAAGCCATGTCCCCCTATTTAAGAGACTCCCTGTAGATACATTTTAGTCTTTTTTAAAAAAACCTTCTGGACAACTAATAGAGACATCTTCAAAATAAATTTAATTTGGGCTACATTATTAGTTAGTCCCTTCTATAATTACATCTTCGATATATCTATTACATTGCTTGATTGGAAAAATGTCAATTAAAATATATATCATCTATTCATATACGTATATGTCTGAGTACGAGCTTATCATACAACATGTTACCTGATGTGTAATTAATACCCGACATAACAGTCTCGTCTGGCCTCTCAGACATTCCGAGTGGTTGTAACCCCACTCGAGAATACCAACAAACTGAGAGAGAGATAGAACATGAATCAATTGGGCGAAATGATCATTAAAATCAAATGTATCTTGTCCATTCATCGAAGTATGTTTTTATTTTTCGTTCGGACAGGCAAAAAAGTCTGACGTGGCCGGCACATTTCTCTTATCGATAGTGAAGGGATGATAAACAAAGATTTTTTTTAATAAAAAAACAAATACGATAATAAACTAGTTTAAATTTTGATTGCAATCAAATAACATGTTTGGGCAGAAAGGATGAAAGTTTTTTAAAACGTCACGCAATATTGATACTTTTTGCATAAGAAAAAATCTGTTGTGGCCAGCACAAGACCTCCCGCCAATTTCTTATTAGGCCAATATAAGTATTGTATTTAACATTTTTGGTACACACAAAAAAAAATTAATTACATCTATTCTTTAAGTTTCAATTTATTCTATGAACTAGTTTCTTCCTACTCTTCTAAAAGTTTGATATTCTTTCAATTTATTGACAAGATTGGCGGTATTTCTGAAGAGTATGTAATGAAATATTTGTATAGCAAGCGCGTGTTTAGTTGGCAGTGATACTGTACATACTTTGGCTCATAAATAAATCCCATTTCTTTTTATACCAATAGCATATTATAATGACTATTACATCTCGACTTGTCCATGTACGAATTTTAGGTTTTCCGCTTTCAAGGACAGTGTCAATTTAACTTGCGGCAACTATATCTATAATTCTAAATATTTAATTAATGATAAATTAAGAAATATTAAATGTACTTCCCAGAAAAAGCCTTCAGTAATGTCTCGGATTTTTGACACTGACTTTTATGTATATTACAAACTGGTTTCTATGGGCTATTTGATTCATTATATAATGGATTATTTTATTTATTTATAGCTCCCTATTTCTAAATCTATAGAAGATAATAATAAAAATATTCAATGTCCTGGACAGAGAATTTTATATTCTTTAATAATTGTAATAAATAAATTTCCAAAAAATTATATTTAGAAGATTTTTTTTAAGAAACTACTACTTCCGGTTGTCCAATTGCTACCAAAACCTAATCAGTCAGATTAAGGAATACGTAGTTAAATTGGTCTTTAGACAAATCCACACACACACACACACACACGCACACACACACACACACCCATACACACACACACCTCATACACACACACAGAGAGAGAAAGAGAGAGAGAGAGAATCATCGTAAAATTGTTAAAATCGGTTTGTACGGACCTTAAATCGTGCTCATTCACTAAAATCTGAAAACGCGATTTTTAGCATGAATCAAATACCTCTCTTAGCAAGATGTAAAAATTTATCGACAAATTTGAGTTCGCAATGCCATAGTACGACGGTCACGCCAAAATTATTGAGATACAGAAGTGCACGTTGTTTTTTCACGGTAACTGGTGTTGGGTCATCTTCAAACACCCATACCCTACTTTCTTGACGCGTTGGAACATCATAAAAGGGTATGTAAGTTTCATCGCCAGTTACAATTTTAGAAAGAATACGATGACCGCCATTATTTAACAATTTTAAAGTGGCGCGAATAATTGTAACACGCCTGGCTTTTTGTTCTTCCGTTAAATTTTTGCTATTGCTGCGGATCCAATGCCAAGGGCATCTTCCATCGTTTGATAGGTGACACGATTGTCATCCTTTATCATTTGTCTGATAGCAGCTACATTTTCTGGCACTACCGCTGTACAAGGTCTCCCTGAGTGTTTCTCATCACGCAAGAAATTACGGCCTCTTTT
This sequence comes from Ophonus ardosiacus, assembly GCA_943142095.1. NCBI lineage: Eukaryota > Metazoa > Arthropoda > Insecta > Coleoptera > Carabidae > Ophonus > Ophonus ardosiacus. Next base: position 45,768,685 of record OW964831.1, on the reverse strand, counting down.
GAATTCTGAAAACCAGCGAAATATAGTTGCTCGAGATGGAGCTTCATCTCCAAATGCCAATCGTAGACGTTCCTCGCACTGTTCTTTACGTAATCCAATTTTAAAGTCTTCCTAACTTCATGTTGCAGTTTATTTCCACTTCGAATTCCACCACAATAAATCACTTCAACCAGATGTTATTATTGGACAAATATTTTAAATTAATTGTAGTTTGACATTTGTGCACTAAAAATTTTCCAAAGCCAACTGTTTCCCAGCATCTCAATAATTTTGGAGTGACCCTCGTATTCGACAAAATCAAGTGTGGAAAACATCTTGCATTTGGTGTCCGTTATCATTAATGCATTTATGCAGGCGTTCCATACGAAGTTTGCAAACACTCTTTCCACCATAGCTCTGTCAATTTGGGAACTTCTACGCGAATAGCTTCTTTCAATTTTTCCAATGTGCGAGGCTTGTTTTCCTACGTACGTACCTTGAGGATAGGGACACGATTTCTTCATTCAGGAAAAAGGAAGTTGTGTATCATCTCGATATAGCGCTCCGAGTAGAACGCCTCGAGAAATGCATTAATGATAAAGGACGCCACATGCAAGATGTTGTTTTCCAAACTTTATTTTGTCAAATGCTATGTCATTATGAACTCAAATCTGTTAATACATTTTTTCTTAAGCAAAAATTATCAAATTTGTGATGTTTTAAAAAACGTCCGGCCTTTCTGCCCCACTCTGTATAATTGTGGTTTGGGCAAATATGTACATTGCACATATTAATTTATTTTGCCACAATTAAATATTTACTATTATTCAGTACGTGTTTGATTGCCAGAATATTCAATTATACATGCGGTTTTAATTTTAAAATACTCCCAGTTAAAACTAAAATCAATCTATTAGTTAGTAATTATAATAATATGATATGAAACATTTACTCACATTGAAATGTTACAATAACAGTAATGTATTATATATCAAGGATAAGTAATGGATAATATATCTCGACTTGCAATATGTCTGTGTATTGTGGTGACAAAAATTTCTCCGACAATAACTCCAAAACCACAATTCGAAAAATTATAATTCTGTGGCATACCTCTTCTTTACATCCATATGAAGAGCTGATTAGATTTTGGTTATAATTGATGTACCGGAAGTACCCTTATTTGAAGTTTATAACAGTTTTTCTTAAAAACAACGCAGTTACATATTATTTTTTGACATTTTATGTTTTATAAATATTAAACAAAATGCTCTTCTCTATACGGTTTGATTATAAATTTTCCTTCAAATTCAATAAATATAGAGTCAAAGCATTATAAAGAAAAAATCTGTTGTGGCCAGCACAAGACCTTCCGTCAATTCCATGTATTTTGTACAAAGCCCATACCAAAAGGTCCTTGGAACAGATTCTATATAATATCATGTAAAAACACATACTATTTTTTACAAAATCCATACCAAAAGTTCATTTGAAAAGGTTCTATAACTCCAATAAAATTATAACATAAACTACACTAAGTAATGTCCTTCCATCTTCTCTTTGGCCTTTCTCTGCGTGTCACTTGCGAGCAACACTATGACATACCAATTTTAGATCCTATACTTTTTTCCATATTTGGTTTTGCACTTGCAACTGACATCTGTCAATTAAATTTTTTTGAATAATTATGTCAGCTGTTTCCATGATAAATAACAAAGCTGACTAAATTTTGAAAATTAATTTCTTTGTAATGCTTTAACTATACATCTATTGAATATGAAGGAAAATGAATAATCAAACCATATAGAGAAGAGTATTTTCTTTAATAAATATAATAAGAAAATGTCAAAAAATAATATTTAACTGCATTTTTTTAAGAAAAACTGTTAAAAACTTCAAATAAGGGTACTTCCGGTTGACCAATTATAACCAAAATCTAATCAGCTCTTCATATGGTTGTAAAGAAGAGGAATATGAAAAAATCATAATTTTTAGAATTGTAGTTTTGGAGATATCGTCGGAGAAAAATTTGTCACACACACACACACAGACACACACACAGACACACACACAGACACACACAGACACACACACATACACACATACAGACATCATCTTCAAAATAGTACATTCGTATTGTAGGGACCCTAAAACGTGCTTATACATTAAAAACTCACCACCGAATTTTTTGACCAAAAACAATACCTTCCTTTTGACGGAAGGTAATTAATTTTCAAACATCAGTTAGCTTTGCTATTTATGTCCGTGTGTGACAAATTTTTCTCCGACGATAACTCCAATACTACAATTCTAAAAATTATAATTCTTTCGTATTTTTCTTCTTTACATCTATATGAAGAGCTGATTAGATTTTGGTTATAATTAATCCACCGGAAGTACCATAATTTGAAATTTTTAACAGTTTTTCTTTAAAAAACCGCAGTTAAATATTATTTTATGACATTTTATGTTATAAATATTAAAGAAAACACTCTTCTCTATACGGTTTGATTATACACTTTCCTTCATATTCAATAAATATAGAGTCAAAGCATTATAAAAAAATTAATTTTCAAAAATCAGTTAGCTTTGCTATTTATTATGGAAACATCTGATATGCAAAAAATTCTAATAGACAGATGTCACTGCCAAGTGCAAAATCAAATTTGGTAAGTATAGGATCAGAATGTCGGGAGTACGAAGAAGGCGAAAGAGAAGATGGAAGGACAGTATCGTAGAAGACTTGAGAGAGGAAGAATTGTGTGAAGAAGATGCGTTGGACAGGAATGAGTGAAAGAGAAGAGTAAAAACAGTGACCCCTAATAAAATTGGATGAAGCTGAAGAAGAAAGACGGAATTGTCAAGTGCAATTTACGTAGTGTATGTTCATGTTATAATTTTATTGGATTTACAGAATCTTTTCAAAGGAACATTTGGTATGGAATTTGTAAAACTTAGTATGTGTTCGTGTTATAATTCTATGGGATATAGGAACTTTTTTATAGCATTTATCCATTTTTATTTCAATACTTTTATTTCTCAAAATTCACACAGTTATTCAAATACTCTAAAAATGCGTACTCTTAAGTAACCTTCTCTTTACAATCAAATAATATTACTACCAAGTTTATATCTCTCCCATTTTTGAATTATGGCCCGAAAAATCAATATACCCCAAATTTAGATAAAAACTTCAAAATTTAAAAAAATCAAATTTTTATGTATATAGTTACTAGATGCGCTGATTCCAAATATTCCGATATCTCTTTTCGTTCTCGAGATATTTAAATTCAAAATTTGGCTTAAAACTGCCCATTTTTGGGTATTAACCCAAAAATGGGTCGAGATATGAATTTGTTGACATCACCAATCGATTCTACGGACAAAAATACATAAGTATAGCAATTTTCATAAATTTTGCCCATCCGGTTCATTTTTTATGAATAAAAGTTTGAAAACCCCTGAAAATTGTCAAAATCTGAAAAAATCGTAAGGGGTACACCTTAGATTTTTGCGATTTTTGGCCATTTTCAGTTATTTTGCTTTAGAGATTGTATGCGGTGTTCAAAAATTTTGAAAATTGGTGTGCTTATATAATTTTGCCCGTAGAATCGAATGGTGAAGTCACGAAATTCATATCTCGACCCATTTTTGGGTTATTACCCAAAAATGGGCAGTTTTGAGCAAAACTTTGAATCTAAATATCTCGAGAATGAAAAGAGATATCTACCTGCGGTTTCAAATTTTGGAATCAACGCTTTGAGATGTATATAGACATAAAAATTAGATTTTTGAAAATTTTGAAATTTTTATCCAAATATGGGGTATATTGACTTTTGGGGCAATAATTCAAAAATGGGTAGAGATATAAACTTGGTAGTAATATTATTTGGTTGTAAAGAGAATATTACGTAAATGTACGCATTTTTAGAGTATTTATATACCTATGAGTATACATAATGTATATTCATTTTTATAGGATTTTTACAATATTTTCCAAAGAACTTTCTGTATGGAATTTGTAAAAAATTGTATTATGTTCTTGTTACAATTTTACTGGATATATAGAATCTTTTCCAATAAAATTTTGGTATGGGATTCGTTCAAAATACATCAAATTAACAGACGGTCTTGTGCTGGCCACAACAGATTTTTTTACGTTTCTTAAATAATTCTTAAATAATTTTTAAAGTAAACAACCAAAGGTCTTTACTCTTAAAACATTTTGTATACCTTATGGTCAAATCAATGAATCTGAACAATGTAAATATGACTTTATTATTATGGTTGTATTCTATATCAATATTTTACAATAATATCCTAACATTTGCTTGAAGAATTTTTTCCCTAATAATACAAGTTTCTTTTATGCTTCTTTCCCTAAAAACTTCCTTAGTATATATTGTTCAAAGTACAACACAATAGTTTTGATATTAAAACTTCATAGAAAATATCTACAGGTTATAAAGTAAGAAACAAGAATGAGTTCCATATAACACGGGATATAAAGTTGGCGATGTTTATTTCAGAAACTTTGTTTCTTTCATCACATTTATACATCTCTTTAGGCGCCATTTTTCCTTTTTCCTTCATGTCTGAGCTGCTTTGAAATACGAACAAACAAAATAGTGATACTCATGTACTCTCACAGAGAGCTCAACAAACAAAATCTCTTTGATATAACATCATTTTTGAGTCTAACAATAACAATATTTTAATAAAACATATGCTCATAGACCGTATCCAAATCAATTCGAATTTGGTGGAATGAATGAAATAATAAAGGTAAGGAAGGTATTGTCTTTGGTCAAAAAATTGATGGTGAGTTCTAAATGAATAAGCATGTTTTAGGGTCCCTACAAAACTATTTTACTGATTTTACGATGATGTTTGTATATGTATATGTGTGTGTCCGTGTGTGTGTGTCAAATTTTTCTCCGACGGTAACTCCAAAACGATAATTCTAAAAATTATGATTCTTTCGTATTCCTCTTCCTTACAACCACATGAAGAGCTGATTATATTTTGGTTATAATTGGTCAACCGCAAGTACTCTTATTTGAAGTTTTTAACAGTTTTTCTTGAAAAAACGCAGTTAAATATCATTTTTCGAAATTTTTTGGGATTGCCAATGAAAGAATATCTTATTCTCTATACGGTTTGATTATACATTTTCCTTCATATTCAATAGATATAGAGTTATAGAGAGATTAAGAGAGATTAACTTTCAAAAATCAGTCAGCTTTGCTAAAATTATGAAAATAACAGATATATTCAAAAAATTATAATTGACAGATGTCAGTGTCAATTGCAAAATCAAAGTGGAAAGTATAGGATCAGAATGTAATATAAAGTGACAGAGTGTGCCTCACAAGTGACGCCTCAAGATAAGAACTTATAATGCCGGGAGTACGAGAAAGGCCAAAGAGAAGATGGAAGAACTGTGTAGTAGAAGATTTAAGAGAGGAAGAACTGTCAAGAAGATGCGTTGGACAGGAATGAGTAGAAGAGAAGAGTAAGAAACAGCGTCCAATAAAATAGGGAAAAGTTGAAGAAGGAGGAAGTGTTAAGGACAAATTTACATAATGTACGTTCGTGTTATAATTTTATTGGATTTTAGAATCTTTTCAAAGAAACTTTCGGTATGGAATTTGTAAAAAATAGTGTGTTCATGTTACAATTTTACAAGATATATAGAATCTTTTTCAAGGAACTTTTGGTGTGGGATTTGTACAAAATACATCGAACTGACGGAAGGTTTTGTGCTGGCCACAACAGATTTTTTTTTTAATGTAGCAATTTCATAATCTAATTTTCTGCAAATGGAAGCAAACTCGAACATATGGGAATGTCAAAAATATAAATGCACATGTCTAAAAATTTTCAGCCGAGTTGGAAATTATTCTGCCCATTGCCAATCAGTCCCCAACCAGTCCGAAAACTTCTGTGAACAGCCAATTACTACATACATACATACATACATACATACATAAAATCACGCGTTTCCCACTTAGTGGGTTAGCAAAAACCCGAAAATAATAAGAAAAGGGATGAAAGTAAGAGCTCCACTGAATCACTTAACTCTTTAGAAACATTTTTCGCCTTGTCCAAAATCATCATAACATTCATACAAAGAACACATTAAAGTGACCGATTTTCAGTAGCGAATAACCGCATCCGGACCACAATAATAGTTACGCAACAATCATCCTTCGCCACACATTACTATACATGCACACTTCTTTCACCTCAGCCACATTCATAAACGTATTCATACATAAGAGCATAAGAACATATTAACATATTACAATTACTAGCCAGAGTTATTAGGTTCTCTGTGAAACTAAAACCATTTTAAAGTAAAAATTTGCATCCTCCTGGGTACGATATAAGGAAAGCTGAATTATTCCATCCTCGTGATTGTCTTGGTAGAAAGAAAGGGCACGCGAACAAACCCAGCGTGGGGACACAATAGGCGGACACGAACGAACACAATCCATCTTTAATTTTATGAAACACGTACCCCGCAATTACTTATATCTCGCATCAAGTGGGCCCGCCAGACGACAGGGGGCACGGGGGATAAAAGGAAATTGAGACATCAAGAAACAACTGCTGTCTGCAGGGAGACACCAGGAGCGGATTAAATGATATTTCGCCAATTTTTGAGGGAATTTCCTTAATATCTTGTAGAAAAGAATCTGTTGTGGCCAGCACAATACCTCTCGCAGTTTCCATTTCATGTTATATAATTATTGTATTGCACTTCGCTGTCGAACCGTCGTTTTATACCAAAAAACTACAGAACTTTACCCAAATATTGTTTTTTATTGTATTTAGTATGTCTGCTGCACACATACAATAAATAAATAAATATATTATCACGACATATTACCCAATTCTGGGTGTGCCATGTAGACATCGGTAATGATGACGATATATTTTACCGTGTGGGCGCTTACCAGGCGTCACCTCACGGGCACTCATAGCTGGCGTGGAGAGCGCACCACAGGGGTCACTTTTGTGCCATTTAAAATTGGAAATATATGGTGTCTGTCGGGATCGAACCCGGTTCCCCCAGGTTCGCGATCAGACATTCAGGCACGCGACCACGGGTCCCCATAATCCTTTCTGCGCACATACAATTCTAATTATATCTATTTTTCATTGTATGAGGAAGTTCCTATATGTCAAAAATTCTTCCAATTCATTAACAAGATTGGCGGTATTTCTGACGGATTTTAAATATTTAATTAATAAAGCAAAAAGAAAGATAAATGTACTTCTCAGAAAAAGCTTTCCAAATATTACTAAAATTGTTGACTTTTGATACTGACATCTGTCATTTGCAAACTATGTTACAAACATTTGAATTTGTCAATTGGTTTCCGTAGTGTAGTTTAGCCTCCGCGAGTTATTACTTCCGATTATTCTATATCTTACATATGGGGTCCCGTGGCCGCGGGCCTGAATGTCTGGTCGCGTGCCTGAATGTCTACAAATAGGTAGGTGATAGTTATTTTTATTATTGCAATCAGATTTAGTCTACTGTAGGTGAAAATTGTTGTAATCAAATAAAACTACATTGTTATTAACTGTAAAACTTTTCATTGTTGTAATCAAATTTAATCTTTTGAATTTGAACGTTTATTTGTTCTAATCAAATAAAACTACACTGTAATAAACTGTAGAAATAAAAAAAGGTGTGTACTTTGTGAAATATTTATTGTAGAACCTTGCTTATGCTTTCGATTCATTTTGATTATTAAATTTTGATAATTCAATTTTTTTCACGAGTTTTATCTTGCGCTACACGCCAATTACAAAACTTTCATTGTCCAATTAACCAAAGAATTACTCATCATGCGTCAGTGACGTTCAATTTATTATTCACTTGTGCAACTGTACTAATAGAGAGGTACAAACTTTCATCCCTATTTCACCTCTTTAAGTTTTATTTTCGCGATAGAAAGTAGCCTATGTCCGTCTCCAAAGTCCAATCTATCTCTATACCAAAATTCATCAAAATTGGTTCAGCGGTTTAGGCGTGAAAACGTAACAGACAGACAGACAGACAGACAGACAGACAGAGTTACTTTCGCATTTATTATATTAGTATGGATTCTATATATTATAGTGTCTTTATCTCTAAATCTATACAAGATATAATAAAAATATTCAATGTATTGGATAGAGAATCATCGTGAAAACGTTAAAATTGGATCTAGGAATCTTAAAAACTGGACATTACTAATATCCCGATATGCGATTTTTAGCACGATCTCTATACCTCCCTTTACCAAGGGATTTGCTCATTTTATGAAACATAATTAATAGGGTTATATGATAGGATTAATATATTTTATAGGTATTTTTTATTAATTATGAAATTTTGTCAAAATTATAGCATATGAATGAAATATATTGATAATTTAAAAAATATTGTAACATATTTATAACGAAACAATTAACTAAAATAAATAATAATTATAAAATTAATTATACTGTCCTTCAAACTAAATACCTACTGTATTTCATTTCAATTACTAATCCTTTGACATTTCCATAATTAAAGCTTTGAAATTAAATGCAACGATATAATTTATGTAGCAGTAACCCAAAAAAAGAATATTTAAAAGCTTTGATTCAGTTCACACAAATGCAATTTGATTCAAATGACATTAAAAAGAATTGAAAAACTGTCCAAATGTATGTTTACAAATGTTGATTTTCATCTGTTTGTAAATCTCTAATGATTTGTTTTGTTTAAAATTGCACAACAAATGAACTTTCCTCCCATTCTTCTATACATACATATTTAGTACAGTTGTTGACGATTGTGGTATTTATTTTAGCATGCGTTTTGTCTTTTGTTTCGGTGCAACTGTTACGATTATTGTTATTATGGAAATGAATAGTTTGCAATTTTGATCTGAGTTATGACATCGTTTCACTCAACGAAATATTACGTTCCATTTAAATGTAGATTATTATGACATTATTGTCTGAATACTTAAACGAAAATGGAAAAGTACAAACGGAAACTGTTTTATTGGCAGAAATGGTTAATATTCAAAAAAGACATTTTTATACATATCAAAATAAGCTCAAAATAGATTTTCTTCGCAAAATACCTTTAACTGTGATTTTCTCGCGATTGACGTTATTATAAAAATTATACGTATAGATAAATATATACAGTCGCGGACAAAAGTATGGAAACTTTTAAATATTTCATTTTTTAAAAATATGTTTATAGTTCTCGCAAATTTGAATCGTATTTTCTAAAGTCAATATATCGAAGAATATATTCACAAGAAATCTTTTGATATTGACTGTACGATTTAAGTGAAATAACATATACTCGTTTTTTCGGTGGACAAAAGTATGGAAACTTATTGAAAATATGGTTTTAATTGTCTTACTTTCAGTTGTATTTTGTCATTTATTTAGTAAGTTGATGATAAGATGGGTAAAAATAAATATTTTTCCGACGACTTGAGAGAAAGGGTAGTACAGCTTCATAAAGGTGCTGTGAAACAGTGCAATATTTTTTTTTTTTTTTAAATCAGTTAACGTGGCATTTCAAAGATTTTGAAAAAAAATATCGCAGTATAGAAGTGTTAAAATTAATATAAAAGTCCGTGGTCCAAGAAAACTAGTGTTGTTAACGTGGCATTTCAATAGTGTTGCCAGAAGTCGAGACGAGACGAGACTTGGGGTCGGTCTCGTCTTGGTCTTGACTTGGTCTCGACTAGAGTGGTCTCGTCTTGGTCTTGTCGAGACGAGACTTGATGTCAGTCTCGTCTCGTCTCGAGTCTCGACAAGACTCTCGACTTTGCCTCCATTAATATTTTCTTTATAATCCCATCTAATAGTACATAAAATTCTAAGAACAGCAGTACAATCGCGATTCAAAAAATCCAAATAATATTAGAGATATTTATTATTTTTTCTGTAAATATCAACTTGATACTTGAGCTCTTGAAATAATTAATATGAAAATATACATACATACCGAGTGTTGTTTCTTGTTAATAAACATAAAATATATAATTTCAAATCCTTAGCTACAGAATGAATCACAGCAATGCATTTATATTATTAGCAATAGTTAAATATGTATGTATATGTTTAAATGAAGCAGTAAGTAAATGGACAAAAATCCCAAAATAAAAAAATTCTTTCGCTATTTTTTTTATATTTTTCTAAATAAATGTTAAATAAGTAGTTTACTAAAACTTAACCTTTCGCGTATCCCCCAGTACGCGTACCACACTTATTTGAAAAACAAATAAATTATAATAAACTTGCTTAAATTTATAAAATTAGTAAAAAAAAAAAAATAATAACTAAGAAACTTTAATAATAACAGTTGTACGGTTTAACGAATTATAAATAGAGTAACTTTCCAAAATCAGTCAGCTTTACTATAATCATAGAAACAGCTGATATATTAAAAAAATTGTAATTGACAGATGTCAGTGTCAAGTACAATATACATAATGATTGTTCGTGTTATAATTGTATTGGATTTATATTTTTTCCAAAGAACGTTCGGTATGGAATTTGTAAATTGACGGAAGGTCTTGTGCTAGCCACAACAGATTTTTTATGTACCTGCTAAAACTTCTTTTACATGTTGTAGAAGGTAGAGTTAAAAATAAAATCAAGCCATGGAATAAAAATGGATAGAATTTTTTGGAGATATCTAATAATTCTTCATATGGTATTTCTTTCTCAAGATGTTCCTCTTTCCACTTATGAAACCATAATAATGATTCCTCATAAAAATTATCTATGTTATGTTTCATTTAATTCTTTATCATACGTTGATACTTTTCTGTATTACATATTTTTATATTTTGGATGCAAAATTGTTAGATTGACTAAAGTATTGTATTCGGAAATATTTGGATTTGGGTTGGGCAAACCTACCTACTTTTATTACTAGCAGATGTCTAAAAGTGGTTGTTATTGTCTGGTAATATGCAGCATTTATAGCACCGTTGTAAAATTTATTGTTCCATTATTGGATTTTTACAAGAAAAGAAATGTTGTGTTATTTTTTCCCATTTTTTAAAAATTATATTATATTAGGGAATTGGAAAAACAGTTTGTTTTACACATTTGTGCATACAAAGTTTTAAGAACATTATTAAAGAAGGGCTTGTACATTACGACTTTTATATTTCTATTTTCTTTAAGTAAACGTTGATTATTGTTTTCAATTTTTTCATATGAATGAATTTATACAATGTATTTTAATTTTCTCAGGGAGCGACCCCCCCCCCCCCCCCCCCCCCTGACCCCCCTGTATTCGCCCATGGGCACCGGGCGAGTGTACTTGCATTTTGCATGTGTTCTTACGAGAAATGCTTAATACCAGTTTCTTAGAATATCTGATACCAATTTTCCCAAATTGTTATACCTGTAACTACATATTTTAACAATGCCCCTTACATTTCACTTTGTTGAGATAAAGTTTTACTTTCATTATACATGTAAAATATACATAAACTTTTATCTTTTGAAGCAGATATTGTCCAATTTTTTTTTTTACTAAATGATACATGCGATATTATTCATATGTTTCAATGGAAGAATTATTTAGGTGAATAAGAAGTACATCCGTTGAAAATGTAGAATATGGTTATTTTAAAACGGGAATTTCCCTAAGATCGTAAAATCTTTGTGTGCATTTTCGCAAAATTCTAAGAATTACAATAGATTCTTTAAAAATAAAAGAAAAATAATGTATATTTGAAGGGAACGTTACTTTTGTTATAATATATTAATTTAATAAATAAAACTGAAGTACATTGCTAACTTGCAGAATGCACCACAGATGTAACTTTTGTGTGCTATTTGAAAATTGGAAATATTTTTGAAGATGAAGTCAGTATTTCATATACCCAGTTGTACCAATATATTAATTGAGAATTAAACAAAAATTAAATTAAAACAACATGTGTAGTATAAAATAAAGGTTGATCTTAATTTAATAAAAAATATTGGTGCATTAAAATAACATAAGAATTCTAAATTGATACTGTTCATTTCATCCCACTTACATTGTAATTTAAATTCATTTAAAACTTATATCTGGATTATTTAGATGAATAAGGAATACATCATATTTACATAAATTAATGTTTCTGGGACACAATTATGAAAGCAGAAAATTACAAAATTTGAAAAATTAATATCTCTCTTATTTATTCGAATTTTCAATCAGTATTTACAGCAATACTCTCAGTTTTTGAAGGACTTTTAGAATAGGTATATGTTTAAAAAAATACCTTTGATCTGAAGTCGAGAGTCTTGTCGAGACTCAAGACTTTCTCGACAAGACTTGATGCTAGTCTCGTCTCGTCTCGACTTTTCTAGTCGAGACCAAATGATGGTCTCGTCTCGACAAGACCAAGACGAGACGAGACCAAGACCAAGACTGGTCTTGGTCTTGTGGCAACACTACATTTCAAAGATTTTGAAAAAAAATATCGCAGTATAGAAGTGTTAAAATTAATATAAGAGTCCGTGGTCCAAAAAAACTAGTGCTAGAATTGACAAAAACCATTCGGCGTCTATCCGTAAATGATCCTACTTTATCATCAAGTGAACGTTCTGCAAAAATTCGGGAACAATTTCATGTAGATTTGAGTGATCGCACTGTGATATGATGGCTATGTGATGTAGGATTACTAGGAAAAATAACCGTTAAGAAACCTGTACTATCAAAGAAAAACAGGAGGGCCAGAAATGCATTTGCATAGGAACACTCATCGTGGACGAGTGAAAAATGGCATACTGTTCTTTGAAGCGATGAAAGCAAGTTCAAAATATTTGGTTCCGACGGGAGTCAACATGTTAGTCATCTTGAACTTGCTTTCATCGCTCCAAAGGACAGTATGCCATTTTTCACTCGTCCACGATGAGTGTTCCTAAGCAAATGCAATTCTGACCCTCCTGTTTTTCTTTGATAGTACAGGTTTCTTAACGGCTATTTTTCCTAGTAATCCTACATCACATAGCCATCGTATCACAGTGCGATCACTCAAATCTACATGAAATTGTTCCCGAATTTTCGCAGAACGTTCACTTGATGATAAAGTAGGATCATTTACGGATAGACGCCGAATTTTTGCAGAAAGTTCACTTGATGATAAAGTAGGATCACTTACGGATAGACGCCGAATGGTTTTTGTCAATTCTAGCACTAGGTTTCTTGGACCACCGACTTTATATTAATTTTAACACTTCTATACTGCGAATTTCTTTTTCAAAATCTTTGATATGCCACTTACACTATTTTTTTTTTTTACCTTCCGTCACCTTTAGGTAAGGAAGGTATTGTCTTTGGTCAAAAAATTCGGTGGTGAGTTTTTAATGAATAAGCACGTTTTAGGGTCCCTACAATACGAATTTACTATTTATAAGATGATGTCTGTATGTATGTGTGTGTGTTTGTGTGTGTGTGTGTGTGTGTGTCCGTGTGTGTGGGTGTGGGTGTCTCTGTGTATGTATGTCCGTATGTGACAAATTTTTCTCCGATGATAACTCCAATACTACAATTCTAAAAATTATAATTCTTTCGTGGGGTCCCGTGGCGGCGTGCCTGAGTGTCTGATCGCGAACCTGGGGGAAATGGGTTCGATCCCGACCGACGCCAAATATTTCCAATTTTAAATGGCACAAAAGTGACCCCTGTGGTGCACTCTCCACACCAGCTATGAGTGCCCGTGAGTTGACGCCTGGTAAGCGCCCACACGGTAAAATATATCGTCATCATTACCGATGTCTACATGTGTTGTAGATACTGGCACACCCAGAAATGGGTAATATGCCGTGATGATATATTTATTTATTTTATTTATAATTCTTTCGTATTCCTCTTCTGTACATCCATATGAAGAGTTGATTAGATTTTGGTTATAATCGATTCACCGGAAGTACCCTTTTTTGAAGTTTTTAATAGTTTTTCTTAAAAAAACGCAGTTAAATATTACTTTTTGACATTTTGTTATTATATATATTAAAGAAAATACTCTTCTCTATACGGTTTAATTATACATTTTCCTTCATATTCAATAGATGTAATTTTAAAGCATTAAAAAGAAATTAATTTTCAAAAATTATTCAGCTTTGCAAATTAATAAGGAAACAGCTGACATAATTATTAAAAAAAAAAAATTAATTGACAGATGTCAGTTGCAAGTGCAAAACCAAATATGAAAAGTATAGGATCTAAAATTGGTATGTCATATTGTTACTCGCAAGTGACATGCAGAGAAAGGCCAAAGAGAAGATGGAAGGACATTACTTAGTGTAGTTTATGTTATATTTTTATTGGATTTAAAGAACCTTTTCAAATGAACTTTTAGTATGGAATTTGTAAAAAACAGTATGTGTTCGTGTTCGATTTTACATGATATTATATAGAATCTGTTCCAAGGACCTTTTGGTATGGGATTTGTACAAAATACATCGAATTGACGGAAGGTCTTGTGCTGGCCACAACAGATTTTTTTAATTAATATTATATTTGCCGATAATTTATTATTTTTAATGTTGAATTTATTTGTACAACAACACATTGTTGTTCTTAAGCTACATTTGCATACTTCAAAAATAAACTAGATGCATTAAATTTTAAATTAAATTATCTTAATAAAAATATTATCATATCATCTATGAACATGTTTCGCGTAAGTCATAAACTACATGTTATATACATTGTTATTAAACGCATGTCTAATTACACTGAAGTGCATAATATTTTACATCATATGCAGTATTACAAACATTTTCCCGTGGTTTCAAACTTTCAAAGTAACAATTTAACAGCTGAGAAACGAGCAACAAAGCACGAAACCATTAAATTCCAAATAACTAGAAGTAGCGCATTTGGACGCTGAAAAAAGATCAGAGCGACATGGGCGCTGGATTCAGAATAATAAAGACGTCACTCTAAATAGGTTTATGGACGACGACAGACGCAATTACTCGCGTTTATGAACAGGGATTGCAACGCGCACGAACATAATTTTCCTAACAAATTCTTATTACGTTCTCTTTTTTGCCTCCCACTGCTCTTGTATTCCAATATACTAGCATCTTAATAAAGAGACTTTATTAAATTTCTGCTTATTTTTAATTTCCAAAGAGATTATTTTCAGTGTAGTTTTTAATTAATTTAGTTTGTCATAAAAAATTATTTTCTAGATATACATACCGGGTGTCCTAAGCAAGCGTTTAACATGGGAAAACAGTTTTTTTAAACAGAAAGTGTCCAGCAGAAATTAAGCCATGATATTGAACACGATAATAGTGCATAACATCTTAATTATTTTAATTGCGTAAATTGCAATAAATTACAAAAAATCTAAATAAATTATTGTGTGAAAAGATTTCCTAACATCAGCGTGGCGCACTGGTTAGCACAGTTGTCTCTGAAATTTTAGATTAGGTCTCGATTCCCCTCTAGGGTAATTATTTTATTTTTTACATAAAAATTGTTTAACTTTTAAAAATCTGTCTTTTATTTCGTATTACAATAATAAATGTATTATATTTTCTTTTGATATTAATAAAAATAACTACAATAAATAATAAATTAGTGTAGTAATAATAATAATAATAATAACAACAATAACAATAATAATAATAAGAAGAAAGAAGTGTGCCTTGATAGGAATGTGTGGCGAAGGATGATTGTTTCGTAACTATTGTGGTGTGAAGATGTATGGTTAGTAAGAATGTTTTATGAGAATGGAGAGACAGCTGAACTTTTATGTGGACGAGGTGAACGAAGATGTTTGTACAGGAATGTGTGGCGAAGGAAGATTTTTGTGTAACTATTATTGTTGTTCCGGATGCGGTTATTCGCTACCGAAAATCGGTCACTTTAATATGTTCTTGTTCTTATGCTCTTATGTATGAATACGTTTATGAATGTGGCTGAGGTGAAAGAAGTGTACATGGATAGGAATATGTGGCGAAGGATGATTGTTGCGTAATTATTATTATGGTCCGGATGCGGTTATTCGCTACCGAAAATCGGTCACTTTAATATGTTCTTGTTCTTATGCTCTTATGTATGAATACGTTTGTGAATGTGCCTGAAGTGAAAGAAGTGTACACGGATAGGAATGCGTGGCGAAGGATGATTGTTGCGTAATTATTATTGTGGTCCGGATGCGGTTATTCGCTATCCAAAATCGGTCACTTTAATATGTTTTTATGTATGAATGCTATGATGATTGTGGACAAGGCGAAAGAAGAATGTTGTTAAAGAGTGAAGTGAGTCAGCTGAGCTCTTACTCTTATCCCTTTTTCTTATTGTTACTATTGTTTTCGGGTTTTTGCTAACCCACTAAGTGGGACTCGCGTGATTTTATGTATGTATGTATAATAATAATAATAATATTAATAATAATAATAATAATAATAATAATAATAATAATAATAATAATAATAATAATAATATATGTAAATAGAACCCGTTGTTGGTAATTTTGTAAACCCCAAATAACATCTCTAACATTATTAGCTACCTAATTAATAATGATGATTCCATTAAAGATATTTGCAAAATAATTACAGGAAATTTTTCAGAATATGAAAGGATAATGCAATTATTAAAATATTAATGTAAATCAGATTGGAAAATTAATTATTTTTAATTATATTAACAGGATTGTTAATACATTAAATGTAAATTTGGTTGAATTACATAATATATTTTAATATTTAGAGCATAATGATAATATTGCTTTGTACTTTGTACCAATATGAATTTTAATGAGATGAAAATAATGAAATGGAAAATGATTTTAATTATTTCGGGGTTGATTAATTAGACACTAGTTCATATTTCATTAAACGTATTTATTTGTTCATTACAAAATATTCCAGACTGCTTTGTTACGTTTATTGTACTAATGAATTAATAATGCTTGTGATTTTAAATTATTTTCAACTTTGGATTACAGTTTAAATTGCAACACTGATACTCGGCTACATTCATTCGCCGACAAATAATTAATTGTCAGCGGAATCCTCAGCGAGGATAAACGATTTTGTTGCATGTTGCTTTATTTACATCATGCAACTGTGTTTCGCGGAAATTCTATGTAGCTCGGTCTTATAAAATACGACAAGGGTTCATTCAAATTTAAACAGAGTTTGCTGGACGTAATTTTGATAGCGTTGTTGTAATTTTAAACTAGGGTATCCTATTTTTATATTTAATATTAACAAGAACTAGGAAATTCAACAAAGTTTACAGAAACATGAAAATAATTTTAATTAAATTACCAAGTTAAATACACATTTAGTTCAAACGTAGGCAGATAGCCCAGGAGTCGTTAAAATTGATTGCAAACGTCTTCTCTCAGTCAATTCACTATTATAAAAATACTGTCATTTTTACCTCCCGCTACCCTAGGTAAGGGAGGTATGGGGATCGTGCTAAAAATCAGATATAGAGATTTTACTGAATAAGCACGTTTTGATGTCCCCAGAATCCGATTTTAACATTTTTACAATGATGTCTGTAAGTATGCATGTGTGTGTGTGTGTGTGTGTGTGTGTGGTGTGTGTGTGTGTGTGTGTGTGTCTGTGTGTGTGGATCTTGTGGACACGATTACTCAAATACTATCAATCAGAAAATTTTGAAATTTTGTATATTCATTCTATACTAATGTGGGAAGAGCTTATTAGTTTTAAGTGTATATCGGATAACCGGAAATATCATTTATACAAGCTTTTAACAGTTTTTCTTATAAAAAATTCATTGAATATAATTTTTTAGCAACTTTTACCAATACAAAATGAATATAATGGCACAATCTTCAATTCTACGATAATAGCATTTAGTAAATAACATGAAATAACTTTATATTATATTATAAAATAATTTATTTTTGTACATCACTTTGCCTCTGCGTCAAACAAAAACAATACATTAATAACAAATTTGACATATTTAAACAAATGTCACTGTGACGCAGCAATTTTCATTAAAATTAATAATTAAACCGTGTTAAGAAGAATTTAGTAGTTTAAATATGATTCTAATGAAATTAAGGTTTGTAAAAATAATATATTTTCCATCATACATAAATATTAGATATACAGGATAATTCGATTTAAGTTTGATGTTTGCAGCATTATATATAAAACAGCTCTCAATAAGAACGTGATTTCGAAGTGTCAAATAATAGTTTGCAACTATACATTTACGAAATGGATAATGTACGGCGAAGAATTTACACAGATTGCGTTTTAGAGCATAAGTTGGTGATGATTTTGACAATAATGTGTGTGTGTGACGATTTTTACTTAAAATATATTAATGATCCCAAAGTTCGCAAATAAAATTTAATCCAAAATTTCGTATTACAAACTTTTCTATTTATTGGAACAACAAAGTAGATTTTGTTTACAAACGATCAATCGGAAGTGAAACTTTACTTAAAGCTCATTGCTATTTTAAACATGGAATTGGCGGGAGGTCATTGCTGGCCACATCAGAATTTTTTTATTAGTCCCGAAGCCTAAGATAAACACAATTCCTTTGTTACACAGTTCATATTTCAAATGAATGTAACTGACATTAAATGTCACTGTCAAAAAACTAATCACTTCAAATTAATAATAGTTACATTTTAAAAAGAAAATAGTAAATAAATCAAGAGTTTTATGCAATGGAACAGTTTGCATAAATACGTAAGTATGTATTGAAATTAATAAAAATGGATAGGAATGTGTGACGAAGGATAATTGTTGCGTAACTATTATTGTGGTCTGGATGCGGTTATTCGCTACAGAAAATCGGTCACTTTAATATGTTCTTATGTGACGCGAAGATAGATGTTAGTACCTTACTAAAAAGTATAAGCCAGTTCATATGCCTAGTAAAAAATTTTTAATTAAAAGCCTACCAGAAGATTCTTCTTAAAGATGTGTGAAGTGATAAATAAAATATGAAGTAATCAAGAGGACACACTCCAGTAGGTAGTCAGTAGTCTCTTTCGTTTATCGCGGCGAGATATAAAAAAAAACATGTTCATCTAGAGTTGAAGTATAAGAGGTCAAGTTAGTAATAGGTTATTCAGCATGATATAGTGAGCGAGTAAGTTGGTAGCTATAAAGTGTATACGGCACCGGGCCCCCGTGTATGGCACGGTATACGGCTCCTGACTATCGCGAGCGGTAAAAGAGAAGAGTTACGTATGATACATGGTGATAAACTGCGGTTAAGAGCCAGCAGTAGAAACCACAGGACACCGTAGTAACTTTCAGTAATATAACTTTATTTCAGACCGAAAAAACTAATCATTTTTATTAGCTACTTTACGGATTATTAAGTTTAATTTAGCCCGAACGCTGGTATAGTTCGCAAGCTATTTCCCTCTGGAGTTATTATCTGGAACTTTCAAAACGGAGTTAATTTCTTCATTAACAATGTCGCACCAGCGCAAAAACTCCTATCTAGCGAAATAAAATACTATATTACCCTTGATTTCCCAGACCATGCAGAGCATTTCTGCAGAAAACTACTCTCTGCTTCTTTTATTTCACAATAGATTATTACACTTTTGAGATACTCCAGGTACTACTCGTATAATAAACGAGAAATTATGAAATATTTTTGCATTTTAATACTTATTAGATAAAATTTTATACTTGAACTTACATAATATCAAAGCGCAGTGACTGCATATTATGATAGGATCTTAGAGACTTTGGATTGAGTTAGCCCAACGGTTTAGTGGGTAATAAAAATGTCACTATACGTGTTATAATGAAAAGTACAGTTTTTTACCTCTCGCTAAGAAAGGTATTGGATTCATGCTAAAATTCGCATATCCAGATTTTATTGAATAAGCACGATTTAAGGTTCCTAGAATCCGATTATAACATTTTTAAAATTATGTGTGTATGTGTGTGTGTGTGTGTGTGTGTGTGTGTGTGTGTGTGTGTGTGTGTGTGTGTGTGTGTGGATGTGTGGATGTGTGTCTGGATGTTGGAGGGCCGATTCCTCAAAAACTGCTGAAAAGGTTTTGGTAACAATTGGACAACCAGAAGTAGTAGTTTTTTAGAATTTTTTTTCTAAATATAATTTTTTGGAAATTTTTGTTATTACAAATATTGAAGAACAAAATTCTCCATCTAATACACTTAAAATTTTTATTATATTTTGTATAAATTTAGAGATAAAGACACTATAATTTATAGAGTAAACTAATCGCAGACGCTAAGGCACTAAGGAAACCAGTTGACAAATTCCAATGTTTATAACATAGTTTGTAAATGACATATGTCAGCGTCAAAAATCAACAGTTTTAGTAACATTCTGATAGTTTTTTCTGGGAAGTATATTTATTCTTTCTTATTATTTTATTAATTCCCGTGGCCACGTGCCTAAGTGTCTGGTCGCGAACCTGGGGGAACCGGGTTCGATCCCGACAGACGCCAAATATTTCCAATTTTAAATGGCACAAAAGTGACCCCTGTGGTGCACTCTCCACACCAGCTAAGAGTGCCCATGAGGTGACGCCTGGTAAGCGCACACACGGTAAAATATATCGTCATCATTACCGATGTCTACATGTGTTGTAGATACTGGCACACCCAGAAATGGGTAATATACCGTGATGATATATTTATATTTATTTATTATTTTATTAATGGAATATTTGAAATTATTGGTAAAATATATATATATATATATATATATATATATATATATATATATATATCTATCAGCAATCTGGTTAATGAATTGGAAGAATTTCTGACAAATAGGAACTTCCTCATACAATGAAAAATAGACATAATTAGAATTAAATGTGTGCAGAAGACATGTTAAATACAATTAAAAACAATATTTGGGTAAAGTTCTGTAATTTTTTGTTATAAATCGACGGTTCGAAAACGAAGTGCAATATAATACTTATATAGCCTTATATGGAAATGGCGAGAGGTC
Source organism: Ophonus ardosiacus (assembly GCA_943142095.1). Taxonomy (NCBI): domain Eukaryota; kingdom Metazoa; phylum Arthropoda; class Insecta; order Coleoptera; family Carabidae; genus Ophonus; species Ophonus ardosiacus. Next base: position 45,747,711 of record OW964831.1, on the reverse strand, counting down.
TTGTGCTGGCCACAACAGATTTTTATAATTTAATAAACCACAGACGCGTTTCGCTCTTATTGGAGCTCATCAGTGTAGTCCACTGAATCTTCTAGTCTAGGAGGTTGATACAAAGGCTGAAATTTGGTGAAACGTGTCAAGTATGATTTTTTTTATTTAAACAGTTTCACCAGGTATTGGAATTGTACTTTGTACATTTATTATTACGTATGATTTTGCCTGAACTTATACAGCCCGATTCACAAAAAAGTTTAAGCTAATCCTCATTTTTGGATTAACGAATCCTACTCTAATTTTGACAGTTTATATCTTAAAATATAGTCTAATCTATTCCTAGTATCTACATTTATTGATAATATCATGAAAATTAAATATTAAATACCGGAATAGAATAGAATTCACTAATCCAAAAATGAGGATTAGCTTCAACTTTTTTGTGAATCGGGCTGATAGTGAATTGATTCGATTTCACTGATTATGATGTTATCTTCGTCTCCACGGAATATTTTTTTTCGTAATACCATACGGTTGTTTTGACAATACAGGACTAAAAATAAAAATGAAAAGATAGAAATAACTGCCTAGGCCGTTATTTTTTATAACAGTCGCCTACAATTAAGGATCGGGTGTTCCTAGAAAAATAACAACATATTGATGGCCTGTTGTCTAGGAGAATTTATAAATTAACCAAAAAAGTTGTTCAGTATGACAGATATAGAAGAATTTTATTATTCCTAAATGTTTAAATTTTATGTTATTACGAACAATCTTGAACGCCACACGGCCGATATGCAAATATCGAATTCGACTGATTATAAACCTCAGTCGCGTCCGTTATTTGCCTCATATCGGCCTAATTACGTTAATAACTATTACCGACCCATTATTGCCAGACCCGACAGTCATTTTTTCTGACTGTAGCCTACTACAAGTTGGACGCCTTCTTTTGAGGAAATAAATTTTCCAACGTCCACACTGTTTGCAACATGGCGGCTCATCTTTCTAGCACAAATTTGTACTCTTGTAACAGAACAATTTCCAACGAATCCTTCTGTTGTGTTCCCGTTTATTTTACGTTTGTTGTCCTAATTCCACCTCCTAAAACCTCCAAAAATTCCTCAGGAAATCCCAGCTCGTCATAAGCCCTCCCTCTTGCGTTTAACCTTCTCACTCTTGCAATGAGAGGCATTGTCTGCTCCGGGAAGTCCCCACGCACCACAGGTCATTACGGCGCGCAGCACGGAATTACTGCAGACCGGTCGAGGTGTAATGGCTCTTGTTGACATGTTAGACAAACACATATTATTCTTCTTCTTCTTTTACCCAATAGGATAGAAATGATGAATAACGACGTTTTGTTTATCCAAAATAGGTGGGTAAACAAATAAATATCTTTCTCTATATAGAAATTAGAATGTCATATTCTTGGGGCATACTGATATACGATTTTTAGTGATCTTTTGTTACTTGGGATTGGCATGACTGTAATAAAAACACTAAGGCCCGTATTCTCACCTCTTAAAGTAGCGCTACTTCAACTGTCAAATGTCAACTTTAATATACAAAATTAGAGAAATAAAAATAAATTAAATTTTTTCAAATATTATAGGTTTCATTTATAAAAATCTGATGTGGCCAGCACATGACCTCCCGCAAATTCCATGTTTAAAATAGTAATGAGCTTTAAGTAAAGTATCTTTTACCGTTCCGGTTGATCGTTTATAAACAAAATCTAATTTATTGTTTTAATAAATAGAAGTCTGTAATACGAAATTAATTTCGTGTCAAAAATAATCGATTATCATGGGCCTATAGCGCTCACCATCAACTATAACAGTTCGACCTTCAACATTTTCGAAAAAGTAAGTTCCAATGACGCCACCTGACCATAGTGCGCACCAAACAGTCTCATTTGGACATGTAATGGTACCTTGTAAATCCCATGAAGATTTTCCTCTGCCCATATCTGGCAATTTTGCTTATTAACATACCCAGAGAGGAGAAAATGTGCCTCACCAAAGAAAAAGATAATCCGCGAAAAATCATCATCAACTTCCAAGTGCTCTAAAAACGCAATCTGTGTAAATTCTTTGCTGTACATGATCCATGTCGTAAATGTGTAGTTGTAAACCAATATTTGACATTTTGAAAACACGTACTTATACTTAATTCAGTGACATTTGTTTAAATAAGTCAAAATTTTATTAAAGTATTATGTTTTTGTTTGACGCATGGGTCAGATGATGTACAAAAATAAATTATTTTATAAATTTATATTTAAAGTTATTTAAAGTTTTTTAAAGTTATATTATCGTAGAATTGAAGATTGTACCTTTATATTATATTTTTAATAGTAAAAGTTGCTGAAAAATTATATTCAATGCAATTTTTTCAAGAAAAACTGGTAAAAGAGTGTATAAGTGATACTTCCGGTTATCTGATATACACTAAAAACTAATCAACTCTTCCCACATTAGTATAGAATGGGTATACAAAATTTCAAAATTTTCTGATTGATAGTATTTGAGTAATCGTGTCCACAGGATCCACACATCCACACACACACACACACACACACACACACATACACACACACATACATACCCACAGACATCATTGTAAAAATGTTAAAATCGGATTCTGGGGACATCAAAACGTGCTTACCTATGGTAGCGGGAGGTAAAAATATGAAACTTGTTCTTGTCTACTCATAAATCAAATAAAATTTGAAAAATCGAAATAGCGCTATTTCGGAAGTAGCGCTACTTCAAGAGGTGAGAATACGAGCCTCAATATCTAAGCAACGGACCGAATAAAAAACACAAATTATTGTCACTAACCTAAAAATTCTACGAGAAATATTCCTTAATAAAAATTGTTAAATATTTTTACAAAACAAAATTTGATGTGGCCAGCACATAACCTTCCGTCATTTTTATGTATTTTGTACAAACCCTATACCAAAAGTTCGTAGGAATATATCCAGTATAATTGTAACATGAACATATACTCTTTTCTACGAATTCTAAACCGAAAGGTGCCGAAAGTTCATTGGAAAAGATTCTATAAATCCAATAAACGTCTGTCAATTATTTGAATATATCAGCTATTTCCATTTCAAGGTTCTGTATAATTCTTTAACTCTATATCTATTGAATATGAAAGAAAATATATACTCAAACTGAATAGATAATAAGATATTCTTTCATATTGATAATCTCATAAAATGTCAAAAAATGATATTTAACTGTGTTTTTTTTTTCAAAAAAACAATTAATAACTTCAAATAAGGGATTTTCCGGTTGATCAATAATAACCAAACTCTAATCAGCTATTCATATGGTTATAAAGAAGAGGAATACGAAAGAAATATAAATTTTAGAATTGTAGTATTAGTTATCGTCGAAGAAGTTTTTGTCACGCACACAGACACAGATACACCTACAGATATCATCGTAAAACTAGTAAAATCGTATTCTAGGGACCCTAAAACTTATTCATTAATAACTCACTACCGAATTTTTTCCTTACCAAAGTGACAGAAGGTAATAAAATATCAAAATGCAAATATTTTCTTGAGTTAGTGTTTGTGCTTAAAATTAAATTTTATTGAAATAAAAACTTTCTTGTATATTATCTACTCGTACATTTTCTCATGACATATATTTCTACATTATCTTTCTGGGTAGAATCACATCTTGAATTTTTTCCATATGTACATTTCTGTTTTTGGAAGTCAAAGAGAAAAGACGTCCACGAGATAAAGGCTTCCTTTCACTCGGAAAATAATCCTCCATCTCAACCTGTCTTGTCTCCCAGGGGCCGCAAAAAGCATTATTATGAAATATATCAGCACATCACAGTCATCTTCATCACTTCCAGACAAATCTTGAGCGGTCCGCGAGTCCAGAAGTAGTAAAGCTGACCTTTCCTATGGGCATGTCTTATGATATTAGTTTCGTTTAGGACTCATATTTTCTTTGACATATGAGAGTGATACAAATACATAAATAAGAAATAATAATGGGGTCGCGTGGCCGTGTGCGTATAGTGTCCGGTTACCAATCTGGTGACCAGGGTTCGATCCCGGTCAGTGTAGATTCTTGGTAAGCGCCCACACTGTAAAATATATCGTCATCATTACCGATGTCTACATGTGTTGTAGATACTGGCACACCCAGAAATGGATAAATTGCCGGGATGGTACATTTTATAGTAATAATAAAAGAGATTTAATTCTTTAGTTATTATTATTGCATCGGTCATTTTGAAAAGAGGTCAAGACTTAAATAAATTAGGAAAGAGTGAAAAGATAATGTCAGCCACTGGGATTTGAACCCAGACCCACTGTCTTGCCGGGACAACGCTCTACCAATTGAGCTATGGTGGACTCTTCCCGTTGGCTCACATTATCTTCCACAAATGTTAGACTGTTAGGTGCATGAGTAAATTATGACAAGTTACTGATGTTCAAATGTAGTGGTTAGCTGTAACCTCACATCAATACGTGGCGCTGAGTATTCTCAAATGAGAATCTTTCAGTCTAACATTTGTGGAAGATAATGTGAGCCAACGGGAAGAGTCCGCCATAGCTCAATTGGTAGAGCGTTGTCCCGGCAAGACAGTGGGTCTGGGTTTAAATCCAGGTGGCTGACATTATCTTTTCAATCTTCCCTAATTTATTTAGAATAAATAGGCTGCACACTCTACGTTCATTTCAGGTCAAGACTTGTTAGCAAAATTTTACAGAACAAGTGAAAAATGAGCCAAGTGCTACGTGTCAATTTTTTTCATGAATCAAAACGAAATAACCACGAACAGAAATAAAGTAATGTAACTCAAAATCCACTTTAAGTTTTGCATTCATATAAAATTTTGTAGTAATTTCTATATCAGAAAATAATGATAAATTAACAAAGGGCTGGACTTGGACCTTAATTACTCATTCAAACAGCCTTTTTCTAATTAATCACATAAAAATGTTAATGCTATTAATCCTTTGAGTCCCATTGGGTCATATATATGTTCCGGACAAGTGTTAAAGATACCCAGAGGAAAATGAATTAGAAATACGTTCAGCCTTTGTCACACTCCGATTTTCCCCAAAATTTTCAAAAATCTAATATTTGTCAATCGCTAAGAGGGGTATTGGATTCATGCTAGAAATCGCATATCCAGATTTTAATAATAATAATAATAATAATAATAATAATAATAATAATAATAATAATAATAATAATAATAATAATATTTTGTCGGCTCTCAACTATTTTTGTTATAGCCCTAATACTTTATTATTACATTTTTTACAGTTTATTGTTACATTTTACATATACAGCGTGTTATGTAAGTAAGTGATCAACGCTTAACCAATGGTAGAACTGACCCCAAAGACAGTAAATCTGGCAATAATTTTTGTTTAACATACTTTCTACAAGAACTAAAGGCCTTTAAAACTGACCAATCACGTCATTGTTCAAAACTTTATAAAAAAGTAAAAATCAATGGGTGCGATTCAGTGGGTTGTATTAGGCTGTTTTAAGATCTGTATTAAGAGTTGTATTAAAAAACCTGATTCAGTGGCTTGTATTAGTCTGTTTTAGAGTGTTTATTTTAATACAGGTGTATTAGTTGCCTAGGAAATTAAAACACTTCTTAGAATGGGTTATATCTGTTTTAAGTATTGTATTAACCTTAATTCATAATGTCAAATATGAAATATTGAAGTAAAATTATATATTTGACTCTTCATAAAGTATACTAAAGCAAATATTGAACTTAAAATGATATAATAAGAGAAAATGAATAATTTAAAAATTTAAGGTTAATATGAATAAATTCAGGCAAGTTACAACAATTATTTATATGTTGTTTATTTTCTGAGTTTGTTTAAATAGGTGACACAATACGTGCTGTTGAAAGATTTGAGCATGTTTGGCGTGTTGTTGATTGTAGAAAACGAAGAGACGAAAGTGATACTGATTATCAAAAAATGTATTTCAGCATGTAATAAATTTGATTCGAATTGACATATCTGGATTTGGCGGTGATGTACCTCCACCAGTTTTAGTTCTTCTTTTAAATAATGCGCAATTTCACACTTTGAATTGCATTTCAATCAGTGCCGGATTACCCATTAGGCAGAGTAGGTAATTGCCTATGGGCCCCTCACATTTTAAGAGCCCCGCTACATTGAATTAAAATAATATTGATTTGATTTTGATTTTTTTTATTACAAACAAAGAAATCCTTAAAGAAATTTTGATTACAACAAAGAAATGCTTATTTACAATAATGGAAACTTGATTACAATAATAAAAAATATCAATCAACACAAACATCACTTTTATTTCTTTGGACATTCCAATTTACCACTTCAAAATGATGCAGCTTTTTTATTTTTCATTATTTTAATGTCATTTCCCTTATTTTCATTAATACCGTTCCGTTTAGTAATTGCCTCTTATTAAAATAATCTTTTCTTCATTAAACCAATCGGTTCTGTAATTCTTTTCCCTGACATTTTAATATGCTAAAATTTAAAATATAGGTCATATAGTAGTGTAACATAACCTAAAACAACACAAATACAAAATATTGACGTTTCAAATGCCGCCAATTTCGTACTTTGACAGTTATTACAGTGTTGCCAAGTGTAATTTTGTGTTTTAACTAAAACAGCTTAATACAGACCACTGAATCACCTATGTTTTAAAATGTGTTTTAAGCTAATACAGTGTTTTAGTTAATACAAGTGTTAGTACAGACTTTAATATAACCCACTGAATCGCACCCATTGTGTTCTCTGGAAAAAATGTGATACCTGTCACAAATGACATAAAATCATTGACGTCTGTTTGGAAATAACTCTCTCTGTACCGTCTTACAACAACACGACTATTTTGTAATGTCTCGCTATAAACCATATGCATGTCTGCATACTCTTGGTGATGGTAAATGGCATTTTGAGAATATCAAAAAAACAGAATATAAATTGTACGTCTATGCAAAAAAAAAAAACATTTAACGTCAGATTGACAATCAATATTTTTTCCAGAGAACACATTGATTTTTACTTTTCTATAAAGTTCTGAACTATGACGTGATTGGTCAGTTTTAAAGGCCTCTAGTTCTTGGAGAAAGTATGTTAAACACAAATTATTGCCAGATTTACTAACTTTGGGGTCAGTTCTACCATGGGTTAAGCGTTGATCACTTACTTACATAACACCATGTATAAAGTATTTTAAGGACACACACAAAAGCGGTGAAAATCGCTTCGAGTGCTGCCAGAGACACGCTGCCACAACACGCTCGGCCACCGAGGCGGCTCATATCCAGATTTTAGTAAATAAGCAAGTTTTAAAGTCACTAAATTCCGATTTTAACAATTTTACAATAATGTGTGAATGTATGTGTGTGTGTGTATGTGTGTGTGTGTGTGTGTGTGTGTGTGTGTGTGTGTGTGCATCTGGATGTTGGAGGGACAGTTTTTCAGATACTATAAGACTAAAGACCAATTTAACTGCGTATTTCTGAATCTGACATTAATGGGAAGAGCTGAAAGGTTTTGGTAATGATTGGGCAACCGGAATTATAGTCCGGGATACGTAAGATGAACTATGAAAAATATGTTAGCACAAATCACTGTGTAATATATGCGCTCCTTTTAATTTCATATGAAATAATATTCATTTACTTACATACATACCTAATATAACAAATAACAGTTGCCCAAATAAGTTTTAAAGCTACGCATCCTTTCTTATATTGGCAGTTGATCTGTACAATTGGTGTCCGTATCAGTTCTTGTCTTGTTAAATTCGGATCATAAGCGTTCACAAATGAGTTAGAGGCACAAAGTTACTGTAATAATTATTATTTGACCGCGGCTTTGGAATATCACGAATCACGATAGGAGCATTTTTTCCCGTACCCCTCAGGTCAAGATTGGTGTCCCCACAATAGTAGATTCTTTAAAAAATCTACTAAATATTATTTTTTGAAAATTTATATTATTACAAATATTAAAGAATATAAAATTCTCTATTGAACATTTTTATTATATCTTCTATAGATTTAGAGATAAAGAATTATAAATATATAAAATACTCCGTTGCAATGAATCTCATAGCCCAAATAACTCCATGGAATCCAGTTGAAAAATTAAAATATTTGTAATTGACAGAAAAATGTCATTGTTAAAAATCCAAATACAGGGTGTTATGTAAGTAAATGATCAACGCTTAACCCATGGTAGAACTGACCCCAAAGATAGTAAATCTGGCAATAATTTTTGTTTAACATACTTTCTACAAGAACTAGAGGCCTTTAAAACTGACCAATCACGTCATAGTTCAAAACTTTATAAAAAAGTAAAAATCAATGTGTTCTCTGGAAAAAATATTGATTATCAATCTGACGTTAAATGTTTTTTTTTTTTTTTTTGCATAGACGTACAATTTATATTCTGTTTTTTTGATATTCTTAAAATGCCATTTACATTCACCAACCAAGAGTATGCAGAGATGCATATGGTTTATGTCGAGACATTACAAAATAGTCGTGCTGCTGTAAGACGGTACAGAGAGTTATTTCCAAATAGACGTATACCCCATTATTCTGTTTTTATCCGAAATAGAATATAAATTGTAAGTCTATGCAAAAAAACATTTAACGTCAGATTGACAATCAATATTTTTTCCAGAGAACACATTGATTTTTACTTTTTTTATAAAGTTTTGAACTATGACGTGATTGGTCAGTTTTAAAGGCCTCTAGTTCTTGTAGAAAGTATGTTAAACAAAAATTATTGCCAGATTTACTATCTTTGAAGTCAGTTCTACCATTGGTTAAGCGTTGATCACTTACTTACATAACACCTGTATATTACTGAAGGCTTTTTCTGGGAAGTACATTTAATATTGTTTATTTTATTATTAATTAAATATTCAAAATTATGGATAGGTACATACATATTATTGAATTCCTAATTGAATTTGAAAAATATTGAATATTTAGAAGAGTAAGAGGAAACTTATTTATAGACAGAGCTGGGCAAAGTACCTAACAAATGTACTTGAGTATTGAGTACGAGTACTGATAGTAAAAAGTACTCTTGAATATTTTTCTTGAATATTTGAAAAACCGTTCTGCGCTGAGTACAGAGTACAAAAAGTACTCAATACTCTATGAGTATTGAGTACTTATGATGTCATCATAGTAAATGCGAGTAATTTCATTCAAATGTTTATTGTTTATCAATGCAAAACAATAATAAATTAAATTATTAGTTACCATTACATATAAATACAAATAGGAAATATGATAAGTACTAAATAAATAACATGTTCGTTGTACTCATACTGTGAAAAAAAAAACATAGAGTATAAGTATTTGAAGTACTCACAATTCTAAAAATACTCAGAGTATTTGAAAATACTCTGAGTACTTTTAATGTACTTAGAGTACCATTCAGAGTATTGAGTACGAGTACTATAGCAAAAATCTTTAGAGTATGAGTATAAGTATTGATATTTCAAATGTACTCAAGTACGAGTACAGAGTACCAAATTTGTACTTTGAGTACTACTTTTGAGTAATGTACTCGAGTATTGCCCAGTTCTGTTTATAGAATGAATTAAAAAAATGTATTAATAATAGATTTAATTATATTTTGTGTGTGTCCAGAAATATTAAATACAATATGTACTTATATAGCCTTATGGTCTTGTGCTGGCTACAACAGATTTTTTGAGTTTCGAACTTTTTGAATAAAATTTCTGTAATATTTTAATGATTCATTTTACAATTGCTGTTAATACATTTTAGCTAGAAAATATCTGCATAAAATGAGTGCAAAATTAAAAGCAGAATTAGTAGCGAGTGGTGAGAATCAATTACTCCTTGGGAAAAAACCCAAAACAAGTGACAAGTCAGCGAGCTGCCTTTGATCTCTGTGTTAAGCGTCCAGCTGCAGTATTTTCAATCTCGTTCATTTCTGTAATTAAAATGTATCTCCTGTGGGTTGTACGGACTGCAAGAGAGTCTGAAGTTCCTGTCAAGCGGTGCGAGTTCGCAGTAGCCATACACTTCTAATTAAATATTATTCTGTTAGATTCAAATTGGCGAAGAGAAATTTTAATTATCACATACTTGTAAATTGTTTGAACATTTAGGCCCATAAACCATGACAAAAAATAATAAAATGTGCACTTTATCCTTAAAGTACTACTCAATAAATAACGATTAAGATAAAAAAAAAACAATTTTTAATAATTTGCGAGATATTTGAAATTATTTCTAGGGGTTCAGATGACGTCACACTATTTAAAAATCAAATGCAGCTATATAAAAAAAAAAACAATTATGACTTTTTGATACCACGAATTGCTTCAAAATTAAACGAACTTTCATTTAAAAATATTTTAAAAAATTGGTTTATGGGCCCATTTCTTCGACTCAGCATTTCTTCTCAATAATTAAATACTTGTCTTCACAGATGATGCGGGCAACCCCGTCTCAGCAGGAAACCTCTTATCGACTGGTAAGGTAAGTTTTTAATATTTTTTTACTTACATAGGTAAAAACTGAATGTTATGATGAAAGCCAAGGACTCTTACCTGTAACAAAAAGAAAACAATTTATTAATAGCTTTGAATATAAAATATAGAAATAAGGGTAAATTATTTACTTTTTATAATTGTACTATCAAGCTAATGAGAAACTATAGTAGCGCCAAATCGTCTTCTACCAACATACTTTGAACTAAAACCTTTAATTTTTTATTTTGTACGTTAATTTTCATGTTAATGTAGATGTGTTTTATATCTTTGGAAAGAGAAAAAAAATCTCTATTTAATGGTTAATAAAGACAACTTTGAGCCCCATATGAAAATTGAAAGTTAGTATTCATTTCTCAAAAACGGTACGGGCTATAAAAATTTTGAAGACGGCCATGAATTCCTCATAAAAAAGTGCCTCTAGAATGTGCAAATTAGAAACTTATACGATGTCGCACAAAAAAGTTATAAGCCAAAAACGAATTTGGCAAAATTTACATTTTCGCTTCTATCTAGTTACCTGTGCATTTTAATGGAAAAACAAAAACACATCTAAGATGGTCCCCCAATGAGGAAACTTCGTATCTCTTACGGTTCTCTAGATCCGAATGGTGCGCCTCGAAAAACGGACATCCTGTATTTGTCTTTGTAGTAGAATTTATTTATTCATAATTTTGAAAAATTTTCTTGACAGAGTTACAACCGCAAAATTGATTTTTTGTAAGTATAAAAACCACATTTAAATGACAACGGCAATAAATCACGCACTCATCGACGGTTTTAAAACTGTTTTTTGTTAGAATTTGGTGAGAATTCTCACAGGATTTTGACATCTTACAAAAAATTTTTAAAATAAGTCCAGGACATTTAAGCATTTAAGTTTATAATGCTTCCGGGAGCAGTCAAGAGATGGCACTGCTGTACGATCCAAATTAAAGTCACTAGATATATAAAGTACCGCAATTGGCCGCCATATTGTGTCTCAGATTAAGCGCCAAATTTAAAATGGATTATCTTGAAAAATAATCGGCAGTGAAGTAAATCCATAAGGTATTTAATGAATATTGGTTTTATGTTAATAATTTTTATAATATGCATACATATAAATACAAAACATAACTGATCAAAATTATAAGAAATAATTACAATTAAGGTTAATTTCTTCAGATCGTTTGACGCGACGACAGCATTAACGCTAAAGTCACCGGATATAATGACTTTTATAGGCACAGCCAACTACAAATAGACCCTGTTTCCGCCATATTATGTTTAAAGAACGTTCTTCTGTCTCTAACACATTGGTACAATGAAATACTTTATATATCTAGTGACTTTAATCCAAATGTCAAATGTCAACCATTTAAGTTTTCACTTCAGGAGTGGGATCACGTAAAAGTGAAAACTATATTGCGATTATCGAGAAGTGAAAACGACATTCGTTTCCTTAGCGATCACGTAAAATTAGTCACTCACTACGTTTTCAACTTCGGTTATTTCCGTAAAGTGACTACGTTTTGTGAAAACGATATCGTTTACAAACTAATGTTTTTGTATTAAATAGTAGTTTTGACAGATAATTTATATGAATGTCATTAAAATTTTTAATTTAATGTCAAAAAGTATTATTCTCGCCTTTCGTTTTTATTTCGTTCATAATAGCAATGCTGTAAGAATTGAGAAGGATACAAGTTAAATTATCAATTAGTTACAGATGACATGTATCATCTAATTTTGTTCCTTTTGATATTCCAGAAGAAAATAAGAAAAATTTATGAAGTAAACAAAAATATTTCTAAATATACAGGGTGTCTCTTAAATAGGGGGACATGGCTTAACCACAGATTCCTAAGGCTAAAATAAGACGATTTAACCAAACTTGCTTCTACCGGAAAGTGTACCATTTAACCAGAATTCTGCTTCAAAGTTCTTCGAAAAAAAATTAATTTTGCTTATAATAATCGGACGCTTTATTCGATTTAGGTGAAATTTGGTATGACAATTTATATGGTTATAAGTCATCTTTTAAGGTGATACTTGTTATTAATAGTGAACCACTAGTGTATGAAACTTAGGTGTCCCAACATTAATTAGACCGTAACTTTTTAATGGCAATGCCGAAAACATGAAATTATTTTTCTTAAGAAAGATACATTCAATAGTAAACTTTTCTCTCTCTGTGTAATTTGTGATATCTGTTACGGTTTACACAGAAAAAAATAAAATCTGAGTGTCTGCACTGCTAAATTTTTAAAATAAATTTAATCCAGCAGTCTATCCAAATGTCAAACAAGTAATTTTTAATGACAGTTACAATTGTTTTACGGGTTGTCAAAAATTTTCTTCACAATATTCTAAAATTAATAACATCCGTTTGTTCGGCCTAATAATATTTTACTACCATTATTATAAATAAGACGATTACATATCTCAGCTTACTCCTAAACAAGTTGTTAAGATTGACAACTCGTTACTGTCATTAAAAATTACTTGTTTGACATTTGGATAGACCGCTAGATTAAATTTATTTTAAAAATTTAGCAATGCAGACACTCGGATTTTATTTTTTTCTGAGTGAACCGTAACAGATATCACAAATTAGACAGAGAGAGAAAAGTTTACTATTGAATGTATCTTTCTGATGAAAAATAATTTCACGTTTTCGGGGTTGCCATTAAAAAGTTACGGTCTAATTAATGTTGGGACACCTAAGTTTCATACACTAGTGGTTCACTATTAATAACAAGTATCACCTTAAAAGATGACTTATAACCATATAAACTGTCATACCAAATTTCATCCAAATCGAATAAAGCGTCCGATTATTATAAGCAAAATTAATTTTTTTTCAAAGAACTTTGAAGCAGAATTCTGGCTAAATGGTACACTTTCCGGTAGAAGCAAGTTTGGTTAAATCGTCTTATTTTAGCCTCAGGAATCTGTGGTTAAGCCATGTCCCCCTATTTAAGAGACACCCTGTATAATTAAAACTTCAAGAGACCTTTTAAGACCGCAAGTATACAAGATTGTTATTTTAAAGTAATCTAGTTTTTATTAAGTTTTGTATTTCAAGTAAATAAAGTATGGGCCACATTTAAATAACAGCGCACAACCTTCGACGGGCTGCAGAAAATGATAAATTCACAAATTTTAATTTTATGTAAAAAGCTAGAATCGTTATATTTGATGCTTCGCAGAATACAATATTATTAAAATATTAATAAAATTTTCTTTCTTGGATTTATTCTTGTAATCAATCAAAATATGCTTTGTTGTAATCAACACTTTTACAGTTATTGGAATATCAAAATTGTCCGAAAATTTTAATAGTAAATCAGGGAAATTGCAGTAGAAATAAAAAAAAATATCTAATCACCAAGATATCAATTTTCTATCATAGATTTCAAAAGAGTAAAAATATATAGTAAATCATAAGCATTTGGTTCTTCGCAACATGCTTATTAAAATATTCATGAATTTTTTTCTTAGATCCATTCTTGTAATCAATTTTCATTTTATAATTATCGTATTTTAGCACAATTATTTCATTTTCGCCTTACTAAATAAAATAATAAAAAATACCTTTCAAATTTAAAATATTAATTTATTTTTAAATAATTTATAATGTCATTTCTTTCATTCTTTCCAAAACGTCAAATTCAACTCACTGCTCACTACATTCTTTTACCTAAGTGCAAGTAAATAAGAAAAGGATATACCTATACCCAAATGTATAAAATAAAAAGAGATGTAAGAAACGACTATCGTTTTCACATGCTTTGAGAGTGTCGACTAGAATTCACATTTTTTTCAGTCTAAAACGATGTCGTTTTCGGTTTTCATTATTTACGTGATCACATTTTCACTTGTCGACAGTCGCAATATCGTTTTCACAGTTACGTGATCCCACTCCAGACATGCGGTCTTAATCACACACATTTTTTTTTTCTTTCTATAAAGTAATTCAATAGCCTTTGTATTGTTCTTAAAACAATAATGTTAATTTTTCCCAGCAGCACGAAGTATTAAAATTGAAAAATAGCTTATATTTGAGTATTTGCACACCTGTAAATCTGCGAGAAGAATAACATTTGAACCCCTTGGGTGAAAGGCTTGAATAACACGCAAACACTCAAGCCATTGAGAGTGTTTTGCAAATTCAGTGAATCGCTTGTTGCCCTTGCTTGCTTCGCACAAACCCTTCAGCATTTCAATCTATTCCCGTGGATCTCATTTTTGCAAACTAGCCTCTTCGAATTCCATTCCGTCTACTTGAACTGTAACTACACTCGCATTCGCTACACATAAAGTCAATCCCTTTGATGGAAGGTACGACTACAAAATTTCCAGGCACCTTTTACGAGCCCGTTCAGACCACTTTGTGCACCCTTTCATGCTCTATCTCTGTCTGCATTATACGGGGATGATGAAGCTATCTCGCTCTTGCTCAATTATCGGCACTGTCACTTACGAACACAAAGCAGTCGGAGAGGAAAAGAGAGGAGATGACTTCTTGTATTGGACACCATCAACGACAATACGGCCCTTCACCTTCGGGGGAATTTACTTCCAAAGTGAGGACATGGAAAATTTTTGCTCAATCGCACCAACTTTTATCCGAATTGATATGATTATTATAATAGCTACGTGCTTAATAGTCTCTTTCCTATCAGTTTTCACGTTTCCGTTTGGGATAATATGTTATTTATATAGATTACTGCTATATATCTGTGCTAAAATATTAAGAAACTTAAAGTGATCTGCACAATATCTCATACCATAATTTTTATTCACAATCATTATACAGGGTGTCTCAATAAACTTGCTCACTATTGGTAACTTTTTTATTTGAAGAGATACGAGGTTGGTAAAATTAGCAAAATTGTGCCATTTTATATTAGAAAATTGGTCATGTAGACAAACTAAAAATTGTGTCAGCGGTTCCCAAAATTTGGGTCAGAATATATATTTTTTAAATGGAACTATATATTTTTATTATCTTATTGGAAAGAGTATTTTTTTCTCTTTCCAATAAGGTAATGTTGTTTATGTACAATTTTTTCAAATAAACGAGTTATTTACGTTTAAAGATAAAAATTATCTTTTATTAGTTTAGGTTAAGTAAACTATGGAAACAATTGTCTTTTGTAAAATTATTATTTTATTAATTTATTTTACAGTAATAATAAAACAAAGAAAATATTCAAATTGAAAGCAATTATTTCTTTCGCACATTTAAACTCTTTTGGAAAGAGAGCTGACCGTTCTACACACTGAAATATATACTAACTGGAATGCGCGTACGAACCGTGACCGTGAAGCATATTGAAAGCCTGCTGCTGGAGTAGTCGGCAAACATCGAGACAGTTCGTGAGTAGTCGGAAGCCTGCTGCTGGAGTAGTTGGCAAACATCGAGACAGTTCGTGAGTAGACGGAAATTATTTCGTGTGGCGCATGTTTAAATAAATGAAGCATAATATGAAAACAAAGCGATCAGCTATGATACGACTTATTCGGCTAGGTTCGGTTCGGCACGAACGTGCGCGAACAGGACCAGCCATTATTGTTCAATGAGCTTCAGTGCAGCGTACGCTGATAGGTAGAGTATGCGAGTTCCAGTTAGTATATATTTCAGTGGTTCTACATAACTGGTGTCTAGATATAACTTTCCAAATAGCACAATCATATATAACTTTTCTTCATTTGTAAAGTTATTAAACATTATTAAACACAGAGAACTTTACGGGAGAAATGATTAAACATCAAACAAACAAAGAATCAATTGTTTCCATGGCTTACTTGACTAAAAAACTAATGAAATAGTTTACAAAATTTAAATTTTTAACCGTAAATAACTCGTTTATTTGAAAAAATTGTACATGAACAACATTGCCTTATTGAAAAGAGAAAAAAAACTCTTTCGAATAAGATAATAATAAATATATGGTTCTATTTAAAAAAATATATATTCTGTCCCAAATTTTGAGAGCCGCTGACACAAATTTTATTTTGTCTACATGATCAATTTTCTAATATAAAATGGCACAATTTTGCTCATTTAACCAACCTCGTACCTCTTCAAATAAAAAAGTTACCAATAGTGAGCAAGCTTATTGAGACACCCCGTATACCCAATTCATTCAAGCAGCCAATGCACGTCATCACTTAGTGTAAAAACCTTAATGCATTAAAATCACTAATAGTGAAAAATAAAATAAAATTTTAATCATTTTTAACCGTCAAAAAGTGTATAGCCTTATATAATAATTATTAAGATGAATAGTAGAGTTCATTACTTATCGTATATGACATGAATAATATATAAATAATGTACATCAACGTCATATTATTCGTTTAATTGTTGCTATAGTTCGCAACATGGATAATTTGTGTGTTCATACTGTCAAAGTTATTATTTGATAAATATTTGTATCGTGTTTAAAACATTTTTGTGCGTTTTAAAGGCCTATTTATAATAAAGTAATGTTAAAGGCAACGCAATGACGCAACGTGACCGTTAACGCAAACACAAAATCTGTGAATCTGCCAAAGATAGCACTTCTAATCAATCAGAAGAATTCTGTATATTTCTTTGAAAATTGAAATTCGGCTCACTTTTATTTATTGCCTTTAAATGGCATACATAAGTATAAATAAGGTTAGTATTATAAAATAATTTAAATAGAAATAGACAGTGACGAAAATATAGTATTTATTTTGTAGATGTGACAGTTCATGACCATGTCGATAATACAGATTGCAATCTGTATAACTCTTTTCATAAAGATTCTAAAACCTCTGCAAACGTATCAGTACATGACGTCACACATATAGTTACTTTTATTCAATTTTTATTAATGACGTGCATTGGCTACTTGAATGATTTGGGTATAGTAATATACAGATTCCTAACCTTTTGGAGGTTGGAAAATACATCATTCCTAACTTTAATGACAATCTCTTGGGTTGGAAATAACAGATTTCACTTATGTTATGCTACTTTTGTGTTATTTAAAAAATCTGATGTGGCCAATACAAAACCTCCCGCTATTTAATTTTTATTAATTTAAATACATACCTACGTACGTATTTACTAACGCTGCAAAACTATTCCATTGCAGAAAACTATTTCTTTATTTACTATTTTCTTTTTAAAATGTCACTATTATTAATTTGAAATGATAAGTTTTCTGACAGTGACATTTACTGTCATTTACATTCATTTGAAAAATGAACTGTGTAACAAAGGAATAGATTTTATCTTAGACTTCGCGACTAATAAAAAAATTATTTTTAAATTTATCTGTAAAATATATAGAAAAAGTATTAATGTATTCTTGTAGAAAATTCATTAATTTTTAATTTTCGTAAGACATAAAATTCGAAAAAATGGCATTTAATAGTATTTTTTGAAGAAAAACCACTATGAGCTTCAGGTAAAGTGCCATTTCCGGTTATCCGATTTACACCAAAATCTAATAGCTTCTTTTTATATTAGAATAGGATAGATATACGGGGTTTCAGAATTTTCTGAATGATAGTATTTGAGTTAGAGCGAAGACAAAATCCATATACATACATACACACATACACACATACATACATACACACACACACACACACACACACATACACACATACAGAAATCATCGTAAAAATGTTAAAATTGGATTCTAGGGTCCTTAAAACGTGGTCATTTACTAAAATCTCGATATGTGATTTTTAGCACGATCCCTATACCTCCCTTACCAAGGGTAGCGGGGGGTAAAAATGGAACCCGGACCATGAGAATCAAAACCAGATTTATAATGCAATCAGCCACGCGATCCCATTAAATTAATTGTTATATTTATTTATTTATACAATATCTGTAGTTACGGTTCATCTAGAAACATTCTTGTCAATTAATTACTTTTCTACAAACTATTTTATGTGCAACATATTAAATGTCGGGACTATTTCTCGTCAGAAAGTTAATAGAGAATAATTCATTCTGATATTAAACTGTCAATTTCTGAAGAAAATCCATGATATAACCCAATATAAAAGTATTATTAGCAGGTAATCTCAGTTTATAGCTATGAGAGAAACTCAATCTTTCATTTGATCATTTGACGTAAAATATCTAGAGATGAAACCACATCAGACAGGTGCAGTAACCCATTTGCTTCTAAGATCGATATCAGCCGTCATTTCAGAGAAACAAATATCCTTTGGAAAGTAAAGTGAACTAGCGCAAGTCTTGCTCTCTTTGGAGTTCGTCGTTGCAGCCAAGGATCCGCAGCATTCTTGGATCCAAGTACGAGTACCCATCGTATGTGCTCTCGGCTGCCATTTATCTTATTGCTGCACGTTCCCAAAACTAATGACGGGTTATAAAACTAGATCCTGAAGAGATATTCACATTGACGTCTTAAAGGAAGCGTGGCGTTTTAATTAATTAATGGTAAATCGTTAGAACAAATGTGTCGTAAATCTTCTCAACCTAATGAGAATTTCATACAAGAGGAAATTAAAATAAAAGCTAGGACTTAGTGTTTAAATGTTGCAAAAACATTAAATCAAATTTATTTGTCATAAATCATTTTATTTCCAATGTTACAATGTATTCATTAAACCACCATACAATCGCATTTATTACATAAGATAGACATGTCAGTAAAATATTGATGCGCTACATTACTGTAGAACATATAGTTTTTATTATTATATTTATTATTCATTCTTATTAAGTTTCCTCCTACTCTTCTAAATGTTCGAGATTCTTCAAATTCATTGACGAGTTTGTCCATATTTCTGATGTGTATATACATATTTCTTATGTACCTATAATTTTAAATATTTAATTACTAGTAAAATAAGAAATATTAAATGTACTTCCCAAAAAAAGCCCACATGCCCGGTTTCAAGAACATCAAATAAATCTTCGAATAGTTTATTCGTCGAATAAGAGAAAAATATCGCAACTAAACCATAACACAAATGACGGTATTTATATTTTGATGCGATATTTTTCATTTATTCGACGAATAAGTTATTCGAAGATTTATTTGATGTTGGTGAAACCGGGCATCAGTTATGTAAATGGATTTTTGACACTGACAACTCACATTTTTCTGTCAATTACAAACATTTTAATTTTTCAACTGGTGTTACTTGGGTTACTAGATATATTACTCTAAAAATGCGTACACTTACGTAACATTGTCTTTACAAGCAAATAATATTACTACCAAGTTTATATATCTAACCATTTTTGAATTATTGCCCCAAAAGTCAATATACCCCATGTTTGGATAAAAACTTCAAAATTTTCAAAAATCTAATTTTAATGTATCTATATACTTCTTAAAGCTCTGATTCCAAATATTGAACCCGCAGGTCGATATCTCTTTTCGTACAAGAGATTTTTACATTCAAAGTTTTGCTCAAAACTGCCCATTTTTGGCTAATAACCCAAAAATGGGTCCAGATATGAATTTACCGATACGACCATTCGATTCTACGGGCAAAATTACATAAATGTACCAATTTTCACAATTTTTGTCCAACCGGTTCATTTTTTATGAATAAAAGTTTGAAAACCCCCGAAAATGGCCATTTTCAGTTATTTTACTTTAGAGATTGTATGCGTAGTTCAACAATTATGAAAATTAGTGTACTTATGTATTTTTTCCCGTAGAATCGAATGGTGTTGTCGCCAAATTCATATCTCGACCCATTTTTGGGGTACTACTCAAAAATGGGCAGTTTAGAGCAAAACTTTGAATCTAAATAACTCGAGAACGAAAAGAGATATCGACCTGCGGTTTCAAAATTTGAAATCAGCGCATTAAGAAGTATCTAGATACAAAATTAGATTTTTGAAAATTTTTAAGGTTTTGTCTAAATATGGAGTATAATGACTTTTTGGAGCCATAATTCAAAAGTAGGTACAGATATATACTTCGTAGTAACATTACTTGATTGTAACGGATTATTTTATATATTTATGAGTTTCTATCTGTAAATGTATTATAGAAGATATAATAAAAATGTTCAATGTATTGGATAGAGAATCCTATGATATTTAATATTTGTAATTATATTATTTAAAAAAAAAAAAAAAATTAGAAGTTTTTTTTAATTCACGGCACTTTTATTATAACCATATTTTACTAAAATTAACATAAAACTTTACATGCATCTTTCTAAAAAAAATCGTTATGTAAGGGAAGGGTATAAAAGTTTTATATCACTGAATTCAGAATTTAATTCTCTAAAGAATGAGAAAATAAAAAAACTCATTCAAAATAAAAAAAATGGGTTCCATATATTGAGAACAACTGGACAAAAAAAAAATTTTCTTTTCTTTAAATTTTCTTGTGAAATAGAAATTAATTTAAAATGAACAACCTGTATATTAATAAAAGTAATTCTAGGAATAAATTGAATATTATTTTCATAACATAAAGTCAACTGAAGTAAAATAAACTTATGAGTAACGCAAATAATATTTGAAATATGCGTGCACACTTATAACGAAATTGATATACGAATAGTTATCGTAAATCATCTATTTATAAAGCGAATGACTGATTGTGCGTGCATTTCTTTTCGTGCGTGGATTTATTCGGTTATGTCGTTTATTTGATATTAGAATAGAAGAATCAAAAAATAACGAATCGTTTATTTAATACTAGTTACAGTAGTAATCCATTAATTTCATCCACAATTTTTTTTTTTTTCATTCAACAGCGAAATTACATGACACTTGTGAGTTTCATTAGTAAAAATGTCTCATTGGAAAAACGTCAACCAATCGCAGAGATAAATTATGAAAGTAGGGTTAATATGCTTATATTACGATGCAAATTGTAAACAGTTTTCAGTAGGCAGGTACACTTCTCATACATAACTAATCTCCAATTAAACCGACAAGTGAAATTGACGAATGGTATATTCCTGTTTAATTTTTTTAATTATTACTAGCTAATGATAAATGACATTTTTCAGATTGCAATTAGTAAAAACAGGGAATTCTTTTTTCAGGAGTTATTTCAATTAGAACTTTTATCATTGCCTCTGTCATACAACACGCAAGCTTTTTTGTATTTACTGAAAGCTATCATTTTGTAAAAAATGCATTTGCACGTTTTCCATTGTTTCCATATCAAAGTTTTTTTAAAAGTCTGCTATAATAATTTGGAAGTTGAAGTATCAAGCAAATCTACTGAAAAAGCAAAAATTAATTTTAACTCGTACTGTACATTTATGGTAGAAATTTTAATTTATACAGTGAGTCCCATTTAGAGGTGCCATCATTGGGATCTCGAGAACTATAAGAGATACGATGTCGGTTAAATGGAACTTTTTGTGCGCCTTTGGGAGGCCATCTCAGATGTGTTTTTATTTTTCCAAAAATTCTCATAGGGCACTAGATAATGACGAAAAACTGAATATTGTTGATTTTTTTCTTTTTCAAATAACTTCTAAACTATTAGTAATTGAGAAAAACGTTTCAAATATAAAAGATAGATATTTTTATTAAATAACCAGTGACGTACGAAATAAATTTTTATATCCGTAAATTTTTGAGATACCTATAACACAAACTTATATTTTTTTTAATGGAACCCATTTCTGATTTCTGTCTCAAAAAAACCATTATTTTTTTCTTTTTTCAATGATGTAAGGGTTATTATGTTTTATATTTGTTTTACTCCTAAAATTTAATTTTCTCTTTATTTTCCTGAACTTTCTTATTATTTCCCAAAAAAACATTATTATTTTTATTAATTATATTACATTTGATCGAAATAATTTGTTTTATGTCTTTATTACTTAATATTTTTATTTTAGACTCATAATTACAAATTACACTATAATGTGCCAAGGGCGGCCTGATACAAAATATTATAAAAATTAGTTTGATACGAGTTTTGAACAAAATTTTCTAACGAAATATATTATTTAAATACAAGGAATATTTCTAAATAGAAATCTACCAATATTTTCAAAATAATTATAAATTTAATAAGTACAAAATAAGGAAAAAATAATAATTTTGAAGGCAAAACAAATATAAAACATAATAACCCTTACATCATTCAAAAGAGAAAAAAATAATGATTTTTTTGAGACTGAAATCAGATATGGGTTCCATTTAAAAAAAATATAAGTTTGTGTTATATCTCGAAAATTTACGAATATAAAAAAAAAATATCTATCTTTTACATTTGAAATGTTTTTCTCAATTACTGATAGTTTAGAAGTTATTTGAAAAACAAAAAATTAACAATATTCAGTTTTTCGTTATTATCTGGTGCCCTATAAGAATTTTTGGAAAAACAAAAGCACATCTGAGATGACCTCCCAAAAGCGCATAAAAAGTTCCAATTAACCGACATCGTATCTCTTATAGTTCTCGAGATCCCAATGGTGGCACTTTTAAATGGGACACACTGTATAGAATTGCCTGAACCTGAAATAAAACGATTTAACTAAACTTATCTATATGAGAGAGTGTACCGTTTAGCCAATATTATAGTTATTATTAATGAACCATTTATGTAAAAACCTTGATTAGACAACTTGTTAATACTGTTAAGATACTTAGGTACTTTTAATAGTAAACTTTTCTGTATCATTGCAGTTTGAAATATTTCTTATAAAACAATCTGGAAAATTTTGTCTCTACTTGAATTTTAAAATAAATAATCTAACAGTCCGTTCAAATGATAAAACAATAAATTTTTCGAGTTCTCCATCTTCTCAAGTAGTTTAAAGTAAGCTAACATTATTCATTCTTCTAATGATAATTAATAATGATTGTTTTAGGATTTTACGAAGGAAATTGTTAACAATTCATAAACAATTGTAACTGCTTTTAAAAAGTAGAGTTTAACATTTGAACACAGTCACAGTATAAAAAATTGTGACAACCATATTTCATATAAAGTGTAAAAAAAAACTACCTCGGAGTAGGCTATGAACTGACAAACATATGTCTGAACATTATTTAATCCAAAGTAAAGTTGTCAAAACTGATCTTAAAATGTAATTTTAAGAAAAAAAAATCTGTTGTGACAAGCACAAGACCTTCCGTTAATTTTATGTAATTTGTACAAATCCCATACCAAAAGTTCATTGGAAAAGATTCTCTATATCTAGTAAAATTGTAACACGAACTTAATACAATTTTTTACAAATTCCATACAGAAAGTTCCTTGGAAAATATTAATCTAATAAAATTATCACATGAATATACATTATGTACACTCATACTCTAAAAATACGTGCACTTACGTAATATTACTACCATGTTTATATATCTACCCATTTTTGAATTATTGCCCCAAAAGTCAATAGATAAAAACTTCAAAATTTTAAAAAATCTAATTTTTATGTATCTAGATACTCAATGCGCTGATTACAAAATTTGAAACCGCAGGTCGATATCTTGTTTCGTTCTCGAGATATTTAGATTCAAAATTTTGCTCAAAACTGCCCATTTTTGGGTAATAACCCAAATATGGGTCAAAATATGATCTTGGCGACAACACCATTCAATTAAAATTTGGAATCAGCGCATTGAGGAGTATCTAGAAACATAAAAATTAGATTTTTTTAAATTTTAAAGTTTTTATCTAAATGTGGGGGATATTGACTTTTTGGGCAATAATTCAAAAATGGGTAGAGATATAAACTTGTTAGTAATATTATTTGATTGCAAAGATAATGTTATGTTGTATTTGAACAACTGTGTGAATTTTTAACGACAGGTAATAACGTGTCTCCTTATTCATTTAACGTGAACCTTATTAGTACGCATGCGCATTCGGCCTATCAAGTGACTTTAAAGTACACGATATTTTCGCTTTGAAGTTCTCTATTATTAATAGCAATAAATTGTTCTTCTTTCTTTCTGTAATAACATGTTTGCAGAAGCTCTAGTTTGCAACAAATTTCCTAGAACCGTAGTTTTTATTAATATTCTTCATCGCAATCCTCATCATGAAATAATAAAGCAAATTACTCACATATTTCCCTTCAGCTTATCATAAAATCAAACAAAAAGTCCACCCGCCTCTTTTATTTAACATCCACGTTTTCCCAACTGCTATTAACTTCCGTAGAAGACCATCAGAATTACTTAAAATTACCAAGTAGCAAATAACGGTTATTACTACGGTTATCTACTACTACCAGGTTATTGTAATATTAATTTTAAGCAAAGAAGCAGACAATTGCAACGAACATTCGTTCGTGTTCGTTCACCTCCACCTTATGTAGGATATGGAACGTGAAATGGAGAATGGAGACGGTTGGCGTGAGTATGGAAACGTTCCAGGAATTTTCGTGTCTCACTCGAGAATAACGGAGTGAATATTTGTGTGTAATGTTGAAAATTACTATAAATATGAAAACTGAGGTTGTTTCATGCGCTGTAGGTGGACTTGTTTATGAAGTTTTCAACTCAAAATTAGTAGTTTGTTTCTCTTGTGATTTTAAACCATTGTTGGAATAGGAATGAGTGTAATTATTCTTCTACATGGAATGGTTAAGTAAGGTAAAGTACATTGAGAAAGGAATTACAAAGTATAAACTGTTTCAAAACAACTATTTATTTAATTGTATAATGTCGCTGTTTTAACTTTATTTAACGAGAGAAAATAATTGTAATTTCTAGTGTTTACTACAACCTTCAAAGAAAATAAAATATCGTGAGTATTTTTAACGTGAAACATTGGATTTTTCATATCCATGGTTACGACTCGACAGCAATGTGTTTGTCTGTCCCATTTAAAATGAAATATAAGGAACGAATTTCCCGATTTTGCGGCAGGGAAGTAATAAATTACATGACGATTTCAGGAAAATACATAGAATTGACAAAAGGTAATGTGCTAGTCACATTTGGTTTTTTACCTTTTGCTAAGAGAGGTATTGGATTCATGCTAAAAATCGCATATTCAGATTTTAGTGAATAAGCACGATTTAAGGTCCCTACAATCCGATTTTTACGATGATGTCTATACAGTGTGAACACTGAAAACCGTGACATAGGCGTTTAACATGGGAAAACAGTTTTTTTTCAAATATTATCTGTCCCGCAAGAGTATAGTAATTTATTTAATAAAACATTGTACAAAATAAATATAAAAATAATAAAAATATTAACTTGAACCGGGGGGGATTTGAGTGCAATAGTATCATGAAGCCTTGATTTAACCAAGCCAGCTATCTAATACGTTTCCATGATTACTGTTTTTAATAAATTATAAGTAATAACTGTCAAGTAGGATTATACTTTCGTAAATATTTCAATATTAAATTAGGAGTATGCCAAATTAAATAATCTTTCTAACCATATAAAAAAACTCCCACTATAGTCTTACGGGACAGATAATATTTGAAAAAAACTGTTTTCCCATGTTTACGCCTATGTCACGGTTTTCAGTGTTCACACTGTATGTGTGTAACCTCAAAAACTATATGACTTAAGGCATGTTTAACTGCGGTTTCCTCGATCTGACATTCCTGGAAAGAGCTGAAAAGGTTTTGGGAACAATTAGACAACCGGAAGTAACAGTTTCTTAAAAAATCTTCTAAATATTATTTTTTGAAAATGTTTGTTATTATGTACCTACTAATACTGAAGAACATAAAATTCTACATATGATATATTTAATTTTTTTATTATATCTTCTATAGAGTTAGAGATAAGGAAATATAAATATATAATATAATATATTGCAATGAAATTGGACATCCCACAAGTGGAAAAATTTGTAAATGAAAGATAAATATCAGTGTCAAAACATCAGAGACATTACTAAAGACTTTTTCTGGGAAGTACATTTAATATGTTTTATGTTATTATTAATTATATATTTATAATTATAAATACATATATTACATATTATACCCTTCAGAAATATCGCCAATCTCATCAATGAATTGGAAGAATCTCGAACATTGAAAGAATAAGAGGAAACTTGTTTATAGAATGAATTAAAAAATATAAAAATATATAAAGAAGACATGTGCTTTCGAATGTACCAGAAATGTTAAATATGTACAATACTTATATAGTCTAATATGGAAATGGTGAGAGGTTTTGTGCTAGCCACAACAGATTTTTTATATTAATAAAAAACTTAAAAAAATTACGTTGTAGATTATTTAAAAATAAAAAACTATTTAGAACTTTGTATATCATCCTGATAATTATAAAATTGGATTCTACTGACTTTAAAACATATTTATTTACTTCTCTTATTTTCGGAGGCGAGAGATGAATAAATTAAGAAATATAATTTTGAAAGAAAATTTATTTGAAGTGAAGTAATTTAGTTTTACGATTTCATTGATCTGTCTGAAGTCTGTAGGTCTGCGTTGAGTAATGGTTATTAATTCAGCGGTGTAATATCGAGGACGTTGGGCCAGGACCTGCGGGAAAAACGCTGACGAGATGAGAAAGGGAAAACGTGTGGCGAAGTGTCGCTGTAATATTTCAACCCGCCTGTGCTTCGCGTCACTTCTGCGGCTTATGCGTTGCGTAGGCTCAACTTGAAATGACATGTGCTCGTGATGATCCCGTGATAGTTTTGCCTTTCGCCCTTTAATATTTCCAACGAATTTGAATAAAAGGAAGGTTCCACCCAAAAGAAGATATGAATATAGAGAAAAGTTTAATAAAATATCAGACATTACAATAAAAGAAGACAATTTGTTTCGGTGCAAAGCATAACTCACAAAGTGAAAATAAATAAAATAAAGATTCATATAGAACAAACTGTTTCGGACAACAGTTGATACGAGGGTCACGCCAAAATTATTGAGATACAGAAATATTATTTGAAGGAGAAGTAGTTTTACTGGTGTTCAAAGTAGTACCCCCCCCCCCCCCCCCTGCTTCAATACACTTTTGTAATGGAATTTTCCAGAGATGGAAAGCTTTGAGCCATTCATTTTCTGGAATCGTATTAAAATACTCCATTATGGTGTAGTAAATCTCCTCTTCTGACGTAAAATGACGACCACGTAAATGTTTTTTCAAATTAAAAAATAGCCAGAAGTCACACATTGCAAGATCAGGAGAATACGGTGGATGCTCAATGACTTTAATACCATTTTCTTTCAAAAAATTACTAGTTGTCGCAGCGGTACGGGAGAATGCATTATCATGGTGAAGCATTAAACCCTTAATTTTCACACTGTGAAGAACTTCAGGTAGACATTTTTGTGTGTACCAATTGGCAGTAACAGTCTTCTGTCCCTCTAACCTAATTGCTTTCACAAGACCTGTACTTCTGAAAAATACAGCGTACATAACTTTTTTAAGTGCACGTTGTTTTTTCACGGTAACTGGTGTTGGGTCATCTTCAAACACCCATACACTACTTTCTTGGTGCGTTGGAACATCATAAAAGAGTATGTAAGTTTCATCGCCAGTTACAATTTTAGAAAGAATACGATGACTGCCATTATAACAATTTTAAAGTAGCACGACTAATTGTAACACGCTTGGCTTTTTGTTCTTCCTTTAAGTTGTGTGGCACCCAACGAGAAACAATTTTTCTAACACGAAGTTCTTCATGCAAAATTTTTGCTATTGCTGCGGATCCAATGCCAAGGGCATCTTCCATCGTTTGATAGGTGACACGATTGTCATCCTTTATCATTTGTTTGATGGCAGCTACATTTTCTGGCACTACCGCTGTACAAGGTCTCCCTGAGTGTTTATCATCACGCAAGAAATTACGGCCTCTTTTGAATTCTAAAACTAGCGAAATATAGTTGCTCGAGATGGAGCTTCATCTCCAAATGCCAATCGTAGATGTTCCTCGCACTGTTCTTCACGTAATCCAATTTTAAAGTCGTAGTAAATCATAGCGCGATAATGCTCTCTTCCTAACTTTATGTTGCAGTTTATTTCCACTTCGAATTCCACCACAATAAATCACTTCAACCAGATGTTATTATTGGACAGATATTTTAAATAAATTGTAGTTTGACATTTGTGCACTAAAAATTTTCCAAAGCCAACTGTTTTCCAGCATCTCAATAATTTTGGAGTGTCCCTCGTATAGATTTTAATTTAATTTTAAAGAATAGTTATTTATTATATGAATGTGGAATGTAACATATTAGTCAAGCAAGAAAAAGTTTAGCCATGGGCTCGGAGGGCGAGTGGTTCTTTAATGACTAATATGTATTCCACACGAGTATAGTACAACATAAAAAAAAAAAATGTTGGGAGTTATTATTCGGGCCACATCAATTTTTTTGCCAAGAAAAAAGTCATTCAAGAAGTTGAATAATGAAAGGATTGTCCTAATTTTCAGCGAAATTCATTATCAAACTGTTTCAGTTTTCAGCGAAACTCATTGTTAGGGTTCTTCTTAAAAATTTATAGAGATCTTTATGCAGCTCCAAGTTTCTGAATACATAATACATACTGTCCTTCAAGCTAAACATCGTGCGAATAATTAATCAGAAACTTTGAAGGCCAAGGTTGTTTGTCTTTAATAATTTATAAAACAAAAATATGCAGGCCGAGCTAAGACAATGACATAGTGTTTGCTTGATGGAATGTTCCCGATAATAATGATTAACCTATATTTAAACTGTAAACACAATAACTTGTAGTCTCTTTTAAAGGTTATAGAATCGATTGGTAACATGAACTATTAAAATATAAATAAATTTAGCCAGTAAACATGTCCTAAATTCGAGCCTAATATAATAAATCGCCATATTTCTATCATAAAATTTTATTACCCAATTTGTCTCAAAATAATCTGCATTTCAATAATAGCTATTTGTGTATTAAGAGCGCAAAATGCGGCATTGTCGATTGGCTAATACAAAAGATACGGTTTAACTTAAAAAGGCTTTTAAATGATTATATACTCGTAGTTACACTAGCCATCTATTCCATAAAAAAAACCAAAATTAGAGCGTGGAAGCAAAGATTTGTGATGATTTGATGAGTTTTTGTAGCAAAATGTGTGGTTAGTTGTCACGCCTGTCACACTGAAAAAATTAACAAATATTTCAAGGAATTTCTGTATATATAGACATGTATGTGCATTGACTGACTTCTCGCAATTATTTAAGTAACGAAATAACTAATAACTTTATTGTAATCAAAATAAATAGTTAACTAGAGATCAGATGTCAGTACGACTCGCAACTATCCTACCGCCATCTGTGTACAATAGTACAATCATTCCTATTACTAAACATAACTGTTCACACAATTTATTTTATATTTAATTTTATTTTATCGTTATTTTCCATTCTTCTTGAGTTTTTATTCAATCTAATCTAAGCATTTTATACTTTTGTTTTTGTAAATGAATGCCCTATTTCATTTTCACAGCAGTGTGGCATTTTGTTAGGTTATGTTAAATACCGACAGAACATATGTCAAATTGACTTGTGAACGTGATAAATAAATGTGTAATTACAGTGCCATTAGTTCCTAACATTTTCATTAAGAATGTAGACAAGTGACATTTCTCAACATTGTATACTTAGAAATTTGGACAGTGAGAGTTTTTACTACTTTGTCGCGCACGAGCGGCAAAGTGACATTTTGCGTTGACAAAAGAGAGCGCAAATGGTTACTTTCTATAGTGACTGTAGAAAAATACATTTTTGAATTCGAAGGAACCAATTTTCAAATATATTTTTTGTTTCTATTTTTGGGATCATATAGACCTCGCTTCCGTAAATACAGAGGGAACAAAAATAACTGTTTTAGTTGTCAATAAAAATAATAGGTAGGTAAGTACCTAGTTGAAATTGGTAATATGTACCTAAATTTATTTCATAGGAATAATGCAATCTTTTTAGTTTTCGTTTTGTGATATTTTATTGGGTCTCCCGGAAGAAAGCGTCAATTAATGGTGCCGAAATGTTGTAACGTTGTAACTAATAAAATATTACAGAACGAAAACTGAAAAGGTTGTATTACTCGTATTGTATTATATGTTCTGAAAGATTTTTTAATAATTTATTTCATGTTGTTGACACTGACGTGACATTTGAAAATTTAAATATAAATACATTTACAATCTTTTATTGAAATGATCTTTACAATAGAACATGGCACTTTTATTTATTAACGTCTAAATCTAAGTATTTCTATCGCTCGAAACAATATTAGCTGCCGGCTCCCTAACATAACATTTATTTTAAAAATGGCATTCCAAATGTTATATGGAATAAAATCATCTCTAGAATTGTATTGCCAACAAAAGTTATTTTGTATATGTCGTATTATTTGTTTCAGTTTTACTAATTTTTTTCAATATATTCACGTCCAAACAATATTAAACCATTTTTTTCCCGAATTGTGTAATGTCAAAATCAGCTCTAACGCCTAATAATTTGACTAACTCAAAAATAATTGATTAAGAACAATTTTGAAAACAATTAATAGTTACATACATACATACATAAAATCACGCGTCCCACTTAGTGGGTTAGCAAAAACCCGAAAACAATAGTAACAATAGGAAAAGAGATAAGAGTAAGAGCTCAGCTGACTCACTTCACTCTTTAACAACATTCTTCTTTCGCCTTACGCACATTCATCATAACATTCCTACATAAGAACATATTAAAGTGACCGATTTTCGGTAGCGAATAACCGCATCCGGACCACAATAATAGTTACGCAACAATCATCCTTCGCCACACATTCCTATCCATGCACACTTCTTTCACCTCAGCCACATTCACAAACGTATTCATACATAAGATTAGAGGAACATATTAAAGTATTTCTCTTAACGAGAGATATAAAAGAATCTAGAATTATCTTTGAAAAGCTTATAAAATATGCAAAAAGAGGAGAGATTATTTTCAATATAGGTTCCCATTTAAAAAATCATAAGTTCGTGTCTTGATAATTATTAAGTTTTCAAAAAATCTAATTTTACCATTTTATTTTACCTAAAAAACGGTACAAAATTTGTTATAACATTTTTCTGAGCTAAAAGCAAGGTTTTGCCTGTAGTTTAGAAGCAAAAGAAGATCGAAAATTCTTGTATTAAACTTTGCTCAAAACGTTGATCTTGGAATGTCAAAACGATTTTGCTCTGTCGTTAATATTACCCGAGATACCTTTAAAAACATCGAAAATCAGATATTCTGTACCAGAGCTGGGCAGTAACTAGTTACTTTAGGAACTTAGTTACTAACTAGTTACTTTTACGTAACTTGTAACGTAACTTAATTACTTTTTAAAATATGGTAACTGTAACTGTAACTTAACTTGCTGCAGAAAAGTAGTTGGTAAATTTACGGTTTTTAGTTACTAGTTACGTGAGTAACTTAAGTTACTTAAAGTAACTCAGAAATTAGAATGTAACTTAAGTTAGTCAAAGTAACTTAAAAAGTGGAGTTGTTGAGCGCAGCATCGCGCATACTCTCTGTAATGTGTAACTTTTATTTTAATACATAATTAAATTCAATATTATTGTTGATTGATTTCAAGCCATAATAGATAATAAAATAACTAATTATATTCATTAATAATAGAGTTTTTGTACGGTAAACAGAAAAACTAAAAATAACACATTATTTAAACTTTTAATTCTAGAATTAAAAAGACACTAAATGTTAAATTTGACTTATAAAATATATTATTTTCAAATGTTTGCCTCGCTTACAAATGATACGTTTTAATAAAATATAATTAAACTGCCACTAAATCTTCAAAATTATTCCAATTTTCAGGTTATACAAAAAATAGTGTATTTTGTTCGTTGTTCCAAGGGTTGCAAGACTTGAATTCGTCTCATTTTTGCAAATTCCCTTCTCACAAGATAAAATGTTACTTTTAATTTTTATGTTATATTATAATGTAGGTCCTCAGGGCCTTTTTATCAGATTTTTTATCACAGCCCTGATGGCCCCTTGTCAAAGCGGGCCCTAGGCCGTGGCCTCGTGGGCCTAGGCGGTAATAAGGCCCTGTACGTCCGTTAACATTAACAATAATAATCTGATTGGGTGTTGCCAAGCAATAACGTTAAAATTTAGGTTAACGTAGTTAGTGCAAAAACTCCCTGATATGTATACTTACTACTTACTTACTTACTTTTAATGAGTAACTAGTAAATAACTTAGTTCTTTCACCAAAGTAACTGGAACTTAAGTAACTTAGTTACTTTTTTTTGGAGGTAACTGTAACTGTAACTAGTTACATTTTAAAAGTAACTTGCCCAGCTCTGTTCTGTACGCAGCCTAGCCGCTAAAATTAAAGCCATTCACTAGGATTTCCGTTAAAAATAAAAGTGATGAACCTTATTCAGCTTATTCAACAGAGCAAATTATTCATAATCCTCTTCTGGAAAACCATCCAATTCTCAGCATTCTGGTTTTAGACAACTACACACACGAGCTTTCAAAATAAAAGAACGCCCGTTTTAATTATAATAAATGATAAGTTGTGAATGCGCTCGCTAACCTCTCTCCCAAATCCATAGAGTGTAGAGCGTATTCATTATGTGAATTAAAAGCTGTTGGGATAGTGGAAGCATCTTGGGCGTTATTTGCTGAACGGTGCGGGCGGGTTCAGCATTCTGCTGGCAGGGAGGAACTTGTTAATTGCGCGAACAACATTTTCAACTTTCGCTGCAAAACAGCGTTGTTTACGATTTCCCGAACCCGAACTTGGTAATGTAGTTTGTAGGTTCTGTTAATCGATAATTTTTCTTCTCAGTTGCTAAGCTGATTGAATTTTGTTGTAGTCATAATGATGTCGCACTGGGTCATTAACAATATACACAAAAATGGGATAAAATGGATTGTGATTTTTTATGTCAACGTATTAACTTTTATAGTAAATACAGATTCCAAAAAATGTATCCAAATAATAAGAACATACTGTTATATTTATGTTTCGTAATACCATACTGTTACTATGTTATAACAGGACTAAAAACAAAAGTGAAAAATAAAAATAACGGCCGCTGGTCGCCTACAATTAAGGATCAAGTGTTCCTAAAAAAATCTTTATGGCCCGTTGTTACGGAAAATTTACAAATCAACAAAAAAGTTGTTCAATATGTAGAAAGAGAAGAATTTTATTATTATTTTATTATTCATTGAAGAAGGAGTGGAAGGACCAACCGTTGAATGGTTTAAAGGTGAAAACAAAAGGTATAAATGGTAAAAGTGTATTGTAAAATTCTTTATTACGGACGTTTTAGGTAAGCCGGATTTATAGTTGACATAACATAACG
Organism: Ophonus ardosiacus; assembly: GCA_943142095.1. NCBI lineage: Eukaryota > Metazoa > Arthropoda > Insecta > Coleoptera > Carabidae > Ophonus > Ophonus ardosiacus. The sequence goes on along the minus strand of OW964831.1, from coordinate 45,713,906 downwards.
TAACATAGCAAGCATAACATAGTGAAAATATAAAACACACAAGTCCGTATGGCATTGTATAGTTTTATAACATAGCATAACATAACATAGCATAAAGCCGGATTTATAGTTTACATAACATAACATAGCATACCATAACATAGTGAAAATATGAAAACACATAAGTCCGTATGGCATTTTATAGTTTTATAACATAGCATAACATAACATAGCATAACATAAGAAATGACCATATTTTATTTCGTTATGTTATGGTGTTCGGGAATATTCGGCTCAATTCGGCTCTTTTGGAAGAGCAGCGAAATCTTGGAGCGTTGGAGTGCTCGCATCTGCTTGTTGTTTACAAACAAATTGTGAGGTGAGTTTTTATTTCTGATGAGATATTTACGTTAAATAAATAGTTAAATTATTGTGCAGAGTTAATAATAATAATAATAATAATAATAATAATAATAATAATAATAATAATAATAATAATAATAATGCACAAGATACTGCAACAGCTACTATCATAGCATCGTCATCATTCATTTTTATCTAAACAAATCACGTTTTCGCGAAAAGTTATAAAATTTAACGTGTACAAAGAATGACAAAATGAAATGTCAAAACAGTAATGAATATAGTAACAATACTACACTATGAACATTTTTCAGAACAATTCTTTTTCTTCTCGTGCTATACCTTATGCTTATATATAAAATCTATAAAAATTCTTATGCTATGTTATGTTATGCTAGGTCATGTTATGTTATGTAAACTATAAATCCGACTTTAGGGCAAGCTCATCTTCAACAATCGTTGTATATACAGTAATTATTAAAATTTATTACAAAATTTTTAAAAGTTGTATTAGACACGAAGTTCTACATGAACTACGTCGATACCTAACAAATTTAAATAACAGCATTTCAACAAACAATTCGGAGTTGGTGAAATACTGTTCACATAACCTTTTGTCATTTCTATGAATTTTGGTTAACCAATTATAACCAAAATATTATCAGATCTTCATATAGATGTACAGAAGAGGAATACGAAAGATTTATAATTTTTAGAAGTGTAGTATTGGAGTTACACAAACAGACACACAGGCACACACTCATACAAAAATACACACGGACACACACACATACACAGACATATGTAAAATTAGTAAAATTGTATTCTAATACCTGAGACAGACGACAAAAATTAATGATCATTAACGGTTAGATATAATATTAACAAATCAAAAAATATTGAATGTAGCAGGTACGTGTTAATTATAGTTTTGTACTATATGAATACAATATAATAAGTAGCACGAGCTTATTACATTTAATATTTTCTGATTTGTTTGAATAGACGCAATTTTTACATCTGTTAATAGTCTCAAGTTCACATGGGCATACAATATCTAACCGTTAATGATCATTAATTTTTGTCGTCTGTCTCGGCTATAGGGCTCCTAAAACGTGCTTATCCATTAAAAACTCACCACGAACTTTTTTGACCAAAGACAATAACCCCTTACCTAAAGGTGTCGGAAGGTAAAAATGTTTAAAACTGATCAAAATTCCGATATGCAATTTTTAACAAGACCGCTGTTTCTCCCTTAACACTAGCGACAAGAGAAACATACCATTTCACAGGATTTTCATTTGGTGTCTATTTTAAACCGTCAAATTTTGCTACATTCTTAATTTTTCATCTAATTTTAAATTAACTTTGACATTTTTAGAATCTCAAAAATTATTAAATTCTTTTTTCATTGTCTCTGACGCCTTGACCTTCTCCACCAAAAATACGCGCAGGAATTAACAATTAATTATAATTTATAGTCTGATGAATACTTCAAAATAATGAATAATTATTTTATTAAAATTTCGCGTGATTGATGAAAATATAATGATAATAACGAAATAATGCGAAATAATAAATCAAAATCGATCGATATTGGTGGCTGAATGTTTTTAAATTGCATGTTTGACCACGTATTGAAAGGTCGTCCTTTATGTTTGAACATTTGGCAGTAAAATGTTTAGTGCTTGTCTGGCAGCACAGGCCTGCTGAGCACAGCTCGCCTATAAAATATTAAATTATACAGTTGTCTTTCTTTGTTTCCTTTATCACAGCTATGCGATTTTACGGCTTTCAATTTTATATCTAATCAACTTTTAATGAAAAATTTGGCAGCTTTATGCTATAAATGATCGAAATTTTTATTTCCTTTTTCATAATTGAATTCCTACTTCCCTTTTTACGAATTTTTATTATTATTTCCTTATTCATTTCCATGTTTTAAATTTGGAAAAAAATTAATGGTTACACTCTATGTCTCTGTTTTGCATGCCATGAGATTGTAATCATGTATTGAATAAAAATTTTATTTACATTTTATTGTTTACTTTACACATAGTCTACACCAGCGATGGCGACCCTATGCCCTGCGAAATAATTTGAATTTAATCGAGTGGTTGTTCAGAAAGTCTAACTAACCATTCACTTTCATGTCTTTTCTTTCTCGATTTATGTATTTTAATACATAAAAATAAAGAAAATATATATCATGTTAAACAGAAGCACGTGACAGAATTATGAATTCTGATTGGCTCTGGACTTGATTCAAAACAATTCTTAGTATATATCATTTTAAGGGACATGGTACAAAACTATAAGTCTGTTTAAAGTACAAGAAGTACTGAATTTTATGTTCTTTCTATTGGCCATGGTACAAAAAAAAATATAGGGAAATCGAATTTGACTATATCTATTTTGATCTGATTTAAATTTGTTATTTTTGCAGCACTATAAATTAATATTAATTTACAACTACATATTTACGAAATGGATTGCATTTTAGAGCCCCTGGAAGTTGATGCTGATTTTTATAAGAATGTGTGTGTGACGATTTTTCCTTAAAGTCTATTAAAATATGATCCAAAACTTCTCAAATTTGGTATTTAAATCTCATATATAATTTGAAACATTAGATTTTAACCATATATATACCGCGAACCTGGGGGAACCGGGTTCGATCCCGACCGACGCCAAATATTTCGAATTTTAAATGGCGCAAAAACGACCCCTGTGGTGCAGTCTCCACGCCAGCAATGAGTGCCCGTGAGGTGACGCCTGGTAAGCGCCCGTACGGTACAATTATTTCATCATCATTACTGATATCTGCGATAAAGCAGATTGTGGCACACTCAGAAATGGGTAATATGCCGTGATGATATATTTATTTATTATATGATAAATCGGATGTAGTAGGTACTTAATTTGGAGCTCTAACAGATTTTTGAGGAAAAACAATAACACATAATCCAAATTTCGTATTAAAGACTTTTCTGTTTATTGGACAACAAATTAGATTTTATTTACAAACGATCAACCGGATATGATATTTTACTTAAAGCTCACTGCTATTTTAAACATAGAAATGGCGGGAGGTCATGTGCTGACCACATCAGATTTTTTATTATCTTAAAAAAGACGCTTCAAGTTTATTGTTGTATTTCGAGTTATGATGTCAAACTTGTAGTTATAATTTTCACATAGGCTCCATAATGGAAATAAATATTTTCCTTAAACTTCAAAAATATGCTATATTTATTTGAAATATTTTTCATATATTAAATTCTAGCATCAAGTCAAATATTTAAATTTTATATTTACAAGATTAATATTCATATTCGAAATAAAAATATAAGTACAAAATTTCCAAAAATACTGTTTTTTTAATTATGAATATATGCACAAAAATAAAATATTCATAATTTACATTCGTAGCTAATGAACTGCAACTTATTTGCGTAGAATTTAATTTAATAATTCGCAAATAAGCGAGAATAAAATTCATGCTCAGTGTTCTGAGAAGAAAATAAGTTAATAGCATTAAGGAATTTTATTTCTTTTAATAAATAGAGAATAAACTGTATAAAACTACTTAAAAACATCTCAGGCAATCAAGTAGAACATTAAAATAGAGGAAAAAGAAGAATGACAGAGAGTTCTGTTACGGAATGTTTTGCCTTCTGTTCGTAGGAGAAGGATCATCTCTGTTTTCTCTGGAAGTTGACGGCAAGTCTTTTCTTTTAATATTTTTAGTTGTTTCGACGTTTCAAACGAATGCTTAAAGTTTAACAGAAGTATCCGCTCCACTTCTTTCTGTCGTCTTACATTATCTAAATGCCCCGCTACACATATATGAGACGAAAGTAGTTTTGTTTCTGAACAACATGAGTTTTATATGTCATTCTATTTTTGCTCAAGAAAATTACATCTTTAAATTTAAATTTTGAAAAGTTTTCTTTACATTCAGAGACATGGAGTCATATGTATTTCGTGCTCATTACTTAAATAATAAAAGTATTGAAGTGCAACGAAGACGACTGGAGTAGTTTCAATTTTATGATGTTATTCTTTCCGTTTCATGTACCGTTTTCAGAATTCTTTAGCTATTGTTTAATCTCACAGATAAGTAGAAAGGAGATATGTAAAAGAAGATGCTCGTACATCTTTACCACAAATGAAAGAATAGTACATTATATTACAAGTTTTAAAACCGAGTCTATCTTTTGTTGGTATAGTCGTATTGAGCATTTCTATACGTTGCCTATTTCATACAGTAGATATATCATGCAACACTACAAAACGATTTAAATTTCTCGATAATATGAAACGTATTGTCATATTAGGGTATATAAGTATTGTATTGCATTTTGGTCGTTTTATAACAAAATATTACAGAATTTACCCAAATATTGTTTTTTATTGTATTTTTATTATAGGTACCGTGAGTATTTTTTAACGTGAAACATTGGGTCTGTCATATCCATAGTTACGACTTGACATTTGTTTGACAGCAATGTATTTGCCCATAGGGATCGAATTTGACATTTGATAAGACGTCAAAGAAGTTAATTTTGTTTAAATAATTATACCTGCATTCTAAATTAAAATTAGTTGTAGAAAAAATATATTTAAATATAATACTTCTGTCAAATTCATTTCCTATGTGTCATTTTAAATGAGACAGACAAATACATTGCTGTCAATCAAATGTCAAATTATAACTTATAGGAAAATTCAACGGTTATCTGTCATATTGCCAAGATGCCATTAGAGGTTAATTTTGTTTAAATAATTATACCTATTTTCTAAAAATTAAATTTAGATGTAGAAAAAATACTGTGTGCACCTTGTGCCCGAAATATGTTTAGTGTTCTCGAGTGGTTTTCTGATTCCGCTAAATTTCTTACAATATTTAAATATAATTCTTTTGTCAGATTCGTTCCCTATGTTTCATTTTAAATGGAACGGGCAAATACATTGCTGTCAATCAAATATCAAGTCGTAACCATGGATATACAAACCCAATGTTTCACGTTAAAAAATACTCAAGGTATCTATTTTTCATTATATGAGGCAGTTCGTAAATGTCAGAGATTCTTCCAATTCATTAAACAGATTGACGATATTTCTGATGAATATATGCATTTTACTTATAATTTCAAATATTTAATTAATAAAACAATAAGAAAGATTAAATGTACTTCCCAGAAAAGGCTATCAGAATGTCATTAAAACTGTTGATTTTTGACACTGATATCTCTCATTTACAAATTATGTTATAAACATTTGAATTTGTCAACTGGTTTCCTTAGTGTAGTTTTGCCTACTCGACTTATTATACACCGATATTCTATATACCTATTGTAGAGTCTTTATCTCTAAATTTATAGAAGATATAATAAAAAATTTAACTGTATCACATATAGAATTTTGTTCTTCAAAATTAGTAATATCAAAAATTTTCAAAAAATTATATTTAGAAGGTTTAAAAAAAAAATACTACTTTCGGTTGTTCAATTGTTACCAAAACCTTTTCAGGTCTTTCCAGGAATGTCAGATTGAGAAATTCATAGTTAAACAGGTCTTATATCTTATAGTTTTTGAGGAATCGTCCCTTCAACATCCAGTCATACACACACACATACACACATCCACACACACTAAATTATTATATTACTAAAAATGTATAATATTAATGTATATATATGTAGATGCCTGGTTGCGTGGCGATTGGTTGTGCAAATAGTTCTTCGAAAGGATTTAAAATGAAAATAAATATTTTGTTTCCATTTAATATGCTCTTTCATTAATTGTTTATCGAATTCATCATATGAATTCAAATTTCCCGCGCATTTTGCCTAAATATGTCGGCGGTTGGCCACACTATGTATATACAGTCACTATAGTCTGAACTATACAAACTGTTTCAAAAAAAGTGTAAAAAAAGAATTAAGGGCATACAGTACTGACAAAAATGAGTAAAAAAGCTTAATCAACATAGGTCTGATCTTGAACTGTTTCCGAGATAAATGAAAAATTGAAAAAAACTGACAATGACAGTGATAGAACAAAACTTTGTCTATGTCAGTAAATAGACAATATAAAGAAACAATAAAATTTTATATGAAACATTTTTCTCAATTTCTAATAGTTACGAAGTTATATGAAAATTAAATATTGGTCAAGGTCGGCACAACATTAAACTTAGTATAATTATTTGATTTTTTTAAAAGAAAAACAAAAGCACATCTAAGATGACCTCTGAAAGGTAAACAAAAAAATATAAAAAAATATATCATCACGGCATATTACCCATTTCTGAGTGTGCCACAATCTGCTTTATCGTAGATATCGGTAATGATGATGACATATTTTTTTGAAAGGTAAACAAAAAGTCTTATTTAAATAAAGTCGTAACTCTTATAGTTTTCAAGATAGCGGAAGTAAACCCCGTAAAAACTCAGTTTTCACTGCTTCATATCTCGGAAACTATTCAAGATCGGATCCACAAATGATCAAGCTTTTTTTTATTCAATTTAATTAGTACTACTGTATACGTATTTTAAAATACATTTGAGTTAAATTACTTGTATAATGTTATGGTGCAACAATTAAAATGAATAATTACGTTTATAATATTTTTAGACTATTATTATTTGTAATCATGAATCTACAGATCCGGGATACTATATTTTACTTCTATTATACAATTTAAACTTACATGCACTTAGCAAGGGTCTAAAGATAAACAGAATAACATGTTAAAATTAGCATTTTCTTTGTTTGTTTTTAAATTATCTAAAATCACGCACGCGAATAACGTACCATAATAAAGATAGATTCCGGAGATTATTGCCCTTAAAGAAGAAACATCAGTGTTACGGGCAAAAACGATCAGATAAAATATTGATCTTAACCTTCAGTTCACTGGAAACAACCTTGCGCAATAAAAAACAAATGAAAGTGCTAACACGTCGCCCATTTAATCACCCCCGAAGAAACAAAAGAGGGAAACAAAAAATGCTCGGACCATAATAATATCTCAACAAGTAATTTCGAAACAATATTCCCCGGTGCCCTGAAAAGAATTCAGCGCTGAACTTCCTCCCTTAGGAGGGAAATTGGAATTCTTGGAGTTGCGTGCAAAGTACGGTCCGAACCCATCCGATTGCTACCGATCGCAACCGACGTTTTTCGAGATACATCGACGTAACACTAAACAATTTATAGTCGATTTATCAAGATAAACGGATCCTTATTGAATTAAATAGCGATAATAGCGGAGAATCGTGCCGCAAACGCTGCTTTATTCAAAATTTATAAGCTACATTTTGTAACGGATTTCGTATTTTGTCTCTCTCACCGCACTCTCTCTCTCTCTCTCTCTAGGTTTCCGAGTTTGGTCTGTGGGATTCGATTTTATGTTGAATAGCGAAGTTTATTTAGTTTTAGTAATGCGAATGTTGTATTTTGTTCTGACTTTTGTGACTGCTTATTACATATGAATGTTGGCTTGGCATAGTGTATTGTATACGTATATGTTTCTAGTTGAATTAGTTATGTACAAGTTAGACAGTTTGCTCTCATACCAAATGTAAATTAAAATTTGTTTGCATCGTATCGAGTTCGGAAGACTTGAAGTTTGGAATGAAGTTGTATACCTGAAACAAAAAACAACCTTAATATTTGAGTGTCAAAGGAAATATACAAAAAAAGTATCTACAGTAAATGATTTAGATGTAGTCAGAAACAATTTTCATATTTATTTTAAAAAATCTGTTAAATCCCATATCAAAAGTTTATTGGAAAAGATTCTATATATCCAGTAAAATTGTAATACGAACATAATACAATTTTTTACAAATTCCGAACAGAAAGTTCCTTGGAAAATATTTTATAAATCCAATAAAATTATCACATGAATATACATTATGTATACTCATTACTCATATACTCTAAAAATGCGTACACTTACGTAACATTCTCTTTAAAATCAAATAATATTACTACCAAGTGTATATCTCTACCCATTTTTGAATTATTGCCCCAAAAGTCAAATACCCCACATTTAGATAAAAAATTCAAAATTTTCAAAAATCTAATTTTTATGTATCTATATACTTCTTAATGCGCTGATTCCAAATTTTGAAACCACAGTTCGATATCTCTTCTCATTCTCGAGATATTTAGATTTAAAGTTTTGCTAAAATCTGCCCATTTTTTGGTATTAACCCAAAAATGGGTCGAGATATGAATTTGGCGACATCACCATTCGATTCTACGGACAAAAATACATAAGTATAGCAATTTTCATAATGTTTGTCCAACCGGTTCATTTTTTATGAATAAAAGTTTGTAAACCCCTGAAAATGGCCAAAATCTGAAAAAATCCTAAGGGGTACCCCTTACGATTTTTGCGATTTTTGGCCATTTTCAGTTATTTTGCTTTAGAGATTGTATACAACGTTCAAAAATTCTGAAAATTGGTGTACTTATGTAATTTTGCCCGTAGAATCGAATGGTGATGTCGCCAAATTCATATCACGACCCATTTTTGGGTTAATACCCAAAAATGGGCAGTTTTGAGCAAAACTTTGAAACTAAATATCTCGAGAATGAAAATAGATATCGACCTGCGGTTTCAAAATTTGGAATCAGAGCACTGAAAAGTATCTAGATAGGGTAAAGTGAGGTGAGATGGACCACATTTTGTATAAATTAAGATAACTTCTTTATTAAAACAAAAACAACTTCTACAAAAATTGTAAGTATATTAGATACTGACACGTAGTTAAAGACAGTACAAAAACAATGGAATATTGCATAGGAAAAATAAAAAAAATAAAAATACAAAGATTCGAAAATGGTCTGTCTCTCCTACTCACGGTAGGTTAGACGGACCATGTATAGAAGGTCAGATGGACCATATATTTTAAAGAGCTTTTTTCTTTGCTGTGTGCTTTCCGCAAAGTTGGCATAAATTTTCGTAAGATGTACAACTTTCGTGCAACCATCTGCCACAAATTACACATTTCTGCCAATCATCCTTCTTATGTGTTTTCCTATAATCCTCGCCACATCCCGCGCACTCGTTTTCGTAATCATCTAAATTTTCATCATCTGAAGTATCATTTAGAATAACTTCATCCGAACTTGAAGATGTTGAAATCTGTACATTTTTCGCTTTTGTTTTACCTTTCTCTCTATTTGTATTTTCTTCTCTCTTCTACGCGTTTTTGAGTTTTATTTTTCCTACGTTGAATATTTACTGGCGCAGGAAAAAGTTTTGTTACGTTTCTTCCTTTTTTTTTTGTGCACTTCCTATAGTCGCAGTTATAGGTGAAATTTCATTTAAAATTTTGGATGGAGTGTCTTTTTGTTTAGATGTAGTTTCTTTTGGTTTAAATGTTGTTTTTGGTACGTTAAATCGCCTAGAAGCTTCACTTATTGTCACCTCTTTGTTCTTAATAGCTTCGAACGCTCTACGTAAATTGTTTTCTGTCCATTCTCCTCTTGGCTTAACGTTTTTCTTTCTTTTATAAACTGTAGGCATCTCTATTATAAAATGTATACTAACTAATTTCTGTTCCATCTATCCTTCTTTCAGTGCGGTTCGTCTCTCCTTCGACTGTAAGGAGAGATGGACCTCTTCATCACATTCAAACGAAAGCATGCAGGGCATTATTTGTAGGTTATGTTTATTCAATAAGGTTAATAATATTAACATCCATACAAATTAGAACTTAAAACTTACTTTCAGTGGTGAAGACAAAATTTTTTTACTATGGACAAAAAACTTTTGAGCCTTCCCAAAACTTATACTTATTGTATCTCCACTAAAACACTTCTATATGGAGTATGACTTGTACCACATTGGTGATTTGATAGACTGCACAAAATAGAGAAAACAGCATAGCCCTCTGTGCATTATTTTATGAAATACAGCGAATGGTCCGACTCTCCTACCGGACCATCACACCTTACTTTACCCTACATAAAAATTAGATTTTTGAAAATTTTGAAGTTTTTATCTAAATGTGGGGTATATTGACTTTTGGGGCAATAATTCAAAAATTGGTAAAGATATAAACTTGGTAGTAATTTTATTTGATTGTAAAGAGAATGTTACGTAAGTGTACGCATTTTTAGGGTATTTGAACAACTGTGTGAATTTTTAGAAATAAAAGTATTGAAATAAAAATGGATACATGCTATAAAAAAGCTGAAGAAGAAAGAAGGAATTGTCAAGTGCAATTTATATACCTAGTTTATGTTCATGTTATAATTTTATTGGATTTATAGAATCTTTTCCAAGAGACTTTTGGTATGGAATTTGTAGAAAATAGTGTATGTTCGTGTTACAATTTTACTAGATATATAGAATCTCTTCCAATTAACTTTTGGTATGGGATTTGTACAAAATACACATATATCATTTCACCTAAGAAAATAGCGTTAGTTTAGATAGGTTATAAAACCAGCCCTCTGATTTGTCAAAATGCTAACCTAGTTCGCAAATGCGAAAAAATATTACTTGTCCGCTGTCAATTGGCTACTTGCGTACATTTTTTTATTTCATATTTTTGAAGAGCAGGTAAAAACTTGCTACCCATATTTTTTCTTTTGACAAAATTTTTATTAATTAGCCAGAAAAAAAAAACGAAATTTGATTATTTGAATTACCGCCATGTATGACGTAGAATTACGCCGCACCAATGAGTAGTCGTAAAGCCATAGCGTTTGTTTGTACAGGTAATGTAGATCTCCTGTTTGACGGTTCAACAATAGTTTGGAGGTTAGTATTTTAGTTTGTCTTTTTCATATGGATATTTTAAATTACTTGTAACTACCTATGTGTTTATTTGTGAAATAATTAATATATTTGAGAGCCCGGAGAGAGATAAATATCAAATTTAAATTAAAACTTTCTCGTACGCAATGCCATCTATAAGTTGCATTCTTAAATATTGTTCCCTTTTTCCGTTCAATATAATGACGTCACAGAAAATTTTCGTTCTTATTTTACTAAAAATCAAATATTTATTTTAAAATAAAATTTATATTTTTATACATGTTTTCAACACAACATTACGTATTAAGTGATAGAAATTGGATTTTCAGTACCACGCAAGTAGCCCATTATCAAATAAAATCGATAGAATTATATAATATTTAATCACGTCATTTTATATTCAGGACATACATTTTAAGGATAAAAATATTTTTTTGTTATTAACAAAGTTTGGTTTCACTAATTTAAATTATTTATTTAATGCATGTAAAAATAGTCGGCTTTCAAGCGCCATCTGCTATTTTCTTACATGAAGTAAAATATATAATTAATGGAAGGTAATGTGCTGGCCACATCAGATATTTTGTAATTAAATAAAACATCGAATATCTCAATATAATTTTGAAAGACTTTTTATTTGAGTAATACTTATTTTTGCTACATAATTATTTATTTAAAAGAGTAAATAATTAAAATGAGTACGTATTAGATGAAAGCAGACCCATAAAACTTTTAGTAAGAGTCCAGTTATTTACAGAGTAATTACTTTAGTTTAGCCATTGAAAACCAAAGTAAACCCGAAACAAAATCATTGTTGAACAACAGGTCCAGACCGGCACCGGTAGCAGCCGTTGTTTTCCACAATCCGCATTTGATCACCATGGCAATGCACCGTGGTTCTTTTGTTCGGGTTGAAGTACGTAGAGTACACAGAACACAACGCCTACTAGTGTTGTTTCAACGGAAGAATCGCGCAGATTTATTTCAGCGACCGCCAACAAAACACATTGTTGTTTGTTCAGACCCTGGCTTTAAATTACATGCCACGCAACGCAGACATTGCACCCAGCCATAAAGGGCTCTAAACAAAATTAATGCTTTCTTCAAACTAAATGCTATTTGCTTTACCAAGATTTTACTTGTAAGTGCACCGGGTTTTTCAAGTTTTCTTGCACAGTTTTAAATGCAGATAGATTTTAATTATGTTAAGTTGTGCAAGGTAACTAGATTAATTATCTATCCTAGAAATTGTTTACTTGCTTTAATTACTGTAATTGGATGCACCTATTTGAGCATTGTATAATGTTCATTTCAGAGAAGGCTTTTCATGATAGATTATTCAAAACATAATTAATTACAAGTCTAAAAACGATATTCCATTGATTACCATAACAATATGTTCCAATTTTACTATTGATATACAAATATAATGTATAATTAGTTGTTAGATTTCCACCAAGGAAAATATGTAAAATAAATATCATTTCAAAATAAAATATTTTCTATTTTCACGATGAAAGACTAATAATTCCCGGATATACCAGGCCCACCGTGCAAGAGTAAAAAAGAACAGAACACTATCAATAGTATAGGCACACTATTAGGCTATGTTATAATTTTATTGGATTTATAGAATCTTTTCAAAGGAACTTTTGGCATGGAATTTGTAAAATATAGTATGTGTCCGTGTTATAATTTTATTGGATATATAGAATCTTTTCCAAGGAACTTTTTTATAGCATTTATCCACTTTCATTTCAATACTTTTATTTCTAAAAATTCACACAGTTCAAATACTCTAAAAATCCTTACACTTACATAGCATTCTCTTTACAATCAAATACTATTACTACCAAGTTTATATCTCTACCCATTTTTGAATTATTGCCCCGAAAGTCAATATAACCCACATTTAGATAAAAACTTCAAAATTTTCAAAATTCTAATTTTTATGGATCTAGATACTTGTCAATGCGCTGATTTCAAATTTTGAAACCGCAATGAATTTGGCGACTTCACCATTCGATGCTACGGACAAAAATACATAAGTATAGCAATTTTCATAATTTTTGTTCAACCGGTTCATTTTTTCATCAATAAAATCTTGAAAACCGCTAAAAACGGCCAAAATCTGAAAAAAATCGTTCGATTTTTGCGATTTTTGGCCGTTTCCAGTTATTTTGCTTTAAAGATTGTATGCGGTGTTCAAAAATTAGTGTACTAATGTAATTTTGCCCGTAGAATTGAATGGTGTTGTCGCTAAATTCATATATCTCTATAACTGAAAATGGTCAAAAAACGCAAAAATCTAAGGCATACCCCTTACGATTTTTACAGATTTTGGCAATTTTCGGGGGTTTTCAAGCTTTTATTCATAAAAAAAGAACCGTTTGGGGTTATTACCCAAATATGGACAGTTTTGAGCAAAACTTTGAATCTAAATATCTCGAGAACGAAAAAAGATATCGACCAGCGGTTTCAAAATTTGGAATCAGCGCATTAAGAAGTATCTAGATGGGGTATATTGACTTTTGGGGCAATAATTCAAAAATGGGTAGAGATATAAACTTGGTAGTAATATTATTTGATTAGAAAGAGAATGTTACGTAAGTATACGCATTTTTAGAGTATTTTTATATGAGTAATGTATATTCATGTGATAATTTTATTGGATTTATAGAATATTTTCCAATAAACTTTTTGTATGGAAATTATAAAAAATTGTATAATGTTATGTAAGTGAAGTACTACTATATTCCATTAACCTATTGTCAGAACTTTTCTTCTAATAGGCATTCCTTATTTAGGTTTAATATTTTCTTAACATAATTTTTTGCATTACATTTTACTACCTCATTTATTTATTTAATAAAACTAATACTTTAATGAAATTCATTTTAAAACAACAAAAAGTTTCAGATAAATAATCAATAGTTCACGAAGGTATAATTAATTCTTTATTTTATATGTAATAGTTCTTCACTGAACTATAGAGTATAAATGATATGAAATATATTTTATACATTTTAATTGTTTAGTTATATCGAAATTCATTCAATATAGTTTTGTTCGGCAATTTTATATATTTACATTTGTATTTAACTGCAATTTAAACACTCGCACAAAATACCAATGGAATTTTTTTTATTCATAATAAACAAATTTATTTACTATCCACAAAAAAGTGTTTATAATAAAATTCCAACGCAGTCATCCATATATCGAACAAAAACTAAAAATTGCTCACATTAGCTTTGCACAGCATTCGATCAAACGGCCCGAAACAAAAGCATGGCTGGTGAAAACAAAATGTTAATCCCTGCTGAAACCTCACTGCTTGATGGCTTTGTTCTTTTACTGTGCGTCGAGACGCAGCAGGCCTTGCTCTGCTTTGCGCTTTGCCTTTGTCTTTCAGAGGTGTGAACAGTTTTCCTTTGCACTTTTTCACCCTCTGATGTACAAGGCGCTAAGATATTCGTGTCGACGCACTTAATGAACCCGCTAAATATTACTTTTGCGTCTGGACGCCGTTTCGTGACTTGGGGAAAGCTTTTGTGGTAATAAATTTTGGTGTTTGTGTGGTTTTAATGAATTAACAAAAGGTTTTGTTGTTTTTGTTCAAACGACGTGATTTTTACTTGACATGAATGGAATTAACATATTATAATAAACTTATCCACATAAGCATTTTACCGGCCCATAGATTTTAATAATATTGCACAATATTTGTTATTGTGCTGAGTTCCTTATATGAAAAACTTTCTTATTAAGCACACTAAAGGAAATGGGGTCATGCCAAAAAAATTGTTGCTAATATTTTTATAAAAATAGAATCTATGACACTTATTATCCATATTGCAACATAAAACATCCCAAAATATAATACTTTTCATTCATAATTTACTTAAAAGATATTCGCGCTACGATTTTCTGTGACGTCATGTATCGGCTACTCACACAACGACACTAGTCACACGTACATGAGGGTCACAATGTCACAAACTTCAAACGCGAAGTTAAACGTCAGATCAGAGTAAACTTACCAAATATTTATAAAGTTGTCGGAGGAAAAGTACGCTCTATTCAATCTTTTTTGTTTCATAAAGATTTAATTATTTCATTAGAGAAATATTGTTTTTAATTGCAGGTTTGTGTGCTTGATATATAATTTAATACATAAAAGTGCAATAATTGTATATTTATAATGATAATAATGATAAAACATGGTGAAGAAAAACTGTGCAGTTTCAACTTTAGGAAACAATTTATTAAAAAACCCAAATAGACATTTTGTCCGCCAGGGTGAACTGGAATCGTTCAGATACATGACGTATGCGCTCACGTAACCTCATTGAGATTTGAAATTTACCCCTATTTTTCAAAAAATATATCTACAAAATAATGCACACAAATGGCGTGAAAATATTATTTACATATACTGTGACCGGTAGACTTCCAGGAAAAAATAAAACAGAAAATGTGGTATGACCCCATTGATGTAGGTCTTAAGGGCCAACTTTTTGAGACACCACAGGAATTTTCGATCGTCTTTTATTTTTGAAGGCTAAAACTTGATTTCCACTTATTATGAAAATATCTCAAATCTCGTTTATTATAAAATATGAAGAAGAAATGTTTAGATCATTTTTATATCGTTTTTTACGTAGTATAACGAGATATAATCAGAGTTTTTTTAAAACTTAATGATTGTCGAGATATAACACAAACATATTTTTTAAATGGGAACATTATGTTGAAAATAGTCTCATCTTATTCCTTATTTTATAAGCTTTTCAACGAATAAGTCACCATTTTTTTATTTTAAACATGAGTAAAACATGAATTATTTCTTTATTTTTAATGTTATTTTAATTATTTCTATTAATTTTTCTAATATATAAACTTCAAAAAGAATATATAGCATGTATTTCGAATTGTGTCAGAGCCAACTAGAACGCCAAAAGAAAATTAATTAACTAATCCGAAAATAATTGACTGAAAAAATATTTGTGATGATCATTAATAGATATAGAATTATAATAATACATAAATAAATAAAATAAATAAATATATCATCACGGCATATTACCCATTTCTGAGTGTGCCACAATCTGCTTTATCGCAGATATCGGTAATGATGATGACATATTTGTATTACCAGGCGTCACCTCACGGGCACTCATTGCTGGCATGGAGAGTGCACCACAGGGGTCACTTTTGTGCCATTTAAAATTCGAAATATTTGGCGTCGGTCGGGGTCGAACCCGGTTCCCCAGGTTCGCGATCAGACACTCTGGCACGCGGCCACGAGACCCCATGAAAATAATAACGATGATGATGATGTGTAACTGATTTTTTCAATTGTTTCTTAATAAAATTCACTTTTTTTAACCCAAAAATTAATAATTTGTTCTGCTCATGTTTAAAACAAAAGAATGTAGAAAGAAAAATATAGGACTATTTTCAATATATGTTCCCATTTAAAAAATATTATGTTTGTGTTATATCTCGAGAAATATTAAGTTTTAAAAAAATCTAATTATACCACATTATTCTAATGCCCGTATTCATAAACACTCATAAAATTTTTAAACGGTTCGTTATAATATTTATCCAATAAAAACAATTCGACATCAAAAGAAAAATCAAAATTTTGTTTGTCAAGTATGATTCTATTTGTCAAAAATTATAACGAGGCGTTTTGAAACTTTACGAGTGTTTGTGAATATGGGCATAAGTAAAATATAGTATAAAAATTATCTATACATTTTTCCTTTATCTTTTATAATAAGCGAGGTGTCAGGTATTTTCAAAATAAGCGAAAATCAAGTTTTAGCCTGCCGCTCAAAATTAAAAGTCTATCGAAAATTCCTGTGGTACCTATTAAAGTTGGCCCATAAAGACCTACATCAATTTTCTGTAGAGTGCTTAATAAGAAAGTTTTTCTTATAAGGAACTCGAATTTGTTCCACCTGTACAATAATCATTTGACAAATACAGGGTGTCTCTTAAATAGGGGGACATGGCTTAACCACAGATTCCTGAGGCTAAAATAAGACGATTTAACCAAACTTGCTTCTACCGGAAAGTGTACCGTTTAGCCAGAAATCTGCTTCAAAGTTCTTCGAAAAAAAAATTATTTTGCTTATAATAATCGGACGCTTTATTCGATTTGGATGAAATTTGATATGACAGTTTATATGGTTATAGGTCATCTTTTAAGGTGATACTTGTTATTATTAGTGAACCACTAGTGTATGAAACTCAGGTCTCCCAAAATTAATTAGACCGTAACTTTTTAATGGCAATGCCGAAAACGTGAAATTATTTTTCTTCAGAAAGATACATTCAATAGTAAACTTTTGTCTCTCTGTGTAATTTGTGATATCTGTTACGGTTCACACAGAAAAAAATAAAATCTTATTGTCTGCACTGCTAAATTTTTAAAATAAATTTAATCTAGCAGTCTATCCAAATGTCAAACAAGTAATTTTTAATGACAGTAACAATTGTTTTACGGGTTGTCAAAAATTTTCTTCGCAATATTCTAAAATTAGTAACATCCGTGTGTTCGGCCTAATAGTATTTTACTACCATTATTATAAATAAGACGATTACATATCTTAGCTTACTCCTAAACAAGTTGTAAAGATTGACAACTCGTTACTGTCATTAAAAATTACTTGTTTGACATTTGGATAGACTGCTAGATTAAATTTATTTTAAAAATTTAACAGTGCAGACACTCAGATTTTATTTTTTTCTGTGTGAACCGTAACAGATATCACAAATTACACAGAGAGACAAAAGTTTACTATTGAATGTATCTTTCTGAAGAAAAATAATTTCACGTTTTCGACATTGCCATTAAAAAGTTACGGTCTAATTAATGTTGGGAGACCTAAGTTTCATACACTAGTGGTTTACTAATAATAACAAGTATCACCTTAAAAGATGACTTATAACGATATAAACTGTCATACAAAATTTCATCCAAATCGAATAAAGCGTCCGGTTATTATAAGCAAAATTAATTTTTTTTCGAAGAACTTTGAAGCAGAATTCTGGCTAAATGGTACACTTTCCGGTAGAAGCAAGTTTGGTTAAATCGTCTTATTTTAGCCTCAGGAATCTGTGGTTAAGCCATGTCTCCCTATTTAAGAGACACCCTGTATATTGTGCAATATATAGTTACTGGGGTCTTACGACCGGCGTCTATAGAAGAATATTTATTTTCCGGGCCGTTGAGCCGTATTTTGGTTTATTCGTCTCAGTTCTCCTTATCAAAAATAACTCATATCTCACATGATATTCATTGATTCAATCTCATAGCTTTACATAAGCAAGCCGCCAGAGATCTCATCTTCTCATCCATTTCACACGTTGAATTGGTTTCGACTCTAATTACTGTAATCATTCGCTTGACCATATGAAACTCATACAATAATACAAATATGTATATAAATAGATCTGAGATCCAGCTACTTTGAGGGTTTCGGATGAAACCGGCTACTAGATCTTTCTATTGATCCTTTGCACACCTATTAGACTACGGTCCAACTAAACTTCTCCGGAAAACAACTATTCTTTTATTTGTGAAATATGGTTGGTCGTCTCGTACTACTTTTCAGCATATTCTGTATTACTCTATATGCAGCCATTTTCGTACATTATTATTACTATTATTATTATTATTATTATTATTATTATTATTATCTACTTCAATTTTGTATATTAGAAACTACCTACATATTAAACTTGTCAAGGGAATTAAGTCTTTTAAGTTCTAATCAATATTTTTTTATTAAACAGACGTTTCTGAAGATGGTCGCCTATAAGACCGAAATCTCGGGATATTGTGTAAAAATCTTCAAAGTTTAAAAATAAATAAATAAATATATCATCACGGCATATTACCCATTACTGGATGTGCCAGTATCTACATATGTAGACATCGGTAATGATGACGATATATTTTACCGTGCGGGCGTTTACCAGGCGTCACCTCGCAGGCACTCATAGTTGGTGTGGAGAGTGCACCACAGGGATCACTTCTCTACAATTAAAAGTCTGCACTGGCCGGCATTGAACCCGGGTCACCAGATTGGCAACCAGACACTATACGCACACAACCACGCGGCCCCAAAGTTTTGTAAAAAAATCACTATATGCCTAAAAATACTAAATAATTAATAATTCAACAAAATGTTACCAGGGAATATTGTTAATCACGACGAGTTCTGTCAATGTCACTTACTTTTTTCTGTTTCACTAGCATAATGTCTCGAA
This sequence comes from Ophonus ardosiacus, assembly GCA_943142095.1. Classification (NCBI taxonomy): domain Eukaryota; kingdom Metazoa; phylum Arthropoda; class Insecta; order Coleoptera; family Carabidae; genus Ophonus; species Ophonus ardosiacus. Next base: position 45,694,486 of record OW964831.1, on the reverse strand, counting down.
ATTGGAAAAAATAAATTGGGATTTCGAAAATTAAGTTTCTAAAAATATTATTGCTCTTGCCGAATTCTATCGCAGATTAAATTTAATATACTTATTTCTGTTACACCCTGTATAATTTGTAAAAACAATTATTTGTTCACAATATTTAGTAAAAACAATGAAACATTACCATAACACAATAAAACAATAATTGAATAAATTTTGCATTAAAATATTTGAATTATAAAATGGTAGTTTTCGTACATAAATTTATTTATTTATTTACTGATTATGGTTTAGGAAAACTAAATTAAATATTGGTATTTTACATAATAAACAAACATTCAAATATCGATTGCTTTTAGTAAAATTTAAATTTATAATTTTTCAGGAAATCACTTGATTCATCTGTGGGAATTAAAGTAATGTGTATAAAAAATGATGTTTGTAAAAATAAATATTTTAAATTATTCAGAACTTGCACTCACGTGCAATTTAAAAATTAATTACATTTAGTAGCATACAATTCAAATATATTTATTTTACTGTTATTTACATTCCCATTATTAAAACAAAACAAATTATTTAATTAAAATAACATCGTTTAAATATATTGTACGCGGTACAATTTTGCTGAAAATATATTTTACAATAAATTCGGGAAGATGCTGAAGTGACTTCAAATTTTATATTATATTATACAATGATTGATTATCTTTGAATATTTAAGATAGTCTTATCTTACGCTTCGGGTAAAATTTAGTAAGTTTCATCAAAATATGTCTTAATATTTGTAAATGCCAATATTGAAATATTTTTTTTTAAATTTTTGTGTCCATTGTCTTTGAAATATGTGAACTTGATGTTTGGTATTGTTAAAGACAGTTCAGATGGGGTCCCGTAGCCGTGTCTGTTTGCGAAGTGGTGGACCGGGTTCGATCCCAACCGACGCCAAATATTTCGAATTTTAAATGGCACAAAAGTGACCCCTGTGGTGCACTCTCCACGCCAGCACTGAGTGTCCGTGATGTGACGCCTGGTAAGCGCCCGCACGGTATAAATATGCCATCATCATTACCGATATTTGTAATAAAGCAGATTGGCACACTCAGAAATGGGTAATAGAACAGAAAACCCTAAATATTACCAAAATTTAAAGCAAATTACATTCAAAATTAGCATAAGATGTTGTAATCACTGAAATTTTGTTATCAAATACGAAGTTGTAAAAATGCAGGTACGTTTATAATGGTGTAAAACAGGCTTAAGTCAATAAGTTCGAATTAAACGTTGGTATCAACTTCTTTCGTGTATCGCATTTGAAAAGAGTTACAAATATCCAGTGTAGTGCAAAATATCAAACTGTCACCAGGACTTAACTTCTCCCGGTTTATGTCGTCTCCGGCTCCGTTCCCGGGCTGCGGACCTTTTTCCCGTTTTTTACGACGTCAGAAGTGTAGTGGACATCTTCAAAATAAAATACACACGAAACGTTGTGCTGTCTCCGAGCAATTTCCCCTTTCCCTTGCCTCTTACTCTTAAAGCTTCCAAGTCAAACGGTGGAAAGGATAAACCGGCTGAATTGCTTCTTTATTTCATTTCTGTAATACGGTCTTTATTATTTTATTGACGGTGTTTTGTGTCATTCTAACCGGACTTGATCGAAAAACAGTTTTGTTGTTTCTATTTCTATAATTAATAGTATTAGCGCGATTAATATGCTCTGAGGCCTTGGCAAATACAAAATTTGCCTTCCGTCAATTCTATGTATTTTGTACAAATCCCATACCAAAAGTTCCTTGGAAAAGATTCTATATATCCAGTAAAACAATACCATGAACATATAAAATTCCTTAGAAAAGATTCTATAAATCCAATAATATTATAATACGAATATACAATACGTAACTTGCACTTGACACTGACATCTGTCAATTGGAATTATTTGAATATATTATCTCTTTCTCGGATTATAGCAAAGCTGGCTGATTTATGAAAGTTAATCTCTTTATATTTCTTTTACTCTATATCCATTGAATATGAAGGAAAATGTATAATTAAACCGTATAGACTATAAGATATTCTTTCATACAGATAATCACGTAAAATGTGAAAAAAATTATATTAATCTGTGTTTTTTCAAATAAAAAAACTGCAAAAAACTTTAAATAAGGGAACTTCCGGTTGATCAATTATAACTAAAATCTAATCAGCTCTTCATATGGATGTAAAGAACAGGAATATGAAAGAATTATAATTTTTAGAATTGTATTGGAGTTATCGTCGGAAAAAAGGTTTTTTCTGGGAAGTACATTTAATATTTCTTATTTTCTCATTAATTAAATATTTAAAATTATAGATATAGCTGCCGCACGTTAAATTGACACTGTTTTTGAAAATCTAAAATTCGTACTTGGACAAGTCGAGATTTTAATACCTATTTTTTATTTTATTGTTAATTTTATTTTATTATTAAGAAAATATTTAAAATTATAGATACACATATTACATATAAGCATTAGAAATACAGCCAATCTCGTCAATGAATTCGAAGAATCTCGAATATTTAGAAGAGTAGGAGGATACTTGCATAAAATGAATTGAAAAATAAAGAATAGATGTATTTAGAATATTTTGTGTGTACCAGAAATGTTAAATACATTATTTATAGTCTAATATGAAATTGGCGAGAGGTATTGCGCTGGCCACAACAGATTTTTTTATGGAATAAAATTAGATTTTGTAATTCATTAAAATTCGGTCAAAGAAAAGTATTGTAACTAACATGTATGTTAATTGGCAATTAATGATCTCAACAATAGGGGATTCCAGCTCAATCGAATTAAAGGAAAATAGTAAAACAATACGAATGTATATGCTGAATAACGAATATTAATTAAAAAAAAAAATGAAATGGTATAATTGAAATATTTCGGAAATAAGGGTTTTTTTGTTATAGCGCTTCGATACGAATATGAAATCTATATATAATATTTTGATTGGCGACCGAAAGGCCGCCTATACATGCATAACAAATAGCGTGTTAGGAGGTGGGGGTTACTACCAATGGAAGTTAAGAAATTCATATTCGTACATTCCTGTACTGTAGTTTTCAAACAGTTTTATTTTTACATAAATTTCTTGCATTAAACTTAATAATTTAAATACGCTTGTAATTATAAAGTATGTAGACTTATACAGTGTTATAATATTTATTTATTTTATGTAAATATAACTTAAAATAGCATATATTTCAAGAACATTTAGGTCCATCATGAAAACAGTTTGATATAAAGACACATATGCGTGACGTCACGTCAATATTTTCAAAATTCGGGAGACCATAACTCGCTTATTAATAATTTTTTCACCGGATTTTCATCAATAGACTTAGTTTTCCTAATATTTTCAGATGAAATTATAAAAAAAAAATGGTGGAATCACCCTCATTAACACACTTGACAGTTAAATAATGGGGTCATGCCACATTTTCTGTTTTATTTTTTTCCTGGAAGTCTACCGGTCACATTATATGTAAATAATATTTTCACGCCAAGTGTGCATTGTTTTGTAGATACAATTTTTTAAAAATAGGGGTCAATTTCAAATCTTAATGAGAACACGTGAGCGCATACGTCATGTATCTGAACGATTCCAGTTCACCCTGGCGGATAAAATGTAAATTAAGTTTGTTTATAAATAGTTTTTTTGGGTTTTTTTAATAAATTGTTTCCACAGGTTGGAACTGCACAGTACTTCTTCACCATGTTTTATCATTATTATCATTATAAATATACAATTATTGCACTTTTATGTATTAAATTATAATATCAAGCACACAAACCTGCAATTAAAAATAATATTTCTCTAATGAAATAAATAAATCTTTATGGAACAAAAAAGATTGAATAGAGCGCACTTTTCCTCTGACAGCTTTATAAATATTTGGTTAGTTTACTCTGATGTTACGTTTAATTTTGCATTTGAAGTTTGTGACATTGTGACCTTCATGTACGTGTGACTAGTGTCGTTGTGTGAGTAGCCGATACATGACGTCACAGAAAATCGTAGCGCGAAAATCTTGTAAGTAAATTATAAATGAAAAGTATTATATTTTGGGATGCTCTATGTTGCAATATGGATAATAAATGTCATAGATTCTATTTTTATAAAAAAATTAGCAACATTTTTATTTTGGCATGACCCCATTATTAAGGGTTTAATTTTTAAAAAAATATTTACTGCTTTCACTACAGCTAGGAAAAATTTAATCTCCCACCATCCAAAACGCACTTTATCCTTTCTCATGAAAAAATTAATTTGATCTAGGTGAGGTGGGTTGCGAGTGCTATCCCTGCCGTTGGCCGGGAATATACGACGTGAAAATTGAGCGACGTGCAGCGAATGACAAGTGCGGGACGCCGTCTGAAATATTAGACGCTGTGGCGGGGGTGAGATCCATGATTCCACTGCCACAGCCACTACCGACGCTTTATAATGCGTCGGCGTCGGAACCTGACTTTCACTCACAAAAATTGTAAAAGCTGCGACGCGAAGCTTGTGGCAGGAATCAAATGGGGAAAGTTGGATTTGGAAGTGAGTGTGAGTGGTAATATTAAAGTATATAAAGAGTTTCATATATTGTCAAATCGGTTATATAAATGTAAATAAAAAACTGATGTGGCCAGCACATAACATTCTGTCAAATTCCATATAAAAAGTTTCTTGCCGATTGCTATAGCTCGATTTCTTTGATAGCTAAGAGTCTGCAAAATAGAGATGCACTCGATCTCGAGCTTTGGCCCAGCCCGGCCCGAAGCCCGCCTAGATTTCGAGTCGATCATTGAGCCGGGCCGAAGATATTTTTTATCGGGCCGAATCGGGCTAATCATTTGCAAAAGATGAGGCGAGTCAGACTTTTGATTTTGGGCCGACCCGAAATTTCGAGCTTATAGTTCAATCAAATGCACAGTTTCCTTAATATTTTAATGAAAATGGATGAAGTTGAAAAGGGTCAAAATGATTTAATAACAACATACTTCACATCTTAATAATAAAAATGTTTTACTTCAAAAATTCAAGGTTATTCATTAAAGCGTAATAATGCTATTGTCATGTTGTTATTATTACTATTCGTATACTTAAATTAAAGTGATTTTTATTTCCACTATAATGATTTCTTGTCTTAGTTTTGAGTCGAAATGAAATTAGGTAAAAATATCCTTATGTAAATGATATCTTTTTGTATAAGATTTGTGTAACAGTTTAAATTTTCGAGCGCCTTTGGGAAAAAAAGTGTTAAATACTTGTAAGTCTGTAATTTTTATAACAAACTTAAGCTAGAAGTGTCTCTATTTTTAAAAAACTTATGTTAACTAATGTCGAAAGTTATAAGGATGTAGAGGTTTTTCATAAATTTGGCCCGAAAAAAATTAAACATTTCGCCTCACATAAAAATCAAAATTAGGAATGTCGGATGCACCCAATTTCGAGCTTTGGCCCGGCCCGATTTCGAGTCAATTTTCGAGCCGGGCCAGCTAATTTCTTGTCGAGACGATCTTCGAATCGGGCCGGCAATTTTTATTTTCGGGCCGAGTCGATCCAAACCTCAAAGCCCATTCCGGCCCGGCCCGAATGCATCTCTACTGCAAAATATCACTTTTACTGCCTAAGCAGTAATAGTATATTACATCCGAGGTGGGAGACGTTTCATTACAACCGAGGGCTTATGTATATTACCCAGAGGCGAAGCCTCGAGGTGAGATAAAGCGCGAGCCTGTGATGAAACTCCCACCGAGGTTATGTATACTTCACAATCATCCTTATTTTAAATCAATAATTTTCAAAATAAATCAATGAGTTGTAACATTTCATTTTATTAATATTTTTGACAGCTATCTGAAAATTTGTTTAGCCTACCTAATTATAGGGATCTATGGCAATGTTGCTAGCCAACCCTTACATAAACATTTCCAACCCAAGAAATGGAAGTGACATATGTTATTTTCAACCCAAGAAATTGTTATTAAAGTTAGAAATTACGTATTTCCCAACCTCCAAAAGATTAGGAATCGGTAAATTACTATAACGACTGTGAACAGAAACCGTTCAACAAAAACAAAACAACCGTACAACAAACGCATAGCAATGGCGATAACCTTCAAAATAGATAATCACTAAATTAAAATTAATTCTAAAATCGACGAAAAATGTGTTCAACTCGGCACTAAACACAGATTTACAGCTTCGAATGTATTCATTGCTAATACAATCTCTGCTGTAAATTATCATAATATAGTACGTAGTTGTTTCTATGGTTATAGCATAGACGACCATTGTGATAAGTATGACATATTAACGTAGTATCCTAACACTGAATGTTGAACTTATGATATTAGTGTTACAATATATTTCATATCGTAATAGTTGACACGGTTGCTAGGTTACTATGTCATTATTTTCTGGCTATATGTATACATTATTCATTTGCCAGCTGTCCGTACGTTTGAACCTAAATTTCAGTTTTGTAAAAAAAGTAAAATTTATTTAAGCTCGTCTGAAAAATACTGTTCATAACTTGTATGAAATACAAATATCTTAAGCTCGTGTGTATTGACTTGCACTCCGCTACGGGTCGTGCGTCAATTTACACTCGCATGATATTTGGTATTTTTCATAACTTGTTACGAAAATAACTATTTAATATTTATAATAACATAAAATGTCAAAAACAGATTTTTAAAAATTTCAAATTTGGGAACTTCCGGTTGACTACATGTAACCAAAATCGCCGGCTATCACAAAACTGAGTTGGCGTTTTTCCCAATTTAATTCATAGATGCATTTGCAAATGTCATAGGGGATATCTACGTCATATTCAAACAAACAAAACACACTTCAAAATTTAATATTTTTGATAATTTTGATAATTTTTGACAAGGTAGTTAAAAAAAAAATAAAATTAATTGGATAGGTACCTCATTCATTTTTCAAAAATATTTAAATTTTTATTTGTATTCAATTAAGTATTTTCTGGAAAAAATAATTGATATTATACAGTCTTCTATGCTTTCGACAAATTTTGGTTAATATCTTTTCCTTCAGGGTTAAGTAAAATAAAAAACAGGGTAGCTATAATTTTCTTCCAATTTAGTGGTCTACGAATATATTTTCACTTTAGTGGGAACTTCGAACAACCCTCGTGAACCTACTAATTTTATACATTTTTAAATAAAATATGAAGCTGACAAAAAACTCTAACAAGGGGTTATTATTTTACTTCAGGTGTCAACAAAACAAAATAATTCCATGTTTGCGTTCAACTGAAGGCAAAATAATAATTCTTAATTGCCGTCATCAGCTCTTTTTATAAATCCAACTATAGCGTGAACAGTAAAAAATAACAAATAAAAAAAGTTTTTATCAGATGGTGAAAAAGCTAATTCGAAAATTATTTCGTAATAATGGATATTAAATCAGTGTCAACTGCTGGGAATTATTCACACATTTACAGCAAGGTATTTTCATTTTCACCCACATAGTTAAATATAATGATGATTAGGTGTTAGAGCATTTCACATAAATCAAAAAATCTGGTGTAGCCAGCGCATTACCTTGCGTCAATTCTATGAATTTTGCACAAATTCTTTACCGAAAGTTTCTTGGAAAAGATTCTAGTATACAATCCAGTAAAATTGTAACACGAACATAACTATTTTCTACAAATTCAATACCGATTCTTTGGAAAATATTCTATATACCTACATATATTCAATAAAATTATAACACGAACATGTACTATGTAAATTACACGTGACACTAACATCTGTCAATTAGAATATTTTAATATATCATTAGTTTCGAGAGTTTTAGCATAGTTGGCTGAGTTTTTAAAGTTAATCCCTTTAAAATTCTTTTACTCTAGATTTATCGAATATGAAGGAAAATAATTAAATTTATAATAACATAAAATGTCAAAAAATTATATTTAACTGCGTTTTTTCAATAAAAATTGTTAAAAACTTAAAATAACGGTATTTCTAGTTGTTCAATTATAACCAAAATCTAATCAGCTCTTCATATGGATGTAAAGAAGAAAGATATGAAAGAATTACAATTTTTAGATGTTTGGTATTGGAGTTATCGTCGGAGAAATTTTTATCTCACACACAAACATACACATACACACATACACATATACAAACATACAGACATGCTCGTAAAACTAGTAAAATCGAATTCTAGGAACCCTGAAATGAGCTTATTCATTAAAAGCTCACTACCGATTTTTTTGGCAGTAATACCTTCCCTACTTAAAGGTAACGGAAGGTAAAAATTTAATCTGTCCTGGAATTTACTTTTTTTAAATTTTTGTATACCGTGAGTATTTTGTAACGTGAAACATTGGGTTTGTCATATCCATGGTTACGACTTGACATTTGATTGAGAGCAATGTATTTGCCCGTACCATTTAAAATGAAACATGGGGAACGAATTTGACATTTGATAAGACGTCAATAGAGGCTAATTTTGTTTAAATAATTATACCTGCATTCTAAAAATTAGTTGTAGAAAAAATGTGCCCGAATGGTTTTCTTACAATATTTAAAAAATATAATACTTCTGTCAAATTCATTCCGTATGTGTCATTGTTATTTTAAATGAGACAGACAAATACATTGCTGTCAATCAAATGTTAAATCATAACTTATAGGGATATTCAACGGTTATCTGTCATATTGACAAGATGTCATTAGAGGTTAATTTTGTTTAAATAATTATACCTGTTTCTAAAAATTAAATTTAGATGCAGAAAAACACTATGTGCACCTTGTGCCCGAAATATGTTTAGTGCTCCCGAGTGGTTTTCTGACTCCGCTAAATTTCGTACAATATTTAAATATAATACATCTGTCAGATTCGTTCCCTATGTTTCATTTTAAATGGAACGGGCAAATACATTGCTGTCAATTAAATATCAAGTCGTAACTATGGATATGACAAACTCAATGTTTCACGTTAAAAAATACTCACGGTATGTACGATTTTAGTGTACTGGAATGTAGACTCTGAAGAAGGTGTAAATGTATATCTAAATGACAATTTTATAAGAATAAATCCTTTATGAATGAAATTTGAAATGATTGTTAACACCTAATTAATCTGCCTCACAGTCGAGAAATTTACCCATATAATGATATTTATTTATTAATTGGTGTTTTTATTACGGGTTAATTATTCATATACCTGATTGGTAATCACAGTTAAATATAAATTGTTATTTTTATAGCGTGAAAAAACTATTATCATATTCATGGAATAATATATGAATGGGGCTGATTTGTATCCAAGGGTACTTTGATATTTATTGTTATTGCTTGTAAACCATGCGTATCTGTCATATTATTATTTCATGATAATTTTTGACAGCATTGTTTTTGATTTTATTCATATAATATAAATGAATATTTTCAATATTATTATTTATTCTGTCGTTTAATTTTGTATTATGTTTGCATATTATGGTTACAAAAAGCTACACATCGATTTAAAATTAATAATTTTTAATCAGAACAATTGAGGTCTAGTAAAACCAAATTATGTATTATTTAACAGGAAGCGAATTGTAACGGATGTGCATTTTGTGAATTGAATTTAATATTTTGCATTTTAATTTTAATGGTAAAAAATAATACATTTTATAATATAATAGAATGTGACAATAACATGATAAATATTAATTTAATGTAGTATTATCATTTATTAAATATCTTTAGGAAAATTGACAACGCTACCTACAATAAATTTGCATAGCTCAATTTTATTCTGTAAGAGTAAGCGCCATCTCTGTTATTCAGTCGTTAACTCATTTTCAGGATAGTAAAATAAAATTTATATATATTTTTTTATCATTTTGTAATTTATATCTCGCGCGATGTTGTAAACCATTTGTCTGAACACAAGTTAGTTCCACTGCACAACAAACGACAAGTTTAATTCGGTTTCCTGCTAACTCTCAAATCGTTCGTTAGTTTTTATTTAATTTTCAGTGTGCAAAGACGTATTTTTAACAGTTTTTATAAAACATTTGTTTCGTCGGTTTAAAAAACGGTGATTTAAATATTTTTTTTTATTATAAATACCTGCATTGTACTCCTTGTCTAACAATAAAACACACCGTGACTTTATAGTTGCTAAGCTACAACAAAATCATAAACTAATATGATCTTATTTATTTAATTCCATTTCAAATAAATTTGTATGTAGGTAAAATTAATGTTATTTGATATTTGGATATCGGAATATACTTCTATATACGAGCCCCTTGTCATAATAGTTCGTCCTAAGAGCAAAAATCCATGTTCATATTTAAATTAATTTATACAATGTTAAAAATTTAAAATTCGTTTTAATGTTACTAAATGTAATATAGATTAATCACTTTACTACATTCAATATAGAATTTGTTGAATATTAGATGTTACTGATAGCTACGTATTTTATTTCGACATTAAAACATTAAAACAACTATTATGGAGCTCGTAAGTTTATATTAAGTGAGATACAAAATACGAACCCTAAACCATATTAGTTGGCCTATTTGTTAAATTCATTTACCGTAACTTAAATGGTATTATTTCTAAAAATAATAGAAGAAGTTTTTATTTTTCATATAAAGTGACCACATTATGACAACTTTAAATTATATTTCTAGCTCATCATACCTATTTAACAGTATAATAATAACTCAAAATTATTAATAAATTTCTATTATTTATCAATATTGAATAATTCGCCGAATATTCTTAAAAATTGCCGTAATTTTTGATGGTGTCTTATTTCTAAACTCTGATAAACAAATGAGGTCAATTTTTTTCAGACTATTTGTTTTTCTTGTATTGTTTCTATTTGACATTAAAACAACAAAATATTTCAGAAAATAAATCTTACTATGTAGCACAAGAATCACAAAATATGTAATAAAAAAAAACACCGATAATTAAGGTACCTACTTATTATTTGTATTATATAAGTGCTAAATAAAATAAAATTTTAGCGAATAGGCCAACTAGTATGGATTAGGGCTCGTATTTTAACAAAAAAAGTAATTTTCAGTATGTCATGGATAAATGTAAAATAATTGATAGAGTGATTAAAATATTGCCTGGAAAGATATGCAGGTATGATAATAAAAAAAGAGTTGTATTCAGGATGTCTCAATAAGCTTCCTCACTATTGGTAACTTTTTTATTTGAAGAGATACGAAGTTACTTAAATGAGAAAAATTGTGCTATTAGAAAATTGGTTTTGTTGACAAAATAAAAATTGTGTCAGCGGTTCCCAAAATTTATGACAGAATATATATTTTTAAGTGGAACTATATATTTTTTATTATCTTGTTGGAAAGAGTATTTTTTTCTCTTTCCAATAAGGTAATGTTGTTTATGTACAAATTTTTCAAATAAACGAGTTATTTATGTTTAAAGATAAAAATTATCTTTTATTAGTTTATTTAGTCAAATAAACTATAGAAACAATTGTCTTTTATAAAATTATTATTTTATTAACTTATTTTACAGTAATAACAAAATAATTAAAGAAAATATTAAAATTGAAAGCCATTATTTCTTTCGCACATTTTTTCAGTTTTTTTGGAGAGAGCCGACCGTTCTACGTAACTGGTGTCTAGATATAACCTTCCATATAGCAAGATCATGTCTAACTTTTCTTCATTTGTAAGGTTATTAAACATTATTAAACACAGATAACCTTACGGGAGAAATTATTAATCGTCAAACAAACAATGAATCAATTGTTTCCATGGCTTACTTGGTTAAAAACTAATAAATAGTTTACAAAATTTTAATTTTTGACCGTAAATAACTCGTTTATTTGAAAAAATTGTACATAAACAACATTACCTTAGTGAAAAGAGAAAAAAAATACTCTTTCCAATAAGATAATAAAAAATAAATGGTTCCATTTAAAAAATATATATTGTCCCAAATTTTGAGAACCGCTGACACAATTTTTATTTTGTCTACATGACCAATTTTCTAATATAAAATGGCACAATTTTGCCCATTTAACCAACCTCGTATCTCTTCAAATAAAAAAGTTACCAGTAGTGAGCAAGCTTATTGAGACACTCTGTATAGGTGCCTTAAAGGACTTGTGCCGTTAAAACCACTCCGTTTTGTGTCGAGGTCTTGAACGCGTCATATGTTTATTAAATACATATTTATATACTAAGTATAGTCTGTTTTTAAACTATAGACAGAGTGTTTGTAACAGTTTGGTACTGACCTCAACGCTTGTGAATGGCTGTTCTGCAGATGGTTTTACAATTGAAATTTCGTTGGGTACGTTTTGTTTGTGCAACTTGTATGCTATGAACAGTGTACAAGCAGGACGACTAATGTTCCGGCCCGGGACTAACATCAATATCATCATCTTCATGAAGATATCGACCAGCCCATGAAGGAGTACAAGGTCAGTTAAAGATTAATCTAATGAATTACGCTGACATTTTGCGTTTACATTTCGCCCGCTATGTTGTTATATTTTTAATTGTGCATGTTAATGTATCTTTCTGTATATATGATATACATTTAAAAAATTGAAAATTCGGTGATTATAAAAATGTACATAGTTTTTTATATCGACGCAAATTTACGGAGTGTCTAAATGTCCGCCAGCGGAATTATCACGATTCTAATAACAACGATTGATGTTATTTTCGCGTTTCGGCGCATATTAGCTACATGACAGTTAAAATACATACATCCAAATCTCTTTTTTCTTCTAGACGACCAATCTTATGAAGATGACCCTAAAGATGTATATTTTGCTGTATAATTAGAAATAGGTTGCAGATAAAATTATAAAACTCGATATATTTGTTACAACATATAAGAATTTTCAGATTTTTCGAAACATCCCTTGATTGGTTGCCCTAAAGGATTGAAGACAGTAAAAATAATGTAAACTTTTTATTCTTATACAGATGTCTCACAATTCGCGCCCCAGAGCGAATGAGAAAACACAAGACTGCACTCGGATGTGTAATTTCGAAGAAAAAAAAATCTAGCTTAAAAGATATTAGAGAAAAGACGACTTAAAATTGACCAATCAGAGACCTACACCTTTAACGTGTGTTTGCCGTAATTTTACGTTGCTATGGTTTTATACAAATCAAATCTTCTTTAAAATGTGTGGGCAACTGTAGTTTTCAAAAATGTCCGTGTCAAATTAAATTTGACAAGGTGAATAAAAAATGGCAAATTCTTACCATGTATTCAGCCGCTGATTACTTAGAAATGATTATAATTTTCGGAGAATGTGAACAATAATATTTTCCTTTAACACATTTTACACAGCTGCTACAACACGTTGCACTGTACGATATATAAATGATGATCTCGGATGGCACTTTCGCTAACCTAAATTTGTTGACAGTGAAAAGTCAACTCTAAAGTGTCAAAATTCCAGTGAGTCAAACAAATTTTGTAACTCACTAGTAGTATTTTTAAAACCTAGTAACCAGTTTTATTTTGTAATAATATCATCACACCTCAAGATATCCTTCCGGGATTGGTGGATTAAAGTCTTGTAACTCCGTTATGCAAGCAGCCGCAAATAATTTTCTTGTATTTGTTGGTAACCTATTGTCGTCGGCAAGTGTCAGTTTCGTCTGGGGCGCGAGTTGTGAGACATCCTGTATATACTTAATTAAAATAATGATAAAACTCCTATAATGATCAACAATGCTGAAAAAATAAAGTCCTGGTTAAGATGTTTACTATATTTGAGAAAATAATACACATACGCCAAAAGAAACAACAAACAAATAAATTATTGATAGTATTCCGTTTTGGGGCAAATATCGTAAATAAATAATAAGAACCGCAATTAAATATTTATGGATGAAATTCGTAATAAAACAGTCTACTTATCGTTCGAATACGTTTATTTACACACTGTTGGTGAAAATCTAAACAAACAAATCTATTTTGCATTTTGATCCATACGGAAATGTAATATAGAGTTGTTTAGTTTGGGTTTCATTTTAATGAAGCGTACCGGAAGTTGCGTGAGACATGCATAGTTCCGACGCATGAGTTCTGGAGCGGAAAATCAGAAGAAACCGCAAAAGGACAACACGAAAATCATCACCAGCCATTTTCTTTGTCAACTGTTAGTTTACATGGAAGGAAAGGGTATAAATACAAACAACGAATATAATCTACAAGTATATTCTAATAAATAAAAATCTGTTGTGGCCAGCACAAGACCTCTCGCCATTTCCATATAAGGCTATATAAGTATTGTATTGTACTTCGCTATCGAACCGTTGTTTTATAACAAAATATTACAGAACATTACCCAAATATTGTTTTTTATTATATTTAACATGTCTTCTGCACACATATAATTCTAATTATATCTATTTTTCATTGTATGAGGAAGTTCCTATTTGTCAAAGATTCTTCCAATTCATTAACCAGATTGGCGGTATTTCTGATGGATATATGCATTTTACCTATCATTTCAAATATTTCATTAATAAAATAATAAGAAAGATTAAATATACTTTCCAGTAAATACTATCAGAATGTCACTGTTGATTTTTGACACTGATATAATGTCATTTACAAACTATGCTACAAACATTTGAATTTCTCAAGTGGTTTCCTTAGTGCCTTAGCCTCTGCGATTAGAATATTCTATATATTATAGTGCCTTTATCTCTAAATCTATACAAGATATAATAAAATTTTTAAATGTATTAGATGGAGAATTTTGTTCTTCAATATTTGTAATATATAATAGGAACCTTAAATCGTTCTTATTTAATAAAATCTGGATATGCGAATTTTAGCATGAATCCAATACCTCTCTTAGCGAGAGGTAAAAATGTGAAAACACGTTGATTTTGAACTGATCACCTAAAACCAAAATTTTATAATATTTATGTACATATTAAATTGCCATCTTAAGAAAGTACGAAGTCTTGCCCTAATTTAAAATTTATCCTACATATATGAAAGTTAGATAAGAGTAATATGTCATTTATTTTCCTGCACAAACTATGTAAATTTAATATAACTTTTTAGCTTAAGATGCAAAGTGATATCTAGACGACACAAATAGATAATTTTCTAGAACAATTGTCAACCTACTTTTCCTGACATATTTAAGAGGAGAAAATTTATAACAGATATTTTGGGAACATAAATTTTGCATGAAAACAAATCCTACTTACATTGCATATGAAAGAATATAATATTCTCGTTATCAAAAATTTAAAAGTAAAAAATAGAGTTAGAGCTGTCAAATGAATTGTCAAACGTCATACTAATATCGCTAATTGACAAAATTCTCTAAATTCTGACGTTACTATTTTTCATTTAAAAAAGTCATAGGAAGTGCAAAATAGAGAAAATAGTATAAAGAACTCATATCATAATGGGCTACTTGCGTGGTACTGAAAATCCGATTTATATCACTATATAAGTAATGTTATGTTGAAAACATAGGTATATAAAAATATAAATTTTATTTAAAAAAAATATTTGTTTTTTAGTAAATTAAGAAAGAAAATTTTCTGTGACATCATTATATTAAACTGGAGAAGGGAACCATGTTTAAAAATGTAACCTATAGATGGCGTGGCGTGCGAGAAAGTTTTAATTTGAATTTGACATTAAATCATTTTTATCTCTCTCTGGTCTCTCAAATACATTAATTACTTTACAAATAAACACATAGGTAGTTACAAGTAATTTAAAATATCGATACCAAAAAGACAAACTAATATACTAACCTCCTAACTATTGTTGAAACGTCAAACAGTACTTCTGCATTACCCGCACAAACATGCCGTTTCTATGGGGCGGTACAACGCTATGGCTTTACGGCCATTCATTGGTGCGGCGTAATTCTACGTCATACATGGCGGTAATTCAAATAATCAAATTTCATTATTTTTTTCTGGTTAATTAATAAAAATTTTGTCAAAAGAAAAAATATGGGTAGCAAGTTTTTACCTTCTCTTCAAAAATATTTATTTATTTATTTATTTATTTATTTACATAAGAAAGAAACCAACAGTATACAAACATACCAATTACAGGTTCCTATGATTTAATTTACATACATATATCACAGTGCATTGATTAGAAAGAAGTTGTAACAGAAAAACTTATGATAATACATTAACTATCTCTTTTTTGAACATATTTAATGAAATATGAAAAATGTCTATATGCGTAAATGTCGAATTGTAGGTTGACATTATTCGATTTATCGGAGAATTATCACAATTGTTAGTATTATTTTTATCTAATACAAAAAGATTAGTTGATCTAGTGTTTGTGTTTGTAGAGAATTTTAATAATGAAACAAGTGAGGATGCCTGTATTACATTATTAATTAATTTATTCAAAAAAATCATGTCATTTTGAGTTCGTCTGTTTTCTAAAGTAAGCATATCGAAATGTAATAAAAAAGAATAATTATTTATATTAAGCTTAAATTTGTAATTTAACATTTTGCAAATTTTTTCCTGTATAAATTCAATATGGTCTATATTTTTACAGTAATACGGGTTCCAAACTGTGGATGCATATTCCAATCTTGATCGAACTAAAGAGTTATAAAGATATATTAATGATTTTGGATTCTGAAAATGTTCACACGATCAGAATATGAATCCAAGGATATGTATTAAATAAAAGAAAAGGCAAATACCCTATTGATAATTTTGTTCGAAGGATTGGATAAATCCGCTGCGAGTCGTGATTCAAACTTCCTTTTCACAAAATAAAGTAGCAATTATGGCATTCGTTCTTTAATATATTATTTTGCATGAAAAATAACTATTTTTCTCATTGAATTGATTACTTCTTACACGTAAATTGATCAAGTAAACTCAATTATCTTGGCAATCTCAAAGTACCTAAAAATCTTAATCTGCAAAGTAATTTTACTTTGTAAGCAGCATTAATTCACTTATAATTTGAAATTCTTCATTTTATTTAGTCCCTTTGTTGATAAATTAATTAGCAACTTTACCATTTTCTGTTTTATTTGGTAAATCTCATCTCCACAAAGAGAATATTCTGAGCGATAATCAAAAGAGCGTGTTATTTACGTCGCTAGACATGATAAACTATAATCGCGTTAACTTAATAAATTCGCGAATTAATTTACTATGCAAAGTAACGCAGCTGGCTACGACTGCATCGAGGAAAACAGTCGAGCATCTGCGACGGGATACGGGCTCGGGATCTCGGCGATGTAATTTTCTTGTGCACATCACGTGTGCCATGGGATGCTCCTGTGTGTAGATGTGTTTATAATGGAAGCCCCATACCACTCCGTGTCGTGTAGTTCAAATCAGAATTTACTATTACCGAGCTATCAATTTGTAATTCCTTCCTGATTAATGGAAATTGAAAATTATTCTTGTGTTAACGATTCTGAGTGGTAATTTGTGTCATTGTGTTAATCTAGATTTAATATAATGAATGATCTATTAATGGATATTTTCGATAGATAAATATCTATGCTACATTAATATTTGTGGCTTAATGCAAGATAAAGTAATATCAATATTTCGTAATTTGGAAAAAGAATGATCTGTATATAATACACTTTCAGTTTTAATAATATTGATAACGAGATTATAAATATACCTTTATTCACAATCATTATAGTAATATACCGATTCCTAACTTTTTGGTGGTTGGAAAATGCGTCATTCGTAACTTTAATGACAATCTCTTGGGTTGGAAATAACAGATTTCACTTCCATCTCTTGGGTTGGAAATATTTATGTAGGGGTTGCCTAGCAACATTGCCATAGATTCCTATAATTAAGTAGGCTAAACAAATTTTAAGCTGTCAAAAATATTAATAAAATTAAAGGTTATAACTCATTCGCCCCAATTCTGTAAGAAAATTGTTAAGACTTAGCAACATGAACATTGCTATAGCAAATAACCAATAATAATTACGAACACCGAATAACACATGAAAATGACAGCTTTTACATTTGTTTCTATTGATTATAATTTTTAGCATCGTTGCTAAGACAACAACTTCCTTACAGAATAGGGTTGAATGATTTATTTTGAAAATTATTGATTTAAAATGAGGATGATTGTGAATAAAATAGTACACATAACTTCGGTGAGAGTTTCATGACAACCTGGCGCTTTATCTCACCTCGAGGCTTCGACTCTCGGTAATATACATCGACTGCAATAAACATCTCTCACTTCGGTTGTAATATACCTTTCTATGAAATTTCATATTCTTCGCAATTACTCCTAATTTTGATTTTTACCTCTCGCTAAGAGAGGTATTGGATTCATGCTAAAATTCGCATATCCAGATTTTATTGAATAAGCACGATTTCAGGTCCCTAGAATGTCTGTGTGTGTGTGTGTGTGTGTGTGTGTGTGTGTGTGTGTGTGTGTGTGTGTGTGTGTGTGGATGTGTGTATGTATGTGTGTGTGTGTGTGTGTGTGTGTGTATATATATGTATGGATGTTGGAGGGACGATTACTCAAAAACTATAAGACTTAAAAAATATTTAACTGCAGTTTCCTCAATCTGACATTCCTGGGAAGAGCTGGAAAGGTTTTGGTAACAATTGAACAACCAGAAGTAGTAGTTTCTTAGAAAAATTCTTCTAAATATAATTTTTTGGGAGTTTTTACTTCCTTGTACGAAGTAAAGGAAGTATTGTAATCGCGAAAAAATTCGGTTTCCAGATTTCAACGGAAATATCCATTTTGACCATCCCTGAATCCATTTTGACTAATTTCGTCGTGACGTCTGTACGTACGTACGTATGTACGTACGTACGTACGTACGTATGTACGTACGTATCTCGCATAACTGAAAAACGGGAAGCCGTAGAAAGTTAAAATTTTGTATTTAGGACTGTTATTACATCTAGTTGTGCACCTCCCTTTTTGGTCATTGCATAACTTTCAGAAGTGGTCCTTTACTTGAAGCCCATAATAGATTTTAATGGAAAACTATATTAAAATATAATCCAAAACTTTTCAAATTTTGTATATAAGACTTTTATATCAATGGCAATAACATAATAGATTTTAGTAAAAATGGTCTTGCCGGAAGTGGTACTTTACTTGAAGCCTATAGTAGATTTTAATGAAAAACTACATTAAAATATAAACCAAAACTTTTCAAATTTGGTATATAAGACTTTTATATCAATGGGAATAACATAATAGATTTTAGTAAAAATGGTCTTCCCGGAAGTGGTACTTTACTTAAAGCCTATAGTAGATTTTAATGAAAAACTACATTAAAATATAATCCAAAACTTTTCAAATTTGGTATATAATACTTTTATATCAATTGGAATAACATAATAGATTTTAGTTAAAATGGTATACCAGGAAGTGGTACTTTACTTGAAACCTATAATAGATTTTAATGAAAACTATATTAAAATATAATCCAAAACTTTTCAAATTTGGTATATATCACTTTTATATCAATGGAAATAAGATAATAGACTTTGGTTAAAATAGTCTAACTGGAAGTGATACTTTACTTGAAGCTATTATCAGTTTTTCTTGAAAAAAATGGTGTTATTTTGAATTTATCAATAAATGCTTCAAATAAAAGTTTTAGAGAATTGAATTTTGCGTCGAAAACTTCAAGTATGATTAAATTAGTTTTTTGTATAAGCGAGATATGTAAATTTAAACAATATGTACTTTTTGGTTTCTGTAATTAAGTTTGCTATGAATTAGGACAAGAAATAAATGTTATTATACATATTTTAATTATTAAGTAACAGGCGACAGGCGTACAAGGAAGTCATGTGGTGTCCACATCAGATATTTTTACTTCCTTGTACGAAGTAAAGGAAGTATTGTAATCGCGAAAAATTTCGGTTTCCAGATTTCAACGGAAATATCCATTTTGAGCATCCCTGAATCCATTTTGACTAATTTCGTCGTGACGTCTGTACGTACGTATGTACGTACGTATCTCGCATAACTGAAAAACGGGAAGCCGTAGAAAGTTAAAATTTTGTATTTAGGACTGTTATTACATCTAGTTGTGCACCTCCCTTTTTGGTCATTGCATAACTTTCAGAAGTGGTCCTTTACTTGAAGCCCATAATAGATTTTAATGGAAAACTATATTAAAATATAATCCAAAACTTTTCAAATTTTGTATATAAGACTTTTATATCAATGGCAATAACATAATAGATTTTAGTAAAAATGGTCTTGCCGGAAGTGGTACTTTACTTGAAGCCTATAGTAGATTTTAATGAAAAACTACATTAAAATATAAACCAAAACTTTTCAAATTTGGTATATAAGACTTTTATATCAATGGCAATAACATAATAGATTTTAGTAAAAATGGTCTTGCCGGAAGTGGTACTTTACTTGAAGCCTATAGTAGATTTTAATGAAAAACTACATTAAAATATAAACCAAAACTTTTCAAATTTGGTATATAAGACTTTTATATCAATGGGAATAACATAATAGATTTTAGTAAAAATGGTCTTCCCGGAAGTGGTACTTTACTTAAAGCCTATAGTAGATTTTAATGAAAAACTACATTAAAATATAATCCAAAACTTTTCAAATTTGGTATATAATACTTTTATATCAATTGGAATAACATAATAGATTTTAGTTAAAATGGTATACCAGGAAGTGGTACTTTACTTGAAACCTATAATAGATTTTAATGAAAACTATATTAAAATATAATCCAAAACTTTTCAAATTTGGTATATATCACTTTTATATCAATGGAAATAAGATAATAGACTTTGGTTAAAATAGTCTAACTGGAAGTGATACTTTACTTGAAGCTATTATCAGTTTTTCTTGAAAAAAATGGTGTTATTTTGAATTTATCAATAAATGCTTCAAATAAAAGTTTTAGAGAATTGAATTTTGCGTCGAAAACTTCAAGTATGATTAAATTAGTTTTTTGTATAAGCGAGATATGTAAATTTAAACAATATGTACTTTTTGGTTTCTGTAATTAAGTTTGCTATGAATTAGGACAAGAAATAAATGTTATTATACATATTTTAATTATTAAGTAACAGGCGACAGGCGTACAAGGAAGTCATGTGGTGTCCACATCAGATATTTTTACTTCCTTGTACGAAGTAAAGGAAGTATTGTAATCGCGAAAAATTTCGGTTTCCAGATTTCAACGGAAATATCCATTTTGAGCATCCCTGAATCCATTTTGACTAATTTCGTCGTGACGTCTGTACGAACGTACGTACGTACGTATGTACGTATCTCGCATAACTGAAAAACGGGAAGCCGTAGAAAGTTAAAATTTTGTATATATAACTGTTATAACATCTAGTTGTGCACCTCCCTTTTTGGTCATTACATAACTTTCGGAAGTGGTACTTTACTTGAAGCCTATAATAGATTTTAATGAAAAACTATATTAAAATATAAACCAAAACTTTTCAAATTTGGTATATAAGACTTTTATATCAATGGGAATAACATAATAGATTTTAGTTAAAATGGTCTATCCGGAAATGGTACTTTACTTGAAGCCTATAATAGATTTTAATGAAAAACTACATTAAAATATAATCCAAAACTTGTCAAATTTGGTATATAAGACTTTTATATCATTGGGAATAACATAATAGATTTTAGTTAAAATGGTCTACCCGGAAGTGGTACTTTACTTGAAGTCTATAATAGATTTTAATAAAAAACTATATTAAAATATAATCCAAAACTTTTCAAATTTGGTATACAATTCTATTATATCAATAGAAATAAAATAATAGATTTTGGTTAAAATAGTCTAACCGGAAGTGATACTTTACCTGAAGCTGTTATCAGTTTTTCTTGAAAAAAATGGTGTTATTTTGATTTTAGTAATAAATGCTTCAAATAAAAGTTTTAGAGAATTGAATTCTGTGTATGAAACATCAAGTATGATTAAATTAGCTCTTTGTATAAGCGAGATATTTAAATTTAAAAATTATAAACTTTTTGGTTTCTGTAATTAAGTTTGCTATGAATTAGGACAAAAATAACAAAAAAATAAAGAATTTAATGTCAATGTCAAATACGTGCAATTTTATGATTGGGTATGTTATAATATATTTTTTAATTATTAACAAAATATGTATAGTGTAACAGGCGTACAAGGAAGTCATGTGGTGTGCACATCAGATATTTTTATTAAATATTGAAGAACATAAAATTCTCCATTTAATACACTTAAAAATTTTATTATATCTTGTATAGATTTAGAGATAGACACTATAATTTATAGAGTAAACTAATCGCAGAGGCTAAGACACTAAGGAAACCAGTTGACAAATTCCAATGTTTATAACATAATTTGTAAATGACACATGTCAGTGTCAAAAATCAACAGTTTTAGTGACATTCTGATAGCTTTTACTGGGAAGTATATTTAATTTTTCTTAATGTTTTGTTAATTAAATATTTGAAATTATAGGTAAAATTGTAAAATGCATATATCCATTAGAAATACCGCCAATCTGGTTAATGAATTGGAAGAACCTCTGACATTTAGAAACTTCCTCATACAATGAAAAATATATATAATTAGAATTATATGTGTGCAGAAGACATGTTAGATACAATAAAAAACAATATGTGGGTAAAGTTCTGTAATATTTTGTTATAAAACGACGGTTCGAAAGCGAAGTGCAATACAATACACAAGGTCTTGTGCTGGCCACAACAGATTTTTTATTATTATGTTTCTACCTCTCGCTAAGAGAGATATTGGATTCATGCTAAAAATCGCATATCAAGATTTTAGTGAATAAGAACATATTAAGGTCACTACAATCGGAATTTAACATTTTTACGATGATGTCCGTGTGGGTACTCGAATTTGTTCTACCATGTACAGGGTTAAACAGAAAGGACTGACTTTTTTTAAAATCATAGAAAAAATGTAAATATCGCTGGTTAAAAATTCCTTTGTAGACCTCAACTCGCCTTGGTCTACAAAGAGCTACTTTCAATCAGTGGTATGCAAATAACTATTGTTACTGGAAAAATCTTTCACTGTAATATCACATTTTTACCAAAAAATAGATTTGGCTGATTTCTCCCCAATCAAAAATCGGGTGTATATTATACTATAACTAAAGAAAAAAAACCCTTAACCTTAACAATAAATTTAAAAACTATATACGTATTTCGAGAACTAAGTTCTCATCATCAGTAGAAACTACAAAGTGAAAACAGAGAAGTTAAGATTACTCAGCATGTAAACCATGCCAGAGGTCAAAACAGCTCTGAGGAATAAGGGAGAGAACACGGGTTATATAGGGACAGGAATCATAGGGGAATGGATACCTAATTGGGTAACTAAGATTAAACAGATTTATCGGGATTACCGCTTTTTAAATGATAGAAATGTTCTTTAAACTGAGTATCAATTTGTCTTTTAGTTTGCCCGATATAAACTTTATTACAATCTTTACAGTCAATTTTATAAACACCGGATTTTTTATTATTATATATTTTATTTATAGGGTTACCTAATAATAATTTAATGGTGTTATTTGATTTATAAGTTACCGTTAAATTTTGATTTTTAAAAATTTTGTTTAAACCTTTGGTGGCATTATCAAATGGTAATGTTATATATTTATTATTTTTATTATTAGTTGGCGTTAAAGTTGTGAAATCTAATACGGATTGACGATTTTTAAATTTGTGGGCTAGTTTATCTATAATTTTAACCGGGAATCCATTATATTTAGCTATTTCTTTAATATATTTTAATTCATTTTCAAAACGTGTTTTTCCTCAGAGCTGTTTTGACCTCTGGCATGGTTTACATGCTGAGTAATCTTAACTTCTCTGTTTTTACTTTGTAGTTTCTACTGATGATGAGAACTTAGTTCTCGAAATACGTATATAGTTTTTAAATTTATTGTTAAGGTTAAGGGGTTTTTTCTTTAGTTATAACTTTACCTTAAGACTCCATTTTAGTTTTATAATTAGTTTTATATTATACTAGCGTAATTTTTTAATAACAGAATATTTTTAATTACATAGTTTATGTATGTTTTTATCATAATTTAAAGGTAAATTAAGTTCAGGCTACATAAAGTAAATACGTCTACTTTTTGTTTGAAGTACCTATGTCGATATTATCATAAGCCCAATTTTTATTAGGCTTCTTGTGCACAATTACAAAACCGAAACCATACGCAATTTCCCATTGGTTTCAATATGTTTCAACTCCTTCGCCCACAGATCTCATTTCGTTGACGGGCGCCACTGACCTGTAAAGCCGGCAGGGCGGCAGGACTGCGCTGTGCTCGCTCGCACGTCATTCCTGCGGCCCGCTCCTGCGTTCACGCACAATTTATTCAAGGTTTATCAAAACCCAAATCTTTATAGTTTCCGCATGAATTTTTCCCTAAGCGATATGCTCGTAAATTTCGCGTGCGTTTTATAGGCTGCATTAATTTCTGCTTCTGCTTCTGCTTCTGCCTCGCGTCTACGGCTGCTTGTTACACTCACTGAGTTTTGGGAAAGTTTCGAACTTTGGTTTTGTTTTCGTATTCAGTACTGGAAGATAAATCGGCTAGCGAGGTAGGTCATTGAAGGGTTTAGTTTCAAAACAAATAATTTAAAGGGAACTTTTAACGTTTTATTTTCTACAAGCAGCGTTTTAGTTTTAATTAACCTAAAAGATCTAATGGTTCCTATTTGTTTTTATTACTAAAGAAATTTAAAAGTGTTGTGATTTATGGTACAAGTGAATAAAGACATATTCATACACTACATATACAATATTTTTTTCTACGACTATTTATAATAATTAAAAAAGCTGTTGTGGCCAGCACAAGACCTTCCGTTAATTTAATGTATTTTGTACAAATTCCATACCAAAAGTTCATTGGAAAAGATTAGAATATAATACAATTTTTTTACTAATTCCATACAGAAAGTTTCTTGGAAAATATTCTATAAATCCAATAAAATTTTGATCTAAAAATAAACTTTATTAAATTTACTTACGTAACATTCTCTTTATAATCAAATAATATTACTACCAAGTTTATATCTCTACCCATTTTTGAATTATTACACCAAAAGTCAATATACCCCACATTTAGATAAAAAATTCAAAATTTACAAAAATCTACTTTTTATGCATCTAGATACTTTTTAATGCGCTGATTCCAAATTTTGAAACCGCAGGTCGATATCTCTTTCCGTTCTCGAGATATTTAGATTCAAAGTTTTACTCTAAACTGCCCATTTTTGGGTAATAACCCAAAAATGGGTCGAGATCTGAATTTGGCGACAACACCATTCGATTCTACGGGCAAGATTACATACGTACACCAATTTTCAGAATTTTTGAACACCGCATACAATCTCTAAAGCAAAATAACTGAAAATGGCCAAAAATCGCAAAAATCTAAGGTGTACCCCTTACGATTTTTTCAGATTTTGGTCATTTTCAGAGGTTTTCAAGCATTTATTCATAAAAAATGAACCGGTTGGACAAAAATTATGAAAATTACTGTACTTATGTATTTTTGTCCGTAGAATCAAATGGTGATGTCGCCAAATTCATATCTCGACCCATTTTTGGGTTAATACCCAAAAATGGGCAGTTTTGAGCAAAACTTTAAATCTAAATATCTCGAGAACGAAACGAGATATCGCCCTGCGGTTTCAAAATTTGGAATCAGCGCACTGAGAAGAATCTAGATACATAAAAATTAGATTTTTGAAAATTTTGACGTTTTTATCTTCATGTGGGGTAGGTATATTGATTTTTGGGGCAATAATTTAAAAATGGGTAGAAATATAAACTTGGTAGTAATATTATTTGATTGTAAGAGAATGTTACGTAAGTAAATTTAATAAATTCTATTTTTAGATAAAAAAAAAAATGTCAGGTTATTATTATTAACTGGTTAGTTTGTTTTATATCAATAGAAAAATATTTACTTTCTAATATATTTCTATTCGATTCTATTGCAGTATAATTTCACTGGTCTACGTAAACTACATCATTAATATTAAACGTACAAAATTAAAGTCAAATATTACTTGATAACCTCTGATAATTTGATGGCTGAATATTTGTGGGTAAACAAATTTCCTTCAACGTAGGTAAACGCATATTTTTAATAAGAAAATATATGAAAAGTTCCCTCAACGAGATTAAATCTAAAATTTGAGGTGAAATCTCAACAAATTGGAACCCAATCAAAATTTCCCTACGTCTGACATTCCCATCAACTCGACAGCTGTAATGGCGATAATTCCTGAGTAACCTGCCGGGGTGTTTGAATCTGAATGAGCTCCCCCTTTCCCCCCAGTTTAC
This sequence comes from Ophonus ardosiacus, assembly GCA_943142095.1. Lineage (NCBI taxonomy): Eukaryota > Metazoa > Arthropoda > Insecta > Coleoptera > Carabidae > Ophonus > Ophonus ardosiacus. The sequence goes on along the minus strand of OW964831.1, from coordinate 45,668,098 downwards.
TTAGCCTGCTGTAGCCAGATAACCGAACTATATTGTGCTAGTTAAGACCGAGATTAGACACAAAGTTTGTTAGCTTAACAGCTTGTCTGACTAACAGCATGTTTAACTAGGGATTAGTGGCGCCAGTGGCCCACTCGTGTCAAAAGTTGACTTTATAAGCGACTGTCACTTGTTCCCTCCTGCGGTGGACGCTTGGCGGGAAATATGGAAATTAGTTTCAGATTATTAGCGCAAGGATGTTTTGGCGGATCGGATTTGCAAGGAACGGAGGGCTATTGGAATGTATTCATCGTGTTTGTATTACATCGAAGGAACAATGTTGTTTCAGAGTAAGTAAACTAAGTTGGACAAAATTTACTGTACAGAACAGTATATTTCAAGGTCTGCAGTTCTAGAAATATGTAAATCCTTTCTCATCAGATGATTCCGTAATTAAAATTTATACTTTATGCAATACTAAACAAAAATACAAGTATCTACACCTACTAGAATTATTAAGAATAATAAGAATATCAAATAGATATTTATTAAGTTGCAAAATGATAGTGTTTTAGGCACGCGATGTGAAATTGGTACGCACGAGAGTAACCGAGTCACCGAGTGATACAACACAAGTGCCTAAAACACTCATTTCGCAATGGCAATGTATTACATACAAGATATTTATAATAGCGTTTTAAAACAAATAATTTGTTCTCAAATATGAACATTTTAATTTTACGAAATTAAAAAGTAGGCAGACGTCAGATTTATCTGTTCGTTGCTAAATGAAATACTCTTAAGCACTAGTACTTAAAAGTAACATTTTACGCATAAAACTGTTACTTTTACGCATTAAACTGTCACTTTAACGCATTAAACTATTATTAATTAAAATCTGTTATGGCCAGCACAATACCTCTCGCTAATTTTTGTTATGTTACACAAGTATCAAATATGGTTAACCGTTTATATGGGGTCCCGAGGCCGCGTGCCTGAGTGTCTGGTCGCGAACCCGGGGGAACCGGGTTCGATCCCAACAGGCGCCAAATATTTCCAATTTTAAATGGCAAAAAAGTGACCCCTGTGGTGCAATCTCCACGCCAGCTATGAGTGCTCGTGAGGTGACGCCTGGTAAGCGCCCACACGGTAAAATATATCGTCATCATTACCGATGTCTACATGTGATGTAGATACTGGCACACCCAGAAATGGGTAATATGCCGTGATGATATCTTTATTTATTTATCTATTTATTTATTCTCAAATATCAACATTTTGAATTTTTCAAAATTAAAAATAGTTTTAAGTAGTAAACTGTCACTTTTACGCAGTACACTATTATTTTTAAGCACTAATCCTTAAAAGTATTTCATTCAGCAACGAAAATGACAATCAAAAAGTTGTTATAAAACGCTAGTATAAAATATTATGTAGGGTACCATTAAAAAAAATCTGTGTCCAGCACAATTCCTCTCGCTATTTTTGTTTCGTTACACAAGTATCAAATTTAACATTTCTTGTACAAACAGATAATTCTAATTATATCTATTCTTTCATTCTATAAGGAAAAATTGTGAAAAATATGCACTTTCTTCTTCTTTTTAGAATCATTTTAAAATCGTTTTTAATTCGATTAATAGGTACCATTATTTCTTCGTATTTTATTTTATAATAAAAACTGTATAAAAACAGTTGGATATACCATTAGTTTAATAAATAAAAATATTAGTTTTGGTTTTGGTTTAAACTTTAGTTTTTGGATTTAAAATATCAGTTTAAAGATCGGTTTTAAAATACCCGTGTTTTGCATAACTTGGGAATTAAGGAAATGTAATGGACCATAATCATTATTTTTCTTTATACTTGCCGTCAAATAAATATGGACTGATGCTCAACTTTTTCCTTTCTCCCGACCCTGTGCTTTGCCTTGCGATGTTGCCGCTTCTTTATAACTTCAACTTGATGAACGGAATTGGCAACAGTGTAGAAATCTCCAATCCATATTTATTTGTACATACATACATACATACATACATACATACATACATACATACATACATACATACATACATAAAATCACGCGTTTCCCACTTAGTGGGTTAGCAAAAACCCGAAAATAATAAGAAGAAACGGGATGAAAGTAAAAGCTCCACTGAATCACTTAACTCTTTAAAAACATTCTTCTTTCGCCTTGTCCTACATAAGAACATACTAATGTGACCGATTTTCGGTAGCGAATAACCGCATCCGGACCACAATAATAGTTACGCAGCAATCATCCTTCGCCACACATTCCTATCCATGCATACTTCTTTCACCTCAGCCACATTCATAAACTTATTCATACATAATAACATATTAAAGTGACCGATTTTCGGTAGCGAATAACCGCATCCGGACCACAATAATAGTTACACAAAAATCATCTTTCGCTACACATTCCTGTACAAACATACTTGTATTTGTCGGCAAGTATAATAAAGTACCGCATTTGGACATTGGTTACGAAGAATTTAATAAAAAATTCTAACTTTCCCGTACCGAATGATATACCAGCTTGTAGAAAAAAACAAATTATACCATTTATTACTGTTATTGACATTTAAATGACAAGAAGAAGACCATCACACTAAAAACCAATTAACTGAGAATGAGGACACATGTGCATAAGTTGTACAACACCCGTGTGAAAATGAAAAATCATTTCTCTACAAGCTGTGTTACTCTGTCAGTCGTCAAAGCAAAACTAATTCGATGACTATCTAAAAACAGCATCGAAAATAAGCATGGCAAATTAAGCATCAAGTTAGCGTGGGTGCAGAAACATCTGACCATCGCTAATCTCACCCAAACAAGCGCGCAACGCACTAGACAACTGAGAATCTCTCAAATGAAATTGATATCTGTGTATTTATATCCTACGTCTGGAACCAGAAGACCAGGCGACGTCAACTGTCTGAGATATGAAAATAAAAACAAGGATTTGATGTCTTTATAAATGCCTTCAGAATTAATTGTCACATCAAGAGTGTTTTTGTTGTTTTTGATTTCTACTGACAGATCTTAATGAGTTCACGTCATAATATGGCATTTGTTTTTCGGAGTTTTCAGTCGAACGTCGAGGTATTTTCAGCCTGAAATTCATATCCGAATGTCAAAGATATATTTAGCAACGAAAGCCGGATTTGCGTTAATTATTTCAATGCAAATTCTTCTCGAAAGTATCTCAAATATTTGGAAGGCCTTAGCGTGAAACTTTTGTAGATTATTAAATAAATAATTTGTTTAGATGTTTCAGATTAAATTAATCCTTCTGGAGTAAAATTTAATTAATTTTTAAATTTAATAAAAGAGATAAAATTATGAATTTACTGTTTTTGAAATGTTTTCTTTTTAAATATTTTTAATATAATCTTACAAATAAGTGACAGCGTAATCTTTTTATTCAACGCTTTTTATACTTTAAAGGAAGATTTTCAGATAAAGGGGTCTCATGTTTTTATCTAATTCAGTGTTAACAAGTTGCATTTTACCTAACTTTATAACAAAATAACAATAATAGAAATATTTCTTCGCAAAATATTTTTATTTCAATATGTACATTTCAACTGCCAAGCAGTCATCTGTTATTGTTATTTTGAATTGAATCTTCACGTTAACTCAATAAAGTACTTTAAGTTTATGACGTTATGAAATGTCACTTTTTATATAATTGGTACGGAATGAATTTTGTAATAGTAAGTTTAATTATATTAGATATTTTAAGTATTAAGTTGTAAATTTCAAATAACAATGGGACGAATTCAGCACTCTTCATTAGCTAAAGAAACTTATCTAAAAATAAGAAAATAAAGAGAAACTTATAAAATCTGTTGTGGCCAGCACAAGACCTCTCGCCATTTCCATATAAGGCTATATAAGTATTGTATTCTACTTCTCTATCGAACTATCGATTTATAACAAAAAATTACAGAACTTTACCCAAATATTGTTTTTTATTATATTTAACATGTCTTCTGCACACATATAATTCCAATTATATCTATTTTTCATTGTATGAGGAAGTTCCTATTTGTCAGAGATTCTTCCAATTCATTAACCAGATTGGCGGTATTTCTGATAGATATATGCATTTTACCTATAATTTCAAATATTTCGTTAATAAAATAATAAGAAAGATTAAATATGCTTTTCAGAAAAAACTATCAGAATGTCACTTAAACTGTTGATTTTTGATACTGACAGATGTCAAACTATGTTATAAACATTTGAATTTGTCAAGTGGTTTCCTTAGTGCCTTAGCCTCTGCGATTAGAATATTCTATATATTATAGTGTCTTTATCTCTAAATCTATAAAAGATATAATAAAATTTTTAAGTGTATTAGATGGAGAATTTTGTTATTAAATATTTGTAATAACAAAAATTTCCAAAAAAATATATTTAGAAAAAAAATTCTAAGAAACTACTACTTCCGGTTGTCCAATTGTTACCAAAACCTTTTTAGCTCGTCCCAGAAATATCAGATTGAGGAAACTGCAGTTAAATATTTTTTAAGTCTTATAGTTTTTGAGGAATCGTCCCTCCAACATCCAGACACACATACATACACACATACACACATCCACACATCCACACACACACACACACACACACACACACACACACACACACACACACACACACACACAATTTTGCTAGTTGCGGCATCATCAAAAGTACTTGCGAAAGGTATAGTGCTCGTCACAACAGATTTTTAATATCAAATTTTTCAAAATTCCATCTTAAGTGAGTGAGTAAACTTAATGTAGTGACGTAGTAAAAACAAATTTAGTTTGCGGTAGTTTCAGAAATAAGTGACGATTTTTTGATGTATTACTCGTTTAAGTTTAACAGATGGATATTGTCGATTTCGAGAAAACAATCTCTCACTGGGATATTCCACCATGACAAAAAAAAATAAGAAAAATTTCAATTTAACTTAAAGTATTTCTCAATAAATAATAGTAAAAACAATGAAAACATTTTTTAAATAATTACTTTACGAGATATTTCACATTTGCAAACGAGTTTGCAAAAAGGGGAAATTGATGTCATACAATTGTTATCTTTCTCTCGTAGGGTACTCAGAGCAGTGTGTGTGAGAAAGACAAGTATAGAGGGAATGTGACGTTACACTGATTTCTCGAAAATAAAATATTGTTAAACTAGGTACAATTAAGATTTTTTATTCAATTTTGACGTTTTAAACTGTCATTATTAACTCCATAGCAACAATTATAAGTAACACTTTTTTTACAAGTGAATTAAAATTTTTTAAATCACTCTCACATTTTTTTTAATTCACTCTGCAACAAATAATGCATTTAAAATAATATCAGGCACGAAATTAACACATACCATAGTATTTATCAGACATTATCAGCCATTTTAATTATTTTTCACGCCACAAATGACAGACATTAAAGCTTTTTAAATAGATGACAAGTGATTAGTTTTCTGTTTTGTCAAAATTAAATATTTTAATGGTTTTTATTATAATATTTAATTTTGAGAAAATAAAATACTGATCAGTTAGTAGGCTGAGCATGACAATCGTCGCTGACGTCAAATCATCTATTTAAAATGCTTTATTGTCTGTCATTTGTGCCGTGAAAAATAATGAAAATGGCTGATAATGTCTGAAAATATTATGGTGAGTGTTATTTTCGTACCTGATGTTATTTTAAATTCATTATATGTTGCAGAGTGACAGAGTGAATTAAAATTTTGTGAGAGTGATTTAAAAAAAATTTAATTCACTTGTGAAAAAAGTGTTACTTATAGTTGTTGCTCTGGAGTTAATAATGACAGTTAAAAACGTCAAAATTGAATAAATATCTATTAATACTATGAATTTCTTCAAAACGGAATGAAGTTTTATTTAAAATAATAAAAAAAAATTAAGTGGAATACCCCATTGACAATATTCTATTTTGCGCTCTTAATACACAAATGCCTATTTTGTAATCACAAACTAACAATAGTTTCTTATGTACCTCTATAAAAACCAAGTAAACGACACTACTGAATTTGATATAATGGGTAGAGATAAAATATTAACTCAATTCGAATAGATACTTAACGGTGTTCTTTGCGTAAACTCTCACTTAATTAATATTTAAATACGAATAAAGTGACTCATTGCAACAAATATAATTCCATTTTACTTCCCTTATAATCTGGAAAAGGAAACCAATTATTAATTAATCTACCCACTAATTCCCTCAGTGAACATCAACTGTATTCCTGCTAATCATTGCTCTCATTTCTAAGTCCTCAATCGTCCTGCCATCCTGCAGGAGTGCATAATCCCCCCGGTGACATTTCACTGCTTGGTTAGTCCTGCCCTCAGCAGGGAAGAGAGTGCTTGCAACCCGATAATAACTGCTTAATCACCGATGCTTTAATCCGATTTAGAACCGATCGCATCTCACTTCGAAGAGCAGAAGTGCATAAACTCTCTAGCATCTGCAACAGTTCTCACTGCAGAGTTGAAGTAAGAGGATTGTATGTTTTTACAGGTTATATCAGATGTATTTTTAATGTGGGAGTAATTGAACAGATTGGGGTTCGGAAAGTATAAATAGTTTACTTTGATCAAAGGAGATGTTTTCTTTTTATTGGCTACTGAATACTGAATGTATTGCTTATAATATAAGCGGCTTGTGAAAAACATATGTGGATATTTTATACCGTGTTTTTAAACTATAGACAACACTAGACGAAGTCACATTTACACCGCTAGAAGTTACCAAAAAAGTCACTAACTAAACTATTATAGATAATCTACTTAATTTATTCATATAAAACCATAAATACATAACTTTTAATTATAAATTAATTAATTGCATTATTTTTTTTTGTAATTCTTTGATGAAAAATTTATATATTATAACTGTTTTTTACCTCTCGCTAAGAGAGGTATTAGATTCATGCTAAAATTCGCATATCCAGATTATATTAAATAAGCACGATTTAAGGTCCCTAGAATCCGATTATAACATTTTTAAAATGATGTCTCTGTGTGTGTGTGTGTGTGGATGTGTGTATGTGTGTGTGTGTGTGTGTGTGTGTGTGTGTATGTCTGGATGTTGTAGGCACGATTCCTCAAAAACTATAAGACTTAAAAAATATTTAACTACCGTTTTCTCAATATGACATTCCTGGGCAGAGCTGAAAAGGTTTTGGTAACAATTGAACAACTGGAAGTAGTAGTTTCTTAGAAAAATTCTTCTAAATATAATTTTTTGGGAATTTTTTTTATTAAATATTGAAGAACGTAAAATTCTCCATCTAATACACTTAAATTTTTTATTATATCTTGTACAGATTTAGAGGTAAAGACACTATAAATTTATAGAGTAATCTAATCGCAGAGGCTAAGGCACTAAGGAAACCAGTTGACAAATTCCAATGTTTATAATATATTTTGTAAATGACACATGTCAGTATCAAAAGTCAACAGTTTTAGTGACAATCTGATAGCTTTTTCTGGGAAGTATTTTTAATCTTTCTTATTGTTTTATTAATTAAATATTTGAAATTATAGGTAAAATTGTGGTAAAATTCATATATCCATCAGAAATACCGCCAATCTGGTTAATGAATTGGAAGAATCTCTGGCATTTAGAAACGTCCTCATACAATGAAAAATAGATATAATTAGAATTATATGTGTGCAAAAGACATGTTAAATGCAATAAAAAACAATATTTGGGTAAAGTTTTGTTATAAAACGACGGTTCTAAAGCGAAGTGCAATACAATACTTATATAGCCTAATATGAAAATAGCGAGAGGTCTTGTGCTGGCCACCACAGATCACAAAAAGAATAATGAAACAAAAAACACGTGCAAATTCAACAAGTGATTTGACAACTACTGAGAGTTGGACGTTTCAATTACGTTTGAAAGTTAACTTGAAATTTCGTCTGGTTAAATGCGGCTTCACGAAATAGCGCAGCAGCCAATCACAGGCTTTGATTTTCTCACTAGAATTTCTAGTTACTGTCTATAGTTTAAAAACAGAGTATAGTGTTTACGATTCTTGGAAAAAAATGTATAAACCGGTTATCTTAGAAATACAAGGATAATAGTATATTACATCCGAGTTGGAAGATGTTTAATTACAGCCGAGGGCTTGTGTATATTACCGAGAGGCTTCGCCTAGCGGTAAAATAAAGCGCGAGGTTGTGATGAAACTCCCACCGAGGTTATGTATACTATTTTATTCACAATCATCCTAATTTTAAATCAATAATTTTCAAAATAAATCAATGAATTATAACCTTTAATTTTGTTAATATTTTTGACAGATCTCTTAAAATTTGTTTTAGCCTACTTTATTAAGGATCTATAACAAAGTTGCTAGGTAACCTCTACATAAACATTTCCAACTCAAGAGATTGAAGTGAAATCTGTTATATCCAACCCAAGAGATTGTCATTAAAGTTAGGAATGGCGTATTTTCCAACCTCCAAAAGTTAGGATTGCTATGATTGTGAATAAAATTATGTAGGTACCTTGCATCAAAGGATTGTATTTTATATTTCATATTTATTTAATTCATTCTGTATATAAAATGTTCAATTGTAGGTATATCATTTTATTTTTCTGTCTTTTACGAGTACATTGTTCGCTATTAAAATTATTCAGAACTTCAAACAGCATTTTCAAATTAAATTTTTCATGTAGAAAATACAGATATGTATATTTTTAATTCATATATACTTTAAATATATTTCTGCAACATAACAGTAAAATATATTTGTTTAATATTAATTATTTCATACATATTACATATGCGGTCCCGTGGCTGCATGCCTGAGTGTTTGGTCGCGAATCTGGGGAACCGGGTTCGATCCCGACCGACGCCAAATATTTCTAATTTTAAATGGCACAAAAGTTACCCCCTGTGTTGCACTCTTCACGCCAGCAATGAGTGCCCGTGAGGTGACGCCTGGTAAACACCCACACGGTAAAATATATCGTCATCATTACCGAGGTCTACATGTGTTGTAGATACTGGCACACCCAGTAATGGGTAATATGCCGTGATGATATATTTATATTTATTTATTTATATTACATATTCATATTATTCTTCATTTTATATTATTTACCATGATGTTAATAAAAATTAATGCGTCTTACCTTGTTCCTCATATTAGCAAGGTAATTTTCTTTTACTTAGAAGCACACGAACGTTTATTACATATTACATGAATTATAGACTACAATAATTGCAAAGGAATACCGAATCGATTGATATACAATTTGTAATTAATATCGATTGTTTTACCAGGAATAACTATAAAAAAAACGCGTTACAATACGGTAAATCTTAAATAATATGCACAACTGATCGTCAGATTTGAAATGACTGATACAAAAGCGAAACACAGCCTACTAGACCAAACAGAAACAAGCGATTTATATTTCCTTAATATTTAATTAAAATAAATGTATAATTTATTTATTTCATACAAACATTTCATTTTATCTTCATTACCGATAGATGAGATGTAATTTGGTGAAAACTAATTTTGTTTATAATATGTAAAATAATATATTATTCATGAATGTAAACATACGAAAATTGCAAATGCAAAATTAACAACAAATAATTAAATATATTATTCGAACAGATTGTGTTATGTTTACCAAAACCCATTTATAGTTTACTGTTAATAAAAGTATTCTGATTTATATAAAATTTCAAATATATATTATCATGAACATTTTGTTATTGATAGTGTACAAAACAAATTTACTTTGCTCATGCTGTTTTAATAAAACCAAATATTGTATTGAACAGTATTTCATTTAAATGTAATATGCAATTTTCAAAATAGTTTATTTTCTTTAAATATTTCAGCTCTTACTTGGTGGAAATTATTATTTATTTTAAAATATTAAAATACACGGTTTTTAGTTTCACAAAAATTTTAATAGTCAATGACTAGTTTCGCTAATACAACAGCATCATCAGATCTTATAACTAAGTGACCAAAAAAATAACACGAAATTATTATTACATAAATTTTATATTGTTTCTAGAAACTTCATTGTGGGTGAATGATTAAAGCTTGTCTGTTCATTTATATTATTTTCATTATTTTTTATACCTTTTCCAGTTTCGATGGCTTCTAAAAAAATTTAATCTGGTTTAAAATTACTGGTATGTTTTTCTTCTGTTAAATGATTAGCAAATGTTGAGTCAGTCTTTTTGTTTTTATATGATCTTTTGTGTTCATTCACCCTTATATGTTTTAATATATTAAAATAAATAGTGTATTGTTCAAGGATAGAACGTTGTGTCTGTACTATCTCGAAAATGTTGTATACCCCTCATATTCCAGCCTTGATGTAGGTGCAATCTATTACCGCTATTTATTTTACAAATATTTAAAATATTAAACTTTAATTGTTTCTATAGATACCTAAATAATATTTGTCATAGGGCCCAATAGTATATAATTATCACATGAATATAGGGACATACATTATGTATACTCATATATAATTCTCTAAAAATGCGTACACTTACGTAAAATTCTCTCTACAATCAAATAATATTACCACCAAGTTTATATCTTTATACATTTTTGAATTATTGCCCCAAAAGTCAATATACCAGATAAAAACTTCAAAATTTTCAAAAATCTATTTTTTATGTATCTAGATAATTCTCAACACGCTGATTCCAAATTTTGAAACCGCAGGTCGATATCTTGTTTCGTTCTCGAGATATTTAGATTTAAAGTTTTGCTAAAAACTATCCATTTTTGGGTATTATACAAAAAATGGGTCAAGATATGAATTTGCCGACATCACCATTCGATTCTACGGGCAAATATACATAAGTATAACAATTTTCATAATTTTTTTCCAACCGGTTCATTTTTTATGAATAAAAGTTTGAGAACCCCTAAAAATGGCCAAAATCTGAAAAAATCGTAAGGGGTACACCTTAGATTTTGCGATTTTTTGGCCATTTTCAGTTATTTTGCTTTAGAAATTGTATGCGGTGTTCAAAATTCTGAAAATTGGTGTACTTATGTAATTTTGCCCGTAGAATCGAATGGTGTTGTCGCCAATTTCATATCTCCACCCATTTCAGGGTTATTACCCAAAAATGGGCAGTTTTGGGCAAAAGTTTGCATCTAAATATCTCGAGAACGAAACGAGATATCGACCTGCGGTTTCAAAATTTGGAATCAATTAAGAAGTATCTAGATACATATAAATTAGATTTTTGAAATTTTTTAAGTTTTTATCTAAATGTGGAGTATATTGAATTTTAGGGCAATAATTCAAAAATGGGTAGAGGTGACTTGGTAGTAATAATATTTGATTGTAAAGAGAATGTTAAGTAAGTGTACGCATTTTGATATATAGAATCTTTTCCAGTGAACTTTTAGTTTGGGATTTGTACAAAATACATCAAATTAACGGAAGTTCCAGTGCTGGCCACAACAGTTTATTTTAAAAGTCTCTAGAAGTTTTGACTGTCAAGCAATTGTCAAATGTCATTTGTGTTTATATTTTTGATGTGTACAAGTTTGGTATTATAAGTGATTGATATTTAACTTAAATTTTGACACTTGAATATTTTAATTCGAGCAAAATCTGATCGTTTAATTAAACTTATAAAGGTTACTTATCAAGATACTTTTCAAGTCAGTTATAAAGAAAAACTTCATGGTGTAATGCACGCTTAATATAATTTTTATGACACTAGTTGCAGTATTTGCATGTCTGTTTGATAACATTATCTTTGCTACTAAGATACCAAAATTAATTTAAATTTAAATGTAATTCAGTGCACTTTAACGAGCTGAATATAAAGAAGCGATGAAATCAGAGAGTGAGCTTTGTTTAACAGAGCTTTCAAGCTTTCAAATAAAATTTCGCAAACACGAACGATAGTTTATCTCCAGATGGAATGTAATTTTAGAATGTTTTCATTTACTTTTAGATATAATCTTGAATAAAAGCAAGAGCGTCGCGTGCAAAAGTATCACGTAGGTATTATCAGAATTTGAAATTTTTATCTGAATTTTAAACATGGCATTAATTAACTAAAAAACGCTAATGTTTTCAAACCGAATAATAACTATTCATTTCGTCCTTATCAACTTTACAACAAAACAACAATTTAACGTCGTTAAAATTTTTGCAACTATTTTGAAATGTTAATATTTATATCAATGTTTTAAAGTGAAGCATTTTACAACTTCGTGCAAAAGTTTTAAGATATTTCAAGCATTTACATTTTAATTGCAGTGTGGAAAAAATTGAACAGAAAACTTTGATAAGTTTTATATTGAATTATAGTTGTCTAGCAGTCTACGCTCTTATAAGTTAAGAATCAAATTTGTATTCTATTATGTCTATTTGTACTGACATTTTATGCTGTTGCCTCAACTTTTGAATTTTTTTACCATATTTACATTATAAGCAAAATGGTTTCGAAGAAAAATTTATGTTATGAATATGAATAGCATCCTTCATTTTTTTACCTCTTGCTAAAAGAGGTATTAGATTCATGCTAAAAGTCGCATATCCAGATTTCAGTGAATAAGCACGTTTTAAGGTCACCAGAATCCTACAATGATCTCTCTCTCTCTCTCTCTCTCTCTCTCTCTCTCTCTCTGTGTGTGTGTGTGTGTGTGTGTGTGTGTGTGTGTGTGTGTGTGTATGTGTGTGTGTGTATGTGTTCAAGATAGTTTTTCTTCGAAATATACCTTTAAATATAATTTTTTCGCGATATATGTTATTATATGAATTAAAGATTATTATTTTTTTTACGTCTTACTAGTATGTTATTGTTTTATAACAACGTCAACATTAGGTCCGTTATTGAGTAAATAATGCCCTAGGGCGTATTAAGTTGCTATGGTAATGTTGACAATAAACTGAGGTTAATAATACTGATACTAACATAAAGTGCAGTTAAGGTTAAGAAGTATTGTGAATTGTAGTCGTTTATAATCATATTAGTTTCATGACAAATACAAACCAGCATACTTCTTATTCTGAGCAATAACATTGCTCGTCCATATTGACAGAAAAATACCTCAAGAAATATATTTTTTGTTTCAAAAAATGCTTTGTTTACAGAAACAAAATATTACCTAGATACCGCATTCACAGGCTACTTTGTAAGTTGTATTAAAATTTTGTGATTTATTATTTTTGTTTGATAAATTCTAGTCAGACAAAAAGTTTATTAAGAATTTCTAATAAGACATAAAACGTTGAAGGCACCATGAGTGTTAAACGACAATAATGCCTTATAACAACCCTTGCTACCTTAATTACTATTACAGGTACGCATTCATACTTTTTCTATATATTTTATGTAGATAAATATATGAAATAATCTATTTTATAAAAGACGGAGCCTATGTTTTAAAGATAAACACAATTCCTTAATTACACAGTTCAGAAGTTCAGAAGAATTTATAACTGATAGATGAATGTCTCTGTCAAAAAACTACCATTTCAAATTAAAGAATATCCTCATATGTATTTAAAAATTAAAACATTAAATTTTCTGTTCACCAGTATAAAAACAAACATAATACATACATATTTTATATTATTAAAATATACAATGATGAATAATTAAAATATTACATTTGTATTAACAGAAGGCTTTGCATTTCATTTAGTTTACATTGGGTACGCATTAAAAATTTAAATAAAATTAATTTATTAAATAGGTAAATAAAATGTTTACAATGTACTCTAAAACATGCAGAAAATTACAAAATTTATTTAGCGTTTCTTTAATTTCTAAAAGCAATGGGCAAATAGGTGCAAAAAAATAATAACATAGTATTCCCTATAAAACATTTTTCCTACGACCACTGTTAAAAGTAGTCTTTTTAACGGTTGCTTAGCGAGTTAAAAATAACAGTTTATAACACAGTGAATACTTTTAAATCGTTGTCATTGACAACGGATTAAAAGTAAAAAACAAATTTATTTTTAACACTAGTGTTAAAAATATAACTAAATCTAGTTATATTTAGTGTTCATAAGTAAATGTAGTTTCATTTTACATTTATTTTTGTACTGAAATTATTCATATAGGTATTTTATTAGAAGTACCTTTACATTATTTTGAAACGTCTATTGTTATAGTACAATTATTACAATTGTTTATAGTAATTCCTTGCAAGGCGCTTGAAGAATTGGAATTAAAAACAGTATTGTTGGAAGTAGAGGTTAGAATAAACAATTTTCAGTTGTTCATAGCAAATACATCATGACCTGTCATAAATGTCATTCTATAACTTTTAGTTTTTACTAATACATAAGTAGGGTCGTAGGAAAAATAGTGTATGATATTCGTGTTAAAAGTGATGTTATTTTGTTCGTGGGGTTTGTTTTACTCGGCTTCGCCTTGTTTCACAAACTTCCCCAATCAATCATAAAATGTCACTTTTAACATTTATATCATAAATAACTATTAAGTACACACCCTGTATATGTTTTTACCTTTTATTGTCAGTGCTAAATTAGTTTATAAGATAATATTAAAATTTACAATTTTTTATACTTGTTTCTAAAAAATGTAGTAATATTAATTTCAGTTCATAGAATTCATATGAATAATATAAATTCATTTGTTTAAGCGACAATAAATAATAAAACAGTGAATGTTGCAACATGTATTTACTGTTACTAACCTAACATTTTTTTAAACTACATAAATATGAAATAAAAACCTAGTACATTATTAAAAAATACCAGTACATTCATTGTAAAAAATTCATGTCAAGTATGAATTATTTGTGGCATTGCATGTCGCTGTACCAATTCCACGTTATTCTTCGTATAATTGTGCATGAAGAATACAAAATTGAATTCGTAATTATCTTCGAAATGGCCAACACGCTATAAATTAATTAACACCAATTAGTCGTTTGTTTAGCTGTCATTTAAGGCAACTAGATTGCCCGGTTACATAATGATTTACCTATATTTAATAAGTTTTTATCGAATATAATTACATGTGTGCAGTGCACGCCATCACGATATATGGCTCTTGCTGATAACAATCTGAACGGGGTAGGAAAGGAACGCTGTTGTATTGTTTATTACTAGAGGCTATTTGTTTTTTGTTTATTTTATTATTCGCACAGGTACACGCTACCTACCCACTCGTTATTATCATGTCGACAATTTGTTGTTGGAAGGCAGTAGGTTCCTATTTGATGCAATTTAACTTTATTTTATGTTGTACAGTTAGCAGAGGTTACATCAAAAAGTTATTTATTTCATTTTTAACGAGACGTCAAAGTTGAAAGTTACAGAAATGTAGACAAACATTTATATTTATATATGGAAATGTGTTTCAGTTCCGTTCCTTTGAAGCATGAACGTTTTAATTTTATCTATAAAATTTTAAATTGAGTATTTTTCTGAGAAAATTCATTTTTAAAATAAATAAATTGTGAAATGATTTTTATTTACTGTTAATATTTGAGAAGGTTCATATGTTTTTCATCAGAACAATAATAACGGGTGTTCAGTTAGTCTTTATTTAATTTTGTTTTAAAAAGTTGAACATGAATATATCAATAATGATTTCTTTAACATCAATTTATGAATTATTGACTCACACTCTATTGATCTACATCAGAAGGAAGATTTACATTAGTTTCAGAACTCATTTTCAATTATGATACACGTGCACTGATATAAACATTAACAGCCCGATTCACAAAAAAGTTTAAGCTAATCCTCATTTTTGGATTAGTGAATTCTATTATATTCCGGTATTTAAAAATTAATTTTCATGATATTATCAATAAAGTAAGATACTAGGAATAGGTTAGACTATATTTTAAGATATAAACTGTCAAAATTAGAGTAGAATTCGCTAATCCAAAAATGAGGATTAGCTTAAACTTTTTTGTGAATCGGGCTGTTAATTAAAAAAATAAATTAATTATGAAAACAGTGATATTGCTTGATCTCATAACTTGCAAAACTCGCTTCTCTCGTTTTGACAAATATTGTGTTCTACAAACAATATCACTCTTTTCATAACTGATTATGTAAATAACTTTTTCGTCTTAGTTGGTTGTGGATTGTGAAATGCATATCTGTCTGTATTTACAGTAGATGCTGAAAATGTTCTTGAGAAAACATTTTAGTGTAAAACAGTTCAAAAATAAATTTCTATTTTACTTTAAGTTAAATTTGATTTATGTCAAACAATAAATGACGTTTGAGTTTATTACTAAGAATAAAAATCACACATGCGTTTCACAACGCATACCAACCTGGTCGTAAAGACTTATTGAACACCCGGTACATAATAATGCAAAGATTAACAATTCCACTTTAAATACAAAGTTTTTGGTATTTATATATTGATAAGTGACGTCCTTTTAGGATACTTGGCACCAAGAATTTTTTGAAACAAAATTACATTATTTTTAATGAGGTTCGCCACTATTAAATTTTTTTAATGAAATATATGAATTGATAAAACGTCTAAAGCCCTACTCTAGGGTACAATAATTATTTTAATGTCCTGGAGTTCGCTATTAGGTAATTAGGCTAACATAAATAATCTAATTCAATACTTAAAGTAAGTAAATATGACTAAGTTTCGTGGAAAGGAGTACGAATTTGGATGAGAGTTAAATTAAGTTAGGTTAAGTACTGGCGGGAGGTATAGTGCTGGCCACAACAGATTATTTATACTCTTATTCGTGTGGTTCCATCACTCGCCTACGACTCGCGTCGCAAACTCAACTTTCGTGAACTGCCAAAGGATTAACAATTGTACATATTTCGAAATGTTCGAAATTATCAAAAACAAATGAAACATCTGGTAAACGTCAAAATATTTCGTCAAACAAGGAACCCACAAATGGCATGGCATACGACATACGAACTTTAAAATATCATTTTGAAAAAATACTGATAACTAATCAGGTTATTTTTTACGGTTTTTAATGCTGGTTTATGATGGATTTAATTTATAAATTTAGATTTACGAATTTACATTTGTAAATATAAATTGTACATCTGCCTTTACTGGTCCATAACGAATTTAAGAAATTTATGATTTAGAATTTACATTTAAAATATCACCATATTTTATATTCTAAATATAAATTTGTGAATACGTCCAATCATTTTACAATATATCAAACAATGATTTGGGCGGGAAGAACTAAAATTTGAAGTGACAGTTAAACTGCTCGTAACCTTACATTTTGATTTCGATTTGAGAAATTTGTCGAAATGGATTCCCAAAATATAGATTATGTATATTGTTATCGTCTGTAGAACAATTCAGATTGATATATGAAAAAAGTGATAAACATAAAGATAAAATTGTTGTATTCTTTAAGTTTCATTATTTTAGAGGTTGTATAACTGTCATCCCATTTATTTGAGCCAACATAAGAAGTTGATTAGACGCATTTCATATCTTTAAATTCACTATAAACCAACAACGTAAATCATAAATTTCAAATCTAAATTTATAAATTAAATCCATCATAAACCAGCCATTACAACCTCAAAAATTAGGTATGAAAATGTTCAAAGTCACCTATGAAATAGCAAGAGAAATAGAATTGGGGCAAAATAATTAACAAATGTCTCTTGAATTGATTTAATGATATTCTAATCATATCAGGAAATGCTACTTTCCGTAAGATTTAAACTAACAAAAAAAATCAAACTGCCCTACGCCCGTGAACTTGTAATTGCCAACTAGTTTGAAAAATACTCTGTAAAATATGCTCGGACGTTTAAATTTGGAAGTTTGAAACATCTGATTGAAAATATGATTTAAGAGCCGTGTTTTAATCATATAAGTTGGACTGGTGCCACCGTTTGCATTTGTACAAATTAAAGCAATAGATACGCAAGTTTGCATTGATAAATGACTAAATTAAAATATCAAATTCTCCTGTCAGACAAAAATAGCTTCGTGTGAGTTTGATCATTGCCCTAACAAAACAACATAAATCCATTGCCCTATTTTTTATATTTATTGATCTGCCTACGCGAAAATTAAACAGCTAAGTTTCATTCATTGTGAACAAATCATAAAAATTAGTAATAACTTTATTATTATTATTAATAATATTAATGCTTGTTTTATTCATTAATAATTTAAATAAAAATAAAAATTACAAATAAATGTGAGCAGGCGGTGCGGTTATATATTGTAACTATGGCGCCACGATAGGCATGGGGATGTACTTTCTAGAAATATGTAATAAAATTTGTGCACTTTGGTAGGTGTATGCTAGAGCAAAGTACTCATGATTGGAGAATCTGGTGTTAAAAGTAACAGATCGTTTAATATTTGGATTCTCCTTTAAAGAAATTATACTGACCTTGCTTGCGATAAACTAGAGCTAGTAAAACTTCAATTAAAATTAAAATTCATCATCATAGAAATCAATCACATCCAATGTCAAAGTTAATCTTAAAGGTTAAGTGCACCTTAAGTACAGGGTGATTCTTGACCTATACGCATAAATGTGAGGAATGATAGTTTGTGATAGGTAATGACAAATAACGAAAAAAAAAAATTTAGTAAAAGTTCTTTATTTACGGAGATAACGAATAAAGTTTGAAATAATTTTAGTATCAATAAACCAGGGATTTGTTAACTACTGGATGAAGCAAGTGTATATCGATATATGTATTTCTTGGGTACCCGGCTAGATTAAGAGAGAACACAGGTGAGTGAGAAAGATACAGATAATTCTTCCACTTTAAATAAGTGCATTTGATATTCATATCTGTCATTTTCACATTGTGAAATTCACGTCAAAAATTAATTGTGCTTAAATATATTTGGTCATGAAATGTTAAATAAGTACGAATACAACTAATGCAACGCTAAATTAGAACACATATAAGATATGCCATGTTTATTTGTCAAATTGTTTTTTAGGAGAAATAATTTTAATCATAACACTAATGAAACGACACAGCACCGTTCATCACATATTTTAATACACAAATTTCAACATAACACGTTCGAACCATTGTCATATATTAAAATAATTATATTTCAATGATGATATCAAGTATAACCTAAAATCTGTCAAACCTGTGAAACAAAAGATTTGACAAGTAACGGAAACAAAGACAACAAATCGGAATTATGTCGATCTGGCCGGGTACATGGTAAAGATTCACTCGTTCCATCCAGTAGTTAACAAATCCCTGCAATAAACTAATAAAACATTAGTTAACTAGGGTGCTGTGCATTAGTATCATAGCAATTGTTCGAGCCTCGGTTTCAAATGACCACTTTCTCTACCACGCTGCACCCTCGTAGAAAAACTTCTCGTCCCGATGATGTCTTTGGGGAAACCTTTGTGCATAAAGGCGAAATGCAGCTACTGAATTTTGTTCTTCTTCTCCGTACGCTAATATCATATCCATAAATTCTGCATTGGAGAAATGATGCGCCATAATAAAAACTAAGATACACGAAAGATTACGAAATAATGACAGACACGATTGAAAACAATTCTATGACACTAATGCACAGCACCCTAGTTAATTAATTTTTTATTAGTTTATTGCTACTAAAATAATTTCAAACTTTATAAGTTATCTCCGTAAATAAACAACTTTTACTAACTTTTTTTTTTTCATTATCTGTTATTACCTATCACAAACTATCATTCCTCACATTTATGCGTATAGGTGCAGAATCGCCTTGTATAATTTAGCAAACGGTGAATAAATTTTTCAAATTTAAGTTCTACTTAATGTTAAGTTATACCTAAGTAGATGCGGTGCAAACGGCTATTAAAACTCCAAATAATTTTGGCGTCGGTCGGGATCGAACCCGGGTTTCCAGATTCACGGCCAGTTACCACAAGCACAAGGCCACTGGATCCAATAATTAATAATTAATAATAAACATATCAATAATTTAGACTTGTAATCGTAATATCAGTTATATCTTGAACTTTTAAAAAAATCCTATATTATTTATAAATTCAGTGGGGTTAAAGGTGCCCACTATATTTTTCCAAGTGATCTTATTACCATTTTACTTGGTAAAATTGCTATGTAAATCTAGAAAAAGAACAATTACAACGTTGCGTGCACCAGTGATTACTATCGCGACATTGTGCTGTATTTGTTTTCAGACTTTAAAACTAGATAAAAATAACTATAATAATTTAACAGTACTCTACGCAGTTCCGTACCGGGAAAATTTATTCACTTAGCAAAGCAGTGAACATATCGAGACAAATTATTTGGAAATTATTGATTTATACGTCGTTAACTTCAAATGTTCCATGCTGATATAAAGCTAGATTACACAATTTTATTTCCAGTCATAAACTTTATTTACTCCACTTACTGTTTAAATAAAACCTTTCATCCAGTGTTGAATATATCTTCCTGTTTTATGCAAAATGAGTTATATATGTCGCAGGCGGATTGTAAAATCTGAATAACGCTGACGCTTTCTAAATTACAAATGGAAAAAGAGTAGTTTTTGGGTTTGAGAGCACTTGTTTCCTGCAAGATTGTAGAAAAAAATATTTCCCGCATTTAATATTTTGCTTCGTGTAAAAATAGTATATTATGTGGCAAGTGTGTGAAGTTGATATTTTTACATGAGGGTGGAGATTGCGACACGAGCCGAAGGCGAGTGTTGCAAACCACCCGAATGTAAAATAGGCTTCACACACGTGTTACATACTATACTTTTTCTACGACCTTGCAATAAAATATATTTTTTCTTCACATTGTCATTCTTTTAACGTAAAGCCTCTGTATTATCGACTTGTGTAACAATACAGTTTGTAGTATGTAAAATACTGAACGGTGCGTGAAATGTTACTTCACACACTGTGTGCAAAAAAATCAAATTTCACACATAAAAATTGATACGTGAAGTACTCACTTCACGCATGGGAGTAGAAAAAAAATAATCTTAGCCTTGGCGCACTGCCGGAAGCACCGCCATCTTGGAAAAATGATGGAAATAATTGATTTTTACCTCTCGCTAAGAGAGGTATTGGAATCATGCTAAAATTCGCATATCCAGATTTTAGTAGATAAGCACATTTTAATGTCCCTATAATCCGATTATGTATAACATTTTTACGATGATGTCCGTATATGTGTGTATTTGTTTGTGTGTGTGGATGTTGGAGCCACGGTTTCTCAAATACTATAAGACTTAAAAAATATTTAACTGCAATTTCATCAATCTGACATTCTGGGAAAAGCTGATTGGATTTTGGTAACAATTGGACAACCAGGAATAATAGTTTCTTAAAAAAAAATCTTCTAAAAATAATTTTTTGGAAATTTGTGTTATTACAAATATTGAAGAACATAAAATTCTCCATCTAATAAACTTAAAATTTTTATTATATCTTGTATAGATTTAGATAAAGGCACTGTAATATATAGAATAATTTAATGTAGTACATCGAAGAGGCTAAGGCACTAAGGAAACCAGTTGACAAATTCAAATGTTTATAACATAGTTTGTAAATGACAGATGTCAGTATTAAAAATCAACAGTTTTAGTGACAATCTGAAAGCATTTTCTGGGAAGTACATTTAATCTTTCTTATTGTTTAAATAAATAAATAAATATATCATCACGGCATATTACCCATTTCTAGATGTGCCAGTATCTACAACACATGTAGACATCGGTAATGATGATGATACATTTTACCGTGTGGGCGCTTACCAGGCGTCACCTTACGGGCACTCATAAAGTGCACCACAAGAGTCACTTTTGTGCCAATTAAAATTGGAAATATTTGGCGCCGGTCGGGATCGAACCCGGTTCCCCAGGTTCGCGACCACTCAGGCACGCGGCCACGGGACCCCATATTGTTTTATTAATTAAATATTTAAAATTGTAGGTAAAATGCATATATCCATCAGAAATACCACCAAACTTGTTAATGAATTGGAAGAATCTCTGACATTTAGGAACTTCCTCATACAATGAAAAATAGATATAATTAGAATTATATGTGTGCAGATTACGTTAAATACAATAAAAAACAATATTTGCGTAAAGTTCTGTAATTTTTTACCTCTCGCTAAGAGGTATTGGATTCTTGCTAAAATTCGCATATCCAGATTTTATTGAATAAGCACGATTTAAGGTCCCTAGAATCCGATTATAACATTTTTTTTAAATAATATCTCTCTCTCTGTGTGTGTGTGTGTGTGTGTGTGTGTGTGTGTGTGTGTGTGTGTGTGTGTGTGTGTATGTATGTATGTATGTATGTATGTGTGTCTGGATGTTGTAGACACGATTCCTCAAAAACTATAAGACTTAAAAAATATTTAACTGCAGTTTCCTCAATCTGACATTCCTGGGAAGAGCTGAAAAGGTTTTGGTAACAATTGAACAACCGGAAGTAGTAGTTTCTTAGAAAAATTCTTCTAAATATAATTTTTTGGGAGTTTTTTTTATTAAATATTGAAGAACATAAAATTCTCCACCTAATACACTTAAAATTTTTATTATATCTTTTAGTGACATTCTGATAGCTTTTTCTGGGAAGTATATTTAATATTTCTTATTGTTTTATTAATTAAATATTTGAAATTATAGGTAAAATTGTGATAAAATGCATATATCCATCAGAAATACCGCAAATCTGGTAATGAATTGGAATAATCTCTGACATTTAGAAACTTCCTCATACAATGAAAAATAAATATAATTAGAATTATATGTGTGCAGAATACATGTTAAATACAATAAAAAACAATATTTGGGTAAAGTTCTGTAATATTTTGTTATAAAACGATGGTTCGAAAGCGAAGTGCAATACAATACTTATATAGCCTAATATGGAAATAGCGAGAGGTCTTGTGCTGGCCACAACAGATTTTTTGTTATAAAACGACAGTTCGATAGCGAAGTGCAATACAATACTTCTTAGGTATAACATAAAATGGAAATGGCGAGAGGTATTGTGCTGGCCGCAACAGATTTTACTATACTAGTAGTTCTTCATTGTTTTGTAGCATTTGCATATATGAATTCTGTTACGGCTCTGGAATTATGAATGCACGTAAAGATTTTCTGCGTCTTACCAAGAATAAGTAAAGTAACTGTGATAAACAACGAGACATTTTATGAGTTGAAACGAGTTGAAACTTAACCCGAGTCTACGTGAAATTGTCGTCTAAATAGGAATAAACTTCTCATGCAAATGCCTCCAGATTATAATCAGCATCAACAAATGTAATACGTGAATGTTCAGTTTTTAATTTATTTTCCCTTTAAATTCGATGCACATACCGACATCTTATCGTCTCTGGAATCGGTTGATCTAACACGAGTTCTCACGTCAATTTTTTGTAATGTTAGTCAGTGATGTGAAGACAGCAGGAAAAAAATTATGTCCGGTCTTGTAATTGCCTGACCTGGGGGTCAGACATTTTATTTTTTAGCACACAGTGATGAAATGAAGTTTCCATGGCTTTATAGAATATTGAATGTATTTTCTTCCTTTAATTTTAGCGTGGTTAATTGGAGAAATTCGCAATACTTGATTGAAACTAATTGCTGTATCCCACGAAAAAATACAAGCACCTTTAAGTTGCATATGACTATTTATGTACAATTGCACCGTTGGCATTTAAATTTTAAGCTTGACAAATAAAAAAATCTGTTGTGGCCAGCACAAGACCTTCCGTCAGTTCGACGTATCTTGTACAAATCCTATACCAAAAGTTCTTTGGAAAAGATTCTATATAACATAAAATTGCAAAACGAACACATACTATTTTTTACAAATTCCATACCAAAAATTTCTTTGAAAAGATTCTATGATTCCAATATACAAGATGTCTCTTAAATAGGGGGACATGGCTTAACCACAGATTCCTGAGGCTAAAATAAGACGATTTAACCAATCTTGCTGCTACCAGAAAGTGTACCATTTAGCCAGAATTCTTCTTCAATTTTGCTTATAACAGTACGCTGTATACGATTTGGATGAAATTTGGTATGACAGTTTATATGGTTATAAGTCATCTTTTAAAGTGATACTTGTTATTAATAGTGAACCACTAGTGTATGAAACTTAGGTGTCCCAACATTAATTAGACCGTAACTTTTTAATGGCAACGCCGAAAACGTGAAATTATTTTTCTTCAGAAAGATAAATTCAATAGTAAACTTTTCTCTCTCTGTGTAATTTGTGATATCTGTTACGGTTCACACAGAATTTTTAATGACAGTAACAATTGTTTTACGGGTTGTCAAAAATTTTATTTGCAATATTCTAAAATTAGTAATATCCGTTTGTTCGGCCTAATAATATTTTATTAACATTGTTATAAATAAGACGATTACATATATCAGCTTACTCCTAAACAAGTTGTGAAGATTGACAACTCGTTACTGTCATTAAAAATTACTTGTTTGACATTTGGATAGACCGCTAGATTAAATTTATTTTAAAAATTTAGCAATGCAGACACTCAGATTTTATGTTTTTCTGTGTGAACCGTAACAGATATCATAAATTACACACAGAGAGAAAAGTTTACTATTGAATGTATCTTTCTGAAAAAAAATAATTTCACGTTTTCGGCGTTGTTATTAAAAAGTTACGGTCTAATTAATGTTGGGACACCTAAGTTTCATACACTAGTGGTTCACTATTAATAACAAGTATCACCTTGAAAGATGACTTATAACCATATAAACTGTCATACCAAATTTCATCCAAATCGAATAAAGCGTCCGATTATTATAAGCAAAATTATTTTTTTTGCGAAGTACTTTGATGCAGAATTCTGGCAAAGTTATCATTTTCTGCAAATTAATGAGAATTTTTGTTACTAAGAAGTTGGAGATACAAGTTTCAAGATTGTTCTATTACGAGTACAAGAAGATATAAAGATTTTAACATTATTGTGCTATAACTATAAACTTTAATTAAACAGAAAATGCATTGTTATTTCATTTCAGGAAGATAAATTTTAGGCTTAATTTACTTTTAGTAGCTTTTAAGAAGTTTCAAGAGTTAAACTTGATGGGAGATAACAATATATCTGGTTTGTAACTAACTTTTAAGAAAAATCATGTAAGTCAATTTAAAAAGAAACCAGTATATTTTATTGTAATTCAGTGTATAAAAATCTGTTGTGACTAGCACAATACCTCTCGCCATTTCCATTTTATGTTATATAAATATTGTATTGCAATTCGCTACCGAACCGTCGTCTATAACAAAAAAATTGCAGAACTTTGCCCAAATATATTTTTATTGTATTTACCATGTCTTCTGCACACATACAATCCTAATTAGGTATATCTATTTTTCATTGTATGAGGAAGTTCCTAAACGTCAGATATTCTTTTAATTCATCAACAAGATTGGCAGTATTTCTGATGGAAATATTCATTTTACCTATAATTTTAAATATTTAATTAATAAAATAATAATAAAGATTAAATGTACTTCCCAGAAAAAGCTTTCAGAATGTCACTAAAACTGTTAATTTTTGACACTGACAGCTGTCATTTTCCTTGGTGAAGTTTAGCCTCTGCCATGTATTACATCTGATTATTCTATATATTATAGTATCTTCATCTCTAAATCTATACAAGATATAACAATTTTTTTAAATGTATTACATGAAGAATTTTATGTTCTTCAATATTTGTAATAACAAAAATTTCAAAAAAATGATATTTGGTAGATTTTTTTTTAAGAAACTTCTACTTTCAGTTGTCTATTTGTTACCAAAATCTTTTCAGCTCAGCCCAGGAATATCAGATTGAGGAATTCATAGTTAAACAGATCTTAAGTCTTATAGTTTTTGAGATATCGTCCTTCCAACATCCGCACGCACACCCACACACACACTCACTCATACACACACACACACACACACACACACACACACACACACACACACACACACACACACACACACAGACACACACACACACACACACACACACACACACACACACACACATCATCGTAAAAATGTTAAAATCGAATTATATGGAGCTTAATAAATCGTGCTTATTCTCTAAAATCTAGATTTACGAATTTTTGCATGAATCCAATACCTCTCTTAGCGAGAGGTAAACATGATTTGTGTAAAAGGTAAAATAATTAACACTTGGCCAAGTTTCACAAAATAAAGTTTATTATCTTTACCGCGATTTCGGCTTTTACGCCATCTTCAGAGACTGAGGAATGTACAAGAGAACTACATGAATATATATATATATATATATATATATATATATATATATATATATATATATATATATATATATATATATATATACAAAGACACAGGTATAAGATTATAAACTAATTTGTTGGAGTCTTGGGAATACTATCTTAAGGGATCAACAAAAATTCCCTTTCGATAATATTTCCAAAATATCCGAGTGGAGAACATCAGTTTCTCATTGCGTTTAATAGCTTTGTCTATTTCAAATGTTTCTAAGAAATTTAATTTCGAACCTTTCTTTTCTAAATGTAAATTTTTTAAGTTTTTTATTGTACAGTTGTGATTGTTTTCAAAAAGATGTGTGGCTAGATTAGAATCTGATTTTTTATTTTTCCAAGATCTCATATGTTCATTAAACCTAATGAGGAAACTTTAACCCGTTTGACCAATATATTTATATTCACACATGTCACACTGGATTTCATATACACCTGATTTGTCCAGAACATTTTTTGTATAAATTTTGTTGTTGATTAGCTTACTTAGAGTATTGTTATTGTAATAGGCCGGTTTTATATTGGTGTCTCTAAATTTATTTTTAATATCTCTATTGATTTTGCCTACAAAGTTGAACCGAGTGAAATATTTATTATTAGAACTAGGTTGTACGGCATAAAAGTTTATTAAAACCGAGGTTTTCATTTTGTTTTCTAATAATCGGTCCACAATATTTACGTTATATCCGTTATTTATAGCTATTTGTTTAATTATGTTTAATTCATCTGTAAAATTTTCTTTCGAAACTAAACTAAAACTAAAAACTTCTCCTATTTCTATTATTTTGCATAAAATAACAATTTCTTGCTTTAGTATTTGATCATGAAGTAAAAATCCCCAAAAGATTTATGTCCAAAGTGACATATTTTCAGGTTCACTCCGAAACTTCAAAAAAATCTGACATAAAAAGTAGCTGAGAGATGCATACAAATATATCTGGCTGGCCGTTCCTCTGGCTGGTCAGTGAAAAATACATCGCAATAACATTAGTTTTAACCCCAATAAGTCAAAAGGGTAATAAAAAATCGCGACCACGTCGATAAATAACCGCCCGGGGTTCCATGGACGTACGACCGGGGCGCGCGCCCTTTGTCAACCCCACATGACACGTGCGGCCTCGTCAATCGCGCAGGAGTCACAGCTACTAAAACGGAAACAGTCAAAGCAGTCTGCCACACTGGGCAATATCAATATGGGAATAACGTTACAGTAGGAACTAACACATAAAAAATATGTTGGGGCCAGCACAAGACCTCTCGTCATTTCCATATTGGGCTATATAAGTACCTACATATTATATTGTAACTTTTCTGGTACACACAAATAAATTCTAATTACATCTATTATTAAGAGCGTTGCCGGTCGCCCAGCGAAATCAGTTTTGTAGCTTGTATGACACTAGTACAGACAAACTTCTTACGTTCCCCCACTACTTTTAAGATATGCTAAGTTTATTTCTCTCTGTCTGCTTTTATATATGTTTGTCCTTGTTTAAAGTATAAGGAGAAAACTCAGCCCGTGTAGGGAATCAAATTGTTGGAGTGAGAGAGGAGATGTTTGTAGTAGAGGGGTACATATTCTCCTAACACTTTCTCCTCCATGGTCTATCGTTCCGATTTCTGAAATAAGCGACAAAAAGGGGTTTAGTAGAAATCAAATCACAGCTAAACTGAAAGAGATAATTTAGATTTTTTTCACAGACTTACTACTAAAGGTGGACGCTATTGGGGTGACCCAAACATTTTTTGTATAAAGTACAGTTTTCATGTTAAAAATAAATTTTAAAATAGCCATTTTCCTGCTGTTTTTTGAACTAAATTTAAATGCAATAGAAATTAATAATTATGCAAAATAATTGGTCAGCCCCATGCATTGATCTATCTACTATACAATGGTATCAAGTTTGAAGTTATAACTTAAAATTTACGAGTGTAGTTTGATTTCTACTAAAGTGCTGTTTAGCGTAGCACCGGCAATCGCCTTAATATATTTTTATATATTTTAAAAAAGCCTTCAGTAATATATCTGGATATTTTTCCATGGAGTTATTTGGGCTGTGAGATTCGCTACAACGGATTATTTTATATATTTATAATTCTCTATCTCTAAATCTATAGAAAATATAATAAAAATGTTTAATGGATCGGACAAAGAATTTTATATTCTTTATTATTTATAATAACATAAATTTCAAAAAAATAATATTTAGAAGATTTTTTTAAGGAACTACTACTTCCGGTTATCCTGATACCAAAACATTTTCAACTCTTCCTATTAATGTCAGATTAATGAATGCATAGTTAAATTGGTGTTTAGTCTTATAGAATTTGAGAAAGACACACACATACACACGCACACACACACATACACACGCACACACACACACACACACATACACACACACACATAAAAACCCAAGGAAAGCTCTAAATATACTCAAAACGTATTCATTATTAAATATTGTACAATACAAATACAAAATCAAACATTATTTTTATTTTATGTAAAATGCAAATTAAAATTTGCAACGTACAGCATATTTAAGAGAGTTATAAAGATCGTGATATTATCGGCATTTTGATTGACAGATTTGATAGTTAAATTGTTCTACAATACTCTGAAATGTGCTGTAAATAGCCTGTTTCACATTTTTCAAAAACTATTTTAAATAAAAGTTTATCGAATGATTTTCTTAGTAATAATTTTTATTTTAATAATTTGTTGTTATTTGTGGATATAATTAAATAAATAGATTGGCGTCATGGAAAACTACCCCCCACTCCTGTGACGTAGAAGCACATACATTACATCATTAATAGCCAATAGAAAAATAGTTTTTCCATCACCTACGTTTATTCATATTATTTATATAAATAAACGTAGGCTAAAGTTTGTCACATGTTAATAACAAAATCTTTTAATTTGACATTTGACGCTGACATTGTAAATGAATAATAAAGTAATAATGTAATAATGGCTAATTCAAATTACACACAAGCTAAATCGGACAATTAACCGAAGGTCGGTAGCTGGATGATGGCTGAATTTATATCGATTTCTGATGGATCGGTAGTGGGTAATGTTTTTAGGTTATATTTTTGACATTTGCGTTTGTTTCATGCTTGCGGATGTAAGATTATGCAAAGAAAACCAAATGCACAATTTAAATAAGAAAACATTATATTACGTTCACAACGGAAAGAAGATGGTTATAGATTCAGATGATTTTCATTAACATTATGACTTCCATTGTTCGAAGAAGAATCTGATGATTGCAATAGAGCGACGGTTCTTTTAATTATAAAACTTTCCATATCTGTTAACTGGTGGTTAACTGTCAGTTGATATTTAAGGTTAGGAGATTCATCGCACTTTTCAGCAACCCGTTTCTTTATTCGGTCACAGCGGGTATCCATCGGATCCATCAGCTATTTATCGTGACGTCATTTTCAATTTCTGATGGAATTCAGCGCATGAATAGTTGATGAATAAAAAACTAGCTCTATGTATTTAATAAAACTAGCTAAACTAAAAATAGAAACTTAGGTCCTATTTAGTTACCTTTAACTTTTTTAATTTTTCTTGTTAATCAGTTTATATCAAATAAATTTAATATTAACATAAATAATTATTAAAGATCCCCGGAAAATAAATAATTCGATGTGATTGTGTGGCCTTCTGGTTTTCCCGGATATTTTCAATTTAATATTTATGAGTAGGGGTGAATTTAATATCATTTATCTGATTTAGTAACAGGATAGAATAATACTCGTAAGATAAAACCATTATGGTTCAAATATAAAATTATCAGTTCATATGAACTCCAATTGAAATAACTCAAAACTTCATTATTTTTATTTATCATCATTGCTACACAGTGGTCGATAAAAAAAACATTCAGAGAAACTATTCAGATATTTACAAGGTAAATGTAGTGAAATAATCAACTTAAGCATCAAATCAAGTACAGATGCAGTGTGCATGTGAGTCAGGGAGGGAAAAATAACTATCCTCCCCTGGAACCATCAATAATTCACCACAACACGCCATTAAGCACATACGCGCAATAAACTTCACCCATTCCCTCTGTAAACCGCACCGCCGCTGTAGCGAATGTTAACTATATCTGATCACCGAAGTCGAGTTCATTATAGACTAGAATACGAATCGGAATTGATAAGTATGGGAAGCCTATTGCCTATTACAGTAAATATAAACATGTATTTATGCAATAGTATAATCTGTAATTTTATAGAATGGTTTCTCAGCGAATTGGAGCGAGATATATTGCCTTTTCTAAGGCTCATGTCTATTCGAAATAATTATGTTTTATCGGATGGCGCTAGAAATTCGTTGCACATGAGACATCAGTTTTGATCAAATGTTATATTTACATTTAAAGATGTAGCAAAAATGGATTTAGTATACGACTATTTCCAAAATTGAAAGTCAAGTAAACTGTTAAACTCAAACAAGTAATATATCAAAAATAAATATATATTTCATTTCTAAAAATAATGCGAACTAAATATATTTTTACTACATTATTAAATCCAAAATATCTTATACGTACCTACAATAATTATCATTATGTTGTCAACACTGTTTTTGAACTTTAATGGCAACTTTTGTGCACTTTAGTGATTTCAAATAAAAGAATTTATTTGACATCTTCAGAAATGCAAACAAAATGAAAAGCATATTAAATCGAATTATGATATACAATTTTGGGGTATAATAAAAGTAAAAAAGTTAAATTTCTAATAATTCCAAGGAGTCCTCTCTTTTTGCAAATTAATTTCTTTAATTAATTCTTAAAGGGTGTTCTTTCTGGGCGACCTCCTTTCAATTTAATTTCCTCGTATTTATAAAATCTTAACGAGATTTTATAAAGGTAATGACAAAATGGAATACAAACATAAAAAGGTCTTAAAAAAGTTACGAGCGCTCAAGTATTTCCATCTCTTTGCTGTCGGTTTCATAACGCGATATAGCATGTTTTGTGTCGATAATAAATTAAAATTTCCTTCTGATCCTAATATCATAATTACATTAACGAATAAATAAAACTTTATATTGGATTAAGGCCGTTTCATCCGTAAATCAAGAATTTTTGTTTGATCATTGAGAATGCTTGAAACGAAAATGAACAAGTTTTATGATTTTCAAGAATTTGGATTAATTTTGTAAACTTATTTATGTGTATAATAAAATTTGGAGATTTAAATTTCAATGGCTCACGCAAAAGAACATAAGATTTTTTATTATAATAAATATATATAAATAGTAATTATTATTATAATAATACTAATAAGAACAATAATAATAATAATAATAATAATAATAATAATAATAATAATAGTTTATTTACTTTGTAGAGGGTGTTATGTAAGTAAAATTTCGTATTATACCATTTAATAAACAAAGTTGCAATGTCACACAAAAAATTAACAAATATTTCAAGGAATTTGTGATTATATAACATGTGTATTATCTCCCTGGTGTATTGACTGACTTCTCGCAATTATTTAAGTAACGAAATAACTAATAACTTTATTGTAATCAAAATACGTACAGTAATCTCGAGATCAAATGTCACAATACGACAACTATCGTCGCCACTATATATACATCTACCGCCATCTGTATACAATCATTTCTATTACTGAACAAAAACGGTTCACACAATTTATTTTATATTTAATTTTATTTTGTCGTTATTTTCCATTCTTTTTGAGCTATTGCTTCAATCTAATCCAAGCATTTTATACTTTCGTTTTTGTAAATGAATGCCCTATTTTATTTTTACAGCAGTGTGGCATTTTATTTGGTTATGTAATATACCGGCAGAGCATACGAGGTGTGTTCAAAAAATATCGCGAATTTTGTGTTTTTTCAAAAATTATTTATTTATTCATGAATATCTATTTTGTCCCCTTCAAAGTAATCCCCATGAGATATTATACACTTGTGCCAACGGTTTTTCCAATTTTCAAAGCACTTCAAAAAATCATTTTTTTTTATCTTGTTCAGCTCCTCCTTCGATGCCGTCTTTATCTCGTCAAGCGTAGCGTAACGTCGTCCTTTCATGGGCCTCTTCAGTTTAGGGAACAAGAAAAAGTCACAGGGGGCCCTCTGGAGCAAATTTGGGTCGTCGCGGACAGAGTCCAACATCTCATTAGCAATGTTCATGCGATGCTGTTTTTGGTCGCAATTGAGCAATTTTGGTACAAATTTCGCGGCGACCCGTCTCATGCCCAAATCATTGATAAAAATCGAATGGCACGAGCCAATCGATATGTTTAGGTCCTCAGCAACTTCTCTAACGGTGATTCGACGATTGGCCAATATCATTTTCTCCACTTCATTAATTTTTTCGTCTGTTGTTGAAGTGCTCGGGCGTCCGGCACGCTTTTCGTCGTTCACATCTTCTCGGCCTTCTGAGAACATTTTGTACCACCGATAAACGTTGCTTTGGTCCAAGGTAGCTTCTCCGTATGCCACAGTCAACATTCGGAATGCATCCGCGCACTTAATTTCGTTTTTCACACAAAATTTGATACAGGTTCTTTGTTTCATTTTTTTGAATAGGTAAAAATCGAAGACGATCCAAACACGTGCAAGCAAAGCAGCTGTCAACAATTAAGTGAACATTCAAAATGGCCGAGCTTGTCGACATAAGTGAGAGACATGAGTACCAACATAAAGCCACAAAAAGATCGAAATTCGAATATACGTAACCCGCGAAAATTCAAAATTCGCGATAGTTTTTGAACACACCTCGTATGTCAGATTGACTTGTGAACGCGGTAAATATGTAACTACAGTGCCATTAGTTCCTGACTATATGTTTCCATTAAGAATGTAGACAAGTGACATTTCTCAACATTGTATAGTTAGAAATTTGGCGAGCGTTTTTCTACTTTGTCGCGCATGAGCGGGAAAGTGAAATTTTGTGTTGAGAAAAGAGAGCGTAAATGTCTACTGTCTATAGTGACTGTAGAAAAAATAATTGAGTATCTAGTGGTGCCCTCACTGTGTTAGCCCGCGAACCTTTTATTCCACTCCTTAATTATAATTTAAATTTTATACCCTGATGCACCAACAAGGCTATTTAACAAAAATATGCAAATCGAAAAAAAAAAAAAAAAAAAAAACAAACGTTAAAGGAGTAATTCATTTCGTAGCCACAGGTGCGTACATCAATAAAACCATCTAAGTGACTTGTAGGAAGTTAAAAAATGGCATTTCAATTTCCAATATCTGTCAGAAGACAAAAAACTCCGGAAATCATAACAAGCAGACAGGAGTTTGGTGATGGATGAACACTCACAGCTTTGCGAGCACTATGAGTACAGGAGATGAATACGCAGAACAGCGACAACGACTTAGCGAGGGAAGAAGCAACAGCAATAGCAACAGCAACAACGTGTAGGAGCTAACATGCATGAAATTCACAGCAGCAAGGAACGAGATCGTCTGAGTGTCGAGTCCACGCCGGGGACGGAATAGAATTTTTGTCGTTCTTAACTCGCTTTCTGGGTCACAGATCCTAAAAGACTTTCAGACTGACTTGGAATACTTCGATCCGAGTTGCATTGAATAAACATGCCGGGAAGGGACTCGAGAAAGTTGGACCAGAGGGAGCTGACGCAGCATTTCGGCCTTTCCTGATTTCAGCAGTAAACAAACTTAGATATTGTTAGGTTTTATGGCAATTTTTATAGGCTCACGTAATACGGAATATAATAACAACCTTTTCTGATAATATAAATTTGTAGTACAATCATGTTTTCCTTCTTTCCTTTATAGACAAAATAAATACTAAACGATATACAATCTACTGAAAAAATAAATAAATGTGAGTAAATATTTCAAATAAAATGTAGATTAGGTGTTAACAAATACTTCGAAGTCATATAAAACCGACTTTTCGATATACATTTATAGCTTCTTCAGGGTCTAAAAACATTCAAAAGATTTTAACTTTAAAATAAGCATTATATGACTTACAACTAAAATTTTACAAATTATTTAACATCATTTAACATTCTCACAAATCAGAGCTAGGAAATTACCAGACAAAAGTATTCGAGTACGAGTACAAGTACAAGAAATGAAAAATAGGCACTCTAAAGTACTTTTGTCAAGTACAAAGAATTATTGTCCTCCGAGTATACAGTACCTAATTTTTATATTCGAGATGTTAGAGTATTGAGTATTTCTGTCATAATTATTATTTTTTCTAACTCGTACGTGTACCTATTTTTGAATTATTGCCTCAACAGTCAATATACCCCACATTTAGATAAAAACTTCAAAATTTTCAAAAATTTAATTTTCATGTATCTAGATACCAATTTAACTACGCATTTCTTAATCAGACATTAATGGGAAGAGCTGAAAAAGTTTTGGTAACAATCTTCTAAATTTTATTTTTTTTGAAAATTGTATAATCACAAATATTAAAGATCATAGGATTCTCTATCCAATACATTGAACATTTTTATTATATCTTCTATACATTTAGAGATAGAGACTCATAAATATATAAAATAATCCGTTACAATCAAATAATATTACTACCATGTTTATATCTTTACCTAATTTTGAATTATTACCCCATATTTAGATAAAACTTCAAAATTTTCAAAATTCTATTTTTTATGTATCTAGATACTTCTCAATGCGCTGATTCCAAATTTTGAAACCGCATGTCGATATCTCTTTTCGTTTTCGAGATATTTAGATTTAAAGTTTTGCTCCAAACTGCCCATTTTTGCGTATTAACCCAAAAATGGGCCGAGATATGAATTTGGCGACATCACCATTCGATTCTACGGACAAAATTACATAAGTATAGTAATTTTCATCATTTTTGTCCAACCGGTTAATTTTTTATGAATAAAAGCTTGAAAACCCCTAAAAATGACCAAAATCTGAAAAAATCCTAAGGGGTACACCTTAGATTTTTGCGATTTTTGGCCATTTTCAGGTATTTTGCTTTAGAAATTGTATGCGGTGTTCAAAAATTCTGAAAATTGGTGTACTTATGTAATTTTGCCCGTAGAATCGAATGGCGTTGTCTCCAAATTCATATCTCGACCCATTTTTGGGTTATTACCCAAAAATGGGCAGTTTTGAACAAAACTTTGAATCTAAATATCTCGAGAACGAAACGAGATATCGATCTGCAGTTTAAAAATTTGGAATCAGCGCATTCAGAAGTATCTAGATACATAAAAATTAGATTTTTGAAAATTTTTAAGTTTTTATCTAAATATTATATACTGACTTTTGGGGCAATAATTCAAAAATAGTTAGAGATATAAACTTGGTAGCACATTATTTGATTGTAAAGAGAATATTACGTAAGTGTACCAAAGTTCCCTTATTTGAAGCTCTTAACCGTTTTTTTTTTACAAAAAACGCTGTTAAATATCATTTTTTGATATTTTATGTGATTATCAACATGAAGGAATATCTTATTGCCTATATAAAAATTTGGCATATCTATAGAATTACGCACCACGGTAGATTCAAATTTTGAACGAGAATAAAAATGAATTTCATTTAGTGCTTTTGTAATTAAAAATATATTGATTTATGTTTACTTCTTTATACACTCAATTTTTCGATTTATTCGGTCTTTCGATCATATCAACATGATAAAGAATTTAAAATTAAATTGCAGAAAAAAATCGTAATAAACATCTTTGATATTTATTTATAAATTCAGGTGTTTGATCTTGAAGTCTCAGCCTACTCACATTCAATATAATTGGTTTATCAGAACAAGAGTCTTTCCTGAAAGCGTATCGGAATACGTGATGGCAAATATAAAAGCCAGGATCCAGAAAGGTGCGAAAGGGTAGGGTTTGTCGCGCGAAGAGTTGTAAGATCGTGTGAGCACACACACCTTCTTCACAATTCAAATATCCTTTTAAAATGTAATGGGATTTCTTTGTCGATCAAATAATTGATGATGAGATTCCAGTGTGCCATTAGGTATACACGGACTTGGATTTTGCCCTTTAGCCCTTGCTCTTTGCCCTTGCCCTTATTTCTCTTCTTTTTCCCTTCTGCTTTCCGCTGGTGTCGCGTGGCTTATCCTCCATCATGTTTTTTTGTTTCGTGTTTCTTTTTCGTGTTTTTTGTTTTGTTTGTGCGTTTGCTGGCAACGTCTAGTTTTGTTTTCCTTAAATTGAAAAACGGATTGAAAAGATTCGCCATGTCGATCTACTTTTGTTCCTTCTTTTATGTAATTTGTATTAACTTTTGTTCTTTATGCAAATTTGGCAAGATGTTATAAACGAACGCACAAACTCCGAAGAATGGAATTAATTTTTTATTTTTTGGTTGAATTTAAAATTCAACGGGTTCTTAAAAGAGAATCAGGGGTGGATTTAAGGAGGACCAGGGCTTGGGCAGACATTAAAGCTGGTTTTACTTTTACACAACCAATGATTTATATCTGTTGTTTACAAAATAATGATATACAATTTGAATATTTACGCACTTTAAATTTTGAGTTTAAATAAAAATTATTTGTTCTAGTATTTATAAATGATTTATTTAAAAGAATCCCCCACTCTTTTTTACATAACGTCATTTAAATCGGAAGTGATATGCAGTTTTAGGAATCTTTATTTTGTATTTGTTAATTCATAATTTTTACCTTCCGTCACCATTAGGTAAAGAAGGTATTATCTTTGGTCAAAAAATTCGGTGGTTCTCTAATGAATAAGTACGTTTTAGGGTCCATAGAATATGATTTTACTAGTTTTACGATGATGTCTGTATATATGTATGTGTGTGTGTGTGTGTGTGTGTGTGTGTGTGTGTGTGTGTGCGTGTGTCCGGGTGTGACAAAAATTTCTCCGACGAAAACTTCAATACTACAATCATAAAAAAAATATATTTTTCGTATTCCTGTATTTCGGTGTTTTTGTCGTCGAAGGCCACCCAGAACGTGGGTTACTATCAACAGATGTGCGGCCATCTTTGAACCGTTTATACCAGTCTTTTATTTGTGTTTTGCTCATACACTCGTCCCCAAATGCCGTCTTCATCATTTCGATGGTCGCCACACAATTCTTTTCGAGTTTTAAGCAAAATTTAATGCAAATTCGTTGTTCCGATCTTCTCGTCATTTTTACTTCCTTGTACGAAGTAAAGGAAGTATTGTAATCGCGAAAAATTTCGGTTTCCGGATTTCAACGGAAATATCCATTTTGACCATCCCTGAATCCATTTTGACTAATTTCGTCGTGACGTCTGTACGTACGTATGTATCTCGCATAACTGAAAAACGGGAAGCCGTAGAAAGTTTAAATTTTGTATTTAGGACTGATATAACATCTAGTTGTGCACCTCCCTTTTTGGTCATTACATAACTTTCGGAAGTGGTACTTTACTTGAAGCCTATAATAGATTTTAATGAAAAACTATATTAAAAATAATCTAAAACTTTTAAAATTTGGTATATACTACTTTTATATCAATGAGAATAACATAATAGATTTTGGTTAAAATAGTCTAACCGGAAGTGATACTTTACTTGAAGCTGTTATCAGTTTTTCTTGAAAAAATGGTGTTATTTTGATTTTCATAATAAATGCTTCAAATAAAAGTTTTAGAGAATTAAATTCTGCGTCGAAAACATCAAGTACGATTAAATTAGCTCTTAGTAATAAGCAAGATATGTATATTTAAAAATTATATACTTTTTGGTTTATGTTATTAAGTTTGCTATGAATTAGGACAAAAAATAACAAAAAAATGAAGAATTTAATGTCAATGTCAATGTCAAATTATGTCAAATACGTGTAATTTTATGATTGGGTCTGTTATAATACATATTTTAATTATTAACAAAATATGTAGAGTGTAACAGGCGTACAAGGAAGTCGTGTGGTGTCCACATCAGATATTTTACAATAGCAAAATGCGAAAAACGTAAAAAACACTTTGTAAACAAACGCATGCTGCACGTAAACTAAGGTGACCCTACCAAATCTGCGGCATCTAAGGAATTCGTGAAGCTTTACAGTTGACACTCGTACCCGGCAGAGGGCGCTAAAATTATCAGGCGCGAAGATATGAAGGAAGATTGGATACTTTTGGGACAGACCTCGCAGAATTGCCGGGAGGTAATGTACTGGTCACATCAGATTATTATTACTTCCTTGTATGAAGTAAAGGAAGTATTGTAATCGCGAAAAATTTCGGTTTCCAGATTTCAATGGAAATATACATTTTGACCATCCCTGAATCCATTTTGACTAATTTCGTCGTGACGTATGTACGTACGTATCTCGCATAACTAAAAAACGGGAAGCCGTAGAAAGTTAAAATTTTGTATTTATGACTATTATAACATCTAGTTGTGCACCTCCCTTTTTGGTCATTACCTAACTTTTGGAAGTGGTACTTTACTTGAAGCCTATAGTAGATTTTAATGCAAAACTATATTAAAATATAATCCAAAACTTTACAAATTTGGTATATAAGACTTTTATATCAATGGGAATAACATAATAGATTTTAGTTAAAATGGTCTACCCGGAAGTGGTGCTTTACTTGAAGCCTATAATAGATTTTAATGAAAAACTATATTAAAATATAATCCAAAACTTTTCAAATTTGGTATATAATACTCTTATGTCAATGGGAATAACATAGTAGATTTTAGTTAAAATAGTCTGCCCGGAAGTGGTACTTTACTTGAAGCCTATAATAGATTTTAATGAAAAACTATATTCAAATATAATCCAAAACTTTTCAAATTTGGTATATAATACTTTTATATCAATGGGAATAACATAATAGATTTTGGTTAAAATAGTCTAACCGGAAGTGATACTTTACTTGAAGCTGTTATCAGTTATTCTTGAAAAAATAATGTTATTTTGATTTTAATAATAAATGCTTCAAATAAAAGTTTTAGAGAATTGAATTCTGCGTCGAAAACATCAAGTATGATTAAATTAGCTTTTCAATAAGCGAGATATATAAATTTAAAAATGATGTACTTTTTGGTTTCTGTAATTAAGTTTGCTATGAATTAGGACAAAAAATACGTGCAATTTTATGATTGGGTATGTTATAATACATATTTTAATTATTAACAAAATATGTATAGTGTAACAGGCGTACAAGGAAGTAATGTGGTGTCCACATCAGATATTTTTAAAAAATCACTCGCTGAAAGTTGTTTTTGTAAAATTAGACTCCAGTAGTTAAAATTCTTGGATCGTGTAACACCACCTTACCAGAAGATATATTTGTTGTTTACACGCTGAAAACTAGCAGTTCTGTAAAATGACAAATGACATTTTATGTTGTCGTTTAGTTCAGCTCCAATTGTTCATTTCATTTTGAAACGGTGACACATTGCAGCATTGTCGACTACAGTACCCGTCCAACTTCTAGTTGGTAACTAAGTAAGTGTGTAGGTACACACTATACACGGCATTCTAGCTTGTACGTGAACTTCAAGTAATTTGTATCGTGCTCACATTTCAATAGCTATTTCCAGCCAGGACTATTAATCATCATAGACAAGTTATCGATTATACGAGATATTTTCATGATGCTTGCTGGCGAAATAAGCACACTAATCATTTTTCAGGAATTTATCACTACGTTCTCAGACTCTGTAAACGATTATTTATTGTGTTTGCTGTTGAAATAAAACAAAAATATTAAACTGTTTATACCAATAAACGTTGTAACTAGAACGATAATCAAATAAATTTTGTTTCAGGAAATATAGGTAAATTAATCGCTTTGTTTAGTAACAAACAATGTAATAACTTTACGCGGACAAATGGATAAATATTTCTTCACTCTAGTTGTTCTGCACTGTACATCATTTTTTATTAACCTACATTAATCCACATATTGGTTTAGTAAATTGAAAGACGCAGATTTTTTCGAATATCGTAGGTAAGATGCATTTTTAAAACTTGGACTGCATTCCAAAATTAAGAGTACCGAGTATTGGAGTAAGAGTTTTAGTATGATAACGTATTTTAAGAGTTTAGTTTGTTTTAGAATGTATGAAAGTTTTGTTGGAGTAAAAAATTTAAACCAAATTAAAAATAATTTTATTCAGTTTTGACGTTTTAAACTGTCATTATTAACTCCATGGCAACAACTATAAGTAACACTTTTTACCTCTCGCTAAGAGAGGTATTGGATTCATGCTAAAATTCGCATATCCAGATTTTATTGAATAAGCACGATTTAAGGTCCCTTGAATCCGATTATAACATTTTTAAAATGATGTCTGTGTGTGTGTGGATGTGTGTATGTGTGTATGTGTATGTCTGGATGTTGTAGATACGATTCCTCAAAAACTATAAGACTTAAAAAATATTTAACTGCAGTTTCCTCAATCTGATATTCCTGGGAAGAGCTGAAAAGGTTTTGGTAACAATTGAACAACCGGAAGTAGTAGTTTCTTAGAAAAATTTTTCTAAATATAATTTTCCATCTAATACACTTAAATTTTTTCTTATATCTTGTATAGATTTAGAGATAAAGACACTATAATTTATAGAGTGAACTAATCGCAGAGGCTACGGCACTAAGGAAACCAGTTGACAAATTCCAATATTTATAACATAATTTGTAAATGACACATGTCAGTGTCAAAAATCAACAGTTTACTGGGAAGTATATTTAATTTTTCTTATTGTTTTATTAATTAAATATTTGAAATTATAGGTAAAATTGTGGTAAAATGCATTTATCCATCAGAAATACCGCCAATCTGGTTAATGAATAGGAACAATCTCTTATCGAAAGAGCCTTCATTTCGATATGTAAAAGATATAAAAAAAATCTGTTGTGGCCAGCACAAGACCTTCCGTCAATTCGATGTATTTTGTACAAATCCCATACCAAAAGGTCTTTGGAACAGATTCTATATAATATCATGTAAAATCGAACACGAACACATACTGTTTTTTACAAATTCCATACTAAAAGTTCATTTGAAAAGGTTCTTTAAATCCAATAAAATTATAACATAAACTACAGTAAGTAATGTCCTTCCATCTTCTCTTTGGCCTTTCTCTGCATGTCACTTGCGAGTAACAATATGACATACCAATTTTAGATCCTATACTTTTCATATTTGGTTTTGCACTTGCAACTGACATCTGTCAATTAATTTTTTTTTTTAATAATTATGTCTGCTGTTTCCATAATAAATTGCAAAGCTGACTAATTTTTGAAAATTAATTTCTTTATAATGCTTTAAATTTACATCTATTGAATATGAAGGAAAATGTATAATTAAACCGTATAGAGAAGAGTATTTTCTTTAATATATATAATAACAAAATGTCAAAAAGTAATATTTAAATGTGTTTTTTAAGAAAAACTGTTAAAAACTGCAAAAAAGGGTACTTCCGGTGAATCGATTATAACCAAAATCTAATCAACTCTTCATATGGATGTACAGAAGAGGAATACGAAAGAATTATAATTTTTAGAATTGTAGTATTGGAGTTATCGTCGGAGAAAAATTTGTCACACACGGACTTACATACACACGGACACACACACACGGACACACACACACAGACACATACAGACATCATCATAGTAAATTCGTATTGTAGGGTCCCTAAAACGTGCTTATTCATTAAAAACTCACCACCAAATTTTTTGACCAAAGACAATACCTTCCTTACCTAAAGGTGACGGAAGGTAAAAACTATGTAGGTTTTTGTTATAAATAAATACATACATATATTCTTGGTTCACTATGGTAAAAAACATTGATAGTTTCTTTTGCTTTACAGATGAATGAATTCCTAAAATGTCAAAATTTTGACAATGGTTGTTGCTATAATAAGCCACTGGTTTACATATTTTTTAAATGTGTGGACAGTTTGTCAACTGATTTGATCATTAGCATTCAATGAGACGATAAAAGATGGTAAGAAGATTAAACGACCGTCTTACTCATTCTCAGGACTCGAATCCACCACTTTCGAATTCGAATCGCGAAGAAAGAAGAAACAAAGCTTTCCTGCCGTGGTCGGCAATAACAATAATAATAATGAATTAGTATGCTAAACAACATTTCTGTTTCTCTAATTAAGAACACGGCGAGACAATACATTTTAAATAAGCCGACAATTAGAAACAATACCGCTTAATTCCGCGTTCTCAGCACCTGGCATTCTCTCAAGATATCTCCCCCTACACCATACGGATTCCTGCCAAATCACGATACAACACACGTAGACATAGCATGGCATCCTGCATGCTTAGCATCCCAGTGAGATCGATTGGTGTCGATTATCACATGTATAACTAATTTACATTGACAATTAACTGAGCACGTTCCATGTCCCGTATCATCGGTACATCAGCGTGCGTTCAGACACTTGAGTAGCAAATCACATTAACACACTTAGCGCTAATCATGTGCTTGGCACCTGTCCGCTAGAGGCGCTGAGTGCGGCACAGCAGCGCCGAGGGTGTGGATTAGAGAAGCAAGCCTCATCAGAACTGATGATTTATGTATGCCCGCCATTACTACTCGCTCTATGTGTGCAAGTTTATACAGGAAGTGTATTAGCAGGATTATGCTGAGTACTACCTACACTGCTTGCCTCTTGTCTCCACACAGTTTAGTGATGTTTGTTTTTATTAATAACGAGTTATAGTGTCTGGAATTTACATGATTTGGATTAGAGTTATTAATGTCAAGTATAGTACAATCGCGTTAACATGGACATGGGTCAAACCTATACCCAAAAAAGATACTATAGCTTCATTTGACGATTTACGTCCTATAAGCATTTTACCTACCTTGTCAAAAGTTTTAGAGAAGATTTGCTGTGAACAAATTACTAACTATATACAAGACAAAAACATTTTACCACCCACTCAGTCCGGATTCAGAAAGGGTCACAGTACGAATACATGTCTATTAAATATCGTTGATGATATGATTAAAAATTTTGATAATTCTAAAGTAACACTTCTCATTCAAATAGACTTTTCTAAAGCTTTTGACACGGTAGATCATAATTTGTTATTAGCAAAATTAAAATACTATAGGTTTGACTAGAGCGCGTTACAGTGGTGTTCGAGTTATTTATTAAATAGAAATTTTAAAATTGAAATGAACTCAAATACACATTCAGTTTATTCAAGAGTTTTCTCATCAACTCGAGGAGTTCCACAAGGATCTATTTTAGGTCCACTGCTTTATTTATTGTATGTCACCGATTTACCAAACTCATTAAAATCCTGCACTGCACATTCATACGCAGATGACACTCAAATTATAGCGACAATAAATAAAAATGAAATTCTTAATAATTTGAAGCTTCT
The DNA here is from genome assembly GCA_943142095.1 of Ophonus ardosiacus. Taxonomy (NCBI): domain Eukaryota; kingdom Metazoa; phylum Arthropoda; class Insecta; order Coleoptera; family Carabidae; genus Ophonus; species Ophonus ardosiacus. The sequence continues at coordinate 45,624,431 of OW964831.1, read as the reverse complement.
AAACGATGACCTTGAAAACTTCTCTACTTGGGTGAAAAATAACGGGCTGTTAATTAATGCAAGTAAATCTTCACTGCTAGCATATGGCACAAATGAAACACCTACAGTTGTTCTTAATGGTACAATGTTACCACGGAGTAGTGTGGTCAAGAGTTTGGGTATGCATTTTGATCAGAATGTCACGTTTCAAGAACACTTATCAATAAAATTAATTTCTGCTAAACTAAAGCTCAAAATGTTATACCAATATCGTAATTTACTTTTATCAGAGATAAAACTTCGTCTTGTCAACTCGTTGATATTTTCTGCGTTAGAATATTGTGCTTGTGTTTATATACCTAACTTGAGTCAAGGAGATAAGCGCAAAATAAACCTTTTCCAAAATAGTTGTTTAAGATATGTATTCGGCGTTCGGAAATTTGAGCATATCTCTCAGTATCGTGTTACAGCTAATTTAAATGTAATTGAAGATCGTTTAAAAATTCTTTTTCTCTGTCTAATACATAAAATAAAAACTACGGGATGTCCAAAATATTTGTGTGACAAGCTCGTATCAAAAGAAAATAATTACAACTTACGTGGCAATGATTTGTATTCACTACCATTATTTAATAAAACGAAATTTATTTCATTTTCTTAATTAGCTCTTACATTGTATAACAGTATTTCTAGTAATTTAAAATCTCTAAATTATAGTGCTTTCAAAAAACATGTACAAATTTATTACAAACCTTAATTATCTGGTTATAAAATAAATTTTCTCCTATTGCAATTTCAATTATTATAAAGCAAAACTATTTCTCTATGTTTCTGTTTTTCTTTTCATTTCTCCATTTTTTGGAGACACCTGTATAGACTACTCCGTAGTTTGAGCAAGATATTTTCTAACATTGCCTACCTTATAACGTGAACAACCTAGCTTTCGTTAATTTAAACTAGAGATTCTGTCGAGACGAGATATTTCTCGATTCTCGTCTCGTCTTGTACTCGAGATTTCTGGTCTCGACGAGACGAGACGGAGATGTAAAAAATATTTTACGAGACGATTCTCGAAAACTGTTTCGAGATTTCTCGGTTGTTATTTTTCTCTTTAGTTATATTTGCAAGCGTGTGAAATTTAACATATTTTTAGTGATGTCACTCTCTATTTATCTTTGTACCAGTATAATGCGCCACGCTGATATTTGAAAATCTTTTCATATTGTATAATAAAAAACTGAAACAATTATTCATTTGATTTTTTTTGTAATTTATTGCAATTTACGCAGTAATATTAAAGCAATTAATATTAAATAATGTACAAGATTTAATGTACTATTATCATATTCAATATCATGACTTAATTTTCTGCCGGACACTTTTTATTTACAAAATACTGTTTACCCATGTTAAACGCTTATATCAACGTTTGCTTAGGAGACCCGGTGTAGGTATTAAGTTACGAAACATAAATGAAAAATATGAAAATTTAAATTAATTGTTCGTTAGTAGATGATATTTGTTGAAATTTTATTTTTAAACGGTATATTTTTCATACTATATCTTCTAGGAAATTCATACTTCAACTGGTACTTTTAAGAATAATTCTTACATTAATATTAAATACCTTGTTTAAATTCAACTCCACCACTTGTATATGCATAAATAAATAAATTTAATTTTCTTTTAAATGAAGTATAGAACAGGATATTCACATATTTCACTACCAATTTATATTTACTGGTTATCATATTATAATTGGATTCTTTATGGGCAAGTATAATTGTAGACATATGTTCATTTTGCGCTAATTAGTAATACTTACTTATAATTTACTGCATAAAGGCGTTAAATTTAAAGTAATGATGGAAGCACCGAACTCTTACCTATAACAAAATATATTAGTATTATTTAACATGAAATAAAAATCTTGAAAGCAATTTACATATAATGGAAGATAATATTTTATTTCCATGTGAAAGAATTCGCAGAATTCAAATTTCATCTCAGGCTATATGATGTTCCATTTTTTATATGTTTGTTTTAAGAAAATTGAATTCTTCCAACATATTTGGAGGACGAACATAAATAATATTTGCCATAATAATTTACTTTGACAGAATCAGAAGAGAACTTCGAATGACTCACAAAAAAATAAGAAATAAATGCTATTCTAAATATTTTGTTTGATTAAATTTTTTCATATAAAGCAATTTAATACTATTAATACCTATTTTTGATGTCCCTAGAATCTGATTTTAACATTTTTACAATGATGTCTGTATGTATGTATGTATGTATGTATGTATGTATGTATGTATGTATGTATGTGTGCGTGTCTGTGTGTCCGTGTGGATTGTGTGTACACGATTACTCAAATTCTATCAATCAGAAAATTTTGAAAATTTGTATACCCATTCTATACTAATAACTGTTAATTTTTTTTAATATAAATTTGTATAAAATCGTTTTATTTTTGATGCACTTCTCAGTTATATTAAAATAAATAAATACTTTGAAAATAATCATATTTAACACGGTAGATTTGAATGTTAAATTTATAAAATCGCTATTCATTTGGGCTGGAGTTAAGTTTAACAAGAATTGTAGAAATTGCAATTTTTTTTGTTGTAATGTCTTCTTTCTTTTAGCTAAAATATAATAAGACAGAATGAGAGTGCGGAAACAGGAATTTATATATTCTTTTGTAAAAATGAAGTCTAATTTTACCTATAATAAAGTTGTGTTTTTTGTAATGAAATGAACACTGGATATGTTTGTTATTAAGACACAGTACACTTTTCAGTAAAATACCACATGAAAACACAAAAGTGCGGTAGAAAAGTAATTATTAATAGATATTTAAGGGAAAAATGCAACTTAACCTAAAATGATATGAAAACGTAAGAACACGAACATTGAAAGCCGGTAATTAAAATTTTTTGACGAAAACAATACCTAACGCACACTCATTTTCTAAGAAATTTTTAAAAAAATCCTGACAAAGCAATACCTAACGCACACTCATGTTTTAAGAAATATTTTTAAAAATCCTAACAAAAACAATACCTAACAAACTCATTTTTAAAAATATCCTGACAAACAATACCTAATAAAACGAAGGAAAATAAGGGAAAAAAGACATAATTCTGAAAATATACATTAATTGAAACACTATTATTCGTATGGAAGCATAAGTACGTACTTAAACATACAGAGAATTTATTTTAAAATGCAACATTATGGTCCATCACTTCCATGGTTACTCACTATTGTCAAAAAATGACAGCAATGTAATATTTGTCCATTTTAAAATGCAACATTATAATAGTATTGCAGCACAAGAGATACATCCATAACATCACTAATGGTGTCACTACTTATTACGACCGACTAGAATATTGCCTTAGTGTAAATGGGGGTATTTTTTAACATTTATTACATGAAAGTTATGAATTTTTGTAAGCTAAAGTTTGTTAAGATGTGCAACACTCATGTTTTAATTTCTTGTTAATCGTATGTAGGTTAATTTATTGGAAATTAGTTTTGATAATACAAAACTACAAATTTTGTATTTTGCATTTTAAAATGGACAAATATTACACTGCTGTCATGTTTTGACAATAGTGAGTAACCATGGAAGTGATTGACCATATGTTGCATGTTAAAATAAATTCCCTGTATATGTGCTTGATCTAACTACTTCCAATAAAGTTGTTGGTCACAATTTTATCATTAAAAACAAATTAATAACTAAGTAAATTACATCGCTCGAGTTTGTTTATCGCTTCGCTTTTGTCTATCTTAGATGTACCTACTATTCGTAAATACTTGAACCAGTGTTTTTCCTTGTAAAAATGTTATTAAAATAAATTGAAAATCAAAAAAACAAACATACTGTTGTAAAGAGAAAAAAACACTCTATCGAATGGTAGAGTAATATTAATAGGTTCCCTTTAAAAAAATTACGCGGACAAGCGTAACTCAAAAACAATTGAGAAAAATAAAATTCAAGTATTCTCAAATGTAGATCAAAATTACTTAAAAAACTTTTTTATTGAACATAATTTCCTAAAATGAATATTAACGACAATAAATCGTCGTCTCCATACATTTAACTAACCCTGTATAGCCTAATATGAAAATGACGAGAGGTATTGTGCTGGCCAGATTTCATATGAAAAATAGTAATGTCAAAATTTAGGGAATTTTGTCAGTTGGCAGTATTAATATAAATTTCTGCAGTCCTTGTTAAACTTAACTTTAGCCTTCATTTGTTTTTCCATAAATATTTGAAATTTGGTAGGAATACTTTTCAACTCTTTGTCTGTAAGATATAAAAATTTGAATTCGGTATCTCAAAACAGGATTTGTTTTTGAATGGCCACCCGGTATATTTTAATTATTCTACTTAACTATGGCAATTAACTCTGGTTTGCAACTAAGTAGTCCCCGCTGTATTTAGAAATCTGTTTAGGGGTTATTATGCATTACTGCAATCCAATTACATTATTAGAACAATCACAATTAAACTAAAATCTCAATTTGGTATTGTGTAGATATTAAACAAAGTGTCCCAGTAACTATGTACTCAATTCTATGGCTATACAAACTCAAATATTATAGCAGTGTCCTGGACGACATAATAGACAGAGAGACGCATCGTTATATCAGCTTCCCTCATTGTCTTTCTCGTAGTAAAGTTGGAATACGCTATAACACATGCTGTAGTCTGCAGTAACCGTAACCAAGAAATGAAGGAAAAATTTGTAATAGGATGTGCTGGGAGATATTTCTGCTATTAGATATGAATTTGGAAAAGAATTTTCTTAAAATAATCTAGCTTGAAACATGTCTATGTAAAATTAGGTATGTACAAATAGTGATTCGGTCGATACGAGACGAGACGAGAAACTCATTGTCCCGTCTAGTTTCAAATTCATAAAATTATGTCTCGTCTTGAAATTTTTCTTGTCTCGTTTATTAGAGTCTCGTTTCGGCCGAGATTCTCGCCGAGATTTCTCGACGGAAATTTAATAAGTACGAGTATATTTTAGTCCAATAAACTAATTATTAAATTTATATAATTTTGTATTAATAGTAATTTGAACAAAAAGATAAATATGTGTCGTTATATCTGTCAAAATTTGACATAACCTAAAACTTGTGCAAATTTTATTATAATTTTATTAATTTAATATTTATCTAGCATTTTCTAATCTGTTATAAAAAATTAAAAAACAAATAACGCTGAAAATCTTAGCTAAAGCCTGGATTACACGATGAAGTTTTTACTTTCAAGTGACTTGAAAAGTGTCTTTATAAGTGACCTTACAAGTATATTTACATAATCAAGTTTTGAGTGAAATAAAATATTCAAGTGTCAAAATTTAAGTTATACTTACATTAAGATTTCAATTACTTCTCTATCCCATTTTGCCAATTTTAAGTTTAATATCGATCGCTTATAACACTACTTGTATACATCAAAGTCATAAACAAAAATAACATTTGACAGTTACTTGTCAGTTAAAATTTGTAGGGACTTTTAAGAAATAGTAGCACATGTTCCAGTATTTACCTCCCGCTACCCTTAGTAAGGGAGGTATAGGGATCGTGCTAAAAACCACATATCGAGATTTTAGTAAATGACCACGTTTTAAGGTCCCTAGAATCCAATTTTAACATTTTCACGATATCTGTATGTGTGTATATGTGTGTGTGTGTGTGTGTGTATGTATGTATGTATGTATGTATGTATGTATGTGTGTGTATGTATGTGTATGGATTTTGTCTTCGCTCTAACTCAAATACTATCATTCAGAAAATTCTGAAACCTGGTATTTCTATCCTATTCTAATAAGAAAAGAAGCCATTAGATTTTGGTATAAATCGGATAACCGGAAATGGCACTTTACCTGAAGCTCATAATGGTTTTGCTTCAAAAAATACCATTAAATGCTATTTTTTCGCATTTTATGTCTTATAAAAATTAAAGATTATTGAATTTTCTACAGGAATACATTAATACTTTTCCTATATATTTTGCAGATAAATTTAAAAATATTTTTTTTTATTAGTCCCGATGCCTAACATGAACACAATTCCTTTGTTACACAGTTCATATTTCAAATGAATGTAACTGACAGTAAATGTCACTGTCAAAAAACTAATCACTTCAAATTAATAATAGTGACATTTTAAAAAGAAAATAGTAAATAAATCAATAGTTTTATGCAATGGAACAGTTTGCAGCGATAGTAAATAGGTAAGTATGTATTTAAATTAATAAAAATGGATAGGAATGTGTGGAGAAGGATGATTGTTGCGTAACTATTATTGTGGTCCAGATGTGGTTATTCGCTACCGAAAATCAGTCACTTTAATATGTTCTTATGTATGAATGCTATGATGATTGTGGACAAGGCGAAAGAAGAATGTTGTTAAAGAGTGAAGTGAGTCAGCTGAGCTCTTACTCTTGTCCCTTTTCTTATTGTTACTATTGTTTCCGGGTTTTTGCTAACCCACTAAGTGGGAAACGCGTGATTTTATGTATGTATGTATGTATGTATGTATGTATGTATGTATGTAAAAATTAAATAGCGGGAGGTTTTGTGTTGGCCACATCAGATTTTTTTAAAAGTTTTTCGTTAAAAGTCTATTAATTTGTCTCTCTTGCACTCATGTCATTGAGCGAGAGAGAAAACTTTTCAAATCACTTGCAAAGAAATACTTCATTGTGTAATGCTCGCTTAACAAATTCTGACAGATAAAATGTCAAAAACTTTATTATCTTTTTGTTCAAAAATGCCATAACTAAATAGAGACAGATATCACTAAAAATATGTTATATTTCACACAAATTTTAAGTGCTCTAGAAATATGACTTTATCTAGGGTAAGCTTGAGATAAAAATAATTAATAATATAACATTTTTGTCATAAGTTGAAGTAAAAGCACTGGATTTAGTAAAGCCGTAAGAAATTATTACTAGATGTAGTTTCCTTGGTAAAATAAATAAAAAGAATTTGTCTGGTTTGTGCAGTAAGAGAAAACTGGGGTAAAATATATGAAAGATTAAGAGGAGAAACTGCTACGCTAGCAACAATATCTAGGTAAAACAAGTGAAAATAAATTCCAAAAACAACAAGGTCTAAACAAGACCCAGTAAAACCCACATAACCGTACTAGAAACAATAAAATCCACATTAAAATTCCCAGGGACCATTTCAGCATCCAAACAACGCGACGCGACACAAGTTTGCATTACGGCCGTCGCGACGCTGTCGCTTGGAGGCGAGCTTTGGCCCGGCACGTCGCACGTGCATTCAAATCGCCCATCTTATTTTATGCGCACGTGTTGTGTGTGGGAGGCAGGGGCGGTGGTGCGAGAGCGACGACTTCATCCCACGAGAATTCGTCCAGACTCCAAATGCTGCGCTGTTGCAATGTTTCAGAACAAATGCAAACGATGACTGCTGCACAATACATTCATATTGTTTTATTCATATGCAGCGATATTGTTTTGTGATTTGAATTGAATGCTGCTTGCTGCTTATTGGAAACTGATAAGTTTTTAAACTATTTTAATTAGTAATAATTTATATTTTAGAATAGTTTTCCATTTTATGTTATAAAATCTCAACTTTAATTCTAACCTGTGTAAATGCTGTAATTATTTTTATTCTTCTACAAAAAATCTGTTGTGGCCAGCACAAAACCTTTCGTCAATTGGATGTATTTTATACAAGTCCCATACCAAAAGTTCATTGAAAAAGATTCTATATATCCAATAAACTTCTAACACGAACATATGCTATTTTTTATAAATTGCATACCGAAAGTTCCTTGGAAAAGATTCTATAAATCCAATAAAATTATAATACGAACATAAAACATAATAACCCTTACATCGTTGAAAAGAGAAAAAAATAATGATTTTTTTGAGACTAAAATCAGATATGGGTTCCATTTAAAAAAATATAAGTTTGTGTTATATCTCAAAAATTTACGGATATAAAAATTTATTTTGTACGCCACTGGTTAGTTAATAAAAATATCTATCTTTTGTATTTGAAACGTTTTTCTCAATTACTAATAGTTTAGAAGTTATTTAAAAAAGATCAACAATGTTCAGTTTTTCGTCTTTATCTAGTGCCCTATGAGAATTTTTGGAAAAACAAAAGCACATCTGAGATGGCCTCCCAAAGGCGCACAAAAAGTTCCATTTAACCGGCATCGTATCTCTTATAGTTCTCGAGATCCCAATGGTGGCACTTCTAAATGGGACACACTGTATACTAAAAATGTTAAAATCGGAATCTGGGGATATCAAAACTTGCTTATTCACCAAAATCTCCATAAGCGATTTTTAACACGATCCCTATACCTACCTTACCTAGGATAGCGGGAGGTAAAAACGCATTATCTTGGATATCCCTAATTATCGAAATGAATAAAGAAACAATGTACAAGCATCGTCGGCTGATTATTGGAATATACCAAGTCCACTTTTTGAAAAAAAATAGATATAGTCAAATTTGGTTTCCCGATATTTTTTGTACCATGGCCACTAGAAAGAACATCAAATTCAGTGCTTTTTGTATTTTAAACAGACTTATGGTTTTGTACCATGACCCAAAATAACATACACTAAGAATTGTTTTGAATCAAGTCCAGAGCCAATCAGATTTCATAATTCTGTCACGTGCTTCTGGACATAGTACAGTAAAAATAATAATAAAAAGTGTGGACATGGTACAAAAGTCGCTTTATTGGATTTTTACCTCTCGCTAAGAGAGGTATTGGATTCATGCTAAAATTCGCATATCCAGATTTTATTGAATAAGCACGATTTAAGGTCTCTACAATCCGATTATAACAATTTTAAAATGATGTCTGTGTGTGTGTGTGTGTGTGTGGATGTGTGTATGTGTGTGTGTGTGTGTGTGTGTGTGTGTATGTATGTCTGGATGTTGTAGTCACGATTTCTCAAAAACTATAAGACTTAAAAAATATTTAACTGCAGTTTCCTCAATCTGACATTCCTGGGAAGAGCTGAAAAGGTTTTGGTAGCAATTGAACAACCGGAAGTAGTAGTTTCTTAGAAAAAATCTTCTAAATATAATTTTTTGGGAGTTTTTTATTAAATATTGAAGAACATAAAATTCTCCATCTAATACACTTAAAATTTTTATTATATCTTGTATAGATTTAGAGATAAAGACTCTATAATTTATAGAGTAAACTAATCGCAGAGGCCAAGGCACTAAGGAAACCAGTTAACAAATTCCAATGTTTATAACATGACACATGTCATTGTCAAATATCAACAGTTTTAGTGACATTCTGATAGCTTTTTCTGGGAAGTATATTTAACTTTTTTTATTGTTTTATTAATTAAATATTTGAAATTATAGGTAAAATTGTGGTAAAATGCATATATCTATCAGAAATACCGCCAATCTGGTTAATGAATTGGAACAATATTTGACATTTAGAAACTTCCTCATACAATGAAAAATAGATATAATTTGAATTATATGTGTGCAGAAGACATGCTAAATATAGTAAGAAACAATATTTGGGTAATGTTCTGTTACATTTTGTTATAAAACGACGGTTCGAAAGTGAAGTGCAATACAATAATTATTATAGCCTTATATGGAAATGGCGAGAGGTCTTGTGCTGGCCACAACAGATTTTTTTAAATAAATTTACTGTGTTATTGTGAACCATGTCCAACTAGGTCCTTTTATATTTCGAAAATATTTAAAAATTATAATTTAACAAATTTCATAGAAAATTAAGGAAAATAAAACTAAAACAAAAAAATTTCAACATGTGTATTCATTATCCATTCTTTACAATAAAATTTTAAATGTTTGAAGCAGGTTTTCTCGAAAGTAATATTTGTGGACATAGTACATTCCAATAGTCGGCCGACGACATGCGTATTATTCAATAGAATTTAATTTGTTTAGAATCTATTACCCTCCACACTATTTCATCTTTGTTTTCCTATCCTCATCACATCCTCATAGACCCGACCTCATATACGCCTCCACCGCCTAGTCAAAGCCTGCACATCCTGCGGCCAGCGCCGCCTAGTCTCTGTCAGAAGCACATGACGCCCGCTGCCCGCCAGCCAGCAGGATCAGGACAAGGGCAAGGCACGCTTGATTGAACCCGACTCCTGACGGCACCGTATTAATTGCAATAGGGAAAGAAAAGGAGGGCAGGGACGTTTTTATACGCTCAAGAGAGTGGATAGTAGCAGTGGCTACATGTCAAGTGCAACATAGACACAAAGCATATGGTTCAGAAGGATAAGAAATGTCGCTTATTGTGGATGAGTGTACAGTACTGCTACAAATAAAATTATTGCCCAGTTTTGGGCTAAGATTTGTCTGTAGTGTTAAGTTAGTTTAAGATTTGCACAGAACACCAAAAAACAAAAGAACTTTTTAAAATTAAGGCCCGATATTTTTATCTTCGGTTAACCTGTCTGTCAACTTTCATTAATAAAAGAAAAATGTCGCATCGAAAAATTAACACAAGTTTTACAACTTATGCAATACAAACAGTTTAAAATCGGATCTAAAAACTCTACCAAAGTCGTTATGACCTTTGGTGATATAATTTATTTAACATGTTAAGTTAAACCTAATTTCTCTCTGAGAAAAATGGCTTCTCTGTCATGGTTATCATGTTGAGTAATCTTCTTTTTATACTCACAAATACGATTTCAGAAATACTGATGATGAGAATGTTGTTCTCTTTTACATTTATAGTTTCATAGTTAGGAGTAATTTTAAATTTTATTATCCATTATACAGGGTTAGTTAAAAGTATGGAGACGGCGATTTATTGTCGTTAATATTCATTTTAGGAAATTATGTTCAATACAAAATATTTTTAAGAAATTTTAATCTACATTTGAGAATACTTGATTTTTTTTTCTTCAATTGTTTTTGAGTTACGCTTGTCCGAGTAATTTTTTAAATGGGAACTTATTAATTTTACTCTACCATTCGATAGAGTGTTTTTTACCTTCCGTCAAAAGGAAGGTATTGTTTTTGGTCAAAAAATTCAGTGGTGAGTTTTTAATGTATAAGCACGTTTTAGGGTCCCTACAATACGAATGTACTATTTTTAAGATGATGTCTGTATGTGTGTATGTGTGTCCGTGTGTGTGTCTGTGTGTGTGTCTGTGTGTGTGTCTGTGTGTGTGTCTGTGTGTGTGTCTGTGTGTGTGTGTGTGTGTGACAAATTTTTCTCCGACGATATCTCCAAAACTACAATTCTAAAAATTATGATTCTTTCATATTCCTCTTCTTTACAACCATATGAAGAGCTGATTAGATTTTGGTTATAATTGGTCAACCGGAAGTACCCTTATTTGAAGTTTTTAACAGTTTTTCTTAAAAAAATGCAGTTGATTATTATTTTTTGACATTTTCTTATTATATTTATTAAAGAAAATACCCTTCTCTATATGGTTTGATTATTCATTTTCCTTCATATTCAATAGATGTATAGTTAAAGCATTACAAAGAAATTAATTTTCAAAAATTAGTCAGCTTTGTTATTTATCATGGAAACAGCTGACATAATTATTCAAAAAAAATTAATTGACAGATGTCAGTTGCAAGTGCAAAACCAAATATGGAAAAAAGTATAGGATCTAAAATTGGTATGTCATAGTGTTGCTCGCAAGTGACACGCAGAGAAAGGCCAAAGAGAAGATGGAAGGACATTACTTAGTGTAGTTTATGTTATAATTTTATTGGATTTATAGAACCTTTTCAAATGAACTTTTGGTATGGAATTTGTAAAAAATAGTATGTGTTCGTGTTCTATTTTACATGATAGTATATAGAATCTGATCCAAAGACCTTTTGGTATGGGATTTGTACAAAATACATGGAATTGACGGAAGGTCTTGTGCTGGCCACAACAGATTTTTTCTCTTTACAACAGTACGTTTGTTTTTTTTTTTCAATTTATTTTAATAACATTTTTACAAGGAAAAACACCTGTTCAAGTATTTCAATTCAATCAAACTCAAGCATCCAAATCCAAATATTATTTAACTCATTAAACTCAAGAAAGGTGTTAAGTATTTAATTTAAATTTGCCACTATAATTTTAAATTGACCTACACTGCCGCCTCGCCTGGCCACTGTGCTGTTTTGTTGAATATGTGAAATATTTGTAGATGTAGTATTGAACAAATCACTATTTTTTTGTATTTGTAGGTAAATACATTTCAATAGATTTATTTAAAAATAATAATAAACTAATAAGGCTGCTGACTGTAACAGCACAAAGTGTTTGTATTAAATAATTAAATCAAATACAAATCAAGGCCCATAAGTGAGGTTATCAAACCAGCGAAGTGAGCAAAACGTCAGATAAAAACAAATGCAGCCTACTTTGTTTTTGTGAAAATTAACAAATAAGTAACGTTATTAATCATGTCAAAATTATTGTTATTATCAATAAAAAAAAATTCAAAGAGAATTTATGTGCTAGTAGTGAAAAAAATAGTATATAAACTACGGTTGAGAAGATCATTATTGACCAGACGCCTTATATCCCTCGATCTTCGCCCTCGGGTTACAATAGGCGCTGGGTCAATAATGATTATCTATACTATTTCATAATCCTTGCAAAATATGATAGTCATAAAAATACAAATGTTTACAAGTTAAATATAAATGTATGCGCGTCAGTAAAAGAAATACAGAATTAGCAGTAGATAATGTGCTGACCACATCAACAAACATCCGTGTCGTTAATTTTAATAACTCATTTCCAAATTCAAAAACTTCATACATATAGTAAACAAACTTTTACTGTTTTCCTACTACTAATACGAGTCTCATCATTTATGTTCTGACAAAAACTAACTCCCCGTCCGTCGTAAAACAAAACATCAAAGGAAATCCATAACGCAATTGTTTACACAATTAGATTATTACCCCCATATCTCATTCTCATCCTCACATGCTTTCTTTCATTCGTGGCCTTTCCTTGCACGCTGTTTATTTGTTTACGTCTCTCTGGCTCCACTTTCGGTTTGTGTGCTGAGTGTAGGAGCTCTGTCAACAGGGATTTGTTTATGCAGATGACCCTAGATACTTATGCTAATATTAACAATCAATGATAGTGTAGAGCGGTTTGTTTGCGAGTTTTAGTACACAACATAGCTCGCTTTCCTGTCGCGTCGCCGCTCCAATGGACATGAGAGATGTCGGAGGAAATTACTTAATGGTTTTGATGAAATATGGAATAAATATAACCAAACAAGTGCTTCCGAAACGATTGTTTATAATATATATGCTGTTTTGTGGTAAACATATACACGAAAACATTTCCTTATGAGTAAATCATTCAAAGTAATTTTTTCGCTTTTAATATTTTCAAGCACTTTTACTATATTGTAATTAATTAATATGTTATTCGTAGGGATTTGATATTTTTTATATAAAGTATTTTGATACCATGGTAATGATAAAAAATTGTTCATTATTGCTATATTTTAATTAATTAACAAATAAAATTGTAATTTTTCAATGTATGAGAAAATTTCTAAATGTCAGAGATTATTCCAATTCATTAACAAGATTAAAGATTAAAAGTACTTTTCAGAAAAATCCTTTAGAATGTCACTAAAACTGCTGATTTTTGACACTAACATTTATGAAAACAATATTTCTTGAGCGCAAAATTTGTAAACAATTCTTTCTTCTTATAGGGATATTGCTCAATTGCAGCTGTAGACACGTGTTTCGCTCTTATTAGAGCTCATCAGTACAGCATAGCTAGTTAATAGTTGGACATTAATTAGCTATGCTGTACTGATGAGCTCTAATAAGAGCGAAACACGTGTCTACAGCTGCATTTGAGCGATATCCCTAGGAAGAAAGAATTGTTTACTAACATTTATCTGTCATTATACACTATCTTACAAACATTTGAATATTGGTTGCATTATAGACCTAGGTTAATAATAAATTATTATTGACCTAGATTACCATGATTACAAGCAAGCGGTAGTGAAAAACAATTTCTCATGTTAAATAAAGGTAAATAATAGTGGGTTCCTAGACTTTTAGTGAAAAAACTAATTTCTGTTGTTGAACCAATTTTTTTTCTATTTTGCATCTGTAAAAAAGCTATTACAGCACCTAAAGGAGTTCGTTAAAGGCTCATTCGACTGATGTAATAAACTAGTAAAATTTATTTTTATAAGGTTGGTGGCTAAGAATTTCAAAAATCTCAAATGTCAAATTTCGTTAAATAAACGAACACAACCGATTGTTAAGAATTTTATTTTTATATAATTTTCAATTTAAAACTAAGAATAAAAAGAAGAGAAGACATAAAGTAGTAAATTTAGCAAGAAATAGAAACTATCGCATGGTGTTACAAAAATAAGGTTAGAGTTATTAAGTGAATTATCAAACGTCATATTAATACTGCCAACTGACAAAATTCCCTAAATTTTGACATTACTATTTTTCATTTGAAATCTGGCCTGCACAATACCTCTCGCCATCTTCATATTAGGCTATACAGGGTTAGTTGAAAGTATGGAGACGGCGATTTATTGTCGTTAATATTCATTTTAGGAAATTATGTTAAATACAAAAGTTTTTTAAGAAATTTTGATCTACATTTAAGAATACTTGAATTTTTTTTTTCTTCAATTATTTTTGCTTGTTCGCATAATTTTTTAAATTGGAACCTATTAATTTTACTCTACCATTCGATAGAGTGTTTTTTCTCTTTACAACAGTATGTTTGTTTTTTGTTTTTCAATTCATTTTAATAACATTTTTACAAGGTAAAACACCTGTTCAAGTATTTACGAATAGTAGGTTCATCTAAGATAGACAAAATTATTTCCAATAAAGTTGTCGGTCATAATTTTATCATTAAAAACAAATTAATTACTAAGTAAATTACATCGTTCGAGTTTGTTTATCGCTTCGCTTTTGTCTACCTACTATTCGTAAATACTTGAACCGGTGTTTTTAATTGTAAAAACGTTATTAAAATAAATTGAAAAACAAAAAAACAAACATACTGTTGTAAAGAGAAAAAAATAATGGGATTCTAGTGACCTTTAAACGTGCTTATTCACTAACATCTGGATATGCGATTTTTAGCATGATTTCAATACCTCTCTTAGCGAGAGGTAAAAAGCCATAAGAAGTGAAAAATATAAAAAATAGTATGAGGAACAAAAACTTTTTCCTTCTAAAAGGTGTGTGTTCAAAACATGACATTATTTTGTGAAATCGTATTCTACATTTTAATTGTTCTTAAACAGGTCGATTCTTGATGAAGTTTAAGCTAATCCTCATTCTTGGATTAGCGAATTCTACTCTAATTTTCGCAGTTTGTATCTTAAAACATAGTCTAATCTGCTCCTAGTATCTACCTTTTTTGATAATATTAAGAAGATTAAATTTTAAATACCGCAATGGAATGAATTCACTAATCCAAAAATGAGGATTAGCTTAAACTTTTTTGTGAATCGGGCTACGTTACTATAGTTATTTGTATTTCCATATGTATTGTATTCATTCAAGGCAAGTTTTTAACTTTTTGACGATTTTCTCTCTGTGATATGTTGTTGTTAACTATTTATTTATTCATATTTATTTATTTTTTTAATTGTCCGTGTTGTATGTTCCGTTATCCACATGTGGTTTCTTTTTTCGACTAGACCATTCTAGCCTTGAAAAAGACTATTGTATAGTCGAAACGTCGGCCTGAATAAATTTTATTAATTGACTGCAAGTCCGAAGAATTCTTACTTTCCTGTATCTACCTCCATCCTAACACAGTCAAATATTGATTTTTCAACTCTCATCACACTTTGCATTACTGACTGACTACGGGCTAATAGTGTTTCGGGCAAAATAAAATACATTTTATATTCACAGTCACAGTACATTAATTTTTGATTTTGTTTATTAATTTATAATATGAATAGAAATAAAACAAGTATTAATAATGTTCAATAAGTATTCATTATTTGCGCAATATTTAAAAATAAAAGTGCAAGAAGAAAATGTACATTAATGGGCCATTAAATTATAAGAAAACTGAAGAAAATCTACTTCACATAATTCAAAGTGTAAGCATTATTTTACGAGCAATGTTCGACTGGTATGAGCAGCGAGTAAAATTTAAAATTTCAGCATTTGTACGATATTCGACATGTCTCCCCAAGCGGAAACACTAAAACGGGAAGTTTTACGAGACATCTATGGCTGCAGGGCCGAGAAAGCACAAAAACCTTTGCGCAGCAAGAAGTGGAACTTGTCCGACATCAATTTGAGTGGACAAATGAAAATTCAAGTATCATCAAGAAGGTCATGGAAACCAGAGATGCCGTGTTGTATGTCAAAACCACCGCGGAAAGCACACACATTTTTATACCTCCATAAACATGGAAAATTTAGGTTATCTATAGTCCGTTTTATGAAAAAAAGCGGTGGTTTAGATAGGGAAATAAATTCTGTCCCCTGATTGATCAGAATGCTCAAAAAGTTCATAAAAGCGAAAAAATATCGCCTGTCAGCTGTCGGTTAAATAAAATTAAGTGATATTTAACCATATTTTTGATTTCGACCACGGTGTATAAAACTCTACATAAATATAATGTTTACGAAGTTCTCATCCGCCGAATGTGTAAAATTAGAAATGTTTTCGATAATAGTTATTTGCATTAGAATATTGAATCATCCAGTTTTGTTCATTTTGGCCTTTTAAAATTATTAGGTAATCATTTTCATTATTGTAATTAATTTTTCTTTATTGTGCTTGATCACTGTTTTTGTTGTAATCAAAAATGTTTTTGTTGTAATCAAAAATGTTTTTGTTATAATCAATTTTTTTTTCACCTTCGAATAAACTAGAGATCAGAAATTTCCATGAAATTAATTGCAATTTTGATTTTAGAATAGAGTTAAAGTAACAATTATGAATCATTTTTATGTGAATAACATATTGTTTTAGTCGCAATCAAATAGTATATTATGTAGCAAGTGCGTGAAGCTGAAATTTTTACCCGAATGTAAAATAGGCTTCACACACGTGTCACATACTATACTTTTTCTACGACCTTGCAATAAAATTTATTTTTTCTTCACACTGTCGTTCTCTCGTAAAGCCTCTGTATTATGGACTTGTGTAACCATGGTTACCAACGTTACGGGTGTTTAACAGCTTTGTTTTATTAAAATACAATTCAGTTTGTAATATTTAAAATAATGAACGGTGCGTGAAATGTTACTTCACGCACACTGTGCGTGAAGTAGCACTTCACGCACCGTGTGCAAAAACTCAAACTTCACACATAAAAATTGATACGTGAAGTACTCACTTCACGCATGGGAGTAGAAAAAAGATTTTTTGTCTACGATAGTGCGTAAAACTGAGGATTAGTTGTTAGTTTGTAAAATGGTTGTTAGGTTGTTTAGAAAAAAGATTTCATTAGTCACGGGGTGCCGAGCAACGAGTGATTAATTTTTTTAAACGTGCTAAATTTGCAAAAATAGGTAAATATTTTGTTATCATGGCAAACTTTTCATTTAATATTGTTATCCGAATTAAAAATATTTTTTTTTAAATTTCTTGGATTTTTAGATTCTATCATGGGTAAAATATTTTACAATACACATACGTAAAGCATCTTTAGTCACTCAAGTGTCTTCGTGCCTAAAGTCTAGTTTTATGTATTTGTGTCGTAAATAACTATTTAAATAATCCAAAGGGATTTAACATAGTAACATTATATTGACTTATTGTTAGTTTAGATACAATTACAGTATTACAGACATGTTATTTTGAGAATATAATTCATTAGTCACGTGATATCATCACATCCACAGCGATGAAAAAAGCAAAGAAATTACCTATCACCTTATTTATTTCTGTTACTAAGGGATTTTTACAAAAATGACAGTTAATTTTAATAAGTCCTTCGGACTCGTAATATCTACAACTCGGATTCACTCGAAAATATCGTTGATGATAATCATATCACTTGTTATATTACTTATGACAATAAATACAAATAGGTTATGTCAGAGGTATGCCCTAACAGACAATAGGATTTTGAATGATTGAAATGTTTTAGATTATTTTAATAAAAAATTGTAAATATACCCAAATTTAAATTTTCAACAGGAAATAAATGTTTGTATCAGTGTTGTGTTACTAATTTTAAGTAATTTTTTGTTATTGCTGAATAAGTTTTTTTTTTATTACTCTGTATGTATACATAGGCACGGACTATGCAATGAAATTTAATTTGTCATGTTAGTTGCAGAATGTTATGCACCACGATTTTGACTTTTCGACAGATATTTAGCATTGCTAATTTGGTTTCACGTATTTATATTATTTGTTTAATGCATGTAAAACGGTCAGCTCTCAAGCGCTACCTGCCATTTCCTTACATGAAACGCAGCATTTTATAAATTATATATTCTTTTTATCCTGCAATGGCAATGAAAAAAATTATTACTTTTAAATTATATTTCATTGGTAATTCATGAAATTTTATTTACACGGAACGCAGTTCGGAAAAAAGCGACAAATTAAATAACACGCATAATTGAGTTTCGCTTGTATTTCTCTAGGGTACAATTTTAAATATAATATTTTACAATTTTATGACAGGTACATATAAAAATACACGTCATAGTTTACACAAGCAAGAGATAAATTTTGCATATATTTTACATTTTTAGTTCATTACTAGTGCTGTCAAAATGTATGCAATTAAACTAATCTGATTTAAATTCAACGGTCTGGAGTTTTACAATTACAATCAAATAGAATTTTATTTCAGTTTATTTTCGAAAATACGTATAGGAGAGAAACAACGTAATGAAAACCTTTTCATTAGCTTTTATGCAGTCACTACATTTTTATTACAATGTTTGTATTATAATTTAAAAATCAGATGTGGCCAACACATTACTTTTCGTCAAAAATTCCATATCAATTTCTGGTTTATGTAAGCTGCAAACTTAAGAATTTACTTTAGCCATTAGCATTATGACTTTGCATTAATAATTCGAGTATGGACAAGTGCGTGCTACGGTATATGTAGCTGTAACCTTAACCTTGGCATTACTATCAATCAGAAGAGTATACGTTCGTGTACGATAGCTTCATTCTGGCGATATTCACGACTGTCAATTTGACGTTTATTATTACCTCCCGCTACCCTAGGTAAGGGAGGTATAGAGATCGTGCTAAAAATCACATATAGAGATTTTATTGAACAAGCACGTTTTGATGTCCCCAGAATCCGATTTTAACATTTTTACAATGATGTCTGTAGGTATGTATGTATGTATGTGTGTTTGTGTGTGTGTGTGTGTGTGTGTGTGTGTATGTGTGTGTGTGTGTGTCTGTATACTATCAATCAGAAAAATTTGAAATTTTGTATAACCATTCTATACTAATATGGGAAGTGGTCATTAGTTTTTAGTGTATATCGGATAACTGGAAACTGGAAGTATCATTTATACAAGCTTTTAACAGTTTTTCTTGTAAAAAATTCATTGAATATAATTTTTTAGCAACTTTTACTAATTAAAATTGAATATAATGGTACAATCTTCAATTCTACGATAATAACATTTAGTAAATAACTCTAAATAACTTTAAATATAAATATATAATATAATTTATTTTCATGTATCACCTAGCCTATGCGCCAAACAAAAACATAATTTTAATGACAGTTTTGATATATTTAATCAAATGTCATTGACAGGAAGCAATTATATTAAAATTAATAATGAAACCGTGTTAAGGAGAATATAATAATAAAATATTTAATTAAGATTTGTAAAAATAATATATTTTCCATCATACATAAATGTTCGATGTACAGGATGATCTGATTTAAATTTGCTAATTGCTATTTTTGCAGCACTATAAATTAATATTAATTTACAACTACACATTTACGAAATGGATAATGTACGTCGAAGAATTGACAAAGATTTTTATGAGAATGTGTGTGTGTGACGATTTTTCCTTAAAGCCTATTAAAATATGATCCAAAACTTCTCAAATTTGGTATTTAAAACTCATATATAATTTGAAATAACATATTAGATTTTCACCATATATGATAAATCGGATGTAGTACTTAATTTGGAGCGAAGTTCGTCTTTTCATGATGTATACGGAGGCAAATAACCGGATGAGTCATGAAAACGAATCCCAATGACGTGAAATCGTATAAGAATCCAAAATTACTGAAAGGTACATGTACATTTAACCTATTTTCATTTAACAAGTAAATCACATTGAACACTTAAGGAAGAAATAGTTTGACTAGTTTTGTACAATCTCATAAAATAATATACAGGGTGTAAATGTTTACTAATGAGCGTCTTAAGACATCATATGTTCTGTTTTGTTTCTATCAGTTTCACGGCTAAAGATTTCTTCTTAATTGTGCAAATTTTTAAATTTATTTTCTGGCTTTATATGAAACAGAAATGTAAGGTGTTTGATATCAAAAAATTCGTAATTTTTTTATTTATAATAGGCATCATTATTTTTTCAATAAATTAATACAGAAACTTTTGGCGTCTAAAAAACTGTTTTTCTATGTTATAGCCCTATGACCCGTTTTAAAATGTACACCCTGTATATTATTTAAATCTCATATATGCAGCTTCATCTATGTTTCCCGAACGACTGTATCCTGATAGCTACGCAGTGGCGTCTCTACGGGGAGGACAAAGAGGGTAATTATGATTGATGGACCATTCTTTACAGATACTTACCTGAGAAGTATGAAAAAAACTGAGATATGGGTAAAATGAATCATAATAAAACAATCCAAACTTGTAATTTTTTCATCTAAACAATAAAAAAGTTTCTTCGCACACAAACAAAAGCAAGTCCGGATTTAATTTTTGTTTTCTTTTACCCCAAAAAATTTGCAATTATTTCATTAAACACTCCCCCCCCCCCAACTCTTAGACTAGATTCGCCCCTGTAGCTAAGCGTATTTTCTCGGGCAAAAAGATTACTTACACAGTTTGTAATGTAAATAACTATTTCATCATTTCAAATAATCATATACACATCATTAAATCTTTCTTGTGCTAACATGTCCAGATTAGGTACATCAAAAGACGTATTTACTTAGTTAAGTATTAAATAAAAATAAAGTAACAGTTTAGGTGTACATCGTGGAAAGCAAAGATTTTTTTTGAAAAAAGCTACTACCTTAAACAACTACAAGCAAGTAATTTAAAACTGAGAGCATATATTTACTTAATAAGTAATTTGAATCTATTCCGTTTACACTGTACTTTATTATTAGTAATGAGATGCAAATACTATGAATACTAACGAGCTTGTCTAAGTGATCCTATTTATAATTTACTAGCGACAATTTTCTCTGTAATTAGTCTACGTAGTCAGAATATTATTCACCTTACGCATCATATAAATCGGTATTAATTAAGCAGTAAAACAAACGATTTCTGCTTTTAGCAAATATGTATTTCCATTGAATTATTTATAGTTATTTTTTAGACAAGACGATAAAATTGTATTTTATCGACGAGCGGAAAGTTTAATTCACGAGCGATTTCGCGAGTGAATTATTTTTCGCGAGTCGATAATTTAAATTTATCGTCGTGTTTAAATTTCTGTAGCAGATTTTAAAGAGCAAAAATTAGAAAAACCGATTATAAATTAAATTATTTAAGAACAATTTAAAAATCTCAGTAGCGTGGTAATTATAAAATTTGTTTGAGAACAATTTCATTTTATTCATGTTTATACAATTGAAATTATATATAATATGAATCGCCAAAATGTATGTGTTTTTATTTAAATAAAAATTAATATTATATGTTATACGCTAAGGTTGAGAAGATAAGCATTATTGACCCAGCGCCTATTGTATATTATAAGGCGCTACTAGCACATAAATTCTCTTTGAATTTTTTTTATTGATAATAACAATAATTTTGACATGAACGTTACTTATTTGTTAATATTCACAAAGTAGGCTGCATTTGTTTTTATCTGACGTTTTGCTCATTTCGCTGGTTTGATAACCATAAGGGCCTTGATTTGTATTTGATTTAATTATTTAATAAAAACACTTTGTGCTGTTACAGTCAGAAGCCTTATTAGTTTATTATTATTTTTAAATAAATCTATTGGAATGTATTTACGTACAAATACAAAAAATAGTGATTTGTTCAATCCTACATCTACAAATATTTCACATTTTCACCAAAACAGCACAGTGGCCAGGCGCGCGGCAGCGTAGGTCAATTTAAAATTATAGTGGCAAATTTAAATTATATACTTAATACCTTTCTTGAGTTTAATGAGTTAAATAATATTTGGATTTGGAGGCTTGAGTTTGATTGAAAACTGACAGTTTGCATTATAGACCAAGGTTAATAATAAATTATTATTGACCTAGGTTACCATGGTTACAAGCAAGCGGTAGTGAAAAACAATTTCTCATGTCAAATAAAGGTAAATAATAGTGGGTTCCTAGGCTAGTAGTGAAAAATAAAGTATTATTTTATCTACCCTTGCGGTTAAAATGTCACTTAGTCAACTATTTCGAGTTGAACAAAGCACACTGTAAAATCTGCTATAGAAAAAAATATTAATTTAAAAAATTTTGAATTCAATCAATATTGTCAATTTAAATAAATTTAAATATATGTGTGAATAATTATAGAATACGAGTATATCAGCTTTCAATAAAAATTTCTTACTCCATTTGCTTATTATAATATTTAAAAACAATTCCAGTATAAAAATCATATACCTACATACATAAAATTAATTTCTTTTATAGTAGTAATCTTGTCGAGTCTCGTATTTTCTAACAAAGATTCGCAACAGACAACCAACTATGACCAGTCATTAGTTTGCTTTCACGGCAAACGAATGTTGTTGTTTTAGTCGTAATTTCTATGAAATTTTATTGTAAATATGAAAAAAAATATTGCAAATATAATGCATTATGTTCAGATTTAATTCTGTTCCTACTGATATACATTTCATATACAAAAAGTGTTAGTGTTTTGAGTTATATTAATTTACGTGTGAATGTGGTATGCAAAACATTCATAAATCGTTGAACTAAACTAAAATGTAATTTTTTATTTTATTTTTTGCAGAATTTTGGGGTGAACTGAACTTGGAAATCGACAAAATCTTCTGGAAACCAGGCAACAGCAGATAAGGTAGGAAATCACATAATTATTATTTTCCATAATAAAAGTGAATAACGAATTTTATGTGTTTGATGAAATAATTACAAGGTATAAATTTTCAATTTTCCTAGTATGAAATTATGTTAATATCCTAACTGATACATTTAATTTCAAAGAAATTACTGAACAATATTAAATATTTGGTATAAGTGCCATAAAATACCAGTTGTGGTTGATTCTAGTAAACCAAAGATGGAACTAGTTTTATATGTACAAAAGGAATAATGTAATAATATAATATTCAGTGAGCATGCAATGTTGGCTATTACTCTAGAGAATGAAGTTTGCAAATAATTCGAATAAGTAATAGCCATTACATGCCAGTATAATACTATACTTTTTCTACGACTGTTCAATAGGAATTTGAACTTTTCTGAGTGTATAGATATAATTAAAAAAATCTAAATTATTATTAAATAAATATAAATATATCATCACGGCATATTACCCATTTCTGAGTACGCTACAATTTGCTTTATCGCAGATATCGGTAATGATGATAACATATTTGTACCGTGCGGGCGCTTACGAGGCGTCACCTCACGGGCACTCATTGCTGGCGTGGAGGTGCACCACAGGGAACACTTTTGTACCATTTTAAATTCTAAATATGTGGGTTCCGTCGGAATCGAACCGGTTCCCCAGGTTCGCGACCAGACAGTCAGGCACTCCTCCACGGGGCCCCATGAGTAATAAAAAAGATATATAATGAAGATATTGCTTAATCGTCGTGGAAAAAAATTATCTCATAAGCAAAATTAATAATAATTTTAAGAAATGACGATGTATGTAAATATTTTTATTGTTTCTTACAAAATACTTTTTATAACAAATAACTTTAAATATAAAAAAGTTTTTTAAAATTAAATACTTCAATTTATCTAAAAATATACACAACAAAATTACAATTTAAATACTCAAAATAAAATTATTTAATGTAAAAAAAAAATAATCAAAGACAGCTCTTATGAAGTTTCCAGTTAATTATCATATAAAGTTCCTACCTAGATGTAATAATAATAGAATAGAGTAAAAATATAAGATGTCTTAAAATCGTATTTTAGTAACTTTAATAGTATATTATGATACAAGTATATAAATTTAAAGCCACGACGCGTAGCGGAGTGATTTTAATGTCGTAGTTCTTTAAAGGCTAGCTTATACACGTGTATCATACGCTATTTTTTTTTATTATAAATGCATCATAACCATTCAGAACTGAAAATTATTGCAAATAATACGGTTTTGATTTTTAATCTAGTGAGTTTGAGCATTGGTATTGTTTACGTTAAGTCAACAAGTTAATATTTTTTTTCATTGTTTTAGTTGTTATTTATATTTATTGTCATTTTTCGTTACCTAGGTAACTCAAAAATTTAGCGTATTTTAATGGTCGATTTACACACGCTTTTGCGCGTTTTAAAGACCGATTATGATGCATGTAGAATAAAAAATATGTTTATTTACCAAAATCTCGACGTGTGATTTTTAGCATCTCCCTTACAAACGGTAGAGGGAGATAAAAATCAGAAAAATAAAGAGTAAAATAACTTCATTCTAGAATATAATGTTTCTTTTGAGAAATGATAATTTCATTTGAAAATCTTGAGTACATAGGTACTCGTACTCGGAAAATGAATTTGAATGATAAAGACAAAAAGTTTCGCAAATGATTATAGCACAAAATGGATTGCAGTCGTGTCGAGTGCTCAGGCCCGTTTAGTGAACTAGAGCATAATCTCAATCTAAACGCGAGAGAACTTCCAAGGAGATAAATTAATCCAAGTAGACGTGGAAAATGAAATATTTCCGCCAGCACACATGAAAAATTTTCTTTCTGCATTTTCCACGCTGTGTACACTGAATTCGCCATTATGTGTCAGCCCTACTACGTAAATTTAATCATTTCGGAATCTTTTTTGTCCTGTATGTAGTTTCTGCCGGAAAATTTCATTTTCATATTATGAAATGGGAAAAGTTTTTGTGTTTTACGCCAATTTTTGCCTTGTTATTCACTCGTACAGAAACTCAAATCAAATCAGAATTACGATGCCTTTTTGTAACACAAGCTCATGCTTTTTTTCATAACAAGAGAACTTAATTTGGTTAGGTACTACTTTATGATTTGCAGGTATATTATAATTACTTTACTAATACTAATTTTAATGAGAACCTGTAGCCGCGTGGCTGAGTGCCTGGTCGCGAACCTGGGGAACCGGGTTCGATCCCGACGCCAAATATTTCGAATTTTAAATGGCACAAAAGTGACCCATGTGGTGCACTCTCCATGCTAACAATGAGTGTTCGTGAGGTGACGCGTGGAAACGCCCGCACGGTACAAATATGTCATCATTATTACCAATATCTGCGATAAAGTAGATTCTGGCACACTCAGAAATGGGTAATATGCCGTGATGATATATTTATTTGTACTAATTCTTATTATAATTGTGTTTTCATTAAGATATTTATACAGAATGAATACGAGAAAAATCATGACATATGTAGGTGTTTAGCATGGGAAAACAGTTTTTCTCAAATATTATATGTCCCGAAAAACATTATTATGTATTGTTTTATAGATAAAGATTTACAGCCCGATTTTTAAAAAAGTTTAAGCTAATCCTCATTTTCAAGATATTGCTCCAGTTTTAAATCTGTTAAAACAGTAAAATGCTAATAAAATATACAATACAATGAGGTCTTCCACCATGACCAAAAATAATAAATTACTATAAATAACGATTAAGATTAATAAAGATTTTTCTGATAAATACTTTGAGGGATATTTGATTTTTTTTTCAGTGTCATAGTGACGTCGCAGTATTACCATCTTTCTCTAATTTCTAAAATCCTAACTAATAACGTTATTTAGGGCATATAAATTTAGGATTTAGATATTAGGGTGGTAAAAGTACAACAATGGATACAGCCTAAGTTTTAGCAAAATTAGATATTGTAACCAATAGGCATAAATGCATTTATACAGTGTGTCCCATTTAGAAGTGCCACCATTGGGATCTCGAGAACTATAAGAGATACGATGTCGGTTAAATGGAACTTTTTGTGCGCCTTTGGGAGGCCATCTCGGATGTGCTTTTGTTTTTCCAAAAATTTCATAGGGCACTAGATAATGACGAAAAACTGATTATTGATTTTTTCTTTTTCAAATAACTTCTAAACTATTGGTAATTGAGAAAAACGTTTCAAATATAAAAGATAGACATTTTTATTAACTAACCAGTGGCGTACGAAACAAATTTTTATATCCGTAAATTTTCGAGATATAACACAAACTTACATTTTTTTAAATGGAACCCCTGATTTTATTCTCAAAAAAATAACTATTTTTTTCTCTTTTCAATGTTGTAAGGGTTATTATGTTCTATATTTGTTTTGCCTTCAAAATAATAATTTTTTCCTTATTTTGTATTAAATTTACAATTATTTTGAAAATATTGGTATCTATTTAGAAATACTCCTTGTATTTAAAAAATTTATTTCGTTAGAAAAATTTGCTCAAAACTCGTATCAAATTAATTTTTATAATATTTTGTATCAGGTTGCCCTTAGCACATTATAGTGTAATTTGTAATTATAAGTCTAGAATATTAAGTAATAAAGGCATAAAATAAATTATATCGATCAAATATAATATAATTAATAAAAATAATTTTTTTTTGAGAAATAAAATTCACAAAAATAAAGAAAAAAATTAAATTTTAGGAGCAAAACAAATATAAAACATAATAACCCTTACATCATTGAAAAGAGAAAAAAATAATTATTTTTTTGAGACTAAAATAAGATATGGGTTCTATTTAAAAAAATATAAATTTGTGTTATATCTCGAAAACTTATGAATATAAAAATTTATTTCGTACACCACTTATTAGTTAATAAAAATATCTATCTTTTATATTTGAAATGTTTTTCTCAATTACTAATAGTTTAGAAGTTATTTGAAAAAGAAAAAATCAACAATATTCCGTTTTTCGTCATTATCAAGTGCCCTATGAGAATTTTTGGAAAAACTAAAGCACATCTGAGATGGCCTCCCAAACGCGCACAAAAAATTCCATTTAACCGTCATCGTATCTCTTATAGTTCTCGAGATCCCAATGGTGGCACTTCTAAATGGGACACACTGTATGTTTTATTTAGTACTTGAAATTAATATTATTAATATTATTATATTGATGGTCGTGTCCAGAAAAACCGTAATTTAGGATTGGTAGTCGGAATTTGGACGGGATGCGATTAAAACAAATTGAAGATCGCTAACGTTTCAATGTATTTAATATTATCATCAGAGCTACACATAGTAATGAAGTACAAAATTATTTTATTGCAAAATTTATTCTAACTAATTGTTACAATTTTGAAATTAGTTAGAATAGAATTTAACTTATGAAAATAAAATTGAAATTGACAGCTGTTTTTTTTGGTTGGAGTTGGGGCAAACAAACCTTAAAGATTGTGACATTAAAAATCCCAGTCTTATACCAAATTTACAGAACAAATTTCCAAAGCCACCAATTACCCCTCCTGATCAAACACGCCCCCTCGCCCCCTTGCATAATTACAAATTCACTTCTTAGCACCCTGGCACTTAATAAACCCTGAAATCAATTTATCGCGTTGAATTTATTCCTCGCCGTTGGTGTATTTTTTCTCCCGGGGGTGCTCGTCTAGCACTCAGGCGTTCCTCAGCCTCCGTGATGAAGGACCAGGGGTGCCAATCTGAGGGCGGCATTCAATCTTGGTAACTAGATTCCGCACCTCTGTCGCGCGCTCTGCCCCACCTACCGGTCGCAGCACACTGGATCCATACCCAGGGAATAAATTTAAATAAATAATGTGGAGTTATGCCAACCAACCGCCACGGTTTTAAAATTACTTTCAGGAATTATTTTTCGAATTGGTCTTTAGTGGTTATATTCTATTGCAGGATATATGTAGGTACTTTGTTGTTTGGAATTTTGTTGAATAGAAATAGAAATTTAATTTATTTCAAAAAGTAATTTAGCTAATATGAAAATTTCATTCTATAGGGTTGTTGCAAGAATTTTTATATGACTTCTAAGTATTAAATTTTAAAAGATATTGTTCTTTAAACAGCTTCAAATTTGAAAATATCACGAAATATCCTTTAGATATTTTACAATTAATTTTTGAAATTTGGATAAAATTATGAATAAGTCACGTGATCTGAAACAGAATGTGACGTCAGAGTACATACATCTTCACTGGTTCTAAGGTGTCAAGTGTATTGTCAAAGTTGTCAAACAAGTGTCAAATTTTTAGATTGGTTCAAGTTGTATAATATATAGGTAATAAAAAGTTCAAAATGAAATGAGTAATTTACGATATTGTATTGTGCCTTCTTACAAAAATACTGTTAGGAACAAACCTACTATAGAGTTTATAAATTTTACAAAAGATGCAAAGGAAAGAAAATTGTGGCTAGAAACAGTAGATCGAAGAGCTGATAATTTGTCAGAAAAATCGTGTCTTCATGTTTGTGAAGATCATTTCAACTTTCATCCACCTTCACGATAACAGTGTATTTTTGTAGCTTCACTTTATGTTCAGACGTTCAGGGCAATCTTTAAATCTGACCATACAGATATTTTTTTCTCGATATAGATCTACATGTCCTATAGCAGATTCAATGTAAGAATCACGACCAGAACTTTAAAGTAAAATATATTATCAATTTATATAGTAAATTCAGTTTTATATTTTATTTTACCTCAACTTTTTAACACCCCTTATTTCGGTAGCAGTAAAACAATCGTTCTGATATAAATTCAGCCATCATCCAGCTATCGACCTTCGGTAAATTGTCCGACTTAGCTTGAGTGTGATTTGAATTAGCCATTATTACTTTATTATTCATTTACAATGAGCAATGTCAGCGTCAAATGTCAAATTAAAAGATTTTGTTATTAACATGTGACAAACTTTAACCTACGTTTATTTATATAAATAATATGAATAAACTTAGGTGATGGAAAAACTATTTTCCTATTGGCTATTAATGATTTAATGTATGTGCTTCTATGTCACAGGGGGGGGGGGGTAGTTTTTCAGAACGCCAATCTTTTTATTTAATTATTTCCACAAATAACAACAAATTATTAAAATAAAATTATTACAAAGAAAATCATTCCATAAACTTTCATTTAAAATTGTTTTTGAAAAATGTGAAACAGGCTCATTTGCAGTTTCGTACTAGTATAGAACTACTTCATATTCCATGCAGGATTATTTGAGTTTCTAAATTTGTCTCACTCTAATTCTCCTATATTGCAATAATCCATGTTTTCAAATAATTATTCTTTATATCTATTTATTCTATTTATCAAATATTTTTATCACTGTTGAATTTCATTTGTTTCATTGTCACAATAGCACATTAACGGGTAATCTACGATCATGAAGAATAAATACATGTTTTTATTTGTAATTACAAAAAATAAAAAATAATAAAAATGTATTCATTTTCTCTTTTCTCCATTCGATTGAATCACTGTATCATGAAAATTACAAATATTTTGTATGCGACATTTTGTAACGTAGTTTCATATTATTTTTACTAATGCATACACGAAATTGGAGCAAAATCGAATAAAACCAATAATATTTAAAAGTTTTGAGCTATGCTAGACAAAATTTAAAAACTGGATTTTGCACTGTCTTTATATATATATATATATATATATATATATATATATATATATATATATATATATATATATATATGTATTTGTAATGAAGCCATTCGTTGACAACTTGTACATTGTAAATAATAATTATTAAGCATCATGGTATTTTCATACTTAGAAATTATATGTAAAAATAAAAAGAAGGACCTTAGCATATTTGTTATTCTCGTGGCCTCGTGCCTAAGTGTCTGGTCGCGAACCTGGGGGAACCGGGTTCGATCTCGACAGACGCCAAATATTTCCAATTTTAAATGGCACAAAAGTGACCCCTATGGTGCACTCTCCACGCCAGCTATGAGTGCCCGTGAGGTGACGCCTGGTAAGCGCCCACACGGTAAAATATATCGTCATCATTGCCGTGTGTTGTAGATACTGGCACACTCAGAAAAGAGTAATATGCCGTGATGATATATTTATTTATTTATTTTATTTTAAATAATATTAAATTTTTCAAGTAATACCCATAATTCTACAGTTATTTTCGTTTAAATCTAGGGACACCTGTATTTACCTTAGATTCATGCTAAAAATCGTAATATTCAAATTTTAATGAATAAGCACGTTTTAAGGTAAGAATCTGATTTTAACATTTTTACAATGATGTTTCTCTCTCTTTCTCTCTCTCTCTCGCTGTGTGTGTGTGTGTGTGTGTGTGTGTGTGTGTGTGTGTGTGTGTGTGTGTGCGTGTGTGTGTGTGTGTGTGTGTGCGCGTGGATGTTGGAGGGACGGTTTCTCAAATTCTATAAGACTAAACACCAATTTAACTACGTATTCCTTAATTTGACAGTATTGGGAAGAGCTGAAAAGGTTTTGATAACAATTGAACAACTGTAGTAGTTTCTTAAACACAATCTTCTAAATATTATTCTTTGGAATTTATGTTAATACAAATATTACCAGGCGTCACCTCACGGGCACTCATTGCTGGCGTGGAGAGTGCAGCACAGGGGTCACTTTTGTGTCATTTAAAATTAGAAGTATTTAGCGTCGGTCGGGATCGAACCCGGTTCCCCAGGTTCGCGACCAGACACTCTGTAACTCGGCCACGGGACCCAATAATTAATTTATGGGTACACCATATTGGATAATTTCCACGTATTTGGTATTTTCGGATTTTTGTATTGACATCACAACCATTTTCGTAAGTTAAAACGGGGGACAACAATTTGCAAAAAACTGATTTCCCAAGTTAATCTCCTATGTACACCTTGAAAAAAAAATCACCCTGCATTTTACGTATACCCATCAGAAATATCGCCAATCTCGTCAATGAATTTGAAGAATCTCGAACATTTAGAAGAGTAGGAGGAAACATTTATAGAATGAATTAAAAATTATAAATATATATTAATAATAAATGCAATCAAAATTTTTGTGTATGTACCAGGCTTATTAAATACAATAGCCTAATACGGAAATGGCGAAGATCTTGTGCTGACCACAACAGATTTTTTCTTGGTATCGCTGTAATCCTAAAAAACAGGGCATATTTTGTCTTAGTTAACCGACTTTTTCTTATAGTTCTTCAGATTTCGAGCGAGATTCCCATATTTAACACATTATTCTGGACACCCTGCACAAAACCACGTCAGGATAATTTTCAATTTTCATATGCTTTTTTGGCACAATGTAAACAGGAACAATAAACCATTTACTATACAACAATACCTCTAAATTCACAACCTTACACCATGACACCCATATGGTATTCCCTAAAATAAAGTTGTCCTCACGCCATATGCAAACAATCACCCATGACACAAAGACTCAAAGACATATATGACAGTGTCACTATCCTCCTGGCTCCTAATATTAATATCAGTGGATGACCCCACTAATCCCGCCATAGTGTGCCGTGGATAGACAAGTGCAACTCACATGCACATGCGGCTGGCAATTGTTTGTTATTTTCTGCATCGTGACAGCTGCTGCGCTGACATCGGACAATGCGGTTGAGTTATGTGTCAGAGATGGGTGGTGTGGTTGCGCTAGGTGAACAAGGGGAGATTACAATGACAGCGAGAATTTAGTGATAGTGGAGATCGATTTGTGAGGTTATGTAGATGTCTGTTATCGAGTTGACATAGTTTCCACCAGTTTAGTTATTAACGCTTTTTTGTTTCCTGTGCATGTTTTGCAGGTTTTGTTTTTGATGCAGTATTCCTAAAATGTAGTTTGTGTACAGGTTGGAACAAATTCGACTTCCTTATAGGAAAAACTTTATTATCATGTACAGTATTGGCCATAAAGATAGCAACTTTTACAAAATTTCTATTTCTCTGAAGTGAACATAAGAATATTGAAAATAAATTACATAAAGAATAACCTCTTAAAATAAGTTTATTTTATGTTAAAATAATTTATATTAAATTTATAGAATTTATTTAATTTGCATAATTCTTACTTTTGTCTGGACATAAAAATAGCAACTACATAATGAATGTCTTTATTTTCTCAATTTCAACGTTATAATTGTTTAAAAAATATAAATTAGTACTTCAAAATTATGGGTCGTAATAAGACTTTGACTAACGAATTTCGCAATTTAATAATTAAATCATATGAAAATGGTGCTTCGCGGAATAAAATGTCGAAGAACTTTAATTTGCATAAATCTACAATAGCACGAATAATAATCCATTTTCGAAGGAAGGGTAATATTGAGCCTTCTACAATTTATAGTAGACAAAAAAAAACATCAAACCGAAGCGACAGAATGATAAAACACATATCGTTAAAAATCCGTTGTTATCATCAAAGAAAATTTTAGGCTTTCTACTAAGTAATGTTAAAGATAAAATATCTTCAAGACAGGGAAGAAGAATATTAGTTGTCGGAGAACTTTATAGTCGTCGGCCTGTAAAGAAACCACTTCTTTCGAAGAAGAACGTGAAGGTTCGATTATTTATTTTTGCAGAAAATCATGTGAACTGA
This sequence comes from Ophonus ardosiacus, assembly GCA_943142095.1. Lineage (NCBI taxonomy): Eukaryota > Metazoa > Arthropoda > Insecta > Coleoptera > Carabidae > Ophonus > Ophonus ardosiacus. The sequence continues at coordinate 45,591,469 of OW964831.1, read as the reverse complement.
ACTGACATGTGGAAAAGAGTATTATTTAGTGATGAACTAAGATTAATTGATAGAATATAATAACAAAATTACTTGAATTCATGATGAAACGAGAAGAAGTAATAAATTCTCGTGGTTCTGGTTATTACACTAAATATTAGAAAATTTAGTTTTTATATTAATTTTATAAAGTTGCTATTTTTATTTTTATGTCCAAATAAAAAATATTTTTTTGCACATAAATCAATTTTTAAGGATAAAAGAAGTATTTCGAACTTTCATTGTCTTTATTTTTTTTTGAGTTACACAAAGTTTCGATTGATAAAATCTCCAATTGTTATCAAGTGAATCAATTTTTGTTAATATAATGCAAATTATCTTAATGTAAATTAAATTTGGTTCAAGATACTAATACTGCAGTAATTTATTTCTGAAATCCCAGTTTTTACATTAGAGCAATTGATTTTTTTTTAAGTTGCTATCTTTATGGCCAATACTGTACGCTATAGAAAATTGATGTAGATCTTTATGGGCCATTTTTTTGAGAGAACTGTAATAGGCACCACAGGAATATTCGATCGTCTTTTGTTTTTGAGCTACAGGCTGAATTTTTTTTTCGGTCATTCCATTAAAGTTGTCTCAAAAAGTTGGTCCATTAAGACCTATATCAATTTTCGGTAGCTTGCTCAATAAAAAATAATTTCATATACGGATTCGAACATTGTTAATACCATATCCATAACACAGTCGAGATATTTCCCACATTTATTTTATTTAAGTTTCCAACGTCTAGATTAAAATTTTGTTATTATTAACCCCAAACACGTAACGTTATTATTGGTTTAAGGAAACTTGTTCAAATTAATTAAATTCTATCACAGCTGTTTTAATCCAGGATTAAAAGTAATAGATATTGAATCAGAATATTGAATAAATATTTATATTTTGCAAAATATGTATGCATAGAATGCAAATTTGTAATAATACGATATAGCTGAACTTTCAATATAATCCTTTCTCTGGCTTATAGGATAGCTAGATAATTGGATTTATAAAACATTATTCAATAAATATAAATGAAGAGCGAAGAGTATAAACTTAAAGCTCATATTCTATTTTTTGGAAAGATGATCTACAGTTAAAGTGAACAGATATATCCCATTAGAACATTTGAGTGGTCTATCGATTTTTGGGAATAACTTGTAGTTAATGGATCCATACTAAAAATTACATATCCTGATTTTAGTGAAGAAGCATCGTTATAAAGACCCTAGAATTTTTGAGATAATTTTTAAAATTACATAACATGTCACACAAACTTTCAATTGCTTGTAGTTTCCGAACGAATTGATATTTAACCATCTTGTTTTCATTAATATTCATACAAGAATAACGCGATAACAATTATCTTTTAAGACTTTAATTTCTAAAAATTCACTCAGTAGGTACTTCAAATGCTCTAAATATGCGTACACTTACGTAACATTGTCTTTACAATCAAATAATATTACTACCAAGTTTATATCTCTACTCATTTTTGAATTATTGCCCCAAACGTCAATATACCCCACATTTAGATAAAAACTTCAAAATTTTCAAAAATCTAATTTTTATGTGTCTCATATATAAATACTCTAAAAATGCTTACACTTACGTAACATTCTCTTTACAATCAAGTATATTACTACCAAGTTTATATCTCTACCCATTTTTGAATTTTTGCCCCAAAAGTCAATATACCCCACATTTAGATAAAAACTTCAAAATTTTCAAAAATCTAATTTTTATGGATCTAGATACTTCTCAATGTGCTGATTCCAAATTTTGAAACCGCAGGTCGATATCTCGTTTCGTTCTCGAGATATTTTGATTCAAAGTTTTGCTCAAAACTGCCCATTTTTGGGCAATAACCCAAAAATGGGTCGAGATATGAATTTGGCGACAACACCATTCGATTCTACGGGAAAAATTACATAAGTACACTAATTTCCAGAATTTTTGAACACCGCATACAATCTCTAAAGCAAAATAACTGAAAATGGCCAAAAATCGCAAAAATCGTAAGGGGTACCCCTTACGATTTTTTCAGATTTTGGCCATTTTTAGGGGTTTTCAAACTTTTATTCATAAAAAATGAACCGGTTGGACAAAAATTCTGAAAATTGGTGTACTTATGTAATTTTGCCCGTAGAATCGAATGGTGATATCGATAAATTCATATATCGACCAATTTTTGGGTTAATACCCAAAAATGGGCAGTTTTGTGAAAAACTTTGAATCAAAATATCTCGAGAACGAAACGAGATATCGACCAGCGGTTTCAAAATTTGGAATCAGCACATTAAGAAGTATCTAGATCCATAAAAATTAGATTTTTGAAAATTTTGAAGTTTTTATCTAAATGTGGGGTATATTGACTTTTGGGGCAATAATTCAAAAATGGGTAGAGATATAAACTTGGTAGTAATATACTTGATTGTAAAGAGAATGTTACGTAAGTGTAAGCATTTTTAGAGTATTTATATATGAGTACCTGTACATAATGTATATTCATGTGAAAGTATTATTATTATATATTAAGTGTAATCATTTTCAGAGTATTTGAACCATTTCATATAAGGGTACTTCCGGTGGATCATTATAACCAAAATTTGATCAGCTCTTCATATGGATGTAAAGAATTAAATTTTTAGAATTGTAGTATCGGAGTTATCGTCGGAGAAAAATTTGTCACACACGATCCCACATCAGACATTATCTTAAAAATAGTAAATTCGTATTCTAGGTACCATCAAACGTGCTTATTCATTAAAAACTCACCAACGATTTTTTTGACCAAAAGTGACGGATTCTAGGAATAGATTAGACTATATTTTAAGATATAAACTGTCAAAATTACAGCAGAATTCGCTAATCCAAAAATCAGGATTAGTTTAAACTTTTTTGAGAATCGAGCTGTATAAGTTTAACATATTTAACTCAAAATCTTCAAATTGCAGTATTATGCACAAGTAGAATAATGCTTTGCTTTATTTCATTTAGAAAATGTTCTTGAAGAGCGTTCTTATTCTCAAATCCATTTCAAAGAAATGCTACATAGTTAACAAATGTCAAAATTAGTTCTTTCATACATCATACCTGTTCAGCATTTTGCTGCAACTTCACGCTAGCAACATCAGCCTTTCCATTTGTCACTTCAATTTACTATATCTTGAAATATTCGTACATTACGCTTTTACAGCCACGTCTTTGGCAATATTCAATAATTCTCTGCAAAATTATTCCCTCTTCTCAGCACCTCACCCCGCTGAAACGCCAGCAAGTGATGAAAGCAGGAAGTCAGTGTTGGTGTTTTATGTGGCGTAGGTTAGGTACGAGGGATGTAAGTGCTTGAGGTACTGAAGGTTGGGAATGAGAGTGCCTTAAGGGCATACAAGGGGAAGTGCGAATGGTGCTGAGTTATGATTGATAGGTAATTTTCGCTTTGTATTGCTCCTAGAAGCACCGTTTATAAGAATCTAATTTGTGCTAGCAAAGTAATGTTACTATTGGGGTACTTGGAATTGTAGTAGGGGGGTTATTGTATTGTGTTTTTATTTAGATGGGAATTCGAGTAAACCAATTATGAGTACAATACATGTTTTAGGTGTCCTAAATGAATCCGTAACAATGGGAAATAAAATATAAATAAGTTATAGAAATAAGTCTTATTACTGCATTTATGCAGTAAAATAAAAGTTTTCTGACCGTGTCCAAAGTACTTTTGGCAAAAACAATCTTAGTAATCTAATTTTTACCTTCCGTCACCCTTAGGTAAGGAAGGTATTGTCTTTGGTCAAAAAAATCGGTGGTGAGTTTTTAATGAATAAGCACGTTTTAAGATCCCTAGAATACGATATTACTAATTTTACATTGATGTCTGTATGTGTGTGTATGTGTGTGTGTGTGTGTGTGTGTGTGTGTGTGTGTGTGTGTGTGTGTGTGTGTGACAAATTTTTCTCCGACGATAACTCGAAAACTACAATTCTAAAAATTATGATTCTTTCGTATTCCTTTTCTTTACAACCGAAAGTACCCTTATTTGAAGTTCTTAACAGTTTTTCTGTGAAAAACGCAGTTAAATATCATTTTTCGACATTTTGTGATCATTAATATGAAAGAAAATCTTATTCTCTATACAATTTGATTATACATTCAGTCAGCTTTGCAAAAATTATGGAAACAGCAGATATATTCAAAAAATTCTAATTGACAGATGTCAGTGTCAATTGCAAAACCAAAGTGGAAAGTATAGGATCAGAAAATAACATAAGTGAAAAGTGTCCCTCGCATAAGTGACTTGCAGTTTCAATGCCGGGAGTACGAGGAAGGCCAAAGAGAAGATGAAAGGACTGTGTAGCAGAATATTTGAGAAAGAACTGTGTGAAGAAGCGTTGGTTTGGAATGAGGAAGTGTGAAGTGCAATTTACAGAATGTACATTCTGTGTTATAATTATATTGGATTTATAGAATCTTTTCAAAGGAACTTGCAATATGGAATTTGTAAAAAATAGTGTGTTCGTGTCACAATTTTACAGGATATATAGAATCTTTTCCAAGGAACTTTTGGTATCGGATTTGTACGAAATACATTGAATTGACGGAAGGTTTTGTGCTGGCCACAACAGATTTTTTTTATTGGTGAAGGACTCCTGTTCAGAATTCATGGATATGTTGTATAGTAAGATTGAAGAAAATTCTGATTTTAAATTTTAAGTAAATATTTCATATATTTAAATATTTTGTACTATAGTTTTACTTTACATCACCCTTGAGTAAGGAAGGTATTGTCTTTCGTTAAAAAAATCGGTGGTAAGTTTTTAAAGAATCAGAACGTTTTAGGGTATACGTAGAACACGATTTTACTAGTTTTACGCTGATGCCTGTCTCTCTCTCTCTCTCTCTCTCTCTCTCTCTCTCAGCGTGTGTGTGTGTGTGTGTGTGTGTGTGTGTGTGTGTGTGTGTGTGTGTATGTGTGTGTGTGTGTGTGCGTATATGTGTCTATGTGTGTACCTGTGTGTGACAAAAATTTCTTCAACGATAACTCCAATACTACAATTCTAAAAATTATAATTCTCTCGTAGTCCTCTTCTTTACTTCCATATGAACAGTTGATTAAATTTTGTTTATAATTGATCAGACGGAAGTTCCTTTATTTGAAGTTCTTGAAAAAATGCAGTTAAGTACCATTTTTTGACCTTTTATATGATTATCAATATAAAAGAATATCTTATTGTCTATACGGTTTGATTATACATTTTCCTTCATATTCAATAGATATAGCGTTAAAAAATTATAAAGAAATTAACTTTTATACATCAGCCAGCTTTACTATAATCATGGAAACAACTGATATATTCAAATAATTCTAATTAACAGATGTCAGTGTCAAATGCAATTTACATAGTGTATGTTCGTGCTATAATTTTATTGAATAGGATTTATAAAATCGTTTTCAAAGAACTTTCGGTATGTAACTTGTAGAAAATATATAGAATTGTTGGAAGGTAATGTGCTGGCCGCATCAGATTATTTTTATTTTAAGAATCAAAAATTAAACTTCGTAGTTTCCTTAGGTACTGGTAAAGATTTCTGAAATAAACATTAATAAACAATTACATAATAATTAACTTGTGACCAAGATCTTGAAACATACTATACATGATTTATTTGAATATTTCAACAAGAGTGAAATGTGCTTTTAATAATTAAAATATTCATGATGTTTTTATAATTCAGGCAAAAATTCTGTATTATCAACAAAATTAGGTCACAATTAAATATTAACCATTCAATATCCACCTACGCACTCTGCACAAATGGAGTACCTATTTATATTGTTAGTTAGAACTTATTTTGGAAAATTTAATATGCCTCATGTGATAATTATGTGCATTAATTAATCATGGTTGAGTGACAATTATACGCGAATGAATTATTTATCCTCAGCTGCTTTATTTTCCAATTCAAATGCATATTTAAAATTATTCAACGTGTTCTTGTTATATTGTTAATCGGAAATAGTTTGTGCCTGTATTAATAATATTTAAATAGAATAAATTAAAAGGTTTAGACACAGGCATGCATCTATATAAATCACTATTCCATACTACCCTTAGACTCGATTGCAGTTAAGATTACTCGCCCCGAGATTTTTGCTTTAGGTTGAAAGTACAGTGTGAAACAAATTAGTAGTAAAAAATCTGATGTGGCCAACACAAAACCTCCCGCTATTTAATTTTTATTAATTTAAATACATACCTACGTAATGTTGCAAACTACGAGCCCAGGCTCATAATAGTTCGGCCGGCCTACATTTTCTACTAGACGTCTTGACAAATTATTACACCTACCCAAATGGTCAATAATTTCCACAAATCTTTTTCGTCTATTTTAAAATATATACTTTAAACTTACAAAAACTGAATACTTTATTAAAATCTCCTAATAAACTAAATTTATATAACAAAAAGTATGGTCCAACTGATGGGTCATAATAGTTCGGCCACCTATCATACTAGTCATAAAAATAATGCGCTCTTGTTAATACAGAACAAACATTGCACAAATAGACAAAATACCTCTCAGTATTAGTTATCGGTTAGTAATTAATGGTTTTCAAGCACAATGCCTCGTGGTTACTCTCAAAGTAAAGACTTGCGGTTATCCATCATTAATGCTCATAAAAAGGGAATTTTGGCACGTCGAATATCTGTTTCGCATTCTGTTCCTATTTCGACAGTGCAATATACCATTAATTTATATAAAAGAACAGGCGGAGTCGATGAAAAAACCAAAACCAGCCGACCATCTACTATTACAAAAGTAAACAAGCTAGCTTTACGTAGAATAGTAAAAAAAAAATCCGCGGTCAAATACTAAAGAAATAACTGTGCTATAGAGGGAGAGTATAGCAAAGGAAGTTTTGATGTCTACAACGAAGAGAACTATTCGAAATATAGGATACAAGTTGCATAAAGTAATATTCTACTACCTTTTTTTTGTACAATTTGTTAATAGCTTATTTAATTTTTGCAACAGGCAAAAGAAAAACCATTATTAACAAAAGTATTAGATGAAAGTTGTAGGAAATTTTAGTGTCAACAAATTGAAAAATAACTATTTTTGCCCTAATGCAAATAGGTGAGAAAAAACCGTTTTTGCGCCTTTTTTGCCAAGTTGGCGGTGCTTCCCGAAGGCCCCCGAGGGAGAAAACTTGCATTTTTTATTAGGACCCCTAAATATATAATAAATCCAAAAATCAAAAATACCCGACCTTTTGCAGGGTAGGTTTTAGATCCCGGAACTTTAATATCTGCAGCGATCCTTATAGTTTATACCTGAGTAAATGATATTTAAATAAAATCAATTACAAGATATTAGCCACAGATATACAAACAAACAAATCCGCGAGAACATCCCAACAATATTTCAAACTGACATTTAATGCCTTGCATTAAAGTCAAAACATTCATTCCATCTCATTTCCATCAGATAACCTTTATCTTAGTAAACGAATTAATCAAACAAACCTTCACTATTCCTGTTCAACATCAATACATCACTATGAACTATGAACTCATCACCAAACAAAAACGAAACGAAATAAAAAAAAGTCTTTCGGCTTTGATTCCCCGTCCAATCGGCAAAGATACGCAAGGCAACGCAACACAGACAAACCTCATTATTCCGACGAATTATTCTATCGCGTCGAATCAATCGGGGAGGGTGTCACGCTGCGTGCTTGATGAAAAACATCACTTGGTCGAATCAATCACACAGCGGCAACGTAACGTAAGGCAGTCGTGATCGTGTTGTGCCTGTTTGTCCAGAGATGTAGGCTGCGAACCTCTTACAAGCACTTGGTCTTGCTCGAGGGTGTACGAGTGCATAAGAGGGTGTACTACACAAACTACTGGTGTTGAGGTGTGATTGATAGCTCATTATTCCTTTCAACAGAGAATTTGTTTGTACGCTGTGTTCGACAATTTGTAATGAATTATTTCTTGGAAGGTAATGACTGAATTTTGTTGAAAGTAGTGACACAATGAGGTCATGCACGACTTTTTACCTCTCGATAAGAGAGGTGTTGAATTCATGCTAAAATACTCATATCCAAATTTTACTGAATAAGCACGATTTTGATAGAATGTACAGTACCCTGCCAGCAGGACCAAAAAGCTTCGGAAGAGTACTTTGTATATTTAGATATTTCAGTACTTTCTAGCCTTTTATCAGGATACCAAACTATTCCTCATATTTTAAGCTTTATGCGCATTTTTTTGACTGAATCTATCTTTATTATTAAGCAAGTTACGACAAGTTAAAGTTTATTATAATCAGTAACGAAAATGCTACGCGTCGGGAGCCGTGTTTCTGTCGCAGCAACGAATTTTGACTAAAAATGATAATTCTTAGAGTTTTTCCGTATTTGGTGAGTAGTGGCGTAGTGCTAGATACTACGGTGTTGTTAAAAACATAATAAAAACAAAAAATATAGCAACAGTTCAATGGGAAATTGATGGAAATTCACAAAAATACCTTTGCTTTAAAACTTGAAAATCAAGAAGGTAAAGTTCATGAAATTATATTTAAATAGTCACGTGTAGGTATAAAATTTGCCATTATTTTAAAAATTTCTTGTTAATTATTATGGTTTTTGAAAATGTTATACTTAATTTTGATTTTTAAAGCGCTGTGTTTAAATAATTATTACTAACTGCTGCTACTCTAAGAAGCGCTTCCAGCAGGACAACGCTTTGTACGTTCTATCATTAAGGTCGCTAGAATCCGATTATAACATTTTTAAAATGTCTGTATGTATATATGTATGTATGTATGTGTGTGTGTGTCTGTGTGTGTGCATGTGTGTGTGCATGTGTGTGTGTGTGTCTGAATGTTGGAAGCACGATTCCTCAAAAACTATAAGACTTAAAACCTGTTTAACTATGAATTCCTCAAGATGACATTCCTAGGAAGAGTTTTGGTAAAAATTGGATAACCGGAAGTAGTAGTTTCTTAGAAAAATGCTTTTAAATATAATTTTTTGGAAGTTTTTGTTTTGCAATTATTGAAGAACATAAAATTCTCCATCTAATACTCTTAAAAATTTTATTATATCTTGTATAGATTTAGAGATAAAGACACTATAATCTATAGAATAATTTAATTGCAGATGCTAAAGCACTAAGGAAACCACTTGACAAATTCAATTGTTTATAACATAGTTTGTAAATGACAGATGTCAGTGTCAAACATCAACAATTTTAGTGACATTCTGATAGCTTTTTCTGGGTAGTACATTTATGCCCGTATTCATAAACACTCGTAAAATTTTTAAACGCTTCGTTATAATTTTTATCGAATAAAAACAGTCGACATTGAAAGAAAAATCGAAATTTTATTTGTCAAGTTTGATTTTATTTGTCAAAAATTATAACGAACGGTTTTGAAACTTTACGAGTGTTTATGAATGTTGGCATTAATCTTTCTTATTGTTTTCTTAATTAGATATTTGATATTATATGTAAAATGCATATATCCATTAGAAAGACCGCCAATCTTGTTAATGAATTGGAAGAATCCCTGACATTCAGGAACTGCCCCGTACAATGAAAAATAGATGTAATTAGAATTGTATGTGTGCAGCAGGCTTGTTAAATACAATAAAAAACAATATTTGGGTAAAGTTCTGTAATTTTTTGTTATAAAACGACGGTTCGATTCGATAGTAAAGTGCAATACAATACTTAGGTATATAGCCTAATATGGAAATGGCGAGAGTTCTTGTGCTGGCCACAACAGATATTTTTCTAATTGTTTTTAACCCGAAATATCAATTATATACTGCTTTGACCTACGTAAATATATCGCAATAGTTGAGATGTCGAGGCGATTGTCATTTCTTTAAGAAATAGTAGAAAAACTAAAAAATGTTTAATTTGAATCCATAAAATTAATATTGATATTGACATGTGTTTCAAATAAAAACTGACAGTAAATGTCACTGTCAAAAAACTAATCACTTCAAATTAATAATAGTGACATTTTAAAAAGGAAATAGTAAATAAAGCAATAGTTTTCTACAATGGAACAGTTTGCAGCTTTAGTAAATACGGAGGTATGTATTAATAAAAAATAAATAGCGAGAGATTTTGTGTTGGCCACATCAGATTTTTTTCTAATTGGCTATTTATCTTTTAGCAATGTTATTTAAAATGATCTGATTTGTACAAAATACATCGGTTTTAAGTAATGGTTTTCTGCTTCATTTTATTTATGTCTAAAATGTTCAAAAAGAACAGTAATTAAGTTCTGATATTCTGAATCATCTATAAACATGATTTTATTTTTTGTTCAATAATATACTTATTTTTTATCATAAAAAAATTATCACTGTTCATAATCAGAAAACCACTGTTCTCTCGCATTGATGCAGTTATTTTTGGCGTTCTTTTAATTTCCACCACACTACCCGTAGCCCATTCCCATCGACCGTACTCCATTTTTATCTGTAAACAAAGCCTCCGTGATCATTCCATCAGCCGCACTCAATATCGATAACAAAACAGCGCCTGCCATGGAAACCATTTTACCGCGAACGGGATGTCAGGCACCCGGACGTCAGGCGTCGGGGTTAGTTAGCGCGATAGTGCGAGAGCCCCCGACGCCCCGACGGATATTGGAGAGCACGGTCCGTGAAATGCTACGAGTAGGTAAGTGATGAACGGTGATTGAACGTGTGGGAGACACTACAAGAATACAGAGGGAGGATGGATTTGTTTTATATTAGTTTGTAACAGTGGTGATGGTGACCAATACTGTATTTGTCAAATTGCAAAAAAAATTGCGTGAAAATAATTATTGGTATTTATGTATGTACATAGACAATTGGGCTTATTCACGTGTACATTGTTATTAAACAAGAAATTGTTACTTAACAAGAATTGATAACAATATTGTTAAAATTTCGTATTCACGTGTCACGTTGTTAGATGAGCTATAACAATTATTGTTTAGTAACAATCTTGTTATCATTTAACATGAAGTTGTATTCAGTACAGCTGTCATTATTTAAAATTGCAGTGTTGCAACCATTAGGATATTAAAATTAAAACATTTCTTATTTAAAATAATGATTTTTTAAAATTCATTTGGGTTATTAAAGATACCTTTATTATAGTATAATATTTAAAACTGACGAAAACATTTTTAACTAATAAAACTCTAATTATAAAAACTATTAATGTTCGCATTGGTATTGTAAGGGTGGTAGAAGTGTTTTAAGATTTGTTTACTTTGTTTATGAATGACAAGTGTGACAATTAGAGTTGTTTCATCATTTACGTCTAATTTACTTCAAATTCACAGTAAATATGGCGAAAAGAACAGCAGATACCTGCCAGAAATATGAAAAAAAAATTCAGCTTGAATCTAAAAGTATTTTCCATGACAAGTACTTTTTATTGTTCATTACTTTGTTTAGTGATTTATATATCTTCAATTAATAGGAAATACCATCTGCGTGTTATCTAATCCTAAAGGAATGGTGTTACTTCAACAATTGTACTCTGTCATGCATACGAAATATTCCGAAAAATATATTTTCTTTTCAGATAAAAAAGCGGTTCACTTCCATATCCTTTCATTGCGGCATATTTATTCTTAATACATGCCTAATGCGATAGACAATAAATGAGCTAAAAATTATCTATCTAATTTACATATTATGTATATCACTTATTTGAAACAGTTATTCGACAAGTCAGTCTGCCCTTTAAAGACACGACTACGCACTAATATCAAATAAAGAAACTATACGAATTATATATTTGTGCACGAATTTTAGTTTAAATACACTAAATTTGCCTTTGATGAATATTGATGAGCATTTGCCATTTTAATTTACTCTTAACAATAATTGTTCACACCTCGGCAAGTGGTCAGGAGCTCTTGCCTTGACTAATAACAATTATTGTTAAAATAACGACAGCTTGTTGACACGTGAATACGAATTTTAACAATTATCTTTAAAATAGCAATAAGTCGTTACGTAGCAATATAGATCGCATAACAAGGTACACGTGAATAAGCCCGATGTCATGGTGTATTCATCTTTGGGCGAGTTTCTTTGTTCAACAGCTATTCAAGGGCTGAATTCCATCAAAAATTGAAAATGATGTCACGATGAATAGCTGATGGATCCAAGGCCGTATCCAAGGGGGAGGGGATTTGGGGGTTCAAACCCCCCTTGAAATGTAAAATAAAATACTAAAAAAATTAAAGTCTAACCAAGATATTAGCGCTATCATAGCACGCGTCCCAAACTGCGAGTATAACATTCCCAATTGCTTTTTACAATTAAATAAAGATGTACGTAAAGGCCAAAATATTGTTTTATTTTAGGAAGTGTCTACTGTACTGCCCAGACAGAGCCACAATAAAAATTTGTGAACTGTCGCACCTGAACGGAATCTAGCGGACAATTCTAGCGGCCACTACTCGAATCTACCTAAAAACCACTGTCTACCAATTAAGAATTGTCATTTAGGTATTGTTTTGGGTTTGGTTCACTAATTTTTCTTTTTGCTGCTCTGTCTGGACAGTGCAGTAGACACTCCCTTTATTTTATTATTTCCCCGAGAATTGTATACCGGGTGTTTTTTTTAAAGGTGTACATAGCAGATTAAAATGGGAAATCAGTTTTTTGCAAACTGTTGCCCCCCGTTTTGACTGACAACAGTAGTTGTGGTATCAGTAGAAAGATAAAAATTATATCAAATGACAACAAATAAATGTAAATTATGTAATATTTTAGTCCCATAAATTAATTATTAAATTTGTCATTTGATGCAGAAATTTTTTTATCTTTCTTTTGATACCACAACCATGGTTATCAATCAAAACAAGGATAACAGTCAGCAAAAAACTGCACATGTTAATCTCCTTGAAAAATAATATAATTATATATATAGGCCATCCAGCGAATCAAGCGGTTTACGTCATAAATATAATATCACTAGAAACAATGACGTCATATGTTAAAAAGTTTACATGAGCATGTAAAACGGATTAAAATATACATGATCTGTGGGTTGTCTTCATAAATCCAAATCTTTCTTAAAAAGGTAACACGTCTGGTATCATTTTTTTCAGCGAAATTCAATTTTATTTAAAATATTCTGAACGATACTGCTTACGCCGTTATAAATACTTCATTCTTGTAGTTTATGCAACAAACCATCTAGTATTATGTGAGATCCTTAAAAAGAAATACAGAATACTGCATACCATACAATTTCTAACTGTTTCTGTACATTAGCGTTTGCCACACGCTGTACATATAGATTTAATTTTCAAATTATTACTAATAAAAGAACGAAATATTACCTCAATATTACAATTCAGTGAAAGTAAAAGCCCACCAATCTATTTTTCATTTTCAAAATAAGTCAATAAATTAACTACAAGCTCTTGAATTTGACATGACAGAGCATTTGACATTTTGTCAATGAACAACAATACAAAAAACAAAATGAAATCACAATACAGGTTGAAAAGTATAATGTAGACATATAATATTTAGTAATATACATGTTCAGAATTACCAATATTAAAAAAATATAATCAAACGTCATTTTGCAAAAATTAACCAAATTTTACTTAATAATAATATTTCCAAATATAATTATTTCTATTAAAGGTTTCAAATACATAATAATAATAAAAAAACCAATAAAATACCTTCAATAAAATATATTTAAAAATATAAAGAAAATTTCAAAAATCCCTAAACAATGACGTAAACCGCTTGATTCGCTGGATAGCCTATATATATATATATATATATATATATATATATATATATATATATATATATATATATATATATATACTATAATTTGTACATTTTTAAAAGAAAAAAATCCTTCTTTACGTCAAATACCAGCAAACAAATCTTCTACTTTAATTCGGAAACGATGCACCGACATGTCAATATTTTATCGCTTCTAAAACATTCCGCCCTTAGTCTTGCCATTATTTAGTTCATCCCCTGCAACTGCAGGTTGAGTGAAGCAAAGACGACAGACGACACCCCAATTCATGCCCCCCTCCCCCCTGCCTTTCCACCGCCAACGCAGTTGATTTGCGAGGGAACAAGTGACAAATGGAAATGGAAAATTTTAAGGTTGCGTCTGGCGAAATTTTTGCCCCAGGGAAACGGTTGATTCCTTACACTGAAATTGGGAAATAAAAGAAAAATGAGTTCGAGATCAGCTGAGGATGCTGTGAGGGAGATCTGTGTTGTTGGCTGGAGATAAGATGCAAGAGAATTATCGGCTTGCAGTTTATTTTGAATCACGGACAGACACCCTAAGTAATTTTTATTTCACCAACTCTAGTCTTCGGTTTAAGAACTCATTATAATTTATCGAAGGGAAATTTAATCTTTATACACCAATAATGATGTAATAGTGATGTTTAATGAAGACTTGAAAATAATGAACTTGTTTCGTTTTTATAAAGCAACAAACTGAATTGCTTTATCGTCAGCCATGTGTATAAAAGAATAAAAAGCGGTGAGATTTTAATGGAGAACATGTTCTGGAATATCTGATACACAATTTCCCCAATTCTGTAAGAAAGTTATTAAGTCTTAGCAACATTGCTGTAGCAAATAACCAATAATAATTGCGAACACTAAATAAATCATGAAAATGACAGGCTTTACATTTGTTTTTATTGGTTACAATTTTTAGTATCGTTACTAAAACTTAACTTACAGAATAGGGCCGAATATCTGATATTTATAAAAATAATAAAGTAAATGTATTTGTTATATCTATTTTGAAAGGTACATCTTATTTCACTCATTTCATTGTATTAAATTGTCGATTTTACACTTACAATTAATAACTAAGCGCAATTTTTAAAAATGTTTATCATATAGCAACGTTTACTAGCATTTCCAGCTTTGCATAAGGAGTAACGCTTAAGAACTAAAAGTAATACGTCAGAACAAAAGATTACAAACTTCTAATCTGAACTATCAACTGTCAGTCTATACTATAATTACTAAATTTTAATTTTTTCGGTATAAATGTAGATACAAAAAAAATTAAGTATATAACATAATATTAAAAAAATTGATGTGACCAGCACATGACTTCCCGCCAATTCCATGTTTAAAATAGCAATGAGCTTTAAGTAAAGTTTCACTTCCGATTGATCGTTTGTAAATAAAATCTACTTTGTTGTTCCAATAAATAAAAAAGTTTGTAATACGAAATTTTGGATTATATTTTATTATGTTTTTCCTGAAAAATCTTCAAGCTTCAAATTAAGTACTACGTCCGTTTTATAATATATAGTCAAAATCTAATATGTTGTTTCAAATTATATAAGAGTATTAAATACCTACCAACTTTGCGGAGTTTTGGATCATTAATATATTTTAAGGAAAAATCGTCACACACACATTATTGTCAAAATCATCACCAACTTCCTTATGCTCTAAAACGCAATCTGTGTAAATTCTTCGCCGCACATTATCCATTTCGTAAATGTATAGTTGCAAACTATTATTTGACAATTTGAAATCATGTTCTTATTGAGAGCTGTTTGATATATAATGCTGCAAACATCAAACTTAAATCGAATTATCCTGTATATCTAATATTTATGTATGATGGAAAATATATTATTTTTACAAACCTTAATTTCATTAGAATCAAATTTAAACTACTAAATTCTTCTTAACATGGTTTCATTATTAATTTTAATGAAAATTGCTTCGTGACAGTGACATTTGTTTAAATATGTCAAATTTATTATTAAAGTATTGTTTTTGTTTGACGGAGAGGCAAAGTGATGTACAAAAATAAATTATTTTATAATATAATATAAAGTTATTTCAAGTTATTTACTATTTCAAGTTATGCACTAAATGCGTAGAATTGAAGATTGTGCCATTATATTCAATTTGTGTTTGTAAAAGCTGCTAAAAAATTACATTCAATGAATTTTTACAAGAAAAACAGTTAAAAGCTTGTATAAATGATACTTCCGGTTATCCGATATGCACTAAAATCTAATGAGCTCTTCCCACATTAGTATAGAATGGATATACAAAATTTCAAAATTTTCTGATTGATAGTATTTGAGTAATCGAGTCCACAAGATCCACACTCACACGCAGACACACATACATACCTACAGACATAAAAATTGATGTGACCAGCACATGACCTCCCACCAGATCCATGTTTAAAATAGCAATGCCTTTTAAGTATAATATCACTTCCAACTGACCGTTTTGTAAATGAAATCTAATTTGTTGTTCCAATACATAGAAAAGTCTGTAATACGAAATCTGTTGAGAGCTCCAAATTATGTGCCATTTTCGGTTTATCATATAGAGTCAAAATCTAATATGTTGTTTCAAATTATATATGAGTTTCAAATGCCAAATTTGAAAAGTATTACTTCTCATTTATCAATTATAACCAAAATTTAATATGTTTTTCATCTTGATATACAAGTCTTATGTAGTAAATTAAAATGTTTTGGGTTATATTTTAATGTAGTTTGTCATTAAAAACTGTTATGGGCTTCAAATAAAGTAGTGCTTCCGGTTATCCAATTTTACCCAAAATTTTTAAAGAGGGAAAATAGAAATGATTAATGAAGAGTTATCGTGGACGGACACACACACAGACATCATTTTAAAAATTTTATAATCGGATTCTATGGACCTTAAATCGTGTTTATTAACTAAAATCTGGATATGCGAATTTTAGCATGAATCCAATATCTCTCTTAGCGAGAGGTAAAAAATTAAAATCTGATTCTAGTGATTTTAAAACGTGCTTATTCATTAAAATTTGAATAAGCGATTTTTAGCATGGATCTAAGGTAAAAACAGGAGTCCCTAAATTTAGACGAAAATAACTAGAATTATGGGCATTTCTTGAAAAATTGAGTATTATTTAGGGAATTTCAAATATGCTAGGTCCTTCTTTTTATTTTTAAAAATAATTTCCAAGTATGAAAATACCATGATGATTAATACTTATTATTTACAAATTTTAAAGAGGGAAAATAGAAATGATTGGAAGTTTGATATAAGAGTTATCGTGGACGGAAACACACGCATACACACACACACACACATATACATACACACACACACACCCACACACACAGAGAGAGAGAGAGAGAGATCATTGAAAATTTAAAATGTTTGTAATTGACAGATAAATGTTAGTGTCAAAAATTCGGGTACATTACTAAAGGCTTTTTCTGGGATGTATATTTAATATTTATTATTTTATTATTAATTAAATATTTCAAATTATAGATACATATATTACATATACCATCAGAAATACCCCCAATCTCGTTAATGAATTGAAGAATCTCGAACATTTAGAAGAGTAGGAGGAAACTTATTTATAGAATGAATTAAAAAAACAAAGTAAAAATATATTAATAATAGATGTAAGTAGAATTTTTGTGAATATACCAGAAATGTTAGGTAAATACAATATGTACTTATATAGTCTAATATGGAAATGGCGAGAGGTCTTGTGCGGGCCACAACATATTTTTTAATAGGGTACTTAATGAAATTGTAGATTGCCTACATGACGTGAAAGGCAAAAAACATTAGATATCCCCTATTTTTCATTAACTTCACGTAAGTGTTTTATGGGCTGCAAAAAACCTATCTGACTTGAGATAATCTATAGGATAAACGGTGTAGCGGAATTTTTTTAATTACTGTCAGAAAAAATCGAGGAAGGAAACGCGGGGTTAAAGCGTGATTTAGCGCCCGCCACGGCCAAATTCCATTATCCGCTAAACCGGCCCTGAGTGACGTCCGGAGTCCGGAGTCGAGGCCCGGAAACCCTCACGGCCTCCGGACCCACGACTGCGACACGTGAGGGGACGAGAATTGACCTCACGGCGGGAGGAATTGCACTTTTGATTGTTTCTTTTCGCAAACACTTTGAACCCAACAGTTTGTGAGGGATTTCGATACTATAAAAAAGGAGTTTATAGGTTATTTATTGGCAATATTACAAAACAACAAAACAGAAATTTTTTAGGATCTTGCTTTAGTTTTTAAATTAAATCAGAAAATCTAGGGCATTTTTCAGGTGAAATCTTAAAAATTCTTAATTTGCTACTTAAAGTGAGAAGGATAATAAGATAATAATACACAGTAGTAACTTGTAACCCGATCATTCGGACCCTTTTTCTTTATTATTTGTTTTAATTTTTTCATTTCTGTTTGTGGCTTCTGACAAAACAATTTTGAAATTAAAATTGATTGTGAAACATATTTTTAAAAAATGTAAAGCGTCGTTTTATAATTAAAAAAATTACAGAACTTTACCCAAATATTGTTTTATTTAATTTATATATAATTAATAAAACAATAAGAAAAATTAAATGAAATACCTATAATTAGAATTTAACGTTCTTTATTAGTAATAACATATATTTTCAAAAAAATATTTAAAAGATTTTTTAAAGAAACTACTACTTCCGGTTGTCCAATTGTTACCAAAACCTTTTGAGCTTTTCCCATTAATGTGAGATTAAGGAATCCGTAGTTAAACAGATCTTATGTCTTATAGTTTTTGTACACACGCACACACACACACACGCACACACACACAAACACGCACACACACATACGCACATCGCCACACACATACACACAGAGACATCGTAAAAATGTTAAAATCGGAACTTAAAACTAGCTTATTTACTAAAATCTGGAAATGCGATTTTAGAAGGACATATTCTAGTACGCTTATTGATGCTAGAAGGAGCTTCATCCTTAAACGACTTTTAGTGACATTTTGTTACTTGGGATTAGTATTACTGCACTAAAAATCGTAGCCTGCGTTATTAATACAAGACCGAGAAACATCAAATATATTCGGTAAAAGAAAATCTGTAGTGGTAGCACGCACTTTAGAATTCTATCATAGAAAGCAGACAAATGCGATTTTACATTTACTAATCTTGGTAGCATGCACTTTTAGAATTGTATATTCGCTTTTTGTATCGGAATTTTTTGAATTTTATACTATTAAAATAAAAAATATTATGACAGTTGCATATAATAAATGTATAAATTATAGATAAATTGGCTTTGAATAGAACTGTGGCAAAATAATGATGTTACTTTGACACTTTCGCCTCAAGTCGTATACGTTTGCAGGTAAATATTTTGAGACACGCATGCCACCAAATTTACGCTTCGTGGCGAAAAGAAAAAACAAATTCCTCTTTGATAGAATTCTAAAGTGCGTACTACCACTACTGGCGTGAATTTTCCCTGCCGTCATTTTTGACAAATTATAAACAATATTATAATATAATTATGTATGAATCAAATATTACGTACATTTGCATTTGTTGCATTTTTTATTCGATTATATTTTTCAAAAACAGTATAACAACGTTATAACCGCTAAATTGATTTATTAAGTTCCTCAATTCTGCCTAAAACAGCTGTCGAATCGATGATATTCATTTATAAATTAACCAATTATTCCGCGTTTAGCATAAAAAATTTACATAATACCTAGATACACTAGGAGCTTGTATTTAGCTTAACCCAAATTAGAATATCCTGGATTTGAGTTTGTCCGGTGTCCGGTTACATAACTGTCAAGTTTTCAAATTTCATTGTATATTGAGGTCATTTTGTAATATTCATGAAAATTATAAACGACCTTTATACACATATAATTAACAGGCATTGATCAAACGAATATCGAACACTTAATATACAAAAGTGGGCTAACAAAATGAATCAATGTTTCCATCAATAATTTTTATTTTTAGCTGACACATATAAGCATTAGAAAAGTTACGCATGCAATTTTATGTTACATGTGAAATGAGTAACATTGATCACACATATGTTTTGGTATAATATACGAGCGATGCATGCAAGCCTTAATGCCCGCACCGGGCTTTTTAAGGCTTGGATCGACTAGACCCGAAAATAAAAATTGCTGGCCCGACTCGAAGCTCGACTCAACAAAAAATTAGCCGGCCCGGCTCAAAAATTTGAATTAGACGAAATTCTTAACTTTTATCGTGTCAAACGTAAAAAAAAACACTACATCCTTATAACGTTCAAACTTGGTTAACGTAAGTTATTAAAAAAGAGGCCTACAGACCTACAAGTATTTAACATTTTGTTTACCGAAGGCGTTCGAAATTTTAAACAACTTTTTCCACTAATCTTGCACAAAAAAATGTATGATCATTTACATAAGGGCTTTTTTATCTAACTTTATGTTTCTGCCTAAAAAATAAGACAAAATCCCTTTCTTGGGCAACGAAAATCAATTTTATTTAAGTATACTAGAAGTAACAACAATAACAACAACAACAATAATAATAACAATAATAATAACAATAAATAAAATAAATAAATATAACATCACGGCATATTACCCATTACTGGGTGTGCCAGTATCTACAACACAAGTAGACATCGGTAATGATGACGATATATTTTACCGTGTGAGCGCTTACCAGGCGTCATCTCACGGGCACTCATAGCTGGAGTCTGCACTGGCCGGGTTCGAACCCGGGTCACCAGAAAATAATAATAATAATAATAATAATAATAATAATAATGATAATAATAATAATAATAATAATAATAATAATAATAATAATAATAATAATAATAATGGAGGTAGATACAGGAAAGTAAGAATTCTTCGGGAGAAAATCGTCAAAAAATGTAAAACTTGTCTTGGATGAGTACAATACATATGGAACTACAAATAACTATAGTAACGTATACTTTATCTCTCTGTGATATGTTGGTTTTAACTATTTATTTATTTATTCATATTTATTTATTTATTTATTTATTTATTTATTTATTTATTTTTTTAATTGTCCGTGCTGTATGTTCTGTTATCCTGTGGTTTCCTTTTTTCGACTAGACCATTCTAGCCCTGAAGAAGACTATTGTATAGTCGAAACGTCGGCGTGAATAAATTTTATTAATTGACTGCAAGTCCGAAGAATTCTTACTTTCCTGTATCTACCTCCATCCTAACACAGTCGAATATTGATTTTTCAATAATAATAATAATAATATAAAATAATAATAATAATAATAATAATAATAATAATAATAATAATAATATCACAATAGCATTATTATGCTTTAATAAATAACATATTTTTATTTATTAAGATGGGAAGTATATGTTGTTATTGTATCATTTTGATCCTTTTTAACTCCATTCATTTTCATTAATATATTAAGGAATATGTGGTTAAAATTAAATGAACTATAAGATTTTTCGAAAGTCCGATTGGACTCAATTTTTGCAAATAATTGGCCCAATTCGGCCCGATAAATAATGGCCCCTATTCTGTAACTCCATCGATAATAGTTATCGATCTATAACAATTTTAGGCAAATAGAAACAAAGGTACCATCTGCCAGTTTCATTTTTATTCATTGTCTACTATTATTACTGGCTACAATTTATTATCGATCGATAAAAGTTATCGATTGTGTTATAAAATAGGGGGTAATATCTTTGGCCCGGCTCGATGATCGATTCGAAATTGAAACGGGCAAAAACTCGAGATCGAAGACATCCCTAAATATACGAAATGAGCCATGAATGAAATTTTCTCTGTATTAAATAGAATCGTGGTAGAAATCTGAAATGTATCTAAATAATTCATAATTTAAATATTACCGCTCAAATGACACTTTATCATTCTCCATTTGATCATCCCTTCTGCATTTCCCTAAAGACTTGCTTCGCACTTAATAAGAATAATTTATGTGAACGTGTGGGTCCTCTTTAATAACAAAACTTGCTTAGTCCACAGTTAATAAAAGATTCCTTGTTCACTAGTGCATGTAATTCGTTTTCACCCTCTGACTGGCTGTGACCCGGCCATGCCATGACGTCATGCGGAAGGGGTAGTTCGTGAAGGGTAAGGGTAGTTTCTCGGGATGCACATGTGTCCCGGTGCTTATTTTAACTTATGATTACAATAAAGTGTCGCTGTGGAAGTTCAGGCAGCCATCCCGTGCAGGCAGTGGATGGTATGTGGCGATGATATGATATTAAGGTGCCTTTATTACTCTTGTTGCGGTTCTACACAAAATATATTGTGTTTGTAATGGAAAAATGGGCACAAATTTACTGGAAAATGGACTAGGAGTGTTTTAGAAGCTGTATTTCAAATATTTACTAGCTAACTAAATAAATTTTTATTTTAATCTTATATAATATATATAAATACAAGGGGTGCAAGGACCAACCATTGAATGGTGCGCGAATAGTATCTGGTTGCCATTCTGGAAACCCGGGTTCGATTCGGCCAGTGCGGACTTTTAATCGCACAAAAGTGATCCCTGTGTGCACTCTCCACACCAGCTATAAGTACCCGTGAGATGACGCCTGGTAAGTGCCCACACACATCTACAAACTTTGTAGATAATGGCGCACCCAGTAATGGGTAATATGCCGTGATGATATACAGGTGTTTAAAAAATAAGTGTCTCAAATTGTGAGGGCATATAGTACATTCTAAGATAGTGGTCGAACAAAATTTTGTCTATGCCAGTAAATAGATTATAAAAAAACAATAACATATTATATGAAACATTTTTTTCACTTTCTAATAGTTACAAAGTTATTTGAAAACTAAATATTGGCCAAGGGCGCCACAACTTTTTTGTGACAAACAAAAACACATCTAAAATGACCTCTGAAAGGTAAACAAAATATCTCATTTAATCAAAGTCATAACTCTTACAGATTTCGAGATAGCAGAGGTAAATACCGAAAAAACTCATTTTTCATTGCCTGTTATCTCGAAAACAGTTGAAGATTGTTGATTAAACTTATTTTATTCATTTTGGTCAATACTATATGTCCTCATAATTTGGGACACTTATTTTTTAACACCCTGTATTTATATTTACCTATTTTATTTTATTATAAATGGTCCACGTGTATTGTAAAATTCTTTATTACGGACGTTTCGGGCTTAGAGCAAGCCCATCTTCAGCTATTAATACATGAAAGATTAATAAAAGCGGATAAAATGAAATGTACAAATTCTTACCAATCGTTAAATATACAGTAATTATTAAAATTTATTACAAAACTTTTAAAGTTGTATTAGACACGATGATCTATATGAACTACGTCGATAATAATTTCAAATAAAGCAAGTTTGTTGAAATGTAGAAAAATTTTGATACAGGCAATTGTTTTCGAGAAAATGGTCAAAAACCACTGAAATATATACTAACTGGAATGCGCGTACGAACCGTGACTGTGAAGCATATTGAAAGCCTGCTGCTGGAGTAGTCGGCAAACATCGAGACAGTTCGTGAGTAGACGGAAGCCTGCTGCTGGAGTAGTTGGCAAACATCGAGACAGTTCGTGAGTAGAAATCATTTCGTGTGGCGCATGTTTAAATAAATGAAGCATAACATGGAAATAAAGAGATCAGCTATGATACGAGTTATTCGGTTAGGTTCGGTCGGCACGAACGTGCGCGAACAGGACCAGCCATTATTGTTCAATGAGGCTTCAGTGCAGCGTACGCTGATAGGTAGAGTATGCGAGTTCCAGTTAGTATATATTATATAATATAGTATATAATATATATAGTGTCAAAAACCTAAATATGCCACAATGTTTGCTAATTGGCGGGAGGTTCCCATCGTCCAATTTCATATTTTTTTGATATGTTGTTCAGCGCATTTTTTGGACAGAATTCCATTTAAAAAGCTTTTCTTGCAGCATTTCCGATGCAAAATCATAGATTTCCAGGACTACAAGCCAAATGATCAAGAATGAAAGCTGAATCGTTTGATTTATAATTTTGTAAAGATCTTAGGGCCGGTTTTTCAATCTATGGTTAAAATTTTAACTTCTAGTTAAGTAAACAATATTGCATCGTTTTGTTGACACCAATGATAAATCAGTCATTTGACAGTTCACTTCGTTTCAATTTTGTTTATTTAATTCATAGTTAAAATTTTAACCAGATATTGAAAAACCGGCCTTTAATTGTTTCATCATAAAAATCTTTATAAAACTGCACAAATATCTGTGAAAACAAATCTAACAGGGTTCAAATAGCCGTTAAAACAGCAGAGTTTAATCTACTTACTAGGACGGCCGACTCTCTTAAAAATATATCATTTAAAAAACTCTGAAATTGAACAAAATTTCCGTCACAATGATGCGAATAAACGACATGATTAACTCATATAAAGATAATACTACTTTATGTAGGTCATCTAATAATCAGAGATTTTTAATAAACCCTTAATTCAATTAATATAAATCCAGATTAGCCTACAAAATTATCTCAATAAAAATAATTTACTGAAAGATTAAATTTAGCTGTAATGGCCACGAGCGAGTTGAAAAATTCGTGGTAATTTCTTTAGATGTTTATTAACCAAAAAAATATTTTTTCCCTCAGTCTGTGTTAAAACTGGAGAGAAATGATTATGGATGTTATCAGGATCGGCTGGGGCAATTTTTCATATTCTCAGGGTCGGTAGTTGAGGCCGCATGATGAAGTGGTGGCGAGAGTACTTGCCGTTGAAAAATTTCCTCCTTGGAAAAAAGTTAAAAGTGGGAAAAAGAAAAACGACTTTGTAGGGATGATTCTGGAAAAGTTGAGAGAACTCTTTGTGGAAAGAACTACTGCTAATTAAAATATTCCAATTGTTGATTTTCTTCCCAAGTGTTTTCTTCTTTTTGTGCAACTCTTTCAAATAAATCTTTATTTCTTTAGAATTGGAACTGTTGCGAGATTCAGAGTTAAGTTTAATACAAGATTGCTCCGTTTTTCTATTTTACGCTTTTCATGATTGTTGAACTAGTTGTTAAAGTTTAATAAGAAACTACTGACAATATCGCCATGAACACAATAAAGCCGTAGAAAAGTATGTTTTATATTTTTGTACAAGATGACCAGGCGCTACTTTAATAGATGTGAATAATTTCGTTTCTTCTTTAAAAGTTTAACAAAATTAAAACGAATCTTTATCGAAAGTTGGTAGGTAGGTACCTACATTTATACAAGTTTGTAAGTTTATTGAATTTTTACCTCTCGCTAAGAGAGGTATTGGATTCGTGCTAAAATTCGCATATCCAGATTTTATTGAATAAGCACGATTTAAGGTTCCTAGAATCCGATTATAACATTTTTAAAATGTTGTCTGTGTGTGTGTGTGTGTGTGGATGTGTGTATGTGTGTATGTGTATATGTATGTCTGGATGTTGTAGACACGGTTCCTCAAAAACTATAAGTCTTAAAAAATATTTAACTGCAGTTTCCTCAATCTGACATTCCTGGGAAGAGCTGAAAAGGTTTTGGTAACAATTGAACAACCGGAAGTAGTAGTTTCATAGAAAAATTCTTCTAAATATAACTTTTTGGGAGTTTTTTTTTATTAAATATTGAAGAACATAAAATTCTCCATCTAATACACTTAAAATTTTTATTATATCT
Organism: Ophonus ardosiacus; assembly: GCA_943142095.1. Lineage (NCBI taxonomy): Eukaryota > Metazoa > Arthropoda > Insecta > Coleoptera > Carabidae > Ophonus > Ophonus ardosiacus. The sequence goes on along the minus strand of OW964831.1, from coordinate 45,565,888 downwards.
TGCATAGATTTAGAGATAAAGACACAATAATTTATAGAGTACACTAATCGCAGAGGCTAAGGCACTAAGGAAACCAGTAGACAAATTCCAATGTTTATAACATGACACATGTCATTGTCAAAAATCAACAGTTTTAGTGACGTTCTGATAGCTTTTTCTGGAAAGTATATTTAATTTTTCTTATTGTTTTATTAATTAAATATTTGAAATTACAGGTAAAATTGTGGTAAAATGTATATTCCATTAGAAATACCGCCAATCTGGTTAATGAATTGGAACAATCTCTGACACTTAGAAACTTCCTCATACAATAAAAATATATATAATTAGAATTATATGTGTGCAGAAGACATGTTAAATACAATAAAAAACAATATTTGGGTAAAGTTCTGTAATATTTTGTTATAAAACTACGGTTCGAAAGCGAAGTGCAGTACAATACCAATACTTATATAGCCTAATATGGAAATGGCGAGAGGTCTTGTGCTGGCCACAACAGATTTTTGTCTATAGTCAATACAAACCATAATGATCACTAAATAGTAGACAGACGCTCATTGTCATAACAAAAATATCTCAAAAGTAGCAGCAAACATACAATATATATTTATTAATTTATTCTTTTATATTATTTTTATTTTATGATATTTAAATATTTTAAACGTTTTCAAATGTTTTATCAGAAGTAAGGGTATGTTCAGAGAGAAAGCAAGTTGCCTGTTTCCGATTTACCCGCTTTACCTGCTTTAACCTGCTTTGAAAATGTTCACATGTTATTAGGAGTAGGCGTTCAGAGTAAAAGCAGACAACTGCTCAACAGGCGCTTGTCAGGCAGGTATTACCCGCTTTCCGATTTTGCCGGAACGAAACCAATATTCTTATTGAGCAGGTTAAAATAAACAAGCCCAAAATGTGTTCAGAAAATAACTTTGATATGGATATTCTAATATCGGAAGTTCAAAAACGGGAAGCAATTTGGAACAAATGTCATTTTAATAGAAAAATTATTGAAAAATTATGGGGAGATATTTCTATCAATATGAAATGTGAAGGTATGAGACATAAATATCACCTGAAAATACGATTTCTGTTATATTAAACAGGTGATGATACTCTTCGTATTTTACTCTATTCTTATTAATTGCGTGGATCCCTATTTTCTTTTTACGTCGTTTCAAATTATTATCATAACAGAGAATAAAATCTTCATCCGTGGAGCTCGAAGCCCACGACATTTTCTTTTGTATTTATTAATGACCCTGACACTAAATTTATCTGAGAAAATCTGAGAGGTCGTGTGATATTTGGTGAGATAAATTCCAAAGACAACGCAAAATGAAACTTGACACATTAATTGTCACACTAACAGTTATAAACAATAACAACTGTTCATTTACTTGGTAGCGGAAAATTATCGGGGTAACGGGGTTTTATCAGTATAATACTGTTCCCATTGGTTGAATTTTCAAGTGTTTTGCATCATGATTGGCTAAAAACTAGACGTTGGAATTTATCATTGTTAAATCCTCGACTTTATTATATCAAAAACTTTGTGCGAAGCCCAGCTTGGTCATAATACAAATAACTGAATAATAATTTTTGTTCGCGATCGTTCAGAAAAAGAACTGTTTCTGGTCACTTTTTAGACCGGAAATTTCTTCTTTACTGAGCTAGATATGAAAATGGTCTATTTGGGATCAGAGAGTAATTTTCCAAGTGGATGAGTTGTTTATTTAATACTTATTTCTTCGCAATAAAAATAAAATAATGCTTACCTATAGATTTTTATATTTAGTTATTTTTTGATCTGAAAGTGTCTTTACTGGGCTCACAAGCTCGCCCTGGAATATGCTTTTCGGGTCTATAGTTACGCATATTACGATTACAACCCGTGATATAATTATAGACTTACTGTTTTGAAGACTGAATTATGATGGTATATGAATATTCTTACCTGCAAAAAGAAAGAAGTTATTAGTACAAGAAATATGAAATAATAATACCGATGATTATGATAATAATAACAAAATAGTTATTTATGTGCAATTTCTGTTAACCGTTTATTAATAGGTTCTGTTAATGTATAGAAAGTCACACATTAATGATTCCTATTAATACATGATATTTATTAATAGACGATTTTAGTGGGTAACCATAGATCTCGCATAATGTTGCTGAACAATTGTCAAAACTTATGTGTAATTATAATTATTTATTATTATTATCAATGATCTCAATAATTAAATGCGTTCGTTACTTTCACTCGTTAAAATGTCTCAAACATTAATCACGCTCATTAACACACTTGATAGTTTAATATCTATTTTGCAACGAATCGGTGTGTTCTACTTCTGTTTAGATTCATCATATAAGTACATGAAAAAATAATGAATTAACTTTTGAAAAAGTCACAGGCTCATCTTTTTTACAAACCATTCCAAAACGATGCAAACTTTAATAATTGTAATTTCAAATTTCATTACCATAAATCTTATGGTGTTGACTACTATAATAGATTCATTATAGTTCTCAGTCCTGTAATAAATGTCTTAAATTGAGTTTATAATTTTATCATTATAGTACTGCATCAAAAAAAAAATAATGAAAAACAAGTAAAGTAACTATTTACTATTTATAGCAGAACAGAATCAAGATATTCATTCGATTCTAGAAGGATAACTTTATTTCTAGACCATCTTCAGAAAAATTTGTATTTTCTTGATGATAGATTGGAAGCTGAAATTCATTCAATTATTTTATTATTAATTGACTGTTTCACTGAAAAATTATGAGTTAAAGGATAAATTCAAAAATACAGAACTATTTTTATAACTCTAATTTCACTATTACGACAGGTCTTCCAATGAATAAAACCATAATCAACTCCTCAATATTTTTTGAAACAAAAAATATTTTTGCTCGCTGAAAAATAATATTTTTACTTAAAGCTAATTACTCCGTCGCAATATATCTTTGATTTATTTAATGAACAAAAGAAACTATTGAAATAACATTAGACAAAAGAGCTCCCTTATTGTTCTTGTTGACTTGATAACTCGGTCTTCAGAACTTCCCATGAAGCTTTTACCAGGCTGAAAAGAAATATCTGCAGAGAAAAAGAAAAGCAAGACTGAATGACTTACATTGGCAGGTGTATGAATTTATAACGGTTATAAATTGGTTTAATTGATGGATTTAATTTAAATTTGATCAGGTAGCGCTATGCGGTATGGCGAAATGAAAGTAAAATTTACGATTTCAATTGACTGGTACGTACGGTGAGAAGACAGAGATAGAGTGAATTTATTCAGCGCGACGCGGAACTTGACAAACGGCAATCGATTGCACCCCTTCCCCGATATAAATAACAGAAAACACCGCCGCCAGCACGGGCCTAAGGAGGGAGGCCAACACCATATTTCTTGCAAATTCCGACGCTCCAAACACCAAACTGTTTACAGAAAGCAACAAAACATAGATGCTTTGAATTTAAAATAGTTTATATTCATTCAAAATACTATATTTCACGATATATTTTCATAGGTAATATAACAAGTGATATGATTATCATCGATGACATTTTCAAGTGAAATATGCTGCTTCGGTTTCACGGGCAATATCATCGATTATTAATCATATCACGAGCTTATATTTAATGAGAGAATATAATGAATTTTTGTCAAAATTAACTGTCAATGTTGTAAAAATCTCTTAGTAACAAATATAAATAATGTGATAATTTGTTTATTTTTTGCCTCTCGCTAAGAGAGGTATTAGATTCATGCTAAAATTCGCATATCCAGATTTTATTGAATAAGCACGATTTAAGGTCCCTTGAATACAATTATAACATTTTTAAAATGAAGTCTGTGTGTGTGTGTGGATGTGTGTATGTGTGGATGTGTGTATGTGTGTGTGTGTGTGTATGTATGGATGTTGGAGGGACGATTCCTCAAAAACTATAAGACTTAAAAAATATTTAACTGCAGTTTCTTCAATCTGACATTCCTGGGAAGAGCTGAAAAGGTTTTGGTAACAATTGAACAACCGGAAGTAGTAGTTTCTTAAAAAAATTCTTCTAAATATAATATTTTGGGAGATTTTTTTTTATTAAATATTGAAGAACATAAAATTCTCCATCTAATACACTTAAATTTTTTATTATATTTTGTATAGATTTGGAGATAAAGACACTATAATTTATAGAGTAAACTAATCGCAGAGGCCAAGGCACTAAGGAAACCAGTTGACAAATTCCAATGTTTATAACATGACACATGTTATTGTTAAATATCAGCAGTTTTGGTGACATTCTGATAGCTTTTTCTGGGAAGTATATTTAACTCTTCTTATTGTTTTATTAATTAAATATTTGAAATTATAGGTAAAATTGTGGTAAAATGCATATATCCATCAGAAATACCGCCAATCTGGTTAATGAATTGGAAGAATCTGTGACATTTAGAAACTTCCTCATACAATGAAAAATAGATATAATTAGAATTATATGTGTGCAGAAGACATGTTAAATACAATAAAAAACAATATTTGGGTAAAGTTCTGTAATATTTTGTTATAAAACGACGGTTCGATAGCGAAGTGCAATACAATACTTATATAGCCTAATATGGAAATGGCGAGAGGTCTTGTAATGGCCACAACAGATTTTTATTATAGTGGTACTTCCTTGTTGTTTTATAATACATAAAATATTTTTTAATTAAGAAACTGTAGAACTGTACCATACAATAATATCCAGAAAAATAAAATAAGAAAAATTGTTTATTTCATAAAGTTTATTAAATTATACAGACTAGATTCATAACTCATACCGTCGTCTTATTCATTGTGTCTTTTTATAAAATATTCAACTCCGGGTCTGCGCTATGCGAATATTGGAAGAAATGAATGTAAGCTACAGAGATTGCGACACGCAAAATTTAGGAGTTCGGAAGGATATTCGAAAAATAGACAATCAGAAACGACTACGGCCAACTGAGAACGAAACATTTCAATTACTAAAATAAATTAAATCTAGCAAGAAATTTACGTTCGTTCCAACAGCTTTACAATAAAATAAATGCTTTATTCGTACAATCATTCTTATGTAAAGAGTGTCGTACATGGCCATATTTTAGCTTTGTTCGATGACATGTACTAGGCCGCCCTAGTGTTAACTTTCTTACACTAACATGTTTTATGAGAAACGGGCAGCTTCTGGCAGGCTGTTCGATGACAAAAATTTTAAGAACTAGTGCTCACGTTTCTGACCTGACTCGCGAGGTGGTGCAGACTAGGAGTGGGGGTAACTAAATGTTGTTCGGTAGACATTTTAATTCTATCCTATCTACACATCTGTTTATTAACCTAAAATTTTACACATTGAGAAATTAAAATAATGGATTCAGATATAGCATATTCTCTTTGTTTTGTTATATAAAGAATTAATATATCTGTCTCTGAATCTGATGAAGAATCAAGTGATGATTGATCTTCGTCAGAATCGTTTATTAGTTCAAACACTATGTTCTTTAAAACAGACATTTCTGCAGTCACTTCTTTGCAGCTTTATGATATGACTGTGTTTATAAACAACCTAACCTTTTACACCTTTGGCTACGCTTGGCTTGATTACTCAAAGCTGAGCAAACTTGGCCAAATATACACTAGTGTTTTATGAAACCACAAGAATTAGACTGTACTAGTGTACACTACACTGCACTGCACTATTCTGCTATGCACTTCAAGCACTTCTCATCGAACAGAGCTTTTGTTAACAGAATTTAATTAGATGAATTGTTATCAAATTTGGGGTCCGTTTAATACAGAAAATAAAATTTCTATGTCAAAAATTTTCTGATACCTACTATTGATTTAGGCTGTGTCCGATGTTGCACTTTTATGACCCTAATATCTAAATCCTAAATTTATATGCCCTAAATCTAGTGTTTATTTAGGATTTTAGGAATTAGATTTTAGGGTTTTGCAGGAGCACACTATGCCTTGAAGTTGACGCGCACTAATTAAACAAATCATATTCATTGCTATAATTTGTACAGAACGTCAAATTTACTGTCAAAGAACAGCTTTTTAGTTCTATTTTATGAAATATAATATTAACATTTACTCTCAAGCATCAAATTGAATCGAATTGTATAATTCGTTTTTGTTGTTCTAAAATGTTGCCATACAAACCAATGGATATCACTAGTGTGCCATTCGGAGTTGTATTTATGTGAAGAAGACCTAAATCAAAAATACTAAATGCCAAAATGCGACATCGGACATAGCCTTAGAAATAAAGGCACTATAATATATAGAATAATCTAATCGCAGAGGCTAACTAAGGAAACCACTTGGCAAATTCAAATGTTTATAACATAGTTCATAAATGACATATGTCAATGTCAAAAATCAACCGTTTTAGTGACATTCTGATAGCTTTTTCTGGGAAGTACATTCAATCTTTCTTATTGTTTTATTAATTAAATATTTGAAATTATAGGTAAAATGCATATATCCACCAGAAATACCGCCAATCTGGTTAATGAAATGGAAGAATCTCTGACATTTAGGAACTGCCTCATACAATGAAAAATATAAATAATTAGAATTATATGTGTGCAGAAGACATGTTAAATACAATAAAAAACAATATTTGGGTTAAGTTCTGTAATTTCGATAGCGAAGTGCAATACAATACTTATATAGCCCATATCATTTTTTTTATCACTACAAATAGGATGCAAATATTTAAAAATAGAATGTTCCGACGACCACTACGAAAAGTACATAAATTCACACGCTAAACTTTTACTGAAAGTTGGTCATTGCACATCACTAGCAAAGGTGTGTGATATGAAATCTCGTTTGCCAATCAGATGTGTCCGCAACTGTGTGATATGATTTTATCACACGCTACGATAACTGAGCGAACTAACCTAAAAAATTGTATTTAAAAATTTGACAGTTGCAAATAATTTGCTGAATTTATACGGATTAAGAAGGTTGGACCCGGATTTATCAGATTTTAACATAATTTTTGGTGAATTCTGATAGCAATGATGTTAACATAATCTGTTTTAATATTTTTATGAAAATTTTATATTGTTTTTATTTTGAGGTCGTCGGAAAAATATCGTGTACAACACGTGCTGAAAGAGTATTTCACACTCACGTGATTAAACCACTCGCCTTCGGCTCGTTTGTTAACAAAATATTGTAACAATCGCTACTGGGGTGCAACAGAAGTAGCGACGTTAACGATTTAAGTAGGGTTGTACTTACCCTGCTGTCTGTTGCGTCAGCGGGTTAGCTGATCACTGCACTGAATTGGTGGCACAATTATTAAAAAGAAATAATTTAGAAATTATTTATTAATAATAAAACAAAAGACAGAATTGTGGTCATAGGTCATAAAATAGTTAAACACAAAAGTATACAAAAATAAATAAGATTTGTATTAATAAAAACAAGTTAAATAATAAACAAAATAAATACAAATATATTTATGTGATATTACAATTAACGAACGATATTTAGCAATGTATTTCTCATACCTAGGGGTAGACTACCCCTGAAGATCTAGGGTCTCATCTTCAGCCGGGTTGATTGAATCGAAGACTATTGTTGACTGTCGTTTTACTGTTCTGACTGTCTGCTGACTGTCTACCGTTGATTGTTATCATTATATTTAACATTCTATTTATATAATATAAATAGAATGCAAGATTGCAATAATTTTGCTGAATGACAAGTGTAATACCCTCGCGTATAGCCAAAAAGGTTAACATTAAATTGACACAAATTGCAAATAATTTTGTTAAAACGAAATATTTCAACAAACCTGGTTTGTTACAATATAACTGTATAATGCAGGCTTAAGAAAACAAAATGAATAAAATTATCCTGAATAGAGTCCTTAAATAGAAATAAATCGCATTAGGTATCCCTAAAAGCTCGCAGAATTTTTGTCATTGAATTGTAGCTTAAATTAATTCTGAACATTATCGAACCTTCCGCTTGACAAGGCATTCATCAGTACAAAAAACAGATTAATCCAATTCATTCTCGAAAAATAACAAACCCCATATGATTCGTTATATAAACACACTGGCAGACAGAAACGTCCATCTGACAAAAAGTTTTACAATCGACCCAATTTCACGACAAAAGATATTTGCTTAGTTGTGGTAGGACAACAAAATATTCTAGCCGCATAGTAGCACCCCTATGTGGAGAGTATATAAGGGTGGAAATCGTCCATCGGTCTATAGCGAAGTGGATGGGGACATTTTTTAGCCAGCTGTCAGAGAGCGGAATGGCGTTGTTTCCAGTATTGTATGAGGGGTAAGGGTTGGATCTGCTCTACTGGGACATGTATGTGACGTCACCCCCTTGCCACCTTTGATATCACTTCCCAGAGGTCGTGTCAAGGTCACAATGTGTTTAATTAAAGTGTCTGTCCCTTCAAAATCAAAATGTCAATAAGTTAGAGGAATTACGCAGTATAACAAAATATATGCACATATAATACGAATTGTATCAGTATTTACGTTACGTTGTAACTAAGAATAAAGTTTTTTTTTTAATATGTCATCACGGCATATTACCCATTTCTGGGTGTGCCAATCTGCTTTATCACAGATATCGGTAATGGTGATGACATATATGTACCGTGTGGGCGCTTACTAGGCGTCACCTCACGGGCACTCAATGCTGGCGTGGAGAGTAATATTAATATAAAAACTCAAATACTAAAATTTCAGTTGCTGTGATAAAAAATCTGATAAAAAGGCCCTGCGGACCTACATTATAATATAACATAAAAATTCAGTGACATTTTATCTTGTGGAAGGGAATTTGCAAAAATGAGACGAATTCAAGTCTAGCAACCCTTGGAACAGCGAACAAAATACATTATTTTTTGTATAACCTGAAAATTGGAATAATTTTGATGATTTAGTGGCAGTTTAATTATAATTTATTAAAACGTATCATTTGTAAGCGAGGAAAACATTTGAAAATAATATATTTTGTAAGTCAAATTTAACATTTAGTGACTTTTTAATTCTAGAATTAAAAGTTAAAATAATGTGTTATTTTTAGTTTTTCTGTTTACCGTACAAAAACTCTATTATTAATGAATATAATTACTTATTTTATTATCTATTATGGCTTGAAATCAATCAACAATAATATTGAATTTAATTATGTATTAAAATAAAAGTTACACATTACAGAAGGTATGCGCGATGCTGCGCTCAACAACTCCACTTTTTAACTTACTTTGATTAACTTAAGTTACATTCTAATTTCTGAGTTACTTTAAGGAACTTAAGTTACTCAAGTAACTAGTAACTAAAAACCGTAAAGTTACCAACTACTTTTCCGCAGCAAGTTAAGTTACAGTTACAGTTACCATATTTTAAAAAGTAACTAATATACGTTACAAGTTACGCAAAAGTAACTAGTTAGTAACTAAGTTCCTAAAGTAACTAGTTACTGCCCAGCTCTGGTAATGCATTAATAAAAGAAAGATGCAAGCTGTTTCTATAGTTACTAGAGACGATCACTACACTAGTGAAGAGTGCTGAATTCGGCCCAAAGTGTTTAATAGTATTGTTAAAATTTCAAATTAGTTTTTTGTAATTTTACTTTCTTACAGTTACAACCTTGTCAATCTAGAGCCGCGATATGTATTTGGATCAATTTTTAATAATATTTTTCCATTTATTTTGTGTATAATATATGAAAACATTTTCAACATTAACACTATACGTTGTAAATTAATTTCAATTATCTTAGTAAGCTTGTTGATTCCAGTGTTTCGCAACGAATATTCATGCGTGCTACGCTCTGGCCATCAGTCATTACTCTGCTCTTACGATGAACAAATGTTGTTGGTCGTGCCATGATTTTTATCAAACCTTCATTGAAAATATCTAAAAACTTAATGCCCAATATAATGCATTGTGTTTAGAATTTAATTCTCTTTCTAATGATATAAATTTCATATGCGAAAAATGTTAGTGTTTTGGGTTATTTTTAATAAGAAGTATTGCAAATTGAGAAATATGTGGCTGAGGTAAACAAAACATTCATTATTGAACAAAACTAAAATATATTTTTTTATTGTTTAACATATTTTTATTTTATTTTTGCAGTTTTGCGGAGAACTGAACTTGGAAATCGCCAAAATCTTCGGGTAAACCAGACTACAACATAAGGTAGGATAATCATCTAATTATTTTGTTTCATAATAAAAATGAACACTGCATTTTACGTATTTAATGAGATAAATAGAAAAATTTCACTTTCCTTAATATGAAAATTGTTAATATCCTAAATGAAACAATTAAATTTGAAGAGTAACAATATTAAATATTTTCAAAAGAAAAAGTTTTATGATCCGGTCTCAACGTTGCAGAAATGATATAAATTATAAATGCTACAAAATTAAAACGTAAAAATTACATTTTGGTTTTGAAACTAAATGCTTTAGTTTATGAGAATGTGGCCAGCACAAAACCTCTCGCCATTTCCATATTAGGCTAAGTATTGTATTGCACTTCGCTATCGAACCGTCGTTTTATAACAAAAAATTACAGAACTTTACCCAAATATTGTTGTTTATTATATTTAACATGTCTTTTGCACATATAATTCTAATTATATCTATTTTTCATTGTATGAGGAATTTCCTATTTGTCAGAGATTCTTCCAATTCATTAACCAGATTGGCGATATTTCTGATGGATATATGCATTTTACCTATAATTTCAAATATTTCATTAATAAAATAATAAGAAAGATTAAATATACTTCCCAAAAAAAACTATCAGAATGTCACTAAAACTGTTGAATTTTGAAACTGACATATGTCATTTACAAACTGTTTCCTTAGTGTCTTAGCCTCTGCGATTAGAATATTTTATATATTATATTGTCTTTATCTCTAAATCTATAAAAGATATAACAAAAATTTTAAGTGTATTAGATGAAAAATTTTGTTCTTCAATATTTGTAATAACAAAAATTTCCAAAAAATTATATTTAGAAGAATTTTTCTAATTTTCCAATTGTTACCAAAACCTTTTCAACTCTTCCCAGGAATATCAGATTGAGGAAACTGCAGTTAATTATTTTTTAAGTCTTATAGTTTTTGAGGAATCGTCCCTCTAACATCCAGACATACATACTCACACACATATACACATACATGCCATTTTAAATGGCACAAAAGTGACCCCTGTGGTGCACTCTCCACACCAGATATGAGTACCCGTGAAGTGACGCCTGGTAAGCGCCCACACGGTAAAATATACCGTCATCATTACCGATGTCTACAATGTGTTGTAGATACTGGCACACCCAAAAATGGGTAATAAGCCGTGATGATATATTTATTTATTTTAACTGAAATGTAAATATACTCGTACACACATTTACATGATATGCGATATGAAGAACTAAATAATATACAGTATATTTATCACCCTAGTGCAAATAGAGATACAGTGTTCGAATTTAGTGCAAATATAAATATTTATCTTTTCCAAATAACTATGCAAATATTTGAAAAATAAGATATTTGAATACAATTTCGAATACCGTATCTATGTTTATATAATTTGATAATTCTATTTTAAAATATAAGCGGCAAATACAGTATTAGTACCTATATCATTATCTGTCCTTATCTTCGTAATAAATTTATATATTCATAATACGCACAAATATAAATAATTAATATTTATTGTGTTGTAGCCCGGAAGTTTTAATAATTAAAAATGGATATAATTAATTACACACAATATATGAATGTATTTATTTTAATTTGTTTCGGAAAACATTTATAACAATATAATTAATTATTTCCATTGAGCTGGAAATGGCCTCTTTAAATTATTTTAATATGTTTTATTATATTTTCCACAGTTTCCGTTTTGTTGTTACTAGCGTAGAATTTTCTCAAAAGTTTTTCGTTTATGAATAAAATTGAGGAGGAGTATTTGGTATTTTCATAGGTTGATTTTATTTTTATTCTTTTGGCTTAAAAAGTTTAATTTCAAAATAAATGAATGGATTTAAATTTTCAAGCATTTTTATTTAGGCTTGGTGTTATTTTAAAAGTAGTTTGGTTATGTATAATGGAAAATAATTTAGAAATACCGCCAATCTTGTTACTGAATTAGAAGAATCTCTGACATTTAGGAACACAATGAAAAATAGCATGTTAAATACAATAAAAAACAATATTTGGGTTAAGTTCTGTCATTTTTACCTCTCGTTAAGAGAGGTATTGGATTCATGGTAAAAATCGCATATCCAGATTTTATTGTATATGCATATTTCAGTCACTCGACTCCGATTTTAACATTTTTACAATGATGTGTCTGTGTGGGTATGTGTGTGTGTGTGTGTGTGTGGGGGGGGGGTGTATGTATGTGAGTGTGTATGTGTGTGTATGAATGTCTGGATGTTGGAGGGACTGCTTCCTAAATTATGTAATACTAAAGACCAATTTAACTACGTATTCCTTAATCTGACATTAATGGGAAAAGCTGAAAAAGTTTTGGTAACAATCTTCTAAATTTTATTTTTTTGATAATTGTATAATCACAAATATTAAAGATCTCTATCCAATACATTGAACATTTTTATTATATCTTCTATACATTTAGAGATAGATGAATATATAAAATAATCCGTTACAATCAAATAATATTACTACCAAGTTTATATCTTTACCTAATTTTGAATTATTACCCCATATTTAGATAAAAACTTCAAAATTTTCAAAAATCTATTTTTTATGTGTCTAGATACTTCTTAATGTGCTGATTCCAGATTTTGAAACCGCAGGTCTATATCTCTTTCCGTTCTCGAGATATTTAGATTTTAAGGTTAGCTCAAAACTGCTCATTTTTGGGTATTAACCCAAAATTGGGTCGAGATATGAAATTGACGATACGACCATTCGATTCTACGGGCAAAATTACATAAGTGTACCAATTTTTTCATAATTTTTGTCCAACCGGTTCATTTTTTATGAATAAAAGTTTGAAAACCCCCGATAATGGCCAAAATTTGAAAAAATCTTAAGGGGTACACCTTAGATTTTTGCGATTTTTGGCCGTTTTCAGTTATTTTGCTTTAGAGATTGTTTGCGGTGTTCAAAAATTCTGAAAATTGGTGTCCTTATGTAATTTTGCCCGTAGAATAGAATGATGATATCGCTAAATTCATATCTCGACCCATTTTTGGGTTAATACCCAAAAATGGGCAGTTTTGTGAAAAACTTTGAATCAAAATATCTTGAGAACGAAACGAGATATTGACCTGCGGTTTCAAAATTTGGAATCAGCGTATTGAAAAGTATCTAGATACATAAAAATTAGATTTTTGAAAATTTTGAAGTTTTTATCTAAATAAAAATAGTTAGTAGAAACTGCTTGAAATTGAATTGGATTTCATACACTCGCTACATCATTTTCTCTTTTGTACATCCGTATTTTTCATAGTTTTATTGAAGCTTGAATATTCAAAGAAATAATTGCTTCTTGAATGTGGTATACCACAGCTCCATTACTTAAGTAATATACTCGTATGTGCCCGTACGCTTTCATGTTAATGTTACAAAGCAAATCGTCTGCGTCTTGAAACGCTCATGCGGTACTACAAAAGCCCTCAATCGCATAACCTTCACTCGAATCATCTGCATTTGCATTTCCTCAACTATTCCGTCAGTAATGAAATGACAGTCGCATCAGACGTTATTTTTCGCTCGAACAAGCCTGTAAAGGCGCATCCATATGCTCGCGCCGTTTTTCTGTAACTGTCTCCATCACGTCTTGCGAACTAATGATGGCAGAGCCCTCTTTGAACCCGTACTCTTTGTGCTGGTGTCTTTTACGTTTGCTACGTAAACAAAATCTCCTTTAATCGCATTTCGGGTGTGAATTTGACGAGCAAGGGAGTGTGGAGTTTTTCGCTGCCCGCCTGTGCTATGTAGCATGTAGGGAAAGGGAGGAAAGAGGAGGAAACTTTGTTAAAGCTTGAAGGCGGGACGCTTCCGCTTGCTACTGGTGCCATCTGTTGTCAGATGTGTGACGTACAATGTACAAGGGAACGTGTGCTGCCTTTGTTACAAGGATTGTATGAATATTTTGGTGGTAATGTTGTCTTTTTGTTATTTATTGTCACTATACATTTGTATACAATGTCTCCTACACATTGTATCATGACATTTATTGTTACAAATTGAGCAATTTGAGAATAATAAAGTCTTTACCAAAGTAGGTGAATTTAGACTATAGTTTACATCGTAATATTCGTATTTATATTTTAAAAAATCTGTTGTGGCCAGCACAAGACCTCTCGCCATTTCCATATTAGGCTATATAAGTATTGTATTACACTTTGCTATCGAACCGTCGTTTTATAACAAAATATTACAGGACTTTACCCAAATATTGTTTTTTATTGTATTTAACATGTCTTCTGCACACATATAATTCTAATTATATCTATTTTTCATTGTATGAGGAAGTTTCTAAATGTCACAGATTATTCCAGTTCATTAACCAGATTGGCGGTATTTCTGATGGATATATGCATATTACAAATATTTAATTAATAAAACAATAAGAAAGATTAAATGTACTTCCCAGAAAAAACTATCAAAATGCCACTAAAACACTATAAACATTTGAATTTGTCAACTGGTTTCTCTAGTGTAGTTTCGCCTACTCGACTTGTTATACCCCGATATTCTATATATTATAGCGTCTTTATCTCTAAATTTATAGAAGGTATAATTGTATCAGATGTAGAATTTTGTTCTTCAAAATTAGTAATATCAAAAATTTTCAAAAATTAATATTTGGAAGAATTTCTTTTAAAAACTACTACTTCCGGTTGTTCAATTGTTACCAAAACCTTTTCAGCTCTTTCCAGGAATGTCAGATTGAGGAATTCATAGTTAAACAGGTCTTATGTCTTATAGTTTTTGAGGAATCATCCGTCCAACATCTAGCCATACACACACACACACACACACACATCATTGTAAAAATTGATTGTAGTGACCTTGAAACGTGCTTATTCATTAAAATCTGGATATATTTTTAGCATGATTCCAATACCTCTCTTAACGAGAGGTAAAAATCTGTTGTGGTCAATACAAGAACTTCGATCAATTCGATGGTTTTTTGTTCAAATCGCATACCAAAAGTTAATTGGAAAAGATTCTATATACCCAGTAAAATTGTAACACGAACATATATTATATTTTATAAATTCCATACCGAAAGATCCTTAGAAATGTACACTAACATCTGTCAATTAGAATTATTTTAATATATCAGATGTTTCCATGATTTTAGCAAAGCTGGTTGATTTTTGAAAGTTAATCTTTTCATAATTCTTTAGCTCTATATCTATTGAATATGAAGGAAAATGTGTAATCGAACCGTATAGAAAATAAGATATTCTTTCATATTGATAATCACATAAAATGTCAAAAAATGATATTTAATTTAATAAAAAATATTTTCATTAATTTTCAAGACTGATTTCTCCGTATCTCAGTAGTCATCTACTTTTCTAGTCCAAGAATTCTCAAATTATGAAATCTAATATTATTATTTCAAATTTTCAAGAAAGAAAAGTAAACAGGGGTAAAAAAATAGTATAAAATATTCTGTTTTTGATTTATTACTTTCATTAGGAACTATATGAGTAAATAATATAAGAAGATACAATACATTGATTTTTGCATATCAGATGTACGCATGTTTCGAATAGTAGGTACTGTTACTGTTTCAAAAATTGTACTAACTTTTAGGGCAATTCCATGTAACTATATGCTGAAAAAATATATACTCATTATCTAATTATATTCATGTGTAATGAAATATTCATAAAATTTGGTTATAATAATATTAGCATTAAAATGAAAATGAATATAATAACAGTTATTGTTGTTTAAAAATTATGAAAATATTTTAATAGCAGTTGGGATATTAACGTTAACATTATCTACATTTAATTACAAAATAAAAATAATATTCAGTCATAATATTGAAATATGAAACCATTTGAATACCTATTTTCCAATAACAATATGAAATCATAAAATTTTAGACTAAACGATCAAAGGCTACTAATACAACTTAATATAAAATCCATACAGCTATTTTTGTTTACTATAATCCCATGATATTCGATAACCATAATCCCAGAATGGCAATCACAAAAAACTATCACTTTCATCATTTGAAACCACCATTACAAACGAAAAATCACCATAAATAATAACACAGTAGCGGACCCTATAGATTGGCTATCGTATTATATATCAGCACCGATAATTGATAACATCAGAGCATCAACGTTTTCATGGCCTTCTAGATGGCATAATAGCCCCGGAACTGGAGGTAACGTGCGCATAGCGTAATCTTCGTGCAGTAGGTTCATTTATAGAAACTAACCCGCTATTATAACGAGGGGCGCGTGCCACTTTCAATAGAGGGAACCCTCGATGTCACTGTCATATGCTGGAGATTTACTGCACTGCTAGTGAGATTATTTATTGTCATGGGCGTGCACGGGATATTTCAATAGGAACGTACAAAAGTGAGAACTTGGAGAATGATACAGGAAATTTCAGCAATTGTGTAATTTTTAGGGTAAATTTGCACGTTGGTTTGGAACTACAAAGAATTGAATTATCGAACTGGTAACGGGATTTATAACGCTTTTATATTTCTTTGTTACAGATTGAATATAGGGATTTTGTTTTATAAAACATACAAATATGATAGTATTACAATTCTAAGGGCCGGTCTTATAAAACTATTTAATCAACAATTAAAATTTAGTTAGCTACTAAACTAATTTAACTGAAGATTTGGGTATTATAAAAGTATAATGACAAGTAAATCGACGTATTAAAGTAACTGCGGAATTTCATGCTATTAGATTTAAGTCAGTTGTTAAAAAAACATCAAACTGTATTTTTTTATTATGTTTATTTTAAAACAATTGAAATAGGGAACTATTTACTTTTTAAATATTTTTTTAAGAAATGTATGTGTCGAGTATGTCATCTTTAGAGTCTGTATCATCAGTGTCCTCGTATTCATAAACAGATAATGATGGTGCATTTATATTTGCACGAGGTAGGCTACCAAATTGTTCCGAAACAGGACAAATCCATATGAAATATATGATGACAGTGGCTCGTACCACAATCACGGTTTTAACTAAAACACTGTTTTAAAAAATGTGAAATTTCATTATTTAATGATAATAATAAATACAATGAAATTTATCAAAATATGATTTTAAAGCAGAACATAGTTTGTATTCAAACAAATATTTTTAAATAAATTGTTCTGCTAAGGGAGAAATTACATTTTGAAATTATTTGAATTTGACATTTCTTAAAACAGCGTTTTTGTTAAAACCATGATCGTGGTACAAGCCTTGAGTTTAAAAAGAGATTTCGATTGTCAAAACAATGTGTGTTACACATATTGGAACAGATTGAAGGAAATATAAGACCACTAACATTAAGAAATATGTCAATTTCCGCAATGAATCAGCTAGTAATAACCTTACGATTTTACGCAACCGGGTCGTTCCAAATTATATGAAAATAATCTTCAACAATATCTAATATGTTATATTTTTCAACGTCAATATGATTTTTCCCACGAGCACGTTTCTTTTCCAACTGTCAAATCAACTGATTTACGTTTATAACGAATGTGAATATAGAAACTTTTCACAAAACCACAAACACACTACTAAAATTTAATTAAATCCCCCGTTAGTTATTTAATAGTGAGATTAGTTTTATAATATCCATTTCTTTTTTAATGGTCCATTTAATTTACTTGTGCAGTAACTAACTAAGGATTAAATTATTGTTTATAAGACCGGCCCTTAATCCCTAGTTTTATTATTTATTTGTTACTTAAATAGGATTGAAATGTTACCAAGGGCAGAAACCATGACTTCTGCGAAGATAAAAGAAGTTATAGTTAACTAGTCAAGAAATTATTAAATGCCTTATATTAATTTCACTTCAAACTAGATTAAAAATTCATTTAATAATTTATTACCTCACTCCAATCTTAATTTATTCTATAAAGACATTTAGCAAATTGGATAATTGTAACATACACTTTTATCAAGTCAATTACAATTACGAATCTTTAACAATTAACGATGTTGGATAAGTGTTGCAACTGAAACCAGTTATTAATACTCAGTATCTGGTATTCCAACCGGTGGAATAAGACATTATCAATTAATAATATACGATTATCGATCTCGAGTCTCCGGACATTCTTTTGTAAGCTGCAGGGAATATTCACCTGGCGAAAACGTATATTGAGCTTTGTTCGTTCATAACAGCATTATCTTCCTCCGTTATTCATTATCTCTTGTCTCCAAGAGCTAAGTAAGTATGTACATAACCTTATATCATTATCACCGAGCACTGGAGCTGAAAACGCCAGCCAATCTTAGACGTCAAGTTTTCACATCATTGTTTTATACTTCAATGTAACAAGACTGAGAAAATGCTACTTTGGTACGATCTACCAGGATATATTTCATGTTTTACAAGGTGAAAAATGTTACAAAGTTGCAAGAAAAGCTTTTAAAAGTGAGGTTAATAACTAATTGAATTTAATCAGTTATGGAAGAGTTTTTCTTTAAATGGTATAAATGCAGACTCAAAATACATAGGTAGTTGTATTTTATTTTTATGAAAAATATGCTTTAATATTGCTAAGATAAATAATATAAAACAACGAAGATTTATGACATATTATTCTGTTTTCAGTTATTTATTTTTAATTAATTGCCGATAAAACAATATTCGCAACATGCCGAAATAATCTAATATCTAATGGGGTCATACAAAAAAAAAAAAAAAATTGATTTTTTTTTATATAATTAAAAATTACATAATTTTATACATATATACATGAAAAATATGTACTTAATATTCTTATACTTTTCATTCATGATTTTCTTTCTAAACATTTTTAGTCTTATTTTGTGACGTCATGGTTTTGTACACACATACAATGATAGTCACGCACACATGTACTCGTACACGTACTGTACATGAATGTCAGCGCAGCGCAGAGATGTCACATTTTTCGAACATAACCAACATTTTCAAAATAAATATCTTTGCAACAAGTTGTTTTTGTTTAAATGTAAGTACAAATAACGAAATGTTCTAATAAATACAAATTATGTGTGATTTAGATATTACCATGGTTGTATAATATTGTTCTGTGCCGTCTTGCGAGAACATCTCGTTGAGAAGCAAAAATAAAGTTTTTGTTCGTATTCCTAAACCTCAAGATTAATTTTCATAATCAAATTATTCAATATACAATAAAAACAAAAGCACGAATACAAAATAACTTGCTGTCACGTTTGCTTTCAAGTCAAATAACATAAACGTCAAACGTAGTTCCATTTTTATTCGATAGGAGGGACTACGGTTACGGCCGAAAACCCATGACGTCATTTGAAATTTAATATAAACTTTAAAAAAATATTTCTGTAAAACTAAAAACTTATGTGACATAAAATATGTATTTCTGTGAGTGGTTTTAAGTATACTTTCAGAAAAAAATAAATTGGAAAATGTGGTATGACCCCATTCCGTTTTAAAATTTTGAATTTTACCTAATCTTATGACGGTTTGAAATGCCACTTCTTACGTAATAGACACTTACAAAATTGACGTCACTGCAAGAGAGAGATAGAAGATCATGCATCCAAACAAACCTCCCCTCGTTGTCTTGCATCCCGTTCCCTGTTCCTATCTGTCACTGTGTTCGCATCTGTTATTCAGTGTTAAACCTAATTCTTTATTGTGATTTGTACGTTGTGTTTAATAAAAATGAGTTTAAAACCAGAAGATGTGTCTGGGGCAACTTTTTTGTTTGTTAATATTGAAGATCATTCGATTATTCAACTAAAACGATGGCTAGAGTGTAGAGTCTACGGCTGATGACAGGTCTTTGTTTGGACGGGGTAACCATAGCAGCCTTGATTTCTATGCTTTGCCGTTAGAGGCGCTCGTGCAAATTGCAATTTTGTAAGTGTCTATTGATATAAAATGAGTTTTGTAAAAATATTTATGCACGGACATATCATAATTTGACAATTATACACGAATTTCTTTGACATAAACGTCATTTTATAGTCCGCGGGCCTCATATGAAACGTCAAACCAAATTATAACCTACAATTTAAACAATTTAAACAGACAACATGAAAAGTTTTTATTACATATCGATTTTTTTTATTTTCTTTAATGAAAAATGAAAATAATTTTTTTGATATTTATATGGAAAGCACGAAGATACACAAAACAAAACTCAAATGACGTAATTAATAAACAAACAATAAACTGTTGTTCTCCGGCGCTTTCATAGCAACAGTTGCTCATTCAAAAAATTCTAATTGACAGATGTCTGTTGCAAGTGCAAAACCAAATATGGAAAGTATGGGATCAAAAATTAGTATGTCATAGTGTTCCTGTGTCGCAGAAGACTTGAGAAAGAAAGGACTGTGTGAAGAAGATGCGTTAGACAGGAAGAGAAGAGGAAACAGCGACCCCTAAAAAAATAGAGGAAAGCTGAAAGAAGAAAGAAGGAAGTGTCAAGTTTATTTCACTTAGTGTATATTTATGTTATAATTTTATTGGATTTATAGAACTTTTTCAAATGAACTTTTGGTATGGAATTTGTGTATGTGTTCGTGTTCGATTTTACATGATATTTTATAGAATCTGTTCCAAGAATCTTTTGGTATGGGATTTGTACAAAATACATCCTTCATCTTTTTTGTGGTAATAAATTCTGGTATAAATAAATACTGAATGATAAATATTTCTGTAAATAACCTTCACCAAATGTTTCCCAAAGATCCTAAATAATAAATGTGGCAATACCGCCCACCCATTTCTGTTTTAATTATTAATATTAGTGTAATTTAGCCTTGACCAGAACGTCGATCGAGATCGAACGGAGTAATTTTAAAGAGATGTATGTGAGTGTGTGTGTGTGTGTGTGTGTGTGTGTGTGTGTGTGTGTGTGTGTATGTGTGTGTGTGTGTGTGTGTTGGAACCACAGTTTCTCACATACTATAAGACTTAAAAAGTATTTAACTGCAGTTTCCTCAATCTAACATTCCTGGGAAGAGCTTATTATATTTTGGTAATAATTGGACAACCGAAACTAATAGTTTCTTTAAAAAAATCTTTTAAATATTATTTTCTGAAAATTTTTGTTACTACTATTATTGAAGAACATAAAATTCTCCATGTAATACACTCAAAATTTTTATTATATCTTGTATAGTTTTAGAGATAAAGGCACTGTAATATATAGAATAATCTAATCGCAGAGACCAATGCACTAAGGAAACCAGTTGAGAAATGACATGTCAGCGTCAAAAATCAACAGTTTTAGTGACATTCTGAAGGCTTTTTCTGGGAAGTACATTTAATATTTCTTATTGTTTTATTAATTAAATATTTAAAATTGTAGGTAAAATGCACATGTCCATAAGAAATACCGCCAATCTTGCTAATGGATTGGAAGAATCTCTGGCATTTAGGTTCTTCCTCATACAATGAAAAATAGATATAATTAGAATTGTATGTGTGCAGAAGACATGTTAAATACAATAAAAAACAATATTTGGGTAAAATATTGTCATTTTTACCTCTCGGTAAGATAGTTGTTGGATTGGCGAGAGGTCTTGTGCTGGCCACAACATATTTTTTCTTTCGCGAAAGAGAGGCTTTACAGATCAGATTATTTTCTCATGTTGAACGCTTATCAGATTTTGAGTGCGTTATTAGTTTCGTACCTGTCTATATTAATCTGGCGGACTATAATAATCTTATTTGGATGATTGTGTGTCAGGACTGTTACCCCTATGTTGGCGTGATAATAACATAAGTGCGTTAAGAGAAAGGTGACAGGCTACAGTTCAGATAATCTGATTTCAGTCAGTCTATCTCGGGATTTCGTAGCTATGAACTACTTTTCAAACTTTATTATCTGTCCCTGGTGACATAACTACATTTCCGTATCTGTATCTTTCCGCAAAAATATTAGAAAACTTTTAATGCACATATAGATTATGAATATCAGGGTATTTCCAAACTATTTGAAAGCTGAATGTGAATAATTTTCAAATGAATGTGTATTGCATGTCACATGGAAATTTCATTTGGATATTCATTGAGCCGTACTATACTAGCATAAATTTGTAATTAATATGAGGACGAATATGATATTCCCAGAACACGAAGCTTGTTACATGTCCATATACTCATGTTACCTAATTCCAATTACCAATAATATTCTAATTAAGTAATGTAAGACAAATGTGTTTATTACTAAATAATTTCAACTGTCCATAATGCTCGGTAACATAATTACAATTAATCTTGTTTTACATTTAGTTCAATGAAGACCAAAAAAGACATTTCCCTTACAAAAGGTGGGAGAGAAAGTATTTTAACATAATATGCTGTTTAAGTCACGAAGAAGATGAAAAATAGTTAACCAGAATAACAATTTATGAAATAAATTTATATCACACAATTTCGTATATACAGGGAATTTATTTTAACATGCAACATATGGTGAATCACTTCCATGGTTACTCACTAATGTCAAAAAATGACAGCAATGTAATATTTGTCCATTTTAAAATACAACATACAAAATTTGTAGTTTTCTATTATCAATACTAATTTCCTATAAATTAGCCTAATTACGATTAACAAAAAAATCAAAATATGAATGTTGTACATCTTAAAAAACTTTAGCTTACAAAAATTCATAACTTTCATGTAATAAATATTAAAAAATACCCCCAATCACTCTGAGGCAATATTCTAGTCGGTCGTAATAAGAATTGACACCATTTGTGATGTGTTTTGGAGGTATCTCCTGTGCTGCAATACTATTTATAATGTTGCATTTTAAAATGGACAAATTTTACATTGCTGTCATTTTTTGACAATAGCTAGTAACCATGGAAGTGATGGACTATAATATTGCATTTTAAAATAAATTCTCTGTATATATTTAATCTTATTAAATTACTGTTTTTACCTTCCGTCACCTTTAGGTAAGGAAGGTATTGATTGTCTTTGGTCAAAAAATTCGGTGGTGTTTTTAATGAATAAGCACATTTTAGGGCCTATAGAATACCATTTTACTAATTTTACGACGATGTCTGTATGTGTGTGTATATATGTGTGTGACAAAAATTTCTCCGACGATAACTTCATTACTACAATTAGATTTTTGTTATAATTGATCAACCGGAAGTTTCCTTATTTGACTTTTTAACAGTTTTTCTTGAAAAAAGGCAGTGAAATATGATTTTTTGACGTGATTCTCAATATGAAAGAATATCTTATTGTCTTACAAGGTTTGATTATAGGTACATTTTCCTTTATATTCAATAGAGATAACGAATTATAAAAAGATGAACTTTCATAAATCAGCCAGCTTTATTATAATCATGAAAACATCTAATATGTTCAAATAATTCTAATTGACAGATGTCAGTGTCAAGTACAATTTACATAGTATACGTTTGTGTTATAATTTTATTGAATTTATAGAATCTTCTCCAAGGAACTGTCGGTATGAAATTTGTAGAAAATAGTACCTAGGTAGATATATGTTCGTGTTACAATTTTACTAGATATATAGAATCTTTTGCAAGGAACTATTGGCATGGGATCTGCACAAAATACATAGAATTGACGGAAGGTAATGGTGTTGGCCATATCAGATTTTTTACAGTGAGATTGAGCGAAGTAAAATATTCATAATTTTTAAATAATTTTTGTCAACGCTTCCCACCAATTTCATTCACCACTCCGACTTGGTTAAAGATACGGTATCACGGTTTAAAAATATGAATTTACCAATAATTTCTCTTTCATATCATGTATGATACGATTTTTGCCGATGAATGATTCCTGAGTTACTAGTAACTTAAACTTACATGAAATTCCTCTAAAATTTCTTCGAATCAGCTTGAATCCTTCATCTGCTTAATATTAATCAACGGATTAATGGTGAATTCGGCTGTAATTATAACAACCATAACCTAATAAACGAATAAAAACCAAACCACCCAAGAAAAACTCGGACCGGGTTTTCTGCGTTGGTACGATACGTTGGGTTAATAGAAGGCAACTAGAAATGGACAAACATAGTTTGTGTAAAAATTGATGTTATGGGAAATAAAGACAATAGTATATTACAACAATACTTTTTCAATTTCAAATTGAGACTAAACAACATCAAATTGAGAATAAACATTATCAAATTGAGAATAAACATTAATGCCCAGTTTTATAAACATCGAATAACTTGCTTTATTATTATTACTTTGAAAGTAAATTTAATCGATGCGTAAATAAAAATGTCTTTTATAAAATAAGTTGCAGAGTAAAATAAGTACTTGCAGAGTAAATATTTTATTCTAGTGATTTACCGACAGAGACATCGTTTATTATTATTCAAACGTCAAAATAAAGTGTCATAAAGTGTTAGTTCTCATTAAAAATGGAAAAAAGAGAGAATGGCGAAATAATTATACTGAAATAGATAAAGTGAACATGTTAGAGATAAAAAAATATATTAGTATTATTGAAAACAAGCAGACAGACGCTGCGTCAAAAGCAAAAATAGTGCATGGGATGAGATTTGTAAAGAATTTAATGCAGTTTCACAAATAGGTCCCCGGAATAGTGTTCAAATGAAACTGTTATATGACACATTGTATTTATGTTGGCTTGGAATAGTTGGGTTTTGTACAGGTGTTACTATCCCCTAACAAGCAGCAATTACCAAATTCTCCGTTTTCAAGCCTAGCTCTTATTAATGAATTGTTAAATATGTTGCTGTCGTTTGCGGAACCAGACCATCTAGCTACAACATCCGTTATTTTTAGATTTGCTGAACATACCATTTGGCAATTCACAGAAAACCATCCTTTTCGGTTTCTATCAATTTCTGCGTTCTCTAAAAAATAATTAATTTTGACATGTGTCAAATTTATTCTACAGAATAAAATTTACTTCCTCGAAAATCAGTGGAGTAATTTATTCCATAGATTTACTTAGCTAGTATTTTTATTCTTGCTTTAAAAAACGAAAATCTCTGGAATAAACTATTTTACTTCGAGAATAAATTTTACTTTGCTAGTAATTTAATCCATCTTTTATAAAACTGGGCATTAATTATTTAGAATATACATTTTCAAATTAAGGATCAATAATTTCAAATTGAGACGAAACAACTTCAAATTTTGAATAAACAATTTCAAATTAAGCACCAAAAAAATACAAATTTTAAGAAACGCTGATAACATTTGAATTGTATTTGATATTTTAACTAAAAATGCCTTATTTAAAAAAATTAAGTTTGAAAACGTTAAAAAAGAAATATGCGCACTTTATAATAATAATGAAGATTGCAGAAATCTTGCAAATACATTAGGAGTAGAAAAATACACAGCTTATCTTTGGGTAAAGAATCAAAATGAAGTTGAAATTGTTTAGTCTCAATTTGAAGTTGTTCAGACTGAAATTGACGGTGAAAAGGTGTAGTAAGATAATTTGATGTTTCATTGAAAGAGGATCAGATGAGCTTACATTTTTAGACGATACTGTACTTGGCAGGAAATAAGGTATACTGGAGCTTATTAATTTTAGTAAGTTTTTATCCTTTTCTTTGCAAAAAACAATAAATAAAAATCCGAACACCAGTAAATAATAATCTTCGTGTAGTTCATAAATCTTCTTACCATATTCTTACAAGAAATTCCTCCCTAGTTAAGATACTCTACCTGTTTCGTTCCCATTTTACAAAAATATATAATTGACAGGTGCGGAAGAAATCTGCTTATTATCGCTGTTCGGCGATAGCGCAATGCAGAATGCACCCTATTAGTGCACTAATTAACTTTTAATAAATTAACTATACCGTCACAAACACTGTTATTACGCACGCTGGATGATTTATCTACTTCTTCTTTCTGCCGACAAGGAGATTTCCTCTCACGTGCTTTAGACTTTGATTCCAACCGGAAATTATGTTTTTAATAGACGTTAATGAAGCATCCGTTCATTTATTTTGCCTCCTATTCCACGCATAAGCGATCGACGAGTTTTTATATCGATATTGTTTTTGCTGGTTGCGTAAACGGAACTTGAAGATGAAGCGTTGGAGCGTTAGCAAATATTACGGATAATGATATATTTAATTTGACAAAAAAAGTAGCGCCTGGTTATTTGTCAGCAAAAGAGTTTTTTCTAATAAACTATCTGTCTCTATTAGGCAAACTGTATTTATCCAAAGGTTTTTGTAATGAAGTCATGTACAAGGTCTGATAAAAAAGTAAAAAGAATTTTTGTATTTCACGCGTTTGTCTTCATTTGAGCTCAAATTTTTATCATGTACCTGCACTGGCTTACAAAAAAATCGCGTACACCAATTTTAGCTGTATTGAGTCGGTTTTTAATTTGCACTTTTTAATAAAACTAGTGTTTTTTGTACGATTGACACAAAATTTAAATAAAAATGAAATTTTAGTGAATTGATTGTTACCTATAATTTTATACCTTTCGAGTTATACACGTTGCGTTGTTGTAGATGTGACATTTCCCAGGATTGGAACCCAGAACCCTTGCGTTTTGAGTCGGCTACGTTATACCACCGCAGGGCGGTTTTTTAAAACAAATGAAAATCTCGGTTATATTTGTATCAAACCCCGTACAATTTTTAAATTGTTTTTATTGAGAATAGAAATATTAAAAATCTGTTGTGGCCAGCACAAAACCTTCCGTCAATTCGATGTATTTTGTACATATCCCATATCAAAATTTTCTTGAAAAAAATTCTGCATATCCTGTAAAATTGTAACACGAACACACTATTTTTTACAAATTCCATACCGAAAGTTCCTTTTCCTATTTTATTAGGGGTCGCTGATTCTTACTCTCCTCTTCTACTCATTCCTGTCCAACGCATTTTCTTGACAGCTCTTCCTCTCTCAAATCTTCTGCTACACAACCCTTCCATCTTCGCTTTGACTTTTCTCGTTCTTCCGAGATTGAAAATTCTAATCTTGAGGCAAGTCACTTACGAGGGACACTCTATCACGTTCACATATAACTTTCTGACCCTATATTTTCAACTTTGGTTTAGCATTTGACACTGACATCTGTCAATTAATTTTTTTTGAATATATATGCTGTTTACATAATTTTAGCAAGGCTGACTGATTTTTGAAAGTTAATCTCTCTTAATGTCTCTATAACTCTATATCTATTGAATATGAAGGAAAATGTATAGTCAAACCGTATAGAGAATAAGATTTCTTTCATATTGATAATCAAAAAATGTCGAAAAATGATATTTAACTGCGTTTTTTCAAGAAAAACTGAGGTACTTACGGTGCATCAATTATAACCAAAATCTAATCAGCTCTTCATATGGATGTAAAGAAGAGGAATACGAAAGAATTATAATTTTTAGAATTGTAGTATTGGAGTTATCGTCGGAGAAAAATTTGTCACACACGAACACACACACACACACGGACACACACACACACGGACACATACACACATACAGACATCATCTTAAAAATAGTAAATTCGTATTATAGGGACCCTAAAACGTGCTTATTCATTAAAAACTCACCACCAAATTTTTTGACCAAAGACAATACTTTCCTTACCTAAAGGTGACGGAAGGTAAAAAATATATAAATGTGGGTATAATGCTGTTTATTAATATCAGTTTAAAACAATACAAAGTCATACAATTTAAAAAAAAAACTAATTCGGAGTAGGCTATGAACACAGAAACGTATTTCATGATCATTATTCAATTCAAAAGTCAAGTTGTCAAAATTGATCAAGAAATGTAATTTAAGGAGAAAATATAATAAAGAAGAATGCAGATGTCATTTACCCTTTTCTAATTTATTTCCACTTCTAAAACAAAGATTCAAGAAGTTTTGTTTTCTTTAGATAACGTTTTTGACTCGTGTCAAATCGATATTTAATGAAATACTTTCAATTGTTTTTTTGTTCATAGCCTACTCCGAGTTATGATTTTTTTAACACACTGTATACTCGATACCTTTAATTAATATTTTGCCCGCATATTAAAAAAGTTATTTTTTTCTTATTTTTTGCAGTAAATTTTTGAAATTGCAGCTGCCAAAAAAATTCCTATGTCAACCAATTTATGTTCAATTTTGTACGCATTATATACCACAAAAAATGTAATAACATGTACTTGAAAAACACGTATTGAGCAACCTTAAATGTATATTAAGTACCTAAATGATTTTAAAATTCCAAAAATTATTAACAGTGTAGTTACCAGTTTTTCTTACCTTAAGCTGCACTTTTTTCTCTTAAAAGTTGTTCAAGAGTAGTCCAGTGAACTCTTTCCAATAATAACAGGTTAGTGCATTGGCGGCACGTTATGTGAATATAAAGCGATGTTCACACTACGCATGCATTCTGTAGATGCTTCATTAAACGATAATAATTTATCTTTTATCAGCAGTGTGTTATTAAAATTAGCATCTTTCGCAGATAAATATAAAATAAAACATTTAATTATAGATAGATGCACGCTATTTTTGTTTTAAATGAACAAATAGGTCTAATGATGTCTTGATTACAACGATATTACGATAATAATTAGAGTATGTTGACAAAAAATTGATTGATCTAAATCTAAATGAATACTCTTAGGATAAAAGTTTTAATATCAAGAATTATCAAGAAAACATGATTCATATTTTTTAAAAATTTTATTTTATCTACGTTCAAAGTAGTTCCCTTAAACAATAATACACTTCAACAATCTTCTTTTGGAATGTTTTCATCTATAATATCTTGAGGACATTGATAATTACGAAATAATTTTATGACAGTTACCTAAAAGCAACGTGCTTAAGGAAGTTGTGATAAAATTATAAGCATGGCCGGCGTCTGTTGATGGCCGAAATTTTGATTCAGACGCTGTAATCTTGTGAAACATGGCGAGTGTTTTCTTAAATATTTTATTTAACATTGTTTTATTTAACAACGTTTCACTTAGATTTCGCTATTTTACTATCAAAATTATAAGTATTTATCAATAGTCGAGAAGTATCGGGTGAGAATTTTTTTGCAATTTTAATTAAATTAGTCAGTAGTAGCTATAAATATATTCAGTGTGAAGTGTGTAACGATAATAAGATTGACATTGACACAATGAGCAGACAAGGCACGTTTAGTTTTATTATACAAACTTTTAATAGTAATAGGTAATTATAAATTGATATTTTCTTCTAATTTTTAATTTATAATAGAATGTTTTATTGTGAATGTGAGTATGTATTTTATTAATTGACTCGCTATTTTCACTGTCACGCCGTGAAGACGACATTTTCAAATTAAAACAATGAATCTTTATCTGTCAAAAAGTGTATGTAAATTTGTTTTGATCGGTTACTTTCGCACACGTGATCAGAAATACAGGGATTCAATTGGATAATTTTTTAACCAAAAAAATTTCAAATCATTATCCTTGTACTCCGAATTTTTTTAAAATTTGTAAATTATAGCCAAAAGTCATTAATTGTCAAATGAGGTGAGTATGGTGGGTGTTCTATATAACAATAACACTCGGTTTAGTTTTACAAGAAAAGTACCTATATTTTTACTTCTTTGTACAATTTCCCCGATGGGGAAGTTTTTTTTTATTTTTTTGTTCCATGGGAAATGACTTGAAAAATGATGTAACATGTTTTATTTTTTCAAAAATGACGTCGGTAGAGGCTTGGCGCAACGTATGTCGATTTATAAACTGACGCACGCGGTTGCGGTTACCAGTCATTTGAGAGTGAGGTGTTGTTACGACCTACGTTCAAGTGGTTCGATTTCACCGTTCTGTCTGAGTTTGCGCATAACTGACTTGTGACGTACTTACATTTTACCAAAAAAAATATTAATTATAAATAAATTGAGCAATAATTTTAATTTTTAATTTTAATTTGAGCAGTCATTTGTGTTATATTTATGAGAAAATAGTATGTTATGTAGAATTTTTACCATGCTAAACTTCCCCATTACATCATCAGAAGTACTGGCTGGAGGTATAGTGCTGGCTACAACAGATTTTTTTTTATTTTCATATTATTAATACTTATCACAACAATACATAATCTTAATAATATACATGTATGCATGGTTGGTGTAAGCGGTACCTTAGGATCCATTCGGCAGCTGTACTAACAAGATGCAGTCAAAAAAAAAACCCGAACGGCTAATAATAGCGGGCTCGGACTCAGTCAAAGGCGACTCCCGTAATATAGTTATTAAAAAAATAACACAATTTCATTAATGATAGGGTATGCTCGCGGGGATACGGCGATAGAGACGTCCAGCTACCCTGTTATTAAGAATGTGCAGGTGTACCATGACTGGCACTAGTACACTGTTAATCAACGGACGATTTTCACGGGACCAGCTAACTTTATTATACAATCATTCAATTAAATTATAATTGAGTAGCAGATATAAGTGCTTAGGGAAGAGACTTAGTGATTGAATTATTGCCACACTACAGCAATTTTGATTAGTAATGCATAGGATTATAACTACTGCGGAAATTTGTCAAAGAGAAAGCAGAACATCACATCAGGGCTAAAATGGTCTAGTTGACAAAAGAAACCACATGTGGATAACGCAACATACAAGACGATCATTTAAAAATATAAATAAATAAATATGAATAGATAAATAAATAAATAAATAGTTAAAAACAACATATCACAGAGAGAAAATCGTCAAAAATTAAAAAATTAAAAAACTTCTCTTTGATGAGTACAATTAATATTGATCTACAAATAACTACAGTAACGTATAAAACATTTACAAAAAACCTTTTTACCTTCCGTCACCTTTAGGTAAGGAAGGTATTGTCTTTGGTCGAAAAATTCGGTGGTGAGTTTTTAATGAATAAGCACGTTTTAGGGACCCTACAATACGAATTTACTATTTTTAAGATGATGTCTGTATGTGTGTGTGTGTGTGTGTGTGTGTGTGTGTGTGTGTGTGTGTGTGTGTCCGTGTGTGATCCACCGGAAGTACCCTTATTTGAAGTTTTTAACAGTTTTTCTTAAAAAAACGCAGTTAAATATTGTTTTTTGACATTTTGTTATTATACATATTAAAGAAAATATTCTTCTTTATACAGTTTGATTATGCAATTTTCCTTCATATTCAATAGATGTAGATTTAAAGCATTATAAAGAAATTAATTTTCAAAAATTCAAATTGACAGATATCAGTTGCAAGTGCAAAACCAAATATGGAAAGTGTAGGATCGGTAGAATCACAAAATTGGTATGTCATTGTGTTCTTCGCAAGTGACATGCAGTGAAAGGCCAAAGAGAAGATGGAAGGACTGTATCGCAGAAGACTGAAAGGAATGCCTGTGTCAAAAAGATGTGTTGGACAGGAATGAGTGGAAGAAAAGAGGAAACAGCTACCTCTAATAAAATAGGACAAGCTGAAGAATAAGAAGAAGTGTCAAGTGCATTTTACTTAGTGTATGTTTATGTTATAATTTTATAGGATTTATAGAATAGAAATAGTATGTGTTCGTGTTTGATTTTACATGATATTATATAGAATCTGTTCCAAGGACCTTTTGGTATGGGATTTGTACAAAATACATCGAATTGACGGAAGGTTTTGTGCTGGCCACAACAGATTTTTTATAAATGTTCTATGCGAGAGTGATACTTAGAGACGAAAGGAAAATAGACAGTGTAGCGCAATGATGATGAGATCAAATAATCCCATTGTTGCAATCAATTTTAACATTGTTGTAATCAAGTTTTTTGAAGTACTTATTTATTTAATATTAAGTTCAGAAAGATATTCCAATATGTTAAAAATATAACAATGTAATATATGCGTTTTTAAAATTAATGGTAGAAATAAAAAATTATATTGTTACTTTTTCCCTCAGGGAGGTGGGGTGGTTTATCAAGTGCTCCTTCTTTGCCCCCTCCCCTGACGGCGACCATGCGTACTGGGGAAATAAATTTCAGCTTGACCCAAAAGATGTCAAATTATAAATCACATTTATTCTTATCAACGTTTAAGTGAAGGCTAAAAGTTCAGTATTATTATAGCGCATTGTATGCTGAGTGTTCATCTACTCCAAATAGAAGAGTGTACTTGCTTACGAATATTGTAAAAAGACTTGTGAAAAATTCATCTTGTAGTTCAGTTGGCTAGAGCGTCTAATACCAGATATGAAAAGGTACAGTGTTTCATGAATTTTTCACAAAATATTTCTGTTTTAATTAATATTTTCTTGATCATTAGGGCCTATTTTTTATCACAAATAATTCTTATCAATATCCTCTGTTTCATTTATTTCATTAAAAAAAGTAAGTTTTCTTGTTAACTTAGAAGCATAATTGTATATACTTTCTGTGTCTTTCTGTTAAATACAAAGCTCTTAACCTTATTGTGGGTTTTGAACAGCTGTTTGATGTTATTACCGTCGACTGCTCACTTACTAAACGAGAGTACTAGCCATTGTCCACTATCCCAGATTAGTACATGTCATGTATATGTATCTGTGTTTGGTTCAATGTACCTTTTGTTACATTCGTGTAATTATAGTAATTGTTTGGCATTTGCCAAATCTAGGTCCGCCGGCATTCACCCATCCAAATATTACACTACTCGTATAGTGCGTACGTTCCAATTATTTTACACATACTCGTATAGGGAGTATGGGAAATAGTAAGTACCTTATACAAACTGACAACAAATAGATTGTAATTATACACATATGAGTTGATTTTACATGTCACTAGGGCAAAGTTCAGCAAATTATCTCTCATTTTATATAATTTTCATATGAGCTTAAGTTGAGGACTATCCTATAGCTACGAGGCCATTTCTGTGCTCAAAAATATGCAGATTATTTAACTACAGCCCAGAAGACACAGTATTAATAAGTTCCCTACTGTAGTGAGGGCAGCGTGTTGCTAACACTGTACCAATGAACTATAAGGGCAAATTTAATAAGAATTCTAGAAAATAGTGTTTATCGCGCGAAATTCCTCCGCTTCTATTTTTAGGTATTTGAGTATGATTATTTAGTATGTATGTTATTAATGTAAAAGTTCTCAAAAGCAGGGCATCGAACCCGTCAAAAACTGGGTTCGGTTTAGGTTCAGGTTAATTTGTTTTTTGAAAGATGGGTTCGGGTGCGGTTCTGGTTCAAGCATTAATAAAATTTGCACTTTTGTTCGCGGTTCAGGTTCGAAATAATGTAAAATGATGCCCAGACAGCAACGCAGACACCTAAGACGGCGATTATCGGCTGTATTTACTTTTCGAACTAAAAATTAACCTGAACCGGAGTTGAACCCCGAACCTGAATTTTAATACTTGGTTCGGTTTCGACTCAGGTTCAATTAAAAATATATCTGAGGTTCGGTTCTCGGTTTGGGTTCCCTAAAATGTTACGGTTTGGTTCCGGTTTTGGTTCGGTTCAGGTTCGGGTTCGATGCCCTGCTCAAAAGTAACTGTTTCTCAAGTAATCATACTTGGCTCCTAAAAAAAATCTAAAAGTGTACGGTTAATTTATAGATCATACTTTTTTCTTTCATAATTCAATAGTAGTTTGTAATGAATATTTTTGCCCTCCTGAAGTGTAATGGGAACTTAACAATTGTCCCATATTTAAAATTAATTTATATAAACCAAAATCATGGCAGCGACATCTGTCATTAATGTAAAAATCTGCCGTTACCGACATAGTCACCGATCGATATACCTGTCAAATACGCGAGGCGAAAATTGTTGAAATGTCAAATATCGACACCTACCTATTATTTATTATGAAGAAAACATGAGCAAATAAATATATTATTATCAGTCATAAACAACGTCTATTATTATAAATAAATTTTCGCTAGAAGAAGTACTCTAATGAAGTTAAGTAATATCAAGTTTGGAAATTGACTTAACCCCAGTATTTTAAACTAACCCTTTTCAGAAGTATAACCTATCTCATTAAAAAAAGTGATTTTCATTATCGTCGGCTAAAAAATTTGATACAATTCTCGTGCGTGAAGTATTTTACAGCGCTCCAGCTAATAAGGCACTCGCCTTAAGGGCTCGTGCCTTAAACAAAGCTGTCGCGCTGTAAAATACAACTTACATGCACTCGAATGTAAATAACTATTCCATAGTGCAGACTGAAGTGTTTTGCGCAAATGTCATGTTTTACATTATTTTCTGGACTGCATCGCCTCAAGTGTATTAAATACTTTTCAACTGTTATAAAACATTTACAAAAACTCCAATTTACATCTATATTTGACCATCAACGAGGTGATTCCAAATTTTTAAACCTCAGGTCGAAATCTTTTGTTCTCGAGATATTTACATTTGAAACTTTACCAATTTGTAGGTTATGACCCAAAAAATGAGTGGAGATGTGAGCATGGTGGTGACTGAACCATTCGATTCTACGGACATAATGACAGCAATTTTCACAAAATTTGTTAGTTTGCAATCAAAAAATTGAAATTCCTGAAAACCTCTAGGGGCACATTTTAGATTTTATGCGATTTTTGGCTATTTTAAATGTTTGTGCTCTAATTTAATTACTAATATTTGCATATCCCTCTGCTGTAATTGGGATTTTTTAATCTTGTTGAGTGGAGTAAATAGATAAAATAATAAATAAAAGTAAATTTATAGATGAGCGGTGAGGGTTCAGATAAAAAGAATGCAGCTTTTTTATGTATTTCTTAAAGGTTTTATTTGACATGTGTACTAATAAATTTGTCTTTTGTTTTCTTTAATAAACAATCAAAATTTTAGCTCGATATAATAATTCTTTATTGTAAATAAAGAGGAAATAAAATTATTAAAATATCTTTCAGAACTCATATTATTAATTGGAATAATACTACCTTTTTTTAGTTTAAGTTCTGTATTTATTATTTAAACCCAACGTTTCGGCACCATAAACTGGTGCCTTCTTCAGGGGATACATTGACATAAATATGTGAAATAACAAAAACAACAAGTAACCAAGGTAACAAGAAATGTTACCTTTTTTATGTATACAATTTTCTAGACAATAATGCATGCCCGGCAAAAACATGGACGGCGAACATGCATCTTCTCAGGAAAAAATCTCCTTTTGCCAGAGGAAAAACCGTCCCAAAACTGGCAGAGAAGTGATCTGTATAACTCAAAGACGCTTTATCGGTAGCGAAATAACGCGCTGTATACTCTTTATTAACAGATGTTAGAAAAAGTTTAGAAAAAATTGTATGCATATTACAAATTACAACATATTTAATATTGAAAGCCATGCGCGACTAAGTTCTAATCCGTCACAATGATTGAGATTGATATTTCTTGTTTTATAAATCTCAATGGCTTCTCTAATTAATCTGTCGAGTAGGTCTTGCAATTATTTTCGTATCTTCAAATTTAATTTGGTCGAATTCTTCCAAGGCATGTTCTGCAACGGACGATTTCTCAGGCTGGTTCAATCTGAACGATCGATGATGTTCGCTCAATCTTGTAGAGACAGTTCTACCAGTCTGGCCGATGTAAACTCTCCCGCAGACACATGGAATTCTGTAAATCCCTGATGATTGAAGAGGGATGACGTCTTTTACTTGTTTCAACATATGACGAAGTTTAACATATGGTGAAACCGAAATCTTCATGTTCTTCTTACGAAGAATTCTACCAATCTTGTCCGTTACGTTTTTAACTACATAGGTAGTAGTTTTAATTTTACTTTCCTGAATATGTATTTTTTTCTTTTTTAAATAAACTCTTCAGCAGAGAATTAATGATATCAGAAACAAGCCCTGAATATAAAATGTGTTACAATACATCATTATGAATTCTGAATTCAATTGTCCAATGTCCACCGTCTCTAACAATCATATTTGGTTAACAAAAAAAAAAATGTTTGAAGATCAAATATTTCTCCAAATTCGTTTACTCGTGTAAGTCTATGTTCAAAACCAAACAGAAACAAAATCACGAAATTAAATTGCGTATCGAAAGCCGATTTGTATTCAACACCAGCGCCTCTAGCGGAAGTGCAGTCAACAAGCACAGATACACTTTACATTTGAATATTGATGAAGAAGGTGTTCTCATGTAGCCAAAATAAAATATTCTATTCAAATTTCTTGGCGTTCAGTTTTTGTTCGATTTTTTAATGAAAAAATTGACATTGGAAATTCATCTGGAGGTTAGGTATTTTAATTAAAATTCTTTCAACTAGGTGTCAGGGTAGATATTTTTAATTTTTGAGTTAAAAATTGGGAACTAAATTTAGAAGAGGCGGCATATTATATGACGATGGACACGAGTATTTTGGGAAAATCAATTTAGGTGTAATAACAAAGTTCTAAGGACACTTAATGGAATATTTTTTTTCATTTTTAACCTATACATGAACAATAAATAGATTCTATTATTTCTATTTTTATTACATACCTATACTTGTATCATATACCCGATACCCAAAAAACGAACTCGGCTGATTATAAATCTGGGCTATCGCCTCGGTCCTTAGCCCCGTCCGTATTTGCCTCATATCGTCGTAATGACGTTAATAACTATGAAATGATAGGTTCTTTGACAGTAACATCTATCTGTCAGTTATATACATTTGAAATCTGAACTATGTAACAAAGGAATTGTATTTATCTTTAAACACAGGCTTCGGGGTTTATAAAATAGATTAATTTATATATTTATCTATAAAATAGGGTACCTTTTATTTGAGAAACTCTCTCATTTGAATTTTTCTCTAAATCTAAATCGAATTATATTTTTGATATGTTCAACTGTATATGCTTTTATATGTAAAAAATCTGTTGTGGCCAGCACAAGACCTTCCGTGAATTCGATGTATTTTGTACAAATCCCATACCAAAAGGACCTTGAAACAGTGTCTATATAATATCATGTAAAATCGAACACGAGCACTACTATTTTTTACAAATTCCACACCAAAAGTTCATTTGAAAAGGTTCTATAAATCCAATAAAATTATAACATAAACATACACTTGACACTTCCTTCTTTCTGCTTCAGCTTTTCTCTTTTTTATTAGGGGTCGCTATTTCCTCTTCTCTTCCACTCACAAAATGTCAAAAAATAATATTTAACTGCGTTTTTTTAAGAAAAACTGTGAAAAACTTCAAATAAGGGTACTTCCGGTGGATTAATTATAACCAAAATCTAATCAACTCTTCATACGGATGTCCAGAAGAGGAATACGAAAGAATTATAATTTTTAGAATTGTAGTATTGGAGTTATCGTCGGCGAAAAATTTGTCACACACGGACACACACACACACACACACACACACACACACACACACACATACACACACACAGACACACACACGGACACAAACACACACACACGGACACAAACAAACACACACACACACACGGACACAAACACACACATACATACATACATACATACATACATCATCTTAAAAACAGTAAATTCGTTTTGTAGGGACCCTAAAACGTGCTTATTCATTAAAAACTCACCAACTCAACTAATTTTTTGACCAAAGACAATACCTTCCTTACCTAAAGGTGACGGATGGTAAAAATATTCTTTAAATCGAATTTTTTTAATTCGATCTTTCTTATTAATCGAATTAAACTTTGGGCATCAAAATCAATGAAATTCGTCTCTCTATAAATCTTATTTAAATTTAGATAACTGAAATAGGTTTGTTTGGGACACTCGGTATAATGTTTCAGTTTGTATATGCCATTTTCTAGAAAAAATGATATATATTTTTGTTATATTTACTGAATAAACGTTGTTTTTCATTACATATACATATACGTACACTTTGTAATTTATATAAATGTTCATTTAATTTAGTTTTACTCTCTCTAATTCAAATTGTCTCTAATTCGAAGAAATTCAAATTCCCCTTGCGAAATCGATTTATAGAGAGTCGAATGTATTTAATTTTTTTTCCTACCTATCCTATAAAAGAATCAAGAGAAAGCAAGAGAGAAAATAAAGATTTAAGATAAAGATAATTGTTACAATTTTAAATAACGTCTTGTTCTTGTCACCTTAATTAAATAATACATGAGAACTCCTGCCCCAATTCTATTATTTGAGGAAATGGTAGAAAAACGGTAGACAAGTCGAGACACTCCCCCAAATGGTAATTGCAGTTGGTGAGTTGTTAGACAGGTAAAGTTAATTTCCCGTCAGATAATATTCCCTAAACAAACGAAAAACAGGAAACAGAAATATCTAATTCATCACATTAAATTGCTTCCAGAAGGAGGGGAACCTAAAATAGTAATTGCTTCTAGGGAGAATAGAAAAGTTGACACCCCTGTGAACGGCATAGTGTGCGGTAATTAACCCCAGACTGCGCTTAAAGTGAGGAATTTTCTCTCGTGTCATGTCAACAGGAAGAGAAATTGTTTTCGTACGACTTAATCTTTTCATTATCTCTAAGCTATTCTAAATCTTCGCTCCAATAAGGATGTCAGTTTATAAAACGAAAGAATTGATTACAACAATAAAATTATTGATTACGATAAAGAAAATTTGATTACAATAATGAACATGACTAATAACATAAATAATCATTATATATTTTAGTTTTCAATTTTTGACGCCCTTAATTTACCGTGGCTAGCTGCCTTTGTAATCATTCTCAAAATGACTGATAATATCTAATAAATACTGTGGTGAGTGTTATTTTCGTACCTGCTATTATTTTAAATGCATTATTTGTTGCAGAATGAGTTAAAATTTTGTGAGAGTGATTTAAGAATTTTTAATTCACTTGTGAATAAAATGTTACTTACGAGGGGAGTTTTTTATGTTATCTACCTAGCTATGAAAACAATATGCTATCGCGACAATTTTCTTATGTTAAGTTACTGTGACCTTTTCATGTCTACAAAGACACAATTAAGAACTTGAAACCGGCTATACGCGAAAAAAATACCGCACAATTATGCTCAGAAAATGCTGCTTCTGCACAACAACTGCAGGGTGCATAAAGCACGAATTGCTCAAGCAGTAGTCAGTGAATGCGGCTTTGACGAATTACAACATCCACCTTACAGTCCTGACCACGTCCAACTATTATTTCTTTCCAAAACTCAAAAAACATTTGAGAAAGAGTCGCTTTTTATCGAATGATGACTTGGAAAACGCAGTGGAGTCGTATTTTGCAGAATTACCAAAAGATTTTTTTGCAGGCGTAGCTTTATTAGAAAAACGTTAGAATAAGTGTGTTAGTGTTAACGGTTCTTACGTTGAAAAATAAAATTTTATTTGTTCTCTAACTCGTTGTTTTCATAGCTAGGTAGATAACATAAAAAACTCCCCTTGTATAATTGTAACTATGGATTTAATAATATAAATAAATATAAATATATCGCGGCATTTTACCCATTTCTGTGTGTGCCACAATCTGCTTTATCGCAGATATCGGTAATGATGATGACATATTTGTACCGTGCGGGCGCTTACCAGGCGTTACTCATTGCTGGCGTGGAGAGTGCATCACAGGGGTCACTTTTGTGCCATTCAAAATTAGAAATATTTGGCGTCGGTCGGGATCGAATTCAGTTCCCCAAGTTCGCTGCCAGACACTCTGGCACGCGGCCACAGGACCCTATTGGTCCTCATTCTATATTTAACATTATTTGGAGTTAATAATGACAGTTTAAAACGACAAAATTGAATAAAATAAATGATGTCCAGAATACATTTGTTTCAAATTCTTCTACAATTTTAAATAGAGTTTGTTAAGTTTTCAAAGTGATTTACTTGTTAATGCAAATAGCTTATATGTACTATTCAGTAATTTTGAAATCTTATATGATTTCAGAAAAAAAAAATACTTATCTCGTTATTGAAGTATTATCTTTTTTGTTTCTAATAGTAAACAGTGCCGAATTAGCCATTAGGCAGAGTAGGCAATTGCCTATGGGCCCCGCGTCTTTTAGGGGCCCCGCTACATTAAATTAAAATAATATTGATTTGATTTTGATTTTTTTTTATTACAAAGAAATCCTTAAATAAAGAAATTTTGATTACAACAAAGAAATGCTTATTTACAATAATGGAACCTTGATTACAACAATAAAAAATATCAATCAATATAACAGGACCCCAAATGAATGCAAGATGTTGCGATGGAGACGGCTATGGTAATAAAAGTACTGTCAAATGATTTAACAGCATAAACATCACTTATTTCTTTGGACATTCCTATTTACCACTTCAAAATGATTAGTTAAACGTAGGCTTCATCTAGTTAATTGGTATATGAATTTAGAATATCCAGTGAAAGAAAGTTTGCATATTTTGACAGAAGATAGAAATTGAGGTTAATTCAAATTTAACAGATAAGTATGTAAAGTTAAATTTTGACATACGAGTCTGTAAAGTTTTACTTTAGCTATAACTATTTTGGCTAACTTCAGCGATTGTTATCGTGTTCTTTAATGTAGATTTCGGAAAAAATAATATTGTTAATATTCATTCTGTGTAATAAAATTGATTTATTAAAAAAATCATTAAAGATTTCACTATGTACTTTAATATTGAGAAAAATGTTAATTTTTTTAAAATGTTTATATATATATATATATATATATATATATATATATATATATTACACACAGGGTGTCTCAATAAGCTTGCTCACTATTGGTAACTTTTTTATTTGAAGAGATACGAGGTTGGTTAAATTAGCAAAATTGTGCCATTTTATATTAGAAAATTGGTCATGTAGACAAAATAAAAATTGTGTCAGCGGTTCCCAAAATTTGGGACAGAATATATATTTTTTAAATGGAACTATATATTTTTTATTACCTTTTTGGAAAGAGTATTTTTTTTCTCTTTCCAATAAGGTAATGTTGTTTATGTACAATTTTTTCAAATAAACGAGTTATTTATGTTTAAAGATAAAAATTATATTTTATTAGTTTAGGTCAAGTAAACTATGCAAACAATTGTCTTTTATAAAATTATTATTTTATTAATTTATTTTAGAGTAATAACAAAACTAAGAAAATATTCAAATTGAAAGCCATTACTTCTTTCGCACATTTAAACTCTTTTGGAAAGAGCCGACCATTCTACGTAACTGGTGTCTAGATATAACTTGTCATACAGCACGATCATATCTAACTTATCTTCATTTGTAAACTTATTAAACATTATTAAACATAGAGAACTTTACGGGAGAAATTATTAAACGTCAAACAAACAAAGAATCAATTGTTTCCATGGCTTATTTGACTAAAAAACTAATAAAATAGTTTACAAAATTAAAATTTTTAACCGTAAATAACTCGTTTATTTGAAAAAATTGTACATAAACAACATTACCTTATTGGAAAGAGAAAAAAATACTCTTTCTAATAAGGTAATAAAAAATATATGGTTCCATTTAAAATATATATATATATATATATATATTTTGTCCCAAATTTTGAGAACCGCTGACACAAATTTTATTTTGTCTACATGACCAATTTTCTAATATAAAATGGCACAATTTTGCTCATTTAACCAACCTCGTACCTCTTCAAATAAAAAAGTTACCAATAGTGAGCAAGCTTATTGAGACACCCTGTTTATATATATATATATATATATATATATATATATATATATATATATATATATATATTATATCAATTTGTTAAACGTATGTGTAATGTTTCTTTTTATAATAAAATTATTTTATTAAAATTGTTAGGTGATAAATTCGTAAATTTAGGGGGGCCCCGAGATTTCGATTGCCTCAGGGCCTCCACATGATTTAATCCGGCACTGAGTACAAAACAACTTTTTTTTTGTAATATAAAACGAAATAGTTTCGCATTTTATAAACGGAAATTTTAAAATAATAATCTTTTCGTTCGTAGACCTAAACTAATATTTATAGCGTAAAAATAACAAACACACGTCTCTCCGTCCTGTCTGTAGATCAAACCAGTTCATTTACTTCTTGACAATTCCGTGTACGTTGCAGTAAATCTGCTAGAAATGTAC
This sequence comes from Ophonus ardosiacus, assembly GCA_943142095.1. NCBI lineage: Eukaryota > Metazoa > Arthropoda > Insecta > Coleoptera > Carabidae > Ophonus > Ophonus ardosiacus. The sequence goes on along the minus strand of OW964831.1, from coordinate 45,523,627 downwards.
ACAAATCCTTGTACAACAGAGGTACCCAAACAATTCCGGCTCGGCAAATCGTATTAGCGACATCAAAAGCAATTTTCAAAGCGTACAATTAATTTCATTTTGCGATTTAAAACACTCCTTTGAAAGACCAGCTCCAGTTAGTGACAGAAAATTAAATTTAAAATGCTATGTTATCTTTCTCGGATTAATTTTTTGCGAAATGGAATTAGAATTTTCAACACCGTGACGCTGTCTCGCGATATTTCCACCCAGGGGAATTTTGCTCTGAGGCGAGATGAGAAACATTCAACTTCAATTTTCTATTTTAGATAAAATTGTGCTTATACAATAAGATATAAAGGTTTAACTTTTTCTATCTTTTACTACAATATCTAAAAATACATTTTTGCCCTCCTGAAGTGTAATGGGAACTTTACAATTGTATACACAGCAAGTGTAACCTACATTTTACGCTTACTGTGTTGTAACTTGTCTAACTATGCGGTAAAATAATCAAAATACACTGGACGTTTATGGGCATTTAGAAAAGAAATTATCTTTACTATAATAAAGTTCATGTAAAAAAGTACTACCTACATAAGTTATTTTTTTACTTCAACATTTCCTATATTTAAAATTAATTTATATAAACCAAAATCACGGCAGCGACATCTGTCATTATTGTAAAAATCCGCCGTTACCGAGATAGTCACCGATCGATATACCAGTCAAATACGCGAGGCGAACATTGCTGAAATGTCAAATATCGACACCTACCTATTATTTACTACGAAGAAAACATGAGCAAATAAATATATTATCAGTCATAATTGACTTAACCCCAGTATTTTGAACTAACCCTTTTCAGAAGTACAACCTATCTCATTAAAAAAAGTGATTTTCATTATCGTTGGGCCAAAAAATTTGATACAATTCTCGTGCGTGTGTGTGTGTGTGTGTGTGTGTGTGTGTGTGTGTGTGTGTGTGTGTGTGTGTGTGTGTGTGTGTGTGTGTGTGTGTGAGTGTGTGTGTGTGTGGCTGTGCGGATGTGTGTATGTGTGTGTGTGTGTGTGTGGGTGTGTGTGTGGGTGTGTGTGTATGTATGTATGTCTGGATGTTGTAGGGACGATTCCTCAAAAACTTTAAGACTTAAGATCTGTTTAACTATGAATTCCTCAATCTAACATTCCTGGGAAGAGCTGAAAAGGTTTTGGTAACAATTGGACAACAGTAGTAGTTTCTAAAAAAATTCTTCTAAATATTATTTTTTTGAAATTTGTATAATCACAAATATTAAAGATCATAGGATTCTCTATCCTATACATTGGAATTTTTTATTATATCTTCTATATATTTAGAGATAGAATGTATATAATAATCCGTTACAATCAAATAATGTTACTGCCAAGTTTCTCTCTCTCTACCTACTTTTGAATTATTGCCCCAAAAGTCAATATGCCCCATATTTAGAAAAAAAAATTCTTCTAAATACATATAATTTTTTGGACATTCTCCATCTAATACACTTAAATCTTTTATTATATCTTGTGCAGATTTAGAGATAAAGACGCTGTAATATATAGAATAATCTAATCGCAGAGGCTAAGGCACTAAGGAAACCAGTTGACAAATTCAAATGTTTATAACATAGTTTGTAAATGACAGGTGTCAGTGTCAAAAAGCAACAGTTTTAATGAAATTCTGATAGCTTTTTTCTGGGAAGTACATTTCATCTTTTTTATTGATTTATTAATTAAATATTTGAAATTATAAATCTGGTTAATGAATTGGAAGAATCTCTGACATTTAGGAACTTTCTCATACAATGAAAAATAGATATAATTAGAATTATATCTGTGCAGAAGTCATGTTAAATACAATAAAAAACAATAGTTGGGAAAGTTCTGTAATTTTCTGTTACAAAACGTCAGTTTGATAGCAAAGTGCAATACAATACTTTTATAGGTTTATATTTGTAAAATTAAGGTTATGATTATTTGACTTTTGAACCACGTGACTGTGAAAAGTGCATTCAGCAGAGATCTCCTTGTTCGGTGACCGGTCGGTCAGATATTCAGGAACCAAAGAAACCTACTGTGGAAAATCTTGTCAATATTCATTAAAATATGTGTTTCGTTTGATAAACCAATACAGATATCAAAATTATATCATTGCAATATTGTAGAATATATGTATCTTTTTACAAATAATGCACATTAACATTGTGATATGCACATACTATAAATTATTTATATATGGGTTAAAAAAGATAAAATGTTGTACATATAATTTGTAAACACATTCGTGTCTCATGAGTATGTAACTAGAGTATAGATATATCTACGTATATATAGCTTTATATATATATAATTAATACATTTCTAGGAATCGAATAAAAAGGCTCAATATCTACTGACCTAATATTTCCAGCTAATTATCGGAACTTGTTTGAAATTATCGTTATCTTTACTACGTTCACAGTTATGCAACGCACGTAACGTTTCTGATAAGGCCTAGTTTAGTACTTCAACATTACGAAAGTAAAAGAAGAGCGGAGAAAACATACAAATGCAAAAAATCCCAATAATTATTGGAAGTTAACAAATACGTTTTTCAAAATAAAAAAATCTGATGTGGCCAGCACATGACCTCCCACCAATTCCATGTTTAAAATAGTAATGAGCTTTAAGTAAAGTATCACTTCCGATTGATCGTTTGTAAACAAAATCTACTTTGTTGTTCCAATAAATAGAAAAGTTTGTAATACGAAATTTTATTATGTTTTTCCTGAAATATCTGTGAACAAATACCAACTTTGCGAAGTTTTGGATCATTAATATATTTTAAGGAAAAATCGTCACACACACATTATTGTCAAAATCAACACCAACTTATGCTCTAAATTGCAATCTGTGTAAATTTTTCACCGTACATGATCCATTTCGTAAATGTGTAGTTGCAAACTATTATTTGACACTTTGAAATCACGTTCTTATTGAGAGCTGTTTGATATATAATGCTGCAAACATCAAACGTAAATCGAATTATCCTGTATATCTAATATTTATGTATGATAGAAAATATATTATTTTTACAAACCTTAATTTCATTACAATTCTTCTTAACACGGTTTCTTTATTAATTTTGATGTAATCGCTTCGTGACAGTAACATTTATTTAAATATGTCAAATTTGTTATTAAAGTATTGTTTTTGTTTGACGCAGAGGCAAAGTGATGTACAAAAATAAATTATTTTATAATTCAATATTTAAAGTTATTTACTAAATGCTTATCGTAGAATTGAAGATTGTGCCATTATATTTAATTTGTATTGGTAAAAGTTGCTAAAAAATTATATTCAATGATTTTTTTTACAAGAAAAACTGTTAAAAGCTTGTATAAATGATACTTCCGGTTATCCGATATACACTAAAAACTAATGAGCTCTTCCCACATTAGTATAGAATGGGTATACAAAATTTCAAAATTTTCTGATTGATAGTATTTGAGTAATCGTGTCCACAAGATCCACACTCACACACACACACACACACACACACACACACACACACAAATACACACACACATACACACACACACACATACACACACATACATACATACCTACAGACATCATTGTAAAAATGATACTATCGGATTCTGGGGACATCAAAACGTGCTTATTCACTAAAATCTCTAAATGTGATTTTTAGCACGATCCCTATACCTCCCTTACCTAGAGTAGGGGGAGGTAAAAAAAGTACAATGTTTCGTTTTTTAGAAAAATTATATTTCAAGATTGAGGAAAAAATCATGTTTAGCACACATGAGCATGTCTTTTTCTCACTTTTCCAGTTGGCGCACTCCCTCCCGCTCATGCAGCCAATTTCAAGAAAAAGACATACTTTGCTCACTTGTACTAAAAATAGCTATTCTGAATAAATCGTAACTTCAGCGTGCTATTTTGATATAGACGATATGTGGGTATGTGTTTTATCACACTATTCTACATTATTACTTTAATTAATTTTCTATAATACGAATGATGATATCAAAATTGATATAACAGTCATAATTAATTTTTTGTGGAATCGACAATAAACGACTTCTATGACTGGTTATCATTACTGTTGACATTACAGTCGTTATTATATTTTGATTAATTCTTCCTGTAAGAAACTTTTTATAGCTAAGATAAGATCTGTTTTATTGACATTTTAATTAATCAGTTAATTAATTACAAATTTATCATATTTCCTGGAAAGCAATTCTACCTTTGCATTTACACAAAAATTCCTTTTCTGTCCACGTGATGTTTTTGATTTTACGACATTTTTATTATTTCTGCTTAAAAAATTGCTCTATATAGATGAAATGATGGGGTCCCGTGGCCGCGTGCCTGAGTGTCTGGTCGCGAACCTGGGGGAACCGAGTTCGATCCGTTCCGACGCCAAATATTTCCAATTTTAAATGGCACAAAAGTGACCCCTGTGGTGCACTCTCCACGCCAGCTATGAGTGGCCGTGAGGTGACGCCTGGTAAGCGCCCACACGGTAAAATATATCGGCACACCCAGTAATGGGTAATATGCCGTGATGATATATTTATTTATTTATTTATAGATGAAATTGCGAAATAAATGCTAATTTGATTGTAGTTTTTTAATAAATATTTTATTTATTGAATTATTCGCATTTAAAGAGAAATAATTAATAATTTCGTTTATTAAATTCATTGTGAGCAAATATATTGTTTTTTTGAAATCCAGTTCATGAAATATCGCAGCACACAAAGAATTCAATAAAACTGAAATAGTTGTGAAATACCTGAAATATTTGCAAATTAATCAACACTGCAAAAAATTCAATGCACATTCTTTAACAGTCAATATAATTTTAGCAAAGAACATGATTTGTTTAATTAGTGCGCGTCAACTTCAAGGCATACTGTGCTCCTGCAAAACCCAAAAATCTAATGTCTAAAATACTAAATAATGGCATTATTATTAATGGCATATAAATTTAGGATTTGGATATTAGGGTGAAAAAAGTGCAACATTGAACACAGCCTTAGAGCGATTCTTTGAGGAATTGAAAACTTCTGGTTTTATTTAAATTCCTTGTTCAAATTCCGACTATCAACTCTTCCAGCCCGATTCACAAAAAAGTTTAAGCTAATCCTCATTTTTGGATTAGCGAATTCTACTCTAATTTTGACAGTTTATACCTTAAAATATAGTCTAATCTATTCCTAGTATCTACTTTTATTGATAATATCATGAAAATTAAATTTTAAATACCGAAATAGAACTGAATTCACTAATCCAAAAATGAGGATTAGCTTAAACTTTTTTGTGAATCGGGCTGTTAATGTCTTCATATCAACTATGGACGCTATACTCAAATATTTATGATTAAAGCCATTGCCAAAAATATGCAATATTGATTTACTTTATACAGGGTGTCTCTTAAATAGGGGGACATGGCTTAACCACAGATTCCTGAGGCTAAAATAAGACGATTTAACCAAACTTGCTTCTACCGGAAAGTGTACCATTTAGCCAGAATTCTGCTTCAAAGTTCTTCGAATAAAAATTAATTTTGCTTATAATATTCGGACGCTTTATTCGATTTGGATGAAATTTGGTATGACAGTTTATATGGTTATAAGTCATCTTTTAAGCTGATACTTGTTATTATTAGTAAACCACTAGTGTATGAAACTTAGGTCTCCCAACATTAATTAGACCGTAACTTTTCAATGGCAGTGCCGAAAACGTGAAATTATTTTTCAGAAAGATACATTCAATAGTAAACTTTTGTCTCTGTGTAATTTGTGATATCTGTTACGGTTCACACAGAAAAAAAAATAAAATCTGAGTGTCTGCACTGCTAAATTTTTAAAATAAATTTAATCTAGCAGTCTATCCAAATGTCAAACAAGTAAATTTTAATGACAGTAACGAGTTGTGAATCTTTACAACTTGTTTAGGAGTCAGCTAAGATATGTAATCGTGGTAGTAAAATACTATTAGGTCGAACACACGGATGTTACTAATTTTAGAATATTGCGAAGAAAATTTTTGACAACCCGTAAAACAATTGTTACTGTCATTAAAAATTACTTGTTTGACATTTGGATAGACTGCTAGATTAAATTTATTTTAAAAATTTAGCAGTGCAGACACTAAGATTTTATTTTTTTCTGTGTGAACCGTAACAGATATCAGAAATTACACAGAGAGACAAAAGTTTACTATTGAATGTATCTTTCTGAAGAAAAATAATTTCACGTTTTCGGTATTGCTATTAAAAAGTTACGGTCTAATTAATGTTGGGAGACTTAAGTTTCATACACTAGTGGTTCACTAATAATAAGTATCACCTTAAAAGATGACCTATAATCATATAAACTGTCATATCAAATTTCATCCAAATCGAATAAAGCGTCCGATTATTATAAGCAAAATATATTTTTTTTTTTCAAAGAACTTTGAAGCAGATTTCTGGCTAAACGGTACACTTTCCGGTAGAAGCAAGTTTGGTTAAATCGTCTTATCTCAGGAATCTGTGGTTAAGCCATGTCCCCCTAATTAAGAGACACCTTGTATTGTGGTAGGTCAGATTCATTTGAAATTCGAAATGACCATCACTCATTGTAATTTGCTGAAATTTGAAAAAAAAAAACTCTTTTCTTTCTGTTACCCTAATACTGCAATCTCCATCACACTTTCCTTTGTTTGTTTGGAGCATCACACAACATTTTTGACAATATGCAAACATAAACTCATTTTTGATATCGAACGCAAACATGGTTTGCACACTGATTACGTTTATCGTGTACCAAAGTTATTTCATATCTCCAAGAGACGTGATTCAAATTTCAAACAGAACGGGGAGTAATTTCTTGTAGCACTAAATTTACCCACATGTAATTCCGCAATATGTGTATTTTGTTGTCAGGTTGCTATTTATTTGTTTTAGACACAATGGGAGCTAACATTTGTAATGTTTGCGGTAATGCAGACGGCGTTTAACTTTAACAATTTGTTGAGTTAGTAAACACGTGGATTTTGTAGTTCACATGTTTTTAAGTTTATATAATAAATTAGAATTGTTGTTTAACGCAATAATAACATTTTTAAGGATGAAAGGAAGGTTGGGGGGGGGGGGGGGGGGGCAAGTCTTGTTCACACTGTTCTTTAATAAAAAATCTGTATCTATATAAGTATTGTATTGCACTTCGCTTTCGAACCGTCGTTTTATAACAAAAAATTACAGAACTTTACTCAAATATTGTTTTTTATTGTATTTAACATGTCTTCTGCACACATTTAATTCTAATTATATCTACTTTTCATTGTATGAAGAAGTTACTAAATATCAGAGATTCTTCCAATTCATTAACCAAATTGGCGGTATTTCTGACGGATATATGCATTTTACCACAATTTTACCCATAATTTCAAATATTAAATTAATAAAACAATAAGAAAGTTTAAATATACTTCCCAAAAAAGCTATCAGAATGTCACTAAAATTGTTGATTTTTGACACTGACATGTGTCATGTACAAACTATGCTATAAACATAGGAATTTGTCAAGTGGTTTCCTTAGTGCCTTAGCCTCTGCGATTAGATTACTCTATATATTATAGTGTCTTTATCTCTAAATCTATACAAGATACCTATAATAAAAATTTTAAGTGTATTAGATGGAGAATTTTATGTTCTTCAATATTTAATAAAAAAAAACTCCCAAAAAATTATATTTAGAAGAATTTTTCTAAGAAACTACTACTTCTGGTTGTTCAATTATTACCAAAACCTTTTCAGAACTTCCCAGGGATGTCAGATTGAAGAAACTGCAGTTAAATATTTTTTATGTCTTATAGTTTTTGAGGAATCTTCCCTCCAACATCCATACATACACACACATACACACATCCACACACACACAGACATCATTTAAAAAATGTTATAATCGGATTCTAGGGACCTTAAATCGTGCTTATTCAATAAAATCTGGATATGCGAATTTTAGCATGAATCCAATACCCCTCTTAGCGAGAGGTAAAAACAAATACCAAATACAATACTACAAAATGAACTAATATTATTTTTCAATTTATTGTGATTGTAGGTACAACATTTTTTAAATTCTATATTCAGAATATATTTTAAATTTTACTCATTCATCATCGTAAGTTGTCCAAAAATATTAAGATTTCTACATCAAGTTTTCAGGTAAGATAACGATAAATGTAACTAAGGCTAAACTGTTTTAGAAACGATAGTTATTAAAATCATATTTTATTTCATTATAAACTATTGCTTGTATTTTAGAATACCTAGACCTTATTTTAATATTTAGCAACTTACTACAGTATAACGCCATTATTATTAGAATAATAGCCTATTACATAAAATTTAATTAGCTCTATTACTGTAAACAAAATACAGATAGGTGCATTAAAAGTTTTTTTTTTTTATTTTCTGTTATAATATTTTGATAACGCACGTTTGATTTTGCAGCATTTATAAGTGTTTATAAAGTTTACATTTGTGCATTATATTTATCATCAAAACAAAGTTTACATTTTTAACAATCCCATTGATAATGCTTTACAATTATCTGTTTCTTATTATTGTTATAAATTTCCTTTGAAATATGAATAAATTTTTATTTCTTTATAACAATGAAGTCATGTTTCACTTGAACAATACATTTTATTTACCTTAAAAGTACATGTAATTTAAAAATAAAATTTCCCTATTATGATTTTTATTACATTTCAGTCTAGTTTCTAGATATCTGCAAATAAAAAAAATATTTTTAATATTTATTTTCAGCAATATTTATTTTCAGCAATATTTATTTTCAAGATATACAAAATAATTTTTGCTAATCATATTGTTAAAACTAAAAGTATTCACTGCAAAAAATCTTGACAAATGATTTATGACTTTGTTACTTGTAGCTTAAAAATAAAGTAAATCAGGAGCACACTATGCCTTGAAGTTGACACATCAAATTTATGTGAAGGAATAGCTTCTTAGCTTCTATTTTGTGAAATATAATATTAAAATTTAATCTGAGACATCAAATTATTCCGAATTATATAATTTATTTTTGTTGTTCTAAAGTGTTGCCATACAAACCAATGGTTGTCATTAGTGTAACATTTGGAGTTGTATTTATTTGAAGAAGAACTAAATCATAAAAATGCGACATCGGAGACAGCCTTATCATGAATACGGTACAATCGGGTCTTAATCAGTTGTTCATAATACCAGCCAATTTGATTTTTGTGTTGTAGAATTTGTTCATATTATAAGTTCATAGATCATAAGTGAATGATACAAGTTGTTAAGTAATGCTTGTAAAATGTAGTAAAAGTAATCGCACTACCTTTAGTGAAAAGATATGAGTGCGAACGCCATGTACTGTCCAGCCCTCAAGTTCACCCACAACACATCACATGCACTCGTACGTCGCGTGTCGAGTCTTGTCGCCGGCGTCATTCGCGTTCCGACGCTTCTGGTCGACTGGCGCCTATTCGCACTCGGCGTCTCGGCGCTCCTGAGGCAGACTGCCCGGCGCACGCCGAAAGCGAAAACCGTGTTATCACTGATTGTGCGCTCTTCGCGATATGCCACCTCACTCCCGCCCACGCAAGCCCTATCGCTCCCTTTCTCTTGCACCCATGGGGTTAATGAGCGGTTTCACAGTTCCCGTGCACTGCTTTCTCTCTCTACTCTACACTGATAACAACCTCTCGCTTGCACTTGTGGAGTTTACTGGGGCAATAACCGTGTTTTAGCTCAGGTTCGTTAAGGATTATGATATTCTTTAATAAAGGAAGAAACCAAACGATTTCTGGATGCCGATGATTTTTTCAACTTTCAACGGAACAGGAAATGTGGAATCAGCTTTGATTTGATGCAATTTGAAGAACTAAATGTTCCCCATCTTTTTACTTTTGTTTGTTCTGCTGTTCATATTAAACTTATTTCAATATCTGCTGAACTCCATTATGATAATCGAAACAGAATTTTAATTACTGAATATGAGTAGCATATTACATAGAAAGGTTATGTCAACCAATATTGAAAGGGCTAAAGCCGATTTTACATTAGTCAACTTTGGTTGATGGAAACACTTGTCAACTTACACCTACAACCAAATTAGTTACGGTATTTCGCCATTCATTTAATTGTAATGTCTGGAATTACGGAAAAAAATCTTTAGATTATCGTTCACGAACTGCTTAAAATAACGACAATACGATTTCATTAGGGAGTTATTGCAACTTCTAAGATGAAAGAACTTAAACGTTAACCTTATGTAGAAAACACTTTATTTTAGAAATAAAGGACTTTCAATTTCAATGTTTACCGCATTTAATTAGTGTATTCACGCTAACGTTAACGCTAAAAGCAACACAAACGAGGTTCCATCCACACTTTTCACCGAAACATAACCTCAAAAGATACAGAACGTGTGACGTTAAACGCTCACTATTCCATTGCACATAACGTGTCTCCTTATTCATATAACGTGAACCTTATTAGTACGCATGCGCACTCGGGCTGCCACGTGACTTTAAAGTGCACGTTATTTTTGCGTTGAAGCTGCAATAACTCTCTAATGTAACGACATTGTGACATTGGTTTTACAGAATACGTTTTTTGAAAATTATCGTTATATAATAACGATGCTTTACGGTATAACGACATTCTTACAGGATAAGCCTGTAATGCCCTTATATTTAACAAAAGTACAAATTTCACAGACTTGGGGCTCGTCTCAATTGAGTAAGGTTTAAACCGATAATGTATTGTTTAAAACGTTCAAATATGAAACATTAATGCCTAGTTGATGCAACATAAATTTTAAGCTAGGCTTAAACAAAAAATCTGTTGTGGCCAGCACAAGACCTTCCGTTAATTTGCTGTATTTTGTACAAATCACATACCAAAAGTTCATTAGAAAAGATTGTATATATTCAGTAAAATTGTAACACGAACAGAATACAATTTTTTACAAATTCCATACAGAAAGTTCCTTGGAAAATTTTATATAAATCCAATAAAATTATCACATGAATATACAATATGAATATTCATATATAAATACTCTAATAATTTTCTTTACAATCAAATAATATTACTACCACGTTTATATCTCTACCCATTTATGAATTATTGCCCCAAAAGCCAATATACCCCACATTTAGATAAAAACTTCAAAATTTTCAAAAATCTAATTTTAATGTAAATAGATACTTCTCTATACACTGAAATTTTGCAACCGCAGGTCGATATCTCGTTTCGTTCTGGAGATATTTAGATTCAAAGTTTTGCTCAAAATTGCCCATTTTTGGGTAATAACCCAAAAATGGGTCCATATATGATTTGGCGACAACACCATTCGATTCTACAGGCAAAATTACATAAGTACACCAATTTTCAGAATTTTTGAACACCGCATACAATCTCAAAAGCAAAATAACTGAAAATGGCCAAAAATCGCAAAAAATCTAAGGTGTACCCCTTAGGATTTTTTCAGGTTTTGGCCATTTTCAAGGGTTTCCAATCTTTTATTCATAAAAAATGAACCGGTTCGACAAAAATTATGAAAATTGCTATACTTATGTAATTTTGTCCGTAGAATCGAATGGTGATGTCGTCAAATTCATATCTCGACCCATTTTTGGGTTAATACCTAAAAATGGGCAGTTTTGAGCAAAACTTTGAATCTAAATATCTCGAGAACGAAACGAGATATCGACCTGCGGTTTCAAAATTTGGAATCAGCGCATTAAGAAGTATCTAGATACATAAAAATTAAAATCTAAATGTGGGGTATATTGACTTTTGGGGCAATAATTCAAAAATCTTTTATCTTAAATTTTTATGGCCTGTTTCTGTTTTTGTTTGAATTTGTACCCATTTTCTAAAATCAAACACCAATTAATTCCTTTCAAAATAAATAAAATAAAAAACACTTCTGAAAATTTATTGAGTCTGAGAACAGCACAAGTCTACGATTGTTTTATTTTTTGCTTGTAAGTCTTGTTAATGTATTGGAAGAATCTCTGACATTTAGGAACTTCCTCATACAATGAAAAGTTAGATATAATTACTTGCCACATGTTAAATACAAAATACAATGAAAAACAATATTTGGGTAAAGTTTTGTAATGATGTTTCAACAGCGAAGTGCAATACAATACTTTCATAACATGAAATGAAAATGGCGAGAGGTATTGTGCTTGCCACAACAGATTTATTATTATTATTATTATTATTATTATTATTATCTCAAAACTAACTTTTTGGACCCGTACTGTTCTTGAATTTGCCGATTCAAAAAATTTTTATTCTTAATTTTTGTTTAAAATGAAATCCAATTCATACGACCAAATTATAAATTTAAAATTATGCACAAAATATAAATAACATTTTTAATATTCGCAAATTTTTATTGATCCCAAGCTAATTGCTTTCAGAATGATATTTCGAAAGGAGAAACAATTATACATTTTAATTTTACAAGAGATTTTAATTAAAACAGAAATTCTCAACAAAAGAACATCGGTGGTGGATCTCAAGGCCAGCTAAGACTGTCGTGAATTCTTCATTTCCCTCACCTTGCATACAGCCCTTAGACCTTAGAGGTTTTATTTCTCTCTTACCGGAAAGTCGACAAAGTAATTTCCAATTACTATTTCATTTTGTAAAATTCAAAAGCAATTTTCATTCCTGGCTATTGATCGACAGAAACGACAGAAACAATGAGTCATTTGAAATTTCTGTCTTTATAGCTTAGAGAAGAAGTATAAAAGGAGATTAACTGCTGTAGAAATAATGTATTTGAGAGATTTATTGGAGTATTTTGGGAAAGATCGTGCGTGCAATTATTTGGCGAAAGAACATGTTTAGGGATGGATAATCATTTTCATTAAATCCATGTAAAATTCGTATCCAAAAGAAAAGTATATTAAAGTGAAGCATATCGACGCGTGATGGATAAAATGAAGGATAATTAAACAATATACCCTTTGTTTGCGTACGTCTCGGTTTTATTAAACCGTCCTCAATGTTGCTGAAAGAAAAACAAACGGTGCAATATAAAATACATACACATATGCTAAAATGAATGCATATGATAATGCATATTGTTTTTGTTTCACCAGCACTGTAGATGGTTTAATATAAACCGAAACGTTTGCATACAAGGAGTATATCCTTCACTTTAATTTTCATTAAAGCTCTAAATCTAAGGAACTATGTTAACATTGAAATATTGAAATTATATAATTATGCACATATTCATTCAATAATCTCTTATTGCATTATTTGTTGGGGGAATTCATCTCAAGCTATACAAGTTTTTAAAGCTCAAAAACTCGTCATTAGAGCGATGACAAATAAAAATTTTAGCGTTCCTTATATTTATAAAAAAAAAAATCATCTTTATTTCCCACTACTAAAGAAACATAGTAGCAGAATATAATGCAATCGAAGACCAAAACTTTGGTAGATTCAATGACTCATCGCTTAATTATTGGTGCAAAAACTAAAGGAAACCCATCCAAGTATTATATTTCTTTATGAAACATAAATAAGTTGTTTTATTTCCACACTAGCTTTGAGTGCCCGTGAGGTGACGCCTGGTAAGCGCCCATACGGTAAAATATATCGTCATCATTACCGATGTCTACATGTATTGTAGATACTGGCACACCCAGAAATGGGTAAAATGCCGTGATGATATATTTATTTTATTTATTTATTTATTTATTTATTTATTTATTTATTTAAATGTTTTGGTTATCGTACGGAGACTTTTTACCTCCCGCTAAGAGAGGTATTGGATTCATGCTAAAATTCGCATATCCAGATTTTAGTGAATAAGGAAGATTTAATGTGCCATTTTTAAAATGATGTATGTGTGTGTGTGTGTGTGTATGTGTGTATGTGTGTATGTCTGGATGTTGTAGGGACGATTCCTCAAAAACTATAAGACTTAAGAACTGTTTAACTATGGATTCCTCAATCTGACATTCCTGGAAAGAGCTGAAAAGGTTTTGGTAACAATTGAACAACCGTAGTAGTAGTTTCTTAGAAAAATTCTTCTAAATATATTTTTTTGGAAATTTTTGTTATTAAATATTGAAGAACATAAAATTCTCCATCTAATACACTTAAAATTTTTATTATATCCTATATATATTTAGAGCTAAAGACACTATAATATATAGAGTAATCTAATCGCAGAGGCTAAGGCACTAAGGAAACCAGTTGACAATTTCCAATGTTTATAACATAGTTTGTAAATGACACATGTAAGTGTCTAAAATCAGCAGTTTTAGTGACATTCTGATAACTTTTTCTGGGAAGTATATTTAATCTTTCTTATTGTTTTATGTATTAATTATATATTTGAAATTTTTTGCAAAATTGTGGTAAAATGCATATATCCATCAGAAATACCGCCAATCTGGTTAATGAATTGGAAGAATCTTTGACATTTAGAAACTTCCTCATACAATGATATATATATATATATATATATATATATATATATATATATATATATATATATATATGTATACATGGTACGTGGTCACTTCATATACGGGAATTTGCTCAACGCTGTCACTTCATATATAACGTTGTGACTTCCGAAAATGGAAGTGACAACGTTTCCCTATGTAATTTTATTTTTTCTAACACTACAAGGCAAAACAAGTCTAAATACGAAAATTTTGTTGGAAGTCAAATAGTACCCCCCATACCCTCAAAATTGTCACTTTAGTTCAAGCGTTTACCGCCGGCGCTGTACTCGCTATTAGTGATAGGTATGCACAATGCGATGTTACTTCCGTAGTGTATATAGCATTGGAAGGTACTTAGTCACTTCCAAAATTTGGCAACAGTGTATTGCAGTATGTTATTGTAGTGCGTGGAAACTCTTTATTAATATAATAATTTTTTATTAACAATATACAATTAAAAAGTATCACAAATTAATAAGTGAAAAATTCACAATAAAATGTAAAAATAATTACCGCTGTTTTCTATAGCACATACGGAGTATTTCTGTGAACTAATGATTATTTTTAGCACCTATTTAAAAATTTTAGCCAATAAGTATTAATAACAAATAACAATTAAATATCTTCTTATATATTAAAATCTATTTGTGATAATTTTTAACAAGTTTCTAAATTTCAATCGTGGTAATTCGGTTAAGATGATTTAATAATTTTTAGCAAGTTTTTAACATTCTGCAACCAATAAGCAATAAAATGTCAGATGACAATTTATTTTTTTGTCATGTGTCAGTATTCGCGATTGGTGAAATTTTTTGACAAAGTTGCTTAATTTTACAACTAATGCCTGGTTTCAAAAGGGTATGTTATAAAATTACTACCTTGTTATAATTTTCAATAAATAGAAATAAATTCCACACGTGACATTTTACTGTTTACTACTTAATTTGGTTGGATGAAAATGTATTAATTTTTGAACAAACGGAAATGAAACCGGACATAAATTGCAAAAGTGCGGACATTAACTTATTTACAGTCTTGGAGGTTATTACATTTTTAAATAAATCCCAATAACAGAATGTACCTACAAATTATTTTTCTGTAAATGAAATTTGTAATTTTCATATGATAAGTAAAAACAAGAACGTGAAATATGTATATAGTTAAATATTAATTCTTAGCGAGGGTGTGCTTCATTTTCCTACCTTCTTCATAATATATAAGAAGTAAAATTCTGGTTTTTTACCTCTCGCTAAGAGGTATTGGAATCATGCCAAAAATCGCATATCCAGATTTTAGTGGACAAGCACGTTTTAAGGTCCCTATAATCCGAATACAACATTTTTACGATGATGTCCGTGTGTGTATGTAATGTATGTGTGTGTGTGTGTCTGTGTGTGTGTATGTTGGATCCACGGTTTCTCAAATACTATAAATTGTAAAGAATATTTAACTGCAGTTTCCTCAATCTGACATTCCTGGGAAGAGCTGATAGTTTCTTTAAAAAAATCTTGTAAATATTATTTTTTGAAAATAGGTATTTTACATATATTGAAGAACATAAAATTCTATATCTGATACATTTAAAATTTTTATTATAACTTGAATAGATTTAGAGATAAAGGCAATGCAATATATAGAGTAATTTAATGTAGTACATCGCTGAGGCTAAGGCACTAAGGAAACCATTTGACAAATTCAAATGTTTATAACAAAGTAATGTTTATAACATAGTTTGTAAATGGCAGATGATAAAGTCAAAAATCAACAGTATTAGTGACATTCTGAAAGCTTTTTCTGGGAAGTACATTTAATCTTTCTTATTGTTTTATTAATTAAATATTTAAAATTGTAAGTAAAATGCATATATCCATCAGATATACCGCCAATCTAGTTAATGAATTGGAAGAATCTGACATTTAAGAACTTCCTCAGACAATGAAAAATAGATATAATTAGAATTGTATGTGTACAGAAGACATGTTAAATACAATAAAAACAATATTTGGGTAAACTTCTGTAATTTTTTTTGTTATAAAAGGACGGTGCAATACAGTACTTATACAGGGTGTAAATTTTAAAACGGGCCATTGGGCTATAACATAGAAAAACAGTTTTTTAGACACAAAAATTTCTATATTAATTTATTGAAAAAATAATTGGTGTCTATTATAAAGAAAAAAATTACAATATTTTTAATACCAAACACCTTACATTTCTGTTTCACACAAAGCCAGAAAATAAATTTAAAAATCTGTTGTGGCCAGCACAAGACCTCTCGCCATTTCCATAGGCTATATAAGTATTGTATGGCACTTTGCTATCGAAATGTCGTTTTATAACAAAATATTACAGAACTTTGCCCAAATATTGTTTTTTATTGTATTTAAATATTCTTCTGCACACATATAAACCTAATTATACCTATTTTTCATTGTATGGGGAAAATCCTATATGTCAGAGATTCTTCCAATTCATTAACCAGATTGGCGGTATTTCTGATGGATATATACATTTTACCTATAATTTCAAATATTTAATTAATAAAACAATAAGAAAGACTAAATGTACTTTCCAGAAAAAGCTATCAGAATGTCACTCAAACTATTGATTTTTGACACTGACATTGATATCTGTCTTTTACAAACTATGTTATACACATTTGAATTTGTCAACTGGTTTCCTTAGTGTAGTTTCGCCTACTCGACTTTATATCCCGATATTCTATATATTATAGCGTCTTTATCTCTAAATTTATAGAAGATATAATAAAAAATTTAAATGTATCAGATGTAGAATTTTGTTCTTCAAAATTAGTAATATCAAAAATTTTTGACGTTTCAATATTCTCTGTAAATACTTTACAGTCAAGATTTTGGCGCTGTAAGATTTATAGAAATTTCTATAAGACTATAGCCCTTATAGTACTGTAACCTAGTTACAGATTAGGTATTTTCTTACATACTATAACGTCTATAGAGCTTGTAGAACGTTACAGAATAGCACCATTAATTATTATATGTGAATTCGAAAATTGTATAACATGTGCATTGCTGGAAATAAGATAAATTTGAAATTTTTTTTATTACATGAAACGTCTTTCGTCTTTGATATTTTATTTTTTGATATGTTCTGTATTGCACAAATTCTGCATCATCTTTGGACTAGGTTTTTTTTTTGTAAAGTAATTAATTTAATTAGTGACTAGTAAACATAACACCTTAAATTTATAAATATAAAAGTTGGAATAACTGTGTCATTTGTTGTTAATATGTACAATAAATACAATTTATATTTATATTATATTTATATTTATATACATTTAATATATGTAATAGCCGAAAATAGGGTATATCCCCATTTAATAAGCCCTTATGTCGTACATTATCCCAGATTACTTATAGTTGAAGTTGAGTGGTTTGGAGCGAATCTGCTGACTTGCAAACAATCTAGTATTTTTTTAGATATTTTTTAAATAATATAATAAACCAAATAGGGCACTTAAGTAGCACACAAATCGTAATTTTTTGTAGAAAATTCAGAATTGGGCATGCATGCTTTGGAGCGGTTCCGCAGACTTACAGCCAAGACAACAAAATTATGATTTTTTAAACAAAGATAATAGTTCAAAATTCGATATTGTGGCACTTCATTCACACAGAGTGAGACCTTTATTTATAATATACTTTATTTGGTGTTTTGCTTATATGTGCTTGCTAGTTTAGCCGACATAATATTTGGCAACGTTGCGGAAGTCAGCCCTACGCTTCAATATCTTGTATACAATTACAGTGATGGAAGTAACTTCGTATTTTAAGTATGTACAATTGTATACTAATTTTTAATGTAATATTTTCTTACCCCTCTTTTGAAAACCTTAATTTACAAGTTCCCCTAAGCCCATATATATAATTTTTAATAATATATATCCATTAATTAATATGGAAGTCAGGACGCCCTATCAACGTCACGGAAGTGACTCGTTAACAGGTATCAATATATATATATATATATATATATATATATATATATATATATATATATATATATATATATATATATGTATATTTATATATAATTAGAATTATAAGTGTGCAGAAGACATGTTAAATACAATAAAAAACAATTTTTGGGTAAAGTTCTGTATTTTTTTGTTATAAAACGACGGTTCGAAAGCGAAGTGCAATACAATACTTATATAGCCTAATATGGAATTAGCGACAGATCTTGTGCTGGCCACAACAGATTTTTTGTCATGAAATTATGAATACTTAAGTACATTATTTGTTTATTTTATATTTATAATAACGTAATATACTTCGTTTCATTTTGGATTAAAAAAAATTAAATATATTGGGTGCGATTCAGTGGGTTGTATTAAAGTCTGTACTAACACTTGTATTAGCTAAAACACTGTATTAGCTTAAAACACATTTTAAAACAAAGGTGATTCAGTGGTCTGTATTAAGCTGTTTTAGTTAACACACAAAATTACACTTGGCAACTCTGTAATAACTGTCAAAGTGCGAAATTGGCGGCATTTGAAACGTCAAAATTTTGTATTTGTGTTGTTTTAGGTTATGTTATACTACTTTATGACCTTTATTTTAAATTTTAGCATATTAAAATGTCAGGAAAAAGAATTACAGAACCGATTGGTTTAATGAAGAAAGATTGTTTTAATAAAAGGCAATTACTAAACAGAATGGTATTATTGAAAATAAGGGAAATGACATTAAAATAATGAAAAATAAAAAAGCTGCATCATTTTGAAGTGGTAAATTGGAATGTCCAAAGAAATAAAAGTGATGTTTGTGCTGATTGATATTTTTCATTATTGTAATCAAGTTTCCATTATTGTAAATAAGCATTTCTTTGTTGTAATCAAAATTTCTTTAAGGATTTCTTTATTTGTAATAAAAAAAAATCAAAATCAATCAATATTATTTTAATTCAATGTAGCGGGGCCCCTAAAAAAATAAACAACATATAAATAATTGTTGTAACTTGCATGAATTTATTCGTATTAACCTCAATTCTTTAAATTATTCATTTTCTCTTTTATTATATCATTTTAAGTTCAATATTTGCTTTAGTATACTTTATGAAGAGTCAAATATATAATTTTACTTTAATATTTCATATCTGACATTATGAATTAAGGTTAATACAATACTTAAAACAGATATAACCCATTTTAAGAAGTGTTTTAATTTCCTAGGCAACTAATACACATGTATTAAAATAAACACTCTAAAACAGTCTAATACAAGCCACTGAATCAGGTTTTTTAATACAACTCTTAATACAGATCTTAAAACAGCCTAATACAACCCACTGAATCGCACCCATTGGGTTTTAAACTGCTATTTTTCCGAAAATACATTAAAACTCTTGTCGTGCCGAGACTTTTTTGTATGACTGTATTTTCTAAACTTAATTATTATATTCTTTTAATTTATACGTAATTTTCTTCAGATACAACTACATCTTTTAAAATCCATAAAATAATGAAATTTAAGTACATGTTAAATTTCAAACTAAACATCCCTTTACTAACTAAATATACATAGTGTAAAACATTGTAGGATATATGTATTAATATATTTAAAACAATTTTTAGCAATATTTTTCCATTCACCTGTTTATAATTTAAAAACATTTAATATTAAAATCTTATGTAAAAAATTAATACCTTTCATTTATTAAGCTTGTTAATTCCCGTATTTCGTTACGAAGCTTCACAGCCTACCTCAACAAGTTTGCCGAGTCATTAGGTAATTTGCTTCTACGGTGAACGATTGTCGTGGTTTGCGTCGTGATTTCTATCAAAAATTCATTGAAAATATGTGAAAACGAATTGCCCAATATAGTGCATCGTATTTAGAATTTAATTCTCTTTCTTTTGATATAAATTACATATAGGAAAAGTGTTAGAGTTTTGAGTTATGTTCAAATAAGTAACGGTTGAAGCTAATAAACATGTAACAGGTATATGAAACTTCTATGAACTGTTAGAAAAACTAAAATGCAAACTTTTAACATATTTTTATTTTATTGTTTCAGGGTTTTTGGCGACCTAAACTTGGAAATCAGCAAAATCATCGGGTAACCTATAACCATATTACAGCAGCAGACGCAAGGTAGGAACATTTCATAGTTTATTTCAATTTCATTTTAAAAATAAATTGTTTTTTTTTGTTGTTAATTCTTTTTAATATAAATCGTTTTATTTTTGATGCACTTCTCAATTATATTAAAATAAATAAATACTTTGAAAATAATCATATTTAACGCCGGTCACTTGGAGATGCATTCGGGCTGGGCCGGGCTTTGAGGTTTGGATCGACTCGGCCCGAAAATAAAAATTACCGGCCCGACTCGAAGATCGACTCGACAAAAAAATTAGCTAGCCCGGCTCGAAAATTGAAATAGGGCCGGGCTTCGGGCCAGGCCGGACCAAAGCTCGAAATTGAGTGCATCCGGCATTCCTAATGTTGATTTTTATGTTAAAGCGAAATGCTTAACTTATAAAAAACCTCTACATTCTTATAACTTTCAACATTAGTTAACATAAGTAGTTAAAAAGAGACCCTTCTAGTGTAAGTTTGTTATTACAGACGTACGTGTATTTAACACTTTGTTTGCCAAAGCCGTTCGAAAATTTAAACAACTTTTTTACAAATCTTTATAAAAAAATACAATGTACATAAGGATTTTTTATCTAACTTTGTTCCTGCTCAAAAATAGGACAAGAAATCATTATGGTAGGAACAAAAATCACTTTTATTTTAGTATACGAGTAATAACATTTATAATAGCAACATCACAATATAATTATTATGCTTTAATGAATAACCTTGAATTCTTGAAGTAAAATAATACATTTTTATTTATTAATATGTGAAGTTTGTTGTTATTAAATCATTTTGATCCTTTTTAACTTCATCCATTTTCATTGAAATATTAAGGAAACTGTGCATTTGATTGAACTATAAGATTTTTCAGGCCGGCCCGAAAAGCTCGAATTTACGGGCCGGGCCAAAATCAAAAATCCGACTCGCCTCGATTTTTGAAAATGATTAGCCCGATTCGGCCCGATAAAAAATATCTTCGGCCCGGCTCGATGATCGACTCGAGATCGAGTGCATCTCTTCACTAGCATGTCTGATAAGTCAATCTTCGATTCTACTTCTTATCGCCATTGAAATGACACTGTCAGTGAATCTGCTACTTTTTTGACATGTTAAACAAATAATTATTAATTAAATACTTACTTGATATTGCTATAATAATAATAATTTATTGAATGGTTAACTGTTTCTAGTTATAATTAAATTTGTTATGGTTATCTAATCCATATTGTTCATATTGTTAAATGAAATTGTAATATAAAATTAATATGAAATTCATATTATTCCACTGAAAATAGCACAAACAGAATTTTGTTTGAATTCAGACAGCTAAATAAAAGCAATTATACAATGGTCGATTTATAATTAAAAGTTTATATTTTAATTAATATCTGATTTTAGAATAATTAACAGATTTTAAAATATCATAGAATATTCAATAAAAATTCATTTTATGCGTGAATATGAATTTTTGTATGAAATTGGAAAATTGAAATTTACTTTCTAATTGACATATGTACATACATACAACAAAAAAAATAACATTCGAAATTGAAAACAAAAATGAAATTATTAATTAACTGAAATAAAATCACAATAATGCACGGAGCAAAATTGTTGTCAATTAATTAAACATTGTTGTAATTAGTTACAGTAAGTTAATTATAATTTTATCATCATAACAAGTTGATGCATTGAATTTAATTATTATCGTAATGAAATCATAAGTTAATTTAAAAATTCAAATTGTTTGACCCAAATACAAAACAAAAGATGTGTCTGTAATTTAATTGTAACAATTATTAATGCAATGTAAATTACATGGTCATAATTCACATAAAACTAGACAACAATTTTTAGCTATAATTTTATCTGATTATGACAAATTTATAATAGGTATCTACATACAATCAATTGAAATTCTATTTAATAGGTATGCCTATGTTAATTATTTAAATTATAACTAATCATAAAGCATGAACAAATTTCTATTCTCATTATTATGCAAACATTATATTTCCTACATCACGGACATTTATAATAAAACTAGACCTTTAAACTGTGTGATAAAAACTAGTGTTTCACAAGATAAGATTTCTTGTCTTGCTAGGCTATTTCTTGTCTTGTCTTGCAAAACAAGACAAGAAATTTAAATAACTCTTGTCTTGTGTTACTCTTGCAAGCAAAAATCTTGTCTTGCTTGCAAGACTCTTGCATATTTCTTGTCTTGCTTATTTGCGCATGCGCGTAGTGTTATATTATTTAGACTTGTTTGGGGTTCCCCTATTAGCTGCCAAACCGTTGGTTGTTATATTGTGCAGTCATATTAGATTTTTGCTAAAATTAATAAACATTAAGTGGTACTTTACTTGAAGCTCTGGACTGATTTCCTTGAAAAAATATATTATATAATAAAAACTTCTCAAATTTGGTTTTAAAACTCGTATATGATTGAAAACAACATATTAGATTTTGAGTATATATGATAAGTCGGATGTAGGTCTTAACTAAGAGCTCTTAACAGATTTTCAAAAAAAAAAACTTGATAAAATATAATACAAAATTTCTTATTAAAGACTTTTCTATTTATTGGAAGAACGAATTAGATTTTGTTTACAAACGATAAAGTGATATTTTACTCCAAACTCATTGCAATTTTAAATATCGAATTAGCGGGAGGTCATGTGCTGGCCATATCAGATTTTTTATCTCTAAATCTATAGGAAGATATAATAAGAAAATTTAAATTTGTCAGATTGAGTACTTAATGCTAAATTTTCAAAATATAGTATTTAGAAGATTTTTTTAAGAAACTACTACTTCCGGTTGTCAAATTGTTACTAAAACCTTTTTAGCCTTTCCGATTAATGTCAGCTTAGCGAGAGGTAAAACCAATAACAAAATGCTGATATGCTGAATTATAATATAATATTGCAAGAGTGCATGAATGCAAGAAAATATTAAAAATCTTGCTATTCTTGCACTTTTCTTGCAGGCCAGATTCTTGTCTTGTCTTGCAATAAACAATACAACTCTTGTCTTGTTCTTGTCTTGCATTTTCTGCAAGAACAAGACAAGAACAATAAAAATGCAAGACCCTTGTGAAACACTAATGAAAACTATCAAAGTTTAAAAAATTATAAGTTTTAAAAATATTGGTGTTTAATGCCCATAACATTTACATTATATATAAATATATAAAATAATTACTTTTTTTAACCGAGCTGTTTATAACAACAATTTTTTGATTGTCATTTTCGTTGCTTAATGAAATATTTTTAAGCACTAGTGCTTAAATTGATAGTTTAATGCGTAAAATGTTATTTTTAAGCACTAGTGCTTAAAAGTATTTCATTTAGCAACGAATAGATGAACCTGTCGTCTGCCTACTATTTGATTTTGGAAAATTCAAAATGTTGATATTTGAGAACAAATGATCTGTTTTAAAACGATATTATAAAAAAATCTTTTGTGTAATACATTGCGAAATGAGTGTTTTAGGCACTTAACACCGTTTAAAAATAGTGGACATGGTTTTCTCTACCTTAATTTTCCGTTTTATACAATCACAACCTCAATTTCTCACATTGACTAACTAGAAAATACGCCCTAATTTAATCACCAGCGATACAACCTACAAACCGGCCACTTTTTCCTGTTTGGCGACACCGCCACAAGTTTTTGGGAATTTATTTTCGTATCAATGTCGGCACGTAAGTCAGATTGACGGGTTGCGTTCATTGCAGAACGTTGAGCGTTGTTCACGTGACTTCCGCAGGTTCCCGGAAGTAGCGGTACCTTTCCGCCCTCGGTCCTCGGCTTGGCCGCGTTCTTCGACAAACACGCAAACACACCCACGCACACACAGATAGGGTACACTTCGGAAGGGAGAAAGGACACCTGTTCTAAATGGGATTCGCAATATTTTGGTCTTATGAGAGTTTATTTTTAGAAATATTAAGATTTTATTAAGTTTATGATTAAAACTAAAGCTACGAGTAGACGAGGGTTCCGCTGGAATTAGTGCAAATAAGACACACGGTTCATATTATTTAGAATGAACTAAATAATTTAGTTTCTCATATTTTCAGGCACCACTCATACACGGTTGAAGATAGAATAACGGACGATGAAAATCTGAATTCAACACAAATTCTCTTTCTTTTCACGTCAGGCACGACTTTTTCTTTTCATGTCAAGCATGATTTTTTCTACAATATCGGATCTCGAGTTACAGTCGTTTGAAGTTACATGATTTTTCATCGAAATTTTGTATGTATATTTTCAATACCGTGAGTATTTTTTAACGTGAAACCATCGACCTTTAAACTAATGGACCAAGTGTTTCCTATTCTTGTATTGTTAGAATAATGCTCCAACATAAAAGGATAGAAATATATATTCTGTCCTTCAACAATACGGAAGTTCTCAGTTAAAGTATACTGCGCATATGTTCGTACTCATTGTACATCTTTTTCAGCCATATGTAAACCCCTATACATCGCTCTCTATCACTAAATAGTTGTCAAATTCTACATTTGACGTTTCGTGACTGTTTGTGTATTATTTAATTTTTTTTTGGAGAACATTTATAATTATTTCTGTCAACACATACGTATATGTGTTGTGAGGTGTGTATGCGACAAAATAATGGGGAAACGGTGTATTTCGTGCAATCAGTAGTACGTACGCGGTTCAGCTGTGTCATTTCATATATGAGTTCTTATTAATTATTACTTGTTCCCTATAATATAATATGTATATAATATATTGTATTAAAAATATATAATAAAACTAATTATACACAAAAAAATTAAATCTATACTCAGCGATTATGCACCAAGTATAATAAGTTAGGGACAAATCAATCTTTTTATTTTGCCGTGTTTTCTTAACTTCCGTATTGTTGAAGGATAGAGATACTGTGTCTGCACCGTTATGGCGGGACAAGCGTTTTGCTCGTACGCTGCGTCTATTAGTTTAAAGGTCGATGCGTGAAACATTGGGTTTGTCATATCCATGGTTATGGCTTGATATTTGATTGACAGCAATGTATTTGCCCGTTCCATTTAAAATGAAACATAGGGAACGAATCTGACAGAAGTATTTATTGAGGAAGACCATTGTAATGGTCGAAACGTAGGTTCTAATCAAATAAAACCATACTGACTGCAGTTTCCGAGTACTTTATTTTCTTCTCCACACATCAATCTCCAGTCAATCATCATTACTTCAATTATATTTAAATATTCTAAAATTTTAGCGGAGTCAGAAAACCACTCATGAGAACTAAACATATTTCGGGCACAAGGTGCACACAGTATTTTTTCTACATCTAAATTAAATTTTTAGAAAACAGGTATAATCATTTAAACAAAATTAACCTCTAATGACATCTTGGTAATATGACAGATAACCTTTGAATTTTCCTATGAGTTATGATTTGACATTTGATTGACAGCAATGTATTTGTGTGTCTCATTTAAAATGACACATGGGGAATGAATTTGACAGCTGTAAGTTAAGATCCGATATTGTAAAAATTTTTATCGTCCGTTATTTTCATGCACCACTCATATACGGTTAAAGAAAGAATAACGGATGTTGAAAGTCTGAATTTTTCATCGAAAAATCATGTAACTTCAAACGACTGTAACTCAAGATCCGATATTGTAAAAAAATCGTGCGTGACATGAAAAGAAAAAAAAAATCATGCTGAATTCAAACTTTCATCGTCCGTTATTCTTCCTTTACTTAAAATCACTAAATTATGTAGAAGAAAACAAGTATTAGTAATGTATGAAACTATACTTCTCAAATGTTGAACAACTTTAAAAAATAAATCGCATGTAGGAATGAACACTGGCGTCAACTTTAAAATTGTTTAAAATTCTGAAGTTTCTAGGAATTTTTAACAAGATGTAAACTGAACGTCCAATCGATTACTGTCGATTTTGCAAACATTTTTTGCCGCGAACAAACAAAACAAAAATTCAGGCACCTAGAGCTGGATACCTACCTATGCTTCCAATGTATTTTTTGTTTTTATAAACGTTAAGCGTACATAAAAGTTCTTGAATGTAAAAAGAACTTTAGTAAGAAAATAAAATGTTGTTCAATAATTTGAAAACTTCTAAAGGTAAAACTTTAATTCTGGGGGAGAGTAAATGAAGTCTATTAAAACTTGTCATGTAAAAAACGGACGTTATTTCACTGCATAAAAGAAAATTGTGCATAAAAATTCCATAAATTGCTAGTCATAAATTTACATTTGAAATTAACACACTTCTTAACACTACAACAAGTCCATTCAAATGTTTCACATCATAAAAATATTATACGAACTTTATACAAAAAATTAATTACTTCTTAAGAATATTATTAAACTTTATGCGAGCTGTACACATGTTGAATACATTCGGTTTACATTATTACTTTACAAATTGTTTTGAATTTAATTCATATTTTGTAGAATAAAGTCAAATAAAACATTAGTCTGTATGAGTTTCTACAAATAATATAATTATAACTTTTCGAGAGAGAAGAAAAACAAATTAACCTCTTTCACAAAATTTCTAGAATTTTATTTTGATTTAAAAAATCTGTTGTGGCCAGCACAAGACATCTCGCCATTTCCATATTAGGCTATATAAGTATTGTATTGCACTTCGCTATCGAACCGTCGTTTTATAACAAAATATCACAAAACTTTACCCAAATATTGTTTTTGATTATATTTAACATGTCTTCTGCACACATATATAATTCTAATTATATCTATTTTTCATTGAGTGAGGAAATTCCTATATTTCAGAGATTCTTCCAATTCTTTAATCAGATTGGCGGTATATGCATTTTACCTATAATTCAAATATTTAATTATTAAAAAAATAAGAAATATTAAATATACTTCCCAGAAAAAACTATCAGAATGTCCCTAAAACTGTTGATTTTTGACACTGACATGTCATTTATAAACTATGTTATAAACATTTAAATTTGTCAAGTGGTTTCCTTAGTGCCTTAGCCTCTGCGATTAGAATATTATATATATTATAATGTCTTTAGCTCTAAATCTATACAAGATATAATAACATTTTTATGTGTATTAGATGGAGAATTTTGATCTTCAATATTTGTCATAACAAAAATTTCCAAAAAAATATATTTAGAAGAATTTTTCTAAGAAACTACTACTTGCGGTTGGCCAATTGTTACCAAAAACTTTTCAGCTCTTCCCAGGAATGTCAGATTGAGGAAATTGGAGTTAAATATTTTTTAAGTCTTATAGTTTTTGAGGAATCGTTCCTCCAACATCCAGACACACATACACACATCCATACACACATCGACACACACACATACACACACATCCAGACACACACACAGACATCATTTTAAAAATGTTGTAATCGGATTCTAGGTACCTTAAATCGTGCTTATTCACTAAAATCTGGATATGCGAATTTTAGAATAAATCCAATACCACTCTTAGCGAGAGGTAATTAATCACGACTAAGTACAGTTGGCGAAAAATTATCATTTATTTACAAATTCATATTATGTATAAAAACTTCGTCCAAAAATATGAATAAGCTTATTCATTTATTCATTCGTTAGTGATATAGAGGAAAAATGTAACTCATAACTTACTAATTAGTTCAGTAGAAAGTTTTAATTAAAGTTTCCATATTTCTGTGAATTGAAAGTTTAATTTTAAATTCATTTATTAAAAATAGAAAACAAAAACATTTGTTTCACGTAAATTGTCAAAATACCATAAAAAATTATATTCGGAAAAGTTGTAGGTACATATTTAAAATGGTTATAAAAATAGTACAAAGTGAGTCTCTTAAAAATATGGTTAGGTACACCGTTTAATAAAACAGCAACTTTGCTTATTGTTTGTCGCAAGTTATTTCCTTCTTCTTTCAAAACATTATTTTATTTACAGTCTATGTAAAAAGTAGGCATTTGCACTTGCTTTTGTCAACGCAAAATGTCACTTGGCCGCTTATTCGCGACAAAATGAAAAAACACTCGTCCGAATTTCTAACTATAAAATGTGGAGAAATGTAACTTGTCTACATTCTTAATGCGAACGTTTAGTCAGGAACAAATGGCGCTGTAGTTGTTAAAAGTATGGAGACGGCAATTTATTGTCGTTAATATTCATTTTAGAAAATTATGTTCAATACAAAAGTTTTTTAAGAAATTTTGATCTACATTTGAGAATACTAGAATTTTTTTTTCTTCAATTGTTTTTGAGTTACGCTTATCTGCGTAATTTTTTTTAAATGGGAACCTGTTAATTTTACTCTACCATTCGATAGAGGGGTTTTCTCTCTTTACAACAGTATTTTTGTTTTTATTTTTTTCAATTTATTTTAATAACATTTTTACAAGGAAAAACACCGGTTCAAGTATTTACGAATAGTAGGTACAGCTAAGATAGACAATACCTCTCTTAGCTGGAGGTAAAAATTATTTATAGAACTATATTTTGTGGTGATGTACGTGGAAATAAAAAGAGCAGTTGCTCGCAAATAAATTGAAATGTTTACTGAGAATTTTCTAAAATTACTTAAATTAATAGATCAACATCAGCTCTCATTTCAGTGATCAAAGAGCTTGTCAGTCTATAAAAGAAAACCGAAAAAACTGAAAGACGAGTTTTAAAACAAACAAAACACAATAATAAGCTGGTTTTAAAAACATTTGAATAAACAGACCGTTTTCTCACGTTAGAAAGAAGCAAAGGAAAGACGTAGTCGGCGGTACATCGGAACCGTTTGTTTGAAAACGAACGCAGCACAAGATCTGTAATGAGTTGGTATAACATGTGTGCAGTCTTCAGACAGCTCAGCCGACGGAAAACAGAAAGATAACAGCGGACAGGACCGCATTCAAAAAGAAATAAAAAATCGACATAGGAAATTTGTAGACATAATTAAAGAATACGAATTTCACCTCTCGACAATAGGTCCTCAGTTATGTACAGAGATACGAAGTCAATTCGATTAAAGTTGCCCCATTAAAAAAAAAAGGAATTTTAATTTTCTTCCGGAAGACGATTCTCAATTTTTTGTCATTGATATATTAGGACGAGTTATGAGGTCAAAACTATGAAGACGCCATAGTGAGAAGTAACACAATTAGATGAAGAATGTGCATTTGCTTTAAACAGAATAAATGCAATAATTATGGAATATATAAAATGAAAATATTGGTGTTGAAATCCCAGTCAAACAGCATTTATCCTTTAAAAAAAGAGAAAGCTGTTTGACTAAAATTTCGAA
This sequence comes from Ophonus ardosiacus, assembly GCA_943142095.1. Classification (NCBI taxonomy): domain Eukaryota; kingdom Metazoa; phylum Arthropoda; class Insecta; order Coleoptera; family Carabidae; genus Ophonus; species Ophonus ardosiacus. Next base: position 45,493,651 of record OW964831.1, on the reverse strand, counting down.
CATTTAACACCTAAATTTTACCCCAGTCAAGAAATATTTCTGATTGAAAACAATTATTGTAGCAATGATAAAACGAAAATACAATTATAGATTACAATTTATTTATTTTATTTACTAATTTCCTAATTTAGTAAAATAAATTATATTTCATTGGAAAGCTAAAAGAAATTCGAAATCCAACTAATAATAATAATAATAATAATAATAATAATAATAATAATGTTTATTTTCTGTAGACACAAATACAGTGTATAGAAAACGTCCAAGAAATGACAATAAAAATTATTACAAATCAAAAAAATCTTGTAAAGTATAAAATGAATGTTGCTTCAAGAAAAATATTAAATCTTTTTTAAAGATCTTAAGATTATTAGCATTTTTCAAATTATTTGGTAAATTATTAAAAATTTCTAAGCCCATTCTATATGGAGAATTTTTCACAATATTTAATTTTGAATGTTGTACATAAAAGTCGTTTTTGTTCCTGGTATTGTGACTATGCAAGTCACTGATCACGGGAAAAGCTTTTTGATTTTTATAAATTAATATACACGATTCATAAATATAAATACTTGTAAGAGTGAGAATGTTATATTTTTTAAATAAATTTTTACACGACGTATAGGATGGGACACCAGCTATTGTGCGTAAAACTCTTTTTTGTGCTATAAAAACACGTTGACTGATATTAGATGAACCCCAGAAACAAACACTATATCTTAAGCGAGATTCCACGCAAGCAAAGTAAAACATAAGTAATTGATTTAAATTTAAATATTCTTTTAGGTGACGAATTTGGTAACATAATTTATTAAGTGTTGAGACAAGATCTTCACAGAGAGGCTTCCAATTGAGATTATTAGTGATGAGCATACCTAATATTCTTGCGGCGTCATTACCTTTTTTATAATTATTTTCGAATTTAACAAGTATATCAGGATTGTTATTATGATGCATATGAAAACGTAGAATGTTAGTTTTACTATCATTCAAGAATAATTTATTTTCATGACACCAGTATATCAAAGACTGAACGCTGTGATTACATTTATTAATTAAAGCATCTGTGTTAGAATCCGAAATAACCAGAGTAGTATCGTCCGCATACATAATAGGTGTACATTTATCACCTAGAGCTTTGCTCAAATCATTCATATAAAGAATAAATAAAACCGGAGCTAATACTGTGCCCTGTGGTAAACCAACATTGATTTGCAATAAATCAGATTGTATAGTGTGGATATTTGAATCTTTATCAGTATAATTAAGTGACACAAACTGGTGTCTATTACTTAAAAAAGTATTTATCCATTTTAAAGCTACTCCGCGTATCCCAATGCACTCAAGTTTATTTAAAAGCCTACGATGATCCACACAGTCGAATGCTTTATTAAAATCACAGAATATTCCAACGGGATATTCCCCTTTGTTTAGCTTTTCAATAACCTTATTGTAAAAAAAGTGTAAAGCATCCTTAGTCGAACTGTCCGGCCTGAAACCAAACTGCGCATCAGTAATAATATTATTTAAATCTAAGAATTTCTGAAGCCTATTTAAAAAGGAATATTCAAATATTTTTGAAAAACCGGAGGTCAAAGCAATAGGCCTGTAATTATCAACACTATATTTCTCTCCCTTCTTAAAAACAGGAATTATTTTATTAATTTCTAGTTCTTTCGGGAAAATTCCATTCTGGAAAGAAAGGTTAATGATATGAGAGAGTGGTGCAGCAATAATATGTGCTACCGATCGAATAATAGAGTTTGGGATTTCATCTGACCCGGATGACTTTTTATTTTTAAGTTTATTTAAAATAATATCAACTAATTCTGATTCACAGACAGGATTTAAAAATATATTACATGATAAATTATTTAAATGTGATTGGCCCGTAATATTACAATTTGGAATTTTGTTTAAGATGTTTAGTGGAGCATCTTTAAAATGATTATTAAATATATTAGCAGTATTAAATGGATCCTCTATTTTTTTATTATTATGACACAACTGCAGGTTGTTGTTAACTTCAATTTTGGTACTCTTTTTAATAATATTCCAAGAGGTTTTCACCATATTATCTGATTCAATGATTTTATTTTGAAAAAAGAGTTTTTTCGTTTCAGATACCAAGCGAATATGCTTTTGTTTTGGAGATAGTTTGTCAGCGTAGAGTATTACAATATTTATCTGAATACAGTTATTAGGTTTCAATATGTTATTATACGTAATATTATTCTACATGCATATCAGATAAATAAATAAATGTAGGTGGTGATATACCTAGTATGTAATTCTTTGCATAAATACAGGTAATTATATAATCACTTTACTACGTTATCAGTTATCACACTGTGGAAAAATACGAAAAATGCATAAAGTAAATTAAGCATTGCATATTGATATGATTATCTTATATTTTATCATTGTATGTAAATCAAAAACTGTCAGATGCAAAACAGAATGACAAAACATTTGTAATTTTGCAACCATATCATATTTCAATTAGATATTTCCATTAAAGTCCATATACAAAATGTAATATGATTCCAAATATAGATATAATAACATAAACACTACAAATTTATAAGCAAAATAAAATTTTTCGTTATAGCTCATATATACGTACGATAATTAAAATTTTATTATCTTTGTCACATAATATTCGCATATTTCGTACACTAACAATTATTTTTACTCTAACAAAAAAAAGCATATCTTATTTCTGATTTGTAAGATGTTGAGATGTTGATAAGTACTAGAAAGCAGACGTGGTCAAAAGGGCGATAAAATAATAGAATAATTACAAAATTATGGGTTTGGTTAACTTATGTTAAAGTATGTTTCGAAAAATCAGAGCGCCACTTTTAACTATGAACTATCTTTCGTCTTACACAAGTTTATTATCGACTATTGTAACTCACTCAGTTGACCATCGCCCAGTTACCGTGTACCGATATTCTGACGAAAATATAAAATTAAAAAAAAATAAAAAATAGAAGCAAGTTTGTCTCAATTGGCTATTATATCATTTACATTTAAAAATACACGTACTAGGTAAAAAGATTGAAATAACAAAATCTTTGAAATACAAAAAGTTACAGGTGTCATTTTTACCTTCCGTCACCTTCAGGTAAGGAAGATATTGTCTTTGGTAAAAAAAAACCGGTGGTGAGTTTTTAATGAATAAGCACTTTTCAAGGTCCCTAGAATATCATTTTACTATGAATAATAGAAGTATTTCGAACTTTCATTGTCTTTATTTTTTGAGTTACACAACGTTTCGATTGATAAAATCTCCAATCGTTATCAAGTGAAAACTGAACAATAATCCTTAAGGCTTCAGCTTATATACTAAGGGTGTGTGATGAAGTGTGAAGTTGGTTGAGCTGACCAATGAGAGGGCGCCATATGGACCGAATGTCTATGCTGGGATGGCTGAACACATCTCTGTTGTTGGTGATGTACACTGCTTCTTTGAATTTTCTTTTTTGCCACTGTTCTTCTCTGTCAATGATTCGTGCTTCGTTCCATTTAATATGATGATGTGCTGTCCACGCATGATGTGCAATACCTGATATTTCTATATTTTACTAGTTTTACGATAACGTCTGTATGTGTGTCCGTGTGTGTGTCTGTATGTATGTGTATGTATGTGTATGTGTGTATGTATGTATGTGTGTGTGTGTGTGTGTGTGTGTGTGTGTGTGTGTGTGTATGCCTGTGTGTGTGTTAAATTTTTCTCCGCCGATAACTCCAATACCACAATTCTAAAAATTAAGATTGGTTCGGATTCCTCTTTTTTACATTCATATGAAGAGCGGATTAGATTGTGTTTATAATTGGTCAACCGGAACTTCCCTTATTTGAAGTCCTTAACAGTATTTCTTGAAAAAACGCAGTTAAATATCATTTACGTACATCTGCTTTAAAATTGTTTGTTTACATCGTGGTTACCATGGCGGAAACTGAAAGATTACTCCCTGCGGGCGATAAAGTAGCATATGCGGGCGGTAAAATAGAGAAAGAGCCCGCTTACTGGTAAACAAAACATCAAAAATACAATTGGAAAAGTAATCAAGACTTATTTTTAAAAAATGATTTTAGTTCCGCTAAATTGTTACTAGATTTTATTAGAATTGCCTTGACATTTAAAGAAATATTCATATAACCAAATAGTTAGCAATGCAACGCATCGCCTTATTGTTTTGTGACATGGCCACCTGGCCACATAATATTTTTTTATAGCAACAAGCTTTATATATTTAAAAATCTGTTGTGGCCAGCACAAAACCTTCCGTCAATTCAATGTATTTGTACAAATCAGATACCAAAAGTTCCTTGGAAAAGATTTTATATATCCTGTAAAATTGTAACACGAACACACTATTTTTTACAAATTCCATATTGCAAGTTCCTTTGAAAAGGTTCTATAAATCCAATATAATTATAACACAAATGAATGTACATTCTGTTAATTGTACTTCACACTTCCTCATTCCTATACAACGCATTTGTTCCTCTCTCAAATATTCTGTCCTTCCATTTTCTCTTTGGCCTTCTTCGTACTCCCGGCATTGAAACTGCAAGTCACTTGCGAAGGACACTCTGTCACTTATGTTATTTTCTGATCCTATACTTTGGTTTTGCACTTGACACTGACATCTGTCAATTAGAATTTTTTGAATATACATATCTGCTGTTTCCATAATTTTTTCAAAGCAGACTGATTTTTGAAAGTTAACCTCTCTTAATCTCTCTATAACTCCATATTTATTGAATATGAAGGAAAATGTATAATCAAATCTTACAGAGAATAAAATTTTCTTTCATATTAATGATCATAAAATGTTGAAAAATGATATTTAACTGGGTTTTTTCCAGAAAAACTGTTAAGATCTTCAAATAAGGGTACTTCCGGTTGACCAATTATAACCAAAATCTAATCAGCTCTTCATATGGTTGTAAAGAAGAGGAATACGAAAGAATCATAATTTTTAGAATTGTAGTTTTGGAGTTATCGTCGGAGAAAAATTTGTCACACACACACACACGGACACACAGACACACACACAGACACACACACGCACAGACACACACACACAGACACACACACACGGACACACACACACACATACAGACATCAATGTAAAATTAGTAAAATCGTATTCTAAGGATCTTAAAACGTGCTTAATCATTGAAAACTCACAACCGAATTTTTTGACCAAAAACAATACCTTCCTTTTGACGGAAGGTAAAAAATAATTTAAAAACATTTAATTTGATTGCAGTTGTGCGTAAAACGTTGTACATACCTCGGGCCGAAAGAAGTTGACACCCTTGGACGAATAAAAGCCTCCGCTACGCGTCGGGCTTCAAATTTCGTCCGCAGGCGTAAACCTTTTCTTTCGACCCTTTATATGTAAAAAACTATTACAGACATTTTATGTGATTATCAATATGAAAGAATATTTTATTCTCTATGAGGTTAGATTATTCATTTTCCTTCATATTCTATAGATATAGAGTAAAAGATTTATAAAGAGATTATCAGCCAGCTTTGGTATAATCATGGAAACAGCTGATATATTCAAATAATTCTAATTGACAGATGTCAGTGTCAAGTGCAATTTGCTTAATGTATGTTCGTGTTATAATTTTATTTGATTTATAGAATCATTTCCAAGGAATTTTCGGTATGGAATGTGTAGAAAATAGTACATATATGTTCTTGTTTCAATTTTACTGGATATACGAATCTTTTCCAAGGAACGTTTAATATGGGATTTGTACAAAATACATCGAATTGACGGAAGGTAATGTGCTGGTCACTTTTTGAAACATTTGATCTTAAACGATTCAATTAAATTATTATTCTTGTCAACTCAAATTACATGTTCATAGTTTTTGCTTGACCAAATATATTTAAAAAAATTCAGAGTACATCCCTGTCTTAACGTAGGGGAGTTAGAAAAACAACCACATCTTCAAATCCGAACATTTAACGATTTGAAGTGTAAACAAGAAAGCCAGCGCTAGGTGCGGCACAGGCACCTTGGAAGTCGTGTCGAGATATTTACCGAGACTCTCGATAGACTCCGCTAACTCAACTAACAGCCTCGCTCATCCCCCTCACCCCACTGTTCTTTGAAAGTTGATATTTATGCCAAAGTAACACAATATTTAAAAAGAAAAATGAGGTATCTTATTTCCTACTCAATATCCGATATATGAATCAATTTTCCATGCTCGGAACTTCAAAGAATAGCAGATTTTGTTTTTGTTACAAGTTTATAAAACGTGAAATGAATATGCCTTGTGGGGAACTTTTTATCTGAAAATGGCATATTTTAGCAAAAGTAGACACGCAAATTTCCTGTTACAATTATTTAAATAAAATGGGGTATATAATAAAAACTTTTACCTATGTATATGTAAATTCACATTAAAGAAGCATTATACTTTTGACAAATAACATTTGGTAACTAGTCAATAAACAATAACACATTTAATCCAAAACGATATCATGCAAATGAAAAAAATCTGTTGTGGCCAGCACAAGACCTTCCGTCAATTCGATGTATTTTGCACAAATCGCATACCAAAAGGACCGTGGAACAGTTTCTATATAATATCATGTAAAATCAAACACGAACACATACTATTTTTTACAAATTCCATACTAAAAGTTCATTTGAAAAGGTTCTATAAATCCAATAAAATTATGACATAAACATACACTAAGAAAAATGCACTTTACACATTTTACTTTCTGCTTCAGCTTTCCCCTATTTTACTAGGGGTCGCTGTTTCCTCTTCTCTTCCACTCAATCCTGTCCAACGCATCTTCTTCACACAGTCATTCCTTTCTCAAGTCTTCTGCGATACAGTCCTTCCATCTTCTTTTTAGCCTTTCACTACATGTCACTTGAGAGGACCACTATGAAATACTAATTTTTCATCCCATACTTTCCATATTTGGTTTTGCACTTGCAACACACATCTGTCAATTAGAATTTTGAATGTATCAGCTGTTTCCATGATAAATAGCAAAGCTGACTAATTTTTGAAAATTAATTTCTTTATAATGCTTTAACTCTACATCTATTGAATAGGAAGGAAAATGAATAATCAAACCATATAGAGAAGAGTATTTTCTTTAATAAATATAATAACAAAATGTCAAAAAATAATATTTAACTGCGTTTTTTTAAGAAAAACTGTTAAAAACTTCAAATAAGGGTACTTTCGGTGGATAAATTATAACCAAAATCTAATCATATCTTCATATAATAATCTTCATATGGATGCACGTAAGAGGAATACGAAAGAATTATAATTTTTAGAATTATAGTATTGGAGTTATCGTCGGAGCAAAATTTGTCACACACGGACACACATACACACACACTGACACACACGGACACACACACATACATACAACAATTAAAACCATTTAATAATTTGTAATTTTTCTTCATGAGAAAAATTAACATGATCCTTTTTAATAAAACGAAAATAATAATAATAATTTAACAAATAATGTGTTAAAAACTTTTATGAACGTCGAAAGTCAACAATTGTTTGTTTTGTTTCTACTAATTTCAAGGCTAATGATATTTTTCCGTAATTGTGCAAATTTTTAAATTTATTTTCTGGCTTTATATGAAACGGAAATGTAATGTGTTTGGTATCAATAAATTCATAATTTTTTCTTTATAATAAGCACTAATTCTTTTTTCAATAAATTAATATAGAAACTTTTGGCGTCTAAAAAACTGTTTTTCTATGTTATAGCATAGCTCTATGACCCGTTTTAAAATTTACACCCTGTATATACATCATTGTAAAAATGTTAAGGTCAATTTCTAATGACCTTAAATCGTGCTTATTCACTAAAATCTGGGTATGCAATTTTTAGCATGAATCCAATACCTCTCTTAGCGAGAGGTAGAACGGGACTGCTATATTAATATTGTTATATTGTATTAATAATAAAAAAAAATATAATTTTTCCTACTTTATTAATTTTATGTCTGTATGTTGGTATGTATGGTGACATATTTCAAAGATAAATGACACGTTTTTAATTTTAGTCAGTACGTTACAATATATTAATTTATATAAAATGACACAATAAAAAATTATATTCATATAAAAAATTGAATAATAAATTATATTTAAAAATTAAATACGTTGTTTTAGGCGTCCGTGCCATTAATATCCCTACAGAAATTTATATCAATAATAAAACTCCTGCCACGATATATTTCACTCAATTAATTAGCTACTTTTAATCTGCTATAAAATTACCATAAACTTTTTAGTTCTTCAAAATTTCCGCCAGAGGGCAAAGTTAAGCTTTCATCTGGTAGTATATTTCACATGTAATAAAAGTATTAACATAGAAAACAAATTCTTATCGAAGTTGGCTATTGTTTTCGTGACAAAACACGAGGCTAAACATCATGGCGTCACGAATGGGACTTCCGGTGGGTAAGGGTGCCCTCATGCTTACAGGGCTGACTTTAAGGGAGGCTTCCTTAATGTCGCATTTAGCGTTTTGCTAATGAACGAAACGAACGTTTTTTTCAAGAGGTACTTAGACGTTTATTAGGGAATAAGAGCTTAATTGTAGGGTTTGAATGGCACTTTAAAAATTTTCACCCCCGGACAATACTCGGTAGTGCTTGTACTTGTGTTAATGAATACACTGTTCTGAATGTGTGTATTTAATTGTTGTATATTGTTGATAATTGTGAAGGGTAGTGACAAAAATTACACTTTTCAAGAATGTTTTGTCTGGCATAGAATTTATAAAGAAATGGGCCTTAACCTTCTTGCCTCTAGAAATTTTAGCAATAGTCGAGTAATGTAATTTACAATTTTATTGAGCCTGAATTATTTAGCTTTTAATTTTTTGATTGTTTGACATAGAAGGATCAAGAAAATAATTATTTATCTATCAAGTCAAGGTACTGAAGTTCCACTTTTTATACTTGCCTTGAAATAAATATGGACTGTTGTTCAACTTTTCCCTTCTTCCCGCCCTGTCTCTTGCCCTACGTTGTTGCCGCTTCTTCATAACTTAACATTTTCTACATGACCAATGGAATTGACAACAGTGTAGAAATTTCCAGTCCATAGTTATTTGAGTATAACTTGATAAAAGCAGAAAGCATTTATGAATAACTTATTTGTTTATCATCATAGGTTATTGTACTTTGCATATAATAATGAATATAATTACTTCTAAATATTAATTCTCTGGCGATATGTTATCACTATTTTAGTCATATGTGTTTTTTATGCATAAATAAAATATTACTTACATTTGTATTTGTTTAGGTTTTATTTGTTTATAATTTTGAATAACCGTATTAACAGCGTTATACAATGTGGTTACAACCGCTAAATTGATTTTTTGAAATTCTAAATGACATTTATTCAATTTTGACGTTTTCAACTGTCATTATTAACTCCATAGCAACAATTACAAGTAACATTTTATTCACAAGTGAATTAAAAAAATTTAAATCACTCACCATGTTATTTATCAGACATTATTAGCCCTTTTCATTATTTTTTACGACATAAATGACAGACAATAAAACTTTTTAAATTGATGACTTGACATCTATCAGCGACGATTGTCATGCTCAGCCTACTAACTGATCAGTTTTTTATTTTGTCAAAATTAAATATTATAATGGTTTTTATTTTTATTTCGTCAAAATTGAATAAACTGTTGTACAAACCACGTGAACTAAGAATGTTTATTCACTCGAAGAAATTAATTCACTCGCCCTTGCGGGCTGGTGAGCTAAACTTTCTTCTCATGGATAAACATTACCTTAGCTCACTTGGTGTGTAAATATCTATTAACTTCATGATAAATCAAGCGAATTTTTGGCTTTCACTAGGAAGTAATCTATTTGAACACATTTTGTGACAACAGTTGAGGAAAATAGCTTGTTTTCTAAAAATATTCGTTTTCAATAAAATTTAAAATAAAATAAATAAATAAATAAATATATCATCACGGCATATTACCCATTTCTGGGTGTGCCAATCTGCTTTATCACAGATATTGGTAATTATGATGACATATTTGTACCGTGCGGGCGTTTACCAGGCGTCACCTCACGGGCACTCATTGCTGGCGTGGAGAGTGCACCACAGGGGTCACTTTTGTGCCATTTAAAATTCGGGGTTTTAGCCAGATTTTAAAATAAAGTTTAAGTTGTTTCCCTGACTTCTCCCAAGAAAATTAAAATTATTTATTTTGTTGGAATTTAGTTAGTATGCTCACAGGATTTTGATATAAATTTTTTTAATGTAACCTTAGCATACTTAATCATTTAAGTTCATACACCTTCCGGGAGAGTCAAGAGATGGCGTCGATACAAATGTCAAATACTTCGGACATGCTGTCTTAAGCACACACATTTTTTTTTATAATTTTTTTTCTGGAATGTTGAATATGCAAAAACAAACTCAATTTTGTTTTTGTGACTGGATTTAAAAATATTATTTTCCTATCACTACCTTCTGTTTGATAAACAGTATCAAAATTCAATGTCACATAAAAAACTCCATAAAAAATAAACTACTCGTATTTATTTGAAAATAATACAGCCCCGACGTGTATTCCGGAAGAGCGCACCAGTTTACCAAAACCAAAACATGAGATGCATCACATGAATTTACATCAGTTATTCCGACACGGAATACATTTATGTATGAATTTAAAATATAAAATAGCAGTCTGTTTCCAAATGATTCCGATCTGCATAATTCAGCGGCGCGGTCGACCAGGGGAGGGATTCACACCGTTTCGAAACACATTTCCATTTAATTCTCTCTCCCACCGCACTGGGAAATGATGGCGCTGGTGTCGTTCCTGGTAAAGTGTTTTTGTTGTGTAATTTGTTTAGGTGTTAAAGTTTCAACATGAATTTTTAATAATAAAGCTGTTGCAGTATTAAATTTGCTCTAAATAGCTGTTTAACTATTATATTTTAATGCAACACACGAAAATCCAACAATTATTTTATTAGTGTTTACGTTTACCTCGTGGTTAAATAATATTCTATTTTGTTTCATAATTTTAACATTTGGGAGAAAATTAATCTATAATTAATGTAAAAATCATTTAACGATTTAAAACTGGCTAGGATTTAGGTGGTGAAATAGTAAATAACTTCAAACCACCTGATAAAAAATCTGATGTGAGCTTTAAGTAAAGTATCACTTCCGGTTGATCGTTTGTAAATAAAATCTAGTTTTTGCCCTCCTGAAGTGTAATGGGAACTTTACAATTGTATACACAGCAAGTGTAACCTACATTTTACGCTTACTGTATTGTAACTTGTCTAACTATACGGTAAAATAATCAAAATACACTGGACATTTATGGGCATTTAGAAAAGAAATCATCTTTACTATAATAAAGTTCATGTAAAATTGTACTACCTACATAAGTTATTTTTTTATTTTAACATTTCCTGTATATAAAATTAATTTATATAAACCAAAATCACGGCAGCGACATCTGTCATTATTGTAAAAATCCGCCGTTACCGAGATAGTCACCGATCGATATACCAGTCAAATACGCGAGGCGAACATTGCTGAAATGTCAAATATCGACACCTACCTATTATTTACTACGAAGAAAACATGAGCAAATAAATATATTATCAGTCATAATTGACTTAACCCCAGTATTTTGAACTAACCCTTTTCAGAAGTACAACCTATCTCATTAAAAAAAGTGATTTTCATTATCGTTGGGCCAAAAAATTTGATACAATTCTCGTGCGTGTGTGTGTGTGTGTGTGTGTGTGTGTGTGTGTGTGTGTGTGTGTGTGTGTGTGTGTGTGTGTGTGTGTGTGTGTGTGTGTGAGTGTGTGTGTGTGTGGCTGTGCGGATGTGTGTATGTGTGTGTGTGTGTGTGTGGGTGTGTGTGTGGGTGTGTGTGTATGTATGTATGTCTGGATGTTGTAGGGACGATTCCTCAAAAACTTTAAGACTTAAGATCTGTTTAACTATGAATTCCTCAATCTAACATTCCTGGGAAGAGCTGAAAAGGTTTTGGTAACAATTGGACAACAGTAGTAGTTTCTAAAAAAATTCTTCTAAATATTATTTTTTTGAAATTTGTATAATCACAAATATTAAAGATCATAGGATTCTCTATCCTATACATTGGAATTTTTTATTATATCTTCTATATATTTAGAGATAGAATGTATATAATAATCCGTTATCCGACATCTGTCATTATTATAAAAATCCGCCGTTACCGACATAGTCACCGATCGATATACTTGTCAAATACGCGAGGCGAAAATTGCTGAAATGTCAAATATCGACACCTACCTAATATTTATTACGAAGAAAACATGAGCAAATAAATATATTATTAGTCATAAACAACGTCTATTATTACAAATAAATTTTCGCTAGAAGAAGTACTCTAATGAAGGGAAGTAAAATCAAATTTGTAAATTGACTTAACCCCAGTATTTTAAACTAACCCTTTTCAGAAGTACAACCTATCTCACTAAAAAAAGTGATTTTCATTATCGTCGGCCAAAATATTTGATACAATTCTAGTGCGTGAAGTATTTTACAGCGCTCCAGCTAATAAGGCAACTTACACGCACTCGAATGTAAATAACTATTGTTGTCCAATAAATAGAAAGTCTGTAACTCGAAATTTTGGTTTGTTTTATTGTTTTTCCTCAAAAATCTGTTAGAGCTCTAATTTGAGTACCTTCTAAATCCGATTTATCATATATAGTTAAATTCTCATATGTTGTTTCAAGTTATATATGAGTTTTAAATACAAATCATATTTTAACAGACTTTAAGGAAAAATCATCACATACACATTGACACATTCTTATAAAAATCATCATCAACTTCTAGGTGCTCTAAAACGCAATCTTTGTAAATTCTTCGGCGTACACATGATCCATTTCGTAAATGTGTAGTTGAGAATTAATATTAATTTACAGTGCTGCGAAAATAGCAAATTTAAATCAGATTATCCTGTACAGTGTGTCTGCTGTAAGCGGGCCCCCATTGCTAACTTTCTTATTTGAACAAGATAGAAAGACGATTAAATAGACAAAGTTGGGCGATATTATACGACAAATTTAACGGTGGAAAATACAAAACAATTGAACATCAAATACGCGACTTATTCAAGAAAATAACATTTTTTTAAATGGAATGACATATTGAAAATGATACCATTTAAAAGTTTTTTATTATCTGAATATAAAAGTTTATTATCACTATGCCTCTAAAAATAAAAACAAAAGAGTTATTTCAAGTTGAAATTTAAATATTTTATTTCATATTTTGATACAAATACAATATTTTTGCTATGGAAAGAACAAAAACAAATAACGAAATTAATTATTAACTAGTAAACTTAAAAAAATGTTCAAAATGTTGACCATTTCTTTCACGACAAATGTGTGCTCTTTTTATCACAGACTTCATTGTTTTAGTCAACATCCTTTTTGATATTAGAGCACAGGCAGCAGTAATTCTGTTTTTTAATTCATCAACCGTATTCACTGGTCTTTGATATACTTTATCTTTAATAAAACCCCAGACAAAAAGATCTAGGGTCGTAAGGTGACCGTGCTGGCCACGGAACAGGGCCATATGTGTCAATCCATTTTTGAGGGAATCTATCATTCAAATAGTGCCTCACTGCTAGCGCATTGTGTGCTGGAGCACCATCCTGTTGAAAGAACTTCATATTTCGTGCAACGTTTAATGGCATATTATCAAGATAGTTCTCGAAAGTATCTTGAAGAAAATGTGAATATACTTCTTGAGTCAAACTTCTTTCAAGAAAATAAGGGCCAATGTCAATTGTTCTTTGTTTAATGTTAGTTTCTGTTGTTTCTATAGCAACAATGATATATGTGTATTAAAATATGAAATAAAATATTTAAATTTCAACTTGAAATAACTCTTTTGTTTTTAATTTTAGAGGCATAGTCATAATGAACTTTTTATATTCAGATAATAAAAATCTTTTAAATTGTACCATTTTCAATATGGCATTCCATTTAAAAAAATGTTATTTTATTGAATAAGTCGCGTATTTGATGTTCAATTGTTTTGTATTTTCACCGTTAAATTTGTCGTATAATATAGCCCAACTTTGTCTATTTAATTGTCTTTCTATCTCTTCAAATAAGAAAGTTAGCAATGGTGGCCCACTTACAGCAGACACACTGTACATCTAACATTTATGTATGATGGAAAATAAATTATTTTTACAAACCTTAATTTCATTAGAATTAAATATTTTACTATTATATTCTCCTTAACACGGTTTCATTATTAATTTTAATGTAATTGCTTCCTGTCAGTGACATTTGTTTAAATATGTCAAAATTGTTATTAAAATTATGTTTTTGTTTGACGCATAGGCAAGACAATATACGAAAATAAATTATGTTATAAAGGAGATCTATTTTTAATTTACTTAACATACTTAAAGCTAAAATTAATATACAACAATGCACAGTCCAATGTAATGTTTTTGACATAAGACCACAACATTTTAAGGAAGTAAATAAAAGTGATAAAATATTCACTAGTTTTTTTATATAAATTTACTAACATCTGAATTATAAATAAAAATTTCTTTCTTGAAAGCATTAGAGTGTCCATTGAGTGCAACCGGGTTATAAATATCAACAAGTAACAGTAAAACTGTTCTCCAACATTTTGTAATCATTTTAAAGGAAAGCGCGCGAATAAATATATGTATGAAATCGTTTCCCAAACACCCACTACTATAATTCCGCTAAAAGCGAAACAAAACCACGATCCCGAACGACATAAAAATAAACCGAAGTTTGAAAAGCCATTCATACAAAATTCACTTCTTCAGCGCTGGAACATAGGAGCACATATAGTGAATTCACTGCAGTGGAACAGCTCTGCTCTCAGCATCGCGATCAGATGCACAGATATAACTCGTCCTGTGCGAACTTGCCATTATCCTTATTATTCTTTCTACCTACAATTATTTTCAATGTTCCTTAAACTATGTATATTATATGGATCAAAAAATTTAACTCAGAGTTTATTAACCTAATTTATTACTTCCTTGTACGAAGTAAAGGAAGTATTGTAATCGCGAAAAAATTCGGTTTCCAGATTTCAACGGAAATATCTATTTTGACCATCCCTGATTCCATTTTGACTAATTTCGTCGTGACGTCTGTACGTACGTACGTATCTCGCATAACTGAAAAACGGGAAGCCGTAGAAAGTTAAAATTTTGTATTTAGGACTGTTATAACATCTAGTTGTGCACCTCCCTTTTTAGTCATTGCATAACTTTCAGAAGTGGTACTTTACTTGAAGACCATAATAGATTTTAATGGAAAACTATATTAAAATATAATCCAAAACTTTTCAAATTTGGTATATAAGTCTTTTATATCAATGGGAATAACATAATAGATTTTAGTAAAAATGGTCTTCCCGGAAGTGGTACTTTACTTGAAGCCTATAGTAGATTTTAATGAAAAACTACATTAAAATATAATCCAAAACTTTTCAAATTTGGTATATAAGACTTTTATATCAATGGGAATAACATAATAGATTTTAGTAAAAATGGTCTTCCCGGAAGTGGTACTTTACTTGAAGCCTATAGTAGATTTTAATGAAAAACTACATTAAAATATAATTAAAAACTTTTCAAATTTGGTATATAATACTTCTATATCAATGGGACTAACATAATAGATTTTAGTTAAAATGGTATACCAGGAAGTGGTACTTTACTTGAAACCTACAATAGATTTTAATGGAAAACTATATTAAAATATAATCCAAAACTTTTCAAATTTGGTATATAATACTTTTATATCAATGGAAATAAGATAATAGACTTTGGTTAAAATAGTCTAACCGGAAGTGATACTTTACTTGAAGCTATTATCAGTTTTTCTTGAAAAAAATGGTGTTATTTTGAATTTATCAATAAATGCTTCAAATAAAAGTTTTAGAGAATTGAATTTTGCGTCGAAAATTTCAATTATGATTAAATTAGTTCTTTGTATAAGCGAGATATGTAAATTTAAACACTATGTACTTTTTGGTTTCTGTAATTAAGTTTGCTATGAATTAGGACAAGAAATAACAAAAAAAAATAAAGAATTTAATGTCATTGTCAAATTATGTCAAATACGTGCAATTTCATGATTGGGTCTGTTATTATACATATTTTAATTATTAAGTAACAGGCGACAGGCGTACAAGGAAGTCATGTGGTGTCCACATCAGATATTTTTTTATTATACATGTATCATAATCGCTCTTTAAAACACGCAAAAGCGTGCGTAAATCGACCATTAAAACACACTAAATTTTTGAGTTACCTAGGTAACGAAAAATGACAATAAATAAGAATAACAACTAAAACAATGAAAAAAAAAAATATATTGACTTGTTGACTTAACGTAAACAATACCAATAATTGCTAACTGTATCCTTCGAAACGCTCAAACTCACTAGATCAAAAATCAAAACCGTACGATTTGCAATAATTTTCAGTTTTAAATGGTTATGATGCATTAAAGTCACTCCGCTACGCGTCGTGGCTTTAAACTTGTCGTGCGTGCTTTAAAAGCTAGCTTATACACTTGAATCATAATATACTATTTTATTATACCTGCATCATAATTCATGGTTATCGAACTATAAAGCGTGCGAAAAGGAACGATTAAAGCACTCCGTGTTTTAAAAACTGGTAGGTTTATAAAGAAAGACTAAATTCAGAATTAGCTAACTCATTTCTTTTCCACCATTTGTAAACTATTAAAATATAACATATTACACATCATACGCTTGGCACAATATTTGTGATCAAAATTGACCAGGCGTAAAGCCACTGTTTGTAGGTTAGAATATTACTAATCATGTATAACACCTATAAACAAAATTGTCTTCATAAATTGGAATAATTACGAGTATTTATTTACAGTAACGTAGAGATAATCACGTACTATTTAAAAAAAAAATTAAAATTAAGATTAAATATGGGGATATAGACTAATCAGCATAGAAATATGGTTATGTTATAAAAGAATACTATTCCATTTTTGATTCTTAGCATTGTTTGAAGTTTCGAATGCATGCCCTAGAGAGTTGAATATTTATACATACTAGACTGTGATGAGATATAAAATATTATGTTAAAAATCAAGTACGAAATGGCAAATCTGCATTGTAACGTAAACAATAAATGCTAGTCAATCTCCACGTAAACGATATTATATCATATCACACAAAATTATGAATGAATTAAAATTAAAATATGAAGATTTTTTTCCAGCATATTGTGCAGGTATAATAAAAAAATAGCGTATGATACCCGTGTATAAGAGCCATTAAAGCACTCGTGCTTTAAAAGCGGGTTCCATTAAAATATGCAAGTTCTACTTGATGACTTAGCACTGACATAACATGACATAGTCTATGTGGCTCTACCTAAAGAGATACCAAATTTAGTTATAAGTTACGATGTTATGGGCCAATTTCGTGGTGAATTTCCCGTCCCTAGACTGATTCATTCTTTATTTTTAAAATACTTATGCATATTTTCTATTACAGAAAAATGGAGGTTTCTGAGTTTCGAGTAACTCGATTGTAAAGATGATATGTAGTAAGATGACGAGTAGCTGAGTTCGTCCTCGAGTTCATCTATGTAAAGTTGCCGAGCAGTTGCTGAGTATCGGAGATCTTCAAATGTAAGTCATTCAAAATTCAATTTTTTCTCTTGAAAATGTACAGAGTGTTCAAAAATAACTTATTCACTTGGCAGTACTTGAAAAATACTTGAAATTGGTAAGTTTGATACATAAATTTATTTCCTGTTTTTGACAGTGTTGACAGTGACATTTGAAAAATTAAATTTGATTATATTTACAATTTTTTATTAAAATGATTACTGTTTCCCTTACCCACGTACTTTTATTTCTTACAGTACCCATAGACCAATAATCTAAAGCATTTCACTCAATATCCTATTAGCTATCAGGCTACTGGCCTGACAAAACCTTTTTGTGTTTATTATCAAAATGACATGTTAAATTGTATTTCCGCCTTCACCTGATGTTGTGCAAACTGTGGAATAAAAAGACCAGCAGAATTATATTGCATAATTTCTTTTCGATCACCCTGTAATTTTTACATTCGTACCGTTTTGAAAGTATCTAGGCTTTTAGAGCCGTCAATTTAGAATAGAAAGTTGATATTTGAAGATGCTTAATTCAATATTTATTTAAATTTCAGAATAAAAAGCTTTTTTTTACCTTCCGTCAAAAGGAAGGTATTGTTTTTGGTCAAAAAATTCGGTTGTGAGTTTTCAATGAATAAGCACGTTTTAAGATCCTTAGAATACGATTTTACTAATTTTACATTGATGTCTGTATGTGTGTGTGTGTGTGTCTGTGTGTGTGTCTGTCTGTGTGTGTGTCTGTGTGTCCGTGTGTGTGTGTGTGACAAATTTTTCTCCGACGATAACTCCAAAACTACAATTCTAAAAATTATGATTCTTTCGTATTCCTCTTCTTTACAACCATATGAAGAGCTGATTAGATTTTGGTTATAATTGGTCAACCGGAAGTACCCTTATTTGAAGATCTTAACAGTTTTTCTGGAAAAAACCCAGTTAAATATCATTTTTCAACATTTTATGATCATTAATATGAAAGAAAATTTTATTCTCTGTAAGATTTGATTATACATTTTCCTTCATATTCAATAAATATAAAGTTATAGAGAGATTAACAGAGGTTAACTTTCAAAAATCAGTCTGCTTTGAAAAAAATATGGAAACAGCAGATATGTATATTCAAAAAATTCTAATTGACAGATGTCAGTATCAAGTGCAAAACCAAAGTGGAAAGTATATGACCTGAAAGTGATGTAAGTGACAGAGTGTCCCTCGCCAGTGACTTGCATTTGCGGCCTCGCCTCAAGATAGGAACTTATAATGCCAGAAGTACGAGAAAGGCAAAAGAGAAGATGGAAGGACTGTATAGCAGAAGATTTGAGAGAGAAAGACCTATGTCACGAAGGTGCTTTGGACAGGAATGAGTAGAAAAGAAGAGTAAGAAACAGCGACTTCTAATAAAATAGGGAAAAGTTGAAGTAGGAGGAAGTGTTAAGTGCAATACATAATTACGTTCGTATTCGTTTTAAAATTTTATTAGATTTTAGAATCTTTTCAAAGGAACTTTCAGTATGGTTATGTAAAAAATAGTGTGTTCTTGTTACAATGATACAGGATATATAGAATCTTTTTCAAGGAACTTTTGGTATAGGATATGTACAAAATACATCAAATTGACGGAAGGTTTTGTGCTGGCCACAACAGATTTTTTTACTTTATAGATAATTTAATAAATTCATTAGGTACGGAAAAGTATGAAACCGAAATATGAAAATAAATTTATATATTTTTAGGGTTTTCAAGGCAGTAGGTTTTATTCTTTTATTTGCTGATCAAGTTTTGGTTTCAAGGGTCAATTTTACAATCTTCGGTTAAAATTTTAACTGTCAGCTAAATAAACAAAATTGAAACGAAATGGAATGTCAAATGACAAATTGATCATTGCTGTCAATAATCCGATTCAATATTGTTTATTTAACTTATACAGTTAAAATTGTAACCGGAGATTGTAAAACTGACCCTTAGATAACAAAGGCAGTAAATCATACAAAACAATCACGGTCATCTTACTCGTAGCAACAACATTAGAGTAAATTCAAATCGTGGTTGCCAGTTGCTTTTAGTAAAGTAACTATACTCTATTTGAAATAGCGAAAGAATTTTGACAAATAATAGAGGCGTGATTTGGGAATCTGTTTTACGTCATAAATTTTCGATTTTATTATTGTACATTTTTGATGTAGGAAATAGTATATTGTGTAACAAGTGGGCAATAGGTGTTTCTGCACGAGTTGTACGCTACACTTTTCTACGACCACACTCTTTGGTAAGATATAAATAATTAATTTTTAATAAAGAATATACTTTTTTTCTCAATAATTAATTGAACTTGAAAATAATTACAATAGTTACTTTTCCTGTAAACGGAAATGTATACATTGATATGTAATTGCCAAATATTTTCTAATATAGAAATAAAAAAAAAAAAAAAAAAAAAAACGTAAATATTTATATAAAGGATATGTCGACCAATAGAATCACAAGAATCTGTCTGTCAAAATCCTTTCGCTATTTCAAACAGATTATACTCGTAATGTTAATTAGTTACTAATTTTATTATTTTGTTTTATAAATTATACAAGAATGCTACAAAATGTCGGATCATGCAAAAAAAATATAAGCATCACGCACGTTAAGGTCCCTTTAAGGTCCTATCATAACAGTCCCATACAAAAGTTTCCTTAAATAAAAGAGTTAATATTAAGCATATTCAAGAAAAATAAATAAATGTTTTAATAAGTGCGAAAATTCCATGGAAAATTACATATTTTCTGACTTTCGAAGAGAATAATTACTACAAAACTAGCTGGTAACTGGCCTTGTTTTTCACTCATGTATAACTGTTACTTGATCTATCGTTAGGTAGTTTTTTGGACAACTCCAATACTATAAATACAAAAATTATAATTCTTTCGTATTCCTCTTCTTTAGGTACATTCATATGAAGAGCTGATTGATAATTGACCAAATCACCAAATGGAAGTTCTCTTGTTTAAAGTTTTTAACAGTTTTTCTTGAAAAATGCAGTTAAATATCATTCTTTGACATTTTGTGATTATCAATATGAAAGAATATTTTATTGTCTGTACGGTTTGATTATTCATTTTCCTTCATGTTCAATAGAGTTAAATAATTCTAAAGAGAAACTTGCTATAATCATGAAAACAGCTGATATATTCAAATAATTTTAATTTACAGATGTCAGTGCCATTTGCAATTTAAATATTGTTTGCTAGTGTTATAATTTTATTGGATTTATAGAATTTTTTCCAAGGAACTCTTGCTATGAGATTTGTACAAAATATGTACGATTGACTGTAGGTAATCAGCTGGCTACATCAGATTTTTTATTCTTCTTTGATTTTAATGGTATAAGAAATTCCTCACTTACTCAGTCATAAGTATGGTCTCTGGGGAATGAGGTATTATTATATTATACAATAACCATTATTTTACAGGACGCGAATTATTTTTCGGATTGTTATCATACGAGATGAAATTAAAATTGTCTGCTGAACCCAAATTTTGTCGCCTTTGCGTTATAATTTACTTTTAAAATATGCAGATGACGCTCTCACCGCCGTATTTATCTGTTCCTTTTAAATTTTCTACTTTTAAATTCCGTATTACATTTTCTTATAAGTAAATTATACGAGAGAAATAATTGATTTTTACAAATCAGCAGGTGAACTCATATTTTTGAACGGAACTGTATATTTTCGGATATAGATAAAGTTTTATATACAGAATGCCGGGAATAGTATATTGTGCATTAAGTGCGAAAAAGCAATAGGTGTTTCTGCACGAATGGTACACTATACTTTTTCTACGGCCACATTTTTTGGAAAAATGTAAATAATTAATTTTTAATAAAGAACATACTTTTTTTCTCAATAATTAATAGAATTTTAAATAATTACAATAGTTATTTTTATTACAAATGGAAATATATACATGGATAAGTAATTACTAAATATTTCGTAATTTATAAATTAAAAAATCTGATGTGGCCAACACATGACCTCCCGCCAATTCCATGTTTAAAATAGCAGTGAGCTTTAAGTAAAGTATCATTACCGTTTAATCGTTTGTAAATAAAATCTAATTTGTTGTCCAATAAATAGAAAAGTCTGTAATACGAAATTTTGGATTGTTTTATTGTTTTTCCTCAAAAATTTGTTAGAGCTCCAAATTAAGTACTACATCCGATTTATCATATATGGTTAAAATCTAATATGTTGTTTCAAATTATATATGAGTTTTAAATACCAAATTTGAGAAGTTTTGGATCATATTTTAATAGGCTTTAAGGAAAAATCGTCACACACGTACATTATTATAAAAATCAGCATCATCTTCTAGGTGCTCTAAAACGCAATCTTTGTAAATTCTTCGCCGTACTTAATCCATTTCGTAAATGTGTAGTTATAAATTAATATTAATTTATAGTGCTGCAAAAATAGCAATTAGCAAATTTAAATCAGATCATCCTGTTCATCTAACATTTATGTATGATGGAAAATATATTATTTTTACAAACCTTAATAAAATATTTTACTATTATATTCTCATTAACACGGTTTCATTATTAATTTTAATATAATTGCTGCCTGTCAGTGACATTTGTTTAAATATGTCAAACCTGTCATTAAAATTATGATTTTGTTTGACGCATAGGCTAGGTGATACATGGAAATAAATTATATTATATATTCATATTTAAAGTTATTTAGAGTTATTTACTAAATGTTATTATCGTAGAATTGAAGATTAAACCATTATATTCCATTTTAATTAGTAAAAGTTGCTAAAAAATTATATTCAATGAATTTTTTACAAGAAAAACTGTTAAAAGCTTGTATAAATGATACTTCCGGTTATCCGATATACACTAAAAACTAATGAGCTCTTCCCATATTAGTATAGAATGGGTATACAAAATTTCAAATTTTTCTGATTGATAGTATTTGAGTAATCGTGTCCACAAGATCCACACACACACACACAGACACACAGACACACACACAGACACACACACAGACACACACACACAGACACACGCACACAGACACACGCACAGACACACGCACACAGACACACGCACAGACACACACACAGACACACACACATACATACCTACAGACATCATTGTAAAAATGTTAAAATCGGATTCTGGGGACATCAAAACGTGCTTATTATATAAAATCTCTATATGCTATTTTTAGCACGATCCCTATGCCTCCCTTACCTAGGGTAGCGGGAGGTAAAAATACATATTTAAATATTAACATTATGTATTTTACATTTGGCAATTTGTGTGAGAAATAATTTCTCACACTTTAACCCACGACTGTGGGAAATGAATATCTTTCGGGCTTTGTAAAGCATGAGAAAAGTGCAATTTTCTGTAGTGGTTGTAGAAAAAATCATTTTCCTAAATTTGATGGCATTCTAGAATCTTTAATATTTTCCTACAATCAAATTAGAATAACTCTGACAACTTGGCGCAGGACAAGATGTCTTCCACTACTTCTTGATGTAAGTTGCGGTTACGGTCCTGCAGGGAGGTCTTTAGCTTTCTCATAAATATATACGCGAGGCGATCGTTCGTTACATCTGCTCCGAACGACTGCGTCATGCCTCAGCTATTATTCCAGCCGCTTTTTATTGTGTTCTATGTCCTCCCGCGATTCCAGGACAACAGCTACAAGACGATACACGCGCCCATGTCGAAAGCAGGGTATCACATTACGATTAGGGTAATGCGGAATCAGGAATGAGTAACAAAATCCTCAGATATTGTTAAGTAATTGAAATAGGTTGGAGATGAGAAATGGGATCTGTGTGTCAATGGAATTTCCACGATTTATTGATTTTTTTGTTAAAAATATTGAGTGGAATTCAGTGGGTTGTATTAAGGTCTGTATTAAATCTTGTATTGAGTATAAGGCAACATTGTAATTTTTTCCACATGTATCAATGAGATTCAATTGTGATTTAGAAATTTTACCACAGGGAAAAGTAATACAGATATCCTTTAGTCAAATGAGGAAGTATTATTGTAAATGGTATGTGTAAAAGGAAACTCATTATTGCGAAATTAGGTTAGAAATATGTCAAATTTTATGTGTCAAATATTTCATACCTGAATGTTAATGAATTTTAAAATATCTCAACCCCCGTTTTGATCAGTTTTGACATTTGTCCTTTTTGTCTTACTTCCGCTAATAATATTTTTTTCTTTATTTGATCCTTTGGTCTCTCTTTTTTTTCTGACAGGTATTACAAAGTTGCCAAATATTTTTGACAAAGGACTGTTTTAGCTTAAAACACGCTAATACAACCCACTGAATCTCACCCATTGTGTACAGGGTGTTAAAAAAGGGTAAAAAATTTTGACGGCATATACAGAGCGTTAAAAAAACCCAATTGGGAGTAGGCTATGAAACAGGAAAACGTATGTCAATTTTAAAATATTTAATTAAATGTCATTTTGACACGACATATTGTAAAAATGTTAGCTAAAGAAATCAAAACTTTTCTTCTTGAATCCTTATTTTAGAAATAGAAATAAATTAGAAAATGGAGAGTGACAATAATCTGCATCCTTCTTTATTACCTTTTCCCCTTAAATTATATTTCACTGAAAATCCGATTTCTATCACTATATATGCAATGTTATGTTGAAAACCTATATAAAAATATAAATTTTATTTTAAAAAAATTATTTGTTTTTTAGTAAATTAAGAAAGAAAATTTTGTGTGACGTCATCATATTTAACTGAAGAAGGGAACAATGTTTAAGAATGTGACTTATAGATGGCATGGCGTGCGAGAAAGTTTTAATTTTAATTTAACATTAGCTCATTTTTCTCTCTCTCTCTCTCTCTCTGGTCTGTCAAATACATTAATTACTTTACAAATAAACACATAGGTAATTACATATAACTTAAAATATAGATATCAAAAACTAAAATATTAACCTCCAAACTATTGTTGAAACGTCAAACAGGAGATCTACATTACCCGCACAAACATGCCGTTGTTCGGGACAGTACCACGCTATGGCTTTACGGCCATTAATTGGTGCGGCGTAATTCTACGTCATTCATGGCGGTAATTCAAATAATCAAATTTCATTATTTTTTTTCTGGCTAATTAATGAAATTTTTGTGAAAATAAAAAATATGGGTAGCAAGGTTTTATCTTCTCTTCAAAAATATTAAATAAAAATCTGTTGTGGCCAGCACAAGACCTCTCTCCATTTCCATATTAGGCTTTATAAGTATTGTATTGCACTTCCCTTTCAAACCGTTGTTTTATAACAAAAAAATACAGAACTTTACCCAAATACGGTTTTTTATAGTATTTAACATGTCTTCTGCACACATATAATTCTAATTATATCTATTTTTCATTGAATGAGGAAGTTTCTAAATGTCAGAGATACTTCCAATTCGTTAACCAGATTGGCGGTATTTCTGATGGATATATGCATTTTACAAATAATTTCAAATATTTAATTAATAAAACAATAAGAAAGATTAAATATACTTCCCAGAAAAAGCTGTCAGAATGTCACTAAAACTGTTGATTTTTGACACTGACATGTGTCATTTAAAAACTATGTTATAAACATTGGAATTTGTCAACTGGTTTCCTTAGTGAGTTGGCTTCTGTTATTAAATTACTCTATATATTATAGTGTCTTTATCTCTAAATCTATACAAGGTATAATAAAAATTTGTATTAGATGGAGAATTTTATGCTCTTCAATATTTAATACCAAAAATTTCCAAAAAATTATATTTTTCTCAGAAACTACTACTTCCTGTTGTTCAATTGTTACCAAAACCTTTTCAGCTCTTTCCAGGAATGTCAGATTGAGGAATCCATAGTTAAACAATTTTTAAGTCTTATGGTTTTTGAGGAATCGTGTCTACAACATCCAGACATACACACATACACACATCCACACACACACGCACACACACACACACACACACAGACATCATTTTAAAAATGTTATAATCGGATTCTAGGGACCTTAAATCGTGCTTATTCAATAAAATCTGGATATGCGAATTTTAGCATGAATCCAATACCTCTCTTAGCGAGAGGTAAAAAGGTACGAAAGTAGCCCATTTGGAAAACTTGACTTTTGAATTGAATAACGATACGTATCTCTGTTAACAGCCTACTCCGAAGTGGGTTTTTTTTAACACGCTGTATACTGTACCTATTTTAAGCTTGCAGTGGTGGGCGGAGCTTGACGAGAGTGATTTACACAGCAGCATTTTAAAGTTAAATACGAATCTGTTTTATTTCGTAAAATAATAATATTACATAAAGAATTAGAAAACACAAGGTTTCAATGTCAGAATCAACCTTTTTGCTATCATCAGACGTCGGCCTTTCTAAGCTAGTAACCACAGACGCGTTTCGCTCTATTTGGAGCTCATCAGTATGGTGTAACTGCCGTCTCTTTGCAGAGACAATTCACAATTGAGCACGGCGAAAGATATAAACATCTCATAAAAGATAGTTGGCTTAAGGGGTAAATGTACCCACATGTAGAGCCATCTATGGAAGAACCGTCAAATAGCACTGGCAGCTATTGAAATAATAATAATAGTACAATAGCGAAATCTAGGTGAAACAATGTTTAATAAAATATTAGGAAACACTCGTCTTGTTTCACAAGATTTCAGCGTCTGAATCAACCTTTCGGTCATCATCAGACGCTGGCCGTGCTCAGTTAGTAACCACAGACGCGTTTCGCTCTTGTTGGAGCTCATCAGTATGGTATAACTGCCGTCTCTTTGCAGAGACAATTCCCAATACACAAAATGTTGCTAAGCTACTACTAAATAAAGTGCTTTATATCTTTCTTTGTATAAATGTCCTAGAATAGTCATCGTTCGTAAATAATAGTATATTCATATAGCCTATCCATCCAGTCAATCAATTTACGTCATCATTTAGGGAAATTTTCTATATACCTTCAAGAATATTTTATTAATTGTGTTTTTGGTTTTTATTATTATTATAATTTATTTGAATACGATCCAACTGTTTTTTAAATGGTTTGAAGAATACTATTATCTTGTTTCATACTCAACCTTGAGACATTGTAGCCAGGGCCGCATTTATATCTTCAGAGGCCCAAGGCGCAGTGACCTGTTGAGGCCCCTATTTTTATATACTTGAAAATATATCCGGTGAAAAACACCTGTCTATTTTAAATTAAAAGACAAGTTGTTAATGATTATTAAATCAAAATAAATTATGGAGTATTAATAATAGTAAATAATTTTATAATTATTAGTATCACATAAACAAAAACAAAAATAGTTCGAAAACTGTAAATAAAAATAGTATTTACCTATATTACACATTCACATAACATTTAACGGTTACCCTACAGAGATATTATCAAAATAAAAATAGAAAAGAGGCATTCTGATTGGCTGAAAAAACCTCTAATACGGGTTTCTTTCAGAGGTTATTTTAAGGATTTTTTTCCACTGCACATAAAGGAAATAAATCGTTGTTGGTAGGTTGGGGGAGGGTTAGGGAAAATATGCGCCGCAGGCGATTTTTTGAAAATTTTCAAGGTCAAACGAGTTTTAATGCAAAGTACGATAATATAGAGTTCTTTACAAAGAAGCAAATTTAACAAATTCATAAAAAATAAAATAAATATTTTGACGAAAACGCGTATATGCGCTCCAAAAGCGTATAGCTGGGCTGTCTTGCTAGGCTATTCGGCTTTTTTCTGAGGCCCCCCGGAAGACGAGGCCCCCAGCTAGCGCCTCATGCGCCTCTGCTTAAATGCGACTCTGATTGTAGCCAAAGGAATATGACTATGTGTATATGTTTAAATATTATCTAGTTTTCATATTCAACCATGAGAACTTATAGTCAAAGAAATATGCCTATGTTCAATTTAAAATTTAAATATCGACTAATTATCAACAAATCAATACAAGCATATGTCTTTCAGGAATCCAATATTTCTCTTAGCGAGAGATAAAAAGCGATCCTTTTCTCAAGTGTCTTCCTTAATGAATACGCGTTTGCCATACGAAATTTTATCCAATAGTTTTTTAAAAGGTTTAAAGAATATCACTAATAATTAATATTTAATAGGTGGACGTTTGATTGGTCTGATGCGTCAAAAAACTTGGAAAATTTGGATACAGCTTGCGAGATTTGGATTTCAACACTACAGATCTTCGATGTAGGCGGCCATCGATGGATGAACTGGTAGGACACTTTATTTTGCCATAATTGTAACGTGTATAAAATATTACATTGTTCTTATGTTCAACCATGAGAACTTGTAGTCAAAGGAATATGACTATATTCTTAATTATTATCTCGTTCTCGTACTCAGCCATGAGATCTTACAGTCTAGGGAATATGACTATGCATAATTATTATTTTGTTCTCATATTTCATAATAAAACTTTATTGGAGTCTAAAGTTAAATAGATAAAGTTAAGCACGGTTGACATGTTGAGTAATCCAAAACTAATATATTGTCAGAAGTAAGTTTACTGATGATGGCAACTTAGTTGCCGAAATACGTATCTAGTTGTAGCGATTTTAGTTACGGTTTAGGGATTTTTTCTCATACTTAATCATCAGAACTTATAGTCAAAGGAATATGACTATATGCCTAAATATTATCTTGAATTCAGATTCAGTCTTGAGTTCTTCAGTAAACGAAATATAACTTATAATAATCCTTATAATATACAAACAATTTAAAATTGAAATATCGACTATTTATCAATAAAATCAATATCTGGGAACAAATGATTAGCATATGTTTTTCAGGAATCGGACATCTAGAAGACTAAAATAATAGTAGCTTTATAAGTTTTAGTATTATTTACGTAAGAATGGCATTGCGTGCAATAAAGTGTAGGCTTGTTAAAGACAAGTAATTGGAATAGTTTTTTTGACACATAGGTTGTAAAATCTGTTCGAGGCAACATATGTAACTCTGTTTAGGAAATAATTTGAAACTGTCAACATAGTTCGTATACATTGACGGGTGTTTTAACAATTTTGTGTTTAGTGTTGATTTATTAATTCATGTGCGTTTTTTGATGCGGGAAAAGATAGTTTCTTATTAGATGTCAGCACAGATTATAAAGCGAATTGAACTTGTGCAATGCCATTCGTACGTGAAGAATACTATAGTTTTAAGTTCTTGGAAATGTATTTTCAGGTTTTAATTAAACTTTGGCTCATCGCGCCGTCGAGCAAACACGCGTTTACTTTAAAAATAAAAAATAAATTGATTAATTTGAAGTGCATTCCGTGACGATCATCCTAAAATCGTGCGTCTACGGTTGCAGCGGTAACTGTACGCGTGGCTTACCCAGACGGTAGCTAGGGAGAGTGCTTGGGAAAAGAAAATACGGACGTATCGGGGCATGCTTGCAGGTGGATGGATGAGTAAGTCAGGAAGGAGGTAACAGATCGAAACTTTGATGTGGGTGTTCGGGTTCCTTATTCAATTAACTTCACACGGTCAGAAGGGCTGGGTAGGTAGGTTTCGTGCGCGATAGCCATAATTGAGTGGACTGATATGTACAACGCACCGTCATGTGAATCCTGTTGTTATGGTGGATCGCTTCACACTTGTGTGAATGTTTCTAGGGACATTAATCCATAGTTGACACAGAAAGCTTTCTTATGGCCTTATGTGCTCTCCTCATCCGGAGGCAACGTAATGTAATCATCATTTAATGGTAATGGCAACGAATAATTAAAGACAAGGTAAAGTTTTTGTTTGATTTAACTTTGTTGAGCACACGGGTTAATAACCGCGTTCGGTGTAGGGTATCCGCGAGAGGCGCGGGCGAATGTCTCCGGGAGTAGCTAGGTAGGTTGGCGTGTACCCTAGGTAGTTACATGTAACTGCTACCGTACTCTCTACCTAGTTCGTGTATTAGGCCGTAAATGCTCTGCATCGCGTGGGGTCGGCTTAACCCCCTCGTAAACTTCCGTGAGAACCAACAACGGCGTTCGACGCCACGGCGTTCTCACCATTTGCTTAGCTCGTACTCTCTCTCTCTCTCTCTCACACACACTTCGCCTTTAGCTTAGTTTAATCTAGATATAAGATAGTTCGCGTAGACATAAGATAGCTTAGATATAAGTAGGAAGGGTTGTTTTTGCTTTTCGAGAGAGAGAGAAAACTTAACGTAACTTCACATTTTTAGACTTGTTTTTCTTTGAAATCGTTATTAACGTAAGATAGGCTTTTTTAGATTTGTTTTTCTTTGAAATAGATCTTAACGTAAGATAGGTTTTTTGCGCACTTCACTAACTTAATTTGGGGGTGGGGGGGAACTACAATAATTTAAGTTAGATTATAAGTATTATTGTACATGGAACTGTATTTAATAAACGGTATATATAAGGGAACGTGGGTTTGGCATTTGAGGGCGGTGTTTCCCTTATATATACTATTTATTAAATAAAGGATTTCGTTTTTAGTTTTAAGATAGTTTTCAGGTTAAAAAGATCTCCCCACCGCCACTATCGTCAAGATTGCAGTGCCGATTGGAGACGCAGACCATGGCTTCTTCTTCATTTGTTTAAAATGTTTGTACAACAATAAAAAAATCTATTATTTTAATTTAAACCCAATGTCCCATTAATTTTAAAGTAGGTAGTTTTAGTAAAAATTGTAATTACTACAGATATTTAGGATAGAACGTTAGTAACTTCAATATAAGTGAAATACTTCGTTTCTGTTGCGTCTGAATTCATCTTTTGCAGTTATGCTGTGGGTTATTAGATATTGTTTATCAATTAGCATGTCCTTTGCATTGGGGCCAACGTTGGAACACGGTGCACAACCGTAGGCCTCCATGGGCACCCCCCCACGTCCTCGTATGTGGCAGACGGAACCCATGTGCCTATGCCGGTGTTGTCGGGAATGCTGGAGTTCGTTTGGGGACGTAGGCTTTAAGTCGACGTCGTGAGTGCCAAATACTTATTACCTAGGTGGTAGGTATATAGTGTGTACCATGGCGCCTCGGCTAGGCGTGAAATCTCTGACTCCGGCTCGTGTATAGGCGAAACCAACCCGAATGGGCGGGAATCATCGGCACAGATTCCACCGTTTTTTATATTAGAGTCACTTAGATTTGCGGACAACACGTGTTGTTCTTTAGATTCAGGATGGGAATTAGGGATGGTGTAATTGCACTGGGTGGATTCAGAAGTATTTAGGACAAAGTGTTGCTTTGAGAAATTACTGGCGTTTGCCTAAATTTCTGATGTAATATATTAAGACGTGGTCAGGGCAAAGTTAGTTTTAAGTATTGTAAACGAAGCTTTGTATTAATAAATATTATATATTTTGGTATGTGGGAGGTTTGGGTGGTAACAAAATATATAATATAATATAAAGTTTCGGAAACGGTCTTTAACTGAATAAGAAATCTTTGTACCTTTAAAAATGGGAACAAGGAATCGTATTTAGGGACCACCAAGATTTAATTTGTTAAATTAGTATTGTAAACGAAACTCTACTTAATATAGTATTATTTTACCTTGAAACTTAAATCATATAAAGGTAGAGTTTCGTATTAGTTATAAAACTGAAATGTTTGTTACCAAATAAAATAATGGTTATATTATTTGTGTTCAATTCTACTGCATCTTTATTCAGTCACAGAATAAAGATGCAAAATAATTAACAACAAATAATACAACTATTAAAATGATAATTTTATTCGGTAACAAACGTTTTAGTTTTATAACTAAACCATGTTTAACATTATAATAAATTGTTATTAGATTTGTTGACAAATTTAGTAACAATTGTGAACAGAATTATAACACAAAAGAAACGTAAAAGACATTTCTGTTTAAATATTCTGTTCATAATTATTTCTTACTAAGTTTGTTAACAAATTTGGTGACAATTTTTTAGCGTGTCAAACAGGCTTTAGTTGTAAAATTGAAATGTTTGTTACCGAGCAAAATTATCATTATTTTGATTGTAAATACCAATTATTCTGTACCTTTATTTTGTAATAGAAGTTACTTTTATTACAAAATAAAGATTCAAAATAGTTTATAATATCTGCACCAAAATAATGATAATTTTACTTGGTAACAAACATTTCAATTTTACAATTAAAGCCTGTTTGGCAACGTTAAAAAATTGTCACAAAATTTGTTAACAAACTTATTGAGAAATAATAATTATAAAAAGAATTTTTAAACACAAATATCTTGTACGTTTCTTTTGTGTTGTAATTCTGTTCACAATTGTTACTAAATTTGTCAATAAATCTAATAACAATTTATTTTAATGTCAAACTTCTTTAGTAATGTCAATAAACTTTAAATTTTATAAGAAAAAGTCTTGTAATTTTGATATAATACAAATATATTTTTATGTTTAAAAATTGTTACTAAATTTGTCAATAAATCTAATAATTTATTTTAATGTCAAACGTCTTTAGTAATGTCAATAAACTTTAAATTTTATAAGAAAAAGCCTTGTAATTTTGATATAATACAAATATATTTTATGTTTAAAAATTGATTTTTTTTTCTAAGTCCCTACATGTGTGTAGTTTTTAAAACTGCCACCAGGGACAGCACCTGTCGATAAACGTTCCAACTTTGAGTCTAAAATCAATGATAAAAATTTCATTTGTGTACATACGTACGTACATACCTAATTTTTGATGCCTTTACTACTTAGATATATTAGAAATAGGATTTAAATACTATTATAGAAGATACAACGACTCTTGTGTAGTAGATAAGAATCTATTCAGACTTACTTAATAAATTCCACACAATCTTGAGATTCCATTCCGCATTGCAAACATCCATGTATCATCCCATTTTCAGAGACTAATATTCCCACAGTAAACGTCCCATATTTAATGTGTTAAATTCCCATAACGTATAAATCTTTTTTAGAGCCTTTTCGTACATTTTTTATACGTCCTATATTTAGTATGTTAAATTCCCATGACGTAGAATCCCAAAATGATGTATGTACGTATGTATGTTCAAAGTGGAACAGTATTTCTGGTTGCCTATATTTTAGGCGCAAAGGGTTTTTCTAACAGATGCTGCCCCCTAGCCGCCGTTTTGAACACTATATACGTGTAGGGGTAGTAACAGGGAAACAAAATAAATAATTTATATCTTAATTTATATTTTATTGTGTAATATATTGTACATTAAGGGTAGTTACATGAAATGCAACAATGTAAAGTACAAATAAACAATAAATACAAGTAAAATGTATACAAACTATTATTTAAACATCCCTATTTCTAACTTTTCAGGACAAGGGTAAGTATATTATTTATTTACAGAGTACGTTAAGGGTAGTTACGTGAAATACAACAATGTAAAATACAAATAAACAATAAATGCAAGTAAAACTTATACAAACTATTATTTAAATATCCCTATTTCTAATTTTTCAGGACAAGGGTAAGTACATTATTTATTTACAAAGTACATTAAGAGTAGTTACATGAAATACAACAATGTAATGTACAAAAAAACAATAAATACAAGTAAAATGGATACAAACTATTATTTAAACATCGTTATTTCTAATTTTTCTTAACAAGGGTAAGTATATTATTTATTTACAAAATACATTAAGGGTAGTTACATGAAATACAACAATGTGAATTACAAATACAAGTAAAATTTATACAGTCTATTATTATATTCCAAGAGGTCATTGACCTTATCAACTATACGAAGTTTAGGGTTAAATATCTCTGAAACTATGAGGGGTAGAAAAACCGTACAACTTTTATTAAACTAACTACGACCCGTAGAACACGAATCCGATGTCAGATTTGCCCTACTGCCGTTTGTTATATGAGATTCATTGTTACATTTTATGATATGTCATTGAATTATGTAAGATGTATTCGTTAATTTCACAGTTTGACGCCGGATTCGTAATTCTTGGGGTCAAATTAGGGGCATGCCATGTCTAACTCAAAATTTTTTTCCCCGATCGAAATTGAAAACCATGGACTAAAGCCTTGGGGTTTTTTCGGAAAAAAAAACTTTTTGACTCCGATTTGTTTCAAATTTGGTGTACGTATACTAGGGACAAAGGTCTAATGAATAGCAGAATCTGACTCCATAGAGGTTGATATTAGGGGAGTTATTCAAGTCTAAAATCAGTTATTGGAAATAATGGGAAAACTATAAAGTTTAGGGAAAAGTTTTATTAGCATTTTTTGGTACAAATTAAATTCTAAATAACATTTATTTGAAACGTTTTCTTTTTCGAGATAATTGTTAGAAGCGTATAATATTATTGTAACGTCAATGAACTGTGTTTATTAATGTTTTTCTTTATGA
Organism: Ophonus ardosiacus; assembly: GCA_943142095.1. NCBI lineage: Eukaryota > Metazoa > Arthropoda > Insecta > Coleoptera > Carabidae > Ophonus > Ophonus ardosiacus. The sequence goes on along the minus strand of OW964831.1, from coordinate 45,459,468 downwards.
TTACAGGTTCAACAAAGGGCCTTAAGGACCACTTAAGGACATCCCAGGATATAGCTATAGAAACTGTAAATAAAATGTATTGTATAACATATTTATAGTGATATAATAATGTATATTATGCTTATATTAAAATAAAAGGACAGAATATATCAAAATTTAAGTTTATCTTTTAGATCCTATTATATCCTTTCAACAATACGAAGTTAAGGGTCAAATATCTTGTGAACCTAAGGGTTATACTGCAATTCCGTGAGCACTATTCGAAAGGGCTATTTTACAGCCCTTCTATTCCTTCAAAAAAGTGACAATTTTTCAATTTACATTTTTACAAAAGTTTTGAGTCGAAAATTTTTGATGGTATCAGGATAACAGAAATAAGAAGAGTTCTCATATTTTAAATGTGACACCGGATTCATGTTCTACGGGTCGTAATTAGTCTAATAAAACTTGTCAGGCCCTTCTAGCTTTTATAGTTTTGGAGCTATAACACTTTTTTCTTAACCTAATTTTACCCAGGTTTTGAACCGAAATTTTTTGATGGTATCAGGATAACAGGAATGAGAAGAGTTCTCATATTTTAAATGTGAGACCGGATTCGTAATCTACGGGTCGTATTTAGTCTAAAAAACCTTGCCCGGCCCTTCAACCTTTTGTAGTTCAGGAGATATAATGCATTTCTTAATTAAAAAGTGTCCTGTGTTCTTGGATGGTTATCTTTTTGTTTATAATGTTTAAAAACAAAATATAAAATTATGGTACAAACAAAAAAAAATCAAAAAAATGTTCGAAAATTTTCAAAAACCCTTATTAGAAAAATATTGCCCTACGCCCTTCAAACTTTGGTATGATGTAAATTTAATCCTATATTACTCATTTGAATTCCCTTAAGGAGCAGCGTTTTAAGGAAAACGCTGAAAACCCAGCCGTTTCCAAGATATGATCCCTTAAAGTTTTTTGAAGGGACTACCACTTAAATTCGTTAATTTATAGGGCTATAGAGCCGGAAAATAGCAAATCGGGGGGAATCGAACCCGCGCTTTCCATTGGCTTGCACAGAATTGACAAAAACCATTTGGTTTACAATATATTTGCCCTTCAAGTTTGTGGCGAAGGGCCTGCGTTAATTCCTGAACTACAAGAGCTAGAAAATCCGGACAAGTGTTGTTAAACCTACTTGGATCTGCATAAATGAAATCCGTCGTCAAATTTTCCCTAAGGGCTCAAAAAAGCCCTTAGCCCTTTATAAAAGGGCGGACTCCTATCGGATGGTTATTTTCGTACCTAGAGAACTTAATACTAAAAGATAGCATAGGAAAATACGGAAAATCCTTAAATATTAGGATATTTCCTTGTCCCTTTTGTTATTACATAGGAAAGGTAAAAAAAATACTCATTATTTATTTATTCTTATAAAAAGTTATATATATTATCATCATCCAGTATTGTAGTTACCGTATCCTATTGCTGGGTGTACTAGGCCCTTCGCAGAACTTGTAAACAAACTTAAACATTGTTTATTTGGGCGGCAAAGTACAAAAGATATAATAAATAAACACTTAATTAGAGTGGGGGTATTACGTGATAATATTAATATTATGTTTTTAGAATAAAGACTTCAGTTCCTTTCAGTCTTTGGTGAAGTGAACATCGTGTGCTTGTGAATAATCGTGTAGTGTATATAGCAAACGAAAAACTGAAATTTTTATTGCAGTCGTTCTTTATTTACATCGTATAGTTCGCTATTTATTTTTAAAATGTTAGATTTACCCTATAAACTTTTTAAAAATTATTTAAAGTTATTTTGTTTAAACTTTTTTAAAAAAATTAAATTCAATAAGTTAATAGTACACTAAATTTAAATGTTCATATGTACATTATTATTTACAATAAAATCTAAATATTCAAAATTCATTAACTTATACAATGTATTTCTGCTTCTTATAATTTTAGATATTATTTAAAATGTGGCATAAGACTCTGTCCTCCCGTTAGTGTTTATTATTTAATCCTTAGTCAAAATTATATTATTATGTGGTGAGTTAGTTTTCTATACAGTTGCTGTATATTTTTAAAAAACCGGCTTTCCTATTATTAAAATATGTATAATTTTCCGTAAAAGTGTGGTGTATTGTTTTAATAATACCAAGTGTTATACAAGTTTTTCTAACTGGTGTGAGTGTTACGTAATATTTACTACAAAGTGTATTCTGATCTGTGAAAATCACCAATGATGATATATTACAGTGATGATACAACAGCGGATGATATATTATGAAAATTCATCATAGGTAAGTATGAACCTTTGATATTACATTTACATTTCTTGTAAGTTGTTAAACACAAAACAAATGTGTCTGCCAATAACGAATTTTATGTAAAATATAAATTTTTACTTTCCTATTTACTATCTTTATTCTTGTAGTAGTGATCAATGAAAATATGAAACAAGTGTACAGAGAAAATTTGACGACAATACATGTATTTTAACGCCCCGTAACTCCTAAACCAATCGAAGTTAAAAGTTATAATTAGACTTATCTTACAGAGAATTTTATGTAGATTCCAAATTTTTATTGTACAAGTTGCTATCTTTAACCATGTAGGAGTAATAAATAAGGATGTGAAATAAGAACGCATGACAAAGTTTAGTGGAATATACAGTTTAACTCACATTTATATTTCATAGGATTTAAAGTATGGAGATCAGGCGAACCGGTTCACGACTTCACGATACCGCAGGGGATGGTTTCCTGATCCAACAACAAAATCATGTCCACCAGGTCTGGAGAGAAGCCCCAGGATACTGTAGACACACGGACGGGTTCTCAAAGTCGCGATGTCTGCGTTTCTTACCACTGGAACGTCGAAAACATGATGATCTGCAAAAAGAAATGATTTATTAATAAAATTATAGATGTAATAACTTATTTATTGTATCTGCACTTAGTGTTTGTATTAATAATACCAATTTTCTATTCATATTAATATGTAAAGTTGAAATATCCTATAGAAAAGTATTTGTCAACATTTCAACAATTTTAAAACGTTGCTTATGTATACAAGGATGCATGTTCAAATCAAATTTGAAACGTACAAGTTCCTATCTTACTTAGTTTCAGAAATTTTGAGCTCTAAAGTTGAAATTTGCAATTGTAATTCCTGAAACTTAGTGTACATGCAGAAAACATCCCCCTGAATTCAAATATGAAACTGCAAGTCGCTATCTCACTTAGTTTTTAAAATATTTTATTTTTATCATGGTATACACAAAAGACATTTTCCTATCTTGAAACAATCATGACAAATTTTTTTTTCAGTAATTCGAATTCCTGAACGTAGTGTACATATCGAAAACACTCCCTGAATTCAAATTTGAAAACTGCAAGTCGCTATCTCACTTAGATTTTAAAATATTTTATTTTTATCATGGTATACACAAAAGGCATTTTCATTTTCCTATCTTGAAACAATCATCACAGAATTTTTTTTCAGTAATTCGAAATCCTGAAACTTAGTGTACATATCGAAAAAAACACCCCCTGAATTTAAATTTGAAAACTACAAGTCGCTCTCTCACTTAGTTTTTAAAATATTTAACTTTTATCATGGTATACACAAAAGACATTTTCCTATCTTGAAACAAACATGACAGATTTTTTTTCAGTAATTCGAATTCCTGATACTTAGCGTACATATAGAAGAGCACCCCCTGAATTCAAATTTGAAAACTGCAAGTCGCTATCTCACTTAGTTTTTAAAATATTTTAATTTTATCATGGTATACACAAAATACATTTTCCTATCTTGAAACAAACATGACAGATTTTTATTTTTTTTCAGTAATTCGAATTCCTGATACTTAGTGTACATATCGAAAAACACCCTCTGAATTCAAATTTGAAAACTGCAAGTTCCCATTTCACTTAGTTTTCAAAATATTTTACTTTTATCATCGTTAACACAAACGACGTTTACCTATCTTGAAACAAGCAGGAAAGAATTTTTTTCAGTAAATCGCATTCCTGAAACTTAGTGTATATATATCGAAAAACACCCCCTGAATTCAAATTTGAAAACTGCAAGTAGTTAGTTTTTAAAATATTTTACTTTTATCATGGTATACACAAAAGACATATAGCTATATATCTTGAAACAAACGTGACTTATTTTTTTTTCAGCAATTAGAATTCCTGAAACTTAGTGTACATACAGGAAACAACTCCCTGGTTTGAAAACTGTAAGTCCGTATCTCACTTAGTTTTTAAATTATTTTATTTTTATCATGGTATACACAAAAGACATTTTTGCACTTATCTTGAAACAAACATGAGTGAATTTTTTTGTCAGCAATTCGAATTCCTGAAACTTAGTATACATATAAAAAACAACTCCCTGAATTCAAATTTGAAAACTACAAGTCCCTATCTCACTCTAACGTTCATAAATTATATTTCGCTTGTAATCCATAGACCTTGTTTACAAATACTAATTTAAAAAAAATCGTACGAATAATACATAGACATCAACTATAATTTATAATTACTCGTTATTTTGATTGTTGACTACTATTTTTATTATTATCTAATGCCTAACTGTTACACAGATCAATTTTGTCAGTTTCATTATTACAGTGCTAGTGAACCGATGTGTGGTGTGCTCGTATACTGTGCCTTTGAGGACGACTTCCTAGTACCTGGAGAGGACTTTTGGACATCTTCAAGACTTGGACTTGTACTTAGGGAAATAATTTATTCATAGTAAGTTTTTTTTTATTTTTAAACTACTTTTAGTAGCCATTATTGGGTACATCAGCCATTATTTCTAAAGACTATTTTGGGTGTATATACACTTTATATTTGAATTATAATTGTTGATGTGTGGAAAAGAATTTGAATTAATTTAGAATTATTTATAGTGTTAATACCATATACACATCATATTTTATAGGACGTACTATATATTTTACTACAAATAATTTATATTTACACTTACTTTCATATTAGGTATTTTATTTTTAATAATTACAAAAGATTGAAACAGTTCTAAATCCATCCATATATATAATATATTTTTATTGTTACAGAAACATGTAACAGAGTTGAACTACAGTCCTGGACGAGCTGTAGAAAGATGTGAGTGAGTTGCAGAAGGATATCTATCCTAATTTCAGCGTTAGAGATGATGATATTGTTGCAGAGCATAACACTGAAGACACCCCAACATGTTTTAGTTTGCTTAGCTTATTTGTAAGATTTATGTAAATAAATAAATAAAAGTAATCCTCATAAACATTAAGTACTCAAAAAACTAATATATGGTAAGAAAAATTGGCACATAATCAATTAATGTCATTAAGCAACACATACATCTTCATTTTCATATATTTTACAGTTCATTAAATAAGAAATTCATATACCATACATTTATGCATACATAACATTTAAAAGGTACAGGAAAACAAAAGGCTAAGTTCAAATATTTCCTACTGAAATTTAACTAAGTATCCGGCGATTCGAATTTCTGAAACTATGTACATATATAAAACAACCCCCTGAATCCAAATATGAAAACCACAAGTTACTATTTCACATAGATTTTAAATTATTACATTTAAACTTGATATAAACCAAAGACTATCTTAAAACAAACATTACTGAATTTAGTGTAAATACAGAAAACAACCCCATGAATCCAAATTTGAAAACTGCAAGTCGCTATCTCACTTAGTTTTTAAATTATCTTTATTTTTATCATGGTAAACACAAAAGACATTTAGCTATCTTGAAACAAATATGACTGCATTTTTTTCAGCAATTCAAATTCCTGCAACATTACGTACCTATTGCAACACAACTATTTCACTTAGTTTATAAATAATTTCATTTTCAACTTGTTATACACAATAGACATTTAGCTATGACTAATGACAATTTGTACACATATGTAGAAAAATCCCGTCAATGTATTTTTTACTTTTCATTAGTTAATAGTCAATTTCCATTAAAAATAAAAATTTATATTTTGGAAACTAAGGCCTAGAGATTTCTTTTCATTATTTTTTCCGTGAATAGCGTGTCCGATTTAAAGGAAAGTGATACTTTTCATTTATATACAGAGGGGTCGGATTTTTAGTGGGCTACTGAATGTATAGCAACAATTTTTTTGTTCTCATGTTTGCTTATTCTTACTAAACTAGCTGGACAAAATTGGTAAACATATGTAAAAAAAAGTCTATAGACTCGAATGGCGTAACAATCGTCAATGTATCTTTTACAATTAATTAATTATAGACCGTCAAAGTCAAAACATGTAGTCAATTTCTATTAAAAATAAAAATTCTATTTTGAAAACTAAAGCCTACAGAATTTTTTCATTATTTTTATCGTGATTAACATGCCCGAATTAAGAGAAAATGATACTTTTCATTTAAATACAGGTGGTCGGATTTTTAATAGGCTACTGAATGTTTAAAAGTACTATTTTTCTTTATTTTTGCATACTTTTACTAGACTACCTGGACACGATTATTCAAAATTGGAATAAATATGTAGAAAAGTCCATAGAATCGAATGGCGCAACGCTCGTCAATGTTTCTTTTGCCATTCATTAGTTATAGACCGGCAAAGTCAAAAAATGTTGTCAATTTCCATTAAAAATAAAAATTTCTATTTTGGAAACTAAGGCCTAGAAACTTTATACTTTTATATGTTGGATACATTTGAAACATTATGTTATTTATTAAATATATATAATATAATTTTTGAAACAAAGTTTATATATATTTAATAAATAAGGCCTAGAAATTTTTTTCATTATTTTTCCCGTAATCAGCATGTCCGAATTATGGGAAAATGATACTTTTTATTTAAATACAGGCTGGTCGAATTAGTGGACTACTGATGTTTAAAGATACCATTTTTATCCTTTTTGCTTACTCTTACTATACTAGCTGGACACGATTATTAAAAATGGTATACATATGTAGAAAAGTCCATAGAATCGAATGGCGCAACGCCCGCCCATGTATCTTTTACCAATCATTAGTTATAGACCATCAAATTAAAAAATTATTGTAATTATGTATTTTGTGCAGTCAATTTTTTTTCGCGCTACTTCTACATTCATAAAATTCAAAACACCGTGAACGAATTACATAATACATATGAAGCAATTATTATTTATAATAACTGGTTATTATTTAATTGTTGACTTGTATTTCCAGGGGGTAAATTATTTAACACCCTAACTATTACATAGATTAATTCTTTCAGTTTGTTTGTTACAGTGCTAGTGTAAAGACGTGTGTAGTGTGCTGGTGTACTGTGACCACGAGGACGACTTCCTGGTGCTTGGAGAGGACTTTAGGATACCTGCAGGATTTGGAGTTATATCCATAGATTTAATTCACTCAAAGTGAGTTTTTTTTCTTTTGTAATACTTTGTAGGTTTTTTTTTTTGTATATTAACCATTAATTTGGAGGGATTATTCTAGTATAGATACAAGATATAAGCTATATTTAAATAATTGTTCGTATTATATCGAAAATAGTTTGCATTAATTGATAATTATTTAATATTTCTACCATATACAATCTTCTGGCATTTTATTCTGTAAATACTATATATAAAGCATCCCATATAGTTTTACGGCACAGATATTTAAAAAATAATGTTTTCTAATGTTAAACATTTATATCACGAATTTTGTTCATCCTGTATATAATTTAATATATCATATCATTGTATGTCCTTATATATTTTACTACATATATTTTATTCCATACAAACGTAATTATGAATGTGTACGATAATACGACAAATGGTGACGTCATTTTTTTTTTTATTGGTGAAATTACTTAACTTTATATATCATACACATTACGTATTATGGTCGATTGAAATATTTATTCATTCTTTGGTAATATTGAATATCTCGCACTTTCTTTGATATAAATATATTTTTTTAAATAATAATTACATATACTTGAAAAAATTCTTAATAATCTACAAATAAAATCACATTTTTTTCCAAGACCATTAACCACTAATTTATATTTGTTGCTTTCGAATATATTTTCTATTGTTGCAGAAAGATAAGCTGTGCACTTAAGCAAACTATACTGCAGATGTACCTGAACGAGTTGCAGTTCATGAAGCCTGATTTTCGCATTGGAGATGGTCACCCTGTTGCAGAGCAACGCACCGCAAAACAACCCCAACATGGATTTTGTACACCCCAAGTCATATTTATCAAATTTATGTAAATAAATAAATAAATAAATAAATAAAACCACCTCACACCTATTAAGTACTTTTATGATATAACATTTAACGTGAAAAATCATCTACTAATAAAAACTTTATGAACATATAAGCATATTTAAATGACAGAGAATAAAATCATGTCATTATACAATTCACATATTATCATTTTCATAATTAAATTTCAACATCTCAAAGCGTAGGTATTACATTAGATTCACATACATCACAAACACATATTACATATTATTTGAAGGGTACAAGAAACGAAAGAGCTAAGTCTAAACATTAGATTTTTTTCAACGTGTCATACATTTGGAAAATAATTACAAACATATAAAATAATCTCCTACATCCAAATTTGAAAAGTAAAAATGACTATTTCTCTTAGTTTACGAGGTATTAATTTTTAAACTTGCTATTTTCAATAGAGATGTACTCGTCTTGAAATCAGCATTACTGAAAACTTTTTCAACGATTCATAAATTCCTTAATATCACTTTGAAAAGTAAAAGTCGCTATTTCTCTTAATTTTCGTGATATTCATTTCTAAAGTTACTATTTTCATTTAACATATACACGTCCTGAAATAAACATTACTTATTTTTTTCTGTGATTTAAACATTTGGAATTAAGTAGGTATACATATAGAAAATTAATGCCAAAATCCAAATTTGAAAAGTATAAGTAGCTATTTCTCTTAGTTTTCATGTTATTCACTTTCAAAGTTAATCTTCTGAATAAACATGAGTGTCTTGAAATAAACATTAATAAAAAATCAGCGATTTAAACCTATCGAAATTAGGTACACATATAGAAAATTACTCCCTATATTTAAAATTGGAAAGTACAAGTACTTATTTCTCTTATTTTTCTTTATATTTATTATCAAATTTGCCATTTTCAATAAACATATACACGGCGTATAATATGTAAACATTAATGAAATTTTTTTCAGTTATTACAACCTTTTGAAATTGTTTGCAGCACTACACATATAGAAAATTACTCTCTGTATACAAATTTAAAAAGTATGCTATTTTTCTTAGTTTCCGTGATGTTTAATTACAAAGTAGCTATTTTTAAACATGTAAACGTTTTAAAATAAACATTACTGATTTTTTTTTAGCGATTTAAACCTTTTAAAATTTCATATATAGGAAATAATCCTCTACAACTAAATTTGGTAAATGGAAGTCCCTTTTTCCTTTAATATTTCATGTAATCATTTTTTTAGTTGCTGTTTTCAATAAACATACCTGTCTTAAAACAAGCATTACTATAAAATGTTTTCAGCGATTCTAAAGTGCTAAAATTACGTTTACATATAAAAGTAATCCTACAAGTACAAATAAGATTAAAATAATTCGCTATCGCTCTTATTTATTGAAGTATTTAATATTAAAGTTACTATGCAAAATATATGAATCACATGGCACAAATTTAAAACTTTAAAAATTATCTCGAAACTATATAACTAATTAGGACTTAGCTCTATTTTTGTGTTCATTTACATCCCCTACATATGTACTAGTTTTAAGTAAAACAGAGTTAAGAAAAATCAAATTTGTTGTATTATATTTAAAATACACTTCATAATATATTCGCACATTGCAAAATAATTATTTATGTATCTACAGTGGAAAATGATACTTTACACACATACTTTTTTCTGTCCGTTGAAAAAGATTGTAAAAACATTTTGATTTCAAATCACCTATGTACCAAATCTTCTGATTTAAAAGTACCACAAAATAATTATCTCTCCTGTAAGAATGACGTAATAAGGGTTTCGACGTAATTAAAAACATTACATTTTGAAATTCGAAATGCATTAATTAAGATATGAAACTGATAAATTGATACATTATCCATATTTATATACTTAGATCCCAAAATTTTGGGTCTCATATTTCGATTTCACAGAGTTAATCAATATATTAACATCTACATGTTTGATACAATTTAAAATAAATACAGCTAATAGTTCAAATATATTTTATATATTGTTTTAATGATTTAATTTTTTTTAAACTTCATTTTCATATTTAACAATTGAAAAACCATCTCAAAATTTTCTTTTCAATGTTTAAACTTTAGTTTACATATTTAAATATATCTTTTAGCTATGTGCGATTTCGAATTTGAATCCCAAGTTTATAGCAAGAGAGATATTAATTTTGAAGTTGTAAAATATATTATTTTAAACTTAGAATATATTTCCAATACTCAAAAAATGTTAGGAAAAAACTTTGTAAGTATTTTCTATTATAAATAAATATGATCTTCTTATACATAAAGTCTTCTATTATTACCATTTGTTAAAAAAAGATCCTTATATAAGTTCTTTCAACAATTAATCGATCGATTGTTGTCAATAATGTATGTTAGTCTACTTGTATATTTCAACGAATCATAATAAAGAATTTATACCATATATTATCATATATGTAATTAAAAACAAATCTATATTTCAAATATCATCTTTCAGAGTGTTACAGATCAAGATACATTTATTTATGTATATAATTGTCATTCACATATATCTCTGTATTAAATCAATATCTTTGCAAAGTATAGCAATGCATTATGTACACCATTATGTAATATTTATGACCAATAAATACCGATAAAATTGTATACTATTTTATTCCAATATCCTGAAAACAAAAAAATTGCAATCCAAAGATCTAAGTTCATATCCCGCCTAGAAACCAGTTTACAGCCTATAGATCCACAACCAGAACGGCGACCTACAAAAATCTCCCATCCTAAAGATCCAGGTTCGAATCCCGCTTACTACCCACCAGAAACCAGCCGAGCATCCCACCCTAGCTACCAGCAACCCGCCCCAGCCATCCACGAGCTCGCCTAGGCTACGAGCTGAAGGCGAGCACGTGGGTGCTAGGCGGGTTGCTGGGAGCTAGAATGGGATCGCTCCGCTGGTTCCTGGTGGCTAGCTAGCCAGCAAAAAATTTCTAGAAACCTGTATATAGCTTGATATAGACATTATTACGTAATTTCACGATGAAGAGTGTCCGGTAGGAAGCCAACGCTCACGCTGCACGAATGGCTGTAAATTCATCAGACAGCCAGTATTATACACCGCTAGAAATCTGTGGTGGGAGACCTGAGATTCATGTTTTGCTCATCAGGCCTTACTTCAGCCTACCGTATTGTCAGAAATTTGAATTTTTGTGGGTGAATACATTCAGTTCGGCCAGAGAGCTCACAAATTCTCGTTTTCGTTACTAGTAGTGTTGATAAAGGTTGTATATTGCCGATTCTACACGATTTTTTAAATTTTGACAGCCAGAAGCCTAGCAACAGCATTTCGATCGATGGATTTCTAAATTTTTGTGGGTAAATGCCTTGCGATCGGCTGAAAAATCGTCCGAGAGCTCAAAAATGCTCGTAGCGGCAGTAAAGTTCTACTTTTCGGCCGCTGCGGCTCTAAATCGTCGATTTTACACGATTTTTGTGATTTTGTCGATCAGAAGCCTTGCTGATGCTCGCGGCTCGGATTTTGCTAGCTAGAAATTTTGTCGTAGGGTACGTGCTTATGTAATCTGTTGTGCACTAGGTAGGAATTTTGGCGTTAAAATTATTCATGCGGGTTATAGATCGGCGATCGCTTTGCGGTGCTCTCGAATCGAATTTTTCTGGTTGCTTACCTATAGGCTGTAAATCGTTCATATCCTGCTGATCTCATTTTGATGATTTGGTTTTTATATTGGTGAATTTCTGATTGCTGGAATGCAAATTTGGAAGATAGGAAAAAGGTGTTTGAATTGAGAAATTGTATTCATTTTACTTTTTTTATTGGTAATTTATATAATACATTTTATTTGTTACATATTGTAATATTATTTATTCAATGACGACTTGGAAATAAATAAATAATGAAATATAAGTATATCACCAAATATATATTAAATTATAACGTACAATTTGTTACAGATTTTTGCGAAAATAATATATAACTTTTTTTTAAGACATCGAGTTATAGATTACTTTAATATACCTACGTAAATAGTTTCAAATAAATAATACATATGCAAAGATTTATATACTGAGATACAATTAAAAATAGATCTTTTAAACAAAAAAATGTTCAATTTGAATATAATAACTGCTTTAGTGTGACTGTCTTAGAAAAAAACTATGTACTACGTTGTATTTTTCACCAAATTACACGCATTAAAAATCTATAGTTTAAATCAAGAACAACCAACGTTAACATTTCATAACTTTGAAATTGAGTAATTTCAATGTTAATAAAATTGGGAATACATTAACATTACGTACTATTAATGTTGATTATGTAACTATTTATCTCATTAAAAGCATTTACAGTACTAAATCCATGCAAGATCTTACTGATATGTCCACATTGGTTATTACAGTAATGAGTACTTTCTTATTTAAAGATGTTACATCGGTTCAGTGTCCTTGAGAAATTTTACTAGTATTTCAACGCGTAGAACTTAGATTTATTATCAAATTTATGTATAATGTACTGAGCAACAGATAAATCAATATATAAAATAAAAAAAAAATCATTATTGAAAGTAGAGAATTATGAACACAAAGAAATTATTAAATATAATAAAAATGAATAAGCGTGAGACGCACGTCATCAATTTAAAAAACCTATAAAAGGAAATATAACTTGTATATTGGGTGTTATTTTTTTTTAAAAAGGAAGAATGGTACCTATTAAGAAATGTATGCGTTCCAGAATGTCTGGTCGTGAACCTGGGGAACCGGGTTCGATCCCGACCGACGCAAAATATTTCAAAATTTGAATGGCACAAAAGTGACCCCTGTGGTGCATTCTCCACGCCAGCAATGAGTGCCCGTGAGGTGACGCCTGGTCAGCGCCCGCACGGTACAAATATGTCATTATCTTTACCGATATCTGCGATAAAACAGATTGTAGCACACTCAGAAATGGGTAATATGCCGTGATATATATATATATATATATATATATATATATATATATATATATATATTTATTTATTTATATAATAATGAAATTTACAAGGATTCCTAAGCCAATCCCTACTCTTTTTACGGAATATAAAATTATTTGAAATAATTGTAGTTGATTTTCATACCACACGTTGGCATGATCATGTTTACATTCAATTTTATATCGATTAAATATCGACCCTATTACTAATCTGTCATTTGCCAGTTTTCTCTTCGTAAGTATTTTGACTTGTGCTACAGTATTACTTGTTTATTTTAATAAGTAATATTCTATAATGTATAATACATCCATAATCACGCCTAAAACATTTTAACAAAGCAATCTCAAATGCTAACAATGAGTGTAGTGAACTATTTCGAGAGGGAAATTCCGCTTAAATAATTCTTTCATTATAAAACTTTAGTTGAATTATGTATGTTTAAAAAGATTTCGAAAAAAAGTGGAAGAGGAATTTTTATTTCTAGCAGTGTTGACTTGTCAAGTTAAACAAACCACATAATTGGAAAATCATGAAATTTTGAATGAAAAATGATATTTGACATTACTATCTGCCATTCTGACACGGGTCTCCATACCTACTTGTCAAAAACAAAGTCATTACTCTAGTAATATTTGATGACGTGAGTTTTCTGCCTAATCATGTTCACCATAGTATTATTTTAATGCAAATTATATTTTATAATTTCTGACAGTTAAAATGTCATTTATTTGTGATTTTATTTCATTTCCATGACTAACACTATAATGAATTAAATTTTATAAATTTTTTTTATTCAATTTTCTATGTTACGAAACATGCAACATAAAATTTGACAATGGAATTAAATGCACAATTTAATTTTCTACATTTATTTGAAGCATTATTGTTTAAATTAAATAAGTCACTTTTGCGTAAGGAAAAATATAATTTCTCTCTAATAATTGTTATGATATATGTATACATGTCCTTTTTAAAAAATAACACATAGTATAGCTAAAATAATACAAACATAAAGCTTAAAATATAAAGATGATGTTGTGCCTATAGTGAATGTTTTTACTTGTGATGTCATCCTCACTCCTCATTGCTACTGTCGGGGTTGTTTCTTGCTCGGGCGCCATCTTGTATCTCTGCCTAACTCTGTACACTAGTGCGCGATGCATCTCAGCCCTACTAGCGACGGTGGGGTTCTATAGAACGGATGGCATGTTCTAGATAGCGGCGAAAAGTTGTGACTTCGTCACATATTATAAAGGAAAATATAATAATAAATGTTATATTTAAGAAGAATTTAAATTATTTATTCATATAAATCTTATATCTAAAGGTATAAAGGTAAAAACACAAGGGTCTCTTCAGATAAATCCTCTCCAAGTGCAGGAAACTCACTCAGAATTACCAAAGTCTCGGCGAAACATCTGCACAACAATAAGCATGCATTAATAGGAATATTTTATAGATTTTTATAGGATGTTAAGGAATGCTTTGGCCAAAATTCAAGGACACAGACAATAAAATTATTTTTTAACTTTTACCACTAATTTGGAGAAATGCTAAAATAATTCCTTTTTCCCCAAATTTGGTTACATTGTTAAGTAATATTGGAGTAACAAGAATTTTTTATGATATCATTCCCTACCCTACATAAATAAGGGCTGGCTAAATTATCTCAAACCCAAAAACCTATATGGATTTTTCCAAAAAATAAATACCTTTAAAAACCCAACCAAGTATAAGAAAACCTCCATATTAAGACGTTTAAAAAACCCAATAAATGACATTCTAATATTACCAAATAAAACCCACAAGTTTAAAAAAACAATAGCATTATTTTAAAAATATGATGCGGCCCTATTGTAAATACTTATAAGAATGCAGTTAAATAAAAAAATTATAGTGGATTATTCCATATAGCAGTACCCAAATAAAAATAATTCTAAACTAATATACATATATGTCCCCGGATTGAATTTACAAAAGGAAAAAAAATCTTATTTTTGATTTTACGAAAAAGTGTCAAGGGAAGAAAATTTTTTTCTTGAATTAAAACGTATATTTTAGTTATTAAAACTTTCAATTAATGCAAGGTTCTTTTATTATAACGTTTTATCGTGTTTGTCCTCCTAATAATACAGTTATTACATTGAATTGACAAATGATTAAATGTCAAAAGTAAGTCTAATGGCCGTATTCATAAACACTCGTCAAATTAACAAACTTTTTTTTTGTTCATAGCCTATTCAGAGTTAGCATTTTTTTTTAACAGAGTACATTTGAATATTATCTAATATTTAATATAAATACACCCAATAATGAATACTATTTGCAATAATCCACAATATAGTGCTAAATAATTAAATATATTACCATAAATAAATAAAATCAAGCACTAGAATGTCATCCCCATAGCAGCAATACACGAACACATCACATACACGTCTATACACTAGAAGTACCCCAATGAAACTGACAAAATTAATCCATGTAACAGTTGGGAATTAAATAACAATGTAATTAAAATATTTAATAGACAAATTAACAAACAATATAATGAACAAAAAAATATTACCTACCTTAACCTCATGAGTTATACAACTTTTTGATTCACAATAATTTTCATGAAATTATTTTTTGGAAGTAAATTGTTTACAAAATAGTTTTCACCCTCCCTCACCTTTAGGTAAAGAAGGTATTGTCTTTGGTCAAAAAATTCGGTGGTGTTTTTAATAAATAAGCACGTTTTAAGGCCCATAGAATGAGATTTTACTAATTTTACAATGATGTCTGTATATGTGCCTATGTGTGTGTGTGTAACAATAAATTCGATAAATACAACACTATAATCTAATAATTATAATTCTTTCATGTTTCTTTTCTTTACATCCATATGAAGAGCTGATTAGATTAATATGAAAGAACATCTAATTGTCTATACGGTATATTTTATTTCATATTCAATAAATATAGAATTAGAAAAATATAAAGAAATTAAGTTTCTTAAATCAGCCTGCTTTGCTATAATCATGGAAACAGATGATATATTCAAATAATTTTAAATGACAGATATCAGTGTCAAAAGCAATTTACATAGTATATGTCCGTGTTATAATTTTATCTGATGTATAGGATCTTTTCTAAGGAAATTTCGGTATGGAATTTGCAGAAAATAGTTATGTTTGTGTTACAATTTTACTGGGTATATAGAATCTTCTCCAAGGAACTTTCGGTAAGGGTTTTGTGCAAAATACATAAAATTGACAAAAGGTAATGTGCTGGCTACATCAGATTTTTTTAAAAATATTTTGTTGACAAATTCAAATATATCTATTCGAATCGTACCTACATAAAAATACTGCAATACTGTTTGAAATTATTTTTAGTTAACTCGCGGTCGTACCTACATTATAAAAGTTACATAAAAATAAATTATAAAAATCTGTTGTGGCCAGCACAAGACCTCTCGCCATTTCCATATTAGGCTATATATGTATTGTATTGCACTTCGCATTCGAACCGTCGTTTTATAACAAAATATTACGGAACTTTACCCAAATATTGTTTTTTATTGTATTTAACATGTCTTCTGCACACATATAATTCTAATTATATCTATTTTATATCATTTTCATGTCAGAGATTGTTTCAGTTCATTAACCAGATTGGCGGTATTTCTGATGGATATATGCATTTTACCACAATTTTACCTATAATTTCAAATATTTAGTTAATAAAACAATAAGAAAAATTAAATATACTTCCCAGAAAAAGCTATGAGAATGTCACTAAAAATGTTGATATTTGACAATGACATGTGTCATGTTATAAACATTGGAATTTGTCAACTGGTTTCCTTAGTGCCTTGGCCTCTGCGATTAGTGTACTCTATAAATTATAGTGCCTTTATCTCTAAATCTATACAAGATATAATAAAAATTTTAAGTGTATTAGATGGAGAATTTTATGTTCTTCAATATTTAATAAAAAAAACTCCCAAAAAATTATATTTAGAATTTTTTTTTTAAGAAAGTACTACTTTCGGTTGTTCAATTGTTACCAAAACCTTTTCAGCTCTTCCCAGGAATGTCAGATTGAAGAAACTGCAGTTAAATATTTTTTAAGTCTTATAGTTTTTGAGGAATCGTCCCTCCAACATCCATACATACACACACACACACACACACATACACACATCCACACACACACACAGACATCATCGTAAAAATGTTATAATCGGGTTCTAGGGACCTTAAATCGTGCTTATTCATAAAAATCTGGATATGCGAATTTTAGCATGATTCCAATACCTCTCTTAACGAGAGGTAAAAATGATAAACATTTAAACTATGTTTTTTTTTCATTTGTTTGTCTTCATTATTATTGTAATAGGTACAACAGTGGCAAATCACGAAAGTATTTTATTTAAACCAGAATATGTTCTTAATAGTTTTTAAATAGGTACCTATAATTGAGGATGTATTTTTCGATAATAGTAAGCATTTGAATTAATTTTGTAGTAGTTCTTTAAAAGGAACTATTTTACATACATAGTTTATATAAAATTCTAAAATACATGAACCTTGAGTCTTATTCTTCATATAAATATTCCTCAATAATTTGTAAGTAACAAATGCTTGTTTCATATTCTCCACAAATTACAAAATAATTAAGCTATTGTATCTTTGCAAGTTTATTTTCTTAACGTCGTAATTATTTTTCATTACGAGTACAATTCTAGGTCATTTTGAGTTACATCGTTAGTGTTAATGAATAGTGAATATTAATTCAAATTAAAATTTTGACATTTCTTAATTTTTTTTACTTTAGACTATGTACATTACTTATCTTTTGATTAATTGCTATATAATATAGATAAATGACTTCCTAGCGAATTAATGTTTCTCAAACCCCACTACATTGTTAGAAATGAATACAAATTTATGAAGATCAGTAAAAACAAAAATAGACCAAGTAGGTATGTAGCAACATATTAAAAACAAATTACCTGCGCGAACTACATTTACTTTTTTTAAATAATCTCACATTAGCCTAGTTCGAAACAAATGTTCTCAAACAATTTCTCCCTAAAATAAATAACTAAATCATAATTATAATAATTCAGCACAAGTTGGAGTCACGCTTGCACCAGTGGCGTCTCGTGTGGGAAAACAAAGCGGGGCACACGCCGTACGTGTCACGCGAGCAATTTCCATGAGCCATCACGTAAACGCGTAATGTGCCTGTCATGTTATCCTAGATATGGGACGTGTCATGGCTATGAGAATTGAGATTTCAAATTTGTTGAGTTTTAATTTGTTTGGCAGACAAATTGAAATAATAAAGGAAAGTAAAGAAGTTGGTATAGTAAGGAGAGTAAACTCGAAATTCAATTTTTATTTTGAGTAGCTGCAATTTAAAAATGCAAGAAAATATGTAAATTGTATTCATATATATTTACAAGTACCTATATATTTTAATTTAACCAAAGTATTACAATCATAATCTTCCAAAATCTTCGTCTTTATTAATTTAAATTTATTATTTCATTAGCCGACCCGCCCTGGCTTCGCACGGGTAAAGTTAGAATAACGATTAGCTACACGTGTACCAGTAATTTTTCACATTTACTTCGGAGACACGCTGCGTAGGGAGCCAGCAACCTGCCTCGCATCGTACATGTAACAGGCTAAGCCCATTGCCCTCCCGATCCCCACACCGCACCTAACAGCGCCCTTTTCTAAACATGTCTCGGGTGCTTTTACTTATGTATATACGATGCAAGCTATCTCTCCGACAAATATCGAAAATCTGCTAACGGTTAAAACTTAACTATAGTTACAAAGATAAAAAATAATTGTACCGCCTTGATGGATAACTTTTGAAAAACGCTGAAATACTATTTCTTACCAAAAGCATAAGTATGAATTTTTATATCCCTAACTTGATGCCCAATCTATATCTATAACAAAATTCATCAAAATTGGTTCAGCGGGAGAAATGATGGGTTCTCCATACAAACTTTCATCCCCTATTTCACCCCATCAAGTTTTATTTTCGCGACATAACCTCTTTTAATCTCTCTATAACACACATACACACACACGAACACACACGCGGACACACGCACACACATACAGACATCATCATAAAACTATTAAAATAGTATTCCGGGGATTCTAAAACGTGCTTATTCTCTAAAAATACACTATCAATTTTTTTGACCAAAGACAATACCTTCCTTAGCTAAAAGTGACGGAAGGTAAAAAGATTGCATAGATTTTTTAGTAGTTTTGATTTGAAATATGTTTGTACTTATATCTTTCGCGCAATAGTTTTACACAACATGATAAATTATTTTTTCTACAGTCACTATAGAAAGTAGCCATTTGCGCTCTCTTTTGTCAACGCAAAATGTCACTTTGCCGCTCATGAGCGACAAAGTAAAAAAACCGCTCGCTGTCCAAATTTCTCAGTATACAATGTTAAGAAATGTCATTTGTCTACATTCTTAATGAAAATGTTTAGTTAGAAACTAATGGCACTGTAGTTACAAATTTAACACGTTCACAAGTCAATTTGACATATGTTCTGTCGGTATTTAACATAACCTAACAAAATGCCACACTGCTGTGAAAATTAAATAGGGCATTCATTTACAAAAACGAAAGTATAAATGCTTAGATTAGATTGAATAAAAACTCAAGAAGAATGGAAAATAACGATAAAATAAAATTATACATAAAATAAATTGTGTGAAGTTATGTTTAATAATAGGAATGATTGTACACAAATGGCGGTAGGATAGTTGCGAGTCGTACTGACATCAGATCTCTAGTTAACTATTTATTTTGATTACAATAAAGTTATTAGTTATTTCGTTACTTAAATAATTGCGAGAAATCAGTCAATGCACATACATGTCTATATAATCACAAATTCCTTGAAATATTTGTTAATTTTTTCAGTGTGACAGGCGTGACAACTAACCACACATTTTGCTACAAAAACTCATCAAATCATCACAAATCCTTGCTTCCACGCTCTAATTTTGATTTTTTTTATGGAATAGATGGCTAATGTAACGATATAATCATTTAAAAGCCTTTTTAAGTTTAAACCGTATCTTTTGTATTAGCCAATCTTTATTTATTGAGCAGTACTGTAAGTATAAAGTGTACATTTTATTATTTTTTGTTTTGGTGGAGGACCCCATTGTGGCGACTGTAGAAAAAATCTTGTGTGCGTTTCGAGCGCAAATAGACATTGTCGATTTCGGAGAATGCCGCGCTCCTTCGTCGCGCGGCAACAACCTCTCAATCGACAATGTCGCATTTTGCGCTCTTAATACACAAATAGCTATTGTTGCCTACTACATAATTTTATTTCATGCACAAATGCAAATGGTTATTAATATAACTGTTTGATTTTTGTATCATTTTTACAATAATATAATGGTTTAAAAATCTCTAGCTTAAAACTTTTGCACACAACTATATATTTTTTGGCCATTTTCAAATATGCCATTAAATAAAAATATTGGCTGATGAATCTAATAATTATTGTAAACTCACAAAAATATTCTAACAATAAAAATTAAAAAATGGAATATTTCTTCACTAGTAGAATAAAAGCAAAGATTGATAACCAACATCAAATTCAAAACAACATTCATCGTAATCTACATCACTGCAATGAAACTGATTTAGAAAAACAGTGAACGTTAATCCACCCCAACTCTCGCAACCGAATTTCACGAGATGAATACTTTGAAATACGAACAAGTTCGTGCGAAATCCACAAAAACAGATCACAAAAGAAGAAAAATGCATTCGAATGTCCCGACAAAAATATCTAAATCAACAAAAGAGGACTAGCAAAATTCAATTAAAACTGCGAATATATATTTTTATAAAATATAAAGCAATATTCAGTGGAAGCAATTCAAACAAATCTAAGCTCCGAATCGAATTCAGTGAAGTTTAATTTTCAAATATAAAATAAAATAAAAATCTTGTAGGATCACATCTCGACACATTTATACACGTATGTGTGTATCTCTACACATGAATGGACTTGAAAACTGACAAGTGACAAGTATGTTCGTTATATGATACATTCAGCGCTACTGTGGACTCGGAGTCTAGTGAAGTTGGTACGCAAAGGAAAATTGAGAGAGTAGTTGAAAAAACAAGGTTGGATTAAACAGGTGTCTCTTCAATAGGGGGATATGGTTTAACCACAGATTCCTGAGGCTAAAATAAGACGATTTAACTAAACTTGCTTCTACCGGAAAGTGTACCATTTAGCCAAAAGTTAGCTTCAAAGTTCTTCGAAAAAAAATTAATTTTGCTTGTAATAACAGAACGCTTTATACGATCTGGATGAAATTTGGTATGACAGTTCATATGGTTATAAGTCAACTTTTAAAGTGATACTTGTTATTAAGGTTTTTCTTCAAGAAATACCATTAAATGCCATTTTTCGCATTTAACGTCATTGGAAAATTATAGATTATTGAATTTTGTACAGGTATACATTAATACTTTTTCTATATATTTTACAGATTAATTTAAAAATCATTTTTCTTTTTTTAATCCCGAAGCCCATGATAAACACAATTCCTTTGTTACACAGTTTATTTTTCAAATGAATGTAACTGACAGGTAAACGTCATTGTCAAAAAACTAATCACTTCAAATGAATAATAGTGACATATTAAATATTAAGAAAATCGTAAATAAAGCAATAGTTATATGCAATGGAACAAAATATAGTTTGAAGCATTACTAAATACGTAAGTATGTATTTAAATTAATAAAAATTAAATAGCGGGAGGTTTTGTGTTGGTCACATCAGATTTTTTGATAATATTTTGAAGATTAAATTTTAAATGCCGGAATAGAATAGAATTCACTAATTTAAAAATGAGGATTAACTTAAACTTTTTGAGAATCGGGCTGTAAATATTAATATTTGTTTTTTATCAATAACTTTATGAGATGATGGAGAACAACCAGATAATTTTCCACTCATAATTCTCGATTTGTTTCATCCAATCCCGAAAGTACGGGCTTCACTTTTGAAACATGCAGTAACGAGTATACTGTTACATAGAATATAGGTACGTTGCAATTTTGTCTAATTTTTTTCGCCATACATAAAATATCATGAAATGGCTGAAAATCGCTGTAAAGTGATATCTGCTTCTGCTTTTACCATGTGAGCACAAAAGTATATTATTTTAATATGAAAAAATTAAAATAAATTTTAACTACCTGAATTTGTCATATTTTTACTGTCGAAAAATAGACCAGGAAATTGAATTTTCCTATATAGGCAATAAATAGTAAAGCGCAGCTTTGCAGTATCTATTTTCACAAATACATTTTACTCTAATTCTAAATTTATATGCCCTAAATATCATGATTTTTGACAATACCTCCTATTTTCCATTTTTAGTGAAAATGAGATTAGTAGATTTGGATTTAAAGAAATCCTTTACTAGTTTAATTATGCCTGTCAAGCCCAAACAAAAAAAAAATCGTTCATTGAATAAAAAGTAAATTTATTATATATTTTATAATTCAATAAAATTTTGAATACCTGTTAAAAATTAAGTGCAGTGCGGTAAAGCGTTCATTTTATATATGCAGGTTATTACGGAAATAAAGAATAAAGCCACATACACTTGAATTAAAAGGTTGTAAAAATGATTTTAATTTTATGATATCTACTTTAATTTTTATGGTGTAAATACCATAAGGACTTGTTTCATAGCCAATTCGTATTATTTCAATTAAAAGTCCTTAATCTGTATGACAATAATGGAGTACTCTTATATCTATCAGAAATTTTATATTTGATACTAACGCCATTTATTATCTGGCTGTGTCCGATGTCGCATTTTGGCATTTAGTATTTAGGATTTAGGTCTTCTTCACTTTTTATATATATAACTACGAATGGCACACTAGTGATATCTATTGGTTTGTATGGCAACACTTTAGAACAACAAAAATGAATTATACAATTCGATTCAATTTGATGCTTGAGAGTAAATTTTAATATTATATTTCATAAAAATAGAAGCTAAGAAGCTATTCTTTGACAGTAAATTTGACGTTTTGTACAAATTATAGTGACGAATATAATGGCTGGTAGTGCGAGCTCGGTTTTAACTGAAACACTGTTTTAAAAAATGTCAAATTTCATTTAGTCCAGTCATTAAGTATATTTACCCTGCAAAAGGTCAGGTATTTTTGATTTTTGAATATATTATGTATTTAAGGGTCCTAATAAAAAATGCAAGTTTTCCCCCTTGGGGGGCTTCGGGATGCACCGCCAACTTGGGAAAAAAGGCGCAAGGAAACGGTTTTATCTAAATATCTCTTCACTTATTTGCATTAGGGCAAAAATAGGTACGTTTCAATTTGTTGGCACTAAAATTTTCTACAACTTTCATCCAATACATTTTTTCCTATAACCAATAGATAGCGAGCTGCAGAGCTTCAAACAGAGCTAATTTTTGAAAGTTGCTCTAATGCTTCATTTAGATCATATTTTATTATATTTTTTTTAAATATTTTTTTCAAATTACTTATTATTATTCATTAATTATTAGTATTTAACTCCTATATATACATATTAGTCATTGCTTATTGTTTTATTTTCATTCTAAAGACGTTTAATAGACCAGGAAATTTATAATTTTATCTCAAAGTAATTACAAGAAAAGCTTTTAAACGGAATCCTATCCAGGTAATGCGCTGAATAACATATAAAAAAAATCCGAAAATCGGAGAACGGGAACCTCTCGCCAATTGGGAAAAATTGGCGGCATATTTATGTTTTTGGCCATTTGCTCAAAACAATTATGAAAGATATTAAAATTACTTAAAAAACAAACACTATTACATATTTAATACATAGCCTAATAGATTTCACTATTTATAACAGTTTACATTCGTAGTGGCATTGAAAGAAGTAAGTTATTCATGCCTTTTTTATAATAATGTCAATGTTTTCCTGCATTTTTTTATTTTTTGCTCCATCACTCTGATCTTGTTAAAGATACGATAACGCGGCTTGAAAATTTGAATTTAGCATGAAATTCTCTTTCATATCAAGTATTACAAACAATTTTCCAATGAGCAATTTGCGAGTTACTAACAAATTAAACTCACATGAAAACATCTGAAAATCGGCTAATTTCTCATTTCGCTATCTATTAATTATAGAAAAAAATGTATTAGATGAAAGTTGTGGGAAATTTTATTGTCAACAAATTGAAAAATAACTATTTTTGCCCTAATGCATATAGGTGAAGAGATATTTAGAAAAAACCGTTTTTTGCGCCTTTTTATCCAAGTTGGCGGTACTTCCCGAAGCCCTCCGATGGGGAAAACTTGCATTTTTTATTAGGACCCCTAAATATATAATATATCCAAAAATCAAAAATGCCAGACCTTTTGTGGAACAAACCCTTATTTTTCTACCAAATGACTGGACTAATTATTTAATAACAAAAACAAACAATATCAAATTTGTGTTTAAGCAGAACATAGTTTGTATTCAAACAAATATTTTTTTAAAAAATCATATTTTAAACATACGAATGAAATTAAATATTGAAATTTGAATTTGACCAGCGATTTAGTTAAAACCGACCTCACACTACCAGCCAATATGTTTAATTAGTGCATGTCAACTTCATGGCATAGTGTGCTCCTGCTAAACCTTAAAATCTAATTCCAAAAATCCTAAACAATCACTAAATTTAGAATATATAAATTTAGGATTTAGATATTAGGGTGATAAAAGTGCAACATCGGACACAGCCTCTGTATTACAATACAAGATTTAGCAACAAATAAATATGGTCGTATATTTTCATATTTTGCAATATGTAAAATGTTGAGGAAAATCCGGTACTGTGTCGAACATAGAACCTATGTAACATATATCGCTTTACGGTTCCGCGAATCTTCTTCGCCGTAAACTGCCTTTATTTTTGTATCGACTGCTGTGCGCTTATCCTTCGCAAACTGCACTCGCGGGAATACACTTGCAACTTCGCTGAGTCGTCATTTTTAAAACTACAATTATGCCAGTTTCTTTGTTTGTACTTGGCATTTTTTTACGTCGTTGAGACTTTTTGCTCTCGTGTGTATTTAATGTTTATGAAGGAAGTTCGTTAGTAAATGCTACTGAAGATTTTACAACAAAATAAAACAAAATGGCGTTTGTATTTTAGCGCAGGAAATACGATAGTGCATCTCTGAGTTTCAAACGTTTGTTGATGTAAAATGATGTACAAAACTTACCTTGTAAAAGAAGACGGGAATTTTCTCTTATTCGAGATGCAGTCTTCTTTTCCAGCGATGCAATGCAGGAAATGCGCTGGAAAGAACAACTCTTTTAGTTAAATCTTTTCCAAACATGAATTAAAATAAACTCTTCAACAAACTGTTCTTACAATTTTCTAAAGTACATACAATTTTATAAATAATAATATCCAACACTCAAAACTTAGGTAAGAAGTAAATTCATATTACTTCTATAATAAATAAATAAATAAATATATCATCACGGCCTATTACCCATTACTGGGTGTGCTAGTACGTACAACATATGTAGACATCGGTAGTGATGACGATATATTTTACCGTGTGGGCACTCATTGCTGGTGTGGAGAGTGCCATTTAAAATTGGAAATATTTGGCGTCTATACTTCATATAATAAATTCTGGTTCTGTATAAGAAAAATTTTCTATTTTAACGTGATCCCCAAATTAAAAAAATCTGATGTGGTCAACACAAAACCTCCCGCTATTTAATTTTTATTAATTTAAATACATACTAATGCTGCAAACTGTTCCATTGCATAAAACTATTGCATTATTTACTATTTTCTTTTTAAAATGTCACTATTATTAATTTGAAGTGATTAGTTTTTTGACAGTGACATTTACTGTCTACTGTCAGTTACATTCATTTGAAATATGAACTGTGTAACAAAGGAATTGTGTTTATCTTAGGCATAAGGATTTATAAGAAAAAATCTGATGTGGCCAACACAAAACCTCCCGCTATTTAATTTTTATTAATTTAAATACATACCTACGTACGTATTTACTAACGCTGCAAACTGTTCCATTACAGAAAACTATTGCTTTATTTACTATTTTCTTTTTAAAATGTCACTATTATTAATTTGAAGTGATTAGTTTTTTGACAGTGACATTTACTGTCTACTGTCAGTTACATTCATTTGAAATATGAACTGTGTAACAAAGGAATTGTGTTTATCTTAGGCATAAGGATTTATAAGAAAAAATCTGATGTGGCCAACACAAAACCTCCCGCTATTTAATTTTTATTAATTTAAATACATACTTACGGATTTACTAACACTGCAAACGGTTCCATTGCATAAAACTATTGCTTTATTTACTATTTTCTTTTTAAAATGTCACTATTATTAATTTGAAGTGATTAGTTTTTTGACAGTGACATTTAATGTCAGTTACATTCATTTGAAATATGAACTGTGGAACAAAGGAATTGTGTTTTTCTTAGGCTTCGGGACTTGTAAAAAAAATTATTTTTAAATTTATCTGTAAAATATATAGAAAAAGTATTAATGTATTCCTGTAGAAAATTCAATAATCTTTAATTTTCATAACGACAAAATGCGAAAAAATGGCATTTAATGGTATTTTTTGAAGAAAAATCATTATGAGCTTCAGGTAAAGTGCCATTTCCGGTTATCCGATTTACACCAAAATCTAATGGCTTCTTTTCTTATTAGAATAGGATAGAAATACAAGATTTCAGAATTTTCTGAATGATAGTATTTGAGTTAGAGTGAAGACAAAATCCCTACACATACACACACACACACACATACATACATACATACATACACACACATACACACACACATACACACATACAGACATCATCGTGAAAATGTTAAATTTGGATTCTAGGGACCTTAAAACGTGGTCATTTACTAAAATCTCGATAAGTGATTTTTAGCACGATCCCTATACCTCCCTTACCAAGGGTAGCGGGAGGTAAAAATTGAATTTTAAATTTATCTGTAAAATATATAGAAAAAGAATTAATGTATTCCTGTAAAAAATTCAATAGTTTTTAATTTTCATAATGACAAAATGCGCAAAAATTGGCATTTAATGGTATTTTTTGAAGAAAAACCATTATGAGCTTCAGGTAAAGTGCCATTTCCGGTTTTTCGATTTACACCAAAATCTAATGGCTTCTTTTCATATTAGAATAGGGTATAAATATACGGTTTCAGGATTTTCTCAATGATAGTATTTGAGTTAGAGTGAAGACAAAATCCATACACATACACACACATACATACACACATACACACACACACATACACCACATATAGACATCATCGTGAAAATGTTAAAATTGGATTCTAGGGACTTTAAAACCTAGTCATTTATTAAAATCTCGATATGTGAGTTTTAGCACGATCCCTATACCTCCCTTACCAAGGGTAGCGGGAGGTAAAAATTAATGTAGACATTACATTACTTCTCGTTAATTTCCTATACAGTCTGTTTTAATAGTGGCAATAGTTACGGCATTTATAAAAAGTGTCTGGATTAAATTTTATGTGATGGAGGCAGATTTCTAATGACGTGATAGTAACGACATAATATTTCCGCGTTCATAACAACAAATTAAATAGTTAAACTGTATCTTTTTACTATCATTATAAATTACATTACAAACACTACTTTTCTACGACTTCATAATAATTAAAAAATACTCTATAAACTAATATATTAATTATAAATGTAATCTGTATCATAATGATAACCGAATCACAATGATAATATGAATTATAATGAAAAGAAAATCTGTAGCATAATCAAAATATGCAGCATAAAACAATAAAATATATCGTCATCATTACCGATGTCTACATGTGTTGTAGATACTGGCACACTGAGAAATGGGTAATATACCGTGACGATATATTTATATTTATTTAAAATATGCAGCGTAATGAGTATTATTTAACTACAGATGACACATACCTACTTAAGCATAGGAGCAGTAAAAAACTTATTTGAAATATGCAAAAATATTAGCTTCTTGAGGGGTCACGAAAGGCACTACGTCACCAGGTAAAGCTCAAAAGGTAAAGTTAAATAAAACAATATATATCTCTAACACTGCTTCATGCATCCTATTCGTACAACCAATTCATACAAACTAACCGCATTAAATATTGATTATATTGAATAATACTATCATGCAATTAACAATTAAACACAATAATATAATTAGACAGTTGTAATTAATGATTAGGAATTACATCATCCGTCAGGACCTCTTCCGATATGCTAACATATATATTTCATATAATATCTAATTACGAGGTTTCAACAGATTATATACATATGTATGTGTTTCCAGTAAAATTATTCCCTGAATGCACCTACTGTGAAAATTGCGGTTGCGAAAAGTGCAAAATAAAATATTAGTGAATTAGATACAGAATTTAATACATTTAAACATTATTGTCTGAAATTAATAGACCATTTTGCAAAAGGAAAAATTATTTTTGCCCTCCTGAAGTGTAATGGGAACTTTACAATTGTATACACAGCAAGAGTTACCTACATTTTACGCTTACTGTGTTGTAACTTGTCTAACTATGCGGTAAAATAATCAAAATACACTGGACGTTTATGGGCATTTAGAAAAGAAATCATCTTTACTATAATAAAGTTCATGTAAAAAAGTACTACCTACTTAAGTTATTTTTTTACTTTAACATTTCCTATATTTAAAATTAATTTATATAAACCAAAATCACGGCAGCGACATCTGTCATTATTGTAAAAATCCGCCGTTACCGACATAGTCACCGATCGATATACCTGTCAAATAGGCGAGGCGAACATTGTTGAAATGTCAAATATCGACACCTACATATTATTTATTACGAAGAAAACATTAGCAAATAAATATATTATCAGTCATAAACAACGTCTATTATTACAGATAAATTTTCGCTAGAAGAAGTACTCTAATGAAGGTAAGTAAAATCTAATTTGGAAATTGACTTAACCCCAGTATTTTAAACTAACCCTTTTCAGAAGTACAACCTATCTCATTAAAAAAAGTGATTTTTATTATCGTCGGCCAAAAAATTTGATACAATTTTCGTGCGTGAAGTATTTTACAGCGCTCCAGCTAATAAGGCACTCGCCTTAAGGGCTCGTGCCTTAAACAAAGCTGTCGCGCTGTAAAATACAACTTACACGCACTAACTATTTCCCATGTTTAAACATCTATGGCCCGCTTTTCCCAGTTTTTAGTGAATAAGCACGTTTTAAAGTTCCTAGAATCCGATTATAACATTTTTACGATAATGTCTGAATATGTGTATATATGTGTGTGTGTGAGTGTGTGTGTGTGTGTGCGCGCGCGCGCGTGTGTGTTTGTGTGGATGTTGGAGGGACGGTTTCTCAAATTTTATAAGACTGAAAACCAATTTAACTGCACATTCCTTAATCTGACATTAATGGAAAGAACTGAAAAGATTTTGGTAACAATTGGACAACCGAAAGTAGTAGTTACTTAAAAAATCTTCTAAATATTATTTTTTAGATATTTATGTTTTTACATATATTAAAGAATATAAAATTATCTATCCGATACATTGAATATTATTATTATTATCTTCTATAGAGTTAGAGATAAAGAATTATAAATATATAAAATAATTCGTTGTAATGAATCTCACAGCCCAAATAACTTCCTGGAAATTAGTTGTAAAATTAAAATGTTTGTAATTGTCAGATAAATGTCAGTGTAATAATTCTTATTTTATTATTAATTAAATATTTAAAATCATTGTTACAACAAAAGGTTGCTGTAACAACGATAACTAGATTTTTTTGTCTACTTATTTTTCAATACAAATATGTCACTAATATGTTATTATTTGACAGTTGTGGATAAAGTATAGTATTCCAGTAGCATGTAATTGCTATCACTCATTCGAATGATTTATATCACTCGCTTTCCGGGTCGAGATGCAAACTTCATTCCCATGAGTAATAGTATACCTCACATGCTCATTGAATAATGTACTATTATTGACAAAAGAAGAATTATAAGATGTCAAATTAATATTATACACCAAGGTTGAGAAGATAATCATTATTGACCCAGCGCCTATTGTAACCCGAGGGCGAAGACCAAGGGATACAAGGCGCCTGGTCAATAATGATCTCAACCGTGGTTTACATACAATTTTTTTCACTACTAGCACATAAATCATCTTTGAATTTTTTTTATTGATATATATATATATATATATATATATATATATATATATATATATATATATGACGTTTTGCTCATTTCGCTGGTTTGATAACCTCACTTATGGGCCTTGATTTGTATTTCATTTAATTATTTAATAAAAACACTTTATGCTGTTACAGTCAGCAGCCTTATTAGTTTATTATTATTTTTAAATAAATGTATTGAAATGTATTTACCTACAAATACAAAAAAATAGTGATTTGTTCATTTCTACATCTACAAATATTTCACATTTTTACTAAAACAGCACAGTGGCCAGGCGAGGCGGCAGCGTAGGTCAATTTAAAATTATAGTGGCAAATTTAAATAATATACTTAACACCTTTCTTGAGTTTAATGAGTTAAATATTATTTGGATTTGGAGGCTTGAGTTTGATTGAAAAGTGACAGTTTGCATTATAGACCTAGGTTAGTAATAAATTATTATTGACCTAGGTTAATAATAAATTATTATTGACCTAGGTTACCATGGTTACAAGCAAGCGGTAGTGAAAAACAATTTCTCATATCAAATGAAGGTAAATAATAGTGGGTTCCTAGACTAGTAGTCAAAAAAAAATTAAACATCATTACTTCAATGGCACTTTGAAATATGCTGTAAATTTCGTAAAATAAGAAATTGCGATTAATGTTAGTCTCCTCTTGCGTATAGTTTAAATTAAACAAAATACAAATGATTTGTGCCAAAATTACAGAGGTTTAAAATTGAACCAACGTTATTCTTTACATTTTACAATAGCTCTATGGATTTATTTGTAAAATTTGTTACCTACTAAACTTTTAAAAGAATCAATATAATGTTATCCAATATATTCTTGAACCTATTATTCTTCACTCAGGCCAGCCAATAGAATCTCTTGTATGTATGTTTGGATGGGAAGAAGTCAAAGATTCCGTGTCCCATTCAAACTTAAGCGACGCAATATGTATTTGGAATGGTAATTTATGTGAGCGATATTAGCCAAATGTCACGTGCGCCTCTGACTCGCCTCTTGCCAGGGGAGAAATTAATATCAGAATAGGGGGCTGGAAGTTTGATTCCTAGGAATTTATTAGTAGAAAAACAAAAGTAAACGGGAGCAAGCCAAGAGAAATTGATTGCGGTAATATCGTGACTTGTGCAATTTCGTTGCGCAATGAAAGATGGCGTGTTCACACATTAAAGATGGATTACTCTGCAGAAAATTTGCTCAGACAAACTTTGAGAATTAATTAGAGTAATTAGTATTTCATTATATTAGAGTTTTTTCAATGGAACTTCATCAACTCCAAGTATCATACATATTTGTAAATGGGGTCATTTCACATTTTCTGATTTATTTTTAAACATGTATGTGTATGTTTTACATCTTACAAGTCTTTAGAATCAGAGATATGATTTTTTAAAAGTTGCGTTTAATTTCAAATATTTCAACGGCTGACGACACATATTCACGGATACGACAGTCGAGCTCTACCGGTTTAATTTAGAACTATGATTATTTGGTTTGGTATTTATTTAAATAAATGGTTTATTTACATACCTTATACTGCACTAGTACTTTTAAAGAAATAGAAAGTAATAATAATCTTCTCTCTTGTATATTTTGCTGTTAGCTGTCACACTTTTAGGTTAGGTTACTGTTTCATGTTGTGAAGTGTGTGTGTGTGAGAGAGAATTGTCTTTGTGTGAGTATGAATTTGTGTGGTCACAAATTTAGTTCGTGTTTAAAAGCGCGAAAGTTTATTAGCAAATTTAATGAATGAAAAGTCGCATATTTCAAATTATTTTCTATTACTATAAATGAAATGGATTTCATGATTTTATAAAAAAAATCGACAATTATTTTTTTTTGAAATGACCCCATTATATTTTGTAACTTGACTTCGATTCTGGCCAATAATATCAAACTTAACAATTGTTTCCAATTTTCGAAAGTCACAAAAATGTAGAATCTACTTACTTTTAAATAAAAAATACTAGTATTAAGTATTAAGAAACGTATATGGGGTCCCATGGCCGCGTGCCAGAGTGTCTGGTCGCGAACTTGAGGAACCGGGTTGGATCCCGACCGACGCCAAAAATTTCGAATTTTAAATGGCACAAAAGTGACCCCTGTGACGCACTCTCCACGCCAGCAATGAGTGCCCGTGAGGTGACGCCTGGTAAGCGCCCGCACGGTACAAATATGTCATCATTACCGATATCTGCAATAAAGCAGATTGTGGCACACTCAGAAATGGGTAATATGCCGTGATGATATATTTATATTTATTTATTTATTTAAACTTTTACGGAATATAAAATTATTTGAAATAATTGTAGTTGATTTTGTACCATATGTTGAGTGACTGGTCGCGAATCTAGGTTCGATTCCGACTGACGCAGAATAAATATGTCATCATCATTACCGATATCTGTGATAAATCAGATTGGCATACTCAGAAATGGATAATATGCCGTGATGATATATTTATTTTATTTAAGTTGGAATGACAATATTTACATAAAATTTTGTATCGACCGAAAATCGATCCTGTTACTATTGTCACTTGGTTGTCAGTTTTCTCTTCGTTAAGTATTTATGGTTTGTGCTAAAGTATTACTTTTACTTGTTTATAATGTTATTATATACGAAATATTCGTTTAATTGTTGCTATAGTTGGCAACATTGATAATTTGTATGTTCATACTGTCAAAGTTATTATATGAAAAATATTTGTATTGTGTTTAAAACATTTTTGTGCGTTGTAAAGGCCTATTTATAATAATGTTAAAAGCAACACAATGACGCAACGTGCCCGTTAACGCAAACACAAAACCTGTGAATCTGTCAAAGGTAGCACTTCTAATCAATCAGAAGAATTCGGTATATTTCTTTGAAATTCGGCTCACTTTTATTTATTGCCTTTATATGGCATACATAAGTATAAATAAGGTTAGTATTATAAAATAATTTAAATCAAAATGGACAGGGACGAAAATATAGTATTTATTTTGTAGATGTGACAGTTCATGACCATGTCGATAATACACATTGCAATCTGTATAAATCTTTTCATAAAGATTATAAAACCTCTGCAAACGTACCAGTACATGACGTCACACATCTAGTTACTTCCATTCAATTTTTATTAATGACGTGCATTGGCTGCTTGAATGATTTGGGTATATCATATATGCATAATAATGCCTAAAGCTTTAACAAAACAATTTCATGAATGTCATGAACTATTTCGAACGGGAATTGGTCAACAGTGGGCCATTATTTTAAATAAAACCTTACATCCTTTTATTTTTCT
Organism: Ophonus ardosiacus; assembly: GCA_943142095.1. Classification (NCBI taxonomy): domain Eukaryota; kingdom Metazoa; phylum Arthropoda; class Insecta; order Coleoptera; family Carabidae; genus Ophonus; species Ophonus ardosiacus. The sequence goes on along the minus strand of OW964831.1, from coordinate 45,425,560 downwards.
GATTTAAGAGTAACGTAAAATTGTCTCTTTTCATTTCGCTGGATAATATATTAAAGATAAATCATTCTAAAATGTGGTAGAAAAGTAGCTCGATGAAACTTTGCGAATAAATTAGAGTAATTAGTGCTTGATATCGATTGCTGGCCGAAAATTAATATAATTCAACTGCAATCTATTTTCAGATACCACAATTGCCAGTTTGTTCTAATTATAATCGCAAATTGTCGATAAAATCCGGGCATAAATCATGAAGCTAATGGGAGTAAGTGCAGATTTGCATATGATTTGCTCCACTTCTTACTCCCTCAAATTATAAATTGATACAGCTATTATTTATTTATCGACTGACTTTTCTACCCTCATTGTAGTAATATAAGTAATAGGCTAATAAAATAACAATTAATAAGTATCCTTATTAGTTATAAGAGGTGTGGCAAAGATATAACGAGATTTATTTTTTTCCGGCTTGCCTGTACATTTGCCAACATTGCAGGCTATATCTTAATAATTTGTCATCTTCCCTCCATCCACTGTTAAAATTTCAAGATAATTAGGCAAACTGTTCGGCAGTAGCCTTTGATTGAAGTTAACTACTTTCTCGTACTCCGCCGGAATTATGTTAGGGTCAATATGAAATTCTGTGTGAAACTTAAAAAAACCGCTACAGAAATGTACGAATTGTTGAATAATGTTTATGGTGATGAGGGTATATCTACTACTCAAGTTTTCGAGTAGTGTAGAAAATTTAAAGAAGGAAGAAAAGAGATCGGAGACGATTAGCGCCTTGTCCGTGCATTGTTTTTTTCGAAATGCGAGTGGTTATTCACATGAATTGGGTACCTGAGGGTCATTTCGTTAACCAAGCATATTACAAGAAGGTTTTGATAACACTTCATGCAAGAATGAGAGAAAAAAGAGCTGAAATGTGATGGATTCTAATCTCCATGAAGACAACACGCCGGAACAAAACGCCCTGTCCAGCAAAACATTTTTGACGAAATAAAAAATCTGTTGTGGCCAGCACAAGACCTCTCGCCATTTCCATATTAGGCTATATAAGTATTGTATTGTACTTCGCTTTCGAACCTTCGTTTTATAACAAAATATTATAGAACTTTACCCAAATTTTATTTTTTATATTTAACATGTCTTCTGCACACATAAAATTCTAATTATATCTATTTTTCATCGTATGAGGAAGTTTCTAAATGTCAGAGTTTGTTCCAATTCATTAACCAGATTGGCGGTATTTCTGATGGATATATGCATTTTACCACAATTTTACCTATAATTTCAAATATTTAATTAATAAAACAATAAGAAAAGTTAAATATACTTACCAGAAAAAGCTACCAGAATGTCACTAAAACTATTGATATTTGACAAAGACATGTGTCATGTTATAAACATTGGAATTTGTCAACTGGTTTCCTTAGTGCCTTAGCCTCTGCGATTAAAGTATTCTATATATATTATAATGTCTTTATCTCTAAATCTATACAAGATATAATAAAAATTTTAAGTGTATTAGGTGGAGAATTTTATGTTCTTCAATATTTAATAAAAAAAAAATATTTAGAAGAATTTTTCTAAGAAACTACTATTTCCGGTTGTTCAATTGTTACCAAAACCTTTTCAGCTTTTCCCAGGAATGATAGATTGAGGAAACTGAAGTTAAATATTTTTTAAGTCTTATAGTTTTTGAGGAATCGTCCCTCCAACATCCATACATACACACACACACACACACACACACACACACACACACACACACATCCACATACACACACAGACATGATTTTAAAAGTGTTATAATTGGATTCTAGGGACCTTAAATCGTGCTTCTTCAATAAAATCTGGATATGCGAATTTTACCATGAATCCAATACCTCTCTTAGCGAGAGGTAAAAAAATCTAATTTAAAAGATATTAGAGAAAAGACGTCTTAAAATTGACCAATCAGAGGCCTACCTGTCATGTTATAAACATTGGAATTTGTCAACTGGTTTCCTTAGTGCCTTAGCCTCTGCGATTAAAGTATTCTATATATATTATAATGTCTTTATCTCTAAATCTATACAAGATATAATAAAAATTTTAAGTGTATTAGATGGAGAATTTTATGTTCTTCAATATTTAATAAAAAAAAACTCCCAAAAAATTATATTTAGAAGAATTTTTCTAAGAAACTACTACTTCCGATTGTTCAATTGTTTACCAAAACTTTTTCAGCTCTTCCCAGGAATGTCAGATTGAGGAAACTGTAGTTAAATATTATTTAAGTCTTATAGTTTTTGAGGAATCGTCCCTCCAACATCCATACATACATATACAAACACACACGTACACACATCCACACACACACATACATCATTTTAAAAATGTTATAATCGGATTCCAGGGACCTTAAATCGTGCTTATTGAATAAAATCTGGATATGCGAATTTTAGCATGAATCCAATACCTCTCTTAGCGAGAGGTAAAAATCACCGTGCTTGTACATCAACTGTACTCATTTGACCTAAAGCCATGTGACTTGCTTTTATTCTCAAATACCTATAGTACTGCCCTCTCTGTAATAGGTCGCGACTTTTCAATCCATTCTCATAATCATTATCATTATTTTTTAATATTGTTATTTTTAGCATCAATTTTGAAAGCACCAAACATAACTTCCCGTTTAGCGACAGATGTTCCTCGTCATCTCTTGGTGCAAGTGCACCTCGAGGGTTTGATTGGCATGCTCTACCAAGCTAGGGGTGAACCCACCGCCGGATACGCTTGTTTGAAGCGGAGGCAGTTTGATGATAGAAGTAAAATATATCCACCTAGGGAGTTCGGAACTAAATGTCAGGAAATATCCACGGAAGGCGCTATTAGTGCTGAAGGGGAATGTTATGTTTTCAATATTCCACTGGTAGTGCACGCTGACACACGGCCTCAGCGTCACTGTCACGTGATAGGAAATAATGTAAATTAAACAATGAAAGTGTCTGAATGACAGATGGTAATAGGTTAGTGTCAAAACATCGACGAGGAAATATAAAAAGTGGGAGTTATAAACTAGGGTTTACCTATAACGTACAACGTCAATAAATTTTTTCTGTTTATTTTTTCGAGTCATGTACCTCATGAATTATTTATGAGATATTGATTAAGGATAAAATTTGATTTTGGGCTAGGAAAATAATATCAATATTGTAGTTATTTATTGTGGAATGTTTCGGTAATAATAGTAAATAGGTATTTAAACAGGTACAAGTATATCTGTTTATTTCAAAATTTAATACCTAAATTATTTTATAAATAATTTTTACCTTTCGTCACCTTTAGGTAAGGAAGGTATTGTCTTGGTCAAAAAATTCGGTGGTGAGTTTTTAATGAATAAGCACGTTTTAGGGTCCTTACAATACGAATTTACTAATTTAAAGGTGATGTCTGTATGTGTGTGTTTGTGTGTGTATATATATATGTGTGTGTGTGTGTGTGTGTGTGTGTGTTGATTAGATTTTGGTTATAATTGATCAACCGAAAGTACCCTTATTTGATCTTTTTAATAGTTTTTCTTAAAAAAACGCAGTTAAATATTATTTTTTGACATTTTGTTATTATATATATTAAAGAAAATACTCTTCTCTATACTGTTTGATTATACATTTTCCTTCATGTTCAATAGATGTAGAGTTAAAGCATTATAAAGAAATTAATTTTCAAAAATGAGTCAGCTTTGCTATTTATCATGGAAACAGCTGAAACATTCAAAAAATTCTAATTGACAGATGTCTGTTGCAAGTGCAAAACCAAATATGGAAAGTATAGGATCAAAAATTGGTATGTCATAGTGTTCCTCACAAGTGACATGCAATGAAAGGCCAAAGAGAAGATGGAAGGACTGTATCGCAGAAGACTTGAGAAAGGAAGGACTGTGTGAAAAAGATGCTTTACACAGGAATGAGTGGAAGAGAAGAGGAAACAGCGACCCCTAATAAAATAGGGGAAAGCAGAAGCAGAAAGAAGGAAGTGTCAAGTGTATTTTATTTAGTGTATGTTTATGTTATAATTTTATTGGATTTATAGAACTTTTTCAAATGAACTTTTGGTATGGAATTTGTAAAAAATAGTATGTGTTCGCGTTCGGTTTTACATGCTGTTATATAGAAACTGTTCCAAGGTCCTTTTAGTATGGGATTTGTACAAAATACATCGAACTGACGGAAGGTCTTGTGCTGACCACAACAGATTTTATAAAAAATTCCTTGACTGGATATATTGATGAGGTAATAAAAATTTCTGGATTGCAGTCACAAAATTTTATTTAAATTCTCGGGTCGACCGATTTCGAGCTTCACATGAGCCTTCCTCAGGAGCTGAACAGTATCCAGTCAAGGAATTTTTTTATCATCTTCATAGCAGGAATTGTGCACCCAAGGACCATTAATTTAAATTGTAATGTTTTGTAAATACTGTTCAGCTCCTGAGGAAGGCTCATGTGGAGCTCAAAACCGGTCGACCCGAGAATTTAAATAAAATTTTGTGACTGCAATCCAGAGTTTTTTATTACCTCATTAATATTTAGAAGTCTTAATAGTATATTACATCCGAGGTGCGAGATGGTTCATTACAGCCGAAGGCTTATGTATATTACCGAGAGGCGAAGCCTCGAGGTGAGATAATACGCGAGGCTGTTATGAAACTCCCACCGAGGTTATGTATACTATTTTATTCACAATCATCCTCATTTTAAATAAATTATTTTCAAAATAAATCAATGAATTAAAACGTTTAATTTTATTAATATTTTGACAGCTGTCTTAAAATTTGTTTAGCCTACTTAATTATGGGGATCTACGGCAATGTTGCTAGGCAACCCCTACATAAACATTTCCAACCCAAGAGATGGAAGTGAAATCTGTTATTTCCAACCCAAGAGATTGTCATTAAAGTTAGGAATGACATATTTTCCAACCTCCAAAAGGTTAGGAATCTGTATATGACTATAATGATTGTGAATAAAAGTTCTTACAACCCTATTAGGTGAAATCATATAATTTTGAACAAATTTTCCAATTCCATAAAATTTTCTTGTTTAAAAATACAATTTCATTCCTTTGTTCTACAATTTCCTCGTATTCCACCAACAACAACTCATTCCTCGAACTAACCTCAAATCTTGCCGGCCCGCAATGGCACATTTTTCCTGCGACCGCAGCGTATCGTGCCGTTAACCACACGGGCGCCGTGATAATCTGCACAATCGCACACGCATCGGGCCAGGCGGACCTGATGATAAAGCCATTACACGTTATTGGCCAAGGCTCGGTTCGCTGATATAGCCATTTGATTGCGAATGCGGTTTCTGGATTCGAAGCGTGAGTCTCAAACGTTATGGCTGAGTTATGTGATGGTAATTGTAGGGGGAGTGATTAGTTTCTCCATAAGAGGTATTTAAAGAATTCTTTATGGTCGTACATGTTTATTGAATTGCTCCTGTATTTTATGTTTGCGAAGATAATGATGTTACTGCAAATTGAAACGGAGAACAATTTCACAAATCATTAAATTTTAAGCATTTCATATAAGATGAGTAGTCAGTATCAGCTGTAAATAAAGCTAGGACTTCGGACTGGGTATTTAGTTAAATGAGAAATACTCACCCACCTGAACCAAAATATAAACACAAATGGCATTTGACAGTTACTTTAGAGCCAAACTTATAAGGACTTTTAAGAAAAATCTGTTGTGGCCAGCACAAGTCTCTCGCCATTTCCATATTAGGCTATATAAGTATTGTATTGCACTTCGCTTTCGAACCGTCGTTTTATAATAAAAAAATCTGTTGTGGCCAGCACGAAACCTTCCATCAATTCGATGTATTTTGTATATATCCCATACCAAAAGTTCCTTAAAAAGATTCTGTATATCCTATAAAATTGTAACACGAACACACTATTTTTTACAAATTCTATGCCGAAAGTTCCTTTCCCTATTTTATTAGGGGTCGCTGTTTCTTACTCTTCTCTTTTAATCATTCCTGTCCAACGCATCTTCTTCACACAATTCTTCCTCTCTCAAATCTTCTGCTACACAGTCCTTCCATCTTCTTCTCTCTGGAGGGACACTCTAGCACATTCACACATAACTTTCTGACCCTATACTTTCAACTTTGGTTTTGCATTTGACACTGACATCTGTCAATTAAATTTTTCTGAATATATCTGTTGTTTCCATAATTTTAACAAAGCTGACTAATTTTTGAAAGTTAATCTCTCTTAATGTCTCTATAACTCTATATCTATTGAATATGAACGAAACTGTATAATCAAACCGTATAGAGAATAAGATATTCTTTCATATTGATAATCACAAAATGTCGAAAAATAATATTTAACTGCGTTTTTTCAAGAAAAACTGTTAAAAACTTCAAATAAGGGTACTTCCGGTGGATCAATTATAACCAAAATCTAATCAGCTCTTCATATGGATGTAAAGAAGAGAATACGAAAGAATTTTAATTTTTAGAATTGTAGTATTGGAGTTATCGTCGGAGAAAAATTTGTCACACACGGACACACATACATACATACATACATACATACATACATACATACATACATACATACATACAAACCTCATCTTAAAAATAGTAAATTCGTATTCTAGGGGCCCTAAAACGTGCTTATTCATTAAAAACTCACCAACGAATTTTTTGACCAAAGACAATACCTTCCTTACCTAAAGGTGACGGTAGGTAAAAAATACAGGACTTTACCCAAATACTGTTTTTTATTGTATTTAACATGTCTTCTGCACACATATAATTCTAATTATATCTATTTTTCATTGTATGAGGAAATTTCTAAATGTCAGAGATTCTTCCAATTCATTAACCAGATTGGCGGTATTTCTGATGGATATATATGCATTTTACCTATAATTTCAAATATTTAATTAATAAAACAATAAGAAAGATTAAATATACTTCGCAGAAAAAGATATCAAAATGTCACTAAAAACTGTTGATTTTTGACACTGACATGTGTCATTTAAAAACTATGTTATAAACATTGGAATTTGTCAATTGGTTTCCTTAGTGCCTTAGCCTCTGCGATTAAATTACTCTATACAGAGAATTTATTTTAAAATACAACATTATAGTTCATCCCTTCCATGGTTACTCATAATTGTCAAAAAATGGCAGCAATGTAATATTTGTCCATCTTAAAATGCAACATTATAAATAATGTTGCCGCACAAGAGATATCTCCAAAACACATCACAAATGGTGTCAATTTTTATTACGACCGACTAGAATATTGCCTCAGTGTGATTGGGGGCATTTTTCAACATTTATTACATGAAAGTTATGAATTTTTGTAAGCTAAAGTTTGTTAAGATGTACAACATTCATGTTTTGATTCTTTGTTAATCGTATGTAGGCTAATTTATTGGAAATTAGTTTTGATAATACAAAACTACAAAATTTGTATGTTGCATTTTAAAATGGACAAATATTACATTGCTGTCATTTTTTGACAATAGTGAGTAATCATGGAAGTGATTCACCATTATGTTGCATGTTAAAATAAATTCCCTGTATATTATACTGCCTTTATCTCTAAATCTATACTATATAAACATAATAAATAAAATATAATAAAATTTTGAAATGTATTAGATGGAGAATTTTATGTTCTTCAATATTTAATAACAAAAATATCCAAAAAATTACATTTAGAAGAATTTTTGTCAGAAACTACTACTTCCGGTTGTTCAATTGTTACCAAAACCTTTTCAGCTCTTCCCAGGAATTTCAGATTGAGGAATCCATAGTTAAACAATTCTTAAGTCTTATAGTTTTTAAGGAATCGTGTCTACAACATCCAGACATACACACACACATACACACATCCACACACACACAGACATCATTTTAAAAATGTTATAATCGGATTCTAAGAACCTTAAATCGTGCTTATTCACTAAAATCGGGATATGCGAATTTTAGCATGAATCCAATACTTTTCTTAGCGAGAGGTAAAAAGTAGCGCATGTTGCAGTTTTTCTTTAAAAGTTTTTCGTGAAAACTCACTTGAAAAGAAAAACTTCATCCTGTAATGTACGCTTTAGATACCCTGAGATAAAAGTATTAATTATATTTTGACATAACAAAATTTTATCTCTAATTTTTATCGTTTTCCCGGAATACCTTTTAATTAAACCAAACAGTATTCATAATTAAATAAAATTCTTATAGAAAATCAATCATCAAATCGGGCTTGTTTTAATTTATTCATATGTTCACATTTCTATGCGTCAAAATTCCATTCCTGCTGATAAAAAATTCAAAAAATTCCAAGTTCCCCGAATTGTCAATTAAAAATTTAAATTCCAATCAATAGAGCCACCTATGATATGAAGTCGTCCACTGGTGTAACTCTATACGAATGAAATGAGTCACCACATTGAATTCTGCGGTTCGACTTTCTCTTCCAACTTGGCCAACTCTAACGATCGGATTTCCCTGATAAAGCTGTTAATCGCAGGATCGCTCGCACGCGTTCGAACTAGGGCAGAAGCCCCACATTCCACCCGCATTCTACGCCATTGAGTTATTGTTTCCGTAAGTTATTGCCCACTACGCATTAATCGCAATTTATGATTTTTATATTGATTTTCCTGTTGTTTTACATGATTACAGTCATTTACCTTTTTGTTTATTGTCTTAGAAAAGACATCAATTGTTCTCTTTTATCTATACTTTATTTCATTTAAGGTTTACCTGTACATGAATTTCATATCTATGAAATTTATATTCCTTCGTACTCTGCTTCAAGCTTCTACTCTGCACATTATTATTTTCATGAAAATTCCAAACATCATTAATTTTCTGATTTAGTTTACTTTTTCGTAATTCTTTCCATGTTTATTGCATAACTTGCTTATTTATGAAAGTTAATATCTTTATAATTCTTTCATTCTATATCTATTGAATATGAAGAAAAATGTGTAATCAAACCGTATAGGCAATAAGATATTCTTTTATATTGATGATCACATAAGATGACAAAAAATGATATTTAACTGCTTCATTTCTAGGAAAAATGTTAAGAACTTCAAATAAGGGAACTTCAGGTTAATCAATTATAAACAAAATATCAGCTCTTCATATGGATGTAAAGAAGAGGAATATGAAAGAATTATAATTTTTAGAATTGTAGTATTGAGGTTATCGTCAGAGAAATATTTATCAAACACACACACACACACACACACACACACACACACATATATATATATATATATATATATATATATATATATATATATATATAATCTGTATATGTTCCATATTTAAGTGTGCTACGAGGTTGGTTAAATTAGCAAAGAACCACCATTTTACAAGACTATTACAATGAGCAAAAAAATTTTTTTTTCGATCAGTGGTTCTCAAAATACAGGACGCAACTTTCTTATTTTAAATTTTATTTTTTTCAGGTTATTCGAAAGAGTATTTTTTTCTGAATTCAACGATATAAACATATCATATATTAATATAACAAAATAACTGAGAAAAATGAATGTTAAATTTATATGTATTTTATTTATATCAGACTGAAACAAGAGTGTTATGGATAGAAAACAGTTGAAAAATAAACAAATCAAACAATAGTGTAACTACAATAATATTAAAATTAATAAATATTAAATTATAACAATTGTTCAAAATTTCACCCATTCTGATGTTTTCTATCCATAGCACTCTTGTTTCAGGCAGATATAAATAAAATACACATAAATTTAACATGCATTTTTCTCAGTTATTTTGTTATATTAGTATATGATATGTTTATATCGTTGAATTCAGAAAAAAATACTCTATCGAATAACCTAAAAAAACAAATGTTCCCATTTAAAATAAGAAATTTGTACCCCGTATTTTGAGAACCACTGGTCGAATTTTTTTTTTTTTTTGCTCATTGTAATAGTATTGTAAAACGGTGGTTCTTTGCTAATTTAACCAACCTCGTAGCTCTTATAGTTCTCGAGATAGCAATGGTGGCACACTTAAATGGAACACCTGGATATAGACATTATCGTAAAATTAGTAAAATCGTATTCTAGGGACCCTAAAACGTGCTTATTCATTCTGAGCGCCAAAGAGTAAAGAGTTAATCATTCGCAGTTACGAAAATAAGAAATATAAATAAAGTTATAAATGGGACTTTATGGTTGGTGTTCGCAGTGAAAATAAAACGTAAATTAACATCAACTGTCATTTAATATTTTCATAATTAACAAGCAATAATAACAACTTCCTACCAGGAATAATACAACCTTTTTGATTTTTGTTCTGTAATATTTTATTAGTTCCAACGTTATGACACCATTAAAAAAAATATTTAATTTGAAATGTTTTTGCCAGAACGTAAATTAACAGCTCAGATGACAGTTATTTACATTTGTATAAAATATTTAACATTTGATCTGCTTCTTGTGTTTGTCTTGTAATTTTATTTTCGAGATCTGTTTCATCTATTATTTATGTCATCATTTTTATTTTTATGTATAATTTTATTTTTAATTTCGGAGCTGTAAACGAGGCTTTAAGATTCATAGTTTTGTACGTAGGTATATGAAAATGTATTAACTTAAGAATCAATAAAAGTCTCATTATTTTGCGTTTAGCATGGTAATATTACCTTTCCATAAAAGAAATGTTCAAAAAATTACTCATATAGAAATTAATTTAATATAAAAAAGATTTTATAATATCTATTAGATGAAAGAACTCGCATATATATGCCAGTGCCATTTCATTATTTTTTTACTAAAGTATTATTAGACAATCTGAAATTCTGTATAAATAACAAAAAAATCGTTGATATTATTTTGTGTAGAATATCTTTTTACAGATTTATTAAAAAAAAATTCATTATGAATCTAAAAGAAATTTCTAAATACTGATAATTTCCACTGCTCGACTTTCTTTTGAAAATTAATTCACTTTATTCCCCCTCGTCGCAATAAAGTGTTCAAAGTTCAATGATTCGAAGATCAACGGTACTTTGAAGAAACAAAAGAGAAATAAGAGCAAAAAATCGTGAGTCGCGGGCGAGTATTCATCTGTAAAATAATTTAATTTCCTCTAATAAAAAATTGGGAGATGTTTCATAACAAAATAGAGCAACTCATTTTCTTTTATGATCAAATATAAATAATTGTAACATTGTAAACAAACGATTTGGAAGGATTCCAGGGTATTTGGTGTTAGTATCTGATCGAAATAAGTCGTTGAAAAAGATTTGTGTCCTATCACTGCACCCCATACACAAATATAGAACTGTAAAGTAACACATATCGTTCGCTTGTTTTCACTTGGACGTACATATAACCCTATTGGCTGGCACCGATACGTTCCCGATAGAACATTACCCACAATCTCTAAAGCTTGTTTATTGGTTTAGAAATTATGTTCTGTTGCTATGTCACATAATAGTTATTTATGAATATGGTACAAATTAGTAAAGACATATTTTATTCACTACAAGAGCGTATAAAATGACGTTACTTGCGACTATACAACTCATCGGAAAATAGACCAATCTGATAGCTCAATTTTTTAACGTGAAACATTGGGTTTGTCATACCCATGGTTACGACTTGATATTTGATTGACAGCAATGTATTTGCCCGTTCCATTTAAAATGAAATATAGGAAACGAATCTGACAGAAGAATTATATTTAAATATTGTAAGAAATTTAGCGGAGTCAGAAAACCACTCGAGAGCACTAAACTTATTTCAGGCATAAGGTACACACAGTATTTTTTCTACATCTAAATTTAATTTTTAGAAACAGGTATAATTATTATTTAAACAAAATTAACATCTAATGACATCTTGTCAATATGACAGATAACCTTTGAATTTTCCTATAAGTTATGATTTGACATTTGATTGACAGCAATGTATATGTCTGTCTCATTTAAAATGACACACGGGGAATGATTTTGACAGAAGTATTATATTTAAATATTGTAAGAAATTTAGCCGAGTCAGAAAACCACTCGGGCACAAGGTGCACACTATATTTTTTCTACAACTAATTTTAATTTAGAATGCAGATATAATTATTTAAACAAAATTAACCTCTAATGACGTCTTATCAAACGTTCCCCATGTTTCATTTTAAATGGAACGGGAAAATACATTGCTGTCAATCATATCAAGTCGTAACCATGGATATGACAAACCCAATGTTTCAAGTTAAAAAATACTCACGGTATAATTACGCTGTAAAACATTGAATATTTTTCGTTGCTAATTTTTGTTTCGCGAATTGCAACGCTTGGCATATTTCGGTCGTAATGAATTTCCCGGGCATGTTGACGTATAATATACAATTATTATCACATAATATTTAAAAAAAATTGTTGTGGTCAGCACAAGACCTTCCGTCAATTCGATGTATTTTTTACAAATTCCATACCGAAAGTTCATTTGAAAAGATTCTATAAGTCCAATAAAATTCTAATATTAACATACACTATGTAAATTGCAAGTTATTGCCGGGCATGCATATATTGTCTAGAAAATTGTGTACATAAAAAAGGTAACATTTACGAACTTTTCTTGTTACCTTGGTTACTTGTTGTTTTTGTTATTTCACATATTTATGTCAATGTTTTCCCCTGAAGAAGGCACCAGTTTATGGTGCCGAAACGTTGGGTTTTAATAATAAATAAATAGATAAATACAGAACTTAAACTAAAAAAGGTAGTATTATTCCAATTATTAATATGAGTTCTGAAAGATATTTTAATAATATTCTTTCATATTGACAATCACATAAAATGTAGAAAAATGATATTTGACTGCGTTTTTTTAGGAAAAACTGTTAAGAACTTCAAATAAGGGTACTTCCGGTGGACCAATTATAACCAAAATCTAATCAGCTCTTCATATGGAAGTAAAGAAGAGGAATACGAAAGAATCATAATTTTTAGAATTGTAGTTTGGGAGTTATCGTCGGAGAAAAATTTGTCACACACGAACACACACACACACACACACACACACACACACACACACACACACACACACACACACACACACACACACATACAGACATCAAGGTAAAACTAGTAAAATCGTATTCTAGGAATCTTAAAACATGATTATTCATTAAAAATTCACCATCGAATTTTTTGACCAAAGACAATACCTTCCTTACCTAAAGGTGAGATAATAGGACAATGCCTTTCTCTGAACTCAGACCCAGAACTCTTAAATCCATAAAATTCCATAACATTTTCATTTTTTTATGATGCTTTGTACTAAAATAAATCATGCATAGTAATCTCTCCAAGAAAAGCGTTCTTATATCCGAATGGAAGAATAAAAATATTGAAAATATATTTATATATTCGTGTACCTTTAGTGCATTTTTATTCAGGAAATATTTCACATATTTCAGGTAGACTCTGAACGAGCTTAACAATAAAGAGAATACATCTATTTTTAAATTTCGTGCAAACATATCGTTACTTCTTTTTGTACGAAGTTCAAATAAAGTAAAACACACGAGTACGATCGCGAGTTCCAAGCTAGGCCAGCCTTATCCTTTGTTTGACGATTTAACAAGTAAAACAAACACATATTCAGCAGGTCATTTAACCATCTCGAACGACCGAACGAGCAAACATGGCGTATAAATGCTCTTTAAGAATTAAAGTGGCAATAAAGCGGTTCGGAACATTTTATTTCACTCGCTGCAACATTCGAACGATGTCTTTATTGATTCTGCTTGCACTCGCCACATAAACAGCTTGCTAGTCGCTAGGGAAGTATTTTTAATATTTTCAATTTCGATTCCAACTGTGATCACAGACGAATCTTTATGAACTTTAATAACTGCTAGTAATTCAGCTGAAGCAGTGGCGGAGTGTAGTGGCGGAGGGGAGGACATTTGAAATTATTTCGAAAAAATATTTGTCCGCATGTTCAAAACGTTTTTATATCAAAGACGGTAAATAATAACGACTTATTACAGAACTATGGTAAAGAAGGGCTAATTAAATCGTGTTCATTCTATAGCCTAATATTTATGTTCTTTTGTTTAAATTGATTTATAATTTTAACAACCTATGAATTAATTGTGAACTTTATTAATTAATAATTACAGAAAGCTATCATCATCTAAATCTAAACGTTATACAGAATGTTCTGAAAATGGGTGAAAAGCTTCAAGTAGAACGATTCTTTGATTCATTCTTGAGTCAATAATCCTAATGCAAAAAAATTGTTCGGGCTCTTCGTAAAGCCGCACGAAGCCATCAAACTTGTAAGTGTGCAACTAGAACTAAGCTTTTTTAATAAAAATCTTTTACGTAATATCATTGCTCTTTACATTCTAGAAGAATTGTGTAAAATTTGATGTACGTAGCTAAACGTTTGATATCAAATCTTTAAAATTTTAACTCTTCTAAAGTAGAATTTTTTATATTTGAATACGTACGACAACCATGTATAAAACAATTTTTTGTTTGAAACAAAAATAATAAATAATTTGTCAAATTTTGACGTTTGATTTTATAATTTATTTCTTTTTCTATGGTGAATGAAACATTGGATAATTTGAATGTATACCTTCAACGAATACGCTCATATGTTTGTTTATGGTATATGGATTTTGCAACGGTAATGCGAACTTAGCAGAAGAAGAATATGAAGCACGATACCCAAACCGGCGGCACCCATGTTCGAACACATTTGGAAAAGTAGATCAGCGACTTCGCGAATCTTATTATTGACTATTATAATTATAATTATTTTTGTTATTTTTATTACTACATAAATACTCAAAATATCGTTTACATTGGATTTTTTTTTAATTAATAAAGCAAAGCTGGTATCATAAGTAAATAAATTCAATTCCCAATTTGAATTTCCACTGAGTGTACCTATGTCAAAATAATGTTGACATAAAATTCATATTGATTTGGATAGCTACATGATAACTACTATAACAGTTTGATTCGGTGTTGCCAAATTTATATTTCTTTTAAGTAGCTCGTGTGGCTTTACAAAGGGCCGTACATTTTTTTTGCATTAGGATTATCGAGTTAGAATTAATCAAATAATCGTTCTACCTGAAGCTTTTCACGCATTTTCAGAACACCCTGTATTTATACAGGCTGTTTCAAAGAAAGTGTAATAAAAAATTAAGACCATTATTAATGACAAAAATGAGTAAAAAAAGCTTAATCAATATAGGTCTGATCTTCAACTGTTTCCGAGATAAATGAAAAATCGAAGATTAACCCGCAATGATAATGATCGAATAAAATTTTGTCTGTCAGTAAATAGACTATAAAAAATCTGTTGTGGCCAGCTCAAGACCTCTCGCCATTTCCATATTAGGCTATATAAGTATTGTATTGCACTTCGCTATCGAACCGTCGTTTAAAACAAAAAATTACAGAACTTTGCCCAAATGTTGTTTTTATTGTATGTAACATGTCTTCTGCACACATATTCTAATTATGTCTATTTTTCATTGTATGAGGAAGTTCCTAGATGTCAGAGATTTTTCCAATTCATTAACATGATTGGCGGTATTTCTAATGAATATATGCATTTTACCTACAATTTTAAATATTTAATTAATAAAATTAAATGTACTTCCCAGAAAAAGCTTCCAGAATGTAACTAAAACTTTTGATTTTTGACACTGAGATCTGTCATTTACAATTTATGTTATAAACATTTGAATTTGTCAACTGGTTTCCTTAGTGTAGTTTAGCTTACTTATTACATCCCGTTATTCTATATATTATAGCGTCTTTACCTCTAAATTTATAGAAGATATAATAATATTTTTAAATGTATTAGCTGTAGAATTTTATGTTCTTCAATATTAGTAATATCATAAATTTTCAAAAAATAATATTTAGAAGAATTTTTTTAGAAACTACTCCTTTCAGTTGTCCAATTGTTATCAAAACCTTTTCAGCTCTTCCCAGGAATGTCAGATTGAGAATTTCATAGTTAAACAGGTCTTAAGTCTTATAGTTTTTGAGGAATCATCCCTTCAACATCCAGACATACACACACATCCACACACACACACATACACACACACACACACACACACACACACACAGAGAGAGAGAGAGAGAGAGAGAGAGAGAGAGAGAGAGAGAGAGAGACATCATTGTAAAAATGTTAAAATCGGGATTATAGTGACCGTGAAAAGTGCTTATACATTAAAATTTGATGGGTTGGAAGTTTTTCGGGTTTCTGGGCCATGGTCTTTTAGGTATAACACCTAACGTTTCGCCCAACAATGTGTTAGGCATCATCAGAGGATTTCTGAGTCTTTACATATAAAAATAATATTTTTCTTGAAAATGACAGATATTAATGTCAATATTTGATATATTTTTGACAAATTGATCATAGATTGTTTTGGCTGGAAATTTTAATGATCGATATTTTTATTTTTCAAAAGTCTTGGAATCTTTAGCTGTTGTTTTCTTTAAAGCAGAAATCCAAGCCCTGTTAATTCTTATACCTTCTTCCTTCCGATTAAAATTATTTGGGTGTTTATATATTTCTTTAGCTTCACGCTGTAAGCGTTCATGAAAATTGACAGTAGTAGATAAAACTTCTGTGCCCTTTAGAAAAATATCATGGCCAGATTGTAAGGCGTGTTCAGCGACAGCTAAACGATCAGTCTCGCCAAGTCGACAACAGCGTTCATGTAAAGACTCAGAAATCCTCTTATGATGCCTAACACATTGTTGGGCGAAACGTTAGGTGTTATACCTAAAAGACCATGGCCCAGAAACCCGAAAAAGTTCCAACCTATGATAAATGCCGGCCATGAAAGCCTTAGTAATTAATTAAAATTTGAATATGTGATTTTTAGCATGATTCCAATACCTCTCTTAGCGAGAGGTAAAAAGCATCCGTGCGCTCCTGGAAAGCAATCTGGGTCAAAAAGGCCGTGACAGTAGTAGAAATGACACAATGTCTGCCAAAACGACGCAGCACTGCAGTTCAAATTGATATTTACACAGTGCCATCTGTGTTCATCATTTTTATGCATTCCTTAAACAAAAGACGCGAGTTCTTCCGACGGCCAAAATATTGCAAGTATTTGTCGTTAGCGAGATGCTTCTGCATTCTGCACTCAGCAGTCTCTGGTTCCAAGCCAAGCACAGTCCATAAACAAAGAGAAATTAATGCTTCATATGCAAACGCTCTTATTCGCAAGATATTCATGTTCTCACATTTCAACTCTCAGAAACATGCTGCGTATTAATTTTTATTTCCCTTGTTTCTAATAAAAATGAATTATGATTATATTACTGCACACCAAAAGATTCAAACATTTAATTATTTCTACTTCGTGATAAAGATAATGATGCTGTGCTACTTTTACACTATTGTGAGTGAAGATTGCAATAAAACAAATTATTGCGAAAGGTAAATGGTTAAACCAAAGCATATGTTTACAGTCATGTAATTATTAAAAATATGACGACGTTTACAACTTCACTGTACTTAACTGTAAAAGTAAAGTATTAACTGAATACTATACACATTATTTCTTGGGAGTCATCCTAAAAAAATGTGTTGTCTAATTACATCTATTAGTAATATATTTTTAATTCATTCTATAAATAAGTTTCCTCCTACTCTACTAAATGTTCGAGATTTCTTCAAATTTATTGACGAGATTGGCGGTATTTCTGATGGGTATATGTTATATATAAATATATCATATCATCACGGCATACTACCCACTTTTGGGTGTGCCAATCTGCTTTGTCACAGATATCGATAATTTACGAATAGTAGGTTCATCTAAGATAGACAAAATTATTTCCAATAAAGTTATCGGTCACAATTTTATCATTAAAAACAAATTAATAACTAAGTAAATTACATCGCTCGAGTTTGTTTATCGCTTCGCTTTTCTCTATCTTAGATGTACCTACTATTCGTAAATACTTGAACCGGTGTTTTTCCTTGTAAAAATGTTATTAAAATAAATTGAAAAACAAAAAAACAAACATACTGTTGTAAAGAGAAAAAAACACTCTATCGAATGGTAGAGCAAAATTAATAGGTTCCCATTTAAAAAAATTACGCGGAGAAGCGTAACTCAAAAACAATTGAAGAAAAATAAAATTCAAGTATTCTCAAATGTAGATCAAAATTTCTTAAAAAACTTTTGTATTGAACATAATTTCCTAAAATGAATATTAACGACAATAAATCGCCGTCTCCGTACTTATAACTAACTCTGTATGTATCTATATTTTTAAATATTTAATTATTAATAATAAATTAAGAAATATTAAATGTACTTCTCAGAAAAAGCCTTCAGTATTGTACCTGAATATTTGACACTAACATTTTTTTGTCAATTACAAACATTTTAATTTTTCAACTGGTTTCAATGGAGTTATTTGGGCTGTGAAATTTATTTCAACGGATTATTATATGTTTTTATAATTCTCTATCTCTAAATCTATAGAAGATATAATAAAAATGTTCAATGTATCGGATAGAGAATTTTATATTATTTAATATTTGTAATAACATGGATTTCCAAAAAATAATATCTAGAAGGTTTTTTTTATGAAAGAATTACTTTCGGACCTTCCCATTAATGTCAGATTAAGAAATACGTAGTTAAAATGATAATTAGTTCTTACAGAATTTGAGAAACCGTCCCTCCAACATCCAGACACACACACACACACACACACACACACACATACACACACACATACACACACACATCATTGTAAAAATGTTAAAATCGGATTCCAGTGACCTTAAAACTTGCTTATTTAGTAAAATATTTGGATATGCGAATTTTAGCATGAATCCAATACCTCTCTTAGCGAGAGGTAATAGTTTTTTGCCCTCCTGAAGTGTAATGGGAACTTTACAATTGTATACACAGCAAGTGTAACCTACATTGTTGTAACTTATCTAACTATGTGGTGAAATAGTCAAAATACACTGGACGTTTATGGGCATTTAGAAAAGGAATCATCTTTACTATAATAAAGTTCATGTAAAAAAGTACTACCTACTTAAGTTATTTTTTTACTTTAACATTTCCTATATTTAAAATTAATTTATATAAACCAAACTCAAGGTAGCGACATCTGTCATTATTGTAAAAATCCGCCGTTACCGACTTAGTCACCGATCGATATACCTGTCAAATATCGACACCTACCTATTATTTATTACGAAGGAAACATGAGCAAATAAATATATTATCAGTCATAAACAACGTCCATTATTACAGATAAATTTTTGCTAGAAGAAGTACTCTAATGAAGGTAAGTAAAATCAAATTTGGAAATTGACTTAACCCCAGTATTTTAAACTAACCCTTTTCAGAAGTACAACCTATCTCATTGAAAAAAGTGATTTTCATTATCGTTGCCAAAAAATTTGATACAATATTCGTGCGTGAAGTATTTTACAGCGCTCCAGCTAATAAGGCACGAGCCCTTAAGGCGAGTGCCTTAAACAAAGCTGTCGCGCTGTAAAATACAACTTACACGCACTCGAATGTAAATAACTATTACGCACATCTGCTTTAAAATTGTTTGTTTACATCGTAGTTACCATGGCGGAAACTGAAAGATTACACCCTGCGGGCGGTAAAGTAGAATATGCGGGCTGCAAAATACAGCAAAAGCCCGCCTACTGGTAAACAAAACATCAAAAATACAATTGGAAATGTAAACAAGACTCTTATTTTAAAAAAATGATATTAGTTCCGCTAAATTTTCACTAGATTTTATTAGAATTGCTTAAGGAATTACTTCAGAAATTGTCTCAAATCTCCAAGTTTGACATTTAAAAAAATATTCATATAACCAAATAGTTAGCAATGCAACGCATCGCCTTATTTTTTTGTGACATGGCCACCTGGCCACGTAATATTTTTATATAGCAACAAGCTTTAAATGTATTTAAAAAATAATTTAAAAACATTTCATTTGATTGCAGTTGTGCGTAAAACGTTGTACATAACTCGGGCCGACAGAAGTTTACACCCTTGGACGAATAAAAGCTCTCCGCTACGCGTCGGGCTTCAATTTTCGTCCGCAGGCGTAAACCTTTTCTTTCGACCCTCTATATGTAAATAACTATTATATACCTATAGTTTTTCAACATGGTACAAAAATTCATAGAAAGCACATACACTTCAATTTGATCTCAAATTCGACAATAGACTGTCTCCTTTTTTTTAATTTGACTAATATTTAGAATATATTTCAGCGTCTGTCTAAGAAAACATGTTCCTTTTGCAAAGACTTCTCATTGCAAGTTGTTAAAGATGATCCTCCACTCCATTTGGCTCCTACACCAAACAATTAGTCTTGAAGTAAGTTGTGTCGAGTAATATCCAAGTCCAAAATAGTTCAAGTTAATTTGAAATAGCGCAATAATTGCCAGTAAGTACTTATTGCAGTACCTAGTACACAGCAATACTGACGTTCAGTTCAGTTTAATATTAGAGTTTGCGGAATGCCTGTGTGTGTTGGGCTTGCTTGGCTTGGTGCAAATTTGAATAACCTTTGCTCGGTGAAGCCTGAAGCAGCCGACGAGGAAGGCGGGGTATTAAGAAAACATGCGTCCCCTTGTAAACGTTACAGCGTAACGCAGGATACACTTGCAACCGCCTGCCCGCCCAGACGTAAATATATTAAGTAGTATGGATATGGAGTGACTCTTCAAAGCGCAATATCATGTCTCATATATTCTGTATCAAACAAAAATTAAATTGAAATATTATTAAATAATACTGTAACTATAAACTAATAAAAATCATTATTGTTTTCTTGTTTTTGTTTTTGGTAGGTTTCAAATAAAATAAAAGCGTACAGACTGCAGTTCCGATTACTTTATTTTCTCCCACATCAATCTCCAGTCTATCATCGTTACTCCAACTAAAATTTTGTAATGAAGAAAGTAACCCTTTTTCCCAATTCTTATGATATTTTTAAAAGAATCGATAACTACCATCCCTATAATTGTGTCACGTATTCTTAATTAAGTAAGGTCTCGGAAATTTGAGAAACTTGAGCCGAATTTTGACTTATGCTTCAAAAATTTATGCTAACGTTCAAAATCTTATTTCATCTCGACAACATGGTTTCGTGAAAGGCAAATCTACAGCAACTAATCTAATTACTTTCACAAATTATGCTCTAAATTCACTACACGACAATTCCCAAGTTAACGTTATTTATACAGATTTTAGAAAGGCATCTGACACAGTTGATCATAACGTTCTTCAAAAACTCTATTCTACTTTCAATTTTTCCACTAATCTTATAAATCTTCTTCAGACATATTTACATGATCGAAAATTATCTGTACGGCTAAACAACTTCAACTGTACTTCATTTATGGCTACTTCCGGTGTACCCCAGGGCTCAAATCTAGGTCCTTTGTTGTTTCTGTTATTTATTAACGATATTGTTGATGCTGTTAAAGATTGCGAAGTATTACTCTACGCTGATGATTTAAAGATTTTTAAAAGTATCAAGTTACACGACTGTGTTCTTCTACAAAATGATATAAATAACCTTTCAGCTTGGTCTCAAAGGTCGAAACTGTTCTTTAACTTTAGCAAATGTAAAATAATGAGCTACTTAGTAAAAAAAATTGTGTATACTTATCCATATAACATGGAAAACACATATCTTGATCGTGTCCCACAATTTACTGACCTCGGTGTTATTTTTGACAGTAAGTTATATCAAAAAATCTTCTTTAAAAATCTTAGGGTTTATTATACGTTCTTGTAAACCGTTTCATAATTTGTTTTCTATGCAGCGTTTATTTAATTCGTTGGTAAGATCAAAATTGGAATATTGTATGTAAATATGGAATCCTATTTACAACAAATATGTAGTTCAAATCGAATCAATACAGAAACGATTAGCTAAATATTGTTATTATAGAAAGCATAATTATTATCCCAGTTTTGATGTTAACTATAATGTACTTTTAACTGAAGTAAATCTTATTTCTCTTTTTAATCGCCGAAAAATACAGTCCTGTTTATTTTTGTACAAACTGTTAAACAATGAGATCAACGACAGCTATCTTCTAAGCCAGCTTCCATTAAATGTACCACGTCAAACATCGAGAAATAAGACTACTTTTCGTTGCAATATAGCAAGAACAAATTATGAAACGAAATCACCGTTATGGCAAACGTGTTCTATATTTAATGAAATACCTAGCGAAATGGATGTATTTGCGCAGCCATTTCATGTATTTAAACGAGATTTGATAAAACACTTTGTATCGCTAGATACTTAATTTATCACATAGAAATTATTAAAAATGCTTTAATTAATGTTAAAAAACTCATTTCATTTAATATGTATGTAATTGTTTATATATGTAGTTTTTATTAGAGAGTGTCTCTAATCACAATTCACAAATAATTAAAAGGAAAGTAGTATTCACACAAAATAATTATTTATTTATATTATATTTTATATTGACAGTACATTTTATTTTTATGACAACTCAACATTGTTTTTTTTTTAGATAACTATGATAAAATAATATTTTCAGATTGTCTTACTTTAACAGTTTTATTTAGGGTAATTTTTTGTGTACTTTCTGCAGGGTATTTTTTTGTATATTCTTTTATAATCGTCCTGTAATTGGAACTTTATAGTTCTGTAGGATAGATTGTTGAATAAAATAAAAATAAAAAAAAAAATGGCACAAACGTCACAACCTAATAACACCTTTATTTACCTAACAATTCTACTCTTATCTACCACGTATCACCAATTCCTGCTCCATCTCAAATTTCCCCATCACTATACTCCCTCCCCCACCCCCACGTATTGGCGTTCCCCCGTACCAAATTACCGTTGGTATAACATAGTCGGATAATCCCATCGTAGTAGGCTTGTGTTATCCCATAAGCTGCGTTGTTAATCAACAGGACTAGGTCACGTGTAGCTGTGGTCACGGTGCGTGAATCAAGGGCTAGCGGTCATTACGAGTTATTTGCGGGGGACAGATGCTTGCGTGTCCACGACATCACGGGGGGAAGGAGGGTGGGGGAGAAATAGTGGACTGGACAGTGGCGGACGATGAAAAATAATTGCAATATGGTAGTCCATAGAGAAAATTTAGGATTGTTTTGACTGTTGTTACGGTTTCTTTTTTCTCGAAGCTATTTACTTCTCGCTAAGAGAGGTATTGGATTCATGCTAAAAATCTCATCCACATTTTAGTGAATAAGCACGTTTTAAGGTCACTAGAATCCGATTTTACATTTTTACAATCATTTCTCTCTCTCTCTGTGTCTGTATGTATGTGTGTGTGTGTGTGTGTGTGTGTGTGTGTGTGTGTGTGTGTGTGTGCGCGTCTGGATGTTAGAGAGACGGTTTCTCAATTTTTATAAGACCAATAACTACGTATTCTTTAATCTGGCATTAATGGAAGAGCTGAAAAGGTTTTGGTAACAATTGGTCTACCGGAGTAGTAGTTTCTAAAAAAAAAAACTTCTAAATATAATGTTTTTGGAAATTTGTGTTATTACAAATAATAAAGAAAATCTCTATCCGATATATTGAACATTTTTATAATGTCTTCTATAGATTTAGAGATAGAGAATTATAAATATATAAAATAATTCGATGTAATGAATTTCACAGCCCAAATAACTCTTTGGTAACCAGTTGCAATATTAAAATGTTTGTAATTAACAGAAAAATGTCAGTGTCAAAAATTCAGAAACATTACTGAAGGCACAGATCCCGCCAATCTCGTCAAAGAATTTTAGAAATATTTAGAAGAGTAGGAGGAAACTTATTTACAGGATGCATTAAAATATATATATATATATATATATATATATATATATATATATATATATATATATATATATCATCACGGCATATTACCCATTTCTGGGTGTGCCAGTATCTACAACACATGTAGACATCGGTAATGATGACGATATATTTTACCGTGTGGTCGCTTACCAGGCGTCACCTCTCGGACACTCATAGCTGGCGTGCAGAGTCCACCACAGGAGTTACTTTTGTGTCATTTAAAATTGGAAATATTTGGCGTCAGTCAGGATCGAACCCGGTTCCCCCAGGTTCGCGACCAGACACTCAGGCACGCGGCCACGGGACCCCATAAAAATATATTAATAATAGATGTAATTAGATTCTTTGTGTGTGTACCAGAATAGTATATTGTACAACAAGAGTGGATATGATGCTCATCATATTCCATGAGGATGAATCATCCGAATGGGATATGGGCATTCCACTCGAGTTGTACAGTATACTTTTTCTACGACCAAGATATTTAAAATATATAAATGAAAAAACCTTGTATACAAAATTGTATGTACCAGCGAATAGGTTTAATTAATTTATTTTTGGTTATTTAAAATTCAGTGCAGTATACAATCTACTGATTTAGTAGCATTAAAATTAATTCAGTTGTTTTTCATTTCCACCCTAGAGTGGATATGACTATCATATCCACACTGTGCAGCTTGCGAATATAGCATACAGTAGGGAGTAGAAAAATGTTACATACATTATGTACTTATATAGCCTAATATGAAGATAATGAGAGAACTTGTGCTGGCAACAACAGATTTTTATTGTATCTGGATTTTTGATACTGACATTTTTCTATCAATTACAAACATTTTAATTTCTCAACTGGTTTCCATGGAGTTATTGGAGCTGCAAGATTCACTACAACGGATTATTTTATATATTTCTAGTTCTGTATCTAAAAATCTATAGAAGATATAACAAAAATGTTCTATGTATCGGATAGACAATTTTATATTCTTTAATATTTGTAATAACATAAATTTTCAAAAAATAATATTTAGAAGATTTTTTTAAGAAACTACTACTTCCGGTTGTCCAATTGGAATACGTAGTTAAATTGGTCTTTAATCATATGAATAGAAACATTTGAAAATGTTTTTGTAATTTTACAATTTTAACTTTTAAACTCAATATTTTATAGCTGTTGATAAGGTTAATTTATGCCCAAAATGTCAGTATTTTTTGACCATACGTAATAAATAACGTGGAACATTAAGACCTAATATTATTTTGACATAAAAGAACCTAAGAATTCACAGCCCGATTCACAAAAAAGTTTAAGTTAATCCTCATTTTTGGATTAGTGAATTCTATTCTACTCCGGTATTTAAAGTTTAATCTTCATAATAACATCAAAAAAAAAAAAAAAAAATACTAGGAATAATAATAATAATAATAATAATAATAATAATAATAATAATAAAAATAATAATAGTTTATTGTCCAACAGTTAAGACCATTTACAGGGCAATACATAATATAAATAATGAATACATTTAGTATACGTATATATGCATATGAAACAAAAAAGACAAAAATTACAGAAATATATCTTCATATTGGTTGTTCGCATTGTGGGACATTATTATTACGGGGCACGCTGGAGTACATCAGAACGAGATGAAGGAAGTTGGAATGTCCTAGAAAATCTAGCTGCCTGGAATAGATTAGACTATATTTTAAGATATAAACTGTCAAAATTAGAACAGAATTCGCTAATCCAAAAATGAGGATTAGCTTAAACCTTTTCGTGAATCGAGTCCTCAAAGTTTAGTTTCTTAATACATAAATATGCGTTTATATTTTAAATTAATTCACGTAAGAATATAAACTTCCTTGGTATGCTTGTAAATTTTCACTATGTTACTTCAACTAAACATAGCAAAAGTAATGTACGTGCACACATAAGAACATAGGTACTTGCAATGAATTCTATTCGTGTCTGCGCATAATACCCCGCAGTATTTACTATTTAGCACTGCAATTTCCATGTGAAAGCCCTAAGAAATTAATAAGAGTGTGTTTTCATCTGCAGTGAGGTATAAGGATGCATTCCTTTAAAGAAATACAGGGAAGCAATTTATTTATAACTATTCTTGTGAATATTTCAGAAGCAGCATGAGCAAATGAAAGGCTTTCCTTATTTGAAAACATTCTCACCTTGTGATGCCCAGCACGAGCTCTTTCATTGAAGATGCATTTAGCGTTAGGAATACCGAATAACGTGCTAAGTCCGGCTTCGGAAATAAAACCGATTCGGGCGTGTCTGTTTTGCGAACATAAATATTGCACGTTTACCGGGAATGCAGTTAATTTTACTAATGGATTAACGTAATTGTGATAAGTGCAGGAAAACTATTTGCAGTTAGCGCGTTTCTCTTCGTTTCTGTTTTACTAGTTACGTTACAGGTTACTGGCAACTGACAGGACCGCACTTACCATATGGAAAACTAGACATTATTGGTATACAGGGTGTCTCAATAAGCTTGCTCACTATTGGTAACTTTTTTATTTGAAGAGTTACGAGGTTGGTTAAATTAGCAAAATTGTGCCATTTTATATTAGAAAATTGGTTATGTAGACAAAATAAAAATTGTGTCAGCGGTTCCCAAAAGTTGGGACAGAATATATATTTTTTAAATGGAACTATGTATATATTTTTTATTATCTTATTAGAAAGAGTATTTTTTTCTCTTTTCAATAAGGTAATGTTGTTTATGTACATTTTTTTCAAATAAACGAGTTATTTACGTTTAAAGATAAAAATTATCTTTTATTAGTTTAGGTCAAGTAAACTATGGAAACAATTGTCTTTTATAAAATTATTATTTTATTAATTTATTTTACAGTAATAACAAAACAAAGAAAATATTCAAATTGAAAGCCATTATTTCTTTCGCATATTTAAACTCTTTTGGAAAGAGAGCCGACCGTTCTACGTCCATATAGCACGATCATATCTAACTTTTCTTCATTTGTAAAGTTATTAAACATTATTAAACACAGAAAACTTTACGGGAGAAATTATTAAACGTCAAACAAACAAAGAATCAATTGTTGTGGCTTACTTGACTAAAAAACTAATAAAATAGTTTACAAAATTTAAATTTTTAACCGTAAATAACTCGTTTATTTGAAAAAATTGTACATAAACAATATTACCTTATTGGAAAGAGAAAAAAATACTCTTTCCAATAAGATAATAAAAAATATATGGTTCCGTTTAAAAAATATATATATTGTCCCAAATTTTGAGAACCGCTGACACAAGTTTTATTTTGTCTACATAACCAATTTTCTAATATAAAATGGCACAATTTTGCTCATTTAACCAACCTCGTACCTCTTCAAATAAAAAAGTTACCAATAGTGAGCAAGCTTATTGAGACACCCTGTATACGTGGTAAGGTATAAAAAGGCGCTAAAATTTTAAGATAAAATAATTTTTGGTTAATCATGTCAAGTTTTTGAAAAATATCAAAATTTAAAAATAGGTATTTCCTATTTTTCCCTTGTTGCTGTTCAAGAATGTTTCACATTCTCTCGCTATAGAGATTTGAGTATATTCTACATCAATAATATATTATTCATACATTAAAATCAGGGAAATGTAATAAAAATTTTGGCTCATTTTAATAATCATATTTGTCATTACTTTTAATTAATGCGTCTTTATAATATTGAATTTTTTTATTATTTTAATTAATAGATATTTACACATCAAGTGAGCTAAGGTAATATTTATCCATGAGAAAAAAGATTAGCTGACGAGCCCGAAGGGCGAGTGAGTTAAATTCTTCGAGTGAATAAACATTCTTAGCTCACGTGGTTTGTACAATATTTTATTCAATTTTGACGAAATAATAATAAAAACCATTATAATATTTAATTTTGACAAAATAAAAAATTGATCAGTTAGTAGGCTAAGCATGACAATCGTCGCTGATAGACGTCAAGTGACATATTTAAAAAGCTTCATTGTCTGTCATTTATGTCGTAAAAAATAATGAAAAGTGCTGATAATGTCTGATAAATTATGTGGTAAGTGTTATTTTCGTTCTTGATGTTATTTTTAAATGCATTTTTTGTTGCAGAATACCAGAGTGAGTTAAAATTTTGTGAGAGTGATTTAAAAAATTTTTAATTCACATGTATGTAAAAAAAGTGTTACTTATAGTTGTTGCTATGGAGTTAATAATGACAATTTAAAACGTCAAAATTGAATAAAATAAAATTTAAGTTATTTTCTTTTTAATAAATGTATACATAGATTGACTGCAGGGTGTTACAGAAATAAATACATTAAATTTAACCAATGATAGAGGAGAATTCGTTACATAAATAAGTAAATATATCATCACGGCATATTACCCATTACTGGGTGTGCCAGTATCTATAGCACATGTAGACATCGGTAATGTTGACGATATATTTTTACCGTGTGGGCGTTTACCAGGCGTCACCTCACGGGCACGCATAGCTGGTAGAGAACTCGTTGAGAGCAACAATATTTATTACTAACTTTTTTTTTATAAACCTTTTAGGTATTGTGTTAAAAATATTCAAAGTTTTGTAAAAAAAATTCAATACCTACCTAAAAAATACTAAAAAATTGAGAATTCAAAAAAATGATACTAAGAAATATTGTTACTCTCGAAGAGGTCTGTCAATATTACTTAATTTCTTTTATGCACGGATATATCATAATTTGACAATTATACACGAATTTATTTGACATAAACGTCATTTTATAGCCCGCGGACCTCATTATAGACCGCCGGGCTATAATGAAACGTCAAACCAAATTATAACCTACAATATAAACAATTTAAACAGGCAACATGAAAAGTTTTTATTACAAATCGAAAATTTTTATATTCTTTAATGAAAAATGAAAATTAATTTTGTGATATTTATATGGAAAGCACGGACAAACACAAAATAAAACTCAAATGACATAACTAATAAAGCTTTGTATGTACTAGGAGCGTAACTTGCTTTTAGGGACTTTGGCGTGTTATTATCCCTCGGCTTACGCCTCGGGCTCAAAATCCCGCCGCAGTCCATAAAAGCCTCCTTACGCTTTTAATACATAAATAACTATTATGTCTCAAATTAGAAATATTTTCTCCTTAAAAATATAGTGCGATTTCGAAAAAAAGTTACTGAGAAATATTGTTGTTCTTACCGAGTTCTATCACTAGTTAAATTTATGGGTCTGAACACATCTGTAAGTCTTACAAATCTGTAAATCTGTAAATAAACGAACAAAATCGCAACGAAAGTTGCCACCCTAATGTATAATTTTATATTAATCAACAAAAATAGAAGCGTTTTTGTCAGGTTTTTACAGATTTACAGATCTGTAAGACTCGCAGATTTGTTTAGAACTGGCCCATAAATGTACTTATTTCTGTTACGCTTTACGCTCTATATAATAAAAACTAATTTAATAAATAATAAAATTTTCTTTCGATCTCACCATAAACTTATATCAGTAATTTTATACTACGCCTAATCTTTTTCAAAATGGCTAGGCGAATTGTAAAACGAATGTTTGAACATATTTGCTTGTAAATTTTCAAAATATACATACATATAATCTAAACCTAACGCCCAAAACATATACCTACCTACAAAACATAATTTTATTTAAAAAAAGAAAAAAACACTCCAATAATGGTAGTAGAGTCGCTACAACCCTTAATACGGACCTGGTTCCCGGTTACCGGTTCCGAGTAGCGAAAGCCAAAATATGTGTGCAACGTGCTGAATTAGCAAAATGCCGTTTCAATTTTTACATGAATGGTAATCACATAAATTGATTGCTACTATTATGCATAATTTTCCATAATGGATAAGTTTAACTGCTGATGTGATTTGTTGTCTACAAAGCTTT
This sequence comes from Ophonus ardosiacus, assembly GCA_943142095.1. NCBI lineage: Eukaryota > Metazoa > Arthropoda > Insecta > Coleoptera > Carabidae > Ophonus > Ophonus ardosiacus. The sequence goes on along the minus strand of OW964831.1, from coordinate 45,395,713 downwards.
TTTCATGATTTTGCATATTTTGTTGCTATTGATATTCTGCTGAATATGCAATTATGGAAACTTATAGCGTTCCATTTGTTTGCTGAAACGAATATTCAATATTGTTGGTCAATAAATAAATACAACCATATTAATTCTTGCAAATTTGAATAATTCATAACTAAATAAATATGAATTTACCATTACAAATGTCGTAAATATTTTAAAATTATGACTGGTTCGCATAATATTTGGCAGTGGTCACGACGAGAAGTGGAGTGATCCAGCCCTTCAAACAAAATAATCAACAATTACGAAATGAGTTCTTTATTTAAAGAATTTACGCTTTTCATACCCGTTTTACCTCTCGCTAATAGAAGTATTGGATTCATGCTAAAAATCGTATATCCAGATTTTAGTGAAGAAGCACGTTTTAAGGCCAATAGAACATTTTTACAATGATATGTGTGTGTGTGTGTGTGTGTGTGTGTGTGTGTGTGTGTGTGTGTGTATCTGGATGTTGGATTTGGAGGGACGGTATCTCAAATTCTATACAACTAAAGGCCAATTAACTCCTTATTGCTTAATCTGACATTAATGGGAAGAGCTGAAAATGTTTTGGTAACAATTGAACAACCGGAAATAGTAGTTGCTAAAAATGTTCTAAATATTATTTTTTGGAAATTTATATTATTACAAATAAGAACATAAAATTCTCTATCCGATACATTGAATATTTTTATTATATCTTCTATAGATAAAGATGCAGAATAATAATAATAATAATAATAATAATAATAATAATAATTATATATATATATATATAAAATAATCCGTTGTGATAAATCTCACAGCCCAAATAACTCCATGAAAACCAGTTTAAAAATTAAATTGTTTCAAATTGACAGGAAAATGTCAGTGTCAAAAATCCAGATATGTATATTACTAAAGGCTTTTTCTGTACAATATGCACTTATATAAGCCTATTTTATAAGTGACGAGAGATCTCTCGCCACAACAATTTTTTTATTTACGCAAAACTACCTATTTACGATTATTAAGTATTTTTTCTTTTGATCTGATGTTATTTTTAGCAATAACCATAAACCAAAACTAAAAATAATAAAATGTACCTACACTTTATCCTTAAGGCACTACTCAATAAATAACGATTAAGATAAAAAAAAAACATTTTTTTAATAATTACTTTGAGAGATATTTTAATTTATTACCAAGGCCACAGACGGCGTCACACTATTGGTATCTTTCTCGCAGAGGCTACTAAGATACTGGTGTGAAAAATATATTTATTCATATTTTTCATATATTTTTAACTAAGATACATTAATTGTTTGTAGCAAGTCATTAATTATTATATAGATTTCTTTAAAAATGAAATGCAGCTATACAAAAAACAATTTTGATTTTTTATTCCACCAATTGCTTTAAAATTAAACGAACTTTCATTTAAACATATTTTTAAAAATGGTTTATCGGCCCATTCTTAAAAACAAAATGGTTGTACGTAAAGGTAAAATCTTGGTTTTAAATAATTCATATTTCAGTTGCACATTTATTTGAAACGTACTGAAAAAGCGAATAATTTTACGATAAAAGTTGTCTTTGTTGTTTACTGTGTGAATGGGAGTGATAATAGCATGTTTCCAAGTGTGTGAACTCGTATTTCAGTCCGTGAGAGGGAGTAAACATAGTGTATTCTGAAAATGGATAATAGCCAATTTAGTCCGTCGGTATAATCCAAATTTCATAATAGCAAACTGCATTACTAACTTATGGGGCAGAGAAGTATTAGCTATAATGGCCGTATCCCGATTATTTCCCGAACTTCCCTTCTCTCACGGACCATAGGCGTAGAGCCAGGGGCACATTCCCATTATGCCAAAGCATTTCAGAGCCAATTAAAAATTTATGGTCATTGATTTATTCATTAATTTTTGATCTAGATTTCTGGTGATAAAAAATGAATTGAGACCGACAAAAATCAAAAGAATAAAAGAAAATCGAACTCATTATACTCAACCATACATTTCCAGTTTCATTCATTATATAATTAAAATTCAAAACGAATTTGTTCGGAAACAAAGATTATTGAAACCTTTATTTAAAGCAAGACTGTAAAATATAAATATATCATCACGGTATATTACCCATTTTTAGGTATGCCAATCTGCTTTGTCACAGAAATAGTAATGATGACATATTTCTACCGTGCGGGCACTTTTTTATAGCATTTATCCATTTTTATTTCAAAACTTTTATTTCTAAAAATTCATAGTTGTTCAAAAAATGCGTACACTTACGTAACATTCTCTTTACAGTGAAATATTACTACCAAGTTTATATCTCTACCTATTTTTGAATTATTGCCCCAAAAATCAATATACCCCAGATTTAGGTAAAAACTTAAAAAAAATTCAAAAATCTAATTTTTATGTATCTAGATACTTCTTACTGCGCTGATTCCAAATTTTGAAACCGCAGGTCTATATCTTTTTTCGTTCTCGAGATATTTAGATCCAAAGTTTTGCTCAAAACTGCCCATTTTTGGGTAATAACCCAAAAATGGGTCGAGATATGAATTTGGCGATAACACCATTCGATTCTACGGGCAAAATTACATAAGTACACCAATTTTCAGAATTTTTGAACACCGCATACAATTTCTAAAACAAAATGACTGAAAATGACCAAAAATCGCAAAAATCTAAGGTGTACCCCTTACGATTTTTTCAGATTTTGGCCAGTTTCAGGGGTTTTCAAACTTTAATTCATAAAAAATGAACCGGTTGGATAAAAATTATGAAAATTGGTATACCTATGTATTTTTATCCGTAGAATCGAATGGTAATGTCGACAAATTCAATTCAATTCAATTCAAAAATGGGTAGAGGTATAAACTTTGTAGTAATATTATTTGATTGTAAAGAAAATGTTACGTAAGGATACGCATTTTTAGAGAATTTATATATGTATGAGTGTACATAATGTATACTCATGTGATAATTTTATTGGATTTATAGAATAATTTCCAAGGAACTTTCTGTATGGAAATTATGTTCGTGTTACAATTTTACTGGATATATAAAATCTTTTCCAATTAACTTTTGGTATGATGGGATTTGTACAAAATACATTAAATTAATGGAAGGTCTTGTGCTGGCCACAACAGAGTTTTTAGAATAAAATAATTACATCAAACTGTAATGGACCCTTTTAAATTAAATTCACAATATTTATTATTCTATTTCGGTGTTTTTATATGTCTATAAACGCACTGAGTACACGTCGTTACGAAGATCCATAAACACATTGTTTTTGGCACTTTTTTGATTTCTGGAGGTGGTAGGACTACTTTAAAAAATAACAGATAAATGACATATAACCTCAAATTGATGTAAGTCAAGAATCAAAACAGAAAACATTGACATGCAGCTACATCCGTAAAGAAAACTCATTATACTGTTTCTCCCTTCCTTTTTATTGACAAAGAAGAAAAGAAGAATTAGAAGTTACGAAATTAAAACAACAGCTTTGAAACTTTATTGCAAAATATGAATATGTATAATACATATTTCCCTAAGACTTCGTTTTGTCGCACAACTTTGACTAGCGTCTTCAAAGTTCCTGATTTTATGTAAAACTTTTATTAAGCTTCTTTTCGAAGTTGGACATTTTTCGACACCATAACGATCTTTTAAAAACAATAGCTTGTTACTTATAATTTGCAATCTGCGTTCTTTAAATTCTCCCCTATTCATTTGAATTTTCAAATAATTTAGTCACTGCATTTAAATTTGTAACAGCCCCGTGGCATATAAATATATAGTAGTTGCAAATATTAACGAGTAATATACTGCATAAGTGTGGATTAATAATTAATTTTAAACGGTCAATTAAAGGTAACTTATGCAAGTAATAAAATTATAATTTTACTAGTAATGGAATTATTGTATTTGACTCTAAATGCACCCTAGTGCATTAATAATGCATCCAGTGCTGTAGTTACGTGAAAATGCATAAGTACTTATACTTAGAATAAGAGTAAATGTTAAACGTCATAGAATCAAAAAATCAGTCATTTCCATGGCTTACTTAGTTAAATTAACTTGAACAACAGTTTACAAATTTTTACCTTCCGTCACCTTTAGGTAAGGAAGGTATTGTCTTTGGTCAAAAAATTCGGTGGTGAGTTTTTAATGAATAAGCACGTTTTAGGGTCCCTACAATACGAATTTACTATTTTTAAGATGATGTCTGTATGTATGTGTGTGTGTGTGTGTCCGTGTGTGTGTGTGTACACTCTAAAAAATCAGTACGTGTAAATTGCATTTATAGCGTTGGTTAAAAATGTAGTGTTAATTTTGACACTAAAGCACAGTAAATTTGACACTACTTTTTACACTATCGTTTTGGTACAATTACACGGAGCATTAGTGTTGATATTCACACTATACAGTGTAACTTCAATTTATAAACAGTAATTGTTCACTACTTCCAATTGGATTTTATCTAAACAGTGTAATTGTCATTTAAATTTGTGTGAATCTAACAATTTTTTGGTTAATATTTACACTAGATGGCATGAGTCATCCTTTCATAGTGCATTTGGTTGTGCGTATTATGTTAGTCGTGTTCTCGTGTTGCAACATGTTAATATATGTGCATTGCATCATCTAGTTTGGACTTGTGAAGCTTATTGCCATTTTTATATATTATTTCTGGCGTATAGTATTAATTTAGTATTGTTTTATGTGAGATAAGTAAAATTTTCTTCGGCGTTATGGCTTTTAAATTTCAATATATGAAACATGTTAAATGGTGCAAGATTCCAGAAGATGGATCAATACAGAATTACGTTTTAATTGGTAAGTAAAACAATAACAATTTTTACACATAATATTAGTATATTGACAATACAGATACATATATTTAATAAAATTATTTGCTCTCTTAGTTAAATTCGTCAAAATCTAAAGCTGAGTTTATTAATGTAGTGGAAAGTGAAATATATTTTAATTTTTACAAAGTATATTTGCTTACTAAAATGTCATATTTTAATTTTAATCGAAAATACAATTGATCAAGTATGTGTACTTACTTCAAATAAACTTGTACATTGAAAATGTCAATTTTAAATAACAATTTGGTAACGATGAGATAAACAGAATATTATTAATTACAGCAAAACAGAAGTTTCCGGATGTTGAAAAATTAGATATTTATTTTACTGATCATGATGGGTGTATACTGGAAGATGATTTTTTGCATGATTATGTGAAAACCAACGGCGACAAAATTATAATAATTAAAAATAAGGAAGGTAATTCATATACACATGTTATAATATATACATATTTTTTTATCGATTTTATGTGCATGTAATAGAAATAGATACGATCCAACAATTAATGGATACCGATGCTTTGTTAAGTGCAAATTCATCCTCGACACTATCAGTAGATTCAGATTTTGAACAATGGGTAGCTGAAAACGCAAATATTTTACCAGAGCCCCCGGCCTTCGAAAAAGTACAGCAACAGCCAAGTGAATTTGTAAAACCACAATCGTACAATGAAGCCGAATTAATTTCAGTTGACGTAAGTAATTTTTATCTTTAAAAATAACAATAGTGTGTAAAGTGGAATAATAACAAGAAACATTTTAGGAATTCAAAGAAAAAATTTTGAAAAAAGGCGGGGAAGATATATTTCAATACTATAATGATAACAAGATTTTAAGCAATCAGTTTAGAAGAATGCTTGTTAATCTTACTGTTGATATTATGATAAATATGTATGGCTTTAAACCAAATTCGAACGTAAAAATTTATTTTGCCAAACTAATTGTCAGCTTGTTTCCGAATTTGAAAGATCATGTATGTTTAAATTTTCATATTTTTATATACTGCACATTCACTAATTATTTGTTTAGGAAGCTTATTTCTCTCCTGTTAATGGTGGTCAGGGTTTTTTGGCTTGGCGTTTGAGAACGGTTATAAGGACTAAACAGAACGTTTCGCACAAAAGGAAAAGTTCAGAAACGTCTACAAAAAATATTGATATACCAAAAAGAACAAGAACGCAGATAGAAATAACCGAAGAAATAAAATCAGCTATTCATTTTTTAAAAAATGCGTGTTGTACTAATGACATTGAGGAAATATTTAGAAACATGAAATTAACATTTTCATACAGAAAAGAGTATACGGGGGATATTTTGAAACTATTCCCCAGATTTGCTGATACACCAGGATTGGTATTATTTTTAATTACATTTTATCTTTATCAATTTAAAAATAATTATCATAAACCCTTTGTTATTTATAATTGACACATTTTCAAAAAATGATTGTTATACGTAACAGTCATTTACAAAACTAAATATTGTTATTTATTTGTTTATCGTACTTTGCAGATTGATCAAGATTTCCAGTTACTACATCCAGAAGCAAAAAAATTTGAAGATACTGTTGTTGAAAAGTCTCACTTGATATTAGAGAGTTATAAAAAGACTGAAACCAAACTAGATGAAGATATTACAAATGAAGATGGTAAATTACTCTTAATATAATTATTGTAGTCTAATATAATAATTTATCTTTTCTATTCAGGATGGGATCATGTAACAAGATCCATGTTTGCACTCGTACAGATGTTACCGCCAACAGCACGAGGTAACAAAGTTCCAAAACAATCCGTTGCAGCGACTCGTAACAAATTAATTTTATTCAAACCAGTAAGTTGAAATTGTAAACTATTATTAATATTTACTAACGTGGTATTTCCTTTTAGAACAATGTGTCGAATAAAGAGATATTAAAAAAACGCACAACTTGTCAACCCTTTTTAATAGCAGAAGGCTCAAACTTTGGAGCTATAACGAATTATTTTGTTGTCGTGGATGGTACAGCAATTCCGTGCGTGAAAAACTGTAATGCTGCCAAAGCATTTGCAACCCTATTCCAAGCACACTACGTGTTTCAGATCAAGTATGACTCTGCTCTAGAAACTTTTTGGAGGTTTGTGCAATGCGTATTCTATGAAATAGAATTAGAATTAGCAAATTTCACACCCAAAATGAGAGAATTGCGTTCTCGTCTTATAACGCTGAATGACGCATAAATCATATTAGTTTTATTTAATTTGTTGAACTTTTGTCGTCACAATCATGTTTGTTTGTTTTGTGTGTAATTCTAAATTTCATGATGTAAATCTCACGTTAAAACATTTAAGAATTATACATTGTTTATTTGACAACTCTAAACTTAATCTAAAATGTTGTACAATCAATTGTGCACACATTTTTAAGTCATTTAGTGGGTTAAGGAAGCATTTAAATAATCACTTAAGAGAAAATTCAAATCGATGTGACAATAATGATTTGAAGAATTATTCTCATAATTGTAATCCAGTGCATAATACTACTATTCAAAATAATATTTATCAAGAACCAAATGTTTTTGATGCGGAGAATACAACGGAAAATACTTCTGATTTTGATGAGGTAACTAATCATGATTCTGATTTGGAGTCCTTAATTTGTTTGTTTCATTCTGAAATTATTTCTTTAAATGTACCTGAGACTTCGGTTCAATCTCTGTTCAATTCATTTTCTATATTATTGGATGGGATATTTAGTTCTTTAACAATGTTCTTAAAAGAAAAATGCGACAGTGAAGCACAAAGTACAGCTCTGAAGATGTTTTTAATGAGCTTTAGTAATAAATGGAGCAAATATGATACAGCTTATAAGAGAAAAAAACTAATTAATTCGGAAATAGTGCTACCCCAGGAATTAACTCTAACAATTCGTTCGGAAAAATCGTACAATAAAGAGTCCAACACGTATATAGAAAAAATAGTTCCATGTACATTTATGTACATTCCTTTATTGAAAACAATAAAAAATATCTTTGAAAGTGAAAAGTTTAGAGAATATTTTTTAAGTTCTAGTTTTGATCAGTCTCCCGTAGGATCTTCATTAAAAAACAATGAATTATTCAAATCAAAAAAATATATTATTCAAATTCATATGTATTATGATGACTTCGAAACTACAAATCCAATAGGATCAAAAACTGGATCACACAAAATGGGTGCTATTTATTTCGTTATTCGAAATTTAGCACCTTACATAAATTGTTATCTTCACCACATTCATTTATTGGCCTTGTTTTATACAGCTGATTTAAAGTTAGGCGTAGATTTTAATAATATTTTAGAGCCAATTATAAAAGATTTAAAAATACTTGAAAGCGAAGGTATAAAGGTAAAAAATTTCGAATCACCGATTTTCGGAATATTAATGTGCCTTTCACATGATAATTTAGGAGGCAATACAATGCATGGGATGGTAGAATCTTTTCAAGCAACTAATTTTTGTAGATTTTGTGTCATTAATAAGCCAGAAATACAGAATTACTATTCTGACAATGAATCTTTACTAAGGACAACATCTATGTATGAAAATACTTGCAAAGAATTAACAGGTTCAAATATTATCTTTGGAATAAAGCGCAGAAGTCTATTAAATGATTTAAGGTATTTTAAATTACATGATTACCCCTCTGTAGACATAATGCACGACATTCTGGAAGGTCTTGTACAATACGAAATAAAAATATTTGTAAAATTTTTAATACAACAAAAAGTAACTACATTAGAAGAAATAAACAACAGAATAAAATATTTTAATTATGGAATATTGCAAAAAAGTAACAAACCAAGTCCAATAAATTTAGACAAGCAAGGATCATTAATAGGCCAACGTGCTGCGCAATCTTTATGTCTTATACAGTTTTTTCCTTTATTAATTGGAGATCTTATAAATTCAAATTTATATAAAAAATGGAAATTAATTACGTTACTTCTGAAAATTATAAATATTGTATTTGCTCCATATATTACTAAAGACATGTTGAGATTGCTACCAAATTTAATAAATGAGCACCACACAGTATTAAAACTTGAATTTAACGGTGTTTTAATTCCAAAGCATCACTTTGTTGTTCATTATCCTTACATCATTGAAAAAATGGGACCTGTAATAAATATGTGGTCAATGCGAGTAGTAAAAGGGTGTCAACAGCCAGACATTACAATGAGAAAGACAAAGAAAGAGAATTTTGTTTAAATGGAGTTTGTGTGAGAGCGAGAGAGATGCAAGAGTAGAAAGAGAATTGCGTGCGATGGGTTATCGGTCTCTGAGCGAATCAGGATGGAGTATCCAGGGTCTGAAAGAATAACTATGTGGGTATCCAGGGTCTGGACGAATCAGAATCGATGATACAGAGTCAGAACGAATCGCGATGTGGGTATCTAGAGTCCTAATGAATTGGAATTCCCTAGTCGCGCTGGCGAGTGTCGCATTGGGGGCTATCACGATACGTGTATTCTGGTATTGTATTAACGTGCAAACTTTAAATAATAGATGGAATTTTATTTTACAAATATATTATTTTCATTTATTATAGTTACATTACATATTATAATATATTCTATACAATAATTGTTAAGAGTTATATTAAACTATCTTTTGAAATCCATGAATTATGTTTATTATCAAATCCTAGCCACTTGACCAAGTATTTATTTCCTCGTTTTTGTAGAATTTTTTCAACTAAGTAAGTATTAGGATATTTTGTCTTCTGTAACTCTTCTTGATAAAATCCACCTTTAATGCGGCTTCCTTCCAAATCTTGTATTATAAATGTTACAGGTATTGTATGTTTTACTTCAGCTATTCTAAATACTTCTGTAGTCCAGTTTGGAGTGTATCCTTTTTCAAACACATGTTTATGCTTACTTATTCTGACATGATCACCCACTTGAAATAACGAGGGTTTCAACTGATGATATCTTTTATTATGATAGGCTGGAATGTATGTATCTTTTTTAACTTCTGACGGTTTCATTTGTATAGTACGATGTTTGGAATTATTATATTCTTTAACCAGATTGTTGAGAATATTTATCCACTTATAGGATCCTCTATAACTGAAATCTCTCCACATTTTGCTTTTTAACGTTCGATTCCAGCGTTCAACTATGCTTGCCTTTAAATGTGAAAATGTAGAGTAATGATTAATTTGATAATCGGACATTAGTTTTTTAAAATCCTTATTAAAAAACTCCTTGCCATCGTCGGTTTGAAGATTTCTTGGTACACGTCCACTTGAAAAAATTATTTTCATACCTGTAGATACATCTGTTGCTGATTTTGTGGCGACTGGAATCGCCCACGCATACTTTGAATAGGTATCAATAACAGTGAGCATAAACTTGATATTATTATTTTTACTGGCATATGTTGACATATCCACCAAATCTGCCTGCCATAAATCATCAAAACCTTGTAATATAACTTTGCGTCTAGTAAAATTTCGACGTGCTGGCTTGTGTAGTTCATTGGTTATTATACGTTTTATATTACTCATAATTATTTATGTATCTTCTGGTTGTATAAATAAACTCATCTGTTGCTTGAGAGAAGATACGTCTGTAGCGATATTCTTTACACTTTGTAAGTCGTTATTCAAATTATTAATTGACCCGTTAATACGTATTATCTCTTCTTTAATTGTATTTTTTTGAGTTTGTTCGATGATATTAATATTTTGTATGATATTCTGTAAATCTTGATCCAGTCTATTAACTAGCAATGCTACACTGTCTCGTATAAGATGCAGATCGTTTTGAATATTTTTGGCAAACGAACTAATATTCTCGTCTACGTATTTTTTGGATGCAGCGTCTTGAAGACTGCGAGGCAAATTGATGTTAGTTAATCGTTTATTGGCAAAATTTACGTCACCTTCGCTTGTTAATGGAAACTGAAGTTGAACTTTATACGACGAAGGGGTAGAATGTTTTCCACCTGAAGTAATATAAAATGGATCCAAGTAACGTCCAAATTTGTCGATTGACATGATGAAACTGACTCTATACAATGATTTCCTCTTCTCTTAACTCTTCTTCTATTGATGCTATTTCTGTATCAAGGCCACTATGGCCAATCGCACGTGAAGAATGAAGTAAATAAAGTCGTTCAACTAATTCATTAGGATCGTTCCAGTACTTTAAGTCAATTGGATTTTTAGAAACTTGTATTAAATTTGAGCCACCTTTTCCAGTCACTGGCTGAGATTCAATATATTTTATAATATTCCTGTATTTGTATGAATTATTCTTTCTAGTCTGTTCCAGTGGTAAGTAATTTTTCTTATGGGCATTTGTATCGAGAAGAATTGTTTTATAGTTTTGTAAGTCTTCCACTGTATATTCTTTTTTATTAGGTGAATTAAGAAAGAGTAACTGAGCCAAGCCTGGTGTTATTTTATATTGATTATTATTTATAATGACGTCATCATCACTTGTCATAAGCAAGTGTGACTCACCAATTTTAAAGTCATTACCAACGCGTCTTACACCGTACTGTTTATCTATAATCTTGTTTTGACCCATGCGAAATAGTAATTGTTTAATATATTTTCGTGTTATCGGTCCAATATGTGTATTAAGATACTGTTCAATTATACTTCTTCCACTTTCCGTTTTAAGTAAAGTATCAAAATGTATTTGATCTGCGATTAATCCTTTAGTGTCTTGTATGATATTTTCATTTGTCACTTTGCCGATTTCTTTCTTCGGTATATCTATTACAGGAGGAACAGACAATTTTTGAAGTACATCTGTGAGCGGTTCCACAATGGGTTTATATTGTTTAGAATAAAAATCATTTCTACTATTTTCTCGGTTTATAATACTTCTATATTTACGTCGTATATTATCAGCTGTTTTTTCAATATCAATAATAACATTATTATTGACTTTTGCTTTCTTTTTCGATTTATATTTAGTGTTCATTATCTTTGAATTTGATGTTGACATACTTGCACAACAGTTCAGTGTGATCTAGTTGAAAATTTTACATATCGACCTTTATGTACGAATCAAAACCTAAACGATATCGACCGTTATTTAATTCTTTATCTTTATCAATTACTAAAAAATCATATTTGTTCCTATTCCAACATAATGAACATATATCTTTAAAATGAGAAAATTTCATATCTGTATTAACATGATCCGTATAAATATGATGTAAATTCATATCATCTTGTTTAAAGAGTATAAGTAAGTTTGCATTGTCTCGAATTAAATGTTTTGGAATGTGAGTGTATGTCTGACTTAAATAAAAACAATCAACCAGACTGTGACGACCCATACTAAAATATTCACGCATAATATTTTGCTTATCACAGATGACGTCATCGAATACAAAAAGGGAATTCGCTTTCGCATTATGTGGTTCTGTAATATTTTCAGTATTCTGGTACGGAAAATAACCTATGTCTGGAATGCGATCTAATATATTTTGAAGTAATTGATATTTTGGTTGGTTCGGAGTTTTTGTGTACAAGTAAATATTTTTAAATTTTAAACCATTCGGATCCGTAATTAAGCTTATCATTAAATTCGTTTTTCCACAATTTGAAGGACCACTTATTATACATCTTATCGTATTTGGTAACAAACAACCATGTCTCAGTGATTGTGTTTTATTATTTTCAGATGTAATATTATCAAAATTTTGAATCTTTATTGATACGGGTTGTTTAATCAACTTCATGGTGAACACTGATAGATTTTTCATTACACTTTTTGTATATATTATATGAAGCGTAGGTAAATGTTATCTCTTTTCCGTTCAATGAAAATGTCATAGGATTACATATAAATACCATATTATACTTAAGAATTCTGTCAGTTAATAATAAGCCAAGAATATGTCCAGATCTCGCTATTTATATGCAGGTAACGGATTGATCAATTCATTAATCAATCGTCTTCCGATCGAATTACATATACCTGGATATCAGTATTGTGGTCCCGGTACCAAACTTCAGCAACGTTTACAACGAGGTGATCCAGGTATAAATGAATTAGATAAAGCCTGTAAAGAACACGACATAGCATATTCTCAGAATAAAGATAATTTGACTGCTCGTCACGACGCCGATAAAGTGTTAGAAAATAAAGCCTGGTCAAGAGTATTAGCTACTGATTCTTCATTACCGGAAAAAGCTGCGGCGTGGAGTATAGCCAACACCATGAAAGTTAAACGAAAATTAGGAATGGGAATGAAAATGGGTGCAATAAATAAAATTAAGAAACGAACATGTAAAAAAACAACTTTAAATACAGTGAAGAAGGTTGCAAAGTTAGCCATTAAATCCAAAGGAAAGTCACTCAAACATATGGATGATTTAACGGCACAAGGAATTATAAAAACTGCACTGAAAGCAGCTAAACGTGAAGTTAATAATCACAAACCATCTGTACATACTATAAGTAAAGACAGAATAATCCCATTACCCAAAACTGGTGGCATTCTCCCATTAATACCAATCTTTGCTGGATTATCTGCACTGGGTGCTCTTACCGGTGGGGCAGCGGGAGTTGCAAAAACAATAATCTCTGCTAAGAATGCTAAAAAGGAGTTGGAGGAAAATAAACGTCATAATCGTAGTATGGAAGCTATAGCCATAGGGAAAGGCCTACAAGTAGCCCCTACCTCTAATGGTTACGGTTTATATCTGACCCCGTATCCAAAAAACCATTAAAATTACCGAGAGTACCGCTAACTAATATAGATTTAGAAAACTATGCTCGTCATTACGAAATACCATATTTTCGTGGTATTTATATGCTAAATAACTTACCACGCAATCCAAAAATGAATGAATCTGCTATAATTAATTTGGATGATATGGATGGCAGAGGAACTCACTGGGTAGCTTACAAAAAACGTGGTTATAATGTAATTTACTTTGACAGCATAGGTAACTTACCACCTCCAAAAGAAATAATAGAGTATCTCGGTAATAATTGTAAAATTTTCTATAATTACAAACAAGAACAAGCGCCTAGTACAGTAATATGTGGACATCTTTGTTTAAAATTTCTTCTGAATAAAACTAGTCGTTGATACCACAGGAGATCATTTCTATGTTATTATTTGAAACGTCAACATAATAATGTCTTTAACATTAACATTACATAGTAATAGTTCTATTCTAAATGCGAATTTTTTTCCGCCAATTGAATTAAAAAAAGGTACCGAATACGAATTGGGGTTAGTTCTGTTTCAAACATACAATTCTATACCGAACATCGAAGAAAAAAATAATAGATTATATTACGGTGATTCACACATATATCTGTCAGAAGGGTCTTATGAAATTAAAGACATAAATGAATATATTAAAACGCATTTACCAAGTGAAATTAATTTTGAATTGACCGCCAATAATAATACGTTAAAAAGTGAAATAAAGTGTAGTGAATGGATTTATTTTAATAAACCTAATAGTTTTGGGCCTTTATTAGGATTTACGGAACGAGCTCTAGAACCAAATAAATGGCACGAATCAGATATACCTGTTCAGATTATTAAAGTTTCTAATATTCGGATAGAGTGTAACATTACAACAGGTTCTTATACAAATGAGAAATTAATGCATACAATCCATGAATTTACCCCAATGGTACCGCCTGGTTTTAAGATAGTGGAAATCCCAAACAATATAATTTATCTCCCACTTCGAGTAAATACAATCGACAATCTAACGCTTAAAATACTCGATCAAGATGATAATTTAGTCAATTTTCGTGGAGAAGCCATCGCAGTAAGATTACATATCAAACAGCTTTAACCTTATGATTCTTCAGAAGATAAAAAATAAAAACTCACTACGTAAGGGTTATCCTTTACCGATTCCACGAAGAAGAAGAAAATCTGATATTTATAAATACAGATGTTCATCTGGAAAAAATATCAGAAACGATTCTTCCGTTTCGAAGTTAACAACAAATAGTCAAAACATCCTGAGAGCTCTTGGATACAAGTTAAAACATGAACAGTGCAACAACATTCATCACTGATGATATGTTATCAGTGGATGAAGATATTATATTCGATGAGTCTATTAACCGCATAGAGTGGCATACACATCAGCCATATGTGACATCAACTTTTAATAATAACGACGAAATTCGTATTCCAATTCAACAGCAAGATATATATACATTACCAGCACACAGTTTTCTCTATATAGAAGGTAAAATTGAAGCTGGTCAACAGGGACCGGAAGCAGTAATTAAGTTCATCAACAATGGTATCGTCTACTTGTTTGAAGAAATACGTTATGAATTAAATGGGATCGAAATCGACCGTACAAAAACATTAGGTATTACGTCAACAGTCAAAGCGTATACGTCAATTACACCAAATGAAGTACTTTCTTTAGAAAATGCAGGATGGAACATAAAAAATGCTGACAATACAATTAGTTACAAAGAAAATTTTAATGTATGTATACCACTAAAAATGTTATTAGGATTTGCTGAAGATTTCAACAAAATCATTTTAAATTCACGTCAAGAATTAATATTGGTACGTTCTAAAACTGATAATGATGCTTTAGTATGCTCGCAAGCAGGCAATTTAAATAACATAATTGTAAAACTTAATAAAATCCAGTGGCGTGTACCGTACGTATACGTAGCCAATCCTGAACGTTTATCTTTATTAAAGATAGTTGAACAAGGTAAACCTATTCATATAAATTTTCGAAGTTGGTCAACATATGAGTTTCCTATGTTACCAAATACGTCGAAACATACATGGACTGTAAAAACAAGTGCCCAGCTGGAGAAACCTCGTTATGTCTTACTAGTATTTCAAACTGACAGAAAAAACTCTTTAGAAAAGGACACATCATTATTTGACCACTGTAATATTACTAATGTAAAATTATATTTAAATTCTGAATGTTTTCCGTATCAAGATATTAATTTAGATATTGACAACAATAAATATGCCTTAATGTATGATATGTATAAAAGATTTCAATCATCGTATTACGGTCGAAGTGGATATGGTGACCCTTTATTTGGTGTTCAGGATTTAAAGAACATAGCACCAGTGTTTGTAATTGATTGTTCAAGACAAAACGAGTCTATGAAAACATCTACAATAGATATAAGACTAGAATTTGAATCAAAAAATCCAATTCCAAAAAATACTTCTGCGTATTGCATCATATTGCACGATCGACTCATCGAATATAATCCATTAACGAATATTGTTAAAAAGGTTTTGTAAGAAAAATATAAATCAGTTCACAAGTAACTCTTCATTATATTACATCGTACTGTTTATAATCAAAAATTGTTTATTTAATCGTATATTTTTATAAAAGAAACTGTTTATAAAAATGAAAGAATTTATTATTGATATTCAAGGATATGGTATCAGTAATAATCGTTTTATTTTAAAAGAAATAGCAATCTTAACAAAAAATGATACGCAATTACAACACATGTTTGTTCAACCTCCTTGTAAATGGAGTGAAGTCAGTTTTTCATTAAGGAAACAGATTTCTTGGTTGCATCGTTATTATCACGGATTACCGTGGGATGACGGATATATAGATTATTACACAGCTCATAATATAATAAAGGATCTATTATCTTGCGACTGTATAATATATTTAAAGGGAAATATAAAAAGAAAACTGATGGAAAAGTTACTTAAAAATAATGAAATGTGTACCATAGTTGATTTGGCAGAAAATATAAATGACTATGATGAAATGCCACCGTCACTACGAATAAAGAACAAATATACTTCAAACTTTTCTTGTTTTTCCCATAAGCCACTTTCAACACAAAGAAACTGTGTACCAGCATGTGCCCTTCGTAATGTATTTACAATTCACGCCTGGTTATCAAGAAAACAAGAAGATCCATTCTGAATAATTATGTATCTATATATTTTTTCATTATTATTTATATTGTAAAACTATATGTTAATAATACTGTACTTATTATATGTTTATAATAAATTTTGTAAATATTATTTGATATTTGTATATACTTACCCAGTATCCTTGATTTACATTTTTCAGGATTAAAAGGAGTAAAGTAAGTATAAGGTTTATAGTAACATATAAAATATAGTTTACCTTAATTGTTATATATATATATTTACGAATTTTCATTATACATTTACATACACACACAAAAAACGGTATAAAAAGGAGGTATGATTATGCAATATTATATAACATTTTATTTACAAGTATCCATTTTATTAATCAAGTGTTTAAATTTATTATAATTACTGGGAACATAATACATATTTGATTTTAAATCATCTAATATGAAATTTGGATAAAAAGTCAACATTTCTTTATATATAGTACAAACAATATTATTTTCTTCTTTGAATATAAGTTTCTTTATATTGTCAAGAGATTTTCCGGGCATTAAATAAGCTTGAGTATTAATGTCCCTATAATATTCACCAAAAAGAAGAGAATTAAAATAATTTAGCATGTCTGACAAAATATCACTTATATTACATATAAATTTTAGTGATAATTTATCTAACAATATTTCATTTTTCATCCATTTTATACAGATTGAATAGTCAGTTTCTAGTCTATGAAATTCAATATTATGTTCCTCGTCACCAGTGCTACTTATTAGATTTACAATACTTTTTATATAATCTACAAAAGCATTCCATTCTGACACATTGAATACAATACTGTTCTGCGATTTATAATTTACAATCTTAACAACGACTTCTACATTTATGGGATAAATTCCCACATACAGGACTTTTTCATTATTGTTGCAAAGGTTGTAGGCTTGTTGAAGCAATAAGCGAGATGCATGACTGGTTATCATTTTCTGGGCCATTCTGTAAAAATGAACAAATTGTCAACTATATCTAATATTTGAGTTTATCTTACAAAAAACTTACCTTGTTCTCTATCGATTTTTCATCATCTGCTTGAGATTTTAAAAAGTTGAAAAATTCCTTTTCCTCTTCCTCAAGAAAATCAACGACTTCACTTTCTAATTCTTGCAATAACTTAATTTTCTTGAATTTTACGAGTAACTGAATAATATTATTTTTTTTAATAAGGTAATTATAGCAAATTTCTTCACCTTCAGTATAACGTTTCGAATCTTCTCGGTAAGAATCATTTAAAAATTTTTCGAAATCTTCATCGAAACGTGTTCGCTTGTAAACTATTTCATGTTCATTGTCATGTCAAGATCAATAGCGTCCTCTGTATGCACATAAGCAGCCCACATTTTCAACACTGACACTTTAAACGAAGAAACAAATATACACTCTCATAATCCTCACTTATTTCAAACTACAATCGATCTCTATGCAACTCATATATATACTATTTTCTAAATTTTGCAGGTTCAAACACGTTCGTAGTTTTGATTATATAAAACTGACTAATGATATATCAATTAACAAAACAAATAATCAAGTTTTATAAAAGAAAATCTTAAGATAAAAATGTTTTTGACTATAAACTGACTAATGATATTTCAATTAATAAATCAAATAATCAAACCTTATAAAGGAATATAAAGACAAATATGTTTAGTTTCAGAGAGCTAATAAATAAACAATGCTCAGGGGTATAAAAATTTTTAAAATGCGATTTACTGTTCTGTGAATAATATAGAAAAGGATGCATCAAATATAATATTTCTTTGAGAACCCCTGTTTAAGATATCAATATAAAATGCATCGTTTTAGTCAAATTATCTTCATTCTGTACCAAGTTCGTTTAAGCATACAACGATTCAAAATTAAAATGAATATGGAAAAAATTAATGAAATCGGACAGTTGTCCGAATTTAAACCTACGAAGAAAGTGCGTGAATTAAAACAAAATCAACCATATAAAGTTAAAAAAATTAAACAAATTAAAACCAAATCTTTTGGCGATAAAATTTTGTGTGATTTGGGGGCCTTTTCTATATTCCTACCGGAAAGATTTTCATCGTTAACAAATGAGCAAATTCAATCACTTAACGATACACCTCACTTGGGTGTGACTTATTTGGGCTTAAAAAATATGAGTGCCGGGCGTAATGCAGCCACATTAATAAAGTTTACAACACTGGTGCCGGGTACAGCTGAATTTTTATCAGCTGAAATTGCTGCAGCCTCACTTCTAAAAGATGATTTAGAACAAGGTACTTCAGGAACGGGTTTGCAACCGCCTACGTCTCAAGTAAGATTTATATTTTATTTTATTTTATTAATGTTCTAATATAGTCTTCAATTGTATCAGTAAATACACCGCCCAAATCATCTGTTGACCATCACATAATGAAACCTACTACTTCAAGTTCGAATACGAGTACAAGTTCCACTACTTTACCGATATCATCGTCAACGGATTCTCCGGAAACATCTTTAGAACATATAACTTCACATATTGATCATCAACTATTCAAAATTTTAAATATTCGTGAAAGAAAAATGAAAAAATTCAAATCTGCATGGCGTGAAATTAATATTGCAGTAAATACGGATTCCTCAAACAAAAATCCTGTTCAATGGTTAAATTCTATATTTGATAGACTAATAAAATATTTATCTGACGAAATGAAAATTTTACCTTCAGATCGAATAGGTATTGAAATTTTTAGCGAAAATTCCCCAGATTATCCAATCGGTATAAGTTACAAAAAATTTTCTGAATTATCATCGAATGTTATTGTAAATGCCATACAAAGTGTATTACAGAGTAACAAAAATTTTCTCCTAAATGACACCCTTATGTTATCGGTAGCTCATACAATTATGCCATCAGGTAAAGGAAAACCGAATTTAAAATATGTACCGTTTGAAGAATACTGTCGCCGAAAACATTCGATAATAAACATAAAAAATAACGATAATTTGTGTTTAGCTAGAGCTATTGTATTAAGTATTGCGTATTTGGAAAATCAAGATTTATATAAAAAATTACGTAAAAATGAAAATTTACAAAAACAACATGCCATTGATTTATGTCAAAAATTTAACATAAATTTAGACAACGGTGCAGGAATTGAAGAATTGCAAGACTTTCAAAATAATTTAAAAAATTTTAAAATTACTCTATTTGGTGATGATAGATTAGGACGAGAAATTATTTTTGAAGGACCTGACGTCTTTAACCGTACTGACCAATATATTGATATTTTATATTTTGATAATCACTATAATCCTATTCTTAGCGTAACTGGTGCATTTAATTTATCGTATTATTGTCGTAAATGTCATTTAGGTTACAAAATGAAAGGTGCACATAGATGTCCTTTTTCATGTTCACGGTGTAATAGTTCGCACATAGAAAGTGAAAATAATATACTTGTAATATGCGACGAATGCCAAAGACAGTTTAATGGACAGGATTGCTTTGAAAATCATAAAAGAGTTAATTCATACACTAAAAATAGATCAATGTGTGAAGTTATTAAATACTGCAAGAAATGTTCCAAAACTTATAACCTGAATACAAGAAAAACACCCCACGAATGCTTTGAAATATTTTGTTCCGTATGTCAAGTTAGTAATTCTATTGAATTCTATATTTTTAGTTAAATATTTCTAATTTTATTTATTGTTTTTTGTTAGCAACATTTTCCACCGAATCATCAGTGTTTTATGAAAGTTATTACGACGGACGATTCAAAAACAGCTGCACAAGTACTTTACATCTTTTTTGATTTGGAGTGTTCACAAAATACACCATTCAACGACGATAAGGCATCACCCCATTCATCTAAAAGGAAGAAAGAAAAGATTTCATTTGAACACATACCAGTCCTTTGTGTAGCCCAACAATCTTGCATACATTGTCTAGAAAGAAGTATTAATGTGAGTAATAAATTTTGTAATAATTGTGGTATTCGTGAACATGTATTTATGGAAAATCCTATAAAACAGTTTTTTGAATATTTAATGTTACCACGACAAAATTTGAAAGAGATTATTGTAATTGCACATAATCTTAGATCGTATGATGGACATTTTCTTTTAAGATACATAGCAGATACTTTAAAATTAACACCGGACATATTAATTCGGGGCAATAAAATATTAAATATTCGTTTAAAAAACATAAACTTTATTGATAGTTTAAATTTTTTACCTATGAAATTAAGTAAGATGCCTAGTGCACTTGACTTGAAATGTGATAATGTTTTGGAAAAAGGTTATTTCCCTTATTATTTCATTCGAAGTGAAAATTTAGATTATATTGGACCCATGCCCCCAAAACAATATTTTCCTACACAGAGTATGAGTTCCGATGAAAATGTAAGTTTTAATAAATGGTATAACGAAAACAAACAGTCTAATTGTAGTTTTAATTTGAAGAAAGAATTAATTAAATACTGTATAAATGACGTCAATATATTACGGGAAGCATGTATGAAATTTAAAACTTTATTTTTTGAAAATAATAATATTGATATTTTTAGACGTTCAATAACCATAGCTAGTGCATGTCTTTATACGTACAGAAAAAATTATTTGAAAGAAAATAAAATAGCTATTGTACCAACAACTGGTTACAGATGTAAACAAAAATATTCTTTTGAAGCAACTATTTGGTTATTGTGGGAGGAAAAAGAACGAAACATTAAAATACAACACGCTTTTAATAATAATGAACGTAGTGTATTAGGTTTTAAAGTAGACGGGTACACAGAAATAGAAAATAAAAAAATAATATTTGAATATCAAGGCTGTTGGTATCATGGTTGTCCTATATGTTATCCACACAAACGTAATATTTCATTATTAAATTCTGCAGACGATACAATGAATTTTCGATATGAATCAACAATTAGAAAAATAGAAATATTAAAAGGTGCAGGATTTGAAGTAATAGAAATATGGGGTTGTCAATTCGAAAAAAATCGTAAAAATAATATTAATTTACAACAGTTTTTTAATACACGTGAAATATTGTCTATAAAGCCCATAAATCCACGTGACAGTTTCTATGGAGGAAGAGTTGAAACAATGGTAACTCATTATAAAATTGATGAAAGTAAGAACGAAAAAATTTATTATTCTGATATTTGTAGCTTATATCCGTATATTAACAAATATTCAGAGTACCCAGTCGGACATCCTACAATTTATATAGGCGATGATTGTCCAGATATTTTTAATTTTGAGGGATTAATTAAATGTACAATATTACCGCCACGTGAATTATATCATCCCGTATTACCAATGAAAATAAACAAAAAATGTATGTTTGTTTTATGTCGAACTTGTGCGGAGAATATGAATATCAATGACTGTACACACTCTGATACTGAAAGAGAATTAACATCTACATGGGTCGTTAATGAAGTTCGTTTAGCTGCCTCTAAAGATTATAAAATTGTTCAAATATACGAAGTTTGGAAATTTGAAACTGAAAAATATGATCCAAATTCAAAAACTGGTGGTTTATTTGCAAACTATGTCAATAATTTTTTAAAAATTAAACAAGAAGCTAGTGACTGGCCTATTGAATGTTTAAATAATGAAAATTTAAAAGAAAAATATATTCAAGATTTTTTTAAACGAGAGGGAATATTGCTAGATAAAAATAAAGTACAAAATAATCCTGGTTTAAGATCTCTTTCAAAATTGCAATTGAATAGTTTATGGGGTCGCTTTGGTATGAGAGATGACTTATCTCACACTAAAATTATTTCTACATATGAGGAATTAATAACATATTTCTGCAATCCAAATTATGAAGTACAGTCAACCATACCTATCAATGAAGAAATTATGTATATTACGTGGAAGGACAATAATAGACAAGTTTCTCCTACCACAAATGTTTTCATAGCAGCTTATACAACTGCACTAGCACGTATATACCTTTACAAATATTTAGATAAACTTGGAACTCGTCTACTTTATACAGACACTGACAGTATAATTTATACCCAAAAACCAAACGAGTGGATGCCGGAACACGGAAATTTTTTGGGTGATATGACGAACGAACTCGATAAATATGGTAAAGGTTCTTATATAAACACTTTTGCATCTGGGGGTCCAAAACATTACGCATTTCAAGTGTGTGTATCTGGCGATAAAAATAATATTAAAACAGAATACAAAATTAAAGGCATAACAATTAATGTAAGCAATGAAAATATAGTTAATTTTGATAATTTAGTAAAAATGATTACTGAATACACTGAACCTGTTGTCCTGAAATACGAAAATCAAATTATACGCACTAAACAATTTCGTGTACTATCTTGCGATCAAATTAAAACGTATCAAAATGTTTATCTTAAAAGAAAATTTAATGATATTAGTTCTGAACCGTTTGGAACTGTGAAAAAGCAAAAATACTCGTAAACGAAACGTAATATTTATATATTTATTTGTGATGGCATATATCATATTAGAGTTTAATATTTAAATCAGGTAACCACTCATTTATAATATAAAATAATAACCCTTATTGTTATATTACTTTACTTTAAAATATATTATTCAAATGTATGTATTTATAATTATCTTATAAGTATATTTAAATTAATAATTATAATATAAAAGTAAGTTCACTAATTTTAATGTAAAATATATATCCTTAATATTGTATTATATATTATGTTTTACTATTACTGTATACTATATTTAATAAAATGTGAAGATTACACTTAACTTTTTATAAACAACTAACATATTTTATTTCTAAATAATCTTACCTTCAGACGAAATTAAGTAAAGCTTCTTTTCCAAATATATTCCATTTCTCATAACAGCAAGGGCATGATATCTCTTCGTTTAACACTTATTATTATGAAAAACATTCCAAATACTGTAATCAATCACTTTAATAATCACAAACAACACACAATACAAATATTAGAAACTACACTTAATACTTATTATCACTAAATTGTTTTATAAAACGATATTAAATAATAAAATAAGAGACGGCATCTCAAGACGAGAAAATCGTTATGTCTACATACATACAAACAGCCGAAGACTAGATATCACTTTGCCCTGGATCTGAAATGTTTACGTTATTCTAAGAGGCACAAAAAATCCCACAGCGGACTAACAGCCACGAGGAGAAGACGATATGACCTCATAGTTTACATTAAAAAGATATACAATCAAATTCCACATCGCATGAGCGTAACATTATATTTCTTCCATCTATTATTTAAAGTTTGCACGTTAATACAATACCAGAATACACGTATCGTGATAGCCCCCAATGCGACACTCGCCAGCGCGACTAGGGAATTCCAATTCATTAGGACTCTAGATACCCACATCGCGATTCGTTCTGACTCTGTATCATCGATTCTGATTCGTCCAGACCCTGGATACCCACATAGTTATTCTTTCAGACCCTGGATACTCCATCCTGATTCGCTCAGAGACCGATAACCCATCGCACGCAATTCTCTTTCTACTCTTGCATCTCTCTCGCTCTCACACAAACTCCATTTAAACAAAATTCTCTTTCTTTGTCTTTCTCATTGTAATGTCTGGCTGTTGACACCCTTTTACTACTAATGCGATTTGAAGCAAAGCATCAATTTTTTAAGAACATTGCACATAGAATAAGAAACTTCAAAAATATTGCAAAAAGTTTAGCTTTAAAACATCAGCACATGATGTGGGTTCATTGGAAAAGTCCAAATATATTTCAAAATACCCGAACTTTAGGTCCTTCGAAAGAAATATTATTTAGAGAGTACATATACCACCAAAATATAACTGACATAGTTGGTGATTTTGATCCAGATACAAAATTAACAGTTATTAATTGGATAAAAGAAGGATATGAATATCGAAAACAATTTTTAATATGCACTAGTAATTCTGATAGCAATACTCTTCCTATATTTGAACAAATTGTTGATATTATTCTTATTAATAATAGTACATTTTTTGTGACGACTAAGTTTCATACAAATAAATTTAATGAACATTTTCATACTTTTGAAGTGGTCAAAACAGACGTAATTGATGTGCGTGATTTAAAATTACTTACATTTATTGAACCTTATGAACTTCATCAAAGTTGTTTGGGAATAAACTCGTTAATTGTTCCTAAATATAAATTTCCCTTTGAAACAAATGATAATAATTAAGATATAATTTTTGTTATGTTCAATTATAATTGTGTAAACAATGTACCTGATGTACTTTAAGTTGCTGTGATTTATATGACTATATTTAGAAAATATGACTGATTAGTTTGTAATCCTAAATTACTGTCTCAGGTTTGTATACTGCACCTTATTACGAGTATTTAATAGTTGAACAGTATATGCAGTATTGTATTATACCAGATGTACTTTAAATTCGTAAATATACGATATTTTTTTTTGTTTTGTAATTTTATTGTTTTATTTTATAAATTCTATTACATCACTACTTTTAACACTAAACTGTACACTAATATAACACTTTACGTTCACGGTTTAAATTATTACAACACTATTAGTTCACACTAGAATAACACGATATGTTCACACTAACACTATGTGTTCACACTATAATTACACTGGGTCTACACTATAACAGCACTATATGTTTACACTATATTAACACTGTTTTTACACTAAATGTTCTCACTATAATAACACTATGTGATCAAACTATAACACTACGAGTTCACACTATAATAACACTACGTGTTCACACTATAATAACACTACGTCTTCACACTATTAACTAGTTCTTTCACTAGAAGAGTTTGGTTAAAGTTCACTAAAATTAACCTTTCGTGACAGTGTAAATGTTAACACTACATATTTTGTCCTCGAGGGTACACTATTTTTGGTTAGTTTAGTGTTATTTTTAACACGAAATTTTTTAGTGTGTATGTGTGTCCGTGTGTGACAAATTTTTCTCCGACGATAACTCCAATACTATAATTCTAAAAATTATAATTCTTTCGTATTCCTCTTCTGTACATTCATATGAAGAGTTGATTAGATTTTGGTTATAATTGATCCACCGGAAGTACCCTTATTTGAAGTTTTTAACAGTTTTTCTTAAAAAAACGCAGTTAAATATTATTTTTTGACATTTTGTTATTATATTTATTAAAGAAAATACTCTTCTCTATATGGTTTGATTATTCATTTTCCTTCATATTCAATAGATGTAGAGTTAAAGCATTATAAAGAAATTAATTTTTGAAAAATTAGTCAGCTTTGCCATTTATCATGGAAACAGCTGACATAATTATTCAAAAAAATTTAATTGACAGATGTCAGTTGCAAGTGCAAAACCAAATATGGAAAAAAATATAGGATCTAAAATTGGTATGTCATAGTGTTGCTCGTAAGTGACACGCAGGGAAAGGCCAAAGAGAAGATGGAAGGACATTACTTAGTGTAGTTTATGTTATAATTTTATTGGATTTATAGAACCTTTTCAAATGAACTTTTGGTATGGAATTTGTAAAAAATAGTATGTGTTCGTGTTCGATTTTACATGATATTATATAGAATCTGTTCCAAGGACCTTTTGGTATGGGATTTGTACAAAATACATGGAATTGACGGAAGGTCTTGTGCTGGCCACAACAGATTTTTTATATTTAAATGTAAATATCATGTTTATTCATTTAAAATAAATATATATACGCAACATTACCCATATTATTAAAAGAGAAATTTTCTCTTTTCAATAAACACATA
Source organism: Ophonus ardosiacus (assembly GCA_943142095.1). NCBI lineage: Eukaryota > Metazoa > Arthropoda > Insecta > Coleoptera > Carabidae > Ophonus > Ophonus ardosiacus. The sequence goes on along the minus strand of OW964831.1, from coordinate 45,369,131 downwards.
ATAAAAAATCTGTTGTGGCCAGCACAAGACCTCTCGCCATTTCCATATTAGGCTATATATGTATTGTATTGCACTTCGCTTTCGAACCGTCGTTTTATAACAAAATATTACAGAACTTTACCCAAATATTGTTTTTTATTGTATTTAACATGTCTTCTGCACACATATAATTCTAATTATATCTATTTTATATCATTTTCATGTCAGAGATTGTTCCAATTTATTAACCAGATTGGCGGTATTTCTGATGGATATATGCATTTTACTACAATTTTACCTATAATTTCAAATATTTAATTAATAAAACAATAAGAAAAATTAAAGATACTTCTCAGAAAAAGTTTCTTTAGTGCCTTGGCCTCTGCGATTAGTTCACTCTATAAATTATAGTGTCTTTATCTCTAAATCTATACAAGATATAATAAAAATTTTAAGTGTATTAGATGGAGAATTTTATGTTCTTCAATATTTAATAAAAAAAAACTCCCAAAAAATTATATTTAGAAGAATTTTTCTAAGAAACTACTACTTCCGGTTGTTCAATTGTTACCCACACACACACACACACACACACACACACACACACACACACACACACACACACACACAGACACACACACACACACAGACATCATTTTAAAAATGTTATAATCGGATTCTAGGGACCTTAAATCGTGCTTATTCAATATAATCTATATATGCGAATTTTAGCATGAATCCAATACCTACCTCTCTTAGCGAGAGGTAAAAATATAAGGTTCCATTTGAAAAATACAATATTGTCTTAAATTCTGGGAACCGCAGATATAATTTTTGTTACTGAAATCATCACTTTTACCTCTCGCTAAGAAAGGTATTGGATTCATGCTAAAAAATCCCATATGCAGATTTTAGTGAATAAGCACGTTTTAAGGTCAATAGAATCCGATTTTAACATTTGACAATCATCTCTCTCTCTCTCTCTCTGTCTCTCTTTGTGTGTGTGTGTGTGTGTGTGTGTGTGTGTGTGTGTGTGTGTGTCTGGATGTTGGAGGGACAGTTTACCAAATTCCATAAGACTAAACACCAAATTAACTACGTATTTCTTAATCTGACGTTAATGGAAAGAGTAGTTTCTTAAAAAACAAACTTCTAAATATTATTTTTTGGAAATTTTTGTTATTAAAAATATTAAAGATTTTTACAATGGTGTGGGTGCGTTTGTGTGTTTGGATGTTGAAAGGACAGCTTGTCATACTCTATAAAACTAAAGACCAACTTAAGTACGTATTCCTTAATATGACATTACTGGAAAGAGCTGAAAAGGTTTTGGTAATAATTGAACAACCGGAAGTACTAGTTTCTTAAAAAAATCTTCTCAATATTATTTTTTTGGTAATTTATATTATTATTATATTTATGCATCAAATATATTTATTATATCTTCCATAGATTTAGAGATAGAGAATTATAAATATATAAAATAATCCGTTGCAATGAATCTCACAGCCCAAATAACTTCATGAAAACCAGTTGAAAAATTAAAATGTTTTGCAGAATAATGTCAGTGTCAAAAATTCAAATATATTACTGAAGGCTATTTCTGAGGAGTACATTTAATATTTCTTATTTTATAATTAAATACCGCCAATCTTGATAATGAATTTGAAAAATCTCGAATATTTAGAAGAGTACGGGAAAATTACTAATACCAATATGGAAATGACGAGAGGTCTTGTGTAGGCAACAACAGATTTTTTTAATTTAGAACACAGTTTTGCTCATTTAACTAAACTTGTACCTCTTCATATAAAATGTTAACAACAATATGTGTGTTTATTGAAACATCCTGTTTTGTGTTCAAATTATTATTATATTTATACATAAACTGTTTGATACTTTACATCCAATTAATGACAGCATTTTTATTCTTTATAGTTATTGTAACTATTTAATGTAAATTAAATATGAAAGCTAAACATTATACTCCTAAAACACAGTGTATTCTTCCTGGAACACCAACAAAGCAATTATTCTTGCTTTCATCATTTCAAAGAAATATTAGAAGACGGTAGATGGATTACACATCTTTCAGTAAGTATACAAATTACAAAGAATATCTTGAGCACAACTATTTGTGCTATATGCATGAGTGCCGTAATATAAAATTAATGACAGAAGAATAAATAACTCAACTCAAAGGTATATTATACTATTCTAAGAGAAGTTAGCTTGGGACAAAGACTTCTAAAGGAATATCATATCAGATTTTATTGCTTTCTACGGATGATAATGCTTATGAATTTGAAATATGAAAATATTTAAAATGTCGGTAAAATACGAGACCTTCGTCATAATAGTTCGTCCTAAATTTTAATTTTAAAAACTCATCACTTTGATAGTCATATAATACAACAAAACAACTGAATATTCTCGATAATACGAAACGTGTTGCCTGGAAACACCACGAGACCTTCCAAAAGGCAACTCGCTTAGTTGAAAGGTTTACTTGTATTTTTTATTTCAATAAGGCTTTGCTGTCAAACAATATGTACGTTTAGTTATTCGTTTAGGTGCATTCGGAACTATCAATGAATCATTTCAGATGCCAACTTAAAGGAAAAAATCTGATGTGGTCAGCCCATAACCTCCCGCTGGGTATTTAACCACGCGGTATAAATAAAGCAACCATTATGTTCAAATATTTTTGCATTCACACATAACAATTTTTATATATTGACAATAAAAATAGAAACACTTAACAAAAATGAAAATAGTACTCGCATCTTGACACAAAGTCTTTTCAAACCCGTATTCTGGACACCAATGAAGCAAATCAATAGTAATTCTAATATTTATGTACAATTGAAAATATAATATTTTTACTAACCTTAATTTTATTAGATTCAAATACATATATTATTACTACATTCTCCTTAACACGGTTTCACTATTAATTTTAATGTAATTGCAACCTGACAGTGACATTTGTTTAAATATGTCAAAATTGTTATGAAAATATTATTTTTGTTTGAGGCATAGGCAAAATGATATATGAAAATAAATTATATTATTAATTTATATTTAAAGTTATTTACTAAATGCTATTATCGTAGAATTGAAGATTGTACCATTAAATTTCATTATTATTAGTAAAATTTGCTGAAAAATTATATACAACGAATTTTTTTCAAGAAAAACTGTTGAAAACTTGTACAAGTGATACTTCCGGTTATCCTATATACACTGAAAACTAATCAGCTCTTCCCATATTAGTGTAGAATGGATATACAAAATTTCAAAATTTTCTGATTGATAGTATTTGAGTAATCGTGTCCACCAGATCCACACATTCACACACACACACACACACACACACACACACACACACACACACACATACCCACAGACATCATTGTAAAAATGATAAAATCGGATTCTGGGGACATCAAAACGTGCTTATTCACTAAAATCTCTATATGTGATTTTTAGCACGATCCCTATACCTACGTTACCTAGGGTAGCGGGAGGTAAAAAGCATACTAACTATAGTTTCATGCATGTAGTAGGTAGGTACTGTGTTTGAAAAAAAAAATCATACTCTATACGCTGTGTAAATAGAATTAAAAATGATATTGACAACTTTGTGTACAAAAAACAAAATAACCAAACGCACTTATAAGTGAATATACGAAGGTATGTAGGTATATTTGAACATACAAAGGTTTGTTTATCCGTGCACCATGGTTACTTAATAATATCTACTGTAATACGCGGTAACTAAGAAAAATCACTCATTCTTTTTGGTTTATAATTTAAGAATGATAATGTCTGGCAGCACAAGCATTGTTTTAACTAAAACACTGTTTTAAGAAATGTCAAATTCAAATTTCAATATTTAATTTCACCCATATGGTTAAAGAACGACTTTTTTTTAAATATTTCTTTCAATACAAACTATATTCTGCTTTAATATCATATTCTGATAAATTTGATATTTATTATTAGTATTAAAAAATAAAATTGAACATTTTTACCTCTCGGTAAGAGAGGTATTGGTAGTGTTGCCAGAAGTCGAGACGAGACGAGACTTGGGGCCGGTCTTGTCTTGGTCTTGACTTGGTCTCGACTAGAGTGGTCTCGTCTTGGTCTTGTCGAGACGAGACTTCATGTCAGTCTCGTCTCGTCTCGAGTCTCGACAAGACTCTCGACTTTGCCTCCATTAACATTTTTTTTATAATCCCATCTAAGAGTAGATAAAATTTTAAGAACAGCAGTACAATCGCGATTCAAAAATTCCAAATAATATTAGAGATATTTATTATTTTTTCTGTAAATATCAACTTGATACTTGAGCTCTTGAAATAATTAATATGAAAACATACATACATACCGAGTGTTGTTTCTTGTTAATAAACATAAAATATATAATTTCAAATCCTTAGCTACAGAATAAATCACAGCAATGCATTTCTATTATTAGCAATAGTTAAATAGGTATGTATATGTTTAAATGAAGCAGTAAGTAAATGGACAAAAATCCCCCCAAAAAAAAAAAAAATTCTTTCGCTATTTTTTTATATTTTTCTAAATAAATGTTAAATAAGTAGATAACTAAAACTTAACCTTTCGCGTATCCCCTAGTACGCGTACCACAGGTTGAGAACCTCTGCTTTATATAAAAATTTTGACGAATAAAAATATAGTTAGTCATATATTTATATGTTATTTATTTGCCAAAAAATAAACTTATTCTAAAAACGTATTTAGAATAATAATGGTATATTCAATAAAAACTGTTACATTCTCTAACAAAAAAAAAACATTTATTTGAAAAACAAATAAATTATAATAAACGTGCTTATTATTATAAATAGAGTAACTTTCCAAAATCAGTCAGCTTTACTATAATCATAGAAACAGCTGATATATTCAAAAAATTGTAATTGACAGATGTCAGTGTCAAGTACAATTTACATAATGATTGTTCGTGTTATAATTGTATTGGATTTATATTTTTTCCAAAGAACGTTCGGTATGGAATTTGTAAAAAATAGTATATGTTCGTGTTATAATTTTATTGAATATATAGAATCTTTTCTAGGGAACTTTTGATGTGGGATTGGTGCAACATACATCAAATTGACGGAAGGTCTTGTGCTAGCCACAACAGATTTTTTATGTACCTACTAAAACTTCTTTTACATGTTGTAGAGGGTAGAGTTGAAAATAAAATCAAGCCATGGAGTAAAAATGGATAGAATTTTTTGGAGATATCTAATAATTCTTCATATGGTATTTCTTTATCAAGAGGTTCCTCTTTCCACTTATGAAACCATAATAATGATTCCTCATAAAAATTGTCTATGTTATGTTTCATTTAATTCTTTATCATAAGTTTATACTTTTCTTTATTACATGGTTTTATATTTTGAGGTTGCAAAATTGTTAGATTGACTAAAGTATTGTATTCGGAAATATTTGGATTTGGGTTGGGCAAACCTACCTACTTTTATTACTAGCAGATGTCTAAAAGTGGTTGTTATTGTCTGGTAATATGCAGCATTTATAGCACCGTTGTAAAATTTATTGTTCCATTATTGGATTTTTACAAGAGAATAAATGTTGTGTTATTTTTTACCCATTTTTTTAAAAATTATATTATATTAAGGAATTGGAAAAACAGTTTGTTTTACACATTATTTGTGCATACAAAGTTTTAAGAAAATTGTTAAAGAAGGGCTTGTACATTACGACTTTTATATTTCTATTTTCTTTAAGGCTTTAAGTAAACGTTGATTACTGTTTTCAATTTTTTCATATGAATGAATTTATACAATGTTTTTTAATTTTCTCAGGGGGCGCGAGCGCTCCAACCAGTATACGCCCATGGGCACCGGGCGAGTGTACTTGCATTTTGCATGTGTTCTTACGAGAAATGCTTAATACCAGTTTCTTAGAATATCTGATACCAATTTTCCCAAATTGTTATACCTGTAACTACATATTTTAACAATATCCCTTACATTTCACTTTGTTGAGATAAAGTTTTACTTTCATTATACATGTAAAAGATACATAAACTTTTATCTTTTGAAGGAGATATTTTCCAATTTTTTTACTAAATGATACATGCGATATTATTCATATGTTTCAATGGAAGAATTATTTAGGTGAATAAGAAGTACATCCGTTGAAAATGTAGAATATGGTTATTTTAAAACGGGAATTTCCCTAAGATCGTAAAATCTTTGTGTGCATTTTCGCAAAATTCTAAGAATCACAATAGATTCTTTAAAAATAAAAGAAAAATAATGTATATTTGAAGGGAACGTTACTTTTGTTATAATATATTAATTTAATAAATAAAACTGAAGTACATTGCTAACTTGCAGAATGCACCACAGATGTAACTTTTGTGTGCTATTTGAAAATTGGAAATATTTTTGAAGATGTAGTCAGTATTTCATATACCCAGTTGTACCAATATATTAATTGAGAATTAAACAAAAATTAAATTAAAATAACATGTGTAGTATAAAATAAAGGTTGATTTTAATTTAATAAAAAGTATTGGTGTATTAAAATAACATAAGAATTCTAAATTGATACTTCTTTGATTTCATCCCAGTTACATTGTAATTTAAATTCATTTAAAACTTATATTTGGATTATTTAGATGAATAAGGAATACATCATATTTACATAAATTAATGTTTGTGGGACACAATTATGAAAGTAGAAAATTACAAAATTTGAAAAATTAATATCTCTCTTATTTATTCGAATTTTCAATCAGTATTTACAGTAATACTCTCAGTTTTTGAAGGACTTTTAGAATAGGAATATGTTTAAAAAAATACCTTTGATCTGAAGTCGAGAGTCTTGTCGAGACTCAAGACTTTCTCGACAAGACTTGATGCTAGTCTCGTCTCGTCTCGACTTTTCTAGTCGAGACCAAATGATGGTCTCGTCTCGACAAGACCAAGACGAGACGAGACCAAGACCAAGACTGGTCTTGGTCTTGTGGCAACACTAGGTATTGGATTCGTGATAAAAATCACATATCCAGATTTTAGTAAATAAGCACGATTTAAGGTCCCTGTAGAACGATATTAACATGTTTACGATGATGTGTGTGTGTAAGTCTCTCTCTCTCTGTGTGTGTGTGTGTGTGTGTGTGTGTGTGTGTGTGTGTGTGTGTGTCTGTGTATGTGTGTATGCATGTGTGTATGTGTGGATGTTGGAGGGACGATTACTCAAAAACTATAAGACATAAGACCAGCTTAACTATGAATTCCTGAATCTGACATTCATGGGAAGAGCTGAAAAGGTTTTGGTAACAATTGGACAACTGGAAGTAGTAGTTTCTTTAAAAAAATCTTCTAAATATTATTTTTTGGAAATATGTTATTACAAATATTAAAGAATGTAAAATTCTCTATCTAGTATTTTTATTATATCTTCTATAGATTTAGAGATAGAGTGATATAAATATATAAAATATTCCATTGTATCCATCAAATAGCCCATGGAAACCAGTTGAAAAATCAAAATGTTTGTAAATGACATAAATGTCAGTGTCAAAAATCCAAAGACATTACTGAAGGCTTTTTCTGGGAAGTACATTTAATATTTCTTATTTTATTATAAATTAAATATTTTAAATTATAGATATAGCTGCCACAAGTTAAATTAATACTCTTCTTTTATGCAGAAAACCTAAAATTCGTACTTGCACAAATCGAGGTGTAATAGTAATTATAATGTGCTATTTTTGTAACAAGGAAAAGACTCCGTCAATATTTAAAGTTGGTATAAACAAAAACGGAATTCATTTGGAAGCCAAAGTATGTACAGTACCAGGTCAACTATACACGCGCTTGCTATGCATATATTTCATTATATACCTTTCAGAAATCCCGCCAATCTCGTCAATTAATTGGAAGAATCTCGAACATTTAGAAGAGTAGGAGGAAACTTGTTCATTGAATGATTTGAAAAATAAGAATATATGTAATTAAAATATTTTCAGAAATGTTAAGTACAATATTTATACATAGCCTAATATTAAATTGGCGAGAGGTATTTTTCTGGCCACAACAGATTTTTTAAAACAGCGTTGTAGTTAAAACAAGGCTTGTTCTACCAGTCAATGTCTCTATCACACGGTTTTAAGGGCTAGTTTTAATATAAATATCCCATTCGTTACTGAGTGGAGGACCTCATTGCAAAGTTTTGGTAGCTCTAACAAAATACTTTGCTTGGTCTTTTGTGCCGCATTTATTCGTCGTAGCAAACATTTCTGTCGTAAAACAAACACATCCAGGAGTTTACCATATGGCAAGAGAGGCCCTTTCTCTGTAAACGGCCCGCGCCGCATTTTGGTTGCCATGCAAATATCTCCGCGTTGTACGGCTGCGAGACATATTTATGTACGAATTATATTTACTTTAACGTTTTATCTGCGACTCAAAGGAATAACTGTATGAAATATCTTGGAGAATAACTCGTAGCTTTCAACCAACTTATGTGCATAAATTATTCTTTCCTTGGTTGTGCTGTTCGCTGTTCGCATCTCAACAAAACAGAGCTACCTTGCTAATTCTTGCGAACGTGCATGCGTAAAATGTGTGTTTGCACTCCAGAAAGAAGATTTAATTGATTTATTGCCTCAAGATATGCTTATTTCAGTAAATTTTGGTAAAACGACATATAAACTAATATAATTTGAGCAACAAAATATGTAACAGCTAATATTTTTGTCTTTTGAATATGATATTATATCGGGTGTAAAAGTCTGGTGTCCAGGATGCTAGAAATCGTTCCGAGTTCTTTTTTTCATTAGAAACATTTAACTTGTGTGACTACAGTTTCAATAATTTCTACCAACATTGAAAACTACTAAAACATAACCAAGAAATTATTCTGACAATAATAAAATAAAAAAAATAATATATAAAATACGAGTAAATAAATTTATTTAGTAATTATTTACCGTAACTTCCGAAGATGCGTAGAATTAAGTAATATTTTATAACCTTATAATTTTTAAGCTTATCAATCATCAAACTCCTAAATTTTAAGTTGGTAACATGTAAATGAAGTTAGCAACTTGTATGAAAAAATCGGATCGAACGCATTTTTCCTTTCTAGTTTTCTATTTGATTTTTGCGTCCGAGATGGTAGCGTCCACGATCCGAATTATCGAATTGAGAACTCGGATCGAATTCCAGCATCGTGGGCGCAGGTCTTAACAGAAAAAAATCTGTTGTGGCCAGCACAAGACCTTTCGTTAATTTGATGTAATATGTACAAATCCCATACCAAAAGTTCATTGGAAAAGATTCTATATATCTAGTAAAATTGTAACACGAACATAATACAATTTTTTACAAATTCCATACAGAAAGTTCCTTGGAAAATATTCTATAAATCCAATGAAATTATCACATGAATATACATTATGTATAAGTTTATATCTCTACCCATTTTTGAATTATTGACCCCAAAGTCAATATACCCCACATTTAGACAAAAATTTCAAAATTTTCAAAAATCTAATTTTTATGTATCTAGATACTTCTCAATGCGCTGATTCCAAATTTTGAAACCACAGGTCGATATCTCCTTTCATTCTCGAGATATTTAGATTAAAAGTTTTGCTCAAAACTGCCCATTTTTTGGTATTAATCCAAAAATGGGTCGAGGTATGAATTTGGCGACATTACCATTCGATTCTACGGATAAAAATACATAAGTATAGCAATTTTCAGAATTTTTGAACACCCCATACAATTTCTAAAGCAAAATAACTGAAAATGACCAAAAATCGCAAAAATCTAAGGTGTACCCCTTACAATTTCTTCAGATTTTGGCCATTTTCGGAGGTTTTCAAGCTTTTATTCATAAAAAATGAACCGGTTAGACAAATAATATGAAAATTGCTATACTTATGTATTTTTATACGTAGAATCGAATGGTAATGTCGCCAAATTCATATTTCGACCTATTTTTGGGTTAATACCCAAAAATGGGCAGTTTTGAGCAAAACTTTAAATCTAAATCTAAATATCTCGAGAACGAAACAAGATATCGACCTGCGGTTTCAAAATTTGGAATCAGCGCATTGAGAAGTATCTAGATACATAACAAATAGATTTTTAAAATTTTTGAAGTTTTTATGTAAATGTGGGTATATTGACTTTGGGGTCAATAATTCAAAAATGGATAGAGATAAACTTGGTAGTAATATTATTTATTACTTACATAATGTATATTCATGTGATAATTTTATATGGATTTATAGAATATTATCCAAGGAACTTTCTGTATGGAATTTGTAAAAAATTGTATTATGTTCGTGTTACAATTTTACTGGATATATAGAATCTTTCCCAATGAACTTTTGGTATGGGATTTGTACAAAATACATCTAATTAGATTTTTGAAAATTTTGAAGTTTTTATCTAAATGTGGGGTATATTGACTTTTGGGACAATAATTCAAAGTTCATTTCAATTGAACTTCAATTACATACGAGACTATAACAACAATAACGTCACCTAACTCGCAAAACTCACTCAGAGTTTTTCAAGTAATTTTTGTGCGTTAAGTCAGAGTATTGTTGGCGTGTTTGGTTCAATTGACTAGAAGTTTCACACTGTTTGTTTATCTAACTACCTACATGCTATTAATACTTTTACTGATTCCATAAATGAAACTTTGAGGAACCCCGGTGTTTACCACTGAATAGCTTGTATATTCCAACATCTTATCCGCTGGGAAACGTTCAATTCCATTCGATTACTCCTCCTGTGTCTCACCCCCGTTCTCTGAAATGATTCATTTCCAGGACACGCGTCCGCGTCCCTGCCGGACAGTTCGTCCGCCACGTCCGAAACAGATCTCAGCTCAACACCAGGATTTCCTCAAATGTTCACCTCAGCATGAGCCCGGATAGCTCCTTGTTCCACCGCGAAACAATGCCAAGTTCCGTTCACGTCGAACGTGACTTGGGATGGGATGGGTTCAGTACGATTACAAGGGAGGGGTAATGATTGGGTTTAGCGGGGTATTGATTATGTAGGTATAGGGACTAAATAGATATCAATAGGATATTACGAAATATGGCTATAAGGGATTCAGGTACCAGATTGAAATTCCAGCAATGGTTTATGCAATGTTGAATAAGAAAATATCTGATGTGGACACCACATGACTTCCTTGTACGCCTGTTACACTATACATATTTTGTTAATAATTAAAATATGTATAATAACAGACCCAATCATAAAATTGCACGTATTTGACATAATTTGACATTGACATTAAATTCTTTAATTTTTTGTTATTTCTTGTCCTAATTCATAGCAAACTTAATTACAGAAACCAAAAAGTACATAATGTTTAAATTTACATATCTCGCTTATACATAGAACTAATTTAATCATACTTGAAGTTTTCGACGCAAAATTCAATTCTCTAAAACTTTTATTTCAAGCATTTATTGATAAATTCAAAATTACACCATTTTTTTCAAGAAAAACTGATAATAGCTTCAAGTAAAGTATCACTTTCGGTTAGACTATTTTAACCAAAGTCTATTATGTTATTTTCATTGATATAAAAGTATTATATACCAAATTTGAAAAGTTTTGGATTATATTTTAATGTAGTTTTCCATTAAAATCTTTTATAGGTTTCAAGTAAAGTACCACTTCCTGGTATACCATTTTAACTAAAATCTATTATGTTATTCCCATTGATATAAAAGTATTATATACCAAATTTGAAAAGTTTTGGATTATATTTTAATGTAGTTTTTCATTAAAATCTACTATAGGCTTCAAGTAAAGTACCACTTCCGGGTAGACCATTTTTACTAAAATCTATTATGTTATTCCCATTGATATGAAAGTCTTATATACCATATTTGAAAAGTTTTTGATTATATTTTAATATAGTTTTCCATTAAAATCTATTATGGGCTTCAAGTAAAGTACCACTTCTGAAAGTTATACAATGACCAAAAAGGGAGGTGCACAACTAGATGTTATAACAGTCCTAAATACAAAATTTTAACTTTCTACGGCTTCCCGTTTTTCAGTTATGCGAGATACGTACGTACGTACAGACGTCACGACGAAATTAGTCAAAATGGATTCAGGGATGGTCAAAATGGATATTTCCGTTGAAATCTGGAAACCGAATTTTTTCGCGATTACAATACTTCCTTTACTTCGTACAAGGAAGTAAAAAGAATAAAGCTGTTTATATTATAGAATCCACACATAGGCTGGTAGTGCGAGCTCGGTTTTAACTAAAACGCTGTTTTAAGAAATGTCTAATACAAATTTCAATATTTAATTTCACCCTTATGTTTAAAGATTGATTTTCCTTTTAAATGAGCCTGTTTCACATTTTTCAAAATCCTATTTTAAATGAAAGTTTATGGAATGATTTTCTTAGTAATAATTTTTATTTTTAATAATTTGTTGTTATTTGTGGAAATAATTAAATAAAAAGATTGGTGTCCTGAAAAACTACCCCCCACTCCTGTGACGTAGAAGCACATACATTACATCATGAATAGCCAATAGGAAAATAGTTTTTCCGTCACCTACGATTATTCATATTATTTATATAAATAAACGTAGGCTAAAGTTTGTCACATGGTAATAACAAAATCTTTTAATTTGACAGTTGACGCTGACATTGCTCATTGTAAATGAATAATAAAGTAATAATGGCTAATTCAAATTACACTCAAGCTAAATCGGACAATGAACCGAAGGTCGATAGCTGGATTATGGCTGAATTTATATCAGAACGATTGTTTTACTGCTACCGAAATAAGGGGTGTTAAAGAGTTGAGGTAAAATAAAATATAAAAACTGAATTTATTATATAAATTGATAATATATTTTACTTTAAAGTTCTGTTCGTGATTCTTATTTGACACTTGTTTGACAACTTTGACGATATACTTGACACCTTAGAACCGCTGAAGATGTATGTACTCTGACGTCACATTCTGTTTCAGATCACGTAACTTATTCAAAATTTTATCCAAATTTCAAAAATTAATTGTAAAATATCTAAAGGATATTTTCAAATTTGAGGCTCTTTAAAGAAAAATATATTTTAAAATTTAATACTTAGAATTCATATAAAAATTCTTGCAACAGCCCTATTTGTTTGAATACACACTATGTTCTGCTTAAAAATCATATTTTGATAAATTTGATATTATTTATTTTCATTATTAAATAATGATACTTGACATTTCTTAAAACAGCGTTTTAGTTTTAGAGATGTTTTTCGATTCTCGTCTCATCTCGTACTTGAGATTTCTCGTCTCGACGAGACGAGACAGAAATGTAAAAAATATTTTATGAGACGATATATATTTGCCGTAATCTCGATTCTCGAAAAGTGTTTCGAGATTTCTCGGTTGTTATTTTTCTCATTAGTTATATTTGCAAGCGTGTGAAATTTAACATATTTTTTGTGATATCTGTCTCTATTTATTTTTGTATATTTCATGTTTGATATCTTAATTTTCACGCTATAACATGAAAAACTAACCATTTTCATTACAATGTACAGGTGTCTCATTTTCGATGTTTTTCTAGGGTAGGAAGTAAATAATATTAGAAATAAACAAATGACAAACTATTATAGTTTTTATCATTTGTTTCTTAATAATTTTCAATTTTTTCACTCCAAAAAATGAATAAATCATCTTTTATTCATGCGAAAAACAAGTTATATATAATTGAAAAGCTTATAAAATAAGCAAAAAGATGAGACTATTTTCAACATAGGTTGCCATTTAAAAAATCATAAGTTTGTGTTATATCTCAAGAAATATGAAGTTTTCAAAAAATCTAATAACGCCATTTTATTTTACCTAAAAAACGGTACAAAATTTGTTAAAACAATTTTTCTCTAACGACAATAATAAATAAGTTATAAGATATTTTCGAAATGAGCGAAAAACAAGTTTTTGCCCGTAGCTCAGAAACAAAAGAAGATCGAAAATTTCTGTGGTGACTATTAAACTTTTCTCAAAAAGTTGACCCCATTAAAATTGTAACACGAACATTATACAATTTTTTACAAATTCCATACAGGAAGTTCCTTGGAAAATATTCTATAAATCCAATAAAATTATCACATAAATATACATTATGTATACTCATATATAAATACTCTAAAAATGCGTACACTTACGTAACATTCGTTTTACAATCAAATAATATTACTACCAAATTTATATCCCTACCCATTTTTGAATTATTGTCCAAAAAGTCATTATACCCCACATTTAGATAAAAACTTCGAAATTTTTAAAAATCTAATTTAGATTTCGTTAATTTGATGTAATTTCTACAAATCCCATACCAAAAGTTCATTGGAAAAGATTCTATTTGTAACACGAGCATAATACAATTTTTTACATATTCCATACAGGAAGTTCCTTGGAAAATATTCTATAAATCCAATAAAATTATCACATGAATATACATTATGTATAAGTTTATATCTCTACCCATTTTTGAATTATTACTCCAAAGTCAGTATACCCCACATATAGATAAAAACTTCAAAATTTTCAAAAATTAAATTTACTAGATGCTTCTCAATGCGCTGATTCCAAATTTTGAAACCGAAGGTCGATATCTCTTTTCGTTCTCGAGATATTTAGATTCAAAATTTTGTTCAAAACTGCCCATATTTGGGTATTAACCCAAAAATGGGTCGAGATATGACTATAGCGACAACACCATTCGATTCTACGGGCAAAATTACATAAGTACACTAATTTTCAGAATTTTTGAACACCGCATACAATCTCTAAAGTAAAATAACTGAAAATGGCCAAAAATCGCAAAAATCTAAGGTGTACCCCTTACGATTTTTTCAGATTTTGGCCTTTTTCAGAGGTTTTCAAGCTTTTATTCATAAAATATGAACCGGTTCGACAAAAATTATGAAAATTTCTACACTTATGTGTTTTTGTCCGTAGAATCGAATGGTGATGTCGTCAAATTCATATCTCGACCCATTATTAGGTTAATACCCAAAAACGTGCAGTTTTGAGCAAAACTTTAAATCTAAATATCTCGAGAATGAAACAAGATCTCGATCTGCGGTTTCAAAATTTGGAATCAGCGCATTGAGAAGTATCTAGATACATAAAAATTAGATTTTTGAAAATTTTGAAGTTTTTATCTAAATGTGGAGTATATTGACTTTTGGGGCAATAATTCAAAAATAGGTAGAGATATAAACTTGGTAGTAATATTATTTGATTGTAAAGAGAATGTTATGGTAGGGTATACATAATGTACATTCATGTAATAATTTTATTGGATTTATAGAATATTTTCCAATGAACTTTTGGTAAGGGATTTGTACAAAATACATCAAATTAACGGAAGGTATTATGCTGGCCACATCAGAGTTTTCATCTATTAAATATATTCTTTTTTTGTCAGATACATGAAAAGGAAAATGTTTCGATATAAATATTGATACTTTGTGAAGAAAGGAAATGTATATGATGATACAGAATTATTATTCAGTGGTATCTACAGTAACATTTCATCAATAAAACAGCCACAAAAGAAAATTGAAAAGATTGATAGATTGTGAATTATTTCTCGTGGAATGTTGATAGCTTCACGTTCCGGAAATATGATTTGTGTGAAAGGAAATCAGTGTAAGAGAAAACGAGGAACGTAATAAAAACAAATCCACGGTAAAGTGATAAAACATAATTCGGATAACAAACGCAGGGTTGCGCGGTGAATTTTACATAAGGTTAATTTATTTAAGGGCTCCGTTTACCTTTATTCGCTGCTCCACTGCCAAACTATAAATTTCATATTATAGCCCACCATTTAGAGACGGTAAACTTTTTATGGGATATCCTATTCGTATACACTGTTTCATTCTTTTCCTTAAACGCTCCCTGTATCTTTTTATTGGTCGCATTATACCGCTCGTCGTTATTTTTATTCAGATCCTCTGTTTTAGGATAAAAGGGTTTCTATACTCACAGCAGGATAACTGGATATCCTACAGTATTTTTCTGCTAAGTAAATTTGTTTCACGATTACTCAGTCCACATTTGCTTCTGGAAAAATGACAACTTTCATTGACTATAATTCTCAATTTGTGCCGAATGACTGCATAAAAAATTCTCATTTAATTTTGCTCTTTTTTGCAAGAAGAATATACATACATATATGTTTTACCTCCCGCTACCCTTGGTAAGGGAGGTATAGGGATCGTGCTAAAAATCTAATATCGAGATTTTAGTAAATGACCACGTTTTAAGGTCCCTAGAATCCATTTTTAACATTTTCATGATGATGTCTGTATGTGTGTATGTGTGTGTGTGTGCATGTGTGTGTGTATGTGTGTAGGTGTGTATGTGTGTATGTGTGTATGTGTACGAATTTTGTTTGTACTCTAAGTCAAATACTATCATTCAGAAACCTTGTATTTTTACCCTATTCTAATAGAAATAGAAGCCATTGGATTTTGGTGTAAATCGGATAAACGGAAATGGTACTTTACTTGAAGCTCATAATGGTTTTTTTTCAGAAAATACCATTAAATGCCACTTTTTCGAATTTTATGTCTTATGAAAATTAAAGATTATTGAATTTTCTACAGGAATACATTAATACTTTTTCTATATATTTTACAGATAAATTTAAAAATAATTTTGTTTATTAGTCGCGAAGCCTAAGATAAAAACTATTCCTTTGTTACACAGTTCATTTTTCAAATGAATATAACTGACAGTAAATGTCACTGTCAGAAAACTTATCACTTCAAATTAATAATAGTGACATTTTAAAAAGAAAATAGTAAATAAAGCAATAGTTTTCTGCAATGGAACAGTTTGCAGCGTTAGTAAATACGTAGGTAGGTACGTATTTAAATTAATAAAAATTAAATAGCGGGAGGTTTTGTGTTAGCCACATCAGATTTTTTAATTTAAAATGGTCGTTGTTGGTGTCTATATGAATTCATATTTACTTTTAAGTGCCTAGTAATTAATGAAACTTTTTACCCTCATTATTAAAGTAACAATTTACTATCAAGATTTTATTATATAAGCTGATATTTTATAATTAACTGTTAAAAAGGGCATGAAAGAAAATTAAGTAAACATTCGTAATGAAAAACTGATTGATAATCAAATCGGAACATTAGTCTCAAGTGAATATTTAAAACAATTAAACGACAATAAAGTCTATAATGGTTTTTAAATTACCGTCAATAAATTCTATTTTTTATTTGGCGATTAAACACAATAAGATATCCACAAAATCCAATTACCGCAATTTAAAAATGCTTCCGCTTTATCCAGGTAAATAACAAAACTAATAGCACCTAAAATAACTTTTCCTAATCCTGCGATATCCCTGGATTAAATAAACCACATCCAATCATTTAAATCACAAAACAATGATTCGCTTAACAGCGCAATAACCAGTTTGGAAAATAACAAAACACGGTCAAACAGAACAAAAGTGGCCAATAAATAACAACAATCGTTTAAATAACAACATCGCATCGACGGGTGGAGGGCATAGTGGGGGGATAATAAGCGCTGGTCCCAAATTTCCATAAACATTCAATATGGCCGTTCGCGTAAAGTTTTATTGTGTAGAAAACTCGCTCAATGCAGCATGCATTTGTTTGTGGTGGTCATCTCGACCAGTCACGTAGTCTTCCAGGGGGGCTTTCCCTATAACCCCAGGGCCCCAGGAGAATATTTTCCCGAGGTGATACAAATTTACATATTTCATAAAAGTTTACGTTTGTTTAATCCAAATGTGAGAAGCAGGACCGTAACGCGATTTTTATTGTCAAGGGGTCGATTTTCATCGGAGTTTAAATTATTGTTATGGCGGTCAGCATGTGTGGTGAACATTTTATTAGCTGATGTACGGATGATAAAATGGGGTTAGAACGTATGAAATGAATTAGAGCCTAACAATTTAAGGCCTACAGATATTTATTGTCGAAATAAAATTAGCTTATAGGCACCTACATATTAGGTATTCATTATTATGACTGATAGAATATGATTTATAAAATTTGATAATGCAATATTTTTCTTTTCAGTTAAGTCAAATTTTGTTAAGTTCGTATACTTGTTTGTAACGTTTAACCCTTAACTGCTCTGTTGAGATTCGTTAATAGTAACTATCTACGGAAAAGGACATTTAAATAGCAAAAAAATCCACCGGAATATTAATAATAATAATAATAATATTTATTTATTTCTATAAAAAATGGTACAACCACATATTAGAAAATGTCAATAAAAGTTAAAATTATTGTTAAACAATGAGTAGTTACCTAGTTATTGTTATGATTATAAAACTCTTCTAGATTATAAAATCCATTGCATTTTAAGAATTTCGTTAAACCAGCAGTAAAGGTGTTCGTAGAATTTTAATTTTTTATATCAACTGGAAGGTGATTGTATAATCGTACGCCTTGCACTTGTGGAGTAAAATTAGTATTTTTATATTTTGCTAGTGGTACTCGAAATTCATTCTTACCGCGAGTATTGAAATCATGAAAAGTAGAATTTAATTGAAATTTGTTTTTATTTATATAAACATGTTTGCAAGTTTTAAGAATATATATGCAAGGTACTGTTAATATATTAAATTTAGTAAATAAAGATCTGCATGATGTGTTTGGGGGAACTCCTGCTATACATCTTATTATTTTGTTTTGATAGACTAGAACTTTTTCTAGATTCCTCGGCGAACCCCAAAAAATGATACTGTAACGGATTATCGAAGCTATTTTTGCATGATAGAAAACAATTAGCTGATCGGTTGAGTAGGGTTGCCAACTGACCTTTTTTGGAAAGGACTGTCCTTTTATGAGCATATTTTGTCCTTGTCCTTTTTTAAACCAGGAAACAACGCGATTTGTCTTTTTATAGTATTTTTTTGTTATTAAATATGAAAATGAAAAAATTAATTCACATCATTTTATGTAATGTAATGAAATGACGATAGCATTTTTGAATTATTGATGTATTGGTACTATAATTTATCTACTAACATTTAATTAACAGTCTTCTCTAAAAGGTAGCGGTAGTAGACGCAGAGACGAATGCTTTGGTGTTTAGTGATAACTTCAGACCAGTAGGTATATTGGATTATCTGTGCTTCAGACCTTCAGAGTTCGCTTCAGTAGAGTTAAAAATATCTGTGTTCAGTTGTAAAATTTGTTAATTGTTACTCTTATGCTCATGCTCTCATCTTCATCGAAAGACTATCCGGATCAGGTTTTACTCGTTAATACTTTATTATAGTTTATGAACGCTAAATAACTGCTTTGTCAGTTTAATAAATTAAAATGTAAAATTAAATATTATTGTTAACATTTTAAGGTTAGATACTTTATTGTGTTTTACTTGTTTTCATCATAAAGTATTGATTTTAATTTTTTAAGAATTTGTTAAATTTGCTTCATTGCATTTTTCTCATAAATTCTAAATCTTACACATAATTCAGAAAAAGATTACCAAAAATAAAAATGTCCTTTTCTGTAATTTTGTAAAGTTGGCAACCCTAGTGCTGTGAGAATAGTTCTTAAATGCCATGTTTGGTAACAAAGCGAACTGGCATATTGCATAATAATTTATAAATAGGTATATTTGATTACATATTCATATTATAAAAATATCAGATGATATTTGACATAAATAATAAATTATAATTCTTACAAATAAAATAAACTAATTATTACAAAATGCGTAAATTACTTTTTAAATGTATACTGTAAGAAGATTCTAAAAAGCTTTAAAATAAAACGTAGTTATTATTTCAAATTAAAAGAGTAAAATATTAGGAAGCTACCATTCGGAAAATTTAAGAAAATGTAATAATAATATATTTGGAAAGGAAGAAATTATCGTTAAAAGAAATACGGTAGGATGAAATGCTTTCCTCCCAAATTGAGGACGGTTAGTAATTCTACTCAGAACCCCAGATGTTTACTTTTGTAAATAATGTAGATACCCTTTCATAAATTGAGTTGACATTTTATGTCAGCCTAAATTAACTTACCTTAACGTTTGAACGAAATAACAGAATTAAATTAAGTTTAGTAATCAATTTAATAACAATAATAAAAATAATATTATTCACAATAATAGTAATAATATCGAAAAAGTTTTAGCGAAGTCTATTCTAATTTTGATAATTTATATCTTTAAGTATAGTCTAATCTATTCCTAATATTTACCTTTTTGATAATATTTAGAAGATTAAATTTTAAATACCGGAATAGAATATAATTCACTAATCCAAAAATGAAGACTAGCTTAAACTTTTTTGAGAATAGGGCCGCACTAGTACTCAAACAGAGTAGATACGTCAGTAATTTTTTTGTTAAAAAATATTTGGTAGGGAAATTTTAAATAGCGAAAGGAAAAAATAATGAAGTTTATTGTTGTTGAAGAGAACTATTGAACAAATTTAACATAAAATTAAAAAATCTGTTGTGGCCATCACAAGACCTCTCGCCATTTCCATATTAGGCTATATAAGTACTGTACATATTTGACATTTCTGATACATTGAAAAACACAACATATCTTCTTTATATATTTTAGTATTTTTTAATTCATTCTATTCACTCTTATTTTTCTAATGTTCGAGATTCTTCCAATTCATTGATGAGATTGGCGGTATTTCTGAATGGTATATGTAATATATGTATCTATAAGTAATTATATTTATTTTAATAATAATAAAATAAGAAATATTAAATGTACTTCCCAGAAAAAGTCCTCAGTAATGTCTCTAGCTTTTTGACACTCATATTTATCTGTCAATTACAAACATTTTAATTTTTACCTCCCGCTACCCTTGTTAAGGGAGGTATAGGGATCGTGCTAAAAATCTCATATCGAGATTTTAGTAAATGACCACGTTTTAAGGTCCCTAGAATCCATTTTTAACATTTTCACGATGATGTCTGTATGTGTGTATGTGTGTATGTGTATGGTTTTTGTCTTCGCTCTAACTTAAATACTTTCATTCAACATATTCTGAAACCTTGTATTTCTATCCTATTCTAATATGAAAAGAAGCCATTAGATTTTGGTGTAAATCAGATAACCGGAAATGGCACTTTACCTGAAGCTCATAGTGGTTTTTCTTCAAAAAAATACCATTAAATGCCATTTTTTCGCATTCTATGTCTTATGAAAATTAAAGATTATTGAATTTTCTATAGGAATACATTAATACTTTTTCTATATATTTTACAGATAAATTTAAAAATATTTTTTTTTATTAGTCGCGAAGCCTAAGATAAAAACTATTCCTTTGTTACACAGTTCATTTATCAAATGAATGTAACTGACAGTAAATGTCACTGTCAAAAAACTAACCACTTCAAATTAATAATAGTGACATTTTAAAAAGAAAATAGTAAATAAAGCAATAGTTTTCTGCAATGGAACAGTTTGCAGCGTTAGTAAATACGTAGGTATAGGTATGTATTTAAATTAATAAAAATTAAATAGCGGGAGGTTTTGTGTTGGCCACATCAGATTTTTCTCCTTTTTTTTCATGGTCTGCGAGATACATTTACAACTTATTATTTTATATATTTATATATCTCTATCTTTAAATTCTTTAATATTAGTAAAAACATAAATTTTCAAAAAATAATATTTTGAAATTTCTTTTAAAGAAACTATTACTTTCGGTTGTCCAATTGTTGCCAAAATCTAATCAGCTCTTCTCAGGAATGTCAGATTGTGGAAACTGTAGTTAAATATTTTTATGTTTTATAGTATTTGAGAAAACCATGGTTCCAACATCCACACATACATATACACATACACACACACACACACACATACACACATACACACATACACACATACACATACACATACACATACACATACACATACACACACACATACACACACATACACACACACACACATACGTACACATGGACATCATAGTAAAAATGTTAAGATCGGATTATAGGGACCATAAAACGTGTTTATCCACTAAAATCTGGATATGTGATTTTTAGCATGATTCTAATACCTTTCTTAGCGAGAGGTAAAACAAGTACCAAATGTCTGATTTACAATAATTCTAATAATAAATAAATTGTATAATATAAAATACGCTTAATATTGTAGATACAAAATGCTTTGATGTACACTCTGTATTTATTTACTTGTATTTACGACTATTTTATTTTTCTTTACATAAAACTCACCTCTTTCTAACTCTTTCCAAAATAAACCTACAAATCTAAGCATACATTTCCTCTCCATCGCATGACGCGTTACACGTGTTGTGCTGTACTCCAGAGCGACAGGGCCGTATGTAGGAGTGCGGAGGGCGGTACAGGCCCGTCACAAGGCAGATTTATCAGCCGATAGCGCCGTGTCCGACTGTCAGCGGCCCGATAAGCCGACAGCAAGATCGTGTGTTCGCTTGTTGACACTCATCCATCAATACCACGGAATGGGATTTTAAGATAAAATCTCACAGAGTTCCAAGCCAAAGAATAGTTTGAAAGTGGAATATGGGATATGGAGAGGGGTTTAAAATGAGGGGTTTTAGATGCAAAGATAAATTTAATTGGAATGAATATTTGAGATTCAAATAAAAAATTATAAAGATGTAATGTAAATAATTTTAAAATATTCGTACAATATTAGCTAAATTTTTAAATAATTGTTATTATGAATTAATTAATGGTTTACTCGTATGAGACTAATTTTTATTTTTGCATATATGAATACCGGTCAAAAAAGTAAAATCCCCATATTTTTTATCTCTCGCTAAGAGAGGTATTGGATTCATGAAAAATATCGCATATCTATATTTCAGTGAATAAGCACGTTTTAAGGTCACTAGAATCCGATTTTAACATTTTTACAATGTGTGTGTGTGTGTGTGTGTGTGTGTGTGTGTGTGTGTGTGTGAGAGAGAGAGAGAGTGTAAGTGTGTGTATATGTGTGTGCGAATATGTGTATGTGAGTGTGCCTGGATGTTGGAGGGACGGTTTCTCAAATTCTATAAGACTAAAGACCAATTTAACTGCATATTCCTCAATCTGACATTCATGGGAGGAGCTGAAAAGGTTTTGGTAACAATTGGACACCCGACTGAAGCAGTAGCTTCTTAAAAAAAAATGTTCTAAATATTACTTTTTTGGAAATTTATGTTATTTCAAACATTAAAGAAGATATAGCTCAGAGTAGAGAGGTAGAGAATTATAAATATATAACATAATCCGTTGTAATGAATCTCATAGCCCAAATAATTCCATGCAAACCAGTTGAAAATTTTAAATGTTTGTAATTGACAGAAAAGTGTTAAAAATCTAGAGACATTACTTAAGGTTTTTTTCTGGGAAGTACATTTAATATTTCTTATTTCTTTTTAATTATATATTTAAAATATAGCCAATCTCGTCAATGAATTTCAAGAATCTCGAACATTTAGAAGAGTAGGAGGAAACTTATTTATAGAATGAATTAAAAAATATATTAATATTAGATAGATAATAGAAATTGAAGAATTTAATATGATCATCAACGTGTAATTCTTATGTTATATGGTTATTAATAAAAAAGTATTTTGTAAGAAAATATTTTTATACTACATCTTAAAAATTAAACTTGTTTGATATTTGATTTACAATTTACATTTCAATTATAAATGGAATTTTATGACATACATACTAGAATTTTTAATATTGAAATTGGATCACAGAATTTTTTCATTTGGAAATAATTATTTTTATAGTATATTTATATACATAGTGTTTAGAACTCTCATTCAAATTAAATATTTCAATTAACATAATAACAATTTCACGAAATTTATAAAATTTAGTATCTATTTTTTTATTATGAAAAAGATTAATTATGTAATTTTCCTACCTTATCTGCTGTTGTAGAGTTGGTTTACCCGAAGATTTTGTCGATTTCCAAGTTCAGTTCACCACACAACACTGTAAAAATAAAACAAAAGTTTGTTAAACAATAGAAATTTGTGTTTAATTTTGTTCAACTATTCATGAACGTTTTATATATGTACCTCTGTCAAAACATATTTCTGTCTCTGACGCTACTTATTTGAACATAACACAAAACAATAACACTTTTTCTCTTCAAAATTTATATCACTGGAAACAGAATTAAGTTCTACAAATGAAACATTATGTTGGGCATTATATTTCCATATATTTACAATGAATTTTTGATAAAAATCATGACGCGGACAACGACATTCGTTTAATGCAAAAGCCAAGTAATAACTAACTTACTAGCTCTAGCTCGCCTGTGAATCTTCGTTACGCAATACGGGAATTAACAAGCCTACTATGATAGAAGAAATTATATTCTTTACATATAATTCGTATATTAGCAATGTTTTAAAATATTATACACAAATGGAAAGGGAAAATGTTAAGAAAAATTGATCTAAATATATTGAATAGTTATACTATACCCCACACATATTTTTTTATGATTATGAAAATAAATAACTAAAATTATCATCGAATTCCGTCAATTAAAATCAAATTTATATAATTTAATTCAAAATATTTGCCACAAAAAGTTCCGAAAAGTTTGTATTATAAAAATATTAATAGGGGAGCATAATATTTATCAAAATACACCAGTGGTATCTTTATTTAATCTTTACTTTTACATTTTTATTATTAATATCTTCTTCAAATATTACTGTTGGCTGGTGGGAAATATGTAGATAAATGTAAAATATTTACTTAGAAATACATACAAAGTCTGTTCTTTCTTTGATCCAGGTGGTTATTTCCTTCAAATAAATAATATAATAGAAAATTCTTAGAACGAAATCCAGTTTTAATAAAATTAAAAATTCTATGAAAATACAGGATGTCTCTTAAATAGGGGGACATGGCTTAACCACAGATTCCTGAGGTTAAAATAAGACGATTTAACCAAACTTGCTTCTACCGGAAAGTGTACCATTTAGCCAGAATTCTGCTTCAAAGTTCTTCGAAAAAAAATTAATTTTGCTTATAATAATCGGACGCTTTATTCGATTTGGATGAAATTTGGTATGACAGTTTCTATGGTTATAAGTCATCTTTTAATGTGATATTTGTTATTATTAGTGAACCACTAGTGTATGACACTTAGGTGTCCCAACATTAATTAGACCCTAACTTTTTAATGGTAATGCCGAAAACGTGAAATTATTTTTTTTTTTTCGGAAAAATACATTCAATAGTAAACTTTTCTCTCTCTATGTAATTTGTGATATCTGTTACGGTTCACACAGAAAAAAATAAAATCTGAGTGTCTGCACTGCTAAAGTCCACGATGAGTGTTCCTAAGAAAATGCAATTCTGACCCTCCTGTTCTCCTTTGATAGTACAGATTTCTTAACGGCTATTTTTCCTAGTAATCCTACATCACATAGCCATCGTATCACAGTGCGATCACTCAAATCTACATGAAATTGTTCCCGAATTTTTGCAGAACGTTCACTTGATGATAAAGTAGGATCACTTACGGATAGACGCCGAATGGTTTTTGTTAATTCTAGCACTAGTTTTCTTAGACCACCTACTTTTATATTAATTTTAAAACTTCTATACTGCGAATTATTTTTTCAAAATCTTTGATATGCCACTTTTACTGATTTTTAATTTTTTTTTAAATATTGCGCTGTTTCACAGCACCTTTTTGAAGCTGTATTACCCTTTCTCTCAAGTCGTCGGAAAAATATTTATTTTTACCCATCTTAACATCAACTTACTAAATAAATGACAAAATACAACTGAAAGTAAGACAATTAAAACCATATTTTCAATAAGTTTCCATACTTTTGCCCACCGAAAAAACGAGTCAATATCAAAAAATTTCTTATGAATATATTCTGCGATATATTGACTTTAGAAAATACGATTCAAATTTGCGAGAACTATAAACATATTTAAAAAAAATTAAATATTTAAAAGTTTCTATACTTTTGTCCACCACTGTATGTATGTATGTATATATGTCATCTTACAAGCAATAAACCACAAAGACCATTTTGATGTGAAAATTATAATTAATTGTCAAGATTAATTTCGTTCGGATTCGAACCAGAGACTTCCAAACAGAGTAAGCTACGTGCGCAACACACTATATACTCGTTTATTGATAGGAAAAGCATTTACAATGAACAGAATCGAAATGTTTAATTTGCTTTCATTAATTTGGACATGAAACACAGTGATTAAAAACATCGTAAATTCCCTCGATCTGAACACAATTACAAATAGTTCTCTGCCTATGTCCTATCCACCCACATACACAGGCTCATTTCATCAAATGAAACAAAGCAACTACAAAATAACATTTGGTTGTGTGAAATCAAGTGAGTGATTAAATATTTTACTACTTTTAATTAACGTTTATGTAATGTGCATGCAGTGTCAACTCCGACTACCGGCGCAGTTGTGCCCCTCCGGCCTCGCCATGTCGCCGCCCATGTCGCTGTTCAATGAAGCTTTATGACGCGAACCAGGCGCAGATTGGCGCAACGGAACTGTTGGTAATTTATGCGATGCATACGGTTATGGCTGTCTGTAAAACTGCTGAAAAACCAACTTATTTACTTGAGTTTTACGCTGAAAAAAGAGGGTTTGTTTAGGTTAAGTTATTCCATTGTTTTGCAGCTGAACTAGTTTTTGTTTTAAGTTTCAGTTACGCTGTTCTAGTGTTGGAAATTATGCCGAATGCACTTCAATATATTTCCTAAATTGCACAGACATAGAAATTGCAACTATGTACAGTTAAACTAGTTTAATACGAGCAAGGTTACAACGGGTTATCGGATGTAATGAGCAAACAGAAGTACGAATTTTAAGGTAGTTAGTAGAAAGTTCATTTATAACGATTATCTACATACAATATCTCAACTATGGTCCGTATTTAATAATATTTTACTTTAATCTCGGATAATGAAAAAATATATTGTTATACTCAGAAAAAAAAAAACGTCTAAATTGTTGTTAAATTAACTAAACAAATTCATTAATTTTCAGCCTACTAATTTGTTTCATTAAATTATTAATGTTGATTTAGTTAAATTTTCTAAATTTGTAACAGCAAGTTATAGTAAAATTTAGGAATGACGAATTCCGATAATTTTGGTACCCGAGTACCCGAAACAACTACCAGGATACCACCCTTTACCCGTTAATTAACCGATATCCTTTAATTACCAATAATCCTTTAAGTACATATACATAATTTGTTAATTTGTTAATTACTAGTTACCCGTATATTAGCAGTTTACTTTTTATTAAAATTCATAATTATTGTTTACATATATTTATTAAATAAAAAGTAATACAAATAAATAATATACTGTATCTCTATAAAAAAAAATATATATAAATTATATTAATTACATATGGTATAGTAATAAAAAGCTCTTCTTTTAGATAAAATCTTTCCGGCAGTTGAAAACTGTTCAGGTAATTAAAGGATATTGGGTAATTAACGGGCAGCGGGTATATTTCGGGAAATCGGGTAAGAAATTTTATACCCGGGTACATTATTATCGGGAAGGTTCCGAGTATCCGAGTACCCATCGTCATTCCTAGTAAAATTAAATACAAAATTAGATTAAATGACTACATTTAGTATTGAACTAAATATAAACAAAGAAATTAACTAAATATATATTTAAATTTGTATTTAATTTACATAATTAGACAAATTACCGAAAATTGTAGTACAAAAAATAATAAAGCCAAAATAAGTAATTAAAATAACCAATTGCATATTTAAATTAACGATTTTTACGAAATATTAATTATCTATTTCGGATTAGTAAAATGCTAAATTACGATTTGTAAATTATTCTAAATTATTAGACATATTGCCTAATAAAATAATATCTAATTATATTTAGACAAAATTTCAATTCTTTTTTCTGTGCAGTTTTTTACAAATTCTTTTTACTTGAACTTCTGTTACCTTTAGATAAGGAAAGTACATATTCGTTGGACAAAAAATTCGATGGTTATTTTTTAATGAATAAGCACGTTTTAAAGTCCCTAGAGTACGATTTTACTATATTTACGATAATATCTGTATGTATGTATATGTGCGAGTATGTACATGTGTGTGTGTGTGTGTATGTGTGTGTGTGTGTGTGTGTGTGTGACAAATATTTCTCCGTCGATACGATCTCCTACACTACATTTCTTATTTCTAAAAATTATAATTGTTTCATATTCCTCATCTTTACATTCATTTGAAGAGATAATTATATTTAATTATAGTTGGTCAACCGGGAATTCTCTTATTTCAAGTACTTAACAGTTTTTCTTGAAGAAACGCAGTTAAATATTTTTTTTGACATTTTATGTGATTAACAATTTGAAAGAATATCTTATTGTCAATACGGTGTGATTATATATTTTCCTTCATATGTAATAGATATAGAGTTAAAGAATTATAATGAGATTAACTTTCAAAAATCAGCCAGCCATCATGAAAACAGCTGATATATTCAAATAATTCTAATTGACAGATGTCAGTGGCAAGTGCAATTAACATAATGCATGTTTTCTTGTTATAATTTTATTGGATTTATAGAATCTTTTCCAAGGAACTCTCGGTATGAAATTTGTAGAAAATAGTTTATGTTTGTGTTACAGTTTTACTCGATATATACAATCTTTTCCAATGAACTTGTGATATGGGATTTGTACAAAATACATAGAATTGACGGAAGGTAATGTGCTGGACACATTAGATTTTTTTACAATATAAAATATTTCTTTTCAGTTTTGAATGATAGAATTGGAACCTGACCTCATGTCAAACCGTGACGATTTGATTTGATGGAAAAACTGACTGGGAAATAATATAAAAATCTTAATTAAAAGTTATGAATTATTTATGTGGTTCGTTACGTCATTGTAAATATCATACATCTCTTTCAAACTGTGAAATAAATCAGTGTGCATAAAAAACTCTTAGTAAACAAGTGTCACTATTATTTAGTGCACTATTTTAAAAAAGCTGCATCTATCCATTACTTCACCCTACCTCTATTCTAATCCCATCGCGGAAATTTAAAACCGTCCGTGTCTATAGTGACAGAAACAAATGCACATCATTGGAGACAAATGAAGGTGAGGCATCACTGGCATCAGGGACAGAGATCGGTGGGAACAACTGAAACAGGAATGTTTGACATTCCTGAAACACTGTTGATATTTCGCAAACTTCTTTACACACAAAATAATAAAATTTCAACTAAGGGCCACTCTTACAATCATTAGATAAATCTCGTATAACGCTGTAATAGGTAAAATTGAAAATTGCATTTTACAAACGTCGGATAAACTTCAAATAGAATAAATTAGGGAATGTACACCAGTATTTCTTATCCCATGGAAATTGGTAAATTGGTCATGTTAACTTCGGATAACTTTATCCCTGATGTGTTGTTATTCATATGTTTGGCAGATGTCATCAATAAAGTATGTCATCACCACAGTTAGAATTAAAATAGTTATTTATATATTAAGAGCGTAAGGGGGCTTTTATGGCCTGCGGCTGGATTTTGAGCCCGAGGCGTAATCCGAGGGATAAAAACACGTCTAAGGCAATAAAAGCAAGTTACTCTCGTGGTGCATACAAAACTTTATGCACGGACGAAAATGTTCAAATTATGAGGGTTAGAAAAATTGTATCGAAAAGAATTTGTCCTCGTATATCCAATATCTAGTGTTGCTATGAAAGCGGAGAACAACAGTTTATTGTTTGTTTATTAATTATGTCATTTGAGTTTTATTTTGTGTATCTCCATATAAATATCTCAAAATTAATTTTCATTTTTCATTAAAGAATATAAAAAATTTCGATTTGCAATAAAAACTTTTCATGTTGGCTGTTTAAATTGTTTATATTATAGATTATAATTTGGTTTGACGTTTCATTATAGTCCGGCGGGCTATAATGAGGCCCGCGGGCTATAAAATGACGTTTATGTCAAAGAAATTCTTGTATAATTGTCAAATTATGATACGTCCGTGCATAAATGTCATTTATCGCCAACCGTACTTAGGTGATTCTATTATGTCATTAATTTTTGTAAAAGAATGGGCTTTTTAGGTATGTCAATTGTATAAAAAGTAAAAATACAAATACTGGCAGATTAAAATTCCGAAATAATTTCATTAATAAAAAAAAATCTAAAACAGAAACAGTAAGGTTAGCATTTGTTTTATTAAACTTATTGTTACATAAATATATTTATGCATGGACGTATCATAATTTGACAATTATACACGAATTTCTTTGACATAAACGTCATTTTATAGCCCGCGGGCCTCATTATAGCCCGCCGGTCTATAATGAAACGTCAAACCAAATTATAACCTACAATATAAACAATTTAAACAGGCAACATGAAAAGTTTTTATTACAAATCGAAAAATTTTATATACTTTAATGAAAAATGAAAATTAATTTTGTGATATTTGTATGGAAAGCACGGAGATAAACAAAGTAAAACTCAAATGACATAACTAATAAACAAACAATAAACTGTTGTTCTCCGCTTTCATAGCAACACTAGATGCTGGATGTACGAGGACAAAATCTTTTTAATACAATTTTTCTAACACTCATAATTTGAAAATTGTCGTCCGTGCATAGTTTTGTAGGCTTACGTCTCGGGCTCAAAATCACGCCGCAAGCCATAAAAGCCTCATTACGCTCTTAATACATAAATAACTATTATATAAATAAATAAGAAAAATATGCAATAATTACGTTCTCAGTATTTGATGCGGCGTTTCGTACCTTTTCCCAATCCAAAAACCGTCTAAAGCATTTTTTATAAACTTCTCTCGATTTTTGAGGTAACATTTCAAGAGTGGCAATATTTGCTGATTTTTTATTTTTAATATGTAATGTTTGCAAATTTATCTTCAAAATGTATACTGTTGAGTTTTGACGTTTACAAGATTTAATATTTGTAAAATATTTGCTATTGTCATCATTGACACGATAGAAACAAATTCATTGTTACGTCATAATGACGTATGTCAGTTTCTATGAAATTTTTAAATTTGTATAGATAAAATAAGTTGAATGTTATAATGCTCCAATAATAACAATATTAAACAAAATTAACGTGAAATTATTGCAATTTAATAATTTCGATGCGCAGTTTTTGGTTTATTAGACAAATCATTTTATAAGGAACTTTGTTAGGAGATCAACATACCGGGCCTAAGATAAATACCGAAAATTAATTTTTAATGAACTAAGTCAAATCTCGAAAATGAAAACGAATTGATAAAGTATGTCAGATTCTACACCTCTTCAACTTCAGTTTCAGAAAAAGTAAATACATTTTCAGAAAATGTAACTTCATTTTCAGGAAAAGTAATATGAATTTTAGAAAAAATTCAATTCCAGAAAATATAAATTTAACTTCAGAAAAGAGAAATTTAATTTCAGAAAAACTTGTTGAAATTAAATTTGCTCTTTCTGAAATTGATGTCACTTTTCCCAAAAATGAATTTAATATTTCTGAAATCCATATTATTTTTCTGAAATTAAATTTACTCATTCTGAAATTGCTATTGATATATGGTATAGAATAAGTTTTTATAGAAACCAAGTTAGATTCTGGAAACGAATTTTTAGAAAAACAGTCAAATTCTGGCTATGATTTTTTTAAATAAACTGTTAGAAGTAGAAGCAGAATTCAGAATATCTAAAATTTATTTAATTATAACAATATTCACAATTTATTTTATTCAAACAGATAATATACAAACCATATTAATGACATTTCATAATTCATCAAAAATATAACAAAAACTGTCAAGAAACACACAGCTAACTCTATAGAAATTAATATTCAGTTGACTTGACAACAAGACATATTTTTCATAAAATATATTTCACATAAAGTAATTTAAATTCTAGTTGTTAATTTTTTAAGTCGGTAATCTATTATTTAATTAAGAAAATCCGAATATTCCTTCTCAAATAATCCTTTTATGAAGGTAAAACGTGGCATATAGTTCCTTGTAGCTATGAATAATTTGAAACTTAATAGCAACTCTTATCACTCTTTGTAAGTTCAAAATTTTATTACTTTATTTCACTACGTAGTCCCGTCTTAAACGTAAAACAGAATATTTAATTAATATTCTTTTTATTTTAATTTATACCTCCTTTTTACTATGCAATTAAATTTTGATCAAAGAAATTTAATTAATCCATAGATAAAGTACAGCACCTCCACAAAAACAACAAATTTTCAAAAATTCCCCGCTAGAGTAACCCTTTGAACAATGCCCGACAAATGATCGAAAATTTAACCTTCACAGTTATAAACGCCGTTTTGCATAATTAAATTTCATTCAAACATGCTAAAACACTCGCCGGGCTTGCGCGCAGAGGGAGTTATTCGCATTGTAAATACCAATAACCATCAACTGTTATTCAACCAACTTGATCGCTCATTACTTATCATTCACAAAGACCAGGGATGCGAACCGGAGTGCCCAACGCATGGCCGGCTGATGAACGCCATTCAGCGAAGGCTATTTGCTGATTTTAGTCACAGATGAAATGTCATTGTCATTTTAGGACTGGAATTTTGATGTCGGGAAGATAAAATTGATGGGTCGACGTTTGAATTTGAACGGGCGAACGTTGAAAGGACAGTTTTAGTTTTACAGATGCGAAGATAAATCTGATTGATAAATGCGGACAAATGGTTTCCAGGTTTGGATTAGAAATCGTATTTTTCTCATTTGTCAAATTGTACTTTCAAATTATCATTGTCAGATAAGGAAATGTTTGAAATACTGCTCTCTGTTATCAGATCGGAATTAAATAGAACTAAACAAGGAACATTTAATTAAATTTTGAAAGTTTTATTTACATGAACATATGCAACTCCTCTTAATTTTAAAAACTTTTTTTATTTACATGCTAATTATACATGAATAATTAATAAAAAATATCTGTTGTGACCAGCAAAATAGCTCAGCCATTTTCATATTAGGCTATATAAGTATTATATATAACATTTCTGGTAAAACTAATTACATCTATTCTTTATGTTTCAATACATTGTATGAAGAAGTTTCCTCTTACTCTTCTAAATGTTCGATATACTTCCAATATACTGACGAGATTGGCGGTATTTCTGAAGAATTTTTGATAAAATGTATGTATAGTATTACGTATTTAGTTGACACCGATACTGTTAGCTTATAAACAAATCCCATTTCGAATTTTAGTAAAAATGTTTCATAGTATATACACAAAAAGTAAAAACTTTTTATGGTATTAACATAAAAAGTAAAAACTTTTCATGTATATACTCAAATAGTAAAAATTTTTATGGTATTAACATAAAAAGTAAACACTTTTTATGTATAGGTATACTCAAAAAGTAAAAACTTTTTATGGCATTAACATAAAAATTAAAAAATTTTCATGTATTTATTCAAAAAGTAAAAACTTTTTATGGTATTAACATAAAAATTAAAAACTTTTCATGTATATACTCAAAAAGTAAAAACTTTTTATGTTTTTTACATAAAAAGTAAACACTTTTCATGTTTATACTCAAAAAGTAAAAACTTTTTATGGTATTAACATAAAAAGTAAACACTTTTCCTGTATATACTCAAAAAGTAAAAACTTTTTATGGTATTAACATAAAAAGTTAACACTTTTCATGTATATACTCAGAAAGTAAAAACTTTTTATGGTATTAACATAAAAAGTTAACACTTTTCATGTATATACTCAAAAAGTAAAAACTTTTTATGTTTTTAACATAGAAAGTAAACACTTTTCATGTATATACTCAAAAAGTAAAAACTTTTTATGTTTTTAACATAAAAAGTTAACACTTTTCATGTATATACTCAAAAAGTAAAAACTTTTTATGTTTTTAACATAAAAAGTTAACACTTTTCATGTATATACTCAAAAAGTAAAAACTTTTTATGTTTTTAACATAAAAAGTTAACACTTTTCATGTATATACTCAAAAAGTAAAAACTTTTTATGGTATTAACATAAAAAGTTAACACTTTTCATGGGTATACTCAAAAAGTAAAAACTTTTTATGTTTTTAACATAAAAAGTTAACACTTTTCATGTATATACTCAAAAAGTAAAAACTTTTTATGGCATTAACATAAAAAGTTAACACTTTTCATGGATATACTCAAAAAGTAAAAACTTTTTATGGTATTAACATAAAAAGTTAACACTTTTCCTGTATATACTCAAAAAGTAAAAACTTTTTATGGTATTAACATAGAAAGTAAACACTTTTCATGTATATACTCAAAATGTAAAAACTTTTTATGTTTTTAACATAAAAAGTTAACACTTTTCATGTATATACTCAAAAAGTAAAAACTTTTTATGTTTTTAACATAAAAAGTTAACACTTTTCATGTATATACTCAAAAAGTAAAAACTTTTTATGGTATTAACATAAAAAGTAAACACTTTTCATGTATATACTCAAAAAGTAAAAACTTTTTATGGTTTTAACATAAAAAGTTAACACTTTTCATGTATATACTCAAAAAGTAAAAACTTTTTATGGTATTAAAATAAAAAGTTAACACTTTTCATGTATATACTCAAAAAGTAAAAACTTTTTATGGTATTAACATAAAAAGTTAACACTTTTCCTGTATATACTCAAAAAGTAAAAACTTTTATGTTTTTAACATAAAAAGTTAACACTTTTCATGTATATACTCAAAAAGTAAAAACTTTTTATGGTATTAACATAAAAAGTTAACACTTTTCATGGATATACTCAAAAAGTAAAAACTTTTTATGGTATTAACATAAAAAGTTAACACTTTTCATGTATATACTCAAAAAGTAAAAACTTTTTATGGTATTAACATAAAAAGTTAACACTTTTCATGTATATACTCAAAAAGTAAAAACTTTTTATGGTATTAACATAAAAAGTTAACACTTTTCATGTATATACTCAAAAAGTAAAAACTTTTTATGGTATTAACATAAAAAGTTAACACTTTTCATGGATATACTCAAAAAGTAAAAACTTTTTATGGTATTAACATAAAAAGTTAACACTTTTCATGTATATACTCAAAAAGTAAAAACTTTTTATGGTATTAACATAAAAAGTTAACACTTTTCATGTATATACTCAAAAAGTAAAAACTTTTTATGGTATTAACATAAAAAGTTAACACTTTTCATGGATATACTCAAAAAGTAAAAACTTTTTATTTATTTATTTATTTATTTATTTATTTATTTATTTATTATCCCATCCATCCCACAGGATCGAAATCCCAATTACGGGGTGGATACACAAAGAATACATAATTTCAACACACACAAAAAAATAATAATAATTATATAAAAAACAAAATTTGCAACTATGAAAATCATGTTAAACTATAAGTATTTAACAATGCTCGCTTGAAGTGTCTAAGTGACAAGTGGTACATATCAATATCTGTAAGAGTATTATTAAAAATATAGCATAATCGTCTGATGGGCGACCTTGCTTCGTAGTTAGTCCTTACAAATGAATATTGAAATGTATACTTATTTCTAGAAGAGAAGCGCGGAACAGAAAATGGAATACTAGCTAAACAAATAGGATCGTCTATAATATTGTTTACTAATTTATATACATAGATCGAAGATTGCATTTTTCTTCTATTTTCTAAAGACACTAAATTGAAAATGGATAGTAAGGTATTGTATGACAAATCATGAGTAGGATAAACACCATATGTTTTATAATAACAGTACTTCACAAATTTTTTTTGTATTCTTTCAATGCTGTTGGTATATATATTATATAACGGATTCCATATTTGTAGGCAGTATTCCAATTTTGAACGCACGAATGAATAATATAGCATTTTTAAGGTTCTTAACCTAAGAAAGGAACGACAATTACGAATTATGAAGCCTAGATTTTTATAGGCAGATCTTACTGTGTAATTTATATGCGCATTGAAAGAGAGCTTAACATCGAATATGACACCCAAATCTTTAAACTCTGTAACTCTATCAAGTAGATGTTGTTCCATTTTATAAGAGTAACATGCTAAGGTGTTTTTTACAGAATATGACATAGTTTTACATTTTTTGACATTGAAATATAGTTTAGAAGATTTGGACCACTCTAGAATGTTGTTTATATCCTCTTGCAGCATTAAACTATCTTCAGGTGAATTTATTATTTTAGATATCTTCATATCGTCGGCATAGAGTAATATATCGGAATGTTTAACACAGGTAGTAATGTCATTAATAAATAAGATAAATAGCAAAGGACCTAGGTTTGAACCTTGAGGTACGCCAGAAGTAGGGGTATATTGATTAGAAAGGTAGTTATTATAGTGTACTTGCATTTTTCTATTAGTTAGATATGAAGAAAGAAAAGCTATAAGGTTAGGGGAGAAGTTAAAATTATGAGAAAGTTTATAAAGAAGGATTGCATGATTAAGCTTGTCAAATGCTTTGGCGAAGTCTGTGTAAATTACATCTGTCTGTCTATTGTTACGAAGTGATCTTAAAGTTTTCTCAGTAAAGTTCATAAGATTAGTAGTAGTCGATCTACCTTTCATAAAGCCATGTTGTTGTGGTGCAATATGTTTCTGCGTTGCGCTATAAATGTATTTGTAAATAACAGATTCGAAAATTTTAGAGAGATTAGAAAGGATAGAGATAGGTCTGTAGTTAGATATATCACATTTGTCACCAGATTTAAATATAGGAGTAACAAAAGAAGTTTTAAGAAAAGAAGGAAAAGTATTTGTAGATAAAGATAGATTGAATAAGATGTGTAGAGGTAGAATAAATATATCTCGACATCCTTTCAAGATATAAGCCGGAATATTGTCAGGACCAGGAGTACGTGACGGTTTAATACCATTAATTGCTTGCCTAATATCATCTTCAGATATTTTAGTAATATTTACATAACCTCCGGAATCTTGTATATTAATTAATGAAGAAGAAAAAGCTTCATTATTTTCATAAACACTAGAAAAATAGCTTGAAAATCCAAGGACAATCTCAGGAGTAGAATTATAATCTTCATCATTTAAATGCATTTTCCCAGGTATACGCGTATTATTTTTCTTCGTATTTATAAAGTTCCATATGCTGGCAGGATTATCATTAATTTTGTTCTCAATAGATGATATATAGTTACTGTACGCAGCTTTAATATCTTTTTTAATAAGAGCCCGTAATCTTTTAAATTCACAATTATAAAACTCAAATTTATTTTTAATAAAGAGCTTTCGATAATGTTCTTTGAGCTTTATATTGCGAATAATAGATCTCGTGAACCATGGAGGAAAGTTAGATGGTTGTTTACTGCTGATCTTGGGTATACATTGATCGAAAATGTCGTACAGTATTTTATAAAATTTGTTAAACGCATCGTTCACGTTGTCAAAATTCTTTAAAACATCCCAGTCGGTTTCAGACAGTAAGGTATACAGAAGGGGAAAATTAGCAGATTTGAAGTTATAAGTAAGAGAAGAATTAAATGAAGAGTTAATAGATTTAAGATTGACAGAGCATGCGTAGTGAATATCAAGAGCAGGGTGATTAGAATCTTCCACAACAACTGGATCAGAGCAGTGTGCGACATTACAAGGGTTACTTGATACTACGACGTCTAGAATTCTAGACTTAGAGTTGGTTATTGAATTATACTGAGATGCATTCATAAAACTTAGAAAATCCCTGAACCTGCGTGACAAATGACAGCCAGAACCTTCGTCTACGGCAGTGACAAGATTTGTAATATTTATATCTCCAAGGATAATAAAATTATTGTTCAATGAGGGTAAGAAAGTTTCCAATGCGTCGAGCAAATACTCTAATTGAATTAAGGTAACAGGAGGAGGACAGTAAAAAACAATAAGAAATATATAGTCAATAGGAGAATGAAAAATTTTTATACATAGAATGTCGGTTGAAGAGTTAGGATGAAGATTAATATTAATTGGAGTAGATTTAAATTTTGAATTAACAGCGCAAAGCACACCTCCACCAGTTTTTTTACCAGTAATACCTTTGTCTCTGTCATGACGATATACTTCATATGCCGACGATAGAATTTCTGAATTATTTACGGCGGGTGTAAGCCAAGATTCACTTATTGCAATAATATCATAGTTTAAGGAACTACAGTTATTATAAAAGCATTCCAATTTTGTGTTAAGCCCTCTAACGTTTTGGTACAAAATATTCATAAATTGAATAGCCTATATATAGAGATACACTATTATTTTATACAAACTATACAAGTTCGAACAGACAACTTCAGACAATTCAAAGCAGGTGTAGTAATTAACAAAGAATAAAACGAATAAATCTCACAGAGAGAAAAAAATCTGTCAAATAAAGTAAACAAAGCACAAAGTTGCTCCATAAAATATTAAAGGTATGATTGTGTAACAATAATTAGATATTCACAATTCATCAATATTACTAGCCAATGATAGTTTTTTAATGTTGCCATTATCACATTTCAGGAAGATGTTGCCATCATAAGTCCATACACTTTTATTTCCAAATTTTTTACATGCAGCTTTATATAAATTATGCCGGAGTCTGGTAAGATCTTCAGTGATTACGATGCCAGTACCTTTTAGTTTATTTCTGTTTTTCAGGAACAATTGACGCGATTTGATTTATGTTTTTAACATAAAAAGTTAACACTTTTCATGTATATACTCAAAAAGTAAAAACTTTTTATGGTATTAACATAAAAAGTTAACACTTTTCC
The DNA here is from genome assembly GCA_943142095.1 of Ophonus ardosiacus. Classification (NCBI taxonomy): domain Eukaryota; kingdom Metazoa; phylum Arthropoda; class Insecta; order Coleoptera; family Carabidae; genus Ophonus; species Ophonus ardosiacus. Next base: position 45,330,231 of record OW964831.1, on the reverse strand, counting down.
TGTATATACTCAAAAAGTAAAAACTTTTTATGTTTTTAACATAAAAAGTAAACGCTTTTCATGTATATACTCAAAGAGTAAAAACTTTTTATGTTTTTAACATAAAAAGTAAACACTGTTCATGTATATACTAAAAAGTAAAAACTTTTTATGTTTTTAACATAAAAAGTAAACACTTTTCATGTATATATTCAAAAAGTAAAAACTTTTTATGTTTTAACATAGAAAGTAAACACTTTTCATGTATATACTCAAAGAGTAAAAACTTTTTATGGTATTAACATAAAAAGTAAACACTTTTCATGTATATACTCAAATAGTAAAAACTTTTTATGGTATTAACATAAAAAGTTAACACTTTTCATGGATATACTCAAAAAGTAAAAACTTTTTATGGTATTAACATAAAAAGTTAACACTTTTCATGTATATACTCAAAAAGTAAAAACTTTTTATGGTATTAACATAAAAAGTTAACACTTTTCATGTATATACTCAAAAAGTAAAAACTTTTTATGGTATTAACATAAAAAGTTAACACTTTTCATGTATATACTCAAAAAGTAAAAACTTTTTATGTTTTTAACATAAAAAGTTAACACTTTTCATGTATATACTCAAAATGTAAAAACTTTTTATGTTTTTAACATAAAAAGTTAACACTTTTTATGTATATACTCAAAAAGTAAAAACTTTTTATGTTTTTAACATAAAAAGTTAACACTTTTCATGGATATACTCAAAAAGTAAAAACTTTTTATGGCATTAACATAAAAAGTTAACACTTTTCATGGATATACTCAAAAAGTAAAAACTTTTTATGTTTTTAACATAAAAAGTTAACACTTTTCATGTATATACTCAAAATGTAAAAACTTTTTATGTTTTTAACATAAAAAGTTAACACTTTTCATGTATATACTCAAAAAGTAAAAACTTTTTATGTTTTTAACATAAAAAGTTAACACTTTTCATGTATATACTCAAAAAGTAAAAACTTTTTATGTTTTTAACATAAAAAGTTAACACTTTTCATGTATATACTCAAAAAGTAAAAACTTTTTATGGTATTAACATGAAAAGTTAACACTTTTCATGGATATACTCAAAAAGTAAAAACTTTTTATGTTTTTAACATAAAAAGTTAACACTTTTCATGTATATACTCAAAAAGTAAAAACTTTTTATGGCATTAACATAAAAAGTTAACACTTTTCATGGATATACTCAAAAAGTAAAAACTTTTTATGGTATTAACATAAAAAGTTAACACTTTTCCTGTATATACTCAAAAAGTAAAAACTTTTTATGGTATTAACATAGAAAGTAAACACTTTTCATGTATATACTCAAAATGTAAAAACTTTTTATGTTTTTAACATAAAAAGTTAATACTTTTCATGTATATACTCAAAAATTAAAAACTTTTTATGTTTTTTAACATAAAAAGTTAACACTTTTCATGTATATACTCAAAAAGTAAAAACTTTTTATGGGATTAACATAAAAAGTAAACACTTTTCATGTATATACTCAAAAAGTAAAAACTTTTTATGTTTTTTAACATAAAAAGTTAACATTTTTCATGTATATACTCAAAAAGTAAAAACTTTTTATGGTATTAAAATAAAAAGTTAACACTTTTCATGTATATACTCAAAAAGTAAAAACTTTTTATGGTATTAACATAAAAAGTTAACACTTTTCCTGTATATACTCAAAAAGTAAAAACTTTTATGTTTTTAACATAAAAAGTTAACACTTTTCATGTATATACTCAAAAAGTAAAAACTTTTTATGGTATTAACATAAAAAGTTAACACTTTTCATGGATATACTCAAAAAGTAAAAACTTTTTATGGTATTAACATAAAAAGTTAACACTTTTCATGTATATACTCAAAAAGTAAAAACTTTTTATGATATTAACATAAAAAGTTAACACTTTTCATGTATATACTCAAAAAGTAAAAACTTTTTATGGTATTAACATAAAAAGTTAACACTTTTCCTGTATATACTCAAAAAGTAAAAACTTTTTATGTTTTTAACATAAAAAGTTAACACTTTTCATGTATATACTCAAAAAGTAAAAACTTTTTATGGTATTAACATAAAAAGTTAACACTTTTCATGGATATACTCAAAAAGTAAAAACTTTTTATGTTTTTAACATAAAAAGTTAACACTTTTCATGTATATACTCAAAAAGTAAAAACTTTTTATGGTATTAACATAAAAAGTTAACACTTTTCCTGTATATACTCAAAAAGTAAAAACTTTTTATGTTTTTAACATAAAAAGTTAACACTTTTCATGTATATACTCAAAAAGTAAAAACTTTTTATGGTATTAACATAAAAAGTTAACACTTTTCATGGATATACTCAAAAAGTAAAAACTTTTTATAGTATTAATATAAAAAGTTAACACTTTTCATGTATATACTCAAAAAGTAAAAACTTTTTATGGTATTAACATAAAAAGTTAACACTTTTCATGTATATACTCAAAAAGTAAAAACTTTTTATGTTTTTAACATAGAAAGTAAACACTTTTCATGTATATACTCAAAAAGTAAAAACTTTTTATGTTTTTAACATAAAAAGTTAACACTTTTCATGTATATACTCAAAATGTAAAAACTTTTTATGTTTTTAAACATAAAAAGTTAACACTTTTCATGTATATACTCAAAAAGTAAAAACTTTTTATGGTATTAACATAAAAAGTTAACACTTTTCATGGATATACTCAAAAAGTAAAAACTTTTTATGGTATTAACATAAAAAGTTAACACTTTTCATGTATATACTCAAAAAGTAAAAACTTTTTATGGTATTAACATAAAAAGTTAACACTTTTCATGAATATACTCAAAAAGTAAAAACTTTTTATGGTATTAACATAAAAAGTTAACACTTTTCCTGTATATACTCAAAAAGTAAAAACTTTTATGTTTTTAACATAAAAAGTTAACACTTTTCATGTATATACTCAAAAAGTAAAAACTTTTTATGGTATTAACATAAAAAGTTAACACTTTTCATGGATATACTCAAAAAGTAAAAACTTTTTATGGTATTAACATAAAAAGTTAATACTTTTCATGTATATACTCAAAAAGTAAAAACTTTTTATGGTATTAACATAAAAAGTTAACACTTTTCATGTATATACTCAAAAAGTAAAAACTTTTTATGTTTTTAACATAGAAAGTAAACACTTTTCATGTATATACTCAAAAAGTAAAAACTTTTTATGTTTTTAACATAAAAAGTTAACACTTTTCATGTATATACTCAAAATGTAAAAACTTTTTATGTTTTTAACATAAAAAGTTAACACTTTTCATGTATATACTCAAAAAGTAAAAACTTTTTATGGTATTAACATAAAAAGTTAACACTTTTCATGGATATACTCAAAAAGTAAAAACTTTTTATGGTATTAACATAAAAAGTTAACACTTTTCATGTATATACTCAAAAAGTAAAAACTTTTTATGGTATTAACATAAAAAGTTAACACTTTTCATGAATATACTCAAAAAGTAAAAACTTTTTATGGTATTAACATAAAAAGTTAACACTTTTCCTGTATATACTCAAAAAGTAAAAACTTTTATGTTTTTAACATAAAAAGTTAACACTTTTCATGTATATACTCAAAAAGTAAAAACTTTTTATGGTATTAACATAAAAAGTTAACACTTTTCATGGATATACTCAAAAAGTAAAAACTTTTTATGGTATTAACATAAAAAGTTAATACTTTTCATGTATATACTCAAAAAGTAAAAACTTTTTATGGTATTAACATAAAAAG